>OX352774.1:181910657-186710657 GCA_947095535.1 Poecilobothrus nobilitatus | reverse complement strand
GGATCATCATTTATTGATGTTGGTGTTAAATTACCTTTTCCAATTGATCGAGAACATTCACTTATATTATCAACATTATATGGTATTCCAGCAGTTACTAATGCTTCACGGCTATTTTAAAGTATGTAAAAAATTTATTATATTTTAATATTTTTTTTTTCAATTATATTTTTATTCCTATCGGAATTAGTTCAATTATTTTTAAATAAATATTACCTTTGTCTAATATCTTCAGCATCTTTTGCTGCTTCCAATAAACTTTTTTCAAACCAATTGAGACGATATTTTTTTGAACATGTTATATATAAAATTGCTCCAAGTAATGAAACAATTAAAAATGAAATGGAAGCATATAAAGCCACTTGTGGCAAAGAAATTTCTTCTTGTGAAATTGTTATATTCATTTTGCTTTATTTTTGTTTTGCTGCTTTTGTATCTACTCAAAAAAATTATTTTTAGTTGTTCACGATTTCACACGTCTCTTAGAAGAGTTTCTATAAGAAATGTAGTGTAAAATAGTGTTAGGAAGCAATTTAAATGTTTATTTTTTTTTTTATATATAAAGTTATATTTATAGTTTTCCTTATATACATTAATATAATTAAAGTCAGAGGTAGACGACCCAGATGAATGTATTTTCTTTATTTTAAAGCTTTGAAGGAAAAATTGTATATACATATATATAATTTATTATGTATTAATTTTTTCTTGGAGAATTTCAGATCCAGACCCAGATGAAGAGAATTTCATTTAACAACTATACCCTTTTTTGATGTTTTTCTCGTGATTTTTCGTTTGCTTTATTAAAAGGATATATTAATAGGGCGAAAAAAATAGTATTTTTTTTTATTTGATTTTGATTGCTAATATTGTTTAACTGTTAGACTGATTAATTTGTCTGCACCATTAGTACATGTTGGAACTTGAAGGAAGGTATAAGCTAGGAAAATAGGAATATTATGTATAATAGATAAAGGAAATGGCAATATGTTGAGAATATGATGATGTTTTATGACTATGTCTTATGACATGTAGGCCTTATCACCCGAGGCTTAACTACAATCCAATCGATAAAATTCGCTGTTAATATTTTATTGTAATTTTATACTTCAATTAATGAAAATTGTCTGAATATTTTTATAAATTAATGAGAATTAGGCTATTTGGTTATCTGTAAGTTGAAAGGTATACATTTTTAGTTTACCTTTAGATATTTGATTTGGGTATGTATATATTTTTACTCTTTTATATATTATCGATATATAAAGTATTAATTATTATTTGCCATTAATTTGAGTCGACTATGGGTGAATGATAGTTGTGAATTAGATCAAAAACCAGACAAAAAAAAGGGGTTCACTTTTATTGGGATTCAAACCTAAGTCCATGTTATAAGAGGTGGACATTCACTACTGTGGTATCCAACCGTTATTAATTTATGCAGTATATAGAAGGGAGGTGGAAATCTTCCAAAGACACCAAGAATTTCCCCCTTGGTATTGTCAGATTCTTACTGACTAAAACCACCTCCCCCTTTAGCCAATATAATGGGATGAAACCCTTACCTGCGAACGCAGTATATTGGCTAGGGAGTAGGGATAGAAAAAGATAGGAAAATTGATACGGAAACATTGATACCAGAGAAGGCTTGGCATGTGCAAAAGAGATGAAGATTTGTTTCCTCCTCTTTTTCATCTTTGCAAGCTCTACAGTATAGTTGTTTGCGAATAAACCAAGCCTTTTGGCATGCTTCGCTATTAGATAGTGACCGGTGATTATATCCATTGTCATTTGAATATCTGCCCCTTTCAGACAAAACAGATCATTAGATCGTCTTAAATAGGTTTTAGGCCATATCAGTTTTGTGTTATTGCACAAGGTCAAGGTTGATCATTTATTATTTACAATATTCGTTATTTCTTTTCGAAGTAACGTTTTGCCTGTTTTCGAACATCACTGCTTGGTACTTATAGTCTCCTTTATAGCAACGTAGAAATAGAGATCTTAGCTCCATTGTCCTCACTGAGATTATTGTTATACTTTTTTTATAATTATTTTTTATTATCATTTTTTATAGCTTTAACAGTGAAAAAAAGTTAAAAATTGCATTATAAATTATAAAAAATATTAAAAGACCATAATAATTTCAATCAGAAAAATTTCCATTATATTATATCTTGTACCTTTTAAAAATAAATTGACTGAAATACTTACAATATAACTACAATTAATTTTGAAAAGGTTTATGATCCCTGAAGAAAGTATACAATGTATCTTAAAATATAGCATCAGTAATAATTATTTGAATAAAAGAATAACTTTTATTTTTTTTGTACAGTTTTATATTTATAGATCTATTGTATGAGTATTGTTTATAATGATGATATAGTCATGTTTCAGTTTTTTTTTTTTTTTACTGCTTTTTTTTACGCAATAAAGAAAGAACAATTTTTCCCATCTATTAGAAAATTCACATAAAAAAATAAAAAAAAAAACAAAACAATATGAAAAATAAAAAGAAAATGAAACTGGAAAGTTTTTGTTATAGCTTTAATATTATGATGTTTTAATTCAGATAGGTATTCAGAAGGTCATTATGGGTTAGTAGTAAACTAACATTATACTGAATGAATTTTATATAAAAAGTAACATTAAGAAAGGCATATACAAAAAAAAACAAAAAATAGAAAAAAAAAAGAGAATGAAAGCTTTACCAAAGAATCCTTATGTATTTATTAAAGCAATTGAATAGATTTCAAAGCAATTTTATTTTTATAACGTCAATTTTATCATATAAAAATAATCGTATAGTGATATTTTTTATTATTTTTATTTTCATTTTGTTTTCTTCAAAGTTACATTTTTGCGGCAATACTTAAAAATTTAATCGTTTTAAGACTTGAGTTTAATTTTGAAAACCTTATTTAGTTTAATAAAATTTAAGTGGTTTTTTTTTTAAGTTTACCTTTTTTACATTTAATTGGATTGCGGTTTTAAAATTCAAATAAAATTTTTTTCTTTTTTTTAGGTTAGTTTAATTTGATACCATTTAAATTGTTTTAATATTTAATAGCTTTAGGTCTAACCTTATTTTTTAGCTATATATTATTCGAGATTTTAATATTGATTCGTGACGTAGTGGTTAAGTCGCCATCCTTTCAATCCTTGTAACAAATAGTAACAGTAATAATAATAATTAATACTGATATTAATAACAGCTGCTATAGGGAGTAATAGCTCCTACAGGGACAGGGAGATTGATTTTAATTATCTTATGCAGTGTATGTGTTATATACTACTGCAAGTTACAATTGTTGATGGCTTCGTCGGATCGTAAGGATCGCAGAATAGTAAAGTCTGGATCATTATTCCCTCACGCAGTCTCATTCTCCAATTTAAAGTCTTTTTATCCTTTCCTATCTCTACTTCCCAGCTAATATTCTACGTTAGAAATTAGAGATTTTTATATTGACTAAAGCCGGACGTTGGTTTAATCAATAAGAATTTGAAGTAACAATGAAGTAGTTAGTAAGAATTTGACACTACCAAGGAAATATTCTTGGTGTCTTTGAAATAATCCCACCTCCCTTAGAAAAATCTTAATTTGTTTTACAATACATGTATTCTGACCTTAGTAATATAAGTTTTGTTATCCTTAACGCTTAACAAAAAAAATCTTTTATATTAAATTTATTAAAATCAAGCGGATAGTCTTTGTAGTATATGTGGAGAAATTTATAAAAATATATTTACTTATAAAATAATTTATTAGACAGACGAATTCTAAATGTAAATATTTTTTAATAAAACAAAAACTGATTTGTTTCAGGAATATAATATTTAATCCTTTTAAAAGCCCATTATTGTAGCAAATAAAAAAAATAAAAAAAAATGAAAAAGTTTTTAATTATTTCCACTACAAAAGTGTTTGAAAAGGAATTAATATAATAATTGAAAAATTAACTGATTTTATTTCAGGAAATCGAACTTCAATAGGATAAATAAAAAATAAAGAATACAATTTAAAATTTTTTCCTTTTTTGTATTGTAAATGTTAGTCTTTAGGTTTTCCCTTTTTTTGGAAAATACATTACTATTGTTATATTTTATAATGATTATTTTTTAGGAAAGGAGTTGTATTAAAAATTAATAATAATACAAATTCTAATTGGATTTTGTGGATAGATTTTCAATGTCAAATGGTATATGAAAATTATGTAGGCGATTTTCTTTTTTTTTTGTTTTATATTAAATATGTTAAAATTAAAGTTTAGAAAATTTTAATTATTTTTTTTTCAATCATTTAATTACTTTTATTATAATGAAAATGATTTAATTAATGAATGTATGTAATTATGAATGTATTATCGTATAAAATAATAATTAAAATTGAATTGTTTAGAATTAACTTTTGAACTTTTAAGTTGATAAGGTTGTAAAGATAAGATTACATATATATTTACAAGAACAATAATATATAAAACTAGTAATGTGTGCTTGCATTGCAAGCGTCAAACAGATGATTAAATCGCATGATTAAAAAGCATGTTGAAAAAGCATTGTATCAGTTATTTTTATAGTAAGGGATCATAAACGCTCTCATCCTTCAACAGGACGGTCTTGAATTATGGTCCACAAACAAAAGTTGTAGAGCTGATCAAGATCTGTTTAATGATACCTCACATGATAATATACAGTTTACTTTTATATTAAGGGTATTAGAATACTGTTGAAGAGCTCGCCAAGACCTTTTTAATGATACCACATATGACGATATTAGGTTATAAATATTGAAATCCCCATACAACACATAAAGGGCTAAAAGGGCTCCTTTGGAACCAAAAAGATGTAATTTCAGATGTAATTTGTAATTTGTAAGATGTAATTTTGGATGGTTTCACACAAAACTCTATCAAATGCCCTTTGCAGCTAGTCTCTAGCACATCTAGAAGTCCTTCATCTTTTTGATACGAAATGAGTGAGTGGTTTCATGGATTTTTTATTTTAGTTTATTTTATTTATTGGTTCCTTCACTACATAAATATAATGAAAAAACTTTTACAACCTTTCCCTCTCGGGTGTGGTTGTTGTTATAATATTTTTATTTTACTGTCTTTTTAATTATTTCATGCATTTGTTAGGAACAGCTTTATATATATAATAAAAGTCAATTACAATATTAATGTTAATGCTAACTAATATTTTAAAGGCGTATTAAGATTTTTCTTTGACTGTTTCATTAGTTATAAAATTTAAAACCCACAACAAAACGTTTTGAAAACTAAAAAAATTGTGTAGTTTTTATATACTATTGGATAGAAATTCTGGCAATACACCAATGTAAGATTAATCGTGTTGTTATCACCAGCGGATTAGAATTTAATTTGACTGGATGTCACTTGAATGTATTTTCATTTTCCTGTACCTGGATTTTATTTCGTTGTAAAAGGGTTTTCATAATTTTATGGAAAACTTTTATACTTGCAACTGTAAAACATGTGATTCAGCTTTCAACAATTCTAAAGTATTAAAATTTATTCTCGAAATATAAGCATTTTTAATTGTAGGTAATTATAAATAATGGAAATATGTATATATAATTTATATAAATAAGAGAGAAACCTTATTTCGTAACCAACTTAAAATTCCTCCTAATTCACAGTCTCGCATGTACTTTTATATTAAAATATATTGGAAAAAAACCGTATAATACTGATTTTGTACGAGTATTCAATTCTAAAACCCTTCCTAATTATTCTTTAAGTACATATTTCAATAACAAAATATAAAAATAATAGGGAGTGCTTGCTCCAAAATCTATCTAAACAAATATCTTCTAATTATTGTTTTACATATATATTTCAATAACATAAAAGATTAAAATAGTAGGGGAGAGGATGCCATTCCCAAATCCCTGCTAAACATATTATTAAAATCCTGATTTTATACCTAAGAAAAAAATTTCTCCCTAATTCAGAGTTTAGCATATGCGCACTTATATATATTCATATTCTCCAAAAAGTGTATAATCCTATGATTTTCTATCCAAGTGTATAATCCTATGATATTTCTAATCCTATATTCTATTATTATATAAGACCTCTCACATTTTTTTTACATTAATTTCAACAAAAAGAAATGATTTAAAACGAGTCAAATGAAATCGAGATAAATGATATGTAGTCAAATTTGAATCCAGACAACTTACAAAAATACAGTAAAATGATGATAGAGGCAAATGAAAATTAATTGTGTATGACACGCTCCCGATTAATCAGTATAATAACTTATTCTTATTCTTGCGCATTAAAGGGGTTGGGTATGAAATTCTAAAAAATTACAATTACCCAAGAAATTCCATTTACACAATTTCAAAAATCATAATTAATTATAGTTATAATCTTAAGTTTTTAGTTAAATTCTCAAATGAGATTTTTTTCTAGCCAATTTTCCTCTTTAAATATACATATTTTCCTGAAATATAAAATAAATAAATAAATGAATAAATAAATCGAAATAAATAAATTTGTAAAGGCAAATAAGCCTAATCTCTATAGATAGTAACCAAAAAGTTGTGAACAAATAAATTTTACTTCGAAATAAACTAAACTAAAAATCAAAATTTAATTCCAAACTAATTTTTATAACAAACCAACAATATAAATATCTGACCTTTATAAAATATAAGAGGTGACATGTTATAAAAATGTTTTGGAAAAAGCGTAAAGGGTTAGAAAACCCCTAATTAGAAAATTTAACTAAAAACTTAAGACAACAACTATAATTCATTTTGAATTTTGAAAATTTAGTTTTTTTGAAATTGTGTAAATGGAATTATGAAAATGGAATTTCGTCCCCAACCTGCTTTCAGTGCGTGAGAACAAGATTTTATAATTTGGGATTTTGTGTTTGAGATTTTGTGATTGGGATTCTGAGAAATGGGATTTCGTACTCATAACATAACAAATACTTAAAACATAACAAATAAAACAAAAAAAAAAACAAATTTGAAAATAATTTTTATTGAAAAAATTTTCTTTTGTTGCTACTTAAAATGCTACTATATATAAATTTTAATTAAATATTAATATTTTATTATTTTCATTTTTGAAATAAAATTAACGCTAGATTAATTTAATGTATAAAAAAATATAATAAAAATTATATGTATAATGTAATTGTGTCATCTTTTGATTTTATGCTATTATAAAAATATTAAATAATGGTACAATTAATTTCAGGATAATTTTAAAATAAATTTCAATTAGCAATGAATAATTTTTAATATAAATTTCGTAATAAATTACATAAGTAATAACATTTTTATCGGATTATTTTCTTTTGTTTTTTTTTATTTTTTATGTTATCCATAAAATTTTAATTACCTATAACATATTATTTCATAATGTATTAAAACTGTTAAAATTAATAAATTTACTTATTTTAATAGATTATAAATTATATTTTTAAATACAGGGTATTTTAAATATGTTTATAAAGCTTCGTCAGGTAATAGAATTTAAAGTTTTCAAGATATATTTTTATAAAAAAAAAGATTTATTCTTATCTATCTATAACACGAAATTTTAACTTAAAGATTGTTTTAATATTATTGATTGTATCGCGTCATCAACTCTTATATGAATTTCTTATTTTGTCTCAAAATTAATGTCAAATAGAGTTTTAAATTTAAAAAAAAAATTGTAAAGATGCGGGAGAGGAGGAGAAGGAGGTAAATAAGACAAAAGAAAGGAATTGGAAAGTAAGTAGGATACGAACTTGAAAAGATTTTTTTTAAATAAATGCAAACCGTAAAATAGAGTATTATTAACAAAGGATAACTCATTTGATGGGATCTTATTTCATATTTTAGCAGTTCTCACAACGAAACAGTTCGCAATCAGTTTTAAATCATCTACAAATTTCTACAGTATTGATATAGGCACTTGCTGTCTTTATTATGTTATCAGGAATTTTTTTGTTTTGTTTTTTTTTTGTTAGTGTATTCCCCTGTCACATAAATGTGACAAAGAAATTACACAGCCTTTCCTTTTCAGGCGTGGCTGTAAATATCGTAAAGGGAATTATTCTTACGACATGCGTGGGATTCGAACCCACACTACCTCGGTGTTTACAGCGTGGTTTTTATACGCTCTGACCAATAGATTACCGAGGCCCCTTATAAATGAATTGAATTTGACATATAAAAAGTGTCCAGACATATGCAATTTTCAATGGACAAGACAGTGAACATATATAATGGATGTATAATATAAAGCTATTCTCGTTTATTGTTAAGTTTTTAAAAAAAAATTTTTATTAAAATTTTTATCTTGAAGTATATACAATTCATAGCCATTATAATTTACATATAATAATAATGACTACCTGTCATGCATAAAATGCATAAAATGTTTTTCTTTCATTTTCAGTTTTAAACATTTTCAAATGTCAACATTTTAAAATTTGAGGTAAAAGACAGACATTATGTAACAAATTGATTGGTATTTTAAATTTTGATATCTTAGTTTCAATTTTAAATTAAATGGAAAATAAAATAAGATATTAATAATCTTTGAATAATTTTCATTTCCTTTTTGTCGATTAATTTTCAATTGTCATGAATTTTTTATAACAGAACATTAAAAAATAAAATCAAATGAAGGGACGCCTGTTAGACGAGCGTGGTTTTAGTTCAAATAACGTTTGTGGGGACGAAACTCAATGACGTATGTATTTTCATACAAAATTAAAAATTCGGGTCGGTTTAATCTGTGTAGTTATTTAAAAGTAAAATATAAAAGAAAATCTAAAATTTCAATGATATGTCACCATTTATGATATATCAAAAATAATATGTCCCCTATTTATATTATATATGATAATCATCATCCATTTATTAATTGATAAAATTATTATATACTATATATATAATATGATAAGGTATAAAAATAGAAATCATCAGTAAAAATTATTGATCTAAAAATAGTTCAAGGGTTCTGATAATAATTTAATTGATAAATTTTAGCGCCTAAAAAAACATATTGCTGGTATATATATCAACAAGGTTAAAAACGTAACTATAGGATGTATTCAATTACTGCTCCACGGAACAATTTAATTAAAGTCTAACTATTTCTAAATATACTCTCATTTTTTTTGTGGTATAATATTTTATTTTTTATTACAAATTTATTTGATATTGATAAAAGTATATAAATTTACTATGACATTGATTTAATATGTATAGAAATTAAGGTTTGTTCGAAAATCAAATATTATAGATATTGATTTTTATAAAAAACAAAGTAGTATGTAAAACCAAAGATTTTTAACGGGGCACATTTTCCAAAACACCATATACCATAATAGTTTAGAATTATGATTTGAACCAAAATTTGTAAATGTTCTTACAATTTTATGAGTAATTAAAAATTGTGACACTTTCTTCAATTTTAAGTAAATCTTATATAATTAAGAAAAGCTAAGTTCACATGTAAAAATATGTATAATTTAAGTCCTAAAGTCTCTGTCGGAGGTATGACAGAGACATGTCATATGTCATAATATACACATATTATGACATACCTCGGTCAGAGGTATAAAGTCGTGTCGGAAGTATGAAAAAAGCAAAATACGTAAGCGTAGATTTAAATATTAAATTTCATAAATTTATATAATTGTATACATATTGTATTTTGAGTTTTGACATAAATTTGATTTTTAAAGATCCCGTTTGGCGTTTTTTGATTGATTGAAAACAGGTAAAGTATAATCTGAACTATATATACATTTGAAAATTGGACATTTACTAACTTTGAGGATTTTATAGCTTCCTAGTTGTACGATTTTTAAGAGATTTATTCATGTTTAAAATTTGATTGTTCTCTCTTAATCCATGTTAACTTTTGCAAACAGACGGATGAATAGAGTAAAACTAATAGGTAAATTTAAAATTTTTATTTTATAAATGTGTTAAAAAAGAAATATTGTTTATTTACAACCATCTAAATAAAAATCTTTTTTATTCAAATATTTACAAATTAAGTGTCTTATTCTGTCCAATATCAACTATATAGTGTGGTCAGGGAGATGGAAAAAAAAAATAATCTATAGTAGAGTTGAATCAACATAAAACAATTTTCTTTTTAAAGATTGTTAAACCTAAAAAGAAATTTATTAAAATTGATTGTTATGATTACAGTGATTGTTTAACAAAGTTTTTATGTTATACAGGTACAGCATATTTCATAAAATTTATATAAGGAAATTTTGATATAAGATTTTTTTGTAACCTCTCCTATATGACTTAGAATGCTTACTACATTTTAAAAGACACCTTGTATAATATTGAAATTGTGTTAGAAAAATGTTTAATAAAGTATATTATATTCTATATATGTATAAGTAAATGCAATTTTATTTTACATAATAAATATATATTATATGACAAGAATAATGACTTCATTTCTATATAGATAAAAGAAAACCTATAGATTTCTATATTATTTTCCAAAAGTATATATATTTAAAGTATACTTAAATTATAAAATTCAATTAAGTTTCGAATTAATTAAATATATTTAATTATTATTTTGTAATAAATGGTCAATTTACTTATACACAAGATATTTTTCCAGTAGATTTTTGAAAATAGATTGCCGATGAATAATTTTTTATTACCACATGAGTAGCATGGGACTTCATATTATTAAGAAAGAAAATAATAAATTAGAAAATCTACTATTAGACTTTTAATGCACCAACTCCTAAAATGTTTTTAAATAAGTTACTTATACAAAAATGATCAATTTTTACATTTATAATTAAAAAAACTTTTTTCTTGGTAAGAATCTAAAAATATTTGTTTTTTAACTATTTATTCTGGAATTCTAGTAGTTAAATTTTGTTTTACTTCCCACTCCTATAAAAAGCATAGCGCATCCATGTCACAGTGATGCCAACGACACGTCTGTTCACGAAATCCCATTTTTTGATAAAAAAAATCCCATTTTCCGGGAAAAAATCTCTTTTTTATAATATCCCAAATAAATTTTTTTTTGTCAATAAATCAAAACTATATGTATATGTTATATATCCAGCCATTAGTGTAGTGGTTGACGCACCGCTTCTCATTCATAAGAGAATGTCTCAGGTTCGATTCCCGGCTGAGTAAAATAATTATAATATAAAAAAAAAAACTATTGATATATCGCAATATATAAATACTTTATACATATATCATAATATCTCGTACACTCCACATTCCTACCAGGAAACAAGGTTTATAGCTACCTGGCACATTTATGTACCACGGTAACTGTTATAAATAAAAAAATAAAACTTTGACAAACTCATATAAAAAACTATAAATAAAGAAATTAAGGAACAATCTAATATTAAAACTAAGATTTGCTTTCGATATAATATGTATTAAATAAGGAAATAGAAAGAAATACAAACAATAGTTTAATTTAGCAAAAATAAATATGAATTAAAAAAGAATTAATTTAAAATAGCAAATTTATATTAAATTATATTGAAAGTGTAAATATATAATGTGTAATGGGTATGTGCAGTGTTTATTTAGATATACTTACATTACACTCGTACGAAGATTTTTTATGAGTATAATAAATTTGACATTACGTTTGTGAGATGTTAAAGGAAATCAGATTGATATAGAAAAGATATATATATTCTTGTTCAGAATTGAATTCTCAGCGAATTTAGCCGGGAGCGTCCATCCTTCATACGATAACTCAAAAAATAATGAAGCAAGCGTTCTGGATTTATTTAAAATTTTAATTTTTATGTAAATGTCAGTTTGCTATTGAACTTGAACAAGTTCGACCGTCGATTGTGAGTATTTGGTAGACTGCTATACAATTTCTTTTATATGACTAATTCAATTTCAATATAAGCTGGGTATTTAAAATTTTGACAAAATAAATTAAATTTTATGCTAACAACTTCTGCAAAAATCGTTTAGTCTATCGTATCACATTCCTTTTTAGTTGTAATCGTATTTATTAGCTCATATCTCGTGATAATTAAAAAAGCTAAACATCTAAAATTTTGTGAAAAATAATCAAGCTTTCTGTAAAATTTGGTTCATTTGGCATAATGGTGTTGAATAAAGTTTTCATATAACACCGGAATTTACATAAATATATCTATAAAGTTAGATATCTTCAATTTGTTAAAAGATAATTAAATTTTATGTAAATAATATGGGTATCCTAGATTGCTACAGTCAACTCTACACTCTTCCTTATTTTATCTATTGATTAGATATAAAAAAAATAAATTATTATAGATTGTTCAATTTAATATCTAAAGAAAAATAATTATTTGTCTATAAATCCTTTTTATTATCTTTAAAAGATATAAAACATCATACCAGAACTAAATGTATATGTTTAAGAAAAAAGTTAAGGTATAATTGAAATTTGAAAATTGACATTATTGTAATGAAAATGTATTAGGGATATTAATATGAAGTATATATTAGATACGTGTGTTAAAAATAATTTTTTTCGTTTTTTCGTTAAAGCTTCAGAGAATTATTTAAATCTCTTAAGAGTTATAGAAATTTAGTTTTATAAATTTTTAAGATTAAAATAACTTAAATAATTAGAATAAAGTTTCATAAAAGTTAAAGTCTTGAGCTAAAAAAAAAAAAAAAAAAAATATTTTTTGAAGTATTTGTTTTTAGTACTTTTTTCCAAAACTTTTATGAGTTTTTAGGAATATATAAAACTTTTTTCTAAATATCAAGCAAAAATTATAAGTGTTAATAAAATAAATTCAATTAACTTGAATATAAAATTTTTTACACAAGTTTTTAAAGAGAACTTAAAGTTATTTAAAGAGAACAGATGAAGAACAGAAATTAAACAGAATTATTTTCGATTAAAGAAAATTTTAGCATTAATGTTTCAATAAAAATGTGCGTACAGCCAATTGTTCCAAATTCGAATTAAGTGACTAGAGTTTATTTTTCAGAACTGCTTTTTTATTCTGTTGCCTTTTATATAAAAAATTCTTTTTAGTGAATTAATAAATAATGGTGTTTGTGTATTTTATTAGATATATCATATAAGTAATATACAATAAATCAATTTATTACCACTTTTTGGTATCAACTTTTGTAATTTAAATTTAAAAATATATAAATAAATCATTTAATAAAATCAAAAATAAATTAAATGTTTATTCAGTTTAATATCAATAACAATCAACCATTTAATATGAACATTTCATAGACATTAAAATAAAAAAATGGTTGTGCATGCAAATTTCCGTTTTGTGCAAGCTGTTTGAAATCTCGAAATCAACGTCTAATAATAATAATATTCTCAACTGAACAAAAAATAATAATAACAATAGTATGTAATAACAAACACCACCGTATTAAATCGCTATAAAGTAAAATCTAAGACTTGTCAAGAATAGAATAAGTTTTTAGATAAAATTGAGTTATTCTTTGTTAAAAAAGAAATTTATGTTTATGGGAAAAAAAATTCTTGTTAATGTTAATGATACACTTCAACTTTTTAAATATACTTAAAAAAAATAAAATCAATTATTTATTATGTTGTATACAGTCTATATAATAAAGTCATAAAATGTTCATAAAGTATAATGTTTTCAATGATGATGAGAACAATTTAGGTTAGTAGATTGAAATTAAATATTATTTTATTGGCTTTTTATTATTAATTTTTTTCCATATTATATTTTTTCCAATAGTGGGGAAAATTATAAATACACTTATATTTTTAATTTTTTAAATCGTACTTATTAGCTCATATCTCGTGATAATTAAAAAAGCTAAACATCTAAAATTTTGTCAAAAATAATCAAGCTTTCTGTAAAATTTAGTTAATTTGGCGCAATGGTGTTGAATAAGTTTTCATAGAACACCGGAAGTTACATAAATATATCTATAAAGTTAGATATATTCAATTTGTTAAAAGATAATTAAATTTTATGTAAATAATTGGGTATCCTAGATTGCTACAGTCAACTCTACACTCTTCCTTATTTTATCTATTGATTAGATATAAAAAAAATAAATTATTATAGATTGTTCAATTTAATATCTAAAGAAAAATGATTGTTTGTCTATAAATCCTTTTTATTAAATCCTTTATATAATCCTTTTTATGTTCTTTATGAACATCCACATTTTTAACATTAAATGTTTTTTTTAATCAAAAATTAATTTCAGATCAGAAAACATAAATTCTTTATACTCGTATGAAGGAAAGAAACTTGTTTAAAAAAATAAAGAACTTTTTCCAAATACGAGTATTTCTCAGTATATAATTAAACAATAACAGAAGATTTGCTATGTAAATTTTTCATCTAAAAGAATAGTTGCATTAATAATCACCGTGTTGAAAACCATTTTCAATTACAAATGTTTTATTTTTATCAGACTTATTTGTTTCGCTATATAATATGTCATGTACTAATGTTTTTAATGGCGGGTACAATTAAACGCAGTGTAAATTTTTATTTTATTTGCCGAGCTAAAGTAAATTTGCTAAAATAATTAAGCAGACATCAACGCCATAATTCTTATTATATTTATATAGCAAAAGGAACTTATTTTCATTTAAAATGAGGAAGAGTGCAGTAGAGTAGATTGTGTCAACTCTGGGATATCCTTATGAACGTAATATACACTGTTTCTATAAAACTTGACAATCTTTTAAAAACTTTCAGATGTTTTAGTATCCACGTTAACTACAGAGATATATTTATGTAAATTGTGGAGTTGTATGACAGAGCTACCCGAATCTATTGCACAAGCACAACTAAATTTTACAGAAGTTGTTGCCATAAAACTGGATCATCATTTGCAAAATTTCAGATACCTAGCTCGAATAGATACTGAGTTATTTCCATATAAAGAAAGAAGTTGTATGGCAGCTACTAGAATCCGGCGACCGAAAATGCTGGATTTAAATAGCAAAACTAACAATTTTGCAAAAGTAATGTAAAAAAAATTCAGCCTCCTAGCTCCTTTATTTTTTGAGTCATCGTGCGGACGGACGGACGGACGTACATGGCTTAATTGACTCAGAATTCGATTCTGAGCCGATCCATACCTTTGCCACTATATCTAGCGCAACTTCTTTAAGGTGTCAGAAACGTAATGGCAAATTTATTATACCCTTGAACATAGTTCATACGGGTATAAAAAGTTACTATCTGTGTAGGATTTGAATTCGTACTCTCTCGGTTATTAAGCCAAATTGTTAACCACTCGACCACCCAGTTCCTAAAAAAATATTTATTCATTTATTTAGTTTTCTAATATTACATAAAAAGTTTAAGTAATGTTAGTATTACCCTTGCTAGGCTTTAACAAAATATTTAATTTAATTTAATTTAGCTAATATTATACAAATTAATTGTCTTAATATCAGAACAACTCTCGGATAATTCGTTATCTTACGGAAATTCACAATATAATTTTAAATTATATTTTTTAAATTAATATAATTTTCTAATTTTAAATTTATCAAATAATATATAAAAATATGATACAAATATTATTTTGAGACAAAAACTAAATGTTGTCCCAAATTTTAAATAATTTACATATTTCGTAAACTGTTTGCACATTTTCTTGTGTTGGAATTAGTACTTTTTTTAAGTCTATTGAGTTTCTATTAGGAAGGTCGAAAACTATTATTAAATTACAGACTAATATATTATTTATTTTATTTATATTATATATTTACACTATATTTGGTAGCAAGGGGGATTTGTTTTCAATTAATAAAACTTTCTACCTGTGCAAAATAAGCCACGTGCTTAACTACTAGGCCACCGAGGCCGCTTAAAAAATTTGTAGAATTATTAATTTTTTTATTCAATTATAACTAAACCTAAAAAAAATACAAAAAAAAAATCGTTATATTTCACAAATTAAAATTATTAGCTTTAAAATTAACAAAAATTTTTTTCGCTAATCTTAATCTAGTCTTAAATGAATTTATTTAAAATAAGTTTTTTTGAATATTTATTTAACAATATAATTTTTTTTATTTGCTTTTTTTTCCTTGGGAAGTCATAAAAAAAAAAATTTAATCCTAATAAAACAAACTTAACCTAACCACCCCACCCCTTTTTTCTTTATGGATTTTTTCCGAACTGTTAAATATTCGGGAAAAACCAATAAAGAAAAAATTATTTCTAAAATTAAAATTAAAAAAAAAAGGAAAAAAAAAATTATTTATTTATTTATTTAATCTAATATTAATACAATAAATTGTAAAACATCAGTAAGACCCTCGGCTACAAACGCCATTTTGGGCCTAATAAGTTTTTAATTTTTATTTATTTATTTATTTAAGTCTAACATTATACAATTAATTGTTATAATATCAGTAGAATTTAATTTTATTTATTCATTTATTTATTTATATTAATATTACATACATACATACATACATACATATTACATACATTAATGTAGTGCAATATTATTGAACCATCGGCTACTAAGGCCATTATAGGTTTTTATACTATTATTAAATTATATACTAATATTATTTATTTTGTTTATATTATATACTATATATTTACATTATATTAGGTCGTAAGGGGGGTATGTAAAGAAAAAAACTTACGACCTGTGCAGAGATCGAACCCACACTCCTTCGGTTAATACGTCACACGCCTACCCACTAAAAATTTAATTTTTTAGAACTATAATTAGAATTATATATAAATGTATTGCATACTTTTAGGAATATTGAATAAATTCTTTATTTTTAAATAAATTTTTTGTAAACGCTTTTTGTTTTATTTTTTATTTATTGTAACACTAGAATTTATTTATAAATACTTTAAATTTCTCTTCAAACATAACAATCTTGATTAATATACCCACCTTCATACTTATTTATTTCTGAAAAAAAAAAAAATATCCTTTAGAAAATAAAAAAAAAAGGTTGACTCTCTATAAAGTAGTTGTTTTTTTTATTTTATAGGAAAAACAATACGACTAGGTGCGATTTTATCCTAGATCATAAAAGTATAATAAAAAAATAATTTGTCTTGTAATATTAGATAGTTATTCTATCAGGGCCAAGACTAAAAAACCCATAAAATAATAACAAAAAAAAAAAAAAAATAAACCTATAGTAATGAAAATAAAATTTTTTTTTCCAGATTGAGTAAATTATTTAAAGCATAAATAGAATAAAGAAAATTTTCATTATAAGTCTTTGGTTATAAAATATTTTTAATTTTTTATGGCAATAACTTTTAATGTCTATTAAGGCCTAGGGGAGTTTTTTTTAGAGCAGAGAATAGTTAAAGAGATCGGTTTTTTTTTAAAATGAACAATCTTGATTGTTGTAAAAAAAGGGAGCATTTTAGGGCACTTGTAATGTAACTTAATATTTAAAAGGACCAGTAAGTAAAATGTGTTAAAAAGAAATTGAATTATTTATATGCTTGATGATAAATGGCAGTAAAAAAAGAATAATTTTTATTTTTAATTTTTTTTAGTTTTTCTTTTTCTTTTTCAATTTTGTTTTTTTTTTTTAAGTAATGGAAAAAAATATGTAATAAAAATGAATCCTTGGTAAAATGGTTTTTGGTTTTGCATGCTATTTTCAGGTTATTTTTAATTGTTAAAAGTATGGGAATGAATGGCTAATTAAATGTTAATGTTAAAAATAGAATCAAATATAATTGAAATGTTAAAAGGCATCATATTATTTCCTATTATTTTGTTTTTTTATGTAGAATGTTTTCTTAATGATTAGTTATTTTGGTTTCATAGGCAACCAACTGGTTCAAAGTACGACTTAAACAATTCAAAACCATGTTGACGAATTTCAAATATGTTAAAATTCTAGCCTAGATATTTTATTCTTAACATGATTCTAAAATTATAAAATACATACTGTGTATTAAATATTTCTGTCAATTAGGAACAATTGCATATCATTTATTGTATCAGTTTTCGAAAATATAAAAAAAAAATATAAAATTTAAAATGCTATCATCATGATATAAATATTTGAGGTCTAACAACCTATTGTTATCTTTAAAGGATATATTATTTTATGTTCTGAAAAAATTCAGGTTATTTTTCTTTTAAAAAAAATTCCTTTTTCAGTTTCAAATTTTTTTTAGAAACAAAAACAAAAAGAAAAACGTCATAGTCATGATAAATTTTTGTTATGAAAGTTTGTTATAACATAATTCTTTAAAGAATTATTATGTTTAAAACTTTGTTTTGTTTTTTCATTGTGGAATACAATCTTGTAGTTTAAAATTTAAATCGAAAGTTGCATGTAATATTATAGCATGACATTAAAAATTCATTGTACTTTTTATTACATAAAGATATTTTCAAGGATAAATTTAATAACTGAGAAAAATTTATTTGATTGTAATATAGAAAAGGACGTTATTTAATTTATTTAAATCTTAAAACAAAAACAAAATTATGTGGTAAAAAGTTTTGTAAACAACTTTTTTGTTTAACAATATTTAATGTAACTTAGTAAAATTTAAAATATTAAATTGAAATAATTAAAATGTAAAAAGATTGTTTTGAAAGATATGTAAAAGAATTTTAAATAAAACGGTCTTAAATTATATACTTTATGATATGATGATTGCACTCTAACATGCAGTTTAACTTTTTATACTTTTAGTTTGTTGTTTCTTGATCAAGCGATAGACTGATAAGACTATTTGAACCACAGGTACATGGTGAAAAAAGTTGGAAGGTATGCTATAGGAAGATAGAGATACTATGAATAGTGGATTCAGTTGGTGGTGGGAATATTTTGAGAATATCCTCTTATTATTATAAATTTAATCTCAATTAATTATTTTTGAATTACTGCATAAAACAGTACTATGCCTTATCACATGTAAGTCTTATCACACTATAGGCCTAATAAAAATCCAATTAATAAAATAAGTTTGTTTATATATTGTTATAATTTTATATTTGTGTTACAAGATAAAACGAAAATTATATGTTTATATTTAAAAATTTGTTTGTTAGCATTACGTTGTTTGTTTATCTATGAGTTATAAGGGGATCCGTACTAAATCTGCTTATTAATCCTCTTCTTTTAAAATCTTTTTAGACAAAATCCTACTTTTACAAAATCCTACTTTCCAAAATCCTCTAAAATCGTAAAGAATCCTATTTTGTTTTTTTGAACAATAAAATGGCTTATAAGTTCGAAAAAACCATCGACATAAGTTCGACATATTACAAATTTTCTGTCGAACTTATGACGCGTCGAAAAGATTATTAGTATTGAAAAGTTTCACTTAAGTCTTCTGGAAAGTGATTATATCCCCTTTTCCAAAAGGCTTACACTAAAATATTTTGACTTTATTAATAAAAATATTATATAACGGGATTTTGTAATAAAATGATATTTTGTAAAAACTAGATTTTGAAAAACGAGATTTCGTACCAGACCCCTTAAATTTGTTTGTTTTTCGAACTTATGTCGTTTTTGATTTTTAAAATTTTTTGGCCCAAAATAAATTTAAATACAAAAATTAAAAAAAATAAATAAGAGGATTTTGGAGAGTACGATTTTCGAAAGTAGAATTTTCGAAAGAAGAATTTTGGAGAAGTAGGTTTGTGGAAAAGAGGATTTTGGCAAAATAGGATTTTTTAAAACAGGATTACATCATAGACCCGTTATAAGGTGTAGGTAACTTAAATTATTAGTTTACATTTGATATTTGTTTTTGTAATTTGTCTATATTTTTCTATTATGTATATATATATATATAGATAAAGCATTATATATTATTTGCTATTAATATGAACCTAATTGTGAATGGTAACTGAATCAAGTCAGAACTCCGTTAAAGTAAGTTTTCACTTTTAATTTTTAGATACAGCGAAAAGTACAGATTTAATTAGAGAAACTACATAAGGAATATATACTAAAAGAAAACGATAGCAAAAAATTAATGATTTTAGTCAGTTCGACTAGTTTTAATAGAGAATGGGTGAGGTCTAGTGGATAAAATCCGAGATACATCGTGCAACGGGCTGCATTATATTTTTGAAAAGCACCCACCAACTCACGAAAAAAAAAAAATAAAGATTTTAAATGAAATTAAAATTGAAATCTGAACCCTTTAAATGAGAGTTCAGATTTTTAACCACTGTGTTATCGAACCGTAATTTATTTGTAATTTTTAATTTTAAATATCTAACTTTTATGATTTAGAAATTTATTGTAATGTTTCCAATGTTCTTAAATATATTTTTGTTTTTATATGATATATTCAAAATATTTCAATGATTAATTATATAATTCTTACTTACTGAAGCGATGGTTAAATAAATAATATACTTATAATTGTTTAACTCTTGATCAATTGTTAATTCAATATAGAGTTTTAGAAAACTTAATCAATTATTATTAATCAATACAAATTTTTTTTATTTATTTGTAACAAACTACCAGAAAATTTTTTAACATTTAAAAACTTTTTTAAAAACCTTTTCAATGGTTTAAAAGGAAAATATAACACATTTTTCAAATAAATAATTTCAAACAACTTTCGTGTACACAAATAAAACTTTTTAAAAAAGAATTTTTATTTGAAAAATTTTTTTGTTAAAATTTTTTTAAAAATGTACTTTTGAAGTAACTTAAATAAAAGTGGTTTGCTATTGTTTAGATAATATGCACATAATAACTTTTATAAATAATAAGTAAAACATTTTTTTTTTCATTTTCTAAAGTATTTTAACTTTTAAGTGAATTTCATTATTTTTACTCTTTTATATTCTGAAAAATATTTTAAAAAGACATATAGTTAAAGTACTAGATGCCTTAATTTTTCGACAGTATTCCTATCCTGTTGTTGGAACTTTCAGATCAGAATAGATAAAGCGTTTATTTATTAAAAAAATATTAACAGATATTCTCTTTTTTTTTTTTTTACACGCTACCCAAACTCTAGGAAAATTTTCCTTTTTACAAAATTATTGTAGGTTTGAGCAAGAAGCAGACGAGTCCAGGGGAAATATGAATTTAGAGAAGAATTGGCGTGTAAATTGGAGACAAACCTGAATAGGTTCGTTTTGAAAAGTTGCAAATTGTATAATGGACCATTTGAATCAGAGGGGAACACGTTGGATTGAAGCATATTCCACATTTTAGCGGTTCTCACAAAAGAGTTTCCATAACCAGTTTTAAACCACCTAGGAATTTCCACGGTGTAGAAATGAGCACTTGAGGCTCCTCTAGTATTGCGTTGGAATTGTTTACGAGGAGACGTTATTGATTTCAATTCAATAACGTGTTACCAACGTGTTCAATTCAATGTCGTTACCTACAAGATATCTATAAAAGAGAGATAAATCTCCAATGTTTCGACGTGAGTTAAGAGGAGTAATGGTACCCTGAACAGTAGGGTACCATTCTCTGCTACCATAAAACAGTTTGCATATCGTAGTACATATATATGCAACAATAGTTAATTGTTACGGAATTTGAGATTAGTCGGATTCATGTAAGTATGACATATTATTTAAGTTGTCTCTCTTTCTGTTTAGACCTGGAATATGACTTATCTCTTAGTAGTAGACATGTTATAATATTAAGTATGAGGTTTTTAACTGTAGACTTTGCTGAGCAATTAACGCTTTAGAGAGCGCGGTAATTTGTATTCTTAAGCTTTATGTGATCACTCTGACATGGATGTTCCATAAGAGTGATATCATCGGGGTATAAATATAAGGAAACTTCATACTACCTTAAATAGCCCTACATTTTGAAGAATATCTACATAGATACAAAAAAGAAATAAATACAAAGAAGAATATCTACAAAGAAGACTCAGTAATTTTTTACATGTATACAGTTTCTGCAAAGATTATTTAAAACCGATGCCAAATATTTAGTGTATCTATAGTGCTACGTATATATTAATCTCTAGCCATATCCCTCATAGAATCTATAAAGAAATTTAACCAAGTTTTGTTAAAAGGATGTAGACGTTGTGTATTCTCCATTTTATTCGCAGTTTTTTAAATCTTAGAATTTTTAAGTACAACACGTTTAATTTATGGCTTCTCCATAAAAAAAGTAATTAATTGTTTTATAAAAATATTGAAATATGTTTCGCTTAAATTTTGTATTTTAATTTCAGTTTTAATTAAATTTAATTATACATTTTTTAATGTATGTCTTTATAATTTCATTTATAAATATATACATAGTTTATTTTTCTATTCTTTAATATTCTTTTATATATTAAATGTACACTCCTTTTCACAGATTATATCTGCATTCATGCAATAATAACTATTCTTTAGGATTGTCTGCAAATAAAGTATATTTTAGTCGTTACAATAATAACAATAAATAGTGATTTCTAGATGTGATTGGTGTCTAAGAAGAGTCAGACATGTTTTACATCTACACAGTTTTTGCAGAGATCATTTAAAGAAATGGCAAATATTTAGTATAGATATTGCAGTCTTTAGAATTATAAGTATTTATTTATACCATAATAATCTTGTCTTAATTAAATTTTATTTTAAATTTTTGTTAGAGTTTTATTAAAGTTTGTTTTAAAAAAGGTTGGTTGGTTAAAGTCCAACACTATCCGGAAGTATCACGTGGGTTTCTTTTCGGTAATTTTTGAAGTTTTCCACCGGCTTTCGTAAAAGCAAAAATAAAAATATTGTTAGAAATCAAATTTGCGTATCATTTGATAAATTTGTGATTTGTTTTTAAAAAGCTTACCCGATTTACGCTGATTTATTAGAATATAATGTAATTAAAATGTATGTAATTTAAATTGTAATTTGACAAGTCGTGTTATTGCTGGCTGGCTGAAGTGGAGATCGGTAACGAACATCCCTATATGACAAAAAGTTTCCGGTTAGACTGAAGGGAAAAATCAATAAGGCTACAGTCAGACCAGCTCTAATATATGGAACACAGTACTGGGTAGCAAATAAGAAACATGAAGAAAAGCTGCACGTCGCTGAGATGAGAATGTTAAGGTAGTCCGCAGGCGTAACGAAACTGAACAAAGTGCGAAACCAACACATCAGAGGCACTTTCAAGGTTGCAGACATCAAAGACAAATTAGCAGAAAAGCGTCTAGAATGGTACGAGCATGTCATGAAAAGAGACGAAAAAAATGCTGTTCAAAAAGCTCTTAACATACCAATACCTAGGAGAAGACCTGGGAGACCGTCAGCAACATTGCTTGAAACAGTCAACAAAGATATGAAGCAAGCAGGATTGAACGCTACGACAACCCAAGACAGATGTTCTTGGTGCTTCAGAACAAGGAGGGTTGACCCCAAATAAGGGAAATGGTCGTGAAGAAAAAGAAGAAGAGTGTCATTTAAATTGTAATTTGGTTCTTTCTGTAAAATATTGCAAAATTTTTATTACTTTGCTTAACTTATTAAATATTAAACATTTTACTTGTTTAAATACAATTTAAATTTCTATTTTCATTGCAATAATTTTAATATTATGAACAGTCTGACAATTTTGTTAAAATGTAATAAAAAAATTCATGAAAAAAAAATTCTCAGTTAAAAGGACTACAAATATAAAGTTAATCAGCATAGAAAAGAAAATATAAAAAACTGCTTACAGAATAGACGCGTATTTATTAAAAAAAAGAAAAAAAATGATCTAAAGAATGTAATTTTTAACGTATTTACGGGCAACACTTCATAATTTATAATTTTAGAATCGTTTTAGTATAAAGTTATAAAACATGTTGAAATTATAATGAAAAACTTTTCCTATTTAAGTAATTTTCACATCTCACTTATTTCTATGAATTGCATGAATTTTGTATTATCAATATTATAAAAAATCTCACCTACAAAAATTTATTGTATAAAAAATATTTTAAATTTAAAAATATTTCTCTCACTATCCTTTTTGAAAATAAAATAGGATTTCTTTTTTATTTTCAATTCCATTTAAAAATTAAAAAAAAAAAATTTTTGTTTTCAACTTTTGCTATTTAGAAAATATTTCCGCTGATGGCAGAAATGAAACATGTAAAAGAAAGTATGTATATAAATTATTTAGAAAAATACTTATTAAATGAAACCAAAAATTATAAAAAAAACATCACACAAAAAAAAACAAAAAAAAATAAATTAAAAATTGTTTTGTGAAATAAAAAGGGGGAAAAAAATTCTTATTGTTGGTGAATGGATTATGACCAACTGAACTATTTAGCAAAGAATTTAATAAGATAAATGAGGCTCAATTTTTGTACATTATTAAAATATTAGCACTGAATTTACTTTTGTGCTATTTTTCTTTTATTTTATTTTACCGACATATAAAAACAATTCTTTTGGTTTCAACTGAAAAGAACTGCCAGATTATGTTTTTTTTTTTTTAATTTCTGTTCTGGATTTTAATTTATTTCAAGGATAATCAAAATATTGTTAACTTTTTTTTATTATCAAAAAGGAACTTTTTTTATAAAAATTATCAAAAAAAAAAACAAAAATACATTGAATAAAAATTAACTGTAATTTCTTTTTTGTATTAAAATAAATGTCCTAACAATATATGTTTTAATATTTCTATAAATATTTCAATATACTAATGTTGACATGTGCGACATCCTTTCAAAAAGTTAACTGATTATGCTGACTATGCAGATTGAGACGAATGTATTTACAAATTTTGTAAAGATTTTCACAAACTAGGACAAACATATGAAATATGAGAATTACAAGTAGATACCACTGATCAAGATTTTGGTACAGCTATAAAACTTTGACAATAATTAATACTACTTAAAAATTTTTTTTTTAATTATATTAAGATTTGCTATTCTTAACTTTAAGTTTTGATTAGTTATGTAACTACCCTTTTTTTCAATAACGGCTGGTAAAATGTTTCTTGAGATACACAAAATTAAATTTTTATCATGAATCCATTAATAAATGTACGCATGGTATGATTGTACAAATTCTTTATTTAGTAGAAAAAAATTTTATTTAAGGACTTTTTACTCATTTATGTACCGAACATAATTTTTTTACACAACTTGAAAATATACGTAAAGATTTTCAATAAAAAAAAAAAAAAATTTAAAAGTTTTTTTTTTTTTATATTTTGTTTTTAATTTGTTTCACGGAAAATTAATTAAGGAAAAACATTTGTAATTTTTTGTATCCTTTAATCAACATGGGAAACATCGAAAAAGAAATATATGAAAAAAACTTTTCAATTTTTGTGTTAAACACTTCAACTTTTGACAAGACTTTTTTATTTTCTTATTGCTAATTATTAAGAATTTTCTTTTATTGATGTCAAAGTTTTTGTTTTTCATTTCAAGGTATGAGTATAAAAGGAGATCAGTATTTTTAAGCTGTTTAAAACGAATTATTTTTTTTTTAAATGTTTAAATTAATTAATATTTTATATTTTAACTATATTGGTTTTTATTATTCAACAATATTATTTTCTATTTAATAAATTTCTAAAACAATTATTATTTATTTTTATATGAATATGTTCTTTTTTAAGAAAAAAAATAACTATCTAAGTGATGTCAATAGATTTAAAAGGACTTCTTTATGATTATCCTTTTATACTACTTACAATATTCATAAAAAACTATTGAACGTTCTTCAAAAATATGTGTTTTATATAAAGACATTCTATTTATGATAAGTACACTTTTTACATCTATTTTCATAATAAATAAATACACTTATAATATTAAAGAGTCTCTCAAATACTTAAGTGAATAGCAAATTTTTACAAAAAAATATTTTTTATTTTATATCAAGAAAAGAAAAGCCACTAAATTTGGTATATTTACTTAGAATTCTTAGAAGAATTTAAATTTTTTTCTTCATGATTGCTTTTTTCTTTTGTTTATATTGCATTAAAAAGAATTTTCAATATTCATTTTAAGAGAATAAAAAAAATATTATTGGATTTTTTTTCGGTTTAACACTGAATTACAAACAAAAAAAAAAGGAAATATAAATTTATAAATAACAAAGAAAATGTATGCTGGAATTTAAAGCAAGGATTTAAACTCTTAACTAAATAAAAATTAATTTTTTACTAAAGATTTTTAAAGAAAATGTAAGAGTTATTGGAAAAATCTCTTATATAAAAAAATTAATGTTGTGGAATAACTTTTTTATACAGTCTTTCCGATTATGGAGATAGGTGTATATATATCTCATATTCTATACTCATAATATTTTATTAATCGAAAAACGGTAAACTATAGGAAATTTTTTTAGTTTTATAAATAAGTATGAAAGGCTTACAATTCTTTTTTTTGCAATTTTCAAGATTTTGTTTCTGTTATAACTTCGACACGCTTTTTATTAGAAGCTTTCCGATTCAGATTACCATAAGTTACCTGAGAAAATTTTTTTGTACCTCCCTCTGTTTAATAGGGGTTAGGTTAGGTTAGGTTAAGGTGGCTGCCAAAAAGACACACTTAGACCGTATTTGGTCCATTGTGATAGGGGTTAATAGGGTTTAAAAATTGAAAATTTGCTACTTTAGGACACCTGCAATTATAAGCATTTGTAAAAATTTGTAGTATGTAAAACATAAAGTTTGAAATTTCAAAAATATATTTTTACATGTGTCAATAGCTAACCTTAATAATATAATGGGTTTCCTTAAAATTTCAGAAAGATTCTATGAATTTTTCACATTTTGTTTTCTTATATATAAAATTCTCAGAAAAATTACAAATTTTGGTGTAAGTCGTAATATTTTAAATTGTTTTTATTACCTTTTTGAAAAAAGTGTGCCTTTAAAAATATTTGGTTTTCCATTCTGTCTTGTTTTTTTTTTTATTAATTTACAAATATTTATAAATATAATTTAAAAAAAATTACTTAAATTTAAAATGCTGGCCATCTGTATTTTTATAATTGATTTAAATATTTTTATTACGCTTTGTAAGAGAGGTTGCAATTTAAAATTTTTAGTTTTCTTAATTTTGAGTACCTTTTACGTTTGAATATGTATTCATACGAATGTTACGCACCATTAATATTTGTTTGTTTTTATGTTGTATACAAGTATATAATTTATACTTATATATATTTATTTATTTATTTTAATATTAATTAAGATTATGCAATTATAATCTAAAATTTCTATTTATGCAATTTAAAATTTTTAAGATCTGGTTAAGATTTAAAATCGTTTTCTCTCAGCACCTGGCCTTGCATGAAAAAATCGGAATGCATATTTGTAGGCTATAATAAAGTTCTTTAGTACTTTTTTCTTTCATGCAATAAATATTTTGAAAGTAAGTAATATTTAAAATTAATTGTTTATAAAAATTTTTATAGTTAATTTTAATTTTGTACTTCTTACAGGAATTAAAGATATAAAGTTTAACTTATCGAATATATGCATTTAGGATTTAATTATTTTATTTTGGTTTGATAGGATTTAAGTATTTTGCATTGGTTTAAAAAAATTTAATTCTTCTAGGTAATAAAGATTAATTAAAATATATTTATTAATAATTTTTATCTTTCTGTTTAGTCAATGCTCAAAGACAAAATTAGTATCCTTACCTATGTTTTAATTTCTTAGCTTTTTAAAATTTTTATAAATTTTTTTATACTTGAAACAAAAAAACAAATTTAATTGTACTGCAACTGCTATTACCGTAAATTAAATTAATAATATCGTAATACAATAAAATACCATAAAAAAATAATTTCAGATCAAAATAAAATATTTTAAACATTTGTGGTTTTTTTTATAATTTTAAATACAAAATTAAATCTAACAAGGCGGAATGAAAACCAATTTGGTTTTTAAAGGCGCACATTTTCTAAAAAACAATACAAACAGTTTCGAATACAATTGTACTGCAACTTGTAGTAACTTCCGCCAAAAATTTGTAAATTTTTTTAGAATTTTATATAAAAGAAAAAAAATTGTTAAAAATCAAGAGAGATTTTCTTAAATTTTATGACAACCCTACATAATTAAGAAAAGCTCATGATTTTGGAGTTTAAATTTCTAATTTTAACTTTAGCAAAATTTGTACAAATTTTTGTGTGTCTAAAAATAGTAAATTTTAAATTTTTGAGTCAATTTTGGTAGTATAAATAATTTGTTGATCTGAGGCAACTTATGCTAATTCTGAAAGATCTTTTTCTTCTCAAAATATCTTATGGTTTCAAGAGCGAACTGGAGTTATGAAAGAAATAAAATCTTGCTAAAAGCATTGTCATTTTTAGGTTGAAATGGGTAGCAGTTTTGTAAAAAGACTAATGAATGGACAGTCGGAGGAACAGAGTAAAACTAATAAACAAATTGTTTAATTTGTTTTTTTTTAACAATCATATATAAGAAGATTTTTCAAAAAATTATTAAGTAAATTGTTGAACAAGTTAACCCGAAAAAAAAACACAAAGTAAAAAATAAATGTCTTTTTTTTACAAAATTAAAAATATAAATTATAAAATTAATTGATTTGTGGTTTAAACTAATCTCAAGTTGAATATTGCAATTTTAATTTGGTTTCAAAATAAATTTTTTTCTTTTTTTTTTTCTTATTAATATTAAATTTTTTATTTTTATATAAATTTCTAAATTTATTTAATTTTTAAAAATGATTTGCATGTTTGTGGTTTAAATAGGTTTAGTTTAGCACAAAAAAATTTTGATAAAATGTGCTTATTAGTTTCACTCTGTCCGTCCGTCCGTCCATCCATCTGTTTACAAAACTTCTACACCGTTAAAGATAGAGAAAAAAAATTTTAACCATGGGTAGGTCTCATAAAAAAAATAATTTTGTGGAACAACTTTTTCATGTAGCCCCATCCATTACGGAGCTACAGCCCCTCAAACTTTGAAAAAGCCCTATTTTTAAATGCATATATCTTATGTTCTGCTTAAGACTTTTTCAATCTGAAAACGTCATTCGACAGGTATTTTTTTTAGCTTTGTAAATTAATATCAAAATTATACATTTTTTTTAAATTTAGTATTTAAATTTACCGTTATGTGAAAACCAAATTTTGCATGATTTTTCTACTTTCATAACTCCGGCACGCTTTTAGTTAGAGCCTTGAAATTTTGAGGTAAGAAGGAACTTTTAGAATTAGTATAAGTTTGCTCAGAAATTTTTTTTGGACCACCCCCTGTTTATGAGCTATTAGGGCTTAAAAATTGAAAATTTGCTATTTTTAAACACCTGTAACTTAGGAACCTGTACACATTTTACTTCTGCAAGATATAAAAATTAAAACTACAGTAATATATTTTTACGTGTGTTAAAAGTTTATTTTAGTTGTAAAGGGTTCCCAAGTTGCAGCTCTTCGAAATTGCGAATAAGCCTAATTTTCAGATGCATATATCTCAGGCTCTGCGTAATAGTTTTGCAATCTAAAACCGCCAGACGATCGAAAATTTTATTATGTATATAAAACAATATCAAAATTATGTAATATTTTGTAATTTACTATTTAAATTTACCGTTATGTGAAACCACATTTTGCATAAAATTTCTTTTTTCATAACTCCGGCACGCTTTTAGATAGGAACCTGCAATTTTGAGACAAGAAAGAACTTTGTATAAGTTTCCTCAGAAAATTTGTTGGTAGCATACCCTCTTTAAGAGTTATTACGCCTCAAAAATTGAAAATTTGCTATTTTTAGACACCTGTAATTTAGGCACCTGTAAAAATTTTTCTTCCAAGACATGAAAATTAAAGGTTCAATAATATATTTTTACGTGTGGTAACGGTTTTTCTTAGTTATAAAGGATTCCGGACTTACGGCCCCTCAAAATTTCAAAAATGTCCTATTTTCACGTTTTTTCTTATTACATGAAATTTTCAAATTTTTGTGCAAGTCACAATTCTAAACAGTTTGTATTGAGTTTTGGAAATGTGCGCTTTTAAAAACCGTTGGTTTACATTCTACCTTGTTTAATTAATATTTAAAAAGGGTATTTAAAAAATTGAAGTTTTTAAATAACTTAATGGAATTTTAAAATTTTAAATTTTTGAAAACTTATAATTAAATTGTAAAATTTGTAGTTCATTTATCATTTAATTAATATACCTAATATTAAATGAAAAGTTCTGCAGTATAAAAAATGTGTAAAGTATTATATTTTTATAAAAGTACATAAAAATTTAGTAAAATGGTAAAATAATTCTGGATACTTTTATCGTCCGCATAGATGTATGTATAAGGTAGGTAATGTTTTCATACCAAAAATTTATACCCCAGATTTTTGCAAAAATGCTCCAGAGCGTAAAAAGCTGTTAAGAAATTTTTAGCGTAGTGTCTTTGTTTGTGTGTTTGTAAGTGTGTATGTGCGCATGTGTGCGGGTGCGTATGTGTGTATGTGTGTGTGTGTTTTTGTGTGTGGGTGTGTGGGTATGGTTGTGGGCACATGTACAGCCTAAACTTTCGAAACGAATTTCTTGAAATTTCATATTTAAGGTTTTGACATAAATATCGCGGATTGATGCTTTTGGAGCAAATCGGACAACGGCAAGTGGTAATTTACTAGTGTAATTTTTAATTTTTTTACAAATACATATTTCGTAACAGGAAAATATTATGGGTAAGATTATTAAGAAAAAGTTGTTACACAAGTAACGAGAAACAACTGTGCCATAGAACATATTTTTTGATCCGACTAACTTTAACTTTTATTTAATTTTTTTTCCAAGTCCAATTTCATACATACATATGTGTTATAACACGCCGTATGTATATGAACAATTTTTTTTTGTTTTCTCATCTTTTTTATATTTCTAAAAATTTATAAACATACGTACGTATATATGTGCATATATTCTCTTGTTGATGACGCAAAATTCAAATTGTAAAATTTTTGTTAGCAGATTCAATATTAATATTATGTTTGTTTTGTATTTGTTTACAATTTTTACTATTATTTACTTCTAATACTTTGGAATGAAAATAAAAAATCATGTACATTTGTTTGGATGTAGGTATTACTGTACATATTTTTACGATTATTTCATTGCCTAATTATTGTTATTGAATAAAAAAAAATTTACAAGTTATTTTACTTTGATACAACTTATTATGTAAAAAATCTATGAAATTTCACATTATGCTTTTCATATAAAAGCGGTCGGTTCTGTGGTCGAGACGGTTGATTTTTTAAAATAAAATTACAAAAAAAAAAGCAATAAATTTTATAAAATTGAAATTCAAAATTACTTTAAACAGATTCGGGTATTTTGGGTGTTTTGTTTAAAATATTATAATGATTAAAAGACTGTTTCAAAAATTTTTGCGAATTTTAATTGGCATGAAAATGCGGTGGGACGAAATTACGGAAATTACAAATTTTTAAGAAAAGAAATATCGTTCTCGATATTTGTAAATGGTTTAGAGTAAAATTTATTTAAAATTGTTTAAAAACAAGAAATTTAAAATTGTTATGTTTTTTTCTTTTCAGTTTAAAGGAAAAGTTTGTAGTAAAGGGAAATTTTATAAAAGGAAAAAACTGAAACGAATGAAAATGCGTATTACTCTATTTTTGGAAGAAAATTGCACTGTTTCATATTTTCATTATATCATTTAGAAGTCTTAACATAAAAGTTTTGGGATCAAAAGAGTGGGTGAATTAAAAAAAATTGTTTGAAAAAAAAACAGTTTTGAGAAACTTTTTATTAAAGATGAGAATTTTCGCTGATATTCAGTACTTGTTTTGTAGTTTCAAAAATTTTTTTTGTTGGTTTAAATAAACAAATAAACTAAAGTACTCCTAATATAGTTTATTAGTATTTGCAGATATTTATATTGAACTCGCCCCCATATATGGAAATTTTATACAATCATTTTATTCATTTTTTAATGTTATCGGTACTTAATCGTAAAAAAACTGTTTTGTTCTAAAAAATTTATTTCATAGAAACAATAATTAGTTAATTGTAGTAATTATTAATATTATAACTTCTTAACGTATCCTTTTAAGGATATTTTTATAATTGAGATCTTTTTAAAAAAAAAAAAAACCTTTACATATTTTGTAAAGAGCTAAAACAATACTCTGTCTATATTTAATTTTTTTGAGGAATTTTCTATGGCGTTTCTTGCACACTCTGTTAATATGTTTAAATGACATCTAGTGTTTAACGAAAACTTTTAAAGTGAAAATTGTTATAACCTTATAAACTGGAAGTTTTAAGAGAAATTGTAACCATTATTTTTATTTTTCTTTTATTTATTTTTCATTTTCTCGAGTTGATTTCGTTGTAAATATTGTGAATTGTATGTTTTTGTTGTTGTTGTTGTTGTGAATGCTCTTAACGTGTCAAGAATACAAAATAGTATTTTGTATTCATTAAAATGTACTTTTTTTTTTAAACTTTTTTGTTCCATTTTAATGTATTATCTTCTTTAGCTTCTTGGATCTACTTTTGTAGTTGTCCATCCATAGTTGTTATTTTTTTTTTATATTAGTATGTTTTGTTTCTCTTTCAATATTACTTTATTTTTATTTATTTGAAGTACTTAAGGGCAATTTATTTACATTAATCTTACTTTGGCGCAAATTATTTTGTTATTGTGCCGTCTCAATATATGTATCTATAAGACGTTTATTTATGTAAGAAGATTATTGTAGTAGTTTGATTAAATGTATGTGTATATAAAATTTATTGTGTTTTTGTTTTAAGAATAAATATTTTATATTTATCCTATGAGGGTGTTAATTGAATTTAAATACAGAGATTTTGTTTTTTGATTATTTTGCCTCAATGTTAAAAATAAAAATACATAATAACGATAAATTGGATTTTTATTTTTAATTTTAAAAATTTATAAACAGATGTGAATTTTGTTTTGTAAAACAGATTGATTTTTATTATAATAAAAAAGGTGTAATATGTTAAAAATGTTACTTGAAATTAGTTATAAGAATTTTCCCAACTTATGTGGCTTAAATTGCCAATTAACAAAAAATAAAAGAAATAAAAAATTAAAGTATATTTTGTAAAGTCAGGTTAATGAAAATTTCAATTTAATGAACGTATATGTTCTTTTATTCAAATGCTCACTGTGAAAATCTTATATCCGTGAAATAAATATTTTATTTGAAAAACATAATTAATTAAATAATAAATTTTTCTCTTTTTGTATAGTGTTTGACATGTTTCTGATATATTTTGAGTTTATTTTTTTTTATAATGATTGTCCTTTTCGAGAGTAAGCATGATCAATTAGTTTTTAGTATTATTTTGGTTATATTTAAAGCATTTCCATGCGTCCTTTTAATTATATTTAGAGAATAGCAGAACATACGCATAGTTACAAAATTAAAATCTTTTGAGGCGAGAAAATTGGAGTGTTCGAATGCATGAAATACGATTTTTTTGTTATTGTTTTTTTTATTTAAATAAACTCCTCGTATAAATATATTCTGCAAATTAAACCATAATTGAATATCTATTAATGTGAAAATGAATGATTTTTATTATAAAATTTTTAATTCTAATAATTTAAGCTTTTTGGAAATGTATAATTTAAAATTACAACCTCAATTCTAGAGCTTGGTATCCAAACATTTTGGCATACAAAGGCCATTTTGAGCATTGGAATTTCTCAAATTTTTACACCCGTGAATTTTTAAAAGAAAATTGCATACTTTCAGGGTGGATAAAATTTTCACAGCTAATCTTTTTAAAAAAAAAAATTAGTTTCCTCATTTTCTTTGAATAGTTAAACTAAATAAACGATTAAATCAAATTTGAAAGTACCTAATTTACATATCTCGTTAAAAGATAATATAGCGATAAAATAAAAGGGGATTATATTATTGTTTTCATAAAAGATGAATTTTTAAAACGTAATCCACTTAATTAATTGATTCCCTGATTTTAGTTTATTTCTCTTTTTAAACGACAATTTTAATGCATAAACAAAAATTTTTATGCAATTTTAATGCATAAACAAATTTAATGCATTTATTGTATTCTGTTTTTTTTTTTCATTATCTTTTTGTGTGATAATTAAGTTTTTTTTTTTGTATTAGATTGTATTGAAATATCTCAATTAAATTCGTAATAATAAACTCATATATATAAATATATAAATATATATTATGTTCTGTACAGTAAAATTAACAACTTGTTGCTTATTATCTTTATATTGATTTAACATCCCACCCTAACTTCATTGTATGCTTGAAATTTTGTTTTATATAATTTACAAAAACTTTCTTAATACTGTTGAAATATTTGAATTTATTACTTAAGTTTTACATAGATGATACATATTTATATGTATATATTTTATATAGTTGACATATAATATATGATTGATTAGTTTTCTGACATATCAAAATATAAACTAATATAAATGTATATACAAAATAACAAATAGTAAGATATTGTGTTCATTAGAATGGAAATTTTTCATTCCAGATTTAAAAATGATGAATAAATGAATGAATGAAAGAATTTCCCCAACCAAAAGACTTGACAAAAATAAAAATGATGAAAAATTAGAATGAAAAACTCTTTTTGTGATAAGTTTGACGAATATATTGCCGTTGAATATAAGTTTACATAGATATATACACAATAAATTCTTATTAGGAGATGGAGTAGAATATTTGTCGTCATCATTTTATTCAACATCCTGTGTTGTATGTCAAAGAAAAGGATATTAAGTTTGATTGTAATTTTTCCATTTATTTACACATATGTATATTTATTTATAATAAAAAACTTTTAGAATATATTATATACCATATACTATTATACTATATATTATATATTATATTTTCAAGTTACATAAATGACTTATTAGGTTTCATAAAATGAATATTTTGTAATTTAGGTTGTTCTTCAATTGTAATAACATAAATTTTCAACTACCTTTTGTAAAAATAAATATGTATATATATATATGTATTTCTTGCATGTTTATTACAAATGGTAACAAATTTGACATATGTGTTTGATTTCGTTTTTTTTTTTGTTTTTGTTTTAATTTTTATTTTTCTTTTCACCTTTGTAAATATTTACTTTGATATACAAAAAAACAAAAAACTCAAATAAGGAAAAATAAAATCGTCTTTTTTTTTTTTTAATAAAGAACTAAAAGAAAATAAAATCATTTTTTTTTTAATATAGAATAAATTTTTAGTTTATATATTTGAGATTTGGAAAAAAAAACTTAAAGTTAAAATACATAAAATATATTTTTGTAATGACGAAATTTACTATGACTTCTTAAAGTATAGAAAATAAATGGCAAATATAAGATCTTTAATTTAAATTAAATACAAATTAATATAAATGAAGTCAGTAGCTTATTGCAAACTCAATCTTTTTATTAATTATCCGATGTCTGTATTACCTAATCTTTATTAAAATATTAAAACTATAGTGGGATTGCAATATTTCCGCTTTTTTCTTAACATTTTCGATAAAAACAAATTAAAAAAGAAAATTAAATAATTGCGAAACTCATACTGTAAAATAAAGTCATAACTCACAAAAAAAAAGTCAATTTCGTTTTTCTTTGTTTTTTATTTCCAATTTTCTTTTTTAGCAGTATATAAAAATAAATGGATAAACATATTTTCTTTATAAAGTTTTTATTTTGGTCTTTCATTAAAATCAGTGAGTGTAAAATTGCAAGAGCTATAAATAGAGATTTTCACCAAAACAAAATAATGAATAAAAATACCTTGGAAAATAATAACATTTTTTTATATTTATATATATGGTACATAAATACGTATATATATATTTTATTTTTACATTGTTTTATTAATAGTATAATTTTATTTTGGAAATAAATTGGAAATTTGAATAAATTGGATGATATGTTCGGTAATTTAAAAAATAAAATTCTTAAGAATATAATATAATATTTTAACATTTTATTGTTAAAAAAAGAAATTTTATTTTTATTTCAAAAAAAAAAAAAAAAAAAAGTTTAATTTAAGGAGACAACCATAAATTCAATATTACTAAAATAAAAATTTTTATTTTTAGTTATTTATAAAGTTATAAAACAGACATTAAGTTTTATTACAATTCAAGGCTTTTTGATCTTTAGAATGTAATCACTTTTATTAATAATTTCATTTTAATGTGTACACACTTGAATTCTTTTTCGTTTAACAGAGTTGTTTCATTTAATATATAGGTTTTGAAACTAAAAAAAAAAACAAAAAATTTATTCAATGTCAATAATGTAATGAAAATGTTTTTTAAGTAATGGTTTTTTATTACTACTACACCAAGGCACAATGAAATATATTAGTATTTTTAAGATTTAAAAATTTATATTCAGGGTCTTTTTAGGATATATTTGGGGACGTAACACTTGACAAAACTGAAATAACAATAATCTATTTCACCTATGTTCATTTGTAAAAAAACTGAAAATGCTATGTTCTGTTCATTTATAAAAATGTTCATTTATAAAAACAACCAACCATTAGCAAATTTCTCACTTAACAAAATTGCAATTCGAAAATATCCATTTGTCGAAAAATTGGAAAAAAAAGGCAGAATATAAACCAACGGTATTTAAAAGCGCATATTTCCAAAAGATAATATAACCTGTTTAGAATTGTGACTTGCACAAAAATTTGAAAATAAATTTCATATGAGAAAAAATGTGAAAATAGAATTTTGTTGAAATTTCGAGGGGCTGCAAGTCCGGAACCCTATAAAACTAAGAAAAACTGTTAACACACGTAAATATATATTACTGAAGTTTTAATTTTTATGTCTTTCCGAACAAAAATTTGTACAGGTGCCTAAAAATGGCAAGTTTTCAATTTTTGAGCCCTAATAAACAGGAGGCGGTAAGAAAAAATTTTCTAAGGAAACTTATACTAATTCTAGAAGTTCTTTCTTGTCTCAAAATTTAAAGTTTCTATCTAAAAGTTAGTTTCTATCTAAAGTTTTTATCTAAAGTTTAAAGTTACTATCTTAGTTTCTATCTAAGAGTTATAAAAAAAGAAATATTATGCAAAATTTGGTTTTCCCATAACGGTAAATTTAAATAGTAAACTACAAAATATTGCATAATTTTTATATTGTTTTATAGAGGTAAGAAAATTTCCAGTCTTCTAGCGTTTTCAGATTTCAAAATTGAAATTTTTGAGCTTTAATAGTTCATAAATAAGGGGGTAGTCCAAAAAAAATTTCTGAGGTAACTTATACTAATTCTAAAAGTTCTTTCTTCCTTCAAAATTTCAAGTCTATATCTAAACGCGTGCCGGAGTTATGAAGGTACAAAAATCAGGCAAAATTTAGTTTCCACATAACGGTACATTTAAATACTAAATTTAAAAGAATTCTACATTTTTAATATTGGCTTACAAAGGTAAAATAAATTCCTGTCGAATGGCGTTTTTAGATTTAAAAAATGTTAAACAGAACATGAGATATACGTGTTTAAAAAAAGGACTTTTTCAAAGTTTGAGGATATGTAGCTCCGTAATGGAGGGGGCTACATGAAAAAGTTGTTCTACAATATTAATTTTTTTATGAGCTTATCCAAGGTTAAATTATTTTTCTCTATCTTTAACGGTGTAGAAGTTTTGTAAACAGACGTACGGACAAACGAACAGACGGACACTAATAATAGGCACATTTTTTCAATTTTTTTTTGGAAATGTGTTAAAAATGTATCTTTTACAGAATTGTAGATAAAAAAAAATACTTTGCAAATTTCCAGATTTTTTTTTGTCTTATAGAGGAAAGTCCTACAATTTTTTTTAAATCCACCTGTCTAAACAAAAGTTTTTGGAAAACGGTAAAAAAAATTGTGAAAATGTTAGGTTAGTTTTAAATAATAACGCTCCAACGCTCCAACGCTTTTGTTGTTATTATGTTATTGTAAGAAAATAATTAGAGTTGGTTACAAAAACAGGATTTTATAATAATTTGTTTAGCGGAGATTTTATTTTAAACTCTTTGATGTTGTTTGAAAATTTGCCAAATGGATGTTTTCAAAATAAAATTTGACATCTGGACTTTTTGTTAAATGAGTTTTTGCGAAAAGAGTTTTTTGTCAAATGAGGCAAAACTGGATATTTGCAATAATGTCAGTTTAGATCAATTGTGCTATACCCGATGTATTTATATGAAAGTGAATTTTCATTGCTATCTAAAGTATTTCATTGAATTTTATACATTTAATATAAAAACGATTTAGACTACAAAGAAAAATTGAAGATAAACATTTGATACCGTTTAGATAAACATTGGAACTTTTCAAATAACCATACAATGTTAGTTAGTTTAAGAAATATAATAAAAAATTTTAAGTTAAATTAAACTTTGAAGGACTATTTGATTCCCTTAATGACATGCTAAGTACTAATGACACTTTTCGTTTATGGGCAAGAGCATATCTGTTCAAAATTCTAATGAAAAGATAATGTACCTACCAAAGGTGAAGTGTATTAAAAGAAAAAAATTAATTTTTTATAAATTTTAAATCTTTCTTATCTCAATAAAATCGCTGTTTCGAGTTCTTTTCCTTTCTTTTTAACACGGTATTTTATAGATATTTTACAGCAAGTGTACATATATTGTGTTTTTCAAGTAAATAACATCATTTTGCAACACCAACTAATATAATGAAAATTAATTTCGAATTTGATACCATGTTTATGTAAAATACCTATAATATTTATAAAATAAGTCATAAAATTATTTGGTATTTATTTAAAGGATTCAAAAAATTGGAAATGATAAATAACCTTTAATAATATATATGATTTGTGGTTTGACATATACTTTTAAGAAATATAATATTTCTTCACAGAAAATATAAAAGAACAATAAACAAATATGTAAAAGAATAAAAATTAAAGCTTCCAATATGAATATTCCTTAGAGTTTTAAAACAATAGGGAAAAACGGAAGGAATAGAATTTAAAAAAAAAAAAAGAAACATATAATTCAATGTCATACTTTAAATAACTTTTATTTATTTATTTTGTTGGTTTGTGTTATAACATTAACGTCAAACAAAACAGAAAGAAAACAAAAAAATATAACAAAAACAAAAATCTTATTGTCAAGACAGAATTCTTTTGTACTCGCATTTGATTTTTTTGTGTATATTTTATTATTTTATTGTCCTTTTTGTATCCTGAAGGTTACGGAAGTTATTGTCATATAAAAAAAAAACAATTAGGAAGTATTATGATTTGTTTAGGGATTTTTATAAAAAATATTATGTACATTCATTTATTCATATTTGATATATTTATGTATTAACTAACTGTTAAATTACATACTAATTAAATTTTTTTTTTGTTTTATTATGTTATGTTATGTTTTTTTTTTGGTAGTATAAAGATAAGCTGATCATAATCGAGAATGAAATAAAACTCTAAATTATTCGCAATAGTACAGTTACAGTTAGTATTTCTGAAGTGTTATTTTCTAAAAAATTTAAAGAAAAGAAATATTTAAAATAAAATTAAAAACCTAAATATGATATATCTCCAGTGGTTTTTGTGATTTTTTTTTTTTCGGTAGGATAACTTTTGTGTTTAGTTATGTACAATAATATTTCTATTTCTATTAAACGAATTATGAGAAATTATAAAAATTTTGAACAATAATAATTAAAGAAAAGAAAAATAGCACATTTAAAAAACGAGCGGTTAGAAAATTACGTAATCGTAAAAGGTATTTAGTCGAATGCATAAAATGGAGGTTAAACTCAGATCTCAATTTTTCAAACAAAACTTACGAGTTTAAGAGTAGTTTTTGTTTGAAAAATTGAGATTTGAGTTTAAGTTCATTTTTATACATTTGACTCATTGAGTCGAATACATAAAACGGAGCTTGAACTCAAATTTCATTTTTTCAAACAAAAACTAGACCTGAACTCGTAGTTTTTATATGAAAAAGAAAGATTTGATCTCAAGCTCAGTTTCATGCATTCAGTCAAAAGGGTAAAATATTTATATCCATAGAACTGAGCTTGAACTGAAACCTCACTTTTTCAAATAAAAATAAGAATTTAAGTATAGTTTTTATTTGAAAAAGCCATATTAGAGTTCAAGCTCAAGTTTAAGTATTTGTCCCATGTCCCATATATAGAAAAATAAGAGTTCGTAAAATTTTCGTTAGTCTGCGAACTTTTACAAAATCTGTACGTAAACTTGATTTTTCGCACATAAAAAAAAATTATGAAAAAAACCTGTGTTGTAAGAAAAAAAAAACTTTGTAAGAAAAATTTCTTTAAAACCGTGTTGAAGCGAAAACGCATTGTAAATATGTCAGATTTTCGGACGGTTTACTGCACAGAATTCATTACTAAGGAGTGGTTATATAATTTCATTTGACGTACAAACATTTTTTTTTATTTTGTTTAATTTTCAAAGAACTGCTACATGATTAAAATAATTTTTATCATAACTTTAACCAACAATAATGTATGAAAGAGTAAAATATTTATACATATGTATTTAATTTGATTAGATTATGATTTTACATATTTTTTTTCGTAAAATAAAAATTTCACAAAAATATTGCGCAATTTTTAGCACATTTCCAAAAAAAATTTTGAAAAAATGTGCCTATTTTACCTTTGTAAATCGCTATTATACAATTTTTTAAATTTAGTATTTGAATTTACCGTTAATTGAAAAAAATATGATTTTTCTACCTTCATAACTTCGAGACCCTTTTAGATGTGAACTTGAAATTTTCAGACAAGAAAGAACTTTTAGACATTAGTATAAGTTTCGTCAGAAAATATTTTTTTAGCATCCCCTGTTTTAATTTCCTATTTTTAGACACCTGTAACTTAGGCACCTGTACAAATTTTTCCTCGGCAAGACATAAAAATTAAAGCTCCAGTAATATAGTTTTACGTGTGTTAACAGTTTCCTTAGTTATATAGGATTCCGGAGTTACAGCCCGTCAAAATTGCGAAAAAGTTCTATTTTCACATTATTTCTTATTATATGAAATTTTCAAATTTTTGTTCAAGTCAGAATTCTAAGCAGTTTGTATTATCTTTTGGAAATTTGCGCTTTTAAAAACCGTTGGTTTGAATTCTTCCTTGTTTTTTTCTTTATTCAAAATTTACTAATTTTATTTTTTTTTAAATCATTTTTAAGATGAAAAAAATAAACACTATGTTTTCAGATGACTTAAAAGAATAAATCAGAAGATTTAAAAACAAATCTTGAAACTAATTTTAATTTAGTTACAAATTTTCCATTACGAAATTGATATTTTGTAACATTGACATAGACATGACTTTTCTAAAGGAGTATTATAGATATCAATTGATTTCTAAAATATGCTCATTCTTAATAAGGTCACTAAAATCGATAGAATATCTATAATTATAATTTAGTAGTTTTCAGCCATACACTACGTATTATGACATTCCGTTAAGTTTTGAATACAAGTACATATTTGGATACGATTTTTCTATTACAAAATCTACATTAACATATAACATACATATGTATGTTTAGAATCATGATTTTTTTTTGTTTGTCTTTTGGAATCAAGAAATTTTGTATCCCATACGATAGACAATAAAATAACAATTTTGAATAACAATTTTGACAAATGATTACTGCATGGTTCAACAAAATATCGTATAATACAATATAATCCAATACAATATAATACAAAATACAATAAAGCTATGGATTAAAACATTGGATTTGAGATAAATTACTTTACACTTTATGGTGTTTATAGTTAGAAGTAGATTAGAAGATACTACTAACTAATATGGCTTTTCTTTCTAATGAAATTTTTCTAGAAATATCTTGGAACTTTTGTGGTAAATAGTAATATCGTATATTATGTCAAAAGAGCTAAAATTATTATACCTTAGTGGTTAAAAAAGAAGCAAATTGGTTGAAATATTTAATTTGATTATTCAGAATTTAACAAAAAAGTTCTCGTAAAAAAATATTGCTTTATTTTTCTTTTTTTTTTTTTAGTAGTAAATTGGAAGGTAAATAAAAAAAAAGGACATTATTAACATAAAGATTAAATAAAAAATAAAATGAAAGATAATTAAATTCTAAAAAAAAAAAAAAAAAAATTCTTAATAACTGATAAAAAAAATTGCTCCTTGATCTTAATATAAATTGTTTTTAACCTTAATTTTGGTCTTTTTATTTTGTTGATTGCCCTTTTTTATTTTGTCATATTTTTGTGTATTTTTGTCATTTATTTTGCTTGAAAAGATAATATCCGGAGTTTAGTAACAAAAAATGTTTATATACATTTATTTTAATATAAAGAACAAAGAAAATCGACTTTTTTTTTTTTTTTTTTTTGTTTTCTTTAAAGATAATTATTCTGTCCTGATAGCTTTTGATTTTATTTTTTGAAGTCGAAAATAACAAAATAAAAACAAAAAAAAAAAAAAGAAAAATATAAGTGAAAAAAAAAAAAAAATTAAAACGTAATTAGTGTGGAAATTATACAGAAAATAAGATTAAAGTTACTTAGATCCTAGAAGGACATTTTCGAATACTATGAAATTTTTTTTTTTTTTTATTTTATTTTGTATAGAATTAAATATTGTTTTTCTGTTATTTAATGGATTATTTCATACAATATTGTTGTTTGTGGAATTACACAGTTCAATGTACTATGTATATTTTATTAAACAAAAAAAAGAAAAAAAACAAAATAATGTCGCAGTGGAGACATAAATTACGGCGCCATTCTATAAACATGTACTTGTAATTATTATAATATATTTTTTTTTACATATATACAGTATATTATATATAGTTGTATTTAATGAATTAAAAAAAGACTTACTGGATGTGATAACTTAGTTAAGTGTCATTGTATTAATTATCACTAAAAAGTATAAAGTGTTTATTTTTTGTATTAAGTGTATATAATACTAACTAAAACATGATTGTTATTGTAAAAAATTTTGTTAACATTTTTAATTAAATAAGATTCTATAGATAGATAGATAACCGTATTTATATATATATATAAGTGTATTGTAAATTAGATTGTAATGTTCGAAATAGTATAGTTTTTTTTTACATATACATATATAAGTTTATTATGAATAAAAAAAAAATGCAATTTGATATTAAATATTTGTAAGTGCTTTTAAAGTTACTAATTAGATAATAAAAAATTAAAGTTTCACATTTATGTATGTATTAACATGCTTATGTATAATATATTATGTAAATACATATATTAAATGCATGAAAAGTTGGCGTACAGTTTTAAAAAAGATTAAAAATTCAAACAAAAGTTAATACATAATATTTTCAAATCTAAATTAATATTATAGAAAATTAAATGTGGTTTCAAGTCATTTCAAATCTCTTAAAGAGATTTTTTGTTTTAATAGGGATACCTACTTGTAATGATTTTGATCTCATGATGTAAAGAAAATGTGATACCCATACCCAACTTGTTAAAATTTTTGACTCTCATGATTAAAAAAAATAAAAGTAATAAACAACTTTCTAAAGGAAAACTATGGCTTCAAGGCAAAAGATCGTAAAAAAATTTCGTAACAAATCACTTAAGTCATCTAACTTCAAAATGACTTTCTTATTATATCAATAAATCTAATACTATTTACCAGAAAAACTTAAAAAAATACTAGAAAAAGTTAACCGTGTAAAATAAATAATAAAAGAGTTATGAAGAAAAAGCTGGGGTTTATTAATCGCATTCTGACAAGCATCGGTTGATTTTGATTGAAGTTGCTACTAGTAGCTGAATAACAATGTATTCTTCATAAAATATTTTGTAATAATGTGTGTAGCTTCTCCATTAAAAAATTTATCAGTTTTTAAATCGTTGTGGATGCTTTTACGTTGATCGCTTTCTTAGAGGATGGCGCGAATGTGTACATTGGGAATTTCTTTGCAGATTTGGTGGCTGAGACGGCAAACTTGTTACCGAATATTCTTACATTATTTTTATATTCTTTTCCATTTGAAAGAGTTGTATTTTACATGTTTTATGGGTCTCGACTTGTTATTGGTGTTTTTTAAAACTTGAAAAACTGATAGATTATCTGTACATATAATATTCTTTTTGCAAATTGTATTGAGGATAGTTCGCCCTGCGTTTCAGCTTCGGAAACGTTACGAAAGTAAAGATTATATAATACTAATAATAGATAAATCTAGTAAGACATTAAATATTAATTTGGCTGCATTACAGTAATACTTAACAGACACTAGATTTATATACACAAAACAATAAAAAAAATAGTCGATGTTAATATTTTTCTGTTACACAATAGTTTATCAAAGTTCTTTACAAATCCTAAACAAAAAACACAAACAATTTACAAAATACAAAAGAAAACTAAAATTTCGGCAAAATTTTCATAATGTATAAAAGAAAATTTTATGATATTTATATTAGAATAGAAGAAAAAGAACACTGACAAGAGAAGAGAGAAAAAGACAACAAATTTAAATAATAGCATAAAAATATATGCAGAAAAGTAAAATAAAAATATATAAAAGAAAGATTCGAACCCATGAAATATGGTACCTACATTCATTAAATGTAAAACATATTTTTTTTCTATAAATTATTTATTTTTTTTAACACTTTTTTATTTTAAAATTTTATTAAAAATCTTTTTGAAAAAAAAAAATATATATATATATAGAATTTTAACAAGATGATGATGACTGCGCCTTAAGTAAAGTAAATAAAGACAATTTTATTTGAAGAGTAATTGTTAAAACATAATTTTAATTTTTCACTTTACTGATTTACAAAGTTATTCTGATAAACAAAAAAAAAAAAAATTTATTTTCTTTTAATCTTTGTTTTGCCACAGCAAATACATATATTTTTACCCGTACGATAAGGATCGGGTATATAAAAATTGCTCCTCCGTTTGTAACACCTCGAAATAAGCTAGCTAGATATACCTTCAAAGTTATGGATCGAATCAGAATCAAATTCTAAGTCGATTAAGCTTTGTCCGTCCGTCCGTCTGTCCGTCTGTCCGTCAGCAAAGTAACTTAAAAACTAAGAAAGAGTTTTGAAATTAACACAAAATATTCTTACAACAATTTGTAGGTTTTCTATTTTTTTTTGGTTGAGATTTGATTAAAACTTCGGGTAGCTCTCGAACACTAACTTTTAGATTCCCACATTTTTTTTGAAATAGAGACATGAAATTTGAACTGCTGATAGATATCATAAAAATATTAATTTTATTATTAACACCTTTTTTTTGCAGTCTTACCCGTTACGAAGGTACAGATCCCCAAAGTTCGAAAAAGCTCTATATTTAAATTTATAATGACACAAGTTGTCTAAGGTATATCTTTAATTTGAAAACGCCAAACGATTACTGCTTTTATTAGCTTTAAAAATATATATACAATAAATATGTGGCATACGGTGTCTTAATTTACCGTTATGCGAAACTCAAATTTTGCTAAATTCTTGATTCCTTCTATCTTCTAAACAGTTTAAGTTAGAAACTTGAAATTTTAAGAGAAGTTAAGTCTTTGAAAATAAGTATGAGTCATTTCAAAAAATATTTTTGTATTGCTCCTCGTTTAGGAGCTGTATGGGGTCAAAAACTAAAAAAGTCCTAATTTTTAAACACCTATAACTTGAACACCTGTCCAAATTTTTTTGAAGAAATATACAAAAATTAAAGCTACAATGTTATATTTTTATTTATATTAAAAACTTTTCTTAATCTAATTTTATTTTTCTAAATTTTTCTTAATAATTTTTTAAACGATTTTTTTGCATTTTCTTTTTCCCGATAATTTGACATTGTTGTATAAAAAAAATTAAATGTTAGTATACATATTTTTATAACTCATGTTTATTTACATATCGTATATGTTACTGATGAATGAATGATATATAATACATATGTATACTAGGGGCCTCGATGGCTTAGTGCGTAAGAGCGTATAAAATATGCTGTAAACACCAAGCGCCCACACACGTCTTAAGAGTTATTCTCCCTTACGACAAGCCACGCCTGAACAGGAAAGGCTGTGTAATTTCCTGTCCACATTTATGTAGCAGAGAAATGCATTAAAAAAAAAAAAACCATTTTACAGGTATAGATTGTTTACACCTTCAAAATATAATTTCAATGGAAATAATATATACCTAAAATGATTCTGTAGATACGAATTTTATATACGATATAAAAATTTTAAAATTTAGTAAAAGGAATAACGATACAAGATTCATGAAATACCACTTCTTGAATGTTCATTTATACGATTCCAATTCAAATTTAATTATTTTTAAAAGTTTTATTAATTTAAGTGCAAGCTTTTCTTTTAAGTAAGAAGTATTTTTGGCAAGTATACATATTTTTTGTTAAGAGCAAGTTTTACATTTTAAGTTAAAGAAATAATGGTTAACTGAATCTGAATAAAAGTGTCTCATTTCAAATTTTATAAAAACAAAAAACTTAATGTATACCTTTTATAACCTGTCTGAACATTTTTTATAGAATAATAATAATAATATACAATTTACATACATATAATTATATATTTACTTATAATAAATTACGTAAATATAAAATTTCGCATTTGAAAAGGAAGTAAGTACTTGCACTTAAAAAGTAAAACTTGAACTTAAGATGAATATACATAATTCCATTTAAAAAAAAAAAACTTGTACTTAAAGTAAAAATCTTTTTTCGTAAACAAAATATAAGATTGAAAGATGGTGGTATTATGTAAAATTATATTTAATCTCTAAACTTATTAGTGTCGGGATAAGACATTGTACTAATTATGCATTTATTAACGTTTGTTTATTCAACATTACACGCATTCATCTTAAATTTCTTTACTATTGTTAAGTAATTCTGAACGTTAAAAGAAATGCGACCGGATAAAAGAAAAAATAAAAGAATAATTTGTATTTTGAAAGAAGAATTTCTTAAAATGTATGCCAGCTTTTTTTTTTTAATATTTCTAAATTTTATATGTTATGGTCATCAAATATTGAGAACATAATAAAATGGTATTGGATTCTACATTTTACATTATGTTTTATACAATTTTTAAAAGTAATACACTTCTTTCATTTTCAATTAAAATGGTAAATATTACTTAGAAAAATATTAAAAATATATATATAATATAAAACATTGCAAAGATACACATTTTTATTTATTTATTTAATAAATAAATGTACATAGGTATATATAACAAACAATATATTTACGTGCAAGTGTTTGGTAAAAAAAAAAATGATTTCAAAAATATTAAAAAAAAAAAAAAAAAAGTAACCCTAAAGTGATAATGTTTATTTTTTGTTAAATATTTTTTTTTAACTTCCTTAAGATATAAAGAAATATGGGTCTAAAAAACAACAAGAAATATGAAAATAAAAAAATGAATGAATGAGAAATTTTTTTTCACAGTTCATAAATGCAAAAAAAAAACATAAGAAATTATGCTTAAAGAATCGTTTTACACAAATATATTTGAGAAATTTATAAAAAAATTGAATATTCATTCTGAATAAAAAATCGAAATTCCTTAAGAAAATAATGGAAAAAAAAATTTTTTTAGATCCTCAAGACAAGTATGAACCTTTTCCATATATTCTATATTTTATAGATGTTTATTTAAAATTTGTTATATTTTTTGTTTTATTTTAAAATATTTTTTTAAATTATTGATTGAAGTGTTTTTTTGTTTTAAATTTAATTCAAATATTTATTTTGGCAATAATGGTATTTTATTTTCATATTTTTGGTATTACAAAAAGTTTGATAATGTAAATTGGTGTTTGGATGAATATGTATTGGATGAATTTTTAATTGGTTCATTTTCTATTTTATTGACATTTAAAAATGCATTAAATATCATTTTTGCTCGTTGTTTTAAATAAAATTTTCCTAAGATCCTTAATAAACAAATATATTTTTTAATTGTTTTGTGTAATTGATTTTATATATAAAAGATTACAAAAATATATTTTACAAAAATATACTATTACACCAATATTGAATGATATTTAAAACAAGGTAAAATTTAAACCAACGGTATTTTAAAGCGCGCATTTCTAAACATAATACAAATATTTATATATAAATTCTGTTTAGAATTCTGGCTTACACCAAAATTTGAAAATTTCATATAATAAGAAAAAAATGTGAAAATAGGACTTTTTTGCAATTTTAAAGGACTGTAAGTCTGAAACCCTATATAACTAAAAAAAAACGGTTAACAGACATAAAATATATTATAATGAAGCTTTCAGTTTTTTATCTTACCGAAAAAAAAATTGTACAGATGCCTAAGTGAAAGGTGTCTAAAAACAGCCCTAATAGCTTTTAAACAGGAAAAAATTACGAAAAAATTTTCTGAGGAAACTTGTACTAATTCTAAAAGCATTCTGGAATTATGAAGGTAGAAAACCAAACAAAATTTAATTTTCACATAACGGTAAATTTAAATACTAAATTTAAAAAAAATCCATAATTTTGATATTGATATCTTTCTTCTATCTTTAACGGTGTACAAGTTTTGTAAGCAAACGAACAGAAAGACATACGTATGGATAGAGTGAAATAAATAGGCAAATATTTTGAAATTTTTTTGGAAAATGTACTTAAAAATTGAATATTCCTTTAGGATGTTTTTTAAATTTTTTTTTGGAAAAATGCCTAATATTAATAAGTTGATATATGAAGTAAAATTTGGGGCCTCGGTGGCTTAGTGGATAAGAGCTTATAAAATACGCTATAAACACCGAAAGAATGTGGGTTCGAATCCCACACACGTCGTAAGAGTTATGCCCTCTGAAAAGGAAAGACTGTACAATTCACATATATGTGTGACAGAGAAAATGCACTAAAAAAAAAAAAAAAAACAAAAAGTATAATTTTTTGCAATGATATTCTGATGTTCTTGAGGAATTAAACAAAACACTATTTTGCTTGATATTTATATGTTAATAATTAATTTATGTAGGTATAATAGGTATATCTATTCATATAAATATGTTAATATTTATTTAATTTTTTAAATATTTTTATGGTAATTTTATTCTTTTTATTTTTTACGTAATAAACGTCTTTTTAAATATTGTTAACAGATATTAAGGAAAAGTGTTCACTCACCTGAAAATATACAATATTTTTTATTTTAGCACATTTTTAAAAAGAAATATAGGTTATCAGTTTCACTCTATTCATTCATCCGTCCATATGCTTACAAAACTTCTACACTGGCAAATATAGAATAATAAAATTTTAACCATGAATAAATCTCTTAAAAAATATTTGTTGTGTTATTCATATAGAGTTTCAGCCTCTTATAATTGTAAAAAAAAAAACCAATTTTCAATGTGTGTATATTTGATTAATATCTGCTTAAGATCTGTGTTTTCAATCTAAAAACGCTAAACGACAGGAAATGTTTTATACCTTCATAAATCAATATCAATAGCGTCCTTCATAATATCTCCAGAACGGTTTCAGATATTTCCTTGAAATTTGGAGTGGATAAAAATTTTTTAAAATTCGTTTAAATTACTTTGGAGATTTTTTTTTGTATCATCTCCTTTTTAAAATTCGTTAGGTGGCAAAAATTGAATTCTCTATTGAAAATTGAATTTCTCTATTTTCAGACGCTTGTAATTTTGACATTTGTATAAATCTATTGTTAGTAAGACATAAAAATGAAAGCTTCAATATTATATTTTTATATATGTTAACGGATTTTCGTAATTATATAGGTTTTCCATAAAATTGGAGAAAGAGTCTCTTGATTTTTCAAAATTTTTTCTTACTTGTAAAATTTTAAGAAAATTTCCAAATTTTGGTCCGTAAACTTTTTTTATTGTCTTTTAAAAAATGTTTGTCTTTAAAAATATTTGGTTTTACATTTTATCTTGTTTTATTGTTTGTTTATAATTAAAATTTGTATTATTTTTTTTCATATAAATTTGACTATCAAAATCTAGTAAAAATATCTAATTTTTTTATATATATAATAGGTATTCATTTTTATACTGCAGACAATAAATCAAAATACATTAGCTACTACATTTTTGCAACTTACACTGGTATAAAACATGGATTTATAAAACATGGAAAGCGGTAAATTAAACTAAACTAAAGACTCAAAAAAACTTATTGTGATTTTATTTTTTTTTTTTGTAAATGCATTTCTCTGCCACATAAATGTGGACAGGAAATTGCACAGCCGTTCCTGTATAGGCGTGGCTGTAAGTGTCGTAAGGGGGAATAACTCTTACGACGTGTGTGCGATTCGAACCCATACTCCCTCGGTATGAATTATAAAATTTCTGAAAAGATTAATATTATATAATCAAAAATACGATATCTTTTACAATTTAAAAACGTTTAATTAAAAAATTCTAAAATATTTCATTCTTGCATTTTTCATAATTAAGTATTCATATTTTCAATGTATATATGTTTATGTAAAGGTATATAAAATATATATTAATTAATGCAACAACTATTTCTTTAGCAATTTCTTTACTTAAGTATTAATTATTTTTTCCTTCACTACGAAAAAGGATCAAATTGTACTTGCATAAAATATTATATATAATATACTCGTAAGTATATTATTTTGTTTGTATATAATACAGGTACCTGTATATACTTTGTAAGTTTTCCCTCTAAATGCTTCAAATAATTTTCTTTTCTGTACTTCATTACTGTACTTTTATTTCAGTTTTAATATTGTGGGATTTATATTTGGCGTATTTAAACTAAAGAATTTGCATAAAAATAATTTCTTGTTAGAAAAATTAAATAATTTCTAATGCAAAAGTAATTTTTGAATTAATTTCAATTTAAAAATAAAATTGCAATCAAAATCAAATATCACATTTTAAAATCAAAATTATATTTATTACGTTTTGATTTAATTTTTTATTTTTTTGATTTTTATTTTGATTTAAAATTTTCTTGAATTTTTAATTATTATCTGGAATGAAATAAAATACATATTATAAATAGATGAGGATTTTTATGATGGTTTTTCAATTTCAATATTTTAGTTTTGAAAAAATGTTAGTCATGTGTTTAAAATAAATCAAAATATATATGACGTATTTATTTTAAAATCATAAAATTTTATAAGATTTAACCCTGCAGAAATACGTGATTTGTTTTAATAAAAAAAGGAAAGGATTATTATTTTTTTCAGTTTTTTTTCATTCTGGCAGAGGATAAATTCTATATTAAAATTGAATATTAAAGGTAGATATTTAAAACAAAAATAAATACATATACAGATTTTTTTTTAAAAAGATTTGGGTTAAATTAAAATTTGGTGTTAAATATTTGGCTTAAAAATCTAAAATATATTAAGAGCGATTTTATGCAATCGATTAAATTGATACATTTTTGAATAAATAAAATTATATCTAAAATAGTATTAATAGTGTAGAAGTTTTTATAAAATTCTATAGAAAAAAGATATTTATATAATACTTTTTTAATAATATCTAATGTATATTATCCCATAAATAATTACTAAAATCAACCTTTTAAACTTTAAATTACAAAAGATAATAATTTTAATATAATGTCAAAATGTCTAATTTGGATAATTATTGCAATGAAAAGAAAAAAAATGTATACGTATTTATATCCTTACATTACATTTCTTAGGGTAACTGTAAAGTCTTAAGTTTCATTCGACATGCGTGTACAAATTTATTTTATTTAAAGATATTTTTTTTTTTCGTTCTTAATCAACTACCAAGGCTACAATCTTAAATTGCATCATTAAAATTAAATACATATTACCTTAAAGTATTATCATTATATTGGAATTTTATATTGAATTACTTTAAATAAGTTAATTGCAAGTAATTTTTATTCTTAAGAATCATTTGAAAATTATGCCTTTTAACAAAATGTTAAAACAAAAAAAAAAAACAAATTATCATTAAAAAGCAATATAATATTATAAAAAAACTAAAAATATATGAAAATTGTGGAGAAAAGTTTTCCAAAAAAATAAAACAAAAACCATAGATAAAATGGAAATGGGGTAATTTATTATACAATTCTTTTCTTGAATAACATAATTTTTTTTTATAAAATATTAACTGCTGTCCATTGTTAAATACATAAAATCTGTAAAAAAGTTAGTAATTAAATTTTAAAGTATTTACATTTTAATCTTCAGATATTTTTATTAAAATTGAATAAAATTAAAGGACTTATTTTTTAGTCAACAAAATAAAAAGAATCAGAAAATATTTTCAATGCAAGGTATATAGGCACACAAGAAATTGCTTTTCAATTTGAGATTGGGATATTCATTTCATATTACCTGTCTCAAAGGATAAAAATCTCGGCTACTGAAGTAAATTTTAATCAATTATTATTCCTACTAAAAATTCTTATGCTCTATATTTACAGAATTTATTTATTTATTTATTTATATTAATATTACATACATAAATGTAATGCAATATTATTGAACCATCGGCTACTAAGGCCATTATAGGTTTTTATAATATTATTAAATTATATACTAATATTATTTATTTTGTTTATATTATATACTATATATTTACATTATATTAGGTCGTAAGGGGGGTATGTAAAGAAAAAAAACTTACGACCTGTGCAGGGATCGAATCCACACTCCTTCGGTTAATACGCCACACACCTACCCACTAGGCTACCGAAGCCCCCTATTTAAAGAACTTGAGATAACATAAATATAATTTTTAACAACTTTTTGCATACTTTTAGGCTGAATTTAAAATAAATAAAAAAATAAAAAAAAATTTCATTTCTTTAGTGTTCCAAAACGTCAGAGAAACTTAATAAAAATTTTATAACAATATTTTTTTTCATATTGTATTTTATTCATTAATAAATCTATTCCTTATTTAAATTTAACACTTAAAATAAAACATTAATTGAATGTGACAAGTACTAATCAATAATCAAATTACATATGTATAAACATTTTATTTATATGGGTTTTCCAATTTGAGTAATATGATTTCTTTTCAAAACAAAACACACTAATTGTTAAGGAAATTCAAATGTTTTTTATTTAATGTGAAGTACAATCGATACATTTAAGTTCTGAATAAAATTTCATTCAAATGGCTTCCACGACTTCTGTTGCAGGAATTTTTTTTTCGACTTGATTTAGTTGAAAAAGTGCTCGAAAATTGGATTCATTGAATTCATTCCTGCAAAATAAGTTGTGAAGGCCATTTAAATGACGTTTTATTCAGAACTTAATTGTATCGATTGTACTTCACATTAAATAAAAAACATTTGGATTTTCTTAACAATTAGTGTGTTTTCTTTGAAAAGAAATCTTATCACTCAAAGTGGAAAACCCTGTATGTCCATCAAAAAAAAAAATATTTACAACTAATGATCAGATATAGAATATCTAAACTAAAAAAAAATATGATAATAAAGTGAAATTAAGTTAATTAAAATTTTGTCCGGAATAGAAAAATAATAACAATTCACATCAGACAGCAACTGGTGACGAAAAAAACCATCATATTTTATCAGATTGCATAATATATTATTAATGTTGATTGTTGACTGTTGACTGTTGATTGTTAACTGTTGAATGTTGATTGTTGACAAACTTCACTTAACTGACACTAAAATTTATTGATGAAACAAATATCATTATCAAAAGAAAGAGAAAGAAAAAAGAAAAATTAAAATTAAGTTTTTTTTTCCTTTTGATTTATATTCTTTTCAGAATTTTTATTTTATTATAAGAATTTTTTAATTGGTGGCATGTTGAAGATAATACTGAAATACTTGTACAATAATATTCTTTATTCATTCGATGAGTTGATTTGATTAAATATTCCATATACACAATTCTTTAAGTTATCGTTGACTTGAATATAAAATTTTTAACTTTTAGTATAGTCGTAGTTTTTTTATATAGTTAAATATCGAATAAATTTTAATTGCACGTTTAGTATATAGGTTGTGCTAGTTTTTTTCATTTTTTTTTTTTTTTTGCTTCTATATTCTTAATTGGCTTTCATAGAATAGAGAGAAGAACAAAAAAAAAATAATGAACAGAAAGGGTTAAAATTAAAAATGAAAAACTAAGGTAGAAAAGAATAATAAAATGTGATAGAAAAGGAAATAAACAAAAAAAAAAAAAAAAAAGTATAAGGAAATTATTCCATTCGATATCCTTTTTATTGTTTTTCTTTTTTGTTCTCTGTTAATAACTAACTTTTTTTTATTTTTTCAAGAATCTATTCCAATTTTAAATCTCACGTAAAATCATAAAAATTATATTTTCAAGAATTTTCTTTTAAAAATTAATGCAATTTTTTTTTTTTAAATTTTACTTGTCATCTTTTAAATATATTTATTATAAGGTAAAAACATATATATATATACATATATATATACAAAATATTGATACTAAATCAAAGTGAGTTCTTTAATATTCAATAAAAAAATTTTCGAGGATATTCATTTTTTCATTTTGAAATTTAGCGAAACATATTACATTTTTAACCTTATCCTTATAAGTATATATACAATTTTAATATATATATATGTATATATAAAACTAATAAATTTTCAATTTTGAAAATTCCGGAGACATATTGTATAAATTCACAATTTTATCGCATACATTGTTTTTATTTTTTAAATTTCTTAAATTTCTTTAAATTTATTTTTATCTTAAAATATTATTCTTTGGGCTGTAGATAGGTTGATGTTGTCATTTATTTATAAAATAATTTTAAATTGTTTCTAAATCAATTTAGTCAACAACAACAATTAAATGATCTTTAATATATTTACAAAATATGATTTATTTTGATTTACTTTAAATTAATTGAATTATAGTTTGTTAAATAATAGTTTTGCGTTTACAAACAACTCATACGATAGAAAAATATAAAATGAAAAATAAGTTAAATTCAAGCCCTAGATACAATGAAAGCAAGAAACTTTTTTTCGGCAAGAAACAAATTTCGATACTAAGGCAATAAATAAGAATAGATACAATGAAGAAACAAAAAATTGCCAGCAACAATTTTTAAATGAAATTCAAAAAAAGTCAATTCATTTATTCTTTTATTCCAGTTTCATTTTTAATAATAAAAAAGTGTGAATAAATAGTTATGAAACAAACTTAAACAATTAGCAGGCTAAGTAAACAAAATGTTTTTTGCTCTCATTGTAACTAAGTTCAGAAACATTTAAAACGTTTCAGAAATGTTTCTTGCCGACAAAATGTTTCTTGTTTTCATAGTATCTATGGCTTCAGTTATTTTAAATTGAAAAATCAATATATAAATAATGTCTTTCTGAAAATTTCATCATCTAATTAAAATTTTCAATATTCATCGATTTAATTTATAATTTAATTTAATTCTTGGAATTTAATAGAAACAAGACAATGAATTATTTTTTAAATGTATTAGTAAAGAAGATTTTATTTTTTGATGCGTTGTTTAATACAATGTAAAATATACGAAAATAGCAATGAGAAATAAATAGAAAAATAAAACGCTGATGTGAGTTAATGTGTATTCGAGTAATAAATTTGATACGACAACAGATACATTATATATTATTGTATATGTACAATTTTATTTAAAAAATTTAATGAACCGTTTTCTCTTTTTTTTTTCTCAAATCTCAAGTTTCATTAACATAAACATTCACATACATTATAGTTAATATTGTATAATTCACTTGTATAAATTCAGGATTTAGAAGAATTTAGTAACATTTTTCTCGATTTATTTTGTTTTTTATTTTTTTTTTTTTTTTTGGTTCTGATCATGTCATATTAAATTAAATCGTTTTATTTTCACAATTGAAATGATTTGTTGTAACAAAGTGACAACGTGCGAATGAACAAAAAGCAAAAAAAAAAAAAAAAAGAAAAAAAACAACGACGACAGTCAGTTAACTGTTTTGTAAAAAAAAAAAAACAAATAAACACAATATATATATTATATATATATATATATACTATATTATATACAATATGTATTATTATGTATTGAAATTCTATTTATCCTTATAGGATAATTTACCTACCCACATGTATATTACATATTTATTTTTTGCAAAATTAAGCATTCATTTGAAAAAAATTTTCTGTTACCGTTCAAATTCTTTTCTAAGCGGCATAAATATATACATATATTTATATATATTCACACATTTATATGTATTAGATTAAAGGATAGGTAAGCAGCAAGCCATTACTTAAGGACAAAAAATAAAGAAAAGAAAAAAACAATATGAAAAACGAAATTTAAAAACATACAAACACGTTTAATCGGACTTAATATTCCTGTTAACAGTGCAATTATAATCCTTTTTTTCTATATATATTTTTTGTTATAATAATATTTAAAAGTATATATATATACCTATATGTATATAAGGTTAAACCTTATTTTTAGCTCAAGGTTGGTTTTTGGTTTTTTTTACCTGATTGTTTGTTTATCAATTCGATGAAAAGTGACATTGTTTTTAATATACAGTCTTTTTAAAGTGTCACTAAATAATTTGCTAGGGGATTAGATTTTCTGGTTTTAATTTATAATATGTTGTACAAGAAAAATAACTGTTCACATGGAAAAAATTGGGGTTCTAACTTTTTCATTTACTTTTGCAAGAATATGATAAATGAGATAAGAAATGATACATTGTTTTGGTTGAGTTTACAATATTTCGTCATAAACCATAGTTCCATACAAAATTATAAATAATGTAATTATAGAATATGGTAGCCTCCTTATTTTGAGAGTTTTTGTGTTTTTTTGCTCTTAAATATTAGGTTTTTTATTTACTGTTATAAAACTTCAAGTAGTTTTATTAAAAACATAACAGTTTCGGTAAAAAAACTAAAATTAGCTACTTTTAAAAAATAAAAATTGCATACTTTTTGGGATTATACATTTTGTTAAAATATGGAAAATATAACTGTAAGGTACTGTTATTAAACAAACGTTATAAATTTAATACACAAAAATTTAAATTCATATATTCGGTATGTAATATTTACAATAAGTATAAAATTAATATTTAAATTGGTGATGACTTTCTGATTGTTTTATGGTTTTTTTATGAAAATTTTCTTAAAAAAAAATTTTTTCTTTATTTAAATAAAGGGTTCAAAGTAATGAGATTTAACGATTATTATTTATGAAGACCATTAAACATATAAATAAAAAAAAATTAAATCAGGGTTAGGAAATTTTAAATGACAGTAGTAAATTATAAATTAATTTCTACTTCAATAAGGGGGTAATCTCATTTTTAATTTAAATTATTTTTTTTTTTTATTATTAATAATATATAAGTAAATTTGAATGATAAAGTTCGATGTTAAAATAGAGTTAAACTTAAAATATTAATTAGAAATTTAAATTTATTTATAAGATAAGTTTTAATATAACCTTATAATCTATCTATTATTTTAAATACAAGTATATAGTTTTTTTTGTTGAACATTTTTTTTCATATATTTACTGACAAGTTTTAAAAATGTAAACACTTTTGTGTGCAAAATTTTTTATCTCAAGAGATGATAAATATTTTTGTTTTTCTATTTAAATCTAAACATTTTTGGGTGATATCCAAAGAGCCTTGGTCTTTTATAACTCATATAAAATTTAAATTATTCTTAAGTGTTGTTATAATTTAAATTGTGCATTTAAAAGGAAAAAACCTAAACGGAACAAAAGAATAAAAAAAATAAGTCCTTTGTTTATTTTGAACAAGAAAAAAAAACAAAAATAAAAAATAAGGATAAAGTTATTGATTGGTTTTTGGAATTTTTGAGGTAGGATTTTCTTTAAAAGAATTCTTTTTTAAATTATTTTAAAAGTAGGTTTCTGTGTTGAATATTAATGTATTGTAATTTATTATTGAATAAATATATAAAAAAAAAAAAAATTAGAAATCTTTTTAAATGTTATAAAGCATGTAATTTGCATCTAGGTGTATTAGACACAAGTATTATCAGAATCAAATTAAATATCTGATGTAAAAGTTTCTTTTAACAATTTTATTTTTTTGTTTTGAGGCTATAAAATCTAGCAGTTGTTTGATTAATCTTAGTTCAAGAAGATTTAGTAACTGGTCAAAGAAAGGTATCTTTAAATTTTTAACATAATATCATACATTTCATACATTTTTTATTTAAAATAAAAAATCAGATGAATCCACCACAGAACTGATAGCAGGAATACGGAAAACTTAGTATTTGTTTTTTAATAGGGTTATTTTACAAATATTGATGAGCAATATCAGGGATAGGTTATATAACAATATTGTTGCAAATAAGTATGTATATATTATATAACCATAGGAATATAAACGTTTTTTTTTTTACAAAAAAATGCTATAACTATTTTGTATGAATAATATATACGTATGTCTATGAAACATGTATATATAGCTATATTATCTTTATATTTATATATTTTATATGTTATCTATATTATATGTATATTTAATACACAAAATTATAAAATTGAACAAAAAAAGTTTTCACATAAAATAGATTTCGTATTTCTAATAAAATAAATTTAGTAGGACTTGGAAAAAAATCGTGTGAAAATGGGGACGAACCTAAAAGTTTGTCAGATTAAAAAATGTTTTATAAAAAAATTGTTGCTCTTTACTTATGTAACAACTTTAGCTTATTAACTTTGTGCACAATATTTTCCTATTTCAAAATAGTCGTAAAAAATGTAAAAATGGTCCTGATAAGTGGATCCGATTTTCAACAAAAGCTTTTCAATTCTATATTTTTTTTTGTCAAAATCTTAAATAAGAAATATTATCGAATTCCGTTCAGCTGTATACGTTCCCACAGACAGACACCACATAGAAAACATACTTAATTCAGGCTTCTACCATACGGAGAAATATATATGTATTTATTATTTAAAAATAATCTACTTATAAATTATTTCAAAATTTAAAAAAAAATCTAAAATCAATAAATAATTTATTAATTTCTGATTGTTCAATGGATTAAATTATAATAATCATATATTTTAATCCGCTTATTAAGTAAAATAGTCAACAATTATTATTATTAAAAACAAATATCTAATTAGAAAATGAATGAATTAATTATAGATTTTGCTTTTTTTTAGAACTTTGGTATATCAAAATAATATTAAGTATTTATATGTATAATGATGATATTTATTTATAGATACATATATAGAAAAATAAAATATAATATCTGTAATCTTATGGAAAATATTATACTACATCTATACATATAGCATATTAATTCAATCTTTGCTATCTATATCAAATAATAAAAATGAAAATAATAAATTAATTACAATTATTATAATCATAATTATATCATAAACTCAAAATAAATTTAAATAATTATTAATAAAATGAGGGTGAAAATTTTCGTTTTTTAGTTACAATAAAATCGTAAAAAACATAAAATATGAGGATACTTTAGTTGGCCTAAACCCATTTCTCAAAATGACATTTGGCATAAATTCAGTTGGCAAAAAAAAGTTAGCATAAAGCCAGTTAATATAAAAAGACATTCAGCAAAATTCTATTTGCACTAATTTATAGAACACTTTGCATAAAATCTTGTTGGCAAATGAGACATTTGGCATAAATTTTTTTTTAGATATTTATTGTGTTAGTTACGTAATAAGATTTGTATAGTGTTGGTTATAATAATGATCACCGTCAACCGTAATGAAGATAATAATGTTTATAATTTTATATTTAAATTTAGACATATAGTCCTATATTATATATAGATATAGACCTAAAATAACTGAAGTTTTAAGAGAAAATTAATACTAAATAAGAAAATCTTTAGGTTTTTGGGGTTTTAAATAAATGTTCAACGGGAGTTTGGAGGCAGCAGTTTCCATTCTTTTTAGTGTCTTTTTTCACATACACATTTCAAAGTAATTAAAATATTTAAGTTGTAGTAGAAATACATATACGAGTATATGTAGAAGATAAAATTATAGTAAGGATTTTAGAGTTGGTTACAAAATTAGAATTGTGAGTTCTGATTTATTATGAAACTGTAAATTTTCATTTACGAATTTTAAATTTTACCTTTTTAGGTTTTATGAAATATAAATGATCATGCATATATACATATAAATTATAAGTTTATGCCAAATGTCCCATTTCTTAAAAAGATTTATGCAAAATATCCCATTTGCGAACAAAATTTTATACGAAAGTGTTTCATTAGTATAAATGGAATTTTACTAAATGTATTTTTACGTTAATTTGCTTTATGCTAACTGTTTGTATGGTAAATTACTTTTTTGAGAAATGTATTTATGCTAACTGTCGTAAATCCTCATGAAATACATTTATTTTGGTTATGAATTTATTTCACTTTGAAAATACTTCTTCTAATAATCTTTTTGTTCTGTTAATTATACACTTTTAAATTGAACATTTCAAGTATCTTGAAGTCAAAGTATAAAAAAGAAATTAAGAATTAATTTTAGTATAAATTATCAAAAAAATTATCTGAAGAAAAAAAAAAAAAAAGAATAAATAATTTACCAATTATAATTTTATATTTTAAATAAATATAAATATTAATTTTTTTACCGTTTTTATCTTTAGAAAAGTATACTCTATTTATTATAATTCCATATTTTAGCACATTTTCAAAAAAGTTTATCTTATTAATTTTTTGTTTTTTTTTTTTTTTTCGTTTTAAAAGATAATCTAAATATTACATAAACAATTTAGATTCTAAAAATAGAAATATAAATTCTAATGCCTACATTATTCCAACATTTGTAAAAGTTTTCCATTCCGTATACGAAAAAAGGATTAAATAAAAAATTTAATTTTATTTTAACAAAAAGAAAAAAAAAATTTATAAATATTTACTTAAGTTCTTTTTTTACTAACCTTGGAAATTTACTCTTTAAACTAAAGAAAAAAAAAAAAATAATAATAAAATGATTTCCTGTTAAAACAGCACAAGGAAACTTAAACCTTTTTAAATACACAATTAAGTAATTGGTTTTATACTTTTTCTAATCAAAAAATAATTTTTCTTATCTATAGATTATTTGGTTTTAAAGGATAAATTTTTACTAAAAAAAATTATTTCTTTAATAAATTTATTTGAAGATCTTCAGATATAAGTTTTAATATCTTTATTTTATGATTTAAAGTAGAATAAGAGTTAAGAGTAAGAATTATATTTGACATTGAAGGATAATTGAAATATGAATTATAATCCTAAAAAAAATACTTATGTAGAAAAATTTAGAATAAATTTGTGAGAAAAACAACTCTATGGTTGCGGTTGGTATTTAAGTTACTCTTTGGAATTATTTTGGAATTTCATTAATATTTCAAAAAAAAATTATGTTTTATTAAATTAATTAAATAAATAAATAATAAGGTGTCTATACCAATAAATAACAAAAAACTGTAATGCTAAGTTCTGCTAAAGAAATGAAAATATAATATAAGATGAGTAAGAAATAATGAATTAACTGTTCCACTACATATGAATTGTACTTATTTAGAAAATATTTTTGTATTTTTTGTTAAAAGCGGAACAGGAGGAAATAATAATGTATAAAAGCACAACGAAATTTAGGACCTCATTCTTAGCTCGTTAGTCCAAATTGTGGAACAATTTCTACTACCGCAGGTGTAGCACGAGTAGTATAATATAGTTGAGTATAGTATAATATAGTTCAGTAGTTCAAGAAAATTCCAATTTAATCCCACTCCTACAATTTAAGTTCAAAATTCCTCTTCCTTGTTCCCTTTCCTTTCTCATCCTCATATTCCTTATATTCCTCAGCCCCTCAGTTAGGGTAATTAACCCATTATACTGTCTAAGCGGATCTAGCTTTTTTTGGTGTCTTTTGAAGATCTACAGCTTCCAGAAAAAAAATGAAAAAAAAAACTCAGCAAATCCACACAACTTAATAATAATTTATTTTTTAGATATTCAATTTATTTATTTATATTAATATTACATACATAAATGTAATGCAATATTATTGAACCATCGGCTACCAAGGTCATTATAGGTTTTTATACTATTATTAATTTATATACTAATATTATTTATTTTGTTTATATTTTATACTATGTCGAAGGGGGGGGGGGGCACTTACGACCTGTGCTGGGATCGAACTCACACTCCTTCGGTTAATACGCCACACGCCTACCCACTAGGCTACCGAAGCCCGACTAAATAATAAATTAAGTGCTAAAACCGTACGAAAGTTCAAAATAAATTGCATACCTTACAGGCGACACTTAGAAAACACATGTTTTATTTGATAACCTTTTACATACATTTTTATTAAAATTATATTTAAAATAAAAGCATTTCAATCACATGTCCTAAATTCATCTAAAAGTTACCATATTTGAAATTTTAAAAGATAATAATCTTATGATATATGAAAAATAAAATGGAATCATTAACAAACTGCATCTAAAATATTGAAAAAAAAAATGCAATAAAACTTTAACTACTTATTATTCATAAGTATAAATCATAAGTGCATTTTCACATAATTTATATAAAAATTCTTAATATCCATATCTATATCTAGTTTCATTGTTTAAATTTTTAAAAAAACCATAAGCGTCATCATTAAAACAACAGCATAAATAATTTTCAATCGTTTCTTTATCTTTTTGCGCTCAAATCTAAAAGGTCTTTTTGAAAAATTTTTAAAAGGATTGTAATACTCGTATATAAGAAATTTATCTTTACGTTGAATAGGAAAATGTCCCACATATTTTCTTTAGAAACTTTTCATTTTAAAAAGTAATAGGAAAGATTTAAAGAAAAATAAAAGTTCATTTTTTCTTTTGTTTAATAAAAAAGAATTTTCCATGTCTTTAAATCTTTTAGTTTTTTCTTTTACTTTGGGGATCATACCATCTCTTAAGGTTGGCAAATAAAAATAACAAAGGCAAAAGTGAAAAGTTTCAATAAAGTTTTGAAATTTTGTTTTTTCTTTTTTTTTTTTTTGAATATCTGTAATTTTTTATACAAAAAAGTCATAAAAATTTGTAAAAAGTGCATTAAATGTTATTTTAAACATCCATTTCAATTTGTTATGAAACAATTTTATAGATCTAAAAAAAATATAAAATTACTTTTTAAATTATAAAAAAAATTTATTCCTTTGGAAAGTTTCATCAACAAAAAAAAAAAAAAAACAACAAAAATTAAATAAATGGTCCTAGTCCATTGCTCAGAGTATTGTTTATTTATTATTTCGACTATGAATTATTTTTTTTTTTGAAAAAAGGTAAAAATGTTGTGGGGAAAAGTTGAATGAAACAAATTGGTTTTAAGAAAGTTTGATGCTATAGAGGTACTTGGAAATGATAAAACCAAATTAAATGAGAAAACCAAAATATATAAATAAAATATTCCTTATAACATTGAAAGTAACAAATAGGACGATGACCATTATAGGTAAATGAAAAGTTCATGAAAATTTTGAATGATAATTGGATTTTTTTTTTAAAGTTTCTTATAAGATCTAAATCTATTTAAAATTTTTACATTTGAAGTTTAATTTTTTTTCACTGAAATTTAATTCTTTTTTAATTATTTTAATAAGTTATCTGGTATTTTTTATGGCTATACTTTTTTGTTTTGGAAATTTTTGAATAATTTTTTGATATTCTAAATTGTGTGCGTTCCTTATGACGAATATTAGATATTTTTGAAGTATGTTAGTATACCACCCTGTTTTTGGACTTGAATGTTATATTAAATTTTGGTAATCTTGACCAGAGGTAGTGATATCTGAATCGTACTAACAACAAGTAAATATTTTAATGAATCTTATCATTCTCGTAACAAAACCTTCATCAACTGTTGTTCGTTTTACTTTTTTTTTAGTGATAATTTAATTGACAATAACAGTTACAGGACAATTAACATTTTTAGGTCAATTAAATTGATATTTCTATTATTTTATGTACTTTAAACCTATTTATTATTTTGTTCAGAAATCGTATCGATTTCTAAAAATTTGACGTACAGTTAAAAGTCGTCGTATAGTATATTTAAGTTTATGAAGAGAATGAGAGATACTAAAAAGATTAATTCCAAGTTTTCCATTTTTTTTAAGTGTTTTATGAAAATTAATTATTTATTTTTTAAATATGTATTAGATACTTTCAAATAAACTATAGGTACTTTCAAAAATTTTAAAAATAAAGAAAATTTTTTTAAGACAAATAAAATTTAATGCTATTTAAATGAATACTTAGAAAATTATTACAAAAATCCGTTTAATAAATATATTAATAAAAAAAAAATTATTTTTCCATAAATTTATTATTTTTTTTAATATATGATCATTGGAAAATGTTCAAATCCCTATGAAATCAAAAAAACACGAACATAATAAATTTATAAATAAATTGATATTACAAAAAAAAAAAAAAAATCAATTGGTTTTCAATAAAAACCAAGGAAAACTCTCAGGAAATTGAATTTTAAATAAAGAATAGTAATTGGGAAATTCAATTGAAAAATAGCAATTTGTCGCCATTTTGGAAAAGTTGTTTCATTAAAATGAAAACAATATTGTAATGAAAGTCAATGGATTCATCTGTACATAAATTTCTATTAAATACATATAAATTGAAAAGATCCTGGTTTTTAAAGGATTTGATCCTGAAGGGCAAAAATTGTTGTTTTTTATTTTTATTTTTTTTTTAACTATAAATTTATTATAAAATATTATATTTTTGCTATAGCTATGTTTTTTTTTTTTTTTGCTCAAATGGACTAATAAATTTATAACATATTTTTCCACTCTATTTTCTATTGGTTACCCTTATAATAAAAATAAAAATAAATGTGATGTGACCATGTAATCAGCATGACAAAAATGAACATTAATTTTATTGACATTTTAAGACCACCAACATACTGTTTATAGAGTTTGTAATAATTTTTTGTTTTATGAATTTGATTTTAAAAAGAATTTTGAAATAAATATAAGAAAAACTTTTAATAATTTTTAGGATTTTTAAAGATACCATCCCATCTTCTTTCAATTTTTTTGTTTGACTATTAAGAAAATTTAAAGTAAATAAAGTAAAGATTTTTTTGCTTTCAAATTTATGTAAATTTTAATCTTTCAGAAGAGAATACAATTTTTTTTTTTTTTTTATATACTATATACTAAATAATTTTTATATACAATATACTGTATACTAAATGTTAGATTCAATAGGGTGGTAAGAATATGTAATCAAGTTACTGTTTTGTTTTGATTATAGTCTAGACATGAAGATTTTCAGCTTCGTTTAAAGCACTAAATGAAATTGTATTAATTTTAATTTAATCTTTAATTTAATAAATAACTATCTTGTAATTTAAAATAATTAATATATTGATTTATCTGGAATGATTTAATTGTAATTAAAAAAAAACTAGTATTCGCCCGCCCCTCGAAATTCGAGGTGTTTTAATTAGCAATTACAATACAATATATACAGTATAGTTCCTTTATGATTTTATTTAAAATGTAAAAATACAATTTTCAATAATTAAAACCTTTATGAATTTAAAATTTCTTTGTAAATGATATTTTTTTGTAAAAACACGATTATTATTATCTTTTAGAAGTTGCCCTTGATTTATTGAGTATTGGAAACTCAATATATACCTATTATATATGTATATATTATAAGAAGCCTAAGATGGTAAATCATTGAGTAAAAGGGTTTTAAATATCTATTAATACAGATTAAATATTATGATGATATTATGATATGTAAGAATTTATTTCGTTTAAAATATAAAAAAAAAAAACAGAACTGAATCGAACTTGCAAAATCAAAAAGCAACTATTAATAACCCCACACTCTACCGCTGTACTAAACACTAAACTGAAATTTTAATCTTTATATTCAGTTATATTGTGAAATTCCTACTCCTACCATACAACCAATATTTTAAAATTTTTAATCGAAAAGAAAAATAAAACAAAAATTTAACGAAATCAAAGAGCGTCTTTTTTGAATATGTATATTATAGGTATAGATTATACATATTATATGATACATATGTATATACTTTACATGGGTTTTTTATAAAAATCGAAAATTATTAATGAAAATCAGAAAATTTTGGAAAAATATTAATTTTGTAAGATGGCTATACTGAATATTTATCATTTAATAAGAAAACAATGAAAGTTGGTTGGTAAATCATTGAGTAAAATGGTTTTAAATGTCTGTCATTTACAGATTAAATATTATGATGATTTAAACAATATGGCAAGGAATTCAATTTTAATCGTATAATAAATACAAAGAAAAATGTACAAAAAGTGGTGCAATATTAAAAATGAATTAAAAATCATTTAAATTTAATTTAAAACAGCTTATATTATAAATTTAATATATATTTATAAAAAAAATATGAATTATTGAACTTATGCTAAAATAAACATGTTGTTTCAATTAATTAAAGACCTAAATCTACTTTAAAATTTTTTCATTTAAATAAAAAAGGTAAAATTTCTATATATCTTAAAGATTGCGCATAACTTATCCTTTAAAATCATTAGATTAAGCAAATTGGTTTTATAAAAATATGTTCAATATTTGTTCGCTCATACTAAGAGTCTTAATTAAGGTGATACTTTTCATACCTGTTAATTAATGTAATGAATTTTCGTTGGTATGAATCAAGATATAATGATTTGAGTCAGAAGAAACAAAATGAAATAAGTCGGAAAATTGACTTTTTCTAATTTTATTCATTTTTTTCTTCTATCTTTTGGTTGTTAATGCATTGTTTTGTATATTTTTTATTATATTTTGTATTATTTTCGGTTGAAATTACAATAACAAAATAATATGACTTTTTTCCGGTTTTTTTTTTTTTTTGTTATATTTTTACATAATAATTTTTAATTTTCTCATTTTTCATATCAAGATTTTTTTTTTGCTTATTTAGGTTGGTATATGTAAGTTCGTAAATCAATTGCACGTGCTTTAATTTTTTATACCTTTTTGTTTTTAGCCTGAAAAAAGAGTTTCTTAGGTATAGGAACTCTTAGGTATAAATTGATGAAAAATAAATTTTTAATTTAAAATCGCAATTAAATGTGTTGTAGAACGTTATTTGAAATTTGTTCATATGATGAGCCTTCCTGAATAATATTTACCACAAAATTTTTTCAGTTTTTTCAAATTTCAGTTTTTTCATATTTTATTGAAAAATATTAAAAATATTTTATTGATAAAATTTCACTTAATAAACAGAATAATAGAAACATCCCAAAATTAACTTAGACACTTTATGTGCTTTTTTTTTAATTTTCGTTATTTTTCATATTATTTGTGCACATATTTAAACACTTTTAGTTTCGTAAAATATGAAATGAGTTTTGTAACTAATAACCAACCGTTGAATTGAATTTATTTTGTTTTTTTTTTATCTTTATTATTTTATATCAAACCCAAGTAAAAAACAAAATCATGTTTTTTAATTGTTTTACCCATTCAGTAAGGTGTACATATTCAGTGTCATTCAGTAAGGTGTTTTACCCGTAGATAACATTATTTAGTGTGCCAATAACATACACTTTTACCTTATCAACAAAACATTTTTAAAAAACTTATTCCAAAAAAATATAAAATGTTTTTAGTGTTCTGATAGATCTTGAAGTGGAACAATGAAATAGTCAAACTTTTCTTGTATTTTTTTTCTTTAATGTTTTAAAATTATGAATGAAAAAGTTAAAATTTTTTAATGTGGCTCTAGATATTTATAGATTAATACTGCCTTTCCATAGAAAAACGAAAACAAAAATGAATATCATAAAACTAATTTTAAATAATTCCGGTTTATTAAAATTTAAAATTTTTGTACAAAATCTCGTATTTCAAATTTTATTTCATGTTTTAAAATCTCATGTATATGTATGTGACAATTCATTTTTATGCGTAGCCGCTGTTGGTTACAAAAGGACTAATATCTGCTCTTTCTAGAAATTTTATAAAATTAAGTTAATTATTTTATAAATACCGTGGAAGGGAAGGACAGGCTTACCAGCTTAGCAAGATCGACGGATGCGACGCATCGTTCATATGCCGTGTCGCAACCTTGATGTAAAATTAATTTTAAAAGGAGTATGTTTCCTGTTTTCATATTTTTTATTTTTTATTTTCTAATTTATTTCATTTTCTGCTTTTTTAATTTAGTTCATTATAAATTAAACCAGCAAAATAAAAAAAAACTCCTATGAACAAAGTTAGAAATATTATGAAATATGTTCTAGTATATTTTTTTCTTCTAATTCAATTCATAGTAATTTGAATTTCTCCGTAATTCTGCCGTAATTTTTTATTTTAGTAAACGGAGATGACGTGATTTTGAAATTAAACCAATATCTTATGAAGAAATTAAACATCACTCATATTTTAAAATTTTAAAATAATTTCTATTAAAATTATTATCTGGTTCTTCATCTAATCAGACTGATTTTTAAATTGAACAAAAAAAAAAAAAAATTTTTTTAAAACTTTTTAAACGTGTATTAAATAAAAAAAGAAATTTTCAAAAAAAACGAAAATATATGATTTTTGATAAAAACTTTTTTAATTATATAAAATAAAAGTTTTTGAAAGGATAAAAGAAAATATTAATATATAAAATCCTTTATCAAAGATTTTATTTTAATTCAAATTTAAAAATGCTTCTTATAAAATTGTTAAAGAATAATAATTTCAAATCTTACATTTAATTTTAATTTTTTAAGGTTCAATATTTCAGTAATAAACTATAAAGGATGTATAAAAAATTTATCTTGATGCTTTTTGTTTTTTTTTTTTTTGTAATTTTTAATTAATGCACCTCATAAAACAAAATTCATGGATCAATTTATCAGCAATTTTTTTAGTTCTGATTTTTCATTAAATGAAGAGGAGTTAAAATATTTTCTGCGTAAAAAAAAACCAAAAACAAGACTTATTAAGTATTAAAGTATTTCAAAGACAATAAGACAATTAAATTGTTAAATTTTTTTTTAATTGGAAATTTGAAAAAATTATGATGTTTTGTTTTGAAAATTGTGATTTTTATTAATTGAAAATTATGTTCTTAAGAAATTCCCTTTTATATTTCCTAACATTTTCTGATCAGAAAGATATGAGCTTACTTAGATGCTTACCAAATTTTTGATGAAAAAAGTTCCTTCATATATGTATTTTAACGGCGTGAAGAATGCGTCCATCATCTGACAAACCTAATTGCCTATACTTTTCCGTATTATAAAGGCACGGCATGCCAATAATAAAATAATAAATTATATATATATCGCTATTTAATTTGTACGTTCCTGCAAAGTGAATTGCTGGTTTGTATACAGAATAGATATAGTATAAAATAATAAACTATTGGGTGGGTGCCAACATATATAATATTAATGAATGTTATTTAAGTTTTTAAATATTTTTATATTATATTGTAATATGAAAGGATAAAAAACAAATGGTTTAAATTTTTAAAAAAGTATATGTCAAAATTATTTCATTAAGGTTAATTACTTTTTTTACGCATTTTCAACCATTATTATTATTACAAAGTAGACAAGATAGTTTATAAAAACAAAGGTTTTTAAAGCCTTAATATCTCATATATTTATTCTTAAAACTTTTACCTATCAAAAATGTATAATTTTAAGCCTTTAACAGACATAAGAGGTTTAAAATTTTGAAAATGCTTGATTTCATGTAACCGTAAATTTAAATCTTTATCCTGAATTGTTAAATTTTCCATTGTTTTAGTGTTTTTTGTTTGAAATACGATTGAATAAAATTTGAATTATAACTATTTAAAAATAGGATTTTTTCCTGCTATGGAAGGCTGTTTTGTTTCGTAACGTTTAAGCCTACATAAAACATATTATTACATTTTTTTTTTTGTTTTTATGAAATCTTCGCTTAAAATGTCATTTCGTTTTTTAAAATTATAGTTTTGCAAACAGAAGAATGTATAGACAAACGGACAAATCAAAAATATTAAGCTAATTTGTGGATTATTTTTAAAAAGTTTGCTAAAAAGATGAAAAAAAAAAGTTTTTTCAAGTTTTTTGAAAAAAATAAAGTTTAAAAAATCAAAAACATTTATTTAGATCTCTTTAAAAGTTTGTTTAATTTTTTTGTGTAAAAAAAAAACCTAATTTTTTTTCATAATAAATTTTTTTCACGTTTAAAAAATAAACATTAACAATGTTAACAAACCCAATAATAATATAAGGTACTTAAGATACATGAATATAAAATAATTTTATTATAACATCATTTAAAAATCTAGTCAACCATCATTAGAATATTAAACTGGAAAAAGGAAAAATGGAAAGATGGAAAGAGATGAAGTGGGGTGATTAAAAACTGAAACAAAATTTTTCAATTTATAATGTACATTTTGTTTTTGTAGCCATAACATATATGCATATAAAAATCAAACAAGTTGTTGTTTATTTTTCTTCATCATGATGTTAATTTTTATGATGGACACAATGGACTCTTAAATAAAATACCAAATGCCAGCATTAATATAACATTAAATTAAGTAAAATTTTTTTTTTTTTTTTTTTTTTGGTCTCTTGCATGAACTATATGAAGGACAGAACGAAAGTATCTATAGATATAAATAAATGAAAAGAATAGAGAACATATTAAATTAAAAAACCTGACACAAAACAATCACTAATTACTTTATATTTTATACACACATATCTATATATATACATATAAATAATATCCTATTTTCAATTAATTTTTGTCCTAAGTATTTAAAATACAGGTACATGTCATATTAATTATTTTATATTTAAAATTAATTTAAGAATTAAGAATTAAGAATTTTTTATTTTGTCCGTTTCACTTCAATAAGAATTGTAAGGCATTCATTAAGTATATAAATTATGTTTTTTACAAACCGCGTAATCAATGGCAGTAGTTATTTTACAAGATTATTATATTAGACACAACTATTGTATTTATGGTGCCATCTGTTATCTTATACAAGAATTATCTATTTATTAATTATTTTTTATTTGAGATTATATAGACTTTTTTGTCAGCTTTTACGATATATTTAGAGTATATTATCATATATTTTATAAAATATTACAATATAAATTACTACTATTGAATATGATCTGACCGAATTTTGAACTCAAAACATTTTAGTTGAAAAACCAGCTATTAAATCACTACGCCATGATAGGTCAGAAATTTTAACATATTAAAATGTTTTAATATTAGGGTTAACCATTTTAGTTTATTAATTTTTTTGCAATGATATTTTGGTAGTATAAAAGAGACTATAATTATTAATTTTATCACCTATAGAAGCATTTGAATTTCATTTTTCAAAATTCAATCTTTTCTTTTTTTCAATATACTTTTTTAATCTCTAAAGGTCTTATATTCAATAAGGAACATTTTAATGGTATAATTTGGTATAAAAAGTTCAGGTTGTCTATTTGAATTCAATATAAGAGATTTTTTTAACATTTGCTTTTTTAATTAAAGGTATAACAATGTTAATTGTTCTCAAATGACACACAATTTGCCATGTCTTTAGAACAATTTAGTATTAATTTAATTAGTTTATATATTTTTTTTTATTTAAATTTATTCATACATGTAATAATAATATAATTTAAATTATAAATAATATAGGTTTGTTGTTTTATATTCATAATAAAAAAAAAAAAAAAAAAAAAAAACTTTCAAGTAAATTATTTAAATTTTTTAATGTTTTTGTTTTCTTTTTGTATAATATAATAAATATAAAGGATTATAATAATATGTACTCACCTTTCTAGACGTAATTAAAAATTCAATATTTTTTTTTTTTAATTTAAACGCTGAAAGTTTTTTTTAGGATTTACATGAATATATATATAATTCTATTATAATATTTACTGTTAAAACCAAAAAAAAAAAAAAAAATTGGAAAAAATTAATCCTTTAGCTTAATTTAAAAATTATATAAAGTAACTTTAAGTTTTTTTTTATTTATGATTATATTAAAAAATAAACAAAAATTCTAAATTCGGAATTTTAAATCACTAGAATTCAAAAGAATTTTAATATGTTATTTTTTTATATTTACATATTTTTTTTTTTTTTTTAATATAATTCTTGTTTTTATTTAAGTCTCTTATATAATATATGTTTAAATATTTTCTATTTTTAATATCATTTATTAAATTACGGTAATTAGATAATTAACAGATAACAAAATTTATTTTAATTTTTTTTTTTTTTTTATATCGATTAATTTGATACGATTAGATATATTTTTTTTTAAAAATATATATTATTATATTAGAAATTTTTTTTTTTTTAATGAAAATTTATTCTTATAAAAAAAGGAAAAAGAATGAAACATTCATATTATACTCGTATATTCGTATATAAGTGTAAAAGTTTTTTTAAATTATAAATTATAGTGAAATTAAAGAATTTAATATAAAGTTGAAAGTTGATCCTTTTTCATCTAATTAACTATATTTTAAAAATTCACTGTTCAGTTAATATTATACTGTATATATAATATATAACAATAATATTATATTATATTATATTTAAATGTTAGTATATACATAAGTATATATAAAAAAAATATTTATATATATATACGAATAATATGTTATACTAGTAATGCGACAATATCCGACGTTAAAATAAGTAAATAAAAAAAAATTTTAGTACATACGATATTGTTTTTTAATTTTTTTTTTTTGTCCGTATATTCTTATTATCCTTTCTAAATCCTAAAAGTAATGCAGAATAACTGAAATGAAAATCAGATAAGACGTGTAACAGAACGTAAAACAAAAAAAAAAAAAAAAAACAAAATGAAACAAATAGCAAAAAAAAAGCAACAGTATTAAAAGCTTTTTGTTTGTTTTTTTTTCTTTCTGGTTTTCCAAAAATTTCCTTTTATTTTTCTCATTCTCTATCTCATCTATCTTCTCTTTCTAACTTTAAAATTTTATGTTTTTTTTTTTTCTTTAATATTAAAAAAAAAAAAAATCAGATAAATTCAGATAAAAATATTTTTTACACGATAACGGTACTGATATCGTATATAAATAAAAATTTTTTTTATAGAAATACAAAGATAAAATTGTAAACCGTATAACGTTACCAGTTGGTTAGTAAAGTGTAATAACTGTAAAAAAAAATAAAATAAAAAAAACAATTGGGTATAGTATATAAAAAATTGTAATGGTACGTATGAACATTGGATATTGCTGTAAAAGGATTTTATTTATTTTCTTTAAGATAAGAAAAGCTGTTTTTTTTTTGTTTTGTAAAATAAAGCTTTCTATTGTTTCATGTTGAAGTGTTGCCATATAGTTCGAAAAAAATAATATAATTTAAAAATTTAATAAAAATGTATTAAGAGAGTACATAAAAATATTGAATTCATTTATTTTCATTTTTAATATTGAATTTTCGGTGCTAAAAGAAAATTTTTTAAAATTTGTATATGTGGTATGTGATACTTTTATCACAGAGCCTATAAAAACCTGTAATATTTCATTTCATTATCGTGTTTTAATTGAAATGAGGGCTATATAATTTTAAATAAAGATTAATAACATGGATGATTCTTAAAAAAACTTAAATTTCCTTAAAAATAAAATAGACATACCCCTTTTGTGATGAAAACAAAATTTAAGAAGAATTTTGTAATTTTAAATTCAATATATTTTTTCAGATTTTTTCAATTTTTTCCAATATTTCTTTAATTTTTTTAAATTTAAATGTTAGTTTTGTTTTTTAGTATATTTTTAGTGTTTCATTTCTTAGCGATTTGTAGATTGCATGCTCTGTGTATTATACTTCCATTACTCCTGTTACTTATTTTTTATAGAATCATTTTAGTATTATAATTTTAGATTTTTATCTTATTTCATTTATTTTATATAATTAGTATTCATTTGTAAAAAAATTCTTAAAAAACTTTGCAATATATAAATGTAAATAAATAACGCATATTTGGAAGTACTTTTGCAAGTTAAAATAAATATACAATTACTTAAATACTATTATCGGCTTGATAATATAATAATAGTGAAATAAAATAAAACTTTTAGTTTCTTTCCAACAATAAAATATTAACTTTCATTAATGCTTTCATTTAATTTTATTGTACTTCTAGATGTTATAAATTTTTTTGAACTTCATCTATAGCAGACAAATTTATTTTTAATACAAATTCTTTTAGTTTTAGAAAATATAAATATAAGATATCAAAAACAAAAAGTCATTTACAAAGGTGTGTATTTAATTCAATTGGTTTGAATTTTGTAGGTGTGTAGAAAAAGTGTTCAAAAACTAACACGTGCCAATAAAGAATATAAATTATTGTTTTTTCATTTGCAATTTTCACTGTATTTATTATATATTATGTTTTTAGCAAATAAATTTTTATATTTAATAATAGAATTGAATTAAATAAAATATATTATGTATAGAATGTACAGTACAGGAAAACACATAAAATACGATTTAACTAGAAGGATTAATCTCTGGTGCTTTAAATTAATGACTATCAAAACTAATAAAAATGTTCAAATTAAATGGAATAAAATTTTTTCAAAAATATATTTTCAAAATTTGATGGTTGGCTAATTTAGAAAATGTTTCAAATTTAAATTTTAAGTTAAATCTGGAACTTGATAAAATAGAATAAATAAAAAGTTTTAAAAAGAGGAAGGAATTTTCAAGGCAAAAAGAATCAAAATATAAAATATTCAGTTAGGTTCTTTGATACATTTGATTTGATGTTTAACTCAACTTTTAAAGTTTAAAAATAAAAATGACAGAAGCTAAAATTTTTTTTTTTTTTTTAATTTATAAAAGTGTTAAAATTGCTAACACAAAGTCATCTTTTATCGATTAAATTTACAATAAATGGTTAAAATATGTTAGCTAAAAGCTAATATAAGAGACTACTGTGTAGAATGTAGAAATTGCAGCAAAATTTTCTTAAAATAAATGATACAATAATAACTATGGTGTTACTTTTAGGAGTACAGTAAAATCAGATGAAACCTATTTAATTGGAACATTAAAAACAAGAGAAATAAAGATGTTATGAATAATCACTGGATAGTCAATTGAGGATACAATTAGAAGTCCAAAAATTAGAGAAGAATGCAAATTTCAAATCAAGTGGTTTGAAACAAAATTTCAAAAATCCTCAAATTAGACTTTGCATTGGGTTAGCAAAGGTATTACAACGAATTGGTAATGGCTTCGTCTCATGGTCAACTCTGCTATTTAAATAAAGCAAAAGGAAATTATAATATACAAAAAGAAGAACAGGAGAAAAAGAAGTGGAGGTAAAAAAGAGAAGAAATAGTCTGCTTTAAAACTATATTATCTGACTAACGGCCTAGTAGTTAAGTCGCTGGGCTTTCAGTTAGAGAATCTTGCATTCAAATCTAGATCAGGTCAAATAAAAAAAAAATCAGCTGTCTCCATATACATAGATATATTTACATACATAATATGTACATATATCAAAACAAAATAACTTATAATAATTTAACATAATTTTTTTTTATTTAATAACAATAATAACTAAACAATAAATTAATGGTAAAAATATATGTACATTCATTCATACATCCATTTATTATGTAAGTCCTATTACATGATTTTTTTTTTCATTCAAAAATATTAGAAGTAAAAAAAAAAAAAACTTTAAACAAATACAAAACAAACATAACATTAATATTGAATTTGCTAACAAAAACTTTTATTTGAATTTTGCGTCACCAACAAGAGAATAATATGCATTGATATAAGTATGTATGTATGTACATATATAAATTTTTAGACATAAAAAAAAACAAAAAAAATTTTGTTCATATAAATTCAGATGACCCTCAAAATTCAATTAAAAAAAAATCCAGTCGCATAAAATCCAGTCTTTTTTCAAAAATTCAGTAACATAAAATCTCACAAAAAGAAGTAGATTAAAATGGAGTAGAGTGGTAAAATAGAATAAACAATTAAGTGGTAGTAGTAAAGTAGATAAAGGAATTAAATTCTGTAAAGAAGTTTAAAAGTGACTTAAAATTTATTTAAAACAATTAATATAAAAAAGCAGATAATTCTTTTATTACAAAAACTTTAAAAATTTATTCCAATTATGAATGAAATGTTTTACAAAAATGAAAAACATGTAAAAAATATGAAAAAACTTCAAATCTAAAATTAAAAAAAAATTAGTAACATCATCTTTATATAATAAATAACATTTGAATACAACGAAAAATTCGTTACAATATTTTTTAAGAATTCTCTTGTTGAAAGAACATTTTTTTCTTCTAAAATTTTTTTTATTTTTTGTTTTTTTTTTATTAAAGGCTCTCCCGATTGAAATTGTTCTATTCTAGTAGTTACAACGGTTTGTTCTTCTTTTAAATTTTTAATCAATTCATACACATTAATATGTTTGTTAACTATTAAAGCTGACAATCTTCAATGTCACGACTCTACATTATTTTGGGTTGTTGGCAACCCAAGCTCAATATTTTCTCCTATTGCCCAAAACGATGGTGGTTATAAACTTGAATATAGAAGCGTCGAAATGAATTGAAAAATAAATTTTTAATTTAAATGTTAATGTTAATAAAAAATTAAGTTTAATCAAGTAAAATCCAGTTCTCACTGGATTTTACTGGATTAGACTGGATTTTGTGTTACTGGAATTCGTAGGTAACCCTATGATGGCTTGTTATAATAATATGTATGAAATTTGGACTTAGAAAAAAAGTCCAGATTTTGTGTTACTGGAATTCGTAGGTAACCCTATGATGGCGTGTTATAATAATATGTATGAAATTTGGACTTAGAAAAAAAGTCCAAATTTCTTTACATATGTAACACCTTTGTCTTAATAATTTTTCTCATAGTATTTTCCTGTTACGAAATATTTGTAAAAAACTTAAAAATTACACTAGTAAACTACAACTTCCGGTTGTCCAATTTGCTCCAAAAGCGTATCAATCAGAGATATTTACATCAAAATCTTAAATATGGAAAAAACTTAAATATGTACACGTGCCCACAGACACACATACACACACACAAACACACACACACACACAGACAGACAGACATCACGCTAAAAAATTTTGTACAGCCTTCTACGCACCGGAGTAGTGCATTTTTGCCAAAATTTCGGGTACAAACTTTTAGCATGAAAACAATACCTACCTTATACATAATTGTATGCGGTCGGTAACAAAATAGACTTAAAGTTTATTTTAAATTTCATTTGTCTAAAATCTACACATTTTGAAAGAAAGTAATTTGTCTTTTATATAAAAAAAAAAAAAAAAAATTTAAATATTAATAAATAAATGTTTTGTTATTGTTTTCCGTATTTTTTTTTATTAATTAAATTTGATTAAAATAGACAAACAATTAGAAAAGTAATCGTAATATTACATAATATCCGTTTTTTTTTTATTTTTTTTTTATAAAGAAAAGTATTTAAAAAATTATAATTTAATTTGATGATAATCATAAAATTTCCCTATATTCATTTATAATGTATATAAAAAAAAACTATTCTATTGTATTGAACCCCTTATCAAATTATTATGTGATATGAAAAAAAAAAAAAGATGTAGATACTGTTCCGAATTCCATGTTAAAATTTGACTAATAAATTTTTATTCGAAAATTATTATTTTTATTTTTTTAAGATTTTTTGTACATACTTTAATTATTTTAAACTATTACCGGTATCTTAGCATTGACTTAAATTCTAAAATATTTTTTTTTTTTTTTTTGGTTATTTTATATTTTTTTTATTTAAATATGTTTCTAGTTCAATGTCAGTCAAATCTAAAAGAAAAAAAAAACAAAAACTAAAATTAAGATTAAATTAAAAAAATTTTATACAAAAAAAAAAAAAACATTTTGAATATATTTTTTTTTTTTTAATATTTACGTAGAAATTTACCCCCCGGGATGTTAATAAACTTTTATATATTATATATGTATAAGTACATATTACATATAAAATTTACAGATATTCTGTTAACTATTTAATGTTTAATTATGTACGAGTATATGATAATTAAAAGTCTCATAAAACTTTTTTTTTTTATTTTTAAAATTTAATATTTAATTTAAAATTGATACAAAACTTTTAAAATTAAACAATAATTAAAGATTGTTTTTTTTTTTTTTTTTTTTTGTTTTTGTTTTGACTTTTCTGTGTTTAACCTAAAGTTAACTAAATAAATAAACGAACGAAAAAAAAAAAAAAAATTATGTATATGTATGTATGTATTTATAACTTATATGGACTATATGAAGTCAAAGGTTTCACAAAATTTATTTTATAGTGTGTCAAAAGGTTTGAATGAAAACATTTTGGCAAATTGATAAAATACGTGCTGACAAAGAGAAAATATCTCACACCAACAAAATATAAATTATTTATAGTTGATAATTTTAAATTTGTTGATTTTTTTGTTTTTATTTTTTTCAAAAGAGATAAATTTAAATAATTTTAATATAAATAAACTAATAAAAAACGAAAAAAAAAAAAAACAGAAAAAAGTTATTTTTTTTTTTTTAAGTTGATCCTAATACCTAAATGCGATTCTGAACTAACTAATTAGAATGTTTTTGAAAAAATTCAGTATTTTGAAATAATAAAAGACAAAAAAAAAATTAAAAATTATTTAACTAAAAGAAAATAACAGATTATTAAATTTAATTTAAAAATTTAATTGTCCATTTTTATTTTTCAATTTAAAAAAAAATATTACGTAAATACGTAATTTGAAAAAAAAAGAAAACAATTTATAAGGTTAGTAAACTTTATTTTTACAAGTAAAAAAGTTTTTGAAAGTCTTTTATTGAAATTAGGTAATAATAGAATTATCTAATTATTAATAGAGGTCGCTATAGTTTGTTAGGTCAACATTTTTTTAGTTAAATACTTTACTTTCAAAATTAAAAGTGTTAGACTTTTTGAAAGAAATCACATATGGTACAACAAAATATAAGTACATCTACATGGGAGCGCCAAAAAAATCCTTAAACAAAAAATCCCAAATGACAAAATCGCTATAACTAATAAATAACTCTTAACTATAAATTAACTATAAATGCCAAATTCAATAATCTAAAAATATTTCACTTTTATACAATATTTACATAATATATGTATATGTATATATGCGATATTCTGAAATGACGTACGTTAAATTTCAAAGTTTAAAATTTTACCAGGAAAATACTAGCAACATTTTGTAGAAACAAAATATGTCACATTGCATTAAAGTTTCGTTTTATACGTATGTTTACATTTTCTTTTTGAAATAATAAAAATATGTATAGCGTAAATACGTAGCAATAAAATACATTACAGTTGCTTTAGTTTGTAAGTGTGATTATGAAGTAAAATATAAAAATATTTTAGTTTTAAGGGAATTTTCGAGTATTTCTAGAAGTATACACATAATTTCTACTCTTAATCTGTCTGTTTACCAGTGGCGGATCGTGGTGTAAAATATTGGGTTGAAAAGTTGGTTAGTTTTTAAAAAAATCTGTTGTGAAAGTAATGGTAGCTATATAAGCTTATAAAAGATCAGAAATTTTCCATACATTTCAAATATAATAGCAAAAAAAAAAAATTTTCTTGCTAAATTATTCAGGAGATGGGTTTAAAGTTATTTTTTCTAAAAAACAAAAAAAAAAAAATTATGTTTGATTTTCCTATAGTTCTTTTCTTAAATGGCAAATCCTGTTAAATAACAAATTACAATATTATTGTTTAACTAATTTTATTAGTAATCTAACAAGTTTTAATCATTTCAATCGAACTTGTAGTTTTTGAAATATAGTTTTTTTAGTCGCAGTCTTTCCGAACTATAATTTTCTATTAGAAAACAAATTGTTCTTAGTTGGTCTAATCGAAATCTACCCACTTTGTTACTTAGATTCACCAACACATTCTCAAAAAATATTTATAAAATTATATGGATATTTTATAGCCAAACTGGGCTAAACAAAATTTGTCCAACTTGATATGTATAAAACTGAATAATTTATATGTAAAAAATTTTTATTTTTATTTTGAATGAATATTTTTTTGGACATATATTTTTATGTGTGTATATGTATATACATGTTATAATGTATTCTCGCATAAAGTATCAATATATTATTACATATATTATGTTAATGTATGTAATCTAAGATTTACACTATTCTGTGGTAACGAAGAATGATAAACTAAAATAATTTATTGTGTGGTAACAAAGAAAAATTAAAATATATATTGAGTTGTAGATATGATCAATATCTACAATAATATATCAATTATAAATATATTTGCAATTGCTTGCGTTTTGTTAGGTTGCTCATTAGGAAGAACCACCTCTGAGTATATGATATTTAAAAGAAAGGAACAGTGTTTACACTGGTCTTCTCGAATCTATTTTTTTCATTACATTTGTGTTGTGGTTTTTGTTATTATTTTTATAAATATTAAAGTTTTTATTAAATTATAATCTAAATGACGTAATCTAATAATTTCTAAATATGAAAAAATATGTAAAATGAAAGATTATTGGGGCCTCCATGGTCTAGTGGGTAAAAGCGTATAAAATACGCTGTAAATGCCGAGGGTGTGTTGGTTCGAATCCCACACATGTCGTAAGAGTTATTTCCCCTTACGACATTTACAGCCACGTCCAAAAAGAAAAGACTGTGTAATCACACAAATGTAAAAAGGCTATTCACATTTATGTGACAGAGAAATGCGATAAAAAAAAAATTGTAAGATCAATAAATCTGTTGAAATTAATTTAATAATTAACTCATTACATTTTAATAGCATTAAAGGGTAATAAATCCGGCAAATGTAGTTGTAGTGTACTGAAGTTGTTAAGATACCGGCTTTTCATACGAAAGGTTTCGGGTTCAAACAGACGGGGTTATATAAATTAAAAACCAGGAAGAATACAGTTGCCTCTGTCAACTCTTAGATACCCGTACGAACCGTTAGTATGTTAGCCTGTCACTCTGCTTACAATATTATTTTTTTAATATTTTAGTATTTTAAAATAATTTGAGTGAATTTTATAATTTCTAGAACTATGGGTTGTACATATATTCAATCTATATGTTTATATGTACATTCTTTAAAAGCAGATTCTAACCTTCCACATAACGATTATCAATCCAAAACTTTTTCAAATATTCTATAGTACCATTTAATACTAAGCGGTAAATGTATATTAAATTTACTTAGTACAAAATAGTAAATATAATTTTAAATATTATATTATATTATATTTAAATATTCCATTGACAGAATAATTTCTTATAAGTACAATAAAATACATTTATGTATGTAAATACGGCGCTATATAATATACATATATACTCTTATCATTCATTCACTAGTGACATATACGATATGTAAATAAACATGATATTATATAAGTATGTATGTATAACAATATCATATAAATAAAGATTCTTCAAGCAATCGTTATGTTGTTTATTTATTTACATTTATTTGTACTACGCATTATATCCTCAACAATTTCAAATTATCGAGTAAAACAAAATGCAAAAAATTAGTTAAAGAAATTTGTTAGAAAATTTGAAAAAATCAAGTAACACTTTCGTCAATTATAAAGTAACCCTATATTATTAAAAAAAGTTGTTAACAGAAATAAAAGTATAATGTTGAAGCTTTAATCTATAATAAATACACAAGATGTTGGCGAGACCTTGCCAACATGTAAAAAAATATATTTTATATCTATAATAAAACACTCACAGTGAATGTAAACTAAATTGGCAATGATGATATTTCTGTATATTTATTTAATAATTTAAAATTTTATTACCAGAGACACAAATCTTTGACTCAAAGTATTATCAAAAGACACAAACCGTTTATTAAAAATGTAAATAAATTTAGTAAATATTATTACCAGAGACCAAATTTTCCACTAGCAGTATTATCAGAGACACAAACCGTTCATTAAAAGTTAGTACAGTCAAAAAAGGAGAAATACATACTTAAAAAACACATTTTCAATAAAAATAAATTCAGCAAATTTTTAATTTTTAAATTTGACCGCCACATCCATTATGAACTGGTCGCAGCGGTAAATTAAAAATAAATTATTAATCTTCTGTTGGCGTTTTCAATCTTTGTTTTGGAAAAAAAAAAAAAAATTGGTACTCTCAATAAAATTAAAACGCCTGAAAGTGAAAAGAGCAAAGTTTATAGTAAGTCTCATATTTATAAGAAAAAAATAATAGACCGATTTTATTCTTGATTTTGTTTTCATTAGTATAAAAGCTGGTAAAAGCTTCGTAACAGACTTTAAAATAGTTTTGTTTATTTAGGTTGGAATTTTGATGTTTTAAGCTGCATTTTTGATATAACATAAAATATTCGAATTTTTGTATTAATATAAAATTCGGCAGACTTAGCTAATTATATTTCATAACAGAAATCAGAAACTTACTAAATATTATAGAAATGGATATTATTCTTAAAAAAAAGAAAAAATAACATAGAAAATATCATTTTAGAAGCCTTCTCTCACAATAGATTCATAATTTTTTACTAATTTATTATTAGACCATTAAATTAAAAAGCTGTCGAAAACGACAGTCACAAAACAAAGCCCCCGAAAATTTATGAAATTTCATTATCAGAGACATGAATCTTTTATTAAATATACCAAAGACCTCTTCCAAAGTACATTTAAATAAAATAAATTCAGCAAATTTTTTTCAAGCAAAAAAAAATAAGTAAAAGTAACAGTAAGTCGATGCAACCGACTTATTTATACCCTACACCTAAAAAATTTAAATTAAATTAAAAATCCATAAGTTATTTTAGTTAGGTACTTAATATACCTAAGCTAAAAAAATACATGTAATAATCCCTCTCTTAATACAGGTAGTAAGGGAGTCAGTATGATAACGTAAATGTTTTTGAATCTATAGAAATTGTGCAATTGCACAGGGGATTTTCTAGTTTTTGTGTATTACTTCAAAAAAATTTTAACAGGTGTTCAAATTACAGGTGTTTAAAAATAGAAAATTTTCAGTTTTTGACCTTTTACAGCTCCTAAACGGGGAGTGATACAAAAAAAATTTCTGAAATGACTCATACTTATTTTCAAAGATCTAACTTCTGTCAAAATTTCAAGTTTCCAACTTAAAGCGTTTAGAAGATAGAAGGGTTAAAGGATTTTTTCAAAATTTGAGTTTCGCATAACGGTAAATTAAGACACCGTATGCCACAAATATATATTTATTATATATATACTTTTAAAGCTAATAAAAGTAATAATCGTTTGGTGTTTTCAAAATGAAGATTTACTTTATACAACTTGTGCTATAACAATTTAAATATAGAGCTTTTTTGAACCTTTGGGGAGCTGTAGCTCCATAACGGGTGGGGCTGCAAAAAAAAGTTATTAAAAATAAAATTAATATTTTTGTGAGATCTATCAGCGGTTAAAATTTCATAGCTCTATTTCAAAAAAAATGTGGGGATCTAAAAGTTAGGTGTTCGAGAGCTACCCTAAGTTTTGGTCCAAACTCAATCAAAAAAAATAGGGAACCTACAAATTACTCCTAGAATATTTTGTGTAAGATTCTAGCTTTCTTAGTTTTTGAGTTAGCGTGCTGACGGACGGACGGACGGACGGACATGGCTCAAAAGTCTTAGAATTTTTTTCTGATCCGATCCATACCTTTGAAGGTATATCTAGCTCGCTTATTTCGAGGTGTTACAAACGGATGAGTAATTTTATTATACCCGATCCTATCGTACGGGTATAATAAGTATATATGTTTTATAAATTATAATTAATATCACATTGTAATAGGTATATAATGAAACAATAATACACCATAATTCTTGTATATAGACGGCGTAGAATTAAAATTGTCTCTATAGTCTTGTACAATAGCTACAGCCGAGTAATCAACGGATTAGTGAAATTAATGATTTCAGAAATTGGAACTTAGTCAAATATGAATAATAAATGGTTTAGTGGATGCCATATCCTCCTTCGCCTTCTTCGAGTGTGGCAAAAAAAAAAAATGGAATAAAACCTACAGAAATTTTAAATTTGACATAGAAGAAAATTTCATTAATTATCCAAGCACCTTATTTAAGCAACCTTTTAAAAGTAATTAAAATTTTTCAATATTTAACTATTGAATAAATTTGAATTCCTCAAACTAGAAATTATATTAAATTTATCAATTAAATTAACTAATTAAATTTTCCATGTGATTATAGTTTTTACATAAATTATATAAAATGAATCATTTAAATATTTATCGGCGTTAAATCTTTAGATATTATCTATATATACTTTTTTATTTAACAATTTTCGTTTAAATTTTTCCTTTTATTTTTTTTTTATTTTGTTTTCGGAATGTTTAAAGTTATAATTAGTCATTTATAATACGTATTAAAAAAAATATTGACATTTTTATAATATTCGATTATAATAAATTATTTTTAAATTTATGATATCTTGTAAATAATAATAGAAAAACAAAACATTTAAAAAATAAAAAGAATATGCGCCTTTAAAGTACATTATATTTAAATAAATTTGATAAAAGTTCATAATGTACATAATATATAATATACAAAAAAAAATTTTTTTTTATAATAAAATAAATTTAATTATAGTTTTAAAAAGACAAAATAGAGAGTATAAAAAGTAATTAATGCAAATCTTTAATTTTTTATATGTTATATTGTTATGACCTAAATTTATTTTAATATACGATGATTATTTTTATTTTAATGTCTAAAATAATTTTAATGTATATAAAATTTATAAAGAAGAATATGATAAAAATAAACTATTAGTAAAGAATATTGTAAATTGTGACCCAGTAAACTTTATCAATTTTTGATTAATATAATTACAATATTAAAAAGTCTTAATGAAAAACTAGAATTTGCAAAAAAAAAAAAAAAAAAAAATCATTTAAAAGTCCCTGTAAAAGTTTACTTAATTTTCAATTAATTCAATTTTTAAATTATTTTAAAATAAAGTAAGCGGGGCTCTCGGTGGCGTAATGGGTAAGAGCATATAAAATACGCTGAAAACACCGAGAGAGCGTGGATTCAAATTCCACACACGTCGCCAGAGATTCCCCCTTACAACTTTTACAGCCACGCCTAAACAGGAAAGGCTGTGTAATTTCCTGTTCACATTTATGTGGTAGAGAAATGCATTAAAACAAAAAAAAAAGTAAGGATTTTTATACTGAACATATAGTTTATTTTTTAATTCAATAATGTGTTAGTTGGTTTTATATTTTGGTTTTAATGATTTGTTTTTTTTTTAATTTCGTTAAATATTTGTCAACAACTTGACACTATAATATTAATTAATGGAATGAAATGGATGGAATAAAAAATATGTTATATTTTCCTGTATAATTATAATATTGACTTGGTTTATTAACTAAATACTTGTGCCATTTGAATATTGAACACTGCAATAAAATAATATTACTAAATCATCGGTGATATTATTATTTATTTTGTTTATATTATAAAAATTTGGTAGCAAAAGGGATTTGTTATTTCATGTATTTACACATATGAGCTTAGAAGAAGATTTTGTTACACAAAATTAGGTAGGTACTTGCTACCTGTGCAGGATTTGAATTTCGATTAATATATCATGTGTTTAACTAATCGGTCCGTTGAATGGAAACTCTTTATTTTAAGTTTCTGGTTTAAATTTTTTTTTTTATTCTTTATTTTAGATCTTATATATATAACTAATAAAAAAAAAATGTAAAAATATCAGTTAACTTCTTTGTTTTTATAATTAATTTTAATATGGCATGTTTTCTTATTTTATTAATTTTAGGTTTTATATTTTAATATTACATTAAATTTTTGAATGTTCCATGGTATTTTACATCCTTATATTTATTATGTTTTTGGTAAAAATTTCATTTAAAAATCCAAATTTATTTCTTTTAGATTTTAAGATAAAAACTTAACCTATCTTAACATATCTTAACCTATATATCTAATCTAATTTACACTATACTTTCCTACTTATCCTTAATAATTAAAAATAATTTTAATCTACTATGTAGGTGTTTTCTAACCACCAAGAATTTCTACTAATGCTTTTTTTTTTTTTTTTTAAATTAAACTTTATTTTTCTTCATAATAATCTTATAATAACTTAGCCTAAAAAAGTTTAACAAAAACAGCTTTTTGAAAATGCTATTAATATTTAAATTTGGTATAATTTTTATATTAATTTTACGCATTGTTTTGTTATTTTAGTTAATCAAAATTTTTTTTTTTTAGTTTTTTGAATAAATATTTTCTTTTCTTAATTTTGTTATTGGAAAGGTGAATAAAAAAAAACCAATGTTATTTCATTCTATAAGATAAAAAAAACTTAACCTACTTAACCTACTTAACCTACTTAACTTAATTAAAAACATTATGTATATTTATTACTTAATTCTAGTTAATGAGTGTTTTCCAACCACCAGTAATTTCTCTTTATTAATTTGTCCCTTTCTGGTATGGACATTTCATACTTTAAATTATCTCCGTTTATTTCGCTCGGATGGTATTCAATGACTTTACATGTGGCCCGTCTATTATAGTGATATAATAGAGGGACATGATTATCGTCTTGAATATAGCCGTGTTTATCTAAAAAGATAAAATGTTCAGGGGCTATGAAGCCGGTGAGCATTGTCTTTTTAATGTACTCCTCATTGTGGTAGAATATATGTGATATTAAACCATTTTCAGGAGTTTTTTGTGCTCTATCATAATGATTTCGGATTAATTTTATTATAAAATTATCTATTCTTATGATTTGTGCTTCCTTATACAAATATTTGTTGGAATAATAATATTTGTATTCGGATTCGGGCTTTCTGTAAATGTTAGTACAAGCTCTTATGCACTTTCTTTCAAATTTTCGAAGTGTTTCCATTAAACTTGCACTAATGTTGTACCATATAGGTGCACCATATACAACCGATGGTCTTATTAATGTTTGGTAACATATTATTTTGACTCTTCTACCAATATTTTTGTTGTAAAAAAGTTTTTTCACTGCCATGAAAGATTTGTTACCTTTTGAAATGCTTCTACCTCTACTGTTACCTCTACTAATGCTTAAATAAATAAAATTCCAAAATATAAAAAATGCATACTTTAAGGCGTTTTTTTTAAATGAATTATTGAGCACGTATTTTTACACATATGAGAATACGTATGAATACATATTGCACAATATCAATATATATATAAATATTTGAACTATAAAATTGCCATAAATACCACATTTTTGGTACGATTTTGATAGTACGTTTCCTGCAAAGTTGCAAAATTATGAAATTGTTTTTTTTTTTAACAGTATCTTAATATAAAAAAAATACCATGTAGGTATTTGTTATTATTTTTTTTTAACCGGTTATATGAAAATATTTATAATGATCTATCACCTTTTTAAATACTTTTCTAATTTAAATTATAGAAATATTTTTGTAGAGAAAGTCACTTTAATTTATTATAAAGTGACTTTAATTTAGTATAAATAACATTAAAATTGATTAAATGAAAATATATTTGATAAGAATTAAAAAATGAAAAATAATTTAAACGCAATAAGTTTAAAGTAAAAAAAAAAAAAAAACCAAATTTTCTAATTATGCGGTCTTATTTTTTTTTTTGTAATTTTTAAGTTTAGAATTCAATTTGCAATAAATCATTTTATATTTTAAATTAAAATATAGGTTAATATTTTTTTTTTTTAATTAATTGCCAATTACTTTATTTGATTAAGTTAATTTGTTTTCCTAACTATACTTTATCAAATAAAAAGTTCAGTCGCAAAAATGTTTAATGAAACAATTTTAAAGTATTAAAAATAAAATCAAATGACTGGAAATTCTTCTGCAATAAATTTAATTAAAATTCACTTGTTAATGAAATTGTTAGATATTAAATGTTCTTTTCTAGCAACCCAATAGCGTAATTCAAACTTCAGCTGGGGTAATAATTAAATAAAATATAAAATATATATATCTTATAATTAATATTATATTGTAATATGTTTATAATAAAATAAATTATTGTATTTGATAATAGATGGCGCACAAAAAAAAAAATTTACGTTTGATAGTCTTGTACATGTACATACATAAAGATTACTGTCCAGTCGAGTAATCAATGGTTTAGTGAAACTCATGATTCCAGAAACTGAAACTTAGTCAAACATCTCTATTCCTCTCTATGTTAGATACCTTATAGTCCTTATAGAAATAGAAAATAGAAAAAAATATTTTTTTTAAACTATTCTCAACAAAAAAAAATTATTATTTAATTATAGGCGGAAATAAAAGTTAATAATACTATTAACCTTACATTCTATTTTATTACACTTAGAATATTTATTATATTGAAATTACAAAACAAATTTAATTTTTCCAGCATTACTTGCAAATTATTATTTAACTTTAATTAAAAATAAATATACGTACACTTAATAGAATAATTCAATGACTCTATTTTTTATTAATTATTTTTTTTAATTGAAAAAACATGTTTAAAAAAAACGGTAATGTTTCAATAAATTGTTTATATATTTATTAAAATATTTTATTAATTGTATGAATAAGCAAAAAAAAACATTTTTAATATTTATTTGTATTTATAGATATTTGGGAGTCACTCCTGACGTCAGACACTAACATTCAAAGACCATAATATATAGTGTTTATTGTGGGAAAAATGGGAAGAATAAGAAAAATGATTTGTATTCTTTATCCTTTTATTAATAGAAAATCTATTTATAGCAGAAAATGAACTTCTCTTAATGAAAGCTATTTTCTAATCTATACCAATATGACGGTAACATGGGGTAATTGCAAATGGGGTAACTGCAAAAATTCACTTATCCACAAACTGCAATTAAGTAAAAATGAAATATTGAAAATGATATACTCGTGTAATTTGTCGTTTTACTACCCAACTAAAATCTTTTATTTAAAATCATACATTGCCATCATTAAAGAAAAATTTGACACAATAACTGAAAATTTTATTTTTAATGCCTGATTTCAAAAATAGCCTTATTAATAAATTACAAAGGAATTGGAGATACAATTTGAACTTCAAAAATTAGAGAAGAATGCAAATTTCAGAACAGGTAGTTTAGCACAAAATTTCAAAAATAATCAAATTGGGTTAGACCACCTTAAAGGTATTACAACAATAATGGGTACTATATTCATCTAATCTACTTCTTCTTCATCTGCTAATAAATTACACAAGTATTATTTTCCGATTGTAGACTATAGTTAGGATTAAGTTCTCTATTAGATTAAGTTTTATCATAAGTGCTCAAATCTTATACATATTTTTTATTTTCACTTTTCCTTGTGAAAAATTAAATAATAATAACACTTTGTATAACTAATGTAAGCAGTAAGCAGATATAAATGATAAAAGAAATGTAATATAAGCAGTACAATAACTAATGTAAGCAGTTCAGTAAATGATATTAGGCGCTTGCATATTCACGCATATACAGGGTGTTTTCCCTTCAAGGAAGACCTTCGAGTCGGTCACTCTGTATACTAATGATGTAAAACAGATGTATATATATACTAATTTATGTATAACAGATGTGTTGAAAATTTTAACGGAAATTCAGGTATAGTTTTTACAACCTTTTTTTTTTTATGTAGAAAGTCTAACTTATTAATATAAAATATTATCGTCTTACACAATATAGGATTTTAGTAACTTAAATTTAAAGAAATATAAGACGAATATAATATTATGTATAATATATCTTTGCTAAAAAAATTTTCTTTATCACCTTAGAATAAAAACATATAAAGAAAAGTTTTTTTAATAATATGATTAATGGGAGCGTGTCATATGCTTATATTTTATTTGCCCGTAGTATCACTTGGCTGTATTTTTTGACCATTTGACTGTACATTTGTCATTTTCATTTGTCTGTACTATCGTTTGCCTGTATTTCATTCTAAATTAGCAGAGATTTTGGAGTTGCATTCAAAAGTACGGTTTTCAGCTTTTTTCAGAATATTTATATAATATATTTTTATATATGTAATATGAAATACAGTCAAATGAAATACAGGAAAATGATAATGCAGGCAAATGAAAATACATGCAAATGAAATACAGTCAAAAGAAATAAAGCCTTGTGATAGTAACCCATGATTAATCTATGAATAGCATTTAAGTTTACTATCTATCACAAAGTCTAACTAAATTTTAAATTTTTTGACAATGTTCTACTGTTTCGTTCCGATAATAGATGTTAAAGTTGCCCCAAAAAAGTATTCTCATATAATATAATTTCGGTCTAAGTATTTTATATTCAATGAGAGTTAATATAATAATAAATAATAATGTCATTATTTTACAAATGCAATTTTTTTTTTTTTTAAATTAATACTTTACTTAATTCTAAGAATAAAGAATATAATGTGGATGTTATATAAAATTATTTTATAAAATCTGGTCCCTTTCATTAAAAAAAAAAAACTTAAATACTAGAATTAAAATTTGAGCTGATAATTATGAACTTGATGATCGTTTACGTAATAATTAACTATACAAAATATATTATTATATTTATTATTTATATGTTATATTCTATTTAGTTGCTTTTTTAGGTTATAGGAATTTTTAATTGACAGGCGTTGTCATTTTACCCAATGCTATTTCATTTATTTTCAGATGTTCCACTACTAATTGAATCTATTTGTATTGGAACAAACATATTTGCAACATGAGGGGTGGATTATAAGTTATTTATTTATTAATTCCAAAGTAACAATTTAAAATTTATTGTTATATACATATAGTAAATGATTTATTTTCAATTAAAATAATGAAATATTCTTTTTTTTAAATTAATAAAAAATGTTGAAATCAAAATAAATTAATTTTACTTTATGTTTAATATTTCTGTATTAAAATTATTTAGCAAAATTATACTATAAATTTATATACATATGTATATATAATATAAATATATATATTAAGGTATGTACAGAATATGAGATTTTTATATTCAAAAAAAAAAAAAAAAAATTTATATTTTCCTTAGTTGCTATTCAAAATAATTAATTTGGAGATAACCAAAAAAATATGTATGTGATATAACCAAATATTTTGATGTTACCAACTCTTCATATGATTTCCGTTTATTATTTTTTTTCCTCAACTATAAATCAAAAAAAATAAAATTTCTTAATTTGTATAATTTTATTATTATTCTAAACGATGATTAATAAAAATTTACTAAAATTTTCTAAATATTATAGTTACGTAGTATTACGCAACTATATAGATTATGTTTTTTATACTTTATTTTCTTTTAAAACTAATATTAAATCATAAATTGTAGAAGTTGGAAGGAAAATATATAATCATAAAGTTTTCAAAAAAAGTAATTCGGCTTAAAAATAAGAGAATTTTCAATGAATTATAAATTAGACTTGTGCTCCGCTAGCCTTTGCTAGCCTAGCGTTAATAACTCTTTTGCTGAAGAAGTAATGAAAAATACCGAAAAACCGCATGCGAGCGATATAAACGAAAGAACGATTTTTTTCCGAAAAAAAAAAGGTTGTATCCGAATAAAAACTTGTTGTATCCGAAAAAAAGTCTTTAAATCAAACAAAAAATGGTTGTATCCTTTTGTAGGTTGACGTTTTCCTTTTTGATTTTAATTATTTAATTAGAATCTAATAAAAAAAAATTAATATAAAATAAATTTTATTATAATACGTTTGAAATTTTGACGTGGCACGAAAACAAAATAATAAATCTATGTATGTGTCATGTAAAAAATGAATCTAAGTGTTTCTATGTATTAAATTATAAAATTTTACCTTACACAAACATTTTTTTGTTTACAATTAAAAGAAGATTTTGTGTATGGATTATAACTGGTGTACCTGTGCACCTTTATTTCTTTCTGTACTGCAGTCTCTTTTCAATTTTAACTAGACTAGGTCATTAAAAAATTTTTATGATATTTTTTCTCCATTTTTAAAAAAAACTACTGGAGCTCAGCTTTAATACATTTAAAATTTTTGTTATACCCGTACAATAGTCAAGGGGTATATTAATATTGATCCTCTATTTGTAACATCTTGACGAAAGATATAGATTCAAATGTATGGATTAGAATCGATCTGAATCGAAAAGTTAGTTGAGAGTTTAATATTATAGCTGGGAGAGTTTAATTTTTTTATTTATACACCTATTGTATAATAAAATAAAGTTTTGTAAGAAGAGGGATAGTATATTGCATTTTAAACACTATATAAAGATTTGTACGGATATTTAAGAATTGACAAGGCTAACTGTATTCTTTTTCGTTTTAAATAAATTTACGGGTTACTATTACAAGCCTGTATGTCTTTTGACTGTATTTTATTTGCCTGTATTTCATATGCCTGCATTTTTATTTGCCTGTATTTCATTTGCCCTTATTTCATATTATACAAAAAATATAATATATAAATATTGTGGAGCGTAACTTTAAAAAGCCCTACTTTTGAATGCAGCTCCAAAATCTCTTCTAATTTAGAATAAAATACAGTCAAATGATCAAAAAATACAGGCAAATGATACTACGGGGAAATGAAATAAAGGCATATGACACGCTCCCAAATTTACATCTACTCCTTTTGAGTACTCATCTACTAAACTGTTTTTACGATATATTATTCCCATTACTGCACCCCATTCAGTGCGTAATAACTTAAAAACTTACTGTCATTATTTATATAAATTTATATATTAACAAAAAACCCCTATTTTTTGTTTTTCCTAAGGGAGGTGGGAATCTTCCAAAGACACCAAGAATTTCCCCCTTGGTAGTGTCAGATTCTTACTGACTAAACCCACCTCCCCCTTTAGCCAATATAATGGGATGAAACCATTACCTGCGAACGCAGCATATTGGCTAGGGAGTAGGGATAGGAAAGGATAGGAAATGGATACGGAAACATTGAATTGGGAGTGGGACTGTAAGGAAACAATGAATCCGTCTATTATTATTACTATTTTGCTAACAGTGACTAAAGCCGTCACAACAGTTATAACACGTTGTAGTATAGTATATAGTAACTGCATGAGGTAATTATTGAAGGTAACCCCCGCTGTCACTGTAGCGGTTAATATTATTGGTATTAATTAGTATTCTTATTAATATTATTATTATTTTACTACAGAGTCAGCACCATCAGTGGACTACAACGTACAGTAGTATATAACACGTTACTTGCATGATATAACTAAAGATAGCTCTACTGTAGTAGATATTATTATTATTACTATTATTATTATTATAAACCCCCAAATTGAAAAAATTGGAAAATATTTTTTTTTTAATATAAGAATGTTCGTCATCGGAAACAAAAATATTTTTTTATTAAGTATAATTTTTTTTTTTTTTTTGCTCTTTAAATTTAAAATGCGTTCTAAAACTATTTAATGTTGTTTAAAACTTTCTATGTGCAAAGAAAAAAAGGAAGAACAAAAACAAAAATTAAAAAATAAAAAAATTAAATTTCTTTTTTTATTTTTTTGTCATAATTTAAAAGTTAATTACGTTTCATACTATTTAATAAAATAATAAACAAAATGTAATAAATTAAGAAAATTACGACTGCTAATTTTAAAGGGAAATCATCATTATTATTATCATCATCATTATCATCATCATTTTTGAATTAGTTAAGCTTATTAGTTTTATTTATTTTTTTTTTTTTTGCATTAAAGATTTTTGACCCTTCTATCAAATCAAATCAAAAAATTTTTTCATTTTATTTTAATTCTATTACTTTAATTACAACACTTTTTATAAATTTTTTACAGTCTATAAAGTTTTAATAAAGCAAAAAAAAAAAATTAAAAAAAATAAAAAAAATTTTTTATCAATGTATATTTTAAAACTAACACGCGACTTTTCAATTTTCAACAAAAAAAAAAAAAAATTAAAATTTAAAACAAAACAAAAAAAAAAAACTAATAAATTAATTTTAAAGATAAGAAAGTTGGTCCAATGGAATGGAAGACACTTATGATCCATCACAAAATTTTTAAAAAATAAAAATGATAATAGAAATTAAAGAAATTTTTGTAAAAAATTCTTATCATTTATAATACAAAAATTTATTAAAATTTATTAAGATTTTATTTAGAATTTCTTTTCAAATAATTTTTTTTTTTATTTTTTTTGCATTTTTAAATGTTTTTTTTTTTTTTTTTCTTGTATTATCAATTCTATAAAATAGAATGTAATCAAAGCTCCTTGACAGTAAAATCATTAGTACGAATTTGAAAGTCTAACAGATCAGTTATCAGTGTTTTTACAAAATATATTTGTTAGAATTTTGTTTTTTGCAAATAAATATTAATTAAATATTAATTAATTATAAAATTAAAGAAAATAATAACGAAATAAATAAAAATTTATATACCTAATTAAGAAAAAAAAAAAAAAAATTTTTAAAATTATAATATGGAAGTTCTTAATTCAGAAATAACATATTCAATAACATTTGAACGGACCACAACAGAAGATGCATTAAGTTTAGCTTTACGTGGTCTCAAATTAAAAAATAATGTTAATAATAATATTAATAATAAAAATAATAAAAAACAAATAGAATTAAGTGGAAATACATTATCAAAATCATATGAAGAGAAAAAATTAAGTTTAAGTGGATTACCTATATATTCATTAGATGAAGTATATAATCATCAGACACATGACAGTTGTTGGATTGTTTTATATGATCGAATTTATGATGTAACAGATTTTTTACCTTTGGTAAGTTGATAATTTTCATTGTTTTCATTTTTTTTTTTTTGCCGAATCAGTTTTTTTTTGTTTTTTTAGCACATTTCCAAAAAAATTTTGAAAAAATGTGCTTATTAGTTTCACTCTGTCCGTCCGTCCGTCCGTCCGTCCGTCCGTCCGTCCGTCCGTCCGTCTGTTTACAAAACTTCTACACCGCTAAAGATAGAGAAAAAAAATTTTAACCATGGGTAGGTCTCATAAAAAAAATAATTTTGTGGAACAACTTTTTCATGTAGCCCCTCCCATTACGGAGCTACAGCCCCTCAAACTTTGAAAATTTATATATCTTATGTTCTGTTTAACATTTTTTCAATCAAAACGTCATTCGACAGCTATTTTTTTTAACTTTGTAAATTAGTATCAAAATTATACATTTTTTTTAAATTTAGTATTTAAATTTACCGTTATGTGAAAACAAAATTTTGCATGATTTTTCTACTTTCATAACTCCGGCATGCTTTTAGATAGAGGCTTGAAATTTTGAGGCAAGAAAGAACTTTTAGAATTAGTATAAGTTTGCTCAGAAAATTTTTTTGGACCACCCCCTGTTTATGAGCTATTAGGGCTTAAAAATTGAAAATTTGTTATTTTTAAACACCTGTAACTTAGGAACCTGTACACATTTTACTTCTGCAAGATATAAAAATTAAAGCTATAGTAATATATTTTTACGTGTGTTAAAGGTTTATTTAAGTTGTAAAGGGTTCCAAAGTTGCAGCTCTTCAAAATTGCGAAAAAGCCCCATTTTCAGATGTATATATCTCAGGCTTTGCGTAATAGTTTTGCAATCTAAAACTGCCAGAAGATCGAAAATTTTATTATCTACATAAAACAATATCAAAATTATGCAATATTTTGTAATATACTATTTAAATTTACCGTTATGTGAAAACCACATTTTGCATGAAATTTCTCTTTTCATAACTCCGGCACGCCTTTAGATAGGAACCTGAAATTTTGAGACAAGAAAGAACTTTTAGAATTAGTATAAGTTTCCTCAGAAAATTTTTTGGTAGCACCCCTTCTTTAAGAGTTATTACGTCTCAAAAATTGAAAATTTGGTGTTTTTAGACACCTGTAACTTAGGCACCTGTACAAATTTTTCTTCGGCAAGACATGAAAATTAAAGGTTCAATAATATATTTTTACGTGTGTTAACGGCTTTTCTTAGTTATATAGGATTCCGAAATTACGGCCCCTCAAAATTTCAAAATGTCCTATTTTCACATTTTTTCTTATTACATGAAATTTTCAAATTTTTGTGTAAGTCACACTTCTAAACAGTTTGTATTGAGTTTTGGAAATGTGCGCTTTTAAAAACCGTTGGTTTACATTCTACCTTGTTTTTTTTTGAATCAGCTATCACTTTTATTTATTTTATTTGTAAAACAATCATTTTGGGTCAGTAGATTTTGTCTCGTAGCTGTGATAATAAAAAATTTTTTTTTTTTTTTTTTTATATTTTTCCTTTAAAAATAAAATGCAGTGTATGAAAAATTTTTGTTTTGTGATATTAAAGGTTGAAGAAGAAGAAAATACGATGAAAATATAAGTTTTTTGAATAAAAATTTATATGGGGTGATTTTTAATTGTATAATTGTAAAAGGTGCATATCTAAGGTTCCATATTATTACTATTATATAGAGGAGGTGATAATATGAGGTATAATTTGTTTCAAATATAATTATAATAAAATTATAATTTTTTAATATAAATGCCAATATATATACCATTTTTACTTTAACTGAAGACTTTTTTACTTTAAATGAATATTTTTTAATTTAAGTGAAGACAACTTTACTTTCAGTGAAAAGCTTTTACTTTAAGTGAATAATTTATGTTATATATATAAATATTAAATATACATATGTTTAATTTATGTAATTCATATTATATATTTGAACATTTATGTATCTGATATTTTTGTATATGTACATGTATATGTATATGTATGATATGTATATTATATGTAATTTTTTACTTTAATTTTTATTACAAATGTTTTCACTTAAAATAAAAAATCTTCATTTAAAGGAAAAATTCCTTCACTTGAAATAAAAAATCTTCACTTAAACTAAAAAAGTTATAATTATACATAAAAATAATTTTTTTTTTTAAAAATAGATTTTACTTAAAATTAAGAGAATATGAAAATTATTATTTCAATTTTCAAATTTTTTTAATGTATTGTGTACTGCACAATAATAATTACAAAATAAATTAATTAAATTAATTAAAATATACAAAACAATCTATAAATTATTAATTAATTGTATAATTACAATAATATAAAAATTAAAAATATTTACTATTTTATGACGAACAACTATTTTTTCTTTTTTTTTTCATTTCCTTATAGCATCCGGGTGGTTTTGATGTTCTATTTGAAAATGCTGGTAGAGATGCAACATTTGCATTTCATGGAATTCATTCAAATTTGGCGGTACATATGTTAAAAGATTATTTGATTGGTGAATTGCCAGAAAAAGAAAAATTATATAGGAAAAAAACAAGTCATTCAATTTCACTAGCAGATATGCCCGAGTAATAGAGTTTTTTAAAATAAATAAATTTTTTTTTTTTTTTGATAACAGAATTTCACTTATCAAAAAAAAAAATAAATAAAAATAAATATTAATATTAAAATGTATATTGTACAGACTTTTGTGTTTAATTTAAATTTTTAATATAAGTATTAATGTATATATTAATTTTATTTAATATTAAGTACCTATAATATGTGTTATATATTATATGACTTTAATTTTTTTTTTGCAAAAAAAGATGATAATTTTATTGATTAAAAATGTTTAAACATATGTGATTATTTTATTACAAAACGAAACAAAAAAAAAAAATTTATATAAAGGAGTAGGTAATACAATATTCAGAAATTAAATTTTCATTTTAAAAATGTTTGAAGAAAAAAATGATTTTTTTTATTTACATATACCTAATGCAGAAATTTAATTTGAAAAAACATTTCCTATAGTATTGCAATCAATTAAAATATGATGAATGTTATTAAATTGTTAAATCTTTTCCATCAGACAAATGGTGCAATGCGTAAGTTTCGCGTCTTTCAGGCGAAAAGTCTATGGTATTAAAACCTCGGTCAAATGAAAATATTAAAATATAATATATAATAATATCATCTGATGGGGAAACCAAACACAAAAGAAAATACTCCTTTTCTCACCGTGTACTGTTTGTGAAACACCCCAATTATTACATTTTATAGAGTCAATTGCTAAATCATCATGATCCAACATACACTCCTTTGGTATTCTTTTTTTTTGTAACTATTAAACCTAAAAATGGTTGAGGTCAAATAAGGGGAGCAGGTCCTACACGTCAAAATCAACCTGCCACAAAATCTTACTTTTTTTTTTATTCTGCTTACAAAATCTTTCACGGACAAAATCTTGCAAAATATTGTTAAAGGAATAGATTGTGACTTTGTTTTTAAAGTATGTATAAACAAATAGTTAAGGAGGATTTGAGAGTTGGATTCAAAAGCAGCAGGTTTGCCACTTTTTTCAGAATATTTATATATGAGAATATGTGACATTGTCAATTACATGCAAGATTTTGTCCTAGTAGATTTTGGAAAACAGATTTTGTTTTAAAAGATTTTCGAATCAGATTTTGACGTAAAAGATAATGTAGCATAAAAGATAATGTGTTTTTTAAAAATCGTGAAAAAATATTTTACAAGTGAAGGTATAACAATCTGATAAAAAAAACTTATTTATATTTTTGATATTATTTTGTGTATAAAATAATCTTAAAAATAATATTAAAAACAAACACTAAGTTTTTTTAGTTTATTTTTATATTGAAAATATTATATAATATTAGTAGTACTAAATTGATTATATTATCAATATATAAATAATTATTGTCCTTCATCAATAAATGATTATAAAAACATTAATTTTAAATATATACGATATGTTTATTGATGAATGAAAAAAGCCAATATACTATTTATTATTATAAATTATTTTTTAATCGAAGGTGAAAGTGTTAATAAATATGCGTATATAATAAAAATGCATTAATTAAAAATTAATGTAAAAATCTAAATAATAATAATAATAATAATAATAAAATACATATAACAAAAGAAAAAAATAAACATTAGAAGATATTTCGTTCATCAACACTACTGAATTGATCGGTAGGCATGTAAAGTTGATTTGCCTAGACAACTCTTAAAATTTAAGTTTTTCAACTAGTTCTATATATAAAAAATCACAGAAAATTTCTGAGAAATTAATAGAACTAGTTGGAAATTTCCATAAAACCACTAGAATTTTATATCTGTGAATTTTATTTTTAAATTAAAAAAGTTCTTTTTAAAAAAAATTTTCAAAAAAAATTCTTTTAAAATTCCACTATTTTGATTTCACCTTTTTTTTTAAAATAAACAAGCAAATGTAACAGTAAGTCGATGTAACCGACTTATTTATACCCTACACCTAAAAAATTCAAATTAAATTAAAAATCCATAAGTTATTTTAGTTAGGTATTTAATATAAGCTAAAAAAAATAAATGCTTTTACAACCTTTGTACAAAATTTCAGGTTTCTATCTTTATTAAATTCGAAGATAAGCTTATTAAATCTTGGAAAATGTGTGAAGATACCCGGACCACCACCCCTATTCATCTCAAATTTAAGAGACATCATCAGAACAGGGTAGAACACTCTTATATCAAATTTCAAGTTTTTATCTTTATTAATTTCGAAGATATGTTTATTCGGTGTTGTGAGTTGTGTGGTAGATACCCGAACAACCATTCCAATTCATCTCAAATTTTAGGCAAATCAGGGATTCAGAAAACACCATCCTCGTATCAAATTTATAGTTTCTATCTTTATTAATTTCGAAGATATGCTTGTTCAGTTTTGGGAGTTTTGTGGGAGGTACCCGAACAAACACTCCAATTCATCTCAAATTTTAGCCAATCAGGGATTCAGGAAACAACACCTTCGTATCAAATTTGCACTTTCTATCTTTATTAATTTCGAATATATGTGTGTTCGGTTTTGGAAGTTGTATGCGAGGTACCCGAACCCATGGTTCGATTTCGCCCATTCGAAATCCCCGCCTTTCTTTAGTCAATGTTAACCTACAGTATAAATTTCATCAAGCATCATAGCATCATTATTTTTTGAATTATCGCGCTTACGGACGGACGGCCATCGCTCAATCGACTCAGGAGGTGATCCTGATTCAGAATATAAATACATGTCCATATCTAACTCGCTTTCTAGTGGTGGTTAGAAACACCATACCAAAGTTAATATACCCTATACATTATGTGTAGGGTATAATAAGTTGAATCATTCTCGTTATTTATTTGAAAAATTTAGTGTTCAATTTACATACCAACATAGTAGTAGTGTTGACACAAAATTGCCCTGTTAAACTATTTTACATAAAGTTTAAAAAAAAAAAAAACTTTTTTGTTTATGAATTTTTTAATTCAAAAATAAAATTCACAGATATAAAATACCTATACCTATTTATTTTTAAAATGATTTTAGATAATATTTAAATTTATAATAAATCATTTCGTTGAAAATTAAATGTATGTATTTATAAACATAATATGTACTATTCTTTAAAATATGAATGATTCAAAATTCTAATTATAAAATTTGTTTTTTTTTATATAAAATATAAACAACCTGATAAGATATTTATGTGTCCATAGCGATTCAACTGTTTTTCGTAAAAAAAACAAAAAAAATTATATCTAAAAAAAATAAAGGTGTAGATATATCATAAATTTTACTTTGTCCATAAACTACTAAATTCGTTTCATCGTCTACTAAAAAAATATATCTATACATATCCTTACTTGCATTAAAAATATGGTTCCAAAAGGAAATTTTGTTTAAAAAAATTACATGGCACTTCAATTAGTTAACATTCGTGTAATTTGTTATTTTTACCATTATATGACATAAAAAACATATATTTATAGCATATGTTATATACTAATATCAGCTAATATATATATACCAATCATCGGATTTATTGTTTTTGAAACAATTGTGAAATTTCGTAATTATTTAGTAAGAATTTAGAATATTCCAATTAGTAACTATAAATTTTCTCAAAGAACAATATGGAACAACAAAGTGTTCTATTTTCTCAAAATTACAAAATACAGTTATTCATGAATGTTTATAAAATCTTAATTTTTAAAAATGCGTACCGTTAAGCAAAACAATCATTTTTCATGACATAATTTAGATTATTATCTTTATCTCATATGAAAAAGTTATAAAATAACACATTCATTGTTTTTTCTATAATAAATCCGATGACTTGTATTTAGTTTCTTTATGTCCATTATTTCCTTAGTTTTCTTAAGTTCATATTTAATAAAATCCTGTTTTTCTTTTAAACGATTTTTTTAAATTCAATATTTTTAGCGACATCTACAATTTCAAGACAACAATACAACAAATATTCAAAAGTGTTTTTTTTTTTATCATAGACATAAACCTTTTGTTTGTGTTGGTGATTTTTTTTTGTTGTAAAAGGAGATTTTTAAATTGTGAAGAAATAAAATGCTATGTTTTAAATATTCCGTTATTATTTTTAAACTGCAAATTAAACAAATTAAAATTTATGAATTATGATTTAATTTATTAATTTTAATAAATAGTAAGAATTTTAAATTTATGTTTCTTATATTTTTAGCTGTAAGATGTTTAAATTAAAAAAAATTGTTATATTGTTTATTTTTTTATAAATGTATGTAACATTATTGTTTTTTATATTATGGGTATTTTTGTTGTGAAAAATCGCGAAAAAGGAATTTGATGAAGGAGGTTAAAATCATTAAGGCTTACAATATATTGAATAATATAATATTAAAACTTATTTAGTAAAAAATTAATTATAGTTTATAGGAGATTTATAATATATATATATCTATAATTATAATTTATTAGTTTTCAGCCACATAGTATGTATTATGACATTCCGCTAAGTTTTGAATACAAGTACATGCGATATGATTTTTCTATTACAAAATCTACATTAACATATAACATACATATGTATGTATGTTTAGAACTTTAGAATCATGATTTTTTTTGTTTTCTTTTGGAATCAAGAAATTTTGTATCCCATACGAATTTTTGTAATTTAGATGTTACGGTACAATATACTTACACTGTACACACCAGCTACAGGTCCCCTAGTATATATATATATATATATTATTACTGCCTATTTTATATTTTCAAATGGTGATATATACTTACACTGTATACACACCAGCTACATGTCCCCTAGTATATATATATATTATTACTGCCTATTTTATATTTTCAAATGGTTGAAACTTAAGATTTTTTTAGTATATTTAGTACCGTTTTATTTTATAATTTAAATTTAATTATTTTTTTTGAACTTTACTATGCAAATATTAATTATAAAAGCATTTAAAACTTGATAAAATTAGCTTTTGTATGATAATAATTATATTTTTGGTTACAATGTTGTAAATGATGAACTTTATAAAAAACATTATTTTATTTTAGTTCTATTTATTCGGTGGTTCGATTATATGAAGTTTTGAATATAACTCGATAACATCATGTTTGGAATATAATAGAAGATGTTATTGAAGAAATAAATTAAGTGGGAAAAAACGAATAGCATACAACTATAAGATTGTCAAAAAGTATATTTCTCAAAAGCTCAGAGTTGCAAACTTTGGATTTTGAGAGTTGAAAGAAGATCTTTAAAAATAATATAAAATATTCCATCTGTCTGTTCCATAATATAAAATATCCCATAACTATTTGAGATCAAAATTGCTTTTGCAATTTTTATAAATCTAAAACTATTACACCTGTGCAGATATTCTGTTTTTTTTGTATAAAGTTTGTTAACTAATGTTTAACATAATTAAAATCACAATCATTTTTAATAAAATTATAATGGTAAAAAAATCTGATATTTAATTTAATTACTTTTTGTTTTTTTTTTATCTTGTAAAATAAATATAAAACCAGATAAAACTTATGTAATACGCAAAAAAAAAAAAAAAAAAAAAAAAATTCAATAGATAAATCATCAATGGATAATTCATAAAGAGTAATTGGTTTTTTTTTTTTTGTTTTTTTTTTCCATAAACGGATTTTTTGTATTAAAAATTTAAAGAACAAAAAAAATGAAAAAAATAAAAACAAAAAACATAAAAAACTATGACAAATATATTTGGAATAAACGTTTCTTTAATTAAAAATGCAATTTACACATGTTACCATTTAAAACACGATACTTAACACGGAAAAACAAGAAAAAATGAAAAAAAAAAATGAACTATTTAGAATAAATCAACTTTTTTTTTTTTTTAAATATTTTTTTTTTTTTTTTTTTGAGTTTGTTTTTTAATATAATAAATTGTGAATAAAAACAAATCCAATTTAATGAAATTTAAAAATATAAAAATGAATAAAAAAAATTATCAACGTGACAAATTAATTCAAATTTTGCTGACTTGAAGTCTTAGAACTAATTAATTCATAGTGAAAAAAAAAAAAAAAATTAATAAAATAAAACAAAAAATTAAGATTAAATTGTATAAAAAATTAAAATTTGTGCAATTTCTGTTTTTTTTTTTTTTTGTTTTTGAATTTAATTTTAAGAAGTTGAATCATTCATTCCTGGGTGCTCTAATTCACGATTCACGATAAAAAAAAAAAAAAAAAACCAACGTGTAATGCCATGCATTTTTTGAAAGATTTGTTTACTTATATACCTATGGGATCTTTGAAGATGAGATCAAATTATATTCAATTATAAATTATTATATTCAAATAATTTATAATTAAATGAATTGAGTGACTTTTAAATATGTTATACATAATATATATTATTAATTTTGATTTTTTTTTTTTTTTTTTATATATAATAGAAAATATTTATACAAAAACAGAAATTAAATGGATTGTATTTAAATGAATTTGATTTTATGTGAATATATTTAACGTTAAAGGATGTTATTGGAAAAATTGTTATTTAAAAATATTGAAAGTGTATATATAGGGGTTATTCATATTTTTTTTTTGTCTTTTTTAATCGTTATAAGTCATGAGTCATTAGGACTCATCATTAATGTGTTATAGTGAAGTTATAAACTTTATGTTTCTAGCTTGATATTTTTCTGACACTTTTTGTCTTTTAAATCTGTGGTGTTTAAATTTTTTTTTTTTTGGAAAAATCGTTCAGGTCCTATTCAACTGACACATAAAAATATTTCATTATTTATTTATTTTAGACAAAATTTCAAATTGGGGCAAAATTAACAGAGTAGATTTTAACTCTAAGAAAACTCAGTGCTGTTTAGTCTCTCGGAAAAGAAACACTTCGATCCCAACTTTAACTTTTTAAGAGGAAGTTTTGCAACATACGGGTGAGCTCGACATTTTGGGCATGGAGCTAAATCAAAAATTAAGTTAGTCCAATCATATTTTTGGTATAACTAAAAATGCAGCTAAGTGTATGGGTTTCCTCTATCGTTGTAAAGCCTTCTTTTCATCTTCTGATCTTTTTAATATCTATAAAACATATATAAGACCTAAGAAGGAGTACAATGCACAAACTTGGGGAGGAGTCTCCAAAACGGCATTGGGATTTCTCGATAAAGTGCAAAACAGAGCAATTCTAGTTTTATTCAAAACTTCAAAATTCTAGCCAATTTAAAATTTTTAGTCTAAAAAACGATCGTGTTGTATATAGGGTTGCATTCTTGCTCTAATGAGATTCCTCCTCTTAAAGCATTCCAAAGAGAAACAAAGAGAGCTTCTGCTGCTCATCCTTATGTAGTTCAAATTTCAAGATGGCATAATTCGGCTTATGGAAATTCGTTTGTATAGTACGAACATCGTGAATGTGGAATCATCTTCCACCTCATGTGTTCCCCAGAATTGGTCATGATTACATTTACAACGTTTAAAGATTCAAGGTTCACAATATGCCAACAACTTTGTTCACAATATGCCTGTCAATTTGAAATCAATTTTCATTCCATAACTAAAATTCTTCTGACCAGGCAGTACATGAGTACTAAAGATCGTATAACTTATTGTTTGGTCAAAACAGGGAGGTGGTGTTTAGTGGGTTAAAGTCCCACACACTCATAGAGGACTCGTACTAGTTTTCACTCCTCTATAGTGTCTTTCGATGATTCCCAACTACCCTCGTAAAAAAAAAAATTAAAAAAAATTAAAATAGCTTTAATATGTAAGCTATTAAAAAGGAGTTAATGTCAATCCCGGATTAAATAAATAATATGGTAATATGCATTAAAATTAAGAATAAATAAAAAAGAAGAAATTAAAAAAAAAACAAGTTATGTTGTGGAATGTTTTTTTTTTGGTTAAGTATTAATCATATTTAAATCACAATAATCCTAATGGCAAGTATAAAGCATACATTTTCTTCGCCTGGGGTTATTTTACAATAGTTAGTTCAATTAATTATCGAATAAAACAAAACTTCATTTCAAAACCGATTACAAAAATATTAAACTTAATTTGTTTGAAATTACTAGCAGTGTTACTAAGAAAATTCGGAAAATTTAGAAAATTTTTAGGAGAATACGATAAAAATATACGATAAAATAAGTCTATCTGTGGTTTACAATACCAAAAACTTATTTTTTGTCAAACTGTACCGATATATTTATGTTAATCTTCTTCAGAATCATTAATATAATCTTAATAAATATGCTTAATCATTTTCTGTGCCAATTTTTTTTTATATATAAAAATTATTAAAAATATTTTTTGTTTTTTGGCTCGGTAAAATGCTTGAAAATCTAAACCAAGAAAAAAAGTAAAACAGAACTAAAGAAAAATTTTTCAATGTCATTCTTTAGCGCCATTAAAATGTATATTTATTACCTACAAAAATTGATAAGATTTAATTGATAAAAAATTTAAATGACAAAAAATGTTGACATGATATAACTAAATTGATCCAGTGAACTTCTTTGACAGTTCTGTGAGAGAAAATTATTCTATTAAAGTTTTAAAGAATATTTGTGAAAAATATAGTTTTATATGATGCAGAAAAAATCAAACATGAAAACTCTTTGTTTTATATAATAAGTATATGGATTACAATTTTCAAGATTATATAAATGATATCTAAGAAAAAGTTTATCATGATAGAAACAGTTCTGTTAATGAGTAAACATTAGAAATTAACAGATTTAGCGATTCAAGACTCAGGAAGCCTTATGATATGCAAAATGATTCTCAGATTTTTGAATTTTTGATTTTGGTTTTTTTTTAGGAATAATCTATAATTATAATTTAGTAGTTTTCAGCCACACACTACGTATTATGAATTCCGTTCCAAGCTTTGAACATCAGTAACTACATTGTGTATTCTATAACATCAGTAACTACATTGTGTAACTATAAATTGTGTATTCTTTTTTTCTTCTCGAGTCACGAGTCTCGACACGACTCGACCTCAACGGCTCAACTATTCTTTGGCTATATGTATGTAATGTACTAACTTATGCATGTATAAAGAAAAAAATTTAAAAATTGATAAAAATCGTCATTTATCACAATATTTATTGAAATTTTAAATAATGATGAATGATAATGATCTGATATTAATAATCAATACGTATCTAAATTCTAAGTATGTACTTATGAATAACCAGCGGGCGAGTCTCTTTAAAATTCAAATATATAATTGTTTTGGTTTTTTACTTTTCTATTAAATTGTTGCATTTATGTATGAATGTTTGTATATTATTTGAAGCGATTTTCTAATTGTATTCTTTTTTGAATTCAATTTCTTCTCATATACTTAAATTTGAGTATCAGCAGTTCTTATAACCAAAATTAAATTTGAATAATTTTTTATTTTTAAATATTTTGTATGTCAATTTTATGCAGGGTTACCTGTACAATTATGGTAATATTTGTACAGTTTTCTCGCCCTCTGTACCATGTTACATGTACAATCTTAATCAAGGATTGTGCGACAAATACCTATAGGATCTTTTTAGATTTTATAAGTTTTTCACATTAGGGCAAGGTAAAACGAACAACGGCAATATTGTTACAGACAACGTTGCTCATTAAAAATATTTAACTGTATTTTGCTCCAATCTTTGTTTGTGCATTTTCCGAATGTTTTACAGATACCTATTCTGTTTTCACCAAGTACCTTTAAAACATTTATTTCGAACTCGTTAAATAAATAGACATAATAGTCCTCACTCACAATACCAAATAATCTAAATTATATATATACGTACACCAACTACAGGATCTTTATACAATTTAATTCTATTTTGGCGTTATTTTAAAAATAATTTCAGTTAGTGTTTTGACGAATTAGGTTTTGCTTTCTGAATTTTTACGGATTGTACTTTTTCCATAAATTCTATTTTTCTAAACTGCAACTGTCTATTTATATGAATTGGGATTCAACATAAAATTTGACTACACATTAACAGGGGCCCTTAGTGTAATATAATTTGGAAAATAAATATTAGCTTTATTAGTAGCTAATTAGATTAAATGATTACTATTTTTTAATTTGGGAATTATGTTTGATAATGTGGTTGAATGATAAATAAATCAATCTTTAAGGGTGATAATCTTTAAATTAAAAACCCATTTTTGGATAGGTGGGAATCATCCAAAGGCTTTAAAAAAAGGGGTACGAGCACGACGTGTGGGACATTAACACACAAAATATCATCTCTAATTTTAACCAAACAATAGCTTAAGAGATCTTTAATACTATTGTACCGTTTGGGCATGTTGGACTTTAATCCAATAAATCAAAAACCCTAACCTAGTTTTTTGACCAAAAAATAGGTTAAAGAACTTTTAATACTATAATACCGTTTGCGCAACGAAATGCTTTAATTAATTTTTTATGGAAATTAATTTTGTTTTGTCCATCAGAATTTCTTTCACTGACATAAGAATAATTTTGTAATTTTTTAATTTGAATTTTATTTCTGAATCGTTTTTATAAGACCTAATAATAATTGTCAATTGCATTTAAAGTAAACATTTTTAATTTCGAAATTATTTTCGAATAGAATTAATAAAATAATTTGTGAATAAGGTGCAACGTGTTAAAAAAATAAATAGTTTTTAGGTAATCTATTTTAATAAGAAAAGGTGTATTACGAAGTCTATTAAGAATTTTTAACTTTAAGCAATTTCACTTGCAAAATTCTAAACTAAATTGTATAACTTAAGTCATATCCAAGATTTATATATAATGTACATCAATATTTTGTAAAATATGTAAAAATACATATAAAAAATATATGAATTTAAAAAGAACATTAAGATTTTTGTTTCAAACACTCCTATTAATATCTTTTCTCAACTTTTTCTCATTTATCCCTGGAATCTTGACAACTTTATATTCATTTTACGCAAGCCTAAACTTAACAATTTAATCGTTTGGACGATTATAGTTTTAAAATCAGACCTTATTAAATTAATAAACTTTTTGTAATGAATCTTCCATCTATTAAAAAAATATAATTAAAAAAATGTTTTTTTAATGTATTCCTTAAAAGTTATTTTTGTAAGAAAGCTACAGATGTTTTAATATTCATTTAAATGTTTTTTTTTTTTTCCTAAGGGAGGTGGGAATCTTCCAAAGACACCAAGAATTTCCCCTTGGTAGTGTCAGATTCTTACTGACTAAACCCACCTCCCCCTTTAGCCAATATAGTAGGATGAAACACTTACCTGCAAACGCAGTATATTGGCTAGGGAGTAGGGATAGGAAAGGATAGGAAAATGGATACGGAAACATTGAATTGGGAGTGGGACTGTAAGGAAACAATGAATCCGCCTATTATTATTATTTTGCTAACAGTGACTAAAGCCGTCACAACAGTTACAACAGTATATATTACTACATGAGGCAATTATTGAAGGCAACCCCCACTGTCACTGTAGCGGCTGTTATTATTGGTATTAATATTTTTATTAATATTATTATTATTTTACCACAGAGTCAGCGCCATCAGTGGATTACAACGTGCAGCAGTATATAACACCTTACTTGCATGATATAACCAAAGATATTTAAATACTTAATATAGAATGCAAAAAAGCTTTACATTAAAAGTAAATTGTAATCATTTAAAACGATAAAGGACTGTGTCAACACTAGAATACCCGTATGAACACAATTATATATATGTTTTTTCCACAAAATTTAATCATATTTTAGAAAATTTAGGATATCAAACTTAATTAAATACTGAGTTATCCAAATATAAAAAATGAATTTGTATGGCCAACTATTAGAATCCGGATGTTGAACTTGTGCAATTTAAATAACAAATGCGATATTTATATTAAAATGAAATGGTAAAAATTTCAGAATCCTGACTTCATTATTTGATGTTTTATTATTTGATGTTATATCGAATTGAATCTTAATGAAGAATATATGCTTTTCCATTTTAATCTTATCCTTTAAGGTGTCACAAATTGTAATGGTAAATTTTGTTAAATAATTTGTTATACATAATTTTATAAATATTGTAAAATTATTTGAAACTAAATTATAAAAAAGAAAATTATGCATTATGTTCCACACATACCCCCCTAAAAATACTAAAAATAAAATATATAAAATTTTATTCACTTATACCCACTTATACCTTACTTATACCCACTTATAACTTGATATCCTGTTTTTAATAGCTATATGTATAACCTTGGGAAGTTAGTGCAAACTATTTTGTAGAACGTTAGTACAGACAAAGTATTTAATATATTTACATTGGTATAACCCTAACGTAACACAGAATATTTATGTTTGAGGTGAAAAATATAAATTTGTGTATAGAAAATGTGCTTTGTACCAACCAATGTTTGAACAGCCTTAAAGTTGTAACTTATTGGAGTAAGTAACTCTTTGTTTCTTACTAAACACTTAATTCCAAAAGTTTGAATAAAATCTTTTAATACCTCAATTCCTTTTAAAAAATATCATGTCAATCTTTATAATTTAATATTATACTACTTATAAGTACTCAATAATAAACAAATAAATAAAATAAAAATTAAAATTCTATTAAAAAATTTAAAATTATTCTTAAAAAAAATTTTTTTTTAAAACTTTTTTTTAATTTTTTAAAAATTAAATATTAAAATAAAAAAAGAAAAAAAAAACAAAGTGTTAACGACATCTGCTTTGATAACTCATTGATTTCAAGGAAAAATTGTTAATTTTTTTATAGATATGTTTTTTTTTAGGAAAATTTTAAATCAAAATTTTAAATTTCTCATGCGTATCTATAAGTACGTATCTAATAGATTATCTTAAGGATTTTTTTTTTTTATTTCTATACATAAATATTGAATACTTACACTAAAATTGTTGAGTTCATATCAGGTCAATAAAAAATTTGTATTTTTTTAAGGTCATTTAGGCTTTGTTTTTTTAGAATAAATAATTTCTAAAATAATTTTTTTTATTTTATTTTTGAAAAATTCCATTCATTGACATGTTTTTTTTTTTCATCTAAACGTAAAAATGTAAATTAGATTCCACAATGGATGTACATACATATTTTTGATGTATTATAGTTTAAATGTTTAAGGAATACACAGAAAAGAATTTTTTTTTTTAAAATCCTTTTTATTTATATTTATAAAAAGAACTTGGGTTCAATTTGATTTGACTTCTTATTAATAAAAATAATAAGACAGTTATAGTTAAAAGGGATTGTGATTGATTTAGTGTTGATTATGGATCAAATTAAATGTTTATTAGTTTTGAGAAAAAAAATATATTTACATATATTATACTGTGTACATAGTTAAATCTCAAATGATCTCCTAATATTTTTAAAAAATAAAGAATATCATCAGTTATGAATGGGAAAAGTCAATACACATCATATAATAATAATATGATAGTTTATAAAGATAATTTAAAAAGATTCTGAGTAATTATCTGACTCATGGCGTAGTGGCTAACGGAGGATCCAAAACCCGATTAGGTCATATAAAAAAATATGTAGTAATTTTATCGTACCAAACAGGAAGGTGTTATATTTTTTTCCTCCTCCTACTCCCTTGGGGAGCATAGGATCTCCACAAAGCCTCTGTATCTAACTCTATTTTGTGGTAGCATTTTTACTTCAGACCAGGTTTTGCCCGCTTTCTCTATCTCCTTCATTACTGTCCTCCTCCACGTAATTCTGGGTCTTCCCACTTTTCTTTTTTCTTGAGGGATCCAATCAAGGGCCTCTTTGGCTATCGAGGAATATTTTCTAAGTGCATGACCAATCCCCTTATATTTGCTCTCTCTGATGACCAAGTTTATGGGTTTCTGATTGGTCATAGTCCACAGGTCGGTGTTTGATATTCTTTTTGGCCAGAATATTCCGCATATTATTCGCAAACATCTGTTGAGGAATATTTGTAATTTGTGGATTATTTTTTCTGTGACCAGCCATGTTTCGTAGCCGTGTAGCAAGACCGATTTAACACATGTTTCGAATAATGTTAATTTTGTGGCTCTATTAATTTGTGCTGATCGCCATACTTTCCTTATAGTCTTGCAAGCATCACTTCAGCCTTTTGATTTTAGTTTCTGCATCCTCTAATGCTCCACCTGCCGTTGTAACTGTAATTTTAACTTCCCAAGGTAGTTATAATTCGATACATCTTCTAATGGTGTATCATTTACTTTTATTGGTGTGGTGCTGGTTGTATTTATTCCTCATTATTTTTGTTTTCCACATGTTCATTTTGAGACCGACTTCTGCCGCATTTCTTGAAAGCTCGTCGATCTTAATTTGCATGTTGTTGTGAGAATGCGATAAGAGACATATGTCGTCGGCGTTGTCTAAATCTTGTAGTTTGTTTGTGAGGTACCAGTTTATACCTCTCTGGTTGCGTTATTTGTTTTGTTCATGACTACATCTAATACAACGTTGAACAGGGGAGGCGAGAGTGGGCAGCCTTGTTTTACTCCATTCTCCAATTGTTCCAAACATTTAAGTCGCCTTTCTTAGGTAGTTTTACTATATTTCCAGTTTTCCAGTGTGGGTTTACTTCTTCTCTTTCCCAAATACTTGCTAAGATTGGCTGTAGGAATTCTGAGCTACTTTTGCTATCGGCTTGAAGTAATTCTGCTGGAATGCTATCTGAACCTTCCGCTTTGCTGGTTTTTAATTTCTTAATGGCATCTTGTATTTCTATAATTGTGGGAGGGTTTATGTTAATATTGGTGTTTCTTGGGCTCTTTCATAGTTTTCTCTTATATATGTTTCTGCGACTTCTTCATTTGTCTTATTGAAGTGTTCTCTCCACCTTTGCATTTGTTCACAGGCGGACGTAAGTATCGAGCTGTTTCTTGCTGCTTTTAACTGGGTATTCTTTATTGGGACCTTTATTTGTGATGGTGTTTAGGAGGTGTTATATACTTATATACTACTATTGCAAGTTGTAATTCACTGATGGCCCTGACTCTGTAGTAAATAATAATATTTATAACTAATTTCAATATCAAAAATAATAGTTACTACAATGACATTGGGGTTGCCTTCAATTAATTACCTTATGCAGGAAGGTGTTTTATATTACTGCATGTTGTAACTGTTGATGACTACAGTCACTGTTAGCAACATAATAATAATAATAATAATAGGCGAATTCTTTGTTCTCTTACAGTCCCACTCCCAATTCAATGTTTCCGCATTCTTGTCCTATCCTTTTCTATTCCGACTCCCTAGCCAATATACTACGTCATCAGGTAGGGGTTTCATCCTAATATATTGGCTAAAGGGGGAGATGAGTTTAGTCAGTAAGAATCTTACACTACCAATAGGGAATTCTTAGTTTCTTGGGAAGATTCCCACCTTCCTTAGGAAAAAAAATATTGATGTCAGTATAACTACATCATTTTGTACAAAATGAAAATAAATATTTTATACCTAATATTGAAAATAGTAAAATAATTTGTTTTGTGTTTCTAAATTAAAAATTGATCATTAATATGTTAAGTAATATGCTATTACCTGAATGCGTATGAATCTTATATTCTAAAGAAACTTCACAGGCATTTCGATTTCAAATACTTCCATTTCAAATCCCTATAGTTATGGATCAAAACAAATGTTATAATGATTAAATTTGTGATCCGAACAAAAAAAAGAAAACAAATTTTTCATATTTTATTGAAAACATACAAAAAAAAACCTTACAAAATGAAAAGGTCTGAAGGAACATTACTTACAACAAATATGAATAGGATATTGGAAGAGCAGGATGCTAGTGCAAAGAAAATAACTCAGGAAAAAATTCAGAACTCCATCTTACACTCCGTCGGTGTTTGCAGCGTATTTTATACGCTCTTACCCACTAGGCCACCGAGGCTTCTAAAGAAATATAATATGAAACATATAGAAAATATAATCCATTACAAAAGAAGTAAATTTTAAAAAAATCTAGAAAATGCCGGTAATCGTATCAGTCGGTATAAGAATGTTTCAAATTAAAAATTTGAATTCTAAATTGGATGTTAAAATCTATTTCTTTTATAGTTAGACTTTACTATATACCTTACCAAATAATTCACTTTTGTAACTTAAAACCTTTCTCTTTCAAATTCCTCAGTCAGTTAAAGTGTTTATTTTATTATTCTGGTTATAGAAAGAGCAAAAGTCAATCAATGAAAATCGTACACATATTTAAAGGGTAAAGCATTTCTTTTATCCTCTCTTCAACCTTAATTATCTTATAATATACACATAGCCTGAACATAATTTGATATTGTATTGTATAAAACAAACTTTTTATTAAAAAAAAAATATATAATTGAAATTATGTGTTTTAGTTTCATAATAGAAAGCGAGAAAAATATAGGCGAAAAAAATTCTTAAACATATTAAATATAAAAAAGGGGTATATAACAGTTAGCCTAACACTTTTTCGTATAGAGAAATGTTGTCTAAAGTTATTCGATAAAAAATGTATATTATAGTAAAATAAAAAAAAAAAGCTTTTTTGGAAAATAGGACAATTAGCAAAACAACATATTTGGACTAATTGATATTTAACAAAACAAAACTTGCAATTTTCAAAGCAAAGTTTTTGATTTTTTTTTAAATGTTTTCTTTGCAAAACTTAATTTGTTATCAAAGAATATCTTGTGATGTCTCGATGGTCTTGTGATGTCTGGATGGTGGGTAAGAGCGTATAAAATACGAATATGGGTACGAATCCTACACACATCGTAAGAGTTATTCCCCCTTAAGATATTCACAGCCACGCCTGAACAGGAAAGGCTGTGTAATTTCCAGTCCATATTTATGTGACAGAGAAATGCAAAAAAAAAAAAAAAATTAATATCTTGTTCAAAGTATAAGGAAAATCGGATATGTGGGCTTTTCACAACTTGAAATAATGAAATAATAAGAATTGTAAAATTGAATGTTGTAAAAAAATAAAAGTTTCGACTTTCAAAGTGTCCCATTTGATATAAACTATTTATGATAGGATTATTTTACAAAAGTAGTATTATAGGTAAAGTAGAAGTTTAATGTATATAGAATATGTGAACGGGGTTGCTTCTATAAAATATTAAAATGTGATATTGTGCATAATGTTGCATTTGACAAAGCAATATTTTGATATTGTTGATTTTTCTTTTTTTTTAATGGATTTCTTTTGTAAATTAATTTTTTTATATATAGTTGTGTGGAACGAAGGTGTAAAGTTTTTTGGAACCCGGAATATTTTTTTTTTCTATTAACAATTGATATAAAATATAAATTTTCACCTTAGTCGATGCTGTCTAATCTTTATCTCCATCGGTGAAAATTGAAAGTTATAAATTGTTTTCTCTCGATTGTGTTCAAACAGAGGTGTAGGCAAATATCATATTTTTAATTTTGGAAAAGGATAAAATATTAAAATTATTATATAAAATTTGTTTGAAACTTTTGCGTAATTTATGCTTTATAATAGCATTTATTTTGTAAAGCAAAAACTAAAATCAAATTAAATTTCGTTTTCTCTGATTAACTGTATGACATACAAAAAACTAGAACCAGACTAAAACAAAAGACTAAAGTAACTAATTATAAGTTTTTAATCTTAAACCTTGGTGAGATCTCCTGATTTAGTATTTTAAATGTTATTTCTTTTAATAATTGTAAAGTATGTCTTAAATTAAAAGAAAAAAAAATAGTTAAAAAACCTATAGGTTCATAAATGAAAAGCAAGACTATTGTCAACCTTTATTTAAAACAAAAAAATTTTTTTTTGAGTGTTATAGAAAAAACTTTAAAATCATTAATCTTCTTTAAAAAAAAAAAAACCTCCAAATTTTAAAAACTAAATACATTACAACATAATTTAATTCTGTAGTGTTTTTAATTTAAAAATTTAAAAATCAAATTTTGAAAAAACAAAAAATCAAAACACGCATTTTTATTTTTGTGTTTCAAGTGAAAAACTGCGTAATTTTTTTTTCGCAAGTTACAAATAAAAGCAAAAAATGATTTTTATTATAATTTTATTTTTTTTTTTTTATAAACTTGTTGATTTGCGAATATTATTGAAAATTAGAAATTTATAAAAAAAAAAAATAGAATGTTTTATTAAATTTATTAAAAAATTCTATAAAAACGAAAACAAAAAAAAAAAAAAACAATTATTTTATTTAAAAATACAGGTTTGATTCACACTATTTAACACGTGATGTCTTCAATTTAACACAAGGATATTTGATTAAATAATATTTTGAACCATTTTTTGATTTTTAAAATTTCAATGGAGAATTAATTCTCTTTATTATGATTTTTATTATGAATTCACTTAATGGAATGATTTGTTATAAGTGCTAAGTGTTTTTTTTTTTTTTTTTTTTAAATATTATAAATACATAAAAAATATATATACGTATTATAATATACGTACATATATGTACAATATTTTTTTTAAATTTAAATAAAAATTTTTTTTAGATTAAAAACTTTTGTTATTTTGAAGAAATTCAAGGTTGCATGGATATTTTATTTTTGTTTTTTAAATTTTTTGATATTTTGAATAATAGAAACATTTTATAGTACAAAATAAACTAATGATGACGAAATTACAGAAGAATTCTATTATAAATATAGTATCATCAATAGACAACATAAAAAACAAACTGATAAACTTTATAATTTTATGTTAAATTCAAAATTGATCTAATCTTTTCTAAAAGTTTAAAACATCTTCAAATTTTAGAGACCTCAGTGGGCTAATGGATAAGAGCGTGTGTGGAAGCGTAAGAGGGAATGTTGATTCGAATTCCACATATATTGTAAGAATAATTTCCCCCTTACGACATTTATACCTACACATGGAAAGAAAACACTATCTAATTTCCTTGTCAGATTCCTGTCACAGAGAAATAAACTAAACAAATCTTTAAATTTGTCCAATTCCCTATATGGTTTTGATTAATTAAGAAGCCGAGTCATCAACGGCTATTAAGAAAAGATTATTTTAATGGAAATTATTAGAAAATAAAGATTTCATAAACTGAAGCTTACAGTAGTCAAATATGAATAAAAATTAAATTAGTATAGATGACCTAAGGAGCATAGAAGTTGAAAAGAAAAAATTTTAAATGTATTATAATTATTAAAATATATTGTTAAATTAATTGCAATACCTTATCGAAGAGGGGGTTGTGTTAATAATCAGATTAATTCATATTAAAAAAGCTAATATTAAAAAAGCGTCCTGTAGATGATTTGTATAATTATATTGTTTAATTTAAAACCCTATAGTTTAATAACTACTCAACCAACAAGATCTTCACCATATTTAATCAAATTATCTTTGTCTCTTCTATCCTTAGTCCCTGGCCAATATACTGCTTTGACAGTTAGAGATTTTATCCCATTATATTAGCTAAAGGGTGAGATGGGGTTAGTCAGTAAGAATCTGAAACCACTAAGAAGGTATTCGTGATGTCTTTGCAAGATTGACATCTCCCTTAGAATTTTTCCTATGAAGAAGAAAAGATTTTCATCAACGTTACAAAGTATTTCGTAAAATTTTCAGATCTTATTAAAAAAAAATCAATGATCTGATTTATAATTCTAAAAGTAATATTAAATTTTCTGTTCAAGAAATCTAGTCATCTAAACACTATATTTAAAAAGAACATATTGTTTGAAATAAATTATGGTTTTTTTTCCAGATATGTATCAAAATAATTGAACTAATTGCAATAGAATATATAACATAGAATACAATATATAGATACAATGTTCTTTTTTTTTTATTTAAGTTTGTTAAATTTTTAAAATGAAAATATCAAAATTTAATTAATAAATTATTTTTTCCATTTTTTCTTTATTTTTTTTTGCAAATTTGTAAAGTTCATTACATTTATTTTGTTTTGTTTCGGTTGTTCATATATAGTATATACAATAAGTTGGTTGTTACGTGCCAATGTACCAAAAAAAAAAAAAAAATATGTATATAAGTACCATATCAATTTTAATTATGTAGATTTTCAATAAATGATATGGACCAAAAAAAAAACAAAAACAAAAATTGCATAGTTTTCTTGTACTTTTTTATATTATTTTGTACAATTTTATTTTCAAACTCTGTTTAATCTTTAAGATCTTTACTTTTTTATAATAAAATACACAATATATTTATATAGTTAAAATTACGACTTTTGATTTTTATTTATTTTCAATAGATTACAAGCTAATTCCGAAAACTATAACAAAAAGAAAAAGAAAAATTAAAACTAAAAAATTACTTAATCACACTCAATAGTTATACAAGTACCTACAATTATACATTTAATTTTATAAAGAAAAAAAAAAATAAAAAAAAGCCCACCAAGTTTTAAACCAAGGTAAAAAGCTTGAAGCTTTTTTTATTTTAAATAAAAAAAAACACCACCATCATTATTGCACCACCAATTGCACCAATATCAATTCAATATTTACCCAACACAATATATTGCACCCCCGCCTTCAACATTGTTACCCCATCACAAACATCACCTTTCACTGTTGTTATATATATATTTTTTTGTTTTACAGATTTACAGATTTTTTTTAGCACATATTTTACAAAAAAATTAAATGATTTCGATTTGAATTAACAAAAATATAAAAACAAAAAACAAAATAAAAAGAAAACATAAAAATAATAAAGAGGGTGAGTTGTCCTCTTGATTTACTCGTATAGTTAAAGAATGGTAAAAAAGAGAAAATTATTCTTAACAAATTAAAATTTACTTTTGTTACTAATTATAATTTTGAAATAAGAGGTTTAAATAACAGAAGATGATCTTTCGCCCAATATTAAATATAAATGATTCAAATGGGGCCTCGGTGGCCTAGTGGGTAAGAGCGTATAAAATACACTTTAAACACCGAAGGAGGGTGGGTTCGAATCGCACAAACGTCCTAAGAGTTATTCTCCCTTACGACATGTACATCCACGCCTGAACAGTAAAAGCTGTGTAATTTTCTGTCCACATTTATGTGGCAGAGAAATGCATAAAAAAAAAAAAAAAATGATTCAAATAACACGAATAATGAGACAAAAAATAAAACCAAACTTATATAAAATATTAGAGTAGAGGGCGTCTTTAAAAAAAAGGCACCTAAACAAAAGAGTAACTGATTCAAGAATAAAATGTTTATAAAAAAATAAGGATTATATGAAGACTTACTATATTGAGATGCGCAAATTCACTTGGGACTATAACGGCAAAAATAATGATATAAAATTTTAAATATTTTTATATATTTCAAAACCTTCCCCAATTGTCATTTTGTGACTTCTGAACTTTTTTTTCCCAATTACAATCCATTCTTTTGTATTCGAGAAAGTCTAAATAACAACTAACTCTGATTATGCATTTGGTCATATTAATAAAAAACAAAATTAAATACAAGGAAAAAACATAATAGAACAAAATAAAAAATTTTAAATAATATAAAAAAAAAAAAAAACATTATATATTGGTTAAATAAGATAATTGACCAAACCTTAATGTTATAAACACAATTTTTATTTCCACAACAAAAAAAAACAAAAAATATAATAATAATGAGATAAAAAAAAAATTAAATAAAATTAAAAGTGAAAAAATAAATAGATAAAAAAAAATAAGAAAAAAATAAAAAAAAATTTGTACAAATTCGTTGCATTTTATTATTATATATTTAACTGCTGCTGGATTACTAATATTTGCCACTGTTACACTGACTGCCATTGAAAACAATAAAAAAATAAACGGTTTCAACTATCTTTTAATTTATATTTTTGTGAATTATTTCAGTTCATTATTATTTTTGTTTTCTTTTTTTTTGTTTTTTGTTATTTTTAGGTTCTAATATTGTTTTCTTCAATTAATGAATTCTCTAAATTCTTTAAATAATTTTGAAACTTTTTTTATTTTAAATCGCTTTCAATAATAAACAAAAGTCGCTCTAAGGGGTTTTTGATAAAAAAAAAAAAAAAAAAAAAACAGTTCATTTTAGTGATTTTAAAATACGAACTTCGGATCCTTGTAAGTTAGATTAAAAACGATTAATAAATATACTTAATATGCCAAATACACATTAAGAAGAATATTAACATCTTTTTTCAAAATATTCCTCTAAATTCAAACCTGCCTCACTTCCATTCATCTATTCCGCTCCCAAAGCATCCTTTCCACATCGTTATTCCCAAAATTAAATTGTAAATTTGCATTAAAGGTACCAACATAAAGTAAGTTTGATTTCGAAGAAGATGATTTTAGTTGATTATAATTAAAAACAAGCCAAAAGAACCTCGGATTTTTGTTTAGGTGACTTTTAATGATTTCCACTGATATCTTAAGGTTTTAAGTTCGTATTAGACCTTATTTAAAATTTATTAAGACTTTCTTAATTTGTAGAAAAATATGATGCATATAGTAAAAAGTAATAAGTAAATGCTTAGATATCGATTCCATTCATTTAAAGATTGGTCATATATAAAATATTGAACATTTAGAATCTATTCAACATTTAGAATCTATAACGTATTTATATTTTTTTTTCACATTAATTTTATTATTTTCTAATTCAACATCATATGTTCTATAGTCAGTTCATATCTTTAGGATATGTTGAGACTATTTGATGAAAAAATATTATACCTAAAACTTTTAGTTTAAAACGAAGGAGCAATTTTAATATACCCGAGACTATCGTATATGTGTGAAAAGATTCCAGAAAGACGAATAAAATAAATGAATTGGGAACAATCTAAAAAGGTATCAAACTAATTATTTTTTCCGTCCATAAGTTATTTTTATGACTCACAAAACAAAATATTAAAATAAAAAAATAATCGATTGACTCGACGGAACAGATTTATAAATAAACAATTTTGTAAAACAATATCGAAACTTTGAATAAATAAAGTTTACAATTTTTTATGTAAACTGGTATAGGATAGAAAAAAAGAGAGTAATTCAAAATATAAACATCAGAAATATGACTACATCAGCATTAGATGATTATATTGTTTAATAGGTATTTTAAGATATCATTTATAAGAATCTTAAAATAAAATTCGATTATCTGTACTACACCTGTACAATATTATCTTCATTTTTTGTTTTTTTCTTATTGCATTCTCATATTAAATCTATATTATTATAACTGTAAAATCATTTTGCACCCACCAAAAAAAAAAAATTAAACAAAAAAAAAAAATACATAGTCTAGTATTATAAATATATTGCATTGCACCATAACATTTGAAATAAAAACGGAAAAACAAAAAAAAATTAAAAATATCATGTATGTTTTTAGCAATAAATTTTATGTACCTGATTAAATGAAAACAACATAGTTTTCATGCAAAAAGCATGAAAAATGAAAAAAACAAAAATAATAAAGGAAAAATTGCAAAATAAGTCGTAAACGATCTAACTATAGATAGATAGATACATTCAAATAATATACATTTATATGTATCTATCAAATATTTGTACATATTATTTCTTTATAAATGTCAGTTGATTACAATATAAAAATACGACAACAGCCGAGCACAAGAAAAAATAAAGTAGAATGTAAACCAACAGTTTTTAAAAGCGCACATTTCCAAAAGACAATACAAACTGTTTACAATTGTGACTTGCACAAAAATTTAAAAGAGACTGTAAGTCCGGAACCCAATATAACTAAGAAAAACCGTTAACACACGTAAAAATATATTACTGGAACTTTAATTTTTATGTCTTGCCGAAGAAAAATTTGTATAGGTGCTTAAGTTACAGGTGCCTAAAAATAGCAAATTTTCAATTTTTCCGCCCTAATAACTCTTAAATAGGGGCTGGTACAAAAACATTTGCTATGAAAACTTATACTAATTCTAAAAGTTCTTTCTTGTCTCAAAATTTCAGGTTTCTATTTCGAATCGTGCCGAAGTTTTGAAAAAGAATTTATCATGCAAAATTTGGTTTTTACATAACGGTAAATTTAAATACTAAATTTAAAAAAATTGTATAATTTTGATATTAATTTATAAAGGTAAAAAACGTTCTGTCGAATGGCGTTTTCAGATTGAAAAATTTTTATTTTTTAAATTAAAATTAATTTTTTTATTAGACGGTTTTTAAAAGCCCATGGTTAAAATTTTTTCTCTCTGTCTTTAACGCTGTAAAAGTTTTATAAAAAGACGGATAGATGGACGGACAAACGGACGGGCGGGCAGAGTGAAACTAATAGGCACATTTTTTCAAAATTTCTTTGGAAATGTGCTTAAAAAAATATAGTTAAAATATAAGTAGTAATCGAATTTTGTTTTTGTTTTTTTTTTTTTTTTTACTGCTGATTATAGTAAGTCAGGTGCATTTCCATATTAATGTGTTTTGTTGTTTTTCAGTAAATAGATACACCTAAAAATAAAATTATAGTGTGGAGTTCAATGGGGAGTTAAGGTTGTTAGTGGAATGAAAGCAAAATAAAAAAAAAAAATACATATTATTTGCACTTTATTATCACGATTATTTTCGGAGAACAAAACCTATGAATTATACATAATATATTCGATGTAAGTGTATAATACAGGATTAAAAAATATCTTAAAATTTACTTTTGTTTTGGTATTTTGCTTTTTTTTTATTTATTTTTTTTTAATTGTAGGTAAATTTTTATTTTATTATGAAGGATCTGTCAAATTTTGATCGTAAGTTTAGAATTATTTTTAATAAGCTAAAACAAAATAGTTGATACTCTTCGGGTTTTTCTATATGAGGGTCAGTTGAAAAACATTTAAAAGATATCGGAAAATTCTTAAGAATCTAAATAGATTTTTTACTTACTAAAAAATCTTTTTTACTTTCTTGCAGTTCAAGGAATGACAGCATGTGAATATAATAAAACTAATTTTACAGTATAACGGGATAGAAATAGGAAAAGGAAGAGGTTTTAAATCAGAGAAACAATATACGGGAAATTAATGTAATATTATGTTGACTTCTTAATTAATTTTTTAAAAACAGTATTCGTATATCTAAAAATGTGTATGGTTTTATATTGTATACTATAACTTAGAAGATCATGCTATAATTTCTCGCAGTTTATTGAATATCTTGAATATCCGTTTTAAAGGTTTGATATGTATGTAATCGTTTTTTTTTTTTTGTTGTGTCCATAATAAATTCATGTACCTAATTAACACCTAACCTTTTGCCGACTGTGTTTTCTATGGAATATTATGATCATTTTCAAAATGATCGTCATAAATTTACTTTTACCATTTTTTGAAAATAGGATTTGGCTTTAAAAGAAACTTTTAAACTAGAAAATCGTACTTCTTTACTTGTGTCCTAAAATCGTACTTGTGTCCTTTTTATTTTTGATGCCTTCAACACATTTTTTGGTTAAAAAAAAAATCAATTTTTACTCTTATCCCTAAAATATCACTTATAATTGACAAGGATAAAAAATAATGACCATATATGTATAATATGTAAACATTTAACCTTATTTTTTTATATACTGTATATAAAAATTATTTTTCACTGTTTACAGTTATAGTTTTTGTTTTTTTTTTTTCAACAACTATTATCAATATGTTATAATTTTTTTATTATATAGTTTATTATCTAACTTTTATTGTTTTATTATTATTATAATTTTTTTTTTTTTTTGTAAATTAACTGGAATCAATTTTTCATAATATTGTATATAGGTAGTTTATTAAAATCAACCTTGAGATAAAATTACTGTTGAGGGAAAGGTCATTTTAATTTCAAAGTATATTTTAAATATTGTTTTTTTTTTTTTGTTTTTATTTTTATTTCATTGTTTTTTCATTTGTATATTTTTATTTCTTTTATTATTATTTAATATTTATATATTTTATAATTAATTTCAAATTTAAAGTAATATTTTTTTATTTTATTTTAATTTTTTTTTTTTTTGCTTTTCTGCAATTTAATCTATGATTTTTAGAATTTGTTTTTTAATAATTACTAAATTATTATTTATAATTAATATTCAAAAGGATTTTGTATGTGAAAAAAAAAAATAAAGAATTAGTGATAAAAAAATAAATAAATTAACTATTATAAAAACAACACACACATTAAAAGTTGGGCACAAAAAATACTAACTAAATTTCAGTAGACCGTGAAATAAACAATTTATAGATAATATTTTCGAGGTTTTTTTTTTTTCCGAATATTTCGTGTTTTTTCAGTTTGGATTTTGGAAGATAAGTTTTTGGATCAAAAAAAAAAAAAATATTATGTTAAAAAATATATTACAATACAAATTTAAAGTAATTAATAAATTTATTATCGAAAAATAAGACAAAAAAAAAAAATTAATTAAAATAAAATAAAAAAATGAATTAAAATGAATATTACATATAGATAAATTCGTATAGTCTTAAAACTTATTATAGGTAATTAATAAATTTATAGTGCAACAAATAAAAAAAAATTAAAATAAAATAAATAAAAAAAAAAAAAAACAAAAAATAGAATAATAAATTAAATAAACGATATTAAACTTAAATATAATTATATTTATTATAACTATTTAACTTTTAACTCTAATTTAAGGTGAATAATTCAATGAACTTTTATAAATAGATCATAAAATGGGTATAATTCATTATTATTCGATTATATAAAAAAAAAAAAAAAAATTATTATATATAAAAGGTAGGATAATCTAGGTAGGGTGTAACATTATATGGCGTGGAGGACATATCATATGAAAACTAAACAAATTAAAATTGTCAACTGAAATCAGAAATAGTTACAAGACATGTAAACACCTTTGAAGGAATTTGGAAATGTCTATATAAATGGTCATTAAATTCATGAAATTATAAGTTACAATATAAAAGCTTCTTAAATTTTTATCATCAGGAGTAAAATTAAAATTAATATACAGAAATTTTCTAGTCTATAGAAAACTTTTTCGATTGTGTAATTCATTTTTATTGATCGATTGATTTGATTAATTGATTGATTGATCTGAACTTTATCTTTCAACTTTTACGTCTATCAAAACAATATTTAATATTATTATTTTTATTTTTCTTTGCATTTTTGATGTACAATGCTCATATAAGAGTATTTTCATATGTCAGAACAGCAGACTAAAAAAAAAAACAAAATTGCATACTTATTGGAAAATCGCAAAAAAAAAAAAAAAAATTAATAATTCTAACTTCCTGTAGAAATTATTAAAACTATAATATTAGGAATCTCCTGATTCTGCTAATTTTTAAAAAAGTTTGATATTAATTAAAGATTTTTGCTTAAAAAAATGGAAAACAAATTTTTCAAAATGTCTTACCGCGTTTTTAGATGATTATCCACCCCCGCAAAGAAAAAATATTTAACATGTATCTTAATGAAATTAAAAACTTTATCTTTTTTAAACTTTAACTTTTAAATTTCTTCTATTTACTAAAGATTTGACATTTTCGTCATAGGAAGAAATCTTATCGTTTCACAAGACGATTTAAATCAATTTATTAGGATTAATTTTGTTTAATTAAACCGTTTATGGTTAAATTTATTTTTAATCACGATTATTAAAAACTAAAGTTATAGTATTAATAACGATTTCTTCCACTTGGATAAAGAGATATAACTGAGCTTCTGTATATGCCAATTAGATTTGCCCATCAGTGTATACCGGTTGGATAATAATAGTACGATATTATACTATATACCTGGGTTTTGAATATAGTACGACATTATATATACCTCAGAACATATTACGTTTGTAAATATTTCTAAAAAATATATTGATTTGATATTGACTAATATTTTTTTGGTTTTAGTGTTTTTTTTTTACATATATTTTTCCTATTTCATAAATTTTCAAAATTGATTTTTTAAGAAAATAATGTTATGCTGTAATATCGGATTATTATACCCGTACGATAGGATCGGGTATAATAAAATTACTCCTCCGTTTGTAACACCTCGAAATAAGCGAGCTAGATATACCTTTAAAGGTATGGATCGGATCAGAAAAAAATTCTAAGACTTTTGAGCCATGTCCGTCCGTCCGTCCGTCAGCACGCTAACTCAAAAACTAAGAAAGCTAGAATCTTGAAATTTATACAAAATATTTTGGGAGTAATTTGTAGGTTCCCTATTTTTGTTGGTTGAGTTTGGACCAAGCCTTAGGGTAGCTCTCGAACACCTAACTTTTAGATCCCCACATTTTTTTTGCAATAGAGCTATGAAATTTTAACTACTGATAGATCTCACAAAAATATTAATTTTATTTTTAATAATTTTTTTTTGTAGCCCCACCCGTTACGGAGCTACAGCTCCCCAAAGGTTCAAAAAAGCTCTATATTTAAATTGTTATAGCACAAGTTGTATAAGGTATATTCTTCATTTTGAAAACGCCAGACGATTACTACTTTTATTAGCTTTAAAAGTATATATACAATAAATATATATTTGTGGCATACGGTGTCTTAATTTACCGTTATGCGAAACTAAAATTTTGCAAAATCCTTTAACCCTTCTATATTCTAAACAGTTTAAGTTGGAAACTTGAAATTTTGACAGAAGTTAGATCTTTAAATATAAGTATGAGTCATTTCAGAAATTTTTTTTGTATCACTCCCCGTTTAGGAGCTGTAAGGGGTCAAAAACTGAAAATTTCCTATTTTTAAACACCTGTAACTTGAACACCTGTTAAATTTTTTTTGAAGTAATACATAAAAATTAAAGCTTCAACATCTCAATTCAATTAAAGCTTCAACATCTTATTTCTGTTAACAACTTTTTTTAATAATATAGGGTTATTTTATAATTGACGAAAGTGTTACTTGATTTTTTCAAATTTTCTAACTAATTTCTTTAACGAATTTTTTCCATTTTGTTTTACTCGATAATTTGAAATTATTGAGGATATAATACATAGTACATGAAAATGTAAATAAATAAACAACATAACGGTTGCTTGAAGAATTTTTATTTATATGATATTAATATATATACATACTTATATAATATCATGTTTATTTACATATCGTATATGTCACTAGTGAATGAATGATAAGAGTATAGATGTATATTATATAGCACCGTATTTACATACATATATGTAATTTATAAGAAATTATTCTGTCAATGGAATATTTAAATATAATATAATATAATATTTAAAATTATATTTATTATTTTGTACTAAGTAAATTTAATATACATTTACCGCTTAGTATTAAATGGTACTATAGAATATTTGAAAAAGTTTTGGAATGATAATCGTTATGTGAAAGGTTAGAATTTGCTTTTGAAGAATGTACATATAAACATATAGTTTGAATATATGTACAACCCATAGTTCTAGAAATTATAAAATTCACCCAAATTATTTTAAAATACTAAAATATTAAAAAAATAATATTGTAAGCAGAGTGACAGGCTGTGAACATACTAACGGTTCGTACGGGTATCTAAGAGTTGACAAAGGCAACTGTATTCTTCCTCGTTTTTCTTATAATTTAACATTGTTTATATCTATGTATACTCATTGCGTATATACATTTATGTTTATTACAAATTTTATTTTTTAATTGCTGTGATTTTGTTTTAAACCTTCACTCTTTTCAAATTAATTGATTTTTGTTTTTTTTTTTAAATTACATTGTATTATATACTCTTACTTATTTTTGTTTTTTATTTTAAGTACTATTTTTAAATTCACCTCATTTTAATTTACCATCTTAATCTTTTCACCTACTACAGGCAATTTAAATTCAAGTATTTATTATTATTACCAATCATTGATGATTACTAGTGTAGATATTTAACACTTAACACTTTCAATTTTGTTTTTGTTTTTTTTTTTTTTTGTTTTTCTATTTAGTTTATTTTTTATTAATCACTACTTCTCTATTTAAAATATACTTAAGTAATTTTAGTTAATACTCTCTGAACAAAATAACAAAAAAAAAAAAAGAAAAAAAAACAAGAATTATAAAACAAGTAATAAACCTAATTGAAATTTTATGTTATTAAAAACGAAATAAAAAAAGAAAAAGAAAAAATAAATAATTAGAAAGAGAAAAAATATATACAATTTGATAAAATTAAAATTCTCAATTGAAGATTGCTGAAAATTTTAAATGCAGAAATTTATTGTTTGTTTTTTATTTCGATTTGTTGCAAATTGAAATTTCGTGAAAAATTTTCATCGACTTTAGGTACATGTTTATTCAACATTTTATAATAGTTTTTGAAAACATGTCGTTCTCTTTACAAAAAAAAAAATAAAATAAAATGTTGTAACTACAAAAAAGAAGTATTATGGTTAAATAGTTATTAAAATTTATTATTATTCTGTGCTTTTTTTCGACTTTCAGCTTAAAAATGAATAAAATATATAGGCTATAAAAGGATAACGACGGATCATTCCTCTAAAAATGTCAAAATATTATTATGCATGTCAGTGCCATTAAAAAATGTAAAAAGAAAAAACGGTAGTCATCACATTTATTTCCTTTTTAAAGCCTAAATAACGGTTATGTAAAATTTGATCTTGTTTCTACTTCGAAAGAGAAGTAAAGTCAAAATGGCGTTAATTTTGTTATCCATATATTCTGTTTTTTTATTTATTTTCATTAGTTTTGCATTTAGAACATGTTGCAATTGTTTCGCGTCTTCAGGTTGATTATAGAAGTATATATGGGGATATATTCCTTGTTTCCAGAAAATTTATATTAAGGCCTAAACATTTCATTATAAACTTTCTGGAAATTTTCTTTTCCAGAAAGGCTTAATATATAATAATTAAGAGGGATAATTATAAATGTCTATAGTTATTAAAATATATACAAAAATAATTCAGCAATCAGCCTTATTTCTTGGAATATTTTTTTCTGGGTAGCAACATATCTGTGATCCTTACTTTTTATTTCAGGATACCGTTATTATTTATTTTATGTAATCTTCAGTTTGTCTGTTTTGTATTAAAAAAATAATGTTTACTATGAATGTCTAATTTTAATATTAAGTTCAATGTTTTTTGCTGTTTAAAAGTTCTTGAATATAAAAATACTTTAGTTGTTGTATTTTATATTTTTTTAAATAAACTTCTAAAAGTTGTACCACCATGCTTTAAGTTTTTTATTTTTTCTATTAAAATTTCTACTTAAATCTTAGTGAATTAGATAAAAATTCATTAATATTTTTACTTTTCTCTACAAGTTAAAATGTTTTCATGATAAATTATAAATGAATTTATATTTGAAATTGAAAAAAACTAAAAATAATCATTTACGCTATTTAAGACTTCAGTAAAATATAACACAATGGAATAATCCACCTGAGAGTACTAATTTCAATAAAGAAGGAAAGAAAATAAAAAAAAAATATATAGAGACGAAAAACAAAACGAAAATTAAACAAATTCGTGTAAATCAGCGCACACATTACAAAATTTTACAATCAAATTGTTGGGTTTGTTGAAAAATCTTTTTTTTAATTCGAAATTAATTCAAGTCGTTAAATGTTACGATAGAATAAACACTTTCAAAAAAAAATCAAAAAAAGAAATAAACGGTTCCCTTCACCTTCGACAAAAATTGCATAAAAATTATTTTTATTGTTTTTGTTTTATTTTTTTTTTTGTTTTTTGCAACATATTCAACATATCAAATCAACAACATCAGGAAAACAAAAAAAAAAAAAAAAACAAAAGAATAAATATATATTACTATAATTTCGTGAAACAACCTGTATAATGCTGTTTTTATGGTAATATCTTGGATTGTAAGCGATGTAATCGCGTTTTTTTTTTTTTTTTTATATTTTTCAATTCGTTTTGCAATTTTTTGTTTTTTCCGCTTTTTCCAATTCCTGTACACATTTTTGTATTATGATGTTTTTTTTTTGTCTTTATAGTTTTTCTTTTTGGGATATCGATTGAAAATTACAAATTCTAGAAATAAACAAAAAAAAAAAAAATATGAAAAACTAAAAATCGAATATAATCTCACCTCCTTTAAAACAGCGGACAAACGTATAACATTTTTAAGAATAAATAATTGTTTACTAAAATGTGTACGTGGTACATAATATGTATGAATACTTGTATGAGCATTCGTGCAAGCATATGTTAAGCATATAAAAAAAAAACATATACATAAAAACAGACATATAGAATAGTTAAAATGAGCCTTTAGTTTCTTTTTTCATTTATGAATATTGTATTTTATTAAAGACTTTTAGCCTGACTGCTTGACTGCTTACCTAGTTGCCTGCCCAATCTGTCCATTTAAAAATTGATGTTTTTATGATATTATGTGTTTTTTTTCTGTTTTTGTTGTTTGTTTTATGGGGAAACAGTGTGATTCATAATTTATTTTTTTATTGTTTATATAATGAGTTTTTTTTCTTACTTTGACTCAATTTTTTATTGATAAAATTAAAATATTATTAAAAAAACAAATTTATTGAAAATCTTAATAGCTTAAATAAAAATTACCTGTTACTATACTTGTTTGTATTATGCTCTCCCTGTTACTACGTGTTTTGAATTTATTTCCACTTATTCTATTTCTATATCATTTCTACTGCGTCTAAAATCTGTTTAGAGTGTTTATTGTTGGCAGTTAATTTTTGGCGAAGCAATATGCTCCTAAGTATACACATATCTTGCTTGGAGTAAAGGTCCGCAGTTTTTAAGCATGTGTCCATGTACCGCCATTTTCTATCTAATTTTTTTAAGTGCTCCTTGAGCTGGTTGAGTTTTCCGTTGGAGTCCTGTTAGAATTTTTAGTTTATTTTTACTTAATAAGTTATAATTTAAGATTGGATTTTATAATAAAAAAAAAAATTATAAATCAAAAAAAATTTAAAATCTTATCATCATCAGGGAACCTTTCCATACTTAGTCCATACTAATTTAATAAGTAATTAGTCTATACATATCTTTGAAATTTAATTTTTCCTATTCTTTATCCTGTTGATTTGAAATAGTAATATTCAATTTATCTTCAAAACCTCTTCGTTTTATATATAGGTTTTTGATTTCAAAATGTATCAGTTAATTAAAATAATTTACTGCAATTATATACGCCGAACATTTATATTTGCATATTTTATATGCAGATCTGTAATGTTTTTGCAGCTTCAAAAATATTTTTATCATTCTGAGTATAAATTAAATATTTTGATAAGTGATCTCCATTCTTCTAATAATAATTTAAAATAATGTAATAGACAAATATTTTCATATTCATGATGTAATTCAGAAAAAGACAGTTTCATCTAACTCATCTTTTTGACAAGTACAAATGCATAAAAATGGATATCATCGTTGCAAATAATATTAGTTAAAAATTTGGTAGGAAAATAATAAAACATTGTTGAGGAATATTTTAAAATATAAATTAACGTTGAATTAATTAAGATGCATATGACATGTTTTAAGTCCGAAAACCAAAATTGACATAAGTTATTGTACTAAAAAAAAATTCGCCATATTTATCGTACTTATGACATACTCGTATCGTATAACATAAGTACGAAAATCTAGAATTGATATAAGTTTGAATTTATTTTTAATTTTTTCGTATTTCTTCGTATTTATGTCTTATGAGTATGACATAAGTACGAAAAACGAAAATGACATTAGTTCGAAAATTAAAAAAAAAAGAAACAAAATAAGTCTAAGAACAATATTACAATTTGTTTTATTAAAAAAAATAAAATTTTATTTTATATATAAAATATATATATAATATATCCCTCTTTTTCGAAAATATACCGCAAAATAATAAAAAGGTAAAAAAAATAATTTTTGGAGAAGGAAAATATGGTTATCAAATTAAACTTATATGGTACTTCCAGAACAAATACATATATATAGAAATGTAGGATTTTTTAGTTGTTTAGAAAATCAGAGTTATTCACTATTCTAATATATATTTATATATATTTATATATATATGTGGGATTTAGTTTTCGTACTTATAACTTTTAATCTTATTATCTAGCCTCCTACTTATGACAAATAAGTTTTTTATGACAGATGTACAACGTTTTTAGTTTTTCTTACTTATATCATTTTATTTTTTTGTATTTATGTCATATGTCATAAGTATGAAAAAATAATGTCAAAAGTTAAGAATTTCAGTTTTTGTCTTTTTTTAAAATCTAAAAAAGTTTTTCATTATTTGAAAATAATTTTTATTTTTAATTAAGCACTCTGTAAAGTCAAGGTAATTAAATTACAAATACACCAAAAAAATAAATAAAATAAAAGAATTTAAATTACTATTTTTTAAAATGGAATCAATATATATGTTATTAGAAAAAAAGAAAAACAAAAAATTATAATAAGAAAGATTGTTATAATACCTGAATCTCCTTGTTACTAAAAGGTGAGAATTACATTTGAAAACTATGTTAAATTTGGTGTTTAAAAACTAATCTTTTAACAGTTGTTTTTATTTTATTTTTTTTATTTTGTATTTTTTGATTTTTCCACCTATTAAATTTTACATTGAAATCGTTTATCAAAATCTCACATTACATTTTGGTTGTACTTGTCTACTGATTAAACACCTGGATAAATTAAAGTAGCTTTAGTTTATGTTTCAATGTTTTAGTTTTTAAATTTTATTTATATATTTTATTTTTATTTTTTTTTTTTGTTTTTTTTTTTAATTCATTCATTGATTTTGCAACAAATAGAAAAATGAAATAATTTAGGGGAGTCATTTTTTTTCGTAGAAAATCAAAAACTTCTTAAAGGCAGACTTCTTAAAAAAAATCTTTTATTTTTGTATTTCCTATAATTTACACACCTGAATGTATTCTACTATAAAATATTTAATATACAATCAGGTTGATTCAGAATATAATATAATATATTATATATATATATATATATAATATAGTAAATATATTAAAAACTATAGCTATACATACTGTATATTATAATGGTGTTAAATGAACATGACATTTAAAAAGAATATTAAGTAATATTATTTTAAAGATAATAATAAAAACCAGAAACAACCGACAAGATATACTTAAAATATTATGAAAATTGAAATTTAAGTTGAAATAAAAAAAAAAAAAATGCACTTTTTAAAATCAAAATCTGATGACAGTTTTGGATTCAATTAAGAAATGTTGTAAACAGAAAATATTTTATATATATGTATATGGTATACGAATTCATATCTTTAAAGAATGTGGGCCATAAAAGAAAAATTGAAATACAATTATAAGTATATGTATTTCTATTTAATGTTTTATTTTTATTTTATTTTTAAATTTTATTAAATTAAAATTGATCCGATTAAGTAGAAGTAATAAAATGGTAATTAATAGATATTTAATATCGAGTGTTGTCACATTAGTATATAATGTATAAAATAAACATTGAAGAAGCATTTTAGTATAGTAGTAGTATTATATATAATTGAAATTTTTTATGCTATGAGTCAAAAGAAAAAATGAAATAATTCCCGATATTTTTAGGTGTTAGTTCATTAAACCCCAAGGAAAATGAATTAATCCCAAAAAAAAATTTTTCGAATTTTTGACGTTTATTTCATATACGAATCAATTTCCAAACTTTAAAAATGAATTAATCCCTCAAAATAAAAATTATCTAATTAAAATGAATTAAAATGATGAACTGACCCCTAAAAATTACTCTACGCTAGAAAAGAAGCTCGAAATAAGTATATTATAAAAAATCTGTTAATTCGAAAATATTTTAAGTGATTTGTTATGTAAAAGAAATAATTGGAAGGTATTTATTTTAAAGTTTTGGGTTAAAAATCCAGATATTTTCTTTTTCCAATACATATGCAATATTTTAATTAGAAAAATTTTAGAGTTAGTTCCAAAATAATGATTATACGCTTTTTTCATAATTTACATATTGATAAAATTCCTCCTAATTCAAAATGTCGCATAATTTGTAGACATATAAAAATATTCTGAAAAAAAGGAGTATTTTGATTTTGAATTCAACTTAAAAATCTCTATGAATTCCAAATATTGCACATATATATATAATATATTTATAAATATTTTGGATGAAGAGTAAATCCTTATTTACTTTCCAACAATGAAATTTCTTCTAATTATTTTTTTTTTACATTACAAAGCAGTTTTACATAAAAGCCATGAAAAGTGACGCGTAGTATTTTATTATAAGTATCTTAATTGAAGAAAATGCATAAACCTCCAAGAAAAATTAACTAATTGCCCAAAAAAGAACGAACTAATCCCAAAAAAAAATATATTAATACCAAAAAAAAAATTAACTAATTGCCACAAATATTTTTGGAACTTTTCGGATTTTGATCATATGATTTAATCTCTAAGTTTTAAAAATTAATTAACACCCAAAAATGAATTAATCCTCAAGTTAAATTTTAGCAAAAATAATCAGAACAATAATTTTTGTTTTGAGAAATAGTGACATGGGGGTTAGTTTATAGCATCAAAATTCTAATAATTATTTATTTTTCAAATTACTTTTCTTCACATTCTTCAACTTTGCAAAAGATCTTTTAGGTCTACATGTTCCTTTTACATCTTTAATTAAGGTTACTTGAAATTTAGTGAAAAAACTGCATATCGAAAAAAAAAAAAATTAAAATGATTAAGATTTAAGATGCAAGTTAAGGAAACTAAAAATTTCTTCAATTTATAGCAAAGAAGACCTTTAAATGAATTACTGAACACTCAGTAAGACAATTATAAATCTTACCTTAACAGAACATGATGTAAAATAAAATGCTTTGAATTGATAGCTAATAATGCAGCATGGCGAAACATAAATGTAATTGTATTGACCGCTGAGAGACTGCTGAAAACCATTTTCTATCTATAGTTTTATAACGGTTCTTAAATTCAAAATAGATTTAAAATAGCTATCAAATTATTTTATTTATATTTTTATATTAATATTTTTTTGTTTTCTTTTTTTTATTTAATCACACCATCAATTCCTAATAAAAAATAATTTATTAATATAATTTCGTAATAATAGTAGGTAAAAATTGTATAAATATTAAAAATTGAATACATATATATATATATATAATACATATAATAAATATATTTAAGTAATAATATTTTATTATTTTGATAATTTTAATCAATACTACTATACTCAAAAAATCAAACAATCATAAAATATAACAGAGTAGATAAAAATCAGTAAAATAAAAAAAACTTTAAAATCAATATATATATATATATGTATGTATACATTTATATTGTATATGGTACCAGATGTAATCTAAAAATAAAAATGTCCTTGGAATAAAAAATAAAAGAAAAAAATGTAAACATAAAACGGAAAAGAAAACTAGGAAAATGTGAAAACTGGGTAATACAAATAATATTTAATATTAGGCGGGAAAGTTTTTTTTTATTTTTTGTTTTATTTCTCTTTTTTTCTTAATTTTATTTCATAACACAAAAAAATTTTCTCTCATGCGATAATTTTCATCTTTGTTTTTTTTTTTGTATGAAAATTTTAAAATTATATATATGCGATCCTCATATATTGAAGAAAATTTTAAAATGTCGGACGTTGATCCCATTACATCATTACATTATTATTTAGATTTTTCTAAATTTAAATTTAATATTATAGATTCAGTTTATTTCCGTAATTGGATATTTTTTTTTGTGTTAATTTAATTTTAATTAAAAAATAAAGAGAAGATTGAGAAAAATCAGAGTAAAACTTTTAAGATAAAATAAAATACTTTTAAAAATTCAATGCCTATAATATATGATGGTGGTAATTAAATTAATCAACATTTTCTTTAATTTTTCTTCGTTTCATCAGATCAGCGTTTTCAGAATAATAGCAATATAATATAAAGGTTCTTTGGTCCTTCGACTTCTTCTTTAAATATTTTGTATATAAATTGTATAGTTTAACTGAAAATTAACATTCTTACATATAAAATGCATCATAGATTTTAATGCTAATTCAAAATTTTCTATTTAAAATTTGTAAATAAAATTAATACTGAAATTATATAATGTATATACAAAATTATAGTGTACATAATGTACTATTTATTATATCTATTATATGTAATTTTTTTAGTAATATTTTTTTCAAAATTATTTAAATAAAGACTTTTTTTTTTTTTGTTTGAAAAAAATTCACTTATTTTTACCATGACATCCTGATGTTTTCATATAATTGGTGGTCATATGAATAAATGTATGTGCAATGTAACAAATTTAATAATTTTAAAAATATCCTTTTTACGGTAATAATATGTTCTATAATTGATTTAATTCATACCAATTAATGTATTGAATATACATATATACATAGATATAAATTAAATTTCTATGGAAGAACAAGTAATTTTTAAATTTATATCCTTCATATCATATCACTATACCATAATAATTGCTAAAGTGAAGTTATGAAATCATTGAATTGCAAATTAATTGCATCGCAGAGGCTATTTACAAACAATATAATTTAATATATATGTATACAATATAATATATATATTGGAATTTGTTCAGTATCGAACTAATTATACAATACATAAATGATGATGATAGTCATGAAAAAATAAAAAAAAAAATATAAAAATTTATAAAACCATGTCGCATACACATACATACATTATTTAAATTTCATTGCATTAAAATTATTGTATAAACATACTAGGATAGGTGCTGATTGTTTTTTTTTTTTTTTTATTCTTCTGATTCTATTAATTTGGTGGAAAATGAAAATTCAATTATATGAATTTTTCATATTGTGTTATTTATTCCGGGTATACATATATGTTATATACCTTCAACAACAAAAAACAAAAACATAGAGTTAAATTATTTGTAATATTTTATCTTATGGAAAATTAAAAATTACATCCACATATGCTACTCTGGTAGCTTATTGAAAAATTTGTCTCCTTATATGAAAATATGCAACAAAAAAAAAAAAAAAAAACAAAACAAAATCTATATTTAATATAAAATTGTTTTTTTTTTTTTTGTTTTTTTCCAATTAGTAAATAAACAGGCACATTATATCAATACCATCAGTACCAAAATTATGCTGTTACCGTCCTATGGTATGCGAATAGAGAAAAATTGAAATTTTTAAATGTCACACTTAAACTCAGAACAAAAAAAAAACTCAAAACAATAATAATTGAGAAAAAAACAAAAAAAAAAAAAAAATGAAAACCAGGATAATATGAAATCAATATTACCGTGTGTTTTATTGGTGTGTTTATATCCAATAACTTATTATTCAATTCAATATCAATGCAAACAAGCCAGGCATGCATGCAAGTAAAGTATATATGTTGTGTTGTATTGTGTTATGTTATATTTTTGGGTTGTTTATGAAATTTAAATTTTTTGGAAAACAACCCAACACGTTGAAAATTTTCAAGAAAATACCTTTTATTATTGAATTATTTTCTTGAATTTTTTGTTTTTTTTTTTGTTTTTTCATATATTGTGATTCAATGTTCTTTTTTTTTGTTCCGTTTTTGTGATGCAATGAAAATTGGAATGCATTATAAACAGCTTTTTTTGGATAACATATATAGAGAAATGATTTACAAAAAAAAAAAAAAAAAAAAACAAAAAAAAATTCTTGACCTTTCTTAAGATGTTTAAAATTATGCATCGCTTTTGCTTTTAAATATATGAAAAACAACAAAAACAAAAAAAAAAAAAAACATTATTGAAGCGAAATCAAATACGGGGAAACTAAACAACTTAAATATGATATGATATCTTATAAAAATTTTGACTTTTCTTCTTGAACATCAAATTTTAAAAAGATAAATTTCTAGAAGCAAATATTTCAAATTTTGGCGCCTTACAATACCAGGCTAACATCAAAGCATAAAATGGATGCCGGCAAATTATTTTATCAAAAATTTTGTTTTTTTTTTTTTTGTTTTTATTGAATACATGTTTTTATTACTGTTCGGTTCTGTTTTAATTTTTTCGTTTTTTTTTGTTTTTTTGGCAATTCATTGTTGAAAAATACATAACACATATACCCACACACACACACACACACATGCACATAAATCTTTTACAGATGAAAGAAGAATGAAAATTCTCATGTGATGTTAATACAGTAATACGTTAACTACGTATATATATATATATATGTATATAGGAAAATTGTTTTAAGTAATAACAAGAAAAAAAAAAAAAAAACAAACAAAAATAAAAGATTTTCATCATAACAAAGGATAGTATAGAGATGAAAAACATGCGCATTATAATATAAATAAATCGAAATTCACTGTATAAAAAATCGAAATTATTATTGAAGTGCTTGATTTCATTACAATTGAAACCTTGAATCCTGTTCCATATTTCTACCATATTTGATTGTTGTGATGCTGCTGTATTTGTTTGTTTTTTTTTTGTATTAAATTAGTTAGAATGTACAAGCGTATGTTTCATTGTTGTTAATTTAACAGTTGTTTGATTTTTTTATTTTTATTATTATAAACACACTAAACATATTCAATATATGTATATGTGAATATGGAATTTTCTTTTTAATGGAACAATTTTCAGATTTTTTAATTTGGAAAATAATTTTTTGTTTTTGCTGTTGTTTTCTTTTGATAATAAAATGAATGAAATGAAAAATACTTATATATATCTAAAAAATTTTATTATTTTAGTATTGTTACTAGAATCCTTACCGACACAAAAAAAAAATTTTTATTTTTCTTTTTTTTTTTATGTTGAAATGAAAATGTGTTTTTGTATATGTAAGTGTTAAAATGTATGTGATCTACGGTATCCATAGTATTATCTTTAAATTGATTTTGAGAGAAAATTTGTAAACAAATTTTGTTTTGTTTGGTTTCTTTTTGGGAATTATATGAAAATAAATACGATTTAATGTTACTGAATGCCTGGTATCAAGGATGCTTTTTCTTTTTGATTTTACAGGACCGCCATTATTTTAAAAAATATTTTATATTTATATATGCGTATGTAAAGTTTTTTTTTGTATTATTTCAATGGTAGTTTGTTAAAATGTTTCTTTGTTTTTGGTAACATAAAAAAAAGAAAATTATTATTATTTTATATACCTACCTATATTTTGTTGTTATCCTGTGGGAAAAAATATATTCTTTAGTTCTTTTTTCATATATATCGCACTTCTAAAGAATAAATTTCATTTTTCTTTTTTTTTTTTTTGTGTTGAGGAGTTTGTTATGCTTTTCATCTTTCTTTGGTCTAATGAAAATTTTTTTTTTTTTTATTCTTGTTAGGTATTTCTTTTGTACTGTTGTTGTGGTATACATAAAAGATTTTCCACAAGTATCAGTGAATAAAAAATGTTTTAATATAGTAGGTATATACCTTGATTTATATTCTGTTATTCTTTGTGGTTTTTTTTGTTCTTTTTTTTTTTTTTTTTTTTGAAATTAAAAAAATCAGTTGAAAATAGGTTGGCGAAAATATGTTTGATATTGATGATTTTAAATAATTTTCTTTTGTTATAAATATTATGGAAAATTAAAATAATATATGTATATTGTATATGTGTATGTGATGTGTTCATAGATTTTTTGTGTTATTGATTCGTATTTAGGTTTTATATTAATTAAATTTAATGAAGGTTATGTTTTAAATGCATTTCATCTTATATTTTATATTTTTGTTGGTTGCTTCAAATGATTAATAACGCAAAAAATGAATTTAAGATTAATTTGAATTTTCTTTTTTGTAACAGATTGGTTATTTTTTTTTTTCACACAATTTTTGATCTGTAACACTTTCATGTTTTTACAATATAGATACAGATATTGAAGTTGTTCATGTTCATTCATTATATTGTAATGTTAAAAAAAATTATTTTGTTTTTTATGTTCGTTTTATTTTTTTTGCTTTTTAAATGATAATCACAATGATTTCAATATTTTATTCTTTAATTTTAATGAAGTAGTATTAATTTATTATTAAAGCAAATAAAATTGTATATAAAACAAATAGTTTAATGATTATCTGTAGCAATTAATTCTTTTTTTCATTTCTTCAGTGTATATTTTTTTATACTATGTAAATAGAAAAGTGACAGGAATAATGGTAGAATTTTTTTCACTTCATATCATTTTTAAGATATTATACAATTTCTAGAGTATGATTTATTTTTTTTTTTGGTGCTTTAATAAAATTCCAAAAAATTTAAAAACTAAAGAAGTAAAAAAAAAATAGTCAAAACGTTTTTAAACAATATCAGAGTCATGTATTTAAAAAGTATTTAATGAAATATTGCATTAAATCACGAACAGTTTGTTTTTTTTTTTTTTTTTTTTTCAGATTTACATTTTCGCTGTTTTACACGGTTAAATGTACTTGTTTAATTTTTTTTGTTTTTTCTATACAATTGATTGAAATTGGTACAATTTTATATTGGATACAAGTAAATAGTGATTATTGTTTTTTTTTTTTTTTTTTTTTTATAATTTTTCTAGTTCATAAACCAAAAAAAAAAAAAAAAATCAATTTTAATATAGGTCATAATCATTTAAAATAACAAATTGTTTGTCTGTTTTTTAAACTTTAATTTAACTATAATAACATTCATTCATATCATACTTATTATTACCTATATAAGTATATATATATTGATGTATTTTTAAAGTAAAAAATGGGTATCTATATATATACATACATATATCTTATAACGAAAATTATGGGTATTTTGAGAAAATAAAAGAATGATGACTTTTATTTTATAATTTTGATAAAAATTTTTTTAAAAAATGAATAAATTAATCTAATTAATTTCTACAGTCTTTTTTAAAAAAAAAAAATAAATCAAAAAAAACTATTTTTTAAATTTTTCTTTGTGTTGTCTTTAAAATAAATCATTTTGGAACAAAAAATAAGAAAACAAAAAATGAATTAATTATTTATCAATTGTTCCATATAATTATCACTTTTGTTTTTTTTCTTTTTAAAGAGAAACCTTTGACTATTGTCAATTTTGGTGCATTTTTCTTTTGTAATACCTCGAAAATTTTAACTGGGAAAGTAGAGCAAATTTTAAAGGACAAAAGCATCTAACAAAATTAATGAAATAAAAAAGATTCACAATTTGAATTTTGAAAAAGAATTTATTTTTTTTTTTTTTAATTTAACTGAAATTTATATTATGGAAGACTTAAAATAATAAAAGACTTAAAATAAAAGTCTTAAAATAATTTTTCTTTGGTTAATATCAAGGTTTTGTTTTTTAAGCAGTGAATAATAAACTTTTAAATTAATCTTGTCCCTTATAGTTGGGATGAAATTACATAATTGTATTAATCTTAAAATATTACACTTTTAGCACATTTAAAAAAAATATTGAAGCATTTGCTTATTTGTTTTACTTTATTTATTCGTCTACCCGGCTTTTTACAATTACCGTTAAAGATAGAAAAATGTAATTTTAACCATTGTTTAACCTTTTATTAAATGTAGACCTTTTAATTTTAACCAGATAGGTCTCATTGAGGCCTTTTAATTTTAACCAAATAAGCCTCTTCAAAAAATTATTGTTGTACAACGACTTTGTTTTATATATCCCCACTCGTTACGAAGTTGCAACCCTTCAGAATTTCAAAAAAAGCCCTTTTAAATGTTTTATATAAGGTTCTGTTTAACATTTTTCAAATCTGATGTTAAATGGCAGGTTTTATTTTGAAATTTCTGAAACAATATCAAAGTTACACAATTTTTATGAATTTAGTATTTAATTTACCGTTATATGAGGTAAAATTTTTTCTTTTTTCGTGTCTTCGTATATAAAGGGTACCTTGAAATTTTAAGAGGAAAAAGATCTTTCAATTAATAATAATAAGTTATACCACAGACATTTATTTTGTATCTCTCTCTCCCCCTCATAGTTGAAATTTTACTATTTTTATAAACTTGTAACTTAGGCAAAAATTAAAGCTTATAAAAATAATTTTGTGTGTGTTAATAGTTTTTTTTAATTATATAGGTTTTCCTTAAAATTGAAGAAATTTTCTTTAAATTCCAAAAGTTTTTCCTTTTATATTCTAAAAGAAATTCTAACAGAAATAAATTTTTAAATTTTAATAGAAATGACAGTATTCTAAACGGTTCGTATTGTCTTTTGAAAAATATGCGCCTTTAAAAATCGATGGTTTTCATTCTTTTATAAAAATCTCGTTTATGCTAAAAAATTCTTTTTTTTTTTTTAAATGTCCCTACTTTTATAACAAAAACAAAAAAAAATTTTTAGTTGGTAACAAAATCAGGGCTTTAATAATTTGTTTACTGGGGGGTTTGAGGTGCATTATCTGTCATTATATCATTATTTTAAATTTTTTGTTGCTTTATATACATATATTATGCAGAAAACAAAAAAGCAAATTGTTTAAAAAGGATATTTTAAAAACTGAGATTTTAAAAATAGAAGATTTTTTTTCAAAATAAGATTTCGTATAGTGGAAAATCTGAAATTTATTAAAATCTGAATTTTATTAAAAACATATTCTCTTGTTATGTTTTTTTGTTTTCATTATATTTTTAATAAGTTTTTCTAAATTCAAATCAAAAGAAAGACTTGATGTTATAATTTTTTAAGTTTATCACTGGTAATAGGTCAACATTCTAAGAAATGACTTATGCATGATTTAATACTAAAAATAAATGTAAATGTTCTACTTAAAATTTCATATCATGAAAAGTATTAAAATTATAATAATTATTATTATTTAATTAAATTCAGTAAAGTAATATTTAGTACAATTCTAAAGAAAGATTATCTTCTATTGATAAAAAAAAAAAAATGTTTTTGTTAAAACCATAATTTAAATTTTAAAAGATTTTTTCTTTTCATTTAAATTATTTATAATTAACATTCAGATCATTATTATTATGCATTATAAATAAATATTATTCATATTTTAAATGTAATGTTTAAATTTACATATATAATACAAAAAAAATATTACACATCTATATACTAAATTACATTTTTTTTTTTTTGTGTACCCACATCATAACTAGAGCATTATTTTTAATTATTTTTATTAAGTTCCCCAAGAAAACCGCACAGTTTTTTTTTTTTTCTTTCTTCTAATTGTACTAAATTTAATTCAATTTAAATTCTTTGTTGGTTTTGAAATAAAATTATACAATATATTGTTATTCTAAAATTTCAGGAAAATTTAAAATACATATATGTATGTAGTTATAAAAAAAAAAAAAAAATCCTTAAAATTTACATAGATAATTTTTCTAACAACAATAAATTATAATATTACACCTGTATTCAAATTTGTTCTAATTTTTCTTTTAAAAATTAGCTTGTACTAAAATTATATTTTATATTGAACTGAATAATTATATATTCATAACACATTTGTGTACAAAAAAAAAAAAAAAAACCCATAAGGCACGAACCAAACCCTAACCGACTAAAATCCAAATGAAAATTTTTAAATATGTAATTTCTAAAAACAACAAAAAAAAAAAAAAAATTGGTATTCCCTAAAAGCATAAAATCCCGATCCTAATATTATATAGTATGTAATTGTTTTTAGATGGCGCTTAAAAATATAAAAATGTACAATATATATATATAAATATATACAATATAATTGTATATAATCACCTGTATATTATTTGTTGCACAGTACTTAATGTCATAAACATAATTATGTTGGGTTTTTCTTTTTATCTTATCCTTTTGTTTTTTTTTTTTTTGTTTTTGTTTTTTTTAGTGTAAGGTTATTAATATTCAAATAGAGTTGTTAACTAATTTTTGCTACCTGTATTTATTTGTTATTTGTTAATTAACCGAATCGAACAGAATAGAACCGAAATATTGTGTACATGTATAGATTACCTGTAAAATCATTACGTGTTTTGTATTTAATAATGTCAGATTTAATATACATATGTATATGAACACAGTGAACATTATGGGTAAGTGTGGCAAAACCCAAAAACCAAAAAAAAAAAAAAAAATCAAAAAAATACTAATAATAATTAGGATGCATCTATAAAATAATTTTTGTATTTTAGGAAAAGACCGTACATTAAGGGATTTCCCTAATTGCATTAAAAAAAAATTACTACGAGCATTTTGTCAACGTTATGTCTATTAAAATTTTGGGAAAACACCTAAAATTCTTAAAACAAATATTGATATTTGTATGTATGTATATGAAAATATAAAAATAATTAAATTTGGTTCAGGTGTTGTTATAATTTTGTCAGTTATTACGATTAGGAAAAAAAAAAAAAAAATTATCGTTACATTATATTATAAGTTTAGGAAAGCCCAGTAATTTTCTTGTATTTTTTTTTTTTTGCTTTTAGAATTTTAAATAAAATAATTAATATTATGATCAAAAATGATTTTTACCTATAAAATAGATATAAAAAAATATTTTTTTTAATGAAAATAAAAAAAAAAAATTAATTCCATAATTTACCCTTAGAAACTTTTTACTTTTATGATAAGAAATCACAAAAAATTGCAATTAAAAATTATGAATTGTAACAATATTTTAAAAAAGATGGAAAATTTAATTTTATTACTTTGATATAAATAAAAATTCAATATACGTGATTTAAATCTGAATTTTTAAATTAATCTAATTAAATTAAATCTATTATAATATTTTTATACCCTTACGAATGTTATTCTCAAGGTATAATAAATTCGGTATTACGTTTATAAATCTTCAAAGAAGACGAGAGAGATATCGTTAAGTATGTATTAGATTTTTTTCAAAATTCAATTTTGAGTCGACTTAGCCATAAACGACTTATTCTTAGAATCCAATTTTTAGTCGACTTAGCCATAAACGACTTATTGACTTATTCTCAGAATCCAATTTTGAGTCAACTTAGCCATAAATGACATATATACTAGCATCCATTCGCCCATATGATAACTGAAAAAAAATTGGAGTCATATAGAGGATTCTGTAATTTTTATAACTTGGCCTTTGTAAAATGTTTAGTTTAGATATTGAAATAGAGTAAATTCGACCGGCTAAGTTCGAGAAGCTGCCATAGAACTTCTTTTTTTTTTTATGTAAAAATAAATCAGTTTCTCTATTCAAGCTACGTATTAGAAATTTTATTAAATATGGTTGCTTTATCACATCAGGTTCGGGTATACAAGTTCCCATCAGTTCGGTTGCCATACAAGTTCTTTTATATGAAAAAAGTTATAATTTTGTGGAAAAAAGTTAAGTCTTATGCCTAACGACTTTAGAAAAATTTTTTTGATTTGGAACAACAGATTCGAGTAGCTGTCATACAACTTCAAAATTTACATCAATACATTGAGGTATTTAATTAAACCAGTTTTCTTAAATTTTGGAAAGGATATTAAATTTTATGGTGACATCAAAAGTAACTAATAATCATTCGCGTATCCTAGTGTTGATACAGTCAACTATATATTCTTTCTCGATTTTCATAAATTTTATATTAAACCGCATTTTTTAATAAATCTATAATTAAGTTCTATATTCTAGATTCATAATAATTAATAGGTACTTGATATGTAATTCATGTTATTTATTGGGTTAAAAATTATTTTCAATATAAAAATTTAATATTTAATCTCTTCTATATTTTGAATAAATTTTATAATATTTATAATTAATATTTATTCTTTTATTTACTAAATATTTTTTTTTTAAATAAATCGGTTAGAAAAAGAGGACAAAGGAAAAATGTAAATTTTGTAAATTCTTAATTATAAAACCATTGTGATTACTTTGAAGAAAACCACATTATTTTAGTAAATTGAATAACTAAAGGTAAAACTTTATAAGTACAATAAAATAAACTGACTTTGTACATGATATTCATATTTTTTTTTAAATAATAATCGTATTAAGGTGTTTTTTTTTTCCGGTTTAATTTTTTATAATTAATTTTTATAAATAATGAAGTTAATTTTAAACTTAATATTTGTACCTTAAATGATTCATTTTATATATTTAAGACTATTTTTTATGAATTATTTGAAATACACATATTTATATTATGTATATTCATATTCATTAATCCTCTACTTTAAATTAACTTAAAAAATGACTGAAACTATTTAAAATTTTATTATTAAGAATTGGCTCTTAACTGTTTGTTCAACTTTTTCTTCTTAAGGAAGGTGGGGATCTTCTAAAAACACCAAGAATACGTTTTTCGCAGCGTTAGATTTTTACAGTCTAAATCCACCATAATTTCCCATAGGCAGTGTAATGGGATGAAATAATTCTCCTTTAGCCAGTGTGATGGGGCTAGAAAGTAAAGATGGGAGAGAATAGGAAAGCGATGCGGAAATTTTCAATTGGGAAGTGGGACTGTAAGAGAATAATGAATCCGCTATTATTATTACTATTTTGCCATCAGTAAAAAAAACTATTATGTAATAATTGAAGGCAGCTTCACTGTAGCAGTTATTATTATTGGTAGTAATATTTGAGTCAAGTCAAGTCAAAGTCAAGGCGATAACTATAACTTACGCTAAATGGTTTTTAATTTCCTACGTAAATTTATATTAAAATTAAGCTACGACATTACTTATTAGAACTAGTACTTAACATATTTTCATAAACCAATATTAGCTATTTTGTCTTTTTATTTTAAACAATTTAAGGCATTCTATAGGGTGTTGTAATGTCCTACTGGTCAAAATTGTAATGGATTTTCTTCAAGTTTTTAAAATAAAAGTTAAAACGTAAATGCTTTAAAATTGAGATAGTTTTTAATAGTTTTTGTCATAAATGTTAACCCTGAGTTAATTGAAGAAATTGTTACTACGAAAAATTAATATTCAAATTTTATTTAAAAATACTATAATTTTTTTTTAACAGGAATTTTAACACCGAATATTTCGCTTCAATTTTTTTAATATGTAATTAATTTAAGTATAGTTTTCTAATATAAGTTTGCTTATACTTCTCTTTTTTCGAAAGAATTTGGTAAAGACAATGGTCGGGTTCAGGGGAATCTAGCGCTATACTAAAATGCTATACAGCAGTGTATCATTTAGCGCTGCATGTTTGTACTGAACGATTTGAAGGAAAATTAAATGGCATTTAATTTTGTCTTACATATCGTATTTTATTTAAATCGTATTTTTTTTTTTAAATCTTATATTTTTTATCTCTCAATTTATCAATTTTTAAAAAATTGCTTGAAATTTTTATAAAATTTAGTAAACAAAAATTTTTTTATTTTTATTTACATAAACATCAATAAAAAGTCGCTACATAATTTAGTGTAAAATTTTCTTGTTGTAAAATTCATGTAGCGCTAGAATGAAAAAATCGTTCAGTAAAAAATTTTATCGAGCGCTGCAGTTTTTTTGTAGCGGTAGATGCTATTGAACGCGACCAATGTGTCGAAAAAAAAAATTAATGCACAATTCATTGTAACTTATACTAATTAAAATTTATTTTTATAATATTTAAAGTAAATTATTTAAATAAATACTTTAAGCTGCTAAAATTTACTTTTAAAAATTTTCAAAAAAAAATACTATAAAAATATTTAATTTGAACAGCAGTGCCCTTATGTAATAAAAATCTCTAAATAAAACAAATTTCCAACAAAAAAAAAATATATTTTTAAATGAGTTAATTTTTTTTTTAATAAATTCCAAAATAACCTAACGACTCCAAAAACCCATATTGGTTGGTGATGATCGCACCTGGTTGACGTTTCGTTCTACTGTTCTTCAATAGAGCACGACTATAATTCTTTTGTTTTTTTGTATTTTTTTTTTTTTCTTTCCTTCTACCTGTACATTTGTATTGGTAGAACGAATGCAGAACTCAACAAAATTGAATATAAACTGAACTTGCATATTGTGTCCCTTGAAAATGCATGTGTGCAACATACCTTTGTAGTATAATTCTAATATATTATATAAAAGAAGGGAATTCCAATTTTATTTTATTGTTCTGTTAATTCAAAAGGAAGATGAATAGAAAAAAAAAAAAACAAAACACAAAAAAAAGAACAAAAATTAAAAAAAAAATTATACATATACTGAGTCCTTAGCGCACGTGCTTTAACCAATAAAAGAATCTCTTTAAATTGAATAATTCAAAAAATATAGTAGAGGGGATAATGTAAAAGTATAAATAGAATTTCCCCTATAAGGATTAAATCATTCGAGTTATAGCACTCAACAAAGTGAATAGTTTTCGTAGCGTAGCATTCAAAGTAAATTATTTTAATATAAAATATTTCTTAGTTCGTCATAGAAATTTATTTTCGGAAAAAAAAAACAAGTATATTATAATAAAAATTTAAAATATGGATTACACTAAATGTCCACTTAAAAAACGTCCAATCTTCTATCAAGTAGAAGATGATATTAAAGATTTAAGCCCATTGGATTACACTGAACAACCACAGGATTTAACAATTAAACGTAAAAATGAAACATCATTTGTTCATCAAATTGATTCAAAAAAATTTTGTCCAATTGATTTATCAATACCATCACATCAATTATCTTCATCAATTGATGATCGTTATTTCAATCCAATTACATGGCCACAATCAATTTCTTCACCATCATCATCAACAACAACACCAACACCAGTTATTTTATCACAACAATATTATATTGAAAGAAGATCTTTAACACCAGAATCATTTTCTGGTGAATCATATGTATCACGTAACTCAACCATTTCACCAATTAATTGTGAAATGCGTTATGGTAGTTATAGTGAACAATCAATGTCACCAAGATTATCACCAGTATCAGCAATATCATCTGGATATAATAGTGATTTAAGTTATAATAATAATACATCATATAGTAGTAATCAATTACCAGAACATCATCAATATTACTATCAACAAAACCAACAACAACAACAGCAACAAAATATTAAACAAGAAAAAGAGATTATAATTGATGAAGAACCAGAAGATTTATCAAATAAAAATTATTTACCATTACCAATAATTGAATTTAATAATAATGGTTATTTTGATAGTGAAGAAGACTATGAAAATAATTCAATTAAAAAATCATCAATTAGAACATCAACATTACAAAAAAATACAATACGTTTTAATTGTGATAAATGTGGTAAATCATATTCAACATTTGCTGGTTTAACAAAACATGTACAATTTCATTGCCCAAAAAATGATAATAATCAAATTAAAAAAGTTTTCAGTTGTCAGGATTGTAATAAAACTTATACATCATTGGGAGCTCTTAAAATGCATATTCGAACACATACATTACCATGTAAATGTAATATTTGTGGTAAAGCATTTTCAAGACCATGGTTATTACAAGGACATATTCGTACACATACTGGAGAAAAACCATTTCAATGTGATCATTGTCCAAGAGCTTTTGCTGATCGTTCAAATTTAAGGGCACATCAACAAACACATGTTAAAAAATATAATTGTGAAAATTGTAAAAAATCATTTTCACGTATGTCATTATTAAGAAAACATCAAGAAGATAATCATGATTGTCAAAGAATTTGTCCGATTAGTTTTTAAAAACTAAAAAACTTTTAATTAATAGTTTTGTTTAGTTTTTAATTTTTTTTTTTAGTATATAATTTAATTTTTTCTTTATTTTTTTTTGTAAAATGTTTAAATCCAAATCAGAAGCTAAATGTACCAAAGTTATTTAATTATTAAGTTTATATTAAAGCAAAAGAAAGACTGATCTGCCAAATGTATAAAAAAAAAAAATTATTAGATCTTTTTTTTTTTATTTAAATTAAATTTGTCGTTGCCATTGAAGTATAAAAATATAACAATATATGTAAATTTGTTTAAATCTAGTCCATTAGATTTTAAGAAAATTATTAAGAAAAAAAAAATTAAATAAAAATTTAATATATTTTATATAATATTTATGTTGGGGAGAAAATATTAAAAAGAAAACTCAAAAAAAAAACAAAATTTAATGATTTTTTTTATTTTTAAAAACTTTATTAAAAATAGATACAGTTACAAGTTTAATATTTATTTAGGTTCCAAAGAAGATCAATTGATTTTGCAGTTCCAAAATTATATGTTTATGAAAAATAATTAAGGGTCTATTCTGAACCCTTTTCTAGATATGAGGGGTTAAAGATTTTTTAGAGACTTCTCATAGAAAAATCTACAACTTTTGAACAGCTTACTATAGAGAGATAAAAAAACTGTATTTTATGGAGTAACTTGTTAGCTTTAATTTTTATGCCCTAATGATTCTATAACCCAAACAGTTACAAAGTTATGGAGGTTTAAAATGATTTAAAATGAAAAAATTATGTTTCAAACTCAATTTGAATCTTTTGAAACACCCTGTATTTGGAGTACATTTTATAGCATATTTCGAGACAGCTTTTTAAGCCCTATAATTAGTACCTAATAACTTCTCCTAATAATTCACATTCACTTTTAATTCACATCAATTAGCCAAAAGTCTCATTGGACTTTTGCCCTTTTTTTTTTCTTTTTTACAGTAGTAAGTTAGAAGTGCCATAGAAATTTTGACTGACTTGAGTCAGAAGTCCCATGAAATATGTCACCAAACAAAACATAAACAATATACTTAAGTGCCATAAAAAACTTATCTAAAATAAATTAGGTATTATGAAATCTAATAAAATTTAAGGACCAAATTTAACGGTAACCGCAACAGTAAAATAATAATACTTAAACTTAGCAATTTATAAATTAGTTTATATTTTAATCTGCAAATTATCCAATTTACCAATTATATGTATAATACAAGATAAGACAACTTGTAATTTATTGAACAGCGTTAATAATACAATTCTAATACCACACCAAATTATATTCACATATTAATTTTAATGTTTTTTTTTTTTTCTAGTATATTTAAGGAACAACATTTTAAATTTAAGTAAACAAAAATAATATATTTTAAATTTTTTTAATTCAAGGTAAATTAAAACAACCCAAAAAAAAAAAAAAAAAAAAAACAAACAAAATGAACAAGACAAGATTTTAATGCACAAAAAAAAGTCACCCTAGGGATTAAAAACTAATACAACATATATTTTATGTTTGAAGTATCTAACTATCAGCATTAAATCAATTCAAAGATAAAAATCAGTTAGTTAAAACCACAAATTTTACAATATATAATAAGCCTCATTTATATTTTGTTTCTATCTAAAATATAAAATCCATGCATGTTCAATATTGATCTTCTCAGAAAAAAGAGAAAAAAATTTACAAATAAAAAAAAACTGCATTTTGAACAGACTGAATTTTGAATAAAAAAAAAAAAATATGAAAAAACTGAACCATTCGAAACTCTGTCACATGACACAATAGTAAATTTTTATTAAATTTAAATATGATTTGTTATCTCTTTCTATCAATTATTATAATACAAAAAAATATATATGTATATATAAAATAAGATAGAAAATCTGAAATATTAAGTAAAATATATGTACTCAACTGTAATTTGCCAAAAGTTTTATTCTAAAAAAAAAAAAAAAAATATACATTGATATGTTTTTTATTTGTATTAGTTATACATATGTGATATGTGATAGATTCAAGGACAATTTGCAATTAAATTTTCTGTTTGTTGTGTTATGTTACCTGAAGTGTTATTTTTTTTTTTTTTTCCATTTGTATGGTTATGATCTGTTGTTTATAAAGTAATTTTAGTCGCAGCATGAATTTTACTTTTTTTTCTTCTTCTCTTTTAATTTTTGTTTCTTTTTTCTTGTTAAAAGTAATATGGTGTACAATTAAATTTGTACAGGCGCCTGTCGATTTTTCATGTGAAACATATACATATATATATGTAAAAATTTTTAGCGCCTCAGAAAAAAATATTTAATTTTTATTTGAATTTTTGTTTTTTGTTTTTTATTCTTATTTTTTTTTTGTTTTTCATACTAAATGTTATTCGATAATATTTGATGCACAGTTTTTAGAAGAGATTAGAAAAATAAAGGTGGCAAAAAAAGGTAGTATTTTTGTTTATGGTCGAAAAATGAAAAAAAAATTAAATAAAAAAACAATCAACCCTCTAAATTAAATAACAAATGATTGTATTTTAAATTGCTTTGCTATATAATATAGGATATATCATGAGAATACACTGTAGTAGTATATAATGAAGATCTGCAGATACATAAATGTGAATATCATGGCGTTTCAAAAAAAAAAAAAAAAAATCTGTTTTCCATATGTGTTTTTTTTTTGTCTTTTAATTTTTAGCACCTTTTTTGTTTAAATTGTATATATATATATCTAATATGTATGTATGTACATTAAATGATAATGAATATTCATATTTATGTATAAAGGTAAAATTGAAATTTAACAGGCAATAAAACATGCAATACACATATGGTAAATTAATGGTGATATGTGTACAAAATCAAACAAAAAAAAGTTTTTTTTTTTTCAAATAAAAAAAAATGTGATTGAAGGTCTTTTTTTTTTTTTTTTTTGTAAAATTTTAGGATAATTCAATTTTTTTTTTATGGTACTTATATGCATATACGTATATATAATTACTAAAAGTTTGAAAAAACTGCAAACTGTTTAGAAATTTTTCGAATTTTTTAAGATGGCATACATATTGTAGCTAAAATTTTTTTCAATATAAATTTTAAAATGATATGTTGGATAGGTAGGTTGGCATAAGATCTATATCGGTAGCATTATGTTTTGTATCATTCATAACTCTCTTAAAAAAATTTTAGTTTCAGATTCTAACTTGTATTTTTGATATCATTAATAAGCGGTCTGACAGTGTTTCATACTGATTTGCATGTTTTTCAAATCTGAATCGACTTTCGATATTGCTTTATCGACCAGAACTATTTATTGCTGGAGTATGTTTTGCAAGTTTTTGTCTATGGTTTTGGTATACAAATTTATAATATATGTTTTTAATGATATTAGTTTCTGAAACGCTATTTTCTCTTTCCCATTCCTTTATATTTGCATAGGAATAGCAAAAGTAAACATTATAAAATAAAGGGGGTCCTTAGATCTTTGTATTTTCTATTGAATTATTTTTGAAATTTATGCTGGTATAATAATTATTTATATTATATGAGAAAAAAATTTCTAATTTATATTAATCAAATCATTTTTTTATTAAAACTCAGACTATATGACATGTTGTGTTTAAAATAACTTTAAATTCTTTTCTAAATATTCAATAAGAATCCTTCAAAGTTAAATATTAGTGATGTAAAAAAAAAAAACGCGATTTAAAAAAAAAATATATTAATTTATTATTTACTTCCTTAAAATTTAAAATTAATCAAATTTATGGATGCATGTGGCATTCAGTTATTTTTTTTTTTATCAAAATTTACAAGCATTTTTTTTTAAATTTTGGGAATTTAATGGTTTTCTTTTTTTTTGACCCAACTTTATCTAGATCACAGTTTTGTCAACGTGAATTTAAAAAAAAAAAAAAAATTCCAATGAAAAATTCATTTTTATTTTATTTAAAATAAAATACATTTTTTTTTTTTTTAAATGCAGACTTCTAAAAGAATGAGAGATGAAAAGTAGATATGAATTTTTCTTTCTAAATTAATAATTTGGGGCAAATTGATTCAATTTGGAACATAAATCATATATATGCAAATGTAATATGTGATGTCTATCCATAAATTTCAACCTCTCTTTGTGTTTTTAAAATAATTCAAGTGTTTTTTTTTTTTATATATAAAATTGTAGGAAATTTTTGTGAAAAGGTTGTTATCAATTAGGATGGAGTTCAACAAAAACTTTAAAATCGAAGTAAAGGTTATTATATACATATTATATTAATAGAATAATGAAAAAGATCTATTTTAACTCATATATCCATATATACTAATATCAAATACAAGCTTTTACTTTTCAGTTTTTTAGTAAAAATAAAATATTTAAATTAAATTTTTAAATTAATTTTTAAATACTGATTGATACGATTTATGGATATTAATTTTGAAGAATTTATGTAACAGATGGAATGAAAAATTCTTTTGAGTTTAAAAATTTCAGAGTCTTAATATAATGACAAGATCTCTAGAACAAATGATAAATTTTTGAATAAAGAGAAAATCACGAAGACGATTTGTCACCACCAGATGAGAATGTCACCACTTTCGATCATCATATTTCTGCAAACTTTAAACCAATTTTTACTCCATAGCAATTGTTTTCTTATCCAAAAAGTACATTAGAATTTACGCTCTTCCAATTTATTTTTTGGTGAGGTGATGTGGGTGGGTTAAAATCCTACACGTTAAAAGAGGAATGATACTAATATCGCTCCTTTTTAGAGTCTTAGGATGATTCCCACCTACCCCCATAAAAAAAAAAACCAAGATGGAATGAATTATTGCATTTTTTTTGTCCTAGATTAAAAAAGGAACTTAAGATGACTTATTTTATAATAATATTTATGGAGAAGCAAAGAAATGACGCAATACTACTATTCGGAACAGTATGATTTATGAAGACATTATATGATTCATGACACCAATATTCCATTTAGATTCAGTTTAATGTATAATGAGATATTTTGCAATATAAACTACGAGTATATTTTTAGTAAACTATATCACTAACTAATTCAGTCATTATTCGCAAGTGTTAGTATATTTCTAATTAATGTTAAAAGTTAACCTTTGCTATATAGTGAAATAAGTAAAAGTAATAATAATTGATAGGTTTACGTGAACAAACGTAGAATGAACTAACGTCGAAAACATTTAAATCAATTAAAGTTGAAAAAATTGTCGACTTAATTTTTGACTGTAGTTCATTTCGTATTGTATTTCGTATCGCGTAAATTTGTCGTTTTATTAACAAAAACTTTTTGGAAAAGAGTGTACCTATAAAGGGTATAATAATCACTTGTATAAAAAATAATTAGGGATCTAATAAATAATTTTTTCATACAGTTTTATTAACAGCAGTATTTACCTTATGTCATTATGTTATAAAACCTTCTGGAAAAAGATAAATACTCACTTTTTGCAGAAATTTTACAAAAATATACTTTTTTTAAATGTTTTTAGACTTTTGATCCTTTTTAATATATATTTTCGTTTTTAGTTTATAGAAACTAAAGCGTATTCAATTTTTCGACATTAGATTACTTCTCAAACATAACTACTATTTTTCCATTTTATTTCATTTTTACATTTTTTTAGTGCATTTCCCTGCCACATAAATGTGAACAGGAAATTATACACAGCCTTTCCTTTTCAGGCATGGCTGTAAATGTCGTAAGGGGGAATAATTTTTACGATATGTGTGGGATTAAAATTCACACTACCTCGGTGTTTACACAGCTTATTTTATACGCTTTTATACCCACTAGGCCACTGAGGTCCCATTTCATTTTTATATTTGTCAAAATTTACCATTTTCTACTTTAGTTCTTTACATTTTTCGACTGTCTTATCGATGTTAGTTCATTCTGCTTTAGTTCATCTAACCGCCAATCGATCAGTTGACGCAAAAATTTGAAAATGTTAAATTTTAACATTTTGTTTCAAATTAATTCGAAGTTCAACAAAAAAATTTATTTTATGATATTATATTCAATTAATTGAAATTGAATTAAAATAAATGCTATTGTGACAATTTTATTTTTTGAAATCACTATTTTTATATTATATTCATTTTTTTTTTAGGACACTATAATTTTTTCTATCTTTTCTCCATATAATTATCACATTTCTTCTTTAAATCCCAAAAAAAAAAAAAAAACAAGAAGAATATTTTAATTTACATTTAAAGTAAGTAAAAAAAAAAATATTGTGATTGAATTAATAAAAAGAAAGACAATAAATGATGTGATTTCTTAAAATAAAAGAAGTAGCGAAAAATTAAAAATTCATTTAAAAAAATCTTTAACATGCATTTATGTTAAATTTGACACATAAAAAGATAAAACAGAAAACTGTTTTATGTTGTTTTAAAATATATTTGCATTCATGAATTATAAAAACAAAAATTAAATTAAATTTTATTTGAGAAGATTAAATTTGATATATTCGATTTTAACATTTGAATAAATAATACTTTAAGATATAAGATTTAACAAAACATCTTAAGGTTTAAGGTAACATTATATTATATTTTTAAAAATCCTTAGATATATTAAATAATTTTTAAAAAAATATATATACATATATACTATACATATATTACATATTAATTTTATTTTATATTATTATTATTCCATTAAAAAGTTCTAGAAATATTTCTCACGTTATACGGGTTTATCCCAATTAATACATTTATTTTACAGTAACAAAACGCATTTTTACAGCAAAACTTTATTTCTCAAAAAAAACTACCATCAGATAAATTATATATGGTACAACTAAATAACTATACATGTGTTAAAATACATTCACCTTTTTATTCATTAAAAAGCAAAACTTAAAACACATGTGATATAGTAATTAAAATTCACATGAATATGTTTTTAATTTTTAAAACGATCGGTTTTTCAATATTAAAAAAATTTCCCGAAAAATATAACTTTTCCAATCAATAAAATAAAATAAAAAAAAAAAAAACCAAGTAAAAGCAATTAACCTAAGATAGTAAGTTATTAAGGAAATCCCCTTTAATATTTTGATGGTGTGAAAAGAAAAAAAAAAAAACATGAACAAATATATTGTTCTCATATGTTATCTCTTACATGTGCGAGTCTTATGCTTTTTTTTTTCCATCCATATTTCACATCATTAAATAATCACATAATTTTTATGGGTTTTTTTTTTTTTTTAATTTTTAATTTCATTTTTAGTAAATAACATCACATATGAGTAAATAAATAATTATACTATATTAGTTGCATATCAGGTAGGCGCTTATTTTAACTAAAGAATGGTTTATCCCAAAAGATATTTTTAATAACGTAAACAGCTTCCTAAACGATTTTTTTAATATAGCTGAGAAACTATATTGATATTAAGGAATTCCCTATATGAATATATACATAATATGTATATGAGTGTATATAATATATACATAGGTAAACTGTAAACAAATCACAAATTTTTGGAATCTCATATATTTTTGTTTTGTTATATTTTAAATGTTGCATGATAAATTTCCCATTAATTTTTTAAGCATATGTGCAATTCAAAACAACTCACCTATATGGTTTTTTTTTTTTTTTTTTTTGTTTTGAAAATGTTTCTTTTCATTTTATTAAAATAATACGTATATAATAGGTCTTCCGTTATTTTACTGCATATATATATAAAGATCAAAAGTAAAGATCCTTACAGGACTTAGTAAGAATAATATTAAATATAAGAATTTCCTAATTTTTACAACAACAAATCCATTATAAATATCTTAATTATTTTGTAGTTAGTTATGCTTTGATGCTGGTAGACATTCCGGCGCTTAAATGCTTCACAATTTGTTATAAGAGATTTTATGATGGGTGATTTTTTTTTTTGTTTTAGTTATATTCAGGTAATTTTTGCTATGAAAATTACAATTTGTATTTAAATTTTTTTTTTAAAGATAATTTAAATGTTTGGATTATACAAAATATATGAATTTTATAATATTTTGTAAATAACAGAAAAGGAATTATTTATAAAGATTTTGAGAAGATTTATTTTTAAAAAGGATTCAATAAAAATATTAAACAAATTTAAAAAGTTAATTGTATAAACAAAGAATATATTGATAAAAAATATTATTTAAAAGGTGATTAGATTTATTTTAGTTTAATCTAGGATTTGTTAAATATGAATAAATTTATATTTATTTAAGAATATTTTAATCTTATAGTTTGATATTGTGTTAACAAATATTTTAAATTCAGGAATAGCAAAGTATACTTTTACCAGGTCACAATGTTACAAAAAGACAGCTGTTTGGAGTTGATAATAAACAAAAATTTATGAATTATTCTATTAACTTTTTAAAGGATTTTAAATAATTTGCTTATTGTTCCACTTTTCTTACTCCGTCCGTCCGTCTATTTTTAAAATTTTCAAAAGTGTTCTGCTTAACATTTTTAGTACATTTTCAAAAAAATTTTTAAAAAAATGTGGTTAGTTTCACTCTGTCAGTCTATCCGTCAGTCCGTTCGTCTGGGTATTTAATAAACTTCTACACCGTTTGAAATAAAGCAATAAAATTTTTAAAACAACTTTTTTCTGTAGCCACATCCGTTACAGAGCTACAGTCCTATAAAATTCGAAAAAGCCCTATTTTAAAATTGTTAGAACACAGGTTCTATAAGGCATATTTTCAATCTGGATAACTGGTAATTTATATATTTATAAACTTTATAAATATATATATATAATAAAAATGAGGCTTTGTGAAAAAGTGGACTCCTTCGATCTTTCAAACGGTTTAACTTAAGATTGAAATTTTTGAAGGTATTAGATCTTTGGAAATAAGTATGAGTCATTTTAGGAAATATTTTTGTGTCGCCTCCCATTTTTTTAAAATGTACAAAATTGTACATTTTTAAACACTTATTCAAATTTTTTTGAAGCAATATACAAATATTAAAGCTCCAACATTATATTTTTGTATGTGTTAATAATTTTTCTTAATAATGTAGGATTACCTTATAATTAACGAAATTGTGACTTGATTTTTCTCAATTTTTTCTTACAAAAAAAAATCAAACAAGGATCAATTTATTATCAAAATTTATTTTTCAATATATCTACTCTTTGCTCTATGGCTTATTATGGAATATTTTTTAATTTTGGAAATGTGCTTTTTGAAAATCCTTGGGTTTTTCTATTACTTATTTAAACCTAAATATCCCTAAACTACACGACATTTTTGTAGCTTTATAAATCAATTTATATTGATAATACAATTATTTTTATTTTTTATTTGAAAATAAAGTTTTTCAGAATGTTGCTTCCCTCATATCTCCGCAATGATTTTTGCGATCTTTCATAATTCATCTTTCATATTAAATTCATGCGAATCAGCATAAGTTAGGATCCCAAATTTTTCTTTTACATTTTACTCCGTTTTAAATCTATTGTAGTTTGAACCCAATAGATTTAAAATTGTTAAAATAAAATTTGCTATTGTTAGTTAAAATTGAAGAAATGTCTTTTGATCTTTTGCAATTTTTACTTATCTTCTTCTTTATATAAAATCGTTAGTACGTTTGTGTGAAACCGCTTCACGCCTAAACTAATCCTCATATTAAAGTGATTGACTACCCTATTGATTCTGTATATAAGTATTTTCAAAAGGTTTACAGAAAGTCATAGCTGCCATACAACTTCAAGTGTTTTTTATACCTAAAACTATTTTCTGATACTCTAATCACCAAAAAACGCTCCAATCTAACCGGCCATGACTACCCTATTGATTCAGTATATAACTATTTTCAAAAGGTTCACAGGTACATTCAAATTAACAAAAAATATGCGCATTCAAATACAAAATGATCCAACAGCAGAAGAGTTTTCACAATTTCACCAACAATTACTCGAAATTGGTGATGGAAAAATGCCAATTAACCCAATCACTCAAAATGTTAAGTTACCACAAAATTTTTGTAATATTGTACCTACACAAAATGAACTCATACAAAAAGTGTTTCCAAATATTGAAGTCACTTATTCACACCATCAATTGTCAAGCGGATAAGCTATTTTAGCAGCAAACATATTGACGTTGATGTCATTAATCTTACTATACAAAATATATGATTAATACACAATTGTTTACATTTAAATAAATTGATACAGTCGTCGATGAAAATGAAAGAGTTAATTATCCAACTAAATTTTTAAATTCATTGAACGTACCAGGTATACCACCACTTCATTTAGGCTTGAAAATTAAATCTCCAATAATTTTATTACGCAATCTCAAACCACCAATGATATGCAATGGTACCAGATTAGTTATCAAAAAAATTTTAGGAAACATTCTTCACAATTATTAATGGACAATTTAAAGAAGAAAATGTGTTATTATCAAGGATTCAAATGATACCATCATTGTACCATCATTATATTCACCAATACAATTTGAACGTTTGCAATTTTCCATTCGGTTAGCCTTTGCAACGGCAATTAATAAAGCTCAAGGGCAAACTATGACTATATGTGGATTGAACCTTGAAAATTCATGCTTCTCCCATGGACAATTATATGTTGCATGTTTACGTTTCGATAAACCACAACATTTATTAATATGCACAGAAAATGGAGAAACAAGAAATATCGTCCATAACTTAGCATTGCAATAATAAAATTAATTATCAATTAATAAACTTATAAAATTGAATTTGAAAATATTCATTTCAAACAAAAAAATAGCCAATTGTTAACACGTTGTTAACACGTTTTAAAAATTAAAATATGTATAGCTATATAAAATATTAAAAAAATATAAAAAACAAATATTTGTGTATTATTTACGGCGATATTTTTAAAATTTCAGCAAATATTAAAAAATATTTTTAATTTAGAACAAAAAATGAAACAACGATTAAGCTAGATGTGTAAAACATTAGTTAGAATAACTACTAATAGGACAAGGTTTATGTGGCAAAGCAACGTTTGCCGGGTCAGCTAGTAAGTATATAAAATTCTAAAATAACATTACAAATTTTAGTGCAAGTGACAATTCTTAACTATTTTTATCGTCTTTTGTGCGTGAAAAACCCTACCAACGCTTAAACAAAAGCCCTTTAAATTAGTCTTTCAAAGATGTGTATATAAAATAGTTGTGATTTTTATTAAAAAGAAAAAAAAAAAAAAAATAGAAATAACGGCACATTTTTTATTTAAGTTTAAACACTCAGTACCGAAACCGTTAAATATTTTATAACACTATACACGTCTTTGTACTGTTAAATATTTTATAACACTATACACAAGACAAATTTTCAGGGGTTTCGTTTAAGCCTTCGTAGGGGTTCGTAGTTCCACAAATTCATCTACATATACGGCTTTTTAAATAAGATATTCTCATTAATTTTCAATAAGGGTTTTTTGCAACTCTTATTATTTCTCTCACTTAGTTGGGCCCTTTTAATGTTTCATCATGTGATCCAAAGTATCTCTCTGTAAATTCTGAAAAGGATCCGATGATGAACATAAAGTAAAATATACCCAATTTTCCAAATTCAACTATCCAGGACTAAATTTTAAAAAATCAAAGTTAATTTTAGTTTTTATTTTTAAATATCTTCAATATTGATTGTTAAATTATGCATAAAATTTTAGTGTACATATTTTTAAATACTTATAGTTTTTTTTTTTTAGAAAATAAAGCGGACTTATACTTTTTTTAATTTTTATTCCCAGCAATATCCATACAATAATATGCAGAAGATTTTTATTTCCGCTTGAATAAATTAAAACATAAAACAAAAAATTTAGAACAGTGAACCTTTCAATGATAACTTTCTCATCATCAGTATAATATACCTGTCAATAAAAAATCATAATATTCATTATAGTTCATTTAAATCAAGACCCATCAGAATAAAAAAAAAATGTGGAAACCTATAAAGGAAAAGGAATGATAATAAAAAAAAAAAAATACTTACAATTTAACAAAAACTTCCTTTGTTATTCGATACAACTAAAAAAAATTCATATAAACATTTTTAACTTATAATAAACGGGGAAAAAAAAAATATTGAATTGGGGTCGACCCCGGTATTTAAAATTATAATAAAATTAAATATTATTTACTTTTTAAGCAACACTGTTATATACATATATATTTTCATATAGGTATGTAAATATGTTCATCAAAAGAAAATGTCAAGTTAAAAGTTATCAAGTAGGTATCTTTTAAATTTTATATTATATAACATGTATTATGTATGTAAATGTTACATATATATATATATATGTATGTTTAAAAAAAAAAACAAAGTTTCACCCCAAGAATTAAACGTAATTTCAATTTAAATATTGCACAACACTTTTCGAAAACTTGTATATATTTAAACTACAGATAAAATGATAAATTCTATAGAACAATAATTATTACAATTGTTACAATAATAAAATTGTAAAGAAACGCTTTTAAAAAAAAACAAGAGCTTGTTATTCATATGTGACATTATTTAATGTGCATAATCCGCAAGAGTTTTATGCGTCACAAAAAATTTGATATTCGATTTTTTTAAATTTAAATTGTTGGTATAAAAAGGTATTCTGGTATTTTCAATACGATTTGTAATGTATTTATTTTAATATTAAAAATTTGACCTGTGCAGAATTTGAAACTCTCAGTTAATGTTAGCAATATTACTTAACTCTTCGATCATTGTGGTCCCTGTTGTAATATTTTCAATTTAAGTTATTATACGAAATCATTATTTATTATTGCATTTTTTTTTAGTATTGTAGATTGGGAAATATAAAAAATTGTATTAACTTTAACATTAATTTTAAAGAAATCCAGGAGAATAAATTATCAATGAAAATAGCAGGATTAAAATTATATGGATACTGAGGAACGCAAGCATCCAAAGAGATGATATGTGGTGGATAGTAAAGGAAAGTTAGTAATCAAGAGTTAAAAAACTATGAATATCTCAAATACGTGTTCATACGGCGAAAACCTCATGAGAATATTTAACATTAATTTGAAACATTTCGAAGCTGCTTTTAAAAGAAACAAACCTATTCCTAAAAGAAATCTCTCCGATATGGAAGGAGATCACATCAATAAATACGGGCAATTGAAAGGTCGATATTACATTAAAAAGAATAATTCTAAGAATCACCCCAGCCACTCACATATCAGATATTTAACAGATTGAAGTTTGCAGGGTGGAACATCTACAACTAGCAATTAACAATAAGATAAATCGTCCAAGATTGTATCAAGACTATTTACAAACTTTTGAAAGTCTAAAAAAAAACAAAGTAGATATTAAATAAAGACAGAAAATAAAGAACACGTTATAGAAGTTTTCGGAATCGAGAACGGGATATAAGGAAAAGATCGTAACCAAACAAACGTAGTCTCCAAAAGTAAACAAAATAGATACAAAGTAAACCAACAAAAGGAATCTAATATACTACTGTTTATAATACTGTTACTACTGTTTATAATACAAACTACTGTTTATAATAGATTCCGTTTGTTGGTTTACTTTATATCTATTTTGTTTACTTTTGGAGACTACGTTTGTTTGGTTAAGATCTTTTCCTTCCTCTTCTAAAACGTGTTCTTTATTTTCTGCCTTTAATTAATATCTACTTTGTAAATAACTTTTTAGGCAACTTTTACTCTTCTTTTAATTTATTGAATCAGTAATTAATTATAATTTTGTCCCACATCCGAAAGGGAACTGCTCAAAAAAAAAAAATTAATTTATATTATTGTATATTATATATTTAATAAAAAATCAATCAATCAATCATTTTATTTAAAAGATCTTAATTCGTTCTTGTACAATTTAAATTGATTTTGACCCAGATTTTTAACTAAAAGTTCTAAAAGAAAATATTTCCGGTTTAAGTTTATATAAGATAGTGTCTGCGTTTTAAAATCGTTATATATAGTTATATTAATATTAAAATTATACTTAGATATTTATTTAAGGAAAATATCCTTTATATCAATTTCAAATATGATTTTTGGTTTTAATGTACCTATACTATTAATATTAAAATATCTTATAGTTGCAATTCTAAATGAATTAATTTTAACAAAATTTTCTTTTACTTTTATATTAAAAATTATTTCAGTTAGTCACACTGACACATTTGACAATATATTTCACCTTATATTAAAATAATAAAGGAAATTATTAAATAAAAAGAAATACATATTATAATTTTTTGTATGTTAATAATTCAAAAGAAGACACCTGGGATACACTATACGTTCATATGTAAATTAAACTTGTATATAAAGTACATTTATTATATATATATATATATAATTGTATCAATTGTCAATATATACCTTCATATTTGTATTTGATATACAAAAGTATACTGTCTATATATATAATATATATATATACAATTTATATCTTACCCATAAAATCAATGAAAAAAAAAAAAACATTAAAATACTTATTCTTTACCATTCAATTTCTATATTTGTACCTTTCTTACAGAAACAAAAAAAAAAAAACAAAAAAAAAAAAAATTTTGGTTTTTAAATAAAAAATAAAAAAAAAAGGGGATCTTACAAATATTGCGCGTTCAAAGAGGTCAAAATTGATCAAAATCGCGACAGTATAACAGTTTTATTGATGATCTGTTCAATATATTATATCTACCGTTTAAGTATTTTATTTAATTTTTTATTTCTTTTTTTTTTTTTTTTTTGTTTTTTTTTTTTTAAATTTACAATTTAGTAGGCTTTAAAATTTTCTAGATTTGTTAACAATAAAAACTCTTTGATTATTATGTCTTAAATTGATTGAATTGAAATTGAAAAGTGATAATTTTCACCCTTCTTATTTTTCTTTAATTCTTTAAAAGATATATAGATTATATACCACATTATATACCTATATACATATTATTTCCTCCCCAGTCCCGTTTTTATTTTCAATAATCATTAATTTCTAAATAATATCTAGATAACTTTTATATATGTTTGTATATTTTTTGAAATTTTTTATATAAAAGATAAGAATCAAAATGTAAATATTTATTGGAAAAATGAATGAATAAGATAAAAATAATACGGTGTCTTATAATATTAAATTTATTTAGAATTATTTTTAAATTATTTCGGTAATTGATTTTATTAATTTTAGAAAATTTAAAAATTTTCTGAACAAAACAAAAAAAAAAAACAAAACTTCAAATTAAAAATTCTATTAAAATGCTAGAAATATTCAGTCCATTTTATTGATCCAATGATAAAAATATGTTCCTTGATTGACAACTACTAATTTTAATGAAAAAAAAAAAAAAATCTATTGGATTTTGATGTTCAAGGGTCATTCATTCAAATTTAAATATTAAAATTTCTTTGAATTTTGTATTAGAATTTATACAAAATATAAAAAAAATTTCAAATTTTTATTCCATGAAAATTCAATGAATAAAAAGGATCAAAACATGTAAAAATAATTAATATTAAAAATTCAAATTAAGTGACCAAACCAGGATTTTATTTTTATTTAGATATATATCTAATAGATATTATATATAGTATAGATATATTTTAAACATTATAAATTGAAAATTGTAATAGATTCTGTTTTATGAATAATTCATATTATGAAATTTTCATGATCCTGGTAATCTTTAAGAAAATTAAATATTCTTCTTATAAAATTAAATGCATTTAAATAAATTCTAAGAATTTTTTGATCGGTCTACTGTTTATTTTTTTTTTTTAAATTTTATTAGATCATATTTAATTCAGAATTGTGATCTACTTACATGTTCTATACTCTCTATATAGTTTGATTTGATTTTGATATTCTTCCAGTCCCATGTATATATACCAAATGGTGACAATCATGTGGTGGTGGTGATGATGGCTATCAAATGCTTATAATCATGTATTTTAACGTGAAATTATTAAAAGCCGATCGAAATAAAGATTTTATTTATATTTTGAACTAAGTTCGTAAGTTTTTAAATCAGAATTCTCTATAGTAGAATTTCTATTTCCTTGTATTTTCTAATCAAAAATAAGTTAAAGTAATTGATTTTTTTTATTTTTGAGGAGTGTGTTACTGTTGTAACTATTTCTGTTGTTTTATTCATTTCATTATTCTCAGAACTTTTGTATTTCTTACTTAATCAACACGGCAAATATGTAAAATCTATCTGTATTCTGTATTCTAAACACTTCCAAATTAATCTGTAAAGCAAATAATTTTTCTTTAATGCACTGAAAATGTATCTGTATTTTTTGATTCTATAGAAGCTTGTATTGTATCATTTCTTCTATATAGAAGCTTGTATTGTATAATTTATCAATATTAGAAGTTAAATAAAAATAATTCTGTATCAGAACTATTTTCGTTAAAAATCTAAAAAATTGGTTTAATAGATTCTTTCGCATTGTACTTTTTTAAATTTCGACAAAGGTTCAATGCAGCCAATAAAATAAAATTAGATGATTGTATATTACATTAAAGAAACCTACCAACTAAATAATGTATTTTTTCGATAATGCGTTTTGATAGTTTGTTTTATCTATTTTACTTATATTTCCTAATGATTATTTCTAGCCTACTGATGTCAAAATTAATTTTGTGATCTTCCGAATTTTCTTTAGGGAAAACTTCCTCTTTTATTGCTTCCTTTAAATTTTATTCTTATAAAAAACCATAGTAACACTATAAAATATTCTACCCCATTTAACATAAATTGATTTTTTGACCAAGATTTTTCAAATTCATTTTACCTAACAAATATTTGATGAAAAAAAAAATCTAATCAGCAAAAGATTTTTAAAACATATTTTTATAACTAATTATAAATTTAATTCTAAAAGACTACTTTTATCCATCTAATCTTTTAAACACTTTGTTGGAACAAATTACATATAATTTTTTTTGAAATAATTTGATCCTTCCTTCCTTCAGTCATTAATTTCAATTAATCTGAAAATTTTCTGATATTTAACAAAAAATCTGTTAAATTTTTAATTTCCTGAATTTTATTTTTTTTTTTTTTTGCTTTTTTTTTATAACCGGAACAGTTAATAACCAGAACTTATAAGGATATATGGAAAAAAATAAATATTTGATATCAAGTCGGAAATGAAGAATTAATTTTTATTAAAATAAGATGACTGAAAAATTGGATTTAACAAGTTAAAAGTCATGATTCTAGTGAGTTTGCTAACAATTTACTGTTCGTTCCATAGGATTAAAAATTAAATATTTGACCAAATAAAAACAAAAATTTTATTTTTTAATTCATTATAATCATATTTACCTGTGAGCAAGGTGTTTATATTAAATTGCAGCAGTCATTTTTTGCACATCTTTACAGTTTATTTAATATATAAAAATTATATGTTTGGATCACAATGGAGTTTTTGTAGGACTATAACATGAAATATGATAAATGATATAATATGTCACAAGGGCCAAAAAAAAAGAAAAATCATATTTCAGTATTAGTGAAGAACACAGGAATGAAAGAAAAAAAAAAAAAAAAATGAATCTTTTTATTATTTGACAATAAAATTAAACAAAAATTTAAACTATTATAATGGAAAAAGGTATATATTTTTGCCACGGGCCGGTGTTATTACACAATTTAATTGTTTTCAAGAGTTGATTTAGCTGCACTTTAATTCAACGTAACAAAAAAAATAAAAAATAAAAAATTAAATCTCTGCAGCTTTACCTTTTTTTTTTGTTTGTTCTGCTTTTTTATTTATGTATGTGTGTATCTCATTTTATATAAATATAATTTCTACTGTATAAAAACAAAATAATAAAGGATAAAGTTAATGTCCTTAAAATCAAATCTAAGGATTCATTCTTTTCAATGACAAGATTTTTTTGCTATAAGATTTATTTAAGAATTTCGAATTTTTTTGTTGTTTTTTTTTTTTCTTTGGTCCATTTTTTTTTATTTTTATAAAGAATATTTCACCTGGTATTTTAATTGAATATCAGGACATTACAGATTATATGTACATATATACAGTACACCTTGCCAATATACATATTATGTACTAAATATGTATATGTACATAATTGAAATCTTAGAAAACAAAAAAATCTTTGCAAATAAAATTTAAAAATTCTTTATTTTTATTGTTTTTTTTTTTTTAAAGAATTTAAAGAATCATTCATTAAGTCTGGGTTTGTGTTTTATTGAAAGATGCACCTGGCTCTAAAACAGGTATGATACTTTTTTAATTCAATTCATTTTTTATTTAATTTTTTATTTCTATTATTATCATTTTTGTTTAGAAATTGAATTAAAAAGGATGGCGGTAATATTTTTTTCTTTCTATTTATTATACTGAAAAGTGTCGAAATAGGGAGTTTCAGTATTTGATTTGTGATTTGTTCGAAAACAAAACAAAAATTTATGATAAGGTTCAGATATATGGTTTTATTATTTATGATTTCTTTTTCTTAATTTTGGCGCAAAAATAATTATATATGTTACTGATATTTAATCTACTAGCTTTGGTTACCTTTTTTTTTTATATTTTTTTTTATAAAGTATTAAGTTAAAGTTTTAATATAAATTGCAAAATTATGATTAGTCGTTGTTTTAACTATGAATATAATCAGTTACACTATGATTAAGAAGAGGTAAATGGTTATAGTCGGCATTTTCTAACTAGATTATTCTAATAATTGATTTTTGTTCCAAATTTTTAAATGGGAAACGGAAAAGGTATAACTCCATAAAATTTTCTTAATATTTTTAGAAATTTCATGGTTTTAAAAGAATTTTAGAATTAGTTGATTAAAGTAAATTAGTCGAAGTAATGAATCAAAATTAATTTTGCATTGAAAAAATTATTATTGTACAAAAGAAATGTCAAAATATTATATTTAAGATTAAAATGCCATCTATTAAAAATGTCTGATATCATTTCAAATAGTTAAGGACTAAGTTTTTCGTATTTGATTTTTTTTTTTTTTTATTTTATTTCTGTAATTTTGTATGGGGTTTTTAGTTTTTACGTAAATTTTAAATTTTATGAAGAAAAGATTAAAGAGTAGCAATATTGAATATGATTGTATTATAGTATGAAGTCCATCATCCTTTTCTTTTCAGTGAATTCAATAAAATGTTAAGAAACTATAAACTTCAATTCCATATACATATAATTAATACAGCTTTAATATAAGCAGATGAAAACTAACTACCACTCGTATATAATACATCCCTATATTGGAATACTAAAATCAACAAGGCTTTTATAAATTTTTGTACAATTATAAAAAAAAAAAAAAGAATGTACCGCCCAGATATCTTTTGAAACAAATTATGAAAACTAGAGGCTAACAAAATTTCATTTTCATTAAAATCCATTTGCCGAATTTTCATTATTTCTAAAAATCTATTTTTTTTAATGAAAAACATTCTTTTATTACGAAAATCGGTAAAAAAAAACACTCGCTAGATTTTCGAATTAGTTACATAATCAGGGTTTCAATAATTTGTTCAGCGGGGTTTGTTAGACGTAGATTTTTATAGTAGAAATACTAAAAATAGCATTTTGTAATTTATTAACTTACTAGTAAAAAAGCCCGTCATACGACGGGTATAAGTAGAAAAATATAGCTTTTGTGAAAGTTTCCTCAGTTTTATGAACAATTTAATTTTAGTAAATTTATTCAAATACTTATATGTATTATATTTAGATATTGATAAATGTAAAATTTATTGCTAAAGTGTTTTAAATAATGAAAAACCTCAATGATGCTGTGAAGTAGTTTCTTTCAAAAATGTAATAAAAATGATTATTTAATAAATCTCATCTCTTGTAAATTTTGTCTAATAAATCTCATCTTTGTCAAGCTTTGGATTAAAAAACCAAAGGTTGGATTAAAAACCAATGGTAAATAAATTTTTGCCAATAGTAACAAAAATTTTCGCTTCGAAAAAAATACAGTATCAAACTTTATAATTTTGAAACTAAACTACACTGATCTGATGCATTTACCTAATTATAATATATAGTACACTTGTTATATTTTTCTATGGTTGCCATAGCAAATGCTTCAAAACTTTCTTTGTTATATTTTTCAAACAAATTTTTACTCTATCCGTAATAATATTCTGTCTCTTTATCTATCGCTTTCTCTACAAAATCTTCACACCGTAAGTTTTACGCACCTTTTATGTAAAACAATAAAAATTGGCTGTGCATATAATGTTGAAGTTTTAGAAAATAAAAATCATAAAAGAAGCATAAAATTAAGAAAATGTTACACATTCAAAATTTAATTGAAAATTGTGATTCTATAATTTAAATTGCGCTCCTTTAAAAGCTTTGGTTTTACGCACCGCTTTATTTTTTTATAATTTCTACTTAAAAATGCAACTCTTTAAAAACTTTGATTTATGCACTGCCTTGTTTTTTCATTCTTTTTATAGCATAACATTTTAATTCTTTTTTTCTATCTGTTATATGGGTAAATATCAGATGTACGTTTCTTTCTTTTCATAGCATAGCATAACATTTAATATTTCTTTTTTCTATCTGTTATGTACGTAAATATCAGAGGTATGTTTTTTTCAATTAAAATCATAACATTTTAATAGTTCTTTTTTTCTTTAAAAATATTTAAAAACAATCAAAGTAACATTTTTGTTCTCTTTTTTTTCTATTCGTTTTTATTTTTCTTCGCAGTATTACATTTTACTTTTTTTTTTTTGTTTTCTGTTATTTTTTTTAAATATTAAATTTATACATCAGTCTATTTAAAAAATATAAATTATAACCTATAGAACATTCTGAATTTTTTTTTTGTTCGTTTATGTTTACCGTCCATTCATTCATATAAATAACTGTTGCCTATATAAAAAATAATAAATCTATAATAAATCTAATATATGTGTACCCCTATTTTTATTCATATATCTATATTATGGGCTAAACTTCTGATTCTAAAATTGTACTATATTATGGCAAAATTTTTAAAAATTAAGAAAATGTTACTTAGCAAAATTTAAATAAAAATATTATTGCAATTTTATAATGTTCTACTTAAAAATACGACCCTCTAAAAACTTTGATTTATACACTGCCTTGTTTTTTCTTTCATTTCATAGCATAACATTATAATATTTATTGTTTTCTATCTGTTATATGGGTAAATATCAGATGTACGTTTCTTTCTTTTCATAGTATAACATTTGTTAAATTAACATTTAACATAACAGTAGGGCACGCTACTCAGCAGCAGGAACTTGTCTTTTATTATATTTAGATTGTTTTTTCTTTCATTTCATAGCATAACATTATAATATTTATTGTTTTCTATCTGTTATATGGGTAAATATCAGATGTACGTTTCTTTCTTTTCATAGTATAACATTTGTTAAATTAACATTTAACATAACAGTAGGGCACGCTACTCAGCAGCAGCAACTTGTCTTTTATTATATTTAGATAACATCCCTTTTAATTATTTTTTAATTGATATAATGTATAATAAAGCATTTAAAATACTGGGGGTTGCCGCTTTCAAGCATCTATTAAACGAAAATAATTTAAACCCTAAATTTTAGAATCCCTATTATTTAATTTTGGTAATATAACAAAACAGTAAAGAGTTAAAACTGAATTTTTTAAAATATTATTTTCATATTTTTTGATTTTTATTACTTTTTAACTTTAGTTCATTTTCCTTTCTGACATTTATTAACATTTTTTTCTTTTAATTTCTTTAATTTTTTCTAGTTTATAAATAAATAATAAAATTTATTCTTTTGACGTCAGTTTATTCTGGCATTAATTCGCAGAGCCAGTTTTAAATATTTCATAAAAAAAAAAATCATATTTAAATAAACTGAAAATGTTGGATTTTTCATTCGCGATAAATATTTTCTTTTAATAAATTCCTGAAGCGGTTTTCCATTCCTGTAGTAATATTTATTTATACATTTTCGCATTAGAATTTTTTAAAATATTTGTCTATATTTATGTTGTCTAATCTCAAACAATACGATTAGAATAATCAGCCCGCGAAAAACCAATATTTTGTATCTAGTTGAAATCCAGTTAATCTTTTTTGAATAGTGAAGTTATTCTACAATGAAAAGGAATTGAATTTTACTACAAAGTCAACATAAACAAAATATTTTATATTGAACGATTGTTTTTAACGAAATATTATATCCAAAATCTAATGTATACTATTCATAAATCATAAAAAATTTAACGAAAGAGAACAAAAGAAAGGTAAGAAAATAAAATATCTAACTATATTCATAAGAAATCCAGGTGAAATTGATTTATAAGAACAAAAAGAATCAAAAAATCATTTATTCTCATTATTCTCTTTTACTCTCCCTTTTTTTTTTTCATTCTCTGAAAGAGAAATATAGTTTTGTTCTTTAGTAGAGTACAAACACAATATGAACACAGAACAATATATGTTTATGTTTAGGTGGATTAGGGTTGAGCGCATCCCCATATTGTCCATATGTATAGCATTAGTATTAATAATCTTTTATTATATGTATTGTTATTGAAATCGGTTGTTCACGGTTGCCGCGATCATTTAAATTTCTGTTATAAGGAAGTTCTTAATTTTTTTTTTCGTAATTGACTTACGTACACGTATATATAAAAAAAAAAAACTGTTCTGCTTCATAAGCCACTGAGAATAAAAATATTTATAAGGAAAACAACAAATAGATTTTATTTTTTTTTTTAGTGGAGAGGGGAGTTTAAGTCTATATAAGTGAATCTTTAGTAACCAATACCTGTCATTAAATTTCAATCACTCAACGAGATCACAACAATAATTAAAAGTGAAATCAATAAATAAATCAGAACTATTCTAAGTAACGGTGATTTTGTTTTAATTTTTTACAATATTATGGAAGTTTATAAAAAATGTCCATTAAAGAAACGTCCAATCATTGTAAATGAATGTAAAAATGAAGAACCAGAAGATTTATCATTTAAAAGAAATTATAGGCAACAAGAAGATGAAGAGGATATAAAAAGACATTTTGATTTATCATCGAATTCATATTATGATTCATTACGTAAAACAAATGAATTTGGTTATTGGTATAAATCACTAACAGACACTTTTAATCCTGAACATCAATTAACAATGACACCAGGAATATCAAATGATGTACAAGTTGTATCAGCATTTAAAACTTATCACAATCCAACACATGTAGTCATTAATCAACAATATGATACTTTAACTAATATTCATTTACGCGGATTAACTAATCTAGAAATAAATAATTTCCATTATGATACATATTTAAATTCTAATGGTTTAAATTATCATTCAAATGAAATGACAACATTAACAGCAGCAACAACAAAAACATCAGAAAATATTAATTATCATAAAGATTATATTACATATAATTTAACACCACCATCAAGTCCAGCTTCAATAATATCATCATCATCATCATCAGAACCTGAAGATTTATCAATACGTAATGGAGAATTTTTAATTGAATCTTTATTATATTCACCGTTATCATCATCATCATCAGCATCAATATCATCATCATTTAAAAGGCATAATATTGAAAATTGGAAAAATTCAAAATCGTTTTCAAAACAATTAAATAATAAAAAAAATGATCATGAATTACAAATTTATAGATTTCAATGTGATAAATGTCAAAAATCATATTCAACAAGTACTGGCCTATCAAAACATCAACAATTACATTGTCCAGCAGCTGAATGTAATAAAATTAAAAAAGAGTTTTGTTGTAAAAGTTGTAATAAAATATATACATCATTGGGTGCACTTAAAATGCATATTCGTACTCATACATTACCATGTAAATGTCCACATTGTGGTAAAGCATTTTCACGTCCATGGTTATTACAAGGACATATTCGTACACATACTGGTGAAAAACCATTTTCTTGTAATCATTGTCAAAGAGCTTTTGCTGATCGTTCAAATTTAAGAGCTCATCAACAAACTCATGTTGAAGTGAAAAAATATATTTGTGAAAATTGTTCGAAATCATTTTCAAGAATGTCATTATTATCAAAACATGTTGCTGGTGGTTGTTGCGGTATTCAATTACAAAGTTATATTTAATTTTTTTGTTTTTTTTTTTAATTATTTATTTAATTTTTAAGCTTTAAAAAAAAATATACCAAAAATTATAAGTTAGAATATTAAATTAGTGTTAAGTTTTTTTTTTTATAAATAATTTTGATATTTTTTTTTTTTTTTAAAAAGAAGACATAATGTTTTTTTTTAAATAAGTTTTGTATATTGAAACTGTTTAGATCTCTAGTCTACATTATAAGGGAAAAAAAATGTGCCTGATATTTGAATTAAATTTAAATAATTAAAAAAAAAAAAATTAATAATGGTTTTTGTTTTTTTTTTTGGTAGAATTTAGTTTAATTTTAAACAGCAGATCTGCAGTTGACACCTTCTCTAAGTAAGTACACTTTTTCTTTTAATTTATTTTGTCTAATAAAATGAGAAAATTTGGGAAAAAAGTAGAAAAAAATGTAATAAGATGCTTGCCTTTTATTTAAAATTATTTTCAAAAATTTGAATTTATTTTTCGTTATTTTGTAAATCTTTAAATTATTTTGAAAAAATTTTTAACTGATTACATTCTTAACAACCATTTCAATTATGTTGATGTTCATGTTTGATAAGGGAATTAAAAAAAAACTATTCTTACACCTGGTCCTTACACATTTTATTCACTCCAACTCTATGAGATGCTCGTTTGTTACAGGGGTATTATAAAACCACTAATTTTATGGTCTAATATTATTTTTATTTGAATTTCGCAAGCATCTGTTTTAAACCAACACTTTAGCTTAGACAGTAATTTTGCCCTATATTTTTAAACAATTTTTATATACATTTTACCTAAAAACAACTCTGAAGTTTAGTTACATTTGCGCTGCTAATCAATCAAAAACTTGGACTGATTTTCTTTCAGTATCTTAAAGTGTAGTATAAGATTATCTGGAAGTTACTAAGTTGTATAGAAAATACAGATGATGTTTTTTTTTTTTGCAGTGTTGACAACAAACAAATTACTATATCTAATTTTAAAATATCTAAATAACTCCAGTCAATAAATAACAATACTTGAAATCTATTTTATTTTTAATGTAAAGTTCTGGAGCAAGGTGATTTGGCATAGTATACAACTATTTAGTTAATCCCCGTTTTAAATCCTCTTAAATATAGTTCCATTAAACGAAACTAGTATTTTAAATGTCCTTAATTAGAGCTGATAATTTCATTTAAGTGAAAAAAATTAATTTATTAAAGATTTTTTATGGTACCATTATCAAGTGTGTTACAATTTCAAAAAACGGTCTTTTTAAATTTATTTAATAAAAAAAAAAAAAAAAACAACCTTAAATCAAATTATAGCAAGTAGAAAGTCAATAATCTCATATCCATATCAAATTTCACAATTTGCTGCAAAATTGTAACAAAAAAAAAGAATAATATGCAAATCATGTTCTGAAAAAAATATACGACATGTTATCGTCAAAATGTGGTTTTTATACCATTAATAATATAAGAATGAGGAAGATGTCAGTAATGGTTTATATACCTATTACTTACTTATATAGTATAACAGTGATTAAGTTTATTTAAATGACTATTAAAATGGAAAAAAAAAAAAAACAATTATATCACTTAAAGAAGTCATCTAATGCATTTAAAAATAATTAGTAAGGCACAGATTTAATACGAATTAATATTTGTTGAACCACAAAAACAAAATACATACCTACATAAAAGTCAACTGTTTTAAAATAAATCAAGTTAAAAAAAAAAATATATTGTCTAAAAATTAAAATGAATTGAGCTACTGCAATTTTTATAATATTGTGAAATCAATTATTTAAGATTGATTACTTTTTAAAATTTGATTAAATCTTATTCTGATTTTAAATGAATATCAATGATTATCTATATGCGCTTATTTTTAATTTTAGACAACTCATCATTTTTTTATTCAGATAAGTTGAATGAAAATTGTCTAATCAGTTAAAAAAAAATCTAGTATGTAATTTGTTTTAGATCATCTAAATGTTAAGATTTTAATCAATGTATGCTTTTTACAAAGTTATTATGAAATAAAAGAAGCCACTATAAGAAATCACAAATTATTCTAAAACATTCTTGGTTAAACGCAAAATGTAAAATAAAAAAAAAAATAATAAAAAAAGAAACGAAAGAAAAGGGAAGAAATATCACCGTTATTTCAATTGCCATATTGAATAATAAATTAAATAAATTATAATAATAATATTATCTATTCATAAGTGTTTTCTTATTTTTTTTTTTAAGATTTAAACATCTTTAAAACAATAATAAATTTGTATTTAATTGTTGAAAAACTTTTAGTTCTATCTTTGTCCTACAGTGATTCACAGTATCATTTTATTTTTAAAATACATTATAAAAACCGTTGAATTAATTGATTTTCATTTTAATCTAGTACAATGAAAAACCATGAAATACCAATTCTATTTTTAAAAAAAATAAGCATTAAAAAACTATTGAAATATCAGTGATCCTACATTTGATCTTCAGCGATCCACAAATGAATCTCTTAAATTTATTTATTTAAGAATCCACCTCTATTTAAAAACGTATGATATAACAAAAAAATTCTAATTCAAAAAGGACAAACTGATCTACTATGAGTTAGTGTCTCAGCTCTACTCTACTACCAAATGTTTTTTTGTATTAGTATTTTTTTTTTTTTTAGTGCATTTCTCTGCCACATAAATGTGAACAGGAAATTACACAGCTTTTGCTCAGGCATGGCTATAAATTTCGTAAGGGGGAATAATTCTTATGATGTGTGTGAGATTCGAAATCACACTCCCTCGCTGCTTACAGCGTATTTTATACGCTCTTATCGACTAAGCTACCGAGGAACCCTTGTATTTGTATTTTAAGTGTATCTAGAAAATATTAGTCAATATAAGCTTGTGTTTTAAAACTTTAGTTATATCTAATTATATTACAGAAAGATTGACAGACATTTAAAGATAATAACTGAAACATTTTTAAGTTTCTGTGTAATAATAAGTTTAAAATTTATTTTACTTGATCCATTTCACAGGGTGAACGACACAACAATAAAAATAAACAGTTTAGAATAGAAAGAATAGAAAGAAGGATTCAATGTACTTGATCAATAAAAAAAAAAAAAAAAAAAAAAAGAAGAAAAAAAGTGCGTTATAAGTATGAATTTGCGGAGAAAATTCTTTTGATCACATATGATCACTCCGGCTTGTTTGTGCAAATATTTTTAATTTTACAGTTTATTGATAAATATACATACATATATATACATATTTATAGTTAATAGAAGGGCATATTTCTATTTTTGTTTTTTTTTTTTTTGTATTTTTTTATTTACATTTTACAACCTGTCAAGAAGTTTATGGTAGAAAAATATCAGTACTTTATGTGGTTACGTTCTTAACGGGATCTATTTTATAATATGTATATAGTTTTTCCCTATTTGGTTTTCCTTGAACTTGTCATGTTGCATTTGCATGAGTTCACATTTTATATTGGCATCCATGCTAAACAAAATTAATATTGGCATTGTCTATCTAATATAACGTTTGATTGAATTTTGCAATTTAATCTATTTAGTATTTAATTATAATAAATCTTTGATGTAATTGAACTGGAATTGAATTTTTTATTTTTGTTTTAATTACATAGTAAATATTAGAAAAATTAAAATAAGGTAAATGAATTTAAAATAAAATTTAAGGTAGGTTTAATTTTTTTTTTTTTATTTTTGTGTCAATCCAATCATTCCAAAATAAAAATTTCAAAATCTCTTAGCAAAAATTTTATATTTATATATTCTGTCAAAAAATAATTGTTTAATATAAATGTCCTCAAAAATAACAACCTTGATATAGATTTACTCAGGCATTGGGATTGAGAAGTTTACAAAATTTACTAATCAAAAAGAAACGCTGTTCAATCTGTAGATACTACAGATGTTATCAAAAAATTTCATTAAAAGAAGAATATTATTTTTTAAGGATACAAAGTTAATTCAGGTGTTTTATCTGTTTGATAACTATTCCATATTGATCATTATTCATTAGTCTCAAGGATCCAATATATCGAATGTTAACAAAAAATTTTAATTTATACTTTATAACTCAACTATGAAATTATAACAAATTAAATTGTATTGATTGCAATTTAAGGAATTACGTCAACAGACATTTTTTTCTCCTTCTTTTACTCCCTTAGGGACCATAGGACTGCTACATAGCTTCTCCACCGTACTCTATTTTGGGCCATTTGTTTTAATTATGCCCATGTTTTACCGTTCTCTTCTATTTCTTTCGATATTGTTCTTCTATACATTCTAATAGACTTAATACTGCCTTATGTATAGTAATTGAATGCGAAATTCCTTACATAAATTGTAATAATAAGAACATATTTCAAACATATTTCCACTTCTCTTATTTATTATCCTTCATGTTCTTATTATGGTTGTTAAGATCCATCACTTAAATGAATTGGATGAGTGATGTTTTTTGATGATTTGCTAAAAACATGTGTTGTGAATATTATTTGATCTCTAATTTTATAGTCTGGGTGTGGGATTATTCTTGGTTGGTCGGCATAAATTTTTTTTTGGAATTAATTTTTGACTACTTGCTAAAAAAATATGTCGATCTCGAATTTTTTTCTGTATAGTTTCAGCATCTGATATGAGCATATTAGACAATATTGATGTAATGTTGGTGGAATTTGCGGAATGAAGCTTTCTGATTTTATGATTTATTTTGAAGCATGATTAATATCATCTATTGGACGTAATTCTCGACAAAATGAATTAGTGAGAATGAGAATAGAGACTGCAGTATAACTTTTGCATTCTGATTTTGTAATATTCATAAAAAATTCTATTGATGGTAAAAATTCTACACAGATATACAATAGTGTCAAAATTTTTCATTAAGTACAGTACATAGTACAATATTTAAATATTTCAGCACTGGCTTATTTTAATGTAAATAATTTCATCCAGTTACATCTTCAAATATCAATTGATACCTATCTAATGTGATTGGTGACCGTTTTAAAAGCTGTATTGTGGTAAATTTATCATTATATCTGTAAAAAGATTCATTTAAAGTTACCCTTAATAAATGTGTTAGTTTCTTCGCTGCACAACGGATTCTTTTACATAATCATATTTTTGGTATAGCTAAAGATGCATCTAGGTGTACGGGTTTCCTGTATCGTTGTAAAGCCTTCTTTTCATTTTCTGATCTCCTAAATATATATAAAACATATATAAGACCAAAGATGGAGTACAATGCACATATTTGGGCAGGAGTTTCCAAAACGGCATTGGAATTTCTCGATAAAATGCAAAATAGAGCAATTCGTCTAATAAATGATCCCAATGTCACCTCTACGCTCTCCGCACTCGGTTTACGGCGCCTAACAGGAACACTTACCCTGTTTTATAGATACCTTATAGGATTGGGTTCTTGCTCTATCGAGATTAAAAGTTTGATGCCTCCTCTCAAAGCATTCCAAAGAGAAACAAGGAGAGCCTCTGCTGCCCATCCCTATGTAGTTCAAATTCCCAGATGGCATAATTCGGCTTATGGAAATTCGTTTTTAGTACGAACATCACGAATGTGGAACCATTTTCCACCCCATGTGCTCCCCAGAATTGGTGATGATTATATTTACAATGTGCAAAGATTCAAGGTGAATATTAACAACTTTGTTCACAATATGCCTGCCAATTTGAAATCTATTTTCATTCCTTAACTCAACTTCCTATGACCAGGCAGTACAGTAGTACTAAAGGTCGTATAACCTATTGTTTGGTCAAAAAGGTAGGTGGTGTTTAGTGGGTTAAAGTCCCACACACTCATAGAGAAATCGTGCTCGTTTTCACTTTTCTATAGTGTCTTTCGATGATTCCCACCTACCCTCGCAAAAAAAAAAAAAAAAAAATCGTTTTATTAATCCGATCTTAGGTCTATCCACCAATACAACAAATTAGCTTTTATAATTAATTTTTATAAAATAATTATTTAATTTTCATTTTTCAATCTAACAGTCATTAATTTTTCTGTTTTTAAAAGGATCTAAAAATCTATTAATTTAGTTTTAGTTTTGGCATAATTATTGTATGTTTTAATTTAAAAGGAAGTCCTTCTTTTTCCACTTACACGTGTTTTTTTAATTATTATTCAAAATAGGAAATATGAAATTTTCAAATATAAATCATAAAATCAATTAAATAAATCTGATCAAAAGTGCAGTGCGGAAGTTGCCAGTCTTTCAGGCGGAAAGGTATCTTATTCAAATCCCGGTTACGTTAAAATATTATATATAAAATATAATAAAATAATTTAAACAAAATAAATAAATTTTATTATATAACAAAATTATTTATATACAAAATAAATTAAATACTTGTGCTGAGATGGCCCACATGCCTTTAAAACAAACTGTTCTAAAAATATCGGCAAATATTTATATCTGAACGGTAAGAAATAAAATAAAAATATAATATGAAAATAAATACTTTAGATTAATTTTCCTAATGAGTATTAATCTACTTACATTATAACATCAACGGTAATAAATTTTACAATTTACAAATTATTTTAATTGAAATCAAACCATAATAAAAATAAAACTTATAATTAAATGGATTGTATTGAAAGTTGAACCATATAATTAGTATTTTAAAAAAATTTTTAATGTTCATAAATATAATTCAATATATTAATTACATTCAAATTCAATAATATATAACCACAATTTAATATACACTTGTATAATATGTAATAATGTCCATTACTAAACAATTAAACAAAAAAAAAAAAAATATCTATAGATTTAAATTTTGTTTTTTCATTTTAATTTTCATTTTCAAATTATTAATTACTGAATTTTATATTTAACATTTGTTCTATAGCCGCCTAAATGACTAATTTAAATACATAAAATGTTATTTAGTTAAAAATAAAATATTAAATATCAAATGTGAACTTTGTTGCAATAATTTATATAAGAACCAAAAAAACAAAACGCAAGCACCAAAACTATAGAAATCGTGAAAAATCAATGCAAGTAGCCAAGTATATGAAAATATATTGGATATTTTTTCCAAGTATAAAATTAAAGTAATAAATTTTATTTCAATTGAATGTAGTTGGATATCTTGTAGATGTATCTTATGGATACATATATAACTTATAGTTGAATAGAGGTAATGATAGGCCTACAATAATACACAATAATACAAAAACAAAAAAAAAAACATAATATGTAATAATAAAATTAATTTTGTTTTTTTTTTTATTTTGGTTAACATTTTCTAAAAAAAATTTAGATAAATCTTTAATGGATGTCTTTAATAAAAATAGATGAAAAATATTTTTATCAACATTTATGAGTACACCATATAAAAGTGGTGGGCATATAGATATATATAAATTAAACTCTAAACTTTTCAATAAATGTTTTGTGCTGAAATTAATATTATTTATTAGTAAATATACAGGGTGTTTGGAAATAAATGGTATATATTATTTCTTAGCTTTTATGAATCTTAAAAACATAATATCAATACAATATTCTTTTTATTAAGACACTAATACGGACAGCAGAAGTTCATCTAAATCAAATTTTTGGTGAACTAAACTATTTTAACTGTGGCACTTTAGATGTTCTTTAGTTGTTCTTTATTTGAATTGTATAGAGAAGTTTATAGCAATTTTTTGTTTTTTGCATAAAACTAAATCTAACTATAGTTATAAAATTAAAATTCAGTTAAAAATGGATTCAAGATTTTTTTTTTTTTAAATTATAGGTTAAATATTATCTAAATGGTTCTGTGTCCAACATCCATTCTTTTTTTATTTCTTGGTTAGGTTTTTTTTCGAAGCTTTTCTTATTTCTTATCAAAAGTATTCCTCAATAAAAAACATTTTATATTGCACATTTTGCAACCCAGACTAAGTCTTTGTTTCATTCTAATTTCCACATATTTTTCCAATTTTTAATTATATTTTTTTTGTAACACCCTGTAAACAAATTAAATGAAGTATGTATAATATTAAAGTACTGAAATAAATCTAAAGTTCATTCGTAATCTATCATTTTATTTTGTGGTTGGTTGGTCTATGACCACCCAATTGGACAAAAAATGACAAATTATAGAATAATTCGAGGAGCACTAAAAAAAAAAAAAAAAATTATTATTATGTTTTGTTTCGTTTGTTTTTTTCTTTATTAGTAGATTCATTGTCCAGCAACAAAATCGAAGTGATACAAATTTTTCAATCCTAATACAAAAAATAATTTATTTACATTACATATATATATATAATTTTACCTTGATCTGGTAATCTCATTTATAAAGTTCACTATATATACTGAAGCAATTATTTAAGAAAATGAATAAATCGTTGTTTTATTAAAAGCAAAACAAAAAATCCTTAATTAAAGAAAAAAAATAAAATAAAAGCACTTTAACAAATATTCAGTGTTTGAGACCATTTTGTTAAAATGTTGGAAACTGAAAGTTAATATTCATCTTAACATCTTATATTCTATCTTATTGAAATAAAATGCACAATGCATGACATATAATAAAAATCTGGAATATGGAATAGAATTTTTAATATTGAAATAGAGATGATGAAAATGCGAGAAAGGAAATCCTTGTACGTCAAAAAAAAAAGCTTAATTATTATTAGTATACATTCTCTGACACGGTACTATATTTTGTTACCGATGAACAAATAAGCATTGATGCAACAAATAAATTAATTTAATCTGCAATTATACTTTTCTATATTCAATATTTTTTTTTTTATTTTTAATTGAATTCAAGATTGCAAAGAAACTGGAGAAAATCATAATACAAAAAGGTTAAATTTCAATTTTCTTTCATTAATGAGAACCTGTCTAAAATTACGATAAATTTCTTCATTTACCACTTTATTCTTCTTTCTTCTACAGCTAATGTATTTTTTATTTTTTTTTTTTATTCATCCATTCAATTGTATTTCGTTATCATGTTACTTGGAATATCAAGTTCAATTGCACTATTAATCTATGAATGTAAATGCAATGGGATTTCTTTTTAAGGTTTAGGTTTTTCTCATTTTTTGGGTCAAACCATTAATTTATTTTGAATATGTAATATATCTACTATAACAATAATAATAATTGTTTTTTTTTTCCTTCATTTTTTTCAAAATATTTTTTTAATTTTTTTTAATTTTTTTATTTCATTAAAAAAAAAAATTACCTTTCAATTGCCATTGATTTGTTTTTACTTACATAAATTAAAGAAAAACAAAAGAAACAATAAAGCTAAAACATAAGAAGGGATCCATCTAGATACAATAAAAAAATTACTTAAAAAACTTGACCAAAAACATAAAAAAAATTTATTTCACAGTAGTAGATCTATCTGTAGTTTCAGGTACCTGCTGTATAGTCTCCATATTTAATTATATTCAATTTTAGACAAACCTATTTTAATTGATTATGTCGAGCATCTGTCAAAATAATACCACCTTATAATAAAGAAAAACGAAAAAAAATAAATAAAAACAAAAATAAATTGTTACGTAAAATATTTACGCTGAAAGATTATCTCAATTGAATAGATCTTACCCGTCCTCGATTCTATCCATATTTAGTCTAAACATTAAATTAAATTTATTTATTATACAGTTCACAAAAATATATTAGATTTTTTTTTATTACAATAATCGTTTTTTTTTTTTTTTTTTTTTTGGATTGACTTCATCTTTCAAAATAAAAAAAAAAACTGAAATTCCCCTGAACGTATTAACGGTATAACAAAACAACAAATTAAAATTTTTAAAGAAAAGAAATAAATTATTTAATAAATCGTGAAATAAAAAATTAAACATTAAATATTTGAAAAAAAAAAAAAAAAAAAAAAACCACTAAGTTCAAAAACAAAATAATGGGATGCTTTTAAATTTACCCATGTCTTTACCTTTGGTTGGATCGAGTACATTCAACTCAGCTTGAACTCAATTCTCACTTTTTCAACTCAGTTTTTTTTTTAAACAAAATTAGAATTGAGTTCTAGGTCACTTTTAAACATTTGACTCATTGGGTCGATTGCATAAAACTGTGCTTGAACTCAAATGTCACTTTTACAAACAAAAACTACGCTTGAACTTGTGTTTTTTTGAAAAAGTAAGATTTGAGTTTAAGTTCGGTTGTATGTATTCGACCCATTTGGTCGTACGCATAAAACTCAGCTTGAACTCAAATCTCACTTTTTCAAATAAAATCTAGTTAGATTTGAATTCAAGCTCAGTTTTTTACATACGACGGATTGTCTTTATTTGAAATGCCGCCTCATAAGTTACAAATAGTTTGTTTAATATATATGCCAGAAAAGTTTATGTAGAACTAAGTAATTAGAAATTCTTTAAACAATTAATTATATAACTCAAGAAAAAGTATACCTTGATATACATATATTAAGTTATAATTAAAAACTCTGATGTTACAATCGAAATATGATATCTATAATTCATTTTTCCGCTCATTAAAATTTTGAAAAGAAATGATAATTTTTTGATATTTAAATTTGAAGCTGTCAAATAATTGAAAACAAAAACATTATTACTTGTTACAAAATATGTATTATATGTATATGTATGTATATGTACCTACATATTATTAGCTATTTCATTATTTTGACATATGAACGTAATTATTTGGAGCGAATCAAAAGATGATTAAAAAAAATTAACAAAGAAATTTACAAAAAAAAAAATTAGTTTTGGGTTTTTTAATAAACAAATTGAGATTAAAAAAAAAAACAAAAACAAAATATTTTATTAACTCTTTTTTAGCATTTAATTTAAAAATTGCCATTGGCTGCTTATAAAAAAAATAAAAAAATGGCAGTTTCAAAAGAAAATTTAAAAAGTTTTTTTTTTTTTTTTTGTTGTAGTAATTTATTTGTTTAATTTATAATCATAATTTTTAGTAAGGATTTAATGAAAACATGGTCTTAGAAATTAGGTAATATTTTAATTTTAAAACCATACGTTATCCATTGATAGCTTATTTGGCAATTCTTAAAAAATTTTATCTTTTAGAAAATTCCCTCATAAACTCTCATTAATGCATTAGTTCAAATTGTGAATGACTTGGGAGAAAGCGGTTAATATAATGACATTTCAAATGACATTTTTTAGTCTTTTAGGTGATGACCCAATGTCTCTTTGACGCTTTCTACTCGCGTTGTCAATTTTTGTCTCGTTGTTTGGTTTTTTTATTATTTTTTAATTTTATATTGATTGTTGGTCAAAAAGCGACACCATCATTTGGTCTTTATTTCATTTAGAACGAAAGCTAAAAGCGGCTCTAGAAGGAACGCTAGAAGCGAAGCAAAAATTGGGTCATCACCTTTCATGTTTTTGAATTTATTTTTAAGAAAAATGTCGATTTTTAACAATTTTCGTTATCAAATATTTATTCAGGGTATGGCCGTATAATATATCAAAATTTAAATTTTCCAAATTAAATATATTTATTTTTGTTTTACTTGGCATTTCATATTGCAACCATTTTAACCCTTTTTAACAAAATACTGAGAAGAAGTAGCGTTTTTTAGTGTAAAAGTATAGTTAAAAATGTATACATTTATGAATGAAGTTTCTAAAATAATTTTTATTTCATATATGGCGTAAAAAATCCATAAATAAGATTAGATGTAATGTAACATTTTTGAAAATTACGCCTAAAATAGAATATTTCTTTCTCGTAAGTCAATGGGTCGAATTCATATAACCTTAATTTTTTTTTTGTTTTTTTCGAGGGTAGGTAGAGATCACAAAAATACATCATAGAAGAGTGGGACGAGCGCGAGTCCTCCTTCCATGAGTGTCTGGACATTAAACCACTAAATACCACTCCCCTTTTTTGACTAAACCATAGTCTATATGACCTTTAACATCCATGTTTAGCCCGGTCAAGGGAATCTAAGTTTATGGATTGAAAATTGAAGCCAATTTTGACTTTCTTGTATTGAAATCTAACTTTTTAAAAGAAAAACTACACTTTTGTTTTCTTTTTTTGAAAAAATTGAGATTTCACGAAAGAGAGAGAGAAGAGATTGATATTGAGTTCAAGCTCAATTTAATGCATTCGACTTAGTGTCACATCTTTTGTTATTCGTTGGTTGTGATTTTGTTGTCATTTTACTCAATTCCTGACTCAAAATAACTATAGAAAAACCAAAATAAAAGTTATTTTTCAGAATTTAAAAAACAATATTTAAAAAAATATCGATTCAACAATCCAAAAAGAATAATCATGAATATTTTGCTGTTGAAATCCAATCTAATTTTAAAAAATATTTTCATCTATATTAATATATCGCATAAAACTGAAGAAAACAAGCCATTATTTCAATTGGCAAAACAAAAAAAAAAAAAAATATATAAGAGATCCAAATTTGGGTTTCAAGATTTGAGATACAAATATAAATATGTAAATTCAAATATCAAAAAACTACATATATACTAACTTTAAACAGTTAAAAATAAATTAAAGAAGCAAAATCAGTGCAAAAAGAAAGAAAAATAAAGTTTCGGGTCATTGAAAGTGTAATAAATTTCGTTAGCATTTAAATTGCAATCTTTATTAATTTTTTTCTTTTTATATACACATACATACATAATACATAACATACATACATATATAAAAAATAAAACAATTAAATTAAAAATCAATTTTTTTAACTTAAAAGGAGTAAATAATCTTTAATCTGAAAGAAAATTTATTATATAATATTAATTTTTTTTTTTTTTTTTTTTTTTTTTTGTTATAGAAATTCTTGGCAAACTTAAATATTCTTTAGTTTGAAAGGGAATAAATACTAAAATAATAATTTAAGCGTTCAATAAACTTTTTACTTATTTGCAATTCAATTTATTTATTTTTTTTCTTATAATTTTTTAAACCTGTAGATATTCCATAAATTAAAGAAAATAACAACAGTTTCAGTAGTTTTTCATTTTCTGATTTGGTTTTTTGTAGATTTTTTGTTTTTATCTTCTCCTTTACAGGTGCCCAAAAAAAATAAAACAGTAAAAAACTCTTTTTGTTTTTTTTTTTTCTCTGTCGCCTTCTACATAAATAATTGTAAATGTACACATATTCAATTATCATTATAAATATTTCAAAAATTTAAAAGAAATATTTTATAATTCAATTTCAACTCCTTGACTTTCCTCCTTTACAAGATAACCATTTTATTTATTTAATTTCCGAAGGGAGTGGAAAAAAAAAAGGTTACCTGAAAATTTATTCCGTAAAAGTCAAGTTATAGAACTTTGAACCATTTTTAATTTACATTTAACACTTACTTGAAAGGTTTTTTTTTTTTTTTTTTTTGTACCGTTTAATAAATAACGGTGTATAAAATTATAAGACTGAGATATTTAAGAAAAGATAATATTTAAATAAAGTTAGGCACTGTTATAAGAAATTACATTTATTTTATAGATCTAATACTACAAAATTTGTAGGTCAGAAAGATGGTTGTACATTACTTTGACGTACAGTTTTTTTCAAAATGAATTTGAAGATGTTAAACATTGGATACTATGAATACATTTAATAATTTCATTTATTAAAATGTTTACTAAATTTAAATTTAATGATACGTATATTGAGAAATTTTGGAACAATTAGATTTACTTATACAATGGATAAAAATCAAATATTAAACAACTCATATATATTTTCATTGAAATTTCACGAATAACACGGAAAGATTTATAGAATTTCATCAAGTGGCAACTAAGTTTTAGTTCAAAATAAAAAAAAGACTATCGCTTTAAAATTTGAAACATCTGATTAGGTGTCATGGGCACATGAAGATTATGTCAAGAAAAAAAAAATCTCCAATAGGAGCTATATTACTTTACCAAAGATGAACTGCCAACTATAATACATCTTAAAGCCTCTATACAGATCTTTGGTTTCTTAGAGTCAATAGGGCTGCCTGCAAAATCCACAACATATAGTAATAGATGGTACGCAATATGTCTACATCAAAAAGTCACTGAGTTACTTATACCCCTTAAATAATAATAATCAAATAATCTACCATCGTTATCCGTGTACTAAAATTATCCGTGTACTAAAGTTTTATAGATACTAAAAATTAACAAATGGTCTAACGAATGCGCAGAAAAATTAAAACAATTGAAAACAAAAAATAAAATTATATAATTTATATTCTATATAATAAAAATATTTTCAATATATTTTTTTGCGGACATTTGAACCACTGAACTCCGCATCAAAAGACCTTGAGCCAATTTAAAATATGTATAAAAAAAAAAATTAAAATCCAATAATAATCTTAACATTATTTATTGCTGTGGTGACTCTGGTTACAATTTCCAAATATTTTTATTTTTTTCTTCGATTTTTTTTTTTTTTTTTTCGTTTTATTTTCGAACAAAAAAACTCTGTACACTCGATTTTACTTGTAATTCCGTAAAATCAATGAATTCAAGGCAATTATTTCATTCAAAGGAAGTTCATTGCAAAAAAAAAAAAAAGAAAACAAGGAAAACTTTATATTTGAATACAATTATAGTGCATATACTAACATATGTACATATAATATAAAAATACATATCTATAAATATCGAAATACTTTTTGTAAATGCATATTAGTGCAAAAATTATATTTTGGAAAAGATGAGATCAGATTGAACCCTGGAAAACTAAAAAAAAACTAAATGAAATATACAAACGATAAAATATGCAAATATCTTGCGGAAAAAAAATGAAACGAATAAAAGAAATAACGTTATGCAAACCAGCCAAAATCGAATATTAACCTGTTTATAGTGATTCTTAAAAATAAATTTTAAATATATTTTTTTTTAATAATAATAAGATGAGTAATTAAATTTAAGATATTATTTTAATATAAATAAACTTTTATAAAAATATATTTTGTATTAAATGAAAATACATCCAGTTGTCTAATGAAATAAAGGGGCTAAAAAAATTTTAAAAATAAAAGGGTAATTATGTAATTTAACTTTTTAATTGATATAATACAAAATTGATGCTTTTCAAGATTCTAATTATGTTCATTAATATACAAATTGATTTTAAGTAAAATGACTGTAGTTAATTTGCTACAGGAATAATTAAGGATAATTGTAATGTAATGGAAAGTAGAAATATTTTTGAGGTTTATATATTTGATAGCCTTTAGTAAAATCTAAAATCTTTGTATGTGGAGATTAAAAATTTATTTGAGGCTACTGAATGATTATGATATATTAATTATATACTATTTATTTTAAGCTTACCTTGTTTACTTTATGCCGTTGAAAACTGAGATGTTCATCAGACTATTAAAATAAATTCATTAATTCAATGAAAAAAGAGTCACATTTACTATACGATGGATTATTCTAATCTATTTTACTAGATTGCACAGTCTTACTTCTTCTATTAAAGGAAAAATATGTATAGTATTTTTGGTTTTTTTCTTTTATAACATACTTAACACAAAATGACATATTTTATATCTTACGGTACTTTTTAGAAAACGATATACCTTGCAGTAAGTAGTTCAATGTAATTAAATTGGTTTAAATTTTTTTTTTTATGAAAGTTTACTAACACTTTTTTTTATCTTTATATAATAGGCAACAGGTTTACAGTAAATATTCATCAATAAATTCCTCAAAGCAAATTTTCCAGGCATCCTTCAAACAACCTTATCTCCAAAACCAAACTATGTATATTATTAAAGGATTGATTCTAAAGTTTGATTTTAAAGGATTCATCCTAAAATTTTTGGTTTTTGCTTGGTTAAAATCCAAGACTATCAAGAGGAATCTTGTGCAGTTGTTTTGAGTGTCTTTCGATATTTTCCACCAGAGAAAAAAAAAATTTAAAAAAAAAATTTTTTTTATAAAAATTGAAAACTCCTAGAATTTATTTAAATTTCATAATGGTGCCTATTAAATAAATTCAATAAAAGAAAATAATCATTATAAGTCATGAAATATAAATTACGAAATAAATAATTAATTAACAACATAAAAAAAAATAATTTTTTAATAATAAATGGTAATTTATTCCATTCACTAAAAACTATTAAAATTCTTAAATGAACCAATTTTGATTCAATAAAAATATAAACTATATGTATTATAGGTAGCTGATACTCATATACATATTAAGTGTAGATGTTTATCTTAACCAGGAAATTATAAACCCTATCCGTTTGTTAATTTAGTGACACTATGAATTATTATTATAAGAAAATATCAAAAAAAAAAAAAAATAAGAAAACTTGGTATTCTTAATTTGGAATAATTCACATGAATTCAACTACACTCCAATAATTTAAATGAATAGTTATTTTATAAGTGTTTCGCTAAGTTGGTGGCGCACCTTATTCCTTCTATTCACTTTAATAAAAAAAAAAATTTTTATTCCTTCTTCTTATTTGAACTTTAAATATAAATAAAACTGAAAAAAAAAAAAAATAATAATATTTTAATTCATATGAACTTAGTTGTATGTGATACATATAAAAAAAAAAAAAAATTTTTCTTTTGATTCGAATCATCTTTACTTGTGATTGCTTTTCTTTTTTTGTTTTTTTTTTTGTTTTTAATGATTGAACAAGGTAATATAATTGTACTTTAAAATTTACTCTGACTTTTTATCTATATAATAACTATTTCTATATATATATATATATATGTATATCTACATATATGATTTTTCCTTTAATAATAATTTATTTTCATGCACCATTAAATCTTTTCTAGCACATCCAGAATAATTTTAAGAATAAGAAACAAAGTAAAATAACAAAAAAAAAAAAATAAAAATAAAAAACAAAAACCATAAACAGACCCCAAATAGTTTTGCACTACTATAAGTTTCCATTATTGTAAGAAGTTTTTCTTCATTCTAATTTAAAATTTAATAAAAAACAAAAAAAAAAAACAAACAAACAAACACTGAAACAATGTATGAAAGCAAGGTTCCGAACCATATGAGGAAATTATATAAAAACAAAAAAAAAACTTTTTTTTTTTTTCTTTTAGTTTTTTTCTTTTGAAATTTAACTTAATGTGCAGAATGTTCTGAAACATTTACTCATCACCATCTATGTAGGTAAATATTAAGTGCCTGATTAACTTGACTGACTTGAATAATTTAATACTTGTATTTAAGGTAAAACTTCGTGTTATGGCCGTTCTTAAAAAAAACTTTAAAAAAATAACTAATAGGAGTTTTTTAATATTTTTATAATATCTTAAGTTAAGAAAATTATTTGTTAGTTTAGTTACCCAGATCTACTATTATTAGAGGTCTTCAAGTTTTGTGACTATTTTTCAACGTTATAAATTTCCACGAATGTAAATTTAGATATTACGTGAACGAGATCTATTGGAAATACTATAAAGTTTACTCAGGGAAAATAAACGTCATTTAAAATGTCAATTTATTTTTTTAAGTGTTAAAATTAAAACATAAATATTGATGAATATAAAAACATAAAAATAAATTTTTTTATTATAAAGTTTAGTGTTTAGAAATGCTAAGAAAAAGTGCGAAAGAAGAGATTTTCCATTTAAAATTTTATTTGACAGTAGGAAATTTATCAAACACATTTCCAATAGGCTGAAGTATAGGAAATTTTAGTTTAGGAAACAACCGGGGTCTATTCTATAGGGTTGAAAAAAAAAAAAAGAAAATTAAAGTGTTAGCACAAAATTAGATGGAAAACTACAATATAGGTATCTACTTATTCGATCTATCATCTAGAGGTTTATTTTCTATATACAAACCAACATGTTGTAACCACCGCTTAATTTTTTATTGAATGCAAGAAAAAAGCTTTACAAAAATTTTCTTTTCGATTTGTCAAAGTATATTTATTCTTTTACCTTTCATTTGAACTTATTTCAATTAATATACCGAAGTTTCACTCGAATAAAATATATTATAAAAAAAAAAAAAGCTCATATAACATATCTTTTATGTATTATTCTCTTGTGTTTTGTATTGATTGCACCCGCTGCTACCAAAAATCATAATAAAAAAACCATAATAAAATAAAATAAAATTTTTCTATTGATTTGATGAGTAGTTTCTGTAGTACATCAACCATTAAAAATTATTATCAATATCATTTCATCATCAAAACCTTCAAATCGAATTCTAAATATTAAGAATACCCAATATACTCATAATGTCTACCATTGAATACAATGAATGGATTACAAGTTTCAAGAAGAAGCAAAAAAAAAAAAAAACAAAAAAAAAAAAAGAAGCATTAATAAATAATGTTTGATTGTTCATGTTTTTGATTTTTTTAAAGAATCACTATGATGATCACTATATGAAGTCAACAACCAAAAAAAAAAAAAGGAAAATTTTCATAAATTACGCACTTATATGTATAAATTACAAAAACAAAAAAAAAAAAAAAAATTTGCTGCTTTTTACACATACTCAAGTCAAATCATAATATGTACATTTATATAAGTAGTATACAAGTATATATATATGTACATATATGAAAATGAACGTGTATTATTTGTACCATATATCCACAAAAAATATTGGATTCATATGAATAAGTAAAGAGGAGCGTTTGTTTGGTATCAATGAAGCGAAACAAGTGCCCCCAAGAGATATTGATTTGATAATCGTAACACAATCATTGATACAAGTACATTAATTTTTTGTTGTTGTTATGATTATTTTTTATTTTTTTTTTTTATAACAAAAAGAAAACAAAAAGAAAATTAAAATAAAATGAACAAAAAAAAGAAGAAAAGCGTTTGTTGTTAACACCGTACTACAATCACTTTGTATACAGGTAAGTTTGTTATTAAGAGCTACTCTTCTTGTTTTTGGTATAGATTTTTATTCTCTCATATGTTATTGATTTCATTTTGTTTTTTTTGTTTTGTTGTAAAATAAAATAGCAATTTATTTGATTTAATAATGTTTTACAATTTTCATAGAATCGAAATGAATTCATTTTTAGCACATTTCCAAAAAATGTGCTTATTAGTTTCACTCTGTCCGTCCCTCCGTCCGTATGTTTACAAAACTTCTACACCGTTAGAGATAGAGCAAAAAAATTTTAACCATGGGTAGGTCCCATAAAAAAAAAAATTTTGTTAAACAACTTTTTCATGTAGCCCCATCCATTACGGAGCTACAGCCCCTCAAATTTTGAAAATTCATATATCTTATGTTCTGTTTAACATTTTTTCAATCAAAACGTCATTCGACAGCTATTTTTTTTAACTTTGTAAATTAGTATCAAAATTATACAATTTTTTTAAATTTAGTATTTAAATTTACCGTTATATAAAAATCAAATTTTGCATGATTTTTCTACTTTCATAACTCCGGCACGTTTTTAAATAGTAGCTTGAAATTTGAGGCAAGAAAGAACTTTTAGAATTAGTATAAGTTTGCTCAGAAAATGTTTTTGGGCCCCCCGTGTTTATGAGCTATTAGCGCACAAAAATTGAAAATTTACTATTTTTAAACACCTGTAACTTAGGAAACTGTACACATTTTACTTCGCAAAGATATAAAAATTAAAGCTACAGTAGTATATTTTAACGTGTGTTAAAGGTTTATTTTTGTTATATAGGGTTCCAGAGTTACAGCTCTTCGAAATTGCGAAAAGCCCTATTTTCAGATGTATATATCTCAGGCTTTGCGTAATAGTTTTACAATCTAAAACCGCCAGAAGACCGAAAATTTTATTATCTACATAAGGCAATATTAAAATTATGCAATATTTTGTAATTTCCTATTTAAATTTACCGTTATGTGATAACCACATTTTGCATGAAATTTTTTTTTTTATAACGCCGACATGCCTTTAGATAGGACCCTGAAATTTTGAGAGAGAAGGAACTTTTAGAATTAGTATAAGTTTCCTTAGAAAATTTTTTTACGCCTCTCCCTGTTTAAGAGGTATTAGGGCTGCAAAATTGTAAGTTTGCTATTTTTAGGCACTTGTAACTTAAGCTCCTGTAAACATTTTTCTTCGGCAAGACATAAAAATTAAAGCTCCAGTTATATATTTTTACGTGTGTTAACGGTTTTTCTTAGTTATATGTAAGGTTCCGGACTTACAGTTCCTCAAAATTCCAGAAAAGTCCTATTTTCACATATTTTCTTATTACAAAAAATTTCTTAAATTTTATTTTTTAAATTTTCAAATTTTTGTACAAGTCACAATTCTAAACAGTTTGTATTGTGTTTTGGAAATGTGCGCTTTTAAAAACCGTTGGTTTACATTCTACCTTGTTTTTTTTAATTTAAAATTATTCCTATAGTAAAGAAAAGATATTGGATATGGTGAGAAAAAAAAATGTTGGTTTTCTTAACTTTTTGCCTAATTTTTATGTGGGGTTTGTTTTTTTTGCACAATTAACTGCAAGTTTTGTATTATCAAAATGTTTTGGATTTTGTACTCATAAAAATCCGAATTTGTTTTATACCCGTGCAGGAACAGTTCTAAAGCGTATAATAAATATGCTATTATATTTGTGGCACTATAAAGAAGGCGTGATAGATATGAAAAAGTATACGTTATATTTGTGATAATGATTGAATTCTAATTCGATTTAGATGAGTGCGCAAATCAGTCCGTCTCTCCGACTGTTTTTATGTTCTTTCGAATTATAAAAAAAAAAAATGGAGTTAAGATACTGATATTTTTACTATTTAATTTTTATATGAACAAATTCGACCTACGGATTCGAGTAGCTAACTGTATAATTAAATTTCATAAAATCTTCTCACTGATTTAATGGATGACTTTTCCAATAAAAATAAAGTTTAAATACATACGTAGGTAGTTTATAAAAAAGGAGTTTTTAGAATATTTCTATCATAGTATTTGTAATAGAAATATACAGCTTGGTTTGGACTTTGAATGCAATACTATTTTTCTATTTTTTTCGTTCAAGCGAATTCGTTCCTTGATGTCCCTTCAACTGTACTTCGCTTAATTTTTCTCTTTTTAAACATGCAAACTCTTCGCTTAGTTTTTCTCTTTTTAATCATGCTAATTAATGATAAGTTTGACCATTTTTGAAAACGTTAATATTGCAAGGTCTGATTTTATATTTTTACTTCTAAAAAAGTAAAAAAAGAGATATTTTTTGATGACTGGGATGACATTATTTAAAATTTTAGAAAAAATGATTAAAGCACTCTACTCTGTAAGTAAATTAAAAATTTAGAACATTTTATAAAATAAGAAAAGTACAAAAACAAAGACAGTTTTTTTTTTACTTGATCCGACTCATTTTTTTATGATTCAGTAACCAGTCAATAAAAAAATAGAAATGAGAGATGAATGAAAATAAATTAATAAATATGTACGTATATGGGTGTGGAAAATTCTGAATAAATTAATTTTTTCTTACCTTTGATATAATTTTTCATTAAAATGTTATTATAAATATGAATATGGAAATTTGTATTGTTTTTGTATTGAATCATATTTAATCAATTTAATTACTGATGAGTTCATAGTTATATTGTTCATTTTTTTTTTTTTGTGTTATGGATGAAAGAAAACAACGACAATTAATATCTGAAGTCATCCATTAAACCTGTGAGAAGATTTTATATAAAATACAAATTTGATAGTGTCTTTTAAATTACAAAATTTGTGAGGATTATGATGAGCAAATTTGTGAAATACTCGATTTAAATTAAAGATTTTAATTTTGGAGCGATTAAATTATTTTTGTTTTTCTCTTTTTTTTTTTTTTGCATTGTTCATTGTTTTGAAATTTTGAAAGGAAATCAATAATTTCGTAATGATGGAAATGTTATTTTTGCGAAATAATGGTAAAACTTTAAAATTTTATTGAATAGTCAACAAATAATAATTGTTAATTAACGCAGCAGAATTTTAGTAGTAGTTCATTTTTTTTGTATATAAAATTAAATCAAATTGTTACAATAATTAATATTAAGTTAAACGAATCATTAAATTTAAATGTATTATTAAGCATAAGCTTCTTCTAAGAATTTGGATAGATTTAGAAAAGAAGATAATTTCAGAAGTGATAATTTAACATCTAAAAATACTAGAAGTAATCGATCCTCTGTCACACTTTTTCTTGTATTTGGATGTGAAAACAAGTTAATATAATATTGTAAGAAACTGTAAAACCAGATTCTAAAAGTAATTCAGGTTCCAGCCTAAATGCTTCACTGGCGGAACAGGTAGACTCACCGCTAAACAGCGTTAAGAGAGATATCTTCCTCCACTTTTTGTTCTTAGTAAATCGAAGGTGGAATGAACTAGCCACATGTTGTACGGCCAGGAAAGTCTGGGAATCGTATGATAAAAAAAGAACCGATAATCTATTGAAGCTATCGCGCCGGAATATAGCTAGAATAATATGTGTGTTCACGGGCCATTGGCCAATTGGTGATGCGGCCAGACTCGGTATACCATTCAATTCATCATGTCGCAGCGGTGGTGCACAGAATGAGAAAAAATCCATCATAAACTTCACCTGTAAGTGCCCAGCGCTGGCTAGGGCCAGAGGAGCTACTCTGAATAGCCATCAACTCAACGATCTTAGTGATCTAGCGGCTAAGCAACCTGCAGAAATGATAAGGTTTATGAACTCAACGAAATGGATCTAAAATAAAACCTAATATAGCCCTATTATAAGCCTTGTGGTCACGGAAGTGCTAGCAAAACAGTGCTAACGCGCTAATTGGGATCACTGCCATGAGCAGCACCTACACCAACCAACCAACCCCAAAAGTAATACAACTTCGATCTCTCGACTGAGATAAATAGACATAATATATTTGAATAAATATTTGCACGAAATATTTCTAATAAAAACATGTGTGATATATTTAATGTACTTAGGATAAAATCATTTTTAAGTTTGCCGCTTTCGATCTTCATTTATATTGAAGCATCTTAATTCCGATTACCGCACTCCAAGTCTAAGCTTTCTGACGACGTAATACTGGTACGACGAATAACTTCCATTCATATACAGTAGAGCTTATTCGAATTAATAAAAACTCTAAAATGTGGGAAGACTTTCGTAATCCTTACCCTTAGATTTATCTGCCAGCTAAAACAAGTTGATCTTGTTGTTGTTTTCTGAAAAGATCTTTTAATTGAATGATCATCATATTGAATTATTCTTAGAAAACTTTTCTCTTTAAATTAAAACTATTAGGTTAATTACTAGACTTCTAATTAAATTATAATAAAATCCCTCCCTACAATAACTGCATCTTTAACGCGCTACTAATTATTGGAAATAAGTATAAAAAAAAAATTTCTCGTATTATCAAATTGTGCAGGGGTAATTAAATTTGTTTCTTTTTCTAATACTTTTTTTTTTTTCTTTAAATTAAATTCATCTTAAATTATACACAAGGGAATTTAAAAAAATAAATCAAAAAGGATTACAAGATTTTTTTTTGTAACCTCTTTTAACCCCTAATAAAATATATATTCCTTCAACACCCTATTTTGTTAAAAGTTTTATACATTAAATGCTATATCGCCTTCTCTCTATATATACATATATACACAAATTTCCATAATAATTACATCCAATTACTAATTTGATAATCGTTATTCATTATTTTTTGACGAGACAACAAATTTTCCAATTGATCTATCGAAAATTTCCTGATAATTTGACAAAAAAAAAAAAAAAAAAAACAAAAATTATAAAATAAAAAAAAAAAATTATTTTAAATTTAAAATTCTTTGCTAAACTCAATTTATCACAAGCCAAACTTAACTTTTAATTCAAAATAATAGAAAAAAGAAATATTTTTAATGATTTAATGCTTAGGGCCAGAAACAATCCTCAAAAACACAAAAAATCCAAAATAAAAGACAAAAACAAAAAAATTTTTTTTTACTATAAAGATGAGGTCAGTTCTCATTTCACATAAATCACTCAAAAATAACCGAAAATATTGCAAATAATGAAAACAAAAAATTGCTTCAAGTCCAAATCGTTGATCTGAAAATTTTTTTTTGATGAAAAACCACAAAAAAAAAAAAAATTTATTTAACAAGTTATTTTACATATTTCAATCATAATTCGAAATGAGGACATTACGAAATAATTTGAAGTTTTACAGGTACATCTAAGATGGTTAAAAAATCACAAAAAAAAAAAAAAACAAAAAGAAAATTAAATAAATTAAAAAAAAATATTCAAAAAAATTTCAAAAAATTAACTGCCGAATAATGGTACTTTTCTGGTATAATGAGAAAATTACCATTTACTTTTAGTTTACGAAATTTGGTTTCAGATATTATTATAATGATGAAACCTACATTATATTAAGTAATTTTTGAAGATGAAAATATTATGATTATACAGGATTTAATAAAACAAGTAAACTGATTCATGGTTAAATTAAAAATATTTAGAAATTAATTATAAGCTTTAATCAAGAGATTTAAACAATTATAAAAAAAAAAAATAAAAAACCGAATCATGTTAATTGATTAATTTTGAAATAAAAAAAAATAAAACATTTAAAATGAATCATGGTTAGATTTGTCATTTAATATATAATTAAATTAACTGATCAACTGAATCTTATTAATTGGTTCATTATAAATTTGAACTGATTCAAATAAATCATTGAAATAAATTGAATCTATTTATACTGAAATTAGTAAGAAAATTAATTAAAAAGAAAAATAGAATATGATAGTCAAATATTATATTCTGATTCGACATTTCGGTAGATTAGAACTCAAATATTTTTTTAAATTTGAACCATGCATTTAAAGGATTTTCATTTTATTGTGATTTTATGGTGATTCAAACGTATTTAAACTGATCAGTTTCGCATTCTTCTTCTTCCGTTGCATATCCAATACTGGATATAATCGCTTATCTTCGAATTTTGTTGATTTACAGAATGTTGGCAATGATATTTATCGTACTTTTGCCGTTTTGATGCGGTGTAAATTTAATTTCCCATCGTTCTTATATTTGTTCAATTTCTAATATTTCGCAACCAAGAGTATCAGGACATTTGTTTTATTGCTACACCTCGCCTAACTTCGATGCTCCCTTATATAATTAAGTATAGTTTGTATTTCCAGTTTCTAATTATATGATCAAAATAGATAGCTTTTTCGTAGGTATAGCTTTTCGTTTTAATTGTTATAAGTTAAAATTGTTTAATTGTTCCCTTTGTTTTCTCAATCTGTTTAGATGACTCTATCTGTCCATGATATTTGTAATATTCCGCTATATATCCACATTACAAATGTATCAAATTTGTTCATGATGCTTGTCATATTTAGGATTCATGATTCAACACCATATAATAGAACTGACCATTTATAGTACCTCATAAAACGTAATCTTAGCTAAATGATAATATTTTTATTAGTTTTAACTTTTCATATTAGTTTTCCATTATTTCAATCTAATTAAATATTATTAAATTTAATAATTGATTAACTATTGAATAACTTTGATAAATTCTCTAAAATCTTACATTTCGTTTAATTTTTTATGCCAATTTATCTATAACTTTGATTAGAATTTAGATATATAGGTTTCTGAAGATAGATATTCAACTAGATTAATAAATCGAATGTGCCAGGAAATCTTAACTCTGGAATCAATAAGGATTTTTTTGCATCCTATATATATATTTGCATATTTCATTATAAATATAAAAAATTAGGAAAAACAAAAGACTAATAATTTTTTTTTTTTTCTGTTACCATTCAAATTGAATTTCCTGATCGCCTCAATGTATCACGATGAGTTAAAAAAAAAAAATTGTTTTTTGTTTTTTTTTTTTTTTTTTTGTCTATTACAGTACTATTGCACGATCAATCAAAAATCGTGGAGAATATATGTTTGAATGGTTAATCTATTTGTAACATGCACCACCAACTAACCAATCAACTAAAATAGAAAAAAAAAATAACTTAACTATTTATTATTACTATTTTTTTTTTTTTTTTTTGTACTTCCTAATCTTTGCATATTTAAGTGATTTAAGATTTATTACGAAAACAAAAATATAAAACAAAAAAAAAAAATATTAGATAGAAAAGTTTTGATCTGTTGTCAAAATATAGATAATTTTTTTTTTTTTTTTTAATTTTCTTCATCTTTTCGAATTTCATATTTTTTATTTTTTTTTATTTTTATTTAATATTTTAAATTGTTTTTTATTTTTTATTTTTTTTTTTTATTTTCTGTAAAAGAATTTATTACACCTGATACAACTGTAATTTTATGAACTTGACCATCTTTCATTTTGAATGGTTGTATCATATATGAGATGATTAAAGGTGATAATCTTGATGTTCATCATAATTGTATTGATGATGACTATTTATACAGGTAAATGTAAATGATGCATTGGAGGTGTTTTTTTTTTTTTGTAAAATGATCTTTTTTGAATTTAAATTTAAATTTGAAGTGATGATGAAGATCAATATGGATAATTTTGTGATATTATTAGGTATTATAAAAATACATAATATATACATAGAGTGTTGTTATTATATACGTTTTTGTGTTATATTGTTTTTATAGTGGACCCACCATGTTAGTAAGTAGTTTAAGTGGAAATTACAGTCAATGGAAAATTTTCTAATAATGATAAAAAAAAACAAAAAAAAACAGAAACTTTTAATTTTTGTTTTGTTTTGGATTTTTATAATGGCTTTAGGTTTAAAAACTATTGAGATCAATTGAAAATATGATCACGAGTGCATTTAATTTGCATTAAAAATTGTTGAAAAAAAAAAAAAAAAGAGTTGAAGAAGAAGATTGATAAAATGATTGGTATTTTGTTTGTCTTTGATACTTTGTAATTTTAAGATATTCTTCATTTTTATTATTTTTTTTTTTTCAAAATGATTTGATGATTTCAAATTTTGATTATACTGATGATCACTTCAGAAATATTTACAGGTGACCTTAGCCTCAACATAAAATACTTAAATAATTATTTTATTCTCGCAGTAATTTAATTAATGTTAATTGTCATTTTATATACATATATACATTTGATTAACTGCTGTAAAGAAAATTCGTAAATATTTGTAAAAAAAATTAAAACAGTTACCATATTACAAATATTAAAAAATACCTACTGTAAGCGAAAAAATAAAAAAATATGCATTAAAACATAAGACCCGCTTAAAAGGACACATAAATAAAGAAGCTTCACAACTTCTACATTTTGAAAATGCCAATAGAAGGATTAAAAGAACTGGGCCACTAGATTTAGCGATAAACGCAAATTCACCTTCACGAAGATCTGCAATTCCAATAGATGTATAAGATTTAACGCAAAATAAGGTACTAGTTACCTACTGAGAAGTCCAGTAGTTTTTGGATGGATGAAACACTCCAATGATTAACTTCATTTTGAAGTTAAAAAAAAATAAGAATGTTAATGATGGCATGAATATCATGTTGAAATGCATTCGCTCATACATGAAAGTTTTTTCTTTCATTTATATTTTGTGTAAAACCTTAAAGGTGTTATAAAATTTTTTTTTTGTATATTCAAAACATTACATACTTAACTTATAAACTAAAATGTTTTATTAAAATTCAACTTCTGAAATTTAAAGTATCTTGAATATAAATAACGAAAGAAAACTATTAGAATAAATTAACCATTCATATCATCAGGTATTAAAAACTTAAATTTTTATTAAAATATTTAAATCTTTCAATATTAATTTTTGTTTTTCATATAATATATACATGTATTTATATATAGTATTTGCAGTTAAACATTTTCCTACCGCACGAGAGAAAAATTTCACTTCTTTTAAATGAAAAAAAAAAAAAAAAAAAAATTTATTCCATTATCCCATTTTAAAATTAAATTAAAATCTATTTTTGGAAATATAACCTCACTTCAAATTTAATAACAATATAAAAATCCAATTAAATTCGAATTAATATCAATAAAAGAGCATTTAGTTATTTCTTAAATTGATATTTATTTGTCTGTCAAGGTTTTAATTTGTGTTTCTTCTTACGTATAAAAATAACACATGACGAGTTGATGCTGTCGAAAATTTTAAAATATTTTTTTTTTTTTTGTTTTTGGGAGATCATCAAATTTTCAAAATAAAAACATGTGATTTTCTTTTACACCTAAAATTTTTACAAAACAAAAAAGCAAAAAAATAAAAAAAAAAAATCAATTAACCCATTCCATTTAGGAGCACACCACATTGCATTAGATGAATTTATCTTGTTAAATTGTTTTATGCACTCTTTAGTATGAAATTTAATTGCTTTTGTCGTGTCATTTAAAAAAAAAATTTTAAGAAATTTCTTAATGTTGTAGTTTTTTTTTTTTTTTTTTGTATTTTAATTTAGAGTACCTATTAAAACATCCCTACCTATTAATTTACAATTTTTCAAAAATTTAAAATTCTTATAAAATGATATTCTTATTTTGATTTCACCTCCCCCAATTTTAATATTATTTTGAACAAGACTCTATATTCAAATTTAGATAATAAAATTTTTTTTTGGGTAAAATTCAAGTTTAATTTTCCATCCTATTTATTAAAAAAAAAAAAAAAAAAAAAAAAAAAAAAAAAACGAAAAAAAAAAATCATCAATTGAATTTTTATTTTCATTTTAATTCTCTTAATAGTCCCAAAAATGGAAATACACCTTTCCAAATAGATCTATTATAAAGAATTATAGATACTACTACCACCATTGAAGTTTTTATAATTTTTTTCACTATGTTTTTCTACATTAAAATAAAAATTAAACATTAAAATAAAAACATGCTTCCAAAAATAGATATATGGTATAAATTTTGTTGTTTTAAATGTCGCCGGTGCAACAATAATTCTTTAAAATTTGAAAACATATTAATGAAAATTCGGAAGTGATAAATTTGATCATAAATTTTAAGTTGAGAAAAAATATTTTTAGGAAATTTTTTTTTTTTGTTTTAGTCTCCCTTTTTTTTGCTTTTTTTCTTTTTTTTTTGATTATTATACTAGTATATAAAACCAATGAAATTTTCTTTATATTTTATTTTACACTTAACCAAAAGTGTTCATATATATTACCTCCGTGAATCTTTAAAACTTAAAAAAAAAAAAAACAAACAAAAATTTAAAACACTTTCATAATAGAATTTAAAGAACCCCTTTTTAACACTTTTAATTAAAAGGAAAAAAATTAGTCTTAACATTTAAGGTTGTTAAAAATTAAGGTGACCATTTGTACAATTTCCCAAGTACCAATTGAAATGTCAGATAGTCTGGTGAAAGTTTTATAAATGTTTTATAATGACTTATGTTCTGCCAAATTAATTACTAAAAACTTTCCCATAGTTATTAGACTTTTGTTGAGACCACTTGATTTTATTAATGGGTGCAGGGAAGAGTACTAAAAAACTAATTTTAATTACTAATTTGGTCATAAGAGTTTTTGATCTTTTTTAGAACTAGATCAAAACCAGAAAAGCTTCAAAAGTGTTGTTTGGGTTTATTTATGGTCATTTTTATTCCTTTTGCGCAAAAAAAAAAATTTGAAGTATATGTAATTTGTAAGTAATAACTTGTACATATTCAATTGCTTTAAAATGTCGTATTTCAAATCAAAATTAAATGGCAAACAATGGAAACAAATCAAAATTGCTGATGCTTTTAAAAGAAAAGTCAAAAAAAATTTATTTATAAATTTATTTTAAAATTTCTTTTATGTAAATCAGTGTCTGAAAACTTTTGAAATATCCTTTATATGAGGGGAGCAAAAAATTTGCAGAAAAACTAAAAATTTTTCTTAAGTAACCTTAAAACGGACTCTTATTTAGTAAAAATTATTTTATGATGGTTATATTTTAGAATTAAATAGGAGACGATTTAGATTCTTATCGAAAGGCGCCATTTTTAGTGAAATTTACATCAGAACTTAAGACTAAATGGTGTTAAAAAGGCTTTGCCTACAAAAAATATGTATTTTTAATTTTTGTGAAGGCGCGTTGTCACTTTCGAACCTATTTTATAAGATATTGACGGCCATACTTTTTAAAAATTTGTCTGTACCAATTTTTCGTATCGTTGCTCTAGAAAGTTAGCCTCCTAGATCTTATTAGGGTGTTATTATAGTTTTATGACCTTTTTTACCGTTTTTATGTTTTAACGTTGCCACAAAAATTTGGCTTTATAGTGGTTCTGAAGACTAAAATAAATCTTAAATTGTTACTTGGGTTTTTATATATGAGTTTTGATTTTCCAACTGATTTTTAAGTTTTAACTTAAATAATTAATTTAATTTTAACTGAAGTTTAAGAAGAACATTAACATCTGTCTTCAAAATGTCACTTCTTACCCATCGTATATAATCTTAAAGTTTTCTAAATTTCTTTGTCCAAGAATCCTTTTCGCATCCTTAAACCATAAATCATATGTAAATTTTATATTAAATATCCTAGAAAAAGTTTGTTAAGAGTTGTTAGTTTGCTTGAAAAGCGATTGGTTTTGGTAGGTTAACATCAAACACTATATCCGGGAGAATTCTCCAACTATTTTATAAAAAGTGGGCCAGAGTTGTAGAGTGGAGCACATTATAATCTTATTATGTTTTTAACAATAATTCGGAGAAAAGTCAAAAAATGTATGCGATGTGAATACATTTTAGTTGTTATGTTTTGAAGATTAAGAAAACACCATTTGTAATCGGAACGAATTAAGTTAATAAAATTTTATCTGATTTTCTTTAACCAAATATTCATTAAAATAATTTTTATCATATGTACAGGATTTTCGGATGTAAAGTTATGGTTTCCTTGTATAAATGTTAAAGTAAGGAAATTTTTTGTTCTATAGAATATTTTATTTTTTTTTAATACAGATTTTACATTAGATTACTCTAAAAGATTCATTTTAAAAATCACGTACAGCTGTGATAAATAAAATTTTTTGTTTTTATCTGACAGAAACAAAATTTTGACAAGTTTTGTAAAACTATGTAGGTATGTGTTTGAAACTACTTCCCAATTCCAAAATGAACTCACAACTAAATGGGGAAACAAAAAGTAAAAAACAAAAAATATTAAAGAAATTTTGTTTTCCTCTTATGGTTGAATTGTGAACATGTGTGTGCTCTTTTTTAATTATTTTCGTAATAAAATTTGGAAAAATTTTTTTTTTTTTTTTAAATTTCGTATGAAAAATGAGCACCTACGGCCTTTTACTGTCAACTTTAAGTATTATGATATGATAATCATATTTTTATTAGAAAACTATGAAAATTTTGAAAGGGAATTTTAAAAACAAAGAAATAAAAAATGAAAAATCTAAGGTTATGATTTATTAAATGATTTAAAATAAAGAAAAAAATTTAAATATATGGGGTAAAAAATATTTTTTTTTGTTTTTTTTTTGTTTTTAGAGGAATTTTAAGTTCTAATACATCTGTTTATGTGTTTTTTTATATCTTCATTATATGATTTCAAATTTTTTCTTTTTTCACAAATTTAATATTTTTTTTTTTATTTTGGTTGAAAAATTTAATAATTAAGGTAATAATAATGTGGTAAAATTGTTATAAAAATGCGTTGATGGACAAAAGCTTAAAGTTCTAAAAGTTTATATTTTACACCTATAGGTGGATTTACAACCCCGCATTTAGAAAACTCATGCAGTCTTTTCCTTTTTCTCTGTTAAGTCTTAAATTTTATATTTTGAGAATTTTCAGAGGTAAAAAGTGTGGTGCTCAGTCAGAATGACAAAATTATTCTAATCGTTTTAATACACGTAGCTGATTTTGTGAAAGCAGTAACTAAACCCAAGGTTTTCACATGTAGTTAGAAAAATATCTAATGTAGTGGTAATGTGAAGAAGAATAATTTAGTGGTTCTTCATTCCGTATGGTCATAACATTTTTGAAAAATATTATTAAACTTATGTATAACTATATTTTTCTATAAGGAGGTAATAGTAGCACATTTATCATATTTTTCAATATACTCAGCTTTTTCGTTAAGTAATAAACATTTAGATGTAGTTTTAAAAGAATTTCCAAAATTTCGAACCTCAGATTTTTGCAATATTATGTAGTAAATATTAATAATATTAATAATTATTGCCAATACCAATAATCATAGCTGCTACAGTAACAGTGGGGTTGCCTTCAATTATTATCTTATGCAGGAAGATACTAGATACTACTGCATGTTGTAGTTGTTGATGGGTATTGTCACTTTTAGCAAAATTGTAATAATAATAGGCGGATTCATTGTTCCCTTACAGTCTCACTCCCAATTCAATGTTTCCGCATACTATTCCCTACTCCCCAGCCAATATACTGCGTTAGCAGGTAGGGGTTTCCTTCCATTATATTGGCTAAAAAAGGAGGTGGGTTTAGTCAATAAGAATCTAAAAGGGAAATTCTTGCTGTCTTTGGAAGATTGCCACCTCCCTTAGGAAAAAAAAAAAAATATGCATTTTACGTGTTTTTAGAGTAATGATTGCCTCATTGTGTGACTGTCTGTTTATTGGCACACACATATATACAAAGAAATCCGTCATTCCGAAGTACCAGTTTACTATAGGACCATTTTTACACTTTTTATGAATATTTTGAAACAGAAAAATATTATGCAAAAATTTATATTAAGATAAAGTTGTTACACAGGTGAAGAGAAACAACTTTTACATAAAACATTTTTTGATCCGGCAAACTTTTCGATTCGTCCCCATTTCCACACGATTTTTTTCTATTCTCGATTCATTTTTTACTTTATACGAAATTTATTTTGTGTAAAGCTCTTCTTTTTTCAATTTTATAATGTTGAGCATGATAATATAGATAAAATGTACAAATATATGCACATATTATAGCTAATAGTATAGTTTCTGTATTATAGCATAAGTTCTGTAGTGGACATAACTGGTTTTTTACGTTATTTCTAATGAAAACTAGATTGATTTTAAAATCTTCTGTTTTCTTAAAATTATACATGTAGATATTAAAAAATGCAAAATGTATATGTATATACATTGTATTTATAAACATACATATTTTATTATAGTTAATCTTATCGTTCATATTATTAAAGATGTTTTATTCACTTTAAAATGAGATCAATGCAAAACAAAGTATGTTTACATTATCGGTAGTAAACATTCATATTATCGCACATTCATTTTATCGCGAGGCTTTCAAATATGTACTACCCATATGGCTATGTACTACCTATGTACTACAATTAATTTAGATCTACTTATTAACTTTCAATATTAATACATATATATGTAGAAAAAAAAAAAAACTTATAAATTAAAAAAAAAAAATGCTACTGAGCTAAATTTTCAAAAAAATATATTTTAAAAAAAATGATTATCTTGACATTAAATAAAGTGAATTAGTACAGCTGTGAACTTCGTTAAAATATTACAAAATAATAACAAAAAAAAAAAATTAATTTTAAAATCAAAAGAAAAAAAAAAATCTTATTTTTTATTCATTTGCTTTATTTGATTATTTGATTTATACATAGTCTTTTATATTCAAACAAATTAAATTCTTAATTTTCTATACTTTGGCCCGGTTTTTTAATTTGTTTTTTTTTTTATTTTTTATTATTGAACGCGTGCCATTGCTAAAAGAACAATAGTAAATAAATATTTAAACCGATAAATTGTTAAAAATAACAATAAAACTAAAAATTCAATACTTTTACTTGTATATAGTAACGATGTAACAGAATATTCTAAAATATATACTTACATACATACATACATTAAATTTTCATTGAACACTTAACTTATTCAAAAAATTTACCAACCAACTAATTTGATTATTTCTTAATTTGATTCTTTTTGAATAGATTCGATTATTAGATTAAATGAAAATCAAAAATTAGAAAAACGAAAAATTATGTTAATATTTAAATATTATTTTTTTTTTTTTTGTTTTTGTTAAAAATTTTGATACTCTTTAATGATATTTTAAATGGAAATATAATTTTCCACCTAATAATGCAACCGAATCCACCGAACAAAATACATATAAAAATTTCATAATGAATTTTTGTTTTTTTCTATTCTATCGTTATTTTTTTGTTGTTGTGTTTTTTTTTGGTGGTGACGTCTATGATTTTGCTATTTGTCTGTCTTCGAATTTTCATTATATCGTAAAAATTATTTGTTTTTCTTTTGTTGTTTATTTCTTTGCTAGTTTTTTTTTTTTTTTTTTTTGACAAAAAGCCCTTAGGTTACATATGCAAGTTAAATATGAAGCAGCTAAAAAAATATAATCTTAATTTTTTTTAAATGATTGTTTAGGATAAAAAATTAACTGACAACTACCAGATATTTGCAGTTGCAATAATTTTGACAAGTCTTTTATATTTTGTTTAGTGAATGAAAAATTGTCAAATTTCGGTATAACAAAAAATTTTCGACAAATGAAAGCATATTTTTCTAGATGTTGTTATTAAGTGTGTATATAATAATGACAGTACGTAATACTTGAGTTACATCTTTATTTACTCAGTTCACACTTTTTTGAAATTTTATTTATTTTGAGTACATTTGTTTGCTTTTTTAACAATACATTTCTTTTGCTTTTAAATGAACTTTAATATAACACAACTCAATTGAGTTATATTTAATTTTAAACTAAATTTAATATATTTTTTCTTTTCATTGCATCTAACAGGTGTTATAACTAATTGAAATTTGAATTTTACTAGACCCGTGTCTTCTGCATACATAAAGTTGTTAATATTCGAACATTCTTTACCTTAACACGTTCCGTTGTATTTTTGATTGTTTGTAATGAAAATGAGTTCTGAGTGTTATTTTTAATGAGTGATTTAATTAGGGGTATATAATATAACTCAGATTTGATTTTTTTGATTTATTTATATTAATAGGATAGAATCACATAGAATAATGCAATATTACTAAACCATTGGTTACAAAATCCAGTATAGGTCGAATACTAATATTATCTATTGTATGTTCGAAAATAAAAATAATTGTCTAAATAAATACAAATTGCATATATTTAGGAGTACCTTAGTTTTATTATTTTTTTTTTGTTTTACAGCATTGTAGAATTAGTAATTTTGGTTGAAAAAGCCAAAAATATTATTAATTAAAGTTCATTTTTAACAAATTTTTTTAATAATTTCCTTTATAATAAGTTAAATGTGTAAAATCAAGGTTATAATACCAACTTTTAATTTTCAAAACAATTTCATAGATAATTTTTTGTTTTCGATTCAAGTGGAAAAATCTCAGCAGAAGGACACAAAAATTAGATGCAAAAAAAAAAAAAAACAACAAAAATAAAATTAAAAACAGTAGAAAATTAAAAATTAGTTACACAGTTAGTACGGTTATACTTATTTAGTTAGTCACAATAACAATCCATATAACATAATAATTGTTCTTTGATGTTAACGATTTTAAAAATTACAATTTTAAATACAAATATTTGATATTTCATTAAGAAAAAAAAAAAACAAAAAAAAAATTAAACAAAAAGCAAAACTATTGTTTAAAAATGTTTAAAAATTAAGCAATGTTTTTTTTTGTTTTAGTCTATATGTCTATATTGAATGGGTGGAAAAAATAAATGGAATTAAAATAAAAATAAATAGAGACTTTTAAATAATTCAATTTTTTTTTTTTTTTGTTATTATTTTGAATTCTAAACTTGCACCATACTTGACTTTCAAAATATGGATGGTGGTAGTGATTATTTAGAATAAAATAACTTGATTCTTATCTTAATCATATTATTTTATTATTTAGTTTTTCACTATATAACTATAAAAAAAAAAAAAAAAAAAAAGTTAAATTCAAGGTTTGTAATAATACAATTGAGGGAGAACAAAAACAGAACAGAAAAAAAAAAGAAAAACAAAAAGTAGGATTTAGAATATTTTTGTTTAGTATAAATTTTAAGAGTAAGTGGGTTCTAAAGTATATTTATTGGTTTTTTTTTGGTCAACAAAATTATTAATACAAAAATCTTATAAATATATTTTTAATTTTTTTTCAGATAGTGTTTTTAATTCTTATGTAATACAAAAAAAAAAAAAAAACCAAAACAAAATTTATTTTCTTGTACATTAGAATTGATTTTTGTTTTTTTTTTAAATGTTCTATTGTATGATTAAAAATTATATTTGTTATTTTGCCCTCTAGGATTGGTCGATCTATTATATTGATTTTTTTTTTTTTTACTAATATTTATTATAAAATAATATAATTTATATAAATATTCTCGAAAAATATTTGATTGCAAAATTTTTTTTAGTTTTAAGCTTTATTTTTTCGTAATATCAGTAAAAGTAAGCCAAAATAACAAAAAAAAAAAAAAACATATTTGTGCTAAATGTGCCAATTTATGCTAAAACACTAAAGAAGCTATAGGGAATAAAATATCTAAATTAAGAAATTTATTAAAATCAATAAAAGACCTTGAAATTGTTACTATATTTTATACAAAATTAACATATTTTCTTTTTAAATTCAATAATTTTTGAAAAAAATAAACTAAACTATACTTAAAAATGATTTAATTGATTATTTATTAGATGGGATGTACTAAAAATTGAACAATACTGTAACATTAATTTATTATATGACATTCCATAATATATGGTATGATATTAAAAAATTACTTTGATTCTTCTGTGTTCTAAATTATTCTAAAACATAAAATGTGTGATGAGGTTTCGACTGTTGAAGCAATCTATTGTAGGCTGTTTAAACTTTATGCAGATGAGTCATATGCAAATGGAGGTATATATTGTTTTTATATATGCAATATAGTTCGATTTTGGTTAGATGAATTTTTAAAATTGATTGATTGATTTTGATTGTCTAGTTTATTTTGAAAAAATGTTATAAGTAATTTTATGAAAAATGTGCAAGTGTGCGACCTCATTAAAAAATTAATGTTGTGCAAAAACTTTTCTAATTAAAACTCACTCAATGCAAAAACACCCACACACGCACCGCTTCTTAAAGTTGGGAAAAGCTCTAATTTCAAATATTTTTATCTCATGTTCTGTTGAATATCTTTAAAACTAAATAAATAAAGTCAAATGACAGTAAATATTTCTAAACCAATACAAAAATTATATAATTATATATTATCGTGATGTTTTATGTATTAACGCAAAGTTTTATGTATGTATGTTTGTTTTATTATGTATCGTTATATTATGAAAAAAAAATATTTTACACGATTTTGGTTGCTCCGTATTCTGTGGAACACTTTTATTCATAATATTAAAATTTTGAGAGGAAAAAGATTTTTTGAAGAAAAATATTTGTATTTCTCCTGGTCTCACCTCAGTTTAAGGGTCAAAAACTGAGAATTCTCTATTTTTAGACACCGGGAGACATACCTGGAGACATCGTAAGTGAGACATATAAATTAAAACTGTAACATTTTATTTTTACATGTGTTAACAGTTTTTCTTAATTATGAAGTTTCCATATAATTGAAGAAAGTGTTTCTGCTGTTTCTTGTGTTTAAATTTCATTTAACATAACATCTAAAGGCATAAAGAAGAAATCTATAGTAATTTTCTATTTGACTAAATCAATCTAAATCGCCCCCATTTAAACAACAATAAAAATTAATCTTTAATATAAATGTACAATTCATGGTATAAGTTAAAATAAAGAAAGGGTTTCAACAGAATTTAGAGATTCTAAAATGAGAAGGGTAAAAAATTGATTTGGAAATTGGAAACTAAAAAATTTACTTTAGGATTTATTTCTTGTTTGCTTTGAAAACAAAATCAATATTGTTTTTATTATTTTGAATAACTAATACCAGATAAAATTAATTATAAAATTAATTTAAAATTATAGTAGTGAAATTTTTATAACTTTTCTATATTTGCCAAAACTAATTTCATACTTAAGCTGTTATTTGCAATTTATTTTCTTTTGCAAAATCTGTTTATATTTATTTTAACTATTTATTAACATCATGAAAACATTTTTACATTTTTATTACACTTGAAATACTTTAAGTATCAAAATTACTTAAAAGAAAAAAAAAAAAAAAACAGAAAAAGTTTCCTGCGTGGTAACACATTGGTTTTAAAAGAAAAATTTCCTTTTTTGAAATTATTTATTAAAAATCATACGATTAATGACAATAACTTATGAAAAGAAAAAAATATTTTCTCTTCAATCAAATGTAATTTACTAAGACCTCTATCGGAGAAAAATACCATACATAATTAATACATTCATATTACATATTATATATATTATGTTTATATACATATATATAGTATCTAATTGAAAACATAATAAAAATTTTCATATATTATATAGATATAGTTATTGCAAAAGAATTTTTCATATAATTTTTCAATTCTTTTCACCTTTTCTTTTAATTTTTTTTTTTTTTTTTTTTACCATATGCCACATTTATTCACTCGTACATTTAGTACATATATAAATTCATATGAACAATTTGAGACCAGCCATCGTCTAATAATATATAAATTGATAGAAATCTTTTTCAATTTTTAGTTATTGTTTTAAACGACTTTTTAGACTTCAATTTAAATGTGTTATAAAAATAAAAAATTTTTTAAAACAAAACAGGTCAGAACAGCGAAAGGATCTGTCGGAATTGTTCATCATATTATTCATCATTGTTAAACTCTCTACATATTTGGATAAATTTATATTATACATATATTATATGTATATATATATCACGTACATTCATTGATCAATCCATTTAGTCAGTTTTACATATTTATATTCATATAATAATTTAATATTTTTGAAGCTCACTGACCTGAATATAACGGCTTTTTGCATATTTTCAAAAATCATAGTAAATTTTAATAAAACAAAAAAAAAAAAAAATAAAAGAAATTAGATAAAAACTTTTTAACTATTGCCGCTGTTGTCGCCACCATCACAACTACCATCATTGCAGAAACTTTTGCTATCATATATATTTAATAATGGAGATCAACCTTAACAATATTCTTGTATTTACTTTCTTGTATATTTTTTTTATAAAAAAAAAAAAGTATTGTAATCATAAAAAAATGCTAAATATCTTTTGTAGTTTAAAATACGAAACAATTACAATTGTTTACATTTTTAAGAAATTAAATTTTATCTTTTATGATAACTCTAAATCTGACAATTTTAAATAAGTTTTAAATGAAGGCTAAGAACTTCGAAATAATATATCATATTAGTAGGATTAAATAGGATTAGTAGAATTTAATAACAAATTTTAAAATTCTTAAGAGGTTCACAAAATATATAGTTTTGACTAAAGGAAGCTTTATTTAAAAGTTTCAAGATATTAAAAGTATAGGTGAAACCATCACAACCTTAGAAATAATCGCGCACATTTTTCGCAAACTAAAGCCATTTCCTTCCAAAAAAAAGTACAATAGAACATTTTTAACAGGAAATGTACTATTCGATATAAGACTAATGAGGTTAATGGGGAAGATATTTTAAAAAAGGTTTGAGAGTTGAAACATTACTAAATTAGAGCAAAAACTAGGATATGAATACGGGATAGGATATGCTTCTTTATACACATACATTTAAATTTTGTATTAAAAACAGCACGTATGGCAATTAATCGTATAATAAACGAATTGAATCATATTAAAATTTTGTGTGGAAAATATAAACGGGAACAAGTAACTGCAATTATGTTTTGCTATCTTTGAAATACTTTTAATTTGAAAGTGTCTGATTCGTAGTTCATCATTTTAATAATGCTCACTTTAATATTTTTTTTTTTAATCTAAATATACAAGAAAGTCAAGAGGAGAAAATGTTCGATTAATGGTTAAAATTTATTGCAAAAGGCCAGAATTGTTGACGACTTATTATGTCGTGTAGCCTATGGATGCAATATAGTCAAATAAAGTTAAATTTTACATTATTGAAATTTAATTTTTTTTTTTTTTGGTTTTTTTATGAAATTTTCTATAAGCAAGTTGATGTTTAGATTGGTAATAAACAAAATATAAGAAAAATATAATAAAATTTTTTTATAAAATAAATAAAAATCAATGATCACGATCTATATTTAGCCCGAGTTCTGGTAGTTTAGTTAAGCAGAAAAAAACGATTGAAAGAATCTAACTAGAAAAAAAAAAAAATTAACAGATTTTCTTTCATTTTATTTTTATATGTATAATATATAAGTACAAATTTATAATTATATATATATATTAATATTTATATATATATATATATATATATATTTAAATTTAAGCTGCACAAGATCATTCTCGTTGCATATTAGCAAATCTTTCGTGATTTTTAAAACCAATTACTGACTGAAAAATAACTATTTTTCTGCTGAATTATTTTTTTTTTGCCTTTGATTTTTCTTTTTTTTTTTTTTTTTTTTTTTGCTTTTTTTGGTGTCTCTGTTGTTCTGTAACTCTCGTAACTCTATAAGATCTATTTCCACACATTAACTTTTGACAGTAATGTTAAGGCAGGTTCTTATGAGATATGATGAAGTAAAAAAAAATTAGAAAAATAAAAAAAAAAAACACCAAAATTTAAAATTAAAATAAAAATAAAATTAATAAAAAGAAAAAAAAAAATAAATTGAAAATAAAATAAAAGTAATAATAGAAATAAAAATTTAAAGTATTTTAATAGCTCTATATAACTACTAAATAAAATTAGAAAAAGGAAGGAATAAACACAACAACCTCACGGAATCCTAAGATTCTACATTTTTTTAGTAGTATTATGTTTGTTTTTTTTTGTTAAAATTTTGTTATACGAATGATACCCCAGGAAGCAATTTGGGTATTAAATAAAATATCATATTTTATATAAAAAAATTATAACTATTAAAAGTAAAGAAATTAAAAGATTTTTTTTTTTCTACAATATAATCTTGTGTTCAACATGTTAAAATTTATATTTGCAGTTGCTTTATAATAGTCTTTGCATAACACGAGTAAGCACTGAGTAAATACTATGGTAGCTACAGGATATCTAAAAAAAGTAAAAACTTTCATTTTATTTCAAGAGTATCGATATCATGAATCTTATATTACATGGTACAATCTTTGCTATCAACACATAAGAAAACTAATATCCCATATTTTACCTCATGATTATTCGTACTTTTTAGAAAACTAAAAAAAAAATAATAAAAATTTATATTAAAAAAAAATTTTTATGAAAAATTGATAAATCAAATTTAATGTTGAATCTTAACAGAGAGGGATTTCATAATTTTTATAAATAATAAAGAAATTTGCGCTTCATCTAGATGTAGAGAGTATGGAACAGCCGGCGGTTCTCCTACAAAATCCCAAATCACAAAATCCAAAAAAACAAAATCAAATACCATAAAAACCAAACCCCACAAAATCTAAATACCACAAAATCCATACACGACAAAATCCAAATCACAATTTCCGTTCAGTTTTTTATAGCTGCGTTTTTTTTATATTATTCCATATTGAATTAATTAAATAAATAAAATTAAATAATATTTATTTATTTTTAATACATATTATTTATTACAACAACAAGTTATTTAAAATAGTGGAGACTGCCGCCCCCTAACCTCGTCAAAAACATTATTAAACCCTAATTTTCAAATCAAATATCCCTCCTAATTGAAAATCTCACATATCCATATATATAAAAATATTCTGGAAAAGGCATATAACTCTGATTTTGAATCCAACTCTAAACTCCCCCCTAATTCAGATTCTCATATACATACATATATATAAATATTTTGAAAAACGCGTATTTGAATCCAATATATCCCTGATTTTGAATCCAACTATAAAATCACTCCTAATTCATCTCACATAGAATCTCACATACACATATATATAAATATTCTACAAAAAGCGTATAAGCCTGATTAGTGGTCGCTTTCGCCCCCAAAAGCTAGTCTCACATTTGGATCTATGTAAGTTAAGATTTTGTAATGATTGGATTATGTGGTATTTGGATTACTAGTGTTTGAATTATGTGATATTTGGCTTATGTGAAGTTTGGATTATGTGATTTTTGAATTTTATGAATTTCTGAGAATAAAAAATATTTGGATTTTGTGGCTTTTGGATTTTGAGAATTGGGATTTTGTATAGGAAATTTGAAATTCAAACTTGTTATGGAACAGCTCTTTTATAGATTATACTAGCTGTTTTTTAAAAAATGTTATCCTTAACCCAGTGACTGTATCTCTCTATAAGAATATTGATGTAAACTAAATGTTGTAGTAAAAATGTTAATTTAAGTATATTTTTGTCAAAGATTTGTATCTAAAATTATTTAAAATGAATTTTTTTTTTTTTTGAAAGTTTAAATTTTCATATACAATCGTTATAAATAATAATAAATTTTTTAAATTATTTATTTATTAATATATAAGCGATTTTTGATATGAGATCATCGATAGTTAAATACTTCTAAGTATAAAAAAAGTAGTTTTTTTTCAGAAGAAGTGACCCAAAGAACAGTGTCTTAATATCTTGCTTAATATAATATTATATTGCAAGTCAAGTGCACTTAAAAAAAATAAATAAATTTTCCTCTTGTAAAAATGGCTGCATTTTACCATGGCTGCATGACCATATTACATTAATTAAATTAAAAGACTAATAGAAAATAAAATGGCTCTGATGAATTTAAAATAAATTATTTTTATTAACTATTACTCCAGCAGTTTTATTATATTTTGTTAAACATTTTAATTGAAAAATAATAAAAATTATCGTATTGTACATTAAATTTAATAAACTTTAAAAAACAATTAATTAAATTTTATAACTGCAAGATTTAAATTTATTTAATAAACTATCAAAAATGTAATCGTTTATTTTTGTTTTCCTTTTTTTTTTATATGGAAAGATTAATTGTAATTTTTTAGCATTTTATAATAAATATATATATTTATCAGATTCAAATTTAAATTTGAATTATTTTTGACAAAAAAGTATTCATTATTTTTTTTTATTTTATTTTAAATTCAATTGACAAATAATTCTGTTTTCTATTAACCTATAAATTTTATAAAAAAAAAAAAAAAAAACTCCAAAAATACATAAAAAAAAATAATAGAAAAAAAAAACTTATCTAATGCGTATAATACTCGTAATCAATGATTTTATTTATTAAATATTCAAAAACGATAATCATATGAATAGTATAATAATATGTAGTACCTATATATGAAAAATTCGTTAACTATTCGTATATGCAAATGAGTATATAACTATTTTTGTATTTGAACGATATTTCTGTTGTTGAAACTTCGGAAAAGTGACTATGAAAATAATGATGATGTAATTGTATGAGTATATATACGACAAAATAATAACCTTCTCTCTTGTTTTTTTTTTTTTTTTTTTGGTACTCCTTTAGTAATCTGTTCTTCGAACCATTTGCTTATGTTTTCTATTTAGCGAAGCTTAGTTTTTTTTTTCATGACATATTAACACTTCTATTTGGGGCTATAGTAAAGATAGGTAGGTAGGGTGGTGACTTTCACGATGCTGCATGAAGGCCTCAACTAGCACTATATTGTGGCATTTTGATACCACTGCACTCACGTGACCTGTGTTTTAAGATTGTTTACGGTTTTATATCCAACATGATTTAACTACTCATACGAAATCAGTTCTTTGATTTTGTGTTCAGAGATGGGCTACACTCCTCTCAAAATTAGTTTGATGTCTACATAATTTTTTTTAACTTTCATTTGATATTTGTTTGATTTTTTGCATCATTTTATGGCCTACATCTAAATCGTCCGATTAGGTTTAAGTCTTTTTTTTTTGTTTCTAAGAAATATTAAAACCTTAAGGCACTTAAAAATGCCTTATGAACCCTTAGTAGTATAAGATGTTTACTGTATGCACCCTTGTAGTATAAGATGTTTACTCACTAAATGCACCTCGCTTCCTAGCCAATTTAATGATATGATACTCTTATGCAGTCTGATTTATAGTTGTTCTTCCAAGTTTGAAGTGCTTTAATTTGAAGTTCTGATTTTGCTAAAGGTGCATTCTGTACTTTATCATACTCCATTTACTTTGTTAACCATGGGTTTTTTGTTTTGTTTTGGTGAATTTTATTATATATTGTGGTCTGCCGCTGAATCTTACGGAATAATATAAATACTGTACATAATTTGGAAGTGGATTATCATAATATTAAAAGTTGCAATTTTTATTGAATTTCATTTTAAATTGTATACTGTTTATACTGAAGTTTTTCTTTTATAAGCATTAGAAAATCTTGACATTTGCTTGTCATTTTCTTTAGATATGGAATCATTAAACGAACATAGAGCGTAATGAAGTAGCATTGGATAGTATGTGGTAATAATAAAATAGTAAATGATTGTTTCTATAATTTCTTATAATAATAAAAACAATTTTTTTATTTTTTTTATATATATATTCTTTTTTTTTATATTTTAAATATCAAAATTGCTCAATGGGATACAAATTTGTGCAATAAAATAAAGTTAAAAACAAAAAAATATATATATAAATAATCCATAAAAATTGAGTAAATAATTTTCATAGCTCTATGATCAGTTAATCAACATTGACATGGAATATTTTTAGTTCGCATGATTGGATTAAAGAGAAATTGAATTTGAATTTTTGTTTTTTCTTTTTTTTTTTGAATCATTTGGATCATTTCGTTAGAAGAACCAATTTTTCATATAGATTAGGTATATTTTAATTTTTTTGTTTGTTGTCTGTCGGAATGGACATTGGCGATAAATGACGATTGACGGTTGGCGGGCATCTTTTGTAACATTTTATGTTTTTTTTTTTTTTTTTGCTTTTTACATTCTTTTTAGTGTTTCAAGTCAAATGAGAAAAAAGTAATAAAACAATATATAAATCGTAATATAATTTTTATTTTTTTTTTTTTTTATTATACATTTCGTTTGTATACTAATAATGAACGTTACAGTTTCATAAATTATTAACTTCTTTTATTATTTCCATTTTTACGTAACTTCTAACTGTTTTTATTTTTTTTTTTTCATATTTTATTTTTGATTCTAAGATTTGTTTCTGTTTTTTTTTTTTTTTTTTTTCTCCCCTTATTTTCAGATCAAAAGTTCCATCAGCAGAGTCAATCGAAAAAATTTTCTTCAATTATAAATTGAACTTTTGGCTTATTATTTTTTGTTTTACTTTTTAAGATTTATTTATTTACTTCATTTTATTTTTTGGTAAGACAAAAATTATACCGATATCCCTTAATAGAGTATGGGAGTAGTAAAATAGTATAAAAAGATAACCAATAAAACTAAAAATTTCGAAATATATATTTAAGGTTTGCCTGTTAGTCAAAATTCTCTTAATATAATATGCAATATATATAGGTACAATATACATATACATATGTATATAATATTTACTTTTTTTTATCAAGTTTTTTATTTCTACCACATCTCCCTCTATCTTTCTCATTTTGCAACACTATATTTTAGTATCTCGTTTGTGCTATATACGTATATAAATTTTTGGATTTTATTTTATTATTTGTTTAAATAGTCTTTAGGATCATTATTCTTCTCTTATTTTAATAAGATTCTGTCACAAAAGACCTTTTCGACATTATAAGATAAAACATCAAAGTGTTTACAAAATCAACCTGAAAGGTACTAATCTAGTAACTATTAAAGATTAGAAAAAAGGTAAAAAACTGAAAAAAAAAAATAAAATTTATAAAAAATTCAATGGTTACTTTGCTTTTTATTAATTTTAAATTATTTTGTGGCAATAAAAAAGATTTTAATTTAAGATTCAATTAAATTATATAGAAGAAGAGTAGAAAAGATTAACTAAATAAATCAATGATTAAAATAATTATTATATTTGCAATAATATATAAATTATTTATTTTTATTAAAAATCTAAAATTTGAAAGTTAAGTAATTTGCAATTGCAAGATTTGAAAATATTATAAACAAGTATTTAAAATGTTTAGATACAATGTTTTTTTCATAACAGGTTATAAAAAAATGTTTTTTTTTCGTTTTGGTTATTCACTTGTTATGTTAACCAATGAAATTTGTTATTTACCAATAATTTTTAAGTAATTATTAAATATTTAAAGATGTAGTTATTATGAAAATTTATCCAATAGGATGACTGTAAAAACTAAAATTGATGTGAATTGGTGATGGATATGGGTTACTCCACGAACAACTTTCAAGATAACTAAATCACCATGTGACAATTGACAACCAACAGACAATTGGTTGGTATTATTATGATACCTTATCTGATCGGAAGACATGCAAAAAAATTTGGTATATAAATAATAATCTGAACTGTAGGTTTTGCATTGGAATTGTTGCTATATAGACAGCGTGGACCGCTTTTTTTAAAATTGTCCCTATATATTTAGAAATAGATCTTTGATGTAGATATATTTAGATGCAAATATTTCAGTAGTTACTTTTTTTAAAATTAAAGTGAACTATCTAACATAAGAACTATCTAACGCATGAACGTTGGCGCGGTATTAGCGTGGAATAAGTAGACCATCAAACATGGACCGTGGTAGATCAATACCACCACGGCATAAATTTAAAGAATTTCAACATTAACTTATTTGTTTATGTTATCTTAATTTTAAAGTTGCACCTAGGACCGAGTAAAAAATAAGATAAAATTAATGTATTACAATTCAAATTTTTAACATTGCTTTTGTTATTTATTACAAAAAAGCAAGAATGACTTAAAGCATATTTTTGAAGGAAACTGAAATATTTTTTAAAGTCAAACTATACCTTTAAATTAATTTAATGCAGATATACTTATAGAAGTAAGATTCAATTGTCGAATCCTTTTCAAAATATAAATCTTGATATAGATTTCAAAAGATCTTTTCCTAAAACTGTAACAGTATCTATCACTGAGAGTGATATAATTAGTACTGCAGCAATATCAATTGAGGAAATGTAAAATAATGTCGATTTTTAAAAATAAGTAATATAAAATTTTTAGACAGATAAAGCTGTGTATTGATCTTACATACATCAAATGAGAAATAAATCTTATATTATAGAGTATAAATTATTTTGAGTTCAGTTTTAATATAATTTCCTTTTAATAAAATATATTCTTTAAATTAAATTAAATGTTCTCCATTAATATATTTATATAGGAACGGGCAAAACAAAAATTAACAAATTCTGCGATGTATACAACACAAGTTTATAATAAATCCAATCCATAAAATTTATTCTTTTACAATATAGAACAAGTTGTTGAAAAACATGACATATGGTTAATAAAATGTGCGTTTTTTTTTTTATTTAATTAACTATATTATAGATTAAAACAATCATAAATAACTTGTACGACTAATAAATGTCAGATAAGATCATTAGCAATACCTTAACATAAATACCTTAACATTCGTCCTTTGTCCTTTTTTTCCTTTAGTTTACTTTATTTTCTGTGGATAAATTTTTGGTTTTTAATCTTTTTTATTTAGTTTATGACACCTGATGTTCTTTTCGATCATATCGTATGAAATATTGAAAAAAAAAAAATGAAAACATTACTTGTTTATAAAACGCCCTTTTTTTTTTTTTTTATTTAGTATTTAGTCGTAGTATATTAGTTTTAGATCAAGATAATTTTTTTAGTTAATATGAAAAGGTAACCATTTTTTTTTTTTCAATTCAGGATACAATAATTTAATAAATTTTAAAGTATATCTTGTTACCTATGTATATCGAAATCTTTTTTAAAAAGTTATTAAAATTTTAAAGTTCATTTTCTTAATATATAAATTAGATTTTTTTTATACACTTAATAAACAGATATGAAAATGAAATAGTGATCATTTTATATCAAGTTATACAGAGGAATGTATATGTCAATTCATAGACAACTGACGCAAAATAAAAATGTTATACCAAGAATTTATTGAATTTTAGAAGATTTTATTTTGTTTTGAAAAAATAAAATCCAAAAAAACTGATGTTACGTGTCAAGTAATAACTTCTTTAACTAAACAGATCCTAAAAATTTTTTAACACTTAAAAATTTTCAAAAAACAAAAAAACTATTCTACAAACAAAATTTCTTAAAGAATAGAAAATATGAAAAAAAAAAAAAAAAAAAACTGTCAATTAATGACACAATTTCAATGTGTCAATAAAAAGATTGTGTCCCTTGTCAAAAAAACAAAAAAAAAACTTAACCAATTTTATTATTAACTCATAAAAAAAAAAGTAAACCTGTAAAATTAATGTGTCAAAAATTTGTTTTTTTTTGTTTTTTTTTTTTGTTATTATCAAATTTTGTTCCTTGTATATTGAAAAAATGTCATTTAAAAACAATTTCCTTACATGCAAGTTAACATTTTTATTTGTTTTTTTTTTTTTTTTAGTATGATTCGATTGTTGTTTATAATTTTATTTAACCTAAGGTGCTACAAATATATCATATATCTATTTGGTATGTACTTATGTATTTTTAAAAATTAAAATTGAAATTTTTAAAAAGACAAAAAAAAACTATAAAACAGAAAAGGTAATTTAATATTTGGTTCAATTTTATTATTATTTAATAATGAAACACGTCTAGATTTTTTTTTTAACTCTTTAACTGCTGTTAACTCCAATACCAAGGTTGTAATAATAATTATTTAAAAAACAAAAAAAAAAATTACGTAATTACCACGAAATGATACATTTTCAGTAATTTTCTTTTATTGTTTCACTGTTTATTTTGTTGTTTTTGTTTTTTTATTTTTTTTTTCCAAAACTTAAGAAAAATTACTTTTACTAGGTTAATATACATTAGATGAATCTAGGTTAAATTTTATATCTATAAAAATATAAATCTATTAAAATGCGGGTTGAATTGATATATTATGTATTTATAATATTATAACTATGATCTTAAGGTTTATATATTATACATATTACTACTATATGTATATATGTATATATACTGACTAACCTGAATTCTTGCAATAAAAATTCATTGGCTCATCAATCACTTTAAAAGGAAAAAAACAAAAAAAAATAAATAAAAAAGTTTTTTTTATTTAATCCAAATTATTTTCAAATGTTGCGGTGATTTCAAAATACTTGAAACTGGTGCACAATTTCAAATTTTTATATATTTCTTATTTAGAGTGAAATTAATAAATCCCGCTGATGAATACCAATTAACCAATTTAAATGATCACGATATTCACCTTCTCTTTTATTTTATTAATTTTATTAATTTTTTTTTTTTTTTGTTAATTTTCAATTATTATTTTACTGATCTTCGTCATAAAAATAACAAAAAATTCAAAATAGCCTAAACAAATAAAACAACACATTCCAATTAAAATTAAATTAAATTATAGGGATTTTAATGGAGTTAGAAAGAGATAAGAATAAAAAAAAAATATTGCAATATCATTCCTCGATCAAACAGTATGATCCAGTTTTGGTAGCTAATAAATATATATATATATATATTTTTTGTTTTAGGTGAATATTTTAAAAAAGTTGAGGTCGTAATTTATAACAGACAACCTTGAAAATTTAACCTGCTACAAGATTTTTATTTTTTTTTTTTTGCTGTTTTGAAAATGAAAGTACTACAAAAAAAAAAAAATAAAAAAACATTAATTTTGATCCATTTTTTTTTTTCAATTTTATTATTATACTTTAGTCTTCTTTAAAGGAACATAAGGAAATAGAAAGAGACAGAATCAAATATGAAAATAAAAAAAATAAAAAATGTGAACCACAATAAGAGTTAAAATGTTGCCAAAACCTTATATTACTAATAGTATAGTGGACCCTTTTTGTTTGATTGTTTTTGTTCAAATTGAGGATGACCTTAGGCCAAATACTTACCACACAATAAACAATTCCAAGATTAAAAAAAAAAAAAAATATTGATACAAGAAGAGAAGAAGATTATTGTAATAAAAAATAAAAATATTAATGTTTCAAATCAAATTAAATTAAAAGAAAAAAAAAATAATAATAATTACATGATATGGGCAATAAATAAGTAGTTCAAAAATCGTGCCATCATGATAGTGCCATTTTTTTTTTTGTTTTCTTTACTTTTGAAATTGTGTACATTTGATGCTGCTTGCAATTATTAAGTAATCTATCGCGATTGTATTTTATTTATTTTTGGGTTTGTAAAATAAAAAAAAACAAAGAAAAAACGAAAAAAAAAAAAAATATAGAAAAATGCACGCAATAATTAAATTATTAATTTATTAATTTGGAAATAATAATAAAAATTTTTTACAATATTATTCAGGTATTTGTTTTTTATAACATTCTTCTATGATCTCAAAAAAAATATTTTTGAATGTTTCTGATTGCAATTTTGTCTAATTTTAAAATGTTTTTTCTATTGCAATTTATATCGGTTTTAAAAGTTTACTTTTTTTTTTTTGAATCTAAATTACGAAAAAATTTGTCATGGTATTTTAAAACATTTTTAATAATATTTTATATATTTTTATATCTAAATGTAGTCCTATACTGTTTTTACCAAAATTGACCTTTCGATGACCTTTAAATTTTTAAATATGATTTAATGAAATCAATATCTCTCATAAACTATTAAAAAAATATTTTAGTGAGGGGTGAGCATTCTAATGTGATAGGGAGGGATGCTGTTTTTTTTATGTTTTTTCGAGGATATGTGTGAATCATCGAAAGACACTATAGAGGAGTGAAAACTGACACGAGTCCTCTATGATTGTGTGAGACTTTAACCCACCAAACCTTAACCAAACAATAGGTTATACGACCTTTACAGTACTCATGTACTGATAGGTCAGAAGAAGTTGAGTTAGGGAATGAAAATTGATTTTAAATTGGCAGGCATATACAAAATTGTTAATATTTACCTTGAATCTTTGTACGTTGTAAATGTTATCATCGCACCAATTCTAGGGAACAAATGAGGTGGCAGATTGTTCCACATTCGCGATGTTCGTACTACAAACAAATTTTCATAAACCGAATTATGCCATCTGAGAATTTGAATTACATATAGGGGTGGGCTGTAGAAGCTCTACTTGTTTCCCTTTGGAATGCTTTGAGAGGAGGCATCAAGCTTTTAATCTCATTAGAACATGGTATATCAAATTTTCTGAGCTTAGATCAACACAAATTGTAATATGTTTGAACTAAATTAATTTTTATGTATTGCTAACCAGTTTAATTATTTTGACGCTTGAGAAACTACTTTTAGAAAATTACAAGCAAATGCCTAGGGAAAATTACCTTAGGGATGGAAATTTTACCTTACTAAACCAAGGTCCTCAATAATTAGAACAATGCAAATGAGTAACTTAGATGTTGTAGCCAAGAAGTCAAAAAATTAATTGTTAGAAGAAGGAGGAAAATTAATTGTTTAATATTTTCTAAGATTTTTATAACTAAATTAATCATGATAGATAATGATTTTTATAAAAATTAAAGATTAAATTAAAGAACTTACTATTTGTAATGATACTTTTAAATATCATACTATGAGATGAGGGTTTTATCTATTGTATTGCTAATTATTTAAACTTGCCCTGTGAAACCCTCACAATGAAGGGGTCATCATACGATTGGGGGAGTGAAACTTGGCAGCATGGTATAATCAGGCTCATATAATTTTTTTTTTAAATTAAATTCCACAAATTTTTTGTTCCATAGCACCTCCTATGGAAGAATTTTTAAATTTAATTTTTCTAAAGTTATTTTATTATGGAATTCTTTTAAGTAATTATAAATGTAACAAAAAAATTATTATAAATGTAACTAATGGATTAAAAAAAAAATTGAGAATTTTTAAATTTTAGATATAATTTAAATTTAATAGAAACATTTTTCTGTTAAATCTTTGTTAAATTTCAAATGAGGAACCAGACCTGTGTTCCAAAATTAATTTTATTTTTTCAGTGCATTCTCTGTATTGAATTAACTATGTTAATTCTAGGATACAGCCACAATAATATAATATATACTGATTCCACAAAATTTAATCATTTTTCAAAAAATTTATGATATCTAATTTAATTAAGTAACGAAATATTATATTTATGTAAATTACAGAGTAGAAAAATAGGTATACGACTCCGTTGCGCCAAACCGATCAAATTTTAAAAACATTTTTGCCATAAAATTTGATGATATTTCACATGTTTATATAACATTATAAAGTATAAAAATATGAGCATATAAATTTGGCAGCTACTTCAATCTGTTGAGACAGATGAACCATCAAATCTTCCATTATTTCCAGTCATTAGTATAAAATTAATGATCATTTGAAAAAACTTTGAATACCCAGCTAATATAAACATTGAAGTGTGTTCATATAAAAAAAAGTTGTATGTCAGCTGACAAACACTTCAGAATACTTCAGCTCTTTGACTTCTCATGCGGACCGGCGAGCGGTCGTATATAGCTAAATTGACTCAGAATTAGATCTTTAGCAATAATAGAAACATATATTTTTTTCATATCTATCTTGTATCTTTTAAGGTATCACAAAACGTAACGGCAAATTTATTATATCCTTTAAAACTAGGCTCAAACTAGACTAGGGTATAAAAACTTTCTTTGAATTCACTGTAACTATAATTTTTCCTGTTAACTAGCATGATACAAAATTACATATATATATATACATATATATATAGAAAATTTTAAAGAATGTATAATATGAAAATTGTGAAAATTTTATTATAATATTAAAAACCTAAATTGACAATGGCATATTCATTCAATTTCTAATAAAGAAAACTGGTTGAATTCACCGACATCCATCTGCAACAAAAAAAAAATAAAAAAAACAAAGAATTTATTATATGTAAATATGATTTTTATTATTTTTTCATATTTTCACTTTATTTATTAGTGAAATTTACACTAGATTTGCATGTTCATAGCATGACAACAATCGGTCAGTCTTTTTTGTTTTTTTTTTGTTTTCGCTATATTAATGAAAAAGGAAAGAAAACTTAATTTGTTTTTTTTTTTTTTTTTTTTTTTTGTAAAAAGATTCCAAACATTTTTTTTCCGCCAGTCAGATAACTGGTGCAAGACAGTGGGAATGATAATAATGGCGATGACAATTTTACTTTTTGCACAAAACAAAAAGAAAAAAAATTAAAATATCGCGTTTTCGCTTGGGCGGTCTCGGCACCTCAAAAGATCCAATCCAAAAATGGTTCTTTTACTTATGCTTGTATTTATTATTGCAACTTAGTAATTGCGTACCCAATTTCTTTTTTTTTCTTTTATTTTCGTCTCTTTCTTTTTGTGTTTTTTATTTTTTAAATCCTTCAGTTCATTGGATAGATTATTATTACTATTATTGTTCCTTTTTTATTAAAAAAAAAAAAAAAAACATAAAAATTAAACTTGACTATAGATGGAGTTACTATACTATACACGTTTTTAATTTTTTAAGTCTTTAAGGCGTTTATTTATTATATTACAACGCAATTAGTGTTAGTTGTAAAGAATTCATTTAAAAAAAAAAAAATTAAAAAATAAAAAGTGTTCACAAATTGAGTACAACATCTTTGAAAGAGTTTATAAATTTTTATAGAGCATATAAAATAATTTTATTTTTTTGATTCTAATAATATTTAATCATGCTAGAAATAAACTATAATATATACAAATATCTATATTCTATAAGATAGATTCAAACGGATATTAAAATTAATAAAAACAAAAACAACAATAAAAAAAAAATGTAGTATAGCAAAAGCATTAATTTCAACTTTACATTTTTTTTTAAACATTTTTATTTTTTTGTAATGTGACGAAAGAATTAGACGGACTTTTAATTAATTTCTTAACAAACTGAAAAGTAAGTATTAAAGCTAAACATGATAGGTGAACAAAATTCAGAATATTTATTACTCTCATTAAATTACATGGAAATGTTCATGCAATGAAAATTTTTTCAATAAATTTTTCCTTTTTTTTTTTGTATTTGTTTAAAATCATTTTGAACTTACCAATATTTTATGTACTAAACAATTAAAAAATGTTTTATATACGATATATAATAAAAATTTATAAGAAATTAAGTTAATTTCTTTATTTATATTGTATTGATTCATTTAGAAATCTAAAAATGAGTTGCGTAAAATTTACAGTTATGTCTATATTGTCAATACAGTTGGTACAAAAAGAAAATGTCCATAGGTTGGAAGCATTATTCAGTAGATTTATAGTATTCCTTTAGATTTCACAAAAAACTTTCATGTTAATCATTTAATTCTGTGATTCTCTCTTTTATTACTTTAGTATAGCAGAGTTAGGAAATTGAAAATTTTTGCAATTGTTTTTAGCACATTTTCAAAAAAATTTTGAAAAAAATGTGCCTTTTAATTTTACTTTGTTCGTCCGTCCGTCCGTCCGTCTGTTTACAAAATTTCTACACCGTTAAAGATAGAGAAAAACAGTTTTATTCATGGGCATTAATCTCATAAAAAAATTCATTTTGAAAAACTTTTTTATGTAGTTGCATCCATTACGGAGCTACAGCTCCTCAAACTTTGAAAAAGACCTATTTTTAAATGCGTATATCTCATGCTGTGCTTAACATTTTTTCAATCTGAAAACGCCGACAGGTATTTTTTTTACCTTTGTAAATTAATATCAAAAATTGACAATTTGGTTAAATTTAATATATAAATTTACCGTTATGTGAAAACCAAATTTTGCATGATTTTTCTTCTTTCATAACTCGGGTACGGGTTTTGATAGAGACTTGAAATTTGGAGGGAAGAAAGAACTTTTCGAATTAGTATAAGTTTTCTCAGCAAATGTTTTTTTGGACCTCCACATGTTTATGAGTTATTAGGGCTCAAAAATTGAAAATTTTCTATTTTTAAACACCTATAACTTAGGCATACATTTAAATGTATTTTAGGTATACATTTTTCTTCGGAAAGACATAAAAATTAAAGCTTCAGTAATATATTTTTACATGCTTTAACGGTTTTTCTTAGTTATATAGGGTTCCCCGGACTTACAGCCCTTCAAAATTGCAAAAAAAAGTCTTCTAAGTAATTTGTATTTTGGAAATGTGTGCTTTTAAAAACCGTAATTGGTGTACATTCTGCCTTGTTTTTTTTTGCTTGAATTTTAACAGAACGAAAATTCTTAAAATTTGATTTTTCAAGAAATGGAAAACAGGTGGTTTACTTAAATGGGGATAACTATATTAATTTGAACTTTATCTATGTATATTAATTCATAATATATTATTTGTCTGTTGTTCTGTTGAAATACTTGGTTTATCTTTCTGTTCTTAGATTTTAAATCTAAGTAAATAAATAAGATAAAAGGTATGTAATATTATTTTTCTTTATACATATATATGCATAAAATATGTATTTCTCAATATTTATTTTAATTTTAGCAAATTGAAGTAAAGATTAAATTAAATATCAAAACCAAAGTTTACAAAAATATGTTTTTAAAAATACAAAAATTAAGAAGAATTAATATGAATTTAAGTCCAAATATTTATAGAGATGACCAAAGTAAAACAAAGTACCGGAAGGGGTTAAACATTATGCATGTATGTAATACTATCTGTGCAAATGCTTACGTATATGATGAAAGTAAAAAAGGGGCGGCTCTCGTGCCGGAACAGGTTAACAGACCTTAATAAAAATTTGCCACGAGCTGTCTCTAAGGCCATAGAATCGTTCTGTAAGCAGCGACAAAAAAAAAGCAATAAAAAATTTTGATAGACAGTTGGATGAAAATGGGTTAATACATTGTAACCAAATAAATTTATTAAACTTCCTTTCCAAAAGGTAATATCCTTGCAAACGTTAAACTCAATCGGTTGAACTGACCCTAGAACTGTAACGGATGAAACACGACACACCTATCAATTTGCGGGTTCCATATAGAATCTTCATGTGAATTTTGGTTACCATCGGATGGCAAAATTTTATTTAAATCCTATGCAAACAAACTTTTTGCTTTATATATTATTAGATTTAGCCAGTACGACAGTTTTACATAATAAGAATTGTTTATTTACATTTTTTGCACTTTTTCAAGAATTTAATAAAGCAACTTTTATTTTTCGCTTCTATTTTAGTTAAAATTGTGATTAATTTACTAAATATATTGTTCTAAAACTTTTATATTTATGCTTAAAAACATGATCTTAAAATTCTTAAATTTTTAATTTTAAAATTACTTTAATTTAGTCATTTTTTTTTCAACAATCAATCTTTTGATTAATTCAATAAAATATTAAATTCATGCTGAACTCTATTACTGAAACTCTCTGAATCCTTTTCTATTATAGTTACAAATAATTCATATATCAGAATTGTTTTTATTTAAAAACTGATCTATTTTACCACAATCGAAACCTTTAATTATACAAAACAGAAGAAATGTTTTAATTTATCAACAATAAAAGTAATAAAAATCCTTTCAGGAAAAGAAATGTAAAAAGTATAAATAGAAGAAACCGATTCAATACCGACCAACTGTTATAATTTTGTCTTTAAGGATGATTGGATTCATTATATTTCTTAATTAAAATTAAAACTCATTTTTCACAGCGAGTGTCCTATTTTTTTAGTTTTTTCTTCTATCCTTTAAATAATTTACAATAAAAACTGAAATAAAATTTTGGTTAAGCCTCCAATGTTTTTTCTTATTTAAACAATATTCTTTTGGTTTTTAAGGCTCTCGTTTGGAATAAAGTGATTTACAAAAAAATTATTGCTAAACCATATGGTTAATGAAGTGTGCGTTTTAATTTAATTAAATAGATAAGCATATACGTACCATTTTTAATTATTGGAATCTTCTAATGGCATTTACAATTTTCATATAAAGTCCTTTTCTTTCTTTTTTTTGTTTGGTTATCTAGTTCAGTTTTATCGTCATGCTGACAGAATTTTTGGTTTAACCTCTAATTTATTTTTCAGTGACACCTGATGTTTATTGAATCCTTAATCACTTTACTAGACGATCATTATTTGTTTATGAAAGATTGTTTTTGTTTTTTTTTTTTTTTTAAAGATAAGCGGTGTTACAGAAAAAAAAGATAACCTGAACGATTTATGTTAATCTTTGTTAGATGTTAACAGGTAGATTTTAATAATTGTACACTAGATCCTTTATAAAGTATTTCAAAGGACTTTTGTTTGTAGTTAGATAGAAGTTAAAATGATCTGTTGATAAAATATACGAGCTGTTATTTAATGTATTTGATAGCACATAAAATTTTTTGGATTTCTTACAAAAATACGGAGAATACGAAAAAATTTCTAATATTTTCAGTGATCCTAAATTTTTTTATTATTATTGCAGAGGAGCAAAGAAACACCGAAAAAAAAAAACATAAATAAAAAAAAAAGTGAGAATTTGTCTATAAAAACTAAATAAATGATCTTCAGTTTGTATAATTTTAAAGAAAATTTCATAATAAAAATTTTAAGGGATTGATCCTTCAAGAAATAAAACAATTTTTTTTTTATTTAAAATTGAAAGTATAAAAATTTATTACATAATCCACGCTTATGGCATGCTTGTGTCGAATTAAAATTAATTGGAAAAAAACAACTGACGCTTATTGTTGTTTATATGGGATGTAAAAAAAAAACAAAACTGGGGATTGAGAAGTATATTTTAGAATGATTATTTAAAATTGTTTTTAAGAATATATTGTTATAGTTGATGCAAATATGACAAATTTAAATAATATTTATTTAAGAGTGCATGAAAAAAGAAAGCCCTAAAAGAAATTGCATAAAAAATAGAAAAACCTTTATTTTTACTGAAACATTATTAAATTCAACTTTTAATAATACTATTTGAATTCGGTTTGAATTTTGAAATATCAAAAGATCTAATACATTTTTTTTTGTAATTTATATCTTGTGTAAATATAAAGTCACTTTCAAGTTTCAGTATATAGAACGGGTTATAACAGAAAGGATGTCCATCATAGAAAAAAAGTGATATTCAGATGTAACCTTTTTATTGTATTAGAATTTTAATTGCTGAAATATGCATTAATTAAAAAGAGAGTCTTCAAGAATAAAATGGAATTCGGGTTCCTTATTTTGGATCTTATATAAAATAAAAAATCTATAATCGATTACTTTGAAATGTTGAATCTTTAAATTAAAGAAATATTAGATGTCAATTTTAGAGGTCTGTTCCTCAGTTAGTAACTTTCACTTGACAACTGGACATTTGATCAGTGAACATTTCAGAAAAAAGACACTTAACACAAAAGGCATTTAGCAAAGTGAACAATTACACATCAAGTAAAGTTAGAAAATGAACAGAATTCTAACATTTAACATTTCGTTTGTAGTTCCTAACTTTCTGGATTTTATATTTTTAAATTGGTAAATGATTTCATTTTCTAAAAATTTAAAAAATGTTTTGTTTCCCAGATTTAAATTTACATTTTTTGACATTCCCTTAACATTTTGCAAATTTGGTAACTTTTATTTCTCCCAGAGCTGAGTTATATTAAGTGTTAATTTTGCCAAAAGTCGAAATTTTAAGTGTCTATTTTGCTATAAATATATTTTTGTTAAGTGTCTGTATTGTCAAATGTCCAGTTGCTAAGTAAAAGCTGTCAAGTGTAGGGTACCCTAATTTTACATACATTTGTTTACAATATATCGGTTAAATAAAAATTTGATTCTGTTTTAAAAAGAAGTAATTTAGCATAAAATTATGCGATATACATAAAAAAAAATTTTAACCAAGACGAGGTAATCTTAAATCAGTAATAATTATTTCTTACAATCTAACTTAACGAGACAGTCAAAAGTTGGAAAAAAAAACTGATCTATTAAACTTTAATTATTAATTTAAATTTATTTTCTTCAAAAATTATTTTAACAATTTTCGTATAGAACCAACATTTTATTCTTTCTGTAATTAAATTCAAAACTGGTCAATTATCATTATTTAATGTACGCATGTACCTATTATACTAGATCTTAATTGCTTAATAATAATCAAAATCTTTTTCCTATTTTCCTATTTTTTTATATTTTATCATTTTTGAGTCGTAATAAGAATCCGATTTGTTTAAAAACTTTCTAAGCAAAAAAAAAAATTTAAAATTAATGTGATAAAAAAAATGTCAAAACATTAAAATTCTTCAACATTTTCTATTTAACACTAACTTGAAATCAAATCAAATAAATTTTATTAATTTTTAAATAAAATTAATTTTTTTTTACAACATGATTTTGTACCCTAAGGCATTTTCATTTTATAATTTCAAAAAAAAAAAACTCTAAATTGTTTTTTTTAGCAATTTTTCTTAAATTGGTTTTCTTTGATTCAAATTTTAGCCCATTTTTCAAAAAAATTTCGAAAAATTTTCTTATTAGTTTCACTTTTTTCGTCTGCCCGTTCGATCATCTGTTTACAAAACTTCTAAAGATGGAACAATAAAATTTTAATCATGGATAGAGTTTTTAAAACGTCAATGTTGTAGAACAACTTTTTTTTTTTTATATAACACCATTTATTTCATAACTATAACCCCTAAAGTTGAAAAAAGCTAAATTTTCAAATGGATATATTCTCAGGTTCTGCTTATGAAATTTCATTCTAAAAATGCCAAACAACAAGATTATGTTTTAGCGGTATTTGCATTTAGTACATATTTAAATTTACCGTTACGTTAAGTCAAAATTTTGCAAGATTTTGCTTCCTTCATATCTCCTTCAGATAGAAGGCTTCAGATAGAATTTTAAATTTTAATCTTCAAGAGAGAAAGATCTTTCAGAATAAGTTACCTTAGATATTTTTTTGTATGTCCCCGTTTTTAAGATCTATTAAGGTTAAAATAATGAAAATTAGTTATTTTAAAACATCTGCAACTTATAGCAACTTGTATACATTTTTTAAAAGAAAATTAAAGCTTCAAAATTATATTTATACATGTGTTATCAGTTTTTTTAAATTATTTTTTAGTATTCTGTTAAAGTTGAAAAATGTGTCTATTGATATTTCACTATTTCTCTTCCAAATAAAACTGTAGGAAAGGTGCAAAATTCTTACAGTGCAAGTCAAAATTATTTTGGCAAATGTGCCACTTAAAAATCCTTTAATTTAACATTCTGCTTTGTTTTTTTCTTGCATTACTTTACATTTAAACAAATCAACATTAGCATTAAAATGAAAGATTTCTTAATCAGGATTTGGAAAAATTGATTTAAAAGTAATTTTTTTTTTTTTTGATTTGTATCTCACCTTTTTTTTTTTTTTTCTGTTTTCAAAACAGTTTGAAAATATATAAATAAAAAAAAAAAATAAATTCTCATCAATTAAATTGAAGTTGACACATATTTTACATACAACATATTTTATTCTAATAAAATATATATTTAAATAGTTTAAGATTGATACTCATCTTAAAAAAAAAAAAAAAAAAAAAAAAAAAAAAAAAAAAAAAAAAACTTCTTATATTAACAAAAGTAAACTAAAACTACAAAAACGTTAACTAACAGAGTTATGTCATATTAAAATAAAAAACATACAGGTTACAAAATTAAAATTATTAAAGTAAAAAAAATAAAATAAAATAATGTCATTAAAATTCAAACAACTTGCTTTTTCTTTATACCTCTTACATTTTGTAACTCCAAGCTTAACTTTGTGAAAAATTCAAAGAAAACCTCCTTTGAAAATCTCCCCCAATGGCTAACAAATAATAAATTAAAAACAGAATTGATTCGATCTTTTTTGATTAGAAAAAAATAAAAGAAAAAAAAAAAAAAACAAAACTAGTAAAAATACGAAAAAAAATTGTTTTAACCTTTATTTTCTTTGAGTAAAAGTAATATTTTTTGAGTCTTTTATTTTGTATATTTTATTATGCTGTTAATTAACGCCTTCTAATCAGCTAATTTCGGAAATAAGTCTAATCAAATTTAAAAATGTAACTTGAATAGAAATACCTGCTACCTTATTCCAACCCAACCGACCTTTAAGACGGTTCGATTTTTTTATCAATACTATAATCTCTTCTATTTTTCCTTCAGAAATGGCATACATTTTAACTGTAAAATATTAAATTTTTTGATTCTTTAAGAATGAGTCAAAAACACTCAAGTTTTTGCGGTTTTAATTTATATAAGAAGAATGTAATTATAAAAAAAGCATTTAATTTCTTTAAAATTAATTAATGATGGTGTTAAAATGTACTCAAGTTATTTTTGAGGGTTAATAAAAGAGCTCTTAAGTTACATTTAAAATATTAAACTAACTAAAAATTAATTCAAGGCATCAAGTGTTTTTTAAAAGTGCTAAATTCATACTTTTTAAATATTTGTGCGCAAAACAATTTTAAAAACTCTTTAAATTTTTTTTTTTTTTAATAAAAACGGTTAACTGATAATAATCAGTTAAAAGAAATACATTTGTATATTTTGTATATGTACATTTATATATAGAAATAAATGGTTGTTAATATTTAAATGTTATGGAGATCATTTAAAAACTTTTTAAGTAAAACTTTGTTATTAAAAAAATCCTGATCCATTCGAAAATAAAAAATAAAATATCATTAGAAAAAAGAGAAAAAAAGAACAAAAAAATATTGCATGCAACTAAAAAATTGTAAATCTAGTATTAAAATAACAAAAAAAAAAAATTTTTTTGAAAAAATTATTATAGCATGATACTTACATTTGAAATTTAACTCTTATGACTATTGTAGCAATGACTTCGTTAAAATATGAAAAGGAAAATAAAAGGAATTGAATATATATGTATATGTACCTATATATAGATATGCAAAAAAAAAAAAAAAAAAAAACAATAATAAAACAACACTTTACCTTTTGACTAATTAAATTTATGTTTATATCTTGCAGATTAATTAGAAAACATAAAAGTGTCGTTAGAGAACATAATTATTAAAATAATCTCAATTAAGTATCGTGAAAAACGCAAATCATGATAAGAGCTTAAATAATATATATTAAACGATTTTAGCAGTGTTTTTATTTTTTATATGTTTTTTTTTTTTATTTTTTTTCTATATACTTATATATGTATTTTTATTGTAATGAAGGAATAAAAACTATGAGTTAAATTATCGTTACATTATTTTTTTTTGTTTTAAATTGTATTTTTTATTTAAATAAATTCTGTATGGTATTATAGAGTTGTAATATTTATGTTTTTTTTTCTCTCGAAATAAGTATGAATTTTAATATAGTTTTGGTTGCTTTTATAGAGTAAACTACTCTTTTCTACTCCCAACTACTTCAACCTTTAAAAAAGAGTAGATGGGGGTAAATACGTTTATGTTAATTTTAGCGTTCCATTTACCAACTACTATTCCCAACTACTCTCAACTATTGTTTTCGTGTAAAAGGAACGCAAACATATAAACATATAAATCGCCAAAATCGCTTTTCAGTTCCAGCTCAAGTTAAAATTTTAAATATTAATACTAAATTATTAAACCAAAATTTAATTTCAATAAAAAAAAAAAACTATTTTTTTAATTCATACTTTATAACTCACAAAATACGTTAGTTAATTAAATTGATCATTTATAATAACAATTAATACAATGTGAAGTGTAAATGATACGGTTGAACTGACTAATAAGAAAATAGTTTTTAAAAAATAGGCTCACAATCGATGCAGCAATAACGTTTATACTCATAAACTTAAGCATTTTATTAAGTACCTATTAAAAAACTATAATACACGCACATTTTTCAAATATATGACCTATAATAATACTCGTAGATGACCAATATTCAAACTTAGTTTTTCTATATATTATTTTGTTTTTTTTTCTTGCTTTTTTAATTTTTTTCTTAATTTATAGGTTTGCTCAATTCGAAAGAAAATCGAAAATTTATAGTTTAAAAATGATATTTGAAATATAATACACAAATAATATAACAAAAAAAAAATTATATGTTAGAAAAAAAAAAAATATCGATTTTTAATCGATTGCTATTAATTTTAATATTGAAAGTTTATTAGAATTTAAATTTTAGGAAATATTGTGTTAGCATTTTTAATCAAATGGAGTTATTTTACTATATTATTTTATTAAATTATATTTTGTACAAATTAATGGAAGGAAAAGTGAAAAAAAAAAAAACAATTTGACGGAAATTGGGTTAAGATTTCACCTTGTGGTACAAAAATGGAAATATTATAAATAAATATAAGAAAACTCATAAAGGATTAATATTTTATTTTAAAGATTTTGGAATTTTCGAAATTAAGAAAATCTTTTACTTTTAAATATTAGACTTTATTAAAGTTTTTATTGTTAGGAATTTTATAGTAACTTTAGATAATGAAAAATTTCTTTAATCTTCTTGCCTTTGGCGTTTTTTTTTTAAACTTTTGATTGGCAAATAAAATTAGGTGAAAATAAAAATTAAAAACCCTAAATCTAATAACCAATAAATAAGTTGAAACTTTTTATCCAAATAAGAATTAGATGGTTTCGAATGAAAATATTTTTAATATTTTCTTAAGATTTTTGAACATTTTATATTTTTATATTGCTTAGAGGTTGACAATTTGCTTTTTTTAAAGTTAAGTCTTAATATTAAAACAGATTTTAGAACCACCAAAAAAAATACATCGTATTTTAGGTCAAAAAATTTAAAGCAGTTTTAGAAGAAATTTTGAATAATAGTTTAATTGTAATGTTCTTTAAAATTTTTCGTCATTGCATATACATATGTGCATATATTATAAAATACTTCCAGCTATTGGCCATTTTATTTTAAAATTTTTATTTAATTTTAATAATTTATTTAATAAATACATACCTTCGAAAATATAAAAATACACAAAAAAAAAAAAAAACATTCTTAAAATTTAAACAAATATATACTTACTTTTATATATCTTATACATTTTAATTCATCAAAAAAACAGAACCAAAAAAAAAAAAATCGATATGTTGATGTGAAAATTCTTAAGTACTCTTAAAAATAATTTCATTTCAAATAAAAAACAAAAAAATTTACGTTTAAATTTATTTTAACTTTCTTTATAACGATTATTAATTAAAAAAAAAAAAAAAACAAATAAAAATATTTTAATTTTTTATGAATCATTAATTTTATTTTATTAATTTTTAATGGTTATAATTCTACTCCATGTTAGTTAAAAAAATGTGACAGCACTGTGTGACGATGAGATATAACAATATATATTTTAGTATAATATATGTACATAATATATTTTAGATGAATACCATTTAATTTTTCATAAATTTATATGCGAAATAACAAAATTGGTTTTTTGTTTTTTTTTTTCTTTTGAAGAACAACAGAAAACTCCCAATAATTTTTAAAAAATGTTGAAAAAATAATAAAAAAAAATTTTTAAAAAGAAAAATGATACGACATCAGCTAAGGCAGTAGTTTTGCAGCAGCAGCAGCAGCAGCAGTAGAAATAGTAGTTATGTATAATGCAGTATATAAAAAAAGGCACGTGCTATTGTCGTTAAAATTTTTCTTTTATTTATATTTCGCTTTTATTTATTTGGTTTTGTTTTTTTTTTTTTTTCTACTTGATTATTAATTTTATGGTAGTGTGCATTTAACTATTAATCACTACTTACGAGAAAAAAAAAAAAAATTTTATTAAAAAAATTAAAAAGCGAAAAAAATGAGAAAAAAACGCCTCCACAAATTTAAATTTGCAATAATATATCGCGTTAAATAAATTTTAACGTCTACCTCAGATATACAGTTGCAAAGTTGCAAGTACTTTTAAAAATACATATGTATAATATTACAATATATATTATTACATTGCAAGCTGTTTACATTTGCTTAAAAATTAATTTACAAATGAGTATATAATATATGTGTATATATATATATATATATATATATATATATATGTATACTTAATAACATATATAATCATATATGGGTTTATATTAAATAATTATTCTTCTCCTCTAATATCTTCTAATATGTGTTTTTAATTACTCTAATAAATTAAATTAAAGAAAAAAAAAAATAAAAAAAAAAAATAAAAAAAAAAAATAAATAAAAAATTTAATGCAGCACAAAAAAAAAAAAAAAGAAAAAACTGAATTGATTGAAAAATGTTGTTGTCACATTAGTATTAGAGGTATTTTTCATCTTGTACTCAAGTCAATGTTATAAAGTTGTCTAAATACATAAGTTGTCTAAATGTCAAATACATATACATACTCGTATAATAAAAATTCGATAAAAAAAAATAATCATATGTATTTATACAAGATACCTGTTTAATGGTGGACTATCTAATTTAACATATTATAATATATAAATACGGAAATTGTAAAGTTAATGTGTTAATTTTTTTTTTTTTTCATTTTAATTAAAGTTCCAAGTCGCTACTTGAATTTTTTTTTTAACAAGCAAAAAAATTAGAAAGTATTTAACGATTAATTAACAATCAAATGTGTTTTGCTACTACATTGTTTTATTAATTTAAAATGAGTGATAATGAACTTTTTTTAAATGATTTCTAAACAAGTTCTATTTTGATCATAAGGTGTAATATAGAAGAAAGTCTATAAGACATGGGAATTTTTAAAGTTATTATATTATTTAATGTAATTCTCAAATCCTAAACTTTTAAAAAGTATAAATATGTTCAATGGGTATACCAAAACCTAATAAAATTTAAAAAGTATCGGTATGTCAAAATATAACAGTTTTACTTCAAATTATTTAATGACAATTCACTGTATGATTATATCGATCAAGACTCTGTAATCGATATGCAATTCAAATAATATACAGATTCGTAAAATTATGATTAATGAATAATATTTATTATACAACAATAATCATATATACACTAGATATATATAATTATAATTAGTAATTGTACAAATTAATAGATAGCGCACAAATTGCTTAATATTTTTTGTACAATATAGCTACAAATGAATAATCACCATTTTAATAAAAAAAAAAACAATTATTTAAGCAGCTGAAGTTCTGTTTATGTAATATGAAAAAAGAGCATGTTTTTTATTCTCTTAAAGGAGAGAAGCCTACACCTTACTTTGCATCATTTTAGTTTAATTTGGTTTTAAATCTAAGCTGATTTGAACTATAGAAATGCTTTTTTAATTTTAACCATTTGAATTGTTAATAGAAAAGGATGGCAGCTTTTTAAAATGGATAAGGCTTTTTACACTAGGGTAATTGCTAATATGAAAGACTTGTAACATCTCATATGTAAAAGATTTGTAACTGTTCATATGAAAGATTGTGAGGTTTTGGGTTGTAAATACAAAATTTTATTCGGGCTGGAAAACATAGATTAATAATGATAACTTAATCTCCCTTCTTCCAAAAAAAAAAAAAGGGAAATTAACCAAAAAATATATGTAGTTATAAATAATACAAACAAAATAACTTTTACATAAATAAAGTTTTATTCTATAGATATTATATTAAAAACAATTAATCTTCTCTTAATTGAATTTTAACACAATTATACATATTTAGGGAAGCCGCTTTAAATATCTTTGTATACACAAAAAAAAAAAACGGATCAATAATTTTCCAATGTTTTCGATAAATGCTTAAATTCCATTTAAGTTTATGCAAATTTAAATGTATACAAAATTTTTTTATTATCGAGATTTAAAGTTGTTTTGTTTTTTTTTTTTTTTTATAAAACGAAAATTTTTTCTACTATTGTTACAATACATTTTCAATGATATTTTGCTAACAACTCTTTTTTTTTTTAATATACATTTTATTATATACAATATGGTGTGTGCATTGTGCTTTATTGAACTTCTTAAAATTCAATCAGATAACACAATATATATTTTTTACTTAAGTAAACAGGTACATCATATCCTCATCTTCCTATTCTTCATATATACTGAATTTCACAAAAAAAAAACAAAAAAAAAAAAAATACTTATACTTGTACATATATCTACTGACACATATTAATTATTTAAAATAAAAAATATAACAGAAAATAAAACAATACTCATAATAAAGTATCACATTTTGTATCCGTATATAATAAATGATACATACAATTATTAGGTTTTAAAATTTTTTTAAAATTAATTTGAAATAAAATAAAAAAAAAAAAATTATAATAAGAATATAAAAAATATTTGCTCAGACTTACAAGAAAACCAAAAAAAAAAACTTACTTTCATATAGAATTGAAATGAAACAACCTGTAATCATGGCCTTTAAAAATAATAAAATAAAATAAAAAACCTATCTAAAATCTTAAAAGAAAAAATTTTAAGATTACACCGGCACTATATATATACACTCTAACAGATTTAATATAAATGATCATAAGAGAATCTGTTGAGTGCCTGATATTCCCTTTATTAATTATTTTCAGTTACAGTCTGTACTTTTTTTTTTCTTTTTTATTTTATGTTAAACTCATCCGTATCATAATACCGAAAAAAAAAACAAAAATATGTAATAAAAATGTAAATAAAAATTCGTTTCCTTTAAGGCTTTTAGTATTTGCAATTTTTTTTTAGTTTTATTCTTCTTATATTTTATTTTGGTATTTATTTTTATTTTCTGTTTTAAAACTTATTTGAAATTTTGTATAAGTGCAATTTTGCATCCATATATTAGAAACTAAATAAATGCAGTTTTTAAAGTTGAAATTTCGAAAATTAGTTGGGAAAATTCTAAAAAAAAACAAAGCTGTTCGGTATTTGATACAAATAGGTTTTTTCGAAACATGGATTACATTTGTTTACAATCTAAGTTGTATAGAACTGAAGCAATGGTGGAAAATTTCAAAAACCTTAGAATAATTTGGATCAACTACAAACGGCCTTCCTCATCAAAGACACTCTTTTTCTTTTTTGGTACGAAAAAAAAAAATTTACATAAAATTTTACAGTAGAAAAATTAACTAAGCTGCCCCACCCCTATTAACTATCACACCATTGAACACTACACCATAAAAAATTGTAGAGTTTTATGACCCACCAAACATTGATATTTATGTGAAAAACAAGATTAGGAGAGATTTTAGAATTTGTTTCAAAATCAGAGTTTCATTAATTTTTTTAGCAGGTATCTGGGGGCGGTAGCCTCCACTATTTCATAAACTTTGTAGTTAAAATATTTATGTGAGAAAAATAATTAGGAACAATTTTAATAATAAACTACAAACCATTTAAAATAGTAGGGGTGCCCTCCCCAAACCTCTTCTAAGCAAATTCTAAATTCTATTGAAACCTTAAATTCTAAAATTTTCCTTAATTATTTTTCTCACTTAAATATTTGAACCACAAAGCTTTTGGAAAAATTGTTATGCTAACCCCTGCTAAAGAAATTATTGAAATTTGATTTTGAAACCAATTCGTTGCTTAATTTCATTTAGTTATTGAAGAACTGAAGCTATTGTATATACTTATATTGATTAGAGTCACCTGTTATTTGTTGTGAAAAATGATATAACTCAAAAAAAGCAATTTTATGATAAACATAATTTTAATGTTTTATTTACGTACATAAAATTTTTTTTATACTTTAAATAAAAAATTTCAGACAAATTATTTACATTTTACATCTTCCAGTATGACACCATCAGAGATTGTAACTTGTCCATTTGAAGTAAATTTTATTCTTATTTAAATGTCTTGTTGTAATTTTTGTATTTTACTCAAAAAGTAGATTTTTTTAGTTAAGTAATTTTTATAGTAGATAAATAAACGACATGTCCCTGAATTTAATTTCAATGCCTAATGGCAAATTTTATTTGCACTTAATAATATTAATAACAATAATTACATATAAAAAAAAAAAAAATTAAAATCTAGATTTCTTTTTTCTTTATTTTTCATTCACATATTTGTATATTTCATTTTTTTTGCTCTTAATGTACAACAATAAATGCGCAGTTCAGTAATCGAAAATGCATTATGATAACAGATATACTAACATTCAACCTCCCATTTTTATGAAAAATAAATCAGAATTAAATAAAAAATTAATTTTTTATACCAATACCATTTTTTTAGACTACAGACGCGCATTCTGTAATATATACAACAAACAGATATTCAGATAATCTGTGTGGATCTGTGGTACACCATTCTTTTCAAAACAAGTGATGATTAATTATTAACTTCACATTACAGCCACACAAATTTTTTTTTTTTTTTTTGCATTCGAATTAAATTTGTGTTCATCTTAAATTTCTTCTTTTTGTTTTTTTTTTTACTTTATTACTTTTTTTTTTGGTTCGTATACCATTACACAGGTTTTGATAATAACAATGATATTGCGAACATGGCTAAGGCTAAGATGATGAACATAAAAGAAATTGTAACGGTCAACTATGTTAGTTGGGCATTTGGAAAAAAAAAAAAAAAAAATCCTTAAAATCAAATGACCTACCTTGTTATGTTCTGTTATTCTCTGTTATATGGTATTATATAGTAGTAGTTGTTTATATTACTTTGATTCACCAAAATAAATGTCTGTTGATGGTTTATAATTTTAGTAATTTATTGTAAAATAAAAAAATAAAAAATAATAAAAATTAATAACTGTTCTTTAATGCCATAAAAACTAAAATTTTTTATTTGAATTAATTGACTTGAAGTGGAAAAAGTGAAATGCCTAATACAATTTATTATAAGAAATTCTTCTCTACTTCCATCCACCATGTCATTTTTCTTTTACCCTGTCAAATCGCATCGAATTCTCAATTGCAGAAAAACAAAAAAAAAAAAAAAAAAACAAAAAGAAATGAAAATTGGATAAAACTTGAATGGTATTAAAATATTTGTGACAATAATCAGTGAAATAATCATTAGTTATACTTCGTAATGAACTGATCTGAGCTGATCTCAGCTGTGTGTTAAATTCCGGTAGCAATTGCCTGTAAAAATCTAACATAAAGTCCTGTCTACAATTTTGTTTTTTTTTTATATTTTTTTTTTTTCTTTATTTTTCTTACAAGTTTTCAAAAAAATTAAAAACAAAAAAAAGTAAACTTCAAAAGTAAAAGAAAAAAAAAAGAAAAGAAAAACAACAACAATTTAACAAATTAAAAAAAAAAAGTAAAAACAAAATAAAATTTTATGCATTGCAATTTTTTTTTTTTTTTTTTTTTGCATATTATCTTCTTTTTAGTCTTCTAATCATAAATGTCAGATCTGACGAAGTGGCAAATAATTTCACCTTACAGGATTAGACACTTTTAAATTGCATGGTAATAGTATATAAGATTTTGCATTGCATTAAAGCATACATATACACATACTAAAAAAAAAAAAAAAAAAAAAACTGACCTGGCACTATATAAAACAATTTTGCAAGTGGATCTGTAGATTTGTTTGGTTGAATATAATAGTAGAGAGACTGTCGCGAATTCATTTCGAATATTTTGTCAGTTCTTTGATTCATTTTGATTTATTAAAAATCTATAAATATAAAAAAAAAAATTTGGGATCTATTTTTTTTTTTTCTCTTTTTTAAATTATTATGAATCAAAAATAAAATTGAAAAATTGTAAATAATAACGATTACGAAATTACAGATCTACTGATGCGGATTAAATAAAAAAATGTGAGAGGGAACCATATGAAAATGATCTTGATGTCTATGAAAATTGAATTGAAAAAATCTAGTTTCCTTATATATTTCTGGTTCAATTCAGTCAGTCAGTCACCAGTCAGTAATAAAGAATTGGAAAGGTGAATTTATTAAACTGGATTTTTGTTACCAATTTGGTGAATAGATTGGAAATGGAGAAAATCATAATTAATTGAATATGAATTATATTATATTAAAGTGATTGTTCTCTTTTTTTTAAAGATATTAAAATACGATTGGAGATTATTAAATATGGTTTTTTTTTTTTTTTTTTTTGATATTTCTGTTTAGAAAAATAACCGTGCATTTTGCAGGTTGATTCCTTGAAAGGTAAAAAGGTGTGGTGAAAAATTATAAAAAGAATATTAACGAAAAATGTAGAGTAACTGGTTATTTAAAATAATTGTTGTATAAAGAAATTTTGACAAGAAAATTTATATTTGATTGGAAATTATAATTTGATTGTGATAAATTTATTGACTTTAATCGGAACTTCATCTAATAAATATGATCTTATTTTTTGATTGTTAATAATTATTTTGGTTATAGTTTTTTAATGGTAAATCGATGGGTCCGTAGTAGTACTAGGAAGTTTCTTTTTATAATATTATGTTTACTGCAAACGAAATTTCGAATTTTCGTCTTAACTATCTCCATGATAAATAAAAGCCTCCTGCATACACTAAATGGAATTTCTTCAAATATATTGTCAATTAACTGACACCAATTTGTGTTAATATGCAGTAACATGACATAATTAATCATAGATTTACAGCTTTTTAAGTCTAAACTGACAAAATATATTGACAGATTTTTAAGCCTAAATTAACAAAAATTGACACTATAATTGACAATATAATATTTAGTGTACATACATTTTTTTTCGTACTATACTTAAATTCTAGGATTGGATTCGTTTGTAGAATTTTAGTATAGGTTTGACTAAAAAACTATAAGAAACTTTAAATGTATTTATATATATAAAAATTTATTAACTCAAAAACCGAATAATTAAAGAGAAAAGTACACATCATTGACTAAAAATGTTGTTAGGAATTGAAAATGGAAACTTAATTATGACCATTTTATTATGACCCTTAACTATTTTATTACTATCATCTCTATTTTACTCTGTTTAACTCTGTTTTAAATAATCCAAATCGAATTAAAACAAATTATCAAATAAACATGTCATACACAATATATTTGAAAAAGGAATCTTTAATAGTTTAGCGCAATGGAATTAATATAATTTTATTTAAGTTTGTATAATTCTAAAATATGTTGGTTAAAAATTGTTTAAATTGGATTTTTAATCCTAAAATTATGTTGGCTTATAGCTGAGAATTTTTTTTTTTTCAAATTGATTCAAAATCAATCGACCATTTAAAATTATCATTTTTATTAATGATCTGAGAAAATAAGAACCGTGATATTTCAATTGTTTCATTTATATAAATATACTCTTAATATACAATATAACATGTATATATATAATGTTTATATGCGTACATAAATAATTAATCGAGATGATAAATACCACCAGCAAAAATATATACTTAATGTGTACAAAATTATTAGGATATAGAAAAATGAAAATTCATTCAATTTGACAATTTACACTATCAATATTATCAATATTATACAAGTATATATATATATATATATATATATATATATATATATATATATTGTGATGAATTGTGTGGGTATAAAATGCACCAACTATAACAACTTATAATCAAACAAGAGAACAAAAAATAACCAACAACACCCATTCGAAACGGAACTTGAGTTAATTTTTTATTGATATAAGGGTCACGTGCCTTAACCTATAAATTAAATATAAGATCCTTTCATGGTAAAAATTTTCAATTTCAATTTACTCAACTTTCTTTTTTTCATATATCTTTTATTTTTTTTTTTAATTTTCATCTCATCGTCATTTATGAAGTTTTGCTTTTACATTTTTAGAATAGGGATGACACTGATATAAAATGAGGGTGAATTGAATTTTTCATATTTTATTACTATATATATTTTAGTATATAATATCTTATACATACATATATGTATATACTCATAATGACCTTTACATTAAATATACATTTTATTTAATGTTATTTTCAAGTGGATATGATAGGGAATTTTATGAATTGGGTTGAAACAATTTTCATGGTTGACAAAAACAAAACAAAAAAAACTGTAAATAAAATATACACATATAGTAAATGAACGCACTGGTGTTACCAAATATTTGCAAAAGAAAATAAAATAAAATAGAAAACAAAAAAAAAAACAAAACGAAAAAGGGTGTGCCATCAATTTCAAAGTACTATCATAAATTTATAAGTAAGCAAGTGCTTCAATTCATTATGGACTTGGTTAGATGACTGTTGGTTGGTTGGCTTGCTAAAGAAACGTGTGCATAAAAATTATCAAAAATTATTCACATAAAAAAAAAATGCATTATGACAAGCTATACAAAATTGCATGTTTGTATACGTTATGTATGCGTATGATATAAATACGAATATAAAAATGATGATGACATTAAGTCATTTTATAGTGAATTAAGTGAAACAACATGGTTAACCCTAAAATTTTATAAAAGGATTTTAAATGTACGAAAATTTTATGTTGATATTATCAGTTTAATTTAATTTTATTTTCAAAGTTTTCAATTTTCAATACAATATATTTTAAATCATCCCTTATATATATGTAGATATAATTTTATCCCACACCTATTGACTTTAATACTTCTGCTTAGTTTTGGTGGTTTGATATATAAAATATGTTTTGTACATAATATGTATTCTAATGTACTGTTATATGTACATAATATAAATTTTAATAATGTCAGTAACAATATTGTTTTTAAAGAATCGAGTGACAATTTGTGAGAAAATAGTTTTTTTTTTTGTTGTAAATGAAAAAAGGCGAATTTGTTTATATTGGACGGTGTAGTAAATTAAAAAAAAAAAAAAAAAAAAAAAAAGGGGGATGAAATTTACTATATAGTACCATCATTGTCCGATTACAGATTATTTTTGATGAGAAAAAAATAGGAAAAATAGACAAAACAAAAATATACAAAAGTTAATTGGGTACAGTTACTATTTATTTAATATAATAAAAATAAAATAGTAACAATAATAACAATAATAATAATAAAATTGTAAGTTACTATGATTAATTGATTTCCATAACAATCCAATCAATTTTGAACCCCATATCAGTATAATGTTTAGTAAGCCGTAAAAGGATATTAATTTTGATTATTTTAGAATTGGTTTCAAAAAGTCATTTTGTTACTTATAATTATTGTAATATAAAAAAAAAAATTTTTTTTATGTTAATTTTATATAATTAGAAAAAAAAAGAATCCTTTTTTTTTGTTGTTGTTTTATTACACCAAATTTTTGTTTTTACCGACCGCATACATTAATGTATAAGGTAGGTATTGTTTTCATACTAAAAATTTGTACCCGAGATTTTGGCAAATATGCGCTACTCCGGTGTGGATTAGGCTGTAAAAATTAGGCTGTGTGCTGTTTTAGCATGATGTCTATCTGTGGGCACGTGTACAGCTTAAACGACTGACCGGAATTTTTTGCAATTTTATATTTAAGGTTTTGACGTAAATATCTTTTGGATTGATAAGCTTTTGGAGCAAATTGGAAAACCGCAAGTTGTAGTTTACTAGTGTATGTTTTAAGTTATTTACGAATATTTCGTAACAGAAAATTTTTATGTGAAAAATTATTAAGAAAAAGTTGTTACACACTTAAAGAGAAACAACTTTGCCATAGAACATTTTTTGATCTGACTAACTTTAACTTTTATTTAATTTTTTTTCTAAGTACAAATTTTATACATAAAGGTGGATTTACACTAGCCTGATTAAAATTTTTTTCGGGTTTAAATAGTTAATAATAGATAGTATATTGAATTTTTACTTAAGAAAAAAAATACACGGCTGCATTGAAGTATGATAAAACAAAATATCCCCAATTTTTTAAATATCGGCAATAAATATTCCAAATTTTTTTAAAAATATCTCAAATTTTTTTAATATTGGCGATGAATATCCCCGATAAATAATATTTACTTGTTTTTGTCATACAATTTGAATTCTCATAAAACTTAAAATCATTTCATACTGTCTCCTTCCTTAAACCCGATAAAAAATTTTATCGGGCTAGCGTAAATCCACCTTAACACCCCATATGAATTTATATGAACAATTTTTTTTTGTTTATTTTTTATATTTCTAACAATTTATATGTATACCTACATATGTACTTATATCTATGCATGTTATTCTTTTGTTGATGACATAAAATTAAAACGGTAAAATTTTTGTTAGCAAATTCAATAATTAATCTTATGTCTGTTTTGTATTTGTTTACAATTTGTATTATTTTTTACTTCTAATATTTTTAAATGAAAAAAAAATCATGTAACTAGGTAGGCACATTACATATTAAGGTAAATGGATGTATGATTGAATGCACACATTTTTTACGATTTCATTGCTTATTATTGTTATTGAATAAAACAAAATGTTATTAAATTATTAGAAGTTATTTTGCTCTAATATAAATTATTATGTAAAAAATCTATAAATTTTGGCATTGTACTTTTCGTGTAGTGGCGGTCGGTTCTGTGGTGGAGACGGCTGATTTTTTCTTTTGGTATTTAATTTAAATATCTGAATTTATTTTTTTTTTTAATTTTATTTTAGAGAAATGAAACTTAAATATAATTTTGTAAACTGACCTTAATTTGCATTTTATATAATTAACTTCCGTACCTTAAATAATTTTTTTTTGGAATTTTTTAAGAATTTATTCCTTAAAGCGTTTCCTTTTTTCGTGTTTTTTGAACAAATAACTAACTAACTAAATGAATTAATTGTTTTTAAACGTTGTCCGATATTTAATTAGTATCCTTTATTGTATATAATATTATATTTTATATATGATGAAAAATACAAATTTTTAAATAAATAAAAATGACGTATATTATAGTTTTAATGATTTCATTTCAACTTAATGATTTCTTTCATTTAACGCAAAAAAAAAGGGTTTGAAAAAATTGTAATTATTATTAATGGAATATTGTTCAATTTGTTTGATACAATTAAAAATTTTAATTATTCATGTTTGAGATAACATAAACATTAGTATTTTCAAAAATGTTATTTTTTTTTCAATTATTATTAAAATTACATATTTTTGAATTGATCCGAATTAATGTTACTATTTAGATTCAATACTCTTGAGCAATGTAACTTGTGGCGAATTATGTTAACCAGAACAATAAAGAAAAAATTTTGTGTAGTGGATGACGTACGTTGCTACTTAGAATATTTTGAACTATAATTTTTTGATACTACAAAAATTAAATATTAAGAGGAAGCTAATGAAAATAATAAGTTAAAGTATTCAGACGACATTGCCAGATAGCAAAACAAATATCAAGAAATAAATTATCAGAGGAAGAGTAGATAGAAGAAGGTTATCAATGATCGACCATTAGTGAACAGACTATATATATAAACCTTTATCAGGACGAATAACATCAGAATCAACCTATTTTGTAAAACAAAAGTAAATCTATCCGAACGACAGATAAATGTTAGAACAAAATGAATCTGCTAGAAAAATCTGAAAGTTATGGATAATGGATAGAGGAAATAGGAATATGTTGGGAAGATTATTATTAAAATTGATGCTAATAAATCCAAATTCAATTAATACGTATCATTTATATAATAATAATATAAAATAATATCCAATCTTTTCTATGCTATACTGGAGTTTTACTTCTCGGATTTTTACTAGCCATAGCTTATCTTTAGTTCTTGATTTTTAAACCAATAACACAGTAACATAATCATTATTAAAAGAAGTTTGTTGTTAGTCATAGTCATTCTTTTTAAACTTTTAGATTTAATGCGATTATTCGATTGCAGAATCATTTTAATATTCTTATACTTTTAACTTCATTGAAACTCGAATGAAGCTCTGAAGAGCTTAGGAAATATTGTTTCTGCCTTAAGCTGAAAGAAAGGAAAATCCAAATACACAACTTCTTACTGTAAAGGACGGGAAACGTTAATGGTGATTAATGTATATGAAGACCGATCTGTGGAAAGAACAGTCTCTTGCCCCAAAGGCGAAAAATCGTCTTCAAAGACGAATGAACTACCTAGAAGTGGTCATGATTAAATTTTTCAAGTGCACATTAATGTCATTACCATTACGCAATTCGCTCTTAATAGGGTATTGGAAAGAAAGGAAGAACTTTTACTTTTAGATAGTAGTTTTTCAAATTTAATTTGAGTTCTTTCAAGATTTTAAAAATCTGAATTCAATGTTATTTACAGAATTTCAAAGTGAATAGAATATACAGAGCTCTTTTTCAAAATTAAGAAACGTGTTGATTTGGAAAAAATTAGAATAATAAAATTATATAATAAAATTATTTATAAAATTAACCATAATAACAAATAATTAGTTATTAATATTATATTGAACATAAACTTAAATTACTTAAAATAATGGGGTTATAGTTCTATCATAAAATAAAATTTGAGTTTTTTTTTCTGTTTTGTGTCTTTTCTATTTAAAAATAAATCTACTATTGTAGTATATTTAAAAAAAAAAAAAAATCTTAAATTAGCAGTTTATATCTATTATTTTTCATAAGAATGAATCCCCAAGGAAAAATATATTATATATGCATACACAAACATATATACATACATACCTATATTCTATAATAAATTATTAACTTACATCATCACTTTTCAACACTTTTACAAAATATATAATTCTAAACAAAATGTTATCATTAGCTAATAAAATTAACCCTAAATCTAATAAAATAAAATAAAATAAAAATATTTTCCCAACAAAACTTTTATCATCAATATTTTCAATTGAATTAAATAATTTCAAATTTAAATAAAATTTCTCATCCTCTTTCTATTATAATAGCCATTAATACAAAATATATATAAGAATTGAACTTGTTCAAATGTGCTGGCTGTCAATTAATTTTTATTAAAATCATGTTTTTGTTTTATTTGCTTGCCTCAACAACAACAAGAATCACCAGCATTGCACCACAATATAAAAATATTTTTCGCGCATTGCATTCTTTTATTAAACGTCCCTGATAATAATATTATTACAATTGAATTCCCGAAATAAAATGAAACAAAAAATAAATTAAAAGGATAAAAATATCCCATGGGATAAGGTTAAAGGACTAAAATTACATTGAATAAATATAAAAACATATTTTTTCTTTCATTCTTAATACAGATTATATGCGCGAGTGTTGTACAGATACAAAAAAAAAAAAAAAAAAAAACATACAAAACTTATGTGCACGGTACTTAATAAAGATGACAGTCGTTCGACCGCTTTATGAAATTTGATAACTATGGGAGGGTTGAAAGACATCACAAAACATCAGTTTTTTTCTTTTTATTTATTTTTAGATTTATTTAGTTTTTTGTTTTTTGTTTTTTTTTTTTTTATCTTGTTTTAGTTCTCAGTTAAATTAAATTTTAAAAGAGTGGCAGCAGTAACAGCACAGCAGCAGCACCAGCCTTCACATATTCTTTTATAGGGCTATATAGAATATAATACTATTAACATTTACTAATAATTTTTAAAAACCGGGTTGAAATATCTCTGTACTTATAATATGTAAGTTTTGTGTGATTGAAAACTTGAATTTCGGAAGAAGGAAGTAAATAATATTTTATATAAACGAGTTTTATCAGCTTCCAATATAGATTGGGATTTTTTTTTTTTTTTTCTATTTTTTGATAAATAAGGGTTACAATATAGTTCTCATCAAATTTATATAATACCCAATGGTATTCATTAGTTGTTCAATGTTTTCAAACTAATATGGACTTATAATTTTATCATATATGTATAGTTATAGGGAGGATACAATATAATATGAGAAATTTTTTTTGATAGGATTTCTTGTTTATGTGCGGTTTCAAACAGGGTAAATATTTATTTTTGTGTTTTTTTTTTTTTTTTGTCTAAATTTCAATTGAATTTCATCTAAAAATAATTTTTTTTAGAATATAAAATTAATTTTCATTTAAGATCCGTTAATACACATGGGATTAATAATTAAATATGATGTAAGATATATATGTATATACATGGTATGAATATGATGAAAAAAAAAAATTCTTTATGTCAGTTTTAATAAATCTATTAAAAAACCAGGTGGTTTCAATTAATGTTTTTTTTTTTTTTTTACTTTTAAGAAATGAAAAAAATTTGAGCTATGTTATAGTCAAAGATCGGGTTTAAACAGTTCCTAATTTAAATATTATGAGAATTTTTTTGAAAAATCCAGTTTTAAAGAAATTTTCCTTTTAAAGTTCTTGAGAATTTGTAACAAAAAAAAAAAAATGTTAGAGTAAAAAAAATCTCAGGTGTTATATACAGTCACCTATATAAATATTGAATAATATTTTTTTTTTTTTTTTGTAAACGTTAATGATTTAATGAGAATTTTATTCATTTAAAAGGTTGTTTAATTGAACTCCCGGAAGATATGAAAACATATTTTAAATAAATGGGAAAATTAATGAAATTTGTTATTGTATATATTTCGTTTGAATTGATTGATTAGTTTTAAAACGCCAAATGATAATTAAGAAATTCCATTTCTTTTGTGTTTGCTATATACATTCTATATTTTGATGTTATTAAAATATACCATAAATTACATTGTTTCAATAATCTTCATAATTTATTTTGATGAAGTTACTACATTAGATCAATACGTTTTTCATCAATGTTCTAAAAGGAATCATAGAATTTCTTAGTTATGTACCTACTATGTAAGTTTTTCTTTTTTTTTTGGATTTTTCTCTTTCTTTTTATCATGCAAAAAATCGAAATCTTTTTTTTTAATCATGAAAAGAATCTAAAGCTATATTTTTACCCCTTGTAATTTTTTCCTATATACATAATATAAATTAGATTTCTAACTTAGAATTTTTTAATCTTTATTACACAAAAAAAAAAAAGAGTAGTTTCGACAAGTTTTTAATTCCTTGACCAAGTATCGTTTATATTTTTTATTGCGAGGGTTGATAAAAATCAAATTAATTGAAAAACCATTTGTACTAATGGGCTGTTTGGCAAGGCAAAAAAAAATTAACTAATAGAAATTAAAAATAAAAAAGAATGTGGTGAATAAATAATATGTTGTTGTTCTTTTTGAATCAATGTTTTATTACATAAACGTCACAAATTTTGTAAAGATTTGAGATGGGAGCATTTTTCATTAATAATAATTTATATTAATATGTTTCATTTTTACAATTTAAAATATTTACTTTATATAAAATATAAAAAATTTGAAGTTAAATATAGAATATAGTACAGATACAAAAATCAGGAACACACAAACAAATATTAAAACTAGAGCATTAATATACGAAACTAATAAATGCTAAAATAGCCTTAAAACAGTTAAGAGATCCATTTTTATTTATATTTTTAATATAGATATGTTTATAAATCTTAAAGATTTTTTTTTTTTGGTTGCCCTACAAAATCCCAACTCATAAAATTCAAAAACTTAAAATTTTAACACCAAAAAATCCAAACACCACAAATTATTGGAACCTTAATTTTGTAACGAACTCTAAAATCTTTCCTAATTATTTTTTCTAACAGACATATCTGAATTACATAGCTTTGAAAATAGTTGAGGAGGCGAGCCCCAAAAACCTTCAAAAAACAAATTATTGAAACGCTGATTTTGTATAACTATAAAAACATTCCTAAACCTTATAAAAATTATTCCGAAAAAATCTTATAACCATGGTTTTGTAAGGTGCCTGATAATTATTTTTGTACATACATATTTCATTTACACAGCATTAAAAATAGTGGAGGCTATCACTCCCAAAACGCAGTCTCACTTTTGGATCTATGAAAGTTAAGATCTTGTCATGTTTGGAGTATGTGGTTTTTGATCTACTATAGTGTTTGGATTATTGGTATTTTGCTTTTACTATACATTTTGGATTATATTCTTTTTGAATTTTATGGATTTCTGAAAATGAAAAATGTTTGGATTTTGTAGCTTTTCGATTTTGAGAATTGGGATTTTGTAAAATGACCATTTGTTTTATATAACCTATTTTTAATTTCTTTTGATAGTAATTCCTTTATATAATTGAGGTTTAAACTTTTATAATTTATCATTATGGTGCCTTAAAACTATCTTAGAGGTGTATATGTGACATATACTGAAATGAAGAACAAGTAAGCCTTAAAATTGTTTCAACTAAGAATAACCATTAAAAGTTACATAAGAATTATATAATTTTAATCCTTCTTTCAATCCTAAAAAAAATTCTTAAATAAATTATAATTAAAATAAAAAAAATTTTAGGTAAAATACATCTTTAAGTAAGAAAGAAAAAAATATCTAAAATTTATCTTAAAAATATGTACAATACACTGTAAGTATGAATATACAAAGTATTTATTAATTTTGTTATGTGTTGTTTTCTTTTTATTACGCCGGAAATAACTGATGGTGACAACTTTAATTTAAATTATTTTATAAAAAAGATATAATATATGTATGTATGTATGCTTAATATACCTTAAGAACTTGAATTGCAAATATATCAGTGAAGTGAAGTTTTGTACAAAATACACCTTTTAATATCTTTTGACAAAACAAACAAATAATTTTAAATAATTATATATGTGTACGTAATCGGATTTAACCCTTTCTTTAAATTTATACAGGAAATATTTCTAAGATACTTTTTTAAGAAATAATAAACTATATTATATAGGCGCGCAAAAAAAAATTATATCAATTATATATACATACATATATTAATATATAATAACACCTTTCATTCACACAAATACTAGTTGTAAAAAAGGTAGTACATACAACACCTTGTATTATCACCCCAAAATTTGAATAGTACCTACTTATATATACACTAAGTAACTATAAATTAGAAATCTACACACATACATACGAAAAGTAAATTCTTTGTCAAAAATTAACTAGTTTTAATGATTTGATCTATATCGGTTTTGTATAATACATAGGTGGTTATTTTTATATGTAGCTATTTATGTGTAGCTATTTCCGTAAAAAAACAAAAACAAACTTGATATTTTTTTCTTTTTAGACCGGATGAGATTAAGAATTCCCCCATTTAATATATTAAGGAGTTTATTTTTTTCTTGCTTCAATTCTTATGCAAATAATTTGGAAATTCATTTTTTTCTTAACCCTTTTTTTTTGTACTTTCAAATAATTAATCGGGGACTGAATCAAGTTCGAAAGTCTTCTTGAGAAATGAATTTCTATTAATTGTGAAATATGATCGTTGTTTTTTTTTGTTTATTTAAATGGAAGGCATGAGCATGAGAAGATTTAAATAATTTGAGTTTTAATTTTTATTCTTTTGTTACAAAACACATGAAATTTATTTATGAAAATGACTATTGTTATAATACCTACATTTGATTCGATACACAAGTAAATCATTCAAGTGAATTTTTAGTAAACTAAACAGTTTATTTTTTTGTTTTTCTATATAGGATCCATTTATAGTATTTTAGATTATGTATAATATATGTGTAAGTAAGTAAATGGAGGGAATTACGAATTGAGAGCCATTTTGTTATTTTTTTATTTTGAAACATTGTCTTTTTTTTTTTTTTTCATTCTTGTTTGAACTTGTGAACTACCTGAACAGGAAATTTCTTGATTTGAATAGGCCAGTGTCACTTAGTGCACATATACTAAAGTACTATAAAATGTGTATATGTACTATAAGAAATAATAAGTTCTTGTGAAATTTAAAGTATAGATAAAATATGGTGAAAAACAGTTTTGTTTCAAATTTATTTTTTATATTTAAATATTGTTACATATATATCTTGTGAATAATTGTATTTTTGATGAAAAAAACCATTTGTTCTGCCTTTATACGTGAAATTCTTGTTAATCTCAAAATATGATTTTTCACGAATTTCATATACAGTATATTTAAAATGAAGAAAATACAAAGGAAAACATAATGCCACGTGATAATTATATGTATTGTACCTATTCTTGTCATGAAAATGTTCTTATATTTTCATGACAAAGTTCTGATTCGATTAGGCTCTACTGTATAGTATACATTGGACTTAGATTTATAACATCTTTAATTACATATGTGCGAAGTTTTATTTAAAAGATATTTAAAAAGACTGCCGGAAGTTCGGCTTCTCGACCAATCTATTATGATTTGAAATGTATAGTTGTTTCTATAACCTTATTGTTCGTTCGAAGATATGCTTGTTTCGAAGTTGAAGAAAATGCTTGTTCGAAGATATGCTTGTAAGATATGCGAAATTCGAAGATATGCTTGTTAGGTCTTGGGAAGTGTGTGAAGGCACCCGAATATATATACATGTCCATATCTAACTCGCTTCCTTTTGGTGGTTAGAAACACCATACCAAAGTTAATATACCCTATACTTTAAGTGTAGGGTATAATAAAACCTTAAGAAGGCTAAGAAGCATTTTTCGGCATCTTTGGTCTTTTGTAAAAAAATTTTAATTAAAAATAATTAAAAAAAAAGTTTTTTTCATTTTTTTCAGAGTCTTTCAAAATTTAATTTTTAAAAGGAATCTTTTGAAACGAAGGATTTTAAATTGATAATAACAGAGATCCCAGGATTTTTAATCAATAAAACAAAGCTTTTTGTAGGTTTGGAATTACTTTAATGAATTCAAAATATTTAATTTAAAATTTTGTAAGTAAAATTGCATTGGAAATGTATTGACATAAACTATGTCTTCCAAAAATAATAAAAACTAAAAGTACTATCATGATAAAGTTTCTTTCAATTAAAATAACATTTAAAGAGTTAGGTTATATAAATGAACCATTAAAATGAACTAATTCTGAATTAACTCAAATTAAGTAAAATTTTGTTATTTAGTACGTCTAAATCTAAGTAGCTTTTGGTAGCGCTATTATCTTGTTAACATTTTATTGCTAAGAAAAACTTCTTCTTATTCTTCTTATATTTTTCCTTATTTTTTGTTTATTGTAGATATCAGTTTTTTTTTTGTTTTATTATCAACTAAAAGTAATCAGTGTCATTATTGTTTATTTAATTTTTAGTTTTTAGATAAATTTAATCATAAAAATATCAGTTGTCACTTTATACAAATAAAACACTTTTTCAGTCAAAATTAACAAAATACAAACAAATTTTGTTACCAAAATCTATGAATGTACATAAAAGACCCTTAAAAAATCCAAAAAGAAAAAAAAATTAATTTTACTATTAAAATTTATTTATTTTTTGATAGCAAACTTTACTATCGCAGTTAAAGGTAAATATGTAATTTTGTGCAATATATGCAAAATAACATTACCTTAAAAATGAACGAATAAATCGGGGAACTAATATCTAAAAATAAATGATTTTTATCAAAAATAAATTAAAATTTTTTTTTCTATAACTATTTTCTAAACTAACACCCAGGATAATAAACAAGTAGGTAACGAATATTTTATTACCAAAAGAAGACTAAAAATTATTTAAACACTTATAAATACGCTTCTTTTTTATACACATACGTAAAAAAAATATTTTTGGAGGTACACTTTGAGGGTGCTAAAAAACTATGATAAGGAGTAGTTAATATTTCCTGTGGCGTTTTTTTTTTTTTTTAAATTTTATTTTTGTTAATTTTTTTTTTTTCTAGATTTGTACAGGTTTTGAATAAATATTTAGAAAAGACAACTATATAGACATCACATAATATTATATATAACATACTTCGGGATATCTATTTGTTAATGCTAAAAATTGTGTTTGAATATGTAAGTATTTACGAACCTTGTTATCAAATTCAACATGTTATTATTGGCGTTAAAGAATAACTTAATAAGCGATAAGAGAAGATGAATTTTAGCAAAAAAAAAAAAAAAATTTATTTTGAAGGCAATTTAATTTTCTTCACTATTTTGATAAAAGTGTGTGTAGATAAGTTTTTTTGTGAATTATAATAACAATGGATAATTGTTTCCTTATCATCATTTTTACCAGTAATTTCCTGAAATTAATATTTTATTGAGATATAACGCATTATTTTTTGTTGGACAATTTGTTAAATTTGGCGCATTAATTGTAAGTTTTGTAAACTTATCAATGGTTTAATTTGGCGCCTATTTTTCTATAAAATTCCGCTAAAACTTTTAGGTTTTTTTTTATAAAATTACCGGAAATTTAATGTCGTTGACATTACAAATTAATATATAAAAATACATACATAACTGATATAATATATTATATGTATTATGATATAAGAAGTGTGGATCTGAATTAATCAAAAACAAATAAATTTAAAAAAAAAAAAAACGGAATATGTGACTTTTATCAAAAATTTGGCGGTCTATTTTTGAAAATTTAAGAATGAAGACTTCAAAATTATATTAAAATTCTTTATAAAATTATAAACATTTTCATTTCCTCTTCGTTTTTTATACAACCCAAAATTTTGGTTGTGATTAACTATTTCGAGTACAATACTTTTACAGCAGACTTATGCAGAATTATTTTTTTAACACTTTCTCCATTACAAAAATAGCCCTACCTAGTTGTCTTATCAGTTATCAGTAATAATAAAAACTTTTAAAAGAGTCTGTAAATGAAAATCCGTAAATGTTTGAAATAGGATTTTGTTATGACTATATTTTATGGCCTATTTGGCATTGGTATTTTTATATAATTCCTATATATATTACATAATTACATAATTTTTACATAACTTATTACATAATTTTTAAACTTTATGACAGCAAAATCCAGTAAGATTCCAACCTTAGGATGCAAGCTATGATAGAATCTTAAGCTCTTTAAAAAAGCCTCATCAATAGAACATATTAATAATTGTATTTAATAATATTAGCGATTAACCAATTTTTTGTATTCTGTTCTTCATGTATTTAGACCTCTAATTAAATTGTATTCACTTTTTTTTAACAACAATTCCTGCAACTAAATTCAATTAAAACACCTAAATACAAACAAATTAATTTTATCTATAAAATATAAAAACAAGGAAACAAAATTACATTACAAAAACATCAATTTAATAAAAAAAATTTATCTAAAGGTGCAACTATTTTTAACTGTTAGAAAAAAACTTTAAATATAATATACTCTTTATTTTTCATTTATAAATTTTTAACGGTTACTTTACAAATAAACAATAAAAACTTTTAGACTTTAAGACTTCTTGAATGGTTCAACATTCATAAATCAGAGTTTAGATCGCATATACCTTTTATATATATTAAAAAATTACCAAATCTAAAAATAAAAGTACCTATCCTCTAAACACCCGTTTTCATCTTAGAGCAGCTGATGAATTTTCTTAAATTTAAAGTTTTTTCTTTTTTTCGTGATCTTTTAATAGGACTCCGTTTTATTTCATTTTCACCCTGTTCTTTAAATTTTTTTTTTTTTTTATTATAAAGAAAAAAATCTTTAAGAGCCCAAAGTAACCAGAAAAAAAAATTATTATCATCCCCTTTTAAAAAGAATCGTACTGCACACCTTGTCACATACCAAATCAAGAATCATATATGTATTTATTAAGCAGTAGCAGCAGTAAAAATTCAAAGAAATCAAATGAAAACCATAAAGTAATTATGTCAGTTCGGTTCTTTATGATACTTGAAAAAAAAAAAAACAGACACACATGTACAAATAGTGAACAACAAAAATATGTTTTCGAAATATTTGCTTTAAAAAGTAGTTCAATTTTAACACATATATGTACATAACCTGCGCGGTAGATACGTTGTACGCGCCATTCTATGAAATTATTGGGTTGCATTTTAGATATTAGCAAAAACGCAACAAATTAAAGAAAAAGTCTTAATTCAACAACTAATATATAAACATATAAATAAGTTAAAAATTAAAAAAATATACAGTCTTCTTAAGTTAACGGCTTATAAACAAAAAACATTAACAAAACATTTTTTTAATTTTTTTAATGCATTTCTCTACCACATAAACAGGACAGAAAATTACCCAGTCTTTCCTGTTCAGGCGTGGCTGTAAATGTCGTAAGGGGGAATAACTCTTAGGACTTGTTTGGAATTCGAACCCACAATCGCTCGGTGTTTACAGCGTATTTTATACGCTTTTACCTACTAAGCCACCGAGGCCCCATCAAAAAATTTAATGAATTGAATTGAAAATGTAAATTCATTAAATAAATTTTTTTTTTAAATCATTTGACCATCAACTTGTTTTAATCACTGCTACTGTATTTTGATTAGCTTGGCTATGATACATGTTTTTAAAAAAACTTTGTAATGTTTGTTGACGTTTTCAAAAGTTGAAAAAGATTTGTTAAAAGTTTGTTAAAAAGAATCGAGCAGCTACGATTTTTTTAAGGCACAATTCGTTGACTACCTTTAAAAGTTCTATCCAAGTCTACTATAATCAATCATCGTTTGAATGCGTTCTTCGTAAACAGTCCCACGATATACACATATTATAATTAATCGAATATATTTTATCCGATACTGTTTTTGAATGCATACGTATACAAGTACACATTATTTTAGTACTTGCTTTAATGCAGTTGAATGTACCAAAAAAAAAAAAAAAAAATAATAATAATAATTTGAATTTCCTAGTTACCTTCTAGTCTACTGTACGGGTTTTATTTCTTAAATGAGGGAATAAAACAGAAAAATCTGTTTTCTTAATGTTTTTTCTTTTTCTGATTTTCCTTTTTTTTTTTTTTGATCCTCGATTTTTTTTTTTTTTTTTTATAAATGTTCAGTACATTACAGGTTATGAATTGTGACAATTGTTAAAATTTTTTTTGTTTTGGTTTTTTCTTTTCTTTTTTTTTTAAATAGAAAGAGATGGTTAGAAAAATTGATCTTGGGTAAAGAATTAAAGTGTAAAATAGTAAATGGTTCTTTTTTTTGTTATTGCTGTTGTACTGTTTATTTTTGAAAGAGTCAGCTGAAGTTTTTCAAATTTCAAATTTATTTTTGCGTTCAATTTTTTTTATGTGATTGTTTTTTTTTTTTTTTTTGGTTTTTTTGTTTAATTTGTGATCGACCGGTGTTTCAAGATCAAATAAAAATCCAGGTGTAATACTAAAATAATTCTTGTGTAATGTCTTATAAAAGTATGAAATAAAAAAAACATAATATAGAACGTACGGCGTATATACATACATACTCTTCTTCCTTAAATAAAATGATAAACAACAATTCATGGCTTTATGTTATTTTCTATTAACAAAAATTCGTAAAATGTAAAACTCAATTGCGAATTTTTAAAAATTTTATTATTGATTTTTCTACAATCGATTAAAACAAAATTTTTTTTTTTTTACATAAATATTTGTTTATTGAAAAAAAAAAAATCGGATAAAGGCAGATGTTTCTGATTGATTCAAGACGTATTAATAGGAACTAAAAAAAAAAAAATTAAGAAATTGATTTTCAAGCATATAAGAAAATTATACATAAATAATGGCACGCGTCTTGTTTTCCTTTTTCTTGACAAAAAAAAAAAAATTTCCATTTATGTTAATAACGTTTAAAAAAAAAAAAGTGAAAGAAATATGTGTGAGGGTGACACAACAATTATGTATCACTGTTATAAGTTACTCATATTATATTGATTTGTTGGCAGATTGATTATTGAATTTATGGAATGGAATTTAATAATATTACGAAACTGAACATGTATATACATATAATATGTATTTTTTGATGATCTATATATACCTGATGTAAATATTTGAAATGTGTGACTGGAATAATAGTGACTGAATTGTGTCAATAAAAAGGTGAATTCAATTTAAAGATATCTATAATATTTAAATTAGATTAAAACAAAAAAAAAAATCGAACATATTATGAATAATTAATTTTATTATATTCTAATATTTTTATTATTCTTATTAAAAATTGAATGAAATATGAAAAATTATTTAAACACTAATTAGTTTTGCACCTGTTTATTAAATTTATCATTTTAATAACACCAGATTTCAGACAGTGGATGATTCAGAACATTATTAAAATATCGGCAAATACAAATTTTTGGAAATATGAAATGTATTTCTAACAGTTTTCAAAATGCAATACGAAAAAATCCTTAGATAGGTACTATAAAATTTTCTTTTCAATTTTTTAAACAGTCACACTAAGAAAATTTAATTTATTTTATTATCGTTTTTGTCATACCTACAAACCACTTTCAGAATGATTCATTATACATTTGTTGCATTTTAATTAATTCTCTTCGAATTAAATTTTTTTTTTTTAAGGACATAATATATCGAAGGGAGTTATTTTTTATCTTTATACAGGGTGTCCGCAATTCAAAGGTCACGAAGAACGAAGATGATAGAGAACTTCATAACATACAAAAAATTGTTCTGGAGGGGGGAGGGGGAGGTGTATAACTGAGTTTGATCACAAATCTCTTTTTTTCCAAGAAAAACTGCAGTTAAAACTGCATACAGAAACTTGAAGTTTTTTTTGAAATATTGAGATTTGAGTTGAAGCTCAGTTTTATGCATTCAATCCATTGGCTGCGTGCAGTTGGATGAAGCAATAATGAATTGCAGAGCTTGATTGTTGTTGCAACAATTTTTCTGCACATTTTGCAATAAAATTTAAATATTTATTTTATAAATTAAAAAAAAAAGATAAATAAATAAACGTCAAATAAATTGTCGCTTCTCTATTTAATAAAATAAAATGCTTTATTCAACTGAACGCACTCCATTATTGATTTAATGATTTTTTGATAATTTATAGTAGGAATAATAACCATAGTTCTATATTGTTTTTTCAGGTACATATTTGAATAATTGTCATCGGAATAAAATATATTGTTATATATAAAATATATATAAATTGTCATCGCAAAAATAAAAATTTCAACTTTCAACTCATGTTTTCCAAAATTCTGTTAATCCAAGTCAAAGCGATCTAAATAAAATCATAGAATATAAAATCTAAAATCATTAGAAGAGAGTGTAAAATCATGATTCGGTGTACACTTCATTTGGTTGTAATATGGCCTTTTTTATAAGTATTCGGCTATTGTGAACTAAACTTGACAACTTGATGAACTCATTCATACCAATTTGTGGTCTGAGATCTACTAAGCATCTTAAAAACATTTCCATCCTGATTTTAGTTGTGTCTTTTTTGAAAATATTGACCCGAAAGTAATTTAACTAATTAATAATACTGCTTATAATTATTTGTTTTAGTTTTAGAAAAATTTGAATGTTTGAATGAATAAAAATAATGTTAATATTTATTTATAGAAAAAGAAAAGTAATAAGAAAAGAAAAAAAAAAGTAGTTTATTTTTTTTATTCACAAATTCTGTTCTAAAACAGCATTAAATTACTAGTAAAAGAATACCTACTCTTGTTTTTGCACATTTCCAAAAAAAAATTTGAAAAAATGTGTCTATTAGTTTCACTCTGTCCGTCCGTCTGTTACAAAACTTCCACACCCTCAAAGATAAAGAAAAAATAATTTAACCATTGGTAAGTCTCATAAAAAAATTAATTTTGTGGAACAACTTCTTCATGTAGCCTATCCATCAGGGAACTGCATCTCTCAAACTTTGAAAAAACCCTATTATTAAATGCGTATATTTCATGTTCCGCTTAACATTTTTTCAATCTGAAAACCCCATTCGGCAGGAATTTTTTATAACTTTGTAAATCACTATAAAAATTATACATATATTTTTAAATTTAGTATTTAAAAAAATTGCAAAAAAGTCCTATTTTCAGATGTATATATATCTCAGGCTCTGCGTAGTAGTTTTACAATCTAAAACACTAAAAGATCGGAATTTTTCTTACCTCTATAAAACAATGTCAAAATTATGCAATATTATGTAATTTACTATTTAAATTTACCGTTATGTGAAAACCAAATTTTACATGATAATTCTTTTTTCATAACTCCGGCAAGCTTTGAGATAGGTGCATGAAATTTTGAGACAAGAAAGAACTTTTAGAATTAGTATAAGTTTCTTCGAAAAATTTTTTTTACCACCCCCTGTGTTTAAGACTTATTAGGCCTCAAAAAATTAAAATATGCTATTTTTAGGCACCTGTAACTTACGCATCTGTACAAATTTTTCTTCGGCAAGATATAAAAATTAAAGCTCCAGTAATATATTTTTACATGCATTAACGGGTTTTCTTAGTTATATAGAGTTCCGGATTTACAGTCTCTCAAAATTGCAAAAAAGTCCTATAATCATATTTTTTTTTTATATGAAATTTTAAAATTTTGTTGCAAGTCACAATTCTAAAAATTTTGTATTATCTTTTGGAAATGTGCGCTTTTAAAAATCGTTGGTTTACATTCTGCCTTGTTATTTAGCCCTTCCACATTTAATAACTTTTAACAAAGACTTTTTTCACAAAACTTTAGAAAATGCTGGGTAAATTTTATGTTTTTATTTATATATTAGTTGAAAATTTTTGAAGAACCCTTAAAAAAATCAACCTTCTTTTTAACTTTTGTTTATTCATTAATATCTCATTAATAAATAACTCAAACATCCATTTTTGTTTATTCATTTCATTAATATTTCAATTAATTAATCAACTAATTAAATTTTAAAACAGTTGTTGAAAATTTTACAATTTTTTTATAATTCGTATAAAAACATTATTACCAATATGTCACAAAAATTTTTAAAATTTAAAATCAACATACAATTAACAACCTGCTATAAAAGTCCTTTTATCAATAAAGAGTATATTATATTTGTAAAATTTAGAATAACAAACATATTTACAACAAATAGTTTTTTGTATTATTCATTTAAGTAATAGCCTATTATTAGTAGAACCCTTCCTATTAAATTATTATATAAACTATAAAAAAGAAAAAAAAAAAAAAACACAAAACTTGTTCAATTATTTGCAAAATAACCGTCATTTTTTTTTTTTACGTTTCAAAAATTGTTTCAATTTTTCTTTCCCTACTTTTTTTTTTTTTTTTGATTTCATTAGAATAATAAACATTTAACACGTAATAAAAAAAAAAAAAAATTGATTTATTTTTAATCTTAATAATGCGTAACAGTTGTGAAAACACTAGCACCCAACGAATTTTTGCATCACATCATTCATATCTCAACCTGCAATACAATTGCAATTATGTTTAATCTAACAGTTGAAAATTTCGTTTTACATTATTGTTTCAATTAATGTGTGTATACATAATATAAAAACAGATTTTTTTTTTTATCATCGTCATCATCTAAACTATACCGGGTGAACCAAATCTTATTTCATCTGACATTCATTTGAATAAAAGACAGATCATAGTTTTTCAAGAACTTAAACTGAAAAAAGTATACAAAGTTCACTTAGTAAATGGAAAAGTGTTTTTAAACTCTTCAAATTATTATTCGGTTAGGAATTCCATTTGAAAGTTTCTTTGTTCTTTACTTTTTGAAATCATGTTTCATGGAATTTTAAGAAATTTTGAATTTTTTTGTTGTAGCGAAAATAAATCTAAAAGCTAAGTATGAATTATTCGCCATTGAATACAATATTGGTCAATTTTATAAACAAATGAAATGAATTTTTGCTTACCCTGTACTTACTACAATTATTATGCCACATTTTATTTTTCTTCTTTAACTACCAATTGATTAAACTTAAAATGTAAGTCCTGAGAATTTTTGATTCTATTAGATTAAAAATTTAGCAATAATACAAATTTTCCCTTTGTACGACAATAGAATAATCAACATCTTTCAAATGATGATGTAAAAAAAATTTTCTCACCGTTTTGAATCACAATGATGCAATATTGTTAAATACATTTAAAGCTGCAATAATTAATATTTTCTATATAGAATTTAAAAATACAAAAATCATATAATAAAATACTATACTGCCTGCTATTGTATTTAATATATATATAGAGAATATACCTACGAGTTTAATATAATATATAAAACACTTGACATTGCCCCTTATTTATAGATTCAACAGCATTTGAAAAAAAGCAGATGTCTTATTAATAATACAATAAATGTAATATAAAATCAAAAATTATGTTGCATTATATACAACAAGGAAGAAGAAAACTTATAATTTTAAATACGGAATTTTCCTTCCGATTAAATTAAGGGTACCTTAATAGTACCCTACCATACATGATTTTAAATTGAAACAATACTAAAACACAATACCAATTTTGTAGTAAAAAAAAAAAATAAATAAATTAAAACTGGTTAGTCTGGTGTGATCTGGTTTAGTTTTTTGGGCAAGTTAATACGCATTATGTGCTGTTAGGTAGGTAGGGTTTGATGGTGAGAAAAAAAATGCGCATTTTTCTAAAAAAAACTATTCTATATAATACTTCCAAGGGTATAGAGTATACATATATATAGATAACCTATGCAAGGTAACTGATTTTATTTAAAAAGGGGGTGATTTTTCACGGATTTTTCAATTAGTGTTTTATAGTTATATGTATATATACCTACTTAATAAGGAAATATTTTTTTAGGAGTTTACACGTGAGTTGGATTTTGGTTTTCTTGTTTTCACAACAATGAAATAAAATCTTTAGAAAAAAAGAGAGCATATAATATTAAAAAAAAATTTTTTTTTTTTTGTAAATTAGACGTATATTATTAAACATTTTTATTTTATTTTATTAATATTTCAAATATAGAATGGTGGTGTAAGTTTTCGTATAGAAGAATTAAATTGAGATAAAGAAATTTTGACACAGTGTCAGAATTAGTAAAACAACATGAGTTTTTATCGTTTAAAATAAAATTTGGGAAGTGGTTTTTTAAAGAATCAATTTTTACTTTATAAAAATTCGGATTTTTTTTTTTAAAATACAAAAAATTTGGTAATAACAATCAAAATAGAAATCAAAAAATATCAAATTATATCAAATAAAAAACTAGATGGGGTAATAATCAGAGAACAAAGATACGCCGCACTTTATATTGAAGGAATGTAAAATAAAAATATAATAAAATAATTGATATTGAGCTGTACAATTACAAAAGAAGATTTTTTTTTTTTTATTTATAAATCACAATTTAGGAATATGTTCCTTTAAGTAGTTGTGACTAGTAGTAAAAAGTAACTGTGACAGTAAAAGAAAAAGAAATATCAGCTAAATCAACCGTTAAATTTAATGTTTAAATATAGAATTATTTTATTTTAACTTAATCATATCAAATATTGACAAAATGTTCCTTATACTAATAATCAGTTTTTAAAATAAGAATTGAAGTAAAATTTTATTTGGATAAGTTATTAATAAAATAAGGAAGAAACAACATGTTAACTTTAAATTTAATTTTGTTACAAATTTTTATCTATTTTGCACTACAATTTATGTATTTTAAAAAATAAAATTTATTATTAATATTTTTTTTTATATCCGTATGAACTATGTTCATTATATCTGTATGAGCTATGTTCAAAGATATAATAAATTTACCGTTACGTTTGTGACACCTTAAAAGAGTCAAGCTAGATATAGTGTTAAATGTATGGATCGGTTCAGAATCGAATTCTGAGTCGATTAAACCATGTACGCCCGTCCGCCCGTCTGACCCTCTGTCCGCACGTCCATAACCCATGTACGTCCGTCCGTCCGTCCGCACGATAACTCAAAAAATAAAGGAGCTAGGAAGCTGATATTTTTTTTACGTCACTTTTGTAAAATTTATTAGTTTCGCTATTTAAATCCAGCTTTTTCAGCCGCCGGGTTCGAGTAGCTGCCATACAACTTCTTTCTTTATATGAAAATAACTCAGTATCTATTGAACCTAGGTATCTGAATTTTGCAAAATTGTGTCGAGTTACAGGACAACAACATCTGTAAAATTTGGTTGTGCTGGTGCGACAGGTTCGAGTATCTGCCATACAACTTCTCCATGGCAGCTACTCGAATGCAATAGATTTGGGGTAGCTATCATACAACTCCATTTACATAATTTACATAAATATATCTCGGCAGTTATAACATCGGTACCTACCAAAACATCTGAAATTGTTTATAAGATGATCAAGTTATATAAAAACATGATATATTACGTTCATACAGGTATATCTCAGAGGTGACACACTCTACTCTACTGCACTCTTCCTCGTTTTTAATAAAGAACAATTTACGTCATAATATTTTATTGGGAATTCCATATTACCATTTTACTAATCATTTTCGATCATTATTAATACCTTACATTTATTTATTTTTAAAAGTTTATTTAACTCAATTTACCTGATACGTAATCTAAAAGAACATATTTTACAAACAATTTTTAAATAAACTAAAAAATTCTCACTAGATATTATTGCAAATTTTATCAGGTTTAAATTTATTTTAAATAATTTATTGATTTTTTTTTTTTTTTTAAATAAAAATTCACTTGTTCACATGTATTTAGCAAAAAAAAAAAAAAAAAAAATTATTTTAACCGTTATAAAGTTTGTTTACAAACAAATATTAATCATAAGTTTAAATATTCGATTTTAGTGCATAATAAACATTAATAATAAATATTATAAAACAGACAACTTTGTGAATGAAATTCACTTTGCAAATTTTATCTAATATTAATGAATATCCGTTACAATTCAAATTTCTCCACACCCTGATATCGACCCTACATTATTTTTGCAAGTACATAATATACAAAATAATATCAACAAAAAAAAATATTCCCACCTTACTAATCCTTTAGTTGCAAAATAAAATTAGATATTTGAAAAAAAAAAAAATAAAAAAAAATAAATGTCAACAAATATATATATATATATATTATATGTATATATTATGTATGTACATAATACGTTTTAAATATAAATTGATTTTGTTTTTTTTATAGTGTTGACGCTTTTGCAGCAAAATAATAGAACTCTTTCAAAAACAAAAAAAAAAAACTCTTTTTATACGTTTTAAATTTGATAATATCGTACCTATTTTTATTTGTATTGTCGCAACATTCATTTAAAAATGTTGCGAAACATTTTCAAATAACAATGAATTTTGTTTGTTTATCTGTTCACCCTTTTAAATTTAAACTTTAAAAATCATTTATCATATTATTATTGAGATATTTTTAAAATTTTTATTTTAAAATCAAATATTTTTAATTTTTAAATTTAAATCATCAATTGAATTCTTTATATAAAATTTAATGTTTTGTTGTTATTCGGAGTAAATGTATTAATATAATATTGTGTGTGTGTATTTGTTTGTTTATTTATTTATGACACCAAAATTTCTAAAAATATGTAAGTACATAATATATTAAAATGTAAACAAATTATATTAAAAATCTAAAAGAAATTGTAGCCTTTTACCTTTAATAAATTCAAATTCTAAGAAATTACTCTTAGTATTTATTATAATCAGTAATTCTGCAAAATTCTTTGGAAGTGACGTATATAATGTATACAATAACACTTACTGATAATACATAGGTACTATCTATGTATATTTTTCGTTAAAGGTGACCAAAAAAAGAAAATTATAATTATTGTCTAATAATTTAATTATATACGTACAAACCCAAGTACAAGATATTGATATTGGATATTTGTTAGACATTTTGTCTACTCTTTACTCTTACTTACAGTTTGTTAGTATTAAAAAATAGCACCCTTAAAATTGTTGTAAAAGATTATGACTATATTAATTCATTAATGAAAAATTATAAAGTTTCATGTCATTCCAATATTTGAATTAGTATATATATACAATAATTTATATTAATATTTTTTTTCTTCTTCTCTTTCTATTTACTTAAACTTTCAAAACATGATGTATTTTTGACTGGTCTACAAATATTCAGATAATTTTCGACGAATCATTAGAGCATACTCACTATATTTTGTACATTTTGTATGTTTCGAAGAAATAAAAATTTTAATTCGTCCTTTTAAAAATTACAACCAAGATTCAAAGAGGGCTATACAGGCTAAACTCTATACCTTAAAGATCGCCAAATAACACAGTTCATCACGTAGAAATTCGTTTGTAATGTGTACAGAGCGAATACGTAATTGCTTGTCACCGAAAATATATCCAAAATTTGGCAACCACAACATGTACAATATTGTTAAATTCAAGGAGAACATCAACATTATTTTCTAAACACCGCGCTCCCAATATACAGTGACTTAACTTTTTATATTTTCCAGTTTCCTTTATTCTATTAACTCCAATCTCTAAACCAAACTGTACATTATTGTACCTTAGATTAAATAACCTAAGGTCTTAATAGAAATGGCGTTTTATTGGTTCAAGTTCAACATTACCAAAGAGAATTCGCGCATTCATCTCATTGGTCTTTTTCGAGATTCAGACCTACCCTCCCAAAAAAAAAAAAAACTTCGGATAAAGTCTGTGTTTTAAGCCAAGTTTTTTAATTTGAAAATACATAATTCTCATTTTACTTCGATAATATTTTATATGATATTTATTTATTCATCTTGTCCATCGACGTAGTTTGCTGTCCCGTCTTTAAACTTCTGAAATTTTGAAGCTTAGCTTTAATTAAGTAAATAATATATACATTCGTTCAATGCTTTCAATTGTTTACTAGCAATTTTTCATTTTATTTAGGATTAGAACATACATTTTAGAAAGTTGCTTATCTTTGAAAGTTGAAAGTTACTTATCTTGAAGGTTGCAACTTGCTTCAGTTTTTATTATATAGGTACTAGTGAAATTTACGGCAATGTTTGCCCTATTATCTTTTCTTTTTTTCTAACTTTTTTTTAAATTTTCATTGAGCTCTCAATGATTGGTTCTTAAACACCCAAGTTATTATTCTTTTTCAAGTGTCTCTCCGTTGTAAATCTTGATATTTCTATACCACTTCAATCATAATATGTCAATTAAAGCTGCTTTATTAAGTAAATAATAAGAGTTACAAACGTGTCTCCATTTTTTTATGCATTTTTTTTTATTAAACTGTATCACTAAGTACAAGGTTTTTAATTGCGTAATATATAGTTTTTTTTTTTTTTTGTTCATTTTAATTCAAGTTGTAAAAATCAAATCAAGTTTAATATAAACGACAAAAAAAAGTTAAAGCCAAAGTGCCAAATCATTATTCAAAACAAATCTTTTAAATCGCTTCCTAATTTAATTTCTATAGTTTTTTCTCGTTTTTTTTTTTTTTTGTTGACTAAACTATAGAAATTGAAAACTTAAATCTTACCAAAAATATTAATAAATCTTTTAAAAACTCATATATATTACAAGTTGCAACTATTCATAAATATCAATCGTAATTTTTCTTTTTTTACTTGCAAAATAACATATAAATTGAATATGTTCAGCTGTAACATTAATTAAAATCTAAAAACGCATTTTAAATACAACTCGTTTTGGTAATTTTTTAAATCAAAAGTAAAGACTTAAAGTTTAAATTGATTCAAAAAGTAAGAACTAAAAAATAAAATTACCAAACACCTAGAAAATGTATTTTATATATATTAAGTATACAGTTATTATTGGTATCTTGCGGGTGCACTTGCGCTTAAGAAAAATTACCCGTTATATATATATATATATATATGTTTTAATCATAATTGCAATCAATATTCTTTAGAGCAAAGCATTTAAATAAAAGCCTTTTTTTTTACAGTTAGTTTAACTAAAGCTTTATCTTTTTTCTTTCTTTTGAATGGTTCAGTTTTTACCAAATCATACCCATATTATACGCTTTTATTTAATTCCTTCTATATAATAAGTTTCCACTTAAAATCTTAAGATACTTTAATAAACTGAAAATTTATTTATTTTTTTTTTTTTTGATTTTATTTTATAACAACAGGACTTTGATCCCTTATTAGAGTAAAATTAGATCTAGTTTAAGAAAAAAAGCAAAAAAAAATATAAAAATAAAGGGAAAAAAATCTATTTGCACTCAATTTAAATTCAAAAACAATGAACAAATTAAACAGTCTAACAGTTTAAAAACTAAATTAAATTGTAGCCAAAATGACTCTTATAATATTTATTCAAGACACATATGAAAACTCTAGTAAGTAAAGTGATCAACTGCAGTTTTCTTTTAAATTTGATTATAGTTATATTTAAAAAAAAGAAAAAGAAAGATGAATACGTTGAAGATATTTTTGTAAATAAACGGTATTCAATAGCAATATAATTCATTACTGCCATATTGCCATCATAAAATACAAAAATATTCTGTACATAAACGACGACGAAATGGTATGAGAACTAATATAAGAAATGATTTGAGTGTAGCAATCAATCATTTGATTATATGCTAAAACAATCAGTATCGTTAGGAATTTTGGATTTCTGCTGCTGATGACTTGAAAAAATTCGCTACACATTATAGATTTATTTAGATATCCATTTCTTTAAATGGTAAATGTGACACCGTAACCTTTTGATGTAGATCTATTGCCTATTTTTATTACTACTATTTGAAAATTTTGCCTCCTCTTATAATAGCCTAAGAGTATGAAACTGGGACTATCATTTTCAAATATAAAAATTTGAATATTTAAATTTATACTTTTTTTAACGTATCTACATATATAAAAGTAAAAGTATTTTTTTTCTGGTTTTTAACAAAATTTAAAAATTAAAAATTTGAAATTTAAAATTTGGTTCTTATCACTTTTATTCATTAGTTTCTTTATAAACGAGTCAATTTTTTGTATTTTTCTTATCTTTTATAATTAACTTTAAACTTCCAGTAAATAAATGCCATATATATATATATGCATTTTTAAGCTTCATCATAATGTTGTTGGCGTTGGTAGTTTTTTTTTTTTGGATTTAGTCGGTGGTGGACAATCAGGAAATTTTTGTTTAGTCAACTGCAACAGAATTGCCACTGGCAATCTCATTCAAATGTTACACTTTATATTTTTCGAGCAGTTAAAAGGCGTAAAAATATAATCATAAGGAAAAAAAAAATTAAACTTTTAAAATTTAGTTTTTATTTATTTTGTTTTTTTTTTTTTCAAAAATTATTTTCGAAATTGAAAAAACAAAATATATAGAAACTTGAAATATAACCCTTTATTTTATTGAGTTGATTTGTTGCTAATACTCTACATTTTTACTTTAAAAATCTTATAATGAACATATATAAGATATATAGCTACGAATATATAGATAATATTATAATATTATGTATGTAAATATTATAAAAAATAAAAACCGTTATAAATTGTTTTTGTTTTTTTTTTTTTAAATTAAAAATTATTAGTTATACTAAATAAGACGCACATAGTTAATGGGTTTCACTAGCTTAAAAATTAAGATTAACATCAATTTTTGGTTTTTTTTGTATGCACAGTAATAATGTTGATGTTAATTACCGGACAATTTTACTTCTTTATATTTGGTCATGCTGAAAATACTTTTAAATTAAGCATAAATTGTTGTATTTTCTACATTGATTTTGATTCTCATACTAAAATTAAAAATTTTGAACACTTTTTAATTGCAATACTTACAGCTTAAAGCATTTTGTTTTTATTAATAAAGTAAATAATTTATAATCAACTTGACCGCAGTTTCCTTTTATTTTTACATTTTTAATCCATAGAATTGGTTTCATTCAAATTTTTGGGTAAATTTAGAGATATTAAATAAAATTAAAAGTTCCAAGTTCGTTTTAGAATTTATCGTGTTATGCATAGCTTTTCGTTTGAAAGACAACCTGTATTGAAGTCTAAACACTATCTTCAGTCAATTTGTAAAATCTTGAAAAAATAGTGACCACTGACATAACTGTTAGGTTAAAGATATGCCTTTTCAAAATACTTAATATATAGACGATAAATATTTTTTCATAAATTTATTCAAATAAATAGTTGAATAAATGGGGAGTAACTTAACTTCCTTTGATAAGCTAGTACATGAGTACTTAATCTATAATCTGTTGTTTGGTTAAAAAAGGAAAGACACATTTAGTGGATTAAAGTCCCATACATACTCATAGAGGACTTGTGCTCGTTCCATTTATTTGATCAGGAAATACATGAGTACTAAACCTATAACAGTATAACCTATTGTTTGGTCAACAAAAGAAAGTCACATTTAGTGGATTAAAGTCCCACACACACATAGAGGACTCGTGCTCGTTTTCGATGATTCCCACCTATTCTCAAAAAAAAAAAAACTATTGATATAAATAAAAAAAATAATCAAATGTAGCAATCGGATCTAAAGTTTTGCTATAGTATAAAATTTTAGTTTGCACAATACTACGGTCATTTTTTCTTCGAACGATCTAGAAGTTTTTTAAATTTATCAATTATATTATAACTTGACCGTAACTTTCCAATGAAAAACAACTAAATAAAATTTTTAAAAACTTAACAAAAATTTAACAACCAAATCACGATGATATTAAAGTGGAAAATCATAAAGTGAAAATATAAAAAAAAAAAAAAAAAAAAAAAACTCCCGCACCTGGTCTCCTTTAGATATTAGTTAACTAACTAACTAACGCTTATGCTATTAGTTAAGTGATACAATGACCAGTCAAATAATTGCTGCTAATATTTGCCGTTACTGTTTTTGTTGCCACTCTTATAACTATTTGTAGTCTATATTGCTGACCATTTGAACCAATTTTACAAAAAAAAAAAACAAAAAAATCAAAATGAAAAAAAAAAATTGAATTTTTTTTAAAAATATATTTTGCACTTTGATGACTTTTTAGTTTATATGTATACAGTACAGACAACAGCAATATGTACTATACTGGCTAATACATTATAGGTTAAGTTTTTCTTTTTTGTTTTCATCTCAAAAAAAAAAATTAAACAAAACTAATATGGACGTAATGTTTTTTTAGAAAAAGAGCAACGACATAAATTAAATATTTTTAGAAAAAGAAAATAAAAATAAAAAAAAAAACTATTTAAAATTTATTTTAATACTGCGTTATGTTTGTTATGTTCATGCAACATTTAACTGTGATTTAACATTTCACTTTCTGAACTATTTCTTTTATTTTTAATGTATGCTTACCACACACGTATCACATATTATTGCAGCAGTGGATTATTATAATGTAATCGATTTTATTTTGAATTTTTTATTTTTTTGTTTTTTATTTTAAAAGTTTTAATTTTGTTTTAAAAAGCCAAGAAAACAATTTAATACAACTATTTTAATAAAAACAATTATTTCTGATGATGAAAGAAAGAAATAAGAAGAAAATTTCCATTTATTCGTTTAAGTATTTGTTCTGATCTTTTTCGTGCAGACTGCAGACTCATTTTGTTTGAACAACAATCAAGTTATTGGGATCCTTTTTTTCATATTTGAAGAATATTCAATTATTTTCTTTGTTATTTGATTTTTTTTAAATAGAATATCGTTTTTATTTAGCGCTTAAAGAAGAGGGTAACCTTCAAAATACATTAGGAAATCCTAATCCTCGTTGATAGTGGGAGATTTTAACTCACTAAACTGATATATTCACCTCCTCTCGTAGCCAGAATAAAAGGATAAATTCTTTGCTTCCGCATTATAATGGCTTAGTAATCTGGGAAAAAAAGAAATGAAAAGAGATTTTTTTGCTTAACTGGACTAAATGGGAAAGTTCTTAAATTTTTGGAAATTATAAGAATTAGGAAACACATATGCTTAGGGTAATATTTCACAATATAGGGTAGGATAATAGAGGTGTTGCCAAAAGGCTCTGCTGTATGTAATAAGAGTGAGCTGTCGAACGCTTATTACGTCAGAAATAATGGCATTTTTCGAAATTGAATTTGCCATTTTTCTTTTGGATTTTGAGTGTACTGTAGTATACTGTTATAACTTTAAACAAGACAGAATGTAAACCAACGGTTTTTAAAAGCGCACATTTCCAAAATATAATACAAACTGTTTAGAATTGTAACTTGCACAAAAATTTGATAATTTTGAAAGGCTGTAAGTTCGGAACCCTATATAACTAAGAAAAACCGTTAACACACGTAAAAATATATTATTGAACCTTTAATTTTTATGTTTTGCCGAAGACAAATTTGTACAGGTGCACCTAAGTTACAGGTGGCTAAAAATAGCAAATATTAAATTTTTGAGCCATAATAGCTCTTAAACAGAGGGGAAAAATTTTCTGAGGAAACTTATACTAATTTTAAAAGTTCATTCTTACCTTAAAATTTCAATTCACTATCTAAAAGCATGTCGTAGTTATGAGGATAGAAAAATCATGCAAAATTTAGTTTTCACATAACGGTAAATTTAAATACTAAATTTAAGAAACCTATATAATTTTAATATTGATTTATAAAGGTAAAAATATCTTGCCAGTCGAATGGAGTTTTCAGATTGAAAAAATGTTAAGTAGAACATGAGATATACGAATTTAAAAATAGGGCTTTTTCAAAGTTTGAGGGGCTGTAATTTCAAAATAGAGGGGGCTAGATGAAAAAGTTGTTTTACCTAAGACCTACCCATCGTTAAAATTGTTTTTCTCTATCTTTAATGGTGTAGAAATTTTGTAAACAAACGGACAGACGGACAGAGTGAAACTAATAGGCACATTTTTTCAAAATTTTTTTAGAAATGTGTTAAAAAATAGGGCTTAAAGTATTTGAATTATTATTTCTTCTTTTGTTGTTACAGCTTTTGATAGTTCTTATATAGAATCGGTTTTCTAGCGTTTTGTAGTCATTCTCTCTCTAGTTAGTTATCTCGATTTATGTATCCATTTGGCTTTAGTATTTCATTGTGTTGATTAATAAAAATTCTTTGTACTTTTTAGTCGTTAATTTTTTGCATATAATCTACCAGTGTTCTTTTTATTATAGATTTGATTGAAAAAGTTAATAATAAGAATACTGGTATTGTATTTTATTATTTCAATAATAATGTCAGATTTTATTCTATTTTACTTACTTAAGCGAAATTATCTATAAACATTATAAAATTTCCGTTTCTTATTGAACTTATATTTTCAAAAAACCAAAAAAAAAATTTATTTAATTTTAAGATATTTTAACTTGTTTAGTGTTTATAAGCTTGCCGCTATAGGTTCATTATAAAGACAACAAAAATAATAAGAACCCATTTAAAAAAAATCTTTTTTTAAAACATTTATTAAATTGCTTTAATATATACTTATATATAAATGAAACATTAATCTACTTCTATTTTTCACAAGTGATAAAACTGCCAAATTGAAATTGTGAAAACGTTTAATTACTTGGGTCTTGTAGTTGATAATAGATTAAGATGGTGTGAGCACATTCACCATGTTATAAAAAAAATTTGTTCATATGTTTTCATTTTAAAAAGGATGCGAAACTTCTTCTCCGATAGCGCCTTGTACAGCATCTATCATCGTATATTCTTTCTCACTTAACTTATTTGAACTCTCTGTGGAGTAGTGGATCAATTTTCATAATAAATAAATTAAATATTTTAAATAAAAAAGCAATCAAAACAATAAACAGATACCCTACGCTTCATCCAACAAATTTGCTATATTCCGAAAAATATGTAAGTTTTAATCATATATGTAATCGGGAAACCCTTTTATTAAGTTTCAAAATTATCAATAAAACATTAAAACACAATTTCAACTTAGATAGGATGGTCGATATACACAATCACAATACTAGAAACAAATCAAATTACTATTTAAAATTATTTAAAACGGCTAAACAGAAGAACAATTGTCTGTACAACTGTTTAAAGGCGTAGAATAATCTTCCAAACGAAATGAAAACCATAACCAATCTCCGTATTTTTAAAAAAGAAGTAAAAATTTTTTTAGGTAATTCGCATAATTTAAACCAATTAAATTAAATACAAAATAATTAAAACTTAACTATGCCATTGAAATTTATTTTTGTAGTTAAATACACTTTGTGTAGTATAAGATTGTATTATAGTAAAACTTAAAATCTAAGATTTGTAGTATCCTAATCTGTAATGTTACTTAGTTATAATTAGTTCTAATCCTGAATGTTAATTAGTTTTAATAATTTAAAAATTATAATGTAAAATTAAAATTACAATTAAAATTAAAATTACATCTAGAATAAATTTCAAATTAAAATTAAAAATAAATTGTCAATGTCAAATATATGTCAAATATATAAGTAAATGTCAAATAAAAATATATTTCAAGCTTTTAATAAAATTAACTTTAAATAAGAATCAATAAGAATACAATAATAATAAATTCATATATTGTTTAATCTATACGACCACACAGCTCATGCTAAGGTCTTTAAAATTTTATTATAATCATTATATATACTTAATTAATTCATTGTAAATTTCATATTGCTAATAAAGAAAAAAAAAAAAATAATAATTTAATCGAGCAAAATCCTTCCTAGTCCTTAACATCTAAAGATTTCAGAACTAAAAATTAAAAAATAAACAACGATTTGATAAAAAACAACAATAACTTTTCATAAAATCAATTTTCAATCGAATAATTAGCGATTAACAGAAACACCCTAATTTATAATTGAAAAAGACAACAACAAAAAAAAAAAAAACAAAAAAACACATTAATAACAAAACTTTATTTTGTTTTTTTAATTAAAAAAATTGTGTCACACACTTGTAGGTCTACAAATTTCATACATTTACTATGTCATGACAAAAAAAAAAAAAAAAAATTTTTATATTTTTTTTAAATGTCTAATTTAATTATTTCACTTAAATTCAATTTAAGTCTTTAATATTTTTTGACAGCTTATATGGACATTTTTGCAATATTTCGAGGAGGGGTTTCAGTTTGATACATTTATTGAAATATTTTAAAATGCGTGCGTGTGGATGTGTAAATGTTTGTGTTTACACATCATGTAATATTAGGTGCTATTTAAAATAAATTAAAAATAAAAAGCCAAAATATATTAAATACTTCACCCTTTTTCTTGTGTTTTTTTTTTTTTTTTTAATTTTTGTTAATTTTTTTTTTTTGTTTTTGTATCGAAAAAACATTAATGTGCATTAAATATGTCAATCGAATCTATTAAAAATAAATCGACAAAATTAAAAAAAAAAAAAAAAAAAGACGAAAATCGATTGATTTTTGACATTCTCATATAAAAAAAAAAACTACAATGTAAATTTATTTTTTGTATTTTGAAAGTGTTGGTAACAACAAAAATAATTACAATATAATGTAAAATATTTATTTTAATATATTTTTTTTTATTAATTAAATGGATATAATATCATGGTATAGATCAATCGTTTAGGATATGGAAAATTGAGATAAAAGTCTCATTAGACCTTTTATTGTTTTATTCTAGTTGGAATTTTATTACACTTCATTTTAATTATATAATAGTGAAAAAATATTTGGATCATTTTAACCATTTCGTAATTATCCTTTATAAAATCTTCAATATTGGTTCGGTCAATCATAATAAATTAAAGTTTTAGAAATATTAGGTATACAGGATATCTCATTCTCGATGTTCGTCCTTCAAATGGGTAATCAGACATATCGAGGCAAACAAAAAATTGAATGGGACGAAGGTCTATTTTCATTGATTTAGAAATTATGGATACAATTTTTTGTTTGTTTCGATATGCCCGATCAGTGATCACCCTTTTGAAGCAAAACATCGAAAACCTGAAATCCTGTATATATAGGTTTTACTTATCATAGAATTAATGTAAAAATTTATTTGAAGTTTAAATCTACATAGCCTAGTACAAATAATTAATTATTACCAAACAGGTGGATGAATATTATATAAATCTTAAGTATATACTTATTTCATCTATGGATCAAAAGTGACATAATAAGAATGTAAATTTTTTGCTTTAGTGTGGACTAATAATAATAATAATAATAAACGAAAATAGAATAAATTTCAAATGATTATATTATTCATTATTTTTCATACATTTTCTGATTTTATATCTTATAATATTGAATATCAAAGAAATAATCTTATAATCATCAGATAAAAATTATTATGGTCTAAAAATGATAATAATTGTTTTATATTTTTATTGTATCAAATAAATAAATTTCGAATATAATGTTTTGTAATATGTCAATACATCAATTGGCGCCTAAATAAACCAAACCAAAAACAAACCTAAAACACCTAAAAAGTTTTTCTGTCAAATTATTGAACAGCTAGTACCTATATGCAAAATAAAAAAAAAAAACAACATACATAGGTACAAAACTTAAGAATTATTTATTCAAATTGGTGTATTTAATGTTGCATTAAATTATTTGCAGTAAATACATAATTTTATAATTTTTTTAAGCTAATTTTATTTTATTTTTGTTTATTTGTTTATTTTTTGTTTTTTTTTTTTTTATATATAGTGAATCATTTCTTAAATACAAACAAAAAAATAAAAAAATATCAATAGCCTTAAGAATTATTTTGAATCACCATTAAATATCCATACTTTAAATACCAAACAGCATTTTTCATAAAATAAAAAAAAATTATAAAAAATAAATTGTTACACAATGACTAAAATCGGAACTAATTTTTTTTATAAAATATTTAGTTATATCTAGATAGATATTAGATACATATGTATTTCATAGGTAGGTACATATAAATAAAAAGTTCATGTTGCTAGCAATATAATATGTTTATATACTTACTTATATAATTTGTATAATACATACTATAAGTACCTTATAAACAATTTTTTTAATAAAATAATTTGATCAAATTGGAAAAACCGTTTAATTTTTATTTATTATATATGTATATAATGTATATATATGTATAGTTAATAATTTGTTTTTCTTTTGATAATAAAAATTTTTCTTCCTTAATAATAAAAATAAAATAATAATAAAAAAAAATTAATAAAAATAATAATAATAACTATAACCTATAACAACAAAAGTTATATTTTAAGGAATCATAATTACGAGGAAAATTCACAAGCAAAAAGAAGCTTAAGAAGATATATAGAATATACTATGTTATAACTATTTTTCTTTTTTTTTTTTTATTAAAAAAAACCGTTCAAATCAAAATTTACATACTATAAAGTAATAAAGAATAATTTCGCAAAACAATGAATTGAATTTTTTGTTTTTGGTTTTAGACAAAACAAATTATGATCCAAGTTAAGTTTTTTTAGGCTCCAGACATATACGTATATACAGGATAATAAATTTTAAAGAGATTTTATATATTACAATACGTTATATAAAACATCCAACATATTAACAATAATAATAATAACAATTGTTAAAAATGGATATTATATGAATTTGTTAAAATGATAATATAGAAAACGAAAATCTTGAAATTCTTAAAAGATGTTGTAACAAAGAATTACATAATATATAAATAATTCTATCTAGGTATATTTATATAAAGAGTCTTTATTTATATAAAAAGTTAAAATGCATTGATAGTACAAAGTTATAAGATTTTGTAGAAATTATTTGCTCAATTTAGTTTGGGGGTGCTCAATTTAGTTTGGGGGTCTCGGTAGCCTAGTGAATAAGATCGTATGAAATACGTTGTAAACACCGAGGGAGTGTGTAAATACCCCTTACGACATTTAAAGTCATGTCTGAAAAGGATAGATTGTGTAATTTCTTTCTCATACTTATATGGCAGGCGAATAAACCAAAAAAAAAAAAAATTAGTTTGCATTTCTAATGTAATAATGTTGATGAAAAATACATTTTGTTGTAAAATAAACTGAAAAAAAAAAAACAGAAATAAATAAATTAATTAATTAACAGTCTGAACAATGAGATGTACGTTTTTTAAAATGAAAGTAAAATAGCTATGTATAGAAAAATCTTAGGTAAAAAAAAAAAAATGAAATTATTTAACATTTTGTTTCCAAAAATCTGTAAGGTTAACTCTCATATAATATAATCCAATTATAATGTTCTTTGAAAATAGATAACACCTATTAAAATAGGTGTTTTTTGATATTTCAGAGCTACGATAACCATTTAAAAATGATTATGACGCCATGTATAGTATTTTATCGTGTATATGTCGAAAAATTATTGTAATATATCAACCATTATTTGAATCATTTCAATTAGTATAATAAAAAAAAATTGCTTTAAATCCAAACAAAAATCTAGAAAGCTTTGAAAACATGATTTACAAATAAAAATTAGAAAAGCTAACAATAATATCTTTTTAGTATAAGAACAAATTAACATTCTTAGATAGTATAATAGAAGGCTTATATAATGCATCGAATATTTGGATAGTAAGCAAACAAAAAAATTTAACATAAATGCCAACTTCTGATAAATTAAAATAAAGTTAATAAATGTTTTATTTTTAATTCGCCCTTTCTGACATATTTTTTAAGAACCCCCTATCTGTTGTATTGTAATATAAGTTTTCTAGTCAATAAAAAAAAAAAAAAAAAACACTCGTACCATTAAATATGGTTAAATTAGGCCTTTTATTTAATATAAGAATTATTAATCAAGTTTTTGTATTCTTAAAATTACAAATTTTCATGATATTCTCCAACACCCTCATAAATAACATTCATAACAAAATAATAATGAAAAATAAAACAAAAAAAAAAAAAATTAAATCTATGTAACACCATTATTTTCAATTGGACATATTATACAATAATATAACTATGTATAACTAAATTCTATATTTATCTCACCTGAAAACCATATCATATAAAATAAATTTATACAAAAATAAACTTAAAATTTATAAAAAAAGAAAAATATAACTAAAACCAAAACCAAAATCAACAAAATGTAACAACTTCAGCTTTTATATAAAAAATAATAATAATAATAATAGTTATGTTCAATAATAGTCTACCTAATAATATTGAATTGCCAATTTTTGTTACAAATTCTGACTACAAAACAAAAGACTAACATGCAAACATTTTTACAATAAGACGTTTTGATTTGTTCCATATAAAATATAATAGTTTGTTGCAGGAGCAGCAGCAACAGCAGTGGTAGTAAAAAAAAACAGCAGCAATTGCAGCAGAAAATAGAAATATAAAAGCATGAAATGAAATCAAAACAAATATGTATGAAAACAAAAAAAAAAAAAAAACAAAAAAAAAAATTCGTTAAGAAATCACTTTTAGTCGGCGTTCTATGATTCATTTTAAGAAAATTTCAATTGAATTTTGTTTTGATTTTGTTTTTTTTTTTTTAGTTTTTTGTACAACGGAAAAAAAAAAACAATAAAACTATACGGGTAACTCCAGCAACATAAATATATCACCTGGGTTTTTGATTTTCTTAACCGTTTTTTTTTTTGTATTGAATAAATGATGATATATATATATATGTATATATGTATATACATTTATATATGAAGATATAAATGTAAAAATAATATACCATAATATAAATACCTGTATTTTTTTTTTTTTTTTTTTTGTAAATATGTACCTATATAAAAAATAATAGAGTTGAATATTGCCGAAACTAGTTTATGGCGCTAAAATAATACGCAATTCAATGGTCAGATTTATGTTTCAATTCTTTTTAGCACTTACTTTTCATATAGAAAAAAAAAACACAACAACAACAAAACAAAATCAACCAAACTAAACCATTAGCTAAATGTACATACAAGCATACATACATACTACATATCATATTAATATTACATTGCATTTGGGTATCTATATTTAATATATTATTATTGTAAAAGAAAAAATTATTATAAAATATGATACAAAATGTTGCTAACTCACAAATTGTATATAAACATTTGTATAAAATCTGTATAATAATAATATTATGTATACATAATATATGTAATTATTATATTAACGTTTACTGCATATTTTTATCATTATCAATACATCACATATAATTTTCAAAAAAATTTTTTTCGGCTTGTATCATTTTCGATTCTGTTTTTTCTTTTTTTTTCTTTCTGTTGCAGTTGTTTATATTGTAAATGATGTACAACATTATCGTGTATTCTAGATATTTATAAAGCATTTATTTTATTTAACCCTTATATTTAACAAAAATAACAATATCAAAACGGCGATTTGTTTAAATATATTGAAAAGTCTATAGAGGTGGAAGTTTACAAGTTTTATTGTGAAAATATGTGAACCATCAAATCAAAAAATTATAATGATAAGTTGAATCAAAAAGTTGATAAGCTAAATATTATAAGCAATATCAAAAGTAAAATTAAAGTACCTATGTATATGTTAGGAATATAAACGATCTTACAATAATCAAGAATAACTAAACCGTCATATTAGAACGTTACCCGAATCGTATAAATTAAAAATATTGGAAGAAGGGGGAGACAAGTTTAGCTGCTAACTTTTCATTGGCTAAAATGTTTTCAGATATAACAGAATTACATTTTACTGTGATAGCGGTAATTAAATTCTTCAATTTGAAAGCAAGGAAAATTGCCAAATCTAAGGTGGTGGGTAAACGGCTGACGAAAAGTACTCTCTAAAATAATCTCAACACTGAACACTATCATACAGCCGGATTACGTGAGTATTACAGGAAACAATTCGATGAATGAGCTAAAAAAGCAAAGCACTGAATTAGATCAAATAAAAATTTCTTTGATTTGGTCAAAGAACAGAACCATGTGACCGAATTTAAATTTAACAATATCGAAAATCCCTCACATTCAATAACATAGGAAGGAATAAGTCACTGCAGTTGTACACTGTACCTAATTTTAGTAGTTTTAAAGACACCAAATTTTCAATATTATAAAAATATTTCTTTTCGAGCTCTATTCTCTGATGCAATTGATTTTAGTTATTTTGTGCCGTTTAAATACGTTCTGAGTCGATTTCCTTTCCTATAAAACATTCTTTTTAATTTAAACTGCAACCACCGTTATGTATATGATCAGTCTCTAAAAAATATATTATACATACATATAAAAATGGTTGTTAACTTAAAGGTTAATTTAATTTTTAATAAAAAAAAAAAAAAAATCAGAAGATAAATTATAACCACCTCTATACCATATATTATAATATAATATTTAAAACGATGTGTTGCATGCAATATTTGTAAGTTATACAAAAAAAAAAAACAAACAAAAATCAAAATATAAAAATAAATAACCACCAAAATGAACAGATTTATTTATAACTGTTTATTAACTATTTTTGGTTTAATTTTTCCGAAAAACCGAAAATAACATAAATCGTTAATAGAATTCTAGTTTAAATGTTTAATAATAAGTTATAATGTTTTATAATAAAGTGAAACCAGTGGCTTACAAGTGTGATAATTAATTTCGCGGTTTTGAAATAACTGTTAACAATCATATTAGAAAAATAATAGTTAAATTTTGTATTATATAAATACAGTATAACGCCTTCAATATTAATTTTAACGAAATTATCACAATCTATACTCGTATATACCTATTATTTGATATTCCTTGTGTTTCATTGCAAAATTTTTTGGTTTGTTTACATTTTTTTTTTTTTTTTTTTTTTGGGATTTTGTTAGTGTTAATGTTGCATGCAATGAAAGAAACTAATTTTTTTCGCGTTTTATGGCTAGTTTAAGTTTTTTTTGTTTACAAAATTAATTTAATTTAATTTGTTTTGTTTTTTTTTTTTTGCTATTATTATTAATTAGAACGTTAATTGGCTGTTATTATAAGATTGTTGCAAGAGATTTATTAGTACTTATAGACTGTTTTTTTTTCCTTTTAAATTTTTGTTGAAATCAAGGTTTTAATTTTTATCGTATATACAAGCTTTTTTGATCACTATTATTTTAAATTTTTTTTTTTTTATACTTTTCAAACAACAAAAATTTACTTCTCTTTTACTATCAAATTATTATAATATTGTAATGGTAAATATACAGTTAATCTAAATTTTAAGAGGAAGAAAAACCGTTTTATACAAATGGTCAACTTGTTCTTAAATAATTCATACTTTATTATAACATTTATAACATAAAGTTAATTATATATTAACCTATAGGATATTTTCATACAAACCATATATAGAACAAAATTTTATACAAAACTATTTATTGTATTAACGTAAGAAAATTGAGTTACACCGGTATATGTTGACTAAAAAATTGAAAAATTTTGGCGGGATTTGTAATAAATATTTTTAGGAAATATTTTACTTAATCGTATGAAAATCGTATATACATACATATGTGAGACAAAAATCAAAAGAAATAATACAAAATTTTCTTAAAAGTGAAGTTTTTTTTTTTTTGTTTTTGAGACTTATTTCTTCCCCTTTATTTAAAGTTTTTTTTTTTATTTTATAATAAAACACCCTTCAGGTTCAGGTCTTAAAATTTATATTCAAAATTTTTCTTTTTTGAGCAATGATATTAACACCATACAACATTGGTTAGATTGGAAGGTAGGTATAGGTAAAAAGGTAGATAAGAATAGGTAGTTTAGGTATTCGTACACTCATTTTTTTGTATACATACCAATATACAAGTATATTATATAACTGCCACCAGCTTATGAGCAGATGGAATACTCATCTTAAATAAAAATCTTATTTACATTTATTTTATGTATGTATGTGCAATTTTTTTTAAACTTCAATTTATTTTATTTTTATTTTTCTGTTATTGATGACTGTTGAAAGTTATTAGGGGTTGATTGTATACACACATTATATATATTGTAGACTTTGATTTCTTCCCTAATTCTTAATTTCTTTAGATTTTGTTTCGTTTTGTTAAATAATTCTTTGCGCAATATCCTCACAGATCCGATTTATATTAAAGGATATTTACTATTGCACTGTACAATATATAAGAAAAAAGGACAACAACCCTCAATCTAGATCAGAAAATCTTATAAAAGAAGTAGGTACAGCTGATGGATGCAAGCTGATGATGCTGATTTTTAATATTGTAAAATCTTAAGATATTTTTTTCTTTAATTTTTTGTTATGTATGTGTTTACGTGTTTTTTTTTTTTTTTTAAATTGAAGTGCATGTGTATAAGATCTGTTTATACATAAAATTGGACTATTTATCCGTTATAAATCTTTTTGTAAATATATTTTATTAAAGAATTATTTTTTAAAATAGATTTTAAACAAAAAAAAAAAATTAAACACAAAAGTTAAAATTACCTACGGTTGTTAAAAATATTAAAACAATACATATTTGAAAAATTAAGTAAATTTTTGGTTCATCATTTGAATCAAAGAGTGTCTTCAGTCATTATTGACATTCAGTTATTATTTAAATTTGATTAGGCAACCAAAATAATAGAATTAATATATTTTGTCTATATCACCGTCTAGTAAAACATATTGCAAAAATGTCTTTAGGTATAAGACTATATTCAAACTTTGTACGTTTAAATTGAGTTTGTTGTTTGATATAACGTCTGCAATCTCTTAGACAACAACAAATCCAATACTATATAGTTTCTTTGTTTGAGTATTCTTAAACTCTCTTTAATGTCCTCAATGTCTTTTTTTTTTTTTTGTTTAAGGTAAATCAAAATATAGAACTTTCACGTATATTTTAAGTTTTATTTTATACCAGCAGAATGCAGAATCTGTTTAACATTTTACATCTCCAAACCACAAAATAATGACATTCTTCGAAAAATCCCAATAAATAATATACATCTAAGTTTGGTCAAGAACGGATATAGAAATAAAAATCTTCAGATATTCAACGGCCAAGAAATCAACAAGGTGAATAAATGGAACATAAATTTGAGACACTTGTTATAGGAAACAAATAAAAACGATTCACAGCTAAGATGAATGTCGAAAAAAATTGTCATGGTACCAAAAACAAAAGATGGTATAAATAACCACTGACTGGTGTGATTGTTTTTTTTTTGTTTTCATCGTTTTTACCATTTGTTATATTGATTTTAAAATATTATAATTTAAGACTCTATGTTTATTCAGTTTAATAATTTTACCTAATTTTATTTTGTCAATAGGTATGATTTATTTAATTAATAAATAAATTGAAGTAGATATGATAAAAGCATTAACAGAAATTGTTTTCTTCATTTTAAAATCGCCCCTTTAACAAACAAAACAAAACACAAAAATTATGAATTGAATATTTTAAATAATTATTAAGAAATCTAAAATAAAATTAAAATAAATTATGTTATTTGAATATTGCTGGCATTTTGTTATTTAAATTACGGTAAGTAAATGATTTTATTCTAAGTTTTGTAAATTTTTATTTTTTTACTTGAGTTTCAGTGTCGCAATGCCACACCTAATCACCGTAATAATGCACTTGCACGATTACAAAGAAGTCTGGAGTGGAATAAAAAAAAAAATATTATTAAGATTTTTAAATAAATAATCAATATTTGCATTAAAAACATGATTTTTATAATTGAATCAAATCCAGAAGAAAAAAAAACAACCAACACCTAATTTTTAATATAAAATTATTATTTTATTGATTTTTTATCTCGAATTTTTATTTTATCTTTGACAATTATTGCGCAATGCGTAATAAATGTGTTGCATATTTCGGTAAAATTATAAATTGAATCTTTTATGTAAATTTTATTTTTTTAATATTCTCACCTTATCCTAAAACTGCCCTTGAACTTGGCGACAATAAAACAGGATATAATATGATTTTTTTAAATAAAATTTGAGTTTTTTTTTTTTATCAAATTAAATAAATATTTCGATGAAATTTAAATAAGTAATCAATACATTTAAGCAAATATTAACTGAAAAACATCATAATCATGTTAAAGTCATCTAAAAAAATTTCGTTATCTTAAAAATATTGAAATATGCTTTGCTTAAAATAAAAGGTAAAAATACTTAAAAAAGTTTTGCAAAACATTTTTTTTTTATTTTCAATAGTTTGTTTTACTGAAACCTGGTTATTTAGAATTTTTGTTTATTTTCTTATTATAATTCAAATTTGTTTTTCATATTTTTATTTTGTATCTTATGCTAAGTGTGTTATTATTTTGGATCATGTTTCCGAATTACAAAAAAAAAAAGTGCACGTATCGGTAGGAACCTAATTTTAAAACTTTTCTTAAAGGAAGAACTGGAAAAAAAGGAAATAAATCTATTCATTGCACACGTGTTTTCATTTTTTTCTTTGTAAATGGGATATCTTTCTATAATTATGTAATTTATAAATTATCATTTAAATTTTGCCACAAAACACAAATAAAATACAATATATAGTAGGACTTGATAGATATAGAATATGTGTATATTGAAAAAAAAACCCGAAAATTTAAATCTAAATAAAACGTAAATGTTTACACCCTCTCTTCCGTTTTTATATTTTTAATAACAATTTCTAATCTCTTTAAAATCAGCAGTTATATTGTTTATAATCTATTCAAAAGTTTTCTTTGTACGAAAGAAAAATGAAACATCTTGCAAATATAATATGTTCATACCTATAAATATCTTTGTATTTTTAATAAATTTTGTCTCGTGCTATTTTTTTATTAGCAGTTAAACAATTATTTAAAAATTCTGGAACACCAGATGTTCAAAAATCAATTATCCTTTGAATACAGCATTAAAGGATATATAGGTAACTGTATGAATACAAAAATAGATTTTAAACAAAAGAAAAATTTTTTAAGAAAATTCTAATTCAATTATAAATTTTTTCTCCATCAAAAAATACAATGGAACTATACAAATGCCAGATACTGTACCATAATATACATAAAAAAAAAAAATTAATAAAGAACCGCCAAAAATGTATACACTAAACTACCTAAAAACAGTAAAACACTTCTAAATGATCAGCTGTATAATACAATATAAACAGTACAGCTTTGATTTTTTTATTTTTATTTATAATAATGTCAGAGTTAAACATACTCCAGTATTAAATTCGCTCACGTACTCCGAAAAAATAAAAAAATAAAAACAATACTCAAAATAACTGTTATTGTAGATCAACTCAACAGTAAATTTTCAGCATTTAGCCAAGTTAAAAAAAAACACTATCATTGAGTATTTAGTATCAAAATCAAACTATCAAATCAACTATAAATACGAAGGATCACACGGGAAAAAAAGAGACAATAAAAGAAGAGAGTTAACTTATATATATAAATAAAAGAAACACAAGAGAAAAGAATCACTTCAAATGAGATTTTTATATTTATTGTGTACAATAAAAAGAAAAAAAAAAAACGGAACTAGTAACCAAAATTGGAATACAAAATCACTATTAAAATTGGTACAAAAGTATAAAACTCACGAAAAGATTTTGCACACCTGTTCCCCACTTTTTTTAATATAAAAAAAAACTAATTAACAGAGAAAAGAGAATGAGCGTATACATAAAGTTTTAGTTTATGCTTAAATAATACTCTTTCGAAATAATTATGAGAATGAAAAAAATGTACCTAGAATTTGATTTGAAATAAACGAAGACGGTACATAAACCGTACATGGTATAATGGTACACGTACACCGTGCACCGATAACCGACAACCGTTACATTTAATAATTCCAACATTTTTTCAGCCAAAATTTTATTCTCAGTTAAATTTTTAAAATATTAAAAACAAAACTGCTTTTATAAAATGCTTGTTTTTTTCTCTCGATTTATATATTTCTTTCTCTCTTTTTTTTTATCCATCATTTTTATTTAATATTTTTTTTCTTATTTTATTATTATGAAAAACTGATCATCATATTCTCTCCTTTTTATACCTATTCTTTCTTATTTACAAAGTGCAAAATTCAATTTAATTCTCTTTTTAAAAGGCTCCACCCATTTTTCATTTTGTATGGATCCGATCTTTTTCTAGACTTTTTCTAAAGAAAATTTTCTTTATATAAACGTCTGATTTAAATGTGCATGCATGTATGTATATAAGTATGTTAGTATATAAAAAAAAATATATTGTTTTTGCTTCAGAGGGGGTCTCTATTTTGAAAAAAAAAAAAAAAAAAAAATCTCGGTAAACAATTGGACAGATACCACGTGCTATTTTTTATAATTATACACATTTATAATGTATATTAGGATACATCTATATATTGTGTACATACATACTAACACTATATGGCTATATATAGTTTTTATTTTTTAATCGTATGCGTTTTGCAATAACACAATGTATTATGTTAATAATAATATGTATGAAGGAAGATGGTATTTTATTAAATAGCAGTCAGTCTGTTATATATGTATAACATAATGTAACGTTTTTGATCAAAATAAGTACACACATACATATTTATATAATATAACTGTTTTTATTTCTTCATTTTAATGTTTGAATAATTAAAAGACGTTTGATCGTTATATACATTTATTAAATAGGTATATGTATTATGTTTCTATATTCATTTAAAAGGTTTTTTTTTTTTTTTATTTTAAACAAAATTGAAGACCGGTGATTTCTCAGCTGAGAATTATTATAATAAAGGTAAAGTAAAGGTGTAGTATTGTTATTAAATTGAGATTTTAACTGGCTTTTATATGTTTTTTTTTTTTTTTTTTTGGCTTTTTCATTTTTTGTTGTTGTATCTTGATCTTGAAAAAGAGGGGACTTTTAAATATTGAAGAAGAAGAAAAGAAAAAAAAAACAAAAACTTTAAAATATAAAATTCTAAAATTTAAAATTTTTTGGTTGAAAATTCTTTTGCGTCACTCATTCAAGATTTAACTGGCTTCCTGGAAAGAACGTTGCTTTCAAACGATTTCAAAATAGTTTTGTAGATTGTAGGAATAATTTTTCAGAACGTTGTGATTTTTGTTATTTTAATTTTTGAATTGTAAATTACGCGCCATTTATCTATAAGATTTTTGTATATTTTTTTTTTTTTTTTTTTTGGGAATTATTAAGTTGTGGATTACATATTTAAAGGCTGTTTCAATTAATTAAATAAATAATTTAAAATGGAATACAGTAAATGTCCGTTGAAAAAAAGACCAATTTTTGTTATAAAAGAAGATATTGAAGAGGCTAAATTTGAAAATGAAGGTAAAATAAAAATATTTATGTAGATTGAAATAATAAAATTTTAAATTGATTTTATGTAAAAGTACGTATTTATTTTTAGTAATATTTAAATATTATTTGATGAAACTTAGATTTGTTTTGATATTTTTTTATTTTATTACAAAAGATTTCAATACTATTGCCGCATAGATTAACTTATTTTATAATAATATGTGTAGGTATATTATTATACATATTAGAAATATAAATGTCCAATTCTTTAAGTCGATCCTATATTATATCTAATTGCAATTTTATGCAAACATTTACTTAATATATAGGTTAGGCAAATTATTTAAAAGTCTTAAATTATACACTTTTGAAATAAGTCAATAATTTTGAATCAATTGGTAAATTTTAAATACAATTATTTATAATTTAAACAAAGATTCTTCAAAGTTATCTTATTTACATAACTTAAGTAACTATTATAATTAATTTAATATCATTTTCTTTGATTTACAGATTCTCCAATTGATTTGACAATTAAAAAACCTCGATTAACTTCAAAAATTAATAATTTAAATCATATTAAATTAGAAAAACCATTAAATTTTTCAAATCGTTTAGAAACAATTAAAGAAGAAGATTATCAAATATATAATAATGAAGTTCAAACAAATTTTTGTACACCTCAAGATCTATCATCAAAAGAATATAATAATAATATTAATATGAATAATAATAAAAATAATAAAAACAATAATATTTTTGAAAATAGTGAAAATTTTAAATTAACAAATAATAATAATAATTTTAATGAAATTCAATACACTGATACATCAATTAATTTAAGTAGAAATTTTAATAATAATTTTATTATGACAAATCAAAATAGCCACGAAGAAATAAATTATAGTAAAATATTACGTACTTCACCAATATCACCTAATAATAATAATAATAATAATAACATTGATTATAATGATAATCAATATAGAATGGAAATTGATGAAGAATTATATCAACCACAAGATCTTTCTATAAAATCTACAATAATTGAAATAAAACCAACAATTTTAAGTATACGTAATCCAAATGTAATTATTGAATCAAATAAAACAAATTTATTTAATACATCATCAACATTATCAACATCATCATCATCATCATTATATACAATAACACAAAATGATTCATATTATCGTTGTAATACATGTACTAAATGTTATTCAACATTAAATGGTCTAATTAAACATCAACAAACTCATATAACAAATAATGAAAAAAATTATATAAATATTATTGAAAATACTGAAGAAATTAATACATTTATTACAAGTTCTAACAACAATAATAATAATATTAATAATAATTATAATAATAATCTTAATGATCATATAGATAATTTAAATTTACAACAACGTGTTGTTAATATACATCGTTATCAATGTAAAGATTGTGGTAAATCTTATTCAACATGTTCTGGTTTAACAAAACATCAACAATTTCATTGTCCGAATTCTGAAGGAAATCAAGTTAAAAAAGTTTTTAGTTGTAAAAATTGTGACAAAGTTTATGTATCATTGGGTGCACTTAAAATGCATATTCGTACACATACATTACCATGTAAATGTCCACAATGTGGTAAAGCATTTTCAAGACCATGGCTATTACAAGGTCATATTCGGACACATACTGGTGAAAAACCATTTAGTTGTCAACATTGTAATCGTGCATTTGCTGATCGTTCCAATTTAAGAGCACACTTACAAACACATTCTGATGTTAAAAAATATTCATGTCAATCATGTACAAAAACTTTTTCAAGAATGTCATTACTTGGTAAACATTTACAAAGTGGTTGTCCAGGTATTCTAAAACCAAATTCATCATCCGAATCAACAGATGAAAATTCATCTCATTCATTTCAAAATCATATTGATTATATTGAAAATGTTAATAATAATAACAATAATAATAATAACAACAACAATAGTAACAATCATAACAACAACAACAACAACAACAACAACAACAACAACAATAATAATATGATGCTGTATGCTGAAACAGATTTAAATAATAAACAATTAATGAATACAGGAAATATTCAATATTTTAATAGTGTTATTAAAGGACCAATGAATTACGATAATGGACATGGACAAAATTATCAACAAGTATTTGAAAGTTATTAGATTTAAGAAAAAAATGCTAGGAAATCCAAATTAGAGAAAAAAAAAACTACATATATGTACATGTAATAAATTTTTTAGTGTATATAGTATTTATATGTATAGATGCCATTTTAAAAGGGGGAAAAACATTTTTATTGTACGATTAATTTTTTTTTTTTTTTCTAAATTATTTTTTATTAATATTTATATTAATTAAGTAGGAATTTAAAAATATTAAAGTAATTTTAAAGTAATTATGAAATCAATTAATTTTTTGACCAAAAAACTTATTTGTAAGTACGTAAAAGATCTCGGTTTTCTAGTCCGATTTGTTGTTAATAATTCATGTATTAAGAAAAAGGTTTCAATTCAATTCAGAATTATTTTATTTATAAATTATACCTATATATATATATTGTAATTTGATTAGCCATATTAATGTCAAAACAATAATATTAAAATGTCAAAACCAAAATTTTACCAAATATTAGGAGGGAATATACTTTTAAGTTAATATATTTATTTATAATTTTATCAATTAAATATAATTATTTTTATTTAATTTTTTTTTTTTTTTTGTTATAAAAAAATCAATGTTAAAACTAAAATTTATTATATTATTAACTTATAAATTATTTAATTTTCATTAAATTTAATTTATTTACATTTATTTTATAATATTTTTAAAAGTATTTGTTTTAAAATTTATTTATTATACGTATAATAGTTATTAATTTTTTTTTTTTTTTTTAACTATAAATTAAATATTAATAAGATTAAATGTTCAAATTTTCAATTAAATCAAAAATAATAAATAAAACTTTTCAATTAAAATGTCAAATATTTTTTTTATTTTTATTAAAAATAAAACTTGAATTTTGAAGTAATCAGTAGAGATCTGGCTAATATGAATATCCATAAATCATATATATATTCGTTCTAATATGGAGTACAACTCTCATAAATAGGACCTGACACCCTTTAAACTTCTTAAGGTTACCTGGACAAAATTCGAAAATGCGGCTTACACCTAATTAGTTACTTATACACGTTCATATTGTTTAGGTAACCTTTACACCGCTTAATATATACTTCGGAATATTGAAACATTATTCCCCATTTATAAATATCTTACAGCTGAATGAAACGAGTTCTATTTTAGTTCAATTTAGTTCAAATAAATTTTCATTCCCTCTAAGGTTAGAAATGACTGGACTTAGAGATTACTCAAACTCTAGTCTATAAACAATTTCTGTCACAACAATACAAACACTCTAAAAAGGTTCCAAATGACAATTTCAGCACAGTGGAAATATTTACAACAGCTTATGATGAAAATTCATTTATATAAGTGAGAAACAATAAAATGAAAATTATGGTTCATTCCATTATATTCGCCTTTGATAGTTATGATCCATTATACTCTTCAAACTTTTCAAAAAGAATCTCTACAGGTTCGTCTCCAATCTATCTTCCAACTATATTCTTTATTATCCTTTTTATACCAATTTCTTTCTTCCTTTCATATAAATTTATACAATATTTTTGTTATATTTATTTATACAAAGGATGATTTCCTAGATTTTAAATATAGCGTGTAAGAAAAAACGTTCTAGTACCTTGTCAGCCATTTCTAAAACTTAATAATTTCTCAAAGGAATTGAATTTGTATATGAAAAAGTTTACATCATTTTTCTAACAGACTTCGAAACTCATAAACTTTGTCATAATCACTTTTTTAATCAATTATACCTATATAGTAATTGATGCTTTGCCTGAATATTTTTCCAATTAAATTATTTCATTAAAAAATATTATCAAATAATTCCTTGAAAAGTTAATTTATTTATTTAACTAAATAAAAATTATAAATTATATTATGTATTAATTTCATTAAATGATTATTTAACCGAATCAAATTAAATAATATTGATTTTAAACATTAATTTAATATTTCACTTAAAATGGTTACGGTATGCATATTTTGAAAATTATAAAATTAAATTCTTTAAATTATCCAAAAAAAAAAAAAAATTTTTTTATATGGCTATTAATATCAATAATATATAAATTAATTTTATTGCATAAAAATGTGAAATTGAATAAGCAAAAACTACAATTTGGCATACTATATTTACCATACCAAAAATAAATTAAAAATTATGACTTCAAATATATCACCAGATCATCACAGACGATAAAAAAAAAAAAAAAATGAAAAATGAAAATGAAAATGAAAATCCAATTTGACTTTTTTTTTTTTTTACATATTAAATAAAATGTTTGTAGAGGTAAGTATCTATATAGTATATATGAATATCCAAAGTAAATTAAATTATATTTTAATAAATATAATCGCACGATCACAATTTTACAATTTTATAATAAAAATTGATTTAATAAAAGAAATTTAAAAGAATTAAAACAAAAAAAAAAAAAAAAATTGAAATAAATAAAAGGAAGAAACAAAAAATAATAAATATACAAAAAAATATTCCATTACATTATTTATTGACATCAGTCTGTTAATAAAACGCTTTCTCAAAAAATACCAAAAAAAAAACAAAAAAATCATTAAATAACAAAACGCTTTATATCTTTACATAATAAAAAAAAAAATTGTCATATAAAACGTGAATAACTTAAAATTGGAAAAAATATTACTAAAATTTTAAATTTGTTTTAATAGCGTTTAATTTCATAATATTTTACTGATTTATTATAGTTCCGTTATTTTCAAAACCTAAACCATAATATTTTCAAGGATCGATTATCATTTACAATTGATTTCTTTTAAATTTAGCCTATAATTATTAGTTTTCTTCTTATTTCATTCATTACCTCTAGAGTTTGGGTATACCTTATTTACACAAAGATATCTTTTTTACACAAAGTTATTGTAAGTTTTTGTAATGGGGAGAAAAATTGAAGGGGAATAAGATAATAAGAAAAATTGGATAGTAAATTAATTGGAGATGAACCTGTACAAATTCTTTTTTGAAAATATTGGATCATGTTCTATTTTTTAGCGGTTCTCACAATAAATAAGTTTCCAAGATCAGTTTTTGTCGATTTTAAAACGTTCAGTCCCACGTGTTTCACCGGTTAACATCATTCAAATATTTCAAAATCTCGTGCTTACTAATGAACACGAAAATAAATTTGCGTTAAGTCCCACATATACCACTGGTGAACATTGTTAAATGTTGACAAAATCTCGAATTAATTTAATATGCTTTTTTTAACTTTAAAAATGTTCACCTGTGATACATTGGAACTTAACACAAATTTGTTTTTATGTTCATCCCTGAGTAGGGAATTTTGTGGTCCACATGTGATCTTAATGCAATCACCACAATTGATTTAACGCAAGTTTTTATTTATGTTCACCGGTGAGAGTGGGATGAGGTTAACGTGTTAAACCATCTAGGAATTTCCATACGGTCTATAGAAATGAATAGTTCTTACAAATTTTCTTAAAAAAATTAAATGTTGAAGTTATTTATCTAAAAACAATTTTCCTTCAATTTTACTTCTAAAAGCTGACAAATCAAAGATCATACAAGAAAAATTTTTAGAAACTTACATTTGATATAGTTTCTTCATGGAATCGACCTAATGGAATTAATCCTAAGTAAATTAATTAATTTTGGATTTAAATATTTAATCTTAAAACACAGTTTTGTGATCATCTTTCTTTTAAGTTGTATGCCTCCTTTTCTGAATTTCATTAATTTCAACTAATAAAATTTTTTTTAGCTGCTCATACACCATATCATTTTCTTTCTAAATTTTTTTGTTTTTTTTCAAATTTTTTTTCTTTTCTTTTTTAACAAAAACATTCTGTTTTTATTTTTTCATTTATTTTTAAATAAAATATTATGACAATTATTATAACAAATAAAATATTATCACCATAAATCTGTTGACACGATCAGAAGTGAATGTAAGGTGCACAAAAATTAAGAGGGAAAAAAAAAAAAATGTAAAATCAAATTTATTATTATTTTAACAAAAAAAAAAAAGAAAAAGAAAAAATTTCACCGCCCGCCATACCGTAAATGAAAATTTGACTCCAACTTCAACTTTTGCTGATAATATTTGTATATCCACAAAAAAAAAAAAAAGAAAAAAAAAAACAAAAAACATTCATTCCTTTTCAGATAAATAAATTCTCAATTTCTTTTTGTTTCCCCCGTTTTTTATTCCTCATGAAAGTTTTTTTTTCACACTTTCAAATCATTTTGCACCACTATCGAATCATCAAACATTGAAAAATCGATTTTTTGTTTTTTTTTTTCAATCTCTCTTTTTTTTTTTTTTTTTTTTTTTGCTGCCTCTTTTATTCAAATTTTTTTTTTCATATTTATGATACAAAATTGATTTTGAACAAATTCAAAATTTTAAAATTTTACTTTTCAAAAATTAAAAATTAAAAAAAGAAAAATCTTTACAAAATTTTAAACATAAATACTTTTTAATGGTTGGTAAATGTTATGTTTTCTACATAAAATGACACAATTTTTATTGAAAATCAATAAATGTCAGATCCAGTAGCACATTTATTAACCTGTCGTGATTTTATGCTAAGCTTTATAACTTTTTATTATCTTCCATTTTTAGTATAAAAACAAAAAAAAGAAAATTAAATAAAATTTATAATAAAAGATAAAAATTAAAATAAAAACAAAAATTTATTTAAATTTGCCAAAAAAATTTAAACAGTTTCCAATTTAGTGTTGTGACTGAATGTTTTTTTTTTGGAAAATTTTGAAAGTTTAGATTTCAATTTTTTTTTTATGAAATTTTCATCTTCAACCGATTAATAAAATATAAGTTTAGTGGTAGATAGACTCAGTTTGTGATTTGATTATGAGGAAGTTTAAAAGAAAACTCTGTCAACAGTCTGGATAGGATTTTAGTATATATATAATAAAATTTGTTTTTTGAAAATTTTAAAAATTATTTCATCGGAATTGGCTATTGATTGATAATTAAACTTTGTTTATCTTATGGTTTCAATAGTTTCATTCCAACTGTTTGATTTATTTTAAAATTCTATCTGGCAAAATGACAGATTTTTAGGGTCTAAGTAAATATTTTTGCGAATAAATTATATTATAATAAACTAATCTTTTTAAAAACAATTTCTTATAGTTATATATAATGAGTTACTTTTCGTGGGAGTAAGCAACTATAACTATATATAACTATTGTGTGAAAAATAAGACTAAAAATAAAATTTCTTGTGAAACAACACTTTTAATTTAAAATTTGTTTTTTAAACACCTGATTTTGTATGGAACAACAAAATATCTAAGGCAAGACCGGAAATGAATTAATTAATGTTCACGGTAGTATATATGTACCTGTACACCTATATAATCCAATAATGTTATATTGTGAAAATGTTATAATATGAAAAATTACTTTTTTTTTTTCACTTGTTCCAAAAAAAAAAAAAAATTTCACTTTATATAAATTTAGTGAGAATAAGCTGACATGGTTATTAGTTGCCTTTATTGTATATAAATGATTTGTACCTGATACTGACTTTTCCTTAATTTCTACAAAAACAAAAAAAAAAAAAGAAAAAAATTAGCATCCAACCAATATAATTTCATATTATAGAGCATTGTTCAAGCACAAGTGTATATACCTATAAGTTTTGTTCATTTATTTTGGATACAAATTGAATAAAAGAAAAAATTTTAAAATCCGCCAAATAGTTTTTGGAGCGAACAAACAAATACTTTACCTGACTGATACAAACAAACAAATGATATAAAATAAGACAACACACAAAAGAAGCCCACGCAAATACAAAATAATTTTAAAGCGATTATACTAATTAGAGGAACACCTTATATTATATTATGATGATGAAGTTTAATTTTTTTTTTTTTTTTTTTATAGAATAAAGTATCATTATGGCGAACACGTCGTCGTAACTTGTAGTCAACGTAGTCATTGAAGTCATCATCATCATTATGATCATTGACAATGATTTAAAAAATAGAAAATAAAGAAAAACGGGAAAAAAGACAAGTTTAACAAAGGAATATAATTATAAATCCAATAAAAGGAAGGAGGTAATAATAATTGTGCGTTGATCTTGCTATCTTAAATATATTTTAAGGATGAATAACTTTAATTTTGTGGTAAGTATTCGGATATTTTATTATTAAATTTAAGAATTTTCTAATAATGTACTAAATTTTGTAATAATGTTCAGTTCTTTTTAAATTTAATTGAATTTTGAAATCAACATGGAAAAACGAAGATAAATCACGCAGTAGATCGCCTTATAGATATATGAGATGATAAACAACCAAAATAATCTACCTTTTAAACCAAGTAATACACCAATAAGTGCATTAATATTATAACGACTAAGAAAGATTAATATTATAAGGACTAAGAAAGGACTAAGAAAAAAGAGAAAAAACATACTTCTGAATTAAAATATTTCGGTTTAATATGATATCTATTCTAGGATCTCCTTCATATCAATTCGACACTAACGTTATCATAGGAGCAGATGAAGATGAAATACGATTAAGTTAATGAAATTTAATCAGCAACTCAAAATAGACAAGGTAAAGTGTAAACCAACGGTTATTGAAGGCGCACATTTATAAAAGACAATACAAACTGTTTTGTGACTTGCACCAAAATTTGAAAATTTTCTTAGAATTTCATACAATAAGAAAAAATGTGAAAAATAAAGAGACACTTTCATCTTTTTTCCAGAGACCTTTAGATAATTAAAAAAAAGAATAATTCTGATATTGATTTATAAACGTAAAAAAATGGCATTCCTGTTCGAATGGTATTCTTAAATTGAAAAAACGTTAAGGAAAACTTGAGATATACAAATTTAAAAATAGGCTGTTTTCATGGTTAAAATTTCATGGGTCTATCTTTAACAGTATAGAATTTTTGTAAATAGACGGTCGGACGAACCGAGTGAAACAAATAATGGAAATGTGTTCAGCAGTTAATTTAGAGATAATTATTTTAATTAATAAAACTATTAGAACAATTTAAACTCTACATAAAACCCAGATCTCGAATTACTATTAAATATTTAAGTCCTATCAGAAATTCATAAAAAGAAGAAATTGACAGCAGTCAGTTGATAGAAATAACAATATTTCTTTTTTTTATATCAATTTTTAACAAAATGTTACAAACGTAAAATGACATTTTTCTTTCTCTTGTTTAATTTATACTGTTTTCTTTCAAACCACAAAATCTTAAAATTAAACCAAGTCAGTTTCAATTCAATTCACTTGTTTGTGCGGAAATTGAATTTGAAGATCAAAAACAAAAAAAAAACCATTTACCCATTATTGAAATGTGTGCTGTTTAAAGTCACAGTTTATAAAAGTAAAACTAAAATATGAAAAAAAAATTCAAAAAAGAAAAAAAAATAAAGCATAAAAAATTGAAGTCCTCGCCAACGCATTCCCCAACAAAAATCAACAAAAACTTCTTTGAAAAAAAAGTGTTAAGAAAAATACCTGATATTTCCACAAGGCATGGGATTCTCTTTAAAAAAAAACTTTTTTTTTTTTCTTTTTTTTTGGTTTTCTTTCTTAATATCTTTACAGATTATGCGATGACTTTTCATAATGCAAACTTCATTTTTTAACAATTTTTTTTCATTAAAAAATTAATAACTAAAAAACTATATGTTCATGGTATTTATTTTTCTTTTGTAAATTTAAATTAAGTTTTATTTTTGCAATTTCCAAGTTGATTTTAAAAAAATTCACTTAATTACCTTTAACTATGATGATTATATCTAACTAGATTTTGTATATGATGTGTAGTTAATTTATAATAATAGTATACTAATTTAGATCTTATTATTTTTTTGCAACAAAAATATTCTTCAGATTTTAAAAGTTTTTGTTACAAAATCGGGAAATTATTGCTAGCGGGCAAGTTTGTTTTCTTTAAGATATTATCAATAGGTCTAGATTTTTAGATCCAAAAAAAAAAAAAGCAAGGTATTATCAAATGTTATAATCTAGCACTCTCTTTGCACTTTCAATTCTAACTAGGTTTATATTGTATGTAATCTGTTGATCAAATTTTCTGTATATATATATGCTCTAATTTCTATAAAGACTCAAAAAAGGTATCTTCTCAGATTCGAAGGTTATTTAAGTTATCGAAGGTTAGAAGGAATTTTTTTTTTTTTTTTTTGAGAGCGTAAAGCCACTTCAATATTAATATTATATATTATTATATAGTATAACTGATTTCTAGGAAAACTTTTACTTCTTGAGAAAAATATAGTAAGCAGAATAATTGATTCTAAAAAAAAATGATTTTAAATCAGTGACAGATTTATGTTTAAACATCCTTGTTTTGTTATATCCTAAAAAACCCTATATTCAATTTTATACATTTAAGGTAATACCTTTAATTTTTTTTTTTTGTACTTTTAAAGTTATTTTTAAAAATTTCGTCGTAATCGATGGATACAATGTTATTTAATTGAATAATCGTCAACAATTCATGCAACAACATTGTATTGTAATTCTTTATGCATTTATACTTACACCTATACTACTTTTTCATATACATACCATTATAAATAAATATAAAAATGCTGAGAGTGCAGGTACTTACTTCCTCACGCAATTTTCGAAATAAACATCAAAAATCATCAACTTCATTGGTAAAACCAAAAAAAAAATAAATAAAAAAAAAAACAAAAAATTAAGAAAGAGAAAAGGAATCACTTACAACCAAGGAAAAATAACAAAAAAAATCTCGACATTTATTGCGTAGTCGTTTGCAAGGTGCGTCCGTCTCAGCATTTAATTAATTTAATCGAATAAATTTAAATGATTTACTTATAAAAGAAAATAAAAATAATTTCGAAAAAAAAAATAAAATAAAAATTTACTAAAAATAATAAGAAGGATTTTTTTTTTCTTCTCAATGCTAACATTTTGTTAATTTCAATTAAGACTTTTTCACTTAAAAGCGTTTTTTAACAAAAAAAAAAATTCCGCATAAATTATGATGAGTCTATTTTAAAGTTTTATATCTTTGTTCTTGTATTTTATTTTTTATTCAGAAGGTACACATGTACGCATGTAAAGTATATTTTTGTTTTTTATTGCTAGGCTTAAATTATGGGTGCCTATAAATTTTGGCGTTCAATTAATTGAAAAATGTCTTCATTTACTCAGCAAAAAAAAATCGTTTCAACCCATAGAAAAATTCAATTAATTGTAAGCGTGTGTGGATGCTGTTTTGCAAATAATGACGATTTTGTTTTCTTTTGAAAAATTAACTTAATATTTAAAATAGATTCATTTATTACAAACCTATTATCCAGTAATAAAAGACAGCAAATGACAATGCATTGAATTAACATATGTCAAATGCTTGTAAAATTAAGAAAAATCAATTTAAAACTATTTCTAGATTGAATATAGTATTTTTAATTAATGGCCCATAATAAAATTTTATAATATTATAATATATATGTACATAGTATATTGTATAGTATATATGGTAAAATGTATGGTATGTATGTATTTATGGTGTGAAGAAAAAATTTTTTTATGAAAGTTTTGCATCCTCAAAGAAATAATTATAAAAAAATTATAGTGGGTCATCATCTTGGAAATTTTGAAAAAAAAAAACTTATATTAGGATCAGTGAACACAAGAGTATTGCAGAAACAAAAAGACAAAGAAGACATTACGAAAATTAACAATGAGAAAACTGATAAGGACAATATAAAGTGATTCAACTGATCAGATGGATCAACTCATACTTTTAGATAGTCAATATATATATAGGCTCTAGACTATTAATTATTATATATGTAATTTTCGTAATATACTTGTCTATATACTCAGTTCTATGTATAACAACATATACTTCTGTGCGTATATACATAATCTTCAATAATTTCACAATAAGGACAAACCAATAAGACGACTAAAATCTTGAAGAACTACATATTGCGCAATTAATCGAAATTCAAAAAACACTTTGATTCTAAATAAAGATATGATAAAAAAGTAAATTATATAGGGGTTTTCTTAAATACGTAATAAAGGATCTAAGAAAGAAAAAAACAAATATATAGGATTTCTTTCACTACTCGTCATTTTTGCGGGTTACGGGGCTAATAAACAAAAAATCTCTTTGACAAGAAACAGTACCTCTTAGACAGAGGTGAAAGAAAAAAAAAAACAAAAGTCAATTTATACTATGCAATATTACAATATTAACCTAATAATCAATTTTTTTTTGTTTACTAATTTACAAAATATATACAGTTAATATAAAATGTTTATGCAAAATTTGAATCTATTATAAGTAAAATATAGGTTCCAAAAATGTTTAAACATATCTTCCGGAAGTGATATATACCTACTCAAAAAAATTTCAATTTCAACATTTTTTTTTTTTAATTGCCCAAAAGCCTTTTCATATAAATTATTATAATCTTGTTAAATATCAATATTAAGTCAAGTATTATTATAGTTCCCGGAAGAATGTGATTCAAAAAAGAAGTACCTTTCAAAATTTTAACTTTATACCTATACTTAACTTTAAATTATTCTATTCTTAAAAAATCTTTAATTCATAAAAATAAAATTTTCTTACAGGTTACCCACTTTATTTTCATTTTTTTTTGTCTTTTAAATTTCAATTGAACTGATTAAAAATTCTAGTTTATTTTCTTTTGATTTAATTTTAATTCCGATGAATTCAAGAAACGAAAAAAAAACAAAATTCAGAACTTTTAAAATCAATGCCACCCACCAAAAAAATCAAAGAACAAGTACTTAAAAACTTATTTCAATATGATAAACTTAACCGAAAAACAAAATAAGACAAAAAAAAAAAACATAATCCAGCATATATACATAGATTATAAGGTGTGATCAAAATAAACAATCATTGCATTAATTGCACTTCTGTAAATCACGAGTAATGATGATGATCCTCTTTAACTTTTTACTAAAACCAAAACAAAATCAATGAAACAGATTTCCTGTTAAATAATAAAACAAAAAAATTTTTCTTTAAATGGCAATATCGATATAAAATAGCAAATATAGCAACAATTACAGTAACTATATATAACATCATGAGTAAGTATCAACATCTCTACATTAAGTCAAATAATCAAATCTAAAAATACAAAACCTAAAAGTTGCAATCAAATAATAAAATAAAATATAATAAAAATAAAAAAAAAGTACCATAGTATAGACCATTTAGATATTATTAAATCAACCTTTCCATCAATGGTAAATGCAATGCAACTGTTTTTAAAAAAAAAAAAAACAAAACACACTGTTACAACATTTAAAATGTTTACATTTTATCACTTTTAATACTGTACTGTAAAACTGACAAAAACTTTCAAGTGTCCTCTTCAAATAATCATCAAAGTTTAAAATAAGTATACTTCAATGTAACATCCAAGTTTCCAATAATAACAAAACTGAATATAACTTTACTATATAATATATGAATGAATTTAATTTTTTTTTTTTTATGTATAATATTCGTATTGAAAAGTTAGCACTCTCTTTTAAATAAATTACACTCTAAATTTTTTTTCTTTCTTTCTTTAATATTTTGACTTTTGTTGACTATATGGTATTTTAATGTTGTCAAGATTTGCTGTCATTTTACTGCACTGTATACAACAACACAATGAACTATTCAGTATTCTCAGTATAACACAAAATTCTTTTTTTTTTTTTCTTTCAATTCAAGTGCCATAATATACATACATACATTTCATTCTTGATCAAGATCTTGACAGTCAACAAATATGTTAACGAGTACACTATATATATATATATATATATATATATATATGTATTGAAAACAAAACTAAATTCTATTACATTTGTTGTCCTTTTCTATCATGAAATATGCAAAACAAATGAAAATATCTAGAAAGAAAAAACAAATATTTATAAATATAAAATAGACTTGAAAGACTTTGTCAAGTGTACAAAATACCTTTCGGTCACCAAAATGATTGATTCACTTAAACAAAAAATGTTTTTGTGTTTTTTTTTTTTTTTTAATTTTGTCCAGCTAAATTTTGAGATGCTTTAGTATATATGATTGGATTTGAATCATTACCATCATTACGCCAAAAACAGTAAACAATAATGTAGTGGTAAATCGTGGTTTAATTTACATGATTTTTTTTATTTTTTTATTTTTATTTAGATTTTAGTATTACGGTATGGTTACATCAAAATTTGTATTCTATCTATAGTATTTAAATAAAAATATCTTAGTTTAAGAATTTTAAAAGTTTCAAGAAGGTCAATGTAAAAGTAAAAATGTTAATAAAAGTTGGTAAAAAAAATTATAAGAATTAGAGGTGCTTGAAAATTAAAAAAAGTTTTATGATTAACTTTAGCAATTTTTTTAATACATTGCTTCAAACAACTGAAACATGATGTATAATAAGGAAACTCCATTCTAATCGCACTTATTTTCCAATTGGCTAATGTTAAGTGAAAAACTTTGTGATTCTGGTATATGGTGTCATTATAAGATCGGCTTAAAAAATCTTAATTTTGTTCTATTTTTTATTATAGACACACCATGTTTGCATCGCTGTTCTTTAGTTTGTCAACTTTCTACTTTTATATCTTATACAAACAATCGAAAAAATGTGCTAATAAATGGTATTTTTGACATTTCTTTTCCTTGGTCTTTTTTATCAATGGTTTGTTGAATTTGTTTATTTAAATATTTCCTTTTTGGTTTCTTTTCATTGTCTCTATGTTTCCAAATGTGTCAGAAACAAGAAACGGAGTAACTAAATAATACTCATCTCCGTTAAGTTTATCCAAACGCTGTTTTACTATTTTGGAGGTAAAATTGACAAATAATATGCTTAGTTTAAAAATACTATCGCACCTTCATTCAAGACAAATCATTATCACTAAAAGTCTATAGCAACAGCTAATATTGAAAAAATATTCTTAGTTTGAAGTTTTAGTATAGAAATTTTGACAATTCTGACATTTATTGTGTAGGTACATAATTACTTACTATTTCTAATAATTTCTAATAATGTGTAACTTGTATTAGAAATTTCATTAAGAGCGGTAGAGCAGCTTCTGTTATTTTATATACGTGATACTAATTCTTATAAGAATTATAATTGTAAATATTGTAACTTTTTTCAAACATGTCAAATATGTCCAGCTAATCTGAAGACATGGAAACAAAATTTTTGAACATTTTTGTTGTTTTTTTTTTATATTTTTTTTTTCGTTTAGATTTGATCCCAGCTTTAAAATCGTCATCAACTTTTTATCCAATATACACATACATATATTTATATATATAATTGTCGGAACATTGATTTTTTTTTAAGTAGAGAATTAAATTTAGAAAGAATTAAGAAAAAAAAAAACACCAGAAATCATTTCATATTAAAATTCATAGAAGATATCTTTTTTTTTTTTTTTTGGTTTCTATTCAATCTTTGTTGAAATTTAAAAAAAAAAATGTTAAATATCAGGTAGCAAAAACCAATAAAGTTTTGAGTTGTTTACAAGTTTAATATGATGACAATGACAACTTTTATAAGCCATTTCAAGCCATTTAAAAACAATTCAAAACAACCAGTAAACAGTAACCAAAAAAAAAATTAAAAAAACACAAAAAAACATTTTTAAGTAAAGGACTATTAAGAATTTTTGTAACTTGTACTTGGTCACGTTTATTTAAATTTTTTGGTGAATCTAAAAGAAATATTCAAAATGTATATATATATAAAGTTCAGTAATACTTTAATGTAATTCAAAGCCACTGACAGGAGGAAGCTGTTAAATTTAAAAGAAAAATAAAAAAAATATAATTTTTTTCTTTCTATTCTCTTCTAACCTCTTCTAATGATTGTTCAAAATAATAATATTAAAATAACAAAATTATTTTGTGATATATTAAGAGAACTTTTTAAAAAAATTGCTTTTAAATGAATGAAATCAAGGTTTATCAGTGTTTACACTCCTAAATTCTTATTTTGTGATTTGAAATGTTCTGGAAACATCACTCTAAAGGTAACCTTGTTCAAAACAACTTGTATAGTTGTAGACTATACCTATTAGATTTACGATTTAATTATATATGATTTTATTGAATTAATTTTAAAAAGCCTAAAAGAATTATAACAATCTATTCATATCATAATTTATTATCTATTATTTTCTAAAAATAAATTCTTAGATTCTTTTATAACGGTTAACCTGGTTATTTAAATTATTATATAACAGGTATACAAAATGTATCCATTTACAAAAAAATAAAAAAAAAATAAAAATTTCACTCGTTTCTTAAAAATCATTCCTGATCTAAGTATACCTTTTGAATATTATATATGTATATATATACCATATTAACCAATCGTTTATTAACAAAATCATACTTCAATTGAATCGCCATTTTAAATATTACTAATTGCTTTTCACAAAAAAAAAAATTTTTTTTCTCATCATAATACACCTATAAATTAAGTGATTTTAGATTTTGTGCCATTCTATAACGTGTTATTTTAAATAAATCTTATTTTTAAAGTGATAACTTTACTATCATTTGACATTATCACTTTTTAAAAATCGATTCATGAATGATGGGGAGATCTTAATAAATTATTATTATTATTATCATTCGTTATTTAACTAATCACGCACCATACTTAAACTTCAATAAATTCCCAGGTAAAAAGTGAAATTTTCATAAATAATAAAAAAAAAAAAACAAAAAAACAAAAATCTTTATAAAAAAAAAAATTTCCCTTAAACCAAATCATCACGATTATTCGGACCAAAAAAAAAAAAAAACAAACTAAAAACAAAACATTTGATTTATGAAATAATGTTTTATTTTTCGCCTAAAAGTGCGCTATAATCCAATTAACATTCAAATCAATTTTTACACTGACAGTGTAGTTATACAGTCGTTAAGTTTAGAATTAAAATTTTTTTTTATTTTTTTTTATTGCATTTTAGTGTTTTATGAACTATTACAACTGGCATAATGATTATAATGAAAAAAATTAATTTTATATTATCAACAATCATATTTCTTACATAATTTGCTATGATCCCATCATTTCTCCTTGTTACTATTTGAAATCGAATCATTTTAATACTCCAGGAACTTATTACAGAGCGCTGTAAATTGTGTAAGTCTACCTACGACAGATCGAAAACATTTTGTAAGAAACATTTTCCGAAAAACCGCATCTTCTTTTTAAAACGAAAGCTGAAAATTCACACAAAAGGTGAAATAATGATTTTTCTTGCTCTTTATCTTTCCAGCTTTTAGTGAGAATCTGGCATATCTGTGATATTAATTGTAAAAATCTATTAAACCTCAAATTTATTTAGGATGGTGACAGTCAATTTTAAAGTTAAAATTTAAAATTCAAAAACAAATATCAGAAAATTCCGATTAGTTTATGTGTATACAGCAACGCATTAGAATCTCTCCAATAGCGTTAAAAACAAGAAAAAAAAGTAAATATAGATTTTTTTTTTTCAGAATACCTACCTATTAATTCATTTTGACACCAAAAATTTTAATTGTTTTTTTTTTTCATTTCCGCCCTAATTTTCAATATTAAATTTTCCAATAGTAAACAGAAATAACGTAATTTGATGTTTTATTTAAAATTTTTAAATATGATTTCCCTTTTCTTTCAAATATTTTAGATTTGTTTTTTTTTCATAAATAGTTTTTCCGGCATTCGTGTTTCTATTGTTACTAATTTTAAAATTTTAAGTTGTTATAAATGATAATTTTTTTTAAGTTTTAAATTGTTATTCCTTAAAAAAAATAACTATTTATTTATTAAATGTTTAGCGAAAAAAATAAAGAATACAAAACTTCTTTTTGACTTATTGTTGGTTTAACCTGTCAAAATGTAACTAACAATATAATAATTATAACGTGATCTCTTTCTTGGTAGAATTGAATGGGTCTGTAATAAAATCTCGATCAAAATTTTTTTGGTTTTTAATTTTTTTTTTTGTTTGTTAATTTATTACTTTTATCATTTTAAAAATCGTCTATTATAGTAAATACACGAAAGTAAAATTTTTATTATATATTTTTTGTTTTTTAAATATCGTCTATATTTTACAGTACCAAATGTATCTAGCAATATCAAAAGTACCAAATACAGTACCAAATATATTGCTAGCAATATTGTATAGCTATTTACTATTAATTGTTATTGCAGGAAAATAAAATAATTTTTACAAATTATTGTTTCAAAATATAATTACATAAATTTAAAAATTTTTGTGACTAAATTCGTATTTGAACTTTGACCTTTGCAAATTTTTTCAAAATATTGTAATTATAATATTGAAGTTTTTTTTAGATTTAAGGCAAAATTAATAGAAGAAATGAACATATATTATCCTTCTTAATCATTGTAACTAATCTAAAACTGGTAATTATAGATAAAAAGCAGGATGGGCACAACGATTAGAATGCTGGTATCTCATTCATTAGGAGCCCCCAATGGGCAGTTTCGACTCCCAGTAAAAAGAAAATTGTTTTTATATATAGTTTTCTTCTTAATTCAGCTAAGATCCGTCATTGGGTTCAAATTAAAGTAATGTATAAAATATATAAATGAAACAAATTAATTGGGATCAATTATATAATAGAACGAATATCATTCTAACATATTTCCACTTTTTGTTCTACAGGATCTTTCAAATTGAGTTTTCAAAAGTAAATAATTAAAACACATAGAATTTGAATTGAAACTGGAAAAGTTTTTATTTATTTTTGAAGTACAGTATGTTTGCCATTTATACTCTGAAAATATGATATCTCCCATGTGACCATCTCTTGCGTCTCTGCACTACCTGATTCTTATCAAAATTGTCGATCACATTCTGGCATAGTTGCGGCAGAATAATTTCTGCTTTCAATGCTTCAACGTTTCGGGGATTACCCTTGTAGACTCAATTTGAAAGACCCTATACATAGTCGAATAATTAGCAAGTAAAAAATGACAATGATCTGATGACCAGCTGATGACACAAAAAAGTATTTCATAGAATTAGTATTTAATAGGAAATTGTATAAAAATCTTGAACAAACTATAAGATTTGTCAGCAATAAATAAATCCACCTTGTAAAGAGCTCTTTCTTCTATTACTCATCTTAATAACCAAAGAAAAATGAACTTTGGTTTTTGTAGTTTGACGGGTTGAGACAGAACTGTAAAGTAATGATCGTAGATGTTCGCTCTGGTTGGCTGGTTTTGAGTATGGTATCAAACAAATATAAAAAACAATATTATTCAAAAATTTGAACAAAAATTTTGAAATAACCAAAAACAAGCAATTATTGGATCTCTCAATAAAAAACCATGATCCACAGGATAAAAGCTAAAGAATAAGAAGAATAATATTGACTTTTTTAATATTAAAATTAATATATTATAATAAGAGCACGTATCACTAAGTTAAATTTACTCAATTTCATGAACAAAACATGCTTTCACTCAATATTTTTAATAAAAGAATAAAATTGTTCTTCCGTTTATAACATCTCAAAATAAGAATAATGGATAATAAAGTCAAGTGTATGAATTGGAATCAGAATCGAAAAATTAGTCGACAAAGTTTTGATAGTTCGTTCGGCTGTTTGTCAAGACCTTATCTCAAAAACTAAGAAAGAAAGAGTTAGGAAAATACAAATTTCTGATCCTATAATTTACGAATATTTAAAACTTAGAAGACTAAATAATACTTAAATTTCAAATCATTGGTTCATGGTTTGATGAAGGTGCTATGCACATCTTTTTATTAATTAAAAAAAAAAATTAAAAAAATAATATTAGAAACACAGTGATGTATGGTAAATTTTATTTTGAAGAATAGTTTTGAAAATAAATGGTTCGCACGAGTATTTAAGACTTGACAAGAGCAACTGTATTCTAATATTCTTCCTCGTTTTATTTATTTTTATAAAATGTTATATACAAATTTGTTTGTTATGTACAAATTTTACTTTAAACATATAAAAATTGAAAAATTATTTTACAGTTATAATTATTATTCTTTTTTTTTTGCCAAACTTGATTACGCCATTTTTATTTAAATAAAATAAAATAGTACAAAATACAATTTTGATGAGAAAGGGAAAATGGTGCTGAAAATAGTTTTGATTATCTAAATAATAAAAATCGTGATTAGAAAATGTACGCGCGTTCTTTATTAATTTACAAAATAAAAAAGAAAAAAAAAAAGAAAACAATGCCAATAAAAAGTACTTACAAATGCTTTTTTGACTTTTTCTTTTGAACTGAAGAAAAAGAAAAGTAAGAGAAATTTTAAATGATTTTATTTACAATGTAAAGAATATTAGACACACAATAAAATTAGATTCAAAAAAAATTTTAATTTTCTAAAATTCGTACAAAAATTCATACTTTTTTTGCTTTTTATTTTGAACATGAAAACATTCATTAAAATAACTAGATACTTTTGAAATAACAACACTTTCGAAAACTTAAGAAAGATAAAAATTAGTTTTTATTTAATAATAAAATTGAAATTAGCTGAACCTACAGTTAGTTTAGTTAACACACTTGGATACATTGTTTCAAAAATTTTACGATAGAATAACATAATTTAAAGTACCTACCTAATTACTTTTATAAAAAGTTCAAAACGAAAAATGAGAAAAGCAATCAAAGTTTGGAAAAATCAGTATCACCAAGATTCCAAACACAAAACTTAAAGGGGTTACTATAACAAGCCTGTATTTCTTTTGACTGTATTTCATTTGCCTGTATTTCATATTGTACAAAAATATATTATATAAATATTCTGTAAAAGGCGTGAATTCACTAGACTCCCTTCTAATTCAGATTTTCACATATACATATATATAAATATTCTGGAAAAAGCGTATTAACCCTACTTTTGAATGCAACTTTAAAATCTCTCCTAATTCAGAATGAAATACAGAGAAATGATCAAGAAATACAGGCATATGACACGCTCCCAAATTAAAGTAAACACTGAATAGCTATAGCTATTCTTATCCACATAAGCCTTGGTTTATAAGGTAAATAAGGTTTGGTTTGGTAAATAAGGTTTGGTTTTGCCTCCTAAATATTAGGTAATAAGTCGGTCGACCATACGGTTATTAAAATTGAAAACCAAAAGCAGCAAAAGGATTTAAGGAAATAAGAAGATAATAAGGATAACTATAAGTACTGGTTCTATCGAATAAAATAGAGCTAAATGAAATATACTTTATTATTAAAATTAAGTTTTTCTTTTTAAATTAACGTAAAAGTTAAATATTCATTATTAGTAAATTTTATCCTAAAATCTACTTATTATTATTTAATATTATTATAGTGAGAATCAAAATAAAACAAAAAAAATTTAAGTCACTCAAAAATTATTGAGTTAACATAATTTTTATTTTAAAAATTTAATTTAATAAAAAGTAAGTGTAACACTGAAGAACTTCTGAGAGAATACTGAGTCAGTGGTTATAAATTAAAACTATTATTATAATATGTACTAATTATTTAAATATCAAAATATTAAAAAAGTGGGAATTTGAGAATTAAATACCCACTAAACCCACCAAATACAATAATTAAATAGAAAAGTATAAAAAAACATTTGGATTGAGAAATATCCAACTTTGAAAATTTTTCGAGGAAGAGAATAAGTATATAAGTTTGCTCTGTTTGTATTTTTTAGGAGATATTAGGTATTAAAATTTGAAAATTCGTTATTTTTAGCCATCCTGTAATCTGAAAGGCGTCATCTCTGTAAATTTGTTAAAATTAAGATACAACAAAAATTAAAGCTCACAGATTATAATTTTTACATGTGTTAATGGGCCTACTTAAAACTTTAGAAAGTATATATGTATATCTTTCCATCTTTCATACATAAAAAATTCTAAGGAAAATTATAAATTTTTTTAGAAAAAATATTCACAATTTTTAAATCTTTTTTACTGTCTTTTTTTGAGTGCTATTAAAAATCTTTGATTTTAAATACTATCTTATTTTGTTAAATCGTATATTTATTTCATTAAATCGCTTAATTTCAACGAACATTTATTCAACTGTTACTTTTTTTTTTTTATATAAATTTAATAAAAATAATAACAGCATCTATCTTTTCGTTAAATTTTGAAAAATTCCCCATTTTTATATTCACCGGAAAATTTTTAATTAAAAAAATCCAAAATTCACCAAAAAAATCAGATACCTACAGAACAAAAAAGAAAATAGCCAATTAAAATAAAAAAAAAAAATATTCCAAATATGCACTGATTTTTTTTTAAACACTTATAATTTTACAAATTGTCAGCAAAAATATTTACAACATTACGAGTTAAATTTCGTTTTTAATGGCAATTAATATAATTTGTTGTTTTCTAATTTTTTAATTAGGTTGAAAATAGTCTATTAAAATGACGTTAAATTGATATCCTTTGGGAATGCATCGCTCGCTATGCTTAATATATACATTAATCCATTGTTTCCAATTGAGTTACCATCAATTTTAAGAATGAGCTTTAAAATGTCCTTAAAAATATAATTATTATAATCAAAGACCTAACGGTAAATTATGTTGGCATAGTTTTATATAAGATTTATTTACCCATTATCCTTCTAAAAGGAAACCGAAATATTTATTTACTGACAATGTTAGATAGATCTAAGAATATTTACGATAAAAATAAAATAATGAACAACTAAATAAATAATTTTTCTTATTAAGAACCTATAATACAATTTATTTCACTTATTTTATTACTATTAACTAACTAATCAGAATTTACTTTGAATAAACATATCCTATAGTTGATCTGAGCTGTAATTTGTTTTTTTTTTTTCTTTTTTGTTTTTTATCTTTTTCCGATCGATTTTATTTTTTTTTATTTTTTGTTTCTTTTATAATATTCTCTAATCAGATGATGATGACGATGTTAAGCAAAAAAAAAAAAAATTAAATAAAAAAGTTATTAAAAATAAAGGTATCGCGGCGCTCAATAAAACGCATTCAAAAGCGAGAAAATATAAAATTAAAATTCCAGAATCTTCAAAAGAAAAAAAAAAAAATTCAAATCAAAACTAACAATAAAAATAAAAACAAATTAATAATGAAAGAAAAAAAAAACAAAACAATAACAAAAATAATAATAAATTAATATCAAAAATCAGAAAATAGAAAGAGAAAGAGTATATAACAACAGGTTAAAAAAAAAAAACAACAACGCTTTGCGGTGAATTACCTGTGAAGCAGCGTCAGGTGGGTTCGTTTGTTTTTTTTTTCTTGTTTTTTATTTGTTATCATTATAAATATATATATACATATATATATATATAAATATTTACGATCATAGATCTTAATATATAAAAGTTTTTTTTTTTTATTTAAATTTTTTTTATTTTGTAGGTGGATTTTTATTTTTTATGGGTAAACGTGATTGATTGAGTTTTTTTTTTTTTTCCTTTCTTTCTCTTTCAACTTTTATTTTGTTGTTTTTCTTAATAAATTGTTACAACAAAGAACATACATATAGTTAAAAATTAGAAAGAAAGAGAAAGAATAAAATAAATAAAAAACAAATAAAAAGAGTTATTGATCAGATTGAATTAAAAATTAGTTCGATCAGATATAAGAAACAAACATACTTACATATATTATGTATATAAGTATGTATTCATTTCCTAGAAAGTTATCGTATAGTTAATAAGAAGATTTAGTTTTATTACCATATATACCTACCTATATATAATATATTTTATTGAAACATGTATATATATATATTTGTATATGTTATAATAAATAAAATAAACGACTCATAACTTTAAAACTGATTAATGTTTTAAAAAAGAAATTGACATGTCTGTATAAAAACGAAATTGTCTCTTCTGTTTACGGGTGATATTCGATTTGATGAGTTGGATTGTGTTTTATTTATATGCATATAAGTATGTATGTAGTGAAATATATTATTAATTTTATTAGGAATTTGTATATAAATATGATATACCTATATATTTATATGTTTGCCTTTTGGATATTTAAAATTTATAGAATCATTCTGAAATTTATTAGTTTTGTATTATTGTTTAGAAAAAGTTTTTTTTTTAGATTTAAAATTTTCTTTTCTTTTTGTCATTTCATTTTTTTTTTTTTATTATTTTATTTTAATGAATTAAAGAAGAACATTATTTGCCTACTTTTGTTAATTTAAAGTTTATTTGCTATATTTTTTAGAATAAGAATTGAATAAAATAAATATAAAACTAAATAATATTTAAGATTGTTATTGTTTAAGACCTACATATACATATTAGAGGTTTAGGTACTTTGGGTAAATTTTGTTAAGACGTTTAATAAAATTAAATTAAACTGAAGATCAGATCAGTGGCGATCCAATTTTTCTTAAAAGATAATTTTCATTTTATGTAGTAAATAAGAACACCATAATATTTTGAATTTATTCTTATTGTTTTAGAGTATTTTTGGAAAGAAAAAACTAATTGGATTTTAAAAAATGAAATTGACCATCTAGCCTATACACCTCTTTACAACATTTCTACAAGGTTTCCGATGTATTAATGAAATCTTAAACATAGTATGTATAAATAAATTTTATTTTAATTTTGAATAAGAAAATTTTTATGTAGAGCCTGATCCGTAATTGCAGCCTACCAAAGTTAGAAAAACTCGTAAAAAGTCGTAAATGATTATATGACTCAAGAGCTACTAACTATTTCTGTAATATTTAAATTACAGTTTGAAATCATATTAAAACTGAATCTAATATCTGGTTTCCTGTGCAAATTTCTTAAAAGTAAATTGCATAAATTAAAGCTTAAGTACCTAACATAAACTTTTTTTTTCATCGTACGTAAATCGAGATTTGTAAGGAGTAATATAATATATATATTATATTATAAGTATATACATTTTGTTTTCTTCATAACATTTGGTATTCAGTGTATCTTTCTTTTAAGGATTTTTAAATTTTTGTTTCTAAGCTTACAAAAAATCAATTTTAACGGAATTTAAATAAATGAGAAGACCAAGAAACGACACCAAATTCTAATATTTTTCATAATGCTAAGCAAAGAAATTTTTTCACAAAAAGAAAACAAAAAAACAATTTTCTTCTCCAATTCATTTTTAATGTTATCTTAAAAATGTAAAACCGTCACTGGTTTAAAAATATAAATTCTATTTTATGAAATAAAATTAGGCCAAAAAGAATTTTTTTTTTTTTTATTCAAAGAGAATTTTATCGTGATCATTTCACACCTTTTGTTATTTTTTTCTATTTAATTGTTTAAAGTAAAGATAAATAAAAAAATGGAACAAAACCTAAAAAGAAGTTTAAAAATATGAAAAAAACTATTTGGTTTGGATAAAATTATTTGAAAATTTTTAAGCTTTAATTTAATCTGGGGAGGGGGATGAAAATTTATATAATAATTTAATAGTTAAAGGAATGATATATTTTCTATTATGGAAAATTTATTGACTTAAGAAATGTTTTATTGTCCAATAAAAAATAAATTTCTTCATTAGGTTTTTAGTTTTTTTTTTTTAGTTATCGTTTTAAAGGATTTATTGTTATTTAATTTTTGGTACCTAACAGTTGACATAAATGAATAAACTTGTATCGGTTTTGTGTATATTTTAATAATAAAAATTTTAATTTTTATAATTTAGATATTGTGGTAATATACAGGAGCTCATTTTCAATACAAAAATATGATAATTTATTAAAAATATTTTTTTTTTTTTTTGAAATTTGAATATATTTTTATTATTTTTTAATAATACCATAGATAGTTTTTTTTTTTCTGTCAAAAGATATGATAATCTTATCGGAAATTTTTTAATACATTAATACCACCTATGATGCTGGTAGATCTAATAAAATTTATGATTTTTGTACAATTTTATTAGTTTTATAAAATTTTGATTTTTTAAATATAATAAATTCCTAAAAAATATAATGACACAAAGGTATCGAACGCAAACATTTTTAAAATGTTAAGGTAAAATTTGTTAAAACATACAAAAAAAAATAAATTAATTAAAAATTCTGGCCGGAATTTATAATCGCACATACAAAACTTTGTATTAAATTGTTTGATCAGAGATTTGTACAGAATCTGTAACGCTGCAGATTATCATAAAATAGACAGGTTATTTAGTGTTGTTAAAGAGAAGGCATAAATGAAAAAATCATCATAATATCGTCTTTAAATTTTTGCTTGCTAAATAGTGAGGATCAGAACCTACAACATATATTATATGAGAGAGATAATATTACAAGATGAACAAGAGGAAAATGATATTTGGAAAAATGGATACCTAATGTATATATCTGGAAAAATTATGTTAAATGTTAAATTTGAAATATATTTATAGGTTAATCCCTGCAGTTATAAATCGATATTTATTTGAAAGTATATTTTGAAAACAAATGTATTATAACAAATAGACATCTCTCAGAGATCTTGCATAGAAAGCAAGTTAAATATTTTTATTTGAAGCAGCTAAACAGTGGCTTTATGTAATATATACAACTATTTAAATTTATTGAAATTTTCACTTTTAGTTTGTTTTTAAAAAACGGTTTCAATTATACTGAAATAAATTTAAACACACCCTAACTAGAATATTTTTATATTATTTTTATAACTCTGCAGGAGGTAATTGTACTAAATTTTTATTAACTTAACATGGAGAGTTTAAGTGATAATTAATTCGATTCTATAAAAATTTCGATTTCTATATAAATTTTCTAAAAAAAAATATTCTAAAATATTTTAAACATATTAAACTTAAATATAAATTTTAAATATATTAAAATTTTGTTAGAAAATCTTTATATATACATACATATATACTTTATTTGAAATTCTTTATTATTTCGTTATCTTATTAATTTTATTTAAAAAAAAAAATTTGTATATTATTTTAATAGAATTCTATTTTTTTTTGTTTTGGTCTTTAGTACTTAAATCTAAAGTACTTAAAAGTACTTAAATCTAATTCTCGAGTTAAACATGTCAGAAATAAGGAGAATATAAAATAAACATTCTCATCCTAATGAAATTGTATTTTTATTGATTTCATTTAGAGCGAAAAAAACTCCAATTGACATTTAAAATGATAAGCAAATAAACGATTAAGTAAAGGCAACTTCAAACATATACGAATTGTCATATATTTAACTTGAAATGTGTATTGCACAAAAAAGTCATATTATAATGTGCACGTAAAAAAAATGTCTTTTTACATTCTTGTGTTATGTAACATTTTTTTTTAGTCAAATGACAAATTTAATTTCAACGATTGTTTTAAAAAACATTTGTTTTGTCAAATAACAAATACAAAGTGAAAAAAAAATATATAAATATTAAATTTTGTTATTTAATATAACAAAATATTATAATATAATAAAATATTTAAAATAATTTCACTTTATACCTTCAACTATAGAGAAAAAAAATACACTTTGACAATAACATACAATAACAATAAAATACAAATGACAGACAATACAAAAGAATGAACACTTGAAAATATATTTCTATCGATATTCAATTCAGTTTGTTTCGATATTCAATTCAGTTTGTTTCGATATTCAATTCAATTTTGGCTGATCACCTGTTTAGCATATGCAATACATACATAAATCATTCCAAAAAATCATATAACAAATACACATAATCTTAAGGAAGTTGTTCAAATTTAATTCTCTTTTATTAAAACTTCGTTTTCTCAAAATATCGTTTTATAAAGTTTGAAAGCTCATAGTTTCTTTTTTCAATTTTTGCAAGCCAAATTATTAAAACACTTTTTTAATCAAAATTTTATAAAGTTTCTTTTGATTTTATATTTCATCCTTGAATAAAACAATTATTGAAATAATACTTTATGTTAAAATTTAGTTTTTACCAAGAATGGGCTGTTGTCTTCCTTTTTATAAAACTATTGAAATGTTTGTTTTGTGGCCAAACTCTTAGTGTGAAAGTTTCCTGTATGTTTATATGTTTATAAAAAAAATATCTTACTTGTTTTCTTTCTAAATATTACATGAAAATATTACTTTAGGTTAGAACTTTTATGTCAGGTTAGAACTCAAACCCTTTTTTTGTGACCAAAAAAAATTTTTTTCTTTAACAAATAGAAACAAATAGAACTTTTAGCAAAACATAATTTTAAAAGACGGAACAAAGACAAGCAAAACAAAGATTTAAAAAAAAAAAAAAAAAATAAATTTTGAAAAAGACATTTCAAATAACGGGATTTTAGAAAAACTAGATTATGTCAGTCGAACATAAATAAAGCTCCTATAAATAAATATTGTTATTAAACACTAAATTAATATAAACAAAATGTAAGTACATTAACTAATGATTTAATTATATTTTTTTGTAATTACATATATTTATGTCTTAAATTTATCTTTAAATTAACTTTGCTGCTTAAAACAAAACTTTATAGTTGTAAAATTCAATTTAAATTTTTTAAAGACCTGTCAAAACTCTTTTTATTATATATACAATTTTAATTGATAGGTGGTTCGTTTGTACTTTTGTACAACTTCTGTACATAAAGTTATTTTATTTTTTTGTACTTTTACTAACATTTAATGTCACATATAGAATAATTAATTATAGTTCATAAATTAATTGGTTCTCCCTTCCCTACAATACAACTCCAATTTTGAACAGACAAAAAAAAAAAAAAAAAAAAAGACGAAGATTAAAAAAATTAAGTAGAAAATTTTATGTATGTATAAAAGTTGTAAAACATAGAAGTATTTACCTGAATTAATTAATGGGTTAGGTAAGAATAAAAAACAAAAAAAAAATACCAAATCAAAATGTCAAAACAATATCTTAACTCTTTATAATTTTTTTATTTTTTTTTTTCGTCTAAATCAGGTCACAATTTTAAATTATGTATGTTCTTTTTTTTTTTTATTGTTTTTTTTTTTTTTGTATAAAATTCATTACGAATTTAAATTTAAATTTATTTTCATTTTATTATTTAATTATTATTATTCATCATATCTGTTAAATTATTTATAATTAAAAAAACAAAAAAAAAAAAAATTAAATAAAAAAGAACATTGTTGAACTCATTGAGGAGAAAAATGTAATCAGAAATTTTTGGAAGAACTAAAAGAGGAAAGAAATAAGTACTGAGTACACGTGTTTTATTATTTCTTTATTATTTATTGTCTTGCACTATGCAGACTATGTGAATTATATGGATTCTTCAGAGATATGTTCATCATTTACAAAGATTCTCGGTAACTTTTCAATTGTAACAGATATGAAAGAATGATTGTCTAAGATTGCCGCTCTCCATTAAATGATGCACTTCATCTTCGTCATCGTCAATTGTTGGTATATTTTTATTTGAAATAATTTCAATTAGAAAATATTCCTGTCATCTGTCACACTTTTTAAGCATTTCGATTCAGTTCAGATAATTTGCTAAGATAAAATAAAGGCAACAGTAGGCATAATTTAGATAAATGTATCTTTATAGAAATGAATCTATAAAATTTTTGTATGAAAGTATATGATAAGTCATACAACGAAATGATAATTTGTACATTAGAGTTTCAAGTATTAAAACAGTTTCCATGGGGTTACAAATTCTTTAAAACATTTATAAATATAAATCGTTTGGTAAAAATCCTCAAAATATTTTTAATAGTTTTCAGATAGAACCTTATTGAAATGCTGTAAATAATTAGTTTTATGTATTTACTTTTATAAATTAGCCTTATGACTTTGGAATATTTAATGAAGATGTGTAAAGGAGTTGATGTTCTACACCTACATATATGAATTTATTATGTTAGAAATCATAAACAATCTTTTTTTTTTTACAAAATAATATTAGAAAACCAATAATTATACTTATAATTGTTTGGATTGCCCAAAAAAAAAAAAAAAAAAAAATACAATGAAATTGGGGAGAAGAAACAAATACCAGAACAAAAAACAAAATAGCAATAAAAAAAAAAACCTAAACCTGAAACCTGTGCTTTGAAAGCTTCATCTGTTTAGACCACACAATTTTTACTGTCAATACTATTTTTCTTTTCATTTAGATTTATTATTTTTATTACAATTTTTGTATTTTGTCTTTTTTTTTTTTTTGTTGTCTCAAAACAAAAAAACATACAAAATAAAACAAAAAAAAAAAAAAAACAAATTATAATATTGAAGTTCAAAAACCTGAAACCAAACCTTGCGTGTAGGTGCATATTATACACTCTTTAAACTCTATAATATCTACACTAAAAGTTGTGTCTATTTACCATATATTTTTTGTTTTTTTTTTTGTATATAGACACACACAGCTTTTTGAAAACATTATTGACTTGCGACTGACTTATTAAAAATTTTAAAAAGTTGGTTTTTTCAGTTGATTTTTCTGACTGAATTCAAAATTGGCTTAACTTTACTAACTATGTTATATGTACAAACCAAAAACAAAATTCAACTAACTTGTTGTGGCTTGCTGTGGCTTGTTGAATGACTGTGCCAGTCATTTTATGCCAGTGCCAATCCAACATTTAGATTAAAATATAGAAGAAATTAGTATTCGATCTGTAAATGAGACACCAAAGACACAAAAATTTTTATTTTTTATTATTACTGATGTTGTATATTTATTGTAAATAGTATTGGCTGTTGAAAATAAAAATAATAAAAATAAAAAAAGTTTAAATTATAAAATAAAAAAAAAAAAATAAAAAAATACAGTTCAGACGACTGTGTTATGACTCATTTCAAGTCTATGTAAAAATAATTACAAGTTGAAATCGACAAGTTTATGCTGCAATTTTTTATGCTTTTTTATAAAGTTATTTTTTTTTTTTTTCTTGCTATTCTTATTACTGTTGTTGATGTGTTTCTTGCTATTGTTGTTTTTGTTTTTTTTTTTTTTATTTTTCATTGTTGTTAATTTTTTATTATTTATTTCCAGGTGGAGATAAAAATTATTAATAGAATTGATAAAGAAACAAAATAAAAATATAAATGCATCTTGTCAATATAGGTTTCTACTAGCATATGATTAAAAGTTGAATTTGGATTTTACGATATAAACTAAAATAATTAAACGAAGAATCTTAGATACCGTATAGTAGATATTTAACATAAGAAACTAAAATTAAGAACTAAAATTTCAAAATTTTGTATCCTTCAATTTTTGCAACGGCGTAAATAAAGATAAAATGAAAATTTATTTGAAAATTTTTTAAAACTTGAATTTTTGAGATATTTCTACAAATTGTTTTAAGGTTTAAGGTCTAAGGTTTACATACATACATATATAATTTAAACTTAAATAGTTTTAACATTAAAAAATTATTTACAACTTTAAAAATTATTTGCTAGTTAAAAAAGAGATTAAGAATTAGATATTTTATAGCATGAAGGAACAACATGCACCTAATTTTATGCAATGGTTTTAAAAATTAATTATCATACCATTATTTTAAATTATTTTGGGCGCTTCGGTAGCCTAGTGGGTAGGCGTGTGGTGTATTAAACGAAGAAGTGTGGGTTCGATCCCTGCACAGGTCGTAAGTGTTTTTATTTTCATACCCCCCCTTATGACCAAATATAATGTGAATGTATATAGTATATAATATAAACAAAATAAATAATATTAGTATATAATTTAATAATAGTGTAAAAACCTATAATGGCCTTGTAGCCGATGGTTGACTAATATTGCATTACATTTAATGTATGTTAATATGTTAATATAATGTTAATATAAATAAATAAAAAAATTATTTTGGGCCTCGGTGGCCTAGCGATTAAGCACGTGGTCTATTAATTAAGGGAGTGCGGGTTCAAATCCTGCACAGGTAGCAAATTTTATTAATTGAAAACAAATCCCCCTTGCTACCAAATATAGTGTAAATATAAAATATATAATATAAACAAAATAAATAATATTATATATTTAATAATAGTACTCGACGTATAATGGTCGTAGTAGCCGATAGTTTTGTAATATTGCAATATCCCATGTAATTTGTAATATCTATAAATAAATAAATAAATTATTTTATTAAATAAATCAATAAATAGTATTTTAGAGACACGGTGGCCCAGTGGCTAAGCAGATAACATATTAGTAATGAGAGTGTGGTTCAAATCCCATAAAGGTAGCCATCATTTTTAGCTAGAAGTAAATAGACTATAGTGAAAAAGTCATTTTTCTTTTCCAACTCCCCTTTGCTATTAAATAGATAATGAACATAAATATAAACAAAATAACATTTTATATTACTATTTAAATTAATGTATTCAGTCTTACTAAATGAACGTCTAGTAATAAGTCGACGTGGAATTGTGAAGTAATTACTGCATAGCGCATATTCCTTTATGGTTTCTAAACTTTTAATGTAAATAAATAAATTAAAATGGAACTTCAATCGGTGAGGTATACAAAAAAGCAATTTGATATACCTATGTATGTTAGATTTTGAACTTATAAAAAAACAAATCTTATGTCATACGGAAACAGTTTAGAACAAAATAAAGTATGAGAAAAATTAAGTGAACTTTCATAAAAAAATAAAAACGTTCCTATAATATGAAAGTACCCACTTTACTTTTTAAACTATATTAAAATAAAACTAAATAAAAAACTATATAAAATAAAACTAAATATTATAAACGTTTTTACAAATATTACAAATATTGAAAATGTTATTTAATTTTTGATATTTTTTTTTTTAAATTTAAGCATAAATAACTTAAGAATTTTACAACCTTTATTTTGCATCTGATTATTAAATAAAAAAAACTCAGATTCAATACATTACAAAAAAAAAAGTAAAATAATGGCAATAAAATAAAATAATAATTTAAATATTATGTTGCAGATAATTTTATGTAAAATTCGATTTTTTTTTTAATTTTTTGTTATTATCTTATAGGAATACAAATTTCATTTAAAATCAAATAAAAAGTTAAATTAAATTAAAAGCTTTTCAGTACAGCATACTTAAAATTTAAGTGAACTAAAAATTAAATGTACTTTGATGTAAAAAGTTTGATGCGAAAAATTTGATTAAAGTTTAAAAGAAAAAAAAAAAAATGAATGAAATCTGAATGGTAGTTTTATATTAGCTATTAAAAGTGATATATTATTATTGATATAAAATATTTTATAATTATGTATTATGTATTGTATGTAATATGAAATAATATTTCATTAATTTAAAATTATAATTGGAATTTTTTCGAAACTTAGAAACTCCAAAACAGAAATTTCAATATTTTATTTTAAAATCATCTTGAATATATCTTTAAAAGCTGGTTGCTGTGAAAATGCTTTAACATAATTAGGTAAAATTTTTAATAGACAAAGAAGATGAAATCACTGCTATTGACGTGTTTTGATAATAAAATTCAGCCTCATAATTCATTCAGCCTCATAATCCACCCAGCCTCATTATCCAACCAACCTCATTATCCAGCCAACCTTATTATCCAGCCAGCCTCATTATTCATCCAACTTTATTAAACAAAAAATGCATGAGTATACCAAAGAAATATATAGTTTCGATTCTTTATACAGTCAGTCTTATCTTATACGGTTATTGGCAATCTTATTTAATTGATTTTAACAGTTTTAAAATGTTTGAATCTGGTTTTAGAAGCAATTATGAATGTATACATGGTCGGTTTTTTACTGCTTAAAGAGGTACATGATCTTCATTATCAATCAATATATAGGCCAATAAATCTGTGTTCTTTCAACAAAAAATGTTCACAAGCTTTGAAAATTAAGTTTTTCATTTTAAATTATTAGCTAACATGTCATTATGTTCGTGATATGCTCCGTTAAAGTGAAAACAATACTACGTACATACATATTCTGTAATAAGTAAGTTATTCAATATTTTTAAACGATTTTAAACAATATTTACTTTTTCACATGCTTTTTGAAGCACTATTTTCTAAACTAGAATTAAAAAAAGCCCTGAAAAGTTAGAAGTTATCAAATTTTTATAATTTATTAAAAAAAAAAATCAAATGATTCCCATTAAGTGTTGTTAAGGTAAAAATAGACAAACTTTTAACTTATTATATCTGTTATATTTAATTTAAATTTAATAGGATCTAATATTCAAAAATAAAAAAGATTTCATCATCATTTTGATTTTTGTATTTCTGTGTTTTTGTTTTTGTTTTTTTTTTTAAATAATATTCATAAATTTGTTGATTTAACTATTTTTCAAAAAAATTTTAATAAATTCATAATTGACATTTTGATGTCATTTTTGATTTCATTTTTTCTCTTGTTTCTTTCAAAAAAAAAAAAAAACAACAAAAAACAAAAATTTAGAAAACGTTTTTATTTTTTGACATAATAAAATAATTTTAATTGAATAAATTATGACAGATGACGATAACGCAAATATATAGGTTTAATAGAAAAAAAAAATCAACAAAAATGTAATTTGACAGGTATTCTGATGTGCGGTTTGTTGTTTATTCTTTTATTATTTCAATAATTAAATCTGATTTTAAGATAAGATAAAATTGAAAGAATAAGGAAGTTATTTAGATTTTAAAAATTAAAAACATAAATTGAATAATTGATTCGTATATTATTATATAACTATACATAAATATGTATACACTTATATGTATATATATTTAATTAAGGTAAATTCTCACGATATTACCCACGTAAAAATTTTAACTGCTTTTATGAATTTTTAATGAATCCTATATGAGAAAACAGCATCTCTAAAATGATTTACTTGTTAATAAGATATTTTATATAAGTATTAATAGGTATCTATACCATAATAAAAATTTTAAATTGGATGAAGTTTTCAGATAAAATTTAATTTGATACCTTACCTATAAATTTGGACTGTTTTAGCTTGGAATATTTGAATTTTAGATTATATGGATTTACACCTGTATTATAAATCAAAAAAAAAAAAAAAAAAAAACAAGTAGCCTTATATTAAAATTTTCAAAACAAATTCATTTTATATAATATATATATCATATGTATGTATATATTATACGAAGTTGTTGTATCTCAAAATTAATTTCCCAATATGATAATTTTAAAATTAAATTTAAATTGACCTGAATATCACTTAAAACTAATTTAAAATTTACATATAATCTAATTTATTTATAAACTTTAATTCTTAAAAAAAAAAAATTGCTTAACTTGTTCTATTATGTTCAAAGTTTATATAAAGCGACATCTATACTTAAAATTTGTTTACTAAAGTTTTTAATCATGTTTTAATACAATTAACAGCCTTTAAACATAAAAATAACAAAATAAAAGAAAAGAAAAGGAAAAAAATAGAGGGCGCAGCTTTTGTAAATAGAGCAGATTGTCATTGTAATGTTAAACAAATTTTAATATTGTTTTTTTTTTTTTGTTTAAGATAAAGTTTTGGTTGTTTTTTTTTTTTTTTTTTTTTGCTTAAACTTGGACACTAATTCTTAAGATTTAAGTGGGGGAATTTTTCAATTAAACATTTAATAAAAAAAAAAAAAACCATTTACATTTAAATTTTATTGAAATTAGGCACTAAAAAAAAATCAGGGCAATATTTAAATTAAAAAAAAAATAAAATAAAAATCAGTTAAATTATGAATTGTCCGTATATATAAAATGTAATATTGACATGCAACGTGAGTCCTGAAGCCATAAAACTTTAAAGTAGAATCGATATAAGATCATTATAGAAAGAAATAAACCATGATGAAAAAAAAAATAAAACAAATATTGTACTTGTTGAACTTGCACTAAATGTTAAAATCAACATTTACCAAGTCAAGTATTCCAAAGTACGTATATATATGTATGTATGTTTACAAAAAAATATAAATATTGACTTTGCACTTATAAAAAGTGAACTGCTTTATGACCTCTGATAAGTTGACCTCATCTAAATATTCTATGATTTTATAATCTATTTTTACATTACGATTTTCAATTTATTTTCATTTTAACCCATATGACTGAATTGGTATCATTTTACACATAAAATTATTAATTAATTTTAAATAAATTTAAAAATACATATGGAATTTCTGTATCAAATATATTTACACAAAAAAATATTTCTGTAAAGCATTTTGTACTCCTTTCTTGCAAAAAAAAAACTTGCAAAAAAAACTTTAAGAACGCCATTAAGTGAATAAATACATAAAAACTGAATAAACTTTAATGATTTTTTTTAATATAAAATCAATAACGACCAATAAAGATTAATAAAATGTTTTTAGTCAGCTTTTAAACTTTTAACACAATTTAGTAGGTAACAAAAAGTAACTTGAACTCAATTGTCAAGTAATTTCAATTATCCTTTTATTCTGTTGTGGCACAATAAATACAAAACAGATTATAAGGGTTAATAGCATTAAAATATCATTTCTAAGGTAGTTAAATATATAAAAAAGAGAAAATAAAAATAAAAATGAGACATTATTAAACTAAAAGTGCAATGATAGCATGAAATAGAAGCTATAGTAAAATTCATTTCAAATGATACTATAAGCGATGGGGTGTGATAAAGCCATAAGTCATAAAGCCATATTTTACGAATATGGCTTTATGACCCATTCAAATGAGTCATATTGGCAGTATGGCTTTATGACTCATTTAAATTGGTCACAAAGCCATAATTAAATTATTCTTTAATTCAAATATAATTTTTTTTGTATAATTGTTGTTTGATTGATGTTGAAAAATGTTTGCAAAAGCTTGAAAGAATTTACTTAGGAAAGATTTTAGAGTTGGTTACAAAATCAGCATATTCGCTTCTTCCAGAATATATATAATATGTAAAGATTCTGGAAAAAAGGACAACCATGGTTTCGTAACCTACTATAAAATTCCTCAAAATAGATACATATATAGGCAGAACCCGGAAAAGGGCAACCTTTATTTTGTAATAATTTTTGTATCTCATTTTTACAGAACAAAAACTTTGAAATCATGGGGGTAAAAAAAAGTTTTCAGATTTTCGTACGAAAAATATTAAATTGTGACTGTAAAAATAATAAATAAATTTTTTTAAAATTTAGACATTTTTATGAAAAACATAAAAAAAGAAGGAATGAGGGCTGCTGCCCCCGCGCTCAGTTCGCTCAATCGGCACCGTTTCCCCGCGCGTCCATGTTCAGAGGCAGCAGGTCCCAATCCCTCAAGAGAAGCGCGAAAGGAGTTGTGAAGGGAAGGGTTGAGCGAAGGGTGAAGAGTGACTCGAAGAAGGAACCGCGATGGCCGCCGCAAGGCTGATAGAAAATTGTTTGAAACCTTTTAAAAATATTGAATAATTTATGTGATATTGAAGAGTGTTTTTATAGTTTGTTACAAAATAAGGATATTTCCCCTTTTCCAAAATATTTATTTGTATATATATATGCGAGATTTTGACTTAAAGGGATTTTAGAGTTGGTTCAAAAATCAGGGTATTTTCCTTTTTCCTGAATATTTACATATATTATGTATAAAAGAGATTGCGAATTAGAAGGGATTTTAGAGAGTTGGTTAAAGAAGTATTTACATATATGTTTATGCAAGATTATGAATTAGGAGGGATTTTAGAGTTGGATTCCAGAGTTTTATAGTTTTTCTTTTAAAGTATTTTTAACCGAATGAGATATAAAACTATATGGCTTTATGACACCCCACCACTATAAGCATTATTTGTTATTTTTTGTGTTGATTCTTTTCCTTTTTGTTTTTTTCTTTATTTAAAAAAATGTAATTTTACTCTGGTTGCAAAAAAACTTAAATGAAAATAAAAAATCATAGATTTTTGGGCACTATTTTCTACAATAGTTCACCATGGACAAAAGATCATCATTAAGAAAAGCAAACGAATGAACGAACGATAAGTTCCTCATTCAAAGAAAAACAAAAAAAGAAAAAAAAACATAAAAGGGGGCAAAAAGTGGAAAAACAATTTTTCTTCTTATTCTTTCAGTTTTTTAGTTTTTTTTATGAAACAAATTTATATATACGAACAAAATAAATGAACATATCTAGGACAATTCGCATATGACTATTTTTTATTATTTTTCTTTATTTTTTTGCAACAATATTGATGATGATGACGACGATGGTAGAGTTAATTTCCATATAGTTTGGTGTATTTTTTATTTTTTTTTTTTTGGTTGGTTTTTGGTGGACCCTAAAAAAGGAATTATCCAAGCTTGTTATAAATGTATTCACGCAATCACGATCTAGTGCTTAAGGTAATATATAACTATTTTTTTTTTTTTTTTCATTATTTTTTAGCTCGTTGCTTTCATTTTTTTTAAGCTGGGATTTTGTTTTTTGTTATATAAAAAAAATATTTTTTTTTTAAATAGAGGTAATTCTATATTTTGTCCACAGTTTTCCTACTCCTCCTGCATTTTTGGTATAATATTAATGTACAATATCAGAATAAATATGAAGGATATAAGTTTTAACTGCGGATAACGATTTTAATTTAGTTGTTGAACTAGTTCTATACTAACTAAATTCATATTTTAATTTAACTTTAAGCTTGTCTTTGGTTTTAGAATCTTAGTCAATCTTGGTTTTAGAATCTTAGTCAATCTTGGTTTTAGAATTTTAGTCTTAGCCGAAATTTAGTCAATCGTAATATTTTATAGTCTATCAGAATATTCTATTCAAATTTTGATGTAAAATCTAGTATAGGGTGAAGAAATATTAGTCGTCTTTGTTGAATCTCAGTAAATTTCGGTTAATAATTAATTTTATATTACGTTCACATAAAAGGACAAAACAAAAGAAGTTTTAAATTTTCTCAGCGTGGAGTTAGAATTCAAGTTAAATTAGATGTATTGTACTGTATTGAAACAAAAATCTAAATTTTAAATATTAAGCCAGTCAGTCTCTATATAGTCAGCTAAAAGTAAGATGTAAAAGATTCCAAAACAGTTCTTAAATTTTGTGGAACAGTGAAAGGACAAAATTAAATTTGGACTCTAACGCTATTAACATTTAAAACAAGTAACATTTTAAGAAAACAATCTTTTCAAAAAAAAAAAAAAAAAAATTCAAATTACTTTAACCAATTAACAAAAATTTTATTCAGATAAGTTCATTCATATTATGTTAAAGAAATTATTATATGGATGATGATATGCAAAATAAAAAAAAAAGAAAAAGAAAATATTGTCATATCGCATAAATTTCGTATTTTATTAGATTTTTTTTAGTTTTCCTTCCCATTTCTTTTTTTTTTTTTTTGTTTTTTAAATTGAAATTTTTAATTTTAATAAGGAAACTGAATAAAATTCTAGATATTATGTAAAATGTATTCTAATCATATAGTATGTATATATATAAAAAAAAAATCAATAACGAAAGAATATCTATATGGTTTTTTTTTTTTTTTTTGAATTTTTTTAAGTATTTGCTACTTTATGTGATTAACGTGAAGTTTAATGTCCTCTTAAAATTTATTTATATTTATTAATCGTGCTCGTAAAATTTTATACTATACTTGTTAAGTAGTATATTAATTACTAAAAAAAAAAAAAAAAAACCATAAAGGTTATGTAAATTAACACATAAGATAATTATTATAAGAAAAATGGAGTTTAACTATTACAGAAAGTTCTGAAATTGTACTGATATGTTTTCTGTATTAGACAAATGAACGTTTTAGAAAATAACATTTATAGATAGATGTGTTTGTTCTGGATTTAAAATTTTTCAAAATTCTAAAAGATCTCAGAAAATTTTTGAGTAGTTCTAGCAACTGTAATATTAAAGTGCTCCGAAATAAAGAATTATTATATGGCAAAATTATACTGGGCGTTTTTTTTGCTCATCAGATCAATGCTCAGAGCAAACTTTTATCTGAACTTTGACTGCTCTGATTTAAAAAAGAAACGTTCACAGCACAAATTGTCAATTTTTATCCAAATAATTTCCTAACGTTATTATTTTTATTTATTTTATTTCATTATTTTAAATGTAATAATATAGATATAAATATAAAAGGTAGATAGAGATATAGATAGATATAGATATAGATATAAAAGGAATTTATTTAAGAAATAAAATAAAACAAAATTAATTTATGAAAAATTTCATAAAATTTAAAAAAATAACTAAACAAAAAAATGTTTATGTATAGACGAGATTTTTTTTTAACTATATGGTATTGTTATTTTATTCTTAATTTGACGTTTTATTTTTTTGACAACTATATGAAATCTGACAAATTTTTACGAGCTGACAGATCACGCTCTGGGCACACTCCGAGCTAAACAAGAAACACAAAATGGATAATCTGGATAATCTGAACATAAAAAGAAACACAATTTTTTTGCTTTACAGTTCTGACTCTGCTCTGATGAAAACACCCATTGAATCGTGGTGCACATTAAAATTACAAGATAATAAAAATGAAAAGTTTTCCAATGTTGATTGATTGAGGGAATAACTTATATTTGTAATCTTTTGATTAAATAAAACTAACTAAAATAAAAAAAATCTTATAATTTTATATTAAAAATAAGATTGATATGATAATATGTAGCCTATATCTTTAAAGAAACTTGTACAGACGTCAATGTTCCTGGTATACGTTAAAATAGTGAATGTTCAATTTTGAAATTCTATATATAAAATCAGTTTTAAGGGGTTTTTTACCACTATTTTAAAAAACATAAAGTGCCTTATAATTTATATTAGGCTAAGCTTCAGTTTCTTGAATCATTATTTTCATTAAGAGATTAAAGGCTCGTCTATATATAGCTATTGAACTAGATTATAAGACATAAGTACAATATTTGAGCCCTATCTATTATTTTATAAAAGAACTACATATTTGTATATTTCTTTCATTTTATATTATAAACTATATACAACTATTAAAATTCGTCTGATTGAGGGAATTGAAAAGGCCTTTCGAGTGAAAAGTGGGCGACTTAATTACTACGCCATTGATCAGATGACTTTGAAAATTACAAATTTTTAGCTTTATACCATATATAGTGATAATAAAGTTACTATCACAGTTACGGCTTTCAAATATACCTTGTAGCGCTACTAGTAATAATGACGCGATTTCTGTAGATATAGTAGTTAAACTAATTACTTTGTTTACAGTACACTAACTGACAGATCACAAATGTATCAATTTTGACAATTGTTTGCCACAAATTCAAAATTAAAAAAAAAAATTAACTACATTCGTGTCATCATCGCACCAAATTATAACTCAAAACAATGATTTACCAAGATTTTGGTTATGGTGGTAGCCTTATTATAACTAAGCTATTAAAAGTTTAAGGTTAACTGGTAGTCTTGAGCCACGTATTGATGGTAAGTAGGATTATATACAAAATTTCTTCTACAAAATTGATTTTATAATAAAACCAGAATATGTGTATATGATTGGAATTAAATAGTTTTATTTAAAACTAAATATATATATACATTGTAAATGCACTGAAAGATCCGACAAAATTAAACAAATTAATAGAATTTTTTACTGAAAATATGCTAAAAAGTAATCAAATTAGAATTTTTTAAAAGTTGAAATATTAAAATTTTTCTAAACTAATTTATATATGTATAATATATTTTTTAAAAATATTATTAAAACGTTTTAGTTAATTAAATTATAACAGTTAAAGACTTTAATTAACCATTAATATCATTGAATAAAATTTCTGCCCCATTATTATTTAAATTAAATGAAATAAAAATCAACCACTCCTGTTATCTATTAATTATCTGTTAAGTTAAGTAAGAATTCTATGTATACAGGTAAGTCTATTTGTTATTAAATAGACAATTAAGAATTCACTTGATCTCAATGATATAATAATAATTAAATTATATCCGGTATGTAATAAAAATATTATTATAAAAAAAAAAAAAAATAGAATTAAATATCCTGAACAATAATACGAACCGTTTAAAAATTTTTTAATCGAAATTCAGATTAAAATTAGTTCTATAGGTTTTATTGAAATTTAATTAAATAATTTAATTTAATATTAAATATTATGCAAAAATGCTTATATGAATGATTAATAATATGTATATTAAAAATTATATATTTATAAATTATATAACATATATATATATATACAATATTTTAATTTAATATACTTGGGTTTGGGTAAAAATAAATAGTTATTAAAAGTTTTGTAAGAATATAAGTACCATAATTGATAATTAATGAAACACCTAGATTCATGGTGTAGAGGTTCAGGCGCCACTCTTTCAATTGGAGCCTTTAATGAAAAAAAATATGTATTAATTTGATATTTTAACTTTATATCGTACAATAATAATAGTAAAAATAACAATAAAAACAAAAGCTGCTACACTGGAGTTATTTTTGCAGGAAGTTGCTATATACTTGCTGTATATTGTAATCTTTTGATGGCCTTCACTCTGTAGCAAATAGTAATAATAGTAATATTTAAAACTAATACTAATAATAATACTGCTGCAGTGATAGTGCAGGAGTTGCTTTCAATTATTATCTCACACATGAAGGTCTTATATGCATGTTGGAACTGTTGAAAGCTTCTTAACTGTTGATAGGAAAATAATAATAGGTGAAGTCATTGTTCTCTTACAGTCCAATTCCCCGATTTCATGCTTCCGTATGATTGTCCTATTCCAAATCTTGTCAATAGGCAATATATTATGTTAGCAATTAGGCCATCCCATTATATTGTTTAAAGCGGTAGCTGAGTTTAGTCAGTAAGAATCTGATACCACCAAGGGGATATTCTTGGTGTCATTTGAACATTCACACATCCCTTAGAAAAAATAAAGAAGAATTATCTAAGCAAATACATAATATCCTATGGGTATTATTATCATAAAATCTGTGTTAAGAACAAAGTTTGGCCCGTTGGAATTTTTTACAAACCAGTGAGCTAAAGTTATGAATAGTTTTTTGTACAACTTTTAAGCCCAATTAAACAAATTATTGCTAATAACAAATTCGTAAGTGTTATTGCTTATCTTAAGTAAATTATATTCCGATTAGAAATTTAAATTTTATTAAAAAAAATTAAAATACATTTTATTATTAAACTAATAAATCTTTCCGAATAAAAAAGATGAACTTCCAAATAGATAAGGTGAAAAAGGGTAATAAATCACATTTAACGAAATTTCTTTAATCTCTTGCAAAAAATATATAATTATAGTTATTAATGGGTGTAATATTGATTCTAAGAACTATTTGTTACCTAATAGTTAGGTAGGGATTTCAAATGTACACTTAGTCCAGTTTAGATTTGTTGTAATACCATGTATCAGTATTTTCTCCTAATTAAACCTTTTTACAAGGCACTGAGAGCTTTTTACATTGAGAACTTTTGGCAAAGCTCAATTTATCCATCATATTTTATATTTAATTCTACCTTCGACAGATGGAAAAGATTACTTAAGAAGAATTTCGCCAGATTTCTGAACAAGAGCATTCATACAACAAGTGCAAGATTAATCATCCAGATTAATTAATCTTCCACCAATTCTTTCAATGCCCAGCTCTTGTTGTAAAAAGAAGAAAGTCTTTGTCTTTATTTTTGCAGTTCTATAAAAGTGATATGAGAAAAGCACTGTGAGGATAGTTTCTCGTTAACTTCTACTCTACTACCTCTACTACATTACTGATTTTGCGACGATTTACCGCTAAGAGTCTTGTTGATCGTTGATCTTTTTCGGGACAATTTCATGATTTGTGCCGCTCCTAGGAATTTAATCAGATCTACTACATAATAAATTTATATCTTCATATACTACCTTTAGTATATGATATAAAAGTTTTAGTTCAAATTTATTTTACGCAAAAAAAAAATAGATATTCTGATATTTGAAGACTTTTAAACCGACTGTTATAAATGTTCAGTTCAGTTAAATATATATAGTTAATCATTTAAAATTAATTATATTTTAATTAGACGTTTTAGATATATTATGATCATCTTTTAATATAATTATACATATTTAAAGTTCAAATTTCTTTTTAATACAATATTAATGTTGATCTTAAGTAAAATTCCATAATAATTTAAAAAAAAAAAAACTTCTTATTACTTTAAATCAGATAATTTCGTAAAAAATTTTAAAACAATGTTTGAAATTCATATCAAAAATTCTAGATTATTCTTACCAAGTATATAATACGCAACTTTCATATTCTTGTTACAATATTATTGTTAAATCACAATTTTTTATTTTTATTTGTTTCTTGTTAAATTACCATTATTGTCTTCACCTTGATTACCTGTACTTTATCGGAATAAAATATAAAATGCAAAAAAACAAAAAAAAAAAAAATTAAAAATAAAAGTTTTGGTACAATATTGACTTTATTTTTTTTTTTTCAAAAATTTTTAAAAACAGTGCGTTGGTTACATATTTCCGTCTTATGAAAAACAAAAAGTCATAAGACAAAAGACAACCACAAATAAAAAAAAAAAAAAAAAAACAAATCATAATCTCAGTTAAATCTTTTTTTTTTTTTTGTTACTTTTTTTTCATGTTTAAATAAAAATATAAGTATTTATTTTTTTAACGAGATCTTATTGTAAGGATTACAATCTGTTTTTTTTTTTGCCTTTTTATTTTCAACAATTGTTTGATTTTCAACTTTACCTTAAAAAATTTAACCTAAAACTTAACTTTTTAAAAAAAAATTTTCGCCAAACAGAATGTATAGATACAAAATTTGTGATATTATGTTATGTGCAGTGCTCATATAGTGAACAATTTTTTTTTTTTTTATGACAATTTAAAACTTTTTTTTTTTGTTTTTTTTTTTTTAAATAAACAAAAGTAAAATAATACAAAAAAAAAATTGCAATTATACGAGGGTGGATTAATGCAGTCCGTCGTCTCCTACAAGTTCCAGTAAAAAGAAATATGTATAAAAACAATAATAAAACAAATCAAAGTAGGTATTTTATTATATGGTATATCGAATTCGAATTCATAATATAAGACTATAAAAACCTCGATACTAAAAATTAACTTTTTTCATCAGAACTCAGAAAAAAACAAAAAGAAAAAAAAAAGGAAAAAGAAAAATGAATGCAATCCCGTCTAATAAACTTACTGTGATCTCGCGTTTTTTTATTTTTATTTTTTTTTTATTTTGCTTCTTCTGTTTTTTTTAATTCTTTTTACTCAACATTTTTTTTTTTATTGTTATGCACTCTTATCAAGGACAAATTCACCTGTACCAGCATAACCAATATAATGAATTCCAATTTCAATATTAAAAAAAAAAAAATAAATAAACCAAAAAAAAAAAAAAAAGGTAAATAACAACAGGTAAACCGGTTGTTTGGTTTGTTTGTTGGCCGGTTAGTTGGTTCAATATAATGCTATTACTACTACTATTTCCATTTATTATTATTTAAACACATTTTCATTTTCATAACAAACAATTTTTGTTTTTTTTTTGTTCTGTTGTTTTTGAAATTGGTAAACGTAATGGTATAATAACATTTTACCAGACCTTCTTTCCATATGTTTCACTTCATCCTACGTTCTTTTTTCTTCTTGTGTTTCTTTTTTTTAGTTCCCCCCAATAATAATAATAATAATAATAATAATAATAATAATAACAATAATTATAACAATAAAAATAATATCTCAAGTACATAAGATACAGGTACTTTATAGATTGTGAATGTTTAAATTTAACAAGAGAAATACTTAAGGAAACCAAAACCTCAAGAAAATAATTCAGAAATTAAAAAAAAAAAAACGAAAAAACAATATACAAAATATTCTCTATCCTTTCTGTAAATTCTAAATATATGCACAGACATACACAAAAAAATGAAAAAAAAATTAAACAAAGAAAAACAAAATCAAAAAAAGTAGAAGAAAAAAAAACAATCAATTCGAACCCGCAGAGTTGCACTGACAAGTGTATTTCTTTTATTCAGACAATTTTTAAGATCTCTTCTTCCCGTCATACCTTCTTAACCCATCACCTAATCACAAAAAAAAAAAAACTAACAAACAGTGATTCTGATGAAATTGAAAATAAAAACAACAACAAAAAAAAAGAAGAACAAAAAAAACTTTAAAATATTCATAATACCGCGTCTTAAATTGTACTGCGCGCCTTAAAAATCACCGCGCATTTAAAAAAAAAGAAAAAGAAAATCATTAAAGATGCGTACAAGAAAAGCCAAAAGAAAAAGAAAAGAACAAATCTTATCCTCCTTTACATCTTCTCTTTACCCTTTGGGCATCCTCCGTTTTTTGTTTTTTTTGCTTTAAGTTTTTGATCTTGAATATAATGAAAGATTAAAAATCAAAATATAAGAACAAGACATCGGTTCGGTTCGGTTCAGTTGTATGTTTTGAAATGCCTAGAAGCCTTTTTGTGAGAAAAATACAAAATTAAAAATGAAAAAGAGTAGAAAAAATGCCGAAAAACATAGTCATTGCCGCTTTTATCCAACACCTTCATTTAACATTAAATATTTTTATTTTTGTCCCTGTTTTAGTTTTATTTTTTTTTTTTTTTTTGATCTTTATTTATTTTTTGATTCATTCCAGACTGCATTTTGGAACAGAACAAAAAAAAAAAATTCTTTTCAGGATTTTAAAGGAAAAACAACAAATCAAACTATATAAACTTTTGTACATAGATGTGATTTAAGCTTTACTATAAATGTGGGCTTTAAATTTAATAATTTGTGTTTTTCTTTTATATTTTCTTTTATAATGTTAATAGAAAATTAATAATATAAAGACACAATCATAAAAATTGACTAAATAATTTTTAATATTTTTTTTTTGGTTTTTTTAGGGGCGCAAACATTTAAGCAATGTGTGTGGTTTATTTGTTTTTGAATGTGGGGATATACTTTTCAAAACAATTTACCATTTTATAACAAGACTTATAATTTTAAGGTAGAGTCTTTTCCGTGTAATAATTTGGAATGCATTCCTCAACTTTGAAATTATTTTTCCTGTACCGTTTTTTAGTACCATTTTAAATAAAATAAAATAACACGATTTGAATGTTGGAAGGTAAAGACCGATAATGCTAATCAAAATCCTAATAGGTTTTACAAAAGATATTGTATAAAATATCAAGTGAATTAATACAACGGTTACTTCAACGGCTACCCTAATTTCCTAATTTCATGTATGCGAGATTCTATATTAGAATGGATTTTAAAGTTGGTTACAAAATCAAGTTTACCCCTTTTCCCAGAGTATTTATTTATTTGTTCTGGATAAAGAGAATATCCTGATTTTATATTCAACTCTAAAATCTTATGATTTTGGAAAAAGGGAAAACCCTGATTTTGTATTAAAAAATATTTAAATCAATACTTTTATAAATTTTGGAAATACATCATAATTGATTGTTTCAATACTATGAATTAGAAATATTTCAGTTTATAAAGTCATAAGTCTCCAAAGAACTTTTAACCGTTTTACAGGAATTGTAATCCTCCCAGGGAGTTTTAGCTTGTTTGTTGAGTCATAAGTCCTTTAGGGATTTTTGGCATATCACCGTAATTTTTACAAAAATGCCATTTAATTTTCACAATAATAATACTTTTATAAAAGTAGCCGATAGACCGTCTACTTACTGCTTCATTTTATTTAAGTTGTATCATTGTCACTAAAAAAATGTTCGCAAAATCTTGTAGTATTAAAAAATTTTGCTTAGCAAATTGTTAAAAATATACACCAATTGTTGTCTCTTAATATCGTTTTTAAAATTAAACTTCTCTTCTTCGATAACAGTCTCCATTGTTAATGTATAGCCTAAAAAACACACACTCACAATTATGTTTATAAAAATCATAATTTTCTAATTAATTTGTCATTTTCAACATTAAATTTCTTTTTATTTATTTACTTTCTTTCAATATCCGATCATTTTATGGTTAATTATGTTTGTTTTCATTTTATTTCATTTTTAAAAGAATCAAAAAAACAACCTTTAAAAATCCTTACATAATAAGAAAATCAATAGAACCAAATAGAATCAAAACAATCGATTGAAAACAGATTATCTTTAAATATTCCAATAAAAATAGGATCATAAAAGTGTCACTAACAGCTAATCAAAAGCAAAAAAATAAAAAATAAAAATATAATAAAAATATGATGCGGGAATCAGGTGCTCATTTAACACAATATCATGATCGTCTTTTGAGAGGATCGAATTTCTACCAAACAAAAAAAAAAAAAATGATTATAAAATGTAACCATATAAACAATTTTAAATTGGTACACCTATAAATAGAATAGAGATATCCAACTGTTGTTATTTTATTTATATATTTATATTTTTATTAAAAAGAAAAAAAAACTTATAGTTAATAATCAATAACAGCGATCGGTCAGAAATGCCTATATATATATATATATATATATACATATATAAATATATTAATTGATATAAAAAATATATTATAAAATATTGGTGACCACCATAGTGAGTTTACGAACGATGAACAATAAAAATAAATGAAACCATTGGCGACATATTATATACAAAGAATATACATATATATATATATATATATATATATATATATATATATAGTATATATAATAACAATTCAATATTGTGTCATAGGTTCATAATAATAATATGTAGTATAGATAAAATATAAGGTATATTTAATCGAACGACGCATGACAATAATTATGGTGACTGTGACGGTGACACTCTTTGAATTTTTTTTCAAATCTATATTAAAATTGACTTTCTTGGTGGCCTCTTGAAATATTTTTATTTTCTTTTCTTTTTCTCAAAATATACAAAGTAAGAATATTTTTAATATTAATTTTTGATCTTAAGAATATTACAAAAGTATTATATAAAAATAATATCATTTTTTTTTTTTTTTTTCAAAATTCTATAGATTATTTTAATATTTATACTGAAGCAAATTATTATTTTTTTGTTTTCTTTCAGTTTTTGGCTGTCTTATATTAAATTAGAATTTTTATACTTAGAGAACAAAGTACATAATACTATCTCAATTATACAAAAGTAGCGTATATAACAAAATACGCTCTTCTTACTAATTATTGATTGTTACGTATCGTCTCATCAAAAGTTAAGTGTATCTCATCATCAAAAATTCTTTATAAAATATGCATCCTAAACAGTTTTTCCAAAATTTTTTTTTTTCGTGAATTTCGCCTTCATTCTCCTTTCGTACTGAGTTGTCGCCTTCATAATAAATTTAACATAAAGTGACTGAGAAACTATTATGAAATATCAACCAAAAAAAAAACTTAATGATCATACAAGCTTTAATTTAAAATATTAGTTTAATTAAACATATTTGATTTGGGACCTCGGTGGCCTAGTGGGTAAGAGTGTATAAAATACGTTGTAATCACCGAGGGAGTGTGGGTTCACACTCCCCTAACGACATTTTCCTAACGACATTTTTCAAGCGTGGCTGCTTGAACAGGAAGGCTGTGTAATTGCCTTATATTTGATTAATCATGAATCAAGACATGTTTGATTAAAAAATTAGTATATTTAAAAAAAAACTAATGATATTTATGATAAGACATTCATAGACACAAAACATATACAATTTTCATTCTAGTATAATATCTGTGTTCACACAAAAAAGTATTAATTTCCTAAGCTATGTTCTTTTAAACCTTCATTCAAAGGTAATTGAAGGATGAAGTATTAGAAAATTTCAATGAATGGGAAATATTTTTATTTTTGTTTCTTCCTAAATTAAAAATGTTCATCACGTGCCCTTCAAACCCTTCAAAATTTTATTAAATAATAGGTAATTATTTTATCTGTTCATTGTTCCAGTCCGGTAAGATATATGATCGATGAACTTCCTAATTTAATCGCAAGATATGGTAGATTTTTTGCCTCCTAATTTCAATAACTGTTATAGCAAATTTTATTAAAAAGTTTCAATACTTTGAATTATATATCTTTTAGTTAAAAATTAAAATAATTAAACAATTCTAAACAATTTTTAAATTTAAATTAGTTGATTTCACTGCAATTCGTTTAACGATTTTTTAATTTTCATTTTTGTATTATAACATAAATATTTGTATATTATTATTTTTAACACTTTAATCTCAATTTAAGACTCAATATATTTTTATGATTATGACTTTATAGCATTTTAGAGAAGCTATATTGATTTCCAATTACACGAATAAAATTTTGTATATTAATAAAAAATAAAATACAATAAAAAACAAAAGACAAAGAAAGTAAGTAAAAATGACAGAAACAAAAAACAAAAAAAAATTTACTTATTAAAATTTCATCTTATATCACCTTTTTTTTTTTGATAACTTTTAATGTGAGAAATATATTTTAATTCGAAATCGAAAGAAAATCCAATCGAAAAATAAAACCAAAGAAACAAAAAAAAAAAAAATTAATATTTTTTGGTGACTGATGAAAAATGGCTTTGGGTGGGCCAAGCATAAACCAAATGAAATCAGTGGAAATTGGAGATATAAAAAACTAAAAAAAAAAAAGAAACAAAATAAAACTAAAAGACAAAATATCTTTTAAATTTTATTAAAATTGATTGGACTTTAATAGTTATTATTATTAGTTTGTCGTATGGATAGAATGTGATTTTAAATAAACAATAAGCTTAAAATTCAGATATAAAAACAAATAATTAAAATACTAAATCAAGAGACCAAACAGACATACATATATACAATACTAACGACTAACCAATTTCGTCTTTAATGGTGAACATTATTAACTTTTTATATATATTTTAAAATTAACATTTTTTTTTTTTTTTTTTTTTTTTAATGGCGTTGATAATAATGATATGAGAATGATGCAAGTTGCAAACATTTATTATCCATTTTAATCAAAAAAAAGTACATATATTGAATATTAAAGATTTTATAATAATTTAGTATTGAATTTAATGCGAATTGAAAATAATGATAAAATTTCTGTAGATAAGTAAGTGAAAATTTGTTTTAGTATATAAATATTTAGTTTAAAAATAATAAATAAATTTGTTCCTGATCAGAAGAAAGTTAATTTCACCTTTAATTAAAATTACTTTTGACATGAAAGATGCCCATCATTTGAAATGTTACCCTGAAAGTATTTTGCTTTCAAAATAATGAACTAAATATTGTAATATTTCTAGTTATTTTTAGGCGCTATGAACTAAACCCGAAGTCATTAACCTTAATATCCAAAATATTTTTCCTAAAATTTACCATGGCGATTAGTGCATTTTTAGAATTTGGAGATTAATTCATATGAATTAAACGTCAAAAATTCCGAAAATGTTTTTGGGGAATAAATTTTTTTTTTTTGTAATTAGTTCATTTATGATCTGTCATGCATGACACTATCACTAACGTGGTCATGTTTTCTTGTCGGCATTTAAAAGTGTGTAACGAATGTACTTTAAAATTCGAAGCGCAATGTGTGGCTTAAACTCAAAATAAAAATTTGTAGCTCACTTGTAACACTCCTGTTTCACCATACATCATTATTCAGAGGTTTACAATTAAAAAATAAATAATGTTTTGTAATAAAATTTTTGATTTTAATACCTAATTGATTTCTAAAAAACATGTGTCCCAACATCTTATCCCATCAAGAACATACTTTTTAGGGATTACTTCATATTTTTGGGGGTTAGTTCGTTATTTTTGGGAATTATATAGTTCATTACTTTTGGAGATTAGTTCATTTTTGAAATTTGGATCTTAATTCATATCAACTAAACCCAAAAAATTCGAAAAATATTTTTGGGGATTATTTCGTTTTTTTTTTTGGGGGTTAATTCATAATGAACTAAAACCCAAAAATATTAGGGATTAGTTCATTTTTGATTTAGGTGTTAGTGACTTGGAGATTAGTTTGTAGCGCCTTATTTTTAAAAAAAATTGTTTTTTAATTTTAAATAAAGGATTTTTAGTTTCCTTTAACTGTACTTGAATACTTAATTATATTAAATAAATTTGCCATTACGTTTATGATACTGTAAACGTAAACTTTAACTCTTTTGTTAAAAGAAATTATGTTTTGTCACAATGATTTTTGCAAAATTTCATTGGTTTGGCTCAATAAGTTCGATATCTGGCATACAACCACGAAATTTATTTCCTCATTATCTTGGTTTGATATACTTAATTCACCTAGACATTAAAAATTTTGCAAAAGGAGATTAAATTTGATGGAAAGGCATATATGCGAATATCGTAAAATTGAAAAAGTCTATAAGATTTTTCTTTGGTTTTTATGTGTTTGCATATTTTTCAAGAGTATTTTTTTAAAACACTAAAAGCGGGATTTTTGACTTTTCTTTAGTTTTGAAATTTTTTATAATTTTAAAGACCTTTCCGTTTTACGCTTATACTTATAAAGGTAGCAATAGGAAGATAAAATTATCTGGAGGACACCATTATGTATTATAATATAGTTGAATTGGAATTGAACTTTTTCTTTTTCTACATCCTTAATAATATATATTATGTATGTATGTATATATATGTATGTATATTTTTTGTTTTGATAATATCCGAATATGAATTTGCAATTTTTTAAATAAATCTTTAATTTGATTTTAGGTCAACAAATTGCATTTACATATTTTTGCTTTTTCTCCTCTTCTTATTATCTCTTCATTTTGATTGGAATCGAATTGTTTATTATTATGAAAATGCATATTTTTTTTTGTTTTTGTTTTTTTTTTTTTTTGAGTACCATATCAATTGATTTATTTGAAAACATTTAAATCCATTAAGAATTTTTATGTAATTTAAAATTCATGTAAATCATCATATAAGAAAACAAAAAAAAAAAAATGAAAATATAAAAAATAAGAACAAAAAACTAAATTAAAAAAATTTGAAAGTTTTCTTGAGAGAAAAATGTTTCCTATTGAAAATTTACAATATCGTTTCCATTATAGGCTTGAAGCAATCATGAAACCATTTAAAAAAGCATTGTTACATTCTTTTCAATTTTGTTCATTTTATTTAGTAAAATTTTTTTTGTTTTTTGTTTTTTTTCTCTAAGTAATGTGTTAGACTTTCTATTCTTTCTAAAATCGTCTAAATACATCACTTTAATATTAAAAATAAAAAAACTAAAAAAAAAAAAAAAATTTTTTTTAAAGTTTGTTCTGGTAAACTTTACGACATTTTTATAAATTGACAATAATGGCCTTTCTTTTCATTTAATTTAAATAATTGAACTAAAGAAAACATAAACTGACTATAACACTCTATTTAACATTTATGTAACTGTTAGAATCTATATGTAAAAAATTCAATAGCATTATTTTCTTGATCGTATTCAATTTATAAAGCTTAGAACAAATGGATTTCATAATATGTTCGCGGCATTCATTATAATTGCGATCATTGTTCATTATTGTAATTTCTTTGTACTGCTATCTTGAAAGTTATATTGAATCGATATTTTGATTTCGATTCTGAGTGTTTAATGCCAGAAGGAGGCGATATTTTAGTATTTTGATCTGTGATAACAATTTTGATATCTTTTCGTAAATCTAACGCCGTTTTTATTATGATGTTTTTTAAGTGCTTACTTAAGTATAATTTTAGCAGTTATTTAATTATTCATATTTAAATTTTTACTTTCCAAGATTGAAAAACTGGAGCCTTCATTTGATGTCTTGATTGTAATTGCTTTATGTGGAAAAACTAACTTATAATACCAATACAAGAACTAAATTGCAACAGGTTTAAAATTCCTTTATTTAGACAATTTTTGTTTTTTTTTTTTTTGTTGATTTATCGGCATTGCAAAAACATTTTAATAAACACCATCAGATTTTTTTCTAAACTGTCGTTTTATTTATATATATATATATATTTTTTTTTTTTTTACTAATTTTTATTTAACTTACTTTACTTTCATATAGGTTTTCTGTTTTTTTTTTAACTTTTCCTTATTTAATTTTTGTTACAAATAAAAACAAAATAACTTGCTTTTAACAATATTTGGTATTGTACACCCAACTAATTCTAATCAATTTAAACGAAGTTACAATAGTTAAAAAGAAAAAAACAAAACATAAAATCCAAAATCTAAAATAAGGAACAGAAAACTTATTTTAAGAAAATTTACCGCCATTATTTTATAGTTTAACTTAAGAAAAATTGTAGGATAATATTTCAAAGTGCAATCGCCACCTTCACTACTGCTCCTGCTTCTATAACTCTCGTCATTAATGCTATATCATCACACAGTACCACCACAAATTGCCGCTTTTAGTTAAAGTTGTCAAAACATCTTGTAAGGCAAATCTTTCATTGGAAAATGCACTTTACTTTGAGCATATCCCATTTTTAATAAAAAACAAAAAAAAAAAATTAAATAGTTTTTAAAAGCCGACAAGTTTTTTTATTTTTTTTTTTTCTGTTTTTTGTTAAAGTTTATAAAAAAGGCCAAGATCACAAAAAAAAAAAAAAAATAAAGAAAAAAAAAAAACAATAAAATTCTCATATCTCTATTTTTAACCAATTTTTTTTTTTTTTTGGTTCTTTTATTTTTTTTCTTAAGCATTTTGTTAAATTTATAATGTTTAACATATATTGTGTGCAAGGTGTTTTAACAGGTAAAAAAACAACAAAATTGTTTTTAATTTTTTTTTTTTTTCTACCTTTTCTATATTATCGCGGCAAAAAGATTTTTGTTTTTTCCTTTTATGTACCTCTTATAATATGTGATATCTGGTAACAACAAAGAAAAAAAAAAAACTGCAACAATTTAGCACAATACAAAAATAAAAACTTAAAGAATAAAAATAATATATCGACTTTAATGGGTAAATTTGAATGTTCACGGGTTCAACAATAAAAAAAATTAAATAATATATAAAATAAATAAAATGGTAGCGTCACATTTAACCTTTGATACACTATTTTTAGAGAGGTGATCGTTATTTTTCCTTTTTTTGTTTTTCTATTATTCTGGAATTTTTTTTTTTATTTATTTATTTAGTCTCATACCATACAATTTTTGGATATTACAAGTTTTTGCGCCAAAAAATAATATTATGAGAATCTTTTTTTTTTGTTCATTTCCCTTTTTCTAATTTTTTAAAACCATATTAAATTTGGAAAAGGTTAAGTTACCTTTTAGTTTAAAATTAGAATTTTAGTTTATGATATCAAAAAAAAAAAAGAAAAAAAAAAAATGTGCGAAATGTAATGTACTAAAATAAGACTAATAATAGGTATTTAATTGATCACCTTATTTAAATTTAAATTCGATAACCAAGAAACAAATTATTAAGTCATAACAATTGTTTAAAAAGTGAATTAAAACATTCAAGTGACAATATAGATCTTCAATCTTAAAACGTATACAATTAAGACAAATATTTAGAAAAAGTGGAGGTTGAATATAAATTTTTGGATTCCCTCTACTAGATATGTCTAGATCCTAACGGGTGATAGAGATACATCTAGATCATTACGGGAAAAAAGAGTTTCACAGAATTACCTAATAATGGTAAATAATTACAATTAAAAATTTGATTTTTATTTTTCAAAAATTTATGAGAAAAAATTTACTTTTTCCTTTACATAATTATCTTTGTTTTTTTTTCATAAATTCTCTTCGCTTTACGTCTTGGAAATATCTTTTTCTTCTTCTTCCTTGCGTGTGTCCCAATCACTTGGGGTCCACTTTACGTGTTCTGAGGCGCCAAGTTTTCCTATTTTGGGCTGTCGCGTTATTAAGATACTTTTCTTTCAGGTGTTTTTGTACTCTACTAAGCCATGTGCACTTTGGTCTACCAGATTTTCTTTTGGGTGACTTGAGTCTCAAAACTTTTTTGACTGGGTGGTTTTCTTCTTTTCGCATTACGTGTCCGTACCAGCGTAGTCTTGACTCAGTAATTTTATCTCTAATCGGTGCTATTTTATAGTACCACCACGAACCACAAAAGTAATCATTTGATTTCTTGGAAATAACTTTTTATTTTTTAAAATTTATATGAGTTTTTCTCGGAAACCTTAATATTTAAATAAATCTATACATTGGAAATAAGGACTAACTGTAAGTAGAAGCAGAGTGTTCAGGGTCAATTTTTTCAAAAGGACAACTTTTTTTTACAGGTATAAAGAAAATTACTACCAGAAAATTTATATTAATATTTGGACACTTTTGGAAGAAATATTAGAGGAAGTTCAATTTATCTGTAGTAAAATACTCCAATTAACTGTAGTAAAATACTGAAACTATCGGTTTACCAACACAATTTTTTTAATTTGAAATGCAATCAGTAATAATTTTTCATTTTTGTTATTATTATGTAACATTTTAAAAATATGGTATACATATATATTATTTACAAAACCATTTTTTTTTTTTTTTTTCATAATAAAAATCAATTTTTTGTTTTTTTTAAATTCTAACATTAAAAATTTTGCATATGCTGTCATTTATTTTAAAAATTTCATTTAGAATTGTTCCTAAGGCAAATTATCCAATTACCAATAAAAAAAATTTCTCAAATGAATACAAGCATTTTTGTAAAGTGACTATTGAAAGTGTCAGTTTATTAAAATTTTTCCGATAATGTTCTTATATTTCAAATTAATTTTCTTTTCATTCTCATAACTACTTCCTATTTTATTCTAAATCGAAAAATCTTATAGTGTTGCCCTCAAGCTAAATGTATTTATTAGAAATAAAGTTCTATTTAACAAAAAAAAAATGTTACAATATATAGGCAAATAGTATTAAATTGATGATAATGATGACGATGATGATGACGATGATGATGATGGTTATGTTGATATTCTTAAAAATATTTAATGATAATAATGATGGTGATGATGATGATGATCGTCTACTGAAGTAAAGGTGTGTCCATTTTACTTTTCTTTTAAATATTGAATATTCGTTATTTTTTTTTTATTTTTTTTGTTTTATTTTCTTTATTTTTATTTTATTTTTTTTATTTTTTGAAAATGTTATGCATCTTATTTATCACCTTATAATAATGATACTCCCTCTCTGTATCTGTCGCGCTTGTTATACTTCGTACATCGCTAACTAATTTCCTATGTGTCGCGATATTTATGTATATATATATATATATATATATATATATTGTGAACTATATCTATACATAAGTATTTTAGTAACGTGATATCCTATAATCTAAGCCGCTAAATTCCATTGTAATTGAATTTGTTAGGTTTTACCAATAAATCGCACATATTATCACAAATAAAATTTATACATAAAAACAAATATAAATATATATAAATCTATATATACATATGTATGTGAAATCAACAAAAAGGTAAAAGAAAAAAGAAGAATAACAAAACAATAAAAACCAAAAGAAAGAAAAAACAAAAATAAATATTATGACCATGAAAAGCAGTCAGGGTTGGTGTTGAACCTGCTTGTTCGTTTTTACTAAACTGAATTCCAATAGAGGTATAAATAAAACGATGAACATACATATATACGTAAAATATAAAAGTCTACTATCTTTTATAGTAGCAAAATTTTTTTTTAATAAAAATATATGCATAAATTAGTGTGGCCACATCTATTTAATTTAAATTATAGCCTTTTTTTAAATTATATCTTATATGTTATAATATGTTTCTTAAAATTGAAGGAAAGTGATATTTTATCAAAATATTAAACCGGAAATAGATAATTTCTCATATAATTAATAATGCATCCTGTAAATATGCAATAATATAAGACAATATTAAATATTTTAATTTTGGATTATTAGTGGTTTTGGGGCCTCAGTGGCCTAATGGTTAAGTATTAGTGGTTAAGATTTGCAAACAAATCCTCATTGCTACCAAATATAGTGTAAATATAAAATATATAATGTAAACAAAATAAATAATATTAGTGTATAATTTAATAATACGAATAGTATTCGAAATAAGTATTCGAAAAGTATTCGAAATAAATAAATATAATGGCTGTAGTAGCCGATAGTTTTGTAATATTACAATATTCTATATGGTTTGTAATATTAATATAAATAAATAAATAAATTCTAGTGGTTAAGCACATGGGTTAATAATTTTAAATTATTATTGAAGCAATATGTTAGTTCCAATTCCAAGTAAGTTCTTTTTTATTATGATTACTGTAACTGATTACTAATTCGTATTTTTTTTTTTTTGTGGTTTATGCAGTTTTTCATCAAAATGTTTTGGTATGAAAAATTATCAGCATGATTTCCAAATTAATATCAAGGAAATTATTGTATGAACTAAAAAATAAAATGTTTCATCTAACAATTTAAGAAGTTTCATCAAAAAATCTAAAATTTTTAAGTATTATGGTGCGGTAAGCTATAGTGATGTAAGTTATTATGAAATTCTTCTCATCATATTTTAATATACCTATGTATAAATTATAAAGGTGAACAATATCAACAAAATTTAGTATTACCAACATATCACTTATATCCGATTGGCAACGCTAATAAAAAACATTTTTAATATGTTTTTTTTTTTTGATACTCTGTAAGTAATGATGGTGTTGTTAAAATTTTAAAATTCACTTTTATGCTTTTTTCTTGTTATTATTTTGTTTTATTTGTTTTATGTAAGTTAAAAGTTTACTTATTGGGCATATCAATAAAATGTTTCATATCAGCATTGGGTACATATTGGGTACATATGGGTACATACGGTGTATGTAAGTATGCTTGGAATTGGTGCATTACTTGAATTTGAGTATCGTATAAGAAGTTATATGCCGCCGCCGATTTTATAATGTATGTATATATATATTATAAAACTTATACATTTTAGTTTTACTATAAATTTATTTTTTCTGATAACTCTTGGAAATATTTTTAAAATTATTTCATTTGAATTTTTTTTTTTACAAGAAATGTCCACCATTACCACCATTGCCCATTACAAACAAAAAGAAAAAGTAAAAAAATAAAAAGAAAAGTTTAAAAAAAAAATAAAATAATATAAAATATATTATGTTCCATATATCTGAAAAATTTCTTCCGATATTCTATATAAACATTTTCAAGTATATGTATACTTATGTATGATAGTGTAAAGTTAAATGGAAAAATATGTAAATTATTTGTTACAAAATTGCCTATTGGAGGGCATATAGAACATATACTTTAATATAAAAAAGGGAGTCTCAAGTAAACTACGATCTTTGATATACTTTGACATTCCACTGATTATAATATTATAGATTGTTTCAATTTTTTTTCTATAGTTACTACTTTTATTGTTGTTGTTGTCGGCTAATACATACCACTAATTTTTTTTTATTTTGGAATTCAGATTTTTTTAATTTTCTAGAAAAAATACTTACCATATATCAGAATTGGTATCAGGAATCAAAAAAAAAAAAAAAGAAAATGAAAAGTTTAAAATAAAGTAAAGTAAGTCTTTGGTTATCGTATAATTTTTCAATTTTGCAATTTAACAATTTCGTGTTTATTTCTTGTGGTCAGAGAGGAAGCAAAATTTTACTCTTCTATATTTATAATTTTCATTATCTTATAACAAAAACAAAAAAAAACAAAAAAAGGAAACTTCTGAAGTAGTGAATTTTTAATACAAAATTTACATAAAAACAAAATAGAACTATGAAATATTAATAAGAACTACTGTGGAAACCTTAAAAAATTCAAAAGTAATCAGAACCACTATTATACATATATATATATATATAGTTAAATGTTAATGAAAAATATAGTCTCTTTTACTTCATGATTTTATCTTAAAAGTATCCTTACAATATTTTTTTAATAACTATTAATTTGCTTTGCTGTGATTTTTTAAGAATTCGTTTTACAAAAACACCAATTCTGAAATTAAATTTCAATGTCGCCTAACAATTAATCAAGAACTTCGTTTTCTAAAAATATGACTATTAAAAGGTTTTTCTAAAATCAAAATGGAATGTAGGTATACTGTAGTGTCGATTCTATTAGGTAACATTTAGAATTACAAGATAAATTTAACAATGTTATGAATTTCGTTGATTTCCTCCCAGAATTTGAAGTTCTGTATTCGAAAGGAATATTTTTGAATATATTTTTCTTATTATCCTTAAATTATTTACAAAATCTTGTAGCAAAACTTTTACGAACCATAATAAACTGAACTAGTATCTGAAAAACCATAATTTTCCAGTAAATGCAAACTTATGAATATTCCTATATTAAAAATAAATTGATCACATCTATTAATATCAATTTTTATTGATTATCAAAAATTCTAATAATATTATTTTCAAAATTTCTTAATATTTTCAAATTGTAGGCAATTATAAATATTTTTCTTTTATAAAAGATATAACTAAAACTAGAATTCCCTCAAACTAAAAATTACTATGACAGATCAAGAAAAAATAATCTAAACAGGAAACAGGTTCAGAAAGATATCCAATTCATTAAAAAAAATTATCTTGTACCTTAGCTCTTTAATAATGTACTTGATTATTGTTGGTTTTATTTTAATAATAAATTTAACAATCAAATCACCTGTCTAAAAATTCAAAATTTCAAGTATAAAACAAAAAACAAAAAAAAAACCTTTTTTTTTTAAATATACATTTATACAAATATTATATTTAATCAACATTTTAACTCACCTACAAAAATTTGCAAAGCATATGAAAATTTAATGTCCAACAGAAAAATAAAAAAAAAAAAAAACAGAAAAATTTGTATCTATAAAATGAAAAGAAGAAAGAACAGAAACAATTTTAACGATTCTATTGATCTGTCAAATCAAAAATATAAAATAAAAAAAAAAAATAATAAACTTAAGAATTTATATAATGTATCTGTTCAATATAAAAGTAAAAAATCAACCAATTTGATTTCATCTACATTTTATGTTTAATACTCCTACTCTTAGAGCTTCTTTATTTTTTATAAAATGAAATCAATCTAAAGATTCAATTTTTTTTTATTTTGTTTTTGTTTTTATTTTCCATTTTTCTGTTCAAAGTTTAATTCCTATATGTATAATAATGAAGCGCATATATTCTTCATTTATGGAAACTAAAAAAAAGAAGAAAATAAGAAAATTAAAACAAAAATAAAAACCAAAAACACAATCAAAAAAAATCATGATGAAAAATCAACTTTATTAAGATATATCACATGGTCAAAAATGACTTTTCAAAAAATTTTCTTTACTAGCGTATATAAAACTAATATACAAAAAGTAAAAATCTTCAGATTTGTTACATGACAATTTATTATTGAACAGAAAAACTAAAGATATCCCATTATATATTTACATTCATATACTCGTACAAAAGAAAATTCTTATATTGTCTTCATATAATTATGAACAGGTAAAAAACAGATATTATACCTAATTCAGAATTGATTTAAAACAAAAAAACAAAAAAAAAAAACAATAATGATAACAATAATAACAAACAAATCTAAAATTCGAACAATGTACTCTTATAAATACTCTCCATTTAGCCTTCTTCTTTTTTTCGAAAAAAAAAAATACAGGCTTATTATCCATTATTTTATAATAATGAAAAGAAAATAACAAAATAGAGAATGAAAGAGATGGAAAGAGTCAAAGAAAAAAAAAAAAACTTTTGCAATACTGTTTTATCGCTGAGACTTTAACTGAATATTATACGCAATTGGTAGCTATAAATAACAATAAAAGAACAACTAACGATTGAAAAAATAAAAATACAAAAAAAAAAAAAACAAAAAAAATAAACCGCGAGCTAGTGTTTGACTACTTTTATTCACTGTCTATAATTTTAGCTAATTGACATTTCTTTAAAAATTTATTAGAGGCCTAAAGCATTAGTTATTCACCACACTTATCTCTTTCCTTTTCTTTTTCTTTAATTTTTATATTATGTTGTATTTTGGTTTTTGGTTTTTGATTTTTTTTTTTTTGAAACTGAAAAGATTTGTTTTGAACAGTTAAAAAACAAAATTAAATAAGAAATTATTAATGTTTTAAGACAGGATGATATGTAAGTTAAGAAAGTAAAAGCAAATTGTGATCGTTAAATAAAAAAAAAATATTGTTTATTTAGAGAATATTTAATTATTATTTAACGATCTTCGATAATTATTATATGTAAAAAATTGTTATCCGATGAATATATAAATACATACTCGTATATATGATATTAAATACAATAACAAACTTTTGTTTTAATACAAATATAATATAATTTTTTAAAAACTTTATCTTAAGACTTCAGTTCTAAACAAATTTTTTAGATAAATGGCTTTAGGCTTTAGTGTGATGTTGTATTTTATCTTTATTTGCCTTGCTTCTTATTCTAACTTGCCTCTTAGTGAGGTTTCTACTCAAAGAAGAAACATCCGGTTTGCACCCCTTTATATATATATGTATATGTTATATCCTCACTTACGTCAGTGCCTCTATTAACACTTGACATATATATGAGGGTTGCAGTACATAATATACTACATACAACATTTAGACTTTAGGCTTTATTGCACTAGTTTGATATACATAATACAATTTATGAAGATATGATCTAGAGATTATTTTTAAATTTTTTAAAAATGGTTTTGTAAATTTGTAACTCTAGCTATTTCTTTAGAATTAAAAATGTATAAAACATGTATTAGACGCCGGTTATTAACTGTAATATAATAAATTATTTATTTGATCATTATATACCATTAAAAATATATAATAACCCTGTATATTATTTCTAAATTTAAAATTAAACATAAATTCTTCGATTTTTTTTTTTTTTTTGACATTTTTGCTATTTGTTGACAGTGTCACATTATTATCATCATATTATTGGTGTAAGTACGGAACAAATGTAGAAATTAAATAAAAAAGAAATCAAAAGAAAATCAAGAAAAAACTATGGACAAAAAGTCGAAAAAAAGATAAATGTTTTTTACATGTTCTTTTGATTTGACACAACAAAATTTTAAAAAACACAAATTTTGGACAAAATAAAAAAAGAAAAATAAAATATTTTGAAAGAATCATAAAATACAAGAAGTACCACAACAACGAAAAAAAAAAAACAAATACTAAATTCAGGTGTTCAAAAGATGAAAAAAAAAAAACTTCACCAGAGTTATTCACGATTTTTAATATAAGCAAATAATATACACAATATTTTTATAATGGCAATAAGACAATTTTCCGAATTTATTTCCTCTTTAATATTCAATAATCCGAAAATAATATTTTTTCTCTTTTTGTCTTAATTTTATTTAATTTAATCACATATTTGAAACATCAATAAACACCATACCCTATTGTATATAACACGAACTCATAATTTTTCCTGGAAGACATTTTTGGAACAAAAAAAAAAAATTTTCAACACGACAATCAACAACCAATTCAATGGTTGTCCATTGATTGTAATATAATTTGTTCAATTATAGACCTCTTAAATTAAAGAGATCTCATAAAATACTATAAAGAATTCGGAATAATAAAAACAAAACAGGAAAAAAGTAAATAAATTTCAGCACTTTTCACTGATTTTGGGCCAAAATTATTTTTTACACATGTTCATACAGTCATTGCAAATTTTCAATTTTACATGAAAAATGGTGCAGTCACAGAACGCCCGAGGAAATAAAGCCCGCGCGATTTAAATACAAAACGTTTGGAATTAACGCCCGTTGACTTTAAATCCTTTTCAAAAAAGGAAAAAATTGAAGTGAGTCAAAAGTCTCAATGGGACCATGTCAGCCAAATAAAATCCAGTCAAATGAAATACCAGACTCATGATAGTAACCATCGTATTACTCAGTGGGCTTTAATTATTTTTCGAAATGGACTTAAAGCCCACGATCTAGTGCAATTAAGACCCGTGGGCTAATTCAAAACTCGCAAATGCATATATCTAAATATTCTGTAAAAGGTGTGTAATCCTGATTTTGAATTCAATTCTAAAATCCCTCCCAAAATGTATGACAATAGGAGTATTACTTATATACATATTTTTTTTGGAAAAAGCATTTAACTCTGATTTTGTAAGCAACTGTTGAATTCCTTCCAATTCAGAATCTCACACATATACATATTAGTAAATATTCTGGAAAAAGTGGATACCCCAATTTTTATTCAAAACTCTAAAATCCCTACTAATACGTTTGTCCTACATATTCTATTACTCTCTTTTTTTAATAACAAAAAATAGTGTGGGTCTTAATTCCAATTCAAAAGGAATTACAGCCCACAGATTTTAATTCCTTTTAATTGTGGGCTTTAATTTCAATTCAAAAGGGAATTAACGCCCGCAAGCTTTATTTCCTCGGGCGTTCTGTCACTACATCATGAAAAATATTGGTTAATAATATAATTCAGAAAAGAAATAATGAGAGTAAAAGAGAAAGAAATATGTTTTAAAGTAAAAGAATTACGTACGTATGTTATTCTAAATCAAAACATACATATATATATATATATACAAAAATATTGAAATGTAATTAATTAAGTGAAAATAGAGTAAAATTTACTGAATTTGTAAACTCATTTGTTTATTTTATGTTAAAAAAATGTTGTTTGTTCTCCGGGAACAATAAGATACAATATAATGAAAATCACAATTATGTACAGACTGTAAGAAAAAAAAGTGTTTAAAATTGAAAAGATCAAAATACACTAAAAAAGAAAATATGTGGACTAAAATTTTGAAGTTTATACTAAGAATTTCACTTAGTATAGGTATAAAAATTTATTAATATAAGTATTCAAATAAGTAATCATTTTTATTTTGCGATTAAACTAATTTATTATGAAGAGTGAAGACTGATAATTAATTTATTACTGATAAAAATTTTTGATTACCATATGTATTATTTTTAACGTTCGAATTTAATTACGGGTTTTAACAGATTTATTTATAAAATGCTAAAAATAAAAAAAAATGCTACAAAAAAAAATAAGATAAAATGAAAATCAGATCTATTAACTCAATTTAAATTCATTTTAAAAACTATTTTATTTAGTATGCAATAAAAATATCTCTTTGAAAACCGCTTAGTTTAAGACAATAAAGTAATTTTTTTTTTCACGAAAAATTAAAAATAAAGTGATTAGAAACCTATTTAAGATTAATTTAAACTGACTTCAATAATAATACCATGCTTTAATACCAATTCTTTAATATAACGGTATTTCCTCATGTTTAAATTTATAAAAATTTATTTTTCACGTTCTTTTCTTTATTACTTCCTTTTTTAAAATAAAAAAAAAAAAATTTTTGTTTTTTATTTTTGTAATTGATACTTTCAACTAAACGATCAATTTTCAACTTATTGAAAGTGATTTTTATTATATTGTTATTTGAGTTTTTTTCCTCTTAACACTTTTTATGCATTTTCTTTTTTTTTTTTTTTTGGTTTGTTAATTTTTAACACGATACACGATTGATATAAATTTTAGACCAGACCAAATAATACGTACCTATATGGTAATAAATGGTGATAATAATAAATTGGCGCATATTATTTTTGGCATTTTTTTTTTTTTTTTTTTTGACTTTTTATTTTTTTTTACTCAAATTTAATCTGAAAACGATAAGAAAAAGACACAACAAAGAAAGAAACAGAACAAGAAAGATACTTTCAATAAATTTCAAGTAAAATAAATTTTCTTTTTATGTTTTTTTTTTTGGTCTTAACGGGAATACAAAAAAAAAAAAAGAAATATAAAATAAAAAATAAAAACACAAATTGTAGTAATAATAATAATAGCTGTAATAAAGTGGTAGATTATACAATATAAAGTATCTTAAATCTATTGTTAACTATCGAATTTTGATTAACGGATGTTATATAAAATAAGATTCACGTTTATATATATATATATATCTGTAGATAATATGATAGGTTCATGGGTCGGTAATTTTTAGTATTCCCTAAAAAAAAAAAGAATCATCACATAATAATAATATATGATGGTAGGGTGTTTTATTCAATTCATTGTAATTTATGCTAAGATCAGGTTTTTATTTCTATTTTTCAAAATTCGAATACATATTATATTTGATATCGGTATAGAATAGATAGAAAATGGATATGTAGATAAATGTTTAAAAATTTCTTTTATTATATTAACTGTACTATGATTTATTTGGGAAATTTTACGGATTTTAATAATAACACATGTCATAGATGAGGATTAACGTCTTTTCATTGTTTAAAGTTTTTCTGAAACATAATAATCGGTATAATATTAACATAATATGTTTTTTTTTTGTTTGGATACGAGTATTTGTAGATTTGTTAAGGGAATTAAAATTAGTTTTAACTTTTTTGTTTTTTTTTTTTTGGTTTTAATCCATTGTAATGAAAAATGTTTACAGAAATGCATATAATTTTTTAAGTTTAAACTTTCTTTAAAAGTAATAAATTTAAAAAAAAAAAAATTGGTGATGTTTTGATAAGTTTAATAATTTATTTAAAATAAATTTTTGCTTTACATAAAAAAAAAAAAAAACAGTTTTTATCGCTTCAAATTGAAATTTATTTAAAAAGCTTCTGAATTAAAGAAATTTAATTTTTTTTTTTATTTTAATTCAAATGAGACATTTTCTATTTTATTTACATTTTCATCATAAATTTTTATCATCATTTAAGAATCATTTGATCCTAAGATTTATTTACAAAACATAGCCGTACTTAGTTCAAGTATATATTCAGATATGTATATATTTGTTTTTTAAATAAATTATTATATACTTTGGGGTTACTTTAAGAAAATCTGTCTAAGTTACGAGTATTTAAATATTTGAAATTTGAAATTTTTGATTTTTAATAGCACTTAAACAGGTGGTAGTACAAAAAAATTTTCTGAAATAACTTTTTGAAAGATTCTTATTCTCTAAAAATTGCAAGGTTCTGTCTAAAACCGCGATAAGAAATAAAGGAAGCAATATTTTCAAAAATTTTCGGAACAATAAATGTAAATATCAAATTTTTTAAATAAGGGTAAAACGCGAATTGCTGTCGTTTGGCGTTTTAAAACTGGAAAAATATTAAGCACAATCTGATATATAGACATTTGAAAATAGGGCTTGTTCAAAATTTGAAGGACTCTAGCTCTGTAACGGATATGATTACATAAAAGAATTGTTTTACAACATTTTTATTTTTAAGATACCTATCCATGATTCGATGGATTCACTTTTTCAAATTTTATTGTTCTATATCTTTAACTGTCTAAAACTTTTGTAAACAGACGGAAAGAATGGACTAAGAAAATTTTTCTCAATTTTTTTGAAAAATATGATCAAAATATGCAACATTATTCCAACATTAAATTTTAGATATTTAATTTTAAACTATAACTTAAGTCCATTTACACTTTTCTTATAAAAGTATTTTTATTTTAGTATTCTAAAGTATTTTAAAACAAAAAATATTAATTAGAAGAATGCTTTTTAAAATAATGTTTTACCAATATTTAATTCTGTATTTATTTACCTTTCCCTAGAAAAAAAATGAGAAAATACATACTCTGGAATATTTCTTCTTTTACCTTCATTATTTTAAAGAAATTTATAAAAAAACAATTTATATATTGTCTAAGGCATCGAAAACATTTTCAAAAATTAAGTAAAGTCTGTGATCTAATGGTTAAACACTTGTTTTAGCAACCGTTGAAGTGTGGGTTCAAATCCTGCGTACAGTTCGTAAAAGCCATTTCTGGGAAAATTACTTTTTCAGTAATTTTTGTAATAAAAAAAAACTAAATCACCTTACGGTAAATACATGCCATAAAAATTTTTTTTTTAATGCATTTCTCTGCCACATAAATGTGGACAGGAAATTACGCAGCCTTTTCTGTTTAAGCTTGGCTGTAAATGTCTTAAACTGTAATAACTCTTACGATGTGTGTGGGGTTCGAACCCGCACTCCCTCGGTGTTTACAGCGTATTGCATACGCTCTTATCAGCTAGGTCACCGAGGCCCCTACCATAAAATATAAATTAAATAAATAATATTCTAATATAATATAATGAAATGTATTTAATGGTATGAAAACAGCATTTTGTTTGTGCAATTTGTTCTTTGTAAGAATAAAGCACCCATTTAAACCAATTAACCAGGTAACATTTATTTTAGTATTAACTTTAAAATTTGAATAATTAGACATTTTGTCTTATTCTAAATGAAGATCTACTAAAATTAACTTTTGGCTTATTCCGTACTTCAAAATTTGAAAATAATTTATTAAAAAAAACTTTAGGTTTTATTTCATGTAAAATGTGAATGTTATTCAAATATATATATAACTAAATTATATTTTTAACATTTACTGCAAATTTGACTAACTATATAGAAATATCTAAATATAAGACAATATTAGTATTATTAAATCACCATGTATAAAATTTATCAAAATTAATTAAAAATAGTAAAAATAAACTTTAACTATTATGTCTAAAGCTATAAGGTACAGACGGGAGATCAAAAATGGAAGAGTTGAGACAAAAATCTCGGTAGAACGATCTACATGTGTGCACACTTGTGCTCTATCGTAGATTTCTACATCAACTTTACCGAAAATATATTTTGTTAGATATGATGTCTCTTCAGTGCTTACGTTTTTCTAGAATGATTGAAACTCTACCGTAGATATTCATGTAGTTCATGAAGTTTTACAAATTTTATTTTTTTAAAACCCACCAATATTCAAAGTATTTATGTATGTATTTTTCTATAGATAAATGGGTAAATATTTTGTTTTGTAAACAATGGTTTCCTTATCAATAAATAAGGCAAATATATTATATATTTATTCGTCGTTTAAATAATATGAGTTTATTTCCGAGTTAAAAGTTAAGTAGTTACCTTAACTTAATAAAGAAGAATATTTTAAATAATAAAACTATTTTTAAATATATTATTTTAATAATTAATAAAATTATTATTTAACTTTTCCAAACTAAAAATTAAAACTTGAATGGTATATATATAAAAAAAATTTTTATACGAATTTGAAACGTCAACCCTCAACTATTCATATATAACATACGGCAGCTACGAAATTTTTTAATTATTTCGAACTTTTTTTTTTTCAAAAAAAACTGATCTCTTTTCCATTAAACTCAATTTATTGCTCTACCATAGATCTACCATAGCGAAAAAATACGTACACCGTGTAAACAGTCGCTAGAGAAAAACTTACAGCTCAACGAAAAATTTTCTCTATCAAAGTAGAGTGAATTTTCTTTAAAGTTACACTCCTTTGTATACACATTTGGTAAGAAACTACCGTAGGAAACTTTTATTTCCATAGAGCTCTATCAATTATATAGTCTGTCTTGTGTACTTATACTTATGTAGCTTAAGAATTTATTTTAATATAAAATATCGAATAACATAAAAAAATGTAAACTATTATATTTAATGTAATCACTTAATTATTATATAATTGATTTTTTTAACTTAAGTAACTTTTTAAAGTTATACATTTAGCTGTTATACAATAATGATATTAAAAAGTTATTTAAGATTTTATTCCTGTTCTACCTATATTCGTATACAATTATATGACCCTTCACACTTTGTTCATTAACAGAATACAGATATCCTTCATATAACATTTTAAGTAAAATTTATAATACAATTTAAAAAAAAAAAGAAAATCCGTATAAAAAATTAATATTTAATTAATTAATTCGCAATATTAAGGAAAAAAAAAAAAACAAAAAAAAAACATCCATTGAAATTAATTTAATAATAATTGATTTAAATATTTTAAACAAATTGCTTTTAAAAAAAACCGTTTTTTTTTTTTTTTTCATACCATCTCTTTTTAATTTAATTTATATGACCATGAAAAGTTTTAAAACAATCATAAACCTATTATTACTTTTATTTAAACTTTAATTTATTTTTTCTTTTATTTAAAATTTTTTTTTTTTTTTAATATATACAATCCAACAATCCACATGGTCATAGTTCAACCCTGATTACCATCATTGACTATAATATACATATATATATACATATAAATATAAAAACATTTATAATACATATATATATATACCGTAATTACCTGTAATTAATCAGATTTCAATAATCGTATTTTAATAATTTGTCATCGTTAAAAATTGTCACATGAATATTTATAATATTTAAAAATCCTGTCTCAATGGTGTTTTTCTACACGACTGGTGTTTATCCACTGTCCAAGTTATGTAAATGAATTAACTATACACAGAACTCTTCATAATATAATATGTATATGTATATGTATATGTATATATGAAAATAAATATGGTGTATTTTAACCAGGAAATATTATATATATACAACATACACGTATTTTCTGTAACACTGTATGTGTTGAGTGATTGTTATTATTAATGTGCAGTTTTTTTTTTTGTTTTTTGTTTTTTTTTTTGTTTTTTGTTTTTTTTTTTTTTTAAATATTGAAAAATAAAAATTACTTATTGAGTTAAAAATGATTTGGAATTTTTTTCAATATTTAAATTTATTAATCGAAATATTAAAAGTTTTTTAAAAAAAAAAAAAAAATATATGTCAATATTTTCCACGATTTAAATGTTTTCAATTTTTTTTTTGTTTGTTTTTTTTTTTTTTTTTTTCTGAACGAATTAAACGCATTTCGATGTTAACCTACACACACATTAAAATATAAAATAACAGTTTTGTTTTTTTTTTTTTGCCACTATTTTGTGTATTGAGTAACAATTAATTTTAAATGTAAACACCATTTTTTCAATTTACTTTTTTATGATAAAAAAAAAAAAACAGTGTTAAATTGAAAATTTATAATAATAATCATAATTTAACTTTTCAAAACTTTATTTATTTATTTATTTATTTTTTTTTTTTTTGTTTTTTTCTGAATTTTTTAATTTTTTTAACCTAAACAAAAATTCACTGATCATAAATAAATCAAAAAAAAAAAATATATATAAAATAATTTTGAATAAATTTTCTCGTTCTGATATTGCAAGACATTTAAAAGTATGTGCCCAAAAAAATAAAAAAAAAATAAAATTAATTATTGGTGGTTGGTCTGATAATTTTAATTTTATAGAAAAATTAGACTACAATATTTTTTAAACTTATTTTTGTGAATTAATATTCATCTTGGTGCTCACAATAGAACAAGTGTTTCTCAACTTTTAATGGTAAAAAAAAAACGAGTGGAAATAAGGGCGTTTAATAATAAAGAAAATGCAAAGTGACAGGAAAACGCAAGGAAGTTCAAAAATGGAGATTTCTTTAACGATTTTGTAATACCTAATTTAAACATAAGATTTAAAAATTTGATATCTTTTACAATGTTTTTAATATATTGTTAGGGATTTAATAATATAGTTACCAAAATATGTATCTTAAATACAAAATTAAATTATAAAATAAATGTCCAGAGTTTATGTGAAAATTCTTTACATCAATTTATTTTAATCATTTTATTATATGCAATTATTAGTAGATTTATATTATTTATAACCCAACAAAAGTATTCTGTGTTTTGATTTGTTATTAATTAATTTTATTACCGTATATTCTTAAAAAAACCGACATGAACTTTTTGTCTTGTATATAAGTTCTAATTAAGAGAAAATCTTTGGAATTTTCTTTTCGACTATATGACTATATTTGAAAATGAGAGTCTACATAGTTGACATTAAATTATATTTTGATTATCATTTTTGTTTTTCCATTCTTTACAACTATTTAGCCCTAAAACTATCTTAATCTATAACTGCTACTACTTTTTTTTATTAACTATTTAGAGTTTTTTTTTTTTTTTGTAAATTTTATGTATTCTATATATCTCCCAAAACTCTTCCATAATCAAATCTTCTTCTTCATTTTCTATTAATTTTATTAATTGATTTATTAATTGCTTTATTATTTTTTATTCAAAAAAAAATTCAATAATTCAAAAATTAAAAAAATTATTTAATAACCGAAATGATTAACATCCTAAACGTTATTCGAAATAACTTTTTATGCAATTTGTTTTTTTTTTTCCTCTCTAAAAATAATCATTTCAAAGTCCTTCCTTAATTATTCATAACTCAATTATTAGTTGAAAAATAATGTAACAACTTTCTGAGAAATACAACATTAATTTAAAACTAACAAGTCTTGATGTCTTAAACTTAAGTGTAAACTTCTGTTAATAATATTTATCTGATTAATCAATATAGATGCATATATATATTATTATCTATAGGTATTAAAAAAAAAAAAAATTTATATATAGGTGTGCCTTAATAGAGTCAAATATAAATTTATTTATAAAACAACAAAAAAAAAAAAAAAAAAATTATTTTTACAAATCTATAGATATATAATAAATCGGTTTCTTTAAATGGATTAAAATCAGAACAACTTCCAAAATTTGATAATAATTTTAAAATTCTCTTTAAAAAAGAAAAAACAGCAAAACAAAAAAAACTAAAAACAAAATATAGGAAAAAAAAAATAATTTCAATTCTAGTCAAATAAATAATAAATATAATTGCCTTGCAATTTTACTTTATTATTTTTTATTTATTTATTTTTCTTTTTTATATTTACAAAAAAAAAAAAATAAAATAAAAAAGAAAAAGAAAAATTCAATTAGAAATTCGTTAAAAAATAATTTTCACATGGCGCAATTTTTTTTTTTCTTTTTATTTGATTTTTTCTAACAATAGAAAGAATCTTCAGATATTTTTAATGCTATTGTTCTTTTCTTACACCTGAACTTTACCAACTTGTTTATTATTTATTATAATTTATTTACTTTGTTTTATTTCAAATTTTTTTTTTTGTTACAGTTCTGATGTTTTTATTTTTTTGATTTTAATTTTCTATATTTCTTTTTTGGAATATTCCTGTATTTACAGCCTTAAACAAAATCGATGAAAATCGATATGAAATTACATAAACTGCAAGTAGTAGGTGCTAAAAGCCTTTAGTTTTTGTTTTTTTTTTTTTTTATCATACCACAAAATAAAAATAAAACAGTTAAGATAAGTTTTTTTTTGTTTTTGTGTTTTTTTCGAATTTAAATTCGAAAACAATACTAACTTATTGAACATGAAAAATTATGAATTCCCTGCAACAAACTTTAACTTAAAGGACTTTACTATTTTTTAATACTTATTGTATTAATAGTTCTTAATTTGAGAGACCAGCTGTTCATGAATTTCAATATATAAAAATTAATGAAGATACTAAATTTTGTCATCCTTTGAAATTTTTATTCACCGTTTTTATTTAAATTAAAGAGATATTAAGATTTTAATTTACAAAATTTTTGGGATTTGTTTTTTTTTCTGTTTGTTGCACATGCCTCACAAACTTTCAATTTTATATTGATTCATTTTTATAAACTACATAACTGTAATATATATTAATGCTTTCGGCTATTCTGTTTTTTTTTTTTATTCTTCATGTCATTTGCATTCGTAAATTTTCTTTGAATTTCATTGAAAAAGATTGAATTTAGAGAGATAAAATTAAAAAAATGTTAATTGAGATCGAACATTACCTCATATTTTAAATTTGAAAAAATAATTCTCGTACCAGACCACACGTGGGAAGTCACCAATCACCATTCTTTTATTATTATTTTTTTGTAACGGACTGTGTCATATTGAAGGTAATCACCAAAATTTCGTGCTGAAATATGCTATTTTTCAACGAAAAACAGTAACAAAAGCAAGAGACCGAATTTTTACAATAAAAGAGAATTATTGGATAGTGGGAATGGAAATAAGTTATTATTTCAGTAATACCTTATTTAAATTCTAATGTCAATCTGATCTTCTTCATTTTTAGCTTCACGTTAAAAGTGACTTTAATATATTCAATTATTTTTTAAAAAATTTTTTTCTACCATTTTATTTTATAAAATTTGACTATTGACTATCTGAATTTAACCAATTTATTTTTTATCTTATGCTGACTTAACGTTTTGTTCGGTATTCTGGTCAAAAAAAATCAAAACAAATGGTCACTTTGAAAAATAAAAGAACAGATGGTGAGAAATTTTAAACTATATAATAAAAAATTAATCCTTCTTTTTTTTTTTAAATAATTTTCATGATGATACAATCAAACAACCAATAGTTGAGCATTTATTGCACTTATTGCAAGAATTTTTAGAGACTTGAACAAAGCATACACTTATTTTTTTTTCTACCAAAAAAAAAAAAAAAAAACAAAGAATAAAAAAAAAAATTTTAATATTTTTTTTTTAATATAATTTTTCTGATTTTCAATATAAAAACTGGTGAACTGGTAATGATTTCAAGAAAATTTATAAAGAATTTATCATTTATTTGTTTTTGTTTCGGCAAAAAAAAAAAGTAGTAAATATTTTGTTCAGATGCATTTTTTTTTTCCTTTATTATTGAATTTCAGTGATTTATTTTGTTATTCAAAAACAAAAATAAAAACAAAAAATTTTTTAAAAAAACTAAAATATTCTGCCCAATTATAAAATATGTTGACCCAGTCCTAATAGTGTTTATTGGAAAAGTAATAAAACAAAAAAATAAAAAAAATATCAAATAAGTTTTCGTAGTGGTTAAGTGATAATAGTTTTTTTTTTTTTTTATTATTGAAAAAAAAAGTATTTATATATATTGCAACATTTGTTGGAATACCGTTATATAATACAATTCAAATATTTTTCAAATGTATTTACGTAACTGTAAAAAATTTTCCAAACAAGCTAATAAACTCCTTAAAATTTCTTAATAATTTCAATTAGAATTTTCTTGGACTTAAGTGTTATTTTCGTGTCCTCAAAAGGTTCCAAAATTGAAAATTTTTTTTTAATGTGAACCATGCACTTCACAGAATAATAAATCATCATCACAGAACCAGAACCAGAGTCATCAATTTATAATGGAAGATTTCATATAAACATATAAAAAATTAAGAAATTTGGAAACTGTAACATAATATTAAAACTTAGAAACTTGAAACTTGGAAAATCAAAAAGAGTCAATAAAGCACCTATATATTGTAATTTCAATAAAGTTATCAATTAGAAATAAAGTTCGAACTTATTCAAGATCTTAACAAGATTTTCTAATAAAAAAAATAAAAAGCTATTTTTTACTGTTGAAACCTACATTTTTTACTGTTACAAAAAATACTGATTTACAAACATTATATTTCATTATAGGTACCAGTAGAAAATTGCATTTATTGCAAATTTTTTGTTTTTATTATAAATATTTCATAATTTTAAGTAAAGATATACCGTTAACATTTAAACAATTGAGGGAAAAGAGTATAAAAAAAAAATAATATTTTATATAAATATTTCCGAATTGTTTTCAGGTTGGCAAGTCATATAAACCATATAATCGCAAATTGTAGTAATGCTATAAAATCACCAAGGTATTAACTCTTGGACCACCAGTAGAGGTACTACTTTAATTTTGTTTTTCATTTTTTTTTTCAGATTTATCAATTTTTTATTTTTTTTATTTTTATGTAATTTCGCGACACTTCACTATAAAACAATGGAAAATTGATTTGCAAAAGATATGAAAATTCATGAGAATAATAATATCAGGAAGATATAAATTTGCTAATGGAGTTTTGATACAAGTGCAAAGTTTTTTTTTTTTTTGCATTGTAATAAATTTTTAATATTGTATAATATAACAAAAATAAAAATAAAATATTGATAGATACCGAAATAATATTGTGCTCTATTGATTTTTTTTTTTTTTTTTTTTTTTTGAGTTTTTATTAAATAATTTTAAATAAAGCGATAATAAAAGAAAAAAATTCTATAAAACTTACAATTTAACGAAATATTCTCAATATAGGAATAGAATTTGAACTAGGAAGCTATAATATATATAATTTGAAATAATTGTTTCATGATGTTTCATGACTTTCAAAATAAATAAAGTAAATCCTAAAAAAAAAAAAAACAAGGAAATCCTATTATAGTATCCACAGCTGATGGGTGGCACTAAACAATATTTTATTTGCCTTATACATAATAGATTACCTATAATATAAATATTTAACTACACAAATATCAAGTGTAAATAAGATTAATTTATAGCACATAGGTTAAATACAATCTTATAAGTTATAGAATATTCCAATATCCCTAATACATATAATAAATCAACAACTTTCATAATACCTTATATGAGTTATAATATAAAATTATAACAAAATATGAATTAGAATAGTATCGATTGCAATTGTAATTTAAGCAATTCTAAATCACGTGATAATACCTCGACTGGTTCACGTTATAATAATTGAATGGGAATTTTTAGAGATTAATTCTAATAATAACAGCAGTGTATACCCAACATCCAACTTCACTTATCCATTATCCACAAATTTCTCATTTTTCCATTATACAATCCCTCGTGAGTCGTGGGATTCAATACATACCAGTAATTTAAGCCACTGGACAATTTTGTAACAAAAAAACGTATAAAAAAAAAAACAAAAAATTAAACTTAAAATTTGGACAAACATTTTTAATAAGATATCTGTCATTTGCAAATGAAATCAAGCTTTGAAATTTAAAAAATTGATTTGAAATTAAAAAACAAGTTCAATAGAACTTTAGTTGTACCCAATCGAATATAGAAGTTTTTGAGAGCTTATGGGACTTTAACACAGTAACGGATTAGGAAATATAAATAAATTCTTTCAATAAAATTAATTTTCAAACTTATTAAAAATTATTTTTACTTCTTTAAATTTTTTAATTAGGTTATCCGAATTAAAGTAAAAGTTTTGTAAACAGACGATTATTATTTGTATCCCAGTCGAAAAATCATAATTATGTAAATACTCAATGCTCAAATATGTAATTGCTTATTTAATTGTTCAAATTTTAATCTAGAAAGATTTTTCGTAATTTACAATAAATAGTGACAATTGAGGAATTAATAACACTTTTAAAACACCAATCAAATGTTTTACTTTAATCTAAAGATATCCTGATCTAGTTGCAAATCTTGTTCAAATAAAATAAAATCATAAGTTAAATGAATTATTTGTATTTTATCAAACAACAAATTTAAAAATAACTTCTATCCTCCTACAATTTAATCCTAATATATCACTCCTACAATTAAATCTTAATAAAATAGTCAAAAAAAAAAAACTAATTAAGCATCTTATACAACAAACATAATTCTTATCAAAAATCTTATACAACAAATCAAAAATTATTGACCAAACTACTACAAGAATTATATAAAATTGACTGTCTGAGCTTAAAGGGCATGATATATTATGATATTGTTAAAAAAGGTTCCAGTTAAACCTTTTCAGAAATTTACTATTCCAAATGTAACTTGAAAAAATGCAACTCAGCTAAGCTAACTAATTTAATAAAAGATCAGATACCACATCTTAGAAAAAAATTCACTCATAAAAATTATAATTAAAAAACCTAAAAGTATGCAATAATATCAAATATTTTTCCTTGCTTCAATTTCATACCGTTGCTATCAAATTAATTATATAAAATATTAATTATACTTCAAAATATAATCTCAAAATCGATTGATTAATTTGATTTAAAAAAAAAAAAAGAAGATATTTGGTAAATAAACTTCGGGTTTAATTGGAACTCCCTAAAAGTCAATCGCCACCGTTAAATCTCTACCCAAAAATCTATAGTTAGTTTAATAAGGAATCAATAAGACACAAAATATCAGAAAAAAAAAAAGATGTTGTTTTAAAGTATTTTATTTTGCACTTTTTTTTTTCATTATCTTAAAAGCCAGAATAAATTGAAAGTCTTGAATTGTCTTTTATTTGGTTTTTTTTTTTTTTTTTTGCAGTTAAAGATAATTATTTCAATATCACCCCAGTCGCGTACACACAATATATAAAAAACAAAAAAAAAATAAAAATAAAAGTTATGACTGCCTTAAGATATACGAAAATAAAATCAAAAAAAAAATTGTATGGAATTGATATGGTCTTGTATTCCTCTTGCTTCATACCTTGCGGATAAAAATAAATTTCTTCTTCTTATTAGTTTTTTTTTTCGCCATCGAAAGTTTGCTTGTTTTGTGTTTTTTATTTTTGGTTCGAATTCTTTCGATTTTCGAAGACAATAATTTCAAAAATACACAAGAAAATTGTATACAGCAAACAAAAAAAAAAAAAAAAAAACAAATGAACCTTTTCAGTGGGCAGATTTAAATCAGACTTTAGTTGTTGTCGTCATTTTGTGACATTTGGCACGCTTTCGCCTGCTTTTTTTTGTTTTTTTTTTTTGTTTTTTCATTTCATAAAGCAAAGCACAAAGAAGAAAAAAAAATTTATTACTTTTTTAAATTATTTTTAAGTTTTTTCTTTAATACTTTCATTATACATATTATATATAACGTAAACGTATAACGTATATATACCATCCAAAATTTAACTTTAACTATTTACCAAAATATTTCCAACAAACTAACCAATCGACTAACAAATTTTTTTTTTTTTTTATTATTATATATTGTATATCTTTAATACATCACTATATAATATTCACCCAGTAACACTTATTCAAATATTTTAGTACTTGTTTAACTTACCCAGATCCATTGATTGTTGGTTCGCTCAATAATAACATATACAAAAATATGCGAAATTATTGTATTTTTCTTAAATAAAGCCACATAACGGATGCGTGGGGTGAAAGGGTTACAGTTTTCTTTTTGGGTGAAATTAATGCTCAAATCGTATTATAAATTCTGTTGTATTCTTATAAATTTTTTTTGTTATATACAAAAAAAAAAATGACCAAAGTTAAAATATCACTATAAAAGGGAACCAAAAAGAAATAAGGAGAATAAAGTGTTTACCTGTTGAACCTATATATTTTATATTGTACTCGTATAACATTAAATTTAAAACGAACGCAATGCAAAAAAAAAAAAAAAAAACAAAAAAAAAATCTTTGCTTATTTTAATTTCCAATTTTTTGTGTTTTGAAACCAAAAAAAAAAAAAAGTAAAATAAGAATAATTCAAGTCCATAAAATTTCCTACACCTTCTCCTAAAAAAACTAAAGCAAAACAAAATTAAAATATTTAAGAATTAAAATGAATCAAGATTAAGCCATTCAACCATTTTTTTTTATCGATTTTTTTTTTTTTTTTTTTTGTTTCTTATTTTTTAATATTGAATCCATTAAAATATATAAAGTGAAATAAAAAGTAATATAAAAATATTTTTTCCGTTCAGATGATTGATGGTTGCATTTTGTATCAAAAAAAAAAAAAAAAATCCAACTATACAAAAAACAGTTTTATATATTCAATGTACTTCATAACTCATAACTAGAGTATTGTATTTAAAAGTTGCCGCTAATGGTTCATAAATACAAAAAAAAAAATAAAAAAAAAAAATAATTTTTTCGCTTAGTTAAAGGGTCAAAAAATATATCTGTTCATTCTGTTTTTTATCTATCATACATAATTATTTTGACTTTGAATAGAATTTTAAAGTACCAGATCTATATATTTTACAATTCAATAATTTGAATGATTATGAATGATATCAAATCATCGATAATCCGTATATTGATCTTAAATGGAGCAAATCAAAGATTCTTCCGTAAATATATAGATAGTTTTATTTTTATTTTTATTTTAAATTTATACCATTTTTGTATATATTTTGTATTTTTGTTGCCTGTCGTAATATTAGATAGATATATTCTTTATTGGATATATATTTATGTTGAACAATCATTGTTATCAAAAGAAAAAATTAATTTAAATGGCATTGAATGAAAATATAACTTAAAATATTAAAAAGAAATAAAAAAAAATAAAATTTTACTTTCTGAGTAATTCAAAAATTATATTTAATTTTTTTTTCCTTTTTTTGTTTTTTTTTTTTTTGTTTTTTTGAATTATTGTCAAAATATTTTTTGATGATCAAAGGTTTAAAAACCGAGTTTTATTTTTGCTTTATCATTGCGTAAATAAAATACGGTAAACGGTTTAACTGTTATTTAATGTTTTATATTCTTTTTGTTTTTTTTTTTTTTTGTTTTTTGTTTTTATTTTTCAATTATTTAAAAATCAGTTAAGCAGTCAGTCAGTCAGTTATAAGAAATCAATAATAAATGGTATTAAAAAATAAGGTGCACTTTTAATTAAAAAAAAAAAAAAAAAAAAAAAAAAAAAAATTAAAAAACTGATTTTCAATAATAATATATTGTATATCTATACTAAAAATTATTCTGCATCAAACTGTTACGTCCCATCGAGCATCAATAATCATCAATAAAAACGCACAGAACGAATTTAGATTAAAATGCTTTTAATATATTTTTTTTTTTTCGGATTTTCTATATGAAAATTTTGGATGAATATTTAATTATATTTTTTTGGTCAGATTTGATCTTTTGACTTTTCTTTATTTTTTAATTTTTTTCTTATTTAAAAAAAAAAAAAAAACAAATGAACAAGTAGCTTAAACAGTAGATAGTTATTTTATGTGGGTAAGGAATTTAAATAAAAATTTCAATATAGAAGTATTCAAAAGACATACATAATATTATATAAGGTAAGACCTTGATTAAAAGTTCAATTAATAAAAAAAAAAAAAAGATGCGATTATAATTTAATATAATAAAGTAAATCATAAACTGTGGAATTTACTGGTCATGTGCATTTTAATATTGATATTGAACTTTTGAAACATCTGATTCTTTTTATTAATATTTACATATACTTATATTATGCTTATACATTAAATATAATAAAAATTAATAAATTTTACTATATTTAGTTTTTTATTGATATGTTGAATTTACAGGGCTATTTTAAAATTCATGATATTTATATTTTAACATAATTTTTATGACTTATTGCCAAAGTACAATTGCATCAAAAATGACGGAAATTCAATAAGATTCATTAAAAATGAAAAAAATATTTGTCATAGTGAATTAAAATTAAAATTTTTTATTCAAATATCTATAAGTGTAAATTATTTGAACTAATAACTATATGTACTAAATTTAAATTATTTTGTATTAAATTTATCCAATTATGCACGAAATTTGAGATATTTTTGATTTTTGATTTCTTATCTAATCGAATGATTTAAAAAAAAGTTGATGTATTTGTGTTTTTGTTAACCTTAAAAAAACCTTATGCCTGTTAAATTCTGATTTGAAGTATTAACAAGTTAATGGAAAAAAAAACAATGGTTTTAAAAAAAGCACATTTTCAAAATTAAAAAATATTCCATAATAAGCCTAGAGTGAAAAGTAGATATGTACATATATTAAAAAATAAATTTAATTGGTAAGAAATTATAGTTTTTGTTTGACTTTTTTTTGGTACGAAAAAATTGAGAAAAATCAAATCACACTTTCGTCAATTATAAGGTAACCCTATATTATAACGAAAAATTATTAACACAAACAACAATTTAATGTTGGAGCTTTAATTTTTGTATAATACTTCCAAAAAATTTGGACAGGTGCCCACAAGTATTTAAAAATAGAGAATTTTCAGATTTTGACCTGTTACAGATCCTAAACCGGGGGCGACACAAAAATATTTCCTGAAATGAGTCATACTATTTCCAAACATCTAACTCCTCTCAAACTTCTAAGTTAAACCATTTGTAAGATAAAAGGGATCTAAATTTTTGCAAAAATTGAGTTTCACATAACGGTATATTAAAATACCGCATTTGCCATGTGCCACATATTTATTTTATATATATTTATAAAGTTTATAAAACTAGCTGTTGTTGGCATTTCCAGATTAAAAATATGCTGTGTTATAACGATTTAAAAATAGGGCTTTCTCGTAATTTGTAGGGCTAATGCTCCGTAACGGATGGGGCAACAGAAAAAAGTTGTTCCACAAAATTAGTTTTTTTGGCGTTGCCTATCCGTAGTTAAAACTACATTGCTTTATTTCAAACGGTGTAGAAGTTTTATAAATACCCAGAGGGACGGACAGAGTGAAACTAATAAGCACATTTTTTCAAAATTTTTTGAAAATATTCTAAAAAGAAGTTTCTATTAAATTGAACAATTTTAATTTCAACTTCAAAACAATTTAACCCTAAAATATAAATCTATAGGATATAAATTTATTGATATGGAGAATTTGAGGTTTTGAAAGCGAAGCAAAGACTATTTCAAAAATATTAAAGGTAGAAGAGCACTTCAAAAAAAAAAAAAAAAACGAACTAGAATTGAAATATAGAGAAATATATTGGCTCCTAGATCGAAGCTTTATAGATTGCCAATAGAATATAAAACTTTCTTGTATAACCAAAAAATTAAACCAATTTGATTGTACAATCATACAGCTATTGTGTCGTGCCAAACTAACAAATATGCAGAGCATCCAAATTTTCCAAAATAAACTTTTAAGTAACATAATTGGAGCTCGTTGATATATAAGAGATTGCTATTTACTTAGAGTTGAGAAGAAACAAAAAAAATATGCAATAAAACATAAGAACTGTTTAGAAGGATACATAAATTTAAAAAGATCAAAACTGCTACATGGAAATGTCAATAAAAGAAGACTTAATAGAACTAAATAACTAGAATTAGCGAAAGGTCTGTAATTCCAGTAGATCTATAAAAGTTAACGCAAAATTAATGATTAGTCTTTAAGGCTAGTTTTAATATTGTGCAATGTTATAATTACAGTATCTTTCAATGATTTTCACCATCCTTAACCAAAAAAAAAAATTATTGAGAACCAAAAAAAAATAAGTAAAAAATTACGAAAACTCAGGATATAGAAAATAAAACCCACGATAATTATTAAAATTTCGCAATATAAATTGTAAGATTGAATCGATTCATATAATTCGAAAAATAAAATTGTTATTTAAGACACAACGATAATCTTATTAAATTTTAAATTTGTTAAAGACACATAATACATTCAAAAGTTGCACTGAAAGTGACATTTTTTTAATTGAAAGAATAAATATTTAATTTCGTTAAAGTTGAAAGGGTTCAATTACTTGACTGCAAAAGAATAATAAACGCTAATGGTAAAATCAAACTCCTATATATATATGAAAGTCTTTGCTTCGTTAATGTAGGAACAAAATGTCATAGTTAAACCCTAAAAAGTTTCACTATTCCCGTCTTACGCATAAGTAATTATAACTGCAACTTATAAAATGAAGGATATACCACTATAAGTAATGTTTTATTATAATGATGACCAATTATTAAAGATTCGGGTTCTAAAATTGAAACTTTCAGAAATTTATCAAATATAGGTACTTAAAAATTTTTTTTTTTTAAACAAGTAAAAAATAACTTTCACCTTTTTAGCACATTTCTAAAACAAAATTAAAATTTTTTGGGATCACACCCTGTTTATGAGCTATTAGGGCTCAAAAATTGAAAATTTGCTATTTTTAAACACCTCTACACATTTTTCATCGACACGACACAAAAATTGAAGCTTCAGTAATATATTTTTACGTATCTTAACGGTTTTTCTTAGTAATATAGGGTTCCGGACTTACAGCCCCTGAAAAATTGCAAAAAAAGTCGTATTTTGACATTTTTTCTTATTATATGAAATTTTCAAATTTTGATGCAGAGTCACAATTCAGAACAGTTTGCATTGTCTGTTGGAAATGTGCCCTTTTAAAAACCGTTGGTTTACATTCTGCCTTGTTTTTATTTTTTTTGATTTATTTATTTATTTATATAAATCTGTCTACTGTATAATCTTGTTTTTTTTTTTACAATTCTTGACAAATAATACCGTTATTTACAAATTACAGTATTGAATATTTACAAAATGTTTCAATTTTTATATTACTATAGTACAATAACGTATGTTGTACCTAATTTTGTATCAGTATATTATACATATTTTTTATATACAAATTTTTTACGTAATCTGAACAAAACCTCACGTTTATCTAATCAGATTTTCAACATACCAAACATAATTATTTTACAGTTATTAAAAAAAAAAACAAAGAAACTAAAAGCGATCAAATAGTACTTATAGTATATGCAATTCTTATCTATTTTGATCTCATCAGCCCTTTTTTTCCTAAACCTATTTTTTATTTCTTTGTTTTTCATAGAGTTTTTCTTCTATTTAAATCTGATTTTTCTTTTTTTTTTGTTTCTAAAATCTATAAAACTTTAATAACTCATTAATAGGTTGAAAAAAAATATAAATAAATATCTAAAGACATTAAATAAAACACCTGAATCGGTCCTTAATCTTTTCGGTCCAATAATTGAAATTCTTCTCCACAACCCAAATTTAAATGTATCCAAAAAATGCACCCGAAATTTTGTTTTTTATTTTTTTTTCTTTTTTTTTTTTAATTCAAAACAAAATCTTTAAAAGATCTCCTTATTTTTTTATTTTAGTTTTTTGTTTTTTTTTTTGTTGTTGAAAATCGGAGCTTAACAAATAGCACTAAATTAAATCTCTTTGTTACCAATCAATGCAAAAGTAACAATAACATATAACAAAAAAAAAAAAAAATTAAAGGAAAAAGAGCCCCAGTCAAATCAATTTGATAATATGCTAAAATCCGATTTATTCATTAACTTTTAAAAAGAGCTGCACTTTTTTTTTTGTTTTTTTTTTTTTTGTTTTTATAGCTCATATTATTGTATGCATATATTGAAACTCTCGGCATATTTTAAATATTAACGACAAAAAAATATATATATTTAATAGTTTAAAAAAAAAAACACACAAAAAGAGAGGCAGAAAAAAAAAACGTTTCTTTTTATCTATGTCTAATCCCACTTAAGTTAAGATGGGGCTAATAAAATAAATTAAAAATCAAAGAGGTCTGACATTTGCAGCACACAGAGAGCACAGGTATTAACAAATAAATAAAAAAGCAAATATAAACGAAACAAAAAAAAAATTAAAATTACCAGATACTACTTATTTTTTATAATCGTTAGGATACCAATATTGGTAATTATGGTATTCAAAATCTAAAAATGCATTTATAATGGTCAAAAAGAAAAACGAATAATAAAAAATTTCACTTGAAACTTCTGTTAACAAGTAATATATAATACTAAATCCCAATTAATCACGACAATTTTTTTTTTTTTAATCATAAAATGGAACTGTGAAACAAAAACTAGCTACGAGCAGAAAAAGGCTAAAAAATTTAACGATTTCATCAAGACTTTTTTTATTATGGTATATCATATATTTAATCGACAAAGTTATCAAAAGGAAGTGCGTGTGGTAGTAAGTATTAGAAGAATTTCACCGAACGAGATGGAATTTTTCAAAAACTATTAGACATATATTACAAAAATCAGAGTATATACTGATAGTTCCGAATTATTCACAATCGATAGATAAGAATTGTTAAAAAATGAACTATATGACCCCTTAACATATGATGCGCTTGTGTTTCTTTCTTCATAAAACAAACATTTATTTATCTTCTTTTATGTGACACTGAAGCTTAACCAATATTTCGTAAATAAATATATTTAATGTTTTGAAAGATATTTTTTTAGATCTCTTTATGCCCTAAAAGATTAAATGTTTTTTTTAGTTTAAGAGATGTTTACATATATAAGTAAACTATATAAATTATCAAAGTACATCCATTAGAGCCCTTTAGTACGCCAACTGTCACCTAAAATGAAATTCATAAAATGAGACAAAATATCTTTGTGTAAAGTAAGAAAAACAGTTGAACATGGAACTTATTTGGTAATACATATATCTTTAAATTTTAAACATTTTAATCATAATAATAAAATATTAATTACCTATAATAACAAATTAATAATTAAATGTTACCTTTTATATGTTGGATCAACTTCCATCAATATTAAGTTCTATTGTTATTGTTTTGTTTTTTTTAATATTCTTATTGAATTTAGGTACACACAGTTTATTATAAATAAATTTAAGTGTTTTTGACCTTAATCCACGTTGAATAAGATGAAGTTGAAAGATTCAGTAGAAAATAGAATAAAAAATAAAAATAACAAATAAAATCACAGAATACAAATTCGACCGTAAAAAAAAGCAAAAAAAAAAATGTAAAAAAATCCAAAACAAAAACAAAAAAAAAAAAAAAGAGTATCGTCGTAACTCGTGACGATTGATTTGTATCTAAGACCATTTTTTTCGCTGGTATAGCTAATTTTTTTCCTCTTAACTCTGTTGTTGAGTTGATGTACTGGTTGTCTGGTTGTTTTGGTTTTTATTTTCTTGTACCTACTTTTTTTTTATTTTTTGGTAAATATGTCCACCTCTCTTCAACACCTTCATCACAAAATATTAGTTTTCTTTCTAAATAATATCTACAGCTTCTGTTATAATCTTTCATATAAAAACGTTACATCAGGTAATATATGGTTCCATAGATCTTATGTATCGCCCTTCTGCAATATAATCCTACTCTTAACAAAAAATTAAAAAATTAAAAAAAAACGTCCAAGATATGCAAAGTGATTTCTTTAGAATTATAATAATTAAAAATTGGAATTTTCGTGTTTTTATTTTTTTTTTATTTTTTTATGTATTTCTTTTTTTTTTTTGTCTATGTCAATCTTTTTTTTTCTGTTTTTATTATCGAATTACAATTAAAATGTTAAATATAATATTATTCAAGAAAAAATAAAGAAATATAAAAAGAAATTGATAGTATTATCGATTAAAAAAAAAAAAAACAAAAAATTGGTGTTATGTGTATAACTACGATTTTTTGAAAAGAAAGGAAATCTTTTTTGTTTGTAAAAGGTAATTTATGAATTGATAATCCATGTGAATTAATTTTAACTTTAATTGTACTCTATCTATTAAGAAAAGGATATTGTATAAAAGCTTTATTAATATTAATTTAATAATTACATAAAAAAAATGAATAGGGAAAACAAGCATTAGCATAGATAGATTTAATTACAAGATTTAATTTACAAGCATAGATAATTAAAATTAATGGTTCAAAAATTGATGATCGATGATGAAATTATAACTGTATGATGAACAGATCTGAGAAAATCTGGTAAAAGAATATTTAATGGAAAATAGTAATGCCGTAAGGATATAAGAGATAACTAAATATTTTGTAGAAGATCAAATTTATTTCTTAACCGAAAGTATATAGGATTCAAACTAGAAATTTTAAAAGATAGTGGAATAGTAACTTAACAGAAATATTAAAAAATCTATAATTGGTAGTATAGGATTTGACTTTGTTTAATTTTTATTAATTTTTCATATTATTCAACTTTTAGTTTATAGTAGCTTTAGTTAAAAGTTAACTTCATTTTTATTTCTAAAGCTTGATGATAATCAGCTGATTGAATAAAAAATCAATATCTCCGGTAAATATAAAAATAAAAGTTTTTTTGGCCGAAAAATAAGGAATGAAAATTTAGAGGGTAAATGGGAATCATCGAAAGGCACTATAAAGGAGGGGAACGAGCATGCATTTCTTATTAGTGTATTGGACTTTGACACACTAAACACCATTTCTCTCTTTGGCGACCAAACAATCGGTTACAAGACGTTTAAAGTTAATTTAAGTGAATTTGACTGAATTTTTCACGAGAAGAGTAATTAAGAGTAGTTGGAAGTATTTGGTAAATGAAACGCTTAATTATAACAGTATTTATTCCTATTTTTTTCAAAGTTTCAAAGAGACGGGTGGTTTAGTTGGAGGTAGAAAAGAATAATTTATATACTGTAATAAGAACGCAAACAATATTGTTTCAAGATTGTGAGGAAGATTATGAACAAAATTTTGTTTTTTAAATGGGAGATGTAGATGCTAAAAAGACACAAAAAAAACCTAGGCTTCCTTGTTAATATGGGATGTATAATGGGCTAATCTGCATCCAAACTGCAAAGCAATATAATGGCTGAGGAATATGATATATAGGAAAGAAATATGGGATAATATTCATTTTAAATCCTTAAATGTTTTATATAACAATTCCCAACAATTTTAAAGAAGAACCAACTTTAAATGAGATTAAAGTTATAATCGCTATGTCTGTATCACAAAGAAATTTTCGCACTAAGAGTAATGACATGTTGCAATTTTGGTTACATAGGAATGAACAAAATGAAGCTCTTCTAGTTTTCTTTATTTTTTTTTTTGTTTTAAAGGTATTCCATGGGTGGGAGACTTTAAATCTGGTTAGAAAATGTAAAATTGAATATTCAAATATAACTGCAATAAAAATTTTAAAAAAAACAAACTTAATAATAAATCGGTGTGACTACTTCATGATCAGTAATTTTTTAGTGACGAATATTATTTATCTGGTCTAAAAACAAAAATAAAAGAAACATTTTCTATACTTTAAAAAAAAATATTAATTTTAATTTTAGATTTAATTTTTTATTATACAAACAGCAACATATTATAATTATATGACTTTAGATTTTTATTTTTTCAATTTTCTTAAATTTTAAATATAAAAAGTCCAGTTTTTATTTTAATAGTGTATTTATAGATATATCTATCTACTATAATACTGCCCGTTGTTTTTTTTTTTACAATAAATTATTATTTTTAAAATTTCATCAGATATATTGTACAACCTATAATTATGATCAAAAGTTCACTAGCAAAGTTTTATTTGTTTTTTTTTTTTTTATATAAGAAGGTGAGTTTTTCATATACCATTTTATTTATTAACAAGTTACAACTTAATAAAGATTTAAAGATTGTTTTTTATTGTTATTTGTTGTTGTTTTCTGCTTCCTTAAAAAAACAAAATAAAAATATAAATTGCGAAATTTAAACAAAAAAACAAAAAAAAAATTAATAATAATATTTTTAAATTAGAATTTAGTAGCAAGCATGTAAATACAATGAACTCATAAAATTATTTTTTTTCACTATTGTTTTTAAATTTTAGAGTGCGCAAATGTTTGACCTCACCAACATATAAGAAATAAATGGGGAGGTTTCGGTCAATTTTAAAACTGTATACTGCCTTTATTAAAAGATGCCGCAACTTTGTTTTTTTTTTTTGTGAATTTAAATCAACATACAGATCAGATACAAAAATACAGAAACACATATAAGTGCAAATTATACCATAGAAAATTGGGTGATGTCATAATTACAAAAAAAATAATTCCAAAGTTACATAATTCCAAGTAATTCTTTTGGACCACCCCCTTTTTATGAGCTATTACATCTCAAAAATTTAAAAATTTACTATTTTTAAACACCTGTACACATTTTACTTCGGCAAAACATAAAAATTAAAACCCATCAGTAATATATTTTTAAGTGTGTTAACGGTTTCTTTTACGGTTTCTTTTAGTTGTTTAGGGTTCCAGAGTTACAGTCCCTCAAAATTACAAAAAAGCCCATTTTCAGATGTATATATCTCAGTCTCTGCGTAGTAGTTTTACAATGTAAAACCGTTAAAAGACCGAACATTCTCTTAGCTCTATAAAACAATAGCAAAATTATACAATATTTTGTAATTTACTATTTACATTTACCGCTATGTGAAAACCACATTTTACATGAATTTTCTTTTTTCATAACTCCGGCACTCCTTTAGAAAGTAACCTGACATTTTGAGACAAATATTATAAGTTTCCTTAGATTTTTTTTTTGTACCACCCCCTGTTTTACAGTTATTAGGGCTCAAAAATTTAAAATTTGCTATTTTTAGGCACCTGTAACTTAAGCACTTGTAACAAGCAATTTTTCTTCGGCAAGACATAAAATTTAAAGCTTCAGTAATATATTTTACGTGTGTTAACGGTTTTTCTTAGTTATGTAGGGTTCCGAACTTACAGCCCCTCAAAATTTTAAAAAAGTCCAATTTTCACATTTCTTATTACATGAAATTTTCAAATTTTGGTGCAGAGTCACAATTCTAAAAAGTTTGTATTGTCCTTTTGAAACGTGCGTTTTTAAAAACCGCTGGTTTACATTCTACCTTGTTTATCAATGCTTTCAAACTTCAAACTTTAAAAATTTGATTATAACAGGAGAGGGAGTCTCTACTGTACAAAAATAAAAGTGGGGTTTTCGGGGCGATAGCCCCAATTATTTGTACTACTTTGGTATTAAAATGCGTTGGTAAAAAATAATTAGGATGAATTTTAAAATTGGTTATAAACTCAACGTGATACGACTTTTAAAGAATATGTTTAAATATGTATATATCTGGGAGATTCTGGATTTGGTGATATTTTATAGTTGACTACAAAATGAGGGTCTCAATAGTTTGTTTAGGATGGAGTGGGGATGGTAGCATCCACTATTTGAAATGCGTTGTTAGTTGAAATGTTGTTGAAATATGTAACATATATGAAAACATGTTAGGAGGTATTTTATAGTTTGTAACAAAATCAGGCTTCCAATAATTTCTTTAGTGGGTGTTTTTAGCACTATTTAAAGTGCTTCCCATTTTGGAATGAAATTTTTTGATTTGGATTTTTTTTTTTTTTTTTTGAATTATGGTACGAAGGAATAATGGTATTTGTAATTTCGTACCCAACCCTTTAAAATTAGCCATATGTACTTGTATGATTGTGCAGTGTAAATATGTTTTAAGTGATTTTTCATATCATATGTATAGGGAAATAGAAAAATAGACAACATAGCTGCTATGAAGATTGTTTTTTATTCGTTTCCTTAATGTTTAAACATATTTAAATTTTCATAATATTATGGCATAGAATAGACACCAGCAATATTAAAAGAAAACTAAAAGCAAAATAAACCGTAACAGAGCAAAAAAAAAACTATAATAGTAACTATATAATATAGTTTAGTAATTTAGCACAAAATCTGGTATCTATAATATCTTTAAAAAAAGTTTAATTTTTTATTTGCATCTAATCTATTTTGCGAAACAAAAAAAAAAAACAAAAAGGAAAGAGTTGAGGGGTTAAGAGAAAGAATAAACGTATTTAAAATTGTACTCTGTGTGTAGGTACTTTAATTTTTATTTTATAATTTTTTTTTTCCTAAATGTTAAGCTGTTTTTTTTTTCTTCTATTTTTCTCTAAACCAGTGAAGTTATAAGATTACTTAGTGATGATAAGAATATTATTTTTTATATCGATTCAACAAAAAACATTCCGACATCACGACGAAGGAACAAATTGTGTTTCTATTACTCTAAAAAGATGTTTAACGATCTGTTGTTTAAGATATCCTTTAAGATTGTTGTGTGAATGGATATATATTTGTGTAGATGTATACATATCTAAAGTATCTATTACAAATATAAAAGTGAAGATTAATCAAATAGAGAGAAGGAGAAGGGCAACGCATTTAAATCGATAGTTTTCTTCTATTTAAGCTCTTCAAATTAGTTGAATGAGGTTTAAAAAGTTTAATCTGCTTTCTTTTTTACACCATTTGATACAAAAAGAAAAACAACAGAAAAAAATAAATAAACAGAGCAAAAAAAGAAAAATATAATTTAACTCATTCTTTTCTTTGGCAGATTTTTAACAATTGATAAGAAGGGATTTTCTTTTTAAGTTTTTTTTTTTCGGTATTTTCTCTATACAAATAGAATAGTGATGCACATCTTAAGGAAATGTTCATGAAAATTGTTAAACATGCGTTTTAAATTGACATTTTAAAGATGAATTTAATGTATTTTTTTTTTTTTTTTATTTTGTCTATTTAAATGTTATATTTTTTTTTTTTAGGTTTAAAGTTTTTGTGCTATAGATAAAAAAATTTTGATTCTTTTTAATGGGTAAAAAAATTTGTTAAAATTTGTTTTAAAAGTTTTAACTTTCTATTGTTTTAATATGGTTAGGATATAAAGAAAAATAACAGTCATAATATTATAGTGAAAATTAAATTTTATTAATTATTTTTTTCATCGTAATGATCTTAAATTTTGACCGTTTAAAAATTTCTTTCAGTGTACAACACTCTTCTTCACTTAACATTTTCTTTGTGTTAAGTTCGAAAAATTTATAAAATAAAAAAACAAATATTGGTAATAATAGTAATTGTTTATGACTTAGACTAAATCTAACATGTCTTTGTTTGTTTTTTAATGGGATACTGTACGGTTGGCAAACATGCTGGATTCATCCCACATATGAATTTGGTAGAAGCTACAAAAATAAAGAGGAAAAGAAATCATGAGCTTTCACCTTGTTGTGTGAGTGCCCAGCTCTTGCTCTAAAAAGAAAAAAATTTACGGAGAAATTCTTTTTAAATAAACTTTTCGGTCTGTCATAGGTGAATTTAATCAGTTTATGGTGCTTAGTAAGATGATTACCATGATTTAATTAGGAGAAAATACTGATCAAGATCCTAAGTTCGCCTAAGCGTGCATTTGCAGCTCCTATTTACCTATCTTCTTTTTATAATGGTACTATGGTACATGCAAACTTGTGATTTTCTATTATTGTATAAATTCAAAGTGATTTGAAGACAAATTTAATGATCCTAATATATCTACATATACATGCAGGTATATGACTTGAAATATTATTTCTATTAAGTTGACTAACTAGGGACTAATATATAATTAAGTCACATGATACTAAATTATACTGATTTAAAAAATTTTAGACTTTAAAAAAAACCGTAAAATGAAGATTCTGTATTTATCTTATCTTTGTAATACCAGCTGAAGGAGTATCAAGATCAAATTCTGTGCATGCCGCGATTAAAAAAAATGGAAATTTGAAATGAAAAACTTCGTGCGGGCAATTATTATATTTATATAAATACATAATACATACAATTTAAATATAGATATATAAGGCAGTCCTAATTCATAAGATGATAGTCGATATTATACTTTATCAATAAGTAATATCAATATGGATTCAAAAAATATTTCTCAAAAGTACCACAAATCTTAAGCTAAAATTCTGTATATTTAGAAATTTTTGAACACTATAATGTCAAAAAACAAAATTATTCAGATTCACTTATAAAAAATCCTCATAACGCTAGAAAATATAATAAGGATATTTTTAAAGCGGAATTTATGAAGCTTCAAGAACTATAAAGATATATTAATGATAAATTTTAATTTAATTGTCGCTTAACAATATTTATTAAATAATCATAAACTATTTATAAAATTTCATTTTTAAAGATTCTTCTTTGTCGGTATTTTAATCGATCATATACTTAAAAAAGTATTAAAGTTCAATGACAAAATATAATGTAAATTATAGTTATTAATTATTATATACTCATATTAATCGATTAGCTCAAGTAAACAATATTTTCTCAATAAAAAATATTATTCCAATTATTAAATAACTTAACCTTTCATTAACAAAATGTCGCCAAATTTATTATTTTTAATTTTTTTTTTTTTATTAATTATTGCTATTGTACCAATGGTACCTATATACTATGTGAAAATCCATTTAAGGAATATTATAATAATAATAAGAAAAAAGTCAAAAAAAAAAAAAAAAGGTTAAATTTAAATTTTTTACCAAAAACCAACTTTAAAATACAAGCTAAAAACATGTCCCTACTGTCAAAACTTTATGTTCACACCAAAAAACTACAGATATTTACCACGTTTTTTTTTTTTTTATTATTTTTGTTTTTGATTCTGTCATTTTTTCGTGTCATTCTCTTGACACCGAAAACACAGTGTCAAAAAAATGTTTTTTTTTTTTGTTTTATGTTACCAAAATTTCCATTTAAAGTAAAAAATCAATTAAATACCATTTAATGTCAATATAATTTGCAGAAAATACTAAAATAACAAAAAAAAAACATAATAATAATATAATAATAAAAAAAAGTATCTTAAGATAATCCCTTTTCATGTTTTAATTTCAATGTGCAATGTATTAAAAAATGCACTGTATAACATCAACAACACTCTTGGCAACCTTAACAATACGTTTCTTATTAAAAATTGTGCTAATATATATATAATATAAATAATATACATACATATATACTAAGATCATGATTTTTTTTCTTAATTTTTGTAATTAACTTTGATTTTCCTTTTTTGCATATACATATGTACTCCATCTTCGTGATAAATCAAAATGCGCCCTAGTGGCCTACAATAATATAACAATTACTGTATATCATAACTGAAATTTGTATACGAATAAGAATAAAAGAACAATGTAAAAAAAAATATACATTTATATATATATATATATATATATACTAGTTAGTATATGCATTTATTTCGCAATTGCTACCTGTTTATAAGAATTAAAAAATTGGGTTCGCTAAACTTCAACATAATATAAACAGAGTAGTACTATATACATGTTTCTATATACATATACATACTATATACTATACTATATACATATATATACGTTTCAATTTTTTCTGTTTTCATAATATTTGTCTCATTTATGAATATTTTTTTTTATTTTTTTTTTTTTAATACTTTGGAAGAATACAGTCAGATAGTGAAGGAAGTTTATGCAAAATATTGAGAAATTTTTAATTGTAAACTATAAAAACAACAAAACAAAAAAAAAACCACAGAATAAAATTGAAAATTTCGCGCTTAATTATTTTTTTTTATAAATAATCACTTAAAGTGTCATTTTACACTGCCATATGAAAACAAAAAAAAAAAAAACAATAATTCATGATGTTTAGTTAAATTTGACAAAATATAGGTAAGAAATGGACTCATATTTCATATCACTAAATTTTGAAAATGGTATACAAACTTAATATACTGTAAGATAAATTGTGCTGAAATCTAAAACCATTTCAATGTTTAGAGTGGGACTGTTAGAATGTGGAACTTGCTTCGCCGCTCACAGATTTTTCCCCTTTGTCGATAATGTTCTCTTCTATAATTTGAAAAGATTCATTTAGAAAAACTTAAACTAACGTTTACAAGAAGAGAGTAATGTTTATGTCAGTAGATTACGGCCAGTATGTAAAAACAAAAAAAAAAATATGTAATTGCATTATAAGATCAAAAACCAAGTCTTAAATTACACAGCTTGACATATAAACTTTGAAAAAGTTAATATTTTATCTTATTAATGAAGATAAAGTTTTTACATTAACTGCTAATTAACCTTATGCATCCTAAAATCTGTTAGTATAGTGTTATAGTGTTCAGTATAGTGTTTTTAACCAATCATAGTTTTAATTTTTAAAATGTCGTTTAAAATTTTGAATTGAAACTGTATTTAAGAAATTTTCATAATAATTCTTCATAATAAATATAAGTTCATTTATCTTAATAAAGAGATTTTCCTATTTATCTTTTCTGGCGCTTGGAGCAGAATATATTCCTTGGAGCAGAATATATTCTTGATAAACACACTGTGTTATTATTCTACCTGCAATGAACAGAAAAAAAATCAATTTTCGTTATAGCCCCGTTATATCCCTATTATAAATAAATATATTAGTTTTTTAAACCCAAATTTTGTTCATTTGTGATATTTTACACTATTAAGTTTATAGCTGTGTATGGTGTTTTCTTTATTTTTCAGATTTTATTAAGCAGCATTAATATTTGTCGACTCATCGATTCTTTATATTGATGATAACGGTTAATATGAAAAAAAAGACCATGTAAATTTGGTCTTAGAAAGGAGACATAATATTTTTTGTTTTTGTGCTGCTGTTATGTTGTTACTGTTACTGTTGATGCGATTTTTTGTATTTTTTTTTTCGGGTTCAATTTTCTTTCTCTTTTTAATATTATCATTATTATTATAATAATAAAAGGACGGAAATCGTGGTACTTTTGCACATAACACAACAATCCCTAAACAATGCATTTTAAGAATTAAAATAAAAAAAAAAGGAAAAAGTGAAAAGAACAACAAAAGTAAAATAAGTGGTAAACGTGATTTATAAATAATAATACTTGACGTTAATAAATTTTAAATAATATAAAAATATGAAGAATACAAGAAATAAAAACAAAAAAAAACACCAACAGCACCCAGCATTTAAAACGAAAAAAAAACAAAATATCAAAAAAATAAAATTAAATAAAAGGGTCTGTCTGTCTCTTCTCATTGTTAGAAAAAATATGAACACTACGATTTATATTTAAAAACAAAAAAAAAAAATTCCAAAAATAAAAACAATATTTATAACAAAACTACAAAAAATATCATGCAAATGTGATTGCATTCATTTCTTAATATTCAATTTTAGATTTTTTTTTTTTTTTCTTTGTTTCATATATGAAATTTTTATTTATTATTTTATTTTACTTTTCCTTCTACCTTTCATTGTTGAAACTTCAGTTTTTTTTTTTTATCCAAAAAAATCTAAAAAATTAAACAAAAAATAATCTGAACAATATGGGTGGTTTTATTTAAAAAAAAAAATGATTGTGCTCCTTCATAATTTTCATATTTTTTGATACAATTTTTTTTTATATTTAATTTCTTTTAATTTTTTTTTTTGTAAAAATAACAGCAACCATTTCATACATTTGATACATACGTACATATATAAATATTTTATGCATTAACTGTTTTATAGACTGGCTAAATTATGTCGCTAATGTATCTTACAATCCAAAATATACATAATATGGATCTTATATATATGAACCCACACTTAAATTTCCTTTAAATTTCTTTTATTGCCAAACCCCCGATCACATATTATAACCAAAAAAAAAAAAATCTTTAATTATTGCAATTTACTCCTTATTTATTTACAAACACGTCTACATTTATTTAACCTCATATTTTGTGCAATTTTGTTACAATTAATTGTATACCACACACTTTTTTGTTGTTATACGCACCTCACGAAATTTTCTGTGTTGAAATTTTATTTTTTTATGACATTTAATAAAAAAAAATTTCTTGCCTTGTTTTTATTTATTTATTTTTTTTGCCGTCAGATATTTACAGTTATAATCCTCGTGAAAAAAAGGAAAAAAAAAAATACATATTTCAATATAATTTATTTTTAATTCCATTCATGATCTGTAAATGATCCTCCAAAAAAAAAATATTAATTACAAAAAATTAAAAAAAAAAAAAAAATTACCTTAAAAAGAGGTGTTATAATAAATGATAGCATTTAAAATATGATTGACGAAGGTCCCTCCATCTTATCTGATTCAAATTTATGTACTTAAAACGGAACCAGCGTAAAGAAAAAACTAAAAAAAAGGAACGAAATAAAAATAAATGGACAATATTAAAAAATTGCTCAAAAATTATGTCAAAATCGTGTGAAATCATGTCATTGAAGTTCTCAAATCTAAACCATAGGGGGTTCTACATATTATTGTTGCACAATTTATTCAATTTGAACTTGATATTTTAAGATTTTAACTCTTTGATTATCCTAGAATTCCATTCAAGTAAAAGTTGTAAATCAGGTTAAATTATTTTAAAGCGTAAAAGATATTTTGACATAATTGTGTTAATTTTTAACTGATTTGTTTTATTTAATGTTTTATTAATTTTAAATGTTACCTCAAGTCATAAATTATAATTGCAGATTGATTTTATTTTTATTCTTATAGTTGCTTTACCAATATAAAATTTACTTTTTAAGGTCAGAATCTTCTACAATCGAAATATAGAATAGTATATTAAAAAGTACCAAAAATTATGACATATTTACTCAGTCAGAATCTAGTCAGAATTCTTAACGGCAAAACACAAAAGAAAAAATAAGAAAATGTAAATTTCAATATTACCAAAACCTTTAATTTGAAAAGCTAATGAAAAGCAAATGCAGAAAAAATGCTATATCCCGGAAGCTGGAAGTTGAATCCTTAATGCAAAATAAATATTTTAATAGCCAAAAATAATATAAGTAGAAAAAGATTTTAAGTATACCCTTTGCCTTTCAGTCACATAAATCAGTTCCGATTAACAATTTTGTATAGTTATACTATTTTTTTTTTTTTTTTGGATATGACCTGATTAGAATTTAAAACAGATACTTTTAATGTGAAAAGCTCCGAATAGTCAAAATATGCACTATTAGTCACTATTACTCTACTAAATTATTTGAGTGCTAGACACACATTTTATGTAGTTTTTTATAATACACTTTTTATAGTTTTATTTTTTTTTTTTTTTTTTATAGAGGACTCAATATATATATATATACTTAACACTATTGTCAAAGATGCACAAACGACAATCTAACTATTAAAATACAAAAAAAATAAACTAAGAACATGTTTTTTTATTCTACAATAAAAAAAAGTATACCTACCACCAAGAAAAAAAAACAATTTTCCTAAGTTAAATCCATATCTCGTTCCTTAAAAGATTTCATTTACCCAAATAAACAGTTATTTAATCAATATAGAATCAAAAGTCAAGTTCAAAAATAAAAAAAAACTCTTTTTTTTTATTGTAATTTTGTTAACGAATTGTAGGTGGGTTTTAAACATTCATAAAACATATAATATAGATAATCAATTCCTAAATAGTACACAAAAATGTCAGAAGTCAAATTTTTACCTAATTATAACATTAAAGAATTATTATTATACATATACATATATTTGTTTATACTATATGTATGAAATTATCTATATCTAATATATATTTACTAACTATTTTAAGTAAAAAAAAAAATATATATATAAATAAATAAAATTATATTTCAAAAAATAAACTTAAAATAAAGATAAATAACCTTAACAGGACCACCTATCTGTCTCAGTTCAAGATATATTTTTTTTTTTTTTTGGATTTCGTTTTTTTTTTTCTTCTTTAACATTATACCTAGGTAATAATAACAAAAACAAAATCATTATTATACCTGTAGCGTTTCATTTTTCTGAAGATTTTTCAATTGAGATAATACTAATCACAAATTTCCAAAAAAAAAAAAAAAAACAAAATCAAAACAAAACAAAAACAAATTTGAAAATTAAAGAGTCAAGTATGTACCAAAATACCTCCTATGAAAAATAAATGATTTGTTTCACTTGGAATAAAAATCGTTTTAAAAAAAGACTATTTTTTTTTTTTTTTATTTTTGTACCACCATTTTTGCTACAATTCACATCAATATTTAAAAAAAAGAAAAATTAAAGCGCTAATAATCAAAATACGCTAAATATTATACAATTTATAACCAATGAGAAACAAATCGAATAAAAGCAACAAAAAAAAAAAAAAAAATCAACATTAAAACAAAAAAAGAAAAACATAGTCATGCGCATGCCAATTTTTTTTTTTTCCCGTTGTCATCACTATTATTTTAAGTTTATTGTTAATTCATTTAGTAACTTTGTTATTTTATTATAACCGTTGCTGCTGCGGCTGCTGCTATTACTATTCGTAAAACTGCCGTTGTCGTTGTCGTCGACATTGTTATCGCTGCTTCAGATGCATGCATTTAAGGCATGTCAACAGCTGATTTCATAATACCTTTATTTTAAGTAAAAAATTAAAAAAAAAAAAAAATTTAATGAATTAAACAAAAGAATCAAAAAATTGTTTAATGATTATTTTTTTGTTTTATTTTACTTTTTATATAATAAAAGCGCAAAAAAATGAAACGTTAGAAAAAAGCGCATTGGCGCTGTAAATTTAACAGTGATGATTACAAAAATACTAAAGCTTTCAAAATGACAAAAATTTTAAATGATTTTTTTTTTTTTTTGTGGTTTTGTGATTTAATAAGGAATATTGTTGTTTAATTGCAGGAAATTATTTTGTAATTTTACCATTATAAAGTGGATGAGATGGTAAAAGTATATGTATACTGTATAGATAAATTTGGATTTCACATTATGTATAATGAAATTACCTAAATATGGTCAATTGAAATAATAAATAATATAGTTGCATTGATTATTGTCATATTGTATCTTCATCAATGTACTCAGATATTAAAGTATTTCTAATATTCTATAGTAGAAAAAAATAAGATGATTCAGTTTATGTTTCCGTGAAACGTATTTTTGTAATTTCATGTTTCCGTGTTTTTGTAATTTCATTATGATATTATATGTAGGTACTATAAAATAACTAATAACCAAAATTTTAATTATAATATTTTTTTTTATTACACTTAATTGTAATTTAAAATCTGATCAGATTAAATTTATGTTTCTTAATATTTAATAAATATTCAGTTATAATTTAAAATTTAAAGGATTAGCACTTAAAATTAAAACGGGGATTCAAACATGCAAATATGCACTTTTAGGTGGGAAGTATTAAACATGCTGGACGTTTGAAATTTTAAGTAGTAGGTACTTAAAGAATAGAAAATATTACGTGTAATATTTTAAAATCCAAAATTTACATTTCAAATCCTGAAAACTATATTTGTAAAAGTTAAAACTCAAATATACAATAGGTACACTAAAAATTTAACACCTTGGCGAAAAATGTACTGTATACTTTAAAACAAATCAAAGTAGTTATAACTTCCTATAGGAAGATGTTAATCATTATTATAATTAAAGCCTTATTAATTATCAATTGATTCAAATTTTTTATTAAAACTTGTTTAAATTATGTAGCAAGTATATAATAAAAAAAATATTAGGTATCTATTAATTTTTGTTGTCTTTTTTGTAAATTAAAATTTATATAATAATTCTTTCTTAATATCAAGATAATCCCAATAAATTATGATAATCCGATCGATCGCATCTTTTTTGTTTTTTTTTGTTTTTTTTAAACTAACAATAAATGAAAATTTCTAAATAAATAAATACATAGGTACATACCTATACAAAAAAATATTTTCATTGCCATTAACTAAAATGCAATATAAATTCTTTCAATTCTCTTTTATTTTAATTTTTTTTTATTTTTTTTTAAATTTACTATGTATCTAGCTTATATATACTGGTTTTTAAAATATATTACTCAAATTTGGCGAAAACTACTTTGATTTGTTATATGTTTTAATTTTAAAATTTAAAATCTAAAGAATTCTATACTTAACAATCTAATCTAATCAATTACAGTTTTTTTTTTTTTGTTTTAACAATATTTTCGCCTTATTTGTTTTAAAAAGACAATTAACTCCCATCATTTGATGACATAAAACAGTAACAATCCATTACGGCAGTTAAAAGTCAAAGATTATTTAATACGCAATAAAAATATTACAAAAAAAAAACAAAAACAAAAATCATTATAGTCTACAACAACCACCGGTTTTCAAAAGCGTTCCTCCTCAAACTGGTACAACAACACAATGAATCACAATTCACATTTCACAACCACTTAATAATTTTTTTTTTGTTTTTTTGTGCATTTAAAAAATTTAATTGAATCAATTAAAAAAATAATAATAAATGAATTTAAAAATAGACAAGTAAAAATTATAATTTCAAATATATTTTTTTATTTTTTTCATTCATTCCTTTTTCCCGTTTCCTTAGCGAACAAATAAAATAAACGATGAAAATATTAAACGCATACCTACCTATAGTCATATACAAAAGAATAACTTCCAATATTATTGTGTTGTATGTATTGTACATATAATGATTCTAACGATAAACAAGCATTTTAAAATAAGAAAATTTATAAAGAATAACATTTTGAATTATTTTTTAAGAATGTACATTAATAATTGTATGTAACTAAGTATGCAACTAAGTATTTATAAAAATGGGTAATTAAAGATTAAATAATTATGTATACGCTACCGCCAATGTCGTTTACTGTCACACATCTAAAATTTTCACAGAAAAATTATATTCTAAAAATCTGAAAGTTAAGATACAAAATTTTTTTGCAATAAGCACGTGCTTATCAATACAAAATAATAACTACATATTCGTTAATTATTTCTTCGCAATATTCGCTAACTTTATACGTATATGTATGTATATAATATATATATTATTATTTTCTTATGTAAGTATATTAATATAATATGTATACGTAAGTATATCAGTACATAACAACATATGTATTAATATATGCAACTACATCTTAATATTCCGAAATGTGGAAACAATTATTATTAAAAGAATTGAATGAAAATAATATTAATAAAGAAATATTAAAATACATAATGTACATACCTATATACATATATGTATAGGTAAATATGAGCTAAAAATTAAATTGAATACATATAAGCAACTGTAGGCTATGATAAATATATACACTTGGAGTATGAGTAAATTATTATCAAATAATTTGTCATACAGCTGTCAGATACAAGGTATACCATTACCGCGTTGTCAAAAGGAAGGTAGTGATTATAGAAATATCAAGACTAACGGTATATTATATAGAAAGTTGATTTTACATATGTATTTTAAATATTTGTATCAAGATTAACAATTTTGATATAAATCATCCGCTAAAATGTTTTATATATATCGACAATACCTCATTCGTTTTGTAAACGTATTAAACTACCACTACCACTATTAGCTACTTCATTAAATATCAACCACGCGAGTTTATGTTGTAAGAATTGTTTTGAAATCGAGTATGTTTTTTCATTCAAGTATCTTGGATTGTTTATTGATTCAAAACTTGACTGGAGCAAACACATTGATTATATTGTATTTAATGCAATATCTTAATAATGTTACTATATGCAACTATATCATATTAGAATATATGGCTCTTTTAATTTGGCAACCATGGTTAACTATGCTCTGTTCCATGCTAAAATACGGTACGGAATTGTTTGTTGGGGTGGTACTTATTGCAACAAAATAAAGCTTTAATTAATAGTACAAAAATGTGCTATCAGAATAATATGTAGGAGGAGCTGAATATCGCTAACATTTGAACTATTCAAGACTTTTAAAATATTGCCAATTATAAAATCTCCATTTCTATAAAACTTTAAAAATCTTTTATGTACGATCAGGGAATATGATCTTAAAACATTAATATACAATATCTTATAACGGTGGGGTGTCAAAAAACCATATGTCATAAAGCCATATTTTAAAAATAGGTATAGGATATGCTGATCTCCCCTATTTATAATAAACTTCATCTAAATTTATGACGATCTTATAAAAAGTTGTGATTTGAAATTTCAACCTGATCAATCGAACAGTACTAAATAAATTTCTGAACCTAAGAAGATTTATTTGACGATTAATTTCTATAACTGGCAGTGAGGGAGTACTTTTATATTGTATATTTTAGAAAATAGGAACCTACATTCCTATAACTAATACAGGCGGGTTTTTTTTTGGAAAAAAGAGACATTTATTAGAGATTAACATTTTGTAATTGTTCGTAATTTTTTTTTAATTATTATTATTAGATACAAAACTATAAAGTTCTTAAATGAAATCAATTTCCTTTGATATTCGAAAGGAATAGAGACAATATTTTTATGTAGAAACTAACACGTAACATATAAGACAATATTGGCCAGGAAAAGCGTATGAATCATTTAATTTGCAAAACGATCAAAAACATTTTGTATTGATTTTTGGTTGTACAAATCTAACATTCAATTCTAACAATATTTCGAAAAACTTCTCCTAAAAAAAGACTAAATTATAAACGAAACTTTACTTTTTTTAGCATTAAAATATAATAATACCCATATAATTTTTTTACAAATCGTTTTTCATACAAGTATGGAAAAACAATAAAAAAACCATTGCAAAAATAACAACAAAAAACAAAAAAACAACTATTAAATAAAATATACCTATATTATATACATACATATGTATGTAAGTATTATAATAGTTATATTATCTATAATACATTTGGCTGGCTGGTTGACTAGTAGGTTACTATATTTTAATATCAAAAAATAAAAAGAACAACAATAATAATAATAAAAATAAAAAAAAATAGCTGTTTACTACTTTTGTTTTGATAGTTCTATTAATGAGTCATAAAACAAGTGGGATTGCCTCTTTTTTTTTTTTTAAATCGCGTGTCTACTCTACCAGAAGTCTGCGTTTTTTTCTTTTATATATTTTTTTTTTATTTCATTATCTTTTATTATTACTTTTTATTATTTTTACTTGCGCTTTTCAGTTTTTTTTTTTTTTTTTATTTTTTTTTTTTTTTTAATTCAAGCTTAGATTTAAAACAAAACAAAAGCAAAACATAAAAAAATTAAACAGAAAAATGAAGCGATTGTTAATCAGTTAGCCGTAATTGGATGAACGTATATTAGTGTCTGGGCAGTGAAAAATAATAATAAAAAAAAAAAATAATAAAATAACTGTTTTAACAAGCGAGTGAACACCTTAAGAGAAGCGAATAAAAATAAAAGTACATAATATCTACATATATACATATATGTACATCACATACATATGTATATGTAATTTAATAAATAAAAAAACATAAAAAATTATTAAAGCTTTAATTTTTTTTAAATTCAGCTTTACTTTAATATATGTATAATACATACATACATATACATATAAATATATTTACATCAACACCATTTTTTAATATTGTTAAAATACAACTCGCTTAATTTGTAAATATGGTGCATTTAGTGTTCTTTTCATTAATTGTTATCATTGGTTAAAATGCTAGATTATTCTGTATACATATACATATACTATGTTTTATATGCACATGTGTACATATACTATGTTATATATGTTTTTGATAGTAAATTGGTATATGATTATACTAAGTATATACTTAGATATATGTGTATATATATAGCATTCCTATAAGTACGTAAATATTTATAAAAAAAATACGAAAAAACTGCCATTACCTATATTGAATAATATCAAAAATAACAACAGGGTTTTTAAAATTTTTGAATAAATTTATAAAAAAAATGTTTTTCAATTAACCATAACCAAAAAATAATCAAATGGATCACTCAAAATCGTTATTTTTTAACTATTTTAATAATCTAGCATTGATATTTAAGTTTTAAATTAAATTTATACAATTATTTGAAATAAAAATATTTGCTGTTGTTCCGTATATATGCAAGGTTTTTCAATGAAATTTTGAAGATCTTTAATAAATTAAGAGTACCTACCTACTCATTATCTATATTTACAACAGCAAAAATCTTTGTGATCACCCCAGTTTAAAAACTACTCGAATTATGAGTGAAAATTTGAAAAATATTTTATAACCTGGAATCGACACCTGCTCAAAATTGTTTAAAGTAAGGCACAAAAAGTAAAGCTACAAAATTTTTATATTAAGTCTGAACCTCTTTTCTTTATAATTATTTAGACTTCCCTTAAAATTGAAAAAAGTGTCACTTTTGTAAAACGTTATACAAAAAATTACAAATTTTGACATAAAAGTGTATTATGGAGTATGTAGTGTATTATGGAGTTGTAATAATAGTCACAATTTTAAAATAATTTTATTGTCTTTATAAAAATATGCCACCTTTAAAAACGAGGTACTGTCTTGTTATTAATAATTTCTTTTTATTTTTTAGTATACATATACATATATACATATTTGAGCACAATAAAACAAATATGGCTGTATTTTCCATTGAAAATTCTGACATTCTTTTTGAAAAACCTTCCTTTATTTATACACTAATTAAAACTATTAAAAGGTGCGCAGAAGCAAAAAAAAAAAACAATTATTTCACAGGTAAATTAAAATGAATTAAAAGAAAAAATGAATAGAATATAATATATACATATATGCACAAACATTTAAATACATAAAATATATATAGTAATTTCTAAACATTAATAATTAGAGTTATAGGTGAATGATGGTTGGGTTTTGATTTTCCATTTTGTTTTTATTTTGATTTAATTTTTTTTTTTATGTTTTGTTTTTTTAATTATTTTGTAGATTCGAATCAGAATTTATGTATTTTAATTAATTTAATAGAGATAAGTATTTTTAAAATATTTTTCATTTTTATTTCATATATATTTGTATGGCTTATGTAGGTACATATGTAATGCAATTTCTTATACATAATATAAACTTTTTTTTTTTATATCTTAAGATATATTTTTTTTCTGAAAACTATTCATCTAAGTCTAAAAAATGAATTAAAAGGTAAGAGTTTTTTGATTTTTATTTTTTTTTTGCCTCTGTCTTAAATGATAAATTAGTAGTTTTACTTTTTTTTTGCATAGAGGTATGTATATGTATAAAATTAAAAAGATACCGATAAGAATGTATTGTTGTGTAGTGCACCCTAAAAAATAAAAATAATTTATATTATGGAATAAATTTGTTTAATTCTCTAATCTTTTAGTGGAAATTGTTAAAGCACTACTGGAATTGGATAGTTACAAATTGAAATAAATTTATTTATTTTTGGTTTTTGTTCCTATATTATATATACGTATACTCTTATACATTTAGGACATTTAGGACTTTTAAGCAAAATTTCTTCATTGTGGTTTACTACAGTCTGGATATCTATAAAGTATTTTTTTAGATATTATGTATATTTGTCTTTTTTCAATATACTTTTAAATACTTAAGAATTGAAAACCTTAGTTCAAACATTTTAAATTTTAATAAAATTGAAACACAACTTAAAATAATACGTAATTGAAATATTAAATGTAAATTTTAATTACAAGAATTTTCTAATAGATGTATAAACTCTTTATTAAGGTATTATATATGTACTGAGAGAAGACAAAATAAGCTTAATTTAATAAAAGGTGTCAAAAAATAAAAACTTTAATAAAAGACAAATGGTATTAAATTATTTTGGAAATATATGATAAAACTTTATTGAAATAAATTGAAACTTTTGAAGGTGGTAAAGAGCGAAGATAATACGGCACGTATGTATAATGTATATATATTATATTATTATATGTTATTCTAGAATTTTCAAACCAAAAAATAAATATTTGTTAAGAATAAAAATACGTACACCTTTTATACCCGTACGAATGTGTATGTTCAAGAGTATACGTTTGTGGTATCTTAAAGGAGTTTAGCTAGATATAGACTTCAGTATTTGAATTTGGTAGAGCTAGATATAGACTTAATATAAGTAAGCTACCTGAAGCTGTTTGGTTTGGAACAGCTACAGGTAGTTTGCTTGTATTGCAACATAATTAAGCTAAGCATCTGAAAACTTTTAAAAAATTATCAAGTTTTATGGTAATAACTTCTGCAAAATGTTCCATATTTGACACAGTCTACCTACCGCACTCTTCCTCGTTTTTCATAAATTCAATAAAACTTTAGGGATCTTCATGTAAAAGTGCAAACTAGTCTTGCATTGGAGGATCGGAGCATTTGAGGAAATTTTTGACAGAAATTGTTGTTGTTTTATGTATAAAAATTATGCACCGATCCTCGAATATATATCCCTTACCTTAACTCTATTTTATTTGCTCGAGAAAATTAAGTCGAGGATATTTTTTTGAAGTTAATTTCACATTTCATTTTTGGAATGAAGAATTTATTGGGAGTGCATTAAATAAAAATAGCACATTCGACTAAATAATCTATAAAAAATGCTTTAATTTTTTTTTTTTGGCATTTTTTTTTTTTTTAATTATTTAGATATATAGAAATAAATAGTTATAGATTCTAAAATAGATATTTATTCAAATAATAACATAATATAACAGATGGATACCAACTAACATTTTTTAAAAATACCAATCAACATTTCTGAAAAGATACCAATAAACGTTTCTCTAAACCAATAAACATATCTGTCATCTGTAATTTTTTAGTTTGCAATTTAAATTTTGCATCGGGTCGTTCACGTAAAGTAGGAAATTTTTGCACTTTTACCCCTAATATACAAAAAATTTTAAGTTAATCAAGTATCCGTTGTACAATGTATGTACATATAAAACTTTGCTGTGTAATCGATTTTCAATCAAAATAACAGAGACTCAAGTGCCGTCGATTGATTATTACAAAATTTAATATTAAAACCTATTGTTGTTTTTTTTTTTTGTGAATTAATAATCATATACAAAATAAATGACATTTTACAATTCAATTTAAATCTGTACTCGAACTATAATATATCCTAATACAATAGTATTTACACATTTATTTAATTTACTAACTGACATTAACCTTTATTTCAATAGTTAAAACCATAAAAACTACAAAAAAAAAATTAAATACAAACATATTATCTATGTAAAAACATCTTAAGATTTTAAACTTTAAAGTTAAAAATTTTAAATTAGCATACAATATACAAAACCGTTATAAATTCATTCAAAAAAAAATAAACTTATTTATTTGGCAATTTTAGGTTACATTTTTGCTACCTGTAAAGTACAAAAAAAACACATGAAATGATCATTTTAATGTAAATTTTTATGCACTTGCTCGTAGCTTCTGAATGTCAAAATAAAATTTTCCACTGCTTTACTTATTTTTTTTTTATTGTTTTTTCACTTCTTCATTTTATGGCTTTTTTTTTGTGCTTCTATTAGCTTGTTTCTTTTTTTTTCTATTGACAAATAATTCACTTTTGCATAAATTTATAATCAACTAGCAAGTTGTTGTTGCAGAGTGCCAAAATGATTGTTGTTTAATTCTTGCATCACAATATCACGATAGAATAATATCGATTAAATTATCGCCAGCCATTTTTGTTTTGCTGCGTTCTTCTTTTTCTGTTTTTTTTTTTTTTTGTGTTTGATAATATTCAATGTCATAATCAAAACGGTTCTTTCTTACTTACTTTCAAAATAATTTAATATTAAGACCAAGGAAGCAAAACAAAAAAAAATGTATATAGGTACATATAAAATAACTATTCACGAATTATCCAAATAACAGTATATATTGGTAAATAATATCAAAAATATATTGGTAATATTACAAAAAAAAAAAAATTGCAAAACAACGGTATAAGTTACTTTAAAACTTTGTGTAAATGACGTGAAACATCCATTTCGCATTATCAAAAATTATTTCTTTTTTTTTTTGTTGGTAGGTTTATATTGTTCTTATTGTTTGTGGCTTCTTTTATTTAAGGTCTTCATCAAAATAAAAATAACGACTACAACAGAAAATAAAATTTTTTCAGAATAAAGTAATAATAAAAAATAAATGCATCAAAAAAAAAAAAAAAAAACTACTAGCAGGCACTGTATATATATAGCAGCGTTAAATGTCAAAACAACGACCAAATTCTTAGCGCATTGTTAAAGATTGTTAAACATCGTGTTAAAATTTGTTAAATGACAACTTCACGACGTGATTATCATATTCAAATGAAAACAAAACAATAATAAGAAAAAATCGCAAATAAACAAAAAACTCTTAAAAAAACGCTTAAGAAAAAAATAAAGAGGGAAAAATTATTATATTATCAGCTCCATCAAAGAAATTGGTTAGTTACTCTAGGTAAGTATATGTATAATAAACAGTTTCTCATCGTCGCGTTTAAAAAAAATTATACTCTCATACTTTTATTTTTTTTTTTTGCTATTTTACGGTTAATTTTTTGTATTTTTTTGTTAAAACTATAAAAAAAAACAAATAATAAAAAATGTATTGCAGCCTTTGTTCATATAATTTGTTTATAAAATGTATGCAATATGATGATGTGATGTTACCTGAGCCATTGTGTTATTCTTTCTATTTTATACCTTTTGTTTCTTTTTCTCTCATAAAACTCATTATAAAACTGTATACGCTTCTAGGCAAAGCTTTTGAGGCTATAAAAAAAAAAAAAATCGCAATCAAAAATACACTGAATCTTAACAGAGAAAAAACCTAGAAAACTTGACTTTTCTTGTGTATTTTTAGGCTTTTTTTTGTGTTTTTGAAGTTTGGACAAGGAAAATAACAGGGTAAAAATGAAATATAGAAGGAAAGGCTAGAAAAATAAAAACGAGAAAACGTCAATCTTAGAACTGTTTTTGTACTATACTCGCTTTTGATTGTCATCAAATTGAAAAAAAAGTCATATATATATTAGAACAAAGAAAGATTTGTATACAAATATGAACATATATGAAATAACGATTAATAACGAAGAATAATAAAAAGAGAAATACCTATTACAATATTTGCATATTGTGTACATTAATATGGTTATCAAGAAAATTAAAAAAATTCTTATGGCTATTGAATGTTTTCTATATAAAATAAATTTTTCCTAAAAAACTATGAGATACTTACGGTTAGTTGGGTCAAATATACAGTTTGTTGGGTTAAATAAACCTCAGCCGATATGTAATTTTGAGGATAACAAATTATATTTAATTTCGAATAGGAAAAATCCTAGTGTAAAATATGTACTCAGAAGTAAGATTTAAACATTTATTTAAATTTTCTGGAAAATAAAACGCCCATTAAACTATTGCAGAGGTCCTGCATTGTATTCCAAAATATGTTACAGCACTAAATTACGCAGAAAATACACTAAAAACGAATCATATACATCAGCTTCCTTGTGACTTTTGAAATAAACTTCTGAATTTAAATTAGATAAATAAATATTTTAAGAAAAAATTAGTATGTATAATCAAAGAAAATAATGTCATACTTTTATTTTAATATACATACTTATAAATTAAAGTGAAAAAGATTGACTTTGTGAAAACAGTAAAATCAGATGGCTAAAAATCAATTTTGGAAATGGACAGGATTTAAAAATTTCAAGCTGATAGATATAACATGATTATACAGTAAAACTTTTAGTGGTAGAATTGGGTTAGGTTAAGCAAACGATGAATTTAAAGAAGATATGGTTCCCTAACGATTAGCAGTGCACAAAAAGTTATCCCACAAAAATATTTTGTAATGTAATCTATTCGCTATTATAATTTCTTTATGCTTTATTTTGTTTTTAACAGTGTAAAAGTTTTGTAAACAGACAGAATGATGGACAGAGTGAAACTAGTAAGTACATTTTATTAAATTGTTTTTTGAAAAATTGTTTGTTCTTAAGTAAAAATTAAAAAAAAAATAAAAATTAAAAAAGATGTGATTGAAAGATTGTTTATATTGCATGCAATTTAAATATTGCATGCAATAACTTAATACACTTTTTGTACTTTTTAGCACATTTCCAAAAAAATTTTGAAAAAATATGCCTAATAGTTTGTCCTATATGCCTAAACTCTGTCTGTCTGTCCCTCTGTTTACAAAACTTCTACACCGTAAAAGATAGAGAATGGGTATGTCTCATAAAAAAATGAATTTTGTAGAACAACTTTTCCATGTAGCTTCGTCCATTACGGAACTGCCGCCCTTCATACTTTGAAAAGGTCCTATTTTTAAATACGTATATATCATATTTTACTTACCATTTTTTCAATCGAAAAACGCCATTCGATAAGAATTTTATTTACCTTTGTAAATCAATATCAAAATTATACAATTTTGTTAAATTTAGTATTTAAATTTACTGTTATGTGAAAACTAAATTTTGCATGATTAAAATCCTACCTTCATAACTCGGGCACGTTTCTAGATATAACGGGCATAGTTTATGTCGGGCATAGTCTAGACGAGCATAGTTTCAAGAAATAGTATAAGTTTTTTCAGAAATTTTTTTTAGACCGCCTCCTGTTTATGAGCTATTACGGCTCAAAAATTGAATATTTGCTATTTTTAAAGACCTGTGACATAGGCACCTGTACACATTCTTCTCCGACAAGACAAAAAAATTAAAGCTCCAGTAATATTCGGTTTCTCTTAGTTATATAGAGTTACAGCCCCACAGTTACAGCTCCTCAATATTGCAATAATATATACATTTGAGAAAGTGCTTAGTAATTCTACAATCCAAAAACACTATAAGACCAGACATTTTCTTACTTCTATAAAATAATATCAAAACTATGCAAGATTTCGTAATCTACTATTTAAAATTACCGTTATGTGTAAACCAAATTTTGCATGATATTTCTTTTTTCATAACTCCGGCACGCTTTTAGATAGGAACTAGTCATTTTGAGACAGGAAAGAAGTTTTAGAATTAATATAAGTTCCTCAGAAAATCTTTTTGCGCCGGCCTCTTTTTAAGAGCTATTAGCGCCCAAAAGTTGAAAATTTCCTTTTTTTTTGAAGACCTGTAACTTAGACACATAGTAATATATATTTTAGGTGTGTTACGGTTTTTCTTAGTTATTTAGGCTTCTATAGGACTTATAGCCCCTTAAAATTGCAAAAAAATTCTATTATCACATTTTTGTTTTATATGAAATTTTAAAATTTTGGTGCAAGCACAATTCTAAACAGGTTGCATTATCTTTTGGAAATGTGCGCTTCTAAAAATCGTTGATTTACATTATGCCTTGTTTTATTTTATTTTTTTATTATTATTGCAATAGAACATAATTATGTATGTAATTTATCCCATATACAAATACTTGTAAATATAAAACATATATAAATATAATTTAAATGTTAAAAATTATGATATTTACTTGACCTAAGATTTTTTAAAGACCTTTGAAAAACTTAAAAAGAAGCTTGTTAAAATATAAAAAGATATTGAAACATTGTTATCTTAATTGCAAACATTAAATTTTTTATTTAATTTTTTTTTTTTGCATAATAAATTTATCATATATATATGAGTATAAAAGTCTATACGTATATGAAATCTTCTTCAAAAAGAACTTAAAAATAAAAGTTTTTAGAATGTTTACAAATTAATGAATATACAATGTTTGAAATATTGTACATTAAAATATATTATGTAAGAACAGAAATAGAAGGACATTCTAAATTACTAAACAAATTACTATATATCAGTTGTTTGGTGGAAGAATTAAATTGAAAATCGATAAGCTCTTATTCCTTAGACATTTTGTATTAATCCAATTGAATCTTTCAAAGACTTACCGAAAAGTCTATTACAGTTTTTATTAGACAAGTCTGATCACAATGAATGTTTTTATTTTAATTTAATTGTACTTTTGTTTAAAAACTTACACCTATAATAATACACAAAATATTTTGCATCAAATCAGAATAATGACTTTGTTTAAGTATACCTATACTGATAAATAGTTTAGTGTGGATAAAATTATTCTTATGGACTTTAATAATATCTTTTTTCTTTATTATCGAATAAAAAACTAAACTTTCTATTATCCATAATGATTTAAAAGTTCAATTCAAAAAAAAAAAAAAAACAAAAAAACAAAAAATCTTTAAATTAATAAACAAATTTATAAATTGCATTAAATCATTTCGAAAAATTCTCTGAATCAAAATTCCTTAATTCATATTCCAAAAATATAATGAAGATTAATTTCATATTATTTTTTTACTTTCCTTTTTTTTTTCTTTAAATGTAATTTTCATTTGAACATACAAAAGAAAATCCAGCTCAAAACAAATTTATTGTAAAATATTTCACACTTAACTCAATAAATTTTGATACTGCAACATAATACTTCTTAATTCATAATTTTTTATTTTATTTTTTGTTTTTATTATTATATATATTTTTTTTAATCATATATTATAATATTCACTACTTTTTTAACATTACTCATTCATTCATTCATCCATTCAAATAATATTTCATTAAATTTACCCAATACACAAACCAAAAATAAAAAATAAAATATACAATCATATTTATTTGCACAATTAATTTACTGTTATTATTAAGGTGCGAGAATATAAATATACAAAAGTGAATTAGTGCATCAGGTAAAGAAACAAAAATCGAACGGAAATTATTACTTTAATCTTATTTTATTGAAAGAAAAAAACTGTCAAAATATTTTCATTGTCCTTGGTGATTACTCTCGAGAATCCGCAAGTAACAAATTCCATCACAAAACAGTAAAAAAAAAAATGTTGAAACGAAAAACAATCAAACAGGATATTACATTATTATAATAAGTCAGCCTGATGCTCCCTCTCACTTTTAATGATAAAAATTTAAAAAAAAAAAAACAAAAAAAAAAAAATTTCTCCTCCCCGTTAATTCGCCAAATAAATGAAATGAATGATTCTTTTGACCACTAAAGTATGATAAACGATAAGCAAGTCATCGAATAATTTTCCATATGATTTATGATCATATCGGATAAAGGTCAATTTTGGAATTATAAAAGGCTACCACAAAAGCAACACAAACATTCAAACAACTCAAATTAAAACCGAATTACAAAAAAAAATTTTTTTTTTTATTTGTTTTGATAAATTACTCTTTGGTGCACAATTATACAACAGAGTATAACAATATGAAATAAACAAAAATTTATTTCATATTGGAAAATGGATTTGATCCAACCAACTTTAGGATTCATTCATTTTTATCACTACTTCTTATTCAGAAGGTTGTATGACATTTTAAGTTTAGATGATTCTTTGATTTTTGAGTTCCTTTTTTTGTATTTTTATGACAAACGTATTGATTCTGTTTTTTTTTCTCTTTGTGCCTAACAACTATATAGTACTTAGATCAGTTCATCTTATTAAACTATTTAGATCACTTTTTAGCTTTTTTTTACATGGTAATTTTTCAATTTTACCTTAATTTCCTAATATATTACTTATGTGATATATATAGCTTACCTTAATATTTTAAGCTCAATTATATTCTAAGCATTGTATGGTATATTGAGAGCTTGAAGTTTTCGAACACTAGAGTTTTAGTAAGATATAGAAATACAAAAGCTAGCGTAGAGAAGAAGGCAAATATATAAATTTAATAAAAATGTAAGGTTGAAATCAGATATTTCCAAAAATTATGAATATTGAAATATTATTGAACAGTAGAGCTTTGGTGCATGTGACAGTAACGACATAACCAATATTTAAACGTAAAAATTTCATTTTATCAATTTTTTTTGTTCTATTTAAAACGAAAAATGAAATTTTTTATATAACACAAATTTTGGTCACACTTGTATCTAAAAAGATAAAAATTTCACTCAACTGCAATATGCATCAAGTAGTGGAAGGTGGTGTAATTGTGCCTGATAAAGATTTTTATGCCAAAAATTTAAAAAAGAAATAAATATTTATTAATTTTTTTTTAATCTGAAATTAATATTGAAACGAAAATTATGGTGGAAAGGAGTAAAATTGAAAGAGATGCAATTCTCATATTTCATATTTGTTTTTATGCTGTCAATTTTCGTAATAATAATTTGCTGGTAATTGCATTGTTGCTGTAATAGTTCAAGGAATAGTTTTTTTTTTTTTTTGGTATTCAAGGGTTAATTATTTTCTTATTTTTTGTTTTTTACGAAATTTTGAAGATTTACTTATATTTTATATTAAATATATAGAGTTTTCATTTTTAACATCCATTTAATTAAAGTTATATTGAAGGAAATTAGATTTCTGTAATATTTCAATAAATATTTTATTGTACCTAAATAATAAAATAAATAATTATGAGGCAATAATTGGAAAATTAATTTTATCTGAAATATTGAAGATTCAATTTAAATTTTAACATATTATTTTATTATGTTAGGTCAATTCACCATTTCTTTAAAATGAACATGATAATAATTAAGTTCGACATTTTTTCAGTTTTAAGAAAAAACTATTTAATGTATAGTCAGTTTTAAAACAATATATATTGCATTCCATATTGCATTGAAATTATTTAAGAATTCATACAGTGATATAGTTCTTTTATTATGTCAGTAACGTAAAGTATAAAAAGATGTTGAAAGGCAAAAAGTGAAACAAATGGAAGAAGGAAAACAGATTTATACGTAAACAAGGCAGTAAATGAAAAGTTTTTAAAGAAGTGCATTTTCAAGAAGAAAATAAAAGCCTATTGAAATTTCAACTATTTCTGAATACAAATTTGTAATTTTTTATGTAAAAAACATCAAAGAACTCTTTTTTCAATTTTAAGGAAACTCTATATTATAAAAAAAAGATCCGTTAGCATCAAATGTAAAAATATATAATGAATGTTAAATTTTTATGCCATACTGAGAAAAAGTTTCCAGTGGTGTTCAAGTTACAGGTATCTGAAGGTAGCGAATTTTTAATTTTGGTATTAGGGGTCCAAACAAGAGGAAAGCTCTTAAACAAGAGGAAGTACAACAATTTTTTTGGGGTTACTTAAGGTCACCAACTTACCTACATATTTACTGACTATGAGAAGAGAAAAATTTTGCGTGAACGCCTCAATTAATACTAGGTTGCGCCATTTTGATCCTTACGTGACCTGGTGCTTTATAATTTTTTTTGATTTTATATCCAATCCGAAAACTTCAAATACGAAATCAATTCTTTGATTGTGTGTTTAGAAAGCTCGCTAAGATTGTGGTACAACGGTTTTCCAAGTGAGAGCAGTCTGGCTCTAGCTTACATCTCAAAAGAAAATGTTCAAGTGTTTCATTTTCGTTTGTTTCTTTAGAACTTCTGCAGGAAGTGTTGTAAGGGATTCGCAGTTTGCCTGCATGCGTGCCTACTCACCAGTGGCCTGTAATGATTGCCACTAACCTGGCGATATCCATGCTTGATTAGAATATCAATTCATCTGATCTTCTTTTGTTGTAGGTAGGCCACAACGTTCTCGATATGGAGCAATTTTTTAAATTACTCCACCTCTCTTGCGATTTCGCTATATACAAAGAAAAACCCCGTTCCTTTACGACACTTATTAGACAACTGAATCTTTCAGGTGAGTTGTTGTTCAGAGTGACTCCTTTCTTTGTTAGTTCATCTGCTTTTTCGTTGCCTTCAATATTGCTTCGCTCTGGTTATACTATACACCCACATAAAGGTTATGTTTAAATTTTGGCAGATTAAGGCAAGTTTCTATTGACACTGCCTTACAAGCTTTGAAGTTGTAATGTTCACATTAATAGCTTTAATCGCAGATTGACTGTCTATACAGATTGCATCATTTGTATGTTATTCCGGTTCAAAACTCGGCCGGCCTCTCTGACTTTTAGCAGTCTCCGCCTGAAAGATGCTAGCTGTGTCGGGAAGTCTCTAGAATTTTGAAATATTAAGTTTCTCCGAGAAAATACCGATACACCGATATAATATTAAATGTTCCAAAATCTAATTATTAAAAAAGTTTCTTTTATTATATTATATAGTACTTTGTTCAAATATTTATTTTAAAAACCTTTTGTAAATTTTTTTTTTTTTTAAATTACATTACAATCACTTAAACAATCTATTGATGATCTCATTATTTTTTCGCTTTAACTTTATACCGCCTCCTTTTTTTGAATTATCTAGGAAGACATCATAAAAATAAAAAATAAAAAAAAAAAATTTGAAAATCAAACCATATTAGAATCTAATTAATATTATAAATTCAATGCTTTATCAATTTTTAATCTTGCATCAACAATATTGTGAAAGTTATTTAGGCCCTTTCTGTTGCTTATGTTTATGTACTTGACTTGTGTAGTTATTAAACAAGTTATTGCATACGCATCGATTGTTATAAATTGCAAAGACAACAAGTACAATACCAAAACAAACCAAAAACAAAAAAAATCTAAAAAGAAAAAAAACAGGGCAAAATTAATGTTAACGCGCACCCCAACGCAACCAAATAATAAATACATGTGTTTAATTTTCTTTTTTTCCATTTTTCAGATGATCAACCTGAGATAAATTCTTTTAATTTTTGCTTGTTTTTTTTTTTTTACCTTAAAATTTTAAATTGATTGTGGGAGTCAAATTCTGTTTCTATTATTCTATTTTTTTTCTCCTTTTCTTTTTTTTTTTTTTCTTTTTGGTTTTTTTTTTTTGTATATGTCAGACATAAAAGATCAGACACACTAAATAGACACAATAAAAATACAAAAAAAACAAAAAAAAAAAAATAACAGAAATCCATGAAAATTTAAAGCATGAAATAAGAAACAAAAACTTTTTTTTTTTTTATTGCACTTTTAAAGTTTCTTGCTGTGCAATATTTGTTCATAAATTTTATTGATTTGGAATAATTGGAAAAACAACAAAAAAAAAAAAAAAAACAAACAAAAAATGCATCAAAAAACGACAACATCATAACATTTTGAATAGATTTCCTTAAGTTATAAAAAAAAAAAAAAAACAAATAAAAAATAAACAAATCCAAATCGAATTTTCTCCATTTACAGAGTAGTTAAGTTTTTAAAAGTTGGCTTTAATCTGTCTCAAATAAAAAAAAAAAAAAAAAAACAAATAAATAAAAGTCTGTCTCATTTGATTCAATTGCATCAAAACAATACAATACACAACCAATATACAATATAATAGATTGTTTTTTTTTTTTAAAATTATGTATATGTATGCATATTTATGTGTATCAGTGTATGTAAAAATATATATTTATTGATCAGTTAGTTGACGACGATGTCAGCAACAAGCAACAAACAACAAAATCAGTATATAAAATGACAATGTGTTTGACGATTTTTGTGACGACTGTATGACGTGATTACTTATGGCAAAAAGGCAATGATCCTCTTTGCGTCCTTTTGTTAAAACAACGACAAAAATTGCGTAGGTATCAGAAAGTACATTCTATTTATTAAAAAAAAAATATATATATATAATAGATACAAAAAAAAAAAAAAAAATAGACCTTTGTGTAGGGTGTACAATTGATTCTCTACCTTTTTTTTTTTTTTCCTTACAGATAAAAAAAAAACAAAAAAATAGAAATGAAATTGAAAATTGACAGAAGAAATAAAATTGTAAAAAAAAAAAAAAAAAAAAAAAAATAATGTTAAAACTAATATTACGCGCTTATCTCTTTTATGTAACCATATTTTGATATGTGAACTATAAAAATCAACTTACCTCAATTTTTTTTTTTTTTTTTTTTACATTTATTTTTAATTTAAGTCCTAACCTAACATTAATATTTTTTTTTTTTGTCTTTTGCATGTACTTTAGGACCTTTCCATTTACCATTTCTTGTATATAATTTGTTATTCTATAATCTATATACTATATTGTATAATATATTAAATATAATAATCATCATCAACATCATCAATATCTGCATCTTACTTATATTTAACTGCCATATATTTATTTTACTCGATGAATTGAATTCTGTCAGAATAAAAAGTATCAGATCATTTCAATTTAATTCAATTCATTTGTACAATAATATATACGTTCAAATAATAATTGATTCACGAAAAAAAAAAAAATAGTTTGAAATACTTTATGTTGTTGATGTAGAAATATAAATAAAGAAATAATCAGTTAGTGGTTTTAGGAGCCCAAAAAACTTTATGTAAAAAAAAAAAAAAATTTTTTTTTTAGCTAATACACAAGTACTGATGTGCTAAAAAAATGTATAAAAGTGTCCATTGAAATTTAGAATTAAGATATTATCAACTTTAAATGAAGACATTTAAATGATTAAAAGCATAAACATGATCTCCACATATTACATAACAACTGAATGTTAGAGATCTTTTTCTTCCAATAATATTCTGGACAAGTTAAGGATAATTTGTAAATTTGTGTCGTGCTCATTGTGTGAATCTTTTCTATATTTTCTACCTTTTTGCCGCAATCTTAGTCTATGAGGTCAATATAATGGTCTGAAAAATATAAAAAATATTTTTCTTGATTTCTCTTAATATAACCTCAAATCAAAGGTTTCATGATATCATTTTATAATCCTAATTGATGATATATAATTAGAAGTTCAAATTTATATAGCTTTTTTCTTAATATTTTTGCATTTAAAATTCTATATATTATATCCAGAGCTTTTGCAATATCGAAAGATGGAGTCCATATATTCAAAATCAAGGAGCTTTCAAGATCCATTATATGTTATGTTATACACAATCAAGAGATCCATATATATTCAAAATCAACAACAATTGCAGTAAGATTAATTACTTTTAAAACACTATAATTTTTAAAGGGTCCTGGGTGTAATTTAATATCACCTTTTATAAATTGAGATTCTGGAAAGTCATTCAATAGTTGAAGATTAGACAAGTTTCGTTTTCATTTGCACTGTCATTTCATCTTCCCAATTTTGTTCCCTTTTGTGTTTTTTTTTATAGGTATACTGAAAACCAACGAAAAGCTAATATTAGTTAACTTAAAATTTTTTTTTATTTTTAAATGCCTCAGTAATGCGTCTAATCTATGAATTTCAATATTATTCTAACTTTTTTTATATATAAATTTAAAATAAAATAAATATGAATTTTTAAGTTGGAAAATCCAAATATTATTCAACTAAAAAAGAAAAATAATATTTTATGGTAAAAATAAAAAACAACTTTTTTTTTTATAGATGAATCCTAAAACATAATGAAATAACTGATATAAATTAAATTGTATGTAACAATATAAAGTTGATTTGTGTCAGCTATAAACTTTCAAAAAGCAAGAAAAAAAAAACAACAAAAATTAATAAGAAGAAAAACAAAAACCAAAATAAATTTTAAAGGAGAAAATGAATGAAGTGGCGCCAAACAGATCAGTCTACTGTAGTTTTTTTTGCACTTCAATCCTCTGTATAAGATTCTTTTTTATTTATTGTTTTTTTTTTTTTCGAAGTTTGAATGAAAATATTATAAAAAAAAGAAAAAATAAAAAAAAAAAATAAGGTAATAATGAAAATTGTTGTTACAAATAAAAAAAAAACAATGAAGGTGGCGAAGTGCGGGTGTTTAACTAGTGTATTTCCACTAATAAAATATTAACAAAGTTGTTTATCATTATTAAAAATTGGTTACACTATCTAAGGAAAAATAAGAACAAAAAAAAAAAAGAAAAAAAAGAAAATAAAACACTGATTACCAGGTATTCGAAATTTTTTTTTTTAAATTGGGGCCGAATTCAAATCTATATCAAAATATTTTCATTGATTTTCAACATTTTGTTGAAATTTTTATTTCTTTTATAATTCTTTGATGACAGTACCATATATTTTATCTTTGCGTAATCTCCATGTAGTTAAAGTAACTCTCATCGTTTAAAGTGAATCATCGAAAGACACTATAGAGGAGAGAAAACGAGCACCAGTCATCTATGAGTGCGTGTAGGATTTTAATCCACTAAACATCACCTGCATTTTTTGACCAAACAATAGGCTATACGACCTTTAGTACTAATGTACTGCCTGGGTAGAGGACGTTCAGTTAGGGAATAAAAATAGATTTCAAATTGGTAGGCATATTGTGAACAACGTTATGAATATTCACAAACATATGTACATATGTATATTCAAAGAATTGAACATATACATGTGTAGAAAAAAAAATCCCTAGAATGTCTCCAATGCATGTATATTGTTGATTCAGTAGCAGTAAAATTTTTCATATGGTAATCAGTAATCACAAATGAGACGAAACTATAAAAACTATATATAGAGATTAAGATAAGAAAATATTAAGGTTAGTTTAGATCAGTAACAAAATGTATAACTAATTACTCCTACAGATTTATTAAACTAAGTATTATTCAAAAGTAAAAAATTAACTAAATATCTAGACTATCATTGTTAATTATCTTTTTTTTGATCTAAATGTATACCCACTTCGGATCAATTTGTATTATTTTCAAAAATTTTCAATTAGTAACACTTATTAGCAATTAATTAAGGGTATACAATATATTTCCCTTACTTTCATTGAATTTTTTATTTTTCATGTTGACAACGAACCTAAAATCTTGCAATACAGTAGGATTTTAAATATCTCTGTCATATTAAAGTTATTTGATTCAATATAAAGCTATTTTGGTACGCAGAACTGTTTAAAAGCTCTCTCTTCAAAATTTTATTTAGATATTTTTATATAGTTTCATCTTATTCAACTGAAACTGTATTAATGATATATTAAATGACAAAACAAAAACATAAGATATAATACAAAATGCAAAAAAAAAAAAGTGTTACTAAAAATGTGACACAAATGAAGCCAAAACGAGTCAAAAAAAAAAAAAAAAAAAGCGCGATTATTACGAAGTTGCTAAAATATATTTTTTGGTTTGCTCAAAGGTAAAAAAAAACTTAAAATATTTTTAATCTCACACTAATCTGGTTGGGGAGTTTTTTATTTATTTTTTTTTTCTTTTCAATGATTCCTTTGAAATTTTGTAAGCGAAAAAATAAAATAAAATAATAATTGCTCCTGTTAGCAAAATGAACAGTTTGTGATAATCAATGGAAATATTTTATATTTATTTATTTTTTTTTCTTATGGTTACTACAATACAAGTAATAGCTTTAATGTTATATAGAGTTGAGCTTTTTTTTTTGCTTTACTTTACGGGTACTCTTTTCTAAAGTGCTGAAATTTATTATGAATGACAATAATCAATATTGTGACATTTGAATGTGGGTTTCTTTTCTTTTTTTTATTATTATTATTTTTTTTATTCATTAAAAGACAAAATAATGAAAATAATAAAAAAAAAAAGAAAAAAATAAAAATATCTAGTGCTTTTTTTTTTTTTTGGAAATCTATTAGTACCACTTTACTTAAGAATTCAATTGATTGTATGTGGTAATACAGTAGCTTATTATTATCTTTCTTTTTATATGAGTATTAATTTTCTGTCTCTTTTCAATTCGATTTTTTACAAAGCACATAATATTATGTGTACATAATTATTTTTTATAATGATATGTCTATGTAATGAAAATAATTTTCAAGTTGATTATGTAAATTTTATTATAAAATATATACATATATTATACATAATATTTATATAATATTATCTTGTTTATTTTATCTCTCAATAGATGTCTTCAATGTATTATTCAACTTAACCTGAATTTTATTTTTTTGTTTATTTTAAACAAAAGAACGCAAATTTAATTAATATATACATCATATAATATCAAAACCTTAAATATATTTTGCAATAGAAGTTTTTTTTATTATCGCCAAACAATTCTAGATAACTACAGATATTTTTTAAATAAAAAAACCTGTCGATAATAAAAACATATTTACGTTATTTGAAAAATTTGTTTAAACCACAAATACAGAGGAAAATAGCAGATAAAATATTCAAGGTAGCACTGATAAAAGAAAAAGATCAAGAATCGAAAAAATCTAAAACAATTTAAGGATTACAGTTAAGACACATTTAACTTTAATGTAATTTGTAACAAGTGTTCCTAACAAGGACCTCATATAGACACATTATAGCTAATATACCTTTTTCATATACTCTTTCTAGCAAATGAAGCAAGGCAGAACGTAAACCAACGGTTTCACAACACAATTTTCATAAAAAACACAAACAACACATTTCCAAAACACAATTCAAACTGTTTAAAATTGTGACTTGCACCAAAATTTAAAAATTTAGAATCTCATAAATGTAATAAGAAAAAATGTTAAAAATAAAGAGACATTTTTTTCACCAAATTTAATTGGAACTCTACATAATTAAGAAAAACCATTAGCATATGTAAAATTATAAAATGAGGAAACTTATACTAATTCTAAAAGTGCTTTCTTATCTCAACATCTAAAAGCGTACCGGAGTTATGAAAGAAGAAAATTTATGCAAAATTTGGTTTTCACATAACGGTAAATTTAAATAATAAATTGCAAAATATTTCATAATTTTGATATTGTTTTGTAGAGGTAAGATTTCTGGTCTTTTAGCGTTTTTAGATTGTAAAACTACTACGCCTGAGATACATTTGGAAATATAGGACTTTTTTGCATTTTTGAGGGTCTATAACTTTGTAATACTATAAAACTATGAGAAACTGTTAAAACGTAAAAATATATTACCGGACCTTTAATTTTTATGTTCAAAGAAAAGTTTGTATAGATGCCTAAGTTACAGGTGTCTCAAAATAGCAAATTTGCAATTTTTTCAGCCCTAATAGAATTTAAACAGTGGATGGTACAAAAAAATTTTCTAAGTATAAATTTACTAATTCTAAAAGTTCTTCCTTGTCTCAATATTTCAAGTCCTCATCTAAAAGCGCACCGGAGTTATAAGGGAAGAAAATTTATGCAAAATTTGGTTTTCACATAACGGTAAATTTAAATAGTAAATTTAAAAAAATTGTATAATTTTATTATTGATTTATAACTTAAAAAAAAAGCCCTGTCGAATGGCAATTATTGAAACATTGAAACATCTCAGGTTCTACATAACATTGATTTTTTAAATTGAAAAAATGTTAAGTAGAACCTGAGATATACACTTTTAAAAATAGGCCTTTTTCAAAGTTTAAGGAGCTGTAGCTCCGTAATGGATGCGGCTACATGAAAAAGTTGTTCTACAACATGAATTTTTTTATAAGATCTACCCATGGTTAAAATTTCATTTTTCTACCTTTAAAGGTGTTGAGGTTTTGTAAACAGACGGACGTACGCACAGAGTGAAATAATAACTGAATTTTTTCAAAATATTTTTAGAAATGTGTCAAAAAGAAAATTTTTGAATGAGAAAGATTAGAAATAACAATTTCAAATGAGAATCATTTTTGAGAGAAAATCATTGAAATGAAAATCATATTTTCATTAATTTTTTAATTTTCATTCAATAACTTTTTGATGAAATGCATTTTATATTCAACAAAATAGTTAATATTAATAACTTAATAGGTAATTATTGAAGATTAATTTAAACAGGTACAACACCAACCTCATATTTCTGCAAGAATTCTTTTTAAATCTAATTTCCTCAAAAATTAAGTATTACAAAACATATATAATTATGGGGAGGAAATATTTTATGTCGATTACTTGATAACTTATTGGGAAAAGTTATGGTATCAGCAAAGTCATGATCATATAAAATTAAAGAATATTCGCTAGTTCTTTTCATAATTTAATCTTTATGTCTTCGAAATTTTTCGATTAATATCTGTATTTTAAGTGATGTTTTTTATTTCAATCATTTTTTTTTTTGATTATTTATATTTCGACATTTAAAAGATACTTTTCTTTATTCTAATGTGAACGTAAACTTATCACAAAATACCATTAGCAAAAAAATTAAATTATATAAATTATACTGTAAATATAGCCAATAAATTTGTGCATTAAAAAGTCACACACAATTAATATTATTATCTGCTGATTAAATACACTATAAACAAAGTTATGCGCCAAAAAAAAAAACAATAAAACTAAAAATAATCTTAAGATATGATTATATGAATGTTGAATATATGAAATTAAATTAAAATGTTTTTTACTATTAATATTTGATACAAATTTTTTTTTTGTTGTTATATTTAAGTTTTAGGATTTAAACTTTTTTTTTTTTTTTTTTTTTTTCCTATAATTTTTTTAATAATATCATAAGGTCTTTTTTTTCTCAAGATCTAATTTGTATATGATTAATATGTAAGACAAGAATTGGGGCCAAAAGTTTATCTAATAAGATCCAGTTTAAAAACAAAGACAAAATGAAAAATAGTTTGTTATGACCCTCATAAATTTTGTATTTTGCATATATATATATATTATATAGATACATATATATTCTTCTTAAGTATATTCATAAATGTTCAAATTCATTAACATTATACTATACACATTAATAGATAAAAAATTTTCTTTAATTCGATTGAAATTTATTACCTTTAATCATCAACTAATATAAACAGGTAAAAAATATTACCTGATGTCTTTAAAGTATATACTCCAGCTATGATATTATTTATTAGGTTTAGTTGTAAGCTTCTTTAAAAAAACAAAAAAAAATTTATACAAAGTTTTACTATGGTAAAAAACAAAGCAAAAAAAGAATAACAGAAAAAATTACTTTGTCATTTTATGCAGGTTGTCACACCTGTCCATAATTTAGTTTTATAATTTAGATTTAGATGAAATTCTATGACTTTAATATTTATCTATAGCTTTATTAATGATTGATTTTTAATGTTTATATTTTTACTCTTTATACTCTTATATATATTATGGTTACATTATTCTTGATTTATGAATGCGTAATAATTTTCTGGTTTTTACTATTTTTAAGATATATATAAATTTTTTTGTTTAGTTTAGTTTTTTTCATGACTTGATAATTTTAAAATGACGTAATTTTATTACTTCTTTTACTTTAAATATAAAAATAAAGGTAATTTATTAATTTTTTATTGTAAAATTATAAGTATTTACAAACTTCTTGAAAAGGTATTAAATAATATTAAACAGGTATAGGTACAAAAGAAAAAGAAAAAAAAACAAAAAACAAAAATGGTAAGGTTAAAAAAAATAAATATAAAAGGATTCATGTCATGTTACAATAGATCATATTTAATGATGACATAATTATTTATGTATCATGTGATTATGACCTATATAAGGTTAAATTATTTTACATAGATTACTTCTTGGATCAATTTACTGACTGATTTATTGAATCTGATTAGCTTCATTTAGTTTTTGTTAGTTTTCCCAATGAAATTTTAAACATTTTCTTTTTTTTATGGTATATATATTAAATATTTTATTTTTTAAAGATCATTTCAAAGATTTATTCTTTAACACCCAGCCTCAAGCTATGTCTAAAGTGAAAAATATATACTTACTTTTGGTTTGCTTAACGAGGGTTGGTGGAAAACTTCAAGAGTCATCTAAAGAAGGTCACAAATTGAAAGTGATTCTTTCGGATAATGTTGGACTTTAATTAACTAAAACCACCCTCTTTTAAACCATACTTTAGAAACGACCTTTATGTTTTTTTTTTTTGTTTAACGAAAATTGATGGAAAACATCAAGAGTCATCTAGATAAATTGCATGTGATTTTGTTAAACCAAATTTATAAAAGAGATCTTTCATACAGACTATGTACATTAGTTTGGTTAATGGTATGTGGATGTGAGAAGAATTCTTGAGAAAACGGGATTTTGGAAAATTTAGGATTATGTGTCCTACAATGGTAATGATATTTGGAAGAAAATTTTGAACAAAAATGTTAAGGATCTTGCTAAACTTTACTAAAATGTTAGTATTTTATTGGATAAAATCAAAAGTAGATAAAAGTGTTAACAAGTTACAACACATTTTAGTTCAAAATTAAAAAAATAGTTCATTTAAAAATTAATTGTATATGACTTCAATTTTTAACTAATATTTCAGCTCTTTCAGATGATGCAATAAAACAAACTTATCATTCATTGTTAACCAATTTGTTTGTAAGTTATTTTTAAATTAACTTTTTAATTTTGTTGACTATCCTATGGAGATAACAAAAATGTGAACATCTTTACAAAAAAAAAAAAAACTTTTAAACAATAAACACACAATCTGATTATAACTTTTAAATCAGTAGACAAATATAGTATATGTACATTAATAATGGTTTAAATCAGAGGTCCTTAAAGGGTAATTGGTTTAAACTTTAAAGTCATTAGTATGATTGATTTTTTTTTTTTGTATTTTTCTATATTGTTGTTACATTATGTTTACATGCATTGCGTGTTATTACAAATTTATTTCAGTGTTAAAAGATCAAACTATTTTTTTTTTTTTTTTTTTTAATTTTTATTATTTAATCACAATCTATTCAAAATTTGTGTACATTCCCACTATATATAATTTAAACTTATTGGAGAATAAAAAAAAAATTATCATATATTTACAACAGCAGTGTTATAATATAACCTACATGAATATGCAAATTAGATCCTTTTTGTTACAATAGACATTAAAAAAAAATATTCCATCCAAAAAAATTGTATACAGTCATAAATTTTCCTTTTGTACATATTTTAAAATTGAGAAAATGGAATTACAAATTATTGCAACGTTAAAATGATTTATATTTTATATTAGATTCTGTTATTTTGTTTATTTGTTTGTTAGATTATAATCTGTATGCCCTAAATATTATAGTTTAGAATCAAATCTTGATGATATAAAGATCATTGATCAGTGGTGTGCATAATATTTAAAATGATGTGAGTTTGTAAATATTTTAAATTTTTGAAATGATTGGCTATTCAGTTATTTAGGTTAGGTAAGAATTGAGTACTATGTGGGAGTCAATTTTTTGATAAAACAATAAAATAGTAAAATATTTATTTTATTTTATTAGAGAAATTTTTCCCAAGAAATTTGAAGAAGCGGGAAAAGTGTTCGAACAACAACAACGAAATTAGAATTTTAGATATAATAAAAGATTAAAACAGAAAAATACCAAGTCTTGTTATTAATTAAATAATAGATGATAATTGCTTGGTAATCAATATAACATCTAATTGAGTCCGAAAGCTTCCTTATCATTTATTGGAATACAGGCAATAGAATGATCTATATATATTATATAAACACTATAAAAAAAGGCTCAGCAAGAATGTATACATCAAAATGTTTACAGAAATGACAGCAGAAAAAAGTACAACTCACTACACTTTAGAAGTAGAAAATTTTTCAAATGAATTAATTCAAATTCAAGCATTCGATATTTTAAAAAAAGTTTAGTAAATAGATTAGTAAAAAGTTTTGAAATATATAATATGGGTAAGTCCCAACAATGAACTCCTGAATAATTATCAACTCAAAGACTATACTAAAAAGTAAACGATCACCACTGATAACCTCTTTTTTTTTCTTTTTTTTTTGTATCAGTATACAAAATTTTGATGAACAATAGATATTCGATCGTGTTTATGGGATTAAATTTCATTCTATTTTCCGCTCACTGATTAATTTTTTTCTTTTTTGTTTTTTTCTTCTTTTTTTTTCAAAACAAACTTATATATATTCCTTATGAAATTTTGCGTTTAAAAAATCTTTTCTTTTAGGTTAGGCTTTAATTTTACGGAATTGTTTTGCAAATTCAGAATACGTTTTCCTGAAAAAAAAAAAAACAAAAAAAAAAAAAAAAGATTACATAGAGATTCATTATATACGATGGAAAAAAGTTAAAGAAAATTTATCATTTTTGATATTTCGTTTTGTTATGTTGGTGCTGATGATGATGATGATCTAAAACATGCCTGCCCCATATTAATAATATAGGATATAATATGTGCATAACATCGACCGAATGGAACTTAATGTTTCATAATGAAATTCACACTTGTTAAAACTTTCGTGATTTGTTTGAATCATTTATAATTTTGACACGAATCACACTCAATTTTGTTCCTTGTTTTTCTCCCTAAATGCTTTTTTTTTGTTTTTTTGTTTTCTTGTTTTTTTTTGCAATGAGATCGAATATTCTTTCTTTGTGGTGCAATTATTAAGAGCAACACTCTGTATGATCTTTTCTTTGGTTTGATTTTCTGAAAGAATTTTAGTCAGTTAGTGCTTTCTTCATTGTTTTGATGATGGTAACTTGTTATGGGAACAATTTAAGGTTTTTGGTTTTTTTTTGTTATAGTTTTGAAAATTTGTGTGTTATAGCAGCTTCAATTGTGAAGTACAAGTAAGGAGTCATTAGTGGAAACGCAAAAACTAAAAAAAAAAAAAAAAAAAAAAAAAAATTATTAGTGTTACTGGAAATGTCGAGAAATAAATAGCCTTTGGGTTAAACATCACTTTTCGTTAACATACATTTTTAAATAACAGTTGAAAAATCGTAATTATTTTCATCATGTTTGACTGCAGTAAAATTACAAATAAGATAAACATACAATAGTTATAGTATGAATTGAAAATGGATGTATGAATTAGATAAATGTATCATGTTTGGTGGTTTAAAAATTTCTAGTTTTTCTTTTTTCTTTGTATATATTCTCAGTTCATCATTTCCATACTATAAAAAGATTTTCTTCTGTTGTTTTTTTCTTTACTCTTTTTTTTTTTTTTTTTTGGAATTTTTCAATATTTTGACAAGTGAAAACTAATTGTTTTTTTGCTCAGTTTACTGTTAACATTATTGTGGGGTAGTTAATAAAGGTGATGCTATATATTGTTAATTTAATTTGTTTTTTTTTTGTATTTGGTATAGTTGAACTAGTTTATTATCGTATATGGAACCTATGATCCAACCTATAATAATAAATATATATATATAGAAAAAAAATTATTTATCATTTTTAAGAATATGAATCATGCTGAATTTATGAACTTTTAACGGTAAATTAAATTATAATAAAAAAAATATATATATATTAAAAGAAAAAAACTATTCACTTTACTGTATAATTGAATCAATTAATCAAAATTTTATTTTATTTTAATTAAATTTTAACATTTTAAGTCAAAACTAAAAATATTGATAATATTTTTTTTTTTTTTTTTTTTCAATTTAAATTAATACAAATCACCTAACGAAAATTTTAGTTAAAAAACAAAAAAATTACTTTTAAAGAACTCACATATTGATTCATTTATTGTTGTTTTATATTTTTATTTTATTAAATTTTAATTAAGAATAAAAGAAAAAAAAAGCATTACAATATTACGATTAAAACTTTTTTTGGGTGGTTTTGACCTTTATCTGTATGTTTGTAAAAAATTAATTTAATACTTTGTAGATAAAAACAGAATAAATTGTAGAAGTAAAAATTTAGAAGAGTAAATAATGTTTCCCATGATCCTTTTGTCTGGTGACAACTGTTTCAATTGTAGATTTAAAAAATGTGAAATTATAAGCTCTTGCATCAGCTGCTTATATTTTTCTGAATAACTTTTACTAAAACACAAGCTGAAATGTATTAAAAATAATTATGCAAAATAGTTTTAAGATATAATTAACATGATTAGATTGTAATTTATTGAAAGTGTAATATTGAGTAAATTAAATCAAACAGTAAATATTGATATTCTATGAAATGAAGTTTGGTATATTTTTATATAAAAAAGAATAAATTCAGACAGTGTATAGGTAAATTTAATTTAATAAGGTTTCCAGTAATACCATGACAAAAATGTTATGAACATAACCATTTAACAAAACAAAAAAAAATTGTGGGGTATCCATGGTCTTTAGTAGAACTAACATAGTATGTCAAAAGTACAAAAACAACATTTTTTGTGAATATAATAAAAGAAGTTAAAGGATTATATTTTTTAATTGAGATCTAACTAAATTGTAAATTAATATTTATAACACTTTTCTCTGTATATATTTAAAATTTTAATTTTCTTGTCTTGAAAAACTTTTGAAGAAATCGAATCATATTTTTTATATTTTTTATTGATTCGCAACTTTAGGAATAGTGGGATATTAGGTTTGGATAATTTATCCACATAAGATGAAAACAGCAAGCTTTTTTTCTTTTTTGAAAAGTACAAATAGTTAGTCTTAATTATAAAGAAATAAAATTACCTAAAGTGTTTTTTTTTTTTTAGTGCATTCCCTTGCCACATAAATGTGACAAAGTAAGGCTGTGTGAAATTACATAGTGGCTGCCACACTGTGTAATTTTACACCTTACGAAATTTACAGCTACATTGTAATGTGTGAAATTACACAGCGTGGCAGCCACTATGTAATTTCACACATTACAATGTAGCTGTAAATTTTGTAAGGTGTAATTATTCTTACGACGTATTTCATACGCTCTTATTCACTAGGCCATTGAGGCCCCCCAAAAATGTTCAATTTTATCTAAAGATTTTCTTTAATATTAAAATTTTTTCTTTGCAATTTAACAACTCTTATTACAAAACCACATAGTCTTAAATCTCCATGTTAACCGTTTTAAACGTTCAATTTTTTTTTTTTAATTATATTAAAAAAAATTGTTTCTGTCTAAGAAAATCTGTCAGTAATTTTTCATATAGTGACATTTTTAAAAATATAAATATAAATAAAAAACCGCCATTAAAAATCAAAAAAAAAAAATTTTTTTTTTATTTAAATTTTAGTATTTTTATTTTTGAATGATTTATATGTTGTAATTAATAGTAAATTACCCTTTAGAAAAAATGTATTTATTATATTTTTGAAATAAATAAAAAAAAAGAAAAAATATCAAATTATTTAACTATTATAATTATATCTATACATTTATTTGTATAAAAATGTAGGTATGTACTTAAAAAAAAATTATATATCGTATAGATACAACGAAGAATTACTCAATTAAATTTGTCACAAAAATTCACTTCCAAACATATTTTTATAATACATATAAAATATTAATACTTTATATAGGTATGTATGTATGTATGTAATATATATTTATCCTTCTAATAATTTTTTTCATTCTATCTCTTTCTTTTTGTAGTATAACTATCATTTTAAATGACTTGTGAGTGTTGTTAAATAATTCAAATTCAAATTAAAATTGCTTAAGGCTATTTCTAACAGTTAAGCGTTAAACCAATTCACTTTAGTAATTTTTCATCAATTTTATATTTTTAAATATGTATATATGATCATTTGTTTTTCTTTTTTCTTTTTGTTTTTTTAATTTATATTAATAATATGCAAATAATTTTTAGTATATAACATATAACAGTTAATTTAAAGAGAAAAAAAAAAAAAAATATTAACGATCGTTTATCTTTTCAAAAAAAAATTCTGGAACATTAAAACCAACACACTACCACCACCACCACTCTGTTTGAATATAAAAATAAAAACCAAAAATGCCACCAAATAAATCTCACCCGATTGTGTTAATACAGAAGACCTGTGCCAATTGTGCCAATTGTATTTAGCACTTAAGTATTCGAAAAAAAAAAAAATCTGCTAAATTTAAAAATGTTAAAAAAAAAATTTATTTCAATCGATGTCAATAGAATTTATAAAAATTGTCGATCAAATTCAATTATATTATCGATTATTTTCTAAGTTTTTATTTTTGTTTTTTTTTTCCTTTTGTATTGCAAGAAACAAAATAATAATATTGACTCATTATTGTAATATTTTTTTTTAATCCCGCAGTTAAAACATAAATCTATATATATATATATATATACTTAGATAAAAAACATTTATGAATATTTAAATAAAAATTAAAATTAATAATAAGAAATTAAAAAATAAAAATCTATATAAACGGTACGATATCGGATCGTTCAAATGTAAAAAAGATTATAAATAAATTTCAAATAAAAAAAAAAAAAAAAAATTATTATTATTATTATTTTAATAACAGCTCAACAACGACACATTTTAAAGTGTGCTGTTGTTTTTATAACAGAAATTGTGTGCTAGCACATAATATATGATTAATTTTATATCAGCACAGTCTTTTTTTTTTCCTATTTTACTGTTAAATGATTTATTAACAGACGGGAAGTTTATTATACAGTATTTTTGGTGAATTTATTTTAAATCATTACACTGCACTTTTATTAGTTAACTTTTCAATATTAGTTATTGATTTTTTGTTTTTTTTGTTTTCTTTTTTTTAACAGGGTGCTACAATATAGTTAATTTAAATATTTAGATGATAGATTTTATTTGAACAAAGCAAAGGTAAAAAAATTTAAATTTTTAAAAAATTTTAAATTTGTAAAAAATTTTTCCAAACCACTTCTTTAAAATTCATATAACGGACTCAAACATTTCTTTTCCTTCATTATTCATTATTATTGAGAAGTTTTTTTATGGTTTTTAAATTGGCTTTTAGAAGTTGCAAATTATTTTCGTGTTTTTTTTTTTTCAGAATTTCTTTTGTTTTTTTGTATTTTCTCGCATTCTGTATCCCATTCGGTGTATTAACTCTTAATTTGACAACAGATCTGATCTTACGATTCCGATTTGACGATCTGACATCTCGCTTCCAAAAATAACTGAATGCCTTCTTTGAATTTTGTGTCTTCTATAAGTTAACATTTTTATTCTCTTTTACAGTTTTAAATTGTTTGGCAACAAGTTTATATTTCAAATCTTACAAAAAATTATTAGAGCACTTTTAGCAAATTGGTCTTAAATTATTGGGCTAATTTCGTCTATAAAATTATATTTCCTATTGGTAGTTTGTACTCAAAAGTACGGAAATAATTATATATACATACCTTTGTATTTTCTAAGATTTTACTATTTATTTTTGTATTTGCTTTAACTAAAATAAATTTTCTCCCAAATTTACCAAAGTATATTTTTAGTAAAATTTAGAAAATATGAAATTTCTTAAAATTAATTCCTTAAAAATAGTAAATTCATTTTTTCAATCATCAGCTGCGTATATTTCATAAAAAAAATTGCGTATATATAGGTAATATATACACATTTGATTTATTCACTGTTGAACTATTTAATTTTTGTTTTTAAATAATTTTCCAGTTATGTACGTATGATTTGTTAACTAGATTTAAAATAGAAAGAAAATAAAAAAAAAAAATAAAAAAAAAATAAAAAGTTATCTTATACGATGTAACAGTAAAAAAATATAAGAGAAACTGCCAAAAGAGTCACTATTCATAATAATAATGTGCACAATATTAACCGCCTCCACCACCCTCATAATATCAGCTGCTGTTGCTGCAGTTCTTTCAAAAGACAACTTTTCAATTTGCTTAATTTAAGATTTTTTTTTTCAGTAAAAAAAAACAAAAATCTAGACTATATGTGTTTTATAATAGCTAAATCTGCCAATATTTTTTTTTTCAATAATAAAACGATTAATATGCGAAAAATTAAATTATTTGTTGCATTATTATTTTTACGTTTACAACTTCAAATAAATGACTTCTTACCCTAAAGTTAATTGAATATAAACTGTAATATTTATTCTTTAAATCTTTATCTTCTAACATATTATTTCTTAAAATTAAAATTTCGTTTGTTTATATGTTTTTTATAACTATGCTACATTTAGAAAATGCTTACCTGGTTAAATGTTTAGTAAAAACATTTAAGAAAAGTACTAAAATTTTCCATTTAATACCTATTTAGTAAAAAATGTTATTTTTTTTAAAGATTTATCAACAATTGTTTTTGGTAATATGGTTAAAGATCTTCGATATTTATTACACGTCAATTCACCATAAAACTGAGCTTCAACTCAAATCTAACTTTTTCAAACAAAATCTGCGAATTCAAGCGCATCTTTAGTTTATAAAAAAGAGATTCATGACATAAGAGTTTTTAGCTGTGACTTATAATTTTATTAAGTAATTTTTTAGTAATACATATATGGTTTCAGTCTTTGCTAAATAACATTTTCATTTTTTTTTTTTTCTTCAAACAACTTCCTTATAAATATAACGACCCAATAGGTTTTAGATAATATAGAAAAATATCCAAAACTAAGACTCATTTAGAGACTTTAATAAGACATAATTTTTTCGATTAATAAAGATGTACCTAATATAAAAAATCGTAAAATGTTAATCATTTTAAAACTTTTTTTTTAAAAATGTATTTTGCTTCCCTTTGGTTTTATGTTATGTTCTTATGTTATAATATAAAAGCACAATTTAAATAATCACTTAAATCCATATTAAGCCGTTGAATATTAATTTGTTTTTGTATTTTTTTTTTTGGAATACGCAACCTGTTTACTGTTATAAATTAAAACAAAACAAAAAAAAAAAACTATTTTTATATTTTATTTGAAAATAATTGAAATCTGATGAAAAGACAATTCTACAGTTAAGATAGTTTTATTTCTTATTTTGTTTTTTTTTTGTTAATTTTATTTTACGTATTATTAGCCGCATATAAACGATGTACAATGTTACAGCGGTAGCTTAAAACCACCATCGTATTTCATTTAGTTGCTGGTTTCAATAAATTTAATAGGTCTCTTTAAAATTGCATAATATTGATTGTAAATTTAAAGACAAAAAAAAAAAAAAAGGATTTTTATTTGGGTTTTAATTGAATGTTAAAATCGATTATAAAAAAAAAAATTAATTCTCTTTTTTATTTTATTATTTTTTTTTTTTTTTTTGTGCTCGACTTATTCGATTCAGTTTAAGCCGAACTCAGTTGTGAAAATCACTTACGCTATAATACAAAACACAAAAAAAAAAAAAAAAAAATGAGTGTATTAAATGCGAAAAAAAAAAAACAAAAATTGAATGATCACGTATGACTCACTTGACTGGATTTCGTGAAAATATAATATATACTTATATATATATGTACTTATATGTATAGAAATACATTAGTATATTAATATGTATATGACATGAGTATTTTTTAATAGTGATATTTTATGTCGATATTATAGACGATTAAAAAATTTAATTTTTGGTTTTATTGATTTTAAGTATTATTTTTTTTTTTTTTTTGTTTTTTGTCTTTTGATTACTGCTGTGAAGGCTGTTAACGGCTTAATCACTTTTTTAGTGACTGTTTTTTTCATTTTCTTTTTGTTTTTTTTTTTTTACAAAATATACTTGTAAATGTATACATACTAAAATTGTCGTTCGTGTTTTTTTTTTTTATTTATAATAACTGCAATTTAGTGCAATAATTTGAAAACAGAAAGATCAATAATTAAAGATACGGATAGTTCTAATAGTACGGGAAATTGTAGATGCAAAATTTTAAAAGAAAGTCAGAAAAACAAGATGATAAATTTTAATAAACTTTGCTTGGGATGTTTTACTTTTTAGTGATGAGTTGTTTAAATGTTTTGTTTTTATATTTGAACATTTTAATTGTAAAGCTTATAACCACTTCTTTAGTTATGATGACCTTTAAGGTTAATTAAGAGTTTATATTTTTAATTTTTAAAGAATTATTCATCTAATGTAATTTAATATAAAAAAATATTTACATTTTTACGTGTAGGTAAATGAACGGACGTTTTCCATGTGATTATTTAAGAATGTTGATAAGCATAAGGATATTGTAAGAAGTTGATTGTTGAACATTTTATTTAAGCAACATATTTATGTAATATTTAATTTATTTTCAATTTAATATTTTACATTTTTATTTACACTTACATACCTACTACTTATGTAAAGAGATTAGGCTGATTTATATTCCTTAACAACTATGATATTTATTTAGTGTATGAATTTATTTTAATTCTTCCTTTTACAAGATGTAAGTTATCTAGAAAAATTTGGAAAATGAAAAACCTTATTTGAAAAATTTTTAAATTTGAAAAATAAAACCTAAAGGCTTAACTAACAAAACTCAAATATAAGAACTAACTCTATAATAAATTTGCCTTAATGGCTGAAATAATTTTTTTATAAGACTATATTATTATAGAGTATTCTAATTTGGAATTGAACATTTCATAACTAGATTTAGATATTTTAGTCTCAATGATGTCCATACAAGCTTTATTGTGAAGAGTATACGAGTAGAATAGTGGCGGGATAAATTTAGCATTAGCTTTAATATTTTATTTTGCTACACTTACAATTTTGAAATGTGCGTTTTAGCACAAGTATACCCTACATTGGAGAGCCATAAAGAAATATTTGCTGAAAAATAATTTTCATGATAATTATTTTATTATCAGTAGATGTAAAGTGACGGTGAAGGTGACGACCTAACGGATACAGTGCTCTAATACATCTAATAGTTTTGTCTATAGTATGACTGATGTGGAATTCATTTTGAAGCAAACATATTTAAGTAATTTTAAAAAGCCACATATTATTTATCTTATAATTTACAGACTTAACCATTCTTTTCGTTATTTTTTTTTTTTTTTTTGCTAAATTTTAAAATAAGAAGTTCATTTTTTTTTTGTTTTAGTTGTTTTACAAATATCGTGATTAATTTAAAAAAAAAAAAATTTTGGTAATTTTTATTTTTTATTTTTAATATTTAAAAGAAGGTAATAATTGTCAGCTAATGACATTTAGAAAACATAATTAAAATCGTTCAAATTTTTTTATATAATTTTTTTTATTTAATTTAAAATTGCTTAAAAAATGAAAATTGGAAATATGAAATTATAGAACATATTATATATATACCAACAATATAAAAACTTTTATATGTATATAAAAAAAACAAAAAAAAACAATTTAAAACCAGAACAAAAAAAAAAACTTTAAAACAGAATTTTTAATATTAACTAAAATAAATTAATTAACAAAAAAAAATGATTAGATCTTGAGTACATTATTAGTAGGTATCTTAAATGTTTTTTGCATTATAAAAAATTTTATTGATTTTTTGAATTTTTTCTGAATATGAGTGCTACATTCTTGAACGTTATGTAACTTAAAATTATTAATAAATAATAATTTATACTATATGGACTTAGTATATGGTAAATTTGGTAATACCTATTGTTAAAATGATTACAACCATATTTTTGTGAAATTTCAACTTACTTTAAAAATTCTTTCTTTTTTTTTTTCATGCAATCCTTTTCATTTGAGAAGTTCACTTATTTGTCGTAAAAAATTCTTTGCCATCACATCATGAAAAAATTTTCTGTTTGCCTTGGGTTCTAAAATCACATCGTCAATCAATTTATTCGAACTTTAAAATTTAATTAAATTCTAAGTTTTTTCAAAAATTCTCAGTGTTTTAAGTTGTAATTTGCATATACATATATATGTATGTATGTATACGTATTACATATATTTGAATTAGAATTTGGAATTGAAATGATTTAGAATAAACTAAAAAAAAAAAATAAGAAAGAAGAAATTCTTAATAAGGTAGATATATACTCTTCTAATCAAGATGAAATTAAAGATAACTTCTTATACAAACAATGTCATTGTAATTTTTTCCCTTTATACTATTCTCAATAATTATCCATTCAATTGTATTCCAAAACTATATATATATATATATACATATAACACATATATGTACATAGTTTTTCCATAATGCACTTGAATTAAATAATTTTCACGCTTTAACGATTTTTCACTTATTAAACATAAACCAAAAATAATAAAAACTTTTTTATGAAAACAAATATATAAGTAAACTGAATAATAAAATAAAATCACGATTATAGGGTATAAATCACGGTCTAAAACTAATTGGAAAAAATGTTACTTTTTATTTTAAATAAAAAGTAATAAAATAAAATAAAAAAAAAAAAAAAAACTTAATAAAATTTATACAAAAATTTATACTATCTTTTGTTCAAAATGTTGAAAAACAGCACAACAAAAATGACAAAAAACCACTCGAAACAAAAAAAAATAAATAAATAAATAAATAAACAGTGCTAGTGTGCTTATGTGAAAAATAACAATCACAATAAATTGCACGTGCTCATCTCCTTTATATTAAATACAATTAAACCAAATCCTCTCAACTTTTACTCTATATATATATATATACGTATATCTAGAACCGGAAGCTTCAAGAATAATTTTTCTAAATTTATTTATTTTAAGTTTTAATTTAATATTAAAAATTTGAATTAGTATTAAATTCGTTAAACGTTTTTAAGGTATAGTATAGAAAATTCTATAATATTAAAATGAAAAAAAAATAGTTTTAATCTAATAAAATTTATTCCACCCAATTCAATTTTTTTCACCTCACATAATTTTTTCATCTCATATTAATGAAATAATTGATTTACACTCACATTGTAAGGAAGCAATATAAGTAGACAGACAAAGTTTTCTGATCAACTTAAATGGTTGCATTAGCTCAACTTAGTACTTAGTAGAAGTTAAATCTTTCGGATTTCAAAACTGTTAAGTTAATAAAATTCCAGGTGAATTTGTAAAGATCTTTTGTATTCGAACATGATGTAAAATCTTATTATTTGTTTTTCTAATCGATTGACTTCTGTTAAAAATTTCGACTTTATTCGGCGTTTAACAAAAAAATAAAAATTAATGTTGTTTATCAAATTTTAAATATAACTTTTAAACTTATTTCATAGAAGCTCTATTCAATTTGAAAACTTTACGGTACTCTATTATTTTGGTATACCTTATTATGTCAGAATCATCTTTATTTATAACCAAACAGTCCAATTATATTCAAACTATAATTATTTGTAATAAAATTTTCAATACACAGTTATATATTCTAAACTATATATTATTTTAAAGACAACATCCATATATAATTTAAAAATATTAATTCAAATAAAAGAAGGAAATCGTTTATTTCTTCCTATAGATTAATTCAGTCAGATTTTTATTTTTAAGAAAAAACGTTTTTTTTTCTTTTTTTCCTTTTTTTTGTTTCAATTTTTATTCATTGTTTCATTATGAACCATGAACCAACAACAGAGTTGGTCTATTACTATTATGAATGAGCACGTGACTTAACGTAACAACTTCAACGACACAATAAAAAAAAAATAAAATAAAAATCCAAATAACGATTAGAATAAAATGACACAATTGAAACATTTGCATTTTTATTTCCTAATATTTGCAATACTATTAACATCATCATCCGTATCATTCATATTATAATATTTTTTAAATACAACGAAAACAATATTGAATTTGACATGAATGAAATTATTTTGTATTAGTAATAGTTTAAGGATGCTAGTGACAATTTTTGTTAATACAAATATTATTTTTTCAACTCATTTAGATTTTAATCATAAAGTATCGCTCTTTTTGATTTAATGATGATACTATGTATCTATTACTATTTATGTGATAGATTGATAAAATAATAATTTCACAACCCTCTCATAGATTGTCAGACCATTATTTTCAGCCCAAATTAACTTCAGAAAAAAAAAAAAAAAAAAACTGAATAAATAAATTGATATAATCAAAATATGGAATGTAATCCATGGACTAAAAATAACAAAAAAAAAAAAAAATTTTACAATAGCAAGTGATATGACGTTATATAAATTAAAGATTTCCCACTATGTGGCCTGCTACTGTTATAGCACAACACAATATTGTAAATGAATGAACGTCGTTTAATGTCATCGCTTTACCTCATCAATACTTATAAAATAATAGAAATATTTACATTTCATACAACCCCATTCTTATTTTTTTTTTTTTTTGTAAGAAATATAAATTGTATAGATTTTATTTTTTGGAAAATTTATTCAATGAAAACAAAATAATTATTTTTCTTTTTTATTTCATTTTGAAGGCAGGATAATGAGATTTTTCGAAATGGGATTCTACAAACATGACATTTGCAGGTACATGCGCATCTTTCAATATTCAACCATCATTTTGACATTTGTAAATAAAAAGATTTTTCTTGTAACAGACAGAATTGTAAATAATATTTATTTATGTTTTTTTTTTTTTTTGTGGTTCATATTGTTTGGTGTGGTTTTATTTGAACCATTAAAATTCTTCATAATATACGTCATATAGATATAAATTTTTTTTTTTTGTTAATTTTATTAATTAGCAAAATGTTGTAAATAAGGGGTCATCTATCAAAACAGATATAATAAATATATTCTTTGATTCGCCGTCCTTCATTTATTTAAAACTGTTATATGATAGGAAAATAAAAGAAAATATTTATTTATTGAGTTTTTTGAACTTAAGTTTCATCATATCAAAAAAACTAAAAGAATTTATAATGTATATAGGAACCACCTAAAATACCGTAACAACATCATATAATGTATTAATAAGAATCCTCAAATCTAGCCAATATACTCTACGTTACCAGTTAGGATTATGTCCCTGTTATATTGACTAAAGGGAGTGGTGAGTTTAGTCAGTAAGAATATAACACTACCAAAACACTTACCACTACACTTAGGAAAAAAACAAAGTCTAAGTTTTAAAGGTTTCTTATTTTTTTCATTTTCTTTTTCATGTTTAGTTGACATCAATTTTTCTCATGGTCATATATTACTATAATTAATGAACTGACTTCTGGCCTATTTTGACACAATATTAACAGTCTGTTATATTTTATTTAGGATTGGATTTACGACATAACCTTTTCTGTTTTGAGATTACATACTCATGACCATACAATATATGTATAATCTGAGCTGGTCTTAGGCAATTTAAAAGATTCTTCTATAATATTTATTCAAAATTTTTTTATTTGACTAACATTTGTTTGGTAAGCTTAAACCGTATATTAACGATGAAAATTACATCTTTCTACTTTAGTTTAATTTTTGTTTTCCTTCAATTTTAAATATTCTAAATACATATGGAAATCGTTTGAATTTGATATTAACGCACTTGAATTCTTCTTCAATTTAAAAATTCAAATTTTTTATTAATTTTTCACAGTACATTTCTCATTAATTGCGTATCTCTATATATATTTTAAAAATACACCCCCATTTTTATTTTTACCTAAAATATGAAATTGAATTATTAAAGATCATCTTACATTTCTGTCCAGGATATCAAATAATTTTGAATAATTCAGTTTTTTTTTTTTCTGTAAATCCCATTTTTAAACACGAGAAAAATATAAATATAGGATGTATTTAATAGAACACCGTCCGTTTTGTTTCTGCCATATCATAAAGAACAATTTCCATTATGTCAGATGCAGAAACTCTCATAAATGACAATGTTTATAAGAAAGTTATAAAATTATAATACAAACAGAGATACTAATACAAGTATATTATATTGAAAAGAAAATGCATAATTTATTTAATCTGTGTATGTGGTGGTTATGAATGAATTCTATAGGTAAGGGAATATAAAGAATATATTATACAGTCATATTTCAAATTAGTACATTTAAGTAAATTTGAATGATATTTAAAGGTGAAAAATTATTTGAAAAATTGAACCACCATTTATATTTATCATATAATTATTCAGTTTCCAATTTTTATTTTTAAATTACGTGCAATTTGTTATGGGAAAATTTTATAATATAAAAAGAAATGATATCTGTTCAACAAATATAGAAAATCCCGCTTTTAAATTAAAAAAAAATATTGAAATTAATACGATTTAAAAGAAATTCATTTTGTAGTTGAGTATGACTAGACATGAAATCATATAGAAATTAATTAGTTTTAAAATATTGAAATTCTAAACCATATGTTTCATTTGCTTATTTGTTTGGATCAGACATTTAATTTATAATGTTTACAATAGATAGAGGGTGTAAATATTATTTAGTACTATCTAGAATTGATAATTCAAATAAAATTAAAAAAAAAAATAAATTTTAATGATTAAAAAAATTATTAATTTAGGGGCTTCGGTAGCCTAGTGGGTAGATGTGTGGCGTATTAATCGAAGAAGTGTGGGTTCGATCCCTGCACAGATCGTAAGTGTTTTTTTCTTTACATACCCCCCTTATGAGCAAATATAATGTAAATATATAGTATATAATATAAACAAAATAAATAATATTAGTATATAATGTAATAATAGTATAAAAAAAAAACAAAAACCTATAATGGCCTTGGTAGCCGATGGTTCAATAATATTGCATTATATTTATGTATGTAATATTAATATAAATAAATAAATAAATAAATAAATTATTAATTTAAATCATATAATAACTATTTCTTTATTAATATTATTTTTATTTCCACAAATATAAATAACTGGACAACATTTCAAGATTTGTTCTGTTAGGATTATTAATTATAAATTAAACTATTTTATATTTATATGATATGTTCGGAATTTAAACCAGGTTACTGGTTCAGTAGATGAAAGGTTCTTAAGCACAATATACCATCAAAATCATAATTTATAAATGATATCAAAATATTTTATCATTTAATTTTATTATTTCAGCCAATTTTGTGTATTCTAGAATTTATTTTTGCGAAATCGTGGTGAATTCGATTCGAGACACAAACCATAACAATTTTGACGTTTATACAGATTGCACTTTACCATTGCGGATTTTTTCAAATTCACGATTAAAATCTTATCAATCAAAAAAAACAACATATTGCGTATACATATATTTAATGAAAATTTAAAAACTCCGGTTATTGTTTTGACATCTTATTTTTGGAATATAAAAGCTTTGTATTTTTTAGCAGTGCATCTTAAGTCTATATTATATAATTTTTTTTTTTTTTTTAGTGCATTTCTCTGCCATATAAATGTGGACAGGAAATTACACAGCCTTTCCTGTTCAGGCGTGGCTGTAAATGTCGTAAGGGGGAATAACTTTTACAACGTGTGTGGGATTCGAACCCACACCACTCCCTCGGTGTTTACAGCGTATATAATTTAATTTTATATATAATTTTATAATTAATTTTATTTAAATATTATTCTAACAACATTAATCTTAAGTTTTCAGCTATAAACATAAAAATAAAATTAAATCGTTTAAGTGTAAGCATTATATGTCTATTCTTAAAGATTCTTTAGAAATTCTTCAACTCTTTCAATTTTTGATGATATGTGATATAAAAAGATCATATTATATACAATATTTATTATATGTCAACTATCCGCATAACAATTTTTAAATACTTATTTTCAGTATTGAAATTCTGTATTCTATCTGAATTGCAATTTTGAAAACCTACAGTCTAAGTATCGTTAATATAAATTCGATTTATCTCCTCAATTAGATACTTATAAGGAACATAAAATCGAAGTTTGTGTTTTTGATTTTTGTTTTGTTATTGCAAAATTGTAGCAGATTTCAATATTCCTATTCAGTACCAAATCGGGGATGTTTCAGTGCTGATTACAAATTTTATATTTAAAACAAATTATTAAAATAATGAGGCCGAGTGGAAATAAATAAATTTTTTTAATTCAAAAATAATAAAAAAAATTAATTTATTTGTTTGGTTATTCATTCAGTAACTTTTCGCAGTACCGAACCAATATTAATAATCAGTTGCAGTATGATACTACTTTACTGAACTCATACAGTACTCAAAATGTTCCGTTGGAATTCTGCATGTTTCAGTACTGCGCTATAGTAAGTGAGTACCGATTGAATTCCGGAGGAGTACTTTTTGTTATGCGATCGTTCAGCACTTTTTCCAACAAAAAAAATTTAAATATTGATAGAATTGAGAGTATCATTTTCGAATAATATAATTATGGTATTATTGATGTCACTTTATTGTAACAGTTTATTTTTACAAAATGCACATATAGTTTAATATCCAATTCTGCATCAATTTTTACTTTCATTTCATTTGACAACAAAGCAATTGTATCCTTCATTAATTCCAATAATTTATTCAATAATATGGTCTTATATATATAAAACACCATATTTTCTTTGCTTAAATTTTCCTTAAAAGTGAATCAGGATAATTTTGAATTAAAGTAATATTTTAATAAAAATATTTTATAAATGAATTTAAACAGCAATTATTTTGTTTTATTTAATGGATTTATTTCTGATAATATTTCATAATTTCACCAAATTATCACATTTATTTCAAAAATTGACCTCATAAAATTTTAAAGAAGATGTAGTGGCAATTCTTCACAGATAAACATATAATATGGTTAAAGTACACTTTACAAAAAATATGTGTTCGAAAAAAAAATTTATAATTGTCATAACTCAATAGAATTCACTATACATATATATATACATATTAATAATATATATATATATATATATATATATGTATATATATTAATATTAATCATCGAATTCATTTTAACATTTCAACTGTAATTAAATAATATCTTAATTTTAAATTCTTTAACAAAAAATTCCATTTTTGAATTTATGTACATATTTTTTATTTATGAAACTTCTGAAAATTAACCATACAATTAGATACACTCTTTTCTCTTTGTTTTAGCACATTTTCAAAAAATTTTGAAAAAATTAGCTTATTAGTTTCACTCTGTCCGTCTGTCTGTCTCGTAAAAAATTAATCCAAGGTTTAGGTCTTAAACCAGGACTCGTAAAAAATTAATGTTGTAGAACAACTTTTTTAGGTAGCCCCTTCTATTACAGAGGTAGAAAATATTATTTTGAAAAAGCCCAATTTTTAAAGGCTTATATCTCATGTTTTGCGTAACATTTTTTCAATATGAAAACGCTATTCGACAGTAACTTTTTTACCTTTATAAATTAATATCAAATTAGTGTTCTATACTATTGAAAAAGTCTTATTTTTGAATGCAATTTATGAAACTCATATAGATTTGAAAAACAGCAGTTTCCAACCAAAATTAAATTTTAATGAATTTTAATTTTTAAATATTTTGTTATTTTTTCAATACCGATAGATATCCAAACATACATACATCGTATATCTCATGTTCTACTTAACATTTTTCCAATCTCAAAACGTTTTTTGTACCACCCCCTGTTTAAGAGCTATTTGAGCTCAAAAGTTGAAAATGTGGCACCTGTACAAATTTTTCTTCGGCACAACATAAAAGTTAAAGCTTCAGTAATATATTTTTATGTGTGTTAACCGTTTTCCTTAGTTATATAGGGTTCCGGACTTACAGTCCCTCAAAACTGCAAAAAAAATCCTATTTTCACATTTTTTCCTATATGAAATTTTCAAATTTTGGTGTAAGTCACAAATTCTAAACAATTTGTATTATCTTTTGGAAATGTGAGCTTTTAAAAACTGTTGGGTTACATTCTGCCATGTTTTTTTTTTTTTTTTTGTTTTTTAGATATAGTATAAAAGCTAATCATTTTAAAAATCTGCAACCGAATTACATTTTTCATTGTCAAAATGAAAGTTTACTTATATTTTATTTCAAGATTAAAATTATACAGTCATCAATGAAATCTTCCCAATATAAACATTAAAATAAAGTAAAACAAGAAAGACACCAATAATAATGACTCGTAAAATATTAAATAATTTTGCAAAAGAAAAATTTTTAGACTGAATCTTTATTTCTTTTTTTCATTAATTATTGTTTTGTTTTTTTTTTTTTTTAACGATATCTAAAAGTTAATACATATTTTTTGGTTTTTTTTTTTTTGAAATTTTTTAAGAACAACCCACAGAATTTAAAATCAAATAATTCACTCTGCACAGACGTAATTTAAGATTTGCTCTCTTTATTGGGTGATCATTTATTTATGGTTTGATTTTTTATTGTTTTTTTTTCTTTGGATTTGGACTTTTTCTGTCTTGTATTATTTCGATTAAATGATTGTAGCCTTTTACACTTTATGACTTGACTTTTTTTTTGTTGAAAGGATATTATATATGTATACTAAGTACATATATATTTATTATATATACAACAGTAAATTCTTGTAGGATGAATGATCAAGTTTAATATTTTCATTGGAGAAAATATTATTTTGGAGGAAAAAATTAAAACTAACAAAAAAACAAAAAAAAAAAATCTTAATTTTATTTAATGAATGTGATAAAAAAAAATTTCATTTTTGCCAATTCAAAAAAAAAAACAAAATTTAACTTTGTAGGACTATTTGATAACGTTTATTTGTTAAAAAAATAAAAAGAGTATTGCCAGATTTCCAAATCACTAAATTACTATATCGCCGATGTATATTAATTTAATTGATTTTAAGGTATTATAAAAAGATTAATTTTTAGAAAAACATCTTATTGATTCTACAATTTTGAAATATTTTTATTACAAAGGTATTAATTTCTTTCATTTATTGTTCCAATTCAATTGGATCCAATATGGATAGTTATTTTTTGGTTTATCAACTACATTAGATTTATATTATATGATTTAAACATTAACATAAGTTTTTTCAACCAGTTCTGGTTTCTTCCCATGACTTCCATATTCATTTTATCATAATCTGCGAGTAATCTTAAACCTTATAATTTGACTATAAACAACGAGTTAAACTTTTATACAATGACTTAAAATATTAGTTTAAATTGATTGAACAGCAGTGCTTCATCTCTCCTCATCATTCACTATCTGTTCTCGACCATGATAATAAAAATAATGTTAATAAACTATTACAAAACTATAACATTAATTCGAACATTAATTTCAGTTTTCAAACAAACGCCGATTTTGCATGTATTTTTAATGCTAAATTAGATTCATCAAAATATACCAGACACTGTGATAACGAATGCGATATTTTATGCGACATTGGTAATGGTTATGTTGATTAAAATGTATGTAAACAATGTTTTAATTTTGAAAGATAAATATGAAATGAAAATGAATTTTCTAAACATTTGGCAATTCTTTAAACACCTGAATTATATGTATATATAATCAATATTAAAGATAAATACTATGCGGATATGAATTTAATATATTATGTATAAATATGCTTAAAAGAAAATCCAAACTGAAAACAAGGAAAAATAAATGTTTTTTTTTTTTTTCTGGCTGTAATTGTTAACAAAATGGAAAAATATTGTCGTAATTTGACCTTTCAGGGCCAAACTTTAACATTTTTTTTTTTTTTTTAAATGTTGTGTATATATATTTTAAGCGAATTCTCATGAAATTCTTTTATTTTGATTTAAAATATATATACATATGTAGTATATATATAACTTAGTGTTTAGTGTTAATCATGATTTCTATACGTTTTATTTACGTGTTATTTTTTGTTACGTTTTTTGTTTTTTAATCCCAAATAAAATTTAATATCGAAAAATTCAATATTATAAAAAAACATTTGATGAAATACATCAGTTCTGGTTGACAAAATTTTTTTTTTTTTTACTAAAAATCATCATCTTCGAAATTCTTCTCATAATTTGTATGAAATTTAGTCATAAATTACATCTAACATCCCAGACTTTTTTTTAATGAAGTAATAAAAAAAAAAAAAAGAATTCATCCACCTTCACCAATTCACCATTAAATCAAATTGATTTGTTTTGTTTTTTTTTGTTTTTTTTTTTTGTTATTGGAAATGAAACAGGAAAAATAAAAACTCAGAAACAAACAAATTATTATCAAATCAGCATATCAAATTACCGATGATAATAATGTTTTTTGATGATAATAATGATGTTACAGTGCCACCTTATATCCATAAAACTCTTCTCAAATTTGATAAAAAAAAAAAAAAAAAAAACAAGAGTCTACAACTCTTCCAACTTAACGAAAATAAAATAAATTTATTTTAGATTTTTTTTTTTGTTATCTAATTTCATCGCGGCTCCAATTTAAATCAATCATGGGATGGGAAAATTGTCTGTATTTCTTATAAAGATTTAAATAAAGACACAAACAACAAAAAAAAAAAAAAACGGATGGATGGATGAAAAAGAAACAGAAACGGATATGAGTACTAATAAAAAAAAAAAAAATAAATAAATAAATAAAAACCGATATGGTGTAACATTAAACATCACATCCCATCAACTTTACTCAAAAAAAAAAAAAAAAAATACTTAAGAATGAAACATTCAGTATAATATAAAAGAAATAAAATTAAATTCACATGTTGAATGCACCTGCACGTTTCAGGTGCATAATGATTCTTTTTTTTTTTATTGTTTAAGAGAATTGTTTAGGAGTTATGTAATCAAATTCAAACAAAAATTTAAATTGAATATTTAAAGGCTCAGGAATCTTTTGTTTTCCTGATTTCTATTTAATCACAAATACATTATTCAAAGAGGCATACACTATATATACTATATCTTATTTAGATCATTTTTTATTTTGTTCTTATTTTTTAAATAATATAAAAATACCACCTTTATTATACTGAAATTAATAATTCTCAATTTCTATTTTACATAATATAAAATGAAAAAAAAACAAAACAAAAACAAAAAACAATCAAGTTCCGCTTTCACACACAAAAAATTCTTAATTATATTTACTGTGACTGATAAAATGTACCTGATGTGAACGGGTACAAAAAGAATCTTTAAATTCATAAATATATCCATCAAAAATTTATTAAATATACTTAATTATTTTTTTACTTTATTAAGGATACTATCATTATTGATTATTGATTTGTAACACCAAAATATTTTTAAATAACGCTTTTAGACATGAACAATTTTTACTGAATTTGAAAACATCTAGTAAAACTATTTAATTAGGAAATCTTCATCTAACTGCTTCTTTGTTTTATATATAAAAGTTTGTGCCAGACTGTGACTGGTGGTCAAATAGAAAATAAATAGTTAAATAATGTTTAAAGATTGTCTAAAATATTGTTTTCAGATGATGGTTTATGTCTTCACTAGTTTTAAAGAAATTGATGTAGATAATCACTTTGTGAATCTGATATTTGGAAACTTTTGACAAATAATCTCAAAGTTTGGCGAATAAAATATTTTTCTATCCATTTTCATTTTTATGCATGTATTTGATTTATTTTATTATAAAATTATATATGTTGATATATCTTGGACATTTGTTGTTACATACCTTTTACAACTATATGGAAAAAGGATTGTTACAACTGTACGTAAAAAGGAAATTATTTCACTTTTCGTTACTAGAACAGCAAATTTAAGACCCTATTCTGTCAAGTTAATTATTTTTCTCAAAAGTCCTGAAGTTTAAGCAAAATATCCAGACTTTTTTGCTTTTCAAATGAAATCCACTTCAAATATGCTATCTTAGATTTTAATTTTCAAAAATGGTCGTCTTCCAGGCTCTATAAACTAAATAAATCAAATGGCTGTATAATTTGACAAAAAATAATTAACGACAAAGTTTTTAATTGAGCCATTTCGCTTACTTTCATAATATCCTATAGTTGATTCTACAATCTAATAAATTCATCAATTTATTTCATGATACAAATTCTGATGATCGGATTTTTATTTTTTTTTTTGTAATTATTTTTGTTTTTTTCCTTTTTTATTTATAACATAATTTCCAAAAAAAAAAAAATTCTCAACTCTGAATCAATTATTCAAAAAATAAATAAAAAACTCGTCACAAAAAAAAAAAAAATAAAACCAAAATTAACGAAACTCTAAAGAATAGAAAACGACAAAGAATAGAAACACTAGGTCTTTAACCTTTTTGTAATTTTTCTCGTGGGAGAAATTCATTATATCCATATACCTATATAAAATTTATTATAAAGAAATCTTAAACATATACCTATAATGTGTAAAAAAAAAAAAATTTTTTTTATATAGAGTTGCGGGTGCAATATCCGCTAGTAGAAAAACATTTTTTTTAATTCTTATGAATTTAGAAAAAAAACAAAAAACAAAACAAAAAAACAGATAAAAATTGAAAAATTAGATGAAACGACAAACACATTCATTTAACACTATATAGATACATAATATGAATAATGGTACTCTACCTTCCTACCTATTTAACATACTATATATGAATACGCCATATATATGTTTATATCTTTATATTTATGTTTATATACTGATATATTGAAATCAACCTGTTCCAAATATCTTTAAATATCATAAATAAAAAAAAACGGACGAAAAATTTCTTCATACATTGAAATTTTTGAAGGCTTCAAAAATTAAAAAAAAAAAACACACAAACCTGAGTGAATTCGAATTAAAAACAAAGTTTTTTTTTTATACGGTGATTTGTGATGTCTTCCTTTTTCCATCTTTTCAAAAATGTTTTAAATGTTCTTCACAATATTTTGTATCAGGGATATTATTTTGAACAAAACTCTGTACAGTGTAGGGAAGGAAAGGTAACTGCAAATATAACATTTAAATTTTATTTTTTTCTTTCTTTTTCTAGTTTTTCAGATTTTTATTTTAGTTCTTTTTGAATGGGTAGTAGTAACTGGATAATTCTAAATAATTGGGAACATGTTGTTCATAATCTTTAATTTGTAAATCAATTCATAAGCTTTTAGTTTAATTACTATTGTTTTTGTCGTACATTGGTATTGTTTACATTTCAACGAAAGTTCCTAATTTTAAAACAAAATTTCAAATTTTATTTTTTTTTTTCACTGATATCCTATAATTTTTAAATCATTCTCTTATATGAAAGGTTTTTTAAGTATTCAATAATAGATTCGGCACTTAAAAACCTTAAAATTCAAACCTTTAAACCGTTTGTTGTTCTGTTTTGTTTCTTTTTTTTAAAAGAGGCTGATGTTCTAAGAATCTGGTAAAATATAATCAGATTCAACCCAATATACTCTCATTTCCATAAATTGAAATCAAACTTCTAATATTTAATCCTTTCTTCATACTGCTCCTATCTGTTTAATGTTTCATAAGTTCTATATATTAAAAATGAAAATAGCTATTCATTGTGTTTAACATTTTAATGTTACAGTATTTTTGTACAAGACTGTAAACGTTCAAATATATTTCAAAATACATTAATTTATTTTTTTAATTTTTATTATTGGTTCTCATGCTACCAAAATAGTTTCAAATGTGATCCTTGGATTTGTCAGCGATGTTGTTTTAGTGTTTGTTTTATTTATTTTTTTTTTTTACTTAAATAAAAATTCCACTTATAATTTCTGATTTTTATTCTTTATTTTTTATCGTTTTTTTTTTCTTTTTTTTGGCTTAATTTAAATAAGAGCATAACAATCAAGGATAACATACATATTAGGGATCTATTTATAGGATCAATTTATATATATATATAAATTCTTTTATGAGTACCTATATATACGTGGTATACTTTGACCTCATGAATTAGTTTTGGGTTCATTCGATTTTATTTTCTTCTTTTATTTTTTTTTTTTTTTGTTACTTTTTACAAAAATTTATAAACTATGCGTTTCATTTGCGTTTCGAAAGGAAATGATAAACAATAAGGAAGGAAATTGTATTTTATTTTGAACTTAAAGCAAAAAAAAACAAAAAAAAAACTAATTTAGGGAATCAGAAAACCATTTAGGGATCCGTTTATATTCTTGTAAAAATTGATGGGTATTTATTTTTTTCTGTGTTAATTAAAAAAGTAAATAATAAGGTAAAAAAAAAAAAAAAAAACGATATTTTAATATTGTGGGTTCTTTTTTTCTTTCTTTTATTTTAAATTTTAATAACAAAAAATTAAAATGTTGTTTTAAAATTAATTTTTAAAGTACTTGGGAATAATTTAAAGCTATAAAAACGGTAATAAGGAAATACATATGTTTGCAGACAATATTTAAATGATATGAATACATCCAGACCAGTATTAAAAACATAAGTAAGATTGAGAAAGGAAAGAACTACAATAAAATACTATAATTACAAGAAAAATCTTATTGTAGTATTTTTTAATCCAATTTTTATTGAAATATTATATGAAAAATGTGTAGGAAAAAAGAAGATAGTTAACTAGGCTTCAAAAATTATTAACATCCGTTTCAGTATGCATCTGACGGTATTGAGAACATTAAAAGAAAATTTTGAGCCAAATGTAGCTATAAGGATTATCTAATCTAATTAAAAATAATTTCTAAATTAAAATTAAGTAAGTTCTACCATGGATAAAAAAAAATGGGAAAGTTTTTAATACTAAAGGCTATATATAGCGCGGAAAATCACTCTCTAACCTGCACTAATAAATAAGAAAATTGTCAGAAATTAAATAGATTTATTTAAAAAAATCTACACTTGTACAAAACTTATCAAAAAAAAACAAGAACCAAAAATTATAAACAAATAAATTTTATCTCAAAAATTCAGATTCATTCAGTGTTTAAAAGTGTATTTCTGAAATGGAATAAAATTTAAAGTTTTACACTTGGCAATACCGTTAAAAACTTACTTTTTAAAAAAATGTTTAAAATTTTAAGAATGTAAATTTAAATTTAACACCCAATAAAATAACTACAACTCTTTTTTTTTTTCTTTTTTTTTTCATGTAAAGACAACCTGTTGTTCTGTCAATCTAATTTCCTTAAATTCAATTTATGCATGTGCTAGACTCATAAACTTTTTAATTCTGTCGTTGAGAAAAAATGAAAAAAAAAGTAAAAACACAAAAAACATGAAAATTTGTTGATATTTTTTTATAATTTTTCGGTTTCATGATATCTTCGATCATTTTTTACAATTACATGCATATACATTTTATCCGTTTTTTGGGCAAGTTGAAATATAAAATCATTTAGTTTTGGAGAAAAGAAAATTTCTACAGAAGTCTAAAATTCAAATTTTAAATTCTTAAGAAAATATTAGTTTTAACTAAACTTTTAATTATCAGAGTCTGAAAAGTACAACTCTTTTTCTTGTAAGGTACTTTGATTTAAAATACGATGATATGCATTGACAGAAATCCTAATTTTAAACAAGATATTTTGATAACCTTTAAATGATTTAATAATTAATTTTTTCAGCAACCCGGAAACCACTCAGGTTCAATCAGTTGCAGTTCAAATTCCCAGATGACATAATTCGGCTTATGGAAATTCGTTTGTAGTACGAATATCGCGAATATGGAACCATCTTTCACCTTATGTGTTCCTCAGAATTGGTGATGATTAATGATTACATTTACTAGGTGCAAAGATTCAAGGTGAATATTAACAACTTTATTCACATTTTCATTCGCTTTTTTTGCTAAATTCGTATTAACCACCAAATGAAAGGGATTCAAAAAGTCGATTATTATCCATTTTAGGCTACACTTATTTCTTATTCGTATTAGAAGATAATAATATATAATACGACATATCCAGCCAATAGTATAGCCGTTAAGACACTGAGCTTTCATTCGAAACACTTCGGGTTAAAAATCCTGAAGAGTGATGTAGATTAAAAAAAATATATAATTTTTTTTAATAATATAAGAATTAGTACCTATAATAAAAGTAAATAAAAAACAAGTACATACTTTATGTATAATATTATATAATAAAATAAAAATAAAAAACATAATACTTTTAAAAGACTATATATAAAATATAATAGATGGTGAACAAATAAAAATATTTGTGTTTCATAGAATTATACAATAGCTATATACAGTTGACATCAGACTCAAGTGAAGCTATACTGAAATAAGCCGACTACAGATTCAAGTGAAACAATACTGAACTAAGCCAAGCCGGCTTAATGAAACTATACTGATTCAATAAATTGAAGCTTTATTAAATATGAATAATAGATTAAAAATGACTTATCAAAGTGGCTTTATCAAAATGAGTTAGTGAATGCTCTATGCCGCTTTTAGAAGTGAAAAGGGAAAGAAACATACATATATGCTTCATAAATATAATTTTTATTTTGATATAAGCGAGCGTATAGTTCAGTTATTTCTGAAATCAAATATCAACCTATAATTCTTTTAATTTTAAAATGTTTAAAGTTTAGAAGTTCGGTATAATAAACAAAGTACCTATACTTACTTATAATCACTCTTGTGTATGTCCTCTGAAATTAAGTTTAATCATTGAACTGTAATTAAACTAATCAGTAATATAATTTAAAGATTAATTAAAAGAAAATCTATATATAAACTAGCATTAGATATAGTAAGATAACAATTAATTTATTGAGCTTAATTTTTAAATCAACTGTCTGATATTCATTCAGTGAAAGAATAAACGTTTCAATTAAACATTTATTTATTTAAAATACAAAATTTTATTAAATTTGTTTTAGTTTTTATATTTTATTTAATTTTTGTTTTTGTTTTGTCTTATATTTGAGAGTGGTTATTGTTCTTTAAATAAAATTTTTCAATTGAAACTAAGAAAAAACTAAAAAAAAAAAAAAAAAAAAACATAAAAATATTTTGTAAAAGGACAATCGTGACTCGTAAATTTAATATAATATAATATAATATAAATACATATAATAATTTTTTTTTTTTTTGTTTTTTTCGGCTGTGTTGTAGCATTAAATTTTGTATTTTTCTTATATTTTTTTTTTCTTTTTTTTTTTTTTTTTATTACGAACAATTTTAAATATTGTACTTTGTAAAAAAAAAAGAAAAAAAAAAAAAAACGAAAATATGTTATAAGTAAAACCTTCCGTTTTCCATGTAATAATCTTCCAAATAAATTTTCAATCACCAAAAAAGAAAAAACAAAAAAAACCTACAAAAAAAAGACAGTGCTATTTTTGATAAAACAATAACAGCAACATACAAAAACTTCTTATACAATTTTTATTCAAAAAAAAACAAAAAAAAAAAAGAGTTGGAACAAAACAACATGGAAAAGAAAGTTTGTAACAACAAATAATTTGGTGTTTTTTAATTTTTTTTTTTTTTTTTTTGGTTATTTCAAACAATCAAAAAGAAAAGAAACATTGTAAAAGTTTAACTTATTATTTGTTTTTTTTTTTAAGAATTAATAAAAAACAAAAAATACATAAAAAATTATATTTTTTCCAAAGAACTTACAACAATAAATACAAATAATTGTTTTTGTCTCATTTCTTTTAAGTTTTTATCCATTTTTTTTTTTTTTTTTTTTTTTGTCAAATCAGATAATTTAAGGTCATTTTATACTATACGAATTACGATAAAGATACATTGTATATTATAAACCATATTAAAAATACACTTGATACATATTATATCGCTATTGGATTCTTTATTGAATATTTTGAACAATATTCTTATAAGATTCGATATTTTTATTTAGAGAAAAATTCAAACTTTCAACAAAGCATATTTCCAAATTGGTGCAGAACGCCTGAGGAAATAAAGCACTTTTTGAATTGGAATTAAAGCCCATAATTAAAAAGAATTAAAACCCGCGGACTTTAATTCCTTTTGAAATGGAATTAAGAACCGCACTATTTTTTGTTATTAAAAGAAGAGAATAATAAAATATGTAGAGCAAATGCGTTAAGAGGGATTTTTAGATTTTTGGATAAAAATCAGACCTATACACCTTCTCCAAAATATGTATATAAGTAATAGTCCTATTGTCAGAGATTTTGGAAGGGATTTTAGAATTGAATTCAAAATCACGATTATACGCTTTTTACCGAACATTTATATATATGTGTATGCAAGTTATGAATTAGGAGATTTATATACATATTCTGGAAAAAGTGTATAACCCTGATTTTGTAACCAATTCTAAAATCTCTCCTATAATACAGAAACTTGCATATGCATATATCTAAATATTATGTAAAAGGCTTATAATCCTGATTTTAAATTCAATTCTAAAATTCCTGAGGCCTTAACAATGATACTAAAGGCCCATGGGACTTCTGGCTCATTGAAGTGAGTCAAAGGCCCCAATGTGAGTTCTGACCATGGGACTTCTGACGTATCCACCGTGACGTGAACAAATCAATGAAATACAGACTCATGATAGTAACCTTTTTGTTAGTCAGTGGGCTTTAATTCTTTTTCGAAATGGACTTAAAGCCCACGGTCTAGTGGAATTAAGACCCATGGGCTTTAATTCTTTTTTGAAAAGGATTTTAAAGCCCGCGGGTTTTATTTCTTCGGGCGTTTTTTCACCCAAATTGTCGTATACCTAAAACAATAAATTTATTATTATACAATATATGTATAATCAATATAAATATACTATATATAACAATTAATGTTGTAACATGTTGTCTTTCAACACAATATAAAATAAAATAAAAAAAAATAAAAAATTGTGTTGCTTTTAATCATAAGAATGGCAATCATAATAAGTTAATTTGCTTTAATTGAACACGATTTCATTTAAATAGAACATGAAGGAGTTGTTCAATTAATGATTTTACTAAATAGTAATTAAATTTTGTTTTTAACTTAATTTTTTTTAAGTTTTAAATTAAACAACACCTTAAAATCCAATTTAAAAAATATTTTTTTAATTGATCAGAAAATTGAATAAATTTAAGATTGTCTTTTGTTAAATGTTTTTTTTTTTTTTTGTTTATTGATGAAAACTGAGTTTACGTTAGTAATCGCTAGACTCTAGATTCGTAGTTCACCTTCAAAATTTTAAACAAATAACTTTCGAAGATTTTACGAAATAATCAAATTAATTATGTTTTATTTTAACTTAATATAAAATATTGATTATATGTTTAATAAATAATAATTTAATATAATATGTTAGAAGGGTTTCGTTTTTTCAACATTAATGAACACATCAGTGAACTCTTGTTTAAACTTCTAATTTATCATAATACTTAAATGAATTTCTACAGAAATAATCTGTGAGTTATTAGGACAAAAGCAAAAGTTTTACTACTAGACTTGATTTAATAGATTATTGAAAGGAAAACAATTTTTTCTTTCAATATTAAATAGTTAAATAATAATTTCCAAGTTATAGATAGATACCCCATAAAAAATTAAGGTGTCTTTTATTCTTTCTATGATTATTTGTAATTTATATATGATTTTTCAAATTCATCTCTTAATCATGAATCAGGCGTGGCTGTAATGTCGTAAGGGGAAAATATTCTTACGACGTGTGAGATTCGAACTCACACTTACGTTGTAAACTTATTTTATACGCTCTTACCCACTAGGCAACCGAGGCCCCACTTTGTATTAATTTGATTGTTTTTTTTTGTTTTGTGTTGAATGATGAGGGTTTATAGCTTTATTTGAGTAAATGCTCATTATCTTTATAGCTCATTTGATTCTGATTTGGTTCTGAAAATATTAAATCTTTGATATTCCTTTTAAATTGTACCAATATATTGTAAGAAACAAGTAAATGTAACAGTAAGTCGATGCAACCGACTTATTAATACCCTACACCTGAATAATTCGAATTAAATTAAAAATTCATAAGTTTTTTTGGCAGCTGCTTGAACTTTTTCCTTTTTGTGTCTTATTCAACTCGTGTTTCAGGAACGTAAAAGAGGCATCCTCTTGGGATATACTTGACACCTTTGTAAAAAACTTTAAGTTTCTATCTTTATTAATTTCGAAGATTGTTAGTCCTTGGAAGGTGTGTGTCAGGTACCCGAATTGCCACTCCAATTCCTCGAAACCATCTCAGCAACATAAAGAAAACATGCCAGAACACCATTGTACTAAATTTAAAGGTTCTACTTTTGTTGATTTTGGAGATATGCTCGTTGCTCTTGTGCTCGTCCGGAAGTTTCCAAAATCCAAACCCATGGACCAAATCATCTCAAATTTTAGAGACTTAAATTAAACATGAAAGAACACCACTCTCTCAAATTTGAAGGTTATATCTTTATAGGTTTTGGAGATAATCTCATTTGCTCTGGTGCTCGTTCGGAAGTTTCCAAAATCCAAACCCATAGACCAAATTTTCTTAAATTTCAGAGACATAAATCGAATGGAAAGGAACATCATTGTACAAAATTTAAAGATTCTATCTTTGTTGGTTTTGGAGATAATCTCGTTTGCTTCGGAATCATTCGGAAGCTTCCAGAATCCGAACCCATGGACCGATTTTGTCCAGATTTGAACTTAGCCTTCCTTTCGTAATTAGTAACCTACTATATAAATTTCATCAAGATAGCTTTATTAGTTTTTGAGTTATCGTGCGAATGGACGGACGGACGGACATCATTAAATCGACTCAGGAGATGATCCTGATTCAGAATATATATACATGTCCATATCTAGCTCGCTTCCTTTTGGTGGTTACAAACACCATACCAAATTTAATATACTTTATACTTTAGGTGTAGGGTATAAAAACGATAGTATTTTTGCTTACATTGTCAAAATTCATATACAAAATCGTATAATAAATAATCTGGATCGAAATATGACGTTGAAAATGTTGAATATTTCGCATTTAGTACATCATTAACATGGGTTTTTAAATAGTTGCGAAATTATAATATAAAAGTTTACTAATAACCAAAGCGCCCTTTGATCGAATCCTTAACAATTTTCCTTCTATTTCCTCTTCTAATTAATTTCCTTTAATAGCCATAAACAACATAAAGGTTCAGAATACATGACTAAACATCATAATCATAAAATTAAAAATAAAATCAATTGTCTCAAAGTTTTATAAAAAACCAAAAAAATAAATGAAATGATTTATAAAAAAAGGATTATGTCGTATTATGTTGCATTACAAAATGATAATTAAAGGTGTAAAATTATTTTTAAGGTAATGTGAGAACATCTCGCTAATAATGGGTTATAATCCCTAAATTTAGTTTGGACATTATGTCTACCTAGCAATGGGATAATTACATAATATCCAAAAATTCAAAAAAATCTAGAGGTTTAAGAAAAAACGAAAATTAAGTAGGGTTATGTTATACCAGAAAATATAAAAATTCAAGTTTATGAACCACCAAAAATTTATGTTTTAGTTTATGAACTACGAAAAATTTATGTTTTTGTCATTTAATGTCTATTTTTTTCTTTTTGGAAATTATGACTTGATGCAAGCTTTGAAACAAAATACTCTGAAATACTATTCTCTGTTACGTCACAAATAACTAATAATGTTTGTGTTAATTTAAAAATTTCTTTTTAAAACAAAAATTTGGTGTCAACCGATAACCACATAAGGTTGAATCGGCTGTATCACTTTTTAGCACATTTCCAAAAGAATTTTGAAAAAATGTGCCTATTTGTTTCACTCTGTCCGTCCGTCCTTCTGTTTACAAAACTTCTACACCATTAAAGATAGAGAAAAAAAAAATTTAACCAGGTCTCATAAGAAAATTAATTTTGTGGGACAGTTTTTTCATGTAGCCCCATGCAGTAGGGAAATACAGACCCTTAAACTTTAAAAAAGCCCTATTTTTAAATTCGTATATTTCATGTTCCGCTTAATATTTTATCAATCTCATTTCTTCAATCAAACGCCATTCGACAGGATTTTTTTTTACTTTATTAAATCAATATCAAAATTATGTTTTTTTTTTTTTAAATTTAGTATTTAAATTTACCGTTATGTGAAAACCAAATTTTGCATGACTTTTCTACCTTCATAACTCCGGTCCGCTTTTAGATCGGTATTGGAAATTTTGAAGTAAGAAAGAATTTTTAGAATTAGTATAAGTTTTCTCAGAAAAATTTTTTGTACCACCTCCTGTTTAAGACTTATTAGGGCTCAAAAATTGAATATATGCTATTTTTAGACACCTGTAACTTATGCACCTGTACAAATTTTTTTTCGGCAAGACATAAAAATTAAAGTTGCAGTAATATATTTTTATGTGTGTTAACGGTTTTTCTTTGTTATATAGAGTTCCGGAATTATAACACCTCAAAATTGCAAAAAAATTTCTATTTCTAAATGAAATTTTCAAATTTTGGCGCAAGTCACAATAATTTTAAAAAGTTTGTATTATCTTTTGGAAATGTGTGCTTTTAAAAACCGTTAGTTTATATATTCTGCTTTGTTTCTAAAATTTTTACGAAAATTAAAATGATTAAAAAGTTGTAGCTCAGTATTTCTGGAAATATGTCCTTTTATTATTTTTATTTTATTCCAAGAAGATATGGTCCCGGGAGAGACTATGACGACACATCGCCTATTTTTAGATTTTTAATTAAGAATTCTAAAAACTTTCTGTACGCTAATATTATTTTTATATTTTTATTGTTTTTCTACATAATAAAATCACATTTAATGACTATCTTTAATGACTATATGACTATCTTTTGAAAATATTGATGTCATAAAATTCAATTTTATAAAACGACAACAATTTCAACATTTGACAAAAAAAAAAACAAACAAATTAATGAATCAGTTGTTTTTCAATATAATATTTAACACTTTAACAAACATAATACTAAATTTTACCTACTGATAATAAAACTAGAACTAATGAAATCTAATATGTACATATATAACTTCTTAATAAAATCAGATCAATGTACTTTTCACCTATTTACATCATTTGCAATATAATTTAAAAGCTTCCGGACAAAACATCAAAATAACAATAAAAAAAAAAATAAAAAAAACACCTTAAAAAATAAATAAAAAATAACAATAAAAAAGAAAAAAATAAAACATTAATATCAACCTGCATATGTTCATTTTAAACAAAATGTTATTTTTTTTTTTTTTGTTTTTTTTTTAAAGCATCTTTGTAGTTGTATCAAATTTCTTGATTACAACAACAACAACAACAACAATAGAACCACAACAACAAAGTTGAAAACTTAATGAATGAAATCATTCAAAAAAATTTCTTAAATTTATTTTTTTTTTTTTAAATATGAAAAATTACAATATTTGCCACACTAATAAATAATTTTTTATATTGTATTTGTTATGTTACCATATAACGAGAATTTACTTTAATGGTTATTATGATTTTTATGGGAGTGTTACCACTTTCTAAAACACCAAAATAGAAAAACAAAAATAAAATAAAATTAAAAAAATTAAAAAATAAAAATTTATACTTTAATGAGCTTCCAGCTAAATTTAAATTTAAATCTAAATGATTATTCTAGGTACATACATATATACCAGCATCATCATAAACAAAATTATCAACCATATAGCTACATAAACAGTAACATAAACAGTATATTATTAACAAACTGTTGTATTAATTCTATATACTACCCAATACCACCTTTTCATTTGTGATTCAAATATACATTTAAAAATAATTTGTTAACCTGGAAACTATTCACCACCAGACCAAAAATAAAAACAAAAAAAAAAAAAAAAAAGAAGAAATAAAATAATAAAATATCAAAAATCAAAATCAACCCACTCACCTATAACAAAACACCACAAATATTATGAAGCAGGTGAATTTTTCTTAAAAAAAAAAGTAAAAAATAAAAAAAAAATCTTGTAGATAAAAACAAAAATAAAAGTCGTTGAATCTTTTAGATAAATCACAATTTTTGTTTTTTTTCTCCTTTTTTTTTTTTTTTTTTGAATTATTTTGTTGCGTTTGTTGAAACACTAGTATAATTTTTTTTTTTTTTTAATGTAAATTATATCTAGTTTGTTGTGTGAAGTTGAATACTTTTTAAGGTATGACTGATGAGTAGATTTATTTTATTTTTGTATTTTTCACTCTGATTTATTTTTAAATTTATGTGGAACAGAAGTGTGGTGATGTGAAATTAAATTTCCACTTGTTATACATAAGAATAGCAAAAGAATTTTTCATGTTTCTATTTAAATAAATTTCTTTCTTCGAATTGGAAACCTTAAACAATTATATAATTCCAATAGTTTCACAAGCTGAAACGAACATAAATTTGACAAACCTCCGGACAGAAGCAAAATATTCTTACGTTAGTTTATCTTTAATTCTCCTGGCGAACTATGGGAGAACTATCATATAAATATTTTATTAACTAATATTTTTTATCTTAGGATATTATTTATGACGAATTACCAAATGAGGGCCTCGGTGGCCTAGTGGATAAGAGCGTATAAAATACGTTGTAAATACTGAGTGAGTGTGGGTTCGAATCCCACACACGTCGTAAGAGTTATTCCCCCTTACGACATTTACAGCCACGCCTGAACAGGAAAGGCTGTGTAATTTCCTGCCAAAATTATGTGGCAGAGAAATGCATTAAAAAAAAAAAAAAATTATCAAATGAAAAACAAAGATTCGAAAGGGTTCGAAAATGCAATAAAATATTTTATTTCAATTCTTGTTTATAATCTCACATCCTATGACAATGTTAAACTAATACAAGAATAGAAGAAAACACAATCATCACGTCAAATAATTTTATTAAAAATCTGAAAATCTAGCCAGCATAAATAAAGTTAAAAATACCATATAAATCAAAAATTTAAACAAAATTTAAGCAGCTGGCTTAATCGGAATACCATCAGAGTTGTACTTAAAGTTTAAAGCAGATTCTGTAACAATTCCTCAACTGGTTTTATCAACATATCACCAAAAAATAATGTCCATATGTTAAAACATTGGTGTAATCATGAAATTATCTAAGAAATCGATTTAACATATTCTTAATTTAGGGCTAATACACATCAGTTCACAGATACTTTTAGAAAATAGAATACCAGCCATTATCTAAGCTTAGATATTCAATATAAGAAAGTCAATATTGTGTTCAGGTATATTCTTTGACTTTCGTCGGAAAATTTTCACATAAATGCTAAATGTTAAATTGTTAACTACACAAAACTAATTTTTAGATTTATCAGTTAGTCAATTAACTATCAGACAATATTTTGAGGTTTTTATAGATACCAAAGGGTATCTATAAATTCTATAATATTAACATATTAGGTATGTTACAGCAGGTAACACGTTATAAACTTTATTAGTTAAAGTTTTAATTACTTTATAAAATCTATTGTAAGATTCTTAAAAACTTAAATCTACAAACTACAAAACTTACAACTACAAATAAATGTAAGATACTTATAACTAAAACCGAAATAAAAGATTAAAATATTTAATATATCCTACAGTATCTATAGTAATTTATTCTTAAAATTTTCGCGCATAAATCTAAATAAATGGAAATAAAAATAAATAATGTTTTTCTATTTTTATTTTGTTATTTATTTTTTAATAGCCTTAAGCCTTTTTTAGAGCACTCACTCTTCAATAATACATTCAGTTGTTATTTAGGAAATGTTATACCTATTATACAAGCTGTTAAACTAAAGACAGACCATTGAACTCAGTTTGTATTTGAATTAAAATTTTATTTTCTAAGTTTCTTTTTTTTTTTCTTTTTTTCTTTTTTATTTTATTGGTTAATAGATTTTTTATGTTTCTTTATTAAAAATAAATAAAATAAAAAATAAAAAAACAAAGAAAAAAAAAAAAAATATATGAAAATTACATTGAAGATTTATGAGTTTTTATATCAATTGTAATTTCTCATATTTTCTATTCAAAAAAAAAAAAACAAAAACAAAAAAAAAAAAATTTTTAAATTTAAATCGAATTTCACTCTAATTTTTCTTGTTCTATTATTTTGTTAAAAAAAAAGCACGATTCAAAAAAAAATTGAATTATAATAGAAAAGAAAAATTTTACTTTTTTTATTAATTGCTTTAAGATGATCCAATTTTAAATTTTTGGATAATGCACTGTTACATTAATACTTATTCAATTTATTTAATTCAACAACAAAAAAAAAACAAAAATTGTTTTGAACTGATCTACCAGAAAACAGTAAAATTAAAATAACCATTTATCATTTAAATATTGAATTCTTATTATATTTTTGTATCAAAATCTTATGTTATTAAACCATCTGACTTATCCCATACTTCGTTTTTTTTTTAACTTAATCTAAACAATAGGCGGTGATCTTTTGGATAATAAAAGCACCGTTTTGGTTAGAGGAGGGATGAAGAGATGGGAACAATTATTGGAGAAAAAACTGGGACAAATTTTGAGATGTTGATTAGAAATAATTTTTGAACTTTTACCAATTATATATATTTATAATTATTTATATATATATATATATATATACCAATCGACCTCTTTTTGCTGAAACTTTATATATATGGGCAATAAATTATCCACATGGGGGGGATACTCTTGATATGAACGAATTACCAAATATTTACTGTCTTTATCCATTTAGAAATTTTTACCGTGTAAGGATGAGAATTTGTACTCCTTCTTCAATTTACTTCAGTTTCAGTTTACTTCAGTTTTTAAATAAGGAAAGAGGTTTTTTTATTTTAGTTATAACAAATATCATCACACCTACAAAATGTCCTATAAACAAGGAAACATGTAAAACTGAAGGTTTTTAAAAAAAACAATTTTTAGACTTTTGTGTTTTTTTTTTTTGTAATAAAATTTGTACTTTGTTTAAATATTTCTATGTAAGATAAAAATTTAAAATATTTAAGATACATTTTAAGATACCTTCTTTAATTTTAAAGAAACCCTCCGACTAAGAAAAGTCGTTAACACATCTAAATATATAATGTTGGAGCTTTAATTGTTGTGTTTTAATTTAAAAAAGCTCTTAAATAGGGGAGGGTGTAAACAATTTTCCTTATGTCACGATTCTCAATAACAACTATTCCGAAAAACAGAGGAATAAAAGAGGAATTTTGATTTTATATAAGTAAATTTTGATTGGTACTGAATTTTTATGTTAATTTATAATGGGTGAGATTTTTTTTTTTTATTGTGTTTTATTTTTTTTTATTTGCATTGTAGTCAAATGTAGTTAATTTTACTAATAGAAAACTAGATGTTGCTCCGTCAGTCACAATAAATGATATTGTAATATCCTGGGAAGTAGTGCAAAATACATATTGTGTATAACACTAAATGCAAAACTCAGATGTGAAGAAAAAAAAGCAAGAATTAGAATTAAAATACAAGTAACTGTATTGGCTAATTGAGCGGACTTCTTCGCTATCGACTTACAACAAAGTTTTGATCTATAATCAAATACTTAAGCCAATCTGGGCCTATGGTATTCAATTGTGGAGTTGTACTAAAAAGCACCATATCAGATTAATTCAAATTTTTCAAAATAAAGTCCTACGAAGCGTAGTGAGGGCCCCCTGGTATGTTCATAATTCCGATATTCACAGGTACTTAAAAATTCCATTTGTAACAGACGTGATACAAAAAGTAGAGTCACGCCACCAATCTCGTTTGTTCAATCATGTCAATCTAGTAACTAGACAAAAGCTAGACAAAAACTAACTAGACAATCTAGACAAAAACTTTGTCAGAAGACTTAAACGTACGATACCGATCGATTTATATTAGGATAAAATTTTTTATTTATCAAAAATTCCCTATGGAAATATTGGTAAATAAAAGATATCTCTAAAAAGAAAATAAATCTCAAAATAAATTAATGGTTAGTCTTTGACTAGTTTTAATGAGTAGAAAAAGGATGGGGTATTTTAACCGGTGTGGCAAGTCCGATATCCGTCCAGAATCATTCGTCCCGCGTAATGAGTGTTTTCTGGAGGAATCTGTTAATGATTTTTCCCCGTCCAAAAAGAAAAAAAATGTAGAGTACCTTTAAAATTTAGCAGAACCTATTCAGTCAAAGTTGTTATTAAGTTTCCCAAGATTTAAACACATTCTTCTTGAAAACTTCTCAGAGAGTTCACCTAAATTTTGGAATGAGAAACTACTGACGTTTGGGTTAAATTTTTTAAAAAAGTATCAAATATCAAGACGAGCTAAATTAGGTGTTACATTTACGTCCCTTATAAAACGAAATAGAAATTTTTGAAACTTACTAAGATAATTTAATTCATTTAAAGATGCAACATCCCAAGTTTGAAAATTAAGAGACTTTTAAGTGACTTAAGTAACTTAATTGATTTTATTAACTTAAGTCACTTAAGTAACTAAATGGCTTGATTTTGGCTAACTAAACAGTTATAATTAATCAAGTTAAAGCGAATGTGGGTACTATATTGAAATATTAGTTTATAGTGAGCTGAATCAAAATGATAATAACACTTTTAAAGGAACTAATTTCGGTATTCACTAATCTATTGCATTTTTTTGCAAGAAGAATCATCAAATTTCCAATTTCAATCAGTAAATAAAAATCAATCCACTTTCAAACTTTCCGTTTATAACTGCAATACAAATTTTTCTGTATAATCTATCCAGATTCGTCCTATAACAAAAATTTATTATAGTTAACAGACCCCTGTTCATTTTACATAGGTATTCTTTTTAAAATTTTTAGGTGGAATGTAAAATGTTCCAATTTAAATACTAAAGTTAATTCAATTCTTAAAATTAAAAAAATACTTCATATTTATAACTTACTGAAATTAAAAGACTTATCATTAAGTACCAGTATTGCTTATTATTACATATTCCTGACTTAATTTCTAACTGTAAAATCCCAAAATAAGAAAATTCAGTAAAAACTAAAAACTAAAATAAAGTACCGCGAATAAATGAGCCAAACTCCAAATTAAATTTTTTAGATTCGTTAACCAACAGCATATATTATTCTCAACTTCTTTGAGAAGAAGAAATTTAATCCAAAAAAAAAAAATCAAATCTCTTTCTTCAATATCAACTAAGAATGAGAAGACAGAAAATATTTTCCAATTCACTTAAATTATGAATTCAAATTTTTTTAAATTTTCTAGATATAGATACTTATATATTGAAATTGAAATTATAATAATATATACATCCAGCCATTGGTGCAGTGGTTGACGCACCGCTTCTCATTCATAAGGGAATGAGAGGTCTCCGGTTCGATTTCCGGCTGGGTACAATAATTATAATATACAAAAAAAAAAAAAATAATATTCATATATCGCAATATATAAATACTTAAATATATCACATAATATCTTGTAGTCCCCACATTCCTATCAGGAAACAGGGGTTATAGCTGTACTGACCTGGCCCTGAACCTGGCACATTTATGTACCACGGTAACTGTATATAAATAAATAAATAATAATATGTAATATAAAAATAAATATTATGTTTTTCCTTATTGAATATAAAAATTATACAAGAATGCATGAAATTTTTTTTTGTTTTTTACAATTCTTATAGGTTCAGATATTATGTAAATAAATGATGATCCATCTCTAATCAACTCTAATAAACATTTTCTCATTAGGTTTTTTTTTTTTTTAATTTAATTTAATTTATATCTTTCAGATACAATTAAATTTTATTTTTATTTTTTTTTTTTTTTTGTTTACTTTTATTTAATAATTCGATATAACCCAAATATAGTTAAATAAAATATTTAAAATATATTATTAATAATAAACTATTTTATTATAAATTTTATGATTGTTATTATTTAATTCAAAAAAATCGAGTTATAAAGTTTTAATAATAAGTTTTTTTTTTGTATAGTTTTTCATTAAACCAATTTTAAAAATTTAATTGCCTTAGAAAATGTTAAATAAATTGAGACCCTAGAGTATTATAATATAATATTTAATAATGATTTTTTTTTTTTTTTTTTATATTAGATAATAATAAAATAAATATCATATTATAGAATTAAATACATATGTTCGTCTATATGAGTATATCTATTCACTATTTGTTATTTTCTTAAAAAAAAAAAGAAATAAATTTATTGCATAAAATATATCATTTTATCATAATACAATTTAATACGGCAGCATAATAATATGGTTATGATCCATAAATGTTATTTATGTTGCATTTTTTGACAGATATGGACATGGTAAGTTTTTTTTTCAATTGCACTTGATACTATCAACAATATAAAAACAAAAAAAAAAAATTAAAAAAATAAAATAAAAATTATAATCAAAAATTTTATTTTTTTATTTTAATAAAAATTTTCAGATTAGATTTTTAACATTTTATCGAAATATATAATTTTTATATACGAGATAATAATATGTATCTTAAGTCAATAAGAGTTGAATTTTATAAAATCTTAACTTTTTTAAATAGGTATGTATATTGTATTTTAATTAATTTATTTAACTAAAAATGAAAAACTTTTGGATTCTAACTCAGACCAAGTCATATCCAAATAAATAATACAACTGAATAGTTAAAAAGAGCAACGGATCATCGCAATCTATCACGTGAATAATTACAAAAATAACATATAAGCTCATTAAATCAAAATTTATAAAATATACATATATATAACTAGTTAAAAAATTGATTTAAATATTTCGAACCTTGGGGTGCGATTATAAACAGTTTCTGAAAAAGAGGGCCTTTTTCTCTTATATCGGTTTTTTTTTTTGGCTTTTCGTTTTAACATTTTTTCAATTCTTGTATTTTGAAGATACTATCTAAATAATGCCTATAGTAGTTGCAGACGGTTCTTCTGAATCCAGTTTTTGCTTACGGAAAAAAGTTTCATTTTATATAAACCTATTTTGTGGACTGTGGTAGATATTTTAATCTTCTTTTTTTTTTTTTTTTTTTTATTCTAAAATTGAATGTAGTGAACGGGAGAGAAGCAACATATACAAGGAACCCACAAATTTTGTGTATCTACGCCAAAAAAAGAATACCAATCATATTTATTTTGATATATGCTTTTATTTTATATACATATGTATGTTTATAATTGTATAGGTATACATATGAATGTACGTATAGGTGTATATACATTCACAATTCAAAAGTAATTATTTTCAAATACACATATACACATATATATACCTACTTAAAAATGAATCTACTCTGTGAAGAACCATTTGGAAATAAACAACAGTTAAGATCCCGATTTACAAAGAGTCCATATGGCTAAATCTGTTGATTTTATGTTAAAGACAAAAATGTTAAAGTTTTCTGTAAAAAGAGTTAATTTTTTTTCTTAACATTTTGGAATTGTGTTATTGAAAATATACAAAAATAGGCAAAAACAAAAAATGTTTATATGTATTTTATTTAGGAAACCATCCAATAAAAAATTCTAAGCAATGACAAAATGAATTGATTGATTCAAAAATTGTCAGCATTGCAGATATTAATTTGATATTAAATTTCTCTTAATTAAAAAAAAAAAAATAAAAATTTTCGCTTTTAAATTTTATCTGTATAAAATTCTTAAAGTTTATTATAAAGTGTGTTAATTAAAATATCGGGTTGTTAACACGGGTAGTAAAAAACTTATAGTATACAAAAAAAAATGTACAGAACGAGCTATGAAATTTTTAAACTTGAAAAGCGTAGGAGGTTCCGATTAGTTATCTGTGAGCTAAAGTATTTCACTTATAATAGCACTCTTAATTAGATATGTTTGTAACTTTATATTTATCATGTTAATATGCAGAGAACTATATGCAGACGTGTTACACAAAAAAAAAGGGGAAAAACTAGATAAATAGTTTCAAAAAAAAAAGTAAAATATCTTACATTACATTTATTTCAAGTATATGCATACATACACACATACCTAGGTTTACTTGTAATAATTTATATTTTAAAATATTTTTAGAAAAATAATGTAAACTTTGATTTTTTTTTTTATTATTTACATTTTACAAATAAAATAATACAATATGACATTTTTTTTATTTTCTTCCTGCAATATCTTGACAAATAACCAGAAAAATTATGAGTCATATTAACTATTGTTAATTCATGTCACTAAAATAGTTTTTAAGCAATTAAAATTTCTCATTTTTCTTAACAGAAAAGAAAAAAAATTTTCCTTTTCATGAATCCAATTAAAAACTTAATAATGTCATAAACGTTCATTTTAGCTTTAAGCATTATTTCAATTTTAATTTTTTATTGTCTTCTTAACAAAAAAAAAAAAAAAAAAAACAAAAACAAAACTAAATAATAGAAAACAATTACAATTTACAATAATAATAATAATAATAAAAAAAAAAACAACTTAAAACTTCCCAATAACTTCTCCATTCAAATTTCAATTTTTAAATAAACCTTTACTACGTACAAAATAAATCTTAAGCTATTATAACTGTTTAAGTATCTATAAAATAATTTAATAATATAATAAAAATTACGATTTAATTTTCGTAAAAAAACTCTACCCATTCTTTTCATTTTCCCGTTATTAGCATTTCTACATAGGATAAAAACAATAATAAAAAAAAAAACGAAACTGCACAATATTTTTTTTTTGCTTGTCCATAAATACAAAAAAAAAAAAAAAAAAAAGAAACACAGATGATTACCCAGAGACAATGATGACGACAGAATTTTTTTTTTTTTGTAAAAGGAAGGATACTCCCACTGGAAATGCATCAGATTTTCAAAAAAGTAAGCAATAAGCGCATATCCATTTAAAAAAAAAAAAAAATTAGTTTTTATTTTAAACAGACACAGTAAAAAAAAAAAATAAAATAATAGTGAAATTGCGCAATTCTTCGGAAAAACACAAAAACAAATACAACAATTTTTTTTGAATTATTTATGAATTAAAAGTAATTTCTATCCACTCAGTGCGATGGGGTTTTGTTTTTTTTTTTTACATTAATTTAGGGTTTTCTGCAGAATCTGAGCTAAAGTTGTTATGAAAGAACCAAAGGAAAAAAATAAAAAAAAAAATAAGAAAAAACGTATAAATAAAAAAAAAAAATAGATTTTCTGATTGAATGATTTATCATTAAGATTTTTTTCAATTTAAATGTCCAGTGTTGGTTTGTTGGTAAAAAAGGTGCCAACAATACAATGTTTTATACATTTGATATATTCTACATATTTTTTGCGATCACATATATACATATGTATGCTAATTCATTAGAAATTCAAATTTTGGTTTATCGTAGTTGTGTTAAAACTTTTAAAGCCTAAAAATTCTAATAAGATTTAATACCTTTACAAGTTTTAAAATGTGGAACAGTTGTTTTAAAAAAAATATGTGGAAACAGATGATTTTATTTGATTAAAAGTTTTAATTGATTTTAGCTCCAATATTGATAAGTTTTTTTGTAACTTTTTACAATTACAAAGTTCACTGAAATCAATCAAATTAAATTTTAAAATATTTTCAATTAAATTGTTTTAAATTAAATTTAGAGTTCTTAATTAAGGATCTTTTTGTTTTATAAGAACTGGTTTTGTTTTGGCAGACACAGTTACAAAATTACTAAAGTAAAAATAAAAACTGGTGCAGTGATTGAACGCGCGTAGAATTAACGCTTGCGGGTGTTAATTCGTTTATTTTTGGAATTAACACCGGTGGGCTTTAATTCTTTTTTAAAAAGGACAGGTCTTAATGCCACTAGATAGTGTGCTTTAAGTCCATTTCGAAAAGGAATTAAAGCCCAATGAATAAGACAAAGATTACTATTATGGGCCTGTATTCAATTTGACTGGATTTTATTTTACTGTAACTATGAAATCTTTCCTAATTGTAAATCTTGCATATACTAACATATATATAAATATTACGGAAACGGTGGCAATCCTGATTTTATAATCAACTATAAAATCCCTCCCAATTTAGCAATTTGTCATATTTGTATAATTAGGGCTGTTGACCAAATTCATAAAGCAAAATCCATAAATAAAAATCCAAAAGCCAAAATCCACAAATTAAAAAATGTACAAAAAATATTCTGGAAAAGCTAAAACTCTGATTTTGTAACAAATTTTAAAGTTATTCCCAATTATTTTTATTGCATACATATTTCAACATCAAAAAATGTAACGAAGCCCCCGCTAAACAAATTATTGGAGCCTGATTTTGAAATCATCTCAAAAATGCTTCCTAATTATCATTTTTTACATATATATTTACACAACAAATAATTTAAAATAATGGAGGCCGCCGCCCTCAAACTCCCGCTAAACAAATTACTCAACCCTGATTTTGTAACCATAACTCTATAGTCCTTTCTTATTATTTTTACATATACATACATATTTCAACAACTACGTATTTAAAATAATTGTGGATCTTTTTTTGTGGTAAAAATCCGTATAATGTATACATAAATGCAAGCCGTATAAATGCATACATAAATTTCCTGGAAAAAGCAAATACCCAGATTTTGAATCCAACTCTAAAATACCTCTTAATTTATATATACATATATATTTATATTTTGTAAAAGGTATATTATAATCCTATTATATATGGTATTATAATATGCTTTTTTTTATAATGAGATTATAATATGCTTTTAAAATTTTGAAATTAAAGCCCATCGGCTTTATTTCCGCGGGCGTTCTGTCATCACACCATAAAAACTATATAGTTTCTTAAATGCTCACTATACATTTTGAATATTAAAAATTTTTATTTTAAGTCACTTCCTTCCACAAATATTTTTTTTTTCAATTTCCTAAATTAAAAAGGTCTAATTGAACTGCGTATGAAATTCCATTTATAAAAATCTAATTATAAAGTTCCAAACACAAAATCTCAATTTACAAAATCTCAAATTACAGAATCTCAAATTGCGAAATCTTCCTTTTGCGCAGTGTAGTACTACTTGTGGAAAACCTTAAAAAAAATCTTGAATAAAAAATCTTAAATATAGTATAATATAATAAATTTTGAAACAAGCATAGAACCCTTCTTTTGCAACTAACTCTTAAATCCTAATTATAGTTTTACATATACATATTTCAAGTCAACATCAAAGAATTTGAAATAGTGGAGATTACCGACCCCAAACTTCCGCTAAACAAATTATTGAAACTCTGATTTTGTAACCAACTCTAAAATCCTCTCTTCCTCAATTATTTTCTTACAAGCATCATAATAATTACACCAATAAAGCATTGACAATTTCTTTCCAAAAATTACAATTTTGAGATTTTATAACTTTGCGATTTTGAGAAATGAAATTTCATAACGCTCCCCTATAATTAAATGTAAATATCATAATGTAAATATCTAAATTTTTAAACATTAATTCTACATGTAAATTTATGTCACTGATACTTTTATTGCTTCTGGATAATTTTGGTTACATTTAATTTTAGTTTTAAAGAGCAGATAGGGAAATTCTTTACTAATTATAGATATTATAGTCATTTTGGTTGAAACCACATTTAAACTATAAAAAAAATTATCTTACAATAAAAATGAATTATATATACCTAAACATTTCTTTTGTCTAAAACTAAAATATATAAAATCAAATTTAATTACTTAATTTAATTTAAGAAAAAAAAAAAAAAAAGAAAAAAGGGAGTAACAGCAATACAATAACTTTAAAACAGCTTGAAATTTATTTTTGTAGATAGTTTTTTTTGTTTTTTTTTTTTTTTTTTGTTTTTGGGTCTGTATATTATAATTTTGTAAAATTACCACAAAGAAACATGTTCCAAAGCACATGTATCCAATAACTTACTTAGTACTTACTCACTTACTATTAAAATTCTTCACAATATATTCAATATATTTTCTTTTTGATTAATTTTGTTGATTGATTAAATGTTGAACATTTAAAGTAGCATTCAATTTAACACGGTTTCTTCTTTTATTAGATATACTTGTAAATTAAATAAATTTCTGTTTTTTGTTGTTTTGTTTGTTTGTTTTTATTTTTAGATCTAAATCAGATTTAATAGTCAGTCGTTAATAGTTAATTGTACATGTATGTAGTTAGTTAATCATTTAGTAGGTCAAAATGAAACTAATTTTAATTTTCCGCTCATCTCAATATAATTACATATAAAAAATAAAAACCATTAAATCCATGTACATACATATATGTATAAATAAAACCTTCAAGTATTAGCTATTTTCGTATAACAAAAAAAAACAAAAAAAAAAAAAAGTTATCATTATTTCAGGTGAAAAATTTAAACTAAATATTATTGGAAAACTTTACACTTTAAATAAACCGGTGTGTATTTTAGTGTTTTTTTTTTTTGTTTTTTTATTTATTTTGAAAATTTGATTAAAATGTCTTCTTTATTTTTTTTTTTTTTTTTTGATTTTTTAATGTAATTTATTTTCTCATCATCATCATTCACCATCAAAATCTTTTAAATTTATTTAATTTCAAAATAATTGAATCTATAGATTGCTTTACAAAAAAATTAAAAAAAAAAACTGTAAAAAAATAGCCATAAACCTGTATTATAAATAAACTAAATATAGTATGGAAATTAATTAAAAGGAAAAACAAACAACCGTTAACAATTATTGTAAGTAAAAAAATAAAACACATGCTATTAACATAACTGTAAAATTAATATTTATTTTGTTTATATTTACAGTTTAGTGATTAACAGTATATTTACAGTTCATAGTTATTTTTTTTTTTTTTTCGTCTTGTTTCACTTATTTTATTTTTGTTTTCTTTTTTTTGTTTTATTTTTGCCATAGGCTTTTCTAAAAAAAAAAATTTAAAGAAGAAAAAAGATAGAAACAGTGATAGGCAGATAAAAATTGTAGGTGATATTTTTCACATTACATCCATGAAAATGTTAGTACAAAAGATATCTGACGGGTATAATTAAAAGTATTTTCGTTTTTTTACTGTGTTTTTTTTTTTTTATTTATTTTTACCGTTTCTTGTGAGTGGAACAACAGATTTACACATTAGATTCAAGTCACAAAAATATGTGTAAATTTTTCATTTAATAAGCTGCGTTAATTTTAGTGATTGGCCGATTAAAAATAAATTAAAATATTTAAATGCATTAATTTTAAATAAAAATCACCTGTAAATTAATTATAAATGTGTATGTATTTGTTTTCTTTTCGTGTTTTGTTTTTCCGTGAATTGTGTATTTCCTCCCATTTCTACTTTAAAAACTACAAAAATTAGTGTAATGGTTTTTCCCTCTTTTCAACTCAATGGCCAACTCAAAAAATATTATTATTCAAAATTGTTTTGTAGATGAGGCGGCGATCACTTAAATTATATGATTCATTTTTTTATTTTATTTTTATTTTTATTTAGCGTTTTTATTCTCAGATATTTTCATTCTATCTGATTTATTCATTTTAGTTGCAGATGAAGAAGTTTTGATGTTTAATATTCTCCAGTTACACTAACAAAATATTTGTTTATTTAATAGAGTGTTTTTTTGTGTTTGTTTGTTAATTTGATGGCTAACTAAACACCACACTTTTATATTTCAATTTTTGAATGATTGGTTTAAATTAGTTAATTATTTATTATACCCGTATATGAACGTATGTATGTTCAAGGGTATAATAAATTTGCCATTAGGTTTGTGACACCTTGAAGAAGCCGAGCTAGATATTGACTCAGGTATATGGATCGGCTAAGTATCGAATTCTGAATAGATTAAGGCATTTAAATCCGTCCGTCAGTCATAGGTGTCATACAGCTTCATTCTTTATATGGAAATAACTCAGGGTTATCTGAGTTATCTAACTGAGGTATCTGAAATTATATGAAAAGATGTCGAATTGCATGCTAACAATTTCTGTGAAATTTGGTTGCGCTATAGCAGCCGATTCAGGTAGCTTGCACATCTTGGAACTTTATGAAGCTAGGCCTTTAAAATCTTACAAATATGATGAACTTTTATGGCAATAACTTCTGTATACATTGTGGTTGCCTTGGGGCAACAAGTTCAAGTGGCTGCCATATAACTTCTCTTTTTAAATGGAAATAACTCAGTGTCACTCCAGCACTTAATTAAGTAAAACATATGAAATTTTGTAAAAGATATTCAAGTTTTATGAAAACAGTATACATATATTATGTTTATACGAGTATCTTAGAGTTGACACAATCTACTCTACTGCACTATTCTTCTTCTGAATAAATCAACTGACATTGGCCTTGATTTAAACATCAAATTTGCTTTCTATTTATTTTTTAAATTAATTTCATAAATTATATACATTTTAAACTTACACTTAAGGTTAATTTCAGGGGTTAAAAGGAAAGAATACTCGAACAGTATAACAAATTGAATCGATTGAAAACTTTGAACTAAAATAAATGTATCTATTGTGCGATATGGATATTTTTAAATTATTAGATTTTCACTTTGAAATTAAATTCCGATATTTATAAGAGATATGTTAAAAGAGTATGATCTTCTGTTTTATATGACTTTTACATTAAATGGTTAATTTTGATTGGAAATTTTTCTCTTATAATCGAAATTTTCTTTTATTGATTTATAATTTGACATAAGAAAATCTTAATTAATATTTAAAACACCATATTATAGCATGTAAACAGCCAGTGTTAAACAAAAACAATAAAAAGTTTAGAAAAGTTTTTTTTTTTTTTTACAACAGGAAATTAGTTATGGTTAGTTATTTTAATGGCATCTTAATGGAATTTAAATATTTTACATACGTACCTATATGTATAGTGTTTGTTTTTGATTTTTTATTTTTTTTTTTTATCAGAAAAAGGTTAAAAAATTTCAAATTTATTACTGTTACAAGTAATTACTTATTTAGAAAGTAGTAAAAATATTCAAATGTAACCAATAAAGTTCAAAAAAATTTTATTGGTTACATTTGAAAAATAACGGTGATAGCTTTCCTTTTTGTTTTACATTTTTTTTTTTTTTTTTGTTTTTACTCTAACACCTTAAGATACTATAGTAATTCAAAACTCAGTCAAAAAAAAATTAAAATTAATTAGTTAAAATCAATAAAAATAGACATAAATCAATTAAATTTTATTAGTTAAAATTTACAAAAAAAAAAAATTACAAAAATTACAACGATGAACATTTCAATGGATGAATTTCGTTTTTTAATTTCTTCAGAGTATGGGTATTTTGTTTATTTTTAAGAAATTTTAATAATTATTTTGTGTTACCACTGCGTTTTGTTAAGGAATTAACCATTTCAATTATTTCAATAGTGATTCTAACTGTTTAACAACTCTATACCATATTTTATCAATGCTTCCTTAAGGAAGCACTAATGAACCATCTGAGTTTGACATTATTTCAATAGTAGTTTTAGCTGCTTAACGGCTTTTAACAACTCTATACTATTTTTTACTAGTGATTCCTTAAACAAAGGCTTAATCAAACAACTCTCATTATCTGATGGCATTATTTTAGTTTACATGCGATTAGTGATTAAATAATGCCTTCCGAGATTTTATTCTCACTGCATTGACTCAGTCACGGTATTCACTTAATATAAATTATGAATATTGTTAATTTCTTTAAAATTCTTTTTTTATCTTAATAATCTTGTTATAAGGTTAATCTTTCGAATGTAATAATAAAGTTTTATTTTTGCTCAATTCCAATTCATGTTTTTAATAAAAAAAAAATATATTTGATCCATTCCTTCAATATGGTTGGAGAACAAAAATCAATCTTTTACCATTAAAAGAGAATGAAATTTTTTCCATGGTTTTTAAAATTTGAAAACTAAAAAATAATTTTTTTGTTAAATTTCGAAAATTGAAATTCCTATTACAATAAAATGTTATCCATATACCATACATATGTATTATCCATAATACAACAATTATGCAATAACTTCGACAATATTATCTAATTATTTTTTCACCTTTATTTAAGTGTAATCTTATTTTGAAGAAAATATTACATCATTCGATTCGTATATCGATAATATACTATGTTAGATTTATAACAAACAAAAAATCGAATTTTCTTTAAAAAAAAAAAACCAATTTCAATAAATTCAAAATTCAATTTAAGTTATGCAAATTATCCCCAATATTGTAATAACAAATTTATACGGAAATGTTTTATGTATTATATGCTCCAATTTATTGTCCAAAATTATGTCATATTTAAGTTTCTTTGTTTATTTGATTGCCAAAATGTTATACACTCATTTTAAAAACAACAAATTTACAATAATTGTACATATGTACATTAAAAATTAATAATATAACAAAAATAAAAAAATTTAATATTATGAAATAATTTTTTGAGTACATGGTGTAAAAAGTATTCTAAAAATTATAATATCCTTATTGTGATTTTTAAAAACAGGTATTTACAATACAGATAAATGGTTCAATATCCTAAATTAGTTGATTATTAAATTATTTTTATGAACATATTAATATTTGAATATTACCATTATTTTTTTTTTTGTTTATTACTACGGTAACATATTAGTAACATATTCGAGTAAGTAATTGTTAGTGTTTTTGTTTTTTTTTTCATAATACCAATATAAATTTGTAAGTACAATAAATAAATTCCTTAAATGCGTTCTTAAAAGATCACAGATTTTACTATTTTTATAATTTTTTATATATTTTTTTTGTTTTTTGTTTTTTTATGAATTGAAAATCTTGAAGTCGGTACATACAAAAGAAAAATCAGTTAATTTATTATTTATATCGATGTGAATTTGATTTTTCTTTAGATTTCAATTAAATTTTTTTGTTTAACAGATAGGGAACTTTAAGAAATTCTCTATTTGGGAAGAAAAAAAAAATGAAAATGTTTATCTCAAAAAAAGAGTATAATACATAAGTTCTGGAGATCAAATAAATTTAATTGTCTTGTAAAATTTGTCCATTTACTACAACGGTTTGAAGAGTTACGCTAATTATTGATTGATTAATTTTTCATTTTTTTTTTTTTTAATTCGCTTCGATTGTTCTTTTTTGTTTTTCCTTTTTCACTCTTATAAGAAGCATAGAGCGTTCACTATGTCATTTATTATTCTTAAATGACTGAGTTTCAGTTTCTCTAATCATTAGTTCCATTAAGCAGTTGATAACTTAACTGTACCTATTGTACAAGACTATTGAACGTAAATTAATATTTTTATTTGTGCGACATCTATTATCTTATACAAGAATTATATTTATTGTATTTCGATATGATATTAATTATACACATAAATATACATATATATGTGTAGCTATATTTTATTTAATTATATTATACAAATTATATTTTATAAAGAAAATCTACATTATTTTTTTATATGACTGAGCCGCGGTTTGAACACAAGGCCTTTTGAATAAAAGGTCCGTATCTTAAACACTATACCATTCGCTGACATCACTTGGATTTAAAAAAAAAAAATCAATTACAGACTCCAAAACATTAAAAATAAAAAGGAATAATTAAAGAAAACGGAATTTAATAAACATTGTGTAAAGTGTTTAATTAAAGTGTAAGAAAGATGTCTTGATTACATATAGGAATAAATTAATTATGGCATTATGCATTAAACTTTGACCAAACATTATTAAACTTCTATTTAAATAAATAATTTAAACTCAAAAATTAAATTTAGTTACAATAATCAAAATAAAATTCATCTTTTCATTTGTCTAAACAAATTTTATTTTCCACTTGTTATTAGTACGCTTAAAAAAAAAAATCACCAACCTGTCACTTATCTAACCAGAATCGATTACATAATGCAAATAATTATCTTAATGAATTCATGGTATTTTCATTCTAAATGTAAAAGATAAAAAAAAAAATTATTAAAATACCTTTATATATTTATTTTACTAATCACTGTTAATTGAATTAATTTTATATTTAAATTTAAATTTTTCCTTTTTTCTGGTTTTAAAACTAATCTATGAACACGTAAATTTATCTTTTATAAATACATAATTTAAAATAAATTCGCTAAAATAAAAGCAGCTTAAAATTAAAAACAAAGTGAATGACTAATAAAATTTTGACATGCAAGAAAAATGTCACAACATATTTTTCGATAATATGAATCATACACGAAGGGAATTTTCTATAATTTTGTTGTGATCAATGGTCGAATCCTTGTAAATTTTCTCAAGGAGAAATTAATTGTTATAGGAGAAATTATATGTTATATGATTGGAAACTTTTTTTTTTTTTGTTTTAGTTTATTTCCCTGCCATATAAATGTGACAAGGAAAATGCACAGCTTTTCTTTTCCAGATGTGGCTGTAAATGTAGTAAATAGGAATTATTTTTGTGTAAGATTTGAACCAACACTCCGTCGGTGCTTACAGTATATTTTATACGGTCTTATCCAATAAGGCTCCGAGGATATTTAGATACTTATATCTTGAAAATTAAAATCTCCTCTGAAATAGAAACTAAAGTTTTTTAAGATTTCAATATTTGCAAGTAATGCCTTTGCATTTATAAAATGTGGTGTTAGATTATCGAAAGATTATTAGTATTATGAATGTAAAAAAAAGAAAAGTTGAAAAACAAAATTTGGCAGGTTGATATTTTGTTAATTGCTTTTTCATATTTTTTCTAAATTGCAGTTCTGCTAAACTAACAAATATTTTTAGAATATACAATAAACTTAACTTTTAAATGTAATGCGTTTGCAACTTGTTACAAAATTATTTTCGTTGTCTGTCTTTACTTCATGTAATTTTCAATAAAGCATACCTAAGCATACCACAGTATCTGTGATATTGCATGTTACCACTTCCTAAAAATGAAAATGTGTGTAAATCCTAATCAAAAGTATTATTAGGAAATTTAGTCCGTTTAAGGATCCAATTTAGTACGTAGTCAATTTTTGAAAATTTAAACTGATAAAATGGACATATTATGCGTAAAGATTTTATAAATTATTAAAAGAAAAATTATAATCATACATTGACTTCAGCACTTGTTTCTCAAAATTAATTATTAGCACTGCACTACACTCCTAGACTTTTTTTTTTGCAGAAAAAGAGAAAAAAAAAAAAAATTTCAATTTATCCAATCGATATTAATTCCAAACTAGAAAAAAAAGCAGAGAAAAAACGAAAAATTATAAGACACGCTAAAATATGCACCATCGCGATCACATCGACTTTTGTGGAATATTTTGAATATTTATATGAGGCCCATTTTTTTTTTTTTTGTATTTTTCTTACTGTTTTTTTTGCATACGTTAAGTCATTTAATTTTCAAAGTTTATTTTGTTTTTATTTTTTTTTAATATTTAAGAGGAAAATAAAAATAATTTTCTATTTTATGTATTACTTTGGAAAAATCTACATAATAACGTATACATATATTATGTTTTCATGAATGTAGTAGATATCTACGAAATTAATAGATAAAAAAAAAATAAAAAATAAAAAAAACAATCTTTAAGATATAAACTCGACATAATCTATGAACCTAACCAGATAATCTTTAGGAGTTAATGTGAAGCATTTAGAGCGCATAACAAGTTGAAGAATTTGAGGCGCATGCCCATTTTTTTTTTTTTTTTTAGTTTTTTTTATATTTTTTTTTTTTGTTTTATTTTATTTTAATATTTGGTTTGTATGTTTGTTGTTGTTTTTTTTTTGGTTATAATGTGGTGTTCTTAAGAAGTTGCTGAGAAAAAAAAGGAAAAAACAAAATAAAAGTTGAAAATAGTTTGGCTTGCTTGGTTAATCTGCTTGCCATTGATTGCCTCCTAGTTTTCAAGCTTGTTAAAGTTTGTTTTATTTTTCTTTCGAACTTCTTGCAACATTATTTTCTTCTTTTTTTTTTTTTTAATATTAAAATTTTATTTTTAATTATTTTTTTTTGTTTATTAATTTTTTTTTTTTTTAGTTCATGAACACGCAACTTTCTTAAAAGAACTCAAGTTAATTTATCTAAATTGAATTAAATAACCATGTTAAAACATTGTGTGGTCTTATTAATTTATTCCATGACTGATATATGCAATAATAATTTATTTTTTTTTATAATTTTTTTAATTTTTCAATGTTGTTTTCTTTTTTTTTTTTTTTTGTGTGCAAATTTATTTTTAATTATGTTTTATTTTTACTAAAAAGTTAAAAATAAATTCATACTTAAAAGTTGATTATAATATTTTATGAAAAAAAAAAAAAATCTCAAATAAAAATGAGAAAAGAAGAATTGTAAAAGATTTCTAAACTGTAATAGTTATATTTATAGATAAGGATACTGAAATTGGTATTGTACAGAAATTTATGAAAAAAAAACCATAAACTAGATTTTAAAAGCGCCAATAGCGGAAATTAAGTTTTTGATGAATAAATCAAGTACAAAAAACTGAAAAAAAGGATATAAAAATAAATTAAAAGACTGTTTTTAAAGGCACCAGTTACTCATATTTTCAAAATTCATAGATTTATACTTGACATTTTAACAACATTTAAGTTATAGTTATTGTAACAGATTGATAGTATATAAAATTTAAAGATATACATAATAACCTTGTTTAACTCTCAAAGTTTGATTGTCTTAAAATTCGCTCAACTTTCTTTCAAGAAGAAATCAATATAGTGTTCTTAATCATTTTTTATTTTAGTTAATTTTTTTCAAGTTATCAATATTCCAAATTTTCAAATCGCTTTTCAAATACCAAAAATTAACCTAGAACTTCAGTTATATATGTATACATCATATCAATTTTAAATTTTCATATATATTAAGACTGTAGACCAAAATAGACATAATGAGTTACGCAATGAGTGAAAACTCTACCAATACATAAATAAATATATGACCCAAGCCAAAATAGACGATAAAACGACGAAGGTTGGTGGAAAACTGGAAAGTCACCAAGAGGATCTGCACGTGGTTCCTCAGGGTAGACTTGGGCTTTAACCAACCAAAACCACGCAGGAGCTGTGCATGATAAACGAATTTCCATAAGCTGGATTTCGAAATCTTGATAACTCTACATGGTAGGGATGAGATTTTATTACACTGCTTGACAAACTTTGAGTAAAGGCATTAACTGTTTTATTTCTTTGGAACAGGTATTATAATCTCTACGTTCTAATCTCTATCTCTACAGGTGTTATAATCTCTGTATCTATAAAACAAGGTCAGGGACCCAACTGTATGCCGATGGCTGAGTGCAGTGAGCATTGAAGTTACACTGTGGTCGTTGATAAGATGAATAACTCTGTTCTTCACATTATCTATAGATAACCCAGCTTTATTTGAGGGAATTGCAGCCGCCCGAATGTGTGCATTATACTCTACTTTCGGCCTAATGTACGTTTTAGAGATATTGAGAAAATCAGATGCAGAAAAGTAGGTTTTGCAGCGATACAAAATACCCAAACATTTAGCTGCATCTTTAGCTATACCAAAAATGTCAATTTCTCCCTGAAATAGTAGGTTGGGAATAGTAGTGACAATTTTTCGCAAGATCAGACTGCATTATGTTTTTTTGGTGTTGAAATCAACTCTGTTGACTTCTTCCCCATTTTTAAATTTTTGCTAAATCGTTATTAATCGGGTGATTAATTGCTGTATTAATCTGGTGATTAATGTTACAGAGGCTATAAAACTCATAGGAAGCTACGAGAGTGCTGTCGTCTGCGAAACTACGAATCAGATTGGAGGTTAATGAAAGTAGGTCATTGATATAGATTAAGAAGAGAGTATGGGGAATAATGCTGATCCTTAAGGGACACAGACACCAGCATTTATTTTGAATTTATCAGATGAATATCCATCCAGGAAATCTCCAATCCATTTTAGGAAGACACTAGCCAGACCTAATGCTTTGCATTTTGCCATGATCATGCATCGTGCCAATTATGAAGTATCCATCTTTATTTCTGGTCCTATATAGATTCAACTTCTTCAACCATCTATTTTATAACAATCTCGTTTCAATATAAAGTTTTTCTTTAACTATTTACATATCAGTATCACTACAGGTTTATAATCGTTCAAATTATATAAATATATAATTTATTTTATCTTATAATCATTTTATTTGTATATATAATTTTTTTTTTACATCCAATAAATGTCACATTAACTTTAAACAAATAAATGGTTCATAAGATTATCGAAAAAAAAAAACTGATAAGATTTAACTAGATTATGTTTTTTTATTAAAATCGAGTGTTTTTATTTTTTAAATATTTTTCGTGCTATTTCATTTGAAAAGTTTATAATTATAAAAATTAGTTGACTCCAGTTGACTAGAAAAAAAAAAAATCTATCAATTTAAATGTCTTGAAAGCCATTAAATAATGAAACGAAAGAAAAAAAAAACACTAATAAAGTAATTTTTTCGTAATTTTGCTTTTAATTTATATTTAAAATAGATTTGACACCTGGGACGCGGAAAAATTAATTTAAAAAAAAAACAAAAAAAAAGAAAACCAAAAAATAATAATAATAATAATAATAATATATATTGTAGACATTTTTCATTCTACATCATGTACTAAATAAAAAAAGGACATTGATTTACATGTTTATAACAGAAATTAAGACATCTTTTAATAAATTATGCGACCAGTTTTAAAAGTTTGTTATACATTATTACATGATGTTAAAATAAACAAGAAAATTAACAATTTCGAAAACATAACAGGAGCTTTTTTTTTTTTTTTATACACATACATACTTATTTTTAATTTAATATTGTAATTTAATAAAAAAAATAAATATTAATATAGACTTTTATGTAAGAACATGAATCATTTTTTTTTTTTTTTTTTGTGATCTGTATAATAAATTAATAACACAAAAAAAATAAATTTATAGTTGGGTTAATTAATATTTAGATTTACTATTATATAGATTTACATAATGTTGATTTTTTAAACAATTAATAACATTACCTTGCTTTAAAATCGATTAACACTTGATTAAAATATTTTAAATATAGGTATGGAATAAAATATGTCAATAAAAGAAAAAAAAAAATATAGCGAATAATTGCGAATATAATATATTATACATAACTGTTAAGTATTAACTTATAATACAGGGTGTAATACAGGTTATAAAAGATTTTCGATAAACTTTTTGATCTGGATTGTTTCAACTCTAAATGGTTTTCCGTGAACTTTGGTGATCTGGGTTGATACCAAAAAAAGATTCTTTTGAAAGTGGTGATAAATTTCTAACAGTTTTCTTTTGAAATTGGTTTATTCCATACTATACAGAAAGTAATTTTTTCAATTTGTCTTTAAATTTTCCTTTATACATACATTTATATACGTGCCTAATAATAATCATTATATACTTACTTATATTAATGGAGACTTGAATAATATATTCATTTCACCTTATTTTTAAAAAAAAAATAATTTTTTTCTCACATAAAAAAAAACTTACAAAATGCAACAAAAAAAAAAAAAAAAAAAATTCAGTTCCCAAGAAAACCTCACAAGAAGTTTCAAATTCACAAATTTTAAAAATTCTAAAAACCAAACCAAAAAAAAAAATTACTTTTTTTTTTTTTTTAAAGAAAAGAACTTGATCATTTCCGAAAATCTCCCACCAACACCATTAAAACAAAATATCGTTATCAATATTTAATCTTATTATTTAGATCAATGAATAAAAAATTAATATATGAATAACAACTATTATTTTTCACCTCATTCAGATCACCAAAGATTTTTCAGAAGCATAAAAAATTCTTAAATTGTATGCCATTATTTTAAAGTAATAAAAATAACAACAACAACAAAAACAATATTAGAATAATCAGACTTTGATGAAGAAATCTTGTTATCTTATTACATATATAAATATATATATATATATATGTATATATAAACAAAATTCATTTTATATCCTTCACATTGCTTATTTTCTGTTTAATTTTTTATTTTGTTTCACCTGAAATCACCTGAATTTGGTTAAAACTAATGATAATTATCTGAAATAGACCAATACATTGAACCGACAATATTAAGCTGTCCTGTAATATATTTCAATAAAAAGAAAAAAAAAAAGGTTCTTCTAATTTTTTTTTTAGAAGAACAGGTAGAAAAAATTTTTCTAAACAAATATTGTGGAACTCTTGTACAACAAAAAAAACATCAACAAAAATAATAATATTAAAGACATTTTAAATGTTAAACAGGGTTAAAACCTTTAAAAAATGCAAAAAAAAAAAAAATTACAATTTCCTTGTAAATCAGTTTAAGAATTCGCAAAAAAGAAAAAAAAAAAAACCAAAAACAAAAACAAAACATAATAACTATTGATCGATTCATTCCAACCTATAACCAGGAGTAAATATTTTTTTTTTTGTTTGTCTCTTTCTCTTTTTATTTTCCCAAAACAATTTTCACACAGTTTTTTTTCTTTTTGTTTTTTTTTTTTTCGTTCTTCGTTTATTCACAATGATTTCGATGATCAAACTAAAAACAAAACTCACAGTTATGCAGGTTGTTGAGAAATGCACCTGCTGTGAACTTGTTTACAATATTTTGAGTCCATCAAATCACAGGGAAAAAATAAAAAGAAAAAAAAAAAAAAAAACAAAAAGGCTGCAACAGAAACAATACAATCAACAATAATCAACACAAAAATACAAAGAATAGTGTTGTTCCATCTCTGATTTTTTGCTGTTCACCTATGATCAAAAAAAAAAAAAAAAAACAACAACAACAAAAACAAAACGCAATACAAAAATGCTAAATAAGAAAAAAATCCCATGAACCTGTGTTTCAAGCAACCTGTACAACACCAGCAACAATTTTAAGTAGATTGCTTTTTTATTTATTCGGTTTTTTATATATTTTTGCCAATAAATGTTGATGCTGTATATATGTTATAAATGCCGCTGTTTCTGGCTATTAAGATGGTGCTGATGATGAGATATTTTGTTTTTTTTTTTTTTTGTTGATGTTGTTGTTGTTGTTCATGTTGATGCTTTGCGAAAATAAAAAAAAAAAAAATTTGGATTTCGCAAAAAAAAGAATAAAAAAAAACGATAGCTAAATTCATTCCAATCGATAAATAGATGGATAGGTGGATGAATTGAATGAATAGATTTGTTGTTTTTATTTAAGAAATGTACATGTAGAGTAAACTGTACTTGTACTAAATATGTCCTAAAGAGATAAAACAAAAACAAAACAACAAAGTAAGCTGGTGAAAAAGAAAAACAAAAAAATTGCCATTCGTGCGAAAATTTATGTTTAAAATGTATTATGGGAATTTAATTCAGTTTAGAAAAATAATTAAAAACATTTGAGAGTAAAATATTGAAAATTAAAATGAATATATTAAAAATTTATTCATGAAATTAATATTAAGAAATAAAACATTTTTTTTTTGTGTTGTTAAAAAACAAAATCCTTTTAAGGACTTATTATTGTTTTTTTTTTATATTAAAAAAATTCCTGTAATAAATCCAATAGATTAATACCAAAAGATTCGGTTTTCTCTGTCATTTCAACAATGTTATTGACTAGACTCAGAAGTCTGAACTACTAAAAATCACGTGTTCTCACACCTCTATATCACCATTTCATATAGTTTCTATAATAAAATTTCTTTAGAGCAGACAATTCTGTCCATTAATTTGGAAACTAATTTTCATATATTTGCATATTGGTTCTTTTACCCGATAATTTTCAGGTTCAACTATTTAAAATAACATTTTACATTTATTTTAGTATAAAATATTTGCAAAAAAAAATACAAGTAAAAAAAAAAATGGTCACAAAAAATAAGCACAACAAGAACGCTTTAAGGGATAATACAAAGATTTTTTTTTTTTTAAATAAAATCACATGAATTCAAGATAAAACAACATCACACAATGAAAAATGCAAAAGGACAAAAAAAAACAAAAACAAAAATTTAATACCATTGATTTCCTTTTGAAGAAGGCTAAAAAAAAAATAAATAAAAAACTTGAAAGTCCTTAGTTTATTTCCATTCATACTTAGTATAAGCTGAAATTCTGGTATAAAAAAAAAAAAACCCTTACAAACGATCACATTTTATTTTTTCGTTTCTTTCTAAAATATTTCTTTCCTTCTCTTTCATACTTTCTTGTTAATTTTTATTTAGTTGATTTTGATCGTGGGAGAGACAAGTTGCAAATTTACCATTTATTATTGCTTCAAGTATTAAGGCGTAAGTATTTTGAAAATTTTTTTGATTGTTCTGATCAGTTGATGCTGAAATATTGTTCTGAATTTCTACAAAAATGATTTGCCATTGTTCCAAGTTAAATAAGAAATTAAAATTTTGTTTTTTATATTTTTTTTTTTTTTTTTTTTTGTTAAATGCATTCAAGAATGTGTAATTTGGTGACTATATTTGGATTTAACAATCAAATTAAATAAAAGATGTGTTTTTTTTTTTATTTTTTGTAAATAAAATTTATAAAAAATTAATGAGAAAATTTGAAATATTTGTAGGAAGGCAGAAAATTTTATAATTTTTGTTCAATTAAACAGTTGATTAGTTTACTTTATACTTCATGATAATTGCAATAGGAACATAACATTGAAATTGTTATAGATACGTGATTTAATCCCACGAAGTAAAAATTTAAAAACCTTTCAAAAAGGTTTAATAATATCAAACTATTCCAATGTTATGAAATTATGTTAATAGAAAATTACATCCATTTTGAAAAAGTTTGTTTCTTTCAAGAACTTACAAATAACGAAACTTTAATTAAATAGGTTTTTAAGATAAACAAAAAAAAAAAATTTAAATTTAACATAAGAAATATTGAAGGCAAAATCTAAATTTCAACAACAAATTATCAATTAAAGAGTAAATAAAATATAACGAGCTGAATTAATCATCTCAAGGGGATCATCTAAAAAAAAAAATAGCCATCAGCAAATCAAAGAAAAGGTGACAATGCCAATCTACTCTGATTTTATTAAAAGGTTTATTTGACTCTTACTTTTTCACTTTGTATATGTTGCAGTCTTTTGGCTTTGGCTCGAACCTCCTTTTCCTCCTAATTTTATTATATTCTAAATTTAGTGACTATATCTAATATGTATATAAAGCGGAAAGTTTGTTTAATTATTTGTTTATTTCTTTGCCTAAAGGATTCATGTAAAAACCACCAATCCGATTTTAACCAAATTTCACATGACCATCCTATTGAATCCGGAAATTATTCCAGCTATGTCGGGTTTCGGTCGATTAACACGTTCTGACCTGAGGGTCTATTAAACGATTTTCAATGTGTTACTGCATGGTAGAGGAGTTTAAACAATTTTATTTCGTTACAATTCATTTCGGCCCAGGAATTTGAAAAATGTATTTTTGTTTGCGATTTGTGTTCAATTTTACAAGACGACTATGTATAGCCTTAAAGAAAGTCTGTGACAAATTCTTATTAAGTTTCGTTCCAGCACCACGATCGAACAAATTTTATTTACATTTTTTTGTTGCCCTGATTTAACGCTTTAACCGATTGAGTTAAAAATTGGTACAAGTGTTGCTTTATGACAAAGGAGTTCTATAATTTTACTCCGTTACAATGCAATAACCGATTTCCGCCCGCCGGACTACCCTATGGGTTTATTTTCTTTATTTATTTATTTATTTATATCTCTAAAAAAGCTTAGCTCGTATTAGAGTTTAAGAGAAGAGCTAATATCTAAAAGAGCTTAAAAGAAGAGTACTAGATTCTTACAAACTAGTCATTATAACAGTAATATATAGTAATATTATTAGCAAAAACAAATACCTAATGTAAGAGAAAGAGAAAGAAAAAATATTAAAAATTCAGAAAAAATCATAGCAAAATTAAAATTACATTATAGTTAATATATCTAAATAGAAGAATTCATTATTAAAAATTAGAAGGTGTTTTTTATTTTATTAATTCTAAGTAGAATGTTTTTACTTTTGACTTTATAGATGGCATATCACATGTTTTTAATTCGTTTGGCAAGTTGTTAAATGTCTTAATTGACGTACAAATGGTATAATAGATTCCGTCTAAGCTATTGAATTTATTTTTGCGATTTGTGTTACGTATTAGGGTTGCTGTACGAGTATTATGGCTGTGTATTTGCATATTGTGTATTAACAAAATATTTGTTATTATTAATTTATTTTGTATATTAAATATTTGTATGGCTTGTGACATTTTTTATTGTAGTTCAATTGGTAATATTTTTAATAATAGATGTATTTCAGCTGTTGACGTTCGTTTTTCAAATCCATAGAGGGGTTTTTGATGGCATTATTTTCAATACGTTGCATCATATTCAAATTTTTTGAGAATGTATTTCCTCATATTACGATTCTATAGGTGATAGTTGAATGAAAAAGGCAATAATATTTTGATTTTTTAGTTGCTAGAGGTACTCTATTCTGTATAAGTTTTAGCATACCAGCAATTCTTCTACCCTTTGTTGCTATTTCGTTACATTGTTGATTCCACTTTAATTCAGAGTTCATGGTCACTCCAAGGTACTTATACATGTTGGTTTCTTTAATATTCATATTTTTAAACATTATATTTAGTGATGTATTTGTTGTATTTTTTATTATCATATATTTTGTTTTCTTATATTATCTGTTAACTTTAATTTGGACATCCATATATTTACTAATTTTATATCCTTATTCATTATTTTTCTAAGTCTTTGTACTTATTTTCCATGAATGCCATAGCTAAATCATCGGCATAGAGAAAAGCTTTACTATGTGGATTTAATTTTGAAAAGCTGCTTATGTAGCACGAGTACAGTGTTGGTCCTAAAGAGCTGTCTTGAATAACTACGTAAGTTATTTCTGTAATTTGGCTTTTAAGTTGTTGACATTTAGCGTATTGCTTGCTTCCATTTAAATAGCTTTTGAACAATATATATTCTTTTCCCAGAATTCCACATTCAAATAGAATACGTAATAATATTTTCCTATCAACCGTAAAAAATATAACGGTAAAATCGAAAAATACAATGGATACCTTTTTTCTATTATTTATACCTTATTGGATGTATGTGATCATATCGAATAACGCCGTATTTGTTTTAGAACCCTTTTTAAAGCCATATTGTCGATCATCTGCCAAATTATTGTCTTTCATATATTTAGTTAGTTGAGTATTCACATATGTTTCAATAATTTCAGAGAAAGCTCTTGACAAATTTTCATTAAGTTCCGTTAACACGTTATTTTTGCATATTTTTCTAATTATGTATGTATTTGCTTTTCTCATCATTTTTTTGTTGGGTTCTATAAACTTAGATCACCGCGTAAAAACATATTCCCGGCTTAAAATAACATAACAGCCACAGAAAATATGCAAGTTAAGTAAAACTTATAATCGCGTTTATATTTATGTCATATAACCTGAATTAAAAATAATAGAAAAAATAAATAGAAATAATTTTGATAAACAAAAGCAAAAAGGATTTCAGCGTTCTTTAATATATTGTAATACATTTAAGACAATAAAATAAATTTTATTCAATCATTTGCAAGTCACTTTTCAAATTAACAATCTTTAATAACTCATTACATTAATTTAAGTGCCAGAACACTTGTTTGTAATATAACCATAACTTTAAATAATAAACTAGAATATTCTTCAAAATCAAAATTCTTGAACTTCTCTTGAAGAATTTTACCGCCTTTATTCTGCTTGTCAAAAGCATAAAAAATTTCTTTCGAATACTTAAAGACTTATTGTTTTCTCATAAATATGAAATTAATTTGACAGCAAAAATTTTTGACATTTATGATCCCTTTTTTTTTAATTTTTCAGTCCTTTTTTTTACTTCTTTCATTAAAAAATATAACGAAAATAAAATCGATGAAGTTGTAATCTCTTATTACCCATTCTCACAATTCATATTTAATTTTTTTTGACCACAAAACGTTACAACAATACTACCAACAACATAAAAAAAAAACAATTGCGTTCAACTGACACAAATTTCTGACCTATCAGACACCATGGCTATAAATAATTGTTTGAGTTAGTTGATTGTTTCGATTACATCCTGGAGCATTGATGAACGTTTTTTTTTCTCATTTATTTTTTGTTTTTTATTATATTACAGTTGTTACATTATTTTGACAGTACTTACATATTTTTTCGCATTTTATAATCATGATTCAGAAATTCAATACTAAAAGAACAAAAATTATATCTTTAAATATTTTAGTATTAAAAAAAAATATAAGGTAATATAAAGATAACTTGCTCTGATGATTTGAGGGTTTGAATATAAAAAGACATCATTCAAAACCATAATAAGAGAATTGAATGATTTTTCACGGTTCTCACACAACACACAGCGCACAAAAATAATAATCGAAATCTTGATATTATCATACTTAAATTCTTGTTTTTCTTTTTACTGAAATGATGAAATACTGATTAAATCTGATGTTTGAATTGATGATGATCCAAACAAAAAAAACAAAAAAAAACAAAAATAAACAGAATAAATTTAATATCAAAAAAGGAGTAAGTAAGGATTTCATTTATAAGAACTCTGATCATTGTAAGTTATTAAATGATCACACTGCTGAATTATCACAATACCTTATACAGATAATATAAATTTTCATGTCTTTCTTTTTATTCGTCTTAATTTACGATAGCTGAATTAGCATTTCAAATGGTATTCCATTATGTTGGTCAAGTTAGATATTAAAACCAAAAAATGAAAAATTTTCAGAATTCAAAGAGCGGCAACTAACATTAATAAGTTAAGAAAAATAAAAAAAATACCGCGAACTTGACTGCTAACAATCAAGTGAAATGAATTTATAACACAAAAAGATGAACAATATGCAAGATCAGTAAAAAATAAAAATAAAAAAAAAGAACGCAACAGAAAAAATTGAAAAAAAAAAAAATTTATCACAAATGAAAGACATTTAGTAAATTCACTTAAAATTCAATACCATACCATACTACACTTTACAATATAACATTAACTCACTCACTAACTCACTAATTTTCTTTGATTTTTTTATTGTTGATATTTTTTATTTTTTTGTTTTTATTTTCTTATTCAACAAATTTCTGATGTATTAATGATGGCTAACATTGAACAATTGAACATCATTTCACCGCCCGCTCAACCATTATCGGTATCCCAGGCAGTGTACACATTTTTGCCTAAAGGAATCATTTTCTTTCCTTTTCATTTTATTGTTTTTTTTTTTTTTTTGACTGAATGGGAAGGGAAAAATATAAAAGATAAAAAGAAAAAAAAATATCATATCGTTTTAATTCACCTCCTTCTTTCATGTATATAACATTAAGCCGCACCACACCGCCATACAATACTATTGTTATTATTTTCATCAAGTTAGCGCTCAACAGTCTGTCGCTTACAATTAAACAACACACAAAAAAAAAAAATTAAAAATAAAATAAAAGTGCGATCGATGTATCGACTGGATAAATCGATCAATATATTTTTATATATGTTCATCAAAGTAATATTCGACAATAAAAAAATACAAAAAAGTTGAAAGGAAAGAATCTATCGATTGATAATGATGATTCAATGAAAAATTTATGATTTTATTTTTTTTTAAACAAAAAGCCCACTTCATTTCATTCAATTCAATATAATATATATGTATATATTTTTTTTTTTTTTGTTTAAATTTAAACTTAAACTGGTTTGAATGGTAACAATTTTTTTTTTTTTTTTTTTATTTAAAACTTCAACCAATTAAGCAAATAATGGTGACTTCAAGTTGAGGCTAAAAAACAAAAAAAAAAAAAAAAATGTAGTTAACTTGATGATGAAGTGATTGGTTTTTGATTGATTGATGGGCGAAAAATAATATTTAAATTTTGAACACACAACAAAATGAAGAAATAATAAATAAAGTTACGATTTAATTCCAATCAATCTGAAATTTCAATCTATAATATAAAATATGCATTGTTAAAATGTAAGGAATTTTTGTCCGAAATGAAAGTGTATTAATATGATTTTATTATTATAAAATTAATAGAGAAAATTGGATTTTTAATTTTTTTTTTCCTATTAAAAAATTTAATTCATCTTAAAAACTATAAATAGTTAAAATTTATTTTTATTAAAATTATAAAGAATTTTTCTGCCACGCTTATCACTTAAGAATTGTTCGAAAAGAAAAGTACCTAACTATCTGAAAACAGGATGAGTAATAGGTATATAGAACATGGGCTTCAATGTTTAACACGGCTTAATTTTATATATACTTAATAGATATTTTGATTATAAATACAAATAATGTTCTATTCGGTTATATAATCACATTTAAAACTGTCGAAGAAGAATATGTTGGATTAACGGAACAAAAATATTAATTAAATGAATAGAATGATTAATAAAGAGATCGAAATTTATGATTAAATAGACTATAATTAAAAACTTTATTAAAAATTTCTTCATAAAAAGATCTCAGCATTATATGTTGAATCGAATTCACTTTAAGAAGCAACTTTATTTTTATTCGTTTGGGGACCATTTTAAAATTTTACTACTGTCAGTACACCTATTGCTATTGTTTTTTTTATATAGTTAAAACGGGACATTGTCCGGTCGGCAGGCATTCCAGAAATTTAAAAATTCCCTCTTCTTTCTTCTATTCCATCATTATTTCTAAAATTCTTTCTAAATTCCCTCATATAATTTTTGCACAAGCTGCAAAAATAAAAAGGAAGAGAAATCAATATTTCGTCTGCTGTCTGAATTGAATGCCCGTCCCTTGCGCTAAAAATAAAAAAAGTTTCTGAAGAAATTCTTTCCAAATAATTTTGTCGATCTGTCTTAAGTGAACTTAACAAATTTACAGGGCTTTGTAAGAAGCTCCCAATGGGTTAATTAAGAGAAACAATGATCCATGCATCCATGGTATCACAAAGGGTCTAAACTGGCCTGCAGTTTACTGCAGTGTGCATTTGTAGTACCTCCTACCTACCTTCTTATTAATTAATATAAGAAACTTTGAATAAAATTTTACTACTAAAGAATGTTTGATCTAATAGTTACAAAAAATAAAATAATTTAATCAATAATTAATTAAAGAAAATAAATATAATAAATATTTGCAATAACTGACCCAAATTTACTTTTGATTATTTGAAAATATATGTACATTACGAATTTTTCATTTTAACTAACAATATTTGAAAAGGTCAGATAGAGAAAACAATAAAATCACCAGCAATTGCAAATAATCACCATTAAAAAGTACAAAAAAAAAATTTAAAAATCTAAAAAGAGGTCACTTTTTATTGTAACCCATCTCACTTGTCATATTATCACAATACCAATCGACACCACTTGATAATTTAAATTATTTCTTTGTTTTACTTTCATTAACCCAATTCAAATCAACTTCAATTTTAATTTTTTTTTTTTTATTTTTATGAGATTCCAAAAAAATTTCAAATTCATGTACAATATTATCAACAACTTCATCATATCTAAGTGTACCACAAAAATAATTTCATGGTTGTTTTCAGATCAAATTGATCATCAAAAATCATTATTTTGGAATTACAACCTTGCAACTTGACTATTATATTGTTGTATGGTGCAATTCTTTCTACTATCACAATACAATTTACAGTACAGTACAATCGAAATAATGAAAAACAATAAAACAAAAAAAAAAAAAAACAGAATAAAAAAACTAAAAAACAGAACTGTGGTATAATGAAAATAAAGACAATTGGGATCTCATTAATATCGATGATTCTGATAAGAATACAACAAATAAAAACAGTGTTATGATTATAGTGATGGTGGCTTATGGAAACTAAAAAAAAAAATTATGGTATGAAAACAATTGGTATCAATGGTGAAAAAAATTGCACCAACAAACCACACAACAAAATACCAACAACACCAACAATAACAAGAATAAATAATCGATCGTATTTTGTTGTTCAAATAAAAATAAGAAAAAAAATCTACACTCTAGTTAGTTATAGAATAATGAAATAATAATAAAAAAAAAAAAAAAAAAAAACAAAAACAAAGCATAAAAATAAAAGCGAATCATTGCTATTCATCGCGATGACCAAAATTGTTTTATCAAATTACAGATTCAAGTAATTTTCTTTTTATTCTTCTGTTATTTTAAAATTTTCTGCAGTTCCCTTGTGTGTGTGTTTTTTTTTTGTTTTATATTTTGTGTACAAATTTTTATTATTTTTTATTTTGTTTTATATACAATTTCATTGTCCTATTATAAAAATTATTTATTTTTGTAATCTAATGCTTTTATTATTTTTATTATTTGGTTAATTTTTTTTTTTTTTCAGATATTGTACTTTATTTTTAATAAACCACTTTTATTAGTATTAGATTAATTTGTTTGATATTATAAGGATTATAATCGTTTTATAACTCATGTTTTCTTCTTTAAATTTTATTTAGTTTAAATGATTGTTACTTCTACTTTTACAGTCTATAATGTATTTTATTAACTTATATTTCTGTTTTATCTATATAGTCTCTTTTCGCGAATATCATTTTTAATATGTTTGTAGGCGGAGTTCATAATATAGATATTTTGTCATTCACAATATGTTCATAGCATGCTCTTCAGATAACAATAAGACTTCTTAAAGATTTTCATCAGCGAGAAACACTCTTTAGATGTATATAATACCTGTAATCATAATATAAAACGGATCAATGATACTTTTGACGGTCTCAGTATTCTCTTTATGGTATGGCATGTTATTGAAGCTATTATAACTAAAAAAAAAAAAAACAAATTTCATTAGTAACTGAATCCTAACCAAAAAAGAACTAACCTCAAATAATACATGTACATACATATATTCTCGGTTTATTAGAAATTGATGTTTGATTAAATTTTAAAGAACGAAACAAAAATCATCAATTAATTTGGAACTTATTAGATGTTTCATGAAGTGTTCTAAGTTGAAAGAACGTTGTTGAAAAATCTAAGTTGTAATGAACAACAGATCTAAGATTTTCAGATTTTTTATAATATTTTTAAACAAAGGTCTGTAGCTATCTATAAGTTCTCCATAGTTAGACATTTTATACATTTTATTATTTAGCCTAAAGCGTTTTTAATTCATAATAACAAATTGAAGTATTAGTAGAGAACTACTATTAAAGAAATTAATTTTATTTTTTTACAGTTATAATATTATATCCTATAATATTGGCAAAATTAAATATATACTTACCTCATTTGTAGATTTTATAAGTTATGTGAAATAGAGCAAACTATTTTACATCGCATTTCATTTAATTTCTTGTTCTATTTATTTTTATTTTATTATGTTCTTAATTTAAAAAATTTTTTTTATTAATTTTTTTTTTTTTTATTTATCTTTCTAAAGAAAATTAGAAGATTTCACAGTATAGATTTTAGGTTATTTCATTTATAAAGTGAAAACACACTTAGTTAGTGCAAATACAATGTTATCTCGTAGGGATAATAAGCAGTGAAAATATTATGGTTTTTTTTTTTAATTTGCTCTTAACTTTTCTTTTGTTATCCATACATAAATATCTGTTCTTCCTTGTTATATAAATAGTGTTTTCTTCTTTTTAATAATATTTTTTAATATTTTCTTTGCTTTTTTATTTTAATATTTCCATTTTTCGCCATACTAAAAATTATGATTATTTTCAATGTTTAAACCAGTGAACATAAATTTGTTAACTAACTATATGGAATATGTGTAGTGTACATAACAATAAGAATAATCAACCGCAATTAAGGAAAATAAACAAAAACAATAATGCCATTTGATGTTTGTTATTTGAATTTAGTAATATACTTAGGAAGTTGTAGTATAAGATTTATTTGTTAATACTTTTTTAGTGGTATCAGAATTGTAATAGAAATTATTGTCAACGTTGAAGAAGTTACCTAAATCTTTACATTGAAATTATAATTTTGTCGCATTAGCTATTACACGATTGTATTACTACAAATATATTTAAGGCTATTATAAATAAAAATAAAATTGAAAAAGTCTGTTTAATGTCAATTATACAAGGCATGATATCTACCCTTAGAAGGGTTGCTTAAATAAGTTTCACGGATAAAATTAATAACTTTTATCAAATAGTTTTTTTCTTTATTCTATTTTTACAATTTTAAAGTTGATCCACTTAGCTTGTAAAAAAGTATGACACTATCATGTGTATCATTAAGGAGGCAAAAGAAATTTCAATTTTAACTTGTGAATTTCAATTGCTCCACTGCAGTTGAAATTTTGGTTCAATCAAAAATGCTAAAAACAAAATCTTATAAGATTTTAAAATTTTCATAAACTTTGCCGCAACCTATAATTGTACAGTATTCTTTGAACTACCCCGTACAGTACAATACAGTACAGTATTATTTGAACTACCCCCCTAAAAATAAATTTTTCATGAAAAATTCACAATCATTCCAATACTAAACTAAATCATTATTTACTAAAAATCTACAAATTCACAGTAAAGCATTCCGAAAGATATTTCTAAAATTTATTAAAATAAAACTTTTTTTTTTATTTCCTTTACATATTCGAATAATCTTATCATCTTTTTTCTTATTATTTGGTTTCATAAAACTTCCAAAGTAGCGCGAGTTAGCGAAAAAAAAAAAAAAACTTAAAATTAAAATAAAACAATCTACCTATTTGAATTTTTTTTTTTTAAAGCTGGTTGGTATGTACACTACACACTCTTTCCAACTTCATATATGTTCTATAAACATTATTTCTAAAATGATGATACTGATATCAATTTTAAAGATGATGACGACTATGACAACAGAAACCGACAACAACAATGTAATGATGCTGCCTTAATACAAACAAATATATATATATAGATCTAAATTGGTAGTATATGTACCGTATATACAAATATTCATTTGGTGCATTATTGAATTTTATCATTGCTTTTTATTATTTTTAAATGCACCTTATTGAAATCATAAATGATGTATAACAAAACAAAAAAAAAAAAAACTGAAAACATTATTTTGATATTATCAACATGTACAATATGTATGTTTTTATGTAGTTTAATACATACATATATGTATAAGTATGAATGTATAAATAATAATAATTGAATATAATACAGGTATTAGGTATCGTTTTGTACGCATTTTTAAAATAATAAAAAATGCCATCATTGTCTTTTCTTTATGGTTTTAAATGGTTTTTATATTTTTTTTTTATTCTTGTTTTTTGTTGCATTTTCCAACAAATATCACACCGGTTTAGAAATAGGTAGTTGGTTTGGCACTGGCATTGGCATTATTATGATACACTGAAAACGATATAATATTAACTTGATGGTTCATGATTATTGTTATTGTTATTATTATTTTGATTATATGGTATTTTGTGTTTTGTGTCATATACTGCAGCATTAAATATTTAAAAAAAAATACAGTGTTTCATATGTATTTAATGCATCTTTGGTTTTTACAGTCTTTCATATCTGTTAGTCCAGATTGTACCAATTTTTCTTTAATGTTACTTTGATTTTCAAAAGAATTTAATCACATTACAACAAAAACTTCTTTTTGTTTTCATTTGGCTTTACATTAAATTTAAAGATAACATATCTAAGAATATAAACTACACATTTAGGTGAAGGAGTGATTGAACATTTTTTTTTAAGTTTTAATTAGTACAACAGTAATTATAAATTTAACGCCTTCATCTACAACAAAATATCGAAATATTAAAATAATATATTTACATTTAAATAAAAAAAAAAGTTTAAATTATTTACCACTTTTAAGTCACCCTGTACATATATAAATTTACGAAAACTGATGATTCTTAATAGATATTAATAATATTGATGCGGGAAGATTTTCTTTTCTACTTTTTCCTTATTATACCGTATATTTTCGCGTATTTGGATCATTGCATCAATGACAAAAAAAAATGTTGCTAATAATAAAATGTATATAAACATTCTAAATAAATATATAATACATATATGATGAAAATGTAACTAACTACACATAATTTGAAGATAGATAATACATATAATAATTTTATAGTATGGTAAGAGAAATGTGGGAAAAAATTTATTTTTTTGATTTTTTTTTTTTTTTTTTTTAAATATGATACGATAAAAGTTTTTTTTTTTTTTTTTGTTTTTACTATTGTTTGGTGGAAAATTAGTAGTTAAGTGGCTGTTGAATGGTGGAAAATGCGATAGCAATAATTGTATGTTGAGGAAAATTAAAATTTGTAAGACAAAAAAAAACAAAAAAGGAAAACCCTATACCTATTTAAACTTCTATATTGTGGGTATTGAAAGTAATGTTGGTTAAGTTTACTTGCCTGTTTCAATGTCGTACTAATGGCGTATTGTATAGATACAAAAGTTTTTGTGGTCAAAATTTTATACTATTAAAATACAATAAATGCGTAATTTTTTTTTTTTTTTTTTATAAGCAAGATAAACAAAACAAAAATAAATGTTGCTACTACAATTATTAGGGTTGAACTCATATATTATTTTATTAATATTTCTTTGTTTTTTGTTATTGTTGCTGTTCTTTTCTTGAAGATTTTCGAAAAAGACTTAATATTACAGTTTAAAAATTTTGTTGCTTGTTTGTTTTGTTTTAGTTGTTTTTGTTTTTTTTTATTTTTTTTTCGTGTAAACTTGTAACTTTTATTTTGGTTTACCTCAGGTTAAGTGCAATAATAATACCGATGAGATTAGATGATTTCTTATTATTTCTACTGTTGTTTTGAATGTTGTTATTATTTGTTTTTTTGCAAGATATTTTAGATGTATGTAATTGTATAGGTATAGAAGAAAGTATAAGGATGGTTTTTTTTTTTTTAACAGTTAGTTAGTAATATAACATTACCGATTAGTGGGGTTTTAATAATGGTAAGTAAAAAAAAAAACAAAAAAAAAGGTGATGACAAGATCTTTCATCTTTATATTAAATAGTATTTTTTTGTTCTTCTGATTTTTTAGTTGTTTTTGTTTTTTTCTTCTGGATTTCAAAAACTAATGAGATTGCAAATTGGTTTTTCCCTAAGAGAAAACACTTTAAAAACAAAACTAAATTGTAAAGTAATTGATTATCAATTTTTGTTTTCTTTGTGATTATTTGGTTTTAATGGTACCTTCTGTATTACATTATAACCCTTCAAATTAAATATGATTAAAAACTTGGAGAAAATTTATTTTAATATAACAGTAAAATGATATATTATATAGCGATAGCGAATACGTATACATTGAGGTTAATTTAATAATAGAAATAAGTACGTAAATGCTATATGTTTCTCTTCAAAAAAAACAGAGACTCAGGTTGACATTAAAGAAAATAAAAAATTATTGATTTCATAAAATTGATCATATTGCAAAACTTTTCAATTTGTAAATTTTATTTTATTTTTTTTTTTTACTTAGAAGATAATAATTGTAAAAGATATTTTTACAATGTTGCTAACAATAAATCGTTTTTTTTATTTTTTATTATTATTATTGATTTATGTTTAGTGGATTGCAATCAGAATTTTTATTTCAAATATATAGTTATTAAATTTAATACCTACATATATATAGAAAAAATTTTTGGCAGATTTTACAATTAAAGTTTATAAAAATATGACAAGTTCTTTTAAATTGTTCAATATAGTGTACAAGATGAATAGGGCAAACAATACAGTCATATTTTAAACGAAAAAGTTTTATTTGTTAGACAAAAAGGTTAAGGTTCTAAAGGTTATTCCGCAATACTATACGATATAAAATTTTATTAATATCTCTCGATTATTTTAGCTTATATGGAACTTTTACAGCTTTAAAAACGCTATAATTATATTAAAAATGACAAATACTTTGATGTACATTAATTTATTTTTGTTTGTCAATTTTTAACTGATATATTGATAGCCCTCATCATAGATTTGTTCTCAATTTTATATTAAGACACTTTTATGTGCATTATTCGATATAGAATTGTCTAAATTATAATCGATTTCTCTCTCCGATGTATATCCACAACTAGATGCTATTGATCCAATGGTCTGAATATTTTATTATATTCTGGATAAAATGATTTATATTCGTTGCGAAACATTGTCTTGTTCATTAAATCACCTATATTTGATACAAATGTCTAAATTTTAATACTACGTAAACATGACATTCGTTTTCTGCCTTGATCTCTTCTCTTTTTTACCCACGATTTTTTCTTGTACGATGAATTAAAGGAAGGAAAATTTGAAAGAAGCTCGGGAGACTTTTATTAATTCTAATTTTTTCATCATTTATGGCATATTCTATACTCATGAACTTTCCAGCTTTCTTATATATAGCCACATTTTAAATAACTAAAGTTATTAGTAGTATAACATTCCATAAAACGCAAGTTAAGATTTAAATTTTTAGTCTCTACAATAAAACACATCATTGTATTTTTTGTTCACAGGACCAATCATCTTATTTCTATGTTAATCTCATTTCTTGTTCACAGGATCAATGTTTATTCAACCAGTAGTCAGTAACCAAAATATTTGAAGTTGGCAAAATTTCAATTGCTAGATTCAATACAATTATTAAATTTGTTTATATCTTTATATTATTTTATATTTATTATTTCTTATTAATTTTAATATCGAATGATATTCTCCAATCAATCTCCCATCCGGAAAAATATAAAGACTTAAATATTTGTGCATAGTTTCGTTAATGTCTGCCTCTAATACTGCCTTATGCCAGCAATTTTTAATTCGTTTCAATTAAAAATTAAGTCAACATTAAAAAGGATAACATCATAAATATGTCTGCATCATGACATAATTTGGGAAATTACAAGTTAAAAGTCTTTTAAAAGCTACAGTAAATAATTTGATTTTTTTAACAGTAAATTTTTTCATGAATGAATATAACAGTAAACAATGAATTTAATAGTAAATTTTTTGATATTTTTTACTCAAAACTTAGATTTGTAAGTGCAAAACAGAAAGACATACCAATAAATCATTAAGAAGACTAGTACATGGGAGTATTGAATAACAGCTTAACAGCAAGTTTATAAAAAACAAAAGTCTAGAGGCTTAGCATTAATTACTAAACAATTTTTAATGTTCCTGCAGGATTTTCAAAGTAAAAAGTAAATTTTTTTTTTTTATATAAAAAATCATTTTTATTAATTTTTTTTTAAATTAATTTTTTTTTGAATATTTTGTTTTCTTTTTTTCCATAAATAATTTGTTTTTTTTTTTTTTTCTATAAAATATAAAATTTTAAAAAATATTTTTTTTTTTTTTATAAAAAATATATTCTTAAAATCTAAAAAACAAACTCTCTTAAATTAATTATTATTTTTAATAAAAAATATATTATTTACAAAATAATTATTTTATTTAAATATTAATTTATTTTTTATATGTATATATGTATTTAAAAAAAAAAAAATGTCTTTTAAAATTTTGTACATTAAATTTCAGATTGTGTTTTTTATTTTTTTACAGATGATTTTTTTTCTTTTTTGTCAAAAATTATTTCGAGCACAGGGTGTGTGTAAAATATTAATTTATATATTTACAAAATTTATACAAAAAATTATTATTAATTGATAATAAATTAGGCACTTAATGATATAATTATTATAAAAAGTTAGTATATTTTGTTTTTTTATTTCATACCATATTCACAATTTATTTCAGTTTAATGTAATTTCATGTTATATGAATACGATATTTCGGTACAAAAAACTCTTATTTACAGTTATTTTAATTTAAAAATTTATAAATTATAGTATACAGTTGTATTTTTGAAATAATTTATTAAAGAAAAAATAATAATAAACAAAAAATTATTAAACAAACATAGTGTCATCTAAAGGTATTATAAAAAAAAATTGTTTTTTTTTTTGTTTTTAATTTAAATTTTTTGTGACTAGCAACAAATTGTTTCTGCAAGTTAAGGTTTTTTAAGTTTTTGTTTTTTGTTTTTTTTGTGTTCTAGGAACTAATTTTTGGTCCAAAAGTTTTTAGCAATTTTGCTTATTTTTAATTAAAATTAATTTAATTATTTTAATTATTTTTTTTTTTTGAATATTATTTAGTACCTAATGATCTTGAAATTGTGTCATATAATTGGGACTTGTTGAACCACCATGTATACCAGGACAACCACCTTCGTTATGTTTTGTTAATAATGACATACGTGAAAATGTTTTACTACAAGTTGTACATGAATATTTTTTAATATCTGAATGTGTTTGCAAATGTGCCCTTAAATTTGAACGATCAGCAAATGCTCTATGACAATGTTGACAACTAAATGGTTTTTCACCAGTATGTGTCCGAATATGTCCTTGTAATAACCATGGTCGTGAAAATGCTTTACCACATATTGTACATTTGCATGGTAATGTATGAGTGCGTATATGCATTTTTAATGCACCCAAACTAACATAAGTTTTATCACAATCTTTACAACTAAATGATTTTTTTATTTGATTACCTTCAGCTGCAGGACAATGAAATTGTTGATGTTTTGTTAATCCTGAGAATGTTGAATATGATTTATTACAATCAGGACATTGATATCGTGGTGGTGATGATTGTTTATTTTCTTTACTATTATTGTTATTACTATTATTGTTATTATTACTAGTATTATTATTGTTATTTTCAGAAAGTCTTTTTGTTACATTTGAGGATATTGCTGATGTTCCTGTTAATTCTGTTGTTTTTGACGATGATGATGATATTGCATTAAAATCACGATTATCGTGATTTGCAAAATTTGAAACAATTGGCATTGATGAAATTGGTATTGTTGAAATTTTACTTGATGTTGATGATAATGATGACAAAGATGATAATGGTGTTGACAATGATGGCAAAGATGTAGATGCTGTCAACGATGAGACTAATGATGATGATGTTGATAATGATAATAGTGAATGTTTTGGTGAATGTTGTTTTAATGATAAATCTTCAGGTATTGAGCAATTTGATTCAGGTGTTTGTGATCTTATTGAATAATATGATGATGTTTCACTATATGATGGTGAAATTGGTGGTAATTGTTGATGTTGATGCTGTTGTTGTTGTTGCTCATGTTGTCGATGTTGTTGCTGTAGTTGCGGTTGCTGTTGTTGATGATGAACACTATGTTGATGATTATGATGTTGAAGATGATGGTGTGAATTAAAATTATTAGTACTTAAACCCAAAGATGCATATGGTTGATATGGTATTTGATATGGCATAAAACGATGTGTTGGAACTATTTCTGGCTTAATAATATGGCTATTATGTCTATTATTACTATTACTATTATTGTTATTGCTACTACCACCGATTGTTGCCGAATACATTTCACGAATTGGTGGTGATACTGAACCACCACGTCCATGTATATAATGTGGAGGAGGTGGTGATAATGAACTTTCTGATGGTGATGATGGTGAATGTAAATCACCACGTAATGGTGATGTATGTAAAGGATGATGAGGATGATGATGTTGTAAATGATGGTGTAATGCTGTTGGATGATAATAGGCAGCTGGACTATTTTGTGATAATGTTTTATAAAAATCTGTTGCATATGGTATATGATGAAAACCCCATGGTTGCATATTAAATTTTGGATATGTTGGTGTTGGTATAATAACAGCAGCTGCTGGAGATAATAATTTTTCATCCTCACTTTCTAATGAATATGCATCTTCAGAAATTGGTGATGTTGATCGGGGTAGTACTACTGATGATGATGTGATATTTTTTTCATTATATACATTTTCTTTTTTAATACATACATTTTCTTTTTTAATGCATAAATTTTCTTTTTTAATACATAAATTTTCTGGTTCATCTTTTATTTCTTTTTCATCAAAAATGTAATTAACTGGACGCTTTTTAAGCGGACATTTACTATAATTTTTCTCTAATGTTGTTGTAGGCATTTTAAATTATTTTTTATTTTATTCAAATTAAATTCACTTTCTAAATTAAAAATTTTTTTTTTTTGTAAATATTTTTTATAAATTATTTTTCTTACACACTGTTAATTAAATTTCTTTTCATTTTTTTTAAACAATTTTAAGATGTCCTTTAAACATTAATATTTTTAATTAATTAATTTAATTTTTTTGTTTTTTAATTGTTAAAAACACTTGTTATTTTCTTTTACTTTTTTAATTATTTCAATAAATGTTTTTTTATTTTAATTTTTCTTTTGTCATAAACCAAATATTTATTTATTTATTTTTTTTTTTTCAAATCTAAAACTTTTTTTATTTTCTCTTCTTTTTTATTTTCAAAATTTAAATATTTTGTATTTGCGCAAAGGCGACCAACGACGAAATGTTATAACTTCGTGTATTTCATCGGCTTTTATAGTTTTCTCCCACTTTAAAAATTTTCTTACAGCACGTGCCATTTAACCAATAAGATTATTACAGATTTCCCCTACTAAAACATAAATAAAAGTAAAACGACAAAAAAAATTAAAAAAAAACAAATTTAACCAAGGCGGTAACATACATCTACTCAACTTTATTTTACCGTAAACACTCTTTGAAACTTTTCAATTTAATAACGAGAGAATAAATTATATATTTTTATTTTTTATTTTGTTTATATTTCTTTAATCTTCTCTTCAGAGTTCAGCTTTTTAAAGATGAAAAGAAAGAGAAAAATAGAAAGAGTGTATAAAAAAAAAGCGAAAACAAAGAAAAAATGGTAAGGATCTAACTAAAGTATGGAATAATGAATATTGGACAGGTGTGCCGTCAGCTACAATTTTAAGCATAGAGCACAAAATATTTATGTGCTTCTCATTTTTTTTTTTTCATATTTTCTCATTTTGGCCAAATTACTCAGAGAAGAGTAAAAGATTTTACATGAAAAGGATAACTCTAAATTGTATATTTGTGGAGTTGAGTTGAGGATGTGATAATTTTTTACATCATTTTAAGACTAGCAAATAATAATTTTATAGTGAGAAAATTTAATTATTTACACTTTGACTTGAGTTACTCAAAAACTATTTAACAAAAAAAAAAAAAAAGCAAAATAAAATTTTTTATTTCTCTTTTTTTCTCCCCTTATTTTAATTTTCTCTATTGTTAATAAGCAATAGACCAACTAACTAAATAAATATAAATAGAAAACAGAGAATTATTTATTATATAAAAATATTGCTATTAAACAAGATAAGTTGAGTGGCGAGGTGAGTGTTCTGCTCTATTTGTAATGGAAAAACAGAACTGTATATATATATACCAAACCAACTGAAGTGTTATACATATTTTCTACTATTTTTTTTATTTTTCTCTTTCTCTCTCTTTTCATTTAATGTTATTATTTTTCATCACTTTAAAGTTTTTTTTTTTGTTTTTATTTTTTTTTTTTTTTTACACAGCACCAACCAACAGTTGATATTTCATAAAGTGATTCGATTAATAGGTAGGTATATAAGAAGACGTGAAATGAAAATTAATTTCTCAGAGTTTATTTTTTTTTTTTTTTCTTATTAGTAAAGTAAACAAGAGTTGACGATGTAAGATTTGAAAGCAAAAAATAAAAAAAAATAAAAAAATAAATGCTTTTAAACCAACCGCCAACCATCACCGTACATAACGTCCAATGACGGCAATAACGAGTTAAATAGATTCAATTCAATGATGATGATGATGATGATGATGTTGGATGATTTTGAACAAAATAAAATATTGATATTATTAGACTTTTGTTTTTTTTTTTTATATTATATTTTCTACCTTATGTATATATTCTTACATCATATGTATATATTAAACAAGTATAATATGAATATAGATAATATAAATATGTATGTTTTTATATTTTTGTATTATAATTTAATTTTTCTTAAATATTTATTATCAATGTTTATCAATATAACAATGATGTTTTGATTAAAACTGTACTATCATCCTTATTATATACTGAACGTCTAGATTTATTTTCCGAATTAATTGATGCCCTTTTTTAATTAATCCTTATTATAAAAATACACAAGTCTACAAAAAAAATCAAACTATTTACTTGAATGCTATATACTACAATGCATATATAGTAGTTTGAATAGAAAAGCTTCCGCAAAAATAAATGTAGACAACCCGTAAAGTAATGACATCATAACTACTATATAGGTATAAAATAATGTTAAAATTTGGGATAATTTTAGGTTCGATAAAAATGTCTATAATAATTTATCTTAATTTTTTTTTTTTTAATAGGTTTTTTTGTACGTATTTGTAGATGTTGTTGTAATTAATATCATCCCAACTATATAGTAATTATGCCTGAAGGGTGTTTCCTTTTCCATATGATCGTTTGTTTTTTTTATTTACGATTTTATTTCATTGAATAGAAATAAGGTGTAATATATGTATATAGGTATGTAATGTATATAAAAAATTATTGAAAGTTTAAAACTGTTTTTTTCATTTTTTTTTTTTGAGAGAAGATGAAAGATGAAAAAAAAAAGTTGTGATTCTTCCGACATTTTTATTTATTTTGAAAAATACAAAGTATATTTTTTGGTTTTTTTTTTTTTATTTTGTCAATTATTTCTTTTTATTTTTTTTTTGTTTTTTCCTTTAATTCAATTAGAGAAACTCTTAAAAAAATTAAGCAACTCAATTTTTTTTTTTTTTGTTTTTTTTTTTTTCTATTATTCAAAACAGTAGAGGAAATTCATTTATGTGTGACTGACTTAACTTGATTTGACTGATTGTGATGGTATCGTCGTATAGTTTCGCAATTTTCTGTTTTTTTTTTTTTTTTTACTTCTTTTTTCACTTGCATAAATTCAATAATAAAAATAGCAAAAAAAAAAAACAATAACATAATGGCTACGTAGGTTGTTTGTAAAGTAAAAAAAAAAAAAAAAAAAGTTTACGTTTTAAAGTGAAATTTATTTTGAAAAAAAAAAAAAAAGAAAATAAAACATTAGAAAAAATAAACATATTCGAAGTTAAAAAAAAAGTAAAAAATTAAAATTAATGAAAAAAGAAAATTGCACGATATTGTAATTGATATATATATGTACATAGATATAGACAATATAATAACGAACGTATAAATGAATAATTATTTACGATATTTGATATTATTTTTTTAATAAAAAGCAAATAGAGTAAAAAAAAAACTTATTAACTTTCACATTTTTAATTATAAATAAGTGTATATGTATTTCCATTTTTTTTCATTTTTTTTTTCATTTTTTAGAAAATTATACCTATTAAACAGATTCACAAATACATATATATAATATATACATAGATTTTCAATTAATTTTATTTAAAAAAAAAAAACTTTTCATATAGTTATTTTAATGTTTAATGAGTTAAAAAAAAAAAAGAAAAAAATAATCATCTCAAAAATGTTAGAAATATGATATTTTTCCTTTTTTTTTTTTTCTTTTTTTTGTTTAAAAGAAAAAACTAACAAACTTTAATCTAACGATATGACATTTTCTTAGAAGGTGGTGGAGAAAACAAAAAATTAATTAAGTTATACAAGACATTTTGGAAAATATTTTCAATTTTCAAACAAGTAGGTATGTAGTTCATATCTAAGATTTGAACTACTTTTTTTTTTTTTTTTTGTGAAATACCAACTTATTACCTATTAAATTAAATTGAAATTTTCCATGTCAAAATCTAATAAAGATCAAAAGGAAAAATTTTATTTTACCAAAAAAAAAAAAGTAAAAAAATTTTTTTTTTTTGAAATAATGATAATTGTAAAATTAAATGAGGCTTATTTCAAATATTGAAATATAAAATAAATATAAGCTAACCAATTTTAAAATTGAATTTTTCTTTTGGAAATTGACAACCAAAATAATGTGAAAATTAATTTTTTTTTTTTTTTCTGAATTTATTTGTATATATATGAAAAATATTTATATTCGAAATTTTGCGTATATCAATAAATACTATCTATTTACTTTTATATATATTTTTGAATTTTCACATTCATTTTTTAATACATTTGTATTGTACCATAGATTTTCTAATTAATTTTTAGATTATCAAGGTCTGACAACAAATTTTCATTGGAGTACGAAATTTCGGATTTTAAAACTTCGCGTATTTAAAATCCCGTGTCTCAAAATCACGCGTTTTAATATCAAATATTTTTTTTTATTAAATAGGTTTTCCATTTTCATTAAATGGGTTGAGTGGATATATAGATAATAAAAATAAAATTTATATAAAAAAATTTTTCAAACTTAAATTAATGTTAATACAATATAACTCTAAAGCCCCTATCACATATAATATAAATATTCTGGACCAGTGAAATCGATATACCCTGATTTTGAATACAACTCTAAAATCCCCCCATAATTATATTTTTTATATAAATATTTTTTGATAAATAAAATTTGATGTTATATAACCAGCTCTTTTTTAAACATAGAAATTCGACATTTTGTTTTTGATATTTTATTTTTAAACTTTTTTGGCTATTCGACATTTTTTTTACGATATTTTCTTTTTTAACAAAAACTCTAGGTCCCAATAATTTTTATATTTTTTTTCAATTTCTACTTTTCCGCGAGATTTTTTTTAAAAAATATCGCAAAAACAACTAGATTTTGTAACACCAGATTTTCAGATATGAGATTTAAAAACACGTGATTTAAAAAAACGAGATTAATAAAAGTACCAAATTTTAATTCGCGAGATTACGATACGGTCTGTTGCAGTATAAAATTTAATATTTAATTAAATTAATAATGAAAATTAATACTAATATAACTGAAATATTTAAGGTTGGTTTAATGTTCTACACTTTATACTTAACAGATTAACACTATTTCTCTCAACAGATTTCTATCATATGAAGTAATCTTGGTAATATCCTTTATATATGTTATAATTTTTATGTCATTCCTTTCACTTGTTCAAGATGATCGCTCCATCTTTTTGTCTGTAAACTTGTCTTCTCTATAACTATTTTATTCAAATTTGATTCTTGTTTTAACAACCTATTATCATTTATTATCTAATTTTTTGGGCATATATTTAACTATAACATTTTTATTTTATAATTCATTCTTTCATTAACATTCGGTTTCCAATTTTATATTTTTCATATCATAGTTTTTTTCTAATTTATTTATAAATGAAAATTTTGTTTTGAAAATCTATTTAATATGATAGATTTTAAAGGTATATGATAAAAATAAAAGTAAATACTTGAAATGTTTTAAAAATTTTGTATAATTTTAATATGGTTCAGAACTTATCTGTGCCCATAGTCATTTTATTGTCACGACCTTATCTTTTATAATATTATAATTTTATTGTTTATCTTAAATGTTTGAGATTTAAAAACATAAAAACCAAAAACATCTATTCCTTGACATAACACGTACATATGTATAAGTATGTATATAATTTAAACAATTTTAAATTGACATCAACATGTTCGATCATATTGTAAACAACACGTTCCAATATCTTATCAATAACAATAATAAAAATCACAAATCTTTAAGATTATATCAGAAATTTTTTTTTCCAGGATTACATAAGATCATCTTTTTTTTTTTTTTTGTTTTTTAGTTTTCAAGTACACATGCACATGCGCATGGAATTTCAAACGGAGCATACCAATTTATTTTTTAAATTCTTGTTGTATTTTAAATAATTAAAGTGGATATTTTTACAACATGGCAAGAAAATTTTATCACTTTTCAAAATTTTTATCTTAGGAAATTAATTAACGGATTCTAAATTTAAATAATATATACTTTTATATATGCATATAAAAAGAAGAGATATATATGTATATTAATATAATCATGTTTCAACCTTGTGCTAGTTATTTCTTCAGCTTTATAATAATTCAAATATATAGGGGGTAAGTTACAAGACTATACAAAATATTAAAATTCCAACAAGCTGCTGGTATTTAAAAAAAAAATAAAATAAAACAAAATCACAGTCACATTAAAACAGCAGCAGCTGCCTGCCTGTGCATTAAACGCAAAAGAATTCATAAATACTTCGTACAAAATATTTTGCTGTTGTTGTTGTTGTTAAATTGCTATTCAATTTCAAAGGATCCTCTATTACAAAATATATATATTTTACTTGTTTGAATAAAAATATTTTCTTGTTTAGATATAAAATAAAATATTAGTACGCACTTAAACCAAAAGGGTCGCTCTCACTTTTCTGATTATTTTCAATAGAATAAACACATTCCTGAATTCAGTTTTTATCCTTTTGCCAACAACAATTTATAGATTGCGCTAGAAAGCCTTAAAATAGGTAAGCAAATTTTATACACTTACACAATTTTTCATTAATATTTATATGTACGTTTGTTATTGTATACATATATATAAATGTTTTTGTATGTTTTAATACTTTATTGTTGATAAATTGACGGACATGAAAAGAAAATTATTCTTAGTTTTTTTTTTATTTTTTTTTATTTTAACAAAATTTATTATAATGTGCACCGGTTTGCTTAACAGTTCTGAATAGGATCAAATTTTTTATAATAATAAAAATAAGGAACTTACCTACATGCATATGTGTACACATGTCAATATATGAATAGTATCTAAAGATTTACATGATTATATTATAAAGTAAAGTGAATTATTATAAAAATGTATATACAGGGTGTTTGAGAATTTTATTTATTTATTCTCCAGCATATTTTTATTAACTTTATATTTACAGCAACTCAGCATTTTATAATAATTATAATATTTAGTTATAATTTAGGTTTAATTACCATTTAATTCTTTAATTAAACAGTATTAAATATAAATTAAAGTAAAATTATATGTAAGCTGGAGTACATGTTATATGTAAAGATGGAGTACAATGGTCATATTTGGACGAAAATCCTCAAAACGGAATTGGGATTTCTTGATAAAGTGCAAAAGAGTCAATCTTAAATTACGTGTAATAAAGGATACCAATGTCACTTCAACACTCTCTTCACTTTGCCTTCGTCACCTAATAGGAACATGGTAAGTGTTTCATAGATACCTTAAAGGAGTGAATATTTGTTCCGACGAGAATAATCGCAAGTGTGGATGCATAATGCATTCTGATGCTTCCATTTAAAACATTAAGCTAAAACGAGGAAAGCTTCCATTGCCGATCTCTATTTTGTTCAGATTACATCATTCGGCCTATGGATAGGTTTATCATACAAACATAAACCTATCCATAAACCTGAATGTGGAACCTTCTCCTATCTAATTTTTTCACTAGAACTTATAATGAAGATTACATATAAAATGTTTAAAGATTCAAATTGAATTTTAACAACATTATTACCAATATACCTGTCAATTTGAAACCAATTCAAATATTTCATTCTCTAATATTTACTTCCATTGACAAATCAGTACGTTAACATATAAAACAAAGAAGGCGTTTAGTCGATTAAAGTCTCACACAATCATAAAGGACTCAAGTTTGTTTCACTTTTTTATAAAAAAAAAGTGCTAGATATTTTTAATTGTTTTGATTTTAACTATAGATTTAACTATGCGATCAATCAATTAAATGCACAAACTGTATAATGATAATGATCCTTTACTGAAAGCAAAACTTTCTCATGACACTTCTTTCAAGCCTTTTTGAAATCTTACAATATTTAAAGGTATTATATCAAATATTTCACTAGAAGAGTTTTCAATTTTCAATATATTTTTAGTATGGAATTCTTTTTTTTTTATTTTTTTTATTTTAGTATTTAAATTTATATTTAACACCCTGTAGCAGCTATACACATTTTTATTTTATTACCCACAAAACAAAAATTAATCCCTCAAATTTAATGTACATATTATTAGTACATGAAAAATATAATACGATCATACAAGATCAAGATCAAATTTTCATCCCTAAATTTTTATTTCTCTCTTTATTATTTTTACCTTTTCTGTCACAAGTTGTTTACAGATTCATATATGAGTTGCGTTCTCTGAAAAATAAAAACTTTTTTTTTGAATTTTAATATTAGAAGTGGTCCTTGTGCTATATGAAAAAAAAATTTATATTTAGGTACAATTCTTATATGCATGATACAGACAGAACCATACAATAAATTCCCATTTAATTCAATAAATTTTAAAACTCTAAAAATTTTTAAAATAAAAACAACAATAACAGAAAAAATTCATTAAGAAAAAAATTAAATTTGACATGAAAAGAAAAATCCGCATCTGTCGTGTGCCGGTGCACTACAGAAATTTTTGATAATATTTTTTTATTTTTTGAAAACAAAAAGTATTACGCAGTAATAATTGGAAGGGAACTTGTTGAATTTTAGAAATTAATCAATTCTAAGTCAGATTTTTGAACAAATAAACAGTTATTATCTTTATTAGTCTAGAAAATAGTGAGATATTAAAATTGTGAAACTGCAAAAAAATATTCTGAATCATACCTGAATATTTAATGAACTTATTTTCGAATTTTGATATTGATTAATTGTAAAATGATTTTTGAGCCATTATAAATTACTTTAAATCAATCTATCTATTCCTTAATTTACTACCTAATTTAAATAATATTAATTTAATACATTTTGCCAAAAATAAAAAGCATATAAAACCTAAGAAGTTCTTCTATCAAAAAGGTAGATAAGGTGCGGTGACCTTCATGATGCTGTGTGAAGGCCTCAATTAAAACTAGGTTACGCTATTTTGGTTCAACTGCACTCACATGACTTATGTTTTGTGATTGTTTTCGGTTTTACATCCAATACGAGGAGATCAGATACGAAATAAGTTCTTTGATTTTGTGTTGAGAGTTTGCTAAGATTTGGTAGAACTGTTTGCCAAGTAAAAAAAGTTTGACTCTAGCTATGGTCAGACATCTGCAAAGAAAGTGTGCAAGGATCTCGTTTTCGTTTGCTTCTTTATAACTCCTGCAGCAGGTGTTGTTAGAGATTCCCAGTTTATCTACATACGTGCCTGCCGGCCAGTGGCCTGTAATGATTGACACTATCCGGCAATGTCAATGCATAATACAACTCATTTGATCTCTTTTTGTAGGTAGGTGGGTCAGAATTTTCTAGATATGGCGCAATTGTTTAGATTACTCTGAAATCCAAAGTCTAAGAAGTTAAAGATTTAATTTGACATTAAATATTTATTTAACTTTAAGTTTCAATCCATCTAATATCATTTTACTTTTCGAAACTTGACTATATTCAAAATGATAATTTCAACCTTGAGAAAGTTAAACTTAACTTAACATACTTACTTTACTACATATGAACATGATAAAAGTAACACAAATTAATTATTTGAAAATATTAATAACAAAATACCGATTCGAATCATCTAAGTATATGTTATCTATTTTCTTACCGAAGCCTTGTAAATTCATATTATAATAAAATTGAAATCACCTTTTCCTTTCGTTTGTTTTACGATCAGTTATTTCCAAAAAAAATATTTTAAAAAAATGTGTCTATTCTGTCTGTTCATCTGTTTGCAAAATTTCTACACCATTAAAAACAGAAAAATTAAATTTTAACCATAGGTAGGTCTCCAAAAAAACTAATTTTGTAGAACAACTTTTTCATGCAGCCCAATCCACAACGGAACTACAGACCGTCACACTTTGAAAAAGTCCAATTTTTATATGCGTATATCTCATGTTCTGCTTAACATTTTTTCAATCTTTACCTTTCTAAATCAATATCAAAATTATATAATTTTTTTAAAATTATATTATTGAAATCAAAATTTCAAAAAAGTCATATTTTCACATTTTTTCTTATTAATGAAATTTTAAATTTTGGTGGGAAGTCACAATTCTAAACAGTTAGTATTGTCTTTTGGAAATGTGCACATTTAAAAATCGTTGGTTTACATTCTGCCTTGTTTTATCTAAAATCCCTCTAAAATCCCTCTTTTTCATTATTTAAAATTTTATTTTAAAAATTTTACGATTTTTAAAACATAATTTAAAAGACTGAAACCACCATTTTGTACCTCTCTATTATATAATATGTATTTATTTTTAAGAAGAACATTTATTTATTGTACCGTTTTGAAAACAATATTGGCCCCTCTGCGATTAATAGAATAAACAGTATACGCATATTTTATAACTGTATATTAACATAATATACAAATATAAGTACATATATGTATGTATATGTGTATTATATATGTATGTATATAAAACAAAGATAAAATATTAAAAGGTACGGTACCTACCTAAAACAGCAGATATTTTGTGTCATCTAAAAATGGTTGTTTTTGTTATATGCTGTGTGACAGATCGATACAATTAAGATATGCGCGACCCCTCTATTAAAAACCAAAATAAACGGTTTACGATCATACTAATATTGAATATACAATATGACTACAATTTCGATCTTTTCGTATCAATTCGTAAGTACTTTCATAAATTTTACTTAGATATTTGCTTTTGTTTTTTTTTTTATTTAAACAAATGCATTTGGGTTTAAAATTTCTTTTTATTATTTTTATCATATCGGGATAAATTGGGATGAATGGGATGATCAAAATAAACCATTTTAAATAAAGCGGCTGTTGCACGTTAATCTTTTTTGCCTATATGTATGTGATAGTAAAAAAAAACAATGTTAATGAATGTACGGATTTTAAAGGTGTGCAAATGGATAGAAAGAAAAAGAGAGAAAAAAAAACGATATAAATTTTAGGAAACGGAAGAATTTATTTTAATAATTTTTTTTATTTTTACGTGTTTACAGTGACCCAATAAAATGCAAGAAGAAATTGGCTATCGTAAAATAGAGATTTAAACACTATTCATTAAATATTTTAAATTACAATCAAATAACTATATGTAATTGCTTCCAAGCTGTAATTAGAATAAGAATATTATACCTAATATGAAACAAGGTAGAATGTAAACCAACGATTTTTAAAATCGCACATTTCTAAAATACAATACAAACTGTTTAGAATTGTGACTTGCACAAAAATTTGAAAATTTCATGTAATAAGAAAAAATGTGAAAATAGGACATTTTTTAAATTTTAAGGGGCCGGAATCCTATATAACTAAGAAAAGCCGTTAACACGCGTAAAAATATATTATTGAACCTTTAATTTTCATGTCTTGCCGAAGAAAAATTTGTACAGGTGTCTAAGTTACGGGTGTCTAAAAATAGCAAATTTTTGAGGCGTAATAACTCTTAAAGAGGGGTATTTCTGAGGAAACTTGTACTAATTCTAAAAGTTCTTTCTTGTCTCAAAATTTCAGATTTCTATCTAAAGGCGTGCCGGAGTTATGAAAAAAGAAATTTCATGCAAAATGTGGTTTTCACATAACGGTAGATTTAAATCGTAAATTACAAAATATTACATAATTTTGATATTATTTTATATAGATAATTAAATTTTCGATCTTCTGGCGGTTTTAGATTGCAAAACTATTACGCAGAGCCTGAGATATATACATCTGAAAATGGGGCTTTTTCGCAATTTTGAAGAGCTGCAACTTTGGAACCCTGTACAACTAAAATAAACCTTTAACACACGTAGAAATATATTACTGTAGCTTTAATTTTTATATCTTGCAGAAGTAAAATGTGTACAGGTTCCTAAGTTACAGGTGTTTAAAAATAGCAAATTTTCAATTTTTAAGCCCTAGTAGCTCATAAACAGGGGGTGGTCCAAAAAAAAATTTCTGAGCAGACTTATACTAATTCTAAAAGTTCTTTCTTGCCTCAAAATTTCAAGCCTCTATCTAGAAGCGTGCGGGAGTTATGAAAGTAGAAAAATCATGCAAAATTTGGTTTTCACATAACGGTAAATTTAAATACTACATTTAAAAAAATCGTATAATTTTGTAAAAAAATCGTAATATTAATTTACAAAGATGAAAAAAATACCTGTCGAATGACGTTTTCAGATTGAAAAAATCTTAAGCAGAACATAAGAAATATGCATTTAAAAATAGGGCTTTTTCAAAGTTTGAGGAGCTGTAGCTCCGTAATGGGGGGGGCTACATGAAAAATTTGTTCCACAAAATTATTTTTTTTATGAGACCTACCCATGGTTAAAAATTTTTTTCTCTATCTTTAACGGTGTAGAAGTTTTGTAAACAGACGGACGGACGGACGAAGGAACGGACGGAGGGACGGACAGAGTGAAACTAATAAGCACATTTTTTTAAAATTTTTTTGGAAATGTGCTAAAAAGAGTTTATAGATATCAAATTAAGTTTAAAAATATTAATAAATAATAACTGTGAAATAAAGAATTCCAAAAAATTAGATAAATGTCAAAACATGTTTCATTGCTTCAAGAATGTTTTTCATATAGAAACAAATAAAAACAACAGAAATAATAAGAAGGAAAAATGTACCTAAGTACTTCATCAAAAAAAAATGCTTACTTAAGTAGAACACTTTATCGAAAATAGTATTAAATCGTATTGACTTCAGTGCCAAGACCAATTATGTATGTATTTACAAATTAATTTGTTGTACCTACAAAGCGAAACAAAAACTTAGAAAAGAAATCAAAATTTGTATGCGTCACTGTATTTAATTAAAACAAATTATTAAGGTTGTTCAATTGTAATATTGATTTTCAATACCGTTGTACCTTTAAAATCATACACATTCAGTAAAATAATAACAGAACACAAAAATATTAAGGAGATCTTCCCGTTCCGTATTTATTTAGAAATTTAATAATATTCAAACGGGAATATTTTTATTTTTTCTTTTTTTTTTTTTTTGTCTATTTTTAAGCATATGATAAATACCGTTTTTTCTGCGATGACAAAAATGAATAAATATTTGAAAAGCATACCTTTCCCATTCTTTTCTATTAACTATGCAATAGTGAATCATTAAAAATATATTCAGGGTGCACCAAATGCACTAATGAATTGAATATGACGTAACAAAAAAAACAATATTTATTAATAATTCGACAGATGGATCGATAATGAATAACAACAAAAATTTCTAAAATATACTCAAATTTCAAAACTAGTAGAAATAATATTTAAAGGTAACATTTGATATGTTAAATGTAAATACATAGTAAATTTATTCCATATAAAAGCAAATTTTAATATATAAATTTTTAGACGATATTTAATCAGCTGAAGAGAAGACAGAATCGATTCTTATTTATTTTAATAACAAATCAAAACTAACAACGAACAAAATTAATCGATATTGATATAAGATATAAAATACAGTTATAAATATTAGAATGTATTGCTCCCTGTTATAGCCCTGTCCATTAAACATGAGGAGAATAAAAGAGGAATTTCCTTTTTTTTGTTTTCAATAAAATTAGAAATGCAAATAGGTACAGTTATTTATTTATTTTTGTGATACAATTCTTAAAATGTAATGTTTGTGTGTCCCACTTTTTAACGGATGTAATACGCTTATAATAATGGTTTACAAGAGTTTAATGACACCTTTTTTAAAAATATTAACTTCCTTCCGCAGGAAACAAATTTATATTAAATTCCGATTTTTATTTTTTGCAAAATTTAGGAAAATATATTATACAGGTGTTATTAAATAGTTGTTGCCTCCCACATAGCTATATACCTACATACATATTATGTATTAAAAAATGCATGTTGCATTTCAAAAATGTGGATTAACTTATTTAAAAGTAATTAAAATTGTTTTAATATTTATTTTTACAAAACATTTTTATTCTTAAAAAGAAGTACCTATTATAAAAAGAAGTACTATAAAAAGAAATGCTAAAATATCGCTATTGTCAATTATTAAAGATTTGGAACAAATTGGAAGCCGAAACGATACATTAATAAAAATTAAGCAACAGGTTGGGAAGGAATAAAGAAAAAATGAAACAAGGAATAATGAAAGATTTGTGAAACAAGAAATACCGTTAATAATAGGAAATTGTACTTTGCTTTTGCACACAAAATTCGATATGCGCAAAAAAGTTTGATCTTAAAAATTATTTTTTAGAAAATAATGGAGCAAGAAAAATCATATGATCATGTCACAAAAAGAAAGAACAAAAAATATTATATAGACGCATAGATTATTAAACCTAGAAGAAATTACAAAAAATTTAATAATGGTGGAGGGTGGAAATAAATAGCAGGAATCATAATTTTAAAGGAAATATACTTTCAATTTTAAATTAAGATCATTTTAAGTAAGTATTTTATACATTTTTAAGCATAAATAACATATACATAATATACATACATATATAAATCTCTTTCTTCTTTCAATTTTCATCCACTAATTATTTAATTATTTTCCCATGACTCTTAACCTCTTTTTGTTTTTTTTTTTTTTTATAAATTTTTACAAAAGTACAAAATCATTTTAAGCAAAAAAAAAAAATAACCCTGTTTACTAACTCTAAATAAAACTCTTTAAAAACAATACAAAACTTAAACCTCACAAATTTCATTGGTTTTTGAGGTTTAGATTTTGTTGAATTTAATCAAAAAAAAAAAATTTAAAATCGCGTTCAATAAACGGTAAAAAAAAAAAAAATTTATTTTTTAATGTTTATTAAATCTTTGTTAAATTTGTTCCGTTGTCCGTGAATAATGTTTGGACATAATGAGAACATGAAAACCTAAAAAAAAAAAAAAAAAAACAACATAAAAACAAGAAGAAACGCAACAAAAAAATCCATTTACATTTTTGTCATATTCATTTCTGAAACAAAATAAAAACAAGAAAATAAAATTAAAGGGGGAGAAATTTGCACAATACCATTCAGAGTTTTTTTTTTATTGAAAGTTTAGATATTCAAAAGTAAACCTTGAAAAATTTGATCTGTTGTTCAACCTTTGAAATGCATATTCAAAATATAGGTCCAGTTAAATTTTTCAAAATATACCTATATACTTTTCAAAATATACTTTTAAAGACAACCACTCAGATTAATTTATTTTGTTTTTTTTTTTTACATCCTTTACGCGTTCATAAAACGCGAATTTTTACAAAAAAAAAAAAAAAACAAAAAAATAAATTCATATGTATTTTAAATTGCACAATATTGAAATGAACGGAAGTAACCTAAATTTTGTATAAGAAAACAGAAAATATGTTATGGCACTTGAACCTTCTTTTCTTAATAGTTCAGAATGCTTATAGGCATTTTCTTATATTGTGGGTTTAATTTTAATTAAGAAGAAAAAAAAAAACAATCTATTAACATATAACTGAGGGGCAACCCTTGTTATAATGTTATTGGTACGTTAATTTTTTTTTTTTTTTTGTTTTTAAGTAACAGAACAATTAGTGAGTTATAAAAAATTTTTATATGCATACGTATACCTTAAACTGTGCAATAAATATAAAGTTAGGGAAAATAAAATGTAATAAAGAATTTTAAAATATTTAAACAACTAAAAATTCCTTAAATCCTTTATTTAAGATATACATACATACGTATACATTTTCTTTGACAGGAAATCACAGTATTTTTTTTTTTTTAAATAAAACTGAAGTTTCCGAATGATTAAAATTGATTGGAAATATATTGTGAATAGGTATACCTACCTACATCGGAAACAAAATCAGAGAAAAGAATTCAGAGCTTTTTCTAGAAGAATAAAATTATCGATAAGATAAATTGTTAAGTCTAAACCATAAAACAAGCAATTTAAAGACACAATAATTCATTATCTATAAACAAATAATATTATTGATTAAGTACAAAAAATACGCAAAGATTATGTCAGCTTCAACTTCATATTCTTGTTGCCCTTGAATTTATAGCGCTTTTATTACTTATAAACAAATTAGTCAACCTATTTAATTCAATTATTAAATTTATTATGGGATGTTCCTTGAAAATATTATACCAAAAAAATTAATCCATAAAAAATTTTCAATTTAAAATGGTTGATCACCCCAAAATACAAAATAATTTTAGAATTGAATCTACCATTTCAAAATTAAATTACAGAATACAAAAATTCAAAAGTTTTTAATGTTTAGCTTTGTTTCGTGGTCAAAAATCATTAAATTTGATTTGGTTGTGATTCAATTCAAAAGAACTCAAATAGTTTTTTTTTTTTTTTTTTTTTTTTTTTTTTTTTATTACAACAAAAATATCAAATTTGGATTCATCATTACTACTATTTAAGTTTTCAATTTTCGTGTTCTCCCTTTTGACTCCTTTGGTAACCTAAAGTCACCAAATTTTTGTTTTTTATTATTTTTAAATTTTTATCTTATATTTTTTGTTGGGTTTTTTTTATTTTTTTGTTTCAAAAATGAATTTATGATGATCATATTTTAGGTACACTTGTTTGCGATCTTGTTCTTGATGTAAAGACATCGTCAGTTTGTCATGACAACGTCTGATAAAACGTTAAATTTGAAATCTGAGCATTTTTTTTTTTGTTTTGTTTTTCTCTTGCAATGCTAAACCAGAGTAAAAAAAAAAAAAGAAAACGTTTATACCAATATCAAAATATACGATGATAAAAAAAAAAAATAATGCAAAAAAAAGGGATTAAAAAACGATTTTTAATGGGTGTAAACCTTAAAATGCAATGGAAAAAAAAAAATTGCAAACTGTAAAAAAAAAAATACAAAAAACACCACCTTTGGCATAGGCCAAATGTAAAGCATGAAAGCCAGAATTCAAATTAAAAAAATAAAAAAACAAAATACATATCATTATAATATTCAAAGGCTTAATGTGATTTTTTTTCTCTTTCTTTTTTTTTATGTTTATTTCCTTCTTTCTTTTTTTTCGCTTTTGGTAAATTTTTAATGATTATGCGAGCGAAAAATGTTCGTGATCGTATGTGGCCTAAACCTTTCTTTTTTAACTCAGAAAAAAAAAAAAAAAAAAAAGATAAAACATATTTATACCATGTATTATATGAGCCCAGAAGGGTTGTATTAATTTTCTCGCAATTTTTTTAATTTTTTGTTTTTTTTTTTTGTGCGACAAAAATTATTAGGTGTTTTAAATGCAAATACCATGTCCACACCATATAGTATTTTTTTTTTTTTTTTTGTCTAAACGAAATTTATATTTTGTAAAAATTAAATAAAGTGAAAAACAAAAGGAAAAACCAATTTAAATTATTTAATATTTGCCATTATTTCATATTATTGTTATTTTGTCTTTAGTTTTATATTATTTTTAAATCGAAACCCAATTTGCAATATGGAATTTAAACAATATAAAAACAATATTTATTGAAACATTTACATTTATCATTTTGTCACTGGTTTAGACATAAGAGTATTTTAGATGCTGGTGCAGGGCCAAGAGTTTTATAGTTCAAAATCTATATCTTTTAAATTTTATTTTAATATTGAAATGGGACTTCTAGAAAACCGTATATAATTCAGATTGTGCAACAAACTATAAAATTCTTCCTAATAATTTTTTTATAGTATACATGTATACATTTTTCAATAACATGGCACTTCAAATACTGAAGTCTAGCTTTAATTTAAAAAATGTTTTTTATGCTGGAAAAAATGTAAAACTAAAGAAAATTATTATCATATGAATTTTAAGATAAGGGACAGGTTATACAAGTTTCAATTAAAACAAAGATGTAAATGTATATATATACTCCACAGATGTAAATTTATATATATACCTAATTTACATGCCTAATCAAAATTTTTATTTGAATTTTATCAAAAGATCTTAGCGTATTTTTGAATTAAAAAATTCTTCAATTCGAATATATGGGTACGTGAATTTGAAATTTAAGGACAAAATTTAAATTATTTCTTATTTTTTTGAAGCTATCCTTAGCCCCGATTAGAAGTATCATTAGCACAATAAGACCAATAGATACAATGCACGGCTTATTACTATAGATTTATCAAAATTTAGGAACATGAAACTGAAGCTTAATTAAAAAAAAAAAAACAATTTTCTAAATTAAGTCGGATTTTAACTACTATAACAAATGATCCTTTTCTTTGTTAACATTTTCGAAGCCGTTCTTTTAATAAATACAAAAATGAACACTCATTAAATTAAAAAAGTTTAAAAAAATATTTGCAAACATTTCCTGTGTCCATTTTTTTGCTTCCTAGGAATTCTGTGAAAAACCAAAATGTTATTTTTAAACATTTCTTTTATTTCGTTATAGTTTTTTTTTTTTTTTTTATATTTTTACATGTTATTTTAGTATTAATTATTGAAATGCATGCATAAAAATGTAAACAAGAAATCGTTAGGCTAAGTTCTTCTTTAGTTTTTCTTTCTTTCCATATAAAAAAAAAACAAAAAAGGTCATATTCAAGAACTGCAAAATGTTTTCCTTTAAGAAATTTTAATAGGGTATTTTTTTTTTGTTTTTTTTTTTTTTTTTCTTAACTTCCTTTATTAATAAACAAATGAGAAAATTGCAACGATCAATTAAACGACCCAATGTTGAACTTCAAATAATTTAAAACCTAATATTGAATTTTTAAAAGTACTATTTCCACACAACAACACAGAATTGAAGAATAAATTTAATAAAATTAATTAATTTAATTCAAATATTTGTTTTCCAGAAGAGCACTGGTAATTTCATTTTGGTTTTTTTTTTTTTGATATTGAAAAGTTACATTATAGTCTATAGGTTAGGAATTTAAAAACTTATTATGAAATTAAATTATGTATAACTATATATAAATCTGATGGACAACCCTGAATAATAATATGCTGAAGAAGTTTTAATTAAGAAAAAATCATATTAAAATTTGATTTGATGGTTGCTTTTTTCGAATATTCCAAATCTTTAAAAAAAATTCTATAGGATATAAATTCTAAGTTAAGGTTTTCTTAAAGATTCTAACAAAGTCTTTATTGCATTAAAAAAAGATTATCAAGAGCTAATTAAATACTAAATAGCCCAATAAAGGTCAGAGTAATAACAGACAACTAAAAGAAGATATGGTTACTTCTGGCAAAAACACTTAAAGGACGTCTAAACAAAATGATAATGATAGATCTAACTGAGTACCATTAAAAATATCTTTAAAACAATTTCAATTCATACCGTAAAAATTACAAAGAATATAGAATTAAAAAAATATTTTAAACGTATAGGGCCTCGGTGGCCTATAGTGGATAAGAGCGTATAAAATACGCTGTAAACACCGAGGAAGTGTTGATTCGAATCCCACACACGTCGTAAGAGTACCGTTCCGTCCTCTCTCCGTAAGAGAGACGTCCACATTTATGTGGCAGAGAAATGCATTAAAAAAAAAAAATAAAATTTTAAACGTTTCATAACAACTACGTTTTCATGCAACTAGATTAGAAAATAAAGTAACAATCTTCAACTTTTAATATGGGCTATGGGCTAAAAAGAGTAGTTGGAGTTTTTTTATTAAATACTTTATCAATAAAAAAAATAACTATCTTTTTTATAATTTTCAAATATTTCACTGCCTTCCATTAAGTTTTTTAAGATCAAAAAAAAAAAAAAAACAAAGTTTTAATAATAAATTAAAATCGATTTACTTCAAAGGGTCACCTATTTAAAAAAAAAAATAGTTTATTGTTATCATTACATCATCAGCTACTCATATACCTTCAGCACGTCCCAAAAAAAAAAAAAAAATTGGATTCTTTTAAAATGTTTTGTCATTAAATTACATCTACATATTTATACACCTTAATATTAATCGGTATTAATATAAACTCAGGTGAATCTAATAATAAAATCTTTACATGATTTTCAGACAAAACAAAATAAAACTATACTTATTTTTGAATATAATGAATAAATATGAATAAAACTATAAAATATCTTTGATATATTATAAAAATTTTAGATAAAAATGGAAAAATAAACATTAATCTACAATAAAAACTATAATAACTCAAATCGTCGTCTTAATATTTCTTATATTTTCTTTTTTCTATTAAAATAATAATAACTTATAAAATGACGCATGTTCTTCTTAAAATAGAGGGAATCAATTCCTTAATATAACATTTAAAAATAACAAAAAAAACTCATATTGTTCCAAAGAAATCAACAACACACCTGGTAAAATTCTGTTTTTTTTAAATTTTTTTACTTTTATTGTTTTATTTCAGTCATTCATACAAAATCTTTTAATATACATTAAAGAACAACTTCCAAATAACTTTACTTAAAATAATTATTATACATTTTTATTATGACGGCAAAAGTCTACCAGATTTACTTATATACAAGATTTTGAATTTTTATAATTCAAAGAATTAAAGAACACCTTTATCAACACTCTTGCAATATACCTAATGCCTAATAACCACTTATATGAATATACATAATATGATTTATTCAATACATACAAAAATATTGATTTTGAACTTAAAACTGGAACAAATCCTTAATTTGTTTTTATTGTTATCCTACTATAATTTTTTAACCTGGACAAAATAAAAATTAAATTTTTCGAATACCAAGTACTTACATACTTGTTTATATTACCAAGTGAATGCTTAGTATTTTAAAATACAAAGATTTATTTTATGTTTAAAACACAGTTACTGGCAAAATAATATCATCAATCTCCATCCTATTCTATAGGAATAAATCAGAAAAATTTCTGATCATTAAGTTAGTTTTCAGCAGTTCAGGTTTAAAATTTTTTTTTAGAAAAACTTCCAGAGAAGCAATAATTTATGTCCATTACAAATATTTGAGGCATATATAAATACATGAGGCATGATTCCGCTTCTCTTTCCCTTTGATGAAATATAAGGCTTATCGATGTAGTAAAGTCTCAGTATAGTGCCTTTCCCAATAATCAATATTAGTTGTTATATGTAGGTATTTACAAATTTAATTTGCAATAATAATTATAATAATTATATTCTCCAGGTATAGATTAATTGTTGCCAGGTATGTAGAATAAATTTAATTTTATTAATTAACGGATTTTTTTTTTTTTCAACTTATTTTGTGATGATTTTTGTTCAAAGACAATATAATCGAAAAGGTAAGCAGAAAATGTTCAATCTTTAACTTTCTTTAATCAAAAAATAAATTTTAGAAAGGCCCAATTTATTATATTTTCTTATCTCTTAAATCTGTTCTATATAAAAACATCAGGTTATCATATCTTCACTTAATAACATTTTAATATTATTTAAAATCAATATCGTCCAGATTTTACCAGAACAGCTTAAAAATCTTTAAGAATTTTTTGGCTTTGAATAGAAACAAGTTTCTTATATAACAAAAACTTTTTTACATATATATAGTATAAAACTGTTTATACTATTATGCCCACAATTGTATCATATTCTTAAAAAAAAACATTGAATTGTCTTTGGAATTGTACTTGTATTTATGAAACTAAAAAAATTTAAGTAAAAAAAACAATTAAGTAAATCACAATTGAAAAAAAAAAAAACCATAAAGAATAAGATTACTTTACTTTTTGTGAGGATATTACGTTTTGCAAGGACAATAGATTCCTTGAAGCGAATATTTATTTTTTTAAAAGGCAGATTTTATTTTTTCTTTTAAACATACGTAGGTACCTGTATTCATTAACTTATTTTTGCTTTTATTTTATCACAGAACAATCAAGACAACAGTTAAACTGTAAACAAAAATTGTAAGTTAGTTTTTAACTATAAGTTTTGGGCCGAAACATATTGATATATTGCTTGTTTAAAAAGAAATATATGATAAATTTCTTTAAATACCTTAAATAGGAGAGTGTATACAAAAAGTTTTTTCATTAAAGTTCCAGAAGAAATTGTCGCAGACAGTGAATGAGCCAAAAATTTATTCGGGTATTGTAATTTAGGAAGAGTCATTATATCTGCGTATATATCTCATCTTATATCAGCTTATTACTTAAACGGAGTGATGATCTTCAAAAAAAATAAAGCAAATTTACAGATTTAAGAATTATCTACAAAATGAGGGAATTCTTTAGTACGGCTTTTCGGCTCCCCAAGTAAGAAAAGTTTTTAGAATTATATTTACATATATATGTTTGTGAGATATTCTGAACTTGAAGTCATTTTTAGTTGGTTATGACATCAAAGTTATACGCTTTTTGAAGAATATTTAACAAAAGGAATATAAATATGTAGACATATAATGTATTTTACATTTTTTATTTCCAACATTTTTCGCATTTAACAGACTTTTTTGTCTTTTTTTGAAATTGTTTTTTCGACAATTTTCGCATTCAATATTTTTGTTTTTAATAAATCGACCCATATCCGAAATAAAAAAAAAACAAGAGAAATTATGATAAGAAAACTGCTTTGGAATTTTATAATTTGAGATTTCGTAGGCCAACTCATTCACTGTGGACCCATTTCGCGATTTTGAATTTTGGGATTTTGCATTTTAGGATTTTGTATTTGGGATTTTGTAGCCATTGGCCAAGCCATTCACTGTGGACCTAAAGTCTATAGTGGTTACTTACACATTAGCCCAGCCTTCATAATAAAAAAAATTAAAAAATTAGCTTCTTTTTAGCACATTTTCAAAAAATTTTGAAACAATGTGCTTTTTAGTTTGTAGTTCTGTCCGTCCGTTCGTCTGGCTGTTTATAATACTTCTACACCGTTTGAAATACAGCAATAAAATTTTAACTAAGGTTAGGCATCGCCAAAAAAAATTTGTGGAACAACTTTTTTCTGTAGCCCCACCCGATACCACCCTTTTTTCTGTAGTACCACACGATATTTCGAAAAATCCCCATCTTTAAATGGTTATAAAATTGATTCTGTAAAGCATATTTTCAATCTGAAAATGCCAAAAGATAGCTAATTTTATAAACTTTATAAATACATATATATAAAATAAATATCTGGCTTAGCCATGCAGTATTTTATTATACCGTTATGTAAAACTCAATTTTTGCAATAATTTGGATCCCTTCTATCTTTCAAATGATTTAACTTAGAAGCTTGAAATTTTGCAAGGAGTTATATCTTTGGAAATAAGTATGAGTCATTTTAGGAAATATTTTTGTGTCGCCCCCGTTTAGGAGCTGTAAGGCGTCAAAAAGTTAATATTCTTTATTTTTAAACACCTATAAGTTGGGCACCTGTCCAAATAATTTTTGAAGTAATATACAAAAATTAAAGCTGCAACATTATATTTTTGTTTTTGTAAATAATTTTTAAATATAAATATATAATAAACGTAAGTTTGATTTGATTCTTGTCAATTTTTTCTTACCAAAAAAAAAATAAAACAAATTTATTTTTTTTTTTAAAATCCTTGGTTTTTTCCATTACTTGTTTTATCTTAAAAGTCTTTTTATTGCTCCTGTTTCTGAAATCAAATGGAAACTACTTACTTTTGAAATGAAAACATAAATTATTTTAAAAAAAAATTTTAAATTAATGAAAAAGTATTTAATATTATCGAAATACAATTTCATATTGGTACCAACTTCTAAATTTTCTTTTCTTTTTTTTTTTTTCTTTTTTAACTTTTATTTTTTTTTTAATTGCAAATCTTAAAACATTTTACAAAACGTTGCAAGGTGTTATTCTATTATCCTTTCATTTAAAAATTTATGTCACAAGTACATCACAATACAAATAAATGAGTATATTACACCTGTCAAATAATAGGAATGAAATATGGTTACCTGCAGATTTTGAAAAAAAAAAAAAATACCAACACACAAGTAGAATTATTTTACGGAGAAAAAGATTTTTTAAATAACTGAATAAAAGAAAAATGTTTAAACCCAGCAAAAATTCAGACTAATTTTTTTTTTTTAATTTCTTAATTTTTTTATATTTTTGTTTTGCCAAAAAAAAAATATGCTAAAGGTTCAGTTCTGTTCTTGGAATCCTTACAGTATTGTCTTTCTTCTATAAAAAAACAAAAAAAACATTTTAATACTTAAAATCTTTCTCTTTTTAATTCTTATTAATACTCTGCATCCACACAAAATGATCTAGTGAGGCTGCAAAATTGACTATATTGGAGTGTTGCTTTTTTTTTTAGGATTGCATACAATGAAATATGATTGCAATCTGCGGTATGTGCATTCTTATATACATATATATTTTTTTAATCTTTTCTTTTAAAAGAATTCACTTTTTTTTTTTTTCGTGCTGTTGACAGGAATCATACAAAGTGCAAAAAAAAAAAATATTTTTTTCAAATTAAAAAAATGAATATAGTGTAATTTAGATTTTTTTTTTTTCTTATTTAAGTTACAAAAAATGAAAAGAAAAAGCAAAAAAAAAAAAACCTTATGAACTACTCTGCTGATTCAGCTGGAGAGAAAAAACAGTTTTATTCACCAGTTCAATTTTATTCACTTACTTAAAATCTAATGATGAAATTCATGATCATGATCTTTAAAATTGTCTTGTTTACTTGAAAATCAATTAAGTCCAAAAAGTACCTATTGAAAAATTGGAATTTCAAAACATAATTTCTGTTACATTTTCAATACTAAAACAAAAATTAACTATATGAAAATAAAATACTTAGCAGCTCCTTGAAAAGGAAAATATCACTGAATACATACACAAGCAGAAAAACTTCTGATCTTCTTTGGCAATTCTTTTTGCTCTTTTTTCTTTTACTGCTCTTCGGCTCATTATGAAACATTTGAATCCTATGCTATGAATGTTTCTGACATCGTTTAAAGAACTTTAGTTGTTACACGCATCAATTTCTTTTTTAGCCTTCCAGTGTTTTATTTTTTACTAACAACATTGACCGAACATCTTTTTTTTTTTTGTTTTTTTAATTCATTCTCATGTTACATAGAATTGATATAAGGAAATTTAACAGCCTTTTCTTTTTAGGCATGACTGTAAATGTCATAAGGGGTATTTATTCTTACGACGTCTTTCGGATTCGAACCCACACTTCCTCGGTGTTTACAGCGTAGTTTATGCGCTCTCACCCTTTAATCTTTAGTGCAGTATTCTCCGACGTTCATTAAATAAGATCCGACTATTAAATGCTTAGATGTATATACGTACATGAATCTTTTATATAGTCTTTTCTTATAGTCGATTTCAGCTAATTGTTTAATTCTGCAATTGAATCTTATTCTTATACGAATTTGTTAAAAGGAGAACATATTATGTTTTGTCAGATTCTTTTTTGAAAATAATATGCCAACCATAATTAAAGAGAAAAAGTTTTTGGTTTATCGGGTTATCGGGACAAAAAATGTTATTTTATAATTTTATTTTCATATTAATTTTTTTGAAAAACTAATTACCCCTAATTTAAATGTTGATCGTCTAAAAATATAAAAACTTTTTTTTAAGAAATTACCCAGGGGCAATCCAAATTTTAAAACTAAAATTATTTATTTATCTCTCATTTAATACAAAAATTGATTTACAGACTTGTTTTTTACATGAAAATGATGTAATGATGCAATCACAGAACATATTGAAATAAAAATTAAACAAAAAAAAACCTCAAAATTGTAAATAAACTTTTTTGTTAAGTTTTATTTTCATTTAACTTCTTTTTTTTTTTTTATAGATGGCACTTTTGCACTTTACAGCATACCAAATAAAACAAAACAAAAAAAAAATATTTGAAATTGAATTTTACTTGACATATAAATACAAAAGGTGAACAGGTTGCACAAAATTCTTATTATTATTATTATTATTTTGTTAACTTTTCTTTTAGTTTTTCTTTTTTGTTGTCATTTGCCAATTTCTGCTATTTTATGCTCAGTATTTTGTACCTGATCACTCAAGATAAATATGACGAAATCTCAGGTACGAAAATAATTTTTGACGAAACTTTTTTTTATTCTTTATACAAAATTTTTTTTTTCTTGGTTTTATCTTTACTTTTAGAATTATTCTGTTCTGGTAATATTATTGCGCAGTCTTTGAATGATGATGAATGATAATGATGATGATGATTATCATTATATGACTGTAAATCATGATCCTTTCTTGATCTTTTGTGGATCATAATTTGTTAAAAACAACGAATATTATATCTTTATTTTTCTTTGTATTCTGTATAAATTCTTCTTTTAAAGATTACGAAATTTTGTTGCATCGGTTATTTTTAATTTTATTTTCTTGTAAATTGGTTTTTTGATAAGTATTATGAGTGATGATTTCAGGTTTTCTTCTTTTTTTTTTTTTTTGTTTTTAGTATGCTTTAAAATTAAAAATTAATTCTTTTAAGTTATTCTTTGTTAAGATAAAATTTGGCAATATACCGTTAACAAAAGTATGTTTACAACATTAAAAAAGTTTTTGATTTTATTAATTTAATTAAATGATTCATTGTTGGAATGAAACTTTTTTTTTAAAATTATGTGTCGCTTAATTGACATAAAATTTCCTAATTAATATAAAAAGTTGTTAAAATTTTTAAAATTTTCTTTAAACTTGTAATTTTTGAAATTGATCGAATGAATTATTAAACTTTTTTTGCTGGAACGATTTGTCTAGTATTAAAGAATATATTAAAGACTAGGGGCGCCTGTTAATGTGTAGTTAAATTCTATGTTGAATCCCATAATAGGCAATTGCAGTTTAGAAAAATAGAATTTATGGAAAAAGTACAATCCATAAAAAATCTGAAAGCAAAACCAAATTCGTCAAAACAAAAACTGAAATTATTTTTAAAATAACGCCAAAACAGAATTAAATTGTATAAAGAGCCTGTAGTTGGTGTACGTACATTTAGATTCTATTTATTTATCGAGTTCGAAATAAATGTTTTAAAGGTACATACGTGGGGAAAACAGAATAGATATCCGTAAAACATTCGTAAAATGCACAAACAAAGTTTGGAGGAAAGTTCAGTTAAATTTTTTTATAGGGCACGTTGTCTGTATATATTTTTTTATAGGCCATATTGCTGTTCTTCGTTTTACTTTGCCCTAATGTAAAGAATTTAAAATCTGAAAAGACCGTATATTTGGCGTACAATCCTTGATTAAGATTGTACATGGTACAGATGGCGAGAAAACCGTACAAATATTACCACAATTGTATAAATGTTAACCCTGCATAAAATTGACATACAAAATATTTAAAAATAAAAAATTATTCAAATTTAATTTTGGTTGTAATAGTACGTTTACAAACACTTGATTTTGAGAAATCGACATGATTTCGAAAATTAAGTTGATTTCGTTCTTTTTTTTTCTTGACTTCCCATACATTTTTCAAAAATTTATGTGTCAGTTCGTTACTTGATTTTCTGAAAATCACCTCAAAATCACGTTGTTCGTCCATGAATTTTGGATGTTTTTTTTTGGATTTTAGATTATTTTAAAAATTTTTTCATAATCCTTCCTTGCTTTTTTCAATTTGTTGTCAAAAATCAAAACAAAAATTTTGTTGATAGCAGCAAATTCAAAAAGGAAATATTTTCTATTGTGTTGACGGAAAAATAAAAATGGAAAGATATAAAAAAAAATTTAATTGGAATGAGAATTCCATTAAATTGTTAATTTCCAAATCTATTTTGAATTTTTTCAAATATTATTTTATTTATTTACTTTTAACAATAACTTAACTTTAACAATAACTTTTAACATTTTATTTATATTTTAACTTTTTATTTACTTGAAACAATAATATAAGCAATAATATGTCAAATTACGTTCTTGATTTTCAAAAACGGTTTGTGAACACTTGACATTTTACTTGATTTTGTACATGATAATCAACTCGATTTCGGAGTTTATGAACATACTATAAGAACTGCTGTATACTAAAATTTAAGTACTTATATGAGAAGAAATTGAATTCAAGAAAGAATACAATTAGAAAAGTTTTCTAATCGCTTCAAATAATATACAAATATTCATACATAAATGCAACAATTTAATAGAAAAGTACAAAACCAAAACAATTATATATTTGAATTTTAAAGAGACTCGCCCGCTGGTTATTCATAAGTACATACTTAGAATTTAGATACGTATTGATTATTAATATCAGATCATTATCATTCATCATTATTTAAAATTTCAATAAATATTGTGATAAATGACGATTTTTATCAATTTTTAAATTTTTTTCTTTATACATGCATAAGTTAGTGCATTACATACATATAGCCAAAGAATAGTTGAGCCGTTGAGGTCGAGTCGACTCGAGAGTAAAAAAAAAATACAATTTTGATCTAGTAAGTGAGAAGTCTCTTATAATTTTGTGTTTTTTTTTGTTATTCTGTTGTGTACGTTTTGTTACACTACCGACTATCGTAGGTACCATACTACTGTAATATAAATATGAAATGTGTTGTTTGGTTTTTATTATTAATATTACGTATAGGTTTTATAGTAGAAAAATTGTAAAAAATATGTAGTTACTAATGTTCAAAGCTTGAAACGGAATTCATAATACGTAGTGTGTGGCTGAAAACTACTAAATTATAATTATAGATTAACCAGTGGGATCACCCACTTTCTTTTTGTTTTATCGATGAAGATCAAGCTAACGGGTCAGCAATCACTAGACTTGTAGTTCATTCTATCAAAGAATGATTTTTAGTTGGAAACAAATATAGAACATTAAGAATCGTATGATATTCCGAGCTTTATTTTACTTTGAGCCTTCTTTAAGGCTTCTTTAAGGAGTGGACCGAAATCTTTTTTTTTTTAATCTTATTTGCCAAAATCTTATTTTTTCAATAATTTTATAATTAATAAATAATTAATAAATAATTTTCAAATATAATTTTTTTTTTAGTAAATCTTATTTTTCTTATCAAAAATCTTATTTTTTTCATAAATTTCTTTTTCTGAGAAAAATTGATTTTTAAGAACGAAAAAAATTATAAAAAGGCCATTCTTTTTTTTTCAAAACTCCCTTATATGCTAATTGTGAAGGGTGCATGACATTTTATCGAAAAAAAAAATCTAGAATATAAATTTTGTTGAAAAAATCTCGAATGTTACAAAAGCCTGAACAAAATCTTGAAAACGTAAAATATCGAATTTAATTTTTGATGTTGGTTACATCATCATCAGGTGAGATTTTAAAGTTGGTTACAAAATCAGAGTTATGTGCTTTTTATAGAATATGTATATAGGTACTTATTATGCATATGGGAGATTCTGAATTATGAGGGATTATAGAATTGGATTCAAAAGCAGGGTTATACGCTTTTTCCAGAATATTTATTTTTATGTATGTGCGAGGTTCTGAATAGGAGGGATTTGATTATATTTATATATATTGTATATTGTTATATTGTTTTTACATGCATTAATTATTATGTTATGTATGTAAAAAAGATATATAAATATTAAGTAGATAATTTATTACATTTTTTTCTTATAACAGAATAAAAAAAAAAGATTTTGGTTAAATAAGATTTTGTAAAATAAGATTTTGAAAAAATAAGATTTTGGATAATAAGATTTTGTCAAAATAAGATTTTGGATAATAAGATTTTGTAAAATAAGATTTTGAAAAAATAAGATTAAAAATAAAAAGATATCGGTACAGACCCTGAAAGCATTTGTACTTGAAATGGAGAAATTATTATGTACTTTAAATCAAGATTTTTTACTTAAAGAGAAGATATTTTTTACTTTAATTAAGATTTTTTACTCTAAGTGAAGACATTTGCAATACATATAATAAATATCAGATCCAAATATATATATATATATATATGTAGTGTATAAATATATATAATAAATACTCAACAAAATATAAGGGTAATCAAAGAATTTCTGCGCTTTTCACTAAAAGTAAAAATGTCTTCACTCAAAATAAAAAAACATTCACTTAAAGTAAAAAAAGTCTTCAGTTACAGTTAAAAAGGTACACATATATAATGAGTAATCACACTTTTATAAATTAAACATTTATATATGTTTAAAACTGTTTTGCTTTTGTTTGAGTGAAATCAATATGTGATATTTATTTATTATACCCATTAATAACATCCTGTAAATTTGTTCATTTTTACCATAGTCTATTCTGTAGTGTGAGATAATGAACAAGTTTGTCGGATCTTTAGACGCCAATTAGAACGAATTAATAGTATTTGTTATAGACTGCAAATCACAAAAAACATCACATTTTAATAATTTTACGAAAAAGAAATTTTATTCAGGCGAAATATTTGACAAGATCCAAACAAATTAACCACTAAAAAGATGTAGAAATGCATATGTGAAAATTTTATCTAAATTAATTATTAGCATCTATACATAAATTTTTTTAATTGAATAATTGAATTTCACCAAATTTATAAATACAAATTACTATTAATAAAATATATATTTATATAAATACTTTCTAATATATCCCCTCATTTAATATAATTTAATTAAATGCACAACTAAATAAAAACCATTTTTTTTTTTTTAATATAATTGAGAAAAAAGAAAAAAACTAAATAATTTTATATTCTACACTTTCAATCTACTTCATATAATGTACATATATTATTATGTACATATAACCAAATATAGTATGTATATTATTGCACCTGCCATATTAAAATTATACACCTATTAAATTATATCTATAATATTTTTTTTTTTTTATTTCTTTTTTTATTTTGATTAACCAACAACTTTTTTAACCCACAAACCATATTTATCCACATAAATTAACAAATATCCAGTCATTAGGTGTGTCTACTCTGAATTATAAAAAGAAGAAAAAAAAAAAAAGTAAAAAGTAACAAGTCATTAAATCTTTTAAAAAAATAAAACAACACATATACAACATACAATAATAATACAAACAAAATAAACAATCAATTTCAAACAAAACATTGATATCATATTGTATCAAACGAATAAAATGTACATTTTCTAACAAATGTATTAAATTCAAAATCTGTTCTGAAATTTTCAAAAAAAAAAAAAAAAAAAAATGAAGAACGCGCTGATTTAATTAAAGATTAGAATGGGAATCGAATTAGGTGAAAAAAGAAAAAAAAAAAACGCTGAAGGATTGGATTTAAATTAGAGGGGTTCTTCGATATTAAATTATCTGGTAATTGATAACTTATTATCATTCTAATAAAACTGATAAATATCATTTTTGAAAACAAGGTGTAAAAAATTTCATCTACTATATGGTTGGTTTTTCATTTTCATTTTTTTTTTTCTTTCAACTTTATAACTACTAATTTAACAAACTAACCTTTTTTTTTTTATTTATTCTTTGTTTTCTTTGTTTTTTTTTTGTTTTTTAACTAGTAAAAGCGAAAAAAAGTTTTTTCGTACAGATAATATGTCTAAAACATTTTGGAATAATACTTTTTATTGAAAAATTTAAGTGTTGTAATCGTATTAGACGAATGGAACTTTTGTAATTTCAAACAAATAAAATGTTGGGGAAATTATTTTTTGAAAAACAACATAAAAGCTTCTAGCAATTAAACATTTATAACGCGATCTTTGAATTCCCTAGAAACAAAAGGGGAAATATGAAACATTTCAAATTGATTCACGAAATGACTTAAAATTTTTAAAAAAGCTTTGAAGTGTCTTTGAAATTTGTCATTGCAAACAAAATTCGACCCATTTGATATCCTGTCAATCAAAATTTTTATTTTAAAATTAATTTTTCCACTTGGTAATTTGTTATATAGGTATGTATATCTGCTTACACTATTGAAACTTTAAAACCGTATTTTAAACATACATATTATATTTTGTAATTATGTCACTACTTGATTATCTGATAGTCCTAATTACCTCCTTTTTGTGATAAGCTCAAAAGAACTTTTAAAAAGTTGTATTCAAATAATCATAGCTGTGTTCAAGAACCATAACCATAGCTCCTTCCCTGTATTCAGTAACAGTTACAATATATTTTGGCAAAAAAAATACTTTATTCTTCTATATCGTGGTACAGATTTTAAATGCATATACTTAGTAAGACATTCACCCCCAATCTTCTTATGACTACTAAATCAATGTGATTTATTACTGAAACCAGTTAGGCTAAATCATTTTTGATAAGCGTATCAGTTTTCTCTTTAAATCAATAATGAAAATTAAAAATCAAAGTCAGTGTCAAACAATTTTTTTTTTTTTTTCAAATAGAATTTAGTTCAGGGTCGAAGCGCATTAAATTTTAATAATATAAATATTATAATGTTATCATATTTATTAAATGAATATTGATTAATCGTTTTGTTGCAGGTGCATTTTTCTTTTCATTTCATTAATTTCATCATAATCAATAACCAATCATCATGATTTAAAGAATGAAACCGCTAAATAGTTAATATGATGACTTTAATAATCGCTTATCATTTGTTATTTTCTTTGTAATTTTATTTTCGATTCTTTGGTTTAAGTGTCCACACCTACAAAAAATTTTTTGTTATTAGTTTTAGTTACAAAAAATAAAAATAAAAAAAAAACTGAAGTGTTGTTTCATTTCGATAATGAGGTGAAATAATCAGATTTTTAAAGATGATTATGAAAATACGGTATTTTTCTTTTTAATAATATTTAACAAGACAGGTTTGAAACGTGATTCTTAGGAACTAAGAAAGAAGCTCTTAAACACAGGATTACTTTATCATTATTGGAAAGTAAGTATTAAATGGATTTTTTCTATCAATATTTTATATCTTCTCATTGGACTTTAACTTATATTGGACTCAAAATGATTAACTAAATGATGTGTTGTTAAGTTTTATTTTTTTTTTTTTGTTTTTTGGGTTCAAAATTTTTTAGGTTTAAAATTAAAATTTTACCAACTCATTTAGAGATCTTGCAAGGTGTTTTGTTTTTAATGGAAAGCTAGGACAAAAAACCCTTTAAATTAAAACTAATTTATTATTTTCTAATATATATATATTTGGAATACTTTATAGTTTTTTTTGTTTTTTTTTATTTTCTTATGAAATACCTGTGTTTATTGAAATTAGGTGAGGTTGTCATAATTTTTTATTTTTTTTTATTTTTCTACTTTAATTTAATATTATGCTCAATCCTTTCCAGTATTGGGTTGTTGTGTATTTTAAATTTTATTATCTTGTAAATATTTAATTTTTAATGAAAGATTTATGATTCCTAATAATAACTTTGAAAACAAAAAAGAATTAAATTAAAGGTTTATAAAAATAAGAAAAGCATAATATAATAAAAAGTAATGACTGAGTTTTATATTGATTTAATGATTTTATAATGAAATAATGAGTCAGAGTTTTTCTTTTACGGAAAATAGTTGGTCCCTTAAAAATTAAAAAAAAAACAAAATCAAATTATTAACTACAGAATGGAATAAAATTGTTTTGATATATTTTTTTTCCTTGAAAATTTACACTTTTATATATTTTTATATATATATTTACATAGTACACATATTGTTCTAGGAAAAACTATTCATTTTTTGGGAAGTGATTAGTTTTTAGTCAGTACAGAATAAAAATAATGAATATCCTTTAATATTAAAAAAATGTAATACTTTTTAGTTATATTATTTGAGTATTAGAACTGTCAAAGTTAAAAATTATTGAATAATAAATTGTAAATAATAGGATTAATAAAGTGTAACTTAGTGGTTATACATCTTCTTTTAATCCCTTTTTTATACTCAAAATGTCACTTTTATCTCTGTTTGTTCACTTTTTTTAAAACTAAAAAATAGAAATTTTTCTATTTTACCTTGACTTTTCTTCCACTGTTTTTGACATTTTTTTTATACGTAAATATTTTTTGACATTTTTAACTATTCTGAAGTTCTAATCTATTCGTTTTAAAAGTGAAATTTTTGTATTATGGTTAGGCAAAAATCGTAAGAAATTTTAAATAAAATTTTAAAAATTAAAAAATAATTTTCAAATAATTATAAATGAACGCTTGAAAAAAGTGAATTTCTCTAATTTTTGGACTGTATATTTTGAACGCTTTAAAAAGTTTAGATTCCTATCATTTTAGAAAATTAAAAAGAAAAGGAATTAAAAAAAGGATGACGTCTAACCACCGCCTAACAGATAGATATAATTAAATAATTTTTTAACACTCTGTAAAATATTTTAATTTTTTTTTTTCTATTCATTGAAAATCATAAATAAATATATTGTTTCAGTTTTTTTGTTTTTTTTTTTTATGAAATATGAATTGAAAAATAATTAAATAAAATATATTTACAAATTTTTAATTTATTATCATCAATTTTGTAGTTGTTAACAATAAAAAGTAATAAATCTTCTGCAAAAATCAGTCAAAATTAACTGTTATATTACATTATTATTCCGCGAAATTTCTATTTTTTTTTTCTTTTTCATTTTTTAACAGTTAGTACCAAAACTAAATGTATAATGGAATATTTTACAATTTTAAAAAAGTCTTAAAAAAGTAAACTTTGTTTTAGAACTTTTATAAACTTTTTTAATAAAATTACAAATTTCCTTAATTATTTATTTACTTACATATTTGTTAAGTAGGAGCCTCAGTGGCCTAGTGGGTAAGAGCGTATAAAATACGCTGTAAACAGCGAGAGAGTGTGGGTTCGAATCCCACACACTTCGTAAGAGTCCCCCTTACGACACTTACAGCACGCCTGTACAGGAAAGGCTGTGCAATTTCCTGTCCACATTTATATGGCAGAGAAATGCATTTAAAAAAAAAAAAAAAATTTGTTAAGTATTACAGAATATGAAAAATTATTTGAATAACAGTGACGTCTATTTAGTCATGAGTATTTGACACCTGGTACAACTTTAAACCTTAATATTTTTCTAGTTGTAACAGAATAATATACATAATAGCCCTTACATTTTTTGCTTACCAAAATTTTTTAATCTGTTAAATTCAACATTACCTTTCATTTTTATTCTAATACAAGTGTGGCTGTAATTTTAAAGTTAATCAGTGTTGTTTTATACAAATAATTATGGCCTTTACAGATTTTTCACAGTGCACAGGTATTTTAATTTAAACATAATATTTGTGGAATTTACTTTTGAGCAATTCTTCCAATTTTTTTGATTAAATTTTTTATCAAGCACTGTAATTAAATTTACATTGTATACCTTATTTGAATACGAATTATGTATGAAACATACAGTGATTTCGTATAATGTGTTACTACATGCGTCCTGATTGAATATTTTATAAGAAAAAAAAATCATTTTTTTTTTAAACAAAACTTTTATTTCCATGTTTGTTTTTTACAAAATTGAAATTTAAACAAAAAAAAAAAAACACAAAAAAAATATACACAATATTTTAAGCAAAAACCTACAACAGTTCGCGATTGTAAATTTAGATTTGCACATAAAACAAAAAAACAAATTTCTTTTGTTAACTGTTTGAAAAAAAAAAATTTTCCATTGCGCCTCATAAATATGCAAAAGTATTGTTTTTTTTATTATAGTTTTTTTTTTTTTACTTATTTTACTTATACACATATATATTTTGTATACACCTATAAGTTCTTTAGATGACTTTATGAGTTCACGGTAGAAAATTTATAGTCGCATAAAGTCGCATTTTACAATGTAAATTAATTTTTGGAATTGAATTGAAGAAAAAAAAAAATACTGTTACTGTTGCATGGTGCAATAAATTTTTTTTTTTTGTTTGTTTTCATGCAATTCAGATCAAATTTAAATCAACTGATTTTTGTTATATATTTTTTTTTTGTTTTGTTTATTTAAATTCAATTTTCTTCTTTAGTTGTTAATTATTCCAACTTGTATAATTCAAAACTCCACAAAAAAAAAAAAAAATAAATAAATAAATAAAAATAATGAATCCATTAAAAATTTTCGATTCCTCTAGGAATCTATCTTGTCACGGTCTTATATATATTTTGTTTCCTATTTATTTTTAAAATATTTTACTTTGGAACTTGTTGTTTCATAGAAGTAGAAAAAAGGAAGACCACCCGTGCATAGATCATGTGCAAATTTAAATATTTTTTTTGTTGTTAACCTCTTTTAATTGTTGATTTTACTTTTGTTTTCTTTCTTTTTTTTTATTTTGGTTTATGATAATTTCTTTTAAAGTTTAATTGAGGGTTATTTCTATAGTTCAAATTTTTGTTAAATTTCCTGGTCTTTACTTAAAAGTTAACTGTTGTTATTGTAAAAATAATATCCTATCATAGGATTCTTTTCTACTATTATATATTTAAAAAAAAACTTCTTTTGCATATATACTTACTTAAAATTTTGGATAAAGTATAGCTTTCATACAATGTATAGTATATTAGACTTTTAAAATTATGCAGACATAAGAAATATCAAATGAAATATATTATGTAGATGTACTAATGCTGAGTTCACCGCTTCGGATATTTTAGGTGCACTCATGTTTTTTATATGAAAATTTGAATTTTCTTATTTTTCAATTTTAGTTCGGAAGTTGTTTTTTCTCTCCGAAAAAAAAGTTGATTTAATTTTTTTTCAACTGTCGCTTTTCGAAAAATTTTTTTTCGGTTCATCAAATAAATAAAAATTTAAAATAATTTAAATGTCATTTTTCAAAATGTCAGTTGTTTACATTTTTTTCTTCTGCAGAAAAATTATTCTAAAGCGACGTCTCATTGAAATATGCCAAAGCGGAAAACTAAGCATAAAGAATTGGATATTTATTCCTAACTTTGCTTTCATATGAGTTGATGGCTCGGTTGCTCATTCTAAATATTAAATCATACCAGTCATGTTAATGATTCAAATATCTAAACAGTTTAGACCCTTTTTAAATATTCTTTTTTTTTCTTCCTAACTTCTAATATAAAGACCATACAGAGTATATTTCTCGAATCATTATTTCAGTAAACCGTTGATTACTCGGCTATAGCTATTGTACAAGACTAAGTTTCTTTAGTTCTACGCCATCTATTATCGTAGACAAGAATTATATGTTATTATATATTACAATATGATATTAATAATAATTTATAAGACATATATACTTATTTTTTAATTTTATTATACATATTATACTAATTATATTATATTATAAGAAAATCTAATATTATTTTATTATTCTATATGATCCAGCCGGGGTTTGAACCCGTGACCATTCGTATGAAAGACCGGTGTCTTAACCACTACACCACTGGCTGGATGTTTTATACATCCTATAGTTATTCATATTTGACTAAACTTCACTTTCTGGAATCATTGGGCCAAAGCAGACGGTTATTTTCTGAAAATTTTTCTTTCGCTTCATTTCCTCTTGCCAATAAACTAATTTTGTGATTTGGATTTTTGGTATTCATTTTTTAAACCAAAATTTTATAGTTTTAAGACTGAGTCCACCAACACAAAGAAAAACCCAAATAAAAATTTTTATGAACCTCAAAAAAATTTTGTGTATATACGCGTTTCATTATTATTCCGAAATTTAAACAGAAAAGTCATATATATGTTTTTTATATACCCTATCGATTCAAAGCCTATTTTCAAATAAAATATTTACCCACACCATATAAAAGTAACGACTTCAGTGCTGAACCGTATGGAATAAAATGCAAAAAAGCAGAAAACGAAATCAGGAAATACTCGTCTGGTTTGGTCCATTTATTTCACTAAGCTTTCGATTACTCAGCTGTCAGCAGCTATTGTACAAAACTATTGAAACACATATATTTTAATTGTGCAGCATCTATTATCTTATACAACATATATATTTTCTTTTTACTTTATTATATATTGCAATATGGTATTAATTATATATATATATACTTAATTATTATATATATATATACTTACCTTAATATAAGAAAAATCTATATAACTTTTTCCTAATCTATATGACCTGGCTGGGAATTGAACTTGAGTCCTTTCGAATGAAAGGTCGCTGTCTTAACTACTACCCTACTAATTGGATACTTTAAAACTTTTTACAGTTTAATTTACGCACACTCTCGTCCTTCTAATTTTAAGTTTTATCCCTTATTACATTTTAAGCTGATCTTACTTTCAATATTATGAATAGAAAATCGTCAGTTATCAAAAAAATTATATATAATTATTAAAAAGTATTCTTTTGCGCAAGAACATTAAGTAATAGAAAAGAAGTTCTTAAAAGAAATTCAATTATTCTCTAAATAAATGGAAAGTAATGAAATTCGAATATTGGAAATGAAATTGTAAATAACAAACCAAAGTATAAAAAAAATTTTTTTTTTTTAAAAAAGCAACTCATAATGCACCTTCAAATCGTTTCAAAAAAATCTATCCACTACTTACCAGGTGTTAAAATGATTTCTTGCAATTTTATGCAAAAAAAAAAAAAAATGTTTTTCAAATTATGCAAATTAGGCATAATTTTTTATAATTTTTAAATTTTAAAATTTCAAAATAAATATTTTAATCTGTTAGAAATCCTATTATTATTAACTGCCAACTGACCAACTTTCTTACAATTCATTACCATTAAAAAAAATCATCAACCAATATTAAATTACAATATGCACCTTGAATTCTTGATCCAGTGAAACTGAACAATAAAGAAATAAAATAACAATAAAAAATATTCACTGTATTTTTACTTTCAATTACTGCCATCAGTTAAAAAACATTACAAAAGGAAAAAAAAAAACGCGTGCTACCGGTTTTTCTGCTATATACTTTATAAAATGTGCACATACAAGCAGTCTGAAATAAAATTTTATTATTATAAAGAAACAACCCTCTAATTTCCGTATCAGTTCATTTTATCCTTTAATTTTAAAATTAAATACACACATACATAAAACAAAGTCATTAAGGATTAAATAGCTGTGATTTTTTTTTATTAATTTTTGTTTTTTTTTTTTTAATCCTAGGGTCTTCGGCCCCTACTTTAAAATTAAAATAAAAAAAAACATTTTGCGTACGTCTGTATGATCAATTTATATGTATATGTATTCTGGTAGGGTGATAAATAATAAACATCTGCTCATCTGATCTTTTCTGTATACATATAATTTTTAAATATGTATTGTAAATTTGTATTATGCATAATGTACAAACGATGTGCAATATTGATCTAAAAATAGACCATTTGGCATCATTGGTTTTATTTTTTCAATAAAATCAGAACAAGATCTAGTTTAAAATCCTATGTGTATAGTAACATGTTTTTATTAATTTTAATTTTAAAAATAAGGGTAAAAATACATGCGCCATATTTATTTATTTTTTTTTTTTTGAAATTTATTTATTGAATTTTTTATTTCTTTTTTAAATTAGTCCAACAAAAAAAAAAAAAATACGAAAACAATATGAAATATGAATAATTTACCTGTAAATATTACCTAAAAGGTGCAAAAACATTAAAACTTGTTTTGATCTATTTTGTTTCAGTAATGATATTTTTGCAGTTGTCTCCTTCTTTACCTTTTTTCTTTGTGGCTTTTACTGGTCTCCTTTGATATTCTAAAATATTGGTGAAAATTTAGAATATTTTTGTTATTTGATTTTTGGTCAGATGTTTATTTATTCTTTTGCCTCATCACAGCATGTCACAGTTATTAAATTTATATTTCAAAAAAATTTGAAAACAGTGTTTTAAAAAGTAATAAAAGATAACAAAATTAAAGATGTCCATCTTCTATGTGTTTAAGAGGAGTACCAGTTATCTAACTATTTGTTTGCTTAAACGATTTATACAATTTCAAAGTAGTTTTTTTTTATTTTTGTTTTTGTAGCAAAATTTAAATGCTTTTTTTAAACAGGTGTGCCATAATTTTGTCAACAAAAAATTCAAAATTTTAAAATGTAAAAGATGAAGTTAGAAAAAGGATAGAACAGGTTATCAATGTATGATTATAAAACCATCTAATTTAGATTAATTTTTTTCACTCACAGATCTTTTTATAATTTTTTATATAAAGGTTTGTGAGTTGAAAAGATTTTTTGGAAGTTATCTAGGTAAGGTTTAGTTCTATAACATATACTAAGGAGTCCAATAGAATTGAATAACTTTGAAGCAACTTCTAATAAATTTTTGGTGTTTAAAAGGATAGAGTATAAATATTTGAAAGCAATTAATAATATTCTAAACAGTTAGGATAACATTTAAAATTATTTTAACCTTAGAATAAGAAACAACTCTAAATATGTAACATGCTCTGATATTAATATTAACAAAGGAACATGCTCTGATTTTGAGATTCAAAAATAAAATTTTATTTATCATCAATTAGACAATATAATAATAATGAATAACTGAATAAGCATCAATGATCCTTAAATGGAGGCGATAAAAATAACCCTAATCAATATATAAGAATTATCAGGGGAAATTAAATTTAAAAAGATTTTGATTCAACTAATTACCAATTTTTTGAAAGTTTATTTTATTTTAAAGTATATAAAAACTGGTAAATTTAATAAATTTAATTATTAACACAATTCATTTCTGTCTTTTGCGTGGATTATAAATAATATCAGACATTCGTTGTTAAAAAGTCCAATTTAGAAAATACTTTTAAATTATCTCTTAAAACTTTTATCTTTCTAAATACTTAAAAGAAGTTTTTAATTAAGCTCAAACATATGCTTTAATCTAGAAAATTCCATATTTTTATCACATATTAAAACACCAATTCCAGACTGTATATACTTAAAATTAAAAATTTATAAATTCTCATTTCCTGTAACCTAATGTAAAAACAAATAAATTATAAAAAATAGCAGTATAGACGACAAATTTACCAGCACATTTTTCCCAAATATATCAATCACATTAATAACTGATATAGCATTTTTATTCTTAAATAATCCAAAACACCTTCCATCCAACCAAAAAAAAAAAAAAAAAAAGACTAAACTAACAAATATTTACCAGACAAAATAAATTATCACATAAATTATGACATTTTGCAAATAGAATTATTCTTAAAATTTTGACACTTTGATTTCATTTCCAACTGTTCACATTTTGTTTAAACAGACCTCAACGATAGATCACCTTAAAATCATGTACATACACACATTTCAGATGACAATAAATTCGATAACAATAAAAAATAATATTTGTGATAAAACGAAACCACTATAATTTTTATATAATATAAAAATATGAATGATTGTAAAGACCATAAAAGAAACTACGGTTTTTTTTTTTTTTCCCCCAATCCAAGGTAAGCAATATTTATGGTAGATTCATTCAACATCTTACAATATTTTAAAAATGAATTTATAAGTTTGAAGATTATGAATTAAATAAAAATTGATTTTTATCATTTATTTTTTAACCTATCCTAATTCCTAACCTTAACATATATATTCCTTGTTTTTTTTTTTTTTTTGTTTTTTTCTTTACAATTTTAAAAATAAACAAAAAATTAAATTTCAATAAAATATAAAAAAAAAAAATAATCAAATTGGAATTATGGATTTTTTTTTTGAAGGGATTAATTATGATAACAAAAATGTTGACAGATCGATGATTAAAAAAAAAAAAAAATTTTTTTATTTTCTGGATGAAAATTTAATTTGAGAAAATATTTCAATTCTAAGAAATTATATTTCTTATCTAAGAGTTTATATTTGAATTTTTGATTAAGTTTTTATACCTATATATAAATTTGAGTTAAATGATGAAACAAGTTCCCAAGTGTGACAAAAAACAACTTCTTAAATATAAAAAAAAAAAAAAAAAATCAAATTATTTATTTTATATATATTTTATTTATTTATCGTTACAAATTAATCAAATTTCCTTGAGGAAATTCTCATTATTTATCATTAAAATTTATATGATTAGATAATGCAATTTACTGGGTGTTTCAATTCGTTACAGTTATAAAAAAAAAATTGACGTTGTAAAAAAAACAAAAATTTTAATTAATATTTTTTTTTGTTTTTTAATTATTTTAATATTTTTATTAAAAAAAAGTTTTATTTTTCTATTCGTGTCCTATTTATTACATAAGGATTAAATACTTATATTTTGAATTCTCATAGTTTCAATCAGCAAAGAAACTTGTGATATTCCTATAATCCAGTTGTTTATTATATAACTGCAGAGGCTTTATCCAAATAATTCAGTGAAATTGAAAATATTAGTCTTTCTTTCATATTAATTCATCTCAATAACGATCCTTCACTTAGCTTCGATTCAGCTTGGTTTTTTTTTTAAATAGCAGTGGAGTGGCGATTAAAGAGTTATCTAGAACACCTTTTTATTAAACCTTATTAAACCTTTATCTGAACTTAGTCAATTACCGTTAAACGTAATGATAGTCAAATGATCAAGATTAACTTTTAAGATATAGTTGATGTCAAAAAAATTATTTTTAAAAAACTATTATTGCCAAACAAAAGAAACAGAGCTGGAATTTAAAAAAAAATGTCTATTTTAATTAAAGTAAGATGTAGTTTTATTTTAGAGAGCCTCTTAAAAAATTTACAAATTTAAATATCCTAAACAAATCATTAAATATTTAACATTTTTTTATTATAATACACCCTATCCTATATATACCTATACCATTTTTTAATTCTTATCCAATTACTTGATATCTTTATCCTAAAGACATCAATAATTATGATTACAGCAAATTGCATAGACATCGTCTCGTTTTTTTTTTTTTTATTGTATATATTTACCTAAAACTAAAAAATTAAAAAAAAAAGAAAAAAAATTACACCTTAGATCATAAATTATTGACATTAAAAATAGAAAATTGTTTTTAGACTTAAAAGGGATAAAACAAATTACAAAAATGAATAAATCTATAAATAATTTTTTTTTTAAGAAGGTGCAAGTTGGGGTTACAAAAAAAATTTCTCACCTAAATTTATGACTTTGAAAAATAAAAACGTATATGTATGTACATGCGATATTTTTCGAAATATTTTAAAATAACATGAAGATGCAATCCGATCATAAAATATTACTTTACCAATGTGTTTTTTTTTTTATTAAAACAAAAATTTTGTGACATTTGTAATGACAGATTCAAAACAGCTGTCAACATTATTTTCAACAAAATAATTCATAAGTTTATAAATTTGATTTTTGTTTTTGTTATTGTCAAAATATTTGAAAAAAAAAAAAAAACACTGAATATGACAAATTAAGAATGAAATTGGTGATTCGCATTTATAAAATATAAAAAGTTCAAATAATTGAAATTGGAAGGGTTTAAAAGTATTAAAATACAATAAATTTTATATTTAATACTTAAATTTTTAATAAATATTTAAATGAAATTTTAATCTATCTTTGAAATTTTGTTTTTTAGCTGAATATCAAATTTTTGGTAAACCTTAGATTATTGGATAGAATTATTTGTGTTTTCTATAAATTTACTGGTTAACCTTTTGATTTATTACTTAAAGTCTGCCATTACAATTTCATCAATAAAAATATCAATCATCAATGGTCCAGCTGTTCATCTTTGGGTTCAATCTTATATAAAATGTAAGTACATATGTATTAAAATATCAATTTTAAGAAAATATAAAAATATAACAAACACATGACTAATTTATGTATGTATATACATGCATATATATATGAAATTATATAATTTATAATATATTGACTTTGTTTATTCGAAATTCTGTTATCTACACCAAGTAAGCAACTAATTTAAGAATTAAATTAATCTTCTGGATTATAAATTTCTATAGTAGGTAACTAACTACTTTCTAAATGTTAATAGAAAATATAAATCAATCCTAATCTAAGTCAACTCTCAATCAAAATAACAACCAATAAAATAATATTTACCCAAAATTGTTTTGCTTTTAATATACATATGTAGGTACATATGTATGTATTTTCAGTTTGTAACCTGTTAAATTAACTCATTTATAAAACTACTTGTTATTTTTTTTTCTTTTTCTTTTGTTTATTTATTTATAAGTTATTTATGTAAGTATGAAGGCTATAAATAAAATTAATAAAAAAAATCAAAATTTATTTTTTCATAAATATACATACAGTATGTACCTACATAAAATATATACGTCGTATACTATATAATATAATATAATACATTTAATAAACTACCGGAACTCTTATTTAATAAAAAATTACACTTGACATTAAATTAATTTAAAAAGTAGAAAATTAATAAAATAATAAAATCACTTTCTTAATACAGAAATTACTACAGCACTACAGTTTCAATCATACTTAATGCATAATATAAAATATATATAAGAAAAAAAAAGAACACTCAAAGAAAATTTATTCCATTTTAATACAAGACAAAAATATTTTACTTATTATCTATTTCCATCTCATTTTCTCTCGTTTATTTTTTTATCTTCTGGAATGCTATATGACTACTTCCTTGTATAGTAAAATGTCCATAGTTGTCACAAAAAAAATTAACACAATGTCTACCACGTTTATTAATAAAACATATTTATTGCAGTAGAAATATATCCAAATATAGATATGTATATCCTAGTGCTAAAATGTGTATATGTACTCAGTGCACAATCAGTCAATTAGCTTCTTTTAAACTAAATTTTTGGCCAAGTATATATGGGTATATTTTCGCAATATTTTGGTTTATTATTAACAAAAATCTACTAACACGGTTTGATGATATTGGGCTTAGTTTAGTACAATACTGGGAACTGAAAACAACCGGCAAAATATTAATTTGCATATTTATTCTTTAGATTATTCTTTTAATATCTTTTAATTAGATATTAAATATTTTTGTTCTTTCTTTGAAGAATACATAAAGCTATATTTTACAGCTATTCAAGCTTCAGAGGTTAGGAGGATATTTTGATCTGGATTTATCTGTTTTTCATAAAAAATCTTTATGAGATTATTTTAGCAGCTTTATATAAATTTTTAAGTATACTTGAAACAAACACGTTTAAAATTCTTCTTTATCTTTGCAGGACTTAGGGTAAGTTTACATTTGATGCATGCATCCGGATGCGAAAATTTGATTGGTTGAAAATATATATCGTATTCATGATATGCTCTCCCTTTCGCTAATTTTAGATGCAAAATTTTTTGTATCCTCTATGACTATATATATAAGAAGCATACAAAATGCAAATTTGTTTTAACGTCAAATACAGACGTAGAAATTTTAAACGTTAAATATTTTGAAATATGTACTTTGAAGATGGACATAATAAAAAGCAAAAAAATTGCAAAGGTTGCTATTGGTTTGCAGTTAATATTTTCATTTTAGTCATCATTTCCTTCACAAATTATTTTAGAAGCTAGACTAATAATTAATTTTATATGTGTATTAATAAACTATATAGGTATATGTAGTTTTTATAATTATTAAAATTTTTTCTTACATAAAAAACAATTTTGTAAATAAAAAATTTTTTCATCAAATGTCAAAACAATATACATACACATACTTTCACCACATACAATATACAATATACTAGGTACTTTCAAATAAGACTTAAAATAAAAATGTCGCCGTTTTGCTTCTCGTGAGCGAGTAAATGCATAATAGATGCAAAATATTCGTTAATATTATCGAAGAGTACACGAAATGTAACCGAAATAATTTTTACATCTGAATGCATGCCTCCCATGTGAACTTTCCCTAAAGCAACAAACTTCAATATTTTTATTTCAGACGAATTTTTTAATTAAATTCAAATTCATCAACTTTTAATTCGTTTTATTAAAATATATTAAAATATTTAGACATATTAATGATACATTGGTAAGTAACGTATTAAATTGTTGTTAAAAATCAAATAAAATTCAACAATTTAAAAAAAGCATACAAAAAAAAAACATCGTATCAAATCAATTTATAAAACACCTTCTTATTTTCTCACCTTCCAATTAAAAATATTTTTTTTTCCTTTTTTTTTTTTGTTATAATATTATTTTTGTTACTTTTGTTTTCTTTTTATTTTATTTCTATATTTATAAAATACTATTAATTTCAACTTGATCTCCATTTAAAATTGTTTTCTGTTTTATATTATATTTATTTTTTTTTTTTATTTTTAATATCAAAGCAATTAAATAATAAAACAGAATAATTTCACTATTTCCCATGCCATTTATACTCAACTCGTATTGAATAAAAAAAAAATAAAAAATAAAAAAAAAAGGTAAAAATATTGCCAAACATACTATAAAATAACAAAAAAAAAAAAAATAAAATAAAAAGCAACAACAACAGAATACCGCTTAAAAAAAAAAAAAAATATATTAAAATACAAACATTAAATAACAGAAGCAACATCAAAAAGCAACAAAATGACGTATTATATACAGTTTTTATAATAATAATATATATTTCTTCTTTTTTTTTTTTGTTTGTGTTGCTACCTCTTAAACTGGCCATGATTGCATGTCTACTACTTTTTATGTAATTACCAATTGATTACTTTGATTTGCATAAAAAAAAAAGAACCTTTATACAAAATATAATCAAAAAAAATATTATTGAAGTTTTTTTTTTATTATTATTATTTTCTGTTATTTTTTAATTTGCTGACACACCTTTTACACCTTAATAGCCATTAATTTAAATCAAGAGCAACAAGTGCAATGTGTCAGTTAATTAATTGCATTCGATGAATCTTCTTCTTTTTCTACCAATTTTTTTTTTTTTTTTATTTTCTTTCTTTTAGTTCTTTATCGTTATTTTTTTATTTTCAGAACAACAACAAAAAAAAAAAAAAAATTTTTAAATAAAACTCTCTAAAAATGAAAGGAATTAAAGAAAAGAAGATGAAAAATATATATATATATATATACATATATTGCATCGGTTCTTTATCATAACTAAAACTAAAAAAAAAAAAACAAACCAAAAAAAAAAAGATTTCAGAACCAAGTGTCCATAATATTTTTTTTTTTTGTTTTATCAAAAATTGTTGTTTGCTACTTTATTTTCATATAATATATGAATATATTTTATCGTTTATACTTTGAGTCAAAAAAATAAAAAAAAAAACAAAAAAAAAACAAAAAAAAGACAAAATAAATTAAAAATTTCCATTGCATTGCATTACATTTATATTATGAATCTTTTGCTATACATTTTTAAAAATCCGTATATTTTTTGTTATTTCTGCTGCCTGCGCGCTACTGCCCATTTAGTTGTTGGCATCACCAATTATTATTCTGTAAATAAAAATTATTATTATATTATTTTTTTTTTAATTTTACAGTTTGTTGCAATTTTTATTGTATTAGTTGTCATGAAAATAAGTTACCATATAATATATTTTACTACCATTATTACCTCAAAAAAAAAAAAAAAAACAAAAAACCAATCTATGAGATTATAAAAAAATTAGAATAACAAAAACTAAAAAGAAAATCACCTGAATTGAAAAATATTAAAAGTAATATTGTAGAAGTTTCAAATAGGTATACACTTTGTCTTCTCATTTCATTTACTCTTTAATTTCTCCTTTTTTGTTTTTCTTTATTCCAATTATTCTTTGTTTCATTTATTCCTTACTTTATTTTTAAATTCGACATCATCATCTTTCTTTTAGATATACAATTTTTTTTTTTTTTTTTTGTTTTAACACTAATTTAATAAAAACCAAAACAAAAACAACCATATAAGAAAAAAAAAAAATAAAAATATTAATTCAAAGTACTTAAATATCATTTGTTGCAACATTAAAAAGAAAATGTATCAGGTGAAATGATGATGATTAAAATGAAGTAATAACTGCAACAACAGCAGAAGACACAAAAACAAAAAAAAAAACAAAAAAAATAACATGAAACTCTCACCTCTTCTTAAAATTGACCACATCATCATTATAAACATCACTATTATATATCAATATAATGTTGATAATGATGATGATAATCATTATGCGCAACATAATATAGGTAATTTAATTTGAAGTCAACCAGTCAACAAAAAACAAAAAAAAAAAATAAAAAATGGTGTGATATTTATAGGCTTTTATAGAAATTCACAAACTCAATTTGCCTTCTGTTTAATTGCTGCTAAGAAGCATATTTTAATTGGACTCTTTTTACATTTCACATGATTCTTTAATTTTTTTTTTTTTTTTTGTTTTTTTGTAACAACAAATACAACATAAAACAAAAACAAAGAAAAACAAAACAAAAATAAAATAAATTATTGCTGGCAATTTAGTCGATTTGGACAAGATTTAAATGTTGTTGTCGCATTGTAATATTGTTTTAATACATACGATACAACCCAACTCAACAAACAGCAACAATAATAAAAAAAAAAAAAATATAAAAAAAATCCCTAATCATCATTATAATCTAAAAAAAAAGAAGCAAATTAAAAAAAAAAATAAAAATAAAAATTACTTGCAACTTGTATGTTGCAAATAAACAAAAATGAAATCTGACCGAAATGATTAATTACTTAAAATGATTTGCTTCTTATTATCGGCACAACAAAAAACAAAAAAAAAAAAAAAATTAAAATAAAAACAAAGTGGAATATCACAAGGATCCAGAATATGATGAAGATCGCGAAATTCCAAAGAATTTTTTTGTGGGTTAAGGAGCAGGCATATCTGAATTTTTATTTTTTTTATTTTTTTTTTTTATTTTTTGATTTTGGATAGGCATTTTCTGATCTTTTATTTCTATATACAACTTTAAATTCAATAAATTCTTGACCTGCAACATAATATTGTCTGGAACTGGCCATATCATGAATTTAAAATCAAATTTTATAACAGTTACTATATACTACCAGTTATACTCTATACCAAAATGATTTGTGATGATGTCTAATATTATCGCACCTGAGAAGATATCCTCTAAAATGCAATTAATAAAGAAAATTTATGATTGCTTGATTCTTTGTTTTATTTGTATAGGTATATATGTTGTATTGCATTTGAGATTTGAGTTAAGTTTTCAATGAATATATGTATATTTTATATATGTATAGATTGAAAGCTAATCTTTAATCGAATAAAATAAAAGTTTTTTTTTTTTCATGTACAGTTATTTTGAAGTTTTAAAATTGATATCAGGTAGCATTTAATTTTTTTTTGTTTTTTTTTGTATATAGCATAATTTTCAATAAATTTTAAAATTAAAAGATAAAAGAAATATTTAGGCCATGACTGTTAACACGATTGGAGTCATTGAAGTTTGTGAAATAAAATAAATTTATTTGGTGTTTTTTTTTTTTTTTTGGACAATAATAATATAAAAAATTTCGCAATAATTGATAAGGCTATGATCTTATCCTGATAGAAACTAATGGCGCTATGAACTAAACCCCCTAGTCACTAACCCGCAAGCACAAAAAATTTTTGTTAAAAATTAACTTGGAGCTTAGTTAATTTTTTTGTGTTTAATTCATTTTTAGATTAATTCATATGAGTTAAACTCCAAAAATTCTAAAAATATTTTTGAAGATTAGTTCAGATTTTTTGGGGATTAGTTCATTTTTTTGGCAATTAATTAATTTTTTCTTTTGAGGTTAGTGCAGTTTCTTCTATTTAAATATTTAATATTGCGTTGTGCGTTCATTATCATGGCTACGTTGAGTTGCTTGTTTATTTCGGAAAAAGCGTATAAGCTTGATTTTGTAACCAACTCTAAAATCATTTCCAATTGTTTATTTTACATTTATTAAATTTATAGTTTAAGTGACCTGGGTGGCCTAGTGGATAAGAACATATAAAATACGCTACAAACACGGAGGGAGTGTGAGTTCCAATCCCACACACTTTGTAAGAGTAATTCCTCCTTACGACATTTACAGCCACGCCTGAACAGGAACGGCTGTGTAATTTCCTGTCCACATTTATGTGGAAGAAAAATGCATTAAAAAAGAAAAAAAAATTATATTTTAATTATTTATAACAAAGCATTTAAAATAGGGGTGGTTTCCGCCCCCACTCCCCTGCTAAACAAATAATTGAAACCCTGATTTTTTAACCAACTCTAAAGTCTCTCATAATTATGTTTTAACGTGCATATATTTAAACACCAAAATGTATATTAAAAAAAAATAATTAGGAAGGATTTAAGAGTTGGATTCAAAAGCAGCGTTACACGTTTTTTCTAGAATATTTATATATGTATATGTATGTGAGAATTTTAAAATAAAGGGGAATTTTAGTAGTAGGATTTAGAAGTAGGATTCAAAATTATGGTGTTCCCTTTTTCCAGAATATTTATATATATGTATATGTAAGATTCTGAATTAGAAGTATTATATACATATTCTAAAAAGGCGTATAACCCTCATTTTATAACCAAATCTAAAATATCTCCTAACACAGAATCTCGCATTTACATACATATAAACAGGAATATTGAAAATGATGAGAAAAAAGAATTAGTTTTATTAATTATAAATATTAGTTAAATTTAAATTCATTAAAAGATAATGAATATCCGTTCAGATAAAATTAAAATTTGATACCTTTAATTTCAAAAAAAAAAAAAATTTAATTTGTATTATATTAAATTCTATGCATGAATAAAATTCTATAATAATTTGTAACATTTTGCTAAAAGTGTATTAATTATTCTGGCATCAAGCCATGAAATTTAATACCTATGTCCTATATAAATACAGCAGAAGATCCTGTTTTAATATTCGTTTCAAATTGAACAAAATAATTTTTATCTAAGGTAGCAAATAAACCAGATTTTTTTTTTGTAAATATTTAAAAATAATTATTATGAAATGCATCCTTTTGAACAATTGAATAAATGAAGGTAGGTTCTAGCATTAGATTATTTTTCATTACGATTTGCTACATTATTATTTACAATTTACTCGTATAATATTATTGAATATTGCAATTGTATTTATTATTCAATTATTATATTTTTGTTATTTTTATATTTTTTTCAATGTATAAATAATATTATTTCATCCCGTTTATAAAAAAAAAAAATTCCATATATCCTTTTTTATTTAAAAAAAAAAAATTTAAAACGGAAGTTTTATTATTTAAATAATACAAAGAACATCCTTTTTTTTCAAATAAAAACTAAAAAAAAAAAAAAAAAACAGGATAACTAGTTAAGGATCAATAAGATCATCCTACACAATACCACCTTCCGTTTCAGAATCTTTTTTTTAAATGTTTTTTTTTTTTTTTAATATTTGAATTTTTTTTATAATAAATACATAATTATTTGAAATATTGTAGGTATACACCTGTTCCTTATAATTATCCTGACACAAAATAAAAATAAAAAAAAAAAACAATTGAATTAAATAGTAAAATTAAAAAAACGAAAAGGAAGTGCGACGAACTCCACAATTTTTGTTGGTTGATTTTTTATTAAATTGTTTATAGAAAAATGTTACCAGAGTAACTTGTCAAACATTGTTACAGGTTATGGAATTTAAAAATTAACTCAAAAATATCCCTTTTAATTTTAAATTTCTTTACTCACTATATATGTATTATATACATTAAAAAAATTTAAATGATAAGGATATGAAAATTTCATTTCGATAAAGTCCTCTTAAAATATTGCAGAGTCATTGAATTGAAACAAAAGGGGCGATATGGACTTGAGCACACTTAATATTAGCATATGTTCATTGGCATTTCTACGTTTTATTTGTTTTTTTTTTTTTTTGTTTTTCTTGATAGTTTATAGGTTATGCTTGGCTACCTAAATTGCATATACATAAGTATATTTTTTTGTTTTAAGTGGGTCTTAAATGTATAGAAATGCTAATAAAATAGTGTTTATAGACTTGTTGCTAAATGACTGAACAAAAATACATCAACCCTAAAGGACATTATGAGCAATATTTTGTTTAATTCTTAAGTTTTTGTTTTTTTTTTTTTTGTGAAACTGTACATGTACTGAAATTTGAATGGATAGGGAAGTAAAAATACAGTATACCATATTATAATATTAGAAATTTTGAAATTTTTGAAACAAGGAAAAAATATTTGAGTTTTATAGGAAATTAAATTTTTGTTTATTTTTTGCATATAACTATTCATTTGGTTATTTAAAAATTGTTTAACCTGTCTTGTTTAAAAAAAAACAGTCTAACCAGTTAATGGTTAATCTAGTTAGATGATTTAACCATTATTTATCAACCATATATAGGAAATTTGATCAAGCAATTATAATTAAGTATTTTGAAGAATGATACATAGATTCCAAGTTTTTTAGGACATATCTAAAAATTTGGTTCTATTGAAAAGTAAAAGTTTTCAACTTATGCAGTCATATTAGACTGGTATATCTTAAAATTACTATCAATAAATTTCTTCAAATAATAATTAATCATTCATAGCTTAATGTTTCGTTTATGTATACTCAGTCACAAATTATCAATTATATTGTCAATCTTTATCAATTTAGGTGTAAACACCTATCAGTCTTTATTACTTTGTTATAGATCCAAAAAAATCGAATTAAAAAACATAAAAAATAAATATCTGAAAGATAATTTAGATATCATTATTAAAAGAGTATGCTTTTGAAATTACGATAAAGTTTTCCACTTTCATAATAGGAGAACCTCGTGCCCTGCATAAACCAAAATATCCTGTATAGTACTAACATGGTTCAACAATAATTAATTTGTTTTTATTTTTTCTTGAATTTATAAATAATAAAATTTCATAACTTGCAATTTTTAGATATACTTTAATATTTCCTTTTATTCACATTATTATCATATTCTTTTCTTATTATTCTTGTTATTTAAATTTTTGATCCTCTTTTATTTATGTTGAACTGTACATTGATATAACCTATAATTGCACAAAAATATTCCTTTAGTAATTCTTGCGTGGAATTAAATGAATTTATTCTCGTGCCAGGGCACGCGTACCTTAAATTATTCATATAAAACAAAAAACAAAAAAAAAAAACTGAACCTCACAGTACATTTTATTAAGCATATTCTTGTCTTTGTCTTTTCATTATGCAAAGGACATTTAAGGATTGCGTGGTTAGTTAAGTGAAACAAACAACAAAGGAAAAAGGAATTCCTGTTCTAAGTTATATTTTTTTCTATTTTTTTTTTTAATTCTTAAAAAAAAAGCTAATGAATTTCAATATTGTATTTGTAAAATAGTTTAGATTATTGTACCGTGACGCGATATTTAATAGATTCTTTTAGTTCAAGGCCGCAAAAAAAAAAATATACAATTTATACGTTTTTATAATGAAAAGAGTTTATAAAAAAAATATATTAAAAACTCTATATTGTGATTTTAATTACATTTGTGAGTTAATAATGTTTTGTTCTTTTGTAAGTGTTATTAAATTCTTCTTAGAAAATATATTGTGACTACTTTTATATGACTATTAATTACACATCAATTATTTGAACATGCACAGATTTTTAAGAGAAAATTAAAAATTTTAATTCAATTTAATTCTTTCAATTTAAAATTCTATATAATAATAAAAATGAATTTACTTTAAAAGTTCAAGTTCATGTATAAAATATCAACTAATTTATAATCTAAAATAAAATATAATCAATAAAATTTAAATATTTTGCAATATTTAAAAAAATTACCATTAACTTGATTTAGGTAAATATTTTATAAGATTATTTTAATTAAAAACTAAAGCAGTATATTAAAATAAAGTTTTTAAAAGAACATATTTTGAACTTATAAAGGTTTAAGAAGAATATCAACTTTTTCTTTCATGACATTGCAGAAATCTATTTTTATTCCTATTTTTACTTCTTCCTATAGCAGACATTTTCTTTCCCTAAGCACTGCAATACTACTAAATGGTTCTTTAAACTATTGTTTGGTTGAAAAGGGTAACGAGGTCTAGTGAGTTAACGTACCACACGTTGATAGAAGAATCGTACACGAATCGCTCCTCGCCAACGCCATTCGATGTTTGCCACCTATCCCCATAAAAAATAAAGAAATCAAAACATTTTTTCTGACATAGCTTATGCTAATTCTAAAAAATCTTCCTTCTTCAAGGCTCTTACTAAAACCGTTTCTGAGGTATATTTTACAAAATTATATAATTTTTTTTATTAATTTAGGGTTCCGACCAAATCCACAAATCGAAAACCAAAAATAAAATCAAAAATTCACAAAAAAAAAGATACACAAATTGAAAAATCTGCAATTCATCTGAAAAAGCAAAAAACTCTGACTTTATAACAAACTCTAAATTTCTTTAAATTATTAATTTTACATACATATTTTCAATACAAAAAGAATATACATTTTTTTGTGGCAAAAATCAATATGGATTTAGTTTTTAGTGGATTTTGCGAGTTACCCGATTTCAAAAGTTTCAAATTTCCAGTTGTTTGATGTTTTTAGATTGAAAAAATATCAAGCAAAACTTGAAATATAAACAATCTTGAAAATAGGACTTTTTACAAATTTAAGGACTTTTCACAATCTTAAACTGCATAAAACTTTTATAAACAAAAAGACAGACAATGTGAAAATAACAAACTAATTTTTCATGTAACCCCCTCCATTACGGAAGCCTTTCAAACTTTGAAAAAGTCCTATTTTTAAATGCGTATATCTCATGTTCTGTTTAAAATTTTTTCAATATGAGAACGCCATTCAACGGGATTTTTTTTTACCTTTGTAAATCAATATCAATATACATTTTTTTAAAATTTAGTATTTAAATGTACCGTTATGTAAAACCAAATTTTGCATGATATTTCTTTTTTCATAACTCCGGCAGGCTTTTAGATAGGAACTTGAAATTTTGAGACAAGAAAAAGGTTCTAGACACCTATAACTATTAGACATCTATTTTTAGACACCTCTAACTTAGGCACCTATGCTAATTTTTCTTCGGCAATACATAAATATTAAAGCTTCAGTAATATATTTTTATGCGTGCTAACGATTTTTCTTAGTTAGAGTTCCGGACTTACAGCCCTTCAAATTTGCAAAAAAGTCCTATTTTCACATATTTTGTTATTATATGAAATTTTAAAATTTTGGTGCAAATCACAATTCTAAACAGTTTGTATTATATTTTGGAAATGTGTGCTTTTAAAAACCGTTCGTTTACATTCTGCCTTGCTTTTTCTTACATTAGACTTTCTATTCTGAATTTAAGAAAAATGATAATTTACTTTTTTTTATCAGTTTTTTATTCACAACTAAAGTATTTTTTAAATTTTCAGTTTTTCCAGATCGTGTTAAAATAGAAATTATTTCTATCTCCAGTGGATTTCAATCTCGATGTCACATTTCAGAAATAAATAATTTCTCGTAAAATGTTAAAACTAAAGCGTTAAATACACGACTGACTAAAGACTAAATGTTATATAATGAAAATTATTCATATGTCTGTACTTATTACAAATTATTCTGCAATCAAAAAACAAGAATTCCTAATATTATCTGCTAAATTTTTAACTAAAAAATAAGATATTAAAAATTTTTAATACGATTTTAAACTATATAAAAAAAATTTAACCAGAATATTAAGTATATTTCAATTCAATGTGGTCTAAAGTTTTTGTAAATAAAAAAAAAATGTTAACTGAAACGGAGATTTTTGTATGAAAATCCAAATTCACTCTATGATTAACCATTTCTGAATAAGAGCTACTTTTCAAATCTTTCTTAAAAACAAACATTAAATAAATCGGAATTAGGTAATATGCTTTTTAGTTTACATATAATAAACATTTTCTTCCAATCCCCTTTCAAATAACATTTTTGTATAGTAAAACAGTAAGTGTATCGTTATCAAACATTTACTTGGTTTTCTGTTGTACAATTTAATATCTAATTATTTAATACCAATTGTTTAAAAACAAATGCATACAATCATAATTTTCTAACAAATTCTAACAAAAATAACAATATAAAATTATCCTCAATATCAATTGACAGCTGCATATTAGATGCATGCACCTTGCTTCCCGTACTCATTCACTTACTCTCACCTTGCAAATATATTTTTGTTTTTTTTTTTTTTAATTAACTTTTTAACTCCAATGTAAAACCTCAACTCTACACTTTATTTTTTTATTTTTTTAAACAATAATTAATTTAATTTTTTTTTTTGTACTTATTTTTAATTTTGGACAATGAACAGGTATTTATGGCACAACAAAATAATTGAATTCAAAAGAACCCGCATTAGTTATGTTACAAAGTTTACAATAAAAAAAAAAAAAAAAAAAATTTTTTTTTTATTGTCTCTTGTTTGTAACCTGTAATGTTCCAGTTCAATTATTTATTTGTTACAGAAAATATGTCGTATGTTAAAATTTTTTTAAAGAAATATTTAATATAACATATCAAACCATATGAGAAAGTAATACATACATATACGACTTGTTAGTCGCTTGCATAAGACAAATAATCATACTCTAATGCAATGTAATGTAATGTAATCCTTATGGAAATTATTTCTTTAGTTTATTATTTTTATTATTATTTTATTTTTAATTTTTATTAGAAAGTGGTGGCGCTGTACTAAAAAAGTAAAACAAAAAAACTAAAATTAAATATGGTCTGGACTTAAACTTTATTGAACTCATATATAAATTCGAAACAAAAAAAAAAAAAAAATTAATAAAACGCGTGCCAGTCGCGCAATAACATGTGTCAAATATATCGTACTTTTTAAGTCTTATTTTTTTTTATTTTTATTTTTTTTTTTGTTGACTTGCACTGCTAGGTGCATTCATCCATGCAGGTTCTTGCATACTTTAGCACATTTTTAGGAATTAAATAGTTATGGTAGTTAACTGTTTCTTTGTATATATTATGGTAATTAAGATGGTGGTAGTAGTTATTTTACTATTTAATTCATTAGAGGTGGTGTTTAGGTGCTTAAGCACAATTTTTAATATTATTTTCACTAGTTGTTAAAATTAAAACAAATTTTTTTTTTTTTATTTAAACTGACAGACCATTATGAATAGCAAAAAAAATAATTTTACTATAAAATTGTTAAAAATTCAACGAAAATTTACATTAACAATGAAATTTTATATACCTAGAGGCTATATAATTAATTGTTTATAAGGAACTGCTAATAGAAGAATAATAACCTCATATCTTAACAAAATCTATAGATTATCTTATCATATTTTTAATTTTCATAATATCTTTTAAAAATATGTTTTTCTATCCATCTTTACAAAATGAACAATAAATTCTATGTCTTTGCAAAACTGTAATTAAAAATGTATGACTTTACAAAATAGAGAATTAAAATACACGGTGTATAGTGAAAGAATCTACTAAGATATGGGTCAAATTCAAGGCAAAAGAAAGCGCCTGCACATTCCCCTATCCTTACATAAGAAGTGGTTCTGGGGCGAACTGAATAACGAAAAGATGAAGAAAAGACTGAAACTAAGCAGGACAGATCCAGGATTCTATACTGAAATCAGCACAAACCATCTGATGCTAAGGGCACACGATGAAAGAATATCCAAAGCCCATACAGGAATGTGTATGTGCGAACGGGAAACAGAGACGCTACTACACGCATGCTTTGCCAATGCTCGACGGTAGACTTCTAAAGAAGAGGAATTTTGAGAGAGGGATACTGGGAAAATCTCTTCCAAGCTAAAGCGTTTGAACAAGGAACCAACGTCGAATTTTTTTTTTACGACATAAACTTGCTTGATGTGCCGCTGTGATAAACAAGCGTCTCGCAGAGTTAGGGTACACAACGGGTTGCAGGGCCTAGGTATAAAGATGGTTGTGTATGACCCCTTCCAAACAACAACAACAAAATACACTGTGTTACAAAAACGAAATAAAAAAATTCATGTCTTAAATAAAAATGAAACAAAAATCCATGTCTTTACAAAATTGAGAATAAAATTTAATGTCTTTGTAAAATTATAATATGTTTAACAGACAAAGAGTTTATAAAATATAGTTTATCAAATATATCAATTACTCTATAATATATAGAATAATTGTATGACACTAAAACGGTACAAAATAAATAAAAAAATACAAACTGGAGTCTCTAGAGGATCTAGAGGATAAGAGTAAGAAAAATACTCTCTCCGAGGAAGTGTGGGTTCGAACCCCACACACATCGTAAAGATAATTCTTCCTTACGACATTTGCAGCCACGTTAGAAAAGGAAAAGCTATATAATTTCCTTGTTATATTTATGTGGTATGGGAATAAACTAAAGGAAAAAAAATACAAAATTGAGAATAAAAATCCATGTCTCCTAACTAATTTCTATCTCTGGCATTAATTTTATTAAAAAATTACCATTATCATAATAACGGTATACTATTTATTTATTTTTTTAATTTTTTTTTAAATAATTTTTTTTTTTTTTTCGTTTTTCTTTCACAATTTCTGATAAGTTGAGTTTCAAGAATGCTTAAAAAACAGTAGTAAAAAATTATGTAAGCCCAAAATAAATAATTTTTGTTAGGTTTATTTTATTTATTTTCTTAACTATTATTATTATTATTTTTCTTTTTTTAAATACATATATTGTTATTTTCTTCTATTATTTTCATTATTATATTATATTCAAAATGTGTTTATTATTATTTTAAATGGATTGTGAAATATTCCACTTTTGTTTTATATTAGTTTAATATTATTTTAAGTGAAGGTATCTTTTAAAAGTACATACATATGTAGATTGTTAACTATTATGTAGTAAAGTTATTGGAATTATGCAAAGATGCAGGTGTAAATAATATGTTCTGTTTTAATATAAAAAAAAAATTATTATTTTCTGAAAGGAAACAATTGAACTTACCATTTGTGATACAATAAAAAAATTTTTTTTTTTTTCTTTTGCATTTAGATATATCAAGTATAGTTTTGTTTTTTTTTTTTTCAACAAGGATCAACGAACAAACCCAATAAACTCAACTATTAAAAAAACCCAATCATTGGACAAACTATATTTATAAATAAAACAAAAAGAAATTACCATTTAAAATGAAAATTGTTACATGAGTACAGCATATGCATATACATATGTATGTATATATAACTGCATGTAAAATGTATATATTGTAGAATATCGCGACTCCTATTGTACTTAAAAGGCTCATAATATTTATCAAGATATTTTTCAATAATGGTAATAACAAAAATTTCATATTTGGCATTGTTACGCGATGTTATTGTAACATTAACATTTTTTTGTTTTTTTTTTTTTTCTGCTAGATACTCTTTCCAGGGGGATTGTATCTATATGTTGAAAATATAATGTTAAACTCATCCACAAAAAAAAAAAAAAACAAAAAACAATAAAACTACAAAATAAAAAAAAAATATGTTACCTCTTTGAAAACAAATATAATAACTTTATTATAGAAAAACTTGCTACGTACAATATATAACAATATATTATTTCAGTACTATTATATAAATATGGAAATTAATTGTTATGAAATTAAGTTAATAATATTAACAATTCAATTAATTTAAAATTTTTTTTTTTTTTTTTCTTTAGGCTTTTTATTTGCTTTTACTTTCAATTACATCATGAATGAACAATATGAAGAGACATCTGGTGAATGCCATATTTTTTTTTAAAATAAAAGGATTGAAATTAAGTAATACATATAATTTTCAAATTATGTTATGTATAAAAGAAGAAGAAGGGGTAAAGAAGGCGAAAATCAGGAATTCGCATTGGGTTCTAAACTAAAAATTTAAAAATTCACTCTCAAATCTCTTAAATTAAGCCCACGATCTAGTGGGCTTTAATTCTTTTTTGAAAAGGATTTAAAGCCCACGGGCGTTAATTCCAACTGGTGTCATTTTTTTTTAATTTCTTAGCATATGTGAATTCCCTCGCGTGAGTCAAAAAAAGTTGCATAATTTTTTTTTCATTGATTAAAAAACTATCAAAAATGACGGCCGCGAAAAAGCGCGCATGAAGAACACAATATTTGTATAGTAAAAAATAATAAACGTAATAAAGGTGGATAGCACACCTTTTTTTCTGTTTTTTACTCTGTGTTAGATTTGTTTTATAATATTTTTCTATTTGGCGCCAGTTATAGCTATCATTGAAATGCTTCCGGAAAAAACGTTTCATTGAAAACGTATACTTTTTTCCGTAAAGGCGATTATAGCCATGAGAGAAAACTGTCATAAAATGATCTGTCAAATGGCAAATGACAATACTGAAGTCAAAATAAAAGTAAATGTAATTTAAATTTTTGTTAGCGTTATTTCGATGTTTGCAAAATAAAATTTTATTATTTTTATTTATTTAATTATTATTGGCAGAAAATGGTATTAATAAAGAATAAAAAAAGATTATTCTATTTAATAATGACATTGGCTGAATTGAGAAGAATAAAAAAAGTATAAATTTATATAAAAGTATAAAAGTATAAATTTTCTAGAATTATTTTTTTTACTTTTTTTGAAATTTCCATTTTAAAACAAAAAATTTTAAAACTAAACTTAAACAAAATAATAAAAAAATTTAAGTCTAAACTCATTAAAATACAAAATCATAATGAAATATATCAAGAATTGCAACAGAATTTTTTTAAATGACAAACTGAAATGGAAAGAAATGAAACATATGTCATTGGAACAATTTTGTTTCATTAGCAAAATTACTGATCAGTTGTTCAGGAAAATGACTACCAATCCGGAAAATTATAAAATTGATTTTTATTTTTAAATATTTAACTTAAAATTTAAAAATTCGTAGCAGAATTTATTCTTTAGAAAGTATTTAACCATTAAATCAACACTTTTGTTAAATTTTATATGTCTTTGCTGCTAAAAAAATTGAAAACAAACATTTCCGGAAGCATTTCAATAATAGCTATAACTGGCGCCTTAGATCAAGTAAGTGATTCCAAATTCAAGTAACTGATTCCGAATTCAAGTAAGTGATTTTTTTATGAATATAGGGATCAATTAAATGGAAAATATTATTTTACCCATATCGGCTACCTAGATGAAGAAATTTTTTCAAAACCAGAATTAAAATTTTCGAAGCCGTAGAAACCACAATTTAGGTGATTTTTCTTAGGAATATAGATATTTAAGATATTAAGATATAAAAAAGGGACTGGTGCCATAATCGTAAAATATATTACGTGTTTGTTTCAAATAATAAATTTTTTCAATTGATTTCTTCTCTGACGTTTAACGTTTTTTAATGGTGCTGTGAAAAAATAAAATTTATAGAGAATTTATACAGCGAGCCAGTTCGAACTGACCGACGTAACGTAAATATTTTTGCATTTTTAGCAATTGTGCAATTGCATAGGGGATTTCTTAATTTTAATAAAATAATATACAATTACAAAAAATTATTTCATACTTAATTACCATTTTCATTTAGCTCAATTGCAATTTCATACCATAATGAATATTTGGGGCGCGCGAAAATACAGTTGGTTTGCCCATATTCACAATCCATCATGTAATAAAATGTTTGCAAAAAAAAAAAACGTACCACTGGCGAAAAAAACCGCGTCAGTCTTAGGAAGGCTTTATATTATCTAAAAGAATTTAAAACAATAGTTAATATCAAATATCAAAAAATGCAGAAATGTATTTATTAAAAGACTCTTTTATAAGGAAAAATGAAATAATGCAAGTTTAATATTATGCAAACTATATAAAAGTTTGTAAACCTTCTCAAATTGCTGTATTTTGAAAACTTATTGTATCCTAAAACTATTTATAGCGATTCAATCAAAGATACTGAACAATGCAATCAATAAATATAATTAACCGCTTTTTACCAATATTATTAATTTTATATACCATTTGAAGGTCGCATTGAATTACTCACTTATTTTCATTTTGTATTAAAGTAAATGAAAATTTAACGCATCATATGATGTCCTGATAATAATATCTCCTAATACAAATTCTTGTATAAGATAATAGATGGCGTAGAAATAAAAAAAGAAACGTCTTAGTTTTTGTACAATAGCTACAGCCGAGTAATCAACGGCTTAGTGAAATTAATGATTCAAGAAACTGAAGCTTAGTCAAATATGAATAATAAATGACTTAGTGAATGTCTTATACTCCTCATAGGAGTAGCAAGAAAAAAAAAATACAAATTCTATTAAAGTGTTATAAAAGAATCGTTTTTATAATAATCCTTTTTAGAAAATCCACTAAATTATATAAATTTAAAAAACGATAAAAGTTTCAGGCAAAATTTAATTGAAATTTTTTTATTAACTGAAATTAAAACGTATTTAACTTTAAAAAATATTTTATAAATTCACTTTAATATTCTAAAATTTTTACGACTTCCGATAGTAAATCATATACATACTATAATATTTTAATTTATCGATTTTATTTTAACATCTTATTTGCATTTATTTTATTAAAAAATAATTTAAATAAAAGCAAACCAAAGATTAAAAAAAAAAAATAATTAACATTTATTTTTTTCTTTTTTACTTATTATAACTAAAATGCGCACACAATATATAGGTATATATTTTTTTCGTTTTCCGACTTATTTTAAAATTAAACTACAAGTTAAGTACCTTCTTTACAATAACAGTCAGGAGAGGATGCAGGCATGGTATCATTTCACAACAATTACAATCCTACACATTTTATACCACCTATACTCAATATTTTATCTACATTTTTTATGTATTGTATAGTTTAATAGTTAACAACTTAAAATTGTTACATGATATACCTATAACGTATGCAGATTACCGCATCATCTTATTAAAATCTTTAAATCTGAAATGGATTTATTGTAATTTTGTTTTTTTTTTTTTTCTATTTTTATTGTTCCTTTTCTTCCTAACAATGGCTAGACATTCATTTTGTTGTTGTTTTTATGATATGAAATAATAATTTAAGGCAAAATATTTAAAAATAAAAAGTTAAATTGCTTTTTTTTTAACCCAGCCAGACCCAGTTAATAAATTTATTAATAAATTGATTAGAAACTATGCTACAATATTAAATATATATACAACTAATAAATTATGAACCCATCTCCAAAAGAAAAATCTACAACTATTTATCTTGAAAAGAAAATATTTGTATTCTACTGCAAGCAAGGTAAATTTTCAGGGTACTGATACCATTTTAAGCGTACAGGAAGTAGGTTCCATTTTTTCGTCCCTTTCTTTTTTTTCAGTCCTAATCCATTCTATGCATTTAAATATCATTATTTTAGATACAAGAAGAAGCTGTTTTAGTGCATAAAAACCAGAAACTATCAAGACGGTGTAGGTTTTTCTCGTATATTTTCAAAATCTATACCTCTTTTAAGTGCTATACACGATAGTTCACTATCATTCACTATCACTATACATTAACTTTATTTAATTTGATGGATTAGATCGTTGTGGAAAACATCTCAAAAGTTTGTTATTATTTAAATGAATTAATTACGTGAATGTTAGCCTAAATCAACTCATTTTTGACATTAATGATAGTAAATTTGCATTAACAGGAAGAAAGACTTTATGATACTTTCAGATATAACCATTACTAAATATTACTATTATCATTATTTTTAATTTTTGTAATTTAGTTAGTGTTTAGTTAAATTGTAGAGATCTTAGTTTTAGTTTTAGAATATATTTGTTTTTGAATTTAATTAATAATGTTAATATAACATCCTCTTACTAATCAACATACTATAACACATTTAAATGATGATGATGTTATGCTTAGTTCAACTGATAATTTTTGTTTCTCGATGAGTTTTGGCTAAGTGATGGTACTATTATTATTAAATTACAATGCTTCATGTAAGAAATCATGTGATAAGAACTTATTAAGACCAGATCTTTTAAACTTTAACAAATAATTTAAATACCAATCATTAATCAATGACGTCCCTAGTAATCCTAATCATGAAGCTCCACAATATGAAATTTAATTTATTGAAACTTTTTAAGGTAGAAAAGGGTTAATTTGAACCCTTTACTGAAATAATAAAATAATATTTTTGTAGTAAATTTTAGCACTACTCTAAAGCACTGCTGTTCAATTTCTATCAACACTATAAGTTTTTCTGAAGGAAATAAATAAAAAAAAAAAACCAACACTTAAAATGATAAAAAACAAAAAGTGAACATTAAAAAAATATGAAAAAAAGGTAATGGTTACTTTTTTTAATATTTGTTTTTCTTTTTTTTTTTTTATGTAAATAAGCTTACAATAATATCATCTTAATAATAATAAGTGACTTTTGTAATACCTGTAAAGTATCAGCATTTAAAAAGAGTTAACTACGATTCTCTAATATCTTATATTATATGATGTAGATTTTTTGTTTTTTGTATTTTTTTTTCTTTTTTGTTGTAAATGACACTTGACTCTCACCTGTTTTTTTGTTTATTTATATTTTGTTTCATTATGTTTTTTTTTTTTTTTTTCTTGTTAATTTTAATGTGTACCTGTATCTGAATGAATGATTTGTTAAAATTTTGAAGGATCCGGTCTAAAAATAAAATGGGTGGTGAATTGACTGTATGAAGGGGAACTTTAGGTAATAATAATAATTTCAAGATATTTTTCTTTCAGTTTATTTGCCTATGTGTGTGTTTTGGTGTGTTTGAATATATGGTAAATTATGCATTCTAAGATTAGCTTGTATCTTCTGTAGTTTTTTTTTTTTTTTTTAAGTTTTTTTTACAACTGAAGATTTACTTAAGTATACGCAATAAATGAAATTTAATATATAGTAACCATTCATATTGTATACATATATTGAAAATAGGCTTGAGGGATTTTAAATGTTGTTCTTCAAAATAAATTTTTTTTTTTTTTAAATTTATTTTTAAGTAATAATTACAAGAATCACTATAATGTAAAATAATAAATATAATGTTAGTATATTTTAAAGATGTATTTTTGCTTACCTTTTGTTTTTAAAAATTTTAAACCATTAAACTTTATGACCACTTTAATGGTTGTTGTTACCGTGTTTTAAACAGATATATAGTTTCATTTATATGATTATTATTAAATTTCTTGATTGAGTTTTGTTTTTTTTTTTTTGTTTTTACTGTCAATCCGTCTTTATACTGTTTATATAAAATCAATGTAGGTAATAAAAATTCGATTATTTTTGATATAAAAAATATGTTTAAGAACTAAACTCTGTTTTGTTGAGAATTAGAATTAGAAATATTGGGTTAATCTATACCGATATCCAGCTTTCTAACTTATAGTCGACCAATAATCACTAAATCACGGTACTACCATTAAAGCTTATAGTTTCTTAAGACGCTTTGCGACTTCATCTTTCAGTTGATTCAGCTTCAGGGATCAGCTTTCTCAATAAAGACGTCAAGTAATGAAGAAAAAAGAAGTGATTCAAAACGATTTTTTTTTTATGACAATTTTAGCTGAGAAATGACAAGAATATGTAATTGTAACCCCAACCGTATTTTTATTATTTAAATACACCAAATATATTATTATTTAGTTTTTCATATTATTGTAAAATTTTTATTATATTTCTTTTAATATGTGATGGTTCAAAAGTTTAAATTAAAAGAAAAACAGAAAACATATAAAAAGTAAAATGTTTGTATATTTGCCGAATAAGTTAATATATTTTAAATGTTGTTAGTATATATAGAGACAGGAAAATTTATACATAAAGTAAAATTTTAAGTTAGTCAATTGGTTTTTTTTTTTTTTTTTTTTGTTTTATCTTTCTAAGTTTTTATAATAGTAATAATTTAAATATTTAAAATTCTGTTTGTTTTAAATTTCCTTGTTTGTCAATTTTCCCTTTATATTAATATTAATATTTTTTTTTTTTTTTGCTTTAATCTTAACTTTTGTTATAATAAAAGAACTTTAAGGTTATAAAATATAAATATACGAGTTTTATTTTTAAAGTGATGTAGTAAAATATTATTTGATAAAATGTTAAGTGGGTTGAATCTATATAATATTATATTCTCTACACTTTTCAATTTTGATTTTTTAAGCAACTGTTTTAGTGTTTTATAATATATGTAAAAAAAAATATAAATGTGCAATTGCATAACAGGTAATTGAAAATTAATAACCATATTTAAATGTTTAAAAAAAATTATTAATATCATATTTTGATTTGATATATATTAAATATGAAAATAAAATTGTTAATATATAGCTGTAACAGATTTATTTTATAGTTTGTCATAAAATTCACAACCTATCGTAATTGTATAGACACTATTAATTTAATATACCTTTTTTACTTTAACTAAAAAAATTTTTATATCAAGTGAAGATTTATTTTTAATTTAAGTCAAAATATTTTTTTACTTTAATTGAAAATTTTTTACTTTAAGATATTGAAACATTTTTATTTTAAATGAAAACTCCTTACTTCAGTATATTTTATATAATACCTATATGTATATTTAATTTACATAATATATATACATATATATGTATTTTCTTACTTTAATTGAAGACATTTTTACTTTATTACAAATGTTTTCACTTAAAATAAAAAATCTTCACTAAAATTAAAAATGTCTTCACTTAAAGTAAAAATGTCTATATACTTTAAGTAAAAATCTCTTCACTTAAAATAAAAATATCTGCAGTTAAAATAAAGAAATATATATTTGTACTTCATACATAGTCTTGAAACCACTATATAAAACTGTAGTTAATATTTTCTTATATTATAACTAAACTTGAATCGTATTTCGTGCACTATTTAAGAATCAAACAAATTTCTATAATTACTTGTTATAAATTAAACAATATTCTAATGTTGAAAACTTTAGAATAAAATAGTTTCCACCTTTTAATACCATAAATCGATAATTAAATTTTAAAAAAATATTTGAAATTTTTTAAATAATATCTATATAATTTATTAGTGTTATAAAACCCTCAAAAAAAAAAAAAAAAACTGTCAAGAACAAGCAGCATTAAAAATATTAATTAAAATAATACTGTCTATAGTTGAGTAAGTTAATCCATTCTATACTATAAATTTTATTTATTTATCCTTATATTAATTTTTAAAAAAAAATACATAATTTTAAAAATAAAATGTATATATATAGTAAAAATAAATAAACACGAACTTTATAAATTTTTTTTTTAACATTTAATACAAAAAAAAAAAAATATTATTTTATATTAATAACCTAAAAAAAAAACGAATAAAATCATTTTTATACATCATTTCTAATTAAATTTAATATGTTTTCATATTAGATACTTATATATAGGGACTCACACTAAAATTTATCGAAAAAAGAATATTATTTCCATTACCCACCTTCCATAATATTTAAAAATGCATTTTTTAATTTATTTATTTATTTATTTTTTTTTTTTTTTAACTTTCCCTGAATGTTTTTCTCTATTCAATCCTTCTTAGAGTTAACCTTGTTCTTTCACTTCTTTTTTTTATGTTCATTTAAATTATAGAGCATCATTCATACAACTTGAGAATTCGATTCAAAATTTTTATTTTCTCTCCTATGATTCTTGAAAAAATTAAGAGGAAATAAACGAGAACCCCAAAACAAAAAAAAAAAAAAACAAAAAATTATGAAAGATTCCCGGATATATGCATTTTAATAATAATTCATAATGATTATGATAGCTCTCATATGTTGTCAAAGTATCAAATTTTTCACTTCCAGAAGTTTTTTTAAAATTCTTAGATAAAATGAAAAAAAAAAAAAAAATTTAAAACACTAAAAATTGGGTGATGATGCTTATTTATTTGTGGCGTCAGTTAATCCATTTATCCCTTTCATTAATAATAATAATAATAATAATAATAATAATAATACATGAGGACAACGAGAAGAACTTGAATAAACATACATATATGTATATGTATAAGAACCACCAACCAAATAGTGAGTGCATTAACCGAAATTAAAAAAAAAAAAAAAAAAAAAAAACTAAGAGTATATTAGTGATGATTTATGAAATATCACCCGCACATGCTTTTTTCTTTTCATTTTATCAAAAATTACATAATCATCATCATCATCTATATATAATGATAATCATATTACAAAAAAATTTTCAAACAGATGGGTTTTAATTTTTTTTTTTTTGTTTTTCTTAATAATTTTTAATAAATACCTTTTACCCATTGTTCATATTAAATATTATATATTATATGGATCCCATTTTATATATTTACATCTGAATTTATTCAAATTTTTTTTTTTCCTCAAAAAGGTGATTAAAATTAGACACACTGGTTTTTGTTTTTGTTTTGTTTTTTGTTTTTTTTTGTTTGTCTAGTGATGGAATACCAATATGGACAAATGTGTTATACATTGAAGATCAGAAAAAAAAAACAAAAACAAAAACAAATAATATGAAATATTAAAAAATGTAGAAATTTTAAACCTAGAACTATTTTTTTTTTCTAATGAACAACTGGAGAAGATCCACAGCTCTAAAATAAATGGGGTGATATATTTTAAATGATTGTATTTGAAAGCAAACATACAAAAACTAGAAATTTATTTTAAATAATTTCATTTTTTTTTTTTTTCAAATATAAAAAAAAAAAAACCAGGAAATAAAACAAAAAATAAAAACAAAAAATTATAATTTCAGAAATTAAGCACCTGGTTCCATTAAAAAATGAAATACTAACTATGTGTACTTTGAAATTTTTTAAAAGGGTTTTTGTTTTCTATTATCTTTTATTTTTTTTATAAGGGAAATTCTATATTGCATCTCTTTTGGAAAATTGTCTCTCAAAGTTAATGTATATTATATTATTTTGATATATGCATACTTATATAACAAGTATTAATCTAATATTAATGTTAGGTTATGTTTTTCTATATTTTACTCATTTATATTTCTTAAAGAATTCCAAATATAGACAGGATAATTTGATAGATTACTGACAGTTAAAAATCTTAAGTTCAACTAAGATTATGAAGATCTCATCATTTCACTAGAGTTATAGCGTCGAATTATATTAATATTAGATATTAAATCAATTTTGGAAATTATATAATTGCAATTAGTTTTAATTGAGGACCAAAATTTGTTTACAATAAATAATATAAATTAATCTTCTTCAGATAGGTATAGATACTATGATGCTAAATTTTTCGATACTATACTTATAACAATAATAAAAATAAATAAAAGCTTCTTAAAAACTCTTACATAATTGTTTGTAATGTGGGTTCACATTGATTTGTATTGTAAAAGGATTAAGACGTACAAATTTTTTTCTGATTATTTATTTTTTTTACAATTTTTTTTTTTTGTAGTTAATTTCCTGCTACATAAATGTAACAAGGAAATTACACAGCGTTTCCCTTTCAGGCGCGGATCTAAATATCGTAAGTGGGAATTATTCTTCCGACGTGTGTGAGATTCGAACTCACACTCTGTGGCTGTTTACAACGTATGTCATACGCTATTATTCACTAGGCCACCGAGGCTCCTTTTAATAAAAATATTATAAATATTATATTATATACAAAAAATACTCGAATAAATGATAGATTGGTATAAATGAAATATATTGAAAATAAATTACTAAGGTAAGTTACAGAACCTTCTCTAGAAGTTACTCAATTTTTTTTTTTTTTTGTTTTTCTCAAGGAAGATTGGAATCTTTCAAAGACTGTCAGTCGGACTCTTGATATTTTCGACCTCTTGATGACTGACCAAAACACCTCATTCTTTAGCGAATATAATTGGCATAAAACTCCTCATTGACAACACAGTATATGTATTAAGTCGTAGTGATAGTAAAAGACAAAACAGGGATGTGGAAACTTTAAATTAGGTCGATAAATTAAATCGAAACTGTAACGTATAAATGAATTCGCTTATTATTATTATTATTTTGTTATCAATTTTTTTGCTATCAGGTGTCAAAATATGAAAATTAATTTATCCGAATTCGTCACCAATAAAGCAGTTATAAGAACTCACTTTAGATTTTTTTTTTCTGTAAAGTGATCGAATTCTAAATGACATCTTTTGATGAAGCACTTAAACGAGTTTTTCTTATGAATCACGATTTAAAAGTTACCCTTTTTTTGTTTTTCTTTCTAAGAGAACACAATCTATCGTTACATAATAACAATCTGAAACAATTTAACAGGTTATAAAATATACATTAATACTTACTTCTAAATGATAACATATTTTTCCAATTATTCCAATATTAGGTTAGCAAAACTCTTTTATCAACGAAATATTCTTCAAATTATATAGACATTAAAAACCCTTTATCAATGAACAAAATTATTACCTAATACTAGGTAAGCATTAAAACATTTATTTGGACTTTAATACTTAAAATTCAACAAATATTTATATCTTATATTAACTTTTAATAAATAACAAATAATTTTTCCAAACATTTTTCTGTGTCCATTGTTTTTTTTTTTTCATTTTTATTATTTCATAGAATATATTTTCTGTTTTAATCGAAAAATTTACTACTTCCTGGAGTTATAATATTTAAAATTCCAAATATGAACAAGCAGTAAACAATCATACAATTTATTACAATTACTTAATTAAACTTATATAATATAAAATTTTTATTTCTTAATAATATCAGAATAAACAAACCATTAAATAATTTCTTCTTCTTTTTCATTTTCTTATACTATTTTAGTCAATAAATCTTAAATAACTATACTTAGGATAAACTTTGTAACAAAAATTTTCTTTAAAACTTATAATAAACTTTAAAGAAATTTTATACATATTATATTCCCACACAAATATGACACTATTTGACTATATTTTCATATTATTATATTTAAAATAGAAAAAAAAAACTATAACCTTAACGATTTATATAATAAATATTCATAATACATAAGTATTAAGTATATATATGTATACTATACTAGTATATACTCCTTGTCATTATCCTATAACATAAAAATATCACATCTCTATTTACTATTTCTATTTTTCTAATTTTTTATATTTAAACTTATTAGGAATGACATAAAAAATAGAAACCACAAAAACAAAAAAAAAACAATACTAAATTACAGTCCAATTATCAATAAATCCTATTTAAACATCCATAATTTTTCTATCTTCTTTTTTTTTTTTTTTTTCTTTTCTTTTTAAACAGTGGCCAAACAACAAATATGATCCTATTCAATTCGTAAACTTTATTTAAAATCCATATACATATATACACAAATATATATACATATATACAATACACAATATAAATATCATTTCTGATGTAACAAAACAATCATTTTAAATATAATGGTAATAGGAACCTACAACCTGTCTTCATTATTAAAACAAATTTATATTTTCATTTAATAAAACAAATTATATATTCTAACATATACTAACTATATATACTATATAGTATATATATTACTATATTAGTATATATATTTATATTTTATACTTATATATATATATAAACTTGTTGTGTTCAATTTAAAACAGAAAAAACTTCAAAAATAGACTTTTTCTTTCTGAACTCTTCAAATCTTGTTATTTTAACATTTTGAAGTTAATAAACTACAAAACAACAACAACAACAACAACAACAACAACAAAACTTTAAAATTTACTACCACGTATCAATTCAAATAGTTCAAGGAAAGGTTTTATAAAATTTTATTATATAGTTTACATACAAACTGACACAGGACAAAATAAAATGTTATATATGGGAACTCCCATTTACAACAGAGTGAATATTCGGACAAAAATATATATATAGAAATCAAATAAATTGAAATTAAAACGAAAAAAAAAAAAAACAAGAGTGTTATCCTTTTAACTTTTTCCTGATACTAATTTAAATGGTATATATATATTTATATTTGTATATATATTAATATGTTGTTCTTTTATTCTTATAATAATATTAAGAGATTTTTGAAAAAGACAAAAAATAATACAATATTAAAAATAGAGTCAGCAAAGAATTAAATAAAAAACTTTAAAGAATTAAATGATTATTGTCTAACTATACATAACGCAATCAGGCTGAAACAAGCAGGATAACTTTTGTAAAATATAAACGTTAAAGTATAACAATAATTATCAAAAAATACCAAAAATCAATTAGATCTTTAAGCTAGTCGTTAGTGCACAATTAGAATCACCTTAGTAACATGAGATAACAAGAAAAGAGCTTATAGAAAAGCTTTTAAAAACCTTCAATTACATTTCAAATTGAATTGTGAAGGATTAAACTAAAATGGAAGGAGAGCACAGAACAATTACACTCTAATATTCGAAGAAATCAGAAAGTCAGAAAACACCATTAATAGTAAAATCATACAGATAAAATTAACTTCGAGGTTGTAATAATAATTGAAATTTTCTAGGCTTCCATATATTTATCACACTGCGTAACATAACTTTGTAACTAATCCTAGCGAACGCTTTCGTCTTAGGATTACACAGTAAATTTATGTGATCTATGATCTTAGGACATGTGCTGATTTAATAACTTACATATAATTTTCTTTTAAATATATGTATTTGTTTATTGATCATTATAAAACACCTTAAAATATTAAATTTAAGTCCAGATTGTTTAGAAGAGATGAATAATAAATCATATTAATTGGTATTTTAAAATATAAAGAAAATTATTTAACCAAAAAACTTCATTTCGAATATTAGCATCTTTACAATTCTTTCCATTCACCACAAATATAAAGAAAGTTAAGACAGAAGAAAGATTATATTTAAGAAAAAAAAAAAAAAAACAAAAGAAGTTAGCATTCCATTCCAATATTACTATTTTCTTTTTATTAAAATAAAATTTCAACTATTCAAATTGTATATATATACATATTATATTATGTAGTCAAACTTAAATACATACATTTATATAAATTTATTTATAACATTTATATTGTAAATCTATAAATATAGATATTTAAAAATAAAACGACCACACCTGTGGTTATCATTGTAGGTCTATATTTCTCTCCATCAGTATCAATTGTATTAATTTTTTTTTTATTTCATTTATTTAATTCTTAATCGAGAGACAATCAAAACAATAACAACATTTAACAACAACAAAAGTGACAGAATTTAAAAAAAAAAAAAAAAAAGTAATCTCTCCCTGTTGTAAATATAATTCTATATGTGCAGTACAATTGCTGTATGCTGTGTGTTATGCTGCACGCTTTATATACTGCCGACTCTGTCACTTTACTTTTTATATAGAAATACAGGTTACAAATAATAAAATTAATACTTAAACACAAAAAAAAAAAAACAAAAATTATAACTAGATGCAATATAGCTCTAAATTCATAAACAACAACAACAACAGCAACAACAATAATCAAATAAAAATTGTTTTAACGCTCTGCTACAATAATATACCAGCAAGAACATAAATGAAACCTGGTCAAAACAACGTCGCTAGCTTTATTTGATTATCTTTCTGTTTTTATTTTTAAATTTTTATTTTTTTTATTTTTATTATTTTATTCTTTTCTTGATTCATTGTTGTTCTCGTCATTATTTTGACCACCCACTCCTCTATCCTATTCTGAAAAAAAAAAAAAAAATATGAATATCTTTATATATAGATTATGATTACTTTTATAGGAGACATACATAATTGTATATCACTTATAATGTCAAGTACAATATTAAATTTTAAAATTGATTTCAATTCTATTTCATTAACAATACATTGCAAAATCAATTAAGATGTGTTTTGATGGAGAACATCTTTAAAAATATGTACAAAAATAAGAACATTTTTTTTTCGAAGAGAATTAAAGTTGAGCTAATGATAACTGTATGTGTATCTTCGGAAAATGTAATGTAAATAATTGTAAAACAATTTATAATTATAATAGTAGAAAATTTTAAACAGTACCTAATAAAATTAAAAATATGAGAATGACACTATGGAACAAGTAACTATAATATTTAAAAAGGTAAATTGGGAACCTTATCTCTTCTTATATTCAACTAAAATCTTTTCACAAAGATCCACTAGAATTTTTAGTGGTTTCGATATTTGCCTTTACTTTTTGCGTCAGCATCAATACTTTTTTAAGTCACGTATATGTCAATTTATTTAGACATATGTATAAATTAAGAAATAATTGCTTTAGTTGATAAATATGTAGATATCCTAAAAAGTAATAGTCTTTTTTAAACTATAAGCTAATATTAAAAACAAAAATCTGGACACATTTAACTTAATAAAACAAAACAATTTTGAATAGTTTATTAAAGAAAAGAAATCTTTCTTATTTGCGCAAAAATGTCAATTTAAATTTATTTTAAAAACTAATTTTTAAATGTTGAAAATTATATTTAATTGTATAAAAACATATTAGACATAAACTATTCACTCCAATTAAAAATGATTAAATTTTTGGTTAAGATGCCTTCATTTCTTTAACAAAATTTCAATAAAGCAGAAGACAATACTTAATTTTATCAGTATAAAATATAATAAAAATGATAATAACATAAATTGCAGCTTTATGATTTTGATAAGTTAGAAAATATGATAAAAATTACATGTTAATAACGGTTTTAATGCATAAATTACAGATATTAAAAAAAAAACATTGAAAATATCAATATCTTTCGACTTTAAAAGATTACAAATATCCACAACTATTTATGTTAGAATAATGTTTAGAAATATTAGATCAAAAGCTCACACTTTTAGCTGTGTATCGATACCTAAATGAATCTTGTATGTTCTACATGGGCTAATATATTATTATATTTTTAGTACCCCTCTCCAGAACAATAATTTGTTTCTTTCAACTTCACCGATCACTGTTTTCTTGGCTATCGACTTCACGCCAATCTGTAAGTTCGGAAATTATATCAACAGGAACCTTTTCTATATCAGTCCTAAAGAAAAAAAAAAAAGAAATCATGTTATCTATCCAAAAATACTATAAAAATATCAATCAATCAATCCAAAATATAACTAGTAGAAAATCTATACTGAATCCCCACGAGCAGTTTTAATTACTTAGAAGATTTAATTCAAAGTACTTAGTATTGCTAGCCTTTAATTAAAAGAATAAGAAGGCAGTCATCATTACGTCCTAACTTTATAGTCAAATAGATAGCAAAATAGACAGCTGTCACAAAACCGTTCTTGTCAAACATATTTAAAGAAAGATTATAACTTTTCCTATAACTGTATACATATCCTATTATTCCTATAAATGAAATGTTTAACGGTTTTTTCAACTATTTTATTATCAGCTAATTTTTATTTATTATTTTTTTTTTATTGCAAAACTTTTATACACAATTTTTATATTGGATTTAAAATTAAAAAGAAAAAAAAAACAACAATATCCGGTAAACAGGTGAATTGATTTGTAATTTATACTATATACAATTAGTAACATGTGCATATTATTGATATTAAATATAGATATGTTTACAATAATTTACATGAACACAAATATAAACAATCATTTAATAAAAAATATTTTTTTTATAGATTTAATATTTTATTGCAACAATTTTTTTTTTTTTTTTTTCTTTTTAATATAATTATTGTTTTTTATTATAATTTAATTTTTAATATCATGATTTCTTCCCACAATAACTATTAAAAAACAAAAAAAAATTGTACTTATAGCTATTTATCCGTATTTGGTAATGATAGGTAATATTTTATTCATTAAAAGTAAAACTTGTAAAGTGGTTAATTAATTTTAAATTAATTTGTTTTTTTTTTGCTTGTATACATAATAATGAAAGAAAAAGTTGTTTTTTAATGGGTAAAAAAAAATATTTTTTATTAGTTAATTATTAAATTAATTTTTATTCTATTATTGATTTGATTTTGATTTGATCAAAGAGGTTTTACTAACTTTCTGGAAACTTATAATTACAGAAATTTTTTTTTAAATCATTTTAAAAGAACCAAAGAACTCTCATATCAAGAATTTACTTCAAGCCTATTACTTCATAAAGTTATAATTGTTTACTAGAAATAATGCTATGGGTTATTGGAATGTGAGACCTTGTAATCTAAGATCAAAAGGCGAATCCATTTTATGTCAAATACATAATATGTAATTTAAAAGATTTAAAACATAAACACACGACTGCATTATATAAATATAGAATAAAATTAACAAAAATTTACTTAAGAAAAAACTTTTGGAAACTTGACGACATAATTAAAATTATAAAAAACTGATAAAGAATTTATTTATTTAATTAACTAATAAAGTGTAATGAAGTGTGACGGAATTTAAATTAGATCTAAATATGATCAAATATGATCGTTTTTTAGAGTTGTCAATTCTCATTACCCTAAGATATTTGTTTTATATTATTTTATAATAATTAGTTTTATACATTCTTTTTATAAGTAGTTAAGTTTAGCTTTTAATAATAAGAGAGATGTACAAAGCACTTTCACAAAAAATTATTCGATAAGTAAAAATAGCTTTTATTATTTCTTATTACATTTTTCAAAATCATTTTCAAAAATTTTGCTATAAGTTTCACTCTGTCTCTCTGTCGGTCCAAATTTTTTTTTGTATCACCTTCTGTTTAAGAGCTATTAGGAGTTTATAATTAAAATTTTGCTATTTTTGAACACCTAATAACTTAGGCACCTTTCTATTTCCTTATCGTCCCACAATGTATTATGTTTTGTTACATTAAAAATACTTTTATAAATATTTTAATTTTAATCACCTAACATTTTATTATTTATGTTTATTTGCATTACACTGTAATAATGCTTTTAGCACATTTTCCAAAAAAATTTTAAAAAATGTGCTTATATAGTTTATCCGTCCGTCTGTTTACAAAACTTCAACACCGTTAAAGATATAGAAAAAAACTTTTAACCATGGGTAGGTCTCATAAAAAAATTAATTTTATGGAGCAGCTTTTTCATGTAGCCCCATTTATTATGGACCTACAGCCCCTCAAACTTTGAAAAAGCGTATTTCTCATGTTCTGCTTAACATTTTTTCAATCTGAAAACGTCATTTGACAGGTATTTTTTTTTTTTTTGCCCTTGTAAAATACTATCAAAATTACACAATTTTTTTAAATTTACAGTTATGTGAAAACCAAATTTTGCAAGATTTTTCTACCCTCATAACTACGGAACGTTTTTAGATAGGGATTTGAAATTTTCAGACAAGAAAGAAATTTTAGAATTAGTACCTCAGAATTAAGTTACCTCAGAATATTTTTTTGTACCACCACCTTTATAAGCTATTAGGTCTCAAAAATTGAAAATATGCTATTTTTAGACACCTGTAACTTAGACATCTGTATAAATTTTTGTTCGGCAAGATATAAAAATTAAAGTTCCAGTAATATATTTTTACGTTTATTAACGGCTTTTCTTAGTTATGTAGGATTCCGAATTTAGAGCCTCTCAAAATAGCAAAAAAAAAGTCATATTTGCACATTTTTTTCTTATATGAAATTTTCAAATTTTGATGCAAGTCACAATTCTAAACAATTTGTATTGTTTTTTGCACTTTTAAATACAATTGGTTTACATTTTAGCATTTATATTATATTTTTTGTTTCGAATTTCAAAATCAACAGTAATAATTTCAATTCATTTGTATGGTTTTTTAGACTAAGTTTCAGTTTCTAATTACTCTGCTATGTAACTACTGGTCAAGATGATGAAACGCAAATGCATTTTTGCTTATAATTTTATTATAATCAAATTTCAATTACAATTTGATAAAACTTAAAAACTTTAAATTTTATGATATTCTAATCTTATTAAAAAATCAATTCAAACTTAATTATATTGTTAACAATATTATTTTCAAAACATTCTGTAATACAATCATTCCTTCATCAAAATAATAACTATGGTACCCAAAAGAAATAAAAAAATAAAATTCAATTATATCAGTTGTACTACTACTATAATATGTTGCCATAAATATCACTAAAATATTCTTTGACAAGTGCAAAAAAGATCTATTAAAAATGTCTATTATAATAGTGAAAAAAATTATTTTTAACTTTTATATTAAACATTTACCGAAATTTATGAGACGATATTGTGGTACTATAAATTTTTTTGTTAAATTCTAAAGAATTCTAATTCACGCAATATTAATTCATTATAATTAAACATATTCCACCTTTTTTTTTTCTTTTTCTTTTTTTTTTTTTTTGTATACCATAAAATTGAATTACAAAAGAAATCGAAATAATGTCCGAAATTTAAAAATAAAGGTAGCCAAAAAGGAGTCACAAAAAAGGATCATATATAACAATAGAATTTTTGAATAGTGCACATTTCAAATTGAATAGAAAAAATTTTGTGCATTTCTGAATGAAATCTTAAATCTATATACATACATATACATATGTATATTAATATGTATACATGTATATACAAAGTCTGAATCATTTTGATCATTGAATCAATGAAAAATTGTAGGTGGACTCGTTTTATTTTTATTTCTTATATACAATATAGAAATACAATTCAATTCATTGAATCACATTGAATCAATGTTAAAAGAAAAGAAAAAAATAGTTATATTGTTTAGAATTAAAATGATTTGTATATATACACTATTAGAGAACAAGATTCAATTTTGATTATTTTTTAAAATGATTTAAAGATAAACAGTAATCGATTTTAAGATTGAATTTTTTTTAAGGTATACCTATAAATAGTCAAATATTAAAATATAACAGGTACACAACAGTTAATAAATAGTTGAAAATTAATTTTTTTCTAAAAAAATTCACATTTCACACATTTTGTTTTTTGTTGTTTTCTTTGTTGTAATTTATGAGTTTGAAATAAATATCTGGTTCAAATTTTTATTTATTTTTTTTTTTATTCGTGAAATGCCCAAATAAATAGTTTTTCTTCTTTATAATTTTTTCAAAAGAATTTAATAATACCAGATTCTTCGAATTGCATTCTTTGTCCACAAAAAAAAAAAAAAAAAAATAAACAAAAAAAAGACAAAGATCGGATTTAAGTATTAACAATTTTTCTTTTACTCTTTTTTTTTTATCATTTTACAAGTGTTTCTTTTGTTCAAAATAAAATACAATTATAATATAATCCTTCTCTTTCTAACAGAAGATAATGAAATTTTTCTTTTTTTTTTCTTGATGTGAGATATCTTAAGATTCATCCATATACGTATATATACAACTTAGCATATGAGAAATGTGTTTTATTTAAGTACGTACCTATATATGGATAAATTCATTTAAACTTTTTTTTTTTTTTTTTTTTTTAAAACAGAAGCTAAGTTTTCAACATTGCGATATAGAATTTAAAGTTACTATATAGAATTTATTAATATTTCACAGTACTTTAATGTGTTATCTTATAGATCTTTAAGATTCAAATTAAAGGGTTCTCTATGTTGATAATAAAAACCATTTTTTTTTTCTTATATATCTCAAAATAACTTATTATTCCCAAGGTATTTTAAATATTAAAATTTTTCCTTTACTTCTTTTAAAACAACGATAATTATTATATATACAACGATAATTATATATATATACACATTTCAAAGTGATATCAGTCGGTGGTCATTTAGAAACCTTAGAAACAATTATTATTATTATTTTTTTTTTTTAAATTAAAATTAAACTGATCTAATTTTCTTCATCATATAATATATATATGTATATGCATAATATTATTATATTTGTACTAAAAATTTTATTTTAAAACGAAACCGACAACAATTTTTTCGAATATTTTAACCATATAAAAACTGTCAACATTATCATCATCTCAAATGACGCTATTGTTTTATAAAGACCAAAAATAAAAAATAAAAAAATGCGACGTGCTTTAACTCAATTTAAAGAATACAAAATGTAAATTTTATTTTTTTTTTTAAATTTACCTTTTAATTCAAAAAAGGGTCATAATTTTATTTATTTATTTTTTTTTTTAAAGTAACAAAAATAAAACAGATTCATTTTTGACGGATATTTGTCAACATCAAAACTGTCATATAATAATTTGTATTTTGGTTTGAAGTTTGAACTATATTATATTGTACAATGTACATCTTACATCTTAGATAGAACACAAAAAAAAAAAATAAAACAAAAAAAAAAACCTGTGAAAATTAATAATTTGGATAGAATAAACTTGTCATACGTTTATTGAAATTTAAAAAAAACAAAAACTGAATGTCAATACAAATTTTTAGGGATATATTTGTCAGTGAAGATTATAGGATTTCAACAATGATTTTAAAAATGATGTTCCTGTTAACTAATGTGTTCCTAATCTGTTCCCATCAAAATGATTTGTAAACACGTAAATGATAAATATCGAAATTCGATAATGAAAATGAATTAATACGGAAATTTAGGATAACTATAGGCAATAATTATTATTTAAATGGAATCTACAAAACATTTTTTTTTTATTTTTAAAACTTTTGTTAATTATAATCGGAAGGAAAGCATTATTTTAACTTATCAGAGCAAGTACTACCAAATCAATTAAAATCTTACCTAATATTATCGATTTTTTTAATTGGAAGCGCACATTTGTTTTTTAATAGATGAAAATTCCGAGATCTTATTTCTAAGAACAATTTTAGTTAAAATAAGTTCCACATTTATATAGTTCCATAATTAAATAATTCCATATTTTACATAATACTACAACATATTCAATTTTATATCACTTTTAAAAACTTCCTTTTAAGACACTGGTCATTTTATTTTTTTAAATCATAATGACAATTAACTTTTCAACTTAAAACTAAAACAAAAAAAAAGGATATTTTTCCTAATTTAAAAATCATATCTATCTTAAAATACTTATAATCACTACAGTAACAGAATTGAAAATCCTTAACAAAGTCTTTTGGTTATTTTTAAAATTTCCAATTATCAAACTTAAAACTATTGAAATGGATTTATTTTTATTTAATTTACAAATATTTACAGAAAATACATATATAATATTTCTATTTGGATCCTTTTCTTTATTCCTTGCGAGCTCTTTAAATTGTGATCTAGCGGTATGCAGACCTTAACAACATTCCAACCTTCATTTCCGTGATTTCTACAAAAAATATATACCATCAAAACTATCAAGACTTTTTAAATAAAAAAAAAATAAAATTTTTCAGCATTTAAAATTTTTAAACGTTTATTTTACTGTCATAATACCATTCTGAAAATACAAGTTACGCTCTCAAAATTATAAAATAAACCATTAAATATCATCCTATTAGAAAAAACAAAAAAAAAACTTTTTTTCTTCTTATTCTGTTTCTTCAAAACCATCGCAATCTAACCTTACATTTATTTTCCACTTGTATTACTTACAAATTATGACAGGTTGTTATTTTTGTTTTGTTTTTTTTTTTTTTGTTTTTTTTTTTTTTTTTTGTTTTTTTTTTTGTGAACAAATTATGCCGAAAAACTTTTAAACAACTAACTCTCTTTGAATATTTATTTATTATACATTTTATACACTATAACTAAAAGTTTTACAGACATTTTAAAAACAAATTCAAAAGAACAAATTAACTACTTCGTTTAAAATTGTTCTAAGAATTTGGGTCTGTTTTTATGAATTCATTTTTTTCTGATTGTTTTAATTTTTGTTGTTGTTATTCTTTTTGTCAGATTAAAGAGAAATCGCCATAAAGGCTAGGAATTTTCTTTTTAAATTTTTTTTTTAAAACATTTGCCATTATTAGCAAAAACATCAGTACATAATGTTTTTTTTTTTTCATAAAAGATACATGAACCTAAAATCTCTATAAAAATCCAACCACCATACAACAAAAAAAAAATAAAAATAAAAAAAGGGTTTATGACCACATTTTATATGTAACAAGTTAATTCCACCTGATATAAATATAATCAACAAAAAAAATTATGTAAAGTGAAGATGCAAAGTGGTAAAAACAAAATATAAAAAAAAAAACAAAAACACAATATTTAATGGGGGTCTTCACATAAACATTAAAAAGGTGAAATAAATAAAATTTAAATTAAAATTAAAATGAAACAAAAAAAAAAAATCAAAAAACTAAAAAACAAGATTACTATTTATATATTAATTAGAGATTGTATAGTGATTATAGCCTTGACTTTACTAATTTTATAATGAAAACTGGGTTGTTGTAAAAATGTTTACCTTTTCCTATAACAATGAAAATTGTATAACAAAAACAAAGAGTAATAAACGTGTTAGTTTAAGCGAAAGTAATGATTTAATTAAAAAAAAAAAAAAAAAAAAAAACGTTTTTATTATAAGTGTTAATCTTAAATTTGTGTTAAACAAATATTTATGTAATAAAATAGGTAAAAAAAAAATTTATTAAAGAATTAATTGGAAGAAACAACTTGGGTGACAAATTTTTTGAGAAATTTTTCAAATCATATACGTATAATATTGAGTATTATTAATTTTTCATGAAATAGCTGTGCTATAGTTAATAATGTTAAGTACATTTTTTTTATGCTGGATTCACTACTTCAGTACATTTGTTCCGAACTATTTTTTTAAAAGATAATTCTAACATGAACAAAAAATAATTTAGACAGGAAAAAATGTTACTCTGCTTTTTCTGTCGTCTAATAATTTTTTTTTTAATGTGAGAAATGTCAAAAACATTAAAAACGAGGAAGAATACAGTTGACTTTGTCAACTCTTAGATACCCGTACGAACCGTTAGTATGTTCACAGCCTGTCACTCTGCTTACAATATTATTTTTTTAATATTTTAGTATTTTAAAATAATTTGGGTGAATTTTATAATTTCTAGAACTATGGGTTGTACATATATTCAAACTATATGTTTATATGTACATTCTTCAAAAGCAGATTCTAACCTTCCACATAACGATTATCAATCCAAAACTTTTTCAAATATTCTATAGTACCATTTAATACTAAGCGGTAAATGTATATTAAATTTACTAAGTACAAAACAGTAAATATAATTTTAAATATTATATTATATTATATTTAAATATTCCATTGACAGAATAATTTCTTATAAGTACAATAAAATACATATGTGTATGTAAATACGGCGCTATATAATATACATCTATACTCTTATCATTCATTCACTAGTGACATATACGATATGTAAATAAACATTATATTATATAAGTATGTATGTATATCAATATCATATAAATAAAAATTCTTCAAGTAACCGTTATGTTGTATATTTATTTACATTTTTATGTACTGCGCATTATATCCTCAACAATTTCAAATTATCGAGTAAAACAAAATGGAAAAAATTCGTTTTAAAGAAATTTGTTAGAAAATTTGAAAAAATCAAGTAACACTTTCGTCAATTATAAAGTAACCCTATATTATTAAAAAAAGTTGTTAACAGAAATAAAAATATAATGTTGGAGCTTTAATTTTTGTGTATTACTTCAAAAAAATTTTAACAGGTGTTCAAGTTACAGGTGTTTAAAAATAGGAAATTTTCAGTTTTTGACCCCTTACAGCTCCTAAACGGGGGGTGATACAAAAAAAATTTCTGAAATGACTCATACTTATTTTTAAAGATCTAACATCTGTCAAAATTTCAAGTTTCCAACTTAAACCGTTTAGAAGATAGAAGGGTTGAAGGATTTTGCAAAATTTTAGTTTCACATAACGGTAAATTAAGACACCGTATGCCACAAAAATATATTTATTGTATATATACTTTTAAAGCTAATGAAAGTAGTAATCGTTTGGCGTTTTCAAAATGAAGATATACTTTATACAACTTGTGCTATAACAATTTAAATATAGAGCTTTTTTGAACCTTTGGGGAGCTGTAGCTCCGTAACGGGTGGGGCTACAAAAAAAAGTTATTAAAAATAAAATTAATATTTTTGTGAGATCTATCAGTAGTTAAAATTTCATAGCTCTATTGCAAAAAAAATGTGGAGATCTAAAAGTTAGGTGTTCGAGAGCTACCCTAAGGCTTGCTCCAAACTCAACCAAAAAAAATAGGGAACCTACAAATTACTCCAAAAATATTTTGTGTAAATTTCAAGATTCTAGCTTTCTTAGTTTTTGAGTTAGCGTGCTGACGGACGGACGGACGGACGGACATGGCTCAAAAGTCTTAGAATTTTTTTCTGATCCGCTCCATACCTTTGAAGGTATATCTAGCTCGCTTATTTCGAGGTGTTACAAACGGAGGAGTAATTTTATTATACCCGATCCTATCGTACGGGTATAATAACAGCAAAAAAAAAAAATAGTTAAATCAACTTTTGTTCCAGAAAGAAAAAAAAGTTATAAACGTTTTTTAAAATTGAGAGAATTCAAATTTCCATATAAATAAGGTAGAATGTAAACCAATGCTTTTTAAAAGCGCACATTTCTAAAACACAATACAAACTGTTTAGAATTGTGACTTGTACAAAAATTTAAAAATTTAAAAAATAAAATTTAAGAAATTCTTTGCAATAAGAAAATATGTGAAAATAACACTTTTCTGGAAATTTTGGGAGCTGTAAGTCCGGAACCCTTTATAACTAAGAAAAACCGTTAACACACGTAAAAATATATTACTGGAGCTTTAATTTTTATGTCTTGCCGAAGAAAAATTTGTACTGGTGCCTAAAAATAGCAAATTTTCAATTTTTCAGCCCTCTTAAACAGGGGGTGGTGCAAAAAAATATTCTAACGAAACTTATACTAATTCTAAAAGTTCTTTCTTGTCTCAAAATTTCAAGCCTCTATCTAAAAGCGTGCCGGAGTTATGAAAGTAGAAAAATCATGCAAAATTTGGTTTTCACATAACGATAAATTTAAATACTAAATTTAAAAAAATTGTAAAATTTTGATATTAATTTATAAAGTTAAAACACCTGTCGTTAAAAATACCTGTCGCATGACGTTTTCAGATTGAAAAAATCTTAAGCAGAACATAAGATATATGCATTTAAAAATAGGGTTTTTTCAAAGTTTGAGGAGCTGTAGCTCCGTAATGGATGGGGCTTCATAAAAAAGTTGTTCTACAAAATTATTTTTTTTATGAGACCTACCCATGGTTAAAAATTTTTTTCTCTATCTTTAACGGTGTAGAAGTTTTGTAAACAGACGGACGGACGGACAGAGTGAAACTAATAAGCATATTTTTTCAAAAATTTTTTGGAAATGTGCTACAAACATTCGCAAGCACGGGTTCGGAACAAATGAACTGAAGCAGTGAATCCAGCATTATTCTAACGCATCAGTAATCATCAAACTTAAGATCGCCGTAGTGATTAGGGAACTTTCAAATGTAAAAGAGATCAGCAAAGGAGAAAAAAAAGAGTAAATCAATGATAAATAATAATGATAAGAATTAAATTTTAGATGAAATTACTTACTACACATAAGTATAAATTCTTTTAAATTCTTCTCTTCTCTTACATAGCCTGATGTAGCTCATATAATAACTTATACTAATATAATAGATTTGAGATTTAAAATAACTTATGACGGAGGGTAGGTAATAAGTAAAATACTCCTTAAACAAAATATTCTTAGTTTAAAGAAAGGTAAAAAATTTATTGATTGATATATAGCTTGGAAATTTTTTTAGAATTTACATTTCATTAAGTAAATTTTATTCAATTCTATTCTCTTCTCTTAAATTCTTTATTTTTTTTTTTTTGCTAGCGTTAACCTAAAGGTGATGACGCAATGGTCGCGCCGCTTCTTGTTTGTAGCGCCGCATTATAAATAAAATATAGACCAACTGCTAGCGTCGCTTTATGATTAACAACCAATATAAAATTAAAAAAAAACAAAAACATTTGTGGTCAACGCGAGTAAAAGTAGAAGGTTGCTCTAGCGTCGCTTTTCTATTTGGCCAAGCTCCATTTAAATCAATGTATTCTACTTAAACGTCAAAGCGACGCTAAAAACGACGCGAACATTGGGTCATCATCTTAAGAGTTAAATTTATTGTATTCTCTTTTAAATTCTCTTTTTATTGTACGCTTTTCGCTTTTTTTCGATATCTACTTGTTTTCTGATATTTATGGTGAAGATTCGTTCTGTTATATTACCCTTCCATGAAGCTCTAAAATATAAAAAAAAAAAAAGTAATTAAAAAGTGTTTTAATAACATAGTCGTTCAAAGCCTGTGAAAATTAAGTATACACATTCTGAATATAAAGGTAAATCATTTGAAAAACTGAAATAAAGGTCCAAATAGATGGCAAGTTATGTTCGGATTCATTTTTACGTACCTAACAATTTTTTCCATGCATCACCTTTCTTTTTTGTGGTCGGCCCAACATGTTCGCGAAAATGTTAAAAATTTTTGATATTTTGACGAACGTTTGAATTCGGTCGAAAATATTCGCTTGTGTATTGTAAAGGTACGTGTAACATTTGAAATTTTGTATGTAATTAGTCATAAAGTAAATATCGATAGTTAAGCATAATCGAAAAAAAAGTATGTAAACCGTATTTTGTCAAATAAGTTCTTACAAGAAAATCAAGTTCTTACGCTTGAAATTTCGGCTTCAAGTATAATGACAATTTATCAATTTAAAATAATTAAAATTTGTTTTTGCAGTATTATATATAAAACTTTTTGATTTATAAAAAAATTATTTTATACTTTTGAGTTTATTTAATAAAACATTAACTTTTAAACATTTTTAATTGAATTTTTATTATTTTTATTTTTAAATCATAATATGTAGATTAAATTGAAATATTTTAATTGTAATAATTAAAATTAAACACTAATCTCTTTGCATAATTAAAAATAATTTTTTTTTTTTCTAGATATTTAAAATACATCCTACTTTATTTAATAATTTTCTTAGAATTATTTTGAGTCGCCAAATAATCATATAAGAGTTTTATTTCCGAGGTCATAGCACCAATTTACATCGATTAGAACTAGAAAAAAGTAAAAGAAAAAAAATGAATTATTATATGTAAACATAATTTGTTTCTTCTAAATCCAGGTGTGTCTATATAAATTGAAAACAAATTATGTATATTTTTTTTTTTTTTATATAATATATATATATGTAATAAGAAATTAATTAAAAGAATTTTATTTTTTGTCAATATTATTAAAATATTTTAAAAGATTTAAAGATTTGCAGATCATAACATGTTTAGGTAACTAATCAACTAACTTATCTATCTATCTTAAATAGATCTAACTATAGTATCGAGCTTCGATAGATCTAAAAAATTATTTTAAAAAAATTTCTTCTTTTTATAGAGCAAGAGCAGAGCATTAATTGATTCCTTTTCTCCTTCATCTTTTCAGCTTCTATAAAAATCATATGAGGAAAGTTCATACCTTCGAAGCCGAACTTCTGATATGTTTGCCAATCCAAAAGTATTGCGTTAAAACCTCTATTATATATTACCGATATAGCGACAATTTAAGGATAAAAATCTAGTTTATCGTTTATATAACTATCGTTCTTATGTAACTATGGTTCTTATGTAACTATCATTACACGATAACTGAAAAAATGAAGTTTCTATAGAAATGTTTTGTTTTTTCTTTTTTTATGTGGACAGGAAATTACACAGCCTTTCCTGTTCAGACCTGGCTGTAAATATCGTAAGGCGAACTCTTACGACGTGTGTGGGATTCCACCCCACACTCCCTCGGTATTTACAGTTTTATACGCTCTTTCCCACTAGGCCACCGAGGCCCCCAAAAATGCTATGTATTGAAGAAATTTGGTTCCGAATAAAGTAAGTGGAAAGATTTAAAGAGACAATATATATTCAAGTAAAAGCTAATAAAAATAAAAAGATAACTGAAATATAATAATGATATATATATGTATAACTAAAAATGCTATACATTTAATGTGCCATTATTTTTATATATTTTTCGAAACGTAGAAATACCAAGTCCAATCCTTGAGATACAGTCATTTGGTCCTACGCGTGTACAACATTTACTTTAGAATTCCCATAAAATGTTCTTAATGAAAGATCGTACTAAAAAATATTAATTGAGTTTCTTTCTCCTCTACCAACAAGACACTTCTTTCAATTGTAAGATTTTTATTCTTATTAAAATTATACTATATGCATATATACAAATATATATCAAATTAGAACACCATTAATTAATTTAAATTGTATTCAAAACAATAATTTATAATTTACATTGTATGCAAATATATCAAAAATAGTACACAAATGTACAACAAATAACAACGCAAGAAAATCTCCAATACAAAATCCTTCATTTTTTTTTGTTTTTTTTTTTACATTACAAAATTAAAACATTAAAGACTCAAAATCACTCATAAATTTTAAGAAGTATTCATTTAATAAAAAAAAATTGCAAAAACAAAAAATAACGACATCATATTCATTTTTACAAAATACACTGATGTATATATGATTCAACATAATTACATAAAGTTTACCTGTTCTTTATACATATAATGTATGATACTTAAAATACATGTTATGTACTCTGTTTGTTCCTTTAGACAAAAAAAAAAAAGTAAACTTCACTATAATGTTCATATTTTATGATACACCCCATTCAATTTTTATTTTTGTTCATTCTTAAAACTTTAGATATTTTTTTTTTTTTCTAAAAATAAAAACGTCATATTTTAATCAAAGTTGTCCGCCTTAAATCGTATTCAGACAAATCGTGAAATTGAACAGGAAGAATATTAATTGGAAATTGAATATTTATTGGAAAAAGTTATAAATTAAATTAAAGGATTTAGTAGAATTTAATAATTTTTGTAACATATAATAAGGATTATAAAATTAAATTAGTTAAAAAATACAAAAAAAAAAACGAAAAAGTATAGTAAAATATACATATGTGGCATCAAACTTACTAAAACCTGTTAATTTAAATAATCACTAACATTGTTAATATTCAAAACGTACACAGAAGCAAAAATATGATAGGCACTTTTCTTCATCAGATGTCAGACAGTATGTCTATTTGATTAGGCTGTTTGAGACAGTTTTAATATAAGCGAAAAAATAAATTATTCGTTTTTTTACACATACCACGAATACAGGTACTAGAACATACATTATAGATTCACTTTATAGATTTTATTCAATACAAACATATACTTTTTGGCAGTGGTGATGAATAGATGCTAATTAGATTTAAAAAAAAGAAATGTCTATATTAATAAAACGAAATAACGAATGATGGTTAAATTAATATTTTAATATCAGACATTGAAAATTTTTAACTTCTATTAAAAATGTAAAACTGAAATTCTGTAAAAAAAAAAAAACAAAACAATTCATAGTTTATTTTTAGCTAACCACAAATCTTCCAAATCTTCTGCTGATACTAAATATATAGAATATAAACTTAATCGATTGAATTATGAACGTAACAGATGTTTATTATTTTCTCAATAGAATATAATATACATATATTATATGTACTCAATAAAATTTCATGGAAATTAACACTATCTAGTAAAATATTCCAAATATTATAAAGATCCACTTTAAATCAATAGGTCACTGAGAAGTGGGGATGGTTCCTATGGAAATAACTATTACTAATCTTCTCTTTCTTATCCCTTCTCTTTATAGTCTTTCTGAAAACATATAGGTAAAAAATGCATTCACGAAGTACAGAAACCGTTATTTCATAAAGTAGAACATTGACAGACAAAAGGTTCAACAAATGCAACTTTATCTTCATTTCCATGTGTTTTTAGAGAAGGTATCCATTGTGTATGCACTTCGGTATGATAACGAAAAACTAGCATTATGATCTGAAATGAAATATACAACTTAATTTCAATAAATTAAAACTAATATAATAGTCAACTTCTTTTACGATTTTAATTTTTTTTTTTTATATTTTTCCTAAAATATATACTTGTTATTAATGTATTTATACATATTCATTAAAAACAAAAAATCAACTATTAGCTGTTCTTCTATATCTATTTTTGCAATTTTACATACCTACATAGTACATATAGCAGTTTATGCAAGTAGAGAATTTTAATATGGCATCAAACATGTGTATATTTTTTTTTCCTTACTTCTTATTTCTTTTTTTTTTTTTTAAATTTTTTTCTCTTTTTTTGAACGCGCCTTCTCTTCCTTTCTCTTTCTCTATATCTATTATTTATTAGAGGTTTGCACACAATTAACGAGCCCATAAGTTATTAATTTGTAATAAGTGCAATATACTAATGTACAAACAAATTCATATATATTAACTACAATGCAATATCAATATATATATATATATATATATAACATAAAAAGAACAAAAAATTGAGTAGAAGTAATATAGAAAAAAAAATTTAATAATAATTTTTTCATTTTTTATTTTATGTTTTTTGTTTTGTGGGCAGAACACAAAAGACGGTGTTAAAGTCGCGTTAAAACCGTCATACATTGATCATGACATCTAAAATGATCACACGTTCATATTTACATAAATACCTGGATCAATAATATATATGTACATTGTATATTTATAATATGTATCCATGTATGTATAATAAATATACATATATATATTTTAAAAAATTCGATTTTTTGAGTTGAAGAAAAAAGGTGTAAAAAAAAATAATAAAATAAAAAATGATCACCTATATATTATAATAATGAATTGTTGTTTTTTTGTTGTTGTTGTTTTTTATTTGAACTCATATAACTAATTTTTTTTTTTTTTTTTATTGCATATTACAAGTGCATGTTCAAGGTGAGAAATATCTGTAAATTTATTAAATGTTAAATATATCATATTGTTCGAAGGATAGGTAATTTGTTGGATTATTTTTTATTTTTTATTTTTTTTTTTGGTTTTGTTTTTTTGTTGTATGTGCATTTTACTCTACTCCTATTTTGGTTTATTTTTGTATCGTTTATATTTATTGCTGCAGTTAATGTAGTTACACATAAATTGTTTTATAATTAAAATAAATTTTTAATTTTTCGCTTAAAATTCAAGTGTAGTATTTGTTTTAATTTTTTTTGGGTGGGGTTATTTTTTTTTTTTTTTGTTAAGTAAAATGATTCCTAAATACTAAATTTACTTTTTTTTTAATTATAATAAAAGTTTAGTTTTTCTTTTTCTCTTAAAATTCAAGTGGCGTCTAAGATAGAAGTGAAATTACATCTTAATCGCACTGTAATGATAATTAAATAGTTGATTATTTTCAGTGTTAAAAATCTAACATAAACTTCAAATAGAAAAAGTTGAGTAGGTGAATAATAACATTATAATAACAACATTTAAGTTCTACATTAGCACTAAAGAAAAGTTCATTTTATCTTTTTTTAGCTAGTAATGGACAATGGCTTAAAACAAAACACATCATACAATAAGGATATATTTTTATAAATGTTTTATTTATTAACGGAAATCAGGACCACGTTATAAGCAAACGCAATAAAGTTAAAATCTACATATTAGTATAGTAACTAGTGCTAGATGACACGATCACATGGGCTATAAACGAAAAAATTTCAATTAAGTTAGAAATTTGTAAGAATAAGATACTAACAAGGAAAAAAAATTTTTTTTTTTTGCTTATAGAAGAAAGTTGAAAGCTTTAGTAATTACTAAACTCGAAGTTGGTAGTATATATACTTAGTGTATACCTGAAGTGTATATCAAAAGTTATGAATAGCGCTTGCATTCTGAGTGGGATTTGAATAATAAAATATGTCTACCAGCAACCCCAAAAAGGACAAAGATACTAACAAAGAGAAAAAGGAAGTATTTTAGATTGTTATATATATATGTTACATGAAAGAAGATCCAGAATTAAATGGAATAGGAAATTGACAACTAAATCAACTAGAAATCATAAAATAATTTGAAGGAAATATTGAAATAAATAAAGGCTAAGCACATGACTTGTATAGATGATAATAGAGAAGAATTTTTCAAAAATAATTGCTATTAAAAAAAATCATATTTTCAAAAATGGATATTCGTATGAAAATGGATAAAAAGTAACGTCCTTTTCAAACTTTGGTTTTAACTATACTTAACTAAATAATATTATCTACAATTTATATATTTTATCCCCTTTTACATTCTCCTTTGATTCTTGCATATAAAAATAAATAACTATATGTAAGAAAAATTAAATGAAGTAGTTAATAAATTTCATGTACTTTCCTTTTACAAAAAAAAAAAAATTATATTAAAAATTTCATCCCTATTGTGTAAAATATGTATTTAAATTTTCATTACTAGGATAGTAAGCAAAAAAAAAAAAACAAAAAAATATTCGTAGGCGAAAAATTATTAAATTTTAGTTCAGTAACATAAAATATATATATATATATATATATATATTTTCACCTAAAAAAAATTTATAAAAATCTTAAAAAAATTAAAAAAAAAAAAAAAAATTCTTTCCTTAATGAAAATTTATGAATGATTTTTTAAAGTCTATCCTGAACACAGATATTATTAATAAAAAGTTCCAAAGATAGTGTTTCTTTTTATTTTCTTTTATTTAAAAAAAACAAAAAAAACAACAAAAACAATAAAAAAAAAAATACTGAAATGACAATCCACTTCAACTTGACTTTTATCCATATTTGAAAATGCAACAATTTTAGTTTTTGTTTTTATTTCTTTATGTATAGAATTTTTTTTTTTTTTTTAGAAATCATTTAAAATTGTAACATTTCTACTCATTTCTTTTGAATTATTATAAAAAAACGTATATAGTATTAAGTATTAAGCGCAATTTTATCGCTTTTCAAGGATAAAAAAAAAAAAGACATATATAGTATAATACCACAAATGAAAATAACCGTATTTTTTTATTATTTATAACCATGCAGGTCCTTTTCATATTTTAAATTTCTTTATTTTTCATTTTTTCCGTTTTTTTCTTTTTTTTTTTGTAAAATACTTTGTTTAAAAAATGAAAATCTAACTCAACCATAATTTTGTTTTAAAGTTTTTTTTTTAAAATTATTATATAATCGATATTCCAATTAGAATTATATGTACTATAGATTTTGGTTATAGGAAAATGCTTAGATGAAAATTTTGTATTGCATTTGTACTGGCAGAAGTGAAATATTCTCTTAATTCTCTTAATGCAGTACTACTAAATTTAAAAATGTTAATTTCACCTAAAAGTTCTAAAATTCAAAACAACATATGTTAATTTCTCGTAATAGGCGATCCTATTTTTTGTTTTAGTAACTCTTATTTATCGAAATATCGGAGATTCATCTCCTTTTTTTTTTTTAGATATCTCGTATAGATAACGACACCTGCTCAAATGAATTAAAGTCGTTAACATCTCCTCTCAAATAATTCCAACGTAACACAAGAGGGACAACAGGTGGAAATTCTTAGGTGGTTCAAAACTGGTTATGAAAACTCATTTGTTATTAGAATTGGTAAAATGTGAAACATGCTCCCATCAAATGTGTTCCCCTCTCTGTTAACAATATTCCATTTTATAATTTGCACTTATTAGAATAGAACTTTTTCAAGTTCATATCCAATTTAAATTCTAACCTCTCCATTTTGTACTATTTTCCAACCTTACTTTCTCCAACATTTACTCAAATCTACAACAACCAATAACAATGTACAAAGGAATCCTTTTCTACAGTTGGGTTTAACTTTAGAGTGTACAAAAAAAAAAAAAAAATAGATATTTGCAAAATTAGAAAAATAAATTCTACTGATTTCCAAATTTTTTGATTAAATTTTTACAATTTAACTTTAATTTTAATATGGCAGATTTGAATATTTAAACGTACTTAAAAATAAAAATAAAATTTTTCTTACTACAGTATATTTTGATATATTTTGAGCCAACCAACCAAGTACAGCTTCCGAAATAAAGTTTGTCAAAAAAAAACTTTCATCTTAAATTTCACTAAGCAGTTATTAATGTTTAATTCAAATTCTTTATTTACATCGAACATCATCGAATACACTCCCATAGTTTACAAAATCAATTGGATTTTTTTTGTTTTTAAATTTTATATTATATAAATAAATATATATCTTAAGGTTGCTTGAAACAACTATAGATATTTTATCATATTTTTCATTTTTTTTTTTCAATTCAATTTGATAGTAAATATTTTTTTGATCTATGACTTTATATCTGTATTATTTTTGTACATAGACACGGATATTACCTTGAATTTATCATTTAAGTTGAAAGTCTCCACACTTTTCACCTAAGGTTTTCATAAAATAAAAATTAAAGAAGAAAAAACAAAAAACTCACAAATATGTTAAAAGTCGTGGGCATTTTGAATTCATTATTATAAGCGATCGCATTATTTTTATTTATTACAGTTGATTCACATAATTATTATTTATTATTTTTGATTTGAAATTTTTTTTTTGTTTTTTTTTTTTTGTAACTATTCATATATTAATTCTATAACTTTTTAAATTATAACTACTATATTATCATATAGATAGTTTTTGTATTTTATAGATATTAAAATCAACATTTTATTGAATTAAGGTTTTTGTTATAATTCAAGTCACAATTAAAAATATATAAAAGAAAAGAAAAGAAAAAAAAAACTGTATAACAAAAAAAAAAAATAAAATAAAAGGAAAAAAGAATAATGAAATTATAATTATAATAGAAAATATTGTCATCATATCAGTGATGGTTGTTCCTTTTACTGCTGTTGTTGGTGGTAAGACAAAAAATATATACTTTCATTCTTTTATTTGTTTCATTCTTAGATTTGTTTTTAGATCAAAAAAAAAAAAAAAAGAAATTTATTTATTTACGATTTGTTATAGTGATTTACAATGTTTTCTCAGGTTCTTATCCTTAAAATAAAAATACAAAAATTCTACTGCAGTTCTAAACAATTTTGGTAAGAAATCTAGAAAAATATCGTTGTTAAAAATTTTGAAAAATTCAGTTTTATAATTGAGTTTTCATCTAAAGTTTTATTTTTAGGTAAAAAGTAAATCATAGATGGAAAAAAAAAAACTTAATTAAAGGAAATCGATAACACAAAATTGTCTAAGGAAGATTTAAAAACTAAAGAAAGAAAGAAAAAGCAGAGAGTTTGAAGAATTTACTAATACCTTTCTATATCCTCTCTTCCTTTTAATGTGTGCCCAGTACCACAATAGCGTGCTAAATTTAGGAATTGTAATTGATACTAAAATATAATAAGTATATGATAATGAAATTATAAGAAAATAATGAAATAATAGGGTAAATAGATTTTACTCTACATCTAAATTTAATAATAATGATATACGACTTCCTCCTCCTTTTTATATTTTTATAAAAACTATTAAATGAAAATTTAATAAACTAACTTCGACTACTGTATTAACTTTTCAGAAAATGCGTTAAATAGCGGCATTTGTTAAATATTAAAAAAATTTGTTAAATAGCTATTGAATACAGTAACATATAACTTTAGAAAATACTTCAGAATTTTATCATGAACCTGAAATAATCATATAAATTTTAATTAGTTGGTCGGAACAAGAAGACAAAACGACTAAAGAACACATACAAAGAAAAATCTATTCTTTAGTTAAAAGAGATTCTAGCTCTTAAATTAAATGAAATTTCAAAAAAGGAATTCTAAAAAATAAACGAAAATTAGGAAATGAAAAAAGTGCAGTAATAAAAGAATGAATTTTTATCAAAAAAAAAACACAACAATACCTAAACGGTCTTTCAAATTGAGTTTTCCAAAGTAAGCGCCTCTGTAACACACTTTAAACATTGAACGCACCCATATTATATGTCATTTTGACAGTTGAAGGTTTGCCATTTATAAAAATGGAATCGTATAAATTACAACAACGTGTTGAAGTTATTGAATTATTTTATGAAAATGGTCGTTCTGTAAGAAATGTATTTTGTAAATTACGCGATGTTTATGGTCGACATAGTCCTCGCCAACTGAGCAACAAATTGGTAATAGTGTGCGGAAATTTCAAGAAACTGGTGCAGTACAAAATCGAAAAAGACATCAGTAAGCTCGTGCCGGGCGTTCACAAGAAAATTTTGGTGCTGTAAGTGATAGTGCTACAGCTGACTCCACCATGTCAATTTCTCAATATTCACAACAATTGGGACTTTCTGAGTCAACTGTAAGGCGTATTATGCACAAAGATTTAACGTTGAAGGCCTATAAAGTTCAATTGACACAAGAATTGCTGCGAAAAGATCATTCCATGCGTCGGGACTTTGCCAATTGGATACTGGAACAAAACGACGATTTTTCAAAAAAAAAAGCATCTTTTCGGACGTTAATAAACAAAACTGACGTATTTGGGGAGAGGAAAACCCTGATGTGATCCAAGAGAAGCGAACAATATTGATACTGAGGATATGTGGTTTCAACAAGATGGGGCTACGTTTCATACAGCCAGAGAAACACTGCAATTATTGCATACAAAGTTTTCAGACCGTATTATTTCAAAATTCGGTGACGTGAATTGGTTTTCAAGATCCTGCCATTTGATACCGTTAGACTTCTTTCTCTGGAACTATGTGAAAGGGAAGGGTCTACAAGGATAATCCTCGAAACGTTGAAGCATTGCAAGCAGAAATTATTCGAGTTATTACTGAGATAAAGCTACAACTATGCCAGAATGTGACCGAAAATTTTGATAAAAGAATCAGCAACTGTAGAGACGCAAGAGGTGGTCAAATGGGAGATATCACTTTCAGAGTATAAATGGCAAACATTCAAAAATAAATAAAAACTTTTCCAGTTTCAATTCAAATTCTATGTCTTTTAATTATTTACTTTTGAAAACTCAATTTGAAAGACCCTATATAATAATTTATAAATTTTCATTTTCGAAAATATATTCGAAAACATTTGCATTATAATTTTAGCTTATACTATAACATAATATTTAACAAGAAATTTTTTACATAAACTCATTAGAATTAAAAGAATATATTATCTTATACTTATATAATCATATTTAGACCACCTGGTAAGAAAAGCAGATTTTCTTTTTTGTTTTTTTTTTGTTTATTGTTTTATTTTAATTTTTACTTGTGTTACAAAATTTTGAAGATTGTAATAATTTTGGTCCGTGGTATAACATTTTTTTATTTTTATTTTTCATTTGAAATTTTATACGTTTTTATATTTTAAAAGGAAAAAACAAAAATATATATACATATATACTTTTAAATGCTAACAAGACACTTTTATGAGTTATTTAATATTTTTTAACTTAAAGAGTGTGATATGACGACTAACCGCTTCATTTCGTTTGGATACAACACTTTTTTTTTTTTATTTCTTATTATATTGGTAAGTTTCATACATGATTTAGATACTCTTAAAATATTACAACCATTTACATGTATACACTATACATTTAAAATATGCCTGATGATGATTTGGGAGATCTGATTATGCATCTGGTTTTACATTTTATAAATCTTTTTATTTTTTATTTAAAGATTTTTACTTACAAAATTTATGAAATCTTAAACAAATGTATAACACGTTCAAATATAAAACAATGATTATATAACGTTTACATATATGTAACATTTTGCACAACATTATTCAGACAGCACACATACATATGTATGCAATTCAAAATTAATTTATTATCTTTTGAATCATACCGAAATTAATGATTGTACCAGGTAGGTATATAGACATACAATTATAAAATAAAATATCTAATTAAATATTTTAATTGTAACCGAACCTAGTAATAAATATTTAGTATTCATAGGACATACAATAATCTTAATTTAACCCTACAGTACTCGGGTACGAGTATTTTCGACACAAGTCTATTTTAGAAGTTAATAAGTAATAACTTTTTTTTCTTAACCAAAATGCTCTTCATTTTCCCAGTAGTTGAGTTTTAATATTTTCTGAAACAATAACTGTAATTTTCTTGCTGATTTTTCGAAAACTTTATACATAATATTTGCAATGTGAAAAACAGTCGGGATTACTTAATTTCCAATTTTCAAAAATTATTATTTGTTTTTATTTTGAATTTTTTGTTCTAAACACTATTAAATTTTGTATTGAAAAAATTTTTATTATCAAATTTTAGATAAAACTGTAAAGTTTCATGAATTTTGGTGTAAGTTTAAAGCAGCTGTAACACAATGTGTCAAAAATGTAAAACTGCAAAGTATAAAATATTTTCTGAAATGTTTTTATTTTGACACTTTTTTTGAATTTTCTTTTTTGTCAAATAAATTTAATTAAATATAATAAATAAATGTTATATTATTTGCATAAAAACTTCTATTATCTGAAACAAAAAAAAAATATTCGGATGGTATTTTATATTATTTACTCACATTTATGTATTTTAAAGTTTGGGTGAATATGAGCCAGCGCGAGTACTAATATAAAAAAAATGTTGCGCGAATACTGAAGGGTTAAAAACAGTTGAACAGGTAATAGATATATTACTTTTGTTTGTTTTTTTTTTAACGAAAGAGGAAAATTGATATTTTTTGTTATTCAGTAATAATTCAGTTGCATTTAATTATCTTACTAATTATAGTTTCTTTTACCAAACAGGATCATATATAATTTGATAAGTAATTTGCTTATTTAAAATGGTATAGCATATACCATATGACAAAAGATTTAAAAAAAAATAAAACCATGGTAATTGATTAATTGGTGGTTACCTTGCAGAAAACAGACTAAGAGTTAAAATAATGATTGCCTGAAAAAAAAAATGTCATTCATTAAAAAAACATTTTAATCAATTAAATATATAGTATATATGTGATGCAATTATCGCCATCGGATACGGTCAATTCTAATGTTATTTTTTTACCCTTTAACAACGAATTTAAATACAAAAAAATCGAACCCTAAATCAAAATGAACAGAAGGAAAAACGATTATGAACCCCTTCAAAAAAAAAAAAAAAAAAACACATACTAAAATCAATTGTTCGTTTATTGAACAATTAAATATAAAAATGTAACAACATTTATTGTCACTCTATAGGTGATCCATGTTACCAATAACAAACAATCTTAATCCTACCATACCATGACTACATTTTTATGATAATTAATAGAATCTAATGTTAAACATAAAAAAAAAAGATTAAATTAATGCATAACTTAAATTATATAAAATATAAAGAAAAACTCTTTCTTTTTTTTAATCATTATATTATATTGTTAAATACTTAAATCATTCATCAAAAAAAAATAAAAAATCCTTGTCATAATTTTTAATTATTGCTAATGTATACATCTATAATAATATATATATATATATATATATATATATATATATATATCTGTACTGTAAGAAAATTTTTAATCTCAAAATGTAGCAATAATTCGTTAAAGAATGCTTTTCAAAATATAATTTTCAAAAGATATACAAACTCACAAAAATACATTATTGTTTGTTACGAAACATATTATCCTTCATTTAATACATTCACTTGTATTTTAAGGACATAAAAAAAAAAGGATATTCTTCAATTGTTCTCTTTTAAATAACTAAGTTTCAATTTCAATACAGTATGCAGGTGCAGTATTAAAACTCTCTAGTATATATATATTATCTATATTATATATTAAATATAGGTATAATTTTGTACTTTACATATATATATATATACATATTATATTTAAAAGAAAAAAATATTTCAGGTGTTATTCACTTACTGGCTTTGTCTCGTTCCATATTAATGATTTCTTAATACTTTACTCCTATCTTCTTTGAATTATTATTAAAAGTTCTTTAACATTTTTCAATATACATAATATGGAATTTTCTTTTTTTGGTATTAGTACAGCTGTTCTTATATTTCAATAAGGATCAAAAAATATTTTTTTTTTTTCTAAAAACTATGGAAATTATTTGTTATCATTATTTTCTAAGAAGAAAAGAAAAAATAGAACACAAATTAAATTGCAATGCAACACAACACAACATAATGCAACATATTAAATATTGTACATAATTAAGATAAAAAATATATAATTTATAGATACTGTGATCCACAAACTTTACGTATTTTATACATAAAAGAATAATATTGGTTAAAAGGATTCGCCAAAAGATTTGATAGAAATAAAGGACTTCTTAAGCTTAAGTTGTCACAAAATCCATTACTATATTATTTTAAAATTTTATATTCACCTAAACTGCGTATAAGTTAAAAATGAAATCTAAGTGCTCAAAGATTTTTAAAAAAGTTACTAAATGAGTATAGATCATATATTTTCCTACAAATATAATTTTTACAAGGGAAGAATTTTATTACTACTACATGGAGACGTATACATTTTAGGCTACTTATAGTTATTAATAACTTATAACCTATATTATGTATATGTATTTCAAACAGAGCTGCAAATTGTACCCGAACCCGAACCCAAAACCCCTCCGGAACAAGCATTTTGACGAACCAGAACCTGAACCTGAACCCAGTAAAAAATTTGCATTTGGTTCAGGTTCACCATTTCATCCGCAATCAAATTCAACAATGTTTTTTATTTTAATCTGAGAATAAAAAAAATATAAAATAAAATAGTAAAATACTTACATAGCCACATATTTGCGTACTGTGTAAGCACACGTATTATGCTTAGCAATTTAAATATGTACGTACCTAGAAATATACTTACTTAACTTACTTATATATGTAAGTAAGTAAATACAACTACAAAAATTATTGTAGAGAGATAATATTCTACTTGTATATCCAAATGTGTATTGCTTTTGGTATAGCTAGTCATAGTTTACATATTCCATTCCAAGTAGAAAAAAGTAAACACAATTTGTTTTTGTTTTTTACATGTTTCTTCAAGAATTTTTTTCTCTATTTCTAATTTTTATGCCTACTATGGCACTTGCAAATAAAATAAAGCAAAAAACAATACATAAGTAAAATTAATAGATTTTGATGTTGCAATCAATAATGCTGCACTTGTTATGTTGATTAAAAAATTTGAACCTGAACCCGAACCGAACCCACTAAAATTTTCCAGTTCGAACCCGAACCTGAACCTGAACCCGATTTTTTGTGGGTTTGTAGCCCTGATTTCAAAATATTTTACATTGTATTACCATACACCGATTTTAAGACCCCATTTCCACAATTATTTGATTTATATATATAAGACTATATTTTTCGTTCAGCAATTCAAAGTAACTTTTAAAAGCACTTGCATTACATAATTTCAAAAAATTTATTTTTTAATTTCTGTACCCACTGTACACATAAAATATTTAATATCTAGGTGTGTTAATATACTTGTTATGTCCTTAAAATAAAACAAAATTAGGGTAAAATTTTATTTAAAATTTAAAAACCCTATAAAAATTTCATTTTTAAATAATTCAGGAATACATACATTTAATATACAAAAGTTAAGGATACAATATAAGAATTAAAACACAAAAACACCGGGATGATAATAATATATGCATGCATTTTTATAATAAAACTAATGAATTTAATAGGATGCACCCCAAATATAATTGATATTTAGTAATAAAAAGATAACGAAAAATATGTATTTAAATTTGAAGAGGAACTTTAACTTTAAAAATTAAAAAAACACATGTACATACATATTATAAAACCGGAAGAATTTTTATATTTTTCAAACTCCATATGTTGCTCTAATTTGTAGAGTAACTAACATCACCATACATTTCATTTAAAAGCGTTCTTCTTCGTTTTTCACATTCCATTAAATAATTATTCAACGTGCGTTACTATTTCTTAAGAAATATATGAAATATTTTAAAAAAATAAGGACTTTCTTAAGTATCTTAAAAAAATAAGGATATTAAAAACGTTTGAATTTTAACGTATATTATATGAATGAATGAAATATTTAAATTTAAAAGTCTTATCTGTTATTATCCGTTATCAACAATTCTTTTGAAGTATAAAGTAAAGTGGAATAAAATTAAAAATACGTTTATAAAAATTTCAAAAATTCACCTTAAATTTATTTTAACAGAAATAAATTATTAAAATTTTAGATTATTTAAGAATTTAGAAGTTTATTTAATAGCAAATCTTTCTTTTTTTGTAAAATATGTATTAAGTTATCTGGGAATTCATTTTAAACTTCGATATGCATGTTTGTCTGTGGTGAATTTCAAAAGCTATCAAAAATATATACAAAATACTCTTATACAGTTTTAAATTTATTAAATACCAAAAGTTTATTTGACGTTATTTCGTCCTTCTTCAGTACTATTGGATTCTTCAGTATATTCAGGTATAGAACGGAACATTATCTAAAGAAACTCCAAAAAAAAACTCTTTAATTCACAAATTTTTATATAAAAAATTCATATATGGCTCTGTGAGTTGAAAAAGTAACCTAAAAACCTAGAAAAAATCATTTTATAATTACATGTTCATAACCAAATCATAATTCTGTATGATATTAAGAGTTATGGAATATAAAACAAGTAGTATATACTTAAAATATTAAAAAAAACGAGGAAGAGTGCAGTAGAGTAGACTGTGTCAACTCTGGGATACCCGTATTAACGTAATATATCCTGTTTCTATAAAACTTGATCATCTTTTAAAAACATTCAGATGTTTTAGTACCGAACTACAGAGATATATTTATGTAAATTGTGGAGTTGTATGATAGCTACCCGAAAATATTGCGCCTAGCTTCATTAAGTTCCAAGAAATGCAAAAAGCCTGAACCGGCTGCTTTAGACCAATCAAATTTTACAAAAGTTTTTGGCATGCAACTCGACACTTTTTCACTAAATTTCAGATAGCTAGCTTCAATAGACACTGAGTTATTTTCATTTAAAAAGAGAAGTTGTATTGCAACTATCCGAACCTGTCATATCATCACAACCAAATTTTGCAGAAGTTGTTGCCATAAAACTTGATCATCATTTGCAAGATTTCAGACGCCTAGCTTCACTAGGTTCCAAGAGGTGCAAGAAGCCTGAACCGGCTGCTCTAGACCAACCAAATTTTACAAAAGTTGTTGGCATGTAACTCGACACCTCTTTACTAAATTTCAGATTCCTAGCTTCAATAAACACTGAGTTATTCTCATTTAAACGGAGAAGTTATATGGCAGCTACCCGAACCCGCCGCACCAGTACAACCAAATTTTACAGAAGTTGTTGAAATAAAACTTGATCATCATTTGCAAAATTTCAAAAACCTAGCTTGAATAGATACTGAGTTATTTCTATATAAAGATAGAAGTTGTATGGCAGCTACTCAAACCCGCCGACCGAAAATGTTGGATTTAAATAGCGAAACTAACAATTTTGCAAAAGTGACGTAAAAAAATTTTTCATATTTCAGCCCCCTAGCTCCTTTATTTTTTGAGTTATCGTGCGGACGGACGGACGGACGGATGTACATGGCTTAATCGACTCAGAATTCGATTTTGAGCTGATCCATACCTTTGACACTATATCTAGCTCGACTCCTTTAAGGTGTCACAAACGTAATGGCAAATTTATTATACTCTTGAACATAGTTCATACGGGTATAAAAAATATGATTTTTTCAATTTATGTCTTGCTAATGTTAATTATGCTAAAAATTTTAACATTATGAGCCAACCAATCGCAAGATCAACGAAATAACACATTAATTTAACCTATAAAATTAGTATCACTTTTGTTAAACTATAAAAATATATTTAATAGTGAACATTTAATCTTCAGAGTACAACTGATCCAACAAACATTATATTAATTATTAAAATATGATTATACAGAACTAAACTATTAGTTGTTCATCGTTGACCATCCGTGCGTCCGTTTATATGTTTACAAAGCTGGACTTTGACATAATGCAAAGATATTTTAAGCAAAACTTAGATTCAATTAAAATATTACTTTTTACTTTTAAAGAAACTTACAGCACCAAAGTTAAATATTTTTTATAAATGAGAAAACTCAATTTTCTCTTCAATCAGAAAACGTCAAACGACAGGAGATTTTTAAGGTTTTTTTTTTTTTTTATAAATCAAGACCATTATAAATTAGAAAAAAAAGTTTTAATTTTTTGCTATTACCTTGTTTCTTTTCATTTCTAATTTTCATTGTAATAAATATTTCACATTACATAACTTTAAATATTTAACAACGTCATATCGAATAAAAAAAAAAAAACATCATTAAATTAAATTGTTTAATTTGCATTCACCAAATTTACAATATAATAAACAAACAGGAAGCTTAGATTTAATATCTAAAACGTAAAAAATAAAAACATTTTATATATTTATTTAAATTAAACGTGAAATTAAGAATTACCAAATTAGCAATCAAATCAAACCAAACAAATAAAAACAAAAATTTGATGTTTTACAAATTATTCACAAAATACAAAAAAAAAAAAAACTATTTGTCAAATATAACTTTATAGGATATTATGTCAAGCCTTGAATAAATTACAATTTTCGCAATTTCTTCAAAAAAAAAAAAAAAAAAACTACCTTTCTTAAAACTGTAGTTTAAGTCTTCCTAATTTATTCAACTTGTTTTTAAAGTCTTTAATCACATAAGTCATCCAAAAAATGTTTTTTCTTTTTCAATACATAAACAATATAACAATCCAATAATTATACATGATTCCATGAAATACGAGACATCACATCACAAATCCTACACTCTTTTAAAAAAAATACAAAAAAAAAAAAAAAAAAATTTTTATGTTGCATGGAATCCCTATTTGATAAAAATTCAGTTTTAGTAAAATATTGGCACAAGAGTTGAATTCTGTCTTTTTTGAATAGTGTCAAATGGCAATTTGAAAAAGTGTCAAAATAAACTGAAAAAAAGCCAAAAAAAATAAATTTTTATAGGTTCAAAAAAAATTTTTAAATGGTATAAACTTATTAATTAAATTATTAAACTTTTAATTATTATTTGATAAATTTTTTATTTTTTTTTTTTTAATTTATATTTAAAATATTTTTGTCAATAGTAAAACGTGTTATGAATATTTTTTAAAAGTTTTTTTGTATACTAAATAAAAAGCAAAACCACTACTAACATGAAACCTGTTACTTTGAGAAGTTTTCATTATTTTGTTTTGTGGAAAAAATTATTTCATTCACAGTAGTAGAATTTAACAATATTAATAACTGGTGAACCACACTGGATAATTTTTGAAAATTAGGCTGATTTTAATATAAATCGATATATATATAATTTGGGTATATTCCAAACCTCTTCAACAGATAAATTTGAATGATTTTGTGAACATTCTGTTTCACATAAAAGTTTCCCTTCTGTAATAAAAATTTCTTTATCAATAAAAACTAAATATGTTTATAAGAATGAAAATGTGTTAACCGAAAAATATTACATAAATTTAAAAAAACTATAATGATAATGAAACTTTATTCTAAAAAAATTATATTTTGAAAGAAAGTGCCAAAAGCGCGACGAAGAAAGCAGCACTTAATAACTCTGATAACATCATTTGTCATTCATTTTTACTATGATTATTTGATTACTTGAAATAAATTTTATGAAAGTCAACGTCGCATGACGTCATATTAGTTATCATTCACAACAGTTTTCGTATGTTTGACTTTAATACAATATTCTGTTTTAAATATAGGCATTTTGCTTCCTTAATATTCTCAAAGACCTCAAAACATTAAATTATGTTTTCAAATCTTTCTGGAGACATGGATTTTAATTTTAAAATTTTCTAAAACATTGAATTACTTCAAAAAAGTATAGAAATATTTTACAGTTACTTTCGATAGACATTAACCAAAGATTTTTCATCCCTGTTTTAGATTTTTATCAAACATATATTGTAACTAATTCACATTAATTCATCTAACATTTGAATTTCTGTCTTATCCTATCCTATAATATATGTTATATGGTTATTATCTATATTCTGCTATCATCAAAACTTTATGTCTATAAATATAACATTGTCTAGTGATGAAAATGACAATTGTTGAAATAAAAAATTAAGGCATATAAATTTAAAATATTCTTTAATATTTTCTTTTTAACAAAATTCTTATTCTATTTTTATTCCAACACTGTGCATGACAATAACAACATCCACATAGTATGAATGAAACCAGTGGAAATATTTTGCGATTATCGCTATTGGTTATTGTTACAAAATTGGTGTGATCGTAGGTTAAAAAATTTATTTATAAATCAAACAAAATACAAAAAAAATTTGAAAAAAAACATGAAAACAAAAACAAAAATTAAAATTTTTGTTACTAGGAAGTTATCTAGAAAGCCGAATTTAAGATCTAGATAAGAGACGAAACTGATTTCAAATGATGTTAAGATATTTTTTATGCATTTTTTTTTATTGTTGTTGTTATTTTAATCAGACTTGGTGCAATTTCAAATTGGTGGTTTTCAGTTTAGTGTAGTTTTTTTTTTTTTTTTTTTATGTTTGATTGAAAAAAGAAAGAGAAGGAAAAAAAATGAAAATTAGAACCAAAGTATTGAAACACAGAAAAAAAAAAAAATCACTTTAGGAAAAACTTGTAAAAATGTTCAGTATTTTCTTTTATTTTTACCATTTTTGTTATTTTCTGACAAAAATGTAGATCGTGATTTATTCCTTCAAACAAAACAAAAAAAAAAAAAAAATTGAAGATTCGATTCAAATTTATTTTTTTTTCTTTTGTTTCCAGCTTAATTTAATTTTCAGTTTTTTTTTTTTGGTTTTGGAAATAGGTTTTTTTTTTAGATTTTTTTTTTTTGTTTTTGTTGAGTTATTGGTGTTTACTGTAAGCACTTATTCAGTTATTTGTTCACTATTTTATTTCACTTATTTTTTAGATCTGTTATAAAATATTTTTTTTAAATCTTTAAAAACAAAAATTTTTTTTTTAAACCTTTTTTCCTGTTTTTGATTCAGTCATTATTGTTACTTGTTTCTTTTAAATAAAATAAACCAAATTGTTTTGTTGTTTTTTACTTTTGATTTCCCGATTATTCACTGCACATTATTTACCTTGTTCTTCCCTAACAAGAACATATCAAGTTGTAGCGAATATGTTGCCAATATTATTTAACTTTATTATGTAAGTGCTAATTTAACTACATACCGTCTATTATCTCATACATACTGTGATTATTATATGTATGAGATAATAAATGGCGCATAAATAAAAATGTTTGTGTTTCTTTAATGTCTTCTACAATTATAGCCGACTAATCAACTTCTTAATGAAATAATATTTTAAGAAACTTAAACTGAGTCTAATATGAATAATAAATGCCATATAGTGGATCCTAAATGCACCTTATACAGGTTGGATCAACTTGAACTTACTGAACTTTTTAAAGTTTTTTATTTTATTTTTTCTTTTTAAATGAAAGTATACATTATTAAATTTTTTTTAACCAACATAATCAGGTATACCGCACTAGAGACAGTTTCTGGATGCTCAGTTTCATTTTCGAAAAATAAAATATAGACCGATAACTCATCAGTCACAATTCCATACCAAACAGTTCATCTGAGAGGATTTAATTGTCGCTGATGCACTGCTCTCGGATTCTCCGTACTCCAAATTCGGTTCGAAAAATTTATCGTTCGGAAACATAATAAAATTCGACAATTTTTATACGTTCTTGCACTGAGTATGATGACATTATAAAATTTTATAAAATTTTTTATTATCTGCAAAAAAAATAAAATAAAAAAACTTTAAAGATAAAAAAAATTATAAGCATTTCAAATCAGTCAGTCCAAGTTGGGCCTTTAGTAATGGAAATGAAGAAAACTATTTGTTAGATGGCGTTTCTTAGATGGTTTTTTTTTTAAAGATTTTTCGGATCGCAAATCTTTAATACTTGTAAATATAAAATCGCTTGTTGTAAAAGAAATATATTATATTATTATTATTTAAAAGCGATCACCTTTGTTAAAAATCAATTTTCTTTGAGAAAAATTACATGTATTTCTCAATACCATAAAGTAATTTTCAGGTATTAAAAAAGACTCTGTAGGTTAAAATATTCCTTTTATTGGTTGGTTTGTTATTCATTAGTTGTTGCTTTAGTTGTATTTAGTGATCATTCTATTTCTTTTTTCCGATTGATGACCTTTAAATTGAAAATTCTACTTATTATACAGTATATATGGTAACACTATGTTCAACCAATTTGATCTTCAACGTTAAAAAAATTTGTTTTATTTTTGTCTTACCATTTTTTTTTTTTTTTAATTTTTTGTTTTTGTATTATTTTGATGGGAATCACATTTTATTTCCAAAAAAAAAAAAATGTACTATTACTTTTTTTTTTTTTGCAAAATCAAAAAAACAAAAAAAAATTTTGAAATAAAAAAAAAAGTTAAATTCTGAATCAATTCTTTGTAATTGAATTAAATCAATTCAAATCCCAATATGTTGATGTTGTAAAGTGAGTGGAAAACAACTTGTACTTGAAATACAACTAAAAACAACAAGTATACCAATAACGACTAGAATAAATAAAAAAAATAAAAAAATAGATTACTTCTGTGATACAGGTGCAATACTTCTTGTTGCACATTCAAATTGCAATGAAAGCCCACGCAATCATAGAATATTTTCTTTTTTTTTTTAAATTTTTTTTTTTTTGTGTTCTTATTGTTTTTGATGTTGTTTTTATTAGTGATTTTCAGATTTCTTGTCTTGTCTTCTTGAGTTTTTTTGGCATTTGTTGTTAGTTGTATGTTATTGCAGTGATATTTTGGTTTTTTTTTTTTTCAATTTTATACCTATTTGTTTTTTTTTTCTTATTTTTTAGAATTTTTTATTATTATTTCTGATTTGTAACTTTTATTTCTTCCCAACATATTTTTAAAAGTACCTTTTAACAAAAACCTAGCAAAAAAGAAAAACAAAAACAAAATCAGCAAAGAAAATTGAAGTCTCTGAATATTGAAAAAATTGAAATCTTGTATTTTGTATTTACAATTTTTTTTTTTTAAAAAAGATTCTCTTTTTTGAAATTTTTTTTCTTAAATTTTTTGATCAGTAAAATTTTCTTCTGTTCAATTATTTTTTTTTTTTTTTCCTTTCAATTGTTATAGTGTAAGCTGTAGTGTAAAGTTTTTTCTCTTCTCATTTATTTAAAGAGTCAAAGCGCCCAGTATATATGTACATACACATATATATATATACAATTTTTCATGTTATTTATTGTTTATGTTATTTTTACATGTTATGGGTGCACTATGGAATATTGTTGTTGGAACAAATTCATAGAACAGTTCCAAATTGCTAATTTGGGAGATTTTTTATTGTTTTTTGCACCTCTTATTTTTTTTTTTTTGTTTTTTTAATTCATAGAATAAAAAGTTCATTGAACTAAAAAATAATTTAGAAAAAAAAAAAAATTAAGTTTGCATATAAAGTCATTTTTATTATTTTGTGTCTACTTCTATACTTATAGTTTTTTTGTTTTTTGTTTTTTCTATTTGTTGTTTTTTTTTTTTTTTGTTCTTACAAAAAGTACCTATAAAAATTACATATACTCCTTCCAATTTTATTTCCTTCCACAAAGTCTTAGACTTTTAAATATAAATCGTTCAAAACTCTCTAAAATCTAAGTATGTACTTATACCTATATTGTAACTTGTATAATGTCTGAATTAAATTTTGTTACTATATTTATTGTTACCTTATTGTTACTTATTGTTTCTTTTGTTGTCTTTTTTTAGAATGAATTAAAAAAAAAAAAAAAAAAAAAATGTTAAAATATATATGAATTTATGGAGCAACTCAAAAAGTATTATATTAAGAAGAAATTATTTGATCCATTTTTGGATTCTATTGTTTACCTTATTTTGTATTATAGAAAATGTCGTTATTTTCACACTTTGGTTTTGTTTTTTGAATCTTTTGCTTTTGTTTTCATATACATAACACTTTGGAACCATAGAACTCATGTATATCTTTTGTGTTTTGTTGTTGTTTATTACTTACATATATGTATATTTAACAATATGGGAGTATGAAAATTATTGCAGCTTTTATTACAGATTGTTTTTTTCTTTTTTGTTTGTATGGTTCCTTAGCCTTACAATACTAAATTCAGGGATTATATGTTTTTATTTTTTTTTTTTTATTATTAAAATTTTATTTTTAACGAATCAATTTAGATATTCACTTTATTTAACAATCAATATATATATATATATATGCACACACTTAAATAAATTTAAAATAAAAATAAGTAAATACATATATAAAATACAGGGTATCAATATATGCAGTCTTCATATAGGAGACAAAGGTGTTAAATGAAAATGAAACAAGTATAGAAAATTGTTGGACAGTTAATGAACTGAGAGACATACGATTTAATTGATATGGATATGACCGTCCTAATATCTTTTATCTAATTTATTCATATATATATTATTATTATTATTATTTATTTGTTTATAAATATTAATTAAAATATATAAAAACCTATGTTTATAATTAAAGTATAATTTTTTCCATAACAGCCGCACTAGCGAAAATTACAATTACATAAACCTCGATCAGATCAATATACTCGTATATTATAAAATGTAATAATATAAAGTAAAACGAAATAAATAATATAATTATAATTTAAGACACTGAAAAAGAAGTTTTTTTCGTCCTAGTTCAGTTTACTAGACTCCCCAGAAATCATATACTTTCTAGACAACTTCTCCAATTACTTCTCAAAATTCAACCTAGACAACTTCTAAATTATTTCTCAAAACGTAATTTTTTTTTTTTTCTAATGACACTTCTAGTGACACATTTTCTAATGTATCTTCTAAAGACAACAAGAATATCCCCTTGGTACTGTCAGATTCTTACTGACTAAACCCACCTTCCGCTTTAGCCATTATAAGGAGATGAAATCCTTGCGTGCTAACACAGTATATTGGCTAGTGAGTAGGGATATGAAAAGATAGGAAATGAATGCGGAAACATTGAATTGGGAGTGAGACTATAACGACACTCACATGCATTGCAACAGTTACAACATGCAGTAGTATATATAATACATTACTGCATGAGGCAATTATTAATACATTACTGCAATTATTGAAGGCTCCACTGTCATTGTGGCTGCTATTATTATTGGTATTAGTATTTTTATTAATATTATTATTATTTTTTTACTAAAGAGTATTGACATTTGATTCATTAAATTTAACTTGTTTTCGTTTTTAAGTATTATATTCTCAACTCACAGAATATTTTATTAATTTTTAATAAAAAAGACTTGTGAGCTTTGAGAAATATAATTTATAATTTATCTATATGTAAAGTTCAGTTTATATGACTTCTGAGGAGTCCAATAAACTGAACAAAACAACTTCTTCTTAAGTTTTATAAATAAAACGTCAAAAGAATAACTAAAAAATTTAATTTTTAAATTTTAAGTTTTTAATTTAAAAACATATTAAATAATTTTATTACTTGTACCACAACCACACCTGAACTGAAACGAAAAGAATATTTTATTACTTCATTATATTCTGAATGGTAGAGAAACCAAAATAAAAAATAAAAAAATTCAAATAATTTCATTGCAAATCGATTAGATGCGGAAATCCTAATCGATTGTACAATATGATAACTTTATAAATCGTTAAAGATCGTCTATCTTAGAGAAACTTAATTAATTATTGCCTAAACAATAAAAGATTTTCTGCCCTTTTTTTTGTTACACCTTGTATGTTTAATGTTTTATTGTTATATGAATGAATTTTAGAAAAAAAAAAATATCAAATCAGTATTAAAATTAAATCAAGACCCAAAAAAAAAAACTAAAATACAAAAGTATTAACTTAAAAACCAATATACATTTATATATGTATATAGGTATATGTATATTTAATATACTTCGTATGCATATCATAGTATCTCCTGCAAAAAAAAAATATTGTGTAGGTAGTAAAAGTTATTGATAAGATAAATTTTACAAGTCATGAAAATAATTTGATAAATAATGCATTTTTGCATTTACTTTATAGATTTTATTTCAGTTTTTTTTTTTTTTTTTTGTTTTGTTATATTTGATTTTATATTATTTTAAGATTTTCGATGTAAATTCGATAAAATAAATTATTATTTTTTTTTTTTTGTTTGTTTTTATTTTTTTGGCACATAAAATATCGATAAATTCAGGTTAATAATATGAATGGATGAACTATTGAACTACATTTTTAAGATTATAAATTGACTGGTACAATTGAAAGGTCTTAAATAATTAACTTTTTAGAAATAAAAATTTTTAAACTAACATGAAAATATATTTGTAATTTACAGACAGAAATTAATGTGATATCATTCTTAATTTGACAAACTGTTTTTTTCTTTTATTTTTTTTTTATTTATATTATACATTGGTATATTATATTGTTTTAATAAAAGAAGCACATATTAAAACACATATATCAATATATAAATTTAATAAAAGAGAAAAGAAATTATTTAAAGAAAAAGAAACATAAAATATTTGTATTTTAAATGAATATTTTTGAATACTTTATTCCAATAGATAGTTTCAATTAAGCGAAACGAATAATTTTAATTGAAGCACCATAAAAAATAAATGTAAATTAAATTAAATATTTTTTGTTACCATATAATATTATTAATCCTAGAAACATAATTAATATCTACAAAGCCCAAAAACACAATCCATAAGATAAACATCCTGTTTTCTCAAGACAAGTGGGCTACACAAAATTTCTCTTTTTCTCATTGCCAGTGTCAAAAATTTCAAATGTTTATGTATGCCCGTTTATAGATTCAACCCAACAAATAATTTTTTGCTAAATATTGTATACAATTTTCTCTTTTTAGGAAATTCTATTTAAAATTAAACCTTTTCTTTAATAATTCCAACGTGAATCCCAAACGCCTATAAAGTTCCAATTTACTATTTCTTTACTATATGAATATTTCTAGGTTAAGAACCACATTCTAGTGGAAAAGGTTCCTATATTTTGACCAGTTATTAATAACTGATGAAAATAAATTATAAATAAATAAATATTTCTAGGTTGTTTTAAAGTAATACTTATAATAGATTTTTGTTTCATCATGAGAACTATTCAAATATGCAATATATTAGCATATAAAATGTGATCCTTTTTCTCAAATCCACTCAGCAAAAATTTACAACAATTTAAAAAGAACATTTTAAGCATTTACATTCTCATCTAATACATACTTTCCTTCACTTTTATCTTATTGAAACTCGCTTTGAAAGTAAATTTAAGTACAGAGAACTACTTAATCTTTTGCCAATCTTTCAAAAAGGATTACTAATATTTAATTTATATATATATATATGTATATCCATGTTAAGTTATTCCTTTAAAAACTTCGATCCTGAAAATATTAAAATAGAACAGTGTCTGCGATAAAATATAAAGACTAAAAGATGAGAAAAAAGTAAAGAAAATTTTCAAAAGAATATCTAACTTGCATCGTAAACAGATACAAAAAAATAGAATTAATAATTTCATTTAAAAACGATAAACCAATGGTAAAATCAAGATTTTATCATACAAAATACCTAACAAATTTTAATAGAATTACTTTAATTTAAGGAAAGTGACATATCTATATTCATTTTGTAAATTATATTGGCTTAAAAAATTTCTAAAATTTATCTCTTAAATTTTCAATTTCTTAAAATATAATTAAATTAATTAATTAGACCCACCAAATCCTTCTATAAATTCTAAACCATATTCTCAATATTCATATATAATAATTAATTAATTTTTTAGTCATCGGACGAAATATTTAAAAAACTAGTCCAGAAATTTCTTATAAAACACAAAATTTAATTTTCGTGTAAAGAAAACAAAAAATGAAAAAAGGACAATTTAATTTATTACATAAAAATATTTTTTGACATGGTAATGGTTCGCGTGCCATCTTTACCAAAAACACTATACTAAAATAGTAAAAAACAAAAAAATTAACCAAAAATAAAAATAAACGAGGAAGAATACAGTTGCCTTTGTCAACTCTTAGATAGCCGTACGACCCGTTAGTATGCCTATCACTCTGCTTGTAATATTATTTTTTTAATTTTTTAGTATTTTAAAATAATTTGGGTGAAATTTTATAATTTCTAGAACTATGGGTTGTACATATATTCAAACTATAAGTTTATACATTCTTCAAAAGCAGATTCTAACCTTCCGAATAACAATTATCTATCTAACTTTTCCAAATATGCTATAGTACCATTTAATACTAAGCGGCAAATGTATAAAGCCTAAGTTTAATAATTTATACTATACATATGTATAAATTATTTATTGTACGGGTATAAAAAATGTGAAGAATTGACTTTTCTGGAATTTTGAGGAGCTGTAAGTCCGGATCCCTATATAATTAAAAAAACCTGTTAACATACGTAAAAATATATTATTGAACCTTTAATTTTCATGTCTTGCCGAAGAAAAATTTTTACAGGTGCCTGAAAATAGCAAAATTTCAATTTTTGAGGAGTAATAACTCTTAAAGAGGGGGCGCTACCAAAAAATTTTCTGAATAAACTTATACTAATTCTAAAAGTTCTTTCTTGTCTCAAAATTTCAGGTTCCTATCTCAAAACGTGCCGGAGTTATGAAAAAAGAAATATCATGCAAAATTTGGTTTTAACATAACGGTAAATTTAAATAGTAAATCACAAACTATTGCATAATTTTGTATTGTCTTATGGAGATAACAAAAATTCCGGTCTTCTAGTGTTTTTAGATTGTAAAACTACTACACAGAACCTGAGATATATACATCTGAAAATAGGGCTTTTTTGAAATTTTGGGGGGCTGTAACTTAGGAACCCTATACAATTAAAAGAAACCATTAACATACGTACAAATATATTACTGGACCTTTAATTTTTTTTTGTCTTGCCGAAGAAAAATGTGTACAGATGCCTAAGTTAAAGGTGTTTAGAAATAGCAAATTTTCAATTTTTGAGCCCTAATACCTCATAAATAGGGGGTGGTCCAAAAAAAATTTCTGAGCAAACTTATACTAATTCTAAGAGTTCTTTCTGCTCTCAAAATTTCAAGTCCCTATTTGAAATCGTTCTGGAGTTATGAGGGTAGAAAAATCATGCAAAATTTGGTTTTCATATAACGGTAAATTTAAATACTAAATTTTAAAAAATTGTACAATTTTGATACTAATTTACAAATTTAAAAAAAAATACCTGTCGATTGACGTTTTCTGATTGAAAAAATCTTAAGTAGAACATGAGACATATGCATTTAAAAATAGGGCTTTTTAAAAGTTTGAGGAGCTGTAGCTCCATAACGGGTGGGGCTACAAAAAAAGTTGTAAATTATAAAATTAATATTTTTATGTTATCTATCAGCAGTTAAAATTTCATGTCTCTATTACAAAAAAAATGTGGGGATCTAAAAGTTAGGTGTTCGAGAGCTACCCGAAGTTGTGGTCGGATCTCAACCAAAAAAAATAGGGAACCTACAAATTGTTGTAAGAATATTTTAATTTCAAGATTCTAGCTTTCTTAGTTTTTGAGTTATCTTGCTGACGGACAGACGGACGGAGGGACGGACAAAGCTCAATCGTCTTAGAATTTTTTTCTGATCCGATCCATACCTTTGAAGGTATATCTAGCTAGCTTATTTCGAGGTGTTACAAACGGAGGAGTAATTTTAATATACCCGATCCTTATCGTACGGGTATAAAAACAGCAACATAATTACACAGTCTCAAAACATATAACAGCAGGTCAACATAATTTACCTTTTTATAGTTTATCTATATATTCTTTTTTAATTCCAATTAGAATATATTAATGCATTATTAAGTAAATCCATATGAATATTTATGTGTAGATACAATTTAAAATTGGATAATGAAGTTTTCTTCTTCCCAAAAAAAAAAAAAAAAACAGAAATTTATATATAAAACCATAAAACACGCAAACAAATAATTTCTAAATTAAAATTTTATTAAATAAAAAGTTAATAATCATTAAATAAAAAAAAAATACATATACTCGTAAATAAACAGGAACAACAACAACATTGAATGTGTTGAATCTCCTTTATTTAACTCAATTTTTGTTAAAGTCAAAATATAATTTTTTTTTTAGGGAAGGCTTGCAGTAAATATAAAAAATATAAAACAAAAATAAAAGGGTACAAAATGCGTTCTTCTTTTCAAGTCATGTGGTCAAATAGATGACCAGTATTTGTGTATATTTTTACCATATTTAGTAAATGCTCATCCTAAAATATATGAAAAAAAAAATATTTTTTCACCTTTTACTAAATTTTTCAAACATTGTTATCCTTTTTTATAGATTGTATTTGTATATAGTGTGCATTTCAAATATTTACATAAAAAGTATAGTCCTGACATCGTTTATATTTAATATTTTATCCCCCTTCACTTTTTTTGTTTGTTTTTTTTTTTTTTTTTACAGGTAAATCTATTATAAAGTACAGGTAGGTAGGTAGGCAGAAAGGTAAGTAAACTATTGGAAAAAAGAAAAAAAAAAATTATGAATATACGGGACAACAAGGTGAAATTGGAAGAATTTATAATTTATTATAAATGTTGAATTTATTTATATATATTATAAATATATATATGCATATATAAATTTATTAGAATGTGCCGTTTTTTTTTTATGCTGGCCTATCGTTAACACTAAAAAGTCATAAAGGTAGCGTGTCATCCATTAATTCATATTCAATGTATATCGTATATTTACTTTAAAAAAAAAAATATTAAAAATTACAGTATTGGATAAAATATTTCAGATATTTATTAATTATTTCGTATTAATACTCGTATAATAAGAATAAATAGGTATCTTATTTTATAATAATAAAATAAAAATTTGAAATTTAATTTTAAGAAATCTGTATTCGATTTGATATCGATTACAGATTATTGAATATCAAAAAAACTAAATAGAGATTTTCAAAGCGTCGGAACACATTATGAACAAGTAGGACGAAAAAGGTTTGAAATAGACGGACACAAACACTTTTCTTTAAGTCTGATTTACTTAATACCACCGTTTTGCCTTACCATAATATATTAAAAAATATATTATATACTACTAAATATATATTTTACTACTATATTCCTTCTATAAAAATTAAAAACAAGATAATCCTTGTCTCTAGATACAATAATGTTAAGATCAAAAGATTTTGACTTATTCTAAAATATAGTTTTAAGAAAAGAAATATATCTAAAATATATATAAAAAAATATTAAATGATATTATTTAAAATTGTCATTAATAAAAATGTCATTATTTAAAATTGCAATAAAGTCGGATTATAAGTAAGGGAGCTAATTCTGCAGACACGCGCCACAAAACACCTCCAAAAAAAGAATTCCAATTTAAACATAATTACGAAATTGTAAAAATCCATTCCAAAAACATTTTTGGATTTTATATTTAAGATTTCGGTATTTGGGATTTTGTATTTGGAATTTCGTGATCAACTGAATTAAAAGTCGTTCATGTTATTTTAATTTTTTTCTAAATTTTTAAAATGACAAATTTTAAAAAATATAATAAAATTAACGTATCTTAAGCTTAATCTGTTAAGAACAGTTATCTTGGTAATACTTAACTTTAAAAAGTTAAGCTAAATATTTTTAGCCGATACTGTAAATGCATTTATAATTATTTATTGTTCGTTATGCGCTTTTGCTCTTCTGTCATTTTTGTTGTTAAATAATTTATTTTGACCCCAGTAAATTGCATTTCCATATCCTTCTATACCGACTTTTTATAACGACAACCTAACATATTGTTTTTTTTTTTTTTTTTTGCTGGACTTCATAAATATATGAAATAAAGAATAGGTATAGTCGCGCGGTGAAATGATAAAGTTTTACAAAAAAAAAAATTTTTTTTTTTTTTTCAATTTTTCTTGTACAGTCATTTTTTAACTATTTTAAGGTGGTATTTTTTTTTTTTTTTATAAAAGCAGCAATAAATGAAATATTATAAACGAAAGTTTATTCTTACTTACGTAAAAATGAGTTATTAAGATAAGTTTTTTTTAAGGCAATAACAATAAAATAAAGAATTTAGTTTCAATGTAACAAGTTGAAATATTTGCCAAACTGATGTAAGTGTAAAAAAAAAAAAAAAAAAAAAAATTTAAAGTGATACTCTTTGCTTTAAAACTATACAGAGTGTTTAATTTGCCAGATGTGGAATTTCAGTATCTTAAATCTTTTATTTTTTTTTTTAAAAAATTTTTAATGGGTACGTTGGGTATATGTACAATATCAATATTATTCTAAATTATCAATATTTAAAATATCCCCATTATCTTCTTTATAATTTTTTTTTTCAGTTTAATTAATTTAATTAATAATAAACAATTCAACTCCATCAATTTTTTGTATCATCTCTCTGCCAAACCAAAAAGTAGGTACATATATATTTATATCAAAATTTCAATCCCATATCTCTTGAATTATTTTTAGATTAATTTGGTTAGTCAAACAATTCAAAAAGAACTAGATTGTAACTATTTGCTTTTTGATGATTTTCATTTATCTTTAAAAAAACAAAAATATTTCTTATGATCTTTGATATGGCTTCATCGTCAACCAACTAAAGAGATAAATACAATTGGTTTGAGTGTTCTTAAGGCATATATCGAAGTAAAGTTTTCACTATATTTGTTTCCTTCGTTTACTTAGTACTACCGAAACAACTAGTAGCTTTCTTTTACGATTCTTACATGGAGAAACATTAACTTTACGGAATCTTAATCTAAAAAACCAACGGACATTTTCCATAATCAGCTCGTTTAATTTCAACCCAAAAAATAAATCTAAATAGAATCGTTAAATATTATTGAAAATAATTTTAATTTTATTTTGTATTCTTTTAAGATTAAAACTTCTTGTATATGGATAAAAAATAAATAAACTTCACTTGATGATGAAATGGATTATATATAAAGCATTGAAGTAAAATAAACCTTTGGTGAGTAATATGTTTTTCACCTTATTTTTTTTTCCATAACACCTTTTTAACATCCATTTCTTCTTTTGAATTGTTTCATTTTTTTTTTTTCAATATTAATATAAGAATAAAATAAAATTTTGAAGGGCGGCTTGATCCTTTTCTTATTCATTTTTATTTCTTGCTGTTTAGTTTTTTTTTTTGTTAATTTTTAGTATTTAAAAAAAATAAAATAAATCAAAATGGAAAAACACCACACCAAAAGAATCAATACAATTCATTCCTAGATCATTTTTCAATTTTGGACATGATTATAAAAACCATTTAAAAAAAATTTTTTTTTTTTTTTTTTTGCAAAAAAGAATAACATTAAGAGTTAAAGGAAGAGAGAGAGAGTGGAAAACAGAGATATTGAAAATTAACCTAATCTATAAAGAACAAATTTTGATTTCTATGATGATGTACGATCCTTCTAAAGGTAAAATTAAATGGACATTGAACATTGAATATGAAAGGTCAGTTTACAAAAATTAAAAGGTGTAAGTGATTTTGTAAATTTTCTAGTCGATCATTTTCAGATATAGTTTATAGGATCGGGTTTTCTTTGTAGCACATTAATTTCAAGTTCTTGATGTTTATAGTATATTCAGATGTCCAATCAAATATAATGATGGCAATTGTTTTTGTTTCTGCTTTTTTTTTTTTTTGTTTTTGTTTTTATTAAAAGAGACTCGTGCTTTATTTTTTGTTTTCCCCCATTTAAATATGGATATCACTTTAAAAGATGATTATAATGAACCTATATGAAATATGATAAAAAAAAAAATGCACCTTGAAATTATCTATAAAAAAGAATAATATTTTTTTTTAATATGATGTTAATGTGTTAAACCTTTTTTTTTTGCCTTTCAAATTAAATTATGACTGTTAACTGACTGTTTTTTTTTTTTTTTTTTGTATACATACTTATATATATATAGATTTATTATTAAAAACATATTGGATTCATTATTGATTTAAATATATTTAGTATGTACCAAGTATCTATTATGTTCAAAAGTCCACTATCATATCATTGATATGGCAGGTGATTTAAAAAAAAAAAAATTTATATCTTTTTTACCTGTTCACGAACCCAAAAATAAAATAATTTTAAACTTTTAGAAAATTGTTTTTATATGTATTGGCAAATACAAAAAAAAAAAAACAAAAAAAAAATTGGGTTTGGCACACTCATCATCATTTTCATCATAATATATCCATACATTCATCAATATCCATATTGTCATCATTTTACAAAAACAAAATATTATTGAAAACCTTTCCATTATCTGACATCAAAAAGGTTATTACCAGATGGGATGGCAAAATTAAATGGAAATGTATTAATATATATTAAAACTAAATATGGTAATAAATTTAACAAAAAAAAAAAAAATAAATAAATGAAATAGAAAAATAATATTTATATGATGCATCTATAGATAAATATATTAGTAATTATATTTGACTTATATAGAAGGATTTCTAGTTTAATTTTTTTTTTTTTTTTGTTTGTTTATTTTTTTCTTTTGTCTTTTTTTTTCTTATAAGATTCCCTATCCTTCGTTCAAAAAAAAATAAAAAAAATTTTATCCATTAGATGTTTGGTCTGGATGCACCTATATATAATAAATTTTCAAATTAAGATATATACCAATATATATATATATTATAAATGCATTATAATATACAATGTATAAACATTAAATTGTATATATACATATATATATATATATATATACATATATATATATATATATATATATATATATATATAGAAGCATATCGGTTAACCTTAATTTTCTTAAGGTCTATAAATCAAGATGAACTGAAAAATGCAATGATTTAATCTGTCTTACTTTTTATTCAATAAAGCTATTGACATATTTTTATAAGGTCATAAGAAATATTAGCAAAAAAAAAAATTTCAAAACAAAAATAGTAGAAATAATAAATGTAAATAAGTTAATAGTTAAAAGAAAAAGATAAATAAATATATGTAAAAATATTTACATTAGGATAAGCCAGTTTTCAAAAAAAAAAAAAAACAAAACCAAAATAAATTTCTTTTTTTTTCTTTGATTTTTATTTTTTGAAGATTGAAAAAATTAAAACTTAACGAAATGAAAAGAAAAAAAAAAAATTGTAATAAAAAATTTCCACGCTTCCAGGAAGATCATGCGTTACCAAATATGGATTATTTATCGCTCTTCTTAAATGCTGGTTAAAAATAAAGCTAATAAAAAAAAAAAAAATTAAGAAGCAAACAAGAACCCAAAAATAATTCAACAAAAAAAAAAAAAAAACTTCAATACCAAATCGAATTCGAACATTTTGAACCGAATATATCAGAATATTATTTTATGGTATGTTAAATGGTTTTTATAGAAAATTAAGGACAACCATGAATAGTTTTTATTATTTCAAAAATTTAGTTATATTCAATTAATATTTTTTTTTTTTTTTAATATTTCAATTCAACCCAATATTTAATAATATATGTACACAGTACAACCATATATCATTATTTTATATAATCTAAGTGATTTATTTAATAGTGAATACAATTATGGCAACTTATATTGGAATTTTTTATCAATAAAAGATTAAATATTTGTATAATAATATTGTTGCTATATTTGAAAGGAGTGCTAGAAGAACTTTAAGAGGTCATTGATATTCCCTTCGGTTTAAAGTTCAATACAGCAACAAGGTTATTGTCAGAATTGTAAAACTAAAAAATTGACTTCAATAAAATGTGTTTCAAAGAGTTACCAACTTTTGATCTTCAATGTGTCATATTGTGGCAAAAAACGAACCAAAAGATGATTGAAGTTGAGATCGGGAATAGAAAGTGGCGGTGAATCGAACACATCTTGAGAAAGCTAAACAACAACATTACTAAACATGGAGAAGGACTACTGAACTGTAGAAAAACATGGAGAAGGACTACTGAACTTGACTGAAGCACAAGCGCAAAATAAAACATGGTCTCAACTAAAAAGAATTGCTGCAGATCGTACAACAATGTGGAAGGAATTTGTAAACGCCCTATGTCCCAATTAAGGATTAAAAAATCCAGAAGAAGGAGAAGAATATCAGCAATGTATTCTAATGAAAACAAAGTAAGCAGTACAGAAACAACTATTCTTAAGGAGCAAGTAAATCTTATTGATATGGAGCAAGTACTTTTTTCTGACAATAATAAATTGATAAAATTATATTATGACCTTAAAATAAACCACCAAAAAAAAACATTTTTGATTTTAGAATTCAATAGTTAATAATTTTTACTTTTTAAAGTTTAATTTCGTTTTTCAAAAATATATGTTTTGCCAAACGAATTCATCACTCTTTTTCTATCATCGTCCATATCTTCTAACATATTGCGAAATAAAATTATATGGTAAAAAACTTAAAGCCAAAATTGCTCTTATTTTCAAAGAAAATTTTTAATTTTGTCCGTTTTTTTCTTAGCAGACCCTAATAATACAGGTATTATGCAAATAGGCACATAAACTTGATATAAAAACTATTTATGTTTGTATAAATATACATATAAACTTGTTTTTAACGCATATTATTATATATATTTTGTTTTTTCATTTAACATATATATATATATATATATACATATATGTATATATATAATATATGTATCTATATAAATGTACATATGTACATTTATGTACAGAAATATGAATATGTACTATACTTTCTTTAATAAATATATATTATAAAAAAACGTTTATTTATTAAATATTACTTTGTTAAAAGGCTTTTTGCGAACTGTCCTAAAAGTCGTTTTGTAAATTGTCCCTTTTGTTAAAAGTCTTTTTGTGAAAGGACATTTTGCAATAAGTCTTTTTTGTCAAATGACATAAAACGAAATATCTTTTTGGGAAATGGTTTTAGGCCAACTGTCGTAGACCCAAAAAAATATAAATTATTATTCTTAATAACATGTCAATATAATTTAAATTTCTACTACCATTGATCCTTTAATCCAACACGTATTTCCTACTATAAAAATCACCTTACTTTTTAATCATTATTCAATTATAAATGCGCGAATATTCTACTTACATTATGAACAGCTTTCAATATTCTTCAACAACTTTAACTACATAATTACAATTTTCTCGTTTCATAAATTGATTTGTAATATAATATTTATATTCAATTACTCTCAATTGATTATAATAATATAAGAAGAGTTCCTTTAATGATTATTATACTTTTCTTATAATAAAAAGGCAACTAAACTTAGATACACTTTTTAAATGCCTAGAATATCTACACTTCTCAAGAATACATACTACTCTATGAGTATAAAATAGTCCTACTACACTTTTTATACATTAAATAATATTATATATATATAAATAAAAAAAAAAATAAAGAAAACAATAGAGTAAAACATAAGATATAAAATTTAAAAAACAAAAAAATATATATAGAATTTAAACGGAATATAAACTAAATTTGAAATGAAGCAAAAGATAAATATAATAAATAAAAAAACAAAAACTTTCTATAAAAGGTTAATTTAAGACACGAATAACGATCAGTTTTTTTTGTAAACCACTTTTTTTTCTTTTTTTTGCGGTAAAGAAAAAAATTAACAACAGCAACAATATTACATCAAATAAGAAAACGACCAAATTGGTAAGTTACCAAAAGAAAGAATTGAAGAAACAAATAAAATAAAAAAAAAAAAATCAAGTAACAATTGCAATAAAAACAGCATCACCACCAAAAACTCTTAAATGAATGCACACTTTAAATGATGCAGCACGTTGTTGTTATCAGGTGTTTTGCAGCGTGCACGAATTACCCATTCTAAATATTCACCGCGTGGAGAAAAGATTAAATTCGTAAAATGTGATAAATTACAGTTTATTTATATTTTATTTCATTTTTATTTTTACTTTTTTTTTTTTTTTTTTTTACTTATTTTTAAAAATGCTTCCGAAAGAATAATTGTTTTACTTGAATTCTTGATTTCATTTTATTTAAAAAAAATTTATTACATTGTATTCATAAAATTAGTGTGCACCTAAAAATACACGCTGAAATTACATAAAACAAAACGCTTCAAAGAATTTGTTAAAAGTTTCCTATAATGCTAAAATTTTTGAGTACATAATTAAAAAAAAAACTCAAAAACATTTTTCTCAAAAACATTTTTTCCAAACTTTTTTTATTTTTTTCGAAATTCATAAAATCCGAAAAGCATATAATCGAAACATACTATAAGATAAATACCACATAATCCAAACACTTGTAATCCGAACACCACATAACCTAAACATAACATAACAAAATCTTAACTTACATAGATCCAAATGTGAAATTGCGTTTTGGAGGTGATAGCCCTCGCTATTTTGAATGCTGTGTAATTGAAATATTGCATGTACAAAAATAATTATTAGGCACCTTATAGTTGGTAACAAAATCATAATTATAGGCCTTTTACAGCATAATTTATGAGGTTTAGGATAGTTTTTATAGTTGGCTACAAAATCAGGATTTCAATAATTTGTTTATCGGAGGTTTCCTCGGTAGCCTCCATTATTTTCAAAGCTTTATAACTATAAAGCTATGTATGTAACAAAAAAAAATTAGGAGGGACTTTAGAGTTTGTTACAAAATCAGAGTTCCAATCATTTGTTTAGCGGGGGTTTGGGGATGGCAGCCTGTTAATAAGAAAATGACCAAATGTCTTGTTGTGAAAATATGTATGTAAAAAAAAGTAATTAAGAAGAATTTTATAGTTGGTTTCAAAATCAGGCTTTAATAATATTTTTTTCGAAGTTTGGGGGCGGCAGGCTCCACTATTTTAAATACCTTGTTGTTATAATATATATGTTAAATGAATACTATTTAATTTTATTTATTTGATTAATTCAATATGAAAAACAGCGGGAAATTGTGATTTGGATTTTTAGGTATTTGGATTTTCTGGTGTTTGGATTTTGTTTTTCAGATTTTGTGAGTTGGGATTATTAACGGACGCTATTAAATAAATCAATTATACCCTCGGATATTCAAGTAAAAAGTGGTTTTTTTTTTCCTAAGGGAAGTGGGAATTTTCCAAAGACACCAAGAATTTTCCCTTGGTAGTGTCAGATTCTTACTGACTAAACCCGCCCCCCCCCCCCCTCTTTTACAAATATAATGGGATAAAACCCTTATCTGCGAACAAAGTATATTGGCTGGGCAATAGGGATAGGAAATTGATACGGAAACATTGAATTAGGAATGCGGCTGTAAAGAAACAATGAATTCGCCTATTATTATTACTATTATCAGCCCTATGTCATGAACTTTTATTACCCGTGTCTGCAAAAGTTAAAGAATTATCTCTTTCCTTCCATAATCAACATTAGAAACTTTGTTAAAATTAATAAGTACTGGTACATAAAGGATGAATTAAATTATCTTCTTGCAATATATGTGCTCCTTAAGAAAATTAAAAATACAGGCAATCCTTACAAATATCACACTCCTTTATATAAGGAAGCGAACTGATGATAAGAGTTTAAGATTTTTGTATACAATGAAATGGACTGGCTGATGTGGTATTATAATAATCTTGTTAGAAAGAAATTACATACATTATGATGCCGGAAAAGACCTGGTGCTGTCTTTAAACTGATAGTATAGGAAGTAGAATGTCCTAACTATCACTTTATTTTTTTACTAGTACATTATTTTTAAGAACACATTTTTTAAATTTTCCTTTCTTTCTTTATCCTTTCATAATTAGCTCGTTTTATAAAGGGATACCTGTATTAAGTTTAATTTATAGGTCTAAAGATAAAAATATATCAAACGCGTATATTATATTATTATATAGTGATTTGTTGCAATGTCTATTTTTACTGCTACTGCTACTGTTTTTTTATTTTTTTTTTTTACTTTTTTTTTCTCTTAATTCACTTAAACTCATTTAGGTTTTTGAAAGCTTACACAACAGTTTATTTTATATTTTTGTTCTGCTGTACCAGATCTTCCTCTCATCTCTTTTCTACATTTTCATTTATTTGTGTTGTTATACTGTAATGTCGCGTAACAATTTAGAATAAATAGCGGACCAAATAAATAATAAAAAAGAAAGCAAAAATAATATATTTTTGCCTGCACATTGACCTGTGCAGACTATAGGTATAAATAATTATTTTTTATCTATATATTTCTCCATTTATTTTTTCTTTTTAGAAAATTTTCTCAAGACTTCGTCCCGCATTTTATTTAAAATTATTAAAAAAAAGTTTTATTTTTTGTGATTTAATTTTTATTTTTTTCGCGTGTTTTTATGAATGACTATGACCAGCCACTCTTGTTTATTGTAATTTTGTCATCTTTGCATTAATTTAGTTAATTTTTTCTTTTTTTTTTCTTTGATTTAATTAGAATTAGAAATAATAAATTACATGAAAATGTTACGTAAACAAAATAAAATTGATTATTTTAGACCATAACGAGTGAGTCCACTCTGGAGTAATTGGTTTTAAAAGTGGACAATAAAATGATTTCCATTTTTAAGTTCTTTTATTTTTTTAATAAGGTCTGCTCTGTAGTTTTAAGGTTTCATCCATTCTCGTTGCAGCTACCATCGTTTTTTTTTTAAATATTTCTCGATTCTATGGTTTGAAACATATCTATAACTCAAGATTTTTGATTTTGATTTCTAAATTATTCTTATATAACTTGTAACGAATATCGATCATTTTAAAAGTTCCCCTTAGTTGGTTATTTGGTACTTCATATATACGACATCAACAACTTTTTATAATTTCACAATTTCACTAAGGCATGTTTATCCGACTGCAGCTATAAACTAAATGATAAATCATACATACTTTCTTAGTTATTTTTGCGCCATGATACTCATGTGATCTTATCAAGTATTATTTATGTTTATTGAATCATCTTGTCTGTTTTTAACTCTTGTTATAATTTTTTTCTTATAGCATGGTTTTTTAGTTTTTATTTATGGATGGTGGAAAACATCGAAAGTTATCCGAAGGGCCTACACGAAACTCCTCTAGATAATGTTGGACTTTAAGTAACTAATACCACCCTTTTACTACCAAACTTTGGAATTGACCTTTAATACAAATATACTGTTTAAATTTTTTTAAGGATATTTGGGAAAATTTAGGAGTAATGGAAAATGGGAGAGAAAACTTAGCGAGATATTATAAAGAGAGAGAGATGTTAATTTAGTTCTAAAATTTCTTTATATCCATATAGTGAAGACACACGAATTATCAACTTTTGGGAAACTTTATGGAATGGGATTTTGTTCTATAAGTTTTAATATTTTTAAAGGTTGCTAACGTTAATATTTACAATTAATAATTTTGAATTTAGAAGGTGTAGGTCTAAAATCAAAATTTAATAAATTTTATAAGAAAATTTATTTTAATTGAATTAAAATTATTCTACTTTTTTAATAAATTATAAATGTTTTCACCTTTTTGAATATATTTAACATATTTAAAAAGTTTATCGTTTTCAAAAGCGGTTATTGACATTTAAGTTTTCCTTTTATCGACAGATTTCTTAGGATTAGAATTTTTTAGTTATATGATATTTAAATATTATTAATTTATTATTTTTTTATTATATGATATCCTGATTTAATAAATACTAAAATAAAAATTTCATATATATTATATAAAATTACAGTAATATTTTAAGAAAAGCTTCTTTATTTGACTATAAATGTGCCATTTAAATATTATACCTATATATTATACCTTAATATTTATTATTTGTTAAGGTATAAAAAAGATTTTGAACCTTCAAAATTTTTAATTTATGATATATATTTAAAAGAAAAGTAAAATTTATATGAAATACCTGTGAAATTAAAGTATTTTTATTAGAAAGTTAAAATGATTTCAAAACAAAAGACAAAAACGAAATCCTTTAATATACTGTACATATTATATTTAAATTTTTATTATTTTATAGTTTTTTAATGGATATAATAAAGTTGATACTTTTACAATATTCCTATTTATAGTCATTTTGAACTTGATAGGGAACTATTTAACCAGTTGATCTAGTTTTTTTTTGTATTGCTTCAACTGTAAATGTATTTTTGTTTTTTGTTTTGTTAAAAACAAAAAGTTGAATATACAAACTCTAATATGACATTATATTATTAAATCGATATTATTATAAAAATTTATATTTATATACTTATTATACTTATATATTTATTGATCATTATATGCAAGTATTTATATATAGTGCATTTATAAAAGTTCACCTCAATATCTCAATGAAGCGTAGGACAGGTCGATATATCATCACCTATTCCTTTCATTTCATTGATTTAATGCATATAGGATTTATTTATGCAAATTTCATTCAATAATATTTATAAGTACATTATAAATTTATATATATATATATATTATATATCTATATATATTTCAAGTCCATTTCTCTTCAATAATCCAAAAATAAAAACAAACAACAAAAAAATAGAAACAGAAAATGTTCATTTTCGTGATCTATTAGCAACATTTCACTGATAATATCATAAATAACCTGCTTTTTTTTCTACTACTAAAGTTTCTCTACTCCTTTTATAAAAAAAAACTGTCAAATCTAATTTCTTCACTCTAATATAAATTACAATGCAACCAAAATAGAAAAAAAAACAACACAAAATATATAGTATTAATAAAAATATATCTAAATTTATTTATAAGTATATAATAAAAAAATCATTCACCTATAAAAGTCACCTTCAATGAATGATTATTGTTAAATGCATTTTTTTTATTTTTAATGAATTTAAACTAACTATTATTTAAATTATGATAAAATGACAAAATGTAAGTTAAACATTCTTCAATTTTTTTTTTTTTTTTTTTACAGTTATCAGGAATACAGTTAAAAAACAATCTTTTTAATATATTATAAATACAATACTCATTGACTTATTGTTATTACATTAAATCATTGTTGTAACGAAACATAATTCAAATGAAACACTATACACAAAGTGACAGTGAGACCTTTTGGCGACATCTATATATATATATATGTACATAATATAATATATATATTATATATAATATGTACACAATTAAACAAAAATCATTGAACAAGCTTGAACTCAACCACCAACCAATGATCAACCAACACTTTGCAGTTTCAATATCTGACATTCATCTCTGGAACACCTTTCAAGCTAAATTTTATGCATATAGAAATAAGATGGCAGAATGGGAAACAAAAAAAAAAAAAAAACATACCTACTTGTTGTCGTGTCTAAAAACTCTGATGAATGTAATTGCCTGATATGAAAAGAGACCTTTTTTGCACAACAACAAAAAAAAAAAAAAACAGAATATTTTTGATAGTCTAACAAGGGAAGAAGGGATGCATGATGAACTATAGCACAAAAAAAAAAATAAAAAGAAAACTCCTAGAAAAGATTTAGTTTTCGAATTTTCTAAAAGAGATTTTTATTTATCCTAAATTAAATTCCACCTTTTTTTTTTTATATTTGTTTGTTTGATCTTTTCTAATACATTTTAAGCACACCATATACACTTAAAAGTGTTACCTTTTTAAGATAAAACAAAAATAAAGGTGACATCCAAGTGTATTTTTTATTTTAATATACAATTTTTTGTTTTTTTTTTTATTCTGTTTTTATCTCGTCACGTGCATTATTTGGCCTATTGTTTAGTTGTATATTTGTTGTTCGATTAAGTGTTTCAATTTTTAAATAAATTTTTCTTATGGTCTGGTATCATCAAACTTTGAACTATTGTTGGATTTTAAAATTCAATTTCCGTTATTTGGTTTATTTTTCTTTATTGTTTTGTTTTTTTTTTTTTTTATTATTTTTTACAGTTTACGGTATTTTTTTTTTTTTTTTTCCTGTAAATTTCTATTATTTCAGTTGCAATTTGAATTTAATTTTGCAACATTCTTAAATTTCTCAGTTGTACTGGGAGAAAGGATGACATTTTGTCACCAGAAAAGGAAAAAATAATATATACATTCATACATTCATTATATATATAGATTTATATATTATAATGCACGCAAAAATGAACATCTTTACAAAATTGAATAAAAATTACAAAAGAAATGGGACAAATTTCATGTAAAGGGATTTTTTAATTTTGCAAATTTAATGTTTTTTTTTTTTTGTTTTTCTTTTTTGTGTTAAAATGATCGAATCGGATTGAAAAAACAAGACAATATAAAAAAAAAAACTAGCGCGCTTCGTGCTAATAAGACAAAACTGTGAAAACCATTGTAAAAGACACGCGACACATTTAATATCATAAAAAATCATCTTAGAAATTGCTTATTTTATTCTTTTTTGATAAATTGGCGACATATTTAGAACAGAATTATCAGATTATTTTTCATCATCTGTTTTTTATTTCTTCTTTTTTTTTTTTTACTGTTCTAGTTTTTTATTTAATGATAGATTTCAATTGATTTTCTTCTTAGTTTTGCCAATAATAATTTTTAGATTAAACTTTATAGGTTAACAATTTTTGTACTATCGATATTTTAACAAAATACCTAACAAAAATTTTTATTTGACTCAAAGTATAGTCATGTAAATAGCTAGATTTTTTACTTTTTAATTAAAAGTTGTTGTATTTTAGGTGGATGATGACATTTTTTGATTAGTCTTTATTTAAACTTTTACTTTTTATTTAGTTGTTTTACGTATTCTATCCAGTTTTTCTTAAAAGTCCTCTTTTAAAAAATTGTAGTTAAATTAATGGTAATAGCATATAGAACTTATGTAAGAGTTTAAAGAAAACATTCTGACATTTAAATATTAAAGAACACATTTGGGTTTTTAACAATTTATTTGGAGTCCGTATTTTATTTAATCATATTTTTATTTAATCAATATATAGAAAATAAATTAAAACCAGTAAACAAAAATAACCCGCTTCACAATAAAATTTTACATAGGTAGTGAATTCAATTTTTGATAAATGAATTAAAAAAACGCAAATTTTTATATGCAATTAGTATTAAATTGTAGAACTTTGTCCTACACAGCGGGTGAACGAAATTTTTTTAATTGAAAAATTAATCATTTTTTAATTTTTTTTTTTTTTTTTTTTTAGTACCCAGTTATAATATAACCAATATATTACGTCATTTAAATAATTCCGATTTATCAAAAATGTACTAAAAATACATTGTCAACATTTTCAATATATCTATATACATATATATGTATATATGTATAATATAAATAAATTTTATTAAAATTTTGAATGAAACTAATAATCAAATAAATTTTTTTTTTTTTCTTTGAATTTATTGTATTTAATTACTTAAAGTAAAATTAATTTTCATATAATAATTTACAAAAAAAAAGAAAAAAGAAATTCAAAATAAAACAAAAAGAAGTATAATATTTGAAAATGAAAGAAAAATTATTCATATAAACCACGCAAAAGTCAATTCACTTTCAAAATGTAAAAAAAATAAAAATCAATTTTTACTTGATATTATTAAATAGAAATCATAAAGTACTGGCAACAATTTAACCACTTGACAAATTGTTATTTAAAAAAAAAAAAAATTGAAAAAACAAATTCAATATATTAAATGTATTAAAAATAGAAAAAAATTGAAATAAAAGAAGGAAATAAATTTTATTTTCTTTTTAAAATTAACCCTTTACTATCAATATTGGCTATCACTGAAAAAGCGATATAATCTCAAATTTCTAGAGTTTCAATTGCGATAAGTTTATTTGAAATAAGATTTTTATGCTTGGTCTAAACAAATGTTATATTTATCTTAAATATCTTCGATTTAGTGTTATCTATTTAGTTATAAAAAAAAAAAAACAAAAATCGGAGAAAATATAAATTAATTTAATCAAATAATTTAAACAAAAACGTAAATAACTATAAATATTTAAAAATGATTTTTGAAAACCTTTCTAAATAAGTCTCTCAACATCCAATAACTTCTTATTAATTCCACAATTTCCTTTATTCCTATATTCCTATTTTCCCAATCCTCAAAACCAAACAGTATATTATACCATAGGATTAACTTCATTTTTGGTTGAAAACGGAGGTGGCATTTAGTTGGCACAATACTAGCAAACAGAATTCACACGTTGATCTCATTGGTCTTTTTCGAGATTTCCAAATGTCCTCAAACAAAAAAAAAAATTAAAATAATTGTTGCAATATACTTTAGTCTGTATATGTATGGAACGAAGAAGACTTAAAAAAAGAAAAATGCATCACAAACTATAATCAAATAATATAATTTATCCAATATCTTATATCTTATATTCATATATTACATAATATGTATGTATATCCAATTTTAATTTCCGAAAATTTCGAATTAATTAAAAAATTAACACTAAATAGTTTAAATAAAATTAAAAACTAAATAAAGGCCTGAATGGTTTAAAATAAATTTTCAATCTAAGACACAAACCTAAACAAAATCAAAAATATAATTTTGATTTATTTGTCAAATATATGTCTAACTGTCAATTTAATTTTCTGCCATTTTCATTGATATGTAGATATGTTTTATTATGTTGTTTTTATTTTTCATATTGATTTTATTTATTAATTTTTGTTTTGCTTTCTTTTTTTTTTTTTTTGAAAATGATTAGTTGTGATCTAATCTCATTAATCGCTCTTATAAAAATTACCAATCGATTATACTGATCGAATATTTATTTTATTTTAGAGTTTTTTTCTTTTAGGATTTTTCTGTATTTTATATCAAATAATAAATTGAGTTCTTTTTTTTATCGCGTTTCTTTGGCTGTTTTTCTTTTCTTTTATTTTTGTATTGAAATGTATGTATGCATTTAATATATTATATGAATAGTCACGTCAAATGAATGAAAAGAGTATTATAAAAAAAATAAAAATTAAATTCAATAGTCCAATTTTGATATTAAATGTAGTTAAATAATCCTACAACATAGACTTGCATATATGTATATAGTAAACATCATATCACCCACCTTTTTGATCTTTTTTCTCATCTCATTTAATTTTAACATAAAATACTGAAAGCAAAAGAAAATTATTATATGGTATATGGTTGAAAAACTATCGAACATGAAACATTTTGCTAAGCAAATTTGTTAATATATTTTTGTCGTTTTTATTTTTTCTAATTTAATCAATAAAAAAAAAAATTAAAAAGAAAAGTCAGAGAAGAAAAAATAGAAATCACCTGACCTCTTCAAGATACAATAAAAAAGTGCTTTTTTTTTGTCGAAAACATTTTGATTAAAAATATAATTCAGAATTGTACGAACCATAGATGCATAGATGCTTAAATTATAAGTATTAAAAAAATGTTTGGGTTTAACTGAGCAAAGGACTAATTTAAGAACCTGTTGGGTTTGGAAGTGTCTTGATAAATTAATATAGTAAATATAGTAAATAAATATAGAGCTTGTAAAAAAAACTCTTACTCCTTGTTGTAACTCGGTTATTAGCGATGTATTTTATGTCTTTCCGAGTTTGCTGGTTTTTCGCTAGTTTGGCCGTTATTGATCATTGCCAGGGTCCTGACGACAGTCAGGTTATTGGGTCGACCTTTTCTTCGGCTGGCTTGGGGGTTCCATTCTAGTATCATTCTTGTTATATTTTCTAGATGTTTCATCAGGGTGTGGCGTTTGGTTTGGTTCATTATTGTTTCTTCGTCTGTTAATTGCCATAAATCCGTGTTGCTGATGGTATTTGGCCAGAATATTCTGCATATTCTTCTTTGGCATTTATTCGCAAATACTTTAAGTTTCTGTTTAACGTTGTTAATAGTGCATCTATCTTTCGCTACCATACAGAAGTGTAGACATTATACATGCCTTGCATATTCCTATTTTGGTTTTTCTTATTATTTGGCCTTTTTTCCATATTAAACTTCATATTGAAAATCAAAAAATGACGCAATATATAATAAAATTTTTCTAAATAGAATTTAACATCTAAAAATGACTTAATATATAATAAAATTTTTTTAAAAACTTATTAAAAACAATTTTTTAATTAAACTTCAAAAACATATCTATATTTTAACCAACTTAAAGAAGAATCAATTTTTATGGGAAACTTTTCGTAAAAGATAAAAAATGCGAGAAACTAAAGTGGACATAATTGAAATTCCGTTGTGAATTTCATCAAATTTATTACTGGAACTACAAAACTTGTCTCTCCAAATCTATTTAGAATTAATATTTCGTAAATATTTTTAGTTATTACAACTGAAAAATGAATCATATAATATCTTACAAAAAATTAATTTCATTTCATTTTTAAAATACTCTTGTAATAACTCTTTAAAAAATAGCTTAGTAAATTACACTCGACTATAAAGATAACAAATTAGCAAAAGCTGTAGAGTTTTTTTTACTAGAGTTCATTTATTAATTTTATTTTGCATTGAGATCTAAAGTGAAAAGTGCGTGATAAGATTTTCGCAAAGGAAAAAAAAAGCTGATTTAAAAAAAATAAAACAAATAACACGTGCATGCTCTTACTCTGAACTATACCATATGGTTGAACTTGTTAATAATTTTTAACTAACTAATATTTTAAACGTACATTTAACCATTTATTGATTATATTTTTATTTTTTCATTTTTCATTTTTCCTTTTGCACTTTTTTGTTTTCGATCATTTTTTTTTTTTGCGAAATTTCAAATAAATAGATATAGGTACAATTTAAATACGACATTACAGGTAGAAAGTTGCTTTACGAGCACAAAATGAAAAGAAAATATATAAAACTTAATAATATAATTCTAATAATTTTTTTTTTCCTAAGTGAGGTGGGAACCTTCCAAAGACACCAAGAATTTCCCCTTGATAGTATCAGATTCTTACTGACTAAACCCACCTCCCTCTTTCGCAAATGCAATGGGATGAAACCCTTACTTAGGGAGTAAGGATAACAAATGGATACGGAAACATTGAATTGGAAATGGGGCTGTAAGGAAACAATGACTCCGCCTATTATTACTACTATTTTGCTAACAGTGACTATAGCCGTTACAACAGTTACAATATGCAGTAGTATATAATACCTTACTGTATGAGGTAATTATTGAAGGCAACCCTCACTGTCACTGTAACAGCTAGTATTATTGGTATTAGTATTCTTATTAATATTATTATTATTTTACTAAAGAGTCAGAGATATTAGTGGATTAACACGTGCAGTAGTATATAAAACCTTACCTTACAACCAAAGATAGCTCCACTGTAGCAGCTATTATTATTATTATTGTTATTATTATTATTGCTACTATTAATTATACGATATACATTATTACAATATGAAATTACTACATATTTTTTATTTATATGACCTAACCGCTTATATGGCTTAACCACTGCGTCATGAGTCAGATAGTATAAAATAACCTACTAATTTTAGGGTAACAGGGTTTAAGTATTTTGTAATGAAACAACGCTACATTGGAAGTTTGAAATGCCATTTTTAATTTAATAAAGGATTTTTATAACACATTTAATTAGTGTGTTAACACAGATTATTTATATTTCTTCAAAACAAAAAGTTCTACCTTTTAATTAGTGTGTTAACACAGATTATTTATATTTCTTCAAAACAAAAAGTTTTACCTTTTATATATTTTTGTTTTTGCTTTCCCACTCCTATAAGAAGCATAGGACACCCACTCAGTCATTTATTAGTTATATTTGACTAAGCTTCCGTCTCGGGCATCATTAATTTCACTAAGCCAATGATTACTGGGCTGTTGCTTTTGTACAAGACTATGAGGCATAAATGTTTCTTCTATTTCCACGCTATCTATTATCTTATACAAGAAATAATTTGTTATTATCTTATTATATATTACAACAATATGATATTAATTATAAGATATATATATATACATGCATATAAACTATTTTTTTTATTAAATGAATGAAATGCCAGTGTCTAAACCATCTACAGCATTTGCTTAATATCTTTTATATCGCACCAGCTTTAATTCAGCTTCAGATAAATTAATTAATATTTTGTGAATGAGTTTTTTCAACGAGATAAAAGTGACCTAATCTAATTTTAAAAAAATAAATCTAGTTATCAACGACATGAAAAGTATTTTATGCTGCTGTGCTGTAATTTTATTATATTCTGATAATATTTAGAAAATATGCTATAATTCACTCTCCTTCACCTTTTTTGCATACATACTTTATTATTTGATAAAACCTTTTTACTTAATCAAAATTATTGGGATAAAAGTAAAAATAAATATACAAGTATGTCCTATTAAAGGAATTGAATCACTTATCAGAAACAAAATTGCAATGTCTTTTATTGTAGGAAATAATTTTTTATTCAAGTTGATTATAATATGATATTTTTGATTTTTATATGATTCAGATTGTAAATTTTAAAAAATTTTAAATTTATTTTAATATCTCATATAAAATAAACTTTTATCTAAAATATTTAAAAAATTTTCAATTTTCACCAATACCAAAAAATTGTTAATTAATTACTAAAAAAACAAAACAAACTAGTTAGATATACTAAAATGTTTCCTCCTCTTTGGAAATAATTAAGTATTCAATCATTTAAACAACTCCATTATAATATTAAATTTTATTCAAATACAAACGGTACCCTTACCTTATACATATAGCCATTTTTACTATAATCACTCATAATAGGAAAAAAAAAATAATTATTTAATTTCACTCGTACAATTTTCATTTTTATGAACCAATAAACAAGAAATAAACGAAAAAAAAAATGAATGAAAAATTCAAACCCTACTCTTTTTTAATACAATAAATTAAAGGTACTTTATACATAATACTATATGTATGTATATAATATATATAACATATTTTTAAAAGGGTATTCCACATTCCATACTAAATAAAAATAAATATTTTGTTTATAGGAAAAAAATTCAAAATTCTGAATTATCTAATGAAATTAGGCAAAAGTTGTAATTTTTTTAGGATTTTAAAGAAGTTAAGAGAAATACTTTACACTTTATTAAAACATAATATCTCAGTGTAGGCACCCGGTACTGTGAAATTAAATATAAATCATAAAATCATTAATATGATGACGTCACAGTACAGAAGTACTACATTCTACTCATACGGTATGTCTCTCCTATAACGAGTGAAATACAGTATGAGTAGTGCAATTGACTGTATCAGTAGTGCAACAGTATGAGTAGTGCAACAGTATGAGTAGTGCAACAGTATGAGTAGTGCAACAGTATGAGTAGTGCAACAGTATATGAGTAGTGCAACAGTATGAGTAGTGCAACAGCATGAGTAGTGCAACAGTATGAGTAGTGCAACAGTATGAGTTAGCCTTAAGCTTTGAACGCCTTTTAAAAAAAAAAAACTTATTGTTGTCAAGCGCAAGGGTAACTTTTCTTCAAAAGTCTTTAAATATCAAAATATCATAAGCATATTAAACTTCAAAATATTGAACTGTAATAAATTAGAAACATACAATCCAAACCGAACAGTAGATACAACTTAAAAAAAGTCCTTACAAAAAATATATTTTTAACAATATAGATAGATGGACAGATATTGTGACAACATAAAACTAATAAAATTTTTATTCAATTCTTTTTTTTTTAAATCTGCTGAAAGCAGCAACACAAACACGAATCCAACAAATAAATGAAAAAAAAAAAAACAAAAAAGTAAAACGAATAATTGAGCCTAAAGCACATTTAAATAATTAGAGCCATATGACGCGTGGGATGAACTAACACGAGACTATATATATATATATATATACATATATTATTATTAAGTACCAATGAATGCATGTGCATGTTGTATCTATTAGATATATTTTACTCAATTGGATATATTTTAAGTACTATATATGAACCGAAAAGATGATAAACTAACGATAAATCGATAATTACAGCACGAATATCGTTGTCATACTTTTTTCTTTCATATTATTTTTTTTTTTGTTTTTTGTTTTTGTTTTTTTTTTTTTATGATTATCGGATGTAATTTTAGTTATGTTGTTTTGCAATATTACTCTCTTTTTTTCACCGCTTAATAATGATCATGATTATTGAAATGATAATGATGATGCGCGATATTGATGCTATATGCATACTATTTTAAATAGAATATTTAATGATAAGTATTAATATACATACATACATATATGTTTTACCAGAAATATAATAAGTTTTTCTTTTTAATCTAAAAAAAAAAATTAAGTTAAATTTAATCAATTGTATAGTTTATTATGTTTACCTTCTTTGTTCCAGATGTCGCTTTATATTTTAACTATTATAGAACAAATATAATTTATGCATCTTTTTTTTTAGATACAGTTGAATTTAGTTATGTAAAACTTATACAAATTGCAAATAATATTTGACATTCTTAATGAAAGGTTAAATTTAGAAAAAAAAAAATTAAATGTTATCTATATTTTATCTTAATAAGAGGTGACTGATCAATAGTTGAATTTTAGTTTTGAAAATACTTACGGAATATACTTTTTAAATATCAAAATTTACACTATACCTAAAGTAAATGTATTTATTAATGCACCCCTCATTATACAAAAACTTATTTTATGACACATAACGACATATATAGAAATTGATCAAATTTTTATTACTAACATTTAAACATTTAATAATATGCTATATATATTAAAATTCTTAGATGAATCTAAAGACCCAAACTGTTTCTAAACCTTTATTCTTAATGCCATTTTTTATGTATTTGACGTAAAAGTGAAATTTTCTTACCTTATTTTTCTTTTCAAAAATTTTGACCAATATTTGATTAGGTATTAGGAATTTTGGAATATTTTTGTAGTAATGCCTGGTAAATATTACTTCGTGCGTGCTTAACACATTAAGACTCTTATGATGTAAGAAATTTTCTAACAAATAATTTTGAGCAATATTCTGTCGTTCCATTTACAAAAGTCATTCTGTATTAAATACCATATGTTCATCGAATTTAATATTTTCCATATTCAATAAAATACAAGTACAAAAAGAATTAAAAATGTTAAAAAAAAAACAAAAGAAAAATTAAAAAATTGGGCGACAAACAGAAAGTTTTCACCTGAGTTTGTACTACATAATATTTATGTGCGCTTTGTTTTTTTTTTTTTTTTTTTTTTTTTAAATTATCTTCTAAGACAATTTGTGATGGAATAATATGTGATAAAAATTAAAGTGGAAAAAAGTTTTAATTTAAAATCGATCAATTTCAATTTTTAATTTTATTATTCTGTGAAGATGACAAAGGTATGTATCTGCAGATAGAAGAAGACAAAAAAAAAAAAGAAAAAATTGAAATAAGAAGGATTGAGATGACTTGAGAAAATTATTTAAAAATAAATTCTTTTCACTAATCAAAAGATCGATGATATTATAACAAACAAACAAAAAAAAAAAAAAAAAAAATACAATTAAAAATTGCCAAAATGGAAGATGTAGGCGATTTCCTGACACACTAAAATTTAATCTTTAAATATCAACCTAAGAAAATGTATATATGATGAAAGACATTATTATAAACTCTTTCTTTTACTTTTTATTTTTTTTTTTTTTGTTTTTATTGATTTAAGATATTTTCTAAAAGATAATTCATTATTGTGCAATATTTAGTTATATTATAGATAGAAAAAAAAAAATAAAGTTAATTTTTTTGGAAATTTTATGAAACACATAGTTATTATGTAGTATAGTGTACCTCTATATGATGGTAGATTTAATTTTAAATCATTCATGATTTTGATATAATAATCATCAGATTTAAATGAAAAATTTTTTTTTTTTTTTTAATTAAAAAGTAGGCAGAACAATAATCAATACAAAGATATTTTATTGTCAAACTATACAATAAACTTTTCTTTTTCTTTTATTTTGTCAAAAAATAATCATTTGATCCACTTATCCAATTTGCCATTCTGCGTTTATGCGTTACATACATATATGTACTATGTATGTAATGTATATATATTAATATTAAGAAATAATATTTAAAATTTGAAAATTTAATGCAATAATCGTGATTTCACTTGGTGAAATTATTACTTTAATTTTTTTTTTTTTTTTATGTAATATTTTACTGTATTTATAGATTAATAGAGCAATTTAAATCGTGGGTTGTAATAAACAAAAAAAATTATTGTTCAAAAATATTTCAAATTAAAAAAATTATAAGAAATTTAACTTGTCTTTTTAAATGAGTAATAGATAATAGTTAAATATTTTTTTGTATGATGTTAGGTGAAAGATTAATATTTATTTTTTTGTTTTATTTGATTATCTATAAATTGAATGGAAAATAAAATTAAAATATGTAATTTCATTTTTAAATTAAATTATAATAAAAAACAAAAAAATAAACGTAATTATGTTAATTTGAAATTTATGTATTTTATTTGATTTTAAATTATAATTTAATATTGTGTTAAATATCAATAATTTAATTGAATATTTGTGATTGTTATGTTGTACTTTATCTTAAATTCAAATATAGATTAAATTTTTATTCAATAAAATATTACCTTGAAAGATATATATACATATATGTGTTAGATTTACTAAAGAAACCTAAAAAATTACCTCATTAACCTTTAAAAATATGGCATTAATTCTATGTCATGAAAAAATGTGTTAAAAAATTTTAAATCCAAGGGATTTAACTTAATATAATATAAGATTATTTTAATCATACAAACATTTAATTTCTACTAAATTTAATTAAATTAGCTTATATTAATTAATTAACTTAGCCATACGCCGTTAATTAACTTAGCCATGAAAAAACCTGTTGTTAACCTGTTCAAATCCGAAGGAATTAGAAATCCAAGAATTAAATTATAATTTTTTCTCTTCTCTCTTATTTCCCTTTATCTTCTCTCTTAAATTTTAAATATTTATTCAATATTTATACTGCGATTAAACTCACAAATTTTTTTTTAGGGGAACGGTGACAAGCATCGAAATTCACTTAAAGGAACTGTACAAGGTTTCTCTGAGTAGTGTTGGATTTTAACCAACCCAATTCATCCCCTTTAAAATCAAATTGATGAATCCTTTAATGCATAAACATAACATACAGTTGGTTTTGGTGATAAGGATGTGGAAAAGCTTAATTGGGAAATTGGGTAATTAGGATTATAGAGGATAAAGAATGAAATTTGGAGAGTTATTTTGAATAAAGATGTTAATCCTCTTCTTATTTACTGCTTAGTAATTTCTTTTAATTTAAATTATAATAATTTTATGATTCAATGTTTAAAAGTAATAAAATTAATTGTAAATTTAATTATAAATTACACAATTATTTATCAAAAACAAGAATATTTTAAGAAAAGCTTCATTAAGCAGAAATTTTTCTCTTGAGATTAGTGCCTCCTTTTGAAAGATTTGTTATTTCATACCTGTTGAATTTCTGTCCGATAAGATAAAATAATTTTTAAATAATCTTTAAATTTTTAGTTGAAATGTAAATAACTGTATATGTAGATACTATTTAATTTAAATTTTGTTATATTAAATACCAATGAAAGATCACGACACGAACTTAATTTTAAAGGTACATCCACACTTTTTATGGTTAGATGTCAAACCAAAAACAAAGCAGAATTTTAAACCTAAACCTAAAGGCTTTTAAAGGCGCAGATTTTCCAAAAGACAAAACAAACAGTTAAGAATTCTGTAACTAGCATCAAAATTTATAAATTTTCTTAGAATTTTATATGTAAAAAAAAAAAAAGTGAAAAATCAAGAGGCACTTTTTTCAATTTTAAGGAACTTTGATTTTTAAAAATATTGTCTAGATGCATGCGTTACAGGCGTCTAGAAATAGTAAATTTTTAATTTCTGACCCATAATTACTCCTGAACAGGGGTAATACACTATAATTCTAAAAGATATTTTTTCTCTGTACTACGTCAAGCGTGATGAAACTATGAAGGAAGTAAATTATTCCAAAATATTGTATAATTCAAACACATTGACTTATAAACCTAAAAAATATCTTGTCGTTTGGATTTTTCCTGCATTGCAAAAATGCTAATCAGAATCTCAGATTCATTTGAAACCACAGTTTATTCAGAATTTGAGAGGTTGTAGTCCGTAATGGACTATATAAGAAAGTTTTCCATTAATAACACCAAAAAATAATCCACGGTTAAAATTTCAATTTATAACAATACAGACTATTGTTGCACGAAATTTTTGTAATTTTTCTTAAAATTTTATATAAAAGAAACAAAAAAAAACAATCCATGCGTGGTTAAAATTTCATTGCTCTAGCTTAAGCGGTGGAGAAATCAGAATAGACACATTGATGAACGGACAGAGTGAAATGAATAAGAAAATTTTTGAAACTCTAAAAATGAGCGAAATTTATAAAATATTTTCATTTTTAAACTACCAATTGTTTATATGACTATACAATACGATATTTGAGGGAGCCTCAGTGATCGAGTGGGTAAGAGCGTATGAAATACGTTGTAAACACCGAGGGAGCGTGGGTTCCACATACGTCGAAAGAATAATTCCCTCTTACGACATTTACAGCCACGTCTGAAAAGTAAAGGCTGTGTAATTTTCTTGTTTCATTTATGGCGCAGGAGAATACATTAAAAAAAGGAAAACATGATATTTTACAATCAATTAGAATAAGCTTAAATAAAATTTATTTTTTCAATTTAAAATTAATTAAATTTAAAAAAAAAAAAAAAACTAAAAATAAGCAATAAATATTTTATTTATTCAATTATTCTGAACTTCTTACAAATTTTCTCAAACATCCTAATTAGTACATTTAAAAATCAATTAGTATACAGCACGTATAAAATTTAATTTAATAAAAAATAAAAAATATAATACAATACTTATACTTAATAAATATAAATCATTAATCGTTGTTAATTATAACATTAATCGCAACACATAATATCTATATTAAATTTATATTAAACGAGGAACAATACAGTTGCCTTTGTCAACTCTTAGGTATCCGTACGAACCCGTTAGTATGTTCATAGTCTGTCATTTTTACTTTTACTTTTTCAGTATTTTAAAATAATTTGGGTGAATTTTATAATCTCTAGAACTATGGTTTGCATTGCACATACATATATTCGAACTATATATTTATACATTCTTCAAAAGCAAATTCTAACCTTCAACTAAATGATTAGCAATCCAAAAATTAGCGGCAAATGTATGTAATAACGATACTAAGCGACAAATGTATGTATATTAATTTTCTATACTAAACTTTCTACAAAATACCAAATATATGTTAATATGCATTTGTATTCATATATATTATTATATGTCGCCATATACATTGCATTATTTCTTTAAAAATATTTCATTCGTAGAATAATTTCTTACAAATACAACAAAATTCGTATATATACGCCGCTATATATATGTATGTAAGTCAATATTCTTATTATACTTCATTTATTCATCAGTGACATATACGATATGTAAATAAAGATGATATGAGGGCTATAGTTTCAAAACTTACAACCACCACTTTTTAAAAAAATTGAGATAGATATAGAAAATTGAATTTTTCATTTAAAATTAATTGGTTAAGCAAAACTATCAAAATCCTTTATAAATTTCATAAGCTCCAGCGTTTTGGCTAAATCAAAACTCACTAAATCGACTGCATTAGTTTAGAGTGGAGCTTGTTTCGACAATTTTAAGGTAACCCTTTATTATTAAGAAAAGTTGCTAACAGAAATAAAAGTATAATGTTGAAGCTTTAATTTTTATGCATTACTTCAAAAAATTTTGAACAGGTGTTCAAGTTACAGGGATTTAAAACTATAAAATTTTCAGTTTTTGACCCCTTACAGCTCCTAAAACGCGATACAAAAATATTTTCTGAAATGACTTATACTTATTTTGAAACATCAACTCAAAATTTAACTTAAACCGTTTGGAAAATAGAATGAGTCAAGAATTTTGCAAAATTAGAGTTTCACCTAATAAATTAAGACACCGTATGGCGCAAGTTTATATTTATTGTATATATATTTGTATATGTATATATATTTAAAGCTAATAAAACCAGTTATAGTAGAGCGTTTTTAGATTGCAGATATGTGTTATAGAACTTGTGTTATAACAATTTAAATATAGAGCTTTTTCTAACTTTGGTAGGCTGTAGCTCCGTAACGGGTGGGGCTACAGAAAAAAGTTGTTCCATAAAATTACTATTTTTTATTATATCAGCAGTTAAAATTTCATGGCTCAAACTATATAGAACTTTTAAAAAATTTATATTAAAAATGTGGAGATCAAAAAGTTAGTTGTTCGAAAACTACCTGAATTTTTGGTCGGATCTTAACCAAAAAAAAATATGAAACCTACAAATTGATCCAATAATATCTTCTGTTAATTTCAAGACTCTAGCTTTCTTAGTTTTTGATTTATCTTGCTGACGGACAGACGAACGGACGGACTTAACTAATTCGATTCAGAATTTGATTCTGATCCAATCCATACCTTCTAACTTGCTTATTTCGAGGTGTTACAAACGAAAGGTGTTATATATATCCGATCCTTATCGTACGGGTATAAAAACAAGTGCAAATAAAATATATATAAAGTTTATTATTATAAAGTTATTTTAATTTCTTAAACATATTTCAAATTTTATTTTCTGTCTTTAATTTAGACTCTTTTATTATTTCCCACTATATATTAAAAATGTTCACCGACTTTTAAAAGATAAAAATCCAAAAAAAAAAAAAAATTAACTAAATTAAACTAAAAATAATTAAAATTATTTGATTACCAAATTAAATTTAAAACCTATTTTAGTATAATATTACAAAATCAATGATGTAATTATTTACGCAATAAAACACATTTCTATAACTAATTAAAGGTGTATTTATTTATTTAAGGTGTATTCTCTATTTTTTTTTTCAATTAAAAAACAAAAAGTAAATAAATTTTTCTATTCATTTTTTTTTAAACGAAAAAAAAAAAATAAAATCAAATTTTTATTCTTGAATCTTGATCTTTCAGATACATATATATATATATATATATTGTATCTAAGTATATTGTTAGTAATTCAATTAAATACATTTTCAATCAATTTTGTAAACACATTCTGTTGCAAACATGATAAATTGTGATGTTATTAGATTTTTTTTTTTCTTCCATCCTTTGATCGTTTAATCTAACTAATTATCTGTTAAAAATCTTTGTTATTTTATTTTTATGTTACTGACTCTTTTTAACCAATTTTTTTTTTTGTTTTCTTTCATCCTACAAAATAATTAAATTTTTTTCGAACACAAGAACAGTGTGTTTCAAAAAAAAAAAGAAAATTAAGTCAAAATTAAAGAATAGTTATATATTGTTAGCATTAAATGATAGATAGAAATAGAATTTCATTAAAATTTTTTATACATACATATATATATATATATATATATTATACATATTATGTAAAAAGAATATGATCTAAACACTAATTTAAATTATAATTGTGGATCAAAACTTTAACAAAAGAATGCTTCTTCATGATTAGTTGTACTTCAGCAGGAATTTAATATGTCAAAGTAGGCATACTATCAAAAGTTAACATTTGTTATAGGCATTTAAAACAAGTTAAATTTTTGTTTTCAAGTCAAAATACAAATGGTATATTTAATTATATAATTTAGTTAGATTATGTTTTATCTTTAGTTCTGAACGACTTTAATAGAATCAATAATTTAAACTTAATAGAAAAAATCGAATATAATCTAACGGCATTAACAGAATCACTAAACTAAGCTTCACAATCAAAAAATTTAAACTTTATTTAAATTTTTTATTCAGTAACAAAATACATAGTTTATATTTTTTTCACGGCCACGGCTACTTTCATTTAAATTTAACTTTATTTTATTTGGGAACACTTTTATTTTATATAACGTTACCCCCTGTACTTGAACAATATTAGAAATATTTTTTTTTTATCAAAGTCATATAAATTAAATATATATATATATATATTTTTTTTTAATTCTAAACTCATACAGCACTTTCTATTGTTGGAATTAAAAAGAAAAAAAAACAATTTTTTAGTTCACATGCTGTCGCGTAATAGTACCACATTCCACCTATCAAATTATCCAACCATAATAGTAGTGTAATAGGTGCTTTAATTGAATTTATAGTTTCAAGTGATTTTCAACTCTTTTTTTTTTTCTTTTTTTTTTTAAAATAAAAAATATATATATATATATGTATATACATGTGTATATTATATATGTTTTTCATAACTATTATTATTATTATTTTTATCCCCGGCGTCTTATAAACACTATAAAAGCGGTTAATAATAAGCCATTAAATAATTCACCTGTGATTCGTAGCGCATGACTTGCGTGTTACTCTTTATATTTTTTTATTTATTTTTTTTTTTGCTTTTTTTTTTTTATTTTTTTATTAACCAAAAAAAAAAACATAATGGTTGATATACAAGTTAAGATTTAAACTGAAGAGACTACATTTGCTATTTCTATATATATAATAATATTATATTTTATCTAAAAAAAAAAATATATATATATATATATATATATATATATATATATATATATCTGTACTTACAAGTTATTATTATCCCAATTGCCAACTTATAGCTTAAGAGAGGATTTATTATAGTTATTTATTTGAAGATTTACGGGACTGAAGAAATTGAAGAAAAAGCATAAAACTAAAAAGAACAGTAAATGAATAGAAAATATAAAATCAAATAGAAAAATAATGGATTGATGAAGATCTGAATTGAAACGTGAGATGAAGTGAAGAGCTATAATATATAATATGTATCTGGTTATCAAAATAAATAAAACTCCTCCAAAACCAAAGAATGCTGTATATGTCTTGTCTTATTTGATCTTTTTGTACAAAAAAAAAAAATAAAAATAAAAAAAAAATTATTTTTTTTTTATTTATCCATACTTTGTTGTATTTTTTGTTTTTATTTTTTTTTTTTGTTTATAATTTTTATTCCCATAAAAATTTAAAGCTATAAAAGAAAAACCATAACAAAAACAGAAAAAAAAAAGAAAATGGACACGTAATGGTAGTAGCTGCATTACACGCAGGGTTTAATCTTAAATGATTTTAAATTTTTTTATTTTGATTTTTTGTCTATTTTTTCCTCATTTTTTTTTTTTTTTTTTTTTGATTATTGTCCAAGAAAACTCAACGCAAACAACTATTGGAAATAAGTGTTTTTAAAGCAAATTGGATTTAGTTTCTTACACTAGGGATTCATTCATTCACCACAAAAAAAAAAAAAATAAAAAAAAAAACAACAAATAATAAAAACGAAATTTAATTCCAATAAAAATATATATATATATTTATTTAAAAGAGTTCCATGATTTCAACAATTTAATTTATTAACTACAATTTGTATATATGTGGTTTTTGTTTTTAAATAAATATTTTTTTTTTTTTTTTTTAAATTAATAATAATAAATTTAATTAAATTTTATTTTATTTTAAATTTTTAAAATTATTTTTTAAATATGTCTCATGAGATGATCATTTAGTTTTGTTTAAAATGTAATTACGAAATATTTTTAGTATAATCGACAGTAATTTAATATTATAGTATCAAAAACAATTAGAATAACAAATTAAGAAAACTATGACAATAAAATGCATACTAATAGTAAAATTTCTTTAATATCTTTTCGATTTTGTTAGAGTTAGATTTTGTGGTGTACTTAAAAAAAAAACCTCTAATGTTAAATAAAAGTGCTCAAATTATATAGAGAAAATTGTACATTACTTTAAATTCACTTAGTCTATCCTAAAATTTTTATGCATACAAACAGATTTTCAATTTGATCCAACTTAGGTAATATCTAGAATCAAAGAGATTTGACTAAATCTTTAAAAAACCTTCAGCTAAACTTGAATACAAAATAAATGTGTTCAACTTTCGATAACTAAAATATAATGTTGGTTGCAGACTAAAAAAGGAAAATTGTTATAATTTGATGGAGACATCAGATTTTCAATTTGATCCAACTTAGGTAATATCTAGAATCAAAGACATTTGACTAAATCTTTAAAAAACCTTCAGCTAAGCTTGAATACAAAATAAATGTGTTCAACTTTCGATAACTAGAATTGAAAAAGATGGAAAACCAGACAAGAAAAAAAAATATAATGTTGGTTGCAGACTAAAAAAGGAAAATTGTCATAATTTGATGGAGACATCAGATTTTCAATTTGATCCAACTTAGGTAATATCTAGAATCAAAGACATTTGACTAAATCTTTAAAAAACCTTCAGCTAAACTTGAATACAAAATAAATGTGTTCAACTTTCGATAACTAAAATATAATGTTGGTTGCAGACTAAAAAAGGAAAATTGTTATAATTTGATGGAGACATCAGATTTTCAATTTGATCCAACTTAGGTAATATCTAGAATCAAAGACATTTGACTAAATCTTTAAAAAACCTTCAGCTAAGCTTGAATACAAAATAAATGTGTTTAACTTTCGATAACTAGAATTGAAAAAGATGGAAAACCAGACTAGAAAAAAAAATATAATCTTGTTTGCAGACTAAAAACGGAAAATTGTCATAATTTGATGGAGACATCAGATTTTCAATTTGATCCAACTTAGGTAATATCTAGAATCAAAGACATTTGACTAAATCTTTAAAAAACCTTCAGCTAAACTTGAATACAAAATAAATGTGTTCAACTTTCGATAACTAAAATATAATGTTGGTTGCAGACTAAAAAAGGAAAATTGTTATAATTTGATGGAGACATCAGATTTTCAATTTGATCCAACTTAGGTAATATCTAGAATCAAAGACATTTGACTAAATCTTTAAAAAACCTTCAGCTAAGCTTGAATACAAAATAAATGTGTTTAACTTTCGATAACTAGAATTGAAAAAGATGGAAAACCAGACTAGAAAAAAAAATATAATCTTGTTTGCAGACTAAAAACGGAAAATTGTCATAATTTGATGGAGACATCAGATTTTCAATTTGATCCAACTTAGGTAATATCTAGAATCAAAGACATTTGACTAAATCTTTAAAAAACCTTCAGCTAAACTTGAATACAAAATAAATGTGTTCAACTTTCGATAACTAAAATATAATGTTGGTTGCAGACTAAAAAAGGAAAATTGTTATAATTTGATGGAGACATCAGATTTTCAATTTGATCCAACTTAGGTAATATCTAGAATCAAAGACATTTGACTAAATCTTTAAAAAACCTTCAGCTAAGCTTGAATACAAAATAAATGTGTTCAACTTTCGATAACTAGAATTGAAAAAGATGGAAAACCAGACAAGAAAAAAAAATATAATGTTGGTTGCAGACTAAAAAAGGAAAATTGTCATAATTTGATGGAGACATCAGATTTTCAATTTGATTCAACTTAGGTAATATCTAGAATCAAAGACATTTGACTAAATCTTTAAAAAACCTTCAGCTAAGCTTGAATACAAAATAAATGTGTTCAACTTTCGATAACTAGAATTGAAAAAGATGGAAAACCAGACAAGAAAAAAAAATATAATGTTGGTTGCAGACTAAAAAAGGAAAATTGTCATAATTTGATGGAGACATCAGATTTTCAATTTGATTCAACTTAGGTAATATTTATAATCAAAGAGATTTGACTAAATGATTAACAAACCTTCAGTTAAGCTTGAATACAAAATAAATGTGTTCAACTTTCGATAACCAAAATTGAAAAAGATTGAAAACCAGACAAGAAAAAAAAATATAATGTTGGTTGCAGAATATAAAAGAGGTACATACTAAATAATCCATTATATACATATATCTTGTCATTTTTGAATCCGATTATTTTTTTTTTTGTCTGTCGATTAGGCGCATATAATATCTATTCGATTTGTTGTTTTAACATCAACTTTACGACTTAGCATTATGTTAGTAACTTTAGTGCTAAAACTTTAAAAATTGATATTTTTACATATACACCATTTTGTAACAAAAAAAAAAAATGTTATACATTGCGTTGAATAACTGCTATTTAGTATAAATTATGATCTTTTATTTTCAACCCGTAATAGAAAAGTCTTCAGAGAAATTTGAAACAAAAAACAAACAAACTACTATACGAACTTTTTAATTTTCTTTTAAATAAATCAATTTCTTTTTTTATATTAAAAAAAATCTAATTAAGAATCACAAAAAAAAAAAAAAAATACAAAACTTTAAAATCCTTTATTATTGAATTCCATTAAAAACGTTTAAGAATTTTCTAAGATTTTTTTTTTTTATTAAACTTTCAATTAAACGCAATTTGTTGGTTTTTACTTCTTTTATTTACTTTTTTTTTTCCCCTCTTGTTGTTTGGAAGAAAAACTTTTAATATGTATATACATATATATATATACTATTATTAACTAAATCTACTTAAAGTAAACTTTTTATTGTACATATTATATAAAATTATCTATGAATATATAAATATGATGTTAGAATAAGAGGACGGGAACTCTTTGTTAAAATGTCATTCAATTTAATTTTTTTTTATAAAAATATCAAATAAAACAACTCGAATAAGATTGAAAAGTTTCACATGCTAACCATACCATTTTTTTTTATTTAACTTTTACTTACTCTTATTTAACCTGACAATATTTTATATTGGTACATATTATGTACAATTGAGTTGAATTGTATATTTGAAAACAACAAAATATAAAAAAAAAAAAAAAAACAAAAAAAAAATAAATAAAATTGGAATTGATCGAAATTGAATTGGACATAAATAAAACAAGATCAATCAATTGATTTATTTTGACATCTTTAGTACAGGTAGTATTTGTATTACTTGGGGATACAGATTGTGAGTGAGTTTATTTATATTTATAGTACAATTTGTTATAGCTGTAGGATATTCTGAATGTCATATCAAGTTCTTAAGATAATAATAAAAATTCTAGTGGAAGAAATTCAAAAAAGAGACAGTCATAATTTGAAATGAAAAGTACGAGTACATATACATATATAATTCTGATATGCCCTTATATGTTTGTTGATCTTTTCTAATGAATTTTTAATAACATAATGACAATGAAATATTTTGAACTTTGATAGCTAAGAAAAATCCAATTACAACATATTATTTTCAATAAAACTGATTCAAACCAATAATTCCTTCTTGTATCAATACTTCCAATAATATCACTGTAACCTTCAACAATGTTGCAATAGAATAATAATATAAATTTGTACTGAAACCTAATTATTATAATGTTTTGATAATGGAACTAAAATACTATGCACATAAACTTAAGTAAGCTTTTTATAATAATTTTCCAATTAATAAAAATAAATTCCCAATTTAAAAGGTACAGGATATCGCAATATATAAATCCAAAATATAGAAGGTGGACAGGTGGGTCACGACCTATCATTATACTATCAATATTATTTTATTATGTATGGTGGATGGCGTATAGTGGTAAAAATCGTGACCGATTATTGTATGTGGCTATCCTAAAATTGACCCAGCTAACTAATAATTGTAATTTCCCACTATTTTATTGTTTACTTATTTTTTATTTCTATTTTGTGTACAGAGTGTTTGAGATTTTTTTAACAGGTAAACAAAAATGTCATGAAAAGCGGCCGTTAAAGAGAGGTATTTTTTATTTGATTTTTTTTTTTTTTGCTTTATATCAATTTGATTTTCATTCGAAATTTGTTTATTTTTTTTTTTTTTATTTACATACTTGTTAGTTTTTTTTTTTTTTGTTTATTTGTATAAATCGTTTTTATTTTTCATTTACAATTAGCACAAAATGACTTGAAATGTTCTGACGACGACAACGACGACAACTAACGACAATTTTTATAAACTGATTGATTGGCTGCTGATTTGTCTTTATTTTTCCGTAATTTTTTATCGTCTAGTTAGTGTTGTATTGGCAAGTGAAGGCTATTTAACTTTAAATATATAAAATGTTTATAATATATATGTATGTTTTTACATATAACTAGGTATGTATATACATATATATATAAAAATATATACAAAGAAATTGGATGCTATTGAATTTAAAAAAAAAAAAAATTATATGCTAATTGCATAAAAAGCGGTGGCTTATTAGCGTTTTTTATCTATTAAATGTAATCTTTAGTATTTTTCTTTTTTTTTAATATTATTTTTTTTTTTTGTTTTGTAAATAATGTTTATATGGTTTTAACATCAGATAATAAGTCGGAAAATTGTTAACTATTTTCTTTTTTTATTTAATTTTTTTTTTTTGTGTTTTTACTTAGAATGGCTATAAAAAAAAATAAGGTTAGGTTATATTTTACATCATTTCATTTTTTCTATTAATGTTTATCTGTTTTTTTTTATTTTTTCAATTTAATGGAAAATGTTAACATAAATTGTTGTTTGATAATTTTTTAAATTTGAATTTGTCACAAAATCTTTTAGTTTGATTGAATTGTAAAACAAAAACAAACTAAAAAATTTGTTCATAAGAAAGGATAAATTTTTTTTTTGTTTTTTTTTTTCAATCAAATATTGCGCATTCATATCCTTATATAGAATCAAAAAAAAATACCGTTTATTAAATTTAATTAGTTTTTAGATAGTCCTATTCTAATTACGTATTCAATTTGTTTCTGTTGTTTATGGTATTAAAAATTAGGAAAATTAAATTTAAAATAATTTAATAAGAAAAAAAAAAATTTATTCAGAATTTTATTCGAAAAAAATTTTTTTTTTAAATATGATTAATTTACTGTTTTTAAAGAATTTAATAAATTGTGATGTATTTATAAGATATGTTTATTTGGAATTGTATTCACTTTTTCGACATTTAAAAATTATATGTGTATGCTTGTATTATACACAATTCTTGCAATTTATATGAATTACATTTCCCAAAAAATGAACTTTCAAAAAGTGCAAGTTAACTCTATTTTTGTTTCCTCTATATGTGTTTTGGTAAACTTATTGTTCTTCATCTGAAATTCAAAGCCTCAAAAAATCTTAGTTTTAGATTTCAAACAAAGAATGTGTTATATGAGTAGTCAGAGTTAATAGTCCGTATAATAGTCAGTCTTATAAGAGTAGTCAGTTAAATAGCTGTCATGGGAGATATTCTTATCTATTGCAAACCCATAGAACCATAGTATGGCAATGACTGGTCTAATAGCTCTAATCCTATGAAGCTCAAATAAAAATTTTGTACATAATTTTGAATCCTTATAAAATTTACATGTATAGAGCAAAATACAAAAAATTGTATTGAGACAACTTAAAATCACAAGAGGCATAAGATCTTATTTCTGGCAAAAATTCAAATATTTCAATTGTTGGAATTTGCTATAAATAATAAATTGTAAAAAAGTATTCTGTACCTATATATATTTTGATTTATAATCTACGATATAGGAAGTTTTCAATTGTTTTCAGATTGCAAAAAAATTTATTAAAATGGTTTATTTTATAAACTCTCGCAGCTTATAGCCAGATCTCACAAAAATAAGTTTTTAATAAAATATAATTTTGAAAAAAATCTAATTCATGGGGTTTAGAGATTTTGTAAGCAGACTGGCAAACAAAAAAACAAACTGACGGAAAAAGTAAAACTAATATGAAACAAGGCAGAACAAGGCAGAATTTTCTTAGAATTTCATATTTAGGGGCCTCAGTGGCCTAGTGGGTAAGAACGTATAAAATACGAGGGAGTGTGGGTTCGAATCCCAAACACGTCGTAAGAGTTATTCCGCCTTACGACATTTACAGCCACGCCTGAATAGGAAAGGTTGGGTAATTTCCTGTCCATATTTATGTGGCAGAGAAATGCATTAAAAAAAAAAAAGAATTTCATATTTATAAAAAAAAGTATGAAAAATAGAGAGACACTTTCTTCAATTTTAAGAGAACTCTACATAATTGAGAAAAACCATTGATACATATAAAATTATAAAGTTGATGCTTTAATTTTTTACTTTTATTTTGAAAAAATTTGTACAGGTGCCTAAGTTACAGGTGTTTAAAAATAGCAAAATTCAAAAATTGGTCCTAATACAAAACTATTTTCTGATACAACTTCTACTAATTCCAAAAGATCAATTAAACTCTATACTCTTTTCACTTAAAATTTCAAGTTCAAATCTAAAAGCGTTCCGAAGTTATGAAGGAAGGAAAATCATGGAAAGTTTTAAATTCACATAACGGTAAATTTAAATATTAAATTTATAAAAAAAAAAAATGTATAATTTTGATATTGATTTATAAAGATAAATAAAAAGTCCTGTCAAATGGTATTTTTAAATTAAAAAAATGTTAAGCAGAACTTAAGATATATACACTTTTAAAAATTAGTCTTTTTCAAAGTTTGATGGGATATACTTACGTAATTGATAGGGCTACAAAAGTTATTCTACAACATTAATTTCTGTATGTCCCATTGTTAAAATTTTATTGCTGTATCATTAACGGTGTAAAAGTTTTATAAACGGACGGACGATCGAAAGGCAGAGTAAAACTAATCTGAACATTTTTTCAAAAATTTTTTTTTACAAATGTTTCAAAAAGCACAAAAATTTTGATTTAAAAATGACCAAACATTTCTACATAATATAATATTATTTAATCCAGACATAATCTAAGACTTAAGAATTTTGACAATATATACTGTCATAAAAATACAAAATATTACAAAATTTTTTTTAATTCCTTTGTAAGTTTTTATGGTTAAGTATATAATTAAAATCAATTATATATGATATATATATATATATATATATATATATATATTAAATCAATTATTATAAAAACTAACATTAATTTATTATGCAACATTACTTAAATATACAAAATTATACTAATTTTAATACAAAAAATAAATGAATTTATTCAATTATTTTTTTTTTTTTCTTAAAACAAGAATTTAATAATAATAAAATCTTTAGTATAAATTGATTCTTTAATCAAACGTGTAATCAAATTATTCAGATAATAATATAGACAAAAACAAACCAGAATGGAGTTAATTTTTAAAAATAATAATGATAAAATTAAATTAAAGTAATATTATAATAATAACTTACAATTTTTTTAAATAATTGTTTTAAGGCTATTTAATGTTAAACTATTGAAATAACTATAATTTTCTTTCATCAAGATTTTTTTGTTATTTTATTTTTTAAAAAATCTGAAAAATTATTTTAAAAATTTTGACTGTTTTAAAATGATTGACTTTAATTAGTATATTTACGCTACTGTTTATTTTTTTTTATCTATATATCATTAATTATCATATCACCTCTCAAAAAAAAAAAAATTTTTTTTTTTTTTGTTTTGATTGTGTTTTAGTGTTGCTAACACTATTAGCAACATTTGATATACATATACGATAACATATCAATCATATAAAATATGAAAAACAAGACAACAAAAATGATTTAATATCCTTATTTAGTAGAACAACTGATTGACATTTTTGTACATCCACTTTCAGTTTTCTTTTCGAAATCATTTAAAAAAAATATGAACGGGTAAAAGAGATAAGAAATATATTTTTTATTCCTTTTTTTTTTATTTTAATTCATTTTTTTATAATGTTTTTTTTTTTTTTTTTGTTTTTTATCTTATATATACAGATTAGTTATATACAAAATGTCAGTAATAATTACATAACTTAACTATTAATAAATATATCAAATAAACAATTTTGTATGTTAGTAAATATGTATATGTATTTCTAAATACACAAATGTTTATATATACGAGTATATGTATGCATATATACGATATATTAAATAAAAATAAAATTTATCTGCCTAAAGTTATCGTAATTGCAAATAATTTAATTTAATTTTATGCTGCTGTTACACTTTTTTTTTTTTCATATTTAATATATTTTTCTGTTAATAGTTTTGGAATTTAACCCATTTAGATTTAAAGTTAAATTTAGATAACCAAAACAAAATTATATATTTTTTAAAACTATACATATTTAGTTGAAATATCTAAAACAAAATAAAATCAAATTATCAGGCAATACGTTTGAGTAAAGAAAATAAAAGTTTTAACTTATATAAATAAGAAAAAATGAGAACGAGCTAAGGAGTTAACTGTGTCAACTCTAGAATACCCGAATGAACATAATGTAATACTGTTTCCATAAAATTGAATCATTTTTTGAACAAAATTTTAGATGTCTAGCTTAAATATTAAGATATAAGGGTATGAATTACCCCAATGTGTAACAGTTATCCGCTAATCTGTTAAGTTAGTACAATCAAATTTTGTAGAAGTCGTTGGCATAAAACTTAACTACCTTTGACAATATTTATTTTAAATACCCAGCTTAATTAGACACTGAGCTATGCTCATATAAAAAAATGAAGTCTAAAATGAAGGCAGTCACTTGAACCAACCGATTTTACATGTTCAATTTCAATAGCATTTATATATGAAATAGTAAAAAATTTTAGTATACATATATCTTAGCAGCAGTATTTTTTGAGTTATTGTGCGGACGATCTTGGAAAATCAAATCGACTTAGAATTCAATCCAATCCATGTCGTCTCTTTTATAGTGTCACAAACGTAATGAAAAAAATAAATTTATTATATCCTTAGGACAATGTTGGTTCAGCTATACAGATAAGGTAAACATATAAGTGACACATGAACAACTACAGTAAAGTTTTCCAAAAAGAAACTTACAAGAAATAAAGTTAAACAAATTATTTATTGCCTAAGCTTGAAAACAGCTAAAATGTTTAAAAGAAAATTCTTTAAAAATGTGCATGGTCACAGAAATTTTTTAAAAAGTGCGAACCTACAAGAGAAGAACCGTTTAAAAATAGAAGGAAAAGAAATGATAGAAAATCATTCATTAGTTTAAATTTCGGAACAAAAGGTTCAAATGAGTTAGAATAAATTTTTAATTGATCATAAAATATAAAAGCAATAATAATTATGTTTGAAATAAAAAATAATTCCAAAAATTAAAAATATATAACTACTCATATGTTGTACAAAACTCTTGTATAATTTTTTTTTTTTCTATATCGGATATCATTTTTTGCAAATTATGTAACAAGTTTATGATTTCCGAACTTAAATAAAAATAATACATAATACATAATACTCTAATATTAATAGGGTTTTGTAATATTTCTTTAAAAACTCACAATAAAAATAAATGCATATAACCAACTAAACATATTATTACATATGTACCTATATCTAAGAATACGTATAGATTTGCCAGCTTTTAATAAATTCATATGCATATATATATAAAGATAATTTTAATAATTCTCGTTGTCCTGATATCAGACTCCGTTTTGTTTTATTTCCTACATTTTTATTTTTTATTTCTGTTATTTAAATATGAATACGCTTTCGATTATTTATTTCTTTTTTTTTTTGTTTAAACTTTTCGCGCGATTTTCCTAACTTAAAGAATTAGTAAAATTATTTATACATATACTATATATACAGGTAAAAATATTTAATGGATTTTTTTACAGGTTATATTTTGTATATCAACAAAATAATCAAAAACATGTGCTCAAATTCTTAATTCAAAATATATAAGATTAAAATTAATACAATTTTGTTAGTTTTCATGTTACAATTTACATTCAAGTATAATAATATAAATTAAAAAAAAAAAAAAACAAAATAATTATATATATTATTAGAAAATTTTATAAAAGTAAAATGAAAAGATTCGGAATGGAGTTAAAAATTTAAATTATATTTTTAATAAAATTACTGATATTTTACATTTAATACCAGTTGTTATCATACTGCTCTGTTTCATATTAAAAGTAAAAAGTTAAATTCCTCCAATTATCATCCTATATCCAAAAAATATTGACTTGGTGGAATTTTCGCTTTCATTCAGTTCTTTCATTTCTCTTTATCTTATTTCATTCTTATTTCTGTTAGTTCTCTTTATTCTTATTTCATTTAAATTCAGTTCTCTTTATCTTATATACTATTCTTTATTATCTCTTCTTTTCACATTTGTTTTTGTTTTAAAAATATATTTTTAAACACTTCCTTTACCGAATTACATAGCGACAATTAAATTCTTAGTTCCATATCTAAAGTCATAAAGGACTATCGAAAAGTATTGAAATAACTCTTAGTGGACAATCTTATCAACTGAAGTTCCGTCCCAGGCTATAGAAGGGTATTACATTGGTAAGCATTTTACATAGGTATTACATTACAAAGCATTGGTCAGAGCTTAAACTAAGTGTTAAGAATACTCTATCTGTCCAACCATACCTGTAAAATGCTCAAAATTTAATATTAAGAATTACTTATTTAAGTTGACCAGAGGCCCATAGTTTGCAGGAGTAACTTGAAGTACAACCAAAGGCTTATCGCCGAATTAAAGTTTCAAAATATTCAAATAAATACTCTCTTTCTGGTTTGTCTCTTTCTAGACATGGAATAAGGCAAAGGCTGCAACTATTACGGACTATAATTGACTTGTCGGCAGACATGCTACAAGATTAGCTATATATGTGAATCTTAACTGTAGATTTTGGAGAATTTAACTCCTATGTTTCATTATACAAAATTTAAGTGAACACTCTGTGTATGTATCTGAAAGGCATTCAAACATTCTTTCGTCAAAGTGGTACCTTATAGCAGCATAAATTTAAAGAAACTGATTCTTGTCGAACATATGGTTCTACTACGTTTTAAGGGTGTACTACGAACTTAAAGCTTATTACTGATTCGTTAGCTCAACCTTCATCATATCATCTATCAATTCTATCAATTGACTTATAAGCTTTTACTTCACGTTCGTAAAAAATGTCTGTTGTAAAAATCTTAATATAGGAATGTAAAAGATTAAATTTGATCGAATTGAAAGTTATATTCAAAATTTACCAAAGATTGTTGCATAAACAACATAAAAAAAAATGTTTATAGCATTTAAATTAATTTATTTAAGAAAGTTTACCATTATATGTTGATCATAACTAGTTTATTTTAATATTTACCTCTATTCTAATTTATTTTCACTCCATTCCTAATCCCTGTAATATCATAAAATTTGACTTCATATAGTATTCAAAATATTATTTTTTTTTTTTTTTTGTTATTTCATACATTATTTTAACATATTATTTTATCTTTATTCTTTTTTTTTTTTTTTTTTGTAAACAATTTTAATAATTTTGTAATAATATTTAAATGTTATTGATATAGCTCACAAGATAAAAAAAAATTCACCTACTAATAATAAATTATTATAAATAAAAAGTAACAAAAAAAAAAAAAAAAAATGAGAAATTAAACTTTGTAATCTTATAATGTATACGAAAACGTAATGGTAAACTTGTTATACAATCCGCGAAAAAAAGAAACCAAAATCGAAAATTTTAATCAGCGAACAAGTTAAACATATAATAACAAATCCAATATTTTTTTTTTTTTTATTGTTTTTATTTTTGAGATTTGTAATTTAACATATCCATAAACATTTCCCATATATCAATAATTCACACATTTGCACAAACACCTTTTAATATATCCTATCATTTTTCTTTTTTTCTAAAGAATTCCAAGTTTACTACTAGAAATTGAAAATCAACTTAAAAAATATTTATTACCTTCGATGAAAACTACCTTAAAAATTTTTTTATAATCAATATTTATATATACTCGTATATACATATATGAATTCATAATTTTATTAAATTAGACTTCTTAAATCTTTCTCTTACCCTGATTGTTTTTCAAAACAAAAAAAAAAAAAAAACAAAAACCATCAACCATAACCATAAACCAATAGCATTTAAGCTATATTTAAAATAAATCTCCGCAACTGATATTGATAAACTTTGACCTGTAAAATATCAACAAATATTGAAAAAAAAAATAAGTAATCAAAAATATCAGAAACAAACAACCTTTACTTATATATATACATATATTATACCCCCCATGATTATGTTATGAGCCAAATTCACCCAACAACATTACTTCATTCTCTTTTTTTTTTTTTTTTTGTTATATCTTTTTTTTACTTTTAAAATTCATTTAAGAAAAACAAAAGATGAAAGTGTTTTTTAAAAATAATAAAACTTTTAACTATATTGTAATAACAGTACCTAATTTTTAATATTTTACTTTATTAAGTCGTCGTACATCTTGAATATTATTACTACGCATAAAAAACAGTATAGTTACCAATTAAATACTATAAAAATGAGTGAATTTTTTTTTGTATATGTACTATTACTATTTGATCCATAAAGTATGCAATTTTCAAGATTTGTAATTATATTTTAAAGTGTACTTATATAAAATCTATAATTTAAAAATATATATATATATGTATATATGTAGATACCTATATATTCTAAATAACAGAAAATAGGCTTTACTGAAAATTTTAGAAACTTCAAAAGTTTATTAAATTACAAAATTATAGATTTTATGTATACCTTAAAATATGCAATTTCAATAAAATTTATAATTACGTCTATTTCATCATCTTCGAAAAATACAAATTTTTATTTTCCACCACACCAATATTCGAAATTTGAAAGTAGTCAAATTTGTAAAATAAAGTCACTAACGAAATGGATGATGGCTTTTAATTGTTAAAAAATCTATTTTGTTTTTTATGAGCTTGAGATTATAAGTGTTAAAAAAAAATACCAAATATAAGACAGTCGTGACGAACAATCGATTTTCTTATATCTTTTTCTGTTTAAAATATATATATTTTGATATAATTGATGTCATACTCAATACACCGCAGTAATATTACATTCCAGTACAAAAAAGTATTGAATTAAGTAAATATTATGGAACGTGAGTAAATTACTTTAACATACATTTACAACAATATGTTCGATACTAGTAGGATAGTTAAAGATATTCATTACATATTATGTGAAAATAACATAAGATAAAGATAAAAAGAAAATTAAAAAAAAAAAAAATAATATAATAATATATTTTTTCATAATATTTTTTTTTAAATGTAAAACCATACTCAAAACAAAAAACTCGTGCCAAATGTACAATAATACAAAGATATCCTTTCATTATAAATCCCAAAACAAAAAAAAAAAAAAAAAAACTGCAATAATAATAAAAAGTAATAATCCCGTTAAATTTATTAGTTAAGTTTGGTGTTAAAAAAGCAAAAACTTAACATATTACACTTGTAAAAAATTTTCTTATAAGATAAATTTACACTATTACCAATACTGATACATGAAATGAATCCAATCAAATACGATTCAAAACATATATTAGGTAATAGAAGAAAAAAAAAGCAGTATTAATCTTTATAGATAATTTATTTGTTATTGATATCCTAGACATAAACCAATTATGGAAATTAAGAAAAATTGAATTTTTTTTTGTTTATTTTTGAAGTAAATGAAAAATTACAGTGTAAACAAATTATGAAAAAAATGTAACCTTATCTCAATACAATTTAACTTAAACATTAAATTAATTTATCCTCCTCCTCATAAATTCAGTGTTGATCTATACGTTTATACTATAGATTTATTCTTTTTAATATTGAAATTCAATTTTACTGCAATTTTTCAAAATTTATGTTTTTTAAAGAAAAATAAAAATATTTTGTGATAAACTTCACTTTAAGTCCTTTTATGCTTCTCCAATATTGTCCTAATGAAGTTTCTCTTTTTGGAGGCATTATATCGCTAAGCTTTCGTTGAGAATGAGAATTTTAAATTACTCTAACAACATTACTCCTTCTTAAATTGCTTCAGTGTAAACAGATATCGCAGTATCACAATTTTTAACTATATGAATTAACAATTAACCATAAATTAATTAATTTATTTTTTTAATTAAGAATTTTAAACTTGAAGACTTTTTTAATTAAATTAAAAAATATAAAATATCAAATTCTTATTTTTAGCATTTTTAGAATCTTACGTGTTAGTCAAGAAATGACACTAAAAAAGAAATAAAATAAGTTCTTCTTTCTTTTTAAGGTTATCTCATTTTTTAATTAATTTTTTTATCTCATAAAATTAATTATTAATAGAAATTTTTATCATAATTATAATTTTTATAAAAATATTATTTTCGCTATTGAAATTGAACAAGTTTGACCGACGGTTTTGAGTAAATGTATTAATATAAGCTGAGTATTTAAAATTTTGTTAAAAAAAAGCTTTATGCGAAAAAACTTCTGCAAAATTTGATTAGTCTAACGCAAAAAAATTCAGTAAAATATAATTTTGGATATAATTTTAGATTTATTTTTATTTAAGGTTTTAGGATTTTAGAAACGTAATTCATGTATTTTAAGCTAATTTTGCGAGAACAAATTTTTTTTTTCTTCAAAATTTAAATTTTTCATCAGAAAAATTGAATTTTCGTATAAAATTGGTTTATGTATAAGAAGACAAGAATTTTAGATACAATGTCATATTTTTGGATATTTTACTTAAATTTATTTATCTAAAAATATAACTTAAACTTTAAATGCTATTTTAAAAGCTTTAGATGCGAAATGTCTTTTTAACCAATTTTCTTGATCAGTTTATGTTTTTTTCAAATATAAATTTTTTCTTTAGAGAAAGTAATATTTCTTATAAAATTAATTTCTTTTTGAAAAAACAGCAATTTTTAGCTCAAAACCGAATTTTGTTAACCCATCGTTCTAATGAGTTGAAATTACCAGAACGTAAGTCCGATAATAATAAATAATTTTAATATTGTTATAAGGTACCAAAGAACCTAATGATAATTAATAAAATAACAAAATTTATTATTCCTACTATAAATTGCGAACAAATCATAAACTTTTCGACTTTTCATAAAAAAATCTATAACTTTTGAATGGCTTGCTATAGAGAGATAAAAAAAACGCATTTTGTAGAATAACTTAAAAGTATGTTAACACATTTGTGTGTTATAACACACTTTTCTATTCTTAATATCTCAAAAACGGTTAGAGATAGAGGAAAAGTTATTAGGTACTAATTATAGGGCTTGAAAAGCTGTTTCGAAATATGCCATAAAAAGTACCCCAAAGACCGAATGTTACAAAAGAAAATTGAGTTTGAAGCATAATTTTTTTCTAATTAAATTTTTTTGAACCTTCATAACTTTGTAACTGTTGGATATATGGGGATCATTAATACACACAAATTAAAGATGACAACCAACTCTAGAAAATATATTTTTTTTATCTCTCTATAGGAAGCCCTTCATAAGTCATAGATTGTTTTATGAAAAGTCGCTAAAACATCTCTAACCCCTCATATCCCATATAAATTTTTGTTCGTTGTGATGTTCCCCTTCACCTCTTGCTCTATGTGCAAGTTAACGCGGAACACCCTATATATATATATATAATAAAAAGTTTGAAAATGTCAAAAAAACCAATAATTTTTTTACATAATCCGATTTTAATCAGATATGAAAACCAACGGATTTTAAAGACGTAAATTAATAAAAAGACAATAAAAACCATTTAGAGTTGTATGCATTTGCATTAAATTCGTAATTTTCTTTTTAATTTTTCACGTAACCAGTTTTAGTGTTATACTATATATCTAATCTATCCAACCAATGGTGTAGTGGTTAAGACACCGGCCTTTCATACGAAAGGTTTCGGGTTCAAAACCCGGCTGGGTCACATTAATAAAATAATATAGATTTTTCTTATAATATATAATTAGTCTAGTATAATTAAATTAAAAATAAGTATATATGTCTTATAAATTATAATTAATATCATATTGTAATATATAAAGAAAATAATAATAAAATATAATTCTTGTGGGAAGATAATAGATGGCGTTGAACTAAAGAAACGTCTAGTCTTGTACAATAGCTACAGCCAAGTAATCAACGGCTTAGTGAAATAATGATACAGAAACTGAAGTCAAATATGAATAATAAATGACTAAATGGATGCCCTATGCTCCTTATAGGAGTAAGGAAAAAAAAATTTATCTAAAACAGTTTTAACTTTTATGCCGTATTTAAGCAAATATCCACAATTATCCCAGTTACAGGTGTCCCAGGTTTCTAAAAATAGCGATTTTTCAATTTTGGATCCGTGATAGCTCTTAAAAAAGGAACTGATGATTTTCTGATTATGAAGAGCTCTGAGATATGTGGAATTAAATATAAAAAAAATGTTCCACAATATTAATATATAGTCCCACATGATTAAACTTTCATTCTCTCATCTTAAATGGTATTGAAATTTTGTAAACAGATGAACGGATGAACAGAATGAAAACAATTAAAGAAAGAATTTCTTTTTTGAAAACACACTCAAAAGTATAAAATAATTTTCTTTCCCTTTCAAATTCATCATACTTAGCACTGCAAAAAATAATTTTAATTTATGAAATGAAAAACCGTGATGTACAATATTGAAGTATGTTGAGTTCTGTTTCTCATAATATATTGACAACCGAATACAATAATGTGATTTAAATGATATTGTACATCACGTTTTTATATTTTATAAATTAAAATAATTTTTTGGAAGGCTACTATATTTTTCCTCGTTTTAATTAAATTTTTTTTGTTTTGTTCAAATCAAAATTGATACTTTCGTTTTATTTTAAATTACTTTCCTTTTTTATAGTTTTTAAATTAAAACAACAATAAACTACATAACAATTTATCAACAAAAAAAAATATTATTTTTAGATTTCTATTATTTTATTTTTACGTAACAGAAAAATCTATATTCAAATTTTAGAAAGACAATTTGTAACATACATAAAATGTCTTTATTAAAATAAAGAAAACATAAAAAAAACTTTCCATGTAAAGTATATATATATATATAATGGAAAAAAAGTAATAGTGGAAATTCCTTTAACGAGTTTAATTTTTCAGTTAAAACAACCCACATCTATAGTATGGAAATAATATATTAGATATATTAGATAAACAATTTATAATAAAAAGCAGAACCATAGAATACGTCTTTCACAAGAAACCAGACTTCCGAAAATACACGAAAACATTTCTCCATCAATTCTTGAGCAAGTTTTCTAAGGTTTTTTTGGTGCTTCAAGTTCAAATGCTTAGAACATAAATTTGTAAATGACAAGCCTATAGTAATTAGTCTAGGATATATATATATTTTATATATATATTATATACATTCATAATTCCGTGCCAACTATATTTTTCGTTTTAAACATTTAGAATGTTTTCGTTCTTTGTAATTCAATTTTCCTGTATTTCAATACAAAATAAAGCGACCTGATACTCTGAATAATTCTACAAAAATGCTATATTTTGAGCTGTAATGTTGCCCATACACGACTGACTAGGTTGTAAACTTGGTACGCGGACAGGTTTTAGAACCATACCACACACTTATCCAACCTACTATCCAACCGTTTTAATTATGTACTTTATATTTTTTATTATTTTCTCAAATCGAAAAATCTCAATGTTAAAATGCCATTTAGGTTCTACAACTTGCCCATACACGATACAACTGAACTACAAACTAAAGACTCCGCCCACAAAAATCAAAATTTTTTGATATTCTTCCAACCAACTTTTCAACCATCAAAATGGTTTTACAACTTGCCCATACACGATACAACTTATCAAGTTCGCATACCATACATTCGCAGTTTTCAACCTAGTCCGCCGTGTATGGTTAGCATATTAAATAATCTACAAAAACAAAACATTTTAGCCAATAAAATACTAAAGCATTATATGATCTATTACACTTGAAATATATTTAACATTAAGCATTATATTTTATTTTTAACTAAAACATTAGGAACAAATTACCATATCTTTAATACCCGTTTTCAATTATTTATTTTTTCCAAAAACACTAATTTTATTCCTTTCTCTGTAAATCATTTTCTTTTTCTTTTTTTTCAAAAACAACTTATACCCTTCCCACCAATTCAATGTTTGTAATATTCTTATTCAACCACCACCTTTTTTTTTTGTTTTTGCTTAATTTGCTTTCATTATGTACTTACACTTGTTTCAAATTTTATCTTCATAATTAAAAGTGAATGGCTAAATATGGACAAATTTTTCAAACAAAAAAAAAAAAATTGTAGTCTATCATTCCAAAAAAAAAAAAAAAAACAAATAAGAGAGAAAAAGACAAATATACATCTCAGTATAGACTGCAGCCATTTAAATAATACTTATAATTAAAAATGTATGAATTACACTCCTCTAGTACTTTTTTTTTTTTGTATTCATACACAAAAACTATCGAATGTTTCACTTGATACAAAAATAAAAGAAAAAAAAAAGAAAACCAAATTTAACTATGAAAGAAACAAAAAAAAAAAAACTATCTTCCTAAAAAAACAAATTCCAAATCGGAGTCCAGTAATTTAAAAAAAAAAACTCAGTTTTCAAAAATTAAAACAAAAAAAAAAAACCATACCTAACATAAATTTTGACAAGAGTTTCGTGACTTTGTCACCTTTTTTTTTTGTTATTCAAAAAAAAAAGAAAAATTATATTTCTGTCTCACTATTTTTTTTCTGTTTCGGCCTATTATTTCAAAACGGACTGAAACTTTTAAAGTCTGAGCACAGAAGCTTTAAAATTCTCATATTTTATTTTAATTATTTTTTGTTTTTTTTTTTTTTTGTCTCTGTCTAACTAACTCATATTTTTTTTTCACCATTTCACCAATTTGGTTATTATTAGTTTTTTAAATTGTGAATAATAACACCACCTATCACATAACTATACACATAAATCTTACAACAAAAAAAAAAGTTTGTAAGAGTGCGCACAACCAGCAGGCTTGTGCTGTTGTCTTTTGATTTTTTTTTATTTTTTTTTACAAACAATATATTACAAGTATTTAAATTGTATATATACACCCTACTTATATAGTAACAAATTAATAATACACCTTTCAGGTATTGTATAATATAATAACACAATAATAATACCGTTAATCAGTTTAATCTATAATGGATTTTCTTACACCTTTCTTTTTTGCATGTTTGGTCACCAAAATAAAAAAAAAAACAAAAATAAAAAAAAAATGTGAAATTATTTGGTATTGTTATTATTTTCTTCTGATGGTGTTATATTAAATCATTTTTTTCTCTTTTTTTACTTTTACAGTTCAGCATTTCAATTAATCAGATATTTTTTTTTTTTTTGTTTTCGTTTTTTTTTTGTAAGAAAAAGACAAACTTGTAAGATTTAAAATTTATAAGGAAAAAAATAAAAAGAATTAATTTGTAATAGTTGAACTTTAAAAATTATTAAAGGAATTCAAAAAGTGTACCTATTTGTATTTGGTAACAACGTTCAGATAATTGTCTTAATTTAAAATATTGAAATTCTACCTACAAACCGAAAAATTTTAAAGCAGAGGCAATTTCGAAATACTATAAACAGATTTTATAAGTTAATTTGTAATTAAGATTTTGGATGTCTTTTTTTAATCAGATCATATGTGAGCACACTCTGACGAGATCATGTTCAAAGTGCACTTCACTCGCTCAGATTTTATTTTAAAATTTTTTTAATTTTCGTAATTTTTATTTTAGTGATATTTCAAATTTCATATTTATATACATGAATAAATAATTTTTTTAATAAACGTTCAAGATAAACTAAAAGTCCAAATTTTTTTATCAAAATATTTAATTGTCTTGAAGTTATTAGAGAAATGTTTTGCTTTTTTATGAAAATGATGAAGAAGATTATTCTAAAAATAATAGTGTAAAAATAATACAAAACCAAGATTATGCCAAACAAAATGTTCTAAGGTTTTCAGATAAAACTTTCAAATTACACTTTCGAATAAATCCTGAGGTTCTTGAAATTTTTTTTAACGATTTATACAAAAATATTTTGACTTTTCTTTTTTATTTAAACAAACGTCAAAATGTATCTGTCATTTTATTATACTCAGGCTTTACTCCAGGCGTGCGTTTCGTTTCTAACTCTCTGGTATTTATTTAACACTTTGACAAATAAAATTCATTTCGAAATGCCGGAGTACAGTAAAATAAACACTCTGACGTCACAAATATCGTTTCAAAACACCAGAATCGAGTTAATGGAGTTAATTTTTTTAATTCTACTCGCGAGGAGAATTAAGGAGTGTTATAAATGTCAAAGTCTTATGAAGTGTCATTATTGTTTTTTTATTTATTTAAATATTTATAAACTTAAATATTAAAATAATTGTAAGCGAAATAATTCAATTGAATTTAAAATACTTTTTAAAATTAATTTTTTTTTTTTGGAAAACTCCATTATTTGTTTGAAATAAATAAATGTTCCAATCTAATTTTGACAGTTCAAATTCATATTTAACTCTAGTCGTTTCGAAATGGCAGAGTAAAGTTAACTCTGGATGTGAGTGTGGTAGTTAATCCTATAAAAGCATAAACGCTTCTCGGAGTAAGAAACGAAACGCACTCTAGACGTACTTTACATATTTTTTCTGAGAACGTAGGGCGCCATCTGAATATGCTATGATTTAATAAAAAAAAAAACACAAACTACAATTTTTTTTTTCACTTTATATGATACAAAACTACAAACTTAATTAACAGACAGAATGTTATTAAAAAGTTTCACGGAAGTTAATACTAGTTAATCATTATTATATGGATAAATTTTAAATATCTACTTTAGAGATTTTGAAATTTTACTAATTTTTTTAACAAAGAAATACTATAATCTAAAACATAAAACAGACTGTCAGACCGACATCCAAATTTTTCTACATCAACATATTTCCTTTGAAATTTCAAATATAAAAAATTTATAAAAATATCTTAAGGTGACTTCAAGCGTACACGGTACAACGTTAGCGGCATGCGTTCCTTTCTAAATTAATGAAAATTTGTTTAATTTTTTCGGAAAAAAAAAAAAAAAAAATTTGATTTCAATCAATTTGGGCAGTCATTTTAATCGTCATAAGATAGATACATATCTATATATTGTTTGTTATTATTAGATGTTGTTAGTATTAATGGTCAAATACATATACTTTGTAGGTGGTCTATGATAAATTTCTAAATTCCTAATTTCTTTAGTTGTTTTTTGTTTTTTTTTTTTGTCTCCTATAAATTCAATCTACATTATAGAAACAAACATTTTTTTTTTTGTTATTTTTACACCTTCTCTTTTTGTTTTTCATATATTCATATAATCTGGATATTTCATTGAAGATTTTTTTTTTTTATATTTTAATAGTATGACGGGTTCGGAGGGGGATATTAGATAAAATTTAACAATAGAAAGAAAAAATAACAAGATATAAAGAAATTCTTTAATACTATAAAGTTACTTTTCTGGACTGTAACCGAAATTCTTTTTAAATAAAGATTTATTAATAGAAAGAAAAACGAAACTAAATCTTTTTTTTTTTTTTTTTTTTATTTAACAGATTTGATAACACCTTCAACTTTTTTTTCTTTTTTTTTTGATTTAATTTTTTCTTTTTTCTTTTGAATACCTGTAACCATGTAATTCATCTAATCAATACAAATAATACAATAAATTTTTTTGGCACACGATTTCATTTGAGGAATTTCATAGTTTTCATCTCTTTTGTAATTTTTTTTTTTTTTTTTTGAATTTAAAATACAAAAAAAAAAAAAAGAAATGCCCTAAATTATATATTTATTATTGATTGATTATGGATGAATATAAAGCTTATGATCGTTTTTAATAAATTAAATAAGAAAGTGTAATAATTTTGTTAAAGAAAGATAAATGTAAAATAAAACATAATATATCAAATTAATTGTATGATATTTGAATACAGGTTAAAATACAATATAAGTTCGATAACCTAAAATATAAGAAAATAACTTAAAATTATTAAATTTCTAAAGTTTTTAATCAAAAATTATTTTTAAATATTCAATTATTTACTATAATTTTATAATGTCATCCAAAAAAATTATCAAAAACTGAATGTAACTTAACATTTTTTTACTAGTTAATTCATTTTGCTTAATAAAATACTTTTAAATTTTTGCTTTAATCATTGGAAATGTGAAATTCTTAAAATACCAAACTTTATACAAAAATATTGAAAATTATTGAATTAAAATTTTCCAGCAATCCCTCAAATTATTCATACTAAGACCAAATTTTAGTTTCTTAATTACCTTCATTAAGCTGTTAGTTACTTGGTCGTAGCTTTGGTAAAAGATTTCAAATTTTGTTTTGTCATCTGTACACGATATATATATGGGGAATTCCATGAAAAATTATTCTGAAAATTTAAAAATGAACTGTATAATATCTCATATGATTTTTTAAGATTCTAATATTAGATAACGTACGAGTACTAATTCTTCAGTACTACTTTCCTTTTTCAACTGTGTTTTAAAAATCGATTCAAATCCGTTCTTGAGACAGCAATATTTTTATTGAAATGCTCGATTGTCCCGATAGCTAACATACAAATTTTTCAACTTTTTACAAGTTGTAATAAAAATCCTATAGAAAATTTTAGTCCAGGAATTCGTAGAAAATCGTATAACATTGAAACTTATAACAGTAAAAAGGAGGAAGAATACAGTTGCCTTTGTCAACTCTTAGATACCCGTACGAACCGTTAGTATGTTCACAGCCTGTCACTCTGCTTACAATATTATTTTTTTAATATTTTAGTATTTTAAAATAATTTGGGTGAATTTTATAATTTCTAGAACTATGGGTTGTAGATATATTCAAACTATATGTTTATACATTCTTCAAAAGCAAATTCTAACCTTCCACATAACGATTATCAATCCAAAACTTTTTCAAATATTCTATAGTACCATTTAATACTAAGCGGTAAATGTATATTAAATTTACTTAGTACAAAATAATAAATATAATTTTAAATATCATATTATATTATATTTAAATATTCCATTGACAGAATAATTTCTTATAAGTACAATAAAATACATATATGTATGTAAATACGGCGCTATATAATATACATCTATACTCTTATCATTCATTCACTAGTGACATATACGATATGTAAATAAACATGATATTATATAAGTATGTATATATATCAATATCATATAAATAAAAATTCTTCAAGTAACCGTCATGTTGTTTATTTATTTACATTTTTTGTACTACGCATTATATCCTCAACAATTTCAAATTATCGAGTAAAACAAAATGGAAAAAATTCGTTGAAGAAATTTGTTAGAAAATTTGAAAAAATCAAGTAACTCTTTCGTCAATTATAAAGTAACCATATATTATTAAATAAAGTTGTTAACACAAATAAGAGTATAATGTTGAAGCTTTAATTTTTGTGTATTACTTCAAAAAAATTCTAACAGGTGTTCAAGTTACAGGTGTTTAAAAATTGGAAATTTTCAGTTTTTGACCCCTTACAGCTCCTAAACGGGGGGTGATACAAAAAAAATTTCTGAAATGACTCATACTAATTTTCAAAGATCTAACTTCTGTCAAAATTTCAAGTTTCCCACTTTAACCGTTTGGAAGATAGAAGGGTTAAAGGATTTTGCAAAATTTTAGTTTCGCATAACGGTAAATTAAGACACCGTATGCCACAAAAATATATTTATTGTATATATACTTTTAAAGCTAATAAAAGTAGTAATCGTTTGGCGTTTTCAAAATGAAGATATACCTTATACAACTTGTGCTATAACAATTTAAATATAGAGCTTTTTTGAACCTTTGGGGAGCTGTAGCTCCGTAAAGGGTGGGGGTACAAAAAAAAGTTATTCAAAATAAAATTAATATTTTTGTAACATCTATCAGCAGTTAAAATTTCATAGCTCTATTTCAAAAAAAATGTCGGGATCTAAAAGTTAGGTGTTCGAGAGCAACCCTAAGGTTTGGTCCAAACTCAACGAAAAAAAATAGAGAACTTACATATTACTCTCAGAATATTTTGTGTAAATTTCAAGATTCTAGCTTTCTTAGTTTTTGAGTTTGCGTGCTGACGGACGGACGGACGGACGGACGGACATGGCTCAAAAGTCTTAGAATTTTTTTCTGATCCGATCCATACCTTTGAAGGTATATCTAGCTCGCTTATTTCGAGGTGTTACAAACGGAGGAGTAATTTTATTATACCCGATCCTATCGTACGGGTATAAAAAGTGTACGATCCCGATGACTAACAGAATTTTGTGAAAATATTAGTTACACTTTTCGATTAAGTATTTTATATTGGAACATCGAAATATTTGTAAAATATTACTCTTTAAATGTGCAATAGTCAATAGAATAATATTTTAATATTTGTATTGGTTAATATTTGTGGAATAGAGCCAATGATATCTATTGGTATATTGGTATAGGCTAAATTGATTTAAAGAAAATTTCAAAATTTTTCTAAATTTCCCAATGACAAACATGGAATTCTCCATATTCCATTCATTAATTATAACATATACAAATATAAAATCCGCGAGTTAAAAACAAATAAAACATACAGTAGATTAAAATATTTGATACTGTTTAGAGTTAAATAGGTTGTAAGAAAAATTCAGAAAAGAAATTGAAAGCTATAATTCCAAAAAAAAGGAAATTACTCCTTTTCATATTTCTTTTTTTTTTTTTTTTTTAATGCATTTCTCTGCCACATAAATGATAATAAATATATAATATAATGTGGAAATTACACAGTCTTTCCTGTTCAGGCGTGGCTATAAATGTCACAAGGTGGAATAACTCTTACGACGTGTGTGAAATTCGAACCCACACTCCCTCGGTGTTTACACAGTTTTTTATACGCTCTTACCCACTATAGATAACTGAAGCTCCCTTTCATATTTCTAAATTTTTATTTTTTAAGATTTACAATTTCTTAAAATTGAAATAAAAATTAATATTTACCTGTTTCCAATTAACCATATGGCTTAGAATCTGATCTATATTTCTAAATTATTTTTATTTTACTGTTGGATTTAATGAAATCAACATTACTTTTGAATTTATAATTTTATTTGATTTTCTCATATAGTTGACAAACAGGATTCATGAGTGATAGGCTTAATTTATATCATGGGTACGGTATGAATGACTAGACTTGTTTTAAGAATGGAACAATATAATAAATATACTGTTAAATTTAAAAAAAAACAATACATTTGCATAAATTTTAAATAACTGAATAAAAGAACTAAAAACTCTAAATAAAATAATAACAACTGGAGCTAAGAACTCTAAACGAAAGAGAAGGAAAAAGATTTGTTCTATATCTAATTTATTAATATAGATATACATACAGTTTATATTGAAAATGACCATCGTGAAAATATTTAAATCCCAATGTAATATAATAACAAGAACTTTATTTTAAACACAATAAACAGTTATCAAAATTTTCTTAAGTAAAAAAAAAAATACAATTTATATTGTATTAAAAAAAAAAAATTTACGAATTAATACGATATAGATATTCAATTTTACATTATGCAGTGTAGGTGGAAATGCAAAAATTTACAATCCAATAAAAAAAAAGTCTCCAAAAAAAAAAAAAAAAATTCTGTCGTATTCAAAACATGCATTAAAATTGAAACGCTTTTTATTCAAACACTTTATTTGTAACAGAAATTAATGGGATTGTGATGAATTATTTCTTATTTTTTTTTTTTTTTTTTCTTTCAATTGTCATCAAAGTTGCAAACAATTTTAAAATATTTTTTTTTTTTATTTTTCATTTTTAATTTTTCTTTTACTTTTATTTTTGAAAAGAATTATTTTTTTTTTTTTTTTAATATGACAAACTATAAGTATTTTAAAGTGTGTTAAAAGTAGTGTAAAAAACAATCATTAAAAAAAAAACAATCAACAAAAAAAAAATCATAGCAATTGCAATAATTTTATTCGACACATAATTTCAATTCGCATTAAAATAATTTTCAATTTTTTTCTTTTTATTTTTTTTTTTTTTTTTATTATTTTACAAATATTTAAAAAATGTTTATTGATTTCTTTTCTGATCTCCAATCTTTTAGTTTAATTCCTTTTTAAAAATATTTTTTTAAATAAGAAAAAACACGAAAAGAATTTCTCTGATTATCCCACTATAGGGTATATTAACTGGACTCACTGTGTTTTTGGTTTTAATAAATCTCAACGTAAATTTGTTAAATTGCTTGCATTCCATAGCAGCCGAATAAACCAACAAACAAACAAACAAACAAATAAATGGATAACATAAACAAACAAACTATAAGCGGATTGAATATTGAAAACAGCTTCCCACCTTTAAGTCAGGAAATTGAAACAAGAACAACAACAATAACAAAATAAAAATGTTGCAAAGTAATTTTTTTTTTTTTTTTTTTTTTTTGCTCTCCTGAATTTATTGTTGATACCATCATTGAATAAAACCAACCCAGACACTGGACAGGTTGTATTTAAGTACCTATTCAATAGTAAAATGACATACAAACAAACTAACCAACGAAAATTTTGATTTGGTTGTTTTTGTTTTTTTTTTTTTTTATTTTGATGCAACAACGAAAAAATAAAATTAGTGCAAGTGAATTGTTATAATGTCAAAAATGTTTAAAATGTTATATAAAAGTATATGGTATGCCTATATTGAAAGAAATGATTATGGTGCAGTTAATTCATTTAATTTTTAATCATGACATTTGTTATGATGACAACAACACAAAATTTTTTTTTTTTTTTTTATTTACAATTATAGAAAAACAACAAAAAATAGAATTAGAAATTGTAATAAAATGTTTTCTCTTTTTGTAATTTGTGAATTTTTATGCTCCTGCTGCTGTTGCTACCCATTTGAGAAATTGACTCACTATGTTGCACCGCATTATTTTTTTTTTTTTTGTTTTTCATTAATAAAAGCAAATTTTAAATAATTTTCGATCATAATATTATTTTATTTTTCAATTGATTTTTGTTACTTATTACTAACATCCCGCAGTGCAAACAATAATTACGAATTCAGGAGTTTTTTTTTTTTTTTTTTTTTTTGGAAAACAAAATTAGAAAAAATTATTATAAGATATTTTTAAAATATTGTGAAAATTACTATTATCATATCAGAAGAAAAAATCAAAATTGGTAATTGATATAAATTATATAATATATTTATTGATTTAAATAGTTTTCAAAGTAATTCCGGAGATCTTAAAATATCTTCGATTTGTAAAGTGTAGGCGCGAATCTTATAAAATATCAAAAAGAATAGAGTTATAATTTTTTAATTTGACAGTGTTCGACTTTAATTAAATCGAAAACTGGTGAATATGTTCCATTTTCTTTGAGAAAATATAGGATAAAGAAATTTGGAAAAATATTGAGATTCGGATGGTTAAAAGATAATGGAATTATGATTGGGAAAGTATGAGAAAAACATTAGGAATGGTATATTAGGAGGAATATTTTAAACGAAAATTTTAGGTTTTTTTTTTTTAAATTTTCATACATTGTTAAGAACTATTTATAGTACATATAGATTAATGTGATTATGAAAAAATATAAAATACAGCATTATTATTTTGATAATTGGTTTAATTGTTCAATATAAAAGGTAGCCTTTTTATTTAGATTAAAATTTATAACATTTTAATACTATTTGCCTATTTTTTCATTTTTCATTCTCATATTTTCCGAACATTATTTACTTAATAATTGCGGTCTTTTCTAAATTTTACAAATCTGTTTTTTAATCGGTTTAATTTAATTTGTTTCTTTTTTGGAACTTAACATTGAACCGTCTGTGTATAGTTAAAATTTATTTTATAACTGTATATCATCGTTATTTCTAATGAATCTACATTTTTATTTTTATTAATCTATCTTTCGTAAAAGTCAAATTTGTTATTGTTAATTAATAATATAATATCTGGGGCCTCCGTGTCCGCTGTAAACACCAAGGGAACACACACCCACGTCGTAAGAGTTATTCCTCCATACGACATTTACAACCATGCCTGAACAGGAAAGGCTGTGTAATTTCCTGTTCGCACATTTATGTTCATTCATAAATACATTAAAAAAAAAAAAAAATAATATAATATTGATAAATAGTCCTTAATTACGGTTTTAATGTTTATAAAACAAATCTCTATAAAAATAAATTTATAAATAGGACAATAATATTTAATTTTGTTTATACATATTGTATTGTATGATCAGTTTCTTCATTATATCACGATCATTGTATACTTTTTTTTACACTCATCTAAATTGAAATTATCTATTGATTTATCTTCATTTCTCTTCATATATGTTTTATAACTTTAATAACATAATGAAAGCCACCCAAATCTTTAAAATAATTTTACAAAATTATTAATTGGTTGTCAATAATATTTGCATTGGTTTTTCAATATAACAAAAAAAAAAAAAAAATTAGCAAACCTACAAACAATTATCTGTTAAATAGTCATTTATTATAATGATTAAATATTTTTTTGTACTGTTTATGTTCATACCACCACTCAATATAATTTTTAAGTCAAATACACAACCAACCAATAAATGGCTAATGAAATGTGAAATTTTAAACCTTATTTGGATTTAAATTGATTTCATTTTTTGTTTTTTTGTATTTTATTTTATTTTTTTTTTGTTTTTGTGGTTTTTGTTAAGGAATCAAAAATTATTAATTAATCATTTAGAGAAAACTTTCACATCCTCCTACGTACTAACTTTTGTATTTATATTTTTCTTTCATTATAGAAAAATTAATTTTTGCTCTAAATGCTGACCTCTTCCATATTAAAATAAAATAAAAATAAATATACAATCAACACAATATTGTGAAAAAATAACAAAATTCGATTTAGAAAATTAGCCGCCCGCCGATTTTATTTTTTTTTTTTTTTGTGTTTTTAAAAAACAAAATATAATATAGAAAACAACAAAAAAAAAAAAAAATTCTCTACAAAAATCAAACAAATTCGCAATAGAGTACTCACTGCACACTATACTCCACTGTAAATTACCTGTACAAAAATATATCAATGAAACTCTAAAACGATAAGTTAAAATAATAATTTTATTCTACACTCTGCAACCATCTTATCTTGAAATGATATTGGATTGGGAGGGGAAAAAAAAAAGAGAGACAAAAAACTGAAATAACCACATGGTATTAGCAGCATCTATCAACGAGTTTATTCCTTTCTTGGTCCGATGTAAATATGTTCAAAATGTCAATTTATTTGGTTGAATGCAATTCATTATGAAATCTGCACGATAGATTAATTGTGGCTTTATCCCTCTTACATATCTACTAAAATAGTTTTTTTGATTTTTTTTTTTTTTGTCTTCAAAATATCATTGGATACCAAATTGATGGTTGATTAATTTGCTTTTTTATATACATATATATAATTATACCGGGTGTTATAACGTAGGAGGTATATTTTTACTAGATAGATCAGTAGAAATAAAAAACGTATGAAATAATTTAATTTCTTAAAATAGATAATCATTCTTAGGATGATATTTGGATTAAAATTTTGGAAAATAATTCCTATATAAAATACTAAATAATATTTAATCCAAACAAAATCAAAAGTTTCTTATTCAAATCACTTTTCAAATGATAAGAGAACAAAAATTTATACAATCCTTAAGATTACTATAACCATTTCTTGTAAAACCTTATGATACCACTTCTTGCAAAACCTTGTAACAAACATTTATACAATCCTTAAGATTACTATAACCATTTCTTGCAAAACCTTATGATTGTTAAAATCTCTCGATAATTTTTGCACAATGCTAATATTTACTGAAAATATAGAGATCTACACTATTGGTATACCCTGCATATAGATAAATTTAATAAAAAACGCGAAAATACCGATTAAACGGGAATATTTTTGCGATAATAAAAAAAAAAAAATTTTTTTTTTGTTGTTGTTACAACAAAGTACATCAAAAAAAAAGTTTTTTTTTATCGTTAGTCCAGTACTAAACTCATTCATAAAAAAAAAAAAAAAAAATCAAAAATATTTTTTAATAATAAAAAAAAATTACTGACAGGATTTAGCAAAAGTTGTTTAACTTATAAGAGTACTCATAAATCGTCGTTTATTTTTTTAGATAGATCATTACCTTTTTTATTTTTCTCTGATCAATTGATCTCTCAATATTAGACTACAAACTTTTAATACCCTACTCTGTATATCCTAAATATTTTATTCTAAGGATTGATAGTTTATTTATTTTAACAAATTTCTGTATGAACGCGGAAGTATCTTAAACTCTATATAAGTACTATATATCCATATACTATACAAATTGAGATGATGTTTAAAAGTTCTATTTAATATCACGCAATGCAATCAATTATCTATGATCTTTTTTTAACAGTTGATTTATATCCAGGAAGCAGGAATAATAATATTCTTTTAATTTTTTTTTTTATTTTTTTGTTTATTTATTTTTCTTTTTTTAATTCATTCAAAGTAAAAAAAACTTTTTGAATTTTTCAATTTTCTTATTTACCTTTCATTAAATTTATATTAAAAAAAAAATATATATATATTTTAGTTTAAATTTCAATTGTGGGTAGGAGTTAGAGCTTACAATATGGACGAACAACTACGGAAATGGTTATCATCAAAAACCTTTTTTAACTAAAATCTCAGTTGGAATTTAATTTGCAAAACAACTATCAATAAATAAAGAAAAAAAAAAAAAACGAAGAGAAATTTATAGAACAAGTTCTTTTAAATATCATTCAAATTATATAATAAATGAAGTACTTGTTCATTCGTCTTTAATAATTCACAACAAGGTGAAGAAATCATTTTTTTAAAAAGAAAAAATCTTAATTCTAGTTTTTTTTTTTTTATTTTTGTTTTTATTAAAAATGTGATTTTTAAAGTAAAATGTATCAAGCTCATAAACTAATGACTAAATCAGTGATTTGTTGCCATTAGAAAAAATTGAATATCTGTTAATTTCTTTGAATATAATAAATTTTCTATGACACAGTTTATCAATAGAATGTGAAGTCTTCATTGCCTTTTAAATTTTATAATTCTCTGTAAAATGAAATACTTCTGCTAGTAAATTATAAAAGGTCGCCTTGGTAACCTATTGGGTAGGAGTTGGAACCCCATACACATCGTAAGAATAATTTCCCTTTACGATTTCGCTTTATTTACAGTTACACTTGGAAAGAAAAGTCTATGTTAAAGTCACAGTGACGGAAGAATAAACTAAAACAAAAGAATTATAAAAAAACTCAAAAAGTAGAAGTATAATGAACCCCAAATATCACACAAACTTCAATAAAGTATTATAGAAACATACTAAAAATCCTACTCATGGATTTTTCTTAAATTAAGCTATTTTTATTTTGTGAAGAAAGCTTGAAAATATAAAGTTGAATTTTTATTAATAAAACCCAAATTATTTTATTGTATATTGTATAAAAATTAAATTGCTAAGTATCAAGTGAAATTAAAAATAGAAACCATAAAATTAAATTTTGCAATAAACATAAAAAACCACTTAAATAAATTTATAAACAATGCCTAGAAAAATATTCAAATAAGTCAGAAATTGACAGTAGATATAGTAATGTCAAAAAATTTTAGTACGAAAATAAAATGATATTATATTACGAAAACCCCAATAAAATTAGTTAAGTGAACACTAGTGAACCCTTTTATTTCATTTTTTATGGAGACCATAGTTTAAATTAAAATACATATCATTTGTATTTCGAAAATTAAAAATACAAAAAATTAGATAATCGCTATATATTTTACAGTTAAATAAAACTTAAGTAACAAAATTTTATGTATATGTTACGCATTTACTTAAAAATTATTGAGCAATTATAAATAAAGAAGACCTCTTCAAACTTAACATTAAATTATAAAATATGAAAAAAGTTCAACTTTCAACTTAACCAATAATTTTAAAATCAGGATTTTGCCCAAAAATAGACAATAAAAAAAAAATAAATTTAATCACAATTTCCTTAATTAAAATTTCATTTTTTATTATCTTCTTAAATTAATAATAATCTGTGGCGCTTTCATATTTTCTATTTACAATAAAAAAAAAAAATTAAGAAAATTATCAGAACGTAAAAATCAAAAAAAACAAAAATTAAAAATCGTGAACCTTTCTAATGAAATCTTTAAAGAAAATCACACAATTAATAATTATAAAAATTTACAAAAAAAAATTATTTCACTTTTCTTATCTTAAAATTAAATTTAATTCTTCTCCTTTAATAGCATCAGAAAATTGAATTCCATTTATGCATATATAAAAACGATTTTCGATTATATCGAAAAAAAAAAAAGAATAATCAAAAGAAGAAAATCACAAAAAATTAATTTAATTTCAATGATTTTAATCGCGTTTTCAACCTTATACGTCAAATCGTATATATATCAAAACCACGCTCTAAATACCAAATTGACACACTTGTACCTTTGACACCAGCAAAAAAAAAAAATTTTTTTTTTTTTTGTGAAGAAATTTTAAAGTGCTTTCACTTTCTTTTAAAGAAATGTAAAAGAAAAAAAATATTCATAAATTAATAAAGAAATTAATAAGATAAATTTTTTTTAATAATATAAATCGTAATTAAAATTTAAAAAAATTGTACTGATATAACTCTTAAATTGACTCGTGTCTGGTCACTTATAGGTTACAATAAAAACAAAAAAAAATTCAATTTAAATATACTGATATATTTCATATTTTGCACTCAACACAAATTTTAAGTAATATAAGTTTACCAGTGCCTATATATAATAACTGTATAGGATGTTTTAGCCAAACAATAATACAGAAAAATCTTTATCCAAATTACTTTATTTGGTCCTTGTTTATACCTTTTGACCCTAGCCACATATAATTGCTATTATTTCTATCTATTAATTTATTTTACAAAAATTTTTATTATGTGAGTTATAAATGTAAATTGAAAATGATTTTTGATTCACACACTCAATTCACATATTTTAACTTTAATTCACAAATCTCACTAGATTCATAGACACTATACTGAGTTCAATTTAAAATTCTAGGATCTATTTTAAATATAATATTTAATCAGAAATTTTTGAACACTCTTTATTAAAGTTTTTTCTTTTAACTTCGCCAAATTAAATTATTACAATTTAAAAAAAACAAATCTTAATCACTTTAAATTGTTTATATGTAACAATAGTAATAATAAATAGTAATAATAATAGGTGGATTCATTGCTTCCTTAATCCATTTCCTATTCTTTCCTATCGCTACTCCCTAGCCAATATACTGCGTTAGCAAGTAAGGGTTTTATCCCATTATATTGGCTAAAGGGGGAGGTGGATTTAGTCAGTAAAAATCTGACACTACCAAGGAGAAATTCTTGGTGTCTTTCGAAAATTCCCACCTCCCTTAGGAAAAAAAAATATTTGCATATAAGATCTATAGATCAGAAATGAAATGTCAAACGAAAGAATGATAAAAAAAATTATTATGTTATCTAAATAACACTTAAAACTGAAAATTATTTCTGTAACACCTTTTCTAATATTTTTTAAGATCTTTAAAAACTATCTAAATAACATACAACGAAATTTCTTTCTTTCGCTGTATTATTTTTTCCTACTGAAGATGTTGAAGTGTACCTTTCATAATAAAAATTTAGTTTATACATATGTACGTATAAAATATAAGCATGTACCGAAATTGATTTTAAAATTAACAGTACACCATTTTTTTTTTTAAATTATTTTATTAGATTAACTGATTTTAAAAGATTCTTTTAAAATATTTATAAATCAAAAATTTTTGTTTTGAATATTCAAATATAAAAGTTTTAAATTAGTATACATTCATATGTACGCTTTTAAAATGTTCATATAATATTTATCATAACTTCCATTTCCATATATGATGCCTACTAATTCACATAAGGAAGAAACTCTTAGACGTATGATTCAGACAACATTTTGGATAATGACAATGCATAAATAGATAGATTATAGGAAGAAAACTAAAAAAAAAAAAGTGAAGGGGGTGAAAAGAATTGAATTTTAGATTGAAAGATCAAATTTAACGCTTTTTAATTGATTTTTTCTTTTTGTTTTTTTTTTGTTTTGGGGGGAAAAAATATATTCATTATTGAAGTATTTACATTACATTGTATGAAAATTTCAATTTTAAAAATTAAAATTTATAAAATGAGTGTCTCGTTTAACAGGTTACACCAAAAAATAAAATTTGATACGGTGTTTATGGAGCTTATTGAGAAATTGATTTTTTTTTTGTGGTGATACATTTAATAGGGAGTGATCTGCATGAAAATTTGAATTTCATATCAATGAAAATCAAATTAAAAAAAATTATTTAAAAAAAAAAATTTTTTATTATTATTGTTATTGTAATTTTGTATTGTTATTAGAAAAAAAAAAATTTTTTTATTTTTATGATGAATTCATTGCATAACAGTCATACATATTTAAGTAATTTTTGACTTAAAATTTAAAGTAAAGTGTTATATTTTTAATTTTCAATTATTTATGGAAATTTTTTTTACTCTGTATAAAATTTTACAAAAATAAATTGAAAAAGTTTATTGGCCGATTATATAATAGGATTATTACATTAAATATAACAACAATTATTAACTGTTATGACACTTAATATTAAATAATTTTGAAGTAAATGAAAAAAAGGTAGTAAAAAAAAATTACAACAGGTAATAATTATGATAACCGGAAATTTAAAAGAAATATACAAATTTTGATTAGATGAGTAATATTATTTAATTAATTTTCATATGGTAATAGTTTTTTATATAAAGGTTTTTGAAAATGAAACGTATAATTTAATCCTAAAAAAAACGAAGAAGTGTGCAGTAGAGTAGACTGTGTCAATTCTGAGATACTTGTATGAACTTAATATATATACTGTTTATATTATATATAATACCGAGCTATATTTATGTAATTTTTGGAGTTATATGGCAACTAACCGGACCTGTTGCACCAGGACAACCAAATTTTACAGAAGTTATTGTCCTATAACTTCATCATCTTTTGTAATATTTTAGATGCATAGCTTCATTAACTACCAAAATGTTCAAACTAGTTGAACCTGCTATACTCTAGCCCAACCAAATTTTACAGAAATTGTTAGCATGCAATCCGACATCTTTTTATAAAATTTCAGATACCTAGCTACAAAATACTGAGAGTTATTCTCATTTAAAAAGAAAACTAATATATATGAACGTAATATAATACTCTCTATATTATATGTATATACCGATGTATATATATAACATATACCGATATATTTATGTATATTATTTATATTATATATACCGATATATTTATGTAAATTCTGGAGTTGTATGGCAGTTACCCGAACCTCTTGCACTAGCACAACCAAATTTTTTCAGAAGTAATGATCTTAAAACTTCATCATCATTGGTAAGATTTCACACGCCTAGTTTCATTAAGTTTCAAGAGGTGGAAGAAGCCTGAACCGGCTGCTCTAGACCAACCAAATTTTACAAAACTTGTTGGTATATAACTTTACTCCTCTTCACTAAATTTCAGATACCTAGCTTCAATAGACAGTGAATTATCCTTTAATTCTTTTTTTTCCATATTTTATTTCTTTTTATCTAAAATATCCAAATCCCTATCAGTTGTTTCCTTAAAAAAATACAATAGAAGAAATAAGATACAATGAAAGGGGGAGAAGAAAAAAATGGTAACTAAAAAAAAATACAATTGTATGGCAACTACTAAAAAAAGAAATTGTATGGCAGCTACTCGAACCCGGCGACCGAACATGCTGGGTTTAAATAACAAAACTAACAATTTTGCAAAAGTGACGTAAAAAAATTCAGCCTCCTAGCTCTTTTATTTTTTGAGTTATCGTCTCGACAAACGGACGGACGTGCATGGCTTAATCGATTCAAATTTAAATTCTGAGCCGTTTCATACCTTTCATATCTAGCTCGACTCCGTTAAGGTATCACAAACGTTAAGGGAAATTTATTATACCCTTGAGCATACGTTCATACGGGTATAAAAAATTTAATTAATCATCTTTTAACACATTTGTTTGTTTGTTTGTAAATCAAACTTCAAATATTTCTACACTACTAACTAACTTTCATTAACATTAAGTTTTTTTCAGTTTTGGAATGTTAAAACACTATTTTTTGAAGACTCGATAAAACCTTTCTCATTTCTTTGTGCTAAAGCAAGCATAATTTCTTTTTTATTTCGTATATGTACTTCAAAATTTGAAAAAAAAATATTGATTGCATATATGTAGGAGTCAATATTTGTTACACAATTATAATTATGTATTTTGTTTTACAAATGTTTTTAAATGACAATTTTTTTTTTTATAAAATTAAATATGTATTTCTATTAAATGTATAACACCTTGAAATTAAGATAATGATCTTAAATATATTATTTAATTTATATTAATACATAAATCATTTTTATCTATAATTACTATCAAGAAAATAATTACTTCATTCATTAATCAAATAATTATTTCTATGTTATCTACTTTTTTTTTCACTAATCATTTAATTAGTCAATCAAATTTTTTTAACCTTCAAATGTTACTTCTTTGTTTTTATATTGTTTGACATTGATATTATAGGAGTTCAACTTCCAGGCTAATACATTGCGTTTTTAATAATTTTCTGACTGTTAACTGAATTTTTAAATTTCATATAAAATAATCAAATCAAATAAGTCTAATTAACAATAAATCCAATATGTACCTGTAGAATAAAATAAGCTTATCCGTCTACTCAAATATTAAATTATAACAAATTATAAACAAATTGTGATTTAAGCAATTCTATAAGTGGAAAGACATGGTTCTGCCTTACATATTGATTGAGCGCAAATTAATCAAAATCAATTCTATAAAAGTTTCAATCAATTCTAATAATGAAAATGTTATACTAAGATATTCTTTCTAACTTTATCCCTTACTATCACATCCCAATTTTACTGAAAATACCTTTCCTCTTATTCCAACTACATACACATATAGTGCAGACAGCTTTATCAGCTTAAAATTGAAATAATTTATTACTAAGCAAAAATAAAACTGGAATAAATATAACTATTGCCAAACTTATAAAATTTTTGACAAGTTCTATACTTTACTACTATCAATTCACCCGTACAAATAGTGAAAGGAATACATTAATACGACCATAAAAAAAATAAGATCAGAAATTAACATAATTTTGGATTAACAATTTTTTACCATATATATATGTATTTTCAATAAAAAATAAATTAAATAAAAATTAATAATAATTGTTAATATCTTTTTTCTAACTCTCTAAATAAAAATTTTGCGCTCTAATTGCATTAATATTTCATATTAAAAAAAATTGAAAAAAAAAACAAAAAAAAATGTGAAGTCGGTGTAACTTCTATATAACATAATAAGATATTAAACTACCAATAACCATAAAACAATATAATGTCAATAAATATACACGTTATGTATAAAGTCTATCGGAAAATTCAAAATTTGGATGAATTAGTAAATTTACTATATATTTTAAGCTAAAAAGTGTTAGATGTCAAGTACACCCAGTGAAAACAAAATTATTACTTGATCATACTACTTTGATTTAGACACTTTTATTTATTTGATCTTCAAAAAGTATTCATAATATTTTCTCTTCTTCTGCCTATCCAATACTAGACGTTAATCATTATATAATTTTGTCTATTATATTTTTGAAGCTGTTTCTTTCTTCCACCAAATGTATTCAGCCTCCTATATATTTTACATCATAGCTCATAATATAACAATTGTTATATTATGTGGCATCTGCTAAAGTATTGTCATAATTATAGAATTTATCTGACTGTTCATTATAAAACGTTAAATTGAAAGTATCACCTGTTAGTGATAGTATCACTTGATATTATAACTCGTCAATATATAGATTTTTTCTCGACATTAGCAGCAGAGAGTATTTACCTATTTTTCTCGAATTGCCATTCATTCAATACTAATCCAATTCATCCATTCAATACTAATTCAATTTGAAATTATAATTTTTGATAAGAAAATCTTCTGGAAAGCCATTAAAATATTTAGCCTTTAAAGGATAAAGTTCTTATAATACAAAGAAAATAAAAACTGTAAGTTGATTGATCATCTGTAATAATGTACGGATGATTTTAAATAACTATTTTATGTTGCAATATGTCGTTTTTTGTTTTTTATTTATCTTTATTGTTTAAAAATTGACAAACAGGCCTCACGGCCTAGTGGATAAGAGCGTATAAAATACTCTTTAAACATCGAGAGAGTGGAGGTTCGAATCCCACACACGTCGTAAGAATAATTCCCCCTTACAACATTTACAGGCACACCTGCAAAGGAAAGACTGTGTAATTTCCTTGTCACATTTATGTGGCCGGAAAATGCACTAAAAATAAAAAAAAATAAAAATTGACAAAATTTTCCGATAAATTTATTCCGAAAAAAAACAAAAACAGTTACAATCAGTAGAAATTTAATAATAATAGCAATTTTTCTATAACAAAAAATAACAACAACAAACAATTTTCAATAGAAAAATGAATAGTTTTTTAAAATAACAAGTATTTTAGCACACATGCTGTGAAATTTATCAACAAAACTGTCTTATAATTGTTTAACTATTAATATTTAGTATGAGCTATAGTAATTTAAATATGCACATACAATATTATATATATATATATATATAAATATTTTTTTATTTTTTATATATACAACTATATATTTATATTAAATAGAATTAAATCACCCACAACATATTAGTCACAAAATAAAAAACTTGTAAATCGATTATCACAATCTTTTACTTTACAATTCACAAAAACAAAAAAAAAAAAAAGGAAACAAAAAAGAAGAAATTAAAATAATTCAAAGAAAAAAAAATTACTTTGCAATTCATTTTATTATAAAATAAAATACAAAAAAAAAAAAAAAAATTAATAGGAAAGAAAAACACATTTTCCAAATTCCTTTCTTAAATTTTCATGAAAACAGTTGTCCTCAATTTATCTTTATTTATATTAAATTTTTTATTTTTTTTTTTGTTTTTGGTATTATAATATGGCACTTACTGACTGGCTGTGTCGGACCACATAAGACACAAAAATAATCAAAAAAAAAACGAAAACGAAAACAAAATTTCTAGTTCAAACGAGTAACGACCACACACATTTCACTGCAATTTACCACTGATACCTAGTGCCAGTGCAGTGCCAGTGCAAGTCAATATGTATCAAAACAAAATCAAAAACAAAAAAAAAAATTTAGTACAGGTGAATGTTGTTTTTGAATTAAAATTGAATTAGGAATAAAATAAAAATTCAATTTTTCCCCATTTTATTTTCTTTTTTTTTTAATTATTATTATTATTTTTTATTTATTTCAATTTTATTTATAGTTTAAAAATGAAAAACTGAAATCAAAATATAGTAACTACCATCTACATAATATTATCTATATAATATGTATCTTAAAATACTTTCAATAAAAATAAAAAGTAAATTAAAAAAAAAAAAAAAAATGAAATAAGAAATTCGCGTGCACTATTTCTTATTCACTATTTTTACTTTTTTTTTTTTTTTTTTTTATCAAATAACCCTAACCTAACCCTAAAAATTTAAATGACTTTTTATACACAAAATCATTCAAAATATGCATATAATATGAATGTACATATAAAGAAATGGTCATATGTTAAAAGAAAAATTCCATTTTATTCCATTTTAATTTTTTTTTTTTTTTTTGCATCTTAAAATCTATTAAATATGTGAATTTTTATTCTGAATATTCTCTTCCACCATATTTTCTTCTTCTATCATACAAAACAAAAAACAAAAAAAAAAAAAAATGGATCAACCAAGTGAACAGAAGTAAAATAGATGTTCCACCTCATTCTCTTATAAAAAAAAAAAAAAAAAAAAACTAAAAATAAAAATAAATACAAAAAAAAAGGTAAAAGAAACTAAAAAAAATTTACAATTATTGTATAACTAACCTAACGTCCATATAAAATACATTTTGGGTACTTTGCAATATTTTTTTTTTTATTAAAAAAACATTCAGTGTTGTAACAGTGAGTGAATGAATTCCAATGTCACTGCAGGACGTCTAACAGTTTTTATAAATAAAAAAAAAAATAAAAAAAAACTTTTTTTCTTCATCATTTTTCTATGATTTTCACTAAGTATTATCTGATATTATATTATTATTGTTAGATCCAAATGAAGCAGCAGCACCCATTTAAAGTCATCAAATAAAAAAATAAAATAAAAAAATGTTAAACCTTAAAATCTATTGAATTCTGCTTTTTTTTTTTTTTTTGTTTTTTTTTTTTGGTAACATCTTGTTATTTATGTTTACAAAAAAAATATTTTTTTTTTTTTTGGCTTAGTATACGTGTGTACATTAAAGCAAAAAAAAAATGGTGTGCAAAAATGTCCAATTAATAAGTATTTGAATATAACACAGCAGGTCTACTCTACTTTAACTCCTTAATATGGATTGATATAATTAGTTAACCTTAAAATAGAAATTTATATTATTAATATTTTTAAGGATTAATAGAGTATTGGAATCATTGAATATTGTAAATGTCATCATCATTACCTATTAGCACCATTTCATGCCATAATTTTTAAATATTTTTTTATTTTTTTATTTCCTTTTATTTATGGTATTTCGTGATTTAAATTTAAATTTATTGAAACTATCATAAAGGATAAATTGAAAACATTTTGAACTTTGTCATTGTACAAGAAAGAAAAAAAAATCCAATAAAATTTATGACCTTCTGTTGTTGATTTTAAAAAAATATGTAAAAATTTTAATTAGCATTTTTTTTTTTTTTTAATAGCATATAACAGACTAATAGTTAAGGTCTTTTTAAAATTCTAAGAGTTGTCATAAAATATGGAAAGCATATAAATGGTTTGTGTTAGAATTGGATTATTTTCATTAAAAATTCAAAAATCACCATATTTAGTTATAAAAAAAAATCTTTTGTATAAGTAAATAATTTTTTATTTTCGTATTTCAGTTTTAAAAGTGTTTAAAAAGGTTCCAGTTGTATAAAAATAGAATATTTTGAATTTTTTTTTTCTTCATATCTCTTAAATAGGCGGAAGAGATTTTCATAACTCCTTTGTTTTCTTCTTTCCTATAATTATTTTACAAGTTACTAACAGGTTTACCCAGAAAAATTGCTAATTGTTAGAGTTTTTTTTTTTTTAATTTTGATTTATTTATTTGATAGTAAGTAATTCAATTTTCATTTTTTTTTTATTAAAGAAATGTATGTACTTAAAATGCCGTAACTGAAAGCTTTTAAAAGACTGCCATGGATTTAAAACAAAATTAAAAATAAAATTGAAATTAAAATGATCTACAGGTTTTCATTAGCAAGAAACAACGCTCTTGCAAACTTTGAACTCAACTGTGCAAAATATTTATTCAGGACAACGAAAAAACTAAAAATTTTTAACAAATTCTTAATATCGAAAGATTACTATGTCAGTTAATAAATTTTAACTTTTACAGTTAGTGATTTTTTTGCTGAAAATAAGCAATGCCACTGCAAGCATTAAGATATATCTGTCAAAATATAAAACCTAATCAATTATAACTATATAGCGTCTAATTCTTTCCGTGCTCTCAAGAATGTAAAATATAAAATTTGGTCCCATTACGACCGGTGGTATTCACGTTAAACACCTATAGATAAACAAGCCTAGAAATATAAATAAACTTAAAAAAACTTATCGAAAATTTCACTTAACACAAACAAACTTTCTACTTTATTTATTAGTTTGCTAGGTTAAATTTGCCGGCTAGGCTTTTGCCGTTTACGGTGGTTTTAAAATTTTTTTAAAATTTTAGTTTAATGCAAAAATCTTAAACAGTATAATAGCTTTCTATAAAGAAAACAAGGCAGAATGTAAAGTAACGGTTTTTAAAAGCGCACATTTCCAAAAGATAATATAAACTGTTTAAAATTGTGGCTTGCACCAAAACTTGCAAAAAATTTGAAAATTTCAAATAAGAAAAAATGTGAAAATAATATCAATTTTTCAGCCCTAATACCTCTTAAACAGGGGGTGGTGCAAAAAAAATTTCTAAGGAAACTTATACTAATTCTAAAAGTTCTTTCTTGTCTCAAAATTTCAATTCCTATCTCAAAGCGTACCGGAGTTATGCAAAATTTGGTTTTTACATAACGTTAAATTTAAATAGTAAATTACATAATATTGCATAATTTTGATATTGTTTTATAAAAGTAAGAAAATTCCTGTCGAATGGCGTTTTCAGATTGAAAAAATATTAAGCAAAACATGAAATATACACATTTAAAAATAGGGCTTCATCAAAGTTTGAGGGGCTGTATGATGGATGGGGCTATATGAAAAAGTTGTTCCACAAAATTAATTTTTTTATGAGACCTACCTATGGCTTAAATTGTTTTTCTCTATCTTTAACGGTGTAGAAGTTTTGTAAACAGACGGACAGACGGGCGGACGGACAAACTTATAGGCACATTGTTTCAAAATTTTTTTGGAAATGTGCTAAAAAGTGAATATGTTTAAAATTGTATTAATAATCAATTCGCTTCGAAATTTTGAAATTTTAAAAATGTAAGAAAGGGGCCTGGGTGGCCTAAGCAATGCCACTGGGGTAAGAGTGTATAAAATAGGCTGTAAACACCGAACGCTTGTGGGTTCGTATCCCACACACTTCGTAAGAGTTATTCTCCCTTACGACATTTACAGCCACACCTGAAAAGGAAAGGCTGTGTAATTTCCTTTTCACATTTAAGAAGCAGAGAAATACACTAAAAAAAACAAAAATTTAAGAAAGTAATTTCTAAATTTAGTTCATATTAATGCGTAAAATTGAATATATTAAAGTTAAATACTACATATATGGTTTTATAAAACATAATTCTTAATTTATTTTATTCATAAAGGTATTATAAATTCCAAAACTTCCTAAAAAATATTTTTATTATTAAATTTAGTTTATATAAAAAGGCAATTTGTTTTAGGGGGGCCTCCATGTTGTAGTGGTTGTGCTGGTTCCTAATGACTGAGGGTTCAAATTCCACACAAGTCATAAAAATAATTCTCCTTTACGGCATTCACGGTCACGCCTGGAAAGGAAAGGCTATGTAACACTGGAATGACCTACAAAAAAAAAAAAATTGTTTTAGATAAATATTCTGAAAAATACTATATATCTCAGACTGATTGCTCAAATCAATAATTGGTTTGAAGATATGTAGAATTTTTTAATAACATAAAAAATATTCAAGATATTCTTGAATACTAATAAACTTTGTAATTATAATGTATTAATTAAAATTGATGTCATTTACCTTGTATTTTTCATACAATAAATCTATAAAACACATAAACCCGAAATCAGTTTTCTTAACTTATAGTTGTATTTCATTCAAATTTTTCCACTAACATTAAATGGAAATATATTTTAATTCTAAACGACATTTTATGCAAGTGTAAATTAAAATAAATAAAAAAACAAAAAAATAAAAAATTTTAAACTAGTATTTGATTAAAAATGCGCGCAATAAATCGCGTGTGGTCCTTAATTGTCAATATTTATTTTTATTTTAATTTTATTCAATTGATTATTTTTGCAAATTTTCTAACCTTTTAAATTTTTGTTTTTTCTTTTTTTTTTTTTGTTTTTTATTTTTCTTACACACATTAAGTGTATTATATGTCGATAATCAAATCGCCATCCATGTTGTAACTTCTCATTCAAAAAAAAAAAAAAACAAAAACGTAATAGCCAATATATTAATTTTTTTGTTTTTTTTTTTTTTATTAATTTTGTAAAGAAAATAAGTAATTTGCATATAACTTAAATATGAAAAATTATTAAAATAAAATACTATACAATAACCATTATAGTTTAATAGTTTTTTTTCATTAAATAAAATGACTTTTTTTTTTAATTCACCCTCACCATATATGTTAATTTAAATCAGGAAACATAAACTATACATAATATTGATTGATATGAACTTTGAATACTTTAAATATCATACAACAAAAAAAAAAAAAAAAAAAAAAATCTATTAGCTTTTACATGCATACTGCATATATTATTTTGTGCAATTAATGACGTAACCGTTTTTGGGTCAGGCTCCGATCTTAAGTTTATACGTATATAAATTGAAAACAACACAATATTTTTGTAAATGGTTTTATTATTTGCTCTTTTTTTTTCTTTATTTTTTTGTTATTTTTAGCAAAGCAAATCGGTTATTTAAAGTGCATACATTTTCTTGTTAACATCATTTATAATATTGGCACGCGACAATTCATTTGTATTATTTTTATGTATAAAATCTGAACTGATAAACTCACGCACTCTATTATAAGTACATTAATACTAAAATTATTAATAAACGCTATATATTATGTATTTTATTTTATTTTATTTTATTTGAAAATAATTTTCTAAATATATACAATTAAATTTATATAAACGTGACTCATATTTTTTTTTTATTTGAATGCAATGAAGAAAAAACAATATTAATTTTAATATTATTAATATTCATTTGTTCATTGAATATATTAATAAAAAAAAAAAGTACGTCTTATATAAAAAAAAAGATTTTAAATATTGAAAAGTCTAAATTGAAAATATTTTTAAGGATAAGTTATTGTAAATTTAATATGAAAATTTTTTGATTACATAATATATGAATAAATTTGAATATAATTATTTTGTAAGATTGATTGAATCAAAAATATCATTAAACTGTTAAGCCTTCTATTAAATTAAATGTTTAAAAAAAAAAAAATCCCAAAAAAAATTTCAAATAAAATTCATTCAATAAGAAATACATTTATTTTCATACAAGATATTCTAAATTAATATTTAAAAAGCTGTTAATAACTAATATTAGTCTAAACTGTCACAATAATTGTTATAAAACCTATATGTCAGATTTTCATTTGTTTTTTTTTTTATTTAGGATTTCGTTATATTAAATTTTCTTCCATTCATTAAATTAAATTTGATGTTTTTTTTTTTTTTCAAATGGACATGACTGGAAAAAAAAAATCATAATATAAAATATTATGTTATAATCAGTTGCATACTTTAAGGCAAATTTTATCTTTCATAATAATCTACATAATTATAATTTTACAAAATTATCAATTTGAATAAAACATTTATTTAAAATTAGTAATAAATGAATAGGAATTTATATTATTACTCAATATTCAATTAATAAAATTTGTATAACAAATTGATAACATAATAACATTTAATACGAGGTAAGATTATAAAGTTCTAAAATTTGTTAATTTGATAATTGTTTTTTTATTATCATATATATACATTTCACTTTAACATGGTATTCCTTCTCATAAATGATGTCTGATGATAAATAACATCTCACATACAAATTCGGTTTGAATTTATAGGTATGGACAGCTCTATCAATTTTTAGAAGATTTGAGATGATATGATTATTCATTAGATCCTTTCTCGTTTTATGTTGTTTTCATAAATGTTCTTCTTCTTCTTCTTTAGCTGCCAATCCTCTTGGATGTTGGCGAATCACATTTAGACATCATTGCAAATTTATGATAATTTTGTTGTATTCTTCTCTGTTGGATGCTGTTTGTAATAGTTCGGTGATTTTTCTCAACTCTGTCCAGTTTCTGATATTACGAAGCCAAGATATTTCTTTTTTACCTACACCACGTCTGCCTTCAATTTTGCCTTGGATTTTAAGTTGTAGGATTTCATATTTATTGTTGCGTATGATGTGTCCAAGGTATGCAGATTTACGACGCTTAATATTTTGTAGTAGTTCGCGTTCAGTTTGTAATCTATGCAGAACTTCGGTATTACTCACTCTATCGACCCAAAATATTTTTCATAAATGTTACTTTGATTAAACTAATCAGGATCTGATAGATAAATAGAAAGAGCTTGTATTTTAAGTGCAAGTATCACTATGTTCTATTCCCTTGTGTCTCTCCCATTGTGTTTGGGAAAACTAATCATATGAAACTATATTATATTATATTAAAATATAAACGCTTATGATTTGGAAAGAGAAAAATGAAAAAAAAAAGAAAATATTCCATAAAATTGTTTTTCAGTTCAATCAACATCACTAGTAAATATTAAGCACGCCTATATTGCAAAACAAATTTTAAACATAATATGCTTTATATACATATTTACTTTATATTATAACAAACTATACTTTATATCCAAATGATATCACATAAAACATACATGAATTCAATAAATTCAAAATAAAATAAACAAATCAAATTATGAAATTTATTTATTTTTGAAAAATCATAAAAAATATCAGATATAAAAATTACATTTTCACTTAAAAATAAAATCAAAAAAAAAAATTTTAAAACTAAACTCATAAAGAAAAATTCAATTAAAATGTTATAAAAAAATATCATAATCGTAATTTGTACAAAGCTTCATGATATTTCGCCTTAATTTTTTTATGTTTAATGTTTTTCTTCTCATTTTCACTATCTATTTCTGTCACTCTCATTTCCAAAATGAAAATGTAACATTGATAATCATTTTAAATAAAAATAATTTTTAACTTGTTTATTTCTATTACAATTTTCCTATTTATTTTTTTTTTTTTTTTTGTTTTACGAAAAATTTATTGTTAAATCATGTTGGGGTGGCTTTTCCTTATCGCTTTACATTAAGATTTAGATTTTTTATTCATCATATACGAATCTATATAGTATGTACTATATAGAATATGTGTAAATAAAATGCGTACATAGTAATATTTTATGATTTCAAGTATAAAATTCATAACTCTTTGCCCAACTGTCTATGAATGTTGAACACATTTTTTTTTTTTTCTGCTGACATATGATATAATATGGAATAAAGAAAGAAAAAATAAATTGCACTGACTAAGTTTAACGCAATTTTATTAAAAAAAAAAAAAAGAAAAAAGAGAAAATAAAATTAATAAAATAATACAAAATAAAAAAAAATTAAAGAAAAAAAAATTATTAAAAAAAAGGAGGTATATAAAAAAGTGCACATAAAAAAAATTATCTATAATCATGCACGCATTAAAATGACTTCATTAATACATGAAAATTTACATTACATGAAAATATTATTTGAACTTTAATATTATTTTTTAATTAATAATTTATTGTCAATAAAATTAGTTATTTTTATAAAAATTAGAATTTTTTACATGTTTTTGTTTTTTTCCTTTATAAAATTAATACGTCATATATTAAACATTAATTTTAATAATTAATTACTAGAAAACAAATTTTAACAACTTCACGCAACAACTTGTGTATAGGAGTTTAAAAAAAATAAATAGTATCTTATATATTTTATTTAAATTTTTTAAATAATTACATAAAAAGTTAAAGCAACTAAAATTAAAAAATACATTCTAAATTTTATTTAAACATACCTGAATGCCTAAAAATGAAGAATGGGATTCTCTTGCAGAATACATTTAAACCTTTAATTTTAGCTGGTCGCTTCTATAACTAAAGTATAAAAATTTATAAATAAACATTTTAAATAAATGTGGGACATCTATAGAGTAACATGCTAGAGATTAAGAGCGTATAAAATACGCTATAAACACCGAAAGGAAGTGGGTGGTTTCGTTAGAATAATTCCCCTTTACTAAATTTACAGCTACACCTATAGAACGGAAAAGCTGTGTAATTTCGTTGTCATATTAGGACAGGTCAATAAACTAAAAATAAATTTCCTTTTAATTTTAATATTGGTTTTAAACTTCTGAAAATTAATTAAATTTTATAGTAAACCAACAACAATAAATCATTTTTTAACTTTATAGTTTCCTTTTACTTATTTAAACTAAAAATGTCGAATTGACCAATGCTGTTTAAATACATAAAACTCAATAATTTTGAATTTTTGTATAGTCAGTTTAAATAAATATCATGATCAATAAATTCCCCAAAAACCTGCAAATACTTTAAATTATACTCAAAACTACAATTTAAATTTTATATAATTTAAAAGTTATTATAAAAAAAATAATTTCCAATACATATATGAAACATTCAAAAACTTTTAAAAATAGTGTAAATTTTCAAAATAAAGAAAGAAAAATTCAATAATGTTTGCAACATTTTCATTATTTCTATACAGACAAAAAAAAAAAACAAAAACAAACAAACACAAAAATAATCAAAAGAAAAACAAAACATTGATAAAGAAAAAAAAAAGGAAGGGCGCTAACTTGAGAACAGCATTAATCAAGTTTTTCTTATTTTTTATTATCATTATTTTCTACAAATATTTTGTTTAGCGACAAGTTCATTTAGTTGTTAAATAGTAAAGACTATTTTTTTTTTTTTTTTGTTTACATAAGTACTAACATACATGTTATAGTTATAAAAAAATATTTAATGCAAAAATGAAAAAAAAACTTAAAAAATGTTGTCTTGATATCTCATAAAATCAAAATGTTTACGATCACAGGTTGTACAGGTAGAAATACGTTTTATACATTCTTAAACATACATATACAATATAACTTAATGGTATGTTATGTTTGGTATATTAAGTATATATACGCCTTGGATAGTGAGTATTCGCAAAACGCATATGACGCACATACACATACATATATCAACATTTTAATACTTATTCTTTCTGTCATACTTAGTATATTGCAGTACATTGATGAATGTCCTACGGTGTTAAATCTCAGCTGGACCTGTAAAGAAGGAGTATAAAAAATGGATTTTTTTTTTTTCTTTCTTATATATACTTTTAATATTTTGTCTAGCGTTAAATTATAACAAAAAAAAAAAAATAAACAAAATTCACCCAGCGCGTTAATATTGCAATAATAATTTTATTTAACTTGACATACCGAAAGTAAAAAAAAAAGTGTATATATGTATCTGATGTAAATATATACACTTTATATAAAGTGGGTATATATAAATATTTTTATGATTCATGCCTTCAATAAAATTTGCTAACAGGACTCAATTTATTGAAAATACTCTTTTTTTCTAATTTTTTTTTTTGTTTACCATTTAGATGTTTTTTATTTTTATTTTTTTTTTTTTTCTTTGATCGTACAAATTAAAGTTCATTTTAACATGTTAGGTTTTGTTTTGTATATATATATAGATACATACGTATTAAGCTAATGTTTGATGTTTTGATAATTTTACTTCTTTTGGAAGCATATATGCCATTGACAAATTACATTCATTGAGTTGTATTTTATAACAGTATTATAGGCTAGATATACATTTAATTAATTCTCCTTAAAAATAATGCATAGTTTGATGCGTTCTTAACAGAGTGAACTATATTCAATTACTTACTTAGGTGAGCTATACTTACTATCACTTTTCAGAATATGTGAATTTTTAACTGATTCGTTATTTAATGTATTTGGCATATAACCTTAAGACACTTGTCTAAATCTATATTTTTATTTTATTTTTCTTCATAAACTCAATTTTAAGAGAATAAGCTAAGCTAACTAAGAGAAAAACTTATAGAAAAACTCATTTTACACAACTCATTTAAGGTGATGGCCTAATGCTTACTTTACTTCCTTTACTTTGAATATCAAATATCAAAACGAAGCAAAGTTAACAAAGTAAATACTGGCCCAATATTATTTTGCATTGTTTGATTTAACTTTTGTTGAATTTTTTTTTTTCTGAAATGTATTTAAAAAAAAAATTTAGAAATTTTATATATAATAATTATTTTATACGTACAAATGTTTGTATTCAGTACCAAATAGGTGAAAATTTTGGGTTTGGGACATTTATAGCAATCGTCAAATTTATGGATTGTACGAAATCACATTCCTGTTTAAAAATTTTTCCACCTATATTCAAATTTTTTTAATGTTTATGTAAAAAAATTTAAATATCAAATGTCAAAGTATTCAACGCAAAGTACGGAATTTAAAATTCATTAATTCGGTACTTTGTTTCGTGTGCTTACTTTGAATACTTAGTGCATTTGGTGACGTACCATAAGAAATAATGTAATTCATTTTAGCTGTCAAAGTTTTCGAAGGAAATAAAGGAAGCAAAGTAAGCATTAGACTATCACCTTTAGAATACTAATCTAATTTATACGCACCTTAATGTACCGAATATATGCAATATATGTTAAGAAACATATAATCGACATTAAATATTTTTATTTGACTTTTAAAAAAAGTTTAAGAAAAAATTTAAATTAATTAGTATCTATATACTAAATAATTTTATATTCAATTTAACTGCAATAAAATATACGTATATATCTTTTTTAATAAAGTTATTTTTTTGACAAATTATTTTAAACGAAATGAAAAAAAGAAATAATTTAACTTTATCATAACCTAAATAATCAATGTTATGATTCAATCTATACAGTTTAGATATTTTCTATAAGATTTTTTCCTAATTCACCAGTTATGTTATTTTTATTTTTTTTCAAACGTTTTTTTTCTACACCCAACCCAAAAATTAGTTAGTTACTAACTAACTAATCAAGTACTCAAAATAACATTTTTTAGTTTTTTAATGTATTTAAAATGTTTATTTAACTTTTATGAATTATTATGTGCCGAATTTAATTTAACCAATTAAAAAAAAAAGAAAAACTAAAACAGATCATAAAAGAAACATATAAATTAGAGGTGACGGGAATTTTTCTATAAGAATTAATGCCATATGATATTATTAAACTATAAAACAAAGTCTATTACTGCCACAATTGACTTGTGTAATTATTAGACAATTTAAAGTTTAAAAACGCTACAATTTAAAGAGAATTAATGCCACAATAATATTTCGATGCATTATGAATTTATGCCACAAGTCAAATATTTCTGCTTTTTTCAAAAATGTTGCTTTTAAATATTTTAATTCCAAATTTCGCAGATATACTTCGGAAAAAAAGTAAAATACTGATTTCTTCATCAACTCTACTCTACAACTCTACTCTACAAACCCTAAAATCGCTCCTAATTTTTATCATTTGACTATATTAAAAAAATAAATGTATAAATTTTTTGGAAAAAGGACAAACCCTCATCTCGTAACCAACTCTAAAATCACATTTATTGTGGCGCTATTAGACTTTTAGAAAGTTTAATAATACCGCATAAAACGAGTCCATGTGACCATTTAATTCCTTTTTTAGTCTAATAATAATATATGGTATTAATTCATATGGGGAAAATTACCGATCCCAAATTCAGTTAAAAATATAATCAAATAGAAGTAATAATTTTATTTTCAAATTATAAAATTTATTAAATCAAATAACGGAAAATCGGGTTTATTTTTATGGCAATTTTATAAGAATCGGCAAAACCAAAACAAAAAAAAAGAAACTTCTATTTTAATTAATTAGATTAACGTTGGGGAGTCCAATAAAAACATTTAATTTATTATATTTGTTTTTATAATTTAAAGGTGCATTAATTACGCAATTATATTATACAATTTTTTTTTTAAACTTCAAATAGAATATACGCTATGTGTAAATTCTGGGATTTTCAACAAGCGATATATAGTTTTTTTTTTTTTTTTTAATTAAGATAACATAACAACTATGTTTATATAGATATTTATTTTGTTCGAACTTTTAAAATGTGGTATCTAATATTTATTCCATTTAAGGAAATCTTAAGTAAAAAAATTCTATATTTTACGTTTGTCTAAAAACGTATTTACTACTTAAAGTAGTATTAAAGCTTTAAAACAAACCTATATTAAATATATTTTGGTCATAGTGTTAAAAAAAAGTGTTATCTTTAAAATTTTATTTTTAGAGCATTTTTAAAGCATATTCTTATTAATTTGCCCGTCCGTAGGTATATATAACTTATCATCTACATGACAACATTGTTCAAAATAAAGCAACGAAATTTTGACGACAGATAAATCTCATAAAAAAAATTAGTTTTGATAAAAACTTTTTTATGTTAAAATCCTTGAAACGGTTGCAATAAAAATTCACATTCTATATAACTTTAAAATCTACTGCATACTTTTTCTTTTTAAAAATTTCAAAATTTTAATCTATAGCAAAAATTATATACTCTTTTAAAATTTATTATTAAGTCTTATGTGAAATTTCATTTTTACAAACTTTTGGACGTAAAAATCTTAAAGTTTATTTCTTTAAATTTGGCGAAAGAGAAAAAACTTTGCTGACTTCCTTGAAATAAAGCATTAGTAAGTCATTCTACGAATGAAAGTATTAGTTAAAATTTTAGTTAAAAGTTTGGTGTTTTTAGACACTAACTTGTTGAAATTACATGGACATCTGTTGAAATTTTTTAAAAGTAGATTTGAGTAGATAATGAAGGCCTTTTAAAAATATTTTAAATTAAATTGAAAATAAATTTTATAACAAGGCATGGTATATTATTTATTAATTATATCTTTTGAAATGCATAAATTGGATTAAATATTGAAATTTTCAAGTATAGAAAAAGAACAAAGAGAAAACGTTTGCTAGAGAAAAAGAACAAGATATTGATCTGATACTACGGATTTTAATAATTATTTTCTAGAAATCTTCTTAATATGAATATCAAAAAGAACGTTCAAATAAAAACTACTAATGTTACCAAACAGTATCAAAAGTATGTGCATTACAATTAAAAAACCTTTTATAAAGTTTGTTAATAAAAAATTACAATAAATTTTAAAATAACTTATTTTTTATTAGTCAAAAATTAAATATATATAGGTAAACCTACTTAATATATACATAATGTACATATTATAGGTAATTTAAAATTTGTTTAATAGCAATTGCATAACTCTCCATTCAATTCCTTTCAAATATAACTTTGTTCAAAATTAACAAACAAAAAAGTACTAAAACTACTTGTTACACTTTTTGTGCTGTTTTTAGTAACAAAAAAAAAACCGTTTTAAAAAACATTCAAATAACAGTTACTTAAATAAAGAAATTAAAACAAAATAAAATAATAAAACAACAGAGTTGTAACAATTTATAATATACTTATACATATATATATGCAATTATGTACGTACACAATACATTTGTAGATACACTTTTTCATATGTAAAGCATTAAGTTTTTAATTACATCAATTTCGATTAAAATTAATTTCAGATTGAAACAATAAAATCATCAAAATCAACTGAAATTAAATTAAAATTAAAATCATGCTGTTACCACATTATTTGTGTTATGGTATATTACAAGATTTACCAATGCATTTTTATTTTAAATTGGATTTAGTAAAGGTAATTAAAAATAAAAAAAATAAAAAAAACAATAACATTATATAATAAAAAAAAAAAAGCTGTTATGTTTATAAACATTATTTTGTACAATAAACATAATATTTAAGACATTTATTATATATACCTTCTTCTAAGAAGCTAATGATGGAATATCAACAGTCGGTTAATCGCTTGCTAAGTGGGTATTCTTAAATGTAATTAAAGATTAAATTTTTAAATATAATTAAAATTAAAAAGGAAATTTCGTCAACTTTATTTAATTTCTTTATATCAAATTTCTCAAATGTAGAATAAGAATATAGAACAATTACAATAGGGGAAATATAAAAAAGGATAATCATACATGGAACCTAACATGATGATTTTAAATTAATAGTATGTATATAATAAATACATATTTCAAAATAAGTTGTTTTTTTGTAAATTAAAAATAGTTGGAATACTAAAATTACTAAAAATTAATAATAATAGTGATAATTTTATAATAAATTTGTGATCATTTTAAAATAATGAAAATCAATTTTTCTATAAGTCGAATATTCATTGAAGTAAACGTTACAAAAAAAATTTAATTACTGTATCATGAATTTTTATGATATTATACGCCTCTTAACCAGTTAAATTTGTTTAATTTTTTTTTTCCTAAGAGAAGTTTCCTAAGAAATCTTCCAAAGACACCAAGAATTTCCCCTTCGTAGTGTCAGATTCTTATGACTAAACCCATCTCCCTCTTTACCTAATATAATGAGATGAAACCTGCGAACGCAGTATATTGGCTACGGAGTAGCGATAGGAAAGGATAGGAAATGGATACGGAAACATTGAATTGGGAGTGCGACTGTAAAGAAACAATGAATCCGCCTATTATTATTACTATTTTGCTAACAGTGACTATAGCCGTTACAACAGTTACAACATACAGTAGTATATAACACCTTACTGCATGAGATAATTATGACAGTGGGCAACTCCCACTGTCACTATATAGCAGCTATTATTATTAGGTATTAGTATTAGTATTCTTATTGATAATATTATTATTTTACTACAGAGTCAGGGCCATCAATGGATTACAGCGTGCAGTAGTATATAACACCTTACTGCATGATATAACCAAAGATAGCTCCACTGTAGCAGTTATTATATTATTATTATTATTAGTACTATTATTATTATCTTTTCCTTTACCTGAAAATTAAAATCTCTGATTTAGCAGTTGCTGTTCTTTTTAAAAATTTAGAATATCCTTTTAAAAAAATTTCCATCTTTCTTAAAGATAAATACATTCGCGGCATTACAAATACCTTCTGTAATCTCACTTTTATCTAAATAAAGTTGATAGTCTATGTTTGCGACTAATTCATTCAATTTATATCTCACGTCACGTCACTTTAAGAGTAAACCCATTATTTCTTTTAAAAAATTTAAGCATATAGATTTTTTAGTTTTAGATTTTTTAACTAACGTAAAGTGAGTATTAATCAAAACAAGTATGTACTATATTTTATGCTGATTTATTAATCCATTCTATAGTTCATTATTTCAATTTGATAAATTTTCATAAAATATAGTTCTCTTTACAAAATTCATATATATATATTCATGATTTTCATTAATTCAATATATTGTCATCAAAATTATTCTATTATTGCATTTTTTAATACATTTTATTTTCAATTTAAATAATTTTTCATTTTATTATCACTCAATATTTTTATACACCTGCAATTATTTTTTTTTATCTTCATGAATCTAAAAGAATATTTTCTATTTAAAATTATATTCTTAATTCTTTTTCGTTGCTTTTTTTTTTTTTTGCTTTTTTTTTTAGTTCAAGAAAACATTTTCAATTAAAAGAACATCTTCTCTCATCACCACTCCTGCTATGAAAATAATATTTTACAATTAACTGAATTAATAAAAATAAAAAAAAAAAATTAACAACAAGTATCCAAACACTATTAAAAACCATAATGTTTTAGCTTTAAGTAAAGTTTTTATTTTTACACCTTAATTTTAACCATCAGGTAAATAAAATTAACCATGAAAAAAAAAAAAAAAATACAGATAAAACTAAAATTCTTAATACAACTAACAAAATTTATTTTATGTTATTTTTAAATTTACTCATAAACAATATTGTTGCAAAAAAAAAAACGCATACATTTTTCTTTTTGTATATAAACATTGTTGCGTTATAGCTAGTATTTTGAATTTTCTATGTTTTTTTTTTCTTTATTTTATTTTATTATGAAAATTTAAAATAAAGATGTCATCAAAAGTTCTTCTGTAGCTCTGTATACCAAAGATTAGAATAAAAAAAAAATAAATAAATAAAAATTAAAAACATTGTTAAAATGTCAAGAGTAATGAAAATAAAACAAGATTTTCTGGGTGTTGGAAAAATATATGTACGTATATATATTAAATATACAATAATTCAGAATTTATTATTTGTTTATGATTTTTTTTTTTTCTTTTTTTTTTTTAAGTACAATGGCTGGTTATAAATTTCTGATGGTCTGCAAAATAAAAAATAAATAAAAAAACAAAATATCTTTTATATATGATGTGATAAACCATTAAATCAAATGATTAAGACATAAATTTCCACAGAAACATAAAATTAAACTATGAAGCTGATACCAATGCAATTAGTAGAAGTATGTTACTTAGTAGGTAACATAAAAAGTATTAACAGTTCAAATAAATTTTTGAATATGTATATACAAATTTTAAAAATTATATTTAAATATATCTATATATATATATATATATATGTACTTATTATTATTTAAATACAATACTTATTTTTCTATAATAGGAAATTTTATTGAAATTTTAAAAATAATTTTTTCTCGATTTTAGTAAATACAATGAATTTTTTTTTTTTTTTTTTTTAAGATTTTAAGTTTAACCAATTAAAAATTTCCTCACGTCGCAGAAATTTACAGACATGTGAAGATATTATTGCTCGAACAAAATAACTACTCATTGAAAATGTTGTAAGTTATTAGAAAACTTAAAATGACAGTAAAAAATTAATGTAGTTTTTTTATCCACATATAATAACATACATCATAGATATTATATTTACAATAAAAAAAAAAAACAATTATAATTAATAACTGTTAACTGAAAGCATTAGATTATATAAAATTGTATGTAAAAACGAAGAGTATTAATAAAAACTTTAGCAGTTCTATGTGTGCTAGAAGTCATACATAATAAAATTGTTGAACAAAATTTTGACAAAATCTCAACATGTTCTTATTATTTCGAAATGATAATACTGAACTGTTGCGATATGCATCTGCAGTGTGAAAAGGATTTTATAACTAGATGTTGAAGAAAATTTATTCATGAAGGTATCATATTTTGGTTTTAAACTTGATTCATACTTTCGTCTATCCTCTTGTTAATGATTTTGAATTTGAAATACTAAACCAATAGATCCTTTTAAAAATATAATGATAATTACAATAATTTTATAACAACGTGCTACTTTTTTGTTTTCAAATTCTTTTTATTTTATTTAATAAAGCTTTACCACTTAATTAGTGGTAAAATTTTAATTAATTTAACTTCTTGATTATGGTATTTGTTTTAGATATTTTTTGTTTTCCTCTTTTTGGGATTCCGTATAAAAAAAAATTCCAAAAAAAGTTTTCAAAGATCGAATTCTAAGATTAGTTGAAAAACATAAAAACTTAAAAATAAATAATAAATAAAAAATACATAAATATACACAAAAAATACTTATTATGTGTATAATATATAAAAAATTACAATACTAATATAAGAAAAAAAATAATATATAATATTATATAATACTAAAAAAAAAGTAAAGCCATGTAATATTTTTGGTGTTATTGTAATTGATTTTTGTCGGTCTTTCCCCAACTATGTATGTATGTATGAGCGGCTATCTGTCATCACCATATATATTTATGTTGCATAGTGAACTCAAATTACTGGTTGCAAAGTTAATATATAATATACATATATGTGGAGCAATAACGTTGGTACTACCATTAATAATAGGTACCATATTATATTATATACCATATATAATATACTTAATATACTTAATCATATATACATATTATATAATTAAAAATTATATATTTAATATCGTGTATATTTAATAGTATTAACATTGGACAGATTTTAATTGTTATAGGCTGGTACAATTTGCAGCAAACATTGACTAACACAATAAAAAAATGAACCTAATGTAAATGACACATTATATAAATTCTATATTTTAATTTAAATTTTTATTCTAGTTCCATAATTTAGTTTTACGCTTATTTATTGTATATTTGTATCTCTATATTTATCACTACAGTTATTTCTAACAACATTATCTATAGCTATAATTTTATCACGATTATAAATATCTTTCATCATAAAGTACATAATATTTGTACAAAAAATACTTCCTTATAGTATTTAAAAAAAATATATATACAATACAATTACATACAAGCTTCTGTTTTGCAACATATTTTAATTTACATCATTAGCAATAATTATTCATTAATTATTGAATGAAAACACGCTTATTATAATATGTTATACTACATTAACTTAAAGCAATTTCTATCAATTAGTAATAATCTAATTGTATTAAATTAATTAAAACTTAACTATTAATAAAACACGATCAGAAAAAAAAAAAAATTAGTAATTTATTAGAATTTTTTATTTATTTTTAAATTATATTAAATAATATTAATAAATTATCCCTCATCTAATCGTATTATAATTTAGTAAATGAATTCTATAAATTAAAAGAACAAAAAAAAAAAAAAAAGAATTATACTACAAATTAATTAACATATGTATTCGCATATGGATACTTAAATGAAAATATTTTTATATCTTTATTAAAAATAAAATCAAAAGAAATATAATATTAATACATAAATTACTATATATTAAATCTTAAATATTTAAATTGACATAATCGTTGTCTATCATTTATTTTTTTTTTTTTTTTTTTGTAATTTGCCACCCTAACCTCACGAATTTCTTATAAAATATATTATATTAATATATTCTAATAAAATAAAAACTAATATAAAGTATATATGTATAACTTTTTTTCTTAAATATACAAAATATTACGAATAATAATATTTATTATTAATAATAAAATTAATAAGGAAAAAAAAAATCTTAAATGATATCGTTACCTAAAGTAATAATAAAATACAATATGCATATATCTATAACTTAATATAATTTTAACCCTTTATTTGTTATGTTTAACTTTTTATACTATATTTTAATTCCAATATAATATATTATTCAAATATATAGACATAGTAAATGGTATACTTTTTTTCTCTATTCTTGTACGAAAGCAACAATTTCCATAATGATAAAAAAAATATGAAACAAAAGGTAAAACTAAATGGGAAACATGCAGTTATCGATTTCCTTTACCAGATTTTAAAAAGATTTTCATTCCCTTAAAACTTTTTAAACATGCAAATATTTTGTTATTTTTTGTTCTTATCGTTTAGAAAATATATAGTTAAAATCTATCCTTCTATTAAATCAATTAGAACCGTTTTTAACATCCTTGTGAATCATATATAAACTGATCAAATTAACACTTTATTTTATTTATGGCTAAGAAATATGAAAGGGTTAAAAAAAAAGTTTGTATTATATATCAGGAAATCCGGCTATTCAATAAATTATTTTATAAAAATTATTCGTTTTTTCTTTTTTTTTTTTTTGGTTTTTCTTTCGATTTTAACTTTAAATTACTTAATTTCAAAAAAAAAAAAAACAAAATAAAAAAATAATTCAAATCAGAACTCTTTAAAAATATAGGCGCCACTCTTTACATTTATTAATAAAAACAACAACTATACCATTTGAATAAACACGATTGAAGTAGTAGACAACAACAAAAGAAAAACGAAACAAAATTGAACTTTTAATTTAAAAGCCTCAATTTTTAATTCATATTTAAGTGGAAAATTGTAAACTTTTGCAAGAACCTCACCCAAAAAAAATAAATTCATAAAATCAAAATCAAAGTAACAAAAATAAAAAAAAATCTTAATTTAATTAAGGATTAGATTAATAATACCGTTTATATAACATTTTATAACAGTATGTATTTACTATGTATATAGTATTGCATAATTTCAATCATTTTAGTTTTTTAACTTCAGTATACCCATAATATTACAATTTTATAAATATAATTGTAATCATTTTAATTTATTTAAGCTCTATTTTTTTTTTTTGTTCAATTTAATGTATGATTTACTATCATAACAAATTACTCAATTAGTATTATATAGAGGTGGAACAAAAGATACAGCTTCAATTAAGGCTCCTATAAAACTCCTATAATTATTATTAGCTGTCATATAGAATTTTTTAACTATCGACCTTTATATGTCAAATCACTTACTCAAACTTAAAATAATATCCAAATTTTCTTGATATGTAAAGCTTTATATTATTCATAATATTTTATCGCTATCGTAATATACCTAACTGGTGAACTGATTTCGCTATCGGACTACCGCAACACTCATTTCACTTTTAATTGAAAATAATTTTTAATTTATGTTTTATTTTAATACCTTTCAAATACTATTATACTATGCACTTAAACCCTTTTTCTTTTATCCAAATGGTCCATTATTGAATCAAATTTTAAGTAATTCAATTTTTACAAAAAAAAAAAAATAAAATAAAAACAAAAAAATTATAAGAAATCTTTCTATGTATATAAGTATATAAATATATAAAAGTCATCAAAACAATTCTAGATCACTTAGATTTTAGAACAATGTGCAATTAACATTTGTTGCACTAAATAAAAATTTGTTCTTGTTAATGAAAATATAATCACAGTTTCAATAAATTAAAAGAAAAAAAAACAAGGTAGAATGTAAACCAACGGTTTTTAAAAGCGCACATTTCCAAAACACAATACAAACTGTTTAGAATTGTGACTTGCACAAAAATTTTTAAAATTTAAAAAATAAAATTTAAGAAATTTTTTGTAATAAGAAAATATGTGAAAATTGGACTTTTTTGGAATTTTGAGGGGCTGTAAATTCGGAACCCTATATAACTAAGAAAAACCGTTAAGACACGTAAAAATATATTACTGTTATATATTAAGTTACAGGTGTTTAAAAATAGCAAATTTTCAATTTTTCAAATTTCAATTCAAAAAACTAATTCTAAAAGTTCTTTCTCAAAATTTTAAGTCTCTATCTAAAAGCGTGCCGGAGTTATGACAGTAGAAAAATCATGCAAAATTTAAGTTTCACATAACGGTAAATTTAAATACTAAATTTAAAAAAATTGTATAATTTTTATATTAATTTACAAAGTTTAAAAAAATATCTGTCGAATGGCGTTTTCAGATTGAAAAAATCTTAAGCAGAACGTAAGATATATAAAGATATATAAGTATTTAAAAATAGGACTTTTTCAAAGTTTGAGGGGCTGTAGCTCCGTAATGGATGGGGCTACATGAAAAAGTTGTTCCACAAAATTATGTTTTTTATGAGACATACCCATGGTTAACATTTTTTTCTCTATCTTTAATGGTGTAGAAGTTTTGTAAACAGACGGACGGACAGGGTGAAACTAATAAGCACATTTTTTCTGGAAATGTGCTAAAAACAAAAAAACAAATTTTGAAGGTTAGATTTTAAAGAACAAATTAATGTAGAAACATTACGAATATAAAAAACATAAATAACAACAAAATGTCAAAAACAATTTATATACGAATATAATGTTCACTATTTTGATATACATAGATTTAATTTTACTTAATTTTTTTCGAAATAAAAAATTACAAAAGTAGGCAATTTTAAACTAAATCTAAAGTAACCGTGTTTGTTACTATTATGCAGCACGACTTATCTGTTCTTCTTATTTTATTTTATTTCTTATATAATTTTAGAAATCTGTTACCTTCAGGGTTTTTTTTTTAGAAAAAACAACCTACCAAATAATAGTACCAACTCTATTGGCAACAAGTATTAATAATGCCAACTCTATGATCTAGGAATTGCCACGTTCTACAAAAGAGCACTTGAGGCTCCCCTAGTGTTCCGTTGGAATTGTTTAAGGGGAGGCATTATTGATTTCAATTCAATAGAACAAGTGTAGTTACCTATACAAGATATCTATAAAAGAGAGATAAAGCTCCAATATTTCGACATGAGTTAAGAGGACTAAAGGTTCCCTGAATAGTAAGGTCGCCAATCAGGCGTAAGGAGCGATTTTGGATTTTGTCCAAGTAACCTAATGATGTTTGAGCAACGCCAGCCCATATGTGAGAATTATACGCCATCTTCGGTCGTATATATGCTTTATAGATATTGGCCAGTTCCCTAGGGGAAAAATAAGCTTTACAGCGAAAAAGAAAACCTAAACATTTGGCAGCTTTTTTTTGCTATACCAAAAATATGCTCATTCCACAACATTTTTTGATTAAACGGGATGCTTGAAATGTGTAAATTTGCAGACCGCTGTATATTTTTCCCTTGGAACCGTAGAATTGGTATGGATTGATCTCTTTTGCAGCTTTGAGTTTTGGAAGTGTTGAACTCAACTCTGTATCGTAGTTAACTGAACTCGACATAATTTCCCTTTTTAAACTGATTGCGGTTGAAGTAGCATTCGATTTTTTTAAAAAATCATAAGAAGTCACCAGAGTGGTGAAAAACTATGGATTGGATTGAGGGCAGAACTGAGTAGTCTGTTAATGAAAATTAAGAAGAGAGTGGGAGATAAAACAGAGACTTGTGGGACGCCAGCATTTATTTTATGAGTGTCAGACATAAAACCATCTACAAGGAAACGAATACGACGATTCGAAAGATTTGTTGTTATTTTTATGACATAAATAAATTTACAAATATTTTAATTTGAAAAAAAAAAAATTAAATAGGCAGGAAGAGGCAAATATTTTATAAAGTAATGAATCTAAAGAGAATTCTCTTCTAAAAAAAAAAAGTGCAGAAAAAATTTGCCGAAACAAAGGCATTTGTAAAATTTTATACAAATGGAAAGTGAGCGATTTTCAAACAATACTTACCTTCTTTTCTTTCTTTTACTTTCTTCTAAACTAAGAAACAATAAAATTGAAATCATTTATGTAAAAGGAACGTGTCCATAAATGTGTTGAGAACATTTTAATACAAAATATCAAACAAAACCCAAAATCATATACAAACTGATTCTATTTCAAAACAAACGAATTTAACCACTGTACCCATCGAACAATTAAATTAATTTAATTGTTAAGGAAACCAATTTCTATATAATGAATGACCCAAAAAGAAAAACGAAAACTTTCAATTAATTTATTAAAAAATATAATATGACTTCTTTTTGATTTAATTTAGACATTTTTTTTTTTTACCTTTAATGACTTAACCGACGACGAACATATTTATAAACTTGCATAAATTTCTGTGTTTTTCAGTATTCGAAACAAATGTAAATATATGTATTATATATTTAAATTTAAAGTATATATTCGCTTTGTGATTAATATTTAAATGATTAGGCGCCGCCACTACAGTCATAGCCGCCACCAAGAAATTATATAGTTTCCATTATATTTTGCATGTGTTTTCCTTGTACAAAAAAAAAAAAAAAACTCCATAAAAAAAAAAAAATTATAAAATTTAAATGAGAAGAGATTTTTTACATACTATCCATACTATAATAATATATACATTAAATTAATTTTTTTGCATTTTTTATTAGTAATACTAAGTATAAAATTATGCAAATAAATTGATCAAGTCTTGACAAAACAAAAAATTTTACAAAAACGAAAAACTGCAATTTTGCAAAAAAAAATCTTTATACATAAGTGCTAAAAAATCTCGAACGTCTTATTTTTTTTAACCCAGTACTTATCATATTATTCTTTTATTAAATAAAAATATAGTCTCCGTCTCTGTTTTGATTTTGTTTTTTTTTTTTTTTTCTTTGAGATTTTTGTTTTATAAAGGTGATTTGCTAACATTTAGAATCTAATAATAGGTACCCAGAATATTAAAAACAAAAATAAAATATAAAACAACAATATTCATAATAAGTCAATTTTTTTTTTAAACAGACTTGACTGACTGCCATCAGAGTTGAGTTAACTCTAACATCAATTTGAACGTTATTTGTATATACATATGGATTGTATGCGCCTTAACAAGTGTAGGTGTTATAAAATCATAATGAATAATGAAGGTGTGTTTCAGTGTTTGTAATTTTTATTAAAATCTTTCATTTACATACATATATATAGATTTAATATATTATATATTACAATAACAGATGAAGTTAATGTTCGATTATTATATTTTAGCTTGTTATTTTTCATTCATTCATTCATTCATTTATTCATTCATTTTATTATTTCTTTTATATTTCATTTTTGATTGAAATCGTTAAGGTGTATATATATATGTATATACCTGTCAGTATTAATTTAAAAGGAGACCATACGATACCGGACCAGACCAGTAAAAAAATTCATAATGCATAATACATAGGTAATATATTTATTCATTCATTTAATTTTTTATATGCATAAGTAAAATATTTTCTTCTTAGAAAGTTTGTTTCTATTTTTGGCAAAGTGATGAATGATACATTCTATATTTAGTATTAAAAAAAAAAAATATTAATCATTTTTTTTTTTTTTACTGAAATTAAATGAATGAATAGTTTTTATGACTTATAATCTTTTAAAATATTCATTCCAATTATAGAAAAACTTAAAAAAAAAAACTCCCTACAGATGCAAATTAATAAAATTTTATTTTTTTTTTTTTTTTTTACCATAATAATACCATAAAATCATCAATATTTATCATCATATAATTATCAAAAGTTCAAATATTTGTTTAAAATAATTCTAAAAAATTTGTTTGTTTTTTTTTTTTTTTTTTACATCTTACCTTATGGGTTTAAAATATCCTAAATTCTTTTGGTTTTTTTGTTGTTTCTATTAAACAAGTTAAACAATTTTCTTTTTCTAATCAACAATTAAAAAAACATTTATTTTAATTATTACATTCTTTTCTAATAAAAATTAATTTTTTTTTTTTTTTATATTCAATTTTAACATTTAGTTAGAAATTTAAAATGTTATGCTAGTACACCTGCGGGAAATCACCTCTTACAATTAAAAATAGTTTTTCTATTCAAATTAACATTACATATACATTTTTTTTTTCTTTTTTGTTTTTTTTATTTTTTATTACCCTTTTATACCTTACAGACATAAATACTTGAGAGTTAACATTATTTAAACATTTTCAAAAATTATTTTAAAGCATTTATTAATAAGTAAAAATTTTTGTTACCTTTTTTAAATAATATTAATTTAAAATGACTAGATATATATATATATATATATATATATATATAGATAAGTATTTTTGTTATTATTGTTATGTGCCTTTTTTAAAATCATTATTTATTTTCCATACTGCATACATATATTATATATAAGTATATGATCAACAATTCACAATATACAATTAGAAAGAATAAATGCATAGTTCATTGGACTGAATAGTTCACTTGTTGCAGTTTAAATAATTTTTTTTTTATTTTTTTTTTAAATATATAACATATATATCCTATATATATATATAACATTTATATAAATAGGATATTTTAAAATAAATTAACAAAATATAATACTCGATCGTATACCATGTTTAATTTTAAATATAAAATTCTATATACATAATCATATTATTATATTTAAAACTTCTTCTAAAATTCGTAAACTATATATCATATACCATATACCAGATATGTATATCATATATACATATGAAATATCAACATAAGTAAAATAAAATTAAAGAATCATCAATAATACACTCGATAAAACCCACGATTTATGAAGGAAAAACGAAAAGAAAATCTGTAAAAATCGCATATTTTATTAGGATACCTTTCAACTATGTACAATAAAAAAAAAAAAAAAAAAAAAAAAACAAAAAAAGGAACACAACTATAAAATTAAAATAAACCATTTACCATGCAATTAATGTTATGTAAAGTTAAAATTTTAAAGTGTATATAAATATATTCACATATATAAATGTATATATATAAATGAATACGGTAAAATTTATATAAATATATTATAATATGTATACATATTATTATATATACAATACATCAAAATTTATAAAACAAAATATTGGACCCAGAATTTAGAATATCATTCTTCTTGTCTTCTTCTTTCTTTTTTTTTTTTTTCCTGATTTTTCTGATTTGTTTTTTTACCTTATTGACTTGGTTAATCCTATATAGATATATTCTTATATTGTTTTTTTTTTGTGTTAAATCTTATAATGATTTAATAAACATAATAAAAAAAAAAAAAAAAACATAAAGTATTCTGCGTGCAGTATTTATTTATGTACCTATATTCACCTGTGCCTCACCCGAAGCTAAAAAAACAAAAAACATTTTCGTTATTTTTCTTTTGCTTTTTTCGCCTTTTTTTTTTTTTTTTTTGTAATATTTATGATATGGGGAATAAATTAAATTAACGATCTTGTCTTGATCTCTTTTTTTACAAATAGTATGATAAAAAATAAGAAAAATAATGAAAGAAATACAAAAAATTCTTGCAAAGAATAAAGAACAAAAAAAAAAAAAAATTTAAAGAAGAAAATAAAAAATTATGTAGATTTATTCTATAATTTCGAAATAATAATTTTCGAAAAATTCTAATTGTTTCCACATTTTTATTTATATTCTATTTGACTTATGGTCTCATGCTGATCTTATAGTTTTGGGATATTTTTGTATTTGTCCCTCTCTGAAAACAGAGTAATTTAAACGCAAAAAATGAGAAAAAAATTGTGTACTTTAGATTCGGTTTAAAAGTTAGATTTAAAACATAAAATTGCAAAATTGGCATCTCGTCCTTTTAATTCTTAATTTAAATATTTAAGATTTTTATTTCATATTTTCTCAATACTTATTGACAATACATTAATACATTGTCGGGTCTAATTTTATTGTTGAAGTAAGTGGGGATAGGTTAATTTTAATCTTAACATTTTTCTTTCTACAAATTACTTGAATAGCTTAAACTTTTTTATACATCTTATTATTATCTTTTGGAAAATTAACAAATTTTAATTATTAAATAATTTTAAAATAAAAATATTTTCGATATAAAAACAAAAAACCAAATGTAAATATTTTTTAAGAATATGCATAAATATCAGAATTTTTCTTTTAAAGAACATATACATATATGACCTCCTCCATATTATGCATATTTTTTAGTACAATATTTACACTCAAGATAAGTGAATTTTTGTCTTTAGTGGATTATACTTAAGATAGATTATAAGATATATCATAGAACAACTGGACTATTTCAAGTTCAATTTCTAGCCATATAATCACATTATCTTTAAAGTTTTAAAACAAGTCCAAGAATTATATAATAATTTTATTGAAAATTTATTTCTTTCTATGAAAAAGTTTTTTTTTTTTTTTTTGTAACTATGAATTAATATTATTTTTAACTTTAAAATTTAAAAACCAACGAATAATACGGAAAAAAAGAGAGGTAAGAGAATAAAAACACAACAAAATTAATTTAAACGTAAAAAAATCAAGACAGGGTGAATTGATTATCAGGCGGTATAATTTTATGCTTAATACCGGTAGTAAATCATAAAATCTCGGTGTAAAGCACACGCAAATGCAATAATTTTCTTTTCAGTTGTTTTTTTTTTCGTTTTTTTTTTTTTTCGTTATTCAATTTTTATTTTTTTTTTATTTATGGTATCCTGTGATTATGGACTTTAGTGAATATTTTTATAAAATGAATTATTTTAAAACAGAATAAAGAAAAGTCTATTAGGATAAGAATTTTTTTATAATGTTAGTTTATACAAGTATGTATATTAAATTTAAAAAAAAAATTTTTAAATTTATGGAAAATTTTGAACTTAACTAATTACGAGGGATTCTTAATAAATTTATTTTGTTAAAATAATCTTAATTAGTTACGTTTTTATTTATTTCCAGTATTACTAAGCAGTTTATATTATATTATTAAATGTTATATACCCATATAATGTTAGACCGTATGATACGCGTCAAGCTCGACCTTTCTGTTTAGGTATATTTTGGAAAAATAAGCCATTTATTTAGTCACATAGATTTTTGTGTCCAAACAAAGCTGCATGACTCGTATCCAAATTCAATAACAAAGTTTGATGATACGCATTAAAAGTTTAAGATAATATAGGTATTAATATAAGAAAGAAGTCCAAAAAAAAAACAACAAAAAAATCTTGAAAATATATATATGAATAAATTAATATAAGAGAAATCTTAGAAAAAAGCAATTGAATAAATTTTTCTTTGTATTCCGTGCGGATTCATTTAATTTCAACCATCATTATTCATTATACAGTAATTTCGCAATTGCAAGGTGTGAAAGCAAGTGTGAAGTTGAATCCACTGGTTAACTGGGAATAACTATGGTAAATCTTTGAAAAAAAATTGTAAAAAAATGATCTACTCAAAGGGCAAATATGTTATAGACTAATAAAACTATGTATAGCTACATAAACTAATAAAACATACTAAATATATGTTTATTATACTAGAATTAGTAACAGAAAAACTTTTACAAACTTAAAAATTTTAAGATTCAAATATTTTACCGAATATGTATATACATATATATATATATATTAAGTATCATTTTAAATTTTAAATTTAACACCCTGTTAATTTTATATTAAAATACAATTTATGCAACATAACAATATCTTTCAATCACCTAAAATGTAAGCAGATTGATATTATTTGTATATATAGTATCTGTTTATATTATAATATGTATCTGTTTACTTTGAATACATATATAGTAATGAAAAAAAAAAAAATTATTGCAAAGGTGTCTTATGTAGGAACTCCTTAACCTTACGCATATAATATTATAACAATTTAACTCAACTTCAAAATATATATATTTATTTTGTTCACTTTTTTTTTATTAATATTTTATTAAGAGCATGACTAAGCTCTTAATCTATATTCTACTTACATATAACATTTGAATTACAAGAAAAATAAAAGAAAATAAACGCGAGTTTTCTAATACGTTATCTAAAAGTATTTCAAGATATATTTTTGATGCACATTTTTAGAAAAAAAAAAAATCTCTTCATTCTTAAAAAGCAAAAAAAAAAAAACATTTTAAATATATTTATGATACGCAAAAAAAAATTTCAGTATATCTATCTCATTGGTTAATAATCAAATCTTTTTGTATAGAACAACTATTATCAGACAGATATTATCCTTTTAACAATTTATAATAATCTTAAGTATTTAAAGTCCAACCAATAGATTTTCAATGCCCTTCATGATCTTTATCTTATACTTATCTAGTTACAAGCATTTTAATATGCATTAATCCTGAATATCATATTAATCCAAAACGAATTTAATTTACATACATGTATATGATATATTATGAAGCTATATACAGATTATTTATATATATTATTTACATATATATTTATGTAATAATATTTAATAAATATATATAGTCATCAATAATTGATTATATATTATATAAAGATATTAAAGTTATCTTATTCAATACTTTATACTATACATATCTATGTATATGTATACGAGTATATATACAATATATTCATGAAAAAAATATATATTTTGTTTTTTTTTCTATTCTATTTCCATATACTCTTTTTTATTGAATCTTCTTAATAATCATCTATCCAATCAATATTCGCAATAATAATGATTTTCTTTTTTCTATTTTATTACTTAACATAAGTATTATGACGTTCATAAAAATTTGTTCAAATAAATTATTATTTCTCTATAAAAAAAAAAAAAAATTAATAATAATAAGAAAAAGAAAATATAAATGATCAGAAGGATACTGTTGTAGTGGTCGAGCGGTTGATCGTTTCAATTTATACTAAATTTAAATAGGAAAATAAATTTCGTATATATGACCGTCGACCGTCAAGTGGCGCTTTTTATCATTTCGATATGCTTAATCTATCGATACGTAAATGAATTTCAATTTTTACTTTTTATTATTTTTCTTATTTTCTTTTTTTTTTTAGTTGTTGTCATGTCATTTGCAATATAATATTTTTTTTTTCTTCTATTCAACAAAAACGCAACATTTAAACATTTAATAGATTTTCATATAAAAATTTTTTATACGTTTTTTTTTTTTTTGATTTTATCAACTTTTCTACTGAAATGTTGAAATTTAATTTAATTGAAATAAAACTCAGTTTGAAATTTCGATTATAATACTTTTTTATTTTTTAATATAAATTAAAATCTCTTTTTCGTTTCACACCTTCTTTTCTACACTTTTTCAATAAAAAATGATGTCAACTCTTTTTGTCGCGTTTAGGAATATTATTCTTCTCTCTTTTCAATATATGATGTCAATTGTCAAATTTTTCTGTCGCGTATAGGAATATTACTATTCTCCTTAAATTTTTTATGTTATACTAATAAAAACGGCCTTATTTATAGTGTTTATCCTTTAAAGATTCAACTCAAGTTATTTATTTTATTTTTAAAAATACTTTCAACCCTATTTTATAAATTAAAATTTTTTTGAAAATAAAACTATTTAGAATTTTCAACTTCAAAAATCGAAAACATAGCTGTCATTAAAAAAAAATAAAATTTATTTAAAGTACTATTTTGTCATTTACTTCTTGTAAAAGTTTTTACCTTTGCGTAGTTTTACAGCAAATTTATAATGATTTGTTAACCCCTTTAGCTAATAATAGTATACATTTTAAGTATCTCTAAATTTAATAATATTAGTATTATAATAATAAAAAACATTTTATATCGTTTTTTTTAAATACATATATAATATGTATGTTGATAATTAAATATTTATCTTATAGTTGCAAAATATTAAAATCTTATAACATTTGTATCAATTTTGTTTTAATTTTTTTTTTTTTTTGTTTTGTAAGTACTTCAGTAATATTTATATGATAGACTTAAAAACGCAGAACGCACAGAACAACACAGCATGACTTCTTTGACAAGTCTGCGATATGTTGATACACTATTGATGCCATATTGAATTCATTTTGTTGTACGCAAACTGTGAGTTGATTGACTTTATTAGTTATGAAGTCAACAGTTAACTACAATATAAGTAAATTAATAAGAATATGAAAATAATATAACAAAAAAAATAAAAAAATATTTTCATTTTACATAATATAGGAAATTGAAAATATTTATATATGTCTGTCATGTTTTCCTTTTTTTTTTTTTAATGTACGTTTTTTTTAATATATATATTTTCTTTTTTACAATTGGCGGGAATTTTAAAAAGGATCTTCATTTTTTCTTTTTTTTTTTCTTTTTGTAAATGTTTATAGTAATTATGCTTTATAATAGGACAAGATATAACATTTGAAACACTGACAATAATATAGGAAAAAAAAAATTATCAAAAATTTTAAAAGGTGAATGTAGGTGTTTTTTTATGCAACATATTATTCAATATAATTTTTATTTTTTTATGTTCAATAAGGCATCAAATTAATATGAAATAATCATGTTAGGTGATTTGTTTTATTTATTTAGTTTTGTTTCTTTATTTTTTCATTTTTCTTCTTTTTCGTTTTTTTTTTTAAAATATTGCCACCTGTATAAGTGGGACAACATCAAAAACTTTTATTTTAAAATTTTGTTATAATAATTTATTTGGGTTTTAAATTTAATTTGTAAGAAGAATAAGAAACCTTCTAAAAAAAAACTTTAATTAAACATAATTATTGAATTAAAAAGAGTTATATAAAGTTTTTAATTTATTCATTATAAGTATATATATACAATAAACAATTTATATCAGAATAGTTTAATAAAGTTTTCTAAGAATTCTGAACATTTGTTTTGATGGTTGATGATAGTCTAGACTCAACAGTGTATTCCAAACCCATTATTATGGCTTTAATTTTAACTACTTTAAATTTTTAAATAATTTGGTTGGTTAGTTTGTATAAATGGCTAATCCCATCAGTCAAAGGCCCCAAGTAGCGAGTTAATTTTGCTACCACTTTGACGACAACAAGGCTATATTTGATTTAATTTTAGATCCATTTGAGAAACCTTATCAATTTGGCAGTTTGCTTACCCGCTAGATCGCTAAGATCATTGAATTCACGACTACCCAGAGCTATTCTTCTGGCTCTAACCAGCGCTGGACAAATGAAGTGTTTTACATTTACAAGTGAAGTGTTTCTTTCTCTTTCTGTTTACCACAACTTTGACATGATAGATTAAATTGGATAGTTTAGTGTGGTATCATGTTCGCCAATTGGCAAAAAAAAATTATCAAAAATTTTAAAAGGTAAATGTAGGTGTTTTTTATTATTCAATATAATCTTTTTTGGTTATTTCCCGACGAGATTGCTTTATTAGGTTATTTGTTCTTTTATTATCGATGGTCTGATTTTCTTGGTTTTTAAGTTAACTAAAACAGCTAAGATACTTTTTTATAGAATATCTTTCTTTGTTTAAATGTTATAAAATTACAAAATCTATCATTATCTTTCCACTAAAAGTATTTATATTAGCTATATGTTAAGTTATATGCTTATATGGTATATGTTTCCTTGGATAATGAAAGCAGTTTCTGCAGAACAAAACGATATCCTGATCAATAAAAACTGGTTCGGATGATTTTTCCAGTAACTAATCGAATTTTAATTCAAATTAACCAATTTTTATTAATGTTAGCAGTTTCCTATACCATAATATACATATAGATATATTTTTTAGGAGCACGTCATTTTCTTGAAAAAAAAAATCTTGAAAACAAATTTCTTGAAAAAAAAAATCTAGAATTTAATGTTGAAATAAAATGCTTTTCAAGATTTTATTTTATGTCTTTAAAAAAAAATATATATATTTTTTAATTAAAAAAATTACAAAATTAAAAGTTTTTGAACAAAAAAAATAACAAATCAGGAATATGTATGCGAAAACATAATTAGGGGGGAAGGATCTCTCAATATTTTAAAATATTTTTTAATATTTTAGTATTGAAATATGTGTGCAAAAACATAATTAGGAAATATTTTATAGTTTGTTACAAAATTAGGATTCAATTAATTTGTTTAGCGGCAGTTTGTGGGCTGTTGAAATATGTGGGCTGTGGGATGTTGAAATATATATATGTAAAAAAAATAATTAGGAATGGTTTTAGAGTTGGTTACAAAATCAGGGTTCAAGTAATTTATTTAGCGTTTGGGAACAGCAGCCTCCATTTTTTTCTTTCCAAATCATCATTTCCAAAAAAAAATTATTTTAATTCAAGATTTTTTTTTTCGGGTTTTTGTTTTTCAAGATTTTTAAAAAATGATTCAAGATATTTTTTTTTCAAGATTTTTTTTGTTCCAGATTTATTTTTTCAGGATACCGATGGGAACCCATATAAAAGAATTTTTTTCAAACTACACTAAATTTCAGCAATATTAATTCTATTTTAAATAATCAAACCAAATAAAATAAAAAAAAAAAAAGTAAACCTATATCTTTAACTTTCATATAACAAATATCTTTACTTTGAATTCTTTATCCTCACTCAAAAAATTACAAAAAAAAAATATATGTTCTTATTAATTTTTTATATTAATTTATTATTTATTCAATTAAACATAACAAAACTGTTTTATTTTATTTCTTAAATTTTTTTTTACGTAAACAAAATTGTGAACATGTTTAAAGTCTTACGGGCATCGATAAACAATCAAAAATAAGAAAACCCCGCACAATTCATATACAAATAACATACGTTCAAATACCATTTAAATTGTATATATTCATATATCTTATACAATACATTATGCTTTATATATACGTATTTGTACATAATATTATATATGTACACTAATATTTTTCTTTTTGTTGCATTTTTAAATGTATGAAAGCTTAATGTTCATCTATAATGTAATATACGACATGTCTGTTCACAGGATAAGGTACATAAATTCATTTGTGGTTGTCAAAAATCTCAAGGAAAAAATTCCATTTAAATCTTCATTTAAGCACTTGTAACTGTTATTGTGGATTCTATATGAAGTTGAATTCGTTACGGTAACTTTAAATACAACCATTTATACATAATAATATGAAATATTTTATATATTTATATATATATATATTGTGTATATGAAACTGAAGGCAATATAATAATGACGATGTTAGTAATAACGGCGGCTATGAAGATTACAACAATCAATTTTAGAGCTGTAGGAATATTAAAACAAAACAAAAACAAAAATTTTAGATTTGGAAAAATTGAAACTATAAGAAAGAATTATTTCTGGTGTAAGTTTTTTGTTTATGTATGTTCCACGTTTTCTTAGCGAAATTTCAAAGTTATTTAAAATTTTTAATATGTCGGTACGTCCTGTTAGTAAATGTAACTCAGAATTATTTTTTAATTAAAACATTACATTATACATAATTATACAACGCAAGGCTTCTAAAACCAAGACCTATTATTATTAATTATTTATATAGTAATACTACTAAAGGAATAGCTACTAGGCTATTATTTTGTTTACATTATATATTTTATATTTATATATTATACTATATTTAGTAACAAAGGGCGATTTGTTAAGAAAAACTACCTTTTCAGTAATTTACCTTACACTCTTATACACCTGCTACCTCTGTCACGTGCTCTTTAACCACCAAGGCTTAGCTATTATTTATTTATATTCATACTACATACATAAATGTAAACCATCGGCTTGAACCATTGAACCATCGGCTACCAAGGACATTAAAGGTTTTTTGTACTATTATTAAATTATATACTATAATATTATTTATTTTGTTTATTTATATACTATATATTTACATTATATTTGATCGTAAGAGGGGTATGTAAAGAAAAAAACACTTACGACCTGTGCTGGGATCGAACCCACACTCCTTCGGTTAATACGCCACACGCCTAGGCTACCGAAGCCCCGCTTAGCTATTATCACCGAGGAAATAAATATTAAATTCAGTTTAAAAAAATAATTGCATATTTCCAGGCTGACCTTTTCTTATTTCTGACTATTTATGAAAATAAATTACTGCTATTTTATTAGCGTTTAAGTTTTTTTTTAAGTTCTTTTTTTTTGGTCTTCTTCACTAAATCTTTTTTATCGGTACCTCTATAATTCAGTGACGAGGAAGCAAGAAAAATGTTTAATTTCTCCTCATGTCATTGATAATATAAATAAGAAGATTTAAAACAACTGTACATAAAAAAGAAACATATTTTAGAACATTTGAAATATGTATTAATTTATATAATAAAAAATTAATTTTGTTTAAATTTTTCATTTTGGAAATTTCCAACTTCAAATTTTTTTTTACTTTTATGCCTCAAAAATGATAAGTTCAATATTGTTAATGCAATTCTTTCTAGAATTTTAAATAAATAAATTAGTTCGTTAGTGTATGAAAATCATATTGTTTTTAATAAAAATTTCAAAAAATAAAAGAAATGGTACAAATTTTTAAATTATTTCTAAAAAATTTTATATTTTTATTTACTAAAGAAATTATTATTTACTTACTTACTAAATGTAATTATTTACTTACTAAAAAAACTATTCCGATAATTCTGAAATTCCAATAAATCCATAAAAAGATATAAATTTCAATTAGAAATTTAAAAACTGATTTTAGGCAGTGCTTATAAAGTGCAAATGCGATAATCAATTTTTTAAGTGATTAGATTTAATTTAAAAAATTTAAATTAATCGTGATAAAAATAATATGTGAAGGAAAAGTTTAAAGTATTTAAAGTAAAAAAAAAAAAATAATTAGTTTGTGTTACAAAAAATAATCCTTTAAATTATACTAAATAAAAATTAACACGCCTCGCCGCTGGTCTGCATATACAAACTCTAGACGGTATTGCACTTTAATTGTGCTGAACAGTGATTAGCTTTACGGCAATGAGGCTGCAATTTAATAAATTACAACAATAATGTTCTTCTCTTCTTAAGATAATATATCTGTGGGTGGTTTTGTAAATTATTCATTATTTCATTTGGAATTTATGATTACATATGTACATATCCAGTTTTTAATTTCTTAAAACAATATTTTTTTTAGCATAAAAATTTTTTTTTTTCTGATTTTGGTAACTTGATTACCAAATATTTTCACTGTTTTTATTTGTGAATTTGGATTTTTTCGACTAAAATCTGAAATATTTAAACTAATAAAAAAAATATTCACGAAATCTTTATTTTAATAATAATGATGTTATATTATTAATTTATTAAAAGTATTAATACTTTTATTAACATAAACTGTTTTTTTGATTTGAAAGGGATATCAGAAGCTGAACGACAAGTCAATTTTTAAAATCAATTGCTTTGCACCATACTGTGCTAATCTTTTATTCTTATATGTTTGGTATTTTTATAATAATAATAAATATAATGTGTTAATTAAATAACGAATAAAATTAATTAAAATATATTTTAAAAAATTTCTATCACAAGTATTTTTGTCACACGTGACGTATAAATAAGACTTTAGTTAATATAGGATCGAATAAATAAATATATATATATTTTTTTTTAAGTTTCCAATTCTGCCACATTCAACTGATATGACTTAGGAGGACAAATTTAAATATAGGCTTAATCAAGAACTTCACAGTGCAGTTTTATCTATTTTTGCTGTAATGTAAATATGAAAGAGTTAGAAACAAATATTGAAAGTTAAACTAAAAACGATGGATTTATAACAGATCATATTAAAAGTTTAATGAAATGTAGAAGTTTACTGAAATTTTTTCTCTCTTAATAAAAATTAGATATCATTTTACGTAATTGTCCACGAAATCCCAAATACAGAATTTCAATTACAAAACTTCGATTTTAAAATTCCAAAAATGAAAAAACTCAATATTCAAAAATTCCAATTTAAAAAATCCTAAATTCTAAATATTTTTTCAGGATCACCAATCCTGAAAAAAAAATCTGAAACAAATAAAATCTTGAATCGTTATTCTATTTTAATCAAAATTTTACATATATAAGTACATATTATATATATATATATATACAATATACATATTCTGAGAAAAATGCATTACTGATTTTGAAATTAAACTTAAGTTTTCTGTTAATTGTTTTTTAGATATATAACTTTCAACAACAAAACATGTAAAATAGAGCTAAATATCACCCTCCAAAGCCCTGATAAACAAATTATTAAAACCCTGATTTTGTAACCATCTCTAAAATTCCTCCTAATTGTTTTATATATATGTACACAATTACATATAATCTATATATAATGGCTTTAAAATAATTTTAAAAATTTTGTGATTTTATTTTTTGATTATTTGTAGTTTGGGATTTTGAATTTTGAGATTTCTGATTAATTTCGAGTTTTGTCATTGGGTATTTTTTTTTGGCGATTTTGTGTAAATAGTTTAAAATTAAAGGTTTTTTAAAAAGTATCGCTACTTGGCCAACATATACCGAGCATTTATTATTCTGAACAAATCGCTATTAATATAACCCTTAATAAAAAAAATAATAGTTTTTTCTTATTCAAAATGAAAATCATTCATTAGAATAAATAAAAATAGTTTTTAATAATTGTAAAAAATTACTAAAAGATAATAAAAACAAATTGATGGTTAACTTTGCCAAATAGAAGAGTGCAACTAACAATTTGCCAAATTTTGAGCTCAACTAACGAAATTAATGGTATGAAAATTTCTAATGCACCATTGCTTTAAAACTTAGCTCTTACAAAAATTAAATAGTACATTTTTTTAGTTTATTTTATAACAATTAATTAATCAGTTCTCGCCTCTCTATTAAATCGTTATCCTTTTCCATAGTTTCTAGACTCAGGATGGCTGAAAAGAAGTCAAACTATCATTCTACAGATTCTTGATCGATTCTCGGTAACAGTAAAATTGTAGTTGTAACTACTATTTAAAATTTAGGTCTAATTTGTACTATAAATAAAAAAATTTAATACTTGTTATAACACATTATAATACAAAATTTATTTATTTAGAAATTCAATAAGATAAATTCTTTAGAATAATTTTCAATATTGTTCTTACATGTATAATATAAATCTGTTGGGAAGAAAACAGCAGGATTATAAGCCTAATCGTTGAATAAGAGCATATAAATAAAAAACAAACCATAATCAAAAATAAAAATTCTTTAATTTATTTATTTTTATCTAAAAACCTTACAAATAAAATTTCAAATAACATGAAAAATTAAACCATATAGAAAATTCCAAATAAATAACATGTACTTAGTATTGCGAATCCTTCTACTGGTGCCACATTTACACTATAAAAAACCATATTATTTCAAATTTTTGAATGTTTTTCTTTTGTTTTTTATTATTTAAAAAAAAATAATATAATCATTGCAGCAATTATTAAAAACAAAAAATTCTATAAAATTTCCACTAGGATTATGTCATTTTGTTTTGGTTACCTGTTAAATAATATTGGTAAAATTGTTTTTAATTTTGCTGCTTTTTTCTTTTATTGGTTTTTTTTTTTTATTTTTAACACATTTCCAAATACAATTTGAAAAAATGTACCTATTAGTTTCATTCTGTCCGTCCGTCCATCAGTCCGTCCGTCTGTTTACTAAACTTCTACACCGTTAAAGATAGAGAAAAAAATGTTAACCATGGGTAGGTGTCATAAAAAAATTAATTTTGTGGAACAACTTTTTCACGTAGCCCCATCCATCAGGGAACTACAGCCACTCAAACTTTGAAAAAGTCATATTTTTAAATGCGTATATCTCATGTTCCGCTTATAACCTTTTTTCAATATGGAAATGCCATTCGATAGGAATTTTTTTTACGTTAAAAAATCAATATCAAAATTATACATTTTTATTAAATTTAATATTTAAATTGACCGTTATATGAAAAGCAAATTTTGCATGATTTTTCTACCTTCATAACTCCGGCATGCTTTTAGATAAGGGCTTGAAATTTTGAGGTAAGAAAGAACTTTTAGAATTAGTATAAATTGCCTCAAAAAATTGTTCAAAAATTTAAAAGATACTATTTTTAGACACCTGTAATTTAAGCACCTATACAAATTTTGCTTCGGCAAGACATAAAAATTCAAACTTTAGTAATATATTTTTACGTGTATTAACGGTTTTTCTTCATAATATTGGGTTCCAGAATTACAGCCCCTCAAAACTACAAAAAAAATCCTATTTTCACATTTTTTCTTATTACATATATGAAATTTTCAAATTTTGGTGCAAGTCACAATTCTAAACAGTTTTGGAAATGTGCGCTTTTAAAAACCGTTGGTTTACATTCTGCCTTGTTTTCATTTATTATTTATATTTTTATTGATTGCTCAAAATAAGTTATTATGTTTCAATTAATTTCAGCATGTTTAAGAAATTAAATAAAATAAAAATGTTTGCACAACAACAGTAACAGTAATGTATAGTCACTATAGTCAGTTATTTTGTACTTGCATTGTACAAACCGAATATTATAAAATGATTTAAACAAAACAAAAATTCAAAAATCAGTTCCTTACTTAATTTATTATGTTTTTTATGTACTTTCACTGTATATATATACATATATACATATACATTTATATAGTTAAATTAAAAGATGAATTATACAATATGGTTTAAGCTGTGGGAGCCATGTCATCATTAATTAATCAGTCAAGATACATTTTTCATTTATAAAACAAATTGTTTACATTTAAAAATTTTATTTTGATGGGCAATCCATTTAAACAATACAAAACGAAATCAAAATCAAAATTTTTTAATTAAAAAAACCATAAAAGGATGCAGTTTTTTATGATGCATTCAAGTTTTAAAGCTCAATATTCTAACACAACTTTTTTTATTTCTCCAGGCTTTAAAAATTTAAAAATTCCTATTAGTAAGTACGATATGATTTCGATTAGTTTTGAAGATTATAGGACATACCTTAAACTTCAAAATTATCCTTTATATACATTAATATTACGAACATTATTAAATTCATATCGAATAATATAAGACTGTCCAACATAATTTTTTTTTATTTTTGTTTTACAATATTAAAGGTGAAGTGCAATTTTTATTTGATTAATATTTAATTAAATCTTTAATCATACTTTCAATAACTCAAAAAGAAAGAATTAAAAACTGTTATTTGTTGATATTATAACTGTATACAAAAATAAAAAAAAATTATAAATCTATATCTTATAAAACGTTTTTTTGAGGATTTTTATCTTATATATACATATATTTTTTTTTTGTTATTTTAATTTTTGGTAGGATGCTGAATATCAATCAAATATTGGTTATTTGTTTTTATTTTTTTTTGTTTTTTTTTTTTTAGTTAAAAAATTATGTAAATTTATTGTTTATTTAACGATATTTTGATAATAATTATATTAAATTAAATGTCTTTTATAAATTAATAAATCGTTTATAATACCACTTCAATTACATTCAAAAAATTATAAAAATAAGTGGCTGGTTTTAAGAAAGACTTATAAAATTATTTTAGTTCTTATCAAATCTATTTAAAAAAGAGGCCTCGAAGAAATATATTTAAAAAAGAGGCCTCGGTGGCCTAGTGGGTAAGAGCGAATAAAATGCGCTGTAAACAACAAGGAAATGTGGGATCGAATCCCACACACGTCGTAAGAATAATTTCCCCTTACGACATTTACAGCAACGCCTGAAAAAGAAAAGCTGTGTAATTTCCTGTTCACATTTATGTGACAGAGAAATGCACTAAAACAAAAAAAAAACATTTATATAAAAAAGCTTTATAATTAATATAAATATCTTAAAAGCTTTCATCTAAATAGAAAAAATTCATCACTTCATGTACGTATATAGATTAAGATTATAGGTATAGTCATGGTGTTGAAAACATTGAGACGGTTACACAACGAGGATCATTATTAAATGTAAAACATTATGAAGAGTCTTAAAACATTGAAATTTTTTTTTTCGAGCTAATTATTAAGTAATTTTTATTAATACAATATAATCTTAAAATTAATAAAGTGAAAACTAATTCAAAATTTATCAAAAAAATTTTCATATCACGAAAAGTTAATTTTTTAAAGCTTTAATCCTTGTTGAAAGTAGTAATTATTTTATTTTATTTTAAGTGTCATAATATTGACCTCAATTTAAATTTGTGATGAAAAATTATTTTATTTTTTTATACCAAAAATTAAAAATACTTTTTATTATTAAATATAAAAAAAAAACATAAATTAAATTATGTAAATAAAGTCGTTTATCAATATTTGATGAAATTTTTATAATTTATCAAATGTCAAAATTTTCCATTTATAAAAAAATATCCTGACAAATGATGATATTTTTTTTATTTACTTTTATTGTCTGATTTGTTTGTTGAAACAAAAAAAACAATAATTAATGAATTTTAAAAATTAAATAATTTTTTTCAATTACATATTAATTTACAAATAAAAAAACACTAAAAGAAAGTTTACAAAAAAACTGTTTTTCGTAAGAAATTTTAATTTTTATCCTCGTGATCCCATACAAAACTTTTATTTACACATACGAGTACATAAATACTCTGCACCGCGACATATGTGAAGGTACTCATTAAAGAATCATTCTGTATAAGATAAATATAATAATTGCATTTTACTTGTCAAATTTTACTTTGTATTGTAGATATAAATTTGTGGAGAAATTTTAAAAAGACTAACAATCTTTTCTTTAATATAGTATAAATCTATTCAATCTTTTCTTAATATTATATAGTATATAAAAGTACTTAATTATACAGAGAATGTATAACGAAACTTTAAATATTTTATACCGTATTCTTCAACGATAACAGGTCTAAAAAATAACAGGAATAATATTAATTTTAATCAACTTTTCATAAGAATAGATGTTTAGATGGGATGGGAATAGAACCCCATGTTCAAAAAACATATTCGTATATTTTTGATTCAATTCGCACGATAAACTTCAAGATCTTTATACGCTTCATTCATTATTTAAATAAAATGTAACTTTAAATCTAATTCATTGTTTGAATAAAAAAACAAGCACAAAAGAAAACTTCTCTGATTTAAGAAAAATCAAATATATAATTAAAACGAGGCTTGAATTAATGATTATAGATGATTGTGAAAATGATGTTGAATGTAACTGTTCTGAAAGTAGAAATTAGTAAAAAGAAGTAGAAAAATAAACATATCTGACTCATGTCGTAGTGGTTAAGTCGCCAACCCTTCAATCAGACGGTCTTGGGTTCAAACCCTGGTCAGGTCATATAAATAAAAAATATGTAGTAATTTCATATCGTAATAATGTATATCGTATAATTAAAAGTTATAATACTAATAATAATAATAATAATAATAATAATAATAATGGTAATAATAATAATAATAATTATAATAATTGTAATAATAATTTTAATAATTGTAATAACAATTATAATAATTGTAATAATAATGATAATAATAATAAAAATAATAATAGCTGCTACAGTGGAGCTCTATATCTTTGGTTATATCGTGCAGGAAGATGTTATATACTACTGTACGTTGTAATCCAATGATGGCCCTAACTCTGTAATAAAATAATAATATTAATAAGAATAAATACTAATACCAATAATAATAGTTGCTGCAGTGACAGTGGGGGTTGCCTTCAATAATTACCTCACACAGAAACGTTTTTTTTTTTTTTTTCCCCTAAGGGAGGTGGGAATCTTCCAAAGACACCAAGAATTTCCCCATTGGTAGTGTCGGATTCTTACTGACTAAACCCACCTCCCCCTTTAGCCAATATAATGGGATGAAACCCTTACCTGCTAATGCAGTATATTGGTTAGGGAGTAGTGGCAGGAAAAAAAAATGCAAATTGCATAAATTTTGCCAAATCAAAGCTTAGTCTAAACTGGAAAATCATAAGAATAACAAAATTTCATTAACATTTAAATATACCTACTTTTTGATTTTTAATTATTCATTATTAGCATTAAAGGTGATGACCCAATGTTCGCGTCGCTTTGACGTTTAAGTAGAATATATTTATTTAAATGGAACTTGTCCAAATAGAAAAGCGACGCTATAAGCGCCGCACGAAACGCACGAAACATTATTGACAATAAATGTTTTTATTCTTTTTTATTTCATATTGGTTGTTGGTCATAAAGCGACGCTAGCATTTGGTCTTTATTTTATTTAGAACGCCTTAAGTTTCTAGAAATAATTTGTAAAAGTTATTTAATCTAAATATAAGTTAATCAATTTATTTTAATCATTTCATCAAAATAAAAAATTTTTAAATCTTAAAACTAATTAAACTAAGTAAAATTTTTATTTGAATTGATATTTCTACTACACAACAATATTATATCATTAATTTTTCTTTAATAATATTAACAAATAATTATATAAAATTTCATTATTTAAGTCAATAAAATTACAATTTCGAAAGTTGGAAAATTGTCGGAACTTTCTTGTATATATACGTACATTAAAAAAACGATACAGTATTAATTTTTTATTTTAAAATAATAAAAAATCAGAACTAAATAAAATTACTCCTTTAAAATACAAAATATTTGTATTAATTAAAAATAATTGTTGTAAATTATCCCTATTAAACCCAAAAACAATCATTTAAAATCCAAAAAAAAAAAAAAAAAAACAGTAAATTAACTTTCACCAATTTCATTGATTTCTGGTGAATCCCATTTTTAAATAAAAGCGACAGAACATAAACCTAAATTCTGTTATATGAATCCTTGAATTTTAATCTTCAACTTAAATTTTTTGAAACTTACAAAAATTCCTCAAAAAAAAATAATGTTTTTATCTTTCCGATATTTTTCTTGTTTTTGTTTTTTTTTTTGTTTTCTTAATATGTACTTATTGGTCATAAATCAAGGAAACCAAAGATTTTTTTTTTAACATAAAAGTATAAAAACATTTTATGGGACACCAAAAAAATAAAATAATTGTTACATATGATCTGAACTGAACTAAATTTACTAATTTAAAAGCATAACTTTATATACATATATAAATTGTTTATATATACATAATATATCCAATTCAATATTACTTTAATTTTGGAAAAGGAGTCGTTACCCAAAAATCAAAATAAAAAATATATAAGAAAAACAGAAGAATAGCCCTAAGACCTGTTACAATAATAAAAACAAACTATATATATATATATATATTATTATATATTAGTAGTTAAAATTTACAGTTTACTCTTTTTTTTTTCTTAATTAAAAAATCCGTTTCGCATCTTAATTTTTGTTTTTATTTCCTCCTATTCTGCCTTAAAAATTTCTTTTAAATACAACTTTAAACCGATTTTCGTAATTATTTTGTTGTAAAAAAAAAAAAAAAAACCAATAAAAAATTTTTTTCATAAATTTTTGTTAATCCTCATTTGTATTTACACTCGAACAAGAGCTCATATTAATCCATCACTTTTAAAACTATATACTGACACTTGTAAATTCAAAAAAATTTGTTAACATCATTTAATACCTAATTCTATTTCCACATATACACATTAAGCAGAAATTATAAAAAAACGTTAACCTAAACTGTTCTCATTTACATTGCATTGCCATCGCATTGCAATTGCTAAATTTCTATAAAAAATTTAAAATATATAGGGAAATGTTTATTGAGACTGGAGCATAAAAAGTTTTGACTTTAAATTCGAAAGAAAAATGTCGAACATCTGAAAGTTTTAGTTATATTGAATGTTGTCCTATTCAAAAAAAAAAATGGAAAATTTTGTGTCAGTTTAATTTTTTTTTTTTACAACAGTCAACACAAAAAAAAAAACAAAAACTTGAAGGCTTGTAACAGATAATTTTTGCTTTTTTTTTTGTGATGCATTATAACTTTTAACTGCACTTAACTCAAACTGTTATAACTTTTAATTTCTTTTCTTTATTCTCTAAATTACAAAATAAAATTAAAAAGAAAATAAATGTTAAAGAAAATCCATCATAAGAAAAAATTTTTATAAAATGTATATATATATATATATATATAACTAATAAGTATGTAATGCACGCACTATAAAAAAAAATCACAAACTTTTAAAATTATATCCACCTTTTATAATATATATATATGTGTATAGGTATATAGTGTAAATTCACCCTCTCAAAATAATTTCTTACGAAAATTGACATAAAGTTTTATTACTGTTGAAAGTTGAGACCAAAAGCCACTAATTTAAAATAAAAAATAAAAATAAAAAAAAAATAATAATAAAAATAAGGAATTTAATATTGCTTTTCTTAAAAGTAATATTTTTATTAACAACTAACAAAGAATTTAAAAAAAAACCAAAATGAGACGTAATAAAAATGTATTTAAAAAGAGCTTTAAAAGATTTTAAATTAACTTTTTAAAAGACTGTATATAATAAATCTAATTTTTGTTTTTTTTTTTTTTTATCTTAATTAAGTGGATCACACACGTAATCTATAATCATAAAATGATAATTAAATATTAAATCTTAAAAGAAACTCTTTTACTCTTTTCTCAATAAGCCAGCAATGAAATTAAGCTATACACTATACATGTTCAATTTAATACCTGTAAGGTAATTTTATTTATTAATATCTAAAGGATTCTAACTGCAAAACAAGATATTGGTGTGGTAAAACAAGTGTAATTATTATTTGTGCATTTTCGTCTGGTATATTTAAAGGGCTAAGGCTGTGTAAAAGTTATTAGTTATTGTGGACTGAAAATTCATGGGAGTAAATAGGATATAGAAATAAATTATACGTGCTTGATTTAAGGAAGAATACTGCTTGCTTCCTATATATTATTCTCTCTCTCTCTCTCTCTCTAATTAATTTTTCTCTCTCATTAAATTTTTTTTCTTCCATATAGATGAATGTTGTAACTTGCACTACAAGAATGATATTGTTAAGATGTTGTCTCAATTTGTTATTTTTTCGTCAGCACAAGTCCTGTTAGCATAATTAATATTTATAATTACCTGCATAAATGTTGGTCTTTTTCTTTCAAACTATATCTAGTGAATATCTAAAATAACTGAATAAATTATACAATTTTTCAAAAAATATATTTACCTAATATCATATCATAAACTTCAATTCATATCACATATTTCTGAAAAATTTACTTTTGAAGAAATTTTCCAATGCATAAACCGCTTAATAAAATAAGTTTTATTATTCCTACACAATTCTTTAAAGTATCCGGAATTACTTTTTTTTTTTTTTACATTTTTTACTTTTAAACCGAAAAATAAGTAAAAAAAAAAAAAATAACAATAAAAAAATTTTTTTTTTAATAATCCCATCAAAAGAATTTTAACTTAATAAAAATTTGATCATCTTTACTTCAATTTTCGTCAATATTGAATGATATGATTTTTATTTCTTAAAGTAAATTTTTAACTTTTTTTTTTTTTCTTTCTTTTGATTTTCTCATTGTCCATTATACAATACATATACTTATAATGGTTTTATCCTACAAAAAAAAGATACCGATTTTTTTTAAACAAAATTTTACAAAAGTTAAATCGGGATTTTCTTCAGTTTTTTCGCCATAATCATGCAATAAATCAATAATACGTAAAATGTATAACAATAAAAATATTAAATAATAATTTAACACCAACCAATCAATAACATAAACAAAATATATGTATATTACTAAACATTTGGATAATAAGTAATAATTCATTCATCTTTTTATTCTTATGTCAGGAATTTTTCATCATCAGCCAATAGAATTAAGAAATTTAAACATCGGGAATTTGGGATTTATAAGTTTAAGAAAAAGGAAGCCAATTTTTGTTTTTTTTTTTGATTTTTTTTTTTTTTTTTGTAATTCACTTTAAAAGTTTGCTTTATTGTTAATGTTTACACTATAATTTAACGTATATACATATATATATATATAGTATTTTGATATTGTGGTTAAAATATAAGAAAAATGGTGACTATATTAAAATAATGAAAGAGACCACACAAATAATTGAAATTAAATTAAAAACAATATAATCAAAAAATTTAAAAAATAACAAAATCTTTTGAAAATATTAAAACAGGATATAGGATAGGATTTAAAACAGGATTTAGTTTTCAAAATTTTAGAAAATCTATTTTCAAAGATAATATAATATTATATAGAGTATATTATTAAGTAGCTGTCTATTTTATTTCTGCTATTTATATAATATGCATAAGATTTTAAAATAACCCCTTTATTCTACATAATCCTAACTATTCCAAACCCAACTTCTCAATTAATCCTTTCCACATTCTTATCCTCAAAAGCAAGCTGTACATTATGTTATGTATTAAAGAGCCCATCCTAAAGTTCCATTTTAGAGGGAGTGGTTTTGGGTGGTTAAAGTTCAACACTACTCAGAGCAACCTCGTGCAATTCCTTTGAGTGACTTTTGATGTTTTTCACCGTCCCTCGTAAAAAAGAAGGAGAAAATTTCTTTTTAATCCATTTTTTTTTTTTTTTTTGAAGTTTTAAGGTTCATTTGTTTTTCATTCATTTTTTTTTTTGTGTTTTAAAGTACATTCAAAATAAATAACAAAAGATGATGTTAAGCCTTATTTATATTTTGCAGCAAATTTTCTTAGAGAGAACCAGAACCAGGAGCTTTATTTTAATTTTGTTTTCACCCTCATATATTATTAATTACAAATTTTGTTTTTTTTATACACAATGTAATCTGCTGAAAGTAAAAATAGTTACAAATAATTAAAGTTTGGCAATATACATGTATCTGGAAAATCTATATACATATATGTTCTTTAGAAAAATCTTTTGTTTTTTGAAAATCCTCTTTTTGCATACTAAAACTTTTTTTTTAAGAAAAAATTTTCCTTTTTGATAACAAATAAAAAATCTTGAAGTGGCTTAGAGTTGCTTATAAACTGAGAATTTCAATATTTCTCTAGCGAGATTTAGAGAATATATATATAAAAGAATAGAACAGATTTTGAAGATTTTAAAAAAAGAAGTGAGATTATGAAGAAGAAATGAGATTCGTAGTAAATCTCAAAAAAAAACTATAGGTGAAAAGTGTAATAGCATTCATTTTTTGTTGATGAAAAAATACAATATAAATAGTATAGTTAATTAACGAGTTAAATTATTAAAGTAATTATTTTTATAATCTAAAAAGCGAAAAAATGTTTCTCTTTCAGAAATTTTGTTTTTATACATTAATATTTTTGCTCTGTCGATTAATTTTCTGATTTTTTACATATGCATATAACTTTATCTTAATTTTTATCTTATAGAAACCTAAAGATTTCATTAGATTTTTCTATACTTACCAATATTCATTTTAAAATATCCTTTCAAAATCATAAAGTGTTATGACTCATATTACAACTTTTAAATAATACACAATTTAATTAAATGAAATATGTAACTGACCTGATCTGACCCAGTAATTTTTAATTGCTTAAAGTTCTAACTTCTGATTTTTGTTTTTTGTTTTGAATTTGTTAATTTAAAAAGTTGTTTTGAAAATTTATTATGAAAATTTTTTAAATACCATTATTTTATTACTGGCAAAAAAAAACCGAACAATTTAAATATATAAAAACAAAAAACAGATTTGGTTCAATAACCTTTCCATAGTACATATTTGTGCATAATTTGTTCAAATTAAATTAAAAACTACAAATGAATGATTTAAATTTAAAAAAAAAAACGTTAACCAAAAATCAGTTAAATAATCTAAAAAGATAATAATGACTCATACATTGTACAAATTCACGAGACAATTCCAAAAAAAAAAAAAATTTTAAAAAAAAATTCTATTAAAAACAAGTGTTAAATTTTTTATTTTTCAATTTCAATTTAATTGTGGCAATAAAACGATTTTCTTTCTCTTTTCTTTTTGTTTGTTTTTTATTGTTTTTTTTTTTTTCGGGCAAAAGAAATTTATCTAATCTATAGTATCTACATACAAGAGTAAGCTCGTAACTACATTATAGTTAAAAATACGTGTAGACCCGTTTTAAATTAAATATTTACATACGACAAAAAACAAAAAAAAAAAAAAAAAAAGTTCCATTTTAAGCATTCAAATATTAGGACTACCAAAAAATCTTTTATAACAGAATTTACAAATATTACATTTACAACACATTTTTAGCGAGATTGTTCAAGTTTTAATAAAGATGATACATACATGAATATTAAAGATTATATAATAAGTTTTTTTTTGATTTTCCATAACCACCATATAAAGACATAATATTATCGTTAATCATCCATCAGCCAAATTCTACATGACAAGAAGATGAATTCGTCTAAATCCTTACACCACTAAAAATTTTCATTTTTACATACTTATATAGTGTATGAAATTTTAAATTACTTTACCTGAATGCCTATACTTTACCTGTACTTAATTTTAGGATTGCAAAATTCATTAACATCTCATCTCATCTCATTGCACAATTCGTTCAGAATTAAATTTTATGTTGGGTTAAACTTTTAAATTAAATACCGTAAATCAAAAAGAAATAAGTCATACTGATTGACTTTTAAAGATATAAAAAATTAAAAAAATATTAATGCATTTTGTTTAGTTGTTTAGTTTTTAATAAAAGAACTTGTATTTTGTTAATCAATTATATAATATTAAATTAAATAATAATAAGAATTTTTTTGTTTAAAAATTAATAAGAATCGTTCGATAGACCTAATTATAATAAAAATTATAATACATTTTAATTCATCGTTGTCGTTCGTATAGTAACATATCGTATGTAACATATAACTTACAAAACAAAAAATATAAAACACAGAAAAAAAGGAATTTATGTAACAGGTAACATTTGACCACTGCCACAATAAATTAGTATGCAAAAGTTGTACGATAAATAATTCGCGGTATTTTTTTTTTTACTCTGCTCTTACTTTGGTTTTTTTTTTTTTTCTTTTTTTTTATTTAATTTTATTTCTTATAAATACATTTTAAACATTAATTTCAGAAGAGATAATGACTCCATCAAAATTACCTATGTTTAATTGTAATAAAACATAAATAACATATAACTAAGTATATGCGTGTATATTCATGTATGTAAACAAGATATAAAGTCATCCTATATTAGTATATACATACATACATAATATCATAATATAGTATTATTAAGAATGTCAAGCAACAGTTAAAATTTAATTTAATTATACGCGGAAAAGAATATCTTTATTAAAAGTCTTAATGCATTTCAAAAAATAATTATAAACCAAAGAAGTTCTTATACTAATCGTCCTTCAATTAAAAATACATACATATATTAACCCAGTATTTTGTAGTGAAATTAAAACTAATACTTATAATAACATAATATATATTATATATTTATGTATTAGCTTCATTGATAGTTTGAATTATCGTTTTGAGTTGAAAATGATAATAAGGCTTATTAAAAAAGGTTAATTAATATAGTCTTCAAACCAAATTTCGCATATTTTTTTTACAAAAAACAAAAGCTGCTAAACAAAAGTTTTGAAATATTCAATGCTTTAAAACTGAAAAAATACTCCATGATATTAGAAGTTATAACCTTCAATCAAATGATCAAATTTTTTCAACCACGAACGCTTAACAGATGAGGCTAAATAAAAAAGTAAAACCACAAAATTAAATTTCGGTGTTTTATCTCAAATATTTTTTTTTAATTTGAAAATTTCTTATATCCTTCAAACAATTTTTCTCCATATATATGTATATTAGAAAAAAGTGTCATATAGGTAAATGCTAATTCATAATTAAATTATAATAGGTAGGTACCTATAAGGCGGAAAAACAGAAAAAAAATTTTTCGACTTTTTAACTTTAACAATCAACTTTAAAAAAAAATTAAAATAATTATTATACATATTTAATTTTTTACAAAAGCAAAAGAATTTTTTTTTTTTATTTTACCTGCCTTTAGGTATATTTACCTGCCGATATTTGTAGAGCCATTTCTAAAAAAATTTATTTATTTATTTATATTAATATTACATAAATAAATGTAATGCAATATTATTGAACCATCGGCTACCAAATCCATTATAGGTTTTTATACTATTATTAAATTATATACTAATATTATTTATTTTGTTTATATTATATACTATATATTTACATTATATTTGGTCGTAAGGGTCATATTGATTGCATATTGTTAGGCTAATCATTTACATTTTATAAAAATATTATAATACATATTCAAAATCAAAGTTTACAATTTACAAGAATACAGAGTATTATTTCTCGTATGTTAGGAATAGAATGAGCAGCGATTAAGTTGTTAAATGTCAAAGCATATTAAACATTTTCTTCAAACTAAATAGAAATAGAACCAAGCATTATAATGAAATTAGTTTTTACAAGCGTATTGAAATCCAAGGAACAACATTAAATTATTTTTATGTTCACAACTTCAATGTTTGCGATATGAAATTCTAAAAAAAAACTTAAAAGTAAATTTTGCAGAAAATATACATACATATTTAAAATATCGATTTAAAAGCCGAATTTTTCATATACTCGTAAAACAAATTCCGAATTCAATTTTAATAATGTATTATTTCTAGAATAGAAGCATAGCGAGTTTTAAAAGAATGTGTATGTAAATTTTTAATTATAAGAAATAACATCAAAACAATTTTCAAAGTATAATTTGTATGATATTTTGGGTGGAACAGAATTTTTTGAATAAGTGCTATTCAAAAAAGTACTGTGAGAATTTTTACTTGACTTTATACAGCAATTTTATTATATTCTATTATAAGATAAGAACTATTTGCGAATTCTCGACAGAAGTAGGGTCGTTAAAAAACAAACCGAGTGAAAATAATATGTTTTCATGGATATTCAAGGATATAACACTGCCAAATGAATTTGTCAATTCCTCATTCTTCTGCATATTTAGTACATAATAAAGACTAAAATAGAAATTGTTTGACATTATCTAATTCGTATCAATTTTCTTTTAAAACAACGTAAATCGTAACTATGCTTAATGCCTATGATGACTACTTGATGACTACTTCTACAACTTCCCTCCTTTTCAATTATCCCTTTAACATTGAAAATAATATTTTAAATATAATTTAATAAATATCTCGCCGCTGAAAAAGAATTATTGAATTATACTAAAAACCGAAAAAGAAATACTTATTTTCAAATAAACCAATTCAAATTTCAAATTTTTTATATTGCTTAACAACTGAAAAATCACTCTTTTTAAATGAAAACAGTTGCAAAACTTCGTATTTCAATGCGTCACTTTATACGCTGTAATACTAGTTGTATGCAGTGCTGCGATTTTACTACTTTTTAGTCATTTTTTGAAACGCTGCTTTTCTACTACTTTTTTGTTATAAATTTTTTTTCTGATTTCTTCCCAACAGCCAAAACTACATATTTAAGGCATATGACAACACTGACACTGACATTATAAAAGTTTTTTTTTCGATATGTTTTAATTTTTTCGTTATTTTAAATTTCAAATGACAATTCAAATAGAAATACAAGAGTTGATTTATATTTTTTATAAATTTTCATAAGAAAATCAGTCTACTATATTTCACTACTTTATTTTTCGAGATTTTACTACTATTTTGAGTGAGAGAAGTCACAGCACTGTTGGTGATTAATACACTATGTAATTTGTAAAGTAAGCTGTTGTGAATATAACATGTGATTAGTACATCGTCTAAAATGAGCCGTTTAAATATGTATTATATAAAGATGGCTATTGGGTACTACTTACGTTTTAAATTTTTTTTATTTGTTTACTTTTTCTTGTCATTTGGTCAGATGACGTTTTTTGACTGCCTTGAAATGCGAAAAAGTTTAAGTAAATTTAACTTTTACGCCGTTCAGTGCCGTTCAATATTTCATTACCTAGAGACTGATTATCTGGTCTTAAACTCATACATTTCAACTTTTTTTGACATTTCACGTCGTTCAAAAGCTCAAAAGCGTCGACATTATCTCCAGCGTTAAATATAAAAAAAATTAAAATTATTTTATGACATCTTTTTAACTGACAAACAATCATATATATATATATATACACGCAAAACTCAGTTTATTTATATTTTCAATTTGTTTTTTTTTTTTTCGATTAGCGCTAGCAATCAACTTTTTGATATATTCACATGTAAGTAATTTAACTTGAATAAATATTTAAATATGTGTAAAATGTGTATAATGTAATGTGAATTTCGATATAATTTACGTTAAAAATCAAAACATATTTAATTATCACCCATATTCTTGAAACTTATCATACGAGGAATATCACTGACACGATGATTTGTTATTCTGCAAGACTCTAAAGTGATGTTTTCAATTTGACGCGATATTAAATGTCAAATGTATCGTGTGTGGAGTTTCTGGAACACTCATACGAAGCGATAGCCATTTTCTATCACGGCAAAATTCTTGTACGATAAATATCACTTTTAAGTAATTCTTAGGAATTAAGTATTTTTTTTTTTAGTTTTTAGTTAAGTTTAAGTTTAAATAAAAATATAAAAATGGATAGAGTGGAAAGGAAGTATGTTAGTATTTTAGTGAATGTTGTTTTTGTTTAGTATATTTTACATATAAAAAAATTTTTTTTTTATTGACTAGCATCGGAGTACATACATAGTTATAAGTTAAGAAGCCCCCGTATCTTGCGAACTAGAAGTCGGACCAACATGATTTAAGAAAGGTACTCCCTGATTTTGTTTTAGAATGAAAATAAAGAAAAAAAAAATATAACGGTTCGACTTTAAGGCCGCCGAAAAAAATAGCCCCGCTTTGGTACTTTTCTAATTTTATTTTTTATTTTTAATTTCTATTACAGAATCGAGGACTAGGTTTTTTTAATCACTTCGGTCCAACTTCTGTTTCGCAAGTTACGACGGCTTCTTGCAACTTAGGAATATGTATTTTTATTTAGCTTAAATAATTTTAGCTGATCGTTTAAATATGGCACAATTTTCATTTGACAGTAAATTACTACCAACATAACAAAAGTTTTCATCATGAGTCTTCGAGAATTACAAATTTATATAGAGGTGATGTGTTTAATTCTGTTAACATATTCTTCTGATGAAACATTCAACAACGAACATGACTTTTAAAGTATTCAATTAGATTTTTTAAATTTACTTTTTTGCCTTCCATCTAAAAGCATTGTAATACACCTTATGTATTTTAATATTTTTAGTATCTAATATTTACCTTTAAAAAAAAAATCGATCAACTCAGTTTAAAACAAAACTAACCTTTTAAAACAAAAATTCACTGTTCAAAGTTAAAAGAAAAAAATTTTAACCATGCAATTTATCTATGCTATTACATTTCATGCATTAAGTTAAACTGACAACGTATTTGTGCACCATACTATAAAAAAAAACTTAAAGTAATCTGTGAAATATTATGTATAACGCACGTCCGAAGCATAAACTACATAAACTATCTATTATATATGTTTATGTAGTTTATGGTCCGAAGCATTGATATTGTGCTGGATAGAATCGTACAAAAATAAAAAGTATCCACCTTGTATGAGTTGTATCTACACATAACAAGTACCATTTGTCTCAAAAATAAAGTACTTTCAAAAATATTAGTTTGCCATCCCTGAATTAATTAACTGTCAAACCACCAGCCGGCAACCATGTGTTCTTTTTTACTATTTTTTATATTCAATGTTATTTTCGGTATTTGCCGTGTAATTTTCCGATCTGTTTTTTTTTTTGCCAAAGTATTAACTAAATTTATGTTTTCATTTCGTAAAAAACCATACAAAGAAAAAAATTGATTTAAATTTTATATTTCTGTTATTTTACATTCACGTGAACTAAATTTTCATTCATAAAGGACTTATTTGTCCTTTTAGAATTCAGTGTCAAGTTTAATGCCGAACAGTAAGGATCTAAGAATCAAAAAAGAAAAATTTTCAAAATAAAGTGAAATTTCAAAAGAAAAAAAAATAAAACAAATCTAAAGCTAAAATAAAAGGTTTTTTTTTGTATATCATTCATCAGGTGTTTTTTAAATTTTTATAGCAGCCTATAAACGGCCTTGATAATGGGAATGTTTTCATGGGTAGGTAATTGTTATGTATAAATATTTGTAATTTAATATCCTTAGGTTTAAAGAGTAAAATTATAGTGTAAATATTTTCTTTTTAATATATTTTTTTAACTTGCATTCGCATACGTATAAAAAAAAAAACAGGGTGCAAATTCTCATGGTCAATTAGGTTTAGGATTTGAAAGTGAATTATGTATGACTCCACAAAAACTTGAAACTAAATTAATTACATTTAATACAAATAATATTCGTTCAATAAAAGGTGGTGGTGGTCATATTTTACTCTTAGACAATTATGGTCAGGTATATTCATGCGGTTGGAATAATCGTGGTCAATTGGGCCTGGGTCATTTGTATGATACTAGTGAACATTGTAATAAATTTACACAAATACCAAGAGAATATTTTAATGATATTAAAATAGACAAAATTGCTTGTGGTTGGGATATATCCGGAGCAATAACATTAAATAAACATATTTATGTATGGGGATCAAATTCATTTGAACAATTAGGTATTTGTTCACGTATGTCATCTATTACACGACCATTAAAATTAACTTTACCACGCGACGATGAAATACCAAAAAAAATAACATTTGGTTTACGACATTGTTGTGTGTTAACTAAGGATAACAAAATTTACATATATGGAAGATTAAGAATATCAGAACCATTTCCGCCAGGTTTAAATATTACGCGTATACCATTTAATAAAACGGAAATTATAAAAATTCAAACTGATATGAAAATTAATTCAATAGCAAGTGGACAAAATCATATTATAATTGTTGTTGAAAATCGTACAAGAATAATTGGTTTAGGTGATAATAAATATGGTCAAATAAATAGTTTTGATTTCGAGGATCATGTTAAAATTGCTACAGCTGGTTGGACTCATAATGGTATTTTAACATTTAAAAATGAAATATTTTTATGGGGTAGAAATACATATGGACAAATTGGAAGTAATAATTCACTAAAAGAAACATATCATACACCAAATAAATTAAAAATAGCAGAAGAATATGGTTTACCTGAACAAATATATTTGGGATCAGAACACGGTTTAACTGTAACTTCATTAGGTAATATAAAAAAAAATTATAGAAAAATTATAGAAATTATAGAAAATATATAGGTACAACCACTGTTTTCGATTTCCAAAACGAAATTAAAAATTAAAATAATTTCCAAATTATAGTGTTATAGACTATAGTTATAACTTATAATATAATTGAAAGTTGGAAGAAATATCATAATCATAAAAATTATTTTAAAAAAATCCACAACCTTTAAAAGTATTTTAAAAATAAAAAAAAATAAGAATTTTTATATCCTTTAAATTTAAAAATATTTAAACAAGTTAATCGGTATAGTTACTATTAAAATTTATTATATTGTTTTTACCATAACAATTTATTATAATGTCTTATTTTTCTTTTTATCCAATACAATTGTGTCCTATGTATTTAATTTAAATAAATTTTAGAAAAAAAAATATACGAATTATAAAATTGATTTTTTATGTAGGAAAAGTTTTAACATGGGGTTGGAATGAGCATGGAAATTGTGGCAATGGAACTACAGAAAATTTGTAAGAATTAAGAATAATATAAAATTTAATAGTTTTTCTTTGTTTTTATTGCCTTTCGAAAACGTTAAAAAAATCACAAAAAAAAAAAAAAGAAATAGAATTTGCAAATTAGATTTATAGCTTTCATTTATTACTTTTCTTTTTTGTATCTTATAGGAATTCACCTACTTTAATAGAGTTAACTTCACCTTGTAAAGTTGCAGGAACTGGTGCAGGATTTTGTTTTGTTATTTGCGACGATAACAATATTGAGAATGTACATACATTATAATGCAACGAAAATAATAGTTTTTTTTTTTAAGTTTTTATGCAAAAAAAACCAACAAAAAACTGTTTGCTTATCGTTTGATAAAATTAGAATTGTAAAAAGAAAACCGGATCTTATAAAAGGTTTAACACGCATCACTTATAACAATCAAACTATAAATTAAAAAAGTTAACATGCAAAGTTAAATATTATTAAAAATAAGGAAAAGAACAATGGCTGTGAAAAACGGATGTTGACACAACACGTTTTTTTCTAACTAAATTTTTGCTCATATTCAAAATAAAAAATGAATCTTTTTATTCTAATTTAAATAAATTTGGTTGCCATATGAAAAAAAAATACATAATTATGTATATTAATTTTAAAATTTAATATTTTTAATTGTTATTTTAAATAAGAACGCATAATGTTTTAACTAATATTTATAAATTTTTTTTAAATATATTATTATTTATTAAATTATTTGTTTGAATTTATTTCTTGTATTTATTTTTAATAATCAAATATCTTAATCAAATATCTCCCAATAATTTTTTAATGGTAAAAAGTATATATGTATGTACATAACTTTAAAAATGTTTTAATTTTCTGATTTCAGGAATCATAAAAGAGAATTTCATGTTTCATCCTTCATTCATTTATTCATTAATTTCATCAAAATTTGAATTAACAGCATGCCTTAATTTTTGGTAAACAACAGAAAACTGAAATCATTGATTTAAAAAATTTTACTGTACATTATTCATCATGTGCCAACCAAGGAGCAGTTCACCAATAAATTTGCAAAAAATTAATGATAATGACAATTCTTCGACTGAAAATTATTTTTTAGGTAAAATATAATTTCATTTACCTTTTATTTTTTTAAATGTATTCATAGAATTGAATTGTTTTATCTATTAGATTTTTCTCAACCAGAATTATCAAGAGATTCGTCAAAGAAATGTTCGGATTCTGATTGCAGTTTATGTGACGCTATGAATATGAACGATTCGAAATCAAATAAAAATGAAAAAAAATGTAAATATTACAGCTAAACTGTATGATTCTTTTATATAAACTCGTAAATTTTATTATTAATTATTTTTAGCATTAAAAAGATATCGATCTGATTCTCATAATTCTTATTTTAATAAAAGTAGTAGTAGCAGTAGTTCGGATTCTAAAAATAATTCTTTTTTAAAACAAATAAATAATAGTATTATTGAAGAAGAATCAGTTAATATTAGTAATATCGATTTTGTTTTAGAAGATCATATCAAAATAAATCGGCCATTTCCATTAGAGAATGTTAATAATTCACTTGAAAATGATGATACATTTTGGAATTTATATAATATCGCATTTAATTCATTCGTAATAGAAAATGAACCTAAAAACGATTTTGAATATTTTAAATTAGCTGAAAAATGTGCTTTAAGTAATTATTCGAATCATTCTAATGTTTATAAACATTTAAATGGAGTGTAAAGATTATATTTTTTTAATTATTTCAGTAAAAAGGTTCAAATTTATTTAAAAGACTTCTCTACCTCAGAAAATTCAATCAGAATTATAATTTAAAATTGAATTTATAAAAAAGAAATATTTTATTTATTTATAATAATTATTATTATTATATGTTTTTCATATTGAAATGTTTTATTTATTACATACATATTTTTTTGTATTATATTTCATTTTATACATTTTTTTTTTTTTTTTTTGTAAACTTTATATTTTTAATTATTTGTCATTTGTAAATTTTTTTATATACATATATTGTTTAAAAAATAAAAATTTAGTTTATCTATTTGTATAAAAGATATTTCTGTTGATTATATCAGTTGCATATGGTTGCATTCTCGTTTGTGTTACAGTTTTTTTGTTTACACAAATTATTTTTAAAAGTATTCTTAAAATTTTGTTAAGTTGGGAAATTCAAATAGAATTTAATATATTAAACATTTAAAAAAAAAATAAAAAGATTTGATTAAAATAAATACTTAATTTTATATTTATATATAAATATTTATAATTATATTTATATAATTATATTTATATATTATATTTATATTTTTAACATAAATATTCTAATATTAAGTTTGTATTATTTTAATTTTGTTTTTTTATTATAATTTATCTTGCCAAACAAAATTCAAATTTATTTTGAAGTAGTCTTTATTTTTTAAATTTATGTATAAGGTCTAAAGTTAAAATAAATGGATTTCATAAAAAAATATATTTTGTCTTTATCTTCCCTTATTTACAAATAATACCTATTTTTACAATTTTGAAATTAGAAATCAAGGCTGTTAACAAAACCTTAATAAAAAAAGAATTATTTTTTTTTTTATTTATTAGCATTTATGTATGTATGTATATGCAATTTAATTTAAACAATGTATTATAATATTTAATTTTTTATATTACTTTTTATTTTCTGATTAAAATAAAAATGTAATTGATAGTAAGAAAATTTTAATTATTGTGATAAATTATTGATAATTAGTAACGAAAAATTATCAACAGATAACAAATAATTTAATTTTTTATTATTACAAAAAAGATCGTTTCTTTAAATATTATCAGTTACTATTATTACTATGAATTTCTTCAACTTTTTTCGGGTATCTAGTAAATTTTATTTTTTTTTAAAGTATATAATTATCAGTTTTCCGATATTTTATTTTTTTTTTTTTGATAAGTTTTATGAATTTGTTTGTAAGAATATTATAATTACTTATCATTAATATTTTATTAATTTCGTTTCTTTAAATAAATTTAATTTTATGAAAATCGAAAAAATTTTTTAAAAAAATTGGTAGAATCGGTAATAAAGGTAGTCTTGATAATAATTATATGTAATTTATTTATTTTATATAAAAATCGTTGATAAAATTACATTAAGAACAACTTTTTCAACAGATTTCTTTTATTTTTATTTTAGGGAAAATGGGATATTTAAGCTCGAAAAAGTTTTTGCAATATTATTCCTTTTTTCGTATGTTTTAAATTCAAAAATTAATAATTCTGTTAGAATATGTTAATCTTCTCATGTGTAGGAACTACTTAATTTTTGTTGGCCTGTTGACGATTATTAAAACGTAAACATTCAAAATGACAATTAAAATTTGACGTTTATTACTATTAACAAAAAACATTCAAGAATTTTTAAGCCAAATCACAATTTAGAAATTTTAGGATGTGTTTTGTTTATTTTTATAAAAAAATTATAGATTCCTAAGTAAAAATTTATATATTTATTTTGTTTTGGTTACCGAAAATTATTTAGAAACAAAGTTTCTTTTAAAATATATTAAATTTTAATAGAATCATCACTCTTTAAAAAATATAGAAATTATACAACAAAAAAAATGATAATGTTAATATTAATGTTAAAATAAAAAGAAGTTTAGAAGGAGTTAACCGAATCCTTTTAAAAAAAATCAATTTGTGATATTAATAAAAGACTATAATCAACATTTTGGAATTTTTTTTCTGAAATGCTTATTCTAATTTAGATTAAAAATTCTTTTCGGAAAAGTGTTTATAAATAAGTATGTAGTATCGTAGTATGTTTAAATTAAAAACCAAAATAATATTAAATAGCTTACTTTTTTTTTTTAGAAATGTGTAGATTTATTAATTGTCGTGAATTTTGTCAAGAATGGAAATTATGGATAAGACCATTATTAATAGTTTCTTATATTATGTTTGCTATAATTGTTGTTCCTTTATTGATTGTTAATTCTGTAAAGGATGGATTTTCTAGAAAGGATCAATTAATTTTAATAGGGTATTTATATAAATTTTAGATTTTTAGCGATATACATAGTTTTTTCTTTCAGTGGTTTATTAGTACTAAGTGCAGTTCCCATTTCAGTTTGGCATATGATACAACATGTTCTACATTATAGTAAACCTATTTTACAAAAACATATTATTAGAATATTATGGATGGTTCCAATATATGCCATGAATGCTGTAATAATTTATTTCTAAATATTAATTGTTTTTCTATAAATAAGTTTTAATATTTTTTTTTCTAGTGGTTTGCTTTATTATTTCCAAATCATTCGATTTATTTTGATTCATTTCGAGAATGTTACGAAGCATATGTTATATATAATTTTATGGTTTATCTTTTAAATTATCTTAATACTGGAATGGATTTGGAGGCTACTTTAGAGCATAAGCCGCAAGTACATCACTTTTTTCCATTATGTTGTTTAAAACCATGGCCTATGGGTCGAGAGTTTATTCATAATTGTAAACATGGTATTATTCAATATGTTGCTATAAGACCTTTAACTACTTTTATTGCCTTGTAAGTTAATTATTATAGAAGTTTTTTTTTCTAAAAATTTATGTATATACTTGCAGTATTTGTGAATTATGTGGAGTGTATGGAGAAGGAAGTTTTGCTTTACATGTAGCTTTTCCATATATAATATTCATAAATAACATAACTCAAGCAATTGCTATGTACTCATTAGTCCTTTTTTACCGGGCGAATAAGGTATTTACCATAATTCCAATTTTACAAATTTTTATGATTATAGTTTCCGCCGCTAGAAATAACTTCATATTTTATAATATATTTTATAGGAAGATTTACGTCCGATGCAACCAATTCCTAAATTTTTATGTATAAAGGCAGTAGTTTTCTTCTCATTTTTGTAAGGGTTAAACTTTAAAAATTATTTGCAAATTAATTTTATTAGTTGCTTTCTTTATTTTTTTTTTAGCCAAGGGGTAACAATAAATTTTTTGGTTTATTTTGGGTATATCAAAAATATTTTTGGTTCAACAGATGTTAATGGAGATTATCAAGGATTGGCTTCCTTACTTCAAGTAAAAATATATTTTACTAATTTTTTTACATTAAATATTTTTAGAATTTTTTGATTTGTATTGTAATTTCGTTATATTTTTTACATTAATTATTTTTAGAATTTTTTGATTTGTATCGAAATGTTTTTGGCAGCAATTGCCCATGTGTACAGTTTTCCACACAAACCATTTCATATTAATATCCCAACATATAATAATCCTAATAGAAACTGGTTTAATGCTTTTCTTGCAATGTGGGATATTAGAGATGTGCATGAAGATGTTACGGAACATTTGGAAGTTGTTAGTAGCGCAATTACAAGACCATTCCGTGGACGTTCAAACTATTTGGTTACACCTGGTGGATATAGTAGTGAATCTCAATATCTAATTCCACAAAATGTAGGGAGCGCTGCAAATTATTATCAGGCTGATGAAGGCAGTAATCAAACAGGTAATCAACAAATAAGACAGTCATTTAAAAATCATTACGGATCTATAAATAATTCAACTGAACCCACAAACATATAAAGAACGGGTTATTTTATTAACATTTAACATTTAGATACATACATTAATTTTATTACTAACTTATATTTTTATAAATGAAAGGAATAGTTAAGAAAAAATTAACGTAGGTAACAAATTCTATTTACTCCATTAGGTTATTTATATTTATTTAAACAAAATGTATGAAAAACATTATCACTATTTTTTTCTTTTTAGGAACAAAAGGTTTTGAATTTACATGAAAATAATTTTTTTATTTTTAATAAAAAAAAAAAACTATAATATTCATTTAAAAAACCGCTATATTTTTATTAACTTTAACGAAATTGTTAATTTATTTAAATTATAACCAAATATGTACATCTGAATAAATATAGGTTTATTAAAATATTATTTATATTTAGCCTTATTTATTATGCATATCTGTTTTTAACAAAAAAAAATACATTCATACTTTATTGGTCTTTTATTGTTACATTGATAAATATTATTAATCACAATTTGTATTACTATAGACAGATTAAAAAATTATTAACTGCTAATATTGGAAAAGTATATTCAAAATATATTAATGCATTTAAAATTGAAATTATTCTTGTAATAAAGGATAGTCCTGTAAGCTTTTAATAGCTATTTCCATGGAATGTTTAGCCGATAATATACCATTTCTTTCCATATGATTCCAAATTGTAGCCATAAATAATGAATATAATACTAAAGCAAATAAAACAAATTTAAAAAATAAATATAATGTTCTAAATCCATATGGAACACTTATATCAACCAAAAATATCAAAAGAAAAGTTAAAAATATTGCAATGCTATAAAATAAAACACGATCATTTTTTAATTTTTTAAAACTTGAATTACACAAATCAATGCACTCTTCTAAAGATTCTACTGTTTGAAATTCATTTTCTTTTTTATATTCTAAACGACATTGTTCTAATGTGTTTTCTATATGTTCACCTTCACCTTTTTCTTTATTAAGTGATCTCTCAGTAACATTCATTTTAACGTGTACAGCTTCATGATCTGAAAAACTAAATTTATGATCTGGAACTCTTTCTGGAAATGATAATTCATATTCATCAACAAACACCTGGAAAAAAATTCAAGATGCTATATTTTATTGAAATTTTAAAATAAGGTTAAGATTATTTACTGAATATTGTCTTGTAACTCTGGCAAATATGTGGTCTATTCTTAAACCAATCGGATTTTTTTTAACCAAGTTGGATGGAGTATATGAATTTCTAGCACTTTCGTTTGTTCCAATATCTTCATAAGGACAGCAATCAGTCATTTTTGAAACATTAAGTATAGTTCTAAAAAGAAATATTTCTTTTAAAATTTTATTTTAAAATATAAGCAATTTTTAATTAAATACTTATATGTAATTTCATTTGGCTGTGCATTTAAATCTCCGGCTAGAATTTGAAGAATTGATTTACCTCGTGTAGCTTGAATAAATTGAGCAGTATCAAAAGCTTGAATAGCTCGATGAGTTTTATAATCATCATTTTTATTGTCATATTCAGCATGTAACTAAAACATTTTTATATATGAAATTTATTCGAATCGCAAAACATTAAAATGATCATAAAACTTCTTACATGAGCATTATATACATTAACAATTTGGTTTTTAATTAATATACGACATAGAGCAACACCTTTCCCTCCAAACCAATCTCCATGCTGAATTCTATGAAAATATCCATTTACAGGCCACGTATGAAATAATGTTGCTACAATTGGATATTTAGAAAAAACACAAAGGCCTGCTCCTACAACCCCACTAAAAATAATATATTAAACTATTGATTGAATCATTTTGATTTAGAATATTTTACCTATAAAAATAATGACTGTAAGGCAATGTATTTTTATTTCCTTTCTGTATTATTCTATAATCCTCTTTTGACCAAACTTCTTGTAAAGCAACAACATCATACTTTCCACTACTTAACTGTTGAGCAATTGCACTACAATTTATTAAACCTTATATTCAGTCTTTAATTCTCATTTGAATCTTTTTAATTTTTACCTAATTCTTAAATCTCTGTCATTGGAAACGTATGGAATACCCCTAAAAATTTATATTATTATTATGATTGGTTTAACATGAACATTCTAAATTGCTAACCAAACGTTTAACGTTAAAATACTTAATTCCATTGAACCTAATAATTATTAAATAGGCCCTATGTATTAACAAAAATTAATGATTTAATAAGTGGACACTGGACTTTTGTTAAAAATTTAAACTTTAATACTTTAAAAAAATAATATGTATTTAATTAAATTAAAAGCCTAATAACTTATGAAAGATTTTCCTCCTTCGATAATAAAAACCATATATGTTTGTATATAATTATAAATATATGTATATATAGATGCTAAATATTAAATAGGAAAATAGATAAATAACAACCAATATAAATTATTATTTCTGTTTCTGTATCATTACTCTTTAGATCACTTTAGGTATATACATCAATATACATGAAAATAATAAAATATGCAATGGGAATGGGAATCTACATAAATGTAGTTGCAGCCTACAGACAAAGCAACTCAGTAGAACCACTCAGCTACAGTACAACTACTAGCAAATGATAGAGTTTAGCAGTGGTTCTCATTGTATTTTGTAGTAGCTAGGATTATTCCTAAGCAGAACTGCCACTCAGAAAACAATTTGTTTATCAAATTGGGTTTAAAATGTTCCCAAATGGAGAAAAAAGTTACCAAAATATGTTGGATATTGAAATACAATGGTTTTACCTGTTATTAGAATTTATTTATATATTATAAAAATAAACAAAACAATTATTCATATATGCAAATGCAACTTAAAACTATTGATATATACAAAAACTAAAAACTATACATATATACAAAAACTAAAAAAAAAATAACAAATTCTGAAGAAACAAAAAATGTTAAAACTTAAACCACTTAACTATTTATCAACAAACAATATTAATTGCCAAGAAACATAAAATTTTTAAAGTAAAATATGTAAAACCTAGAACGCAAAAAATTGTATATATATTTACTTAAACTAAAATTGATTTTTGGCAGACCAAACTCTACAAGCCGATTTATTTCCTTTATCCAGTTGCTTAGCCATTTCCGTTCTTCTCTTTTAGCCATGAAAATTTCTCTGTCCACTGCATCTGGAATTTCCTGTGGTATTTTTCACGTTCACTACTTGCTGAACTTGAATTTAATTCTTCACAATCTAATTCATCTAATTTTCTCACAGTCACCGTATCAGTTCCATTACCTTGTTCACCTTGCGAGTGAGATTCATTCACATCCTCAAGCCGATCTTTTTTGTTCACAAGATATCTTCAGGAATTATGTGTCAAGTTTATTATGAATTATATGTCTTAAATTATTTTAGCAAATTTGTAACTTGTTTTTCCATTTTAAATAAACGTAAAAAATTCAGGTTTCTAATAAAATTAAAAAATTTTGTTTTACACAAACTTAAAATATTTCGTTAATATTTTGTAATTATGTGGTGGCTACACAATATTTTAACTTCATTGTTCATTATTTTCAAAAATGGATTTTTTTTTTCAAAGATTGGTCCTGATTTTAATTTTAACTATTCTCCACATTATTCCAAAAAATTACCTTAAATTACCTTACCTTAAATTTGGTAATTATCAAAAAAATTACCAAATTACCAAAAAAATATTATCTGAATAAAATTAACAAATTTGGTAGAAAATTACCAAAGTGGTAGCCCTGCTCCTAAGTAGTACTCAACGGTCAGCCACACTCAGATTTTGAGGAATGAGAATGATTCTCGACTGCAAATTTCGCATGCCTTGCCTACATTTATAAGTTGTTTATAAACAAAATTTATTTATCAAAAATGACAATTACTATGTCAAATCATAGCCACTTTTATGCTGACAAGCTTTACATTCACATTTTTTTAAATGACCGCCGTAGGGATTATGATGACAATGTAAATAAAAGTTATGTAAAAAAAACGTTTTGAAAAATTTTGTTCTTGGGTATTAAAAATTTAAATAAAGCAATTTCTAATTGGAAGAAAAAAATTAAAAGAAAAGCATTAATTAATTTTTTATTTATTTTATTTTATTAGTATTTTTGTACTTTTATTTTTACATTTATGTTAATAACAATAATTTTTTTTTTTTTTGAAAGTTACTAAATTATTTTTCAATTTGAATTCATTCGGAATTCATTAAATAATTTTAATCCATTGTTGTACAAAATCATATTTTTAGTTTTCATTCCTGAAGTAGCTTAAATTGCTATTGTTGCTTAAATTATAATGTGAATATCACTTCACTAGTATACACCAAGCTATTGCTCAGATTTTCAGGATAAAAGGTTATGCTTCATTTTGAGGACAACAACCAATACATTCATTATAGTTTTTGATAGTTTTTTGATTTTATGCATATTGACATGTATTTGCTTGCCTTTAATAATATTCGCATTGCTCATTTCTGTGGCTTTTGTAGCATGTTTAATTCTTGTTCTTCATTAGATTACATTGATTAGATCATAGGATTAGATGCTAAAAAAGTATGGGCGACGGACGAGTATTCATAGTGCGGCTTAACTATTACATTATATATTTTTACTTCAGTGTCTAATCATAAAAGAATGCCTTCACATTACTTAGCGAAGAAGTATATTTTTTTGACATTTTCTTATGTGTATAATTAATGTTATCAAATTTAATTTTTTTAGCATAATGCTAAAGTATTTGATTTTATTAATATCTTATATGCTTTCATTTTCAATTTTTAGATCTACACTCATATTACAATTCATTTCCATAAATTTAGTCTTTTAATATTTAAGGTCATAGTGTGAACAGATTTTTTTAAGTCGAAGTTTATTGTATACACTAGAATGGTATAATACACTCTTAATGCTGTCACATCACATGCGATATAAAGCAGTGCGTCATCGGCAAACAAAACTAATTTCGATCTTTTAATAATTTTATGCATCATTTATATATAAAATAACCTATAGTACTTGTACTTCTAAAATACTGCCCTGGGGCACCCCTAGATGAACGTCAATAATATTCGATATAACATTTTCCAATATTGTTTTTTATGTTCTATTTTCATAAGATTGAAACCATTTATTTTCTACATTTTTATGCCATGACATAGTGTTCAAGCTTATCCAACAGAATACAGCAATCAATTTCAATTTGCCAATTCCCTTTGTAAATCTTTTTCTAAATTTCAAATGCCCTTTGTAATTCATAAGATTTGCAACAATAATTTTTCTGTCAAGGACATTCATCTTCCAATTACTTATTATTAAATTTAGTATCGATTCACCATGGTTTTTTTTTAAAGCCAGACTGGTTTTCGTAGATCATATTAAATTTTGTAAGATATTGCTCTAGCTGGCTACATACATATTTACATTGTTTTTTTTTAATTTTCGCTTCAGTCATAATAGTGTTCTTTGGCCGAAACTCTTCACTTTTTATTATTCCTTTGATCTTTTCGACAGGAACAACTTTGGTTTCTTTCCAGCTGTTGGGGAAATATCCGCTTTTAAACGACATGTTTATGGTCGATAACGATAACAGATTCTCACAAATTAAATCAAAAGCATCAATTAACATTTGTGAGGTTACAAAATATTTGTCTCTTTTATTATTCATTTAATTTATTTCTCTTTAATTCTTCTTCCGAATATAAATTTTAATATTTTGCCACATTGTTTTTTGGTCATTTGAGTTATTCATTTTATATTTAATATAATTATTAACGATCAAAAGGTGTTTTGTTTAATTAAATGTTATTTATATTTAAGTAATTTTTATTATATTTAAGAAATTGTAAAAAAAAGTGAATATAATTAATGTAGCACTAATATAAGAAATATAGTGCTACATTAATAATATATTAATATAACATAAAATATTTTATTTTTATTTTATATTAATATATTATATTTACTATTAATATTTATATTATATTTACTATTTTATTTTTATTCACTTGTTTATTATTAACTAATATTTTTTTTAATTTTTATTTTCCAATTAGAAATTCAATTTTATTTCAATTTTTAATATCCGAGAAAAACATTTGCTATATGCCGTAGATGAAGAAATTCATACAAATACAAACTAACTTTTAACAACTATGGCGGCCATTTAAAATAAATGTTTTTGCTTGTCACTATATACATGGTTTTGGGCAAATATATTTATGATAAAATTTGCTTTACTACTAACTTACTAAGTAGCAATTAGGAAAATTGAAAATACTAAGTAATAAGCTAATTGCTAAAAATCGTAAATATATAATATTACTCATTTTAAATATATCTATGGCTAAAGCGAAACTATTAAGAAGTTCCATTAAATATATGTCTAGGAAACCAATTTTCTACAACGGTTTTATTAATTTATTGTAAATCTTTTTTATATCGTAAGAACAAATATTCATTTACAAATTATAAATAAATCGAAAAATTTTTAACAATTAAACAAATTATTTATTTATAATTTAATTTTGTTGGTATTAATATTTAGATATAGTACCATAGTACAGCATTTAATAATATTAAATTAAGCAAATTCTTAATAATTAAATTATAAAATTATTTACTAAATTTTCTTAATACTGGTAATTTTGAGAAAATGGTAAATTTCAAATTAAGAGAAGTTGCGATGATGCTTCCGAAGTTTTATAAATAGTACATAATTCAGAAATATTCAACTTAGCTGGTGGAACTGTGGGAGTTTAAATTGATACGGTATACTTGATTAAAAGAAAATTATTTTGTTATGGAAATGGAACATGTATATAAGTTAGTAATTTAGTATATATTGCCGTACATAATCATTATTTCTGATTAGTTATTATGATATATGAAAATTGAAAACATATATGTATTCATCGATTCACAAAATAGATTTACTTCCAATAATTTTCAACTTGTTAAGGCAAATAAAAAAATAGCTTTTGAAAATTTAACGTTTGATGGCGCTTGTATACAAAATAAATTTTCTGAATTTGACAGTTTATTCCTTATTTATTGGCAACAAATTGATATTTTGATATTATGCAAAAAGTGTAAATAAATTTCGAGGAAGACAGCGTCTCGATTGGCCTCGAATTTGAAAATATTAATTTATATACCTCGAGTCTCATCTTTAAAGAAGCGAAATATGAATGAAGAAACTGTGAAGCTTAAAGATGTTGAAACAACGGTGGAGTATTCAAAAATTGTTGTTCCGAAAGGAATGCGAAGTACTTATTGGAGTAAGATAATTTTATAAATTAATGCCATCGATTATTATTAAAAACTTACATATTGATTATAAAAGAAAACAATAACACTTACCATTGTTTTTTAAACTAATAATATTCATACTTTAGGATATTTTGGATTTCCGGCTGACGATAATAATCTAATAGTGACGAGAAATAAAATTTTATGTGTATTATGTAGTGCAGCAATAGTATATAACAGAAACACGACAAATCTCAGAACACATTTAGTAGCAAAGCATCCAGATGAATTTATTGCTATAACGCAAGAGAAACGGCAGGAAATATTTGCTGCTGGTACTATATCTAATAAAGTAATCATTATTATTAAATAGTTAATACTTTATAATATTGCAGATAAATCCGAAACTTTAACTTCTCCCCCTAGTAAAAAATTAAAAACAGAAAGCGATGAAAATATTCCTAAAAGTAATTACAGATCTCCACATAAGCTCGATGAAAAAATTGGAGTAGATCTTATATCAGACTTTACTACAGAATGTATAATGGATGCTCAAGATCAACAATATGCAGAAGATGATTCTGTACAAAACTATGAATATGAAACTATGACAGATGATGTTAATAACACTCATCATATAAATAAAGAAATTGAGCAATATAATGTCAATGATTTGATTCAAAAAATGCTTGTATTAGATTTAATAGATCCATCTATATTAAAAGGTGAAGGTTTTAAAAATTTAATTCGCTCCATGGGAGGTGGTGATGTTAACGAATGTAAAAGGAACGAGGCAATAAAGGATTATTATAATTTTTGAATCGTAAATAACTTTTTGTTTTCTTACAGGTTAAGCAAAATCTTGAAATGATTTATCAGGAAAATTTCAACAAGAAAATTGAAATAATTGAACAAAAATCATCTAATTCTTTCTCTATGAGTATTGAATTTTATGAAAATTTCAGCCAATCAGATAATACCATATTGTTTAATATAAGTTTCATATTTTTGGATTTCACCAAAATTACTCTCGAAAATATATTTTATAAAACTGTAGTATTACAAGAATTTCTTGATTTTGAAGAGATATTTTATGGTATCGATTTAAAAAATTGTGTTGCAGTTGTCGTAAATCAAAACAATGCACAATTAGAGCAATTTATTAAAACAAATAGTAAGGCTTAACATTAGTTTTAGTTTATAACTATTTCCTATATTTGAATGTAAATAAAATGCATAATGTTTTTTGAAAAACTTTTAAATTTTGTTAAATGTTAATATAATTTATGATACAAAATAGATCTGCATTTACAAATATAATTTTTCTAAAGATTCAAATATATTTTTTTATTTATTTTAGTTACAAATGCTCAAATTGTTATGTGTTTAGATGCAGTTTTACAAAATTGTATAAAAAGTGTATTTAATTTAACAGATGTCCAAGAAGTTTTTGACGAAGCGTTAAAGATATACGAAAAAGTTATTGCTGATTATGAGGTAAATATTACTATTATTTTTTTTAAATTTATTTTTTATTTAAAGCATCGACTGTCGTCTAGATTTTGAACAATTTTATTTGCAACATCATGGCCAGAACAGTCGCCGTCTAGAAATTCTGTTCTAACATTATCAATAAATGTAGTTTTTAACAGTGATTTCCAAATAGTGTCTGCACATTTAGGATAATTCATATGTATAAGTAAGTGTACAGCAGCCGTAGTAACACCATAAGGGCTTAACTCGTTTGATTCTAGAGGTACAGAAAGCTTATTTTCTAAAGGCTGAAAAATAGCGTGGCTGTTTCCAACATTACTGCAACAAAATAATTGTGGACCACCACAAACTCCGCATGCTATTGCTGTTAACATAGTCCCATAGCGATCATTTGAACATACAATATCAAAATTTTGTGGTACTTCGACTAATTCTCGAGCTGCTACATCTACGTCCATTGGTTCTATTTTTATATTTGGATAATTCTTGCCTACTTGCTGAGCTAACCGCAATAGTATTGTATCTGAATATGGAAAATAAGATGTTTTATGGATAAAGGTTATTTTTCTTCTTTTGTTTTTATGAGCATATTTAAAAGCGTATAACACTAATCTTTGAATCGAGAAAAGAAAAATAATAAATTATATTTTAATTTAAGAAATTCCATAATTTAATTTTTACTTGTGAAGTGCCCTCGCTTCGGTAACCTTTAATGTTTCAACTAAATCAACCACTGGTTCGTACTCAAGCTTAGTATTATCTCCGGCACTTAAAAAAAAAAATGTTTTCTTTACTAAATTTTTCAAGAATACTTCCATTTCTTTATTTCATACCTGTTTTGAATTATCATTACCATATCAACATTTTTGGCTTTTTGTCTACAGCCACCAATTGTAAACAGTCTTATTATTGCGGCATACAAATCCAAATCATTATTCATTTGTGACTGTTCTGTCTTTTTTCCTTCTGCGTGAACAATATCAAGGTTAAGAGCAAATTTATTACGTAACACAGACAGTACAGAATTTCTTCTATCGTAGCCTGCTTCATCAACATGAATTTCTTCGAAAAATAATGGGACGTGTAATTTGTAAAAAATTTTTTCTATATATTCTGCTGCTTCATGAGCATTATTACCCAGAAGAATAGTAACAATAGATTCTCCACCATATTTTGCTTCTGGAACCAAAACTTTTGTCATATCGATTCTTTTGTCAATTAAATGCTTTAAAATTTCATAATCTTCAGCGAATGATTTAAAACGACAAATTTTTGCAGTTCTTTTTAAATTTTTAAAGAGAGATGATCTTCTTCCCATAAATTTAAGCATATTTATTTGATTCAATTTTAAACATACATATTTAAACAGTTTTATTTAAAAAATTTTTTTATTTATGAAGTATATTTAAAAACATATTTTGGTTATTTATTATATTAAAAATAATTTTAAATAAAAAGTAAGTTTATTTAATATATTTGCAGTTTGATCTTTATACAGGAATGGATGAAATTTGTATATGGAATAAAATATATCTATTGCAACGTTTTACTGATATAGTATCTTTAAAAAATGATGCCAACAACATTATGGAAAAAGTTGATGAAATATTAAGCTGTTTAAATCCATTAAAAGTACTATATCATATATTTCTTTAATTTTTTTTTTTTTATATAGTACTCTTTTTAGATTACGTTAGAAACAATTGCTGATGAGTCTATACCGTCTTGCACTTTAATACAACCATTAATATCTAAATTAGTTGATTTTAACTATTGCATCGAAGAACACGATTCACAAATGAAAAAACAAATTAAATTAATAGTTGTTAAGGAGTTAACGGAAAAGTAAGAAATAAATATTTTTTTGTTCAATTAACAATTAATAAACTATATTTAAAATTAAAGCATTATTGAAAATACTTTCTTAACCGAAGCTGCTTTTATGGATCCAAGATTTCAACATTATATTGATTCTGAAGCTATTAAAATGATCAAATCAAATTTAATTATAAAATATTATTCGGAAAATGATGTCAAAAAGGAAAATAGTCAAGAAAAAACTGAATTAGTTAATAAATTAAATATGAATAGTAATAGTGGAAAATGTCAAAAGAGATCAAGTAAGTTTTTCTTTTCGTGAAACATTGTTTATAATATAAAAATTTTTTAAGGTTTAAAAATGTTTTTTAACCACACTGAAGATAAAAATAAAGTTTTTAATTCACCAAAGAATTCCTTTGAAAATGAATTAATTAAATATAATTCAGAAGAAAATCTTGATTTAGATCAATGTCCAATTACATGGTGGCTAAATGTTAACTACAATTTTAAAATTTTAAGCAAAATATCACAAAATTATTTTACTGTGCCATGTACAGTAAATAATTTATTTAAAAAAAACATTGAAGAACGCATCGATATATACAATCGTCGTAAAAAACTAAATTATAAATATATTAATCAATTTTGGTTTTTATATATAAATAATATTGAAACTGAGTTTACAAAATTTTGATTGTATTTAAAAAATTAAAACAAATTTAATAAAAATACAACCAAAATAAATGCTTTTCTTAATTATTTATAAATAATACTTTATTTTCTTGAAAAGGTTACAAAGATCTTATTAACACAATTTATTACAATTTAAATTTATCTTGAAACCGAATAAACAAATCTTAATTTGTAAAAAAATTTAAATAAATCTCTATATTATGATATTATGTAATTTCTTTTTCAAAACTTTTTTAATAAATCTAAGTAAATTAATAAATAATTAGTAAATAAATAATTTAATAAATTATTTACATACAAAACAAATAAATAAATATTACTTATCGTAAATAAACTATTTTTTAACATTTCTACTTTCGACTTAATTAATTTTTTATTTACTATGTTATTATTTTTTTGCTTTTAATTTTTTTTTTTTTTGTTTGGTTTTCTAGCTACATTTGAATAATATTTATTTTATTACAGTAATTATTAAATTAATAATTTTAGTTATTTATTAAAATATTAGAAACGTAATTTAATGTTGTCCTGGATACTCATAATAATATTTATATGGATCTAAAGTAGCTGCTGCAGAAGGTTTAACTGGTCTTACAACAAATGTACTTCTCCTAATTAAAAAATTATTACAAAAAGCAAAAAAAATAATTTAATTAATACTAAATAAACAATATATATATATAAATAAATTTAATAAAAATCCATAATAATTTATATCACCTATTATGATCACCAGCATGAACTTGGAAACTGGTTTCTTCATGATGCTCATGTGCAAAAAGTTTTTTCAATGCAATTATACTAGCAATAGTTAATGCCACTTTACTTATTACTAAAGCTTTAATAGCTACTGCAGCTAATGCTTTTAATCCAATTGGTCCGGCAATTCCCATAGCTGTTAACAATGCAGCTACAACATATTTAATTCCATGATCTTTCTTTTTATGATGATGTTTTTTATGATGATGATGATCTCTTCCAGTTACTTCATATTCCATGTTATTATTATTAGAATCAATCATATCAAATTTTAATATATGAGAGCTAAAAAAATTATCAATTTTTTCTAAAAGTTTTCTATCCAATTCTGATATTTCATTCATTGATCTTGCATCCATTTGTAATTCAGATAAAATACTTTTATTATTTGTTACATTTGATTTTTCTAATATTAAACCATCTGTTATTTTAATACTATTTTGTGTTGAGGCTTTCGTTAAAGCATTTAATGCTTTTTCTTTTAAACAATATATAAAATCACTTTTATCCTGACAATCATCGTATAATCTTTGTATTAAACCAAATTCTGGACCAAGAGCACCAATATTATCCAAATTATATGAACAGATAAATTTTATTAAACTTATTAAAGTTAATATTTTAAGAATAAGTTTTGTTAACATCCTATATATTTTTATTTAATATTTCAAAAATAATTATAATTGAAATGTTTTTTTTTAAGTTAATATTTTTATTAATTTTATTTTATATAATCTTTTCTTTTAAAGTAATAATTTCAAACTGATGAATTTTGATTTTATGTATTGTCTTATAAATGCATTTTAATGCTCTGTTTCCCAACTATCTTCATCTAGCAATGTTAGAAATATTTGGTACATACAACCGTTTCTTAGTTTTCTTTATATTTAAAAAAGAAAAATTAATAAAAAAAAAAGTGTTGTTTTTCTTTTTCATCCATATGATTATATTTTAATTTATAATTACAAATAATTAGGCTAAAAATCAGTCAATTGAGAAAATTTAACGTGTGAAATTTATATCGATATGTTTTTAATATTGGATTGATACAGAAAGTAAGAATCTCTTCGTTTGTTACAGATTTTTAAGTACATAGTAGATATATGTATGTATATGTATGCTTTTCTTTTTTTAATAGTAAATAAAGCAGAAAATTTCACATTTTTTTTATTCCAAATATAATTTTTTTTATTTACAACCATATTTAAAAAAATGCAGTACATATATAGATATTTTAACAAATAATTAAATAAAGGTTATTGGATTAAAGAAAAATGAAAACAACAAAGATTTACACATAATAGATTCTTGATCTTTTTAAGTAAGAATTTAAAAATTCCTGTATTAATACCGTTACATAAATTTCAAATCAGATTAATTTTTTTTATTTTATTTCAGCTTTTTTTTAGCCTTTTATTATTTCAAGCCATATTCTTTTTAAACTTTTTTTTAAAAATATTTTTGCTTTAATTATCTGCGATTTCGCAGGATTCTGCAGAGTTTATTTCTTTTTTTCCATAAACCTCAGCACCTCTAGTAACTAGTTACATACCTGGTTGTTTTGAAGAGTATGAGTTTACATAACAAGTGTTAAATTTGATGTCAAATTTATTCTTAAAATATTCTAATATTTTGTATACATATTTACAAACCATTACCATATAAAATAAATATTCAAGTGTGTCTTAATAGGTAGGTCTTAATAACAAAATTTTATTGATTACTTGTTGAAAAACAAAAAAAAAAAAATGGTAAACAAATTTAAACCGAAAATTAATGCTCTTCATCTTAACATGATTTTAAGATTCAATAGAATTTCTAAAATATTTGTTTTTTTGTTTTAAATATTAATACATAGTTAGATTAATGTGCAGCAAATTCCTATAAAATGGATTATAGTATATATGAAGCAAAAAAATATTTGCACCTTTTGTTCTTTGAGAACGCAAAATTTTTGAATTATTCTGGAATTTTTAATATTAGTAAAAGCAAATAAATGTTTATTTCTTGAATTATAAAATTATGGTCTACCATTATTTAACTTATTAACTAAAATTTTTAAATAAAAAGAATGGGTAAACAACCAGGTGATGTATTCAGAATTAAAGGTATATGTAATTTAAATGTTGTTATAAAGAAAAAATTCGGTCATAAATTAGAGAATTAAAATTTAGATGTGTTAAAGTTGGTTAAAGGCAGGTTATAACATACGTCTTAAAGAGAAGGAAACTTCGAAATTTAAAAAAAAAAAAAAAAAAATTTATAGTTAATCATTCATATGGTTTTATTCCATTGTACCATTTAAATTTTGTATACTTAAAAGTACATATATTTAATTATAATTTACAATATACATAGAAATTCATGGTATTTAAATAGAAAGCATATAACAAAAAATTTGCATCATCAATTATTTTGTTTATTTATAGTATGTAAAAAAAAGTGTAAATATTTAAAATTTTCTTTTCTTCTATATATATATTATAGATATAATACAAAATATATTATATTTTAATAATTTTCGTTTTATGTTTCTACCAGCTTGCACTTTTAAGATTTTAATATTTTTTTATTAACTAATATGCCATGATAATAAGACATTTAAAAAATTAATAAAAATATAACCATTATTCGAACATATTGAAAAAGAAAAACAATAAAATTTCATTTTCTTACATCTTTTCTTTATAAATAATCTTAAAAATGTTAAAAACCTATTTTTTTTTGTTTAATTAATATGTTAAGAGTACATACATACATATGTATGAAATAGTAATCTAATTAATGATAATTTATTTCATTTAAAATTTTTAAATAGAAAACATGAATGGTTTTCCATTTATAAATATATTTAAATAAAATTATTCATGTTTTATTATTTATTATATATATAGCTATATTTATAATATTGAAATTTAACTTCCGAAAAAAGAATTTGTTAAAAAGTGCGGAAAATAAAACATATATAACCGTTGTCTGTGACATTATAAATATTCATAAATTTTTAAAATTATTCTTTGAAAAAAAAAAAAAAAAATAGTACATACGAGTATATAATATGTATGTAAATGTTATAAAACTTTATGTAAAACATGGTAACAAACAGAGAAATTAATTTAAAAATTAAAATAGCCAAACAAATAATTAATTAAAATAAATATTAATTTTAAAATTAATATTTTTCTGAATTTAAATATGCAGCGCTTTTCAAAATATGATAATAAAATATTATTAAAATATGGTTTAATTTTTCATTTGATTAGTTAATTACGCTTATAGAGATTTAGGAGAAAAGATACAAAATTATTGTTATAAATGTTTACAGAAATCTAATGTAATTATTAAAAATATAAAAATAAGACGATTGGATTAGTAAAAAAAGTAAAGTTAGTAAAAAAATGTTGTAGTTGTTACGAAGAGGGAGCGTGTGGTAGCCCTGTGATTCGTTGTGTTCCCCTGCTCAATGGCCCGCTCGCCTTCTGCAGCATCTCATCATGCTACTCTATCTCCTTCATGAAACATATTATGTCTACCTGATTGCGAATTCACATTTCGGAGAAGCTTTCCCAATGTTCTTCCCCTAAAATTATTTGCCTTTGGAGTATCGAGTTCGGACATTAACAGTACGTGGAGTACTCTTTCTACCTCTTACGCGCATTCCCTGCATAGATTTGTTTCTGATATGCCTATCTTGTCGGCGTCAGCTCTAAGCATCAGATGGCCTATGATAATTCAAGTAAACACTTTAAGATCTATTCTATTAAGTTTTAGAATTTTCTGACTCATTTTCCTGTTTGGTTTACCCCATAATACTTTCGTGTATATTGATCCTGGCGATATGTTAACAAAAATGAAACTTTCGATGTTATTAGGGACAACTTATTATCTATCGTAAACAAATCTTTAGAAAGTGAATGCTTTCTTGATCTTTGGAAAGTAACTTCCGTAACACCAATTGAAAAAGTATAAAGCATACATATAAATGTGAAGAAATTCATTTGTCCCATCAACATCATAACTACAAATTTTTTGAATAACCCTCGAAAGATTTTTGAAAAATAAATAAATTACTTTCGATTAAGCAATCAGGATTTCGTAAAAATCCCAGTTGCGAAACATAAAACATTGTGACCAATTGGAAAATGGCAATACATGACAAAAAAAATTATGATTGCTGTTTTTATACACCTCGAAATAGTCGACCGAGAAATATTATTAAATAAACTCAACAGTTATGGTATAAAGAACGTTGAGCTCAATTGGTTAAAATTATATTTATCGGAGAGACAGCAGAAAACAAAATTGAACATTTGAAACAATTGCAAATATAATAAATGTTTTAATTGGTGTTCCTTAAGGTCGTGTCAAGTGCTCCCTGGTATGTACGTAATAGTGACATTCATAGAGATTTCAGAATCTTCAAAGTTATGGATGAAATTTAAAAAAAAACATTATTCTATAGCTTTTTAAACATGTATATGTATGTATGTATATTAATATTCTATCTAAATTTTTAATTTTTCCTTACTTAATTTCAGAACACTGAACAACCAAAATATAAAATTTATACTGATGCTGAAACTTGAAAGCACACTAAACTCTAAAGTCTAAACAAAAAGATTTTGTTTTTGTTCGGTAATGCCACTTGACGTCGCATCAAAAATTTATTTGACAGTTGCTTAGTTGAATCAAGACCACCTATATACTTTATAGTCAGTTGCAGTTCACTGTTCAGTATATATGTAGGTGGTCTTGGTTGAATCAAAATCTAATCAAAAATTGTTTTACTGATCGTAATTTTACATAAGCAGGGTTTATGCTTAGTATAATAGCATGTATGATAGTATTGAGGAATGTTTGAATTCAACAAATAAAGACTTAAAAAGACTGAATTTATGGTTTATGATGAACAAATTAAAATTGAATATAAATAAGACAAAGTACATGATCTGCAATACATGGTAAAAAAAATGTAAATGTAAAATAGTTGATAACAAAGTAGTTGAATTAGTTAGGGAAATAAAATATGTTGGGATAATTTTTGATGATAAGCTCATTTTTAAAAGTCACATAGGCTGCAAGTCACATGTATGCAAAAAAAAAAAAATCAAAATAAGAAAATAAAAAGAATTTCCTTATCATCGAGGGAGTGTGGGTTCTAATCCCCTTACGATATTTACAGCCACGCCTGAAAAGGAAAGGCTGTGTAATTTCCTGTTCACATTTATGTGGCAGAGAAATGCACTAAAAAAAAATAGTAATAATTTACTAAATAAATAAATAAATAAAATAGTTTTGTAGATTTTTTTTGTTAAAACTTGAAAGTTTTAATATATAATTATTTTTTAATTTTGAATTTTAATAGGAACTCCTTTATTTCTTACTATGTATTATTGTTTTGGGAAATTGAATATCATTTTTCAATTACCGTTATAATTTAACTGTAGTGTACGTACCGCGTGGCGCGTATTAAAAATTTCTCAGTAATTTTTAGTTGAAATCACAAATTACTAGATGTATTATATTATATTACTTATTAAATCAAAAAAATGTTTAGGTAATAAAGTAAAATAAAATAGTAAAAAAAAATGGTAATATTCAATGTCGTCGAATATAAGGTAAGCCTTCCTTTCCTCGAGACTCGTAATATTAAAATTGCAGTAGCATAAGAAAAAAATATTTAAAAAAAATTAATATTGTTCATAGATTCGTTTATAGTTATTTTTGTTATATTTGGTTATATGTATGTAATAAGATTAAATATACATAAGTTATTTATCCATTGATTTGTTATTATTTTTATTGTCTTAACTTTAATTGTAGCGATCCGATTGTACCAATAATATTTGTTTTGTTGGCACAACAATATGATTACGGTTTTGAATTTGTACCGGTTTGTACATTGTGTAATTTGTATGTACATTATGTTTGTATGCATGTATAAATAATAAAACTTCAGTAAACAATAAACATCAACATTTAAAGATTAAAAAGCTTAACCTATAAAAAAAAGTGATTAATTAGAAAAAAAACTTAATTTTACAATAAATTTATATAGTAATGAATACGAATTTAGTTGTAAGTTGTTTGTAACATACTAATATAAACCTGTTAATATTTTCATAATATATTTTTTCTTATACATAAAATTTTAAAGATTTTCATTAAATAATGGACAAAGCAGCAGAAACAAGTTGTGGTGCAATACATGGGGACTTTATAAATTACTATGAATTTAATCCAGTTGAAGAAAGAATTTCAAAGATAATTACTTTACCAGATATTATATGGAAATTTCAAAATAATCCTTATTTAGGTAAGACTTTAAATTAAAAATTATATGTATGTACATACATATACATATAAAAGAAGTAATTTTTAAATTTGCAAAAATAAATTATAGTTTTGGATATTGGTTGTAATTCTGGAGATTTAACACAAGCACTGCATGCATTTTTAAAAAACAAAGTTGATAAAAATATTGACATAATTATTCTAGGAATTGATATAAATGAGAGTTTGATTAAAAGAGCTGAACTTTTTACAAAAGAAAATTCTAATTTGATTTTTAAGTGTATAGATATCATGGAACCAAAACAATCCGAATTTATATATGAATTTCTTAAAAATTATAACAGAACGAAATTTGATGTTGTATTTTGTTTATCAATTACTATGTGGATACACTTAAATCATTGTGATGAAGGTTTAAAAAGTTTCTTAGAAATTATATCAAATATATCAGCTTTACTTGTAACAGAGCTTCAGCCTTGGAAATGTTATAGAAATGCAGTAAGAAGAATAAAAAGATCTAAATTAGGTTCTTTTCCAAATTTTAAAAAACTCATATGGAGAAATAATATAGAAAATCATATAGATAATTATTTACAAAACAATTTGAAAAAAGAAAAACTTTTTATGTCAAATCAAACAAAATGGGATAGAAAATTATGTTTTTATAATTAATAATAAAATTAAAGTATTTCTCATTAAATAATGTTTTCCAATTTGTTTTAAATAAAAGTATTTCTACATTTTTTTTACAAATCTATTTAATTAAAAATATTTATCTTAACTATCTTTTTTTTTTTTTTTTTTATCCAACAAAAATTAATAGAAAAATTTTCGCTAGAAAAATAGAATAATATACAATGCCTAAATTATCAACTTTAACTTTCATCTCAAAATTTTTTAAAAACTTAAAAATAAAATTCATCTTCAACTTGATTTCATCCAGTCACTTCCTCTCCAGTAAACGCAAGTTTAACTTCAGATTGTAAACCTTCAACATCAACTTCATTTTCTTGAGTATTTAATCTATTTAAAGTCATTTCTTGTGCATGTAATCTATTCAATGTCATTGCTACTTCAGTTGTATTATTTTGATCTAATAAAACCGTTGTTTGACCAGAACATACAACTTGACTATTATCAATTTGTTGTTGAATATGCTGCGCAACAACAGTTTCTGGATCAGCGGAACTAGTTGATGGCAAGGCTAAGGCAGCTGCAGCAGATGTAACTATTTGATTAGGCTGAACAATTATTTGTTGAACTTGTGATTGTTGTGGTTGATGTGAATGATGTTGAATTTGAATATGAGTTTGTTGCTGTGATTGTTGTTGGACCTGATGATGTTGTTGTATTTGATGTTGATTTTGCTGATGTTGTTGTATTGTTTGTACCTGCAATTGTTGCATATGTTGTACCGGAATTTGTTTGACTGGTATTCCCGCTTCTTCAAAAGCTTTCTTTTTCAATGTTTGTTTAATTTGCGACCTACAAATTTTATAAGAAAATTAGATTCCGTATCTTTAATATTGGAGAACAGATGAAGAAAATAAAAAATTTTTTCTTACACAGTCCGATTTTTAATTCTTAAACTAATTTTATTTAGATCATCTGAAAACCGATTAATAGAAGCATGTAACATTTCAATTTCTTCATCTGTCCATTTGCTCCTTTGGAAAAAATAACATATTATTGCATCAACTTCTAATTCATAGATATATTTATGAAGAAATTACCCAGATGATGGAGAATCTGATGTAGGATGCAATTGCATAGTTAACTCTCCAAGCCGATTAAAAGCTTGTCCGGCTGCAGTAAAGATTTCGCCAACCTACATTTTATTACAAATATAATAAATCTCTTGTTTTTTGAGGTATTATCTTACTTTTGTTGCTGAATTATTCATATTTCCACTTTTCTTATAATAATTTTGTTTTAAAATATCCACTTGAAGGTTTTGTTTTTTAATGCTTATTTCAGTTTGACGCTTGCAAATGTTTTTGAATTGAAATGATGCATAAAAATAGAAATAATAAAAACATGGGGTGCCAGAGTTTTTTTTGTACAAGTACTTGTCCATGACAGTTTTTAATTTGACACATTTCATATATTTTAATACGTCTTACGATAAATTTATGCATAAACTTAAAAAATAAACTCATAAAATATGATATAAGTGTAGTTAGTAAGTCTATTAAATTTTTTTAAAAAACGTTTTAGTTCTTCTATATTTATATTTAAAATTTTATATATAGAAGCAACATTTTTGAAATTTTATATGTAGGCACAGGCACGATATAGGCACTGTGTTAAACGAAAAACTACATAGTGTATTGTGTATGGCACACACAAACTGAATAAACAAATAAAAATAAATCTATTTGTCTCCTTCATTGTGATGTCAACAAAATTAAACGTCAATTTGAGAACCCCGTAGACAAGAACGACAAAAAATATATAGGGGCTAGTTGTCAAAACTTTAAAGAAAAATAAACAATATTATTTTTATTTTTTAGACAATATCGTTGCAAAAATGTCGAGAATATTATTATAATTGTTTAAAATATATATTTAAATCATTATTACCTTTTTTGTTGTTTTGAATTAGGAATGTTTTTGACTGTTTTACTCTAAAATAATATAAAGTGTCCTCGCCCATTTTCTCTGTCAAACTACGCCTTTTTCAACCATAAAAAAAAGATTTAAATCTAATAATTTTTTATGTTTTTGTCAAATAATGTGTTCCAAAATTCCTATTAATCGTGAGGAAATAACAGAATCAATTATTACATCTAACAAAAATACAAATAGTGAAGTTATTGTTAATTGCAGTGCCAAGCGTAATGTTGCCAAAAAACCAAGGGATATAACTAGCCTTAGATCCAACGATTCAGGTAATTATTGTTTTTTAAATATAATTCCACCAATTAATGTACAATTTCAGGGATTATATGCGGTTCAGAATCAGATCAATCATCAAATCGTATATCACAGTCACACGAATCTCTCGATTCTGGTGAAATGGATCATGATGAAGAATGTATTGAAATCCTAGAAACTATTTCTATGGATGAAGAATACAAAATGCTTCAATCGGATTTATGTTTTTATCAACAAGCACCAAAAGAACAAGATTGTGGAACTTTAAAATCCAATAAAAAATCAGTGGCAACAATTGCTAAGGAAGACGAGGACGAATACATCGAACAAAGTGATGAAAATATTAAGAATACAAATGAAAATAGCAATAATGAATCACAACAACAATCGCAACTACAAACACAAGTGAGCTGTGAACAAAAAACGGATATTGCAAAAAATACTACTGGAACAACTGTTTCTGAATCAACAAAACCAGAAAATATAAAAAACGAAGTTTTATTTAAGAATTTCAATTTTTTTGGAGCTACAAAAAATGCAATATTTCGTACTGCTCAAAGTATTATTGAAAATCATGAAAAGAAAATTGCTGCTAAAAAAATAGAAACTGGTAATTCTACAACACAAGGTGAACCTTCCGAAATAAAATCTCCTATGGAAATTACCAAAAAAAAGGAATTTTTTATTTTAAAATCAAATGCTAAAAAATCCACCACTTCGCAATCAACCTCAAATAGTAATTTAACACCAACTCCAGAACAACAACAATTAACTTCGCCTTCTTTTCAAATTCCTTCAATTTTTTCATTAAATTCTCCATCTGAAACGTATAATGAGAAATTAAATATACAGGAGGATCAAAAATCAATGACAAAATCTGTTTCTTCTAATTCTTTAAATAAACTGAAAGTACCAGGTAATTAAATTAAAAAACTTGAAATGTAAGAAAATCTATTGTTATTTTGTTATTTCTTTTTAGGTGTTGTGAAATGTTTCATAAAAGAAAATAATGAAACAAATGATATGACGACTGTCTCCAAGACTGAAAAGGGTCCAAGTGGATTATTAAGATTTTTAGAATCACCGATATTTAATATACATTTTGCTGTCCATTATCTTTTTTATTCAAAAGAACCGGGTGTACTAAGCTTTATTGGGAACAAAATATTTAGTTTTCCTGATAAAGATGTTGATTTATACATTCCTCAATTAATTGTAATGTATATACAAATGGACGAATTGGCTGAAGTTTTGGATCCATATTTAACAAGAAGATGTCGAAATTCTGTAGATTTTTCATTAAAATGTCTCTGGTTGTTAGATGCGTATAATTGTCAAGTTGATGCAGTTAATTTATTACCAAAAGATAAAAGAACACATTTGCAATTGATCAGAGAACTATACTCAAAAAAAGAAAGAAAACAAGTTAAAATGATTAATGCCGAATTGATATCGCCAATAAAAAAAACTCATCATCGCTCTCAATCAGATGCGACATATTTATTAAATGATTCTAGAAAATCTCCTGCTGTTCGTTCTTTAAATATTTCTTCTAGAATGCCTATTTATCATATGCCATTGGCTACGCCTATGAAATTATGTTTGGGTGATTTAACATCAGGTCGAGCTTTTGATAATGGTTGTACTTGTTTTGATTCAGTTAAAGGTAAAGAATTATTGATGTTACAATATTACAACACATATAATATTAATATTTTCTGTTGTAGGAACTGTTAACGATTTATTGGGTCATAAAGTTTTTTGTTGTTGTGGTGCACCAAAAACAGCACCGCAAAAAGAATTTATGAAATCTCTAATAAATATTGGCAAAAATTTAACGTCATTGCAAACAAAAGCAGAAAAAAATAGTGCTTTAAGAATTTTTTTGAATTTAATTAATAAAAACTTGCCTGCACGTGTATGGCTTCCATTGCACTCGGATGACATTCCACATCACATCGTTAGAATAAGTGAGGAAAAGACTGTTGTTCTCAATTCTAAAGATAAATGTCCTTATATTATTTATGTTGAAGTCGTTGAAGTAAATGATATATACTCATCGCCTGTTATAATGAAATTAATGCCTACTTTAAGGCATACAAAAAGTGAAGAAAATTTAGAATCTAAAGACAATACATGTTCACATGATCAGCAGTCATTACGGAATATAAATGAAACAACGAAAAGTTCAACAGATTCAATATTAAAAATTAACTCAGAAAGTTGTGAAAATTGTCAAATCCAACATTTTAACCAATTAAGTTTAACAGAAGATGACGTATGGTCACAAGAAGATGATGATATTACCGCCCAATATAGTGTTTTTAAGCAAAAAATTAATGAAAGAGACTCAATATCGCAGAAATCTTTAGATTCTGATATAGGTTTCTAAACTAATTTTATTTATTTTTCTATAGAAAATTAATTAATTTTTTTTTAAAAGGTGTGCCTACGTTATTTAATATAGGTGATGTTAGAACGAGGCATTGTAAAAATCTTAGCTGTGAAAATACTAAACCATTTAGTAATGATCCAGAAGATCCATCTGCAGCAGCATTAAAGGTACAAACTTTAAAGTTTGATAAAAATTAATATTGATAAATTGGTAATTCAAATATACAGGAACCTTGGCATGAAAAAGAACAACAAATTCGTGAATCTTCACCTTACGGACATTTAACTAGCTGGAAATTATTAGCAGCAATCGTTAAATGTGGAGATGATCTGCGGCAAGAGCTTATGGCAACACAACTCCTTGAGGTTAAATAAAAAATATGTTACAAAATAAATTGTTATTTAATAATACTTATTTTTCTTTAATAACTTAGATGTTCAAATTAATATGGGACGAAGAAAAAGTTGATGCTTGGGTTAGACCGTATAAAATAGTTTGTTTATCAGATGACAGCGGTTTGATTGAACCAATTTTAAATACAGTTTCCTTACATCAAATTAAGAAAAATTCAAATAAAAGTTTAAGAGATTATTTTATTCAAGAATATGGTGATGTTGAAGGTGTCCAATTTAGGACTGCACAAAAAAATTTTGTTCAAAGTTGTGCTGGATATTGTCTAATTTCTTATTTACTTCAAGTAAAGGATAGGTAAAATAAATAATAAAAAAAAAAATTTAAGTTAATTATGTTATAATAATTCTAAATTTCAGACATAATGGTAATATTTTGTTTCATTCCGATGGACATTTGATACATATTGATTTTGGTTTTATTTTGAGTATTTCTCCAAAGAATTTGGGTAAATAATAATTGCTGTAATAAAAGAGCAAATTTATATTATTATTTTCTTTTAGGATTTGAACAATCTCCGTTTAAATTAACTGACGAATTTGTTGAAGTTATGGGTGGAATGATTTCAGAACAATGGGATGAATTTAATTATTTATTATTAAAAGGTTTAATGGCTGCAAGAAAGCATATGGATAGGATAATTAATTTAGTTGAAATTATGCGAAGCAGTATGTATAAAAAATTTTATTAAAAACATCAAATTATTTCATTTAACACTTTTTAATTGATTTATTCTTTTAGATGCTCAGTTACCTTGCTTCAAAAATGGTTGCTCTGGTACGGTCCAAAATTTAAGAAAACGTTTTCATATGAATTTAACCGAACAAGAATTAGAAAGAAAGGTTGAACAACTTGTGCAGGACTCATTAAAAAGTCTTTCAACAAAACTTTATGATGGTTATCAATATTTTACAAATGGAATTTTGTGAAAAATATTCTTTCCTATATCAATCATAAAAATTTAAAAACTTAAAAAAAAAAAAGCTTTTTAATGTAAAAAATATTAATTCATAAATTTTATATATTATATATAAAAAAAAAATAAAACAATTATAAATAGATATGTTTCAAATATTTTTAACTAAATAAATAAAAGTTATTATTTACAAGACTTAAGGCAGAATATATATGTTAGATTTAATTTCTTTTACTTTTAAAACATATTAATAATAAAAAAACTTTTTCTATTAATTAAAATTATTATAACATGTGTAAATAAATTAACAAAAATAATCGTTAAAAATACTTTTTTTTTTTGTAGTTTAGAAAATTAAACGTAATTTTATTCATATTTTATAAATATATTCTTAACTTATTCATTTAAATAAAAGATGAGTTCAGAGAAATAAAGAAATTCCAACCATTCTTCTTTAGCTATATTAATTTATCGTTCATTAAGGCATATGAAACAAGAAATATGTTTCAATTCTAAATCTAAAAATCTTTTCCCATCAATTTATAATAAAATTGGAATGTAAAAATGAAACCTTGAAAATCTTCAATTTACAAATATAATTACACAAACAGTTTTCTTTTTTCAATTTTAATATTTATTATTTGGAATACTTTAATAATAAAACTTGAAGTGTTTTTTTTCTTTTTTTAAAATATTACACCGAAATATTTTCATAATATATAGAATTTACTATTTAACTATTTAACCAACAATTAAAGTGCCTTCATCAGGAAAACTGTGTTCTGGAACTTCCAAATTAAGTGGTGCTGGACCTTTACGAATTCGTCCAGATGCATCATAATGTGAGCCATGGCATGGGCAATAATAACCACCCCAATCTCCAGCATTTGCAATTGGTACACATCCTAAATGTGTACAAACACCTATTACAACCAACCATGCTGGATCTTTAACTCTTTGCTAAAAAAAATATTTTTAATTTCAATAGAGCTTTTTTTTAGAAATTACTCACATCATCAGTTTGTGGATCACGCAATTCTGATATAGGTACAGCTCTTTCAGTGCTAATTTCATCAGGTGTTCTATGACGAATAAAAAGGGGTTTACCTCTCCATTTAAATGTAACTGATTTTCCTTCTGGAATATCACCTAATTTGATTTCAATTTTAGCCATAGCTAAGACATCAGCTGTTGCACTCATTGAACTAACGAAATGCGTAACTAATGACTTTGCTGCATAAGCACCACCAACAGCTCCAGCACCAACCATCATATAAGTAAATGATTTTCTGTCATCTCCGCTTGTATTTTTACTAGCGCTCTTTTTTACAGATTCTCTTCTATAGGCTGAGAAATCGGGGACTGTCAAATCAGTGTGAGCTAAACGAATCTGTGCTACCCCTAAGAAAAAATAATATCTACATTTTTACAATTTATCTAAAAAAATCGTTATTGAATATTTATAAGCATAACCTTAAAAAATTACATAATCTTTAAAATATAAAAATTATGGATTCTTTAAAATTTACTACAAATATATCATAAAAATATTAACCAGTAAGGCCAGTTGTAGCTCTTGGTATTCCTGTTGGCAATCCTTTAGCCTTAATTTTGTTAATAACTAGAGATTTTGAAGATGCAGATGTTGTTGCACTAGTCTTAACTCCACCTGAAACAGCCTGTGTTGTAGCTCTAAGAGCAACCCGAGATGTAGCGTTAATCATTTCTTAAAATTTATTTTTTATTAAAATATTTATACGATATTAAATAAATTCAAATAACCACTGACCCCCGAGTTTTCGATTTTCTGGAACTCAGACTATAAAAAAAATTAAGCACCTATTAAAAACTTTTCGATTTGACAATTCAAATTTGACATTTAACGTCTAAACTTGTTACTTTGAGTGGAAGCTTTGTCAAATGTCAATTGTCTAAAAAAAAATTCAATTAAACATTAGGATCTGTTCAATACTATATGAGATAATAAACAATTAAAATTAACGAATCATATTTGCTTAAAACATTGATTATTACTATGAGTCTGTTCATTTTTGGTCTATTGCCCCTACAATTCCTTTTAAAAAGAGAAAGAATGTAGAGTAGATTGTTTCAAACCTAGGATCCCCGGCGGAATTTCCCGTGCGAACGCAATGGATGTTTTTCTTTTTTCGTTCAGATTTGTGCTCAGAAAATTTATCGAGTACATAGGTAGGTTCTGGGTACATAGGTAGGGATAGTAGGTTCTGAAGTCTGAACAGATAATATTTTATCTCTAAACGCTCCGTAATAATGTTGAAACACAACAACACAATAGAGCACCTGTCGAAAATACCAAATCAATAATCAATAAACTAAAATTTTTGACATTTAAATTCAAATGCTCTACGATATGTCTACGATATCTGTAAATGGAAATAGAACATTAAGATCATACTCTAATGAAAAAAGAAGCACAAAAGATAAATCTGATATTCAGAGTGAAAAAAGAAACACTAATTTGTTGGGCCATATTATTCAGCTAATTCACTACAGTCCAATATATGCCGTTAAAATAAACTTTTAATTATCTTTTAGGAAATTTAAGACACCTAAGTATCGAGATTTATAAAACGAGTAAAGTTTACTTTGTGTCTGTTATAAAAAAATGGGTGTTTTTTCGATTATTTTCCGAAATATTAAAAAAAAAATAAATGTTAACGCTGTAATATGAATATTTAAATTCTTTATAGTAAATGTTAACGCTGTAATATGAATATTTAAATTCTTTATTGTAGGGGGCTGTGGGCTTGGTTGAAACTTATTTTAAATTTATAAAAAACTTGCTCTGAAAATATAAATGCAAAAAACACTTTACCGATTAGGGTCAATAATTTGTTTTATAGGAGTTTGTGAGATGCAGCCTGCACTGTATAAAAACATGATCATTTTGCAAAATTAGTAAAGATCTGTATTATCTGACAATAACATAATTATTTTTTTTACTTATTTTTATATTTCAAAAATACATATTATTATGTACATATATATTTTGTTGTGGAAATCGAAAATAAAAAATTAATTCATTTTAAAGTTAACAATTTGAAAATAAAACATGATATATAGACTTTAAAAGTAAGAATACTGCTAAGAATTATGATCCACACATAACACATTCATCTTTGTTTTCTAAGGAACATACCATTTGTTGCATATTATTTGATTTATCATTTTCGTTTTTATGATTTTGTTCATTATTTTTCAAATCAGTAGAATGTTCAACACGGGTTTTATCAATTGTGAATTGAATTGCATTCGCTGCTGGTTTAGTTCTCAAATAGTATATTCCTGTTTTAAGACCAATTTTCCAGGCGTAAAAATGAATTGATGTTAATTTACCATAATTTGGTTCAGCAACATGAACATTGAAAGACTGACTTTGATCTATAAAAGCACCACGATCAGCGGCCATTTCAATTGTTGAACGGACTGAGATTTCCCAAACTGTTTTATATATTTCTCTGATTTCTTTTGGAATATTTTCTATTGTTTTTATCGATCCTCGATTAGCTATAATATTTTGTTTCATATCTTCGTTCCATAATTTTAATTTAAGCAAATCTTTTATTAAATGGTGATTTACGATTTGGAATTCACCAGATAAAACGCGACGATTATAAATGTTTGATGTGTACGGCTCAAATGATTCATTATTTCCCAAAATTTGTGCTGTTGATGCTGTTGGCATTGGAGCAATAAGCAATGAATTTCGAATACCATTTTTAGCAATTTTTGCTTTTAATTCAAACCAATTCCATAAATCAGTTGGAGTTTTATTCCACATGTCATATTGTAAAATACCTTTGCTTACTGGTGATCCCTCATATGTTTCATATGGGCCGTATTTTTCAGCTAATTCACTACTTGCTTCTAGAGCACCATAATAAATTGTTTCGAAGATTTGTTGGTTTAATAACTTAGCTTCTTTGCTTTCATATGGCAATCGCATTAAAATAAATGCATCTGCTAAGCCTTGAACACCAATTCCTATTGGCCGATGCCTAAAATTAGAACGTTTGGCTTCCTCTAATGGATAATAATTAATGTCAATAATTTTATTTAAATTTTTTGTTATAATTTTTGAGACTCTTTTTAATTTTTTAAAATCATAAGTTTTATCTGATCGAACAAACATATTTAATGCAATTGATGCTAAATTGCATACTGCAATTTCATCGGCAGAAGAATATTCTACAATTTCGGTACATAAATTACTACATCGAATAGTTCCAAGATTTTGCTGATTACTTTTTCGATTACAAGCATCTTTATATAAAATATAAGGATTACCAGTTTCAACTTGTGCTTCAACAATACTGAACCACAATGTTCGCGCTTTAACAACTTTTGTTGCCAGACCTTCACTTTCATATTTTTCGTATAATTTTTTAAATTCATCACCCCATACATCAAATAAACCGGGACATTTATGTGGGCACATTAAAGACCAATCCTCATTAGATTCTAAACGTTCCATAAATAGATCAGGAATCCATAAGCCGTAAAATAAATCTCTGGCACGAGTTTCTTCTTTACCGGTATTTTTCTTTAAATCTAAAAATTCAAGTATATCAGCATGCCATGGTTCTAAATATATTGCAAAAGATCCAGGTCTTTTGTTAACACCTTGGCCAACAAATCTAGCCAAATTATTAAATACTCGTAGCATTGGTACTATACCGTTTGATTTTCCGTCCGTACCAGCAATGGAGGTACCTTTAGCACGGATACAATGTATATTTAAACCAATACCTCCAGCTGATTTAGAAATTCTAGCACATTGATCAGCTATAACAACAAAATATACATAAAAATATTAAAATTAATTAAATTTTAATAACAAATAAATAACAAACCTGTTTTCATTATACCCTCAATTGAATCTTCAGTCATTGACAAAAGAAAGCAAGAAGAAAGTTGTGGTCGAATTGTAGCAGCTGAAAATAAAGTTGGTGATGCATGAGTGAAATATTTTTCAGATAGTAAATTATATGTTTCCAAAACATCCTCAATACTATCATTATGAATTCCGACAGCTACTCTCATAAGCATATATTGTGGTCGTTCAATAGTTCGACCAAAAACTTTTAAAAGGTATGATCTTTCTAATGTTTTAAACCCAAAATAATTATAACTATAATCACGGTCATTGAAAATGGCATTATTTAATTCCTTGGAAAATTTCATAATAATGTTGTAATGTGCGTCAGATAAAATAGAAGTTTTTTTTTTTGAATCCTTATTATAAATATTATATAATTCATCCATAGCCTCTGAAAGGAAACATAAAATTATGACAAAAGTATTAACCTTTTATTTAGTTTAATTTTACCAGAAAATTTTGGCTTTGTTTCTTTATGTAATTTTGAAACAGCAAGACGCCCAGCCAAAGTAGAATAATCATAATGAGTTGTTGTCATTGATGCTGCTGTTTCTGCTAATAAATTATCTAATTCAATTGTTGTAGCTTCATTATAAAGGCCCGAAATAACTTTTTCTGTTATTTTTTGCTAATTTGAAATAAATACAATTTACTTTTTTTCCCATTAATACTTAATTCTAGCTGTGTTACATCTCTTACACTAATTTAATTAGAAATTTCTTTTAAGAGCAAAATACCTCTTGTAAAATGTTTGTACTGTTGAAAACTTTCGTCTACAAAAAAGTTTCCAATCCTCAATATGAGCTTTTCCAAGCACTTTTGTAAAATTTTGAATTTTAAATATGTTTTTTTGAATAAAAAAAAGTTATCCAAAAATTATAGAAATATTTAACAGGTTTAAAAATTTTAAATAAAAAATAACGAAGAAATAATAATTTTTAAAATTTGGAAAAGGAACTTAACTTTTCAAAAGTAAATTGAGTTAAATTAGTCCTGAAAAATTTATTTAGTAAATTTTAAGTTTAAAAAAAAAATTAGGTGTGTTTCTCATTACTTGTTTTATTTTTAATACTTTTTTTTTTACTTAATTCTACGAACCACACATAAGACAATCATCTTTATTTTCCAAAGAACAAACCATTTCTGCCATACGTTTTTCACGTCGTTCTTCCTCCAATTTTTGTAATGCTTGTTCGTCATCAATAAAAGAATTATCAGTAATTTTATTATTACCATTAAATTCTTCTGTTTCGCCATAAGTTAATTTAGTTGGTGTTTTTCTGGTACCGGCAATTGATGAATCATTTGTACGAGATGAAAGATTTCCGTTTTGTTTCTTTTCAAGAGGTGAAGATATGCGGGTTTTATCAACAGTAAATTGAATAGCATTTGCAGCAGGTTTTGTTCTTAAATAATACATTCCTGTTTTGAGACCAGCTTTCCAGCCGTAGAAGTGAATTGAAGTTAATTTACCATAATTTGGTTCCGCAACATGTACATTAAAAGACTGACTTTGATCAATAAAAGCACCACGATCGCTTGCATAATCTATTGTTGTTCTAACTGAAATTTCCCATACTGTTTTATATAAATCTTTAATTTCTTGAGGGATTCTTTCTATACTTTGAATTGAACCACGATTAGAAATTATTAAATTCTTCATATCATCATCCCATAAATCGAGTTCTGTCAAATCTTTTAATAAATGATGATTTACTATTTGGAACTCACCAGATAAAACACGACGATTATAAATGTTAGATGTATACGGTTCAAATGATTCATTATTTCCTAGAATTTGCGCTGTTGATGCTGTTGGCATTGGAGCTATAAGTAATGAATTTCGAACACCATATTTTGCAATTTTTTCTTTTAATTCAGACCAATTCCATAAGTCTGTTGGAGTTTTATTCCACATGTCATATTGTAAAATACCTTTACTTACAGGTGATCCTTCATATGTTTCATATGGGCCACATTTTTCAGCCATTTCACAACTTGCTTCTAAAGCACCGTAATAGATAGTTTCAAAGACTTGTTGATTCAATAACTTCGCTTCCTTGCTTTCATAAGGGTACCGCATTAAAATAAATGCATCTGCTAATCCTTGAACACCAATTCCTATTGGACGATGTCTAAAATTAGATTTTTTGGCTTCGGGGACAGGATAATAATTTACTTCTATAATTTTGTTTAAATTTTTTGTAATTATTTTTGAAACATTTTTTAATTTTTTAAAATCATACGTTCTATCTGGTAAAACAAACATATTAAGAGCGATTGAGGCCAAATTGCAAACTGCTATTTCATCTGGAGAAGAATATTCAACTATTTCAGTGCATAAATTACTGCATCGAATGGTTCCAATATTTTGTTGATTACTTTTTCTGTTACATGCATCTTTGTATAACATATATGGCGTTCCAGTTTCAACTTGAGATTCAATAATTGCAAACCAAAGTGTTTGAGCTTTCACTTTGCGATTTGCTTTTCCCGCTTTTTCATATTTTGAATAAAGTTCCTCGAATTCTTCTCCCCAAACATCATGTAAACCAGGACATTTATGAGGACACATTAAAGACCATTCTTCATCAGCTTCAACTCTTTTCATAAATAAGTCTGGTATCCACAAGGCATAAAATAAATCTCTAGCACGAGTTTCTTCTTTACCAGTATTCTTTTTTAAATCCAAAAAATCAAATATATCTGAATGCCAAGGCTCAAGATAAATTGCAAAAGCTCCAGGTCTTTTATTGCCACCTTGATCAACATAACGGGCAACATTATTAAAAACTCTTAACATAGGAACAAGACCATTTGAAACACCATTTGTTCCTGCAATTGTCGTTCCAGTAGCTCGTATACAATGCACGTTTAAACCAATACCACCAGCTGATTTCGAAATCATAGCGCATTGCTCGACAGTTTTAAAAATACCTTCAATTGAATCACCAGTCATAGTTAATAAGAAACAAGATGAAAGTTGTGGACGTCGCGTAGCAGCTGCAAATAATGTAGGTGATGCATGGGTAAAATAACGTTCTGAAAGTAAATTATATGTTTCGATTGCTGCATCAATATCATCTCCATGTATTCCAACAGCTACTCTCATAAGCATATGTTGTGGTCTTTCTGCAATTTTTCCATTTACTTTTAATAGATATGAACGCTCTAATGTTTTAAAACCAAAATAATTATACCCAAAATCTCGATCATATATAATAGCAGAGTTCAAACGATCAGAATTTTTTATTACTATTTCATAATGATAATCAGAAATCATTGGTGATGGTTTGTCAGTTTCTTTACTGATATTATTATATAGCATAGATATTACATCTGTTTGATTTCAGAAATATATAAGATTATGATTCATCCAAAAATTTAATAAAATAAAGAAAAGAAAAATATGAAATTAAATATAAATTTTTTTACATGTAATGGGATTACAAGCTAAAATGGACAAACAAATATTTGTAAGACAAAAATCTTTAAAAAGGCAATTAGTATAAATTCGAATATTAACATATTTACCATTTTATATTATAAAAAGCTATTAATATACATACATATTTACAAATATAGTTGTTTAGGGATTACCTAAAAGAATTACTATTTTTTTTTCAATCAAGAAGTAGGTAAGTATAATTTTTTTTTATTTTAAACGAAAATTAGTTTATACATTGTTACCTCATACATTTAGAAATAAAATCTTGATTTTAAGCGAAAGACAAAAACAAAATCATTAACAATTATATTATTTTAATTAACCGAATGTAAAAAATTTTAATTTATTTCAAATATGAACAATCAACAATTGCAAATTTTCCATTGATGTCAAAATAAAATGGGTTTAAAATGGATGAAAACTATGGTTAAAAGTTTTTATTAATTATTTTCATTTACCTGAAAATGCTTTTTTAGTTTCCTTGTGTAAATTAGAAACAGCAATTCTGGCTGCTAATATGGCATAATCAGCATGATTAGTGGTCATAGAAGCTGCCGTTTCGGCTGCCAAATTATCCAATTCTTGTGTTGTTACACCACAGTATAGCCCATTTATTACTTTCAAAGTAATTGCAACCTTTTTTTTTTCATACATAAAAAGAAATATCAAACTTACAAATTATTTTACGATTAAAAAAAAAATTGAACGTGCATATAAAATGAATTTTTATCTTCTAGTTCTAATTAAAAAAAACAACAGATAAAAACATGACGAAATCAATATAAATAACTTATTAACAGTATTCAATAATTCATCAAAATTTTATATTCTGATAATCAAAATTATTGCTCAATTTTATAATTTAAATCCTAAATCAAAAATTTATAATTCATTCAAAATGTTGATTCAAATGCTCATACTAAATTATGTACATACATACATATATTAAAAATAAACATAAGAGGTAATGTGCTCTTAAAATTAATATTTAATTTTTTTTCTACGTGTGAATCATATTTTTTTTATAATTGAATTCCAAACGGACCATTTTCAATCTTCGTAACATAATCACTTTTTACTTACAGGATCAACAAAATCCATATTAAGTCCATAGCAAAGTTTTTGTACTCTTGATGTAATTTTGTCGAAATGAACTTCTTCTTTACGCCCATCTAAAATCAAATTTTAAATTTTTCCTAAGAACCCTTCACTAATTTGTTTTATAAATCACTTTACCTCTTTTAAATACATATAATTTGGTTGGTTTCATCTTAAAAATAATCTCGAGATATAATGTAATGTAAATAAAGTTAATTTAAATTTGATAATAATTTATTAAACGATTTTTTTTAGCAATAAAATAAAATTTCTTTTAAAAAGGCACAATACCTTTCTTTCTTTCTTAGTTTTTAACAAGATCACGAAAGAAAAGTGACAAAATGAAAATACGGTTTTTGGCGCTTAAATTAACAATTTTGAAAGTTTAAAATAGCGCAATTTGTTGAGCAAATTGTTTGAACACAGTTTGGAACCACACGAGCAAATTGTTTGAACACAGTTTTGCGCAAAAAATTTTGTTAGTGGTTATATAAAATATTACACATTAATATTCTTGTAATTATTTGTAACTGTAATTTTTTCTTTAAAATGTAACTTAAAACCCCTAAAAAATATGATCGAAAAAACAATTTTTTCAATTTTAAAAGAAATCAAGTACTGAATAACTAAATGTCGGATGTCGATAAGCTGTAAAGAAATAGATATTTTTTTTAACAATTCTGTAAACGTCAAATTTGAATTTTTGATTTTTCTCACTCTCATATACAATATACATATTTACAAATATATGTTTCCATATTAATTGAATATTATTGAGTAGGTAATTTAAAAAAACATTTTAATTAACGATTTAAATACAATATATGTTAATAAAAAAATGGATTTAACAGAGACCGAAATTCTTATGAAATCTTTAGTTCTAAGCTGCCCACTTGGTAATTTAAGAAATACAAATTTAATAAAAAAAAAATCTATTTAAATTTCAAACGTGTTTTCTGTTATTTGAACATTTTTAGGCTTAACCATTGAACAATTAGATAGAGATTTTAAAAATGAAGTTGGAAATTCAATACCTTTTAAAAATTTTGGATATGTTTCACTAGAATCAATGATTTCTTCTCTAGATAAAACATTTAATTTAGTTAGAAAAGATGGTAAAATCTATGTTCAAGCTAAATCATCAAATAAAACAAAACATATTGAATGTATGATTGCTGCACAAAAAAAAAAGAAAAATCCACCACGAAGAAGTAAATTTAGTAAATTTCCAAATAGGGAAACTAATATTCCAAGAACAATTAGATATGGTTTGTGTCATTATATTTTATTGCTCTAATAATTAAAAAAAAATACTGTAAATACTATTTTTTTCAAAAATTAGCTGTTAATTCGAATGAAATGTTTGGTAACAGACAATCCACAAATGATTCGAATATAATAAAATATAACAATATTCAGCACGCAGATAAATTAGAAAGATATGTAGGAAATTATAAATACAAAGACCATACTTCTAAATTGTTTTCAGATAATAATAATAAAGCTGAAACAGTGGTTTATAAGAGTATTTTTGGGGAAAAATATAATGAAAATCGAAATAATTTAAAAAAAGTAAGTCAACACAAAGTTTAAAACTAATAGTAAAATTGGAATTTAATTTTTTTTTATTTTTAAGGTTCAATTTAATGATTGGGAAAATCAAGCATATGCTTTGGACCCTTCTTTGTCATTTTCCGAGTATCTTAGTAATAAATATAAAAAATGTTACCCGATACCAAAAGCAGTTAAAGAATATAAGTTTTCGGATTTTTTGTATCAGCAATATAATAGCAAGGAAAATGATGTAATTTTTTCAAAAAAATTAAATATTAAAAGTTTAGAAGAATCCGTAAATGATTTTTTAAATCAAAATTCTAATATAATAGAAAATAATGTTTCTTCACAAACTTTAAATATTAAAAGTTTAGAAGAATCTGTAAATGATCTTTTAAATCAAAATTCTAATATAATAGAAAATAATGTTTCTTCAAAAGTTTTAAATATTAAAAGTTTAGGAGAATCTATAAATGATCTGCAACAATTTTTTAAGAAACAGGAATCAAATTTTTTTAAAGAAAAAAATTTGAAATTTGCTGAATTTCCAATGTTTGTAGCTTTACCAGGAGATCAAATTTCTATTTCTGATGAAATTGACAATATTTTTATCGGAAAACAATTTTGTATATATATATCTGAAATTCATAATCCTTATAAATTTTGGTTTCATATGGAGGAAAAAAGTTACAAGTTAGATGAATTAATGTACAAATTAGAATTGTTTAATAAACAAATGAATAAATCAGAAGAATTAAATATGCATATTTTAAATATGAAACCAAAGCAATTATGTGCTGCATTGTATAATAAAGATTGGCATCGTGCAGAAATCTTACAAGTTCCAGTCAATGATTTAGTTAAAGTGTATTTTCTTGATTATGGAACTGTTGATTTCGTTCGAACAACTTCAATTAAATATATCCATAAAGATTTCATTGAAATGCCGTCTCAACTTTATCGTGGGTGTTTTTCTTATGTAAAACCAGTAAATATTAGATGGGATCGTGATTGCACTTCCTTTTTATTAAGTATGATTTTTGAAAAAAAATTGTGGGTCAAATTAGATTATTATGATGAAATTGATAAAATATATCATATAACAATTCTAGATACAAGTACACAAGTTGATATTAATTTAAATGCGTTATTAGTAAATAAAGCTTTTGCTGATCTTTTTAATGATAGCAATAAAGTTAGCAGACATTTTCAATATTTATATCCATCTTTTGATATGCTGGAAAAAGGAGAATATCCATCATTTAAAGAAATTGGAAGTATGCTAATTTATGGTTATGATTATGAGAATGAAGAATATAAATCATTAAAAAGTGTAAATACTGAAAGATTATATGGTTTGTCAAGTCTTGAATTTTGGAATTTTATTAAAACGTATTCAGCATTTTAAAACATCTTAAAAATTGTTAAATTATATTTTGAGTTACTTAAATAATATAAAGTTAAATTATATTTTGAGTTACTAATAAGAATTTGTTATATTCATGTACATACATACATATTTTATTTTATTTCTGTAGTCTAAATCAAAACTGTTAGTAATTTTTTGAAATTGTAGGTAGAATGGACACAATTTCCAATTTATCCATATTTTAAGAATTGACGATGGTTTTTGAAAAAAAAAAATACTAATTTAAAAAAGTCTTAAGTTGGAAGAAATAATAATGAACGTTTAATATTTACTTGCAATACCTTTAAAAAATATCAATATAAATACTTTAAGTCTTATAATTATAATAATGTATAAAGTTATTAAATAAATGTTACAATATCGTGTCAAATATAATTAAAAAAAGATAAAAAAATTACTTTGGCGTTTTTTTTTAGTTTTAATTTTCGAAGTAAAAATCATAATTTTCTGGCTCTTTTGGAATTGGAGGAGGTTCAGTACTTAAGTCAATTCCTTCACAGTCTAGTAATCTTAATTTAATTTCCATCGATAGAAGCAATTCAAAGTCTTGTTCTTTTTCTCGACTACACATATCTTGAAATATTAAAGCATTTATACCATCAGTCCAATAACTAAATGTTTGATCATCTGGTGCAACAAAATCAAGTGTAGCTGAATCCATGTTGTCAAAGACAATAGAGAAACAGAAATTCCCAATTGATTTTCTACCCTTCATGTGAGGACATTCTTTTCCAACTAAAAGTTGTTTAATATCAGTTACTGGAACTTTATTTGGTAATTCATCTATAGTTGGAACTGATTTTTCATCACAATCTCCATGATGAATCAATTTGTGATTCGAAGATAAACGAGCATACCAAAATTTATCTTTATTTCGTGTGCCACGAGTATACTTTGAAAATCTGGTTCCTAAAAAAATATAAAATTTTGGCAAACCCATTTTTAATCATTAAAGTAAATATTTACCAGCTATTAAAAAATTAAGTCTTTGTTGTTTTATTAAATCTAAAATTTCTGGAGAAATTTTTTCTTTCAAAGCAATTATTGATGGTGCAGTTGATTCACACTCTTCTTTAGAAGTTCTTTCCTGTTGTTTTAATGCTGTTATTGTTTGATAATTTAATTCGCCAATTTTTCTTTGAAATTCTTCATAATTAACAGGTTTTGTTTTAAGAGTTCGCGTTATTTGTTCTCGAACGACACTAAAAACTTTATGAAAATCCTCCGGTGTTGCTCTCATATCCTTCCAAGTTTTATTTAATACAACTATACACTTACAATACAATTCTTCAAATGGATGATTATGTGTAAAAAACATTGGATGAAATTTATTAGAATGTTCGGCTGGAGGTTCACCAACTTTTAATATGTCGCATAATAGTTTAACAAGTTCAATTGATGTTCTTCCAAATGGACATTCATGTTCATCACTTCTAAATGTATAGCTTTCATGAACAGTTTTTATGTAAAGTTTTTGATAATTTTTTGCAAAATAAAACATGCAATCTAAAGCTAATATTCCAGGCGGAGTTTCAATAAAATCTTGAGCGGGATTAATATCTGATTTGAATCCAAGTTTTTTATAATATTGTGAAAAATTAACATTTACACCTCTTCTAATCGCATAATCTTCTTGATTTTGATTGGAACTATTATTGAATTTTTTGTCATTAGAAAACTCATCAAAAGCAATTCTTCTTAAGTCTTTAATTTTTTCCATTGAATCATGATCAGTAGCATTCATTTTTGTTCGCATTCTATTTTCAAGCAGACCTACAAATTTAAAATTAATTAAAACAAAAAAATTTAATATCAAACAGAAAACCATATTTTGATTACCAAGTAAAAGTGTTTGTAAAACATATAATTGGTGAGCCATTTCAGTTCCAACATTACTGGTATTTATTACATTTTTTAATATTATATTTCTATAATATTCTGTGCTGAAAGCATTTGCTATTTGTTTTTTTCGTGGATCATCCCCTTTTATAAAGAGAGCATTTACCAAAGCAATTGCATTTTGTTGCACTACAGCAGAATCTGAATTTTCTATTATTTTAAAAATATTTTCGAGTGTTACATCTTTTTCAATTAAAGCATATTTAGAACTATTTTGAACAACATTTTCTAAATTTGAGAGACCACATTCAATGCATTCTATAGGATATTCTTTAAAAGTTTGAATAATTAATATATTTCGTGAAATAAAAGTTGTTTCCAATGTTTCCCATGAAACAATTCCATGTTCCATTAGTTCAACAAAACTTTTCAAACTATATTTTAAAATTTGCATTTCACTTTTTGGATTTTCAATCATTGAAATAATTATTCCATGTCCTTGTTCCTTAATGAATTCCAATGCAAATGTAAAGTCTATACTTAAATTTGCAAGATTTTGTAGACATTTTAACTTATCATTCAAAGATTGAGAATGTAATGTTTTCAAAATATCTGACGTAATTTTTGCTGGCGATAAATGTAAACGTAATACAGAACCATTTTTTATTTCACTTCTATTTTTTTCCGTAACATATTTAAAATTCGCTTGTTCTCCAAACTGTAAAGCATAATTTTCAGGATCTGATATATTCCAATTATTGCATAGTTCTTGAATTTTTCCTAAAAAATAAATTTTTTTATAGAAATATCATAACATTTTATATTTTCTCAAAGCGAAGGGCGTGTCATTTTCCTAATAATATTTTTCTTGAATAACTAATGAGTAATCGTAATAACAAAACTTATAAATTATTACTTTAAAATTCTTACCAGCTAATGGTTGTAGTTGATCTAGTTTTATTAATTGGGCATTCTGACCCTCAAATTCCACCGCAATTTTAACAATGTGAGCATCTTTTGTAGTTGATTTTCGAAGCATTTTGATGAACTAAATTTTAATCCCAAATACGGGCACTAATTTTTCATTTCAATAATTACAATACAAAATTATAAAAATATTTAAAGAATTCTTATTCAGTATTTTTTATTAGATAAAAACAAAATTTGTAATTGTTGAATTGACAGACAGAACAGAAGTGTACTCAAGGAAAATAATTGACATTACCATTTAAGGTATACATATGTACGCGATATACAATTACTTTACAATTCAAAATACAAAAATGACGTGTTCACATTGTCATGTACCATATGTTAGGCCGGGGCTAAGCTTTTATAAACAAACTAAAATCTAGGGCATTGAACTCCTCATAATTTAATGCAACTAAATATGTTGTGTTCCAGAATAACAATTTATGCACAGGTATATCAAGTAAAGTAAATTGACATTACATTGTGACGTCATTACGATCTAAATTTAATTTGTATGTATCATATATTAAAAACAAAACAATTCGAATTTTCTAACAAAATGATCCCTATTCCGAGAAATATAACAAAAAAAAAAAAAATCTTTCCAAAAAATTTAAATTTATGCTTTCGTTTGGGCATTATGCGATTATTATGCGATTAGAAGAGGTGTAAATGTTAATTTTTCACAATATTATAAAAAACTTGGATTCAAATCAGATAATAATCCTGCTCAGCGATAAGTTAAAATTTATTTAACAGTTTTCTTTTGTATTATTTATATACATATGTACATTAATGCTTTTTTTTTTGTCAGAAACTTGTTTAATTGTAAATTTTTTAAAAAAATATTGATATTCAGTTTGAATTTCTAATAGTTAAAGTAAAAATTAAAAACAAAATGTATGTATATTTAATTTATTTAACCTATACATATATAAAAATTAATTACATTACCTTAAATAAATTATTAAATGTTTTTTATATTTTGTAAATATAAAACATATAAATTCAATTTTTTCGAAAACTTTGTAAAATTGGATAAATTGTTTCTAAACATTCAGTTATATCTCTTCGTGATTTTGCTCCAGTAAATACTATTTTACCATTGACAAATATCAATAAAACCATACGTGGTTTAACCATTCTATATATTAAACCAGGAAATAATTCTGGTTCGTATGTGCTAAATTGTTGATGAATCTGATTTAAACTTTCTAATTTGATTGGAAATCTTAAATCTACTGTTGCTACAATATTTTGTATTTTATATTCTAAAAATTTTACTGGATATCCCAACTTTTGCAAAATTCTAGCAAATTTTCTTGTTCCTAGATTAGCTTGGGATTCATTTTTAGCTCCAGTACAAATAATTTTTCCAGTTCGGAATATTAAAGCAGTACACCTAGGTTCTCTCATTCTCATAACAACTCCATGAAATCTTGCTGGACTATATTCAGAATTTCTAGTTCTATAATTAATATTTTGCAAATTAAGATCACATCCAACAGAAACTGTTGCTACGATATTTCTAAAAAGAAAAAATATTAAATATCACTAAAATGAAAAAATCATTTTAACATACTGCATTTTGACTTCATGTAATGAATCTTGTGGTGCAGTTGCAGGCACTGCAGTTGAATTAAGTAAACAATATTGAGGATTCTAAAGTGAAAGAAAATATATTAGACAAATCAAAATTAGTGTTTAAGGGTAAACATAATATTGATCTATGTTATATTCACTTTTGGAAAAATAATATTTGAACTTGTTGGGCGAGGTGTTAAAGTGCTTGTTTTCATCTTTATTGGTGATTCCAAAGATGAGGTTGAACTAATTTTATCCATTTTTGTTTTTATTTTATTTAGTGTAATTTATTTTAATTTAATTTTGCAAAATTTGTTTTTTGTTTACTATTTCAATATGCAAAACACAATTGACTTAACCTTTAAATGAAGTAATGTAAATTAAGATGTACTGTATTGCTGTCAACCAAACCATCCGTCAACGGATTCCTTCTATTAGATATGTCATTTGTAAATATCGAATATCAAAATAGGCTGAGTTTACATGCTTTGCATGCATGCATATGCTTTTAAAACTAGCAAGTAATAACTGCATAGAAAATATGTGTGCATATTATTTACATATTTATCTAATACGATTGTATTTAGATTGTTTCATTATGGAATGTAAAATCAATAAGTTAAAAACCATTCTCCAATGCTGGCATCGGCGTGTAACTTTAACTTTAAAAAAGTTTTACGCCAGTAGTTGTTTTATTTAGTCTCCAAAGATGGCGGACTTCAATTGTCACAGAACTGTCAAGTGTTATTGTATCAATTTTTATTAAATTTGAAAATGGATAGTGAAGAATTAAAAAAAGTAAATATTATTTTTCACAATTACTTTAAAGAAATGTCAATTTCACAAGTTGCGCAAAAAAGAAATGTCAATTTAATAAAATTTTCGGGGTATGTGCAGGACTTGTACTTCACCGAAAAAAACAGGCCACGTGTTCGGAACCCCCAAAATTGGCCAAAATTCGATAAACTTTTACCGTTAGAATTTAAATTTACCGAAAAAATGAACTTTTTTGTTTTATTTTTCGCGAAAAAAAATTTTTTAAATTTTCATACAAAAATGGACATTTTTGTTATGAAAATAATGGTCGCAGGTCGAGTGTCGACTGACATTTTGACGTTTAAAACATTCTTATAATCTTTAGTATATACATATATGAAAAGAATTACCATTGTGCAATTATCTAAAAATCAAAATGGAATTTTTAAATAATAAAAAAAAAAAGGGTTGTACAAGAAATATTTAGGTAGTTACAGATAACTCAAATTTACATAAAATAAAAAATTATTGACATCTTTATTGTAGAAATGCAAATAAATTATTTTAAATTTTTTTAAATGATAAAATAAACATATTTTATAATTTATTTCAATGTTCAATTGATTCTAAACGTAACTGCCATTATTCTTAGTAATTTTTATATGTAAATGCAAAATTTTATATAAAAAATTAAAATTTAGACACTTGAATGAAAATGAAAACAATAATTTAAACTTTTGCATGAAATCCTTGCATGAAATCAAAAAACAGAATTACTCTTTTATATTAAAATTAATTTTTTAAAGTCGGGGGCTGCCGCCCCCAAACCCCCGCTAACAATTTAAGAAATAGTCTTTTTAAATTCGGTAAGTAAATCCATACGGCAAGCATCAATTTATATATTTTTTTCCTTGCATGAAATCAAAAAACATAATTACACTTTTATATTAAAATTAATTTTTTAAAGTCGAGGGCTGAAACCCTCGCTAAAAATTTAAAAAATCCTCTTTTTAATTCGGTAAGTAAACGAATACAGCAAGAATTAATTAAACATTGAAATCAATTATAAAATATGTTTATTTTATTATTTATATATCATTTTTAAAACAAAAGTGTTAAAATTTTAATTTTTTATATAATTTTAAAATTTTGCAATTACATATAAAAATTACTAAAAATGTTAACATTTACATTTAGAATCAATTAAATATTGAAATAATTGATAAAATATGTTTTTTTTATCATTTAAAAAAGTTTAAATTATTGTTTTTATTTTTAACACAAAAGTGTCAAAATTTTAATTTTTTATATAAAATTAAAATTTTGCATAAATCTTAACATTTACATTTAGAATCAATTAAATATTGAAATAAATGATAAGATATGTTTATTGAATGCTACTCAAACAGTAACTTTTTTTAACTTTAATACCTATTTTATATAAAAAAAATTAAAAACCAATTATAGTAGGTAAATAAAAATTTTAAGTACAATAATTTTCACAAATTTAATGTACAACCCTTTTGAATTATCATTTTAAAGAAAATTTTGGCAACTATTTTAAAAAATTGCACTATGGCAGCACCTGTCAAAAATGACTTAGTAGTTAGTATTGGAAAATGATTGTGGCCATTTAAGTAAAATTATTATGTTTATATAGAGAATTTCAAAAATTTAAAATAAATAAAAAAATAAGGTTTTAAAAAAAAAAGGATATTTATCAGTTAAAAGGACATAAAGGAGTCATTTGAGATAAAAATCAGGAAGATTGGAGCAGTAGTTTGGATTTTATTGGGTGAAGTACATGTCCTGCACATTGTCCAAATTTTCAAATAGTTCAACGTACAGCTTTGAATTGAACATTGCTCAACTTCAACTTTAAAAAATTTACACGCCAGCATTGGGAAAGGTTAGATTTATTTGCATATGTTCGAAATACAGCGGTGAAGTTACACGCAAACGCCAGCGTTGGAGAATGGTCTTAAAGCTGGATTCCTTCATGCGCCGTTTTTTCGTGACTGTATTTTGTGTATGATTTCACCATGCCATGGATTTCAATTACTCAGACAAAAGAAATTATAATAAGTAATTTTTTTTAAATTTTTTTTTTAAATAGCCTTTGTTTAAAATAAACAATAAATTTGTTTTAAAAAAATATCAAGCATTTATTAGTTGTCATATGTTAAATATAAATTTCGATGTGTGAATTTAGTTTTTGTCATGCCGTGACGAAAAACCGTTGCGACAGTCTTTTTTGATTGGATAATTAAACAATAAAACGACCGTCACATAAAGAAATCCAGTTTAACATCTTGGAACTGAAACTTGAGGAATGAGGACATTAAGTTAGTTTTATGTACCTACTTTTAGTTAGTATTTACCTAATACAGAAAATGTTCAGAGTATACGCATATTTTTTTTATTTATGTTAGTAAATTTTAGAAAAGCCTTAAAAATTTGAAAACATAAATTCAAAGTGCTGCAGCTGCGAAATGCTCTAGTGGGAAACAGGGTAATAATCCTAATCCGTCCGTTTACATTGATCTTTTCGAATTTACTTTTTTCATTACGTTTCACCCTTCTTTCCCATAACCTAATTTTGTGATTTTGTAAGTTTTCAAATTTAATTCTTCCTAACTAATTTGATTAATTTGGGCTTAAATTTTAGAATTGAAAAAAAGCTACTCGAAAACAAAAAAAAACAATAAAATTGAAAGAAATATATAAGTACAAGTAAGTATAAGTAAGTACATAAATAGTAATAAAATTTTATAATGTGAAAAGAGAAGTGAAGACAAAAAACTGATATGAAAAGATTTGGCATATAAAATCTCACTATATAACAAAGTGTGTCGAAAGTGTAAAACGCAAATAAATTTAAATAAATTGTAGTTTTAAGATTTTAAAAAAATATTTTTTTTGTTTTAGAATATTTAATCCAAAATTTTAAAAACGATTTACTGAAACAAATAATTTGAATCTGTAAAGAAAAGTATAAGAAATCAAAATAAGATTTTAAAATACATATATTATATGTAGGTATGTATGTATTTGTTTTTTAACAAAATTTAAAATTTTATATCTTATATCAAATTTTTTAATATTTTTATTAAGGTATCACTTTGTTTTTCTAGTGTAACAGAATTTCATATATGTATGTATGTACAAATAAATTTTATTCATAGGTTGTTCAATCGCACACTGGCTTTACCCTATTGTAAGCAATCCTAATATTCTTGTATTTTTGTACTCCAAATTTTGATTCCCAAGATACGGGGGTTGTTTATGAAAATGCCTGTATTATATACATACATATACTTACATATATAAAATTGTTTCTGACAAATGTGTAAAACCACTGACTCACTTCGTATCAAAAAGATGAAGGACTTCTAGATGTGCTAGAGACTAGCTGCAAAAGGCATTAGATAGAGTTTAGTGTGTAAACATACAGAAATAAACATCCGATTCTTGGTACTCATTCCTTACTTAGATTTGTTTTGAAGGCTACTTGTCGAGTGGTACTTGTTTTAACATAAGGTAAAAGTTTTAATGCCAATGTTTGTGATGCATATTCATTTTCATAAATTTTTCATCTTTAAATTCCTAACTTCAGACATCTTTCAATACAATTTCTTTTTTATGAAACAAGTAAAATATCATTATTAATTTTTTTATATAAAATATGTATGTATGTGTACATACATACATATATTGATTTTATCATATGGAATTTTTAAAAATAATATTTCAAGAACAATAACCGTAAATTATTATCATAAAAATTTCATATTCATAAACATGTGTAAGTGTGTGCATACATACATTATATAAAATAAAAATTATACAAATATATACATACATACATCCCTATATAAATACATACTAAACTAACTATTGTCTATGGGCATTTCAAATGCAGTTCGAAAGCTACTTATTTATTCAAACTTTTTATGAAATAGGTATAATAATATATTTCTGAAAAAAAGGGTTATCGACCCCAAAAAATTTATGAGTTTTTATTTTTTACTATTTTATAGGCATTCGAAAAATTGATAATAAAAACAATAAAATACAAAATTATTGTTTTTCTTATAGGTAATTGAAAAATTTTCTGTATAATATTATATCTCTAATAATATAAACATACATAAGTATATTCATAACGCATATACATACATACATACATATGTATGGAATACATATTTATTTATTTATATATGTATGTAAACTATATAATTATGAAATAATAAAGCTTAAAAACATTTCTAAGAAAGCAATATTATTGAAAGACATTGATCCTTGTTTAATAATAATAAATTGTTTCTTTATTTTAATATAATACGATATATTTACATACGAATTACGACTATATAGTTTTTAAATTATTACAGTTCTTGCATTTACTATAAAATCCAGTAAATTAAAATTCAAATTTTCAAAAAAAATCCAGTAAAATAATTTCTAATTAAAACGAGGAAGAGTGCTGTAGAGTAGGCTGTGTTAACTCTGTGGTACCCATATAAAAGTAAGCTATCCTGTTTCTGTAAAACTTGATCATCTTTTAAAAAATTTCAGGTGTTTTAGTACCGACATTAACTACCAAGATATAATTGTATAAATTCTGGAGTTGTCGACAGCTACCCGAATTTATTGCACCAGCAAAACCAAATTTTACAGAAGTTGTTGCCATAAAACTTGATCATCATTTGTAAGATTTCAAACGCCTAGCTTCACTAAGTTCCAAAAGGTGGAAGAAGCCTGAACATGCTGTTCTAAACCAACCAAATTTTACAAAAATTGTTGGCATGTAACTCGACACCTCCACTAAATTTGAAATACCTAGCTTCAATAGACACTGATTTATTTTCATTTAAAAAGAGAAGTTGTATTGCAGCTACCCGAATCTGTCACACCAGCATAACCAAATTTTTCAGATGTTGTTGGTCTGTAACTAAACACAGTTTTGCAAAACTTCAGATACCTTTTCCATGAAGAATTTCGTTTGTTCCTCAGAGAACGCACATCCTTAGATTACCAAGGAGCTGAGTAATTAGAGTAATATGAGATTTTGTAGGAATTGCTAAGCGAAAACATGTTGTTAGCATCTCATAAAACTGTTTAAGGCAGATGTTCAAATTTGTGGGGGAGAGTCATAGATTTTAAAAACAGAGAGTGCGTTTTAGAGCGGATACTTTTCATGTTTTGGTAAAAAATCGAGAGCTTCTGTGGATTTTCGAATTGCAAAGAGATTTAAAATTATTAAAAAGTTCAAATTCTTTTATCAGCATTCTACGACCAGTTATTATGATTTAAAATAAAGTGAAGTAAGTTGTCTGGAATAGCTAATTTGAAAGAAGAGCGGCGTTTAGTTGCTACCTTTGAAACTGAAATACCATTACGAGTACAGTCAACATTAACAATCAACATTAACAGTGTTTGTTAGGTATATATCACAAGGTTCTGTATTCGGATGCAAGTGTGAGATAAATATAAATTTATTAGACTACTGTTTCTACTGTTATTATCATTATTGTTATTATCATTACTATTTTTAATTACAATGTTACTATTTTTATTATTACTATTACTATTATTACTATTGTGGTTAGTATTTTTTCTATTATTATTATTATTACTATAATTATTTTTAATTTTAGCATTATTAGTTCTAACATTGTTATTACTATTACTATTATTACCGTTACTATTGTTATTATTATTACTACTAATATTATCATTACTATTACTATGATCAATGTTATTACTACTACCGCTACTAGCATTATTATTTTTGTTATTATTACTATTATTATTATCATTATTATTATTACTATTATTCACAACAACAGTGTTAGAAAAAGAGTTCGAACTTAAGTTCGAATATATATCAATTAGTCCCTAAGATATATATTTTCAGATTGAACTGGAAGGGGAGATTTTAGTTGAATTAAATCTGTACGAAGGTTGGCGATTTGTTCAACCTCAAAACTGGGCTGCGTGAGTGGTTCCAATACGTTTGAAGAAAAACCTATTAGAACGCTCCTATCACTCACGATAGAGTCGTTACAATTAGGAACTTGCAAGTTATTAAAATTTTTAAATTTATCTAAATCTTCCGTTAAGGATCCGAAGGTTACTGCTAAACTTTTAAATGCTGTTTTTAGGGTATTACAGTTTTGACCCGTTTTCAACATGGACACCTGCCGGAGAAGTTACATTGACATTATTATACTTAGGCATTATAAGAGATATGAAACGGAAAAAAATAAATGAGAAAAAAAAAGGCAAATATAAATAAATAATAAAAATGTCAAATTAAAGTCACCGGCGAATCAAATATTTCCATATAAAGAAAGAAGTTGTATGGCAGATACTCGAATCCGGCGGCCGAAAATGCTGGATTTAAATAGCGAAACTATCAATTTTGCAAAAGTGACTTAAAAAAAATTTCAGCCTCCTAGCTCCTTAATTTTTTGAGTTATCGTGCGGACGGTCGGAAGGGCGGACGTACATGGCCTAATCTTCTCAGAATTCGATTCTGATCCGATCCATATCTTTGACACTATATCTAGCTCGTCGTAATGGCAAATTTATTATACCGATAACATAGTTCATACGGATATAAAAACCCAGTTTGCTAAGTATATAGGTTAACTCCGCCCTAATAACTAAATTATTGAAACCTTGATTTTGTGGTCTAATTTATATACACATTGTAAACTTCTTTATATTGCTATGTGACTTAGGTTCATGTAAATGAAAATATAATGTATAATATAATTTGGATAGGATAAAATATAGAACAAAAAAATATTTTTTACTTACTGTAGGCATGAAGAAAAAAGGAACCACTTTATCTATAAAATCCAGTAAATTTAAAATACAATAAAAAAAAGTGGAAAAAACAAAATGCAGTAACAGTTTTTGTGCAATGCCATAAATTTTGTAAAACCATAAATTCATAAATTCCATTAATTATTACATAAATAAATTTCAACAGAGGTTTCTGTATGGACGCAGCCTTTCAAATATAATCGCACCCACTCAAAGTAATATCAGTAAATGTAGAAAGGTTGGCATATTATAACTTTGACCTCCACAATGTATTTAATGTGGTACACAGAAAAATTTTGTTTACATTCTTATTTGAATGTTGTGTAAGAGATAAAGAGTTCAAATCGTTTAAAAATTATTTTAGCAATAGAAGTCAGTAGTCTAGGGAATTTGCCATTAGTTTTCAATGGTTCTTCTTATACAAAAATATTTATAGGTTTTCCAACAGAACCATATAAGAAACTTGACAAAAAATAAAAAAAATTAAAACTGTAAGACCAGATGAACTTGTTTCAGATAATGCATATGAACTGAAGATTAAACAGTTTAAAACAAACTGAAATATGATGAGTATGACTAATATTAAAATTACATAATTACAAAACTAAAGAGATAAAATTATAGATACCAAAGTATTTAAAGACGTACATTTTTCAAGAGACAATAAAAACGGTTTAGAATTGTGACTTGCATCAAATTTTCCAAGTTTCCTTAGAAATCAAAAGTCAATTTCTTTGGTTTTAAGAGAATCCTATATAATTAATAAAAGTTGTTAGCAAATTTAAAATTATAATATTGGAGCTTGAATTTTGTTGTCATACTTATGATAGATAAACTTGAGCAGGTGTTCAAGTTATAGGTTTCTAAAAGAAAAAAATTTTCAACCAAAAGTTTGCAAAATATTGTTTTCACAAAACGGTAAATTTAAATACTAAATTGCAAAAAATAATTGTAATTTTTATATTTGATAAAGCTTCAAAAATTTACTGTCGTTGGACTTTTTTTCAGATTTAAAGAATATTAGACAGAACTGGACATATATAAACATTTGAAAATAAAGATTTTTTCAACTTTGGAGAGCTGTAACTATGAAGCTACGAAGCGCCTACATAAAAATAGTGTTCCACAATATTATTTTTAAAATTCCATTGCTCTATCTTTAACGGTGTAGAAGTTTTGACGTACGACGCACTCTATCCGTACAGACGTACGGACGGATAGAGTGAAACTAATAAGAAAATTTTTTAATATTTTTTTGAAAAATGTGCTTAAAAATTTGAAAACAAAAAAAAAAGTTATCAATACATAATCAAAGAAACCCTACACTAATAGTATACGTATAATTTTTTAAAGAGTAGTCAAAACTGGACTACTTTAACGATCCTTTTATACTCTTAAATTAAATTCTTTACATTTGTTTCATTAATGCTAAATGCTAGTACGAGTATTTTGAATTGGAATTAAAACCCGCGGGTTCCTTTTGAATTGGAATTAATATCCACACTATTTTTTTGTTATTAAAACAAAATAATGGAAGAATATAAATAAAATAATTATAAAGGACTTTAGAGTTGGTTACAAAATCGCGGTTTCAATAATTTGTTTTGCGGGGATTTGGCGTTGGTAGCACCCACTATTTAAAATTCTTTGATGTTAAAATAAGTATATGTTGTAATATGTATATATAAAATATAATTAGGAAGGATTTCAAGGTTGGTTGGTCAACCAACAACCAACCAACCAACCAGGATTTCAAAGTTAGATTTAAAATCAGCGTATTTGCTTTTTCCAGAAGATTTATGTATAATATATTTATATGAATATGCTAGATTATTAAATTAGGGAGGATTTTATGGTTAATTACAAAATCAAGATTGTCGTCTTTTCCGGAATATTTATATATATATATATTATGCATATTCGAAATTACGAGAGATTTTTATTTGGGTATAAGTAAAGTGATATCCAGTCAAATGAAATACAGATTCTCTATAGTAACCTTTGTATTATTCAGTGAGTTAATTAATTCTTTTTAAAATAGAATAAAGCTTACGATCTTGTGCAATTAAAGGAATTAAATCTTTTTTGAAAAGATTTAATTAATAAAAAATAAATTTTAAAAAATAAAAATAAAATTTTAATAAAAAAAAAGCCTCCGGGAGTTAATTCCAAAAATAAAGGAATTAAAGCCCGTGGGTTGAAAATTTAATTTTGCTGGTATACTGTCACTGTACCACAAAATTGTCCTGTCACTGTTTTTTCCTTAGAACGATGTGAAATTTGAATTGGATAATTTTTAATTATGAATATACTAGCAGTAATACCCTTATCCATAATTAGCCCTTATCCATTATCATTACAGATGGTAGTTAATATTTTAATTTTTATTACATTTAATTACATTTCATTCATTTTTTTTAGCAAATTGAATAAACAGAGCGAAAAATTAGAAACAATTCATTTACCAAAAATCTTTAAAGGAATCTATTGAGTACATAATTACGGCGAAGTGAGTTTTCACAATATATTATTCGTTAATACCGAAACATAAAATCGCATTTCAATTATAAAGGACCATAATGTAATATATATGTTTTCGCAAGTAATGTCACATCATGTTTTTATGAATTATCCTTTTAACACAATTTGAAAAATTTCACTCCGAAAAGTTTCACTCTGTCCGTCCGTCTGTTTACAAACCTTATACACTATTTAATAAAGAGTAATGAAATATTAACTATGCATAGGTCTCTTAAAAAAGCAATGTTGTAGAACAATTTGTTTATGTAGGCTCGTCGTTATAACTCCTACAACAGCTACAGGCCCTACAGCTCTTGAAAAAACTTCTTTTTAGATGCATACATTTCAGATTCTGTTTAACATATTTTTAATAAAAAAAACAGAATTGCTTTATACCTTTAAAAATCAACTAGAATTTTTTTACGTTTACTTTTTCTATTTATGTTTTCAAATTGATTGGCTAAAAATATGTGTAAAAACTGTATATGGATAAGAATGCAAGATTCCTGTTCATTAAATATGTATGTACTCATTTTTGATTGAATACTGTACTGAAATGTGAATATGTTTTCTAATTTAATTGATTATGTTTATAGTATTTTTAAATATACGTACATTATACATACTATATGTAGGGGAGATTGACTAACAGTGAGACAGTCGTTAAATTTTAAAAAGTAATTGACATAAACCCATTTTTTTCAATTAAACATCTGTTTCCATATATATACATTATATTTCAGTTTGGTTACGATCGTGCAGCGGTAAACATCATTTCGCAGCAGTCGAGAAAAAATTTGTATGATTGTATTTTTTATTGTTTTTTTTTTGAGTTTTTGTTTATGTATAGTCGAATATATAAGTATATTAACAATTAACATATATATATATTTTGAAAGGGCATTATATGCAGAACCTGATACAGAATTTATATAAAATAATGTATTGTTATGAAATTAAATTAATTTACGTAAAAATATATTACCTGACAAACAGTGAGACAAAGTCATAAGTCATAGAGTGAGATATTGTCTCACTGTTTATAATTTACCCACATATTTTTTTAAGTCCTAAATAATAATTTCGAAGCTTTCAAAGTTCAAATTATAGCCTTAACATCAAATATTTATTGTAATTACTTACAGCAATATGACCGAACCGACCGAGCTGCTAAGTCTTGCGGAATTGCTCACGAAACTCTTGCAAGATATGTTAAGAAATATAAGTCTAATAATTCAGCTATGATAGCACCAAATTAGGCTGCGAATAAAAGTTTTTCAGCAGAAGAAGAAATCGCCATTAAAAATTACAATATTAAATGTTCGCAAATTTTTATGGACTTAAAGAATGTCGCAAATTAGCTTGTCAAAGGACTATTATTAACAAAAAAAAAATTCTCGATAATTGGACTATAAATGATATTGCCGGACAACTGTGGTTCCGAAATTTTCGGCAAAGACATTCTGATATTTCCTTAAGAACGACTGAAGGATGCAGTCTTTCACGAGCAACTTCTTTTAATAAATTTTAGGAGCTTCTGCTCCTTAATTCTTATTTATAATATTCTTATATAATTCTTATTTAATAAATTTTAGGAGCTCCTGCTGGTACTTTAGGTTTAGCCAACTTATCTGGAATGATGAATTTTAAAGTAATGGAACATATTATAAACTTTTCTAGTAGCTCTGCCAAAAATCTAAGTTTGCTTATTATGAATAACCATGAAAGCAATATTAGATTACCAATTTTAGAACTAGCTAAAGCAAACGGAGTGACAATGTTGACTGTTCACCCACATTCAACCGGTAAATTACAGCCCCTTGATGTTGGTGTCTATAAACCTTTTAAAACAGCGTACAACTACTTCGGTCGATAACTACATGTTACAAAATCCTGGCAAAACTTTTACCATTTATAATGTAGCAGAATCTGTAGGTGTTGCATTTGAAAAAGCAATGACCCGGCAAACATAAAAATAACACTCGATAAAACTAGTATATTTCCATATGACTCGGATAAGTTTTCCGAAATCAATTTTATGTGTAGCAGCGTAACTGACCGAACATACCAAGATGATTCAAATAGCCATACTGTAATCATGACAAAGAGACTAAAAAATATCATTAAGGCCTGGTGCTGAAATGGGTTAATGAATCGTAACCAAACAACACAGTAAGCTTCTGTGGTAAAGAGCTACACTTTTATAAATTTTCAACTCAATTGGTCAAACCGTTTAAGCAAAGTAAATCAAAAACTTCACTGAGACCTGGTGCCGAAACGCGTTAATGGATCGTAACAAAATTAACCTAGTAAGCTTTTCTGCTAAACAGCAACAATTTTGCAAATTTCAAATCAATTGATTGAACCGTTAATGCACTTCGTTCGGCTCTCGTGCCCAAACGGGTTACCCGAACTTCATAAAAATTTGTCACAGGTTTTTTTTCAGACCATAAAACCACCATTTAAAATTGGACATAAATAAAATAATTATATATAATAATAAACATAAATTAAATAATTGGTCCGTTCTTTAGTACACCCCTAAAGCTAAGAAGAATATTTGTGCAAATTTTCAACTCAATCGGTCAAAGTTTAGGCAGGACAACGAAAAAACCAAAAAGCTTTAAAAAACTCTCGAACCGCAATGGGTTAATTAACCGAAACGCGATATAGTCTATAACTCCTTTCGGGGTCGTATAAATATTCCTGTAAAATTTGGTTGCAATCGGACCGGTGGTTTTTATGTTAATCTGGCCCAAACAAACAAACAAACAGAATTTATTCCTTATATATTATATGTACATAAAAAAGATAATACCTAGATCTAATTAAGGTAGAAAATAAAAAAATTTTAATTTTTTAAAATTTCAAAAATATATTTTTATTTAAAATAATTTTGTTTTTTTTTTTTTTTTTGTTTTGTTTTATATTTTCATAACTTGTTTTATTTTATTTTTTTTGGAATAAAATTAAAGCTAAATTTTGTTTATACATAATATAGATTTACCTAGAAAACTTAATAATAAAATTATTTTAATTAGGAACAAAAAAAACAAAAATATTTTTTATTTAAAAAAAATTAAAAAATTCTGTACACAATAAATTTTATTTTTAATGGCGCGAAATAAATTTTTTTTTAAATAAATTAATAATATTTTGCACTATTAGAAATTAATAAAGTTTTGCTTCTATAAAATTAAAAATGATTATATATATATATATATATATATATATATATATATAATATTTGATTACTAATTAACTTTTTGGTTCAAAAATAGACAGAAATTATAATCTATTATAAAATGTATGTATATAATATTGAAAAAAATAAATAAATTTTTAAATTTAATATTTTTAATATAAATTTATTTTAATATTATTATTATTTTTTTTTTATTTAGTTAAAAGTAAACTAACTCATCACTTTCCTTAAATTATATATTTACAAAAAACCATACATTTTGCGCCATATCTTCTTTAAATATATTATAAATTTAATAAATGCAATTTACATATTTACAAATTATATAATATAAATAATTGTAATATATTTTAAATATAATATTTATATAATATAATATATATATAGAAAGTTAAAATTAAAAAAACATTAAACATATTATATATGTATATGTATATATATATATGTTTACATGTATAACATTAATTTCGTAAGAAAAATAAATTTAATTTAATTTAAGAAAATATTTATATATATATACAAAACTTATATAATATTCAAATAAGATATATTTGAATTAGTTTTTATTTATATATATGTATATGTATATTGATTATTTTATTTATTTTTTTTTTTTTTTGGATTAGTTAATATTAATATAACTTTGTTTTTTTTTTTTATTATTCTTTAATTTATGTTGAAATTATATTTTATACATAAAATCTATGTTTATTTTAATTTTTTTGTTTTATTTTTTTTTTTTTATGTAATTTGGTTAAAATTTTAAATTCATAATTATTTTTTATAAAATATTATTGTAAATATATTATTTAAATTATGTACATATTCACATTTTATTTTTAATACATATTTTGATTTAATATAATATTAAAATTGTGTTATTTGTTTTTTTTTTTGTTTGGATTTAAATTGTATGGTATATTTATTTTTATTTATTTATTTACAATATTCAATTTAATATTATTGTACATATACATTATATCTGTTGTAGGTTGAACCTTTTTTTTATCAAAAGACATATTATTGCAAAAAAATATCTTTCATGAAAAATTATTGTTTCACAAAATAATTCGGTAAAAGTTCCGATTTAAGTGGGCATTTTGAAAAAAATATGTTTAGCAAAAAAGACGATTCGTATGCAACGAATCAATAATGTTTTACTTTTTAAATATAAATAAATATGGAAATCTGACAGTTCATATGCATAAACCGAAAAGTACGATATCTGGAAAAAAAATTTTTCGTGGTTAAATTTTCCCTAACAATGCCACCAATTATTAAGCCACGATATTAATTAAATCGTGCTTTTGTAACAAATCTTTTACAACCCACAGTAGAGTGAAACATAATATTGTAACGGTATTTTTAGGCGAAAGTTATAAATTCACAAAAAAAAACTAATTCAAACTGTAAAATCACACAATGTAAATGTGAAAAGACGTTATATCTTTAAGTTGTAATATTTCTGGAAAAAGTGAATCAATTTATTTCAACCAATATCTAATATTGTTATAAAATTAGTTAGAATTTAATTTCTGAACAAAGTTTAAATATCTGATTTTTCAAATTTTTTTTTATTTTTTTTTATTGCATTTCTCTGCCACATAAATGTGGGCAGGAAATTAGACAGCCTTTCCTGTTCAGGCGTGACTGTCAATGTCGTAAGGGGGAAAACTTTTACGATGTGATGTGGGATTCGAACCCACACTCTCTCGGTGTTTACAGCGTATTTTATATCTTACCCACTAGGCCACCGAGGCCCCATTTTTCCAATATAATATTCATATAATTTTTATTGTAATAATATGGCATTTTATGATATGAATTTTAGGTCAAATTTTCATTTTGTAAAATGTAGTAATTTACCGTTTGCTTTTTTGTAAAATTATTTAAAATGTCTTTTGATGTGTATCTGGTCACTCATATGTGTGTATATGTATAGTTAAGATATTTAATAGTAATAATTATAATATTCCATTTTAATTTAAAGTGAAGCATATTATGTACTTTCGTTTTTTTCAAAATTTTTGTACCTTTATAAAAGCATAATATGATATAATTATTAATGAATGAATTAATAAATTAATGAATTTATTATATAATATTAAATTAATTAATTAAATAATAAATTAATAATATAATAAATTCATTTAATTTCAGTTAAATACCGTTACGCAACTAATTGATATTAAGTTTTCATAAAAAATCATTTTTTTTTAATCATTATTATTATTATATGTATGTAAAAATGTTGGTATTATAACAGTCATAAGAAAAGATTTTGATAGGGTTTGAAATGATCAAAAATTGAATATCGGGTAAAGTGTGTTCTTAAAGTTATCAAGATTGTTGATTCTAACGGTTCACAAAAAGTTGTTTTTTTTTTTTTTAAATATGTTTCAACGAATTTTATATGTATAGGTAACATATGTATTGTAACACATATTAATTTTAAAATATTTCTTTTTCCTACAGATCCTGTTTACTTTTTTAGTCAACAGTTTAATGAACCGAGAAGTAACTACTTACCACAAAGTTTTTGATGGTTTCAATCCTTAGAGAACTTTTATTTTTAACTTTTATCAACACCTTTTCTTTTTGACTAGTCACAATTTAACATCTCGTACATATATTGACATTATTTTTTTAAGATTGTTTATTTTTTTTTTTTTTATACAATTAGTTGAGTCAGTATGTATCTTATATATTTTAATTTTGATACTGTTGTAATACATTATACTTATACTTTTAATAATGATGTGAAAAATTATGACGTCACTAATAAATATCTAGATTATTCATATATATGTATTGTTAATAAATTTTTATATAAATGCATATTTTTCTCTTTATTAAAATCTGTAGATATTTTCATATCTTGGCAGATAAAAAATAATTTAAATAAAATATATTAATATTAATAATAAAAATATTATGATGAATATATTGTCGAATGTATATAAATATATTTAAATATTATTTTTATATAATTTATGTTTCTTTTATACATATATTAATATATATATATATATATATATATATATATATATATATATATATATATTATATAATGTTTTATAATATTGTGTTTCTTTTGTACATAATTGGTTAATTTTAATTTTTTTTTTCATCAACAGTAATTATTGTACGAGTATATATTAATTTTTTTATTTTCTTCTTTTATATATAGACGATATTTTGTGTTTACTTTTTTGTTTTATTTAATTTTTAATTGACGTAGAAAAGAAAAGTATTAATTTTTTTGTTTTTAATTTTTATTTTTTTGAAAATTAACACACAAAATGTTTACTATGTATGGTATATTAAAAGAATTAACAAGCCCAATTATAATAAAGTTTTATTTTTTTTAATATGTCAAAATTATTAAAAAAAAAAAATGGAAAATAAATTTTTTGTTATGAAATTATTAAAAACAAAAATTAATAAAAGTTTTTTTTTTTTCTAAATATTTATTTATTTTAAGATTTTTAGGTTCGAATTTGGTTTCATATTTCATCAATTTCTATAAATGCGACTTTTTTTTTTTTTAATGTAAGAAATTGAGGGATGCTAATTTTATAATATGTAATTTATTAATTCGGTATAGCACCATTAATGATTCGAACCATTATACCAATGAGGTACAATATGCGATTGGACTTGCATTATACAAAATATGTAAATATTAAATAATATTATGTAATCTAAATGTTTTAACTAAATATTTATTTTTTACTTTTTTGAAACTTTTTATTTATACTTTGGATAAAATTGTTATTTTATTTATTTATTTTTTTTTATGTTATAATACATATATACATAAGCATATTATATATTATGTACTTTTAATATGAATTTCAACACCGAGCGTCTAGCTGCCATATCAAGGGTCTCAATGTGAATAAATTTCTCCATTTACATTTATTTATTTTATTTTTGAGTTTTTTTTTTATTTATTAATTTTTTTTCTTTTATTCTAAATTATTTAATTTTAGTATATTTTTTTGTTTTCGTTATTTATAATATATTGTTATTTATTGTTAAAATAAAATATAAGCAAAATAAATTAAGATAAAAATATTTAATTCATATCTAATTAATTAGTATATATATATATATATATATATATATATATAATTAATTAAAGTAATGCTCATACTATTATTATAACATACGCATATGTATAATCTCGTAAAATCATACATGTATATTAATTTGATGTACTGGTTAATGAAAAATATTAATTAATATTATATAGTTGCGGTATTTTTATTTATTTTAAAAGTCAGCAATTTGAGTTGAGCGAAATTAAGCAAGACAAAGTGTCTCATATAATACTATATATAAAATAAAATAAGTAGAAAATTAAGAAAATAATTACAAAAAAAAAAATAATCTTATATAAAAATTAGTAATACATTATTTTAAGTCACTAAATAGTGGCAGTAGTTTTAAGAAGTTACCGGTTTGTGATTGATTTATATTTATATATAAAAAAAAAATATTTTAATTTATAAAAAATTAAATACATATATAATAAAACAAAAAATAAGAATAATTTTTGAAAACTATTTTAATTATCACAAAACTTAATATTATATATATGTATGTAGCTTATAAAATAAAGTATTTGTATATACATATTTTTTTGTTTTTTTTTTTATTAGAAAAAGCGCCTAACTATTTATTTTAGTTTTATTAATATTTTTTTATATTATGTTAAAGTATTTTTTATATTTATATAGTTTTGTATAAATTTATTTTTTTATATAATTAAGTTTTTTATTTTATTAATTTTTTTTTTTTTTTTATTTGTTTTCTAACAAAAAGTTAAATTCATGTTTTATCAGTAATTAGTATATATATTTACAATAGTTTTTTTTAAAATTCTTTTTTTATTTTAAATATGTATATTTGTTTTTTTTTTAGGTTTTTTTTCAGATGCATTTTAAAGCTTTGCAGTAAATTTTTCAAATAAAGAAATTAATTTGTAAGCAATTATTAAAAAATAAATTTATATATAATATTATATATTTGTATTTGTATAAAAGAGCTGTCCATCATGTTTCTTTGTTTATGAGTTGTTTGAACAATATTTGTAATAATTAATGGAATATTAAAAAATAATAAACGCATTATTAATATATAAATATAACGTTATGTTATATTTATTATATTGATAATATATATATATATATATATATATATAATATGAATATCCATCTTTCGTGGAACAGATATCATTTTATTTAAAAAAGCATCTGATATAATTTTATTTATACAACAATAAAATATAAATTAAAATTTAATTTTTAGTCATATATAAAATTTTTGGGGTATATGATAGGTGGGGTTTTGAGTTTTAGAGTTAATAATAAAGTAAGTTTATAAATGAAGAAAATGAAAAAAAAAAAGAAATCTCAAAAAGATATAATATATTAATTAATAATTTATATCTTTATATATTAATAAGAAGAATATTTTTAATTAATAATATACAAATTATTGCAAAATTATATAAATTCATGTATTTTGTTCAAACATCTCATGTTATTATTTGTTTTATTGTTCTATTGCACTTTTTTTTTTTTTTTAAAAAGTATTAAAAATTAAAGATTAATGATTATTTGCAAAATTATATAAATGATTATTATAAATATTAAAAAAATAAAAAATAATATAATATAATTTAATTTTTTTTTTTATTATATTATTAACAATATTTTTTTTTTAATAATTAATTTTTATTTTTTTTTATTTATAAAATCACAACATTTAAGTGTTATATACTTCATAATATTTTTTCTTTTTATTTTGAAATTAATAATAATTACAATAAAAAAATGTTTTTAATTTTTCTTTCTTTTATATTTATTTTCAAATTTAATTTTATCAAAAACATGAATAATATTATATGAATTTTGTATAAGTAAGTATATAATGTTTGATAAATTTAATTTATGTATAAATATAAAATAAATTATTTATTTATCATCAATATTTTTCAATATTTCATACATTATTTTCCAATTTTAACTTTTAACAAAAAAAAAAAAAAAATATTAAAAAAAGAAATGTGTTTTTGGCACTTTTTATAAATAAAAATTAGAAATATAAATAAAAATAAAATATTTTTTTAGAAATTATCAAAAAAACGGATTTTAAAGAATAAATTTAAATTTATGTATATTATATGATTTCCAATATAATTGACTAATTAGTAATTGTTAATTTTATATTATTTCACTTTTTTAAAAAGCGTTATATATTTAAAAGAAAAAATTAATAAAAATAGTATAAAAAAAATTGTCGTTTTAATATATATATATATATATTAATTTATTAATTAATATTTAAGGCCAGTTAAAAAAAAAATATCTATTCTAATTAATATAAAGGCCTAATCATTTTAAAAAATTAATTAATGTTTTTTAAAATTTGAGTCTGAACAAAAATTAAATTTGTAGAGAAATGAATATAATAATATTTGTCACATATAGGTAGCTTACAATTTAGATAAAATATGTAAATTTATTTGAGCTGTAATGATTTTTAATTAAATTTATTTTATTAAAGTTTAAAAATAAATATGTTTTTTTTTTCCGTTTTTTTTTTTTGGTTTTCTTTCTTTTAAATTTTGAACTTTTAAATAAAATTAAATTTAAATTAATTGGATAACACTTTTTGAATGAAATTGAGCCCTCTACTAATATTGTAAAATTAATTATTAATTGAATATTTTTTATTTAAATATTTATAAATACATATAGAGATATATATGTATAAAATTTTAATTGTATTAAATGTTGAATAAAAATGATATTAATTAATCCTTTTAAGTTTTTAATGGTAGGCCATATACAAAATGAATTAAAATGTATTATTAATATACCAATTTGAAAGTTAAAATAAAAAAATTGAATTTTTTATATTTTGTTTTTAAGGATAAAAAATAATGATGATTTAATTTGTTTTTTTTTTTATTAATGTTTTTTTTATAAAATGATGGAAATAAATTTTTTTTTTTTTATTTTATTTTTTTTTTTGTTTTTATCTAAGTAATAAAGTCTTTGTACTCATTTTCATAAAGTAGTTACAGACTAAGAAGCATTTGTTTTTTTTTTTTGTTTAAAAAAGTTATATATAAGTATATATAAAGTAGTTATTAAAAAAAAAAGTTTTTTATCTCTTTTTGTTGTTTTTTTTCGAAGTATAAGTAAACAACAGAATTAAGATTTTATTAATAATATTCTGTTATATGCTTAAAGAAATTTATGCGAAAGAAAAGTATAATATGATTCTATTAATTAAAGTTAATTTTTTTTGTTTAGTTTTATTTGTAGTTTTAATAAATCTTTTTTATTTTTTTTATTTTGTTGTAATTAAAAAAATATATTTTTGTACATTTATTCACTTTTTTTTTTTTAAATGAATATTTTATTTCTTTTTAATAAGAAAAAAAAAAAAAAAAGAAACAAATATACCTACGTGTATAATTTTAATTTATATAGTTTATGTATGCGGCTTTTATTAAAATTATTAAAAATTAAAAGAATTTAAAAGGAAAATAATTTATTTTAATTAATATCACTAAATTATTATTTTTTTTAATTTTTTCTAATTATAATTAGCTAATACCGTTATGAAAAATTAATTAAAAAAAAAAAAGAAGAATAATGAACAAAAAAAAGGCTGAGATTAATTTTAAAAATTAATGATGTCCAAAAATTTTGTGCAGTTAAATTATGATGGGTTTGATAAACTTAAATATTATTTTATAACTAAAATTGGATTAATATTAACTCTCTATATGAATTACCAATTAATTGGTAAAAAGTAAGGGAAATTACTGTTAGGAAAATCTAATTTATGATTATATGTATTTGGAAAACATTCATTGTTTTTTTAATAGTTTTATATTATTATACTTTCATTTTGAAAACAAAAATGAAAAACTTTTGAAAAGTTGGACGGGTTTTAAATAAATTTGAATTTTTTTTTTTTTGAAAAGAAAAGGAATAAATAAAAGATTAAAAAATTTAATATTTACATTTTTATTGGACATTTATTAAAAAATAATAATTTATAAATTATAGTTGAATATATATTTTTTTTTGCAAATTTAATAATATATTTTTAAAAATTTTACAATTTAAATTTATATTTTTTTAAAATAAAAAGAAAAACTCAGCTCATTTATAAAAAATATTTTTTTACTTGAAACATAAAAAAAAAAGAATAGTTCAGTCTCTGTTTTTTTTTTTTTTTTTTATATGATTTATATATAATATTTTTATTTTAATTTATTATACATTTTATTTATTAAATAATTAAATAATGTTATTTAATATGTTATGTATATGTGTATATAAGTATATATAATGTATGAAAATTTTAAAAGTATAATTTAAAAAAAGAAAAAATAAAAATTCATGATAAATTATATATACATATCTATCTATATATATCATAATCTACAAGATTAGAATTTTTTTTAAAATTATATCTTGTCGCTGTAGCGTCAAATAATCAAAATTTTAGCATATTTTATTTATTAGGATATACCACTATGTATATGTAATTCAATTTTTTTTGTATTTATTTTATTAATTTATTTATTTTTTTTTCTATTTTTTGAAATATGAGTTTAAATATTTAATTTTTTAATATTCTATCCATTCTTTATATTTAATTTAATTAAAATCATTTTTTTTGTTTTTTTTTTTTCATTTGTTATTTTATTTCCTTTTTTAAGTAACTACATACTTCATAATATACTGTATTTTTATTTTGTATTTTTCCTACATAATGTGAATATATTTTTTATTTTTAGATTTTTGGGGAGCGATTATTTCTTATTTTTATTTATTTAATTTATTTTTATTTATTTTATTTTACTTCTATGTGAAATTTGAATTATTGTGTGTAATTTTTTTATAACTTTGTTTTATTGTTTTTTATTTTATATATATATATGAAATTTAATTATTTTTATAAATGAATATAGGTATATTATTATGATATATTTAAAAAAAAATTTTTTTTTTTTTAATTATTTAATAAATTTCTTTTTTTCCTGCATTTTATTTGTTTTTTTTTTTTTTTTATATTTATTTATTTATTCAATCTACTTATTTTCAATATTTGTTATATACATTTTTAATTTTGAAAATAGAAATAATAATAATATTAATAAAAAATTAATTTTTTTTAAATTTAAAAAAAAAAAAAAAAAAAAAAACACTCCATTTTGTGGCCGGCGATAACGTTATTTTTTTTTCTTTTTCACTGCAGCGAATTCTTTTTGTAATTTTACATAAATTTATCGTAAGTATATTTTAAATAAAAATTTTATTAATAGACTATAAAGAAATATAATACAATTACGATTTTATATTCAATAAATGGATTGAAAATGAAACAAATATATCAATTTAACAAAAAAAAAAAAAAAAGTTATTTAAAAAAAATAAGTATTAAATATCACTAATAATATTATAAGTCATTACTTTCGTCGGAATCTTTTTAATGATAGGTAATTTTTTTTTAAAAACCTTTTATTCTGATATTGCAACAATGCACTCTATATTTTACATTTTTTAATATATTTTTAAATTTTCATTTTAAAAATTTGCTACAATGAATATTAAAAAGAGTGCAAAATATATACATTTTTAGTTTTAAAAAGTCAGAAAGTGCTTTTAATATTGAACTATAAGGTTATAAAACCTCAAAAAAAAAAAAAAAAATTTTGATTAACTAAATTAAATATACAATATCTTAATTTGATAATATTAATATTAAATTAATAGTAATAAGATAATTTAATTTAATAGTAAAAGTCTCAAAAATTGTTAGCTTTAAATTAATATTTTAGAAAAGTTATTATAGTGTTAATTTTTTTTTTTTTTTTTTGTGTTATATTTTTATTATACTTTTCATAATTTCATAAAAGGTTATATTTAATATTATGGTGTTAATATTGATGATAATTTGTTTATTCATTTATTAATTTATTAATTTTTTTTTTTTTTTTTAATTATATATAAATAAATTTTTTAATTAAAGAAAATTTGTTTTAAACTAACCTATTTTTATTTAGTTTATGATTTTGTTTGACGTTTTAATTTGTCTAATTCATTAACTAAACTTTCTTCATTTGTTACAAAACGTTTGTGTTTTTTTGAGTCCTGTAAATAAAAAATTATAAAAAAATATTACTAAAATTTTTCAATATTTAAATTAATATGATATTAATAATTAATAAGAAAAAAAATTAATAAATTATGATTTTTTTGTTACCTGATCTAAATGATTTTCCATTGATATTAATTGTTTAATTGTTTGATAGATGGCATCAGAATTTTTATTTGATTGTTTTTGTAATTTATTATTATTATGTAATTTATTTGATGAATCTGTTGATGGTGATTCATTTTGAAGATACTGTTGTTGTTGTTGTTCTTTTATAATTGGTTTAGTTTCACTATTTATTAAACTTAAAATTGGTTTAGAAAAGATATGCTGTGAAATACTTGCTGGTCTTGGTAATACAACTTCTTTTTGACCCAAAAATTTATTATTTATTGTAGTTGGTACAATTGTTGTAGTTGTATAAGTTATTTTTGATGAACTGGTTGTTAATTTTTTATTAAAATTTGGTGATAATGTTGTTTTTGTTTTTAATTCAGTATTTTTGAATGTTGGCGATACTACTGTTGTCTTTGATGATAAAGATTTTGAATCAATAAATTTAATTTTTTGTGGTTTACGATCGTTAAATGCTTTAATTAAATCAACTGTTCTTTTTGGAGTTATTTCGTATTTTGTATCAAAATCAATATTAGAACGATCATTACTTCTTTTACGATCCCAACTAATCCATGCACCATCATCTTCATAATATTCTTCAGGTTCATCGTATTGTGGTACAGATGAATAAGAAGATTTTTCTGAATTTGAATTTGATGATTGTTGTGGTGTATACCATTCATCAGAATCTTCAACTTGTTCTTGTTCGACAGGTTCAATATATTTTGTTTGTGGTTTATAATCATAATTTGTATTTGATTTAAGTACAGAATTAGCCAAATTTTCTGGTTTAAGTGATTTTTGATCTTTTTGTAAGGAAGGTGTATCATAATTATATGATGATGATGATAATGATGATAATTTTGGTTTAATTATTTTATATGATTCTTCTTCTTTTGGTAAAATATGAGAATTTTGTTGATTTTGTTTAGAATATTTTGCTAAATTTTTAAGTTGCCTTACATCTTCATCGTCAACTTCATTTAATTTATTTTGATATTGTTGACGTTGTTGTTGTTCTTGTAAAATTTGTTGTTGTTGATTAGCTTGAATTTTTTCAAATTTTTTTCGTTCTAAAACATTATTTGGTTCAATTGGTTGTGGTGTTTCATATTCATAATCACCAATTTCTGAATAATCATCATATTCAGCTTCAGGTTCATTATTATAAACAGCATATTGATCTCTTTGCATATAATCATCATTATTTTCTTCTTCATTTAATTGTCTTTCACGTTCTTGTTGTTCAAGTTGTCGATTATATGCAATTAAATTTCTTAAGAAATTATTTGTTAATTCATCTTGTCTAGTTCCACCAGTTTGATACCAATTTTCTTTACCAAAATATGCTGGTTGATCTTGTAAAACTTGTCTATGTTGAATACGTTCATCTTCATGTAACATTTCTTCATGTAAATCATCAAAAGGATTTGAAGTAATTTCATGATCTTCAAAATAACTATATCTGGGTGCTGGTGCATAGTAATATGGTTTTGGTTTATAATCACCATGATATGTTGGTAATCCATATGAATGGTATTCATGTAAATGTGGATAATAATAATAATTATTGTTATTATCAGTTAAATAACCATTATTATTAGTATTAGTTGGATAATTTGTTAATGAAAATGGTAAAGAACCATACGAAGATAATTGATTTGAACCTGTTGACGAACCTGTTGATGATGATGATGATGATGATGACAGAATTGGTTGGTTATCGTAATATGAATTTAATTGATACGGATATGATTGACTAGCTGGCATTATAGATGATGATGATGCTGTTCGATGATATCGTTTTTGTCCATATATTGGATATGATAATGGTTGTCCAGGATTTATAGATAATAATAATAATACAACCGTTGCTAAAGATTTCATTTTTAAAACTGTTATTTATATTATATTTTCTGTAGCAAACTAACGTAAAATTTTATTTTTGTAAAATACTGATGATTTTCTTGACCTAAATAAATATTACAACAAAAAAAAAAAAAAATTTCTTTTAATATATAATTTTATATAATTATATAAATTGTATATAATTATTAAAAATACACACATATTTATAAATACAGGTAAATTCATTTTTTTTTTATACCTATGAAAGTTTTATAGTTAAAAAGATAAGAAAAAAAAAAAACAAAATATAAAAATCATTGAAAATTGGGTCACCTAATTTTGATGCATTTACCATTAAAATAAAAGAAAATTTAATAAAAATTTCAAAATTCTTATACATATATGTATGCCTGCTTCTTTTGAAAATACATTAATAACATTTATATAAAGATTTATACATATAAAATATATTATACTTATTTATAAATGTTAGACATATTTTTTTTGTTTTTTTTTCTTTTTAAATTACGAATGTAATGTTTTTCTTACAAGTAATGTACTCTAGTGCAATTTTAATCGATATTTTATTTTACCACCTACTTTTAAATTGGTACATTTTAGTAAACTAAAAAGTCTAAATTGAAAGGATATAATTAATAAATGTTAACGGTAGTATTATGTATGTTTTATGTATGCGTGGATATGTTGTAGTATATTAAAAATGTAAATTTTTAAATGATAGTTGTTTTTTTATTTTATGTTTTTCGTTTTTTCTAAATTTATTAAATGAATATTTAATTATATGTACTCAAATGTATAGGTATTATGTATTTGAATTTATGTATATTATATATTTAAAATCAAAATGTATTTTTTATTGACCTAAATTTCAACAGGTTTTTTTTTTTTTTTTGTTCTGAATAATAATAAATTGTTTAGTTTTTTTTTTTTTTAATACTATATACGTATATATTATACAGGTTATATATAAATTTTGTAATAGAATATATAGTTAGTTTTGATATTTATATACAGTTGTATAATATATACATGGTCTGTCCTAGTATATTATAATATATAGTAGCTGATAACAGTATATTGAGATATTGAGATATTGTTTTTTTTTTTTTTTTTGTATCGTAACAGTCGTTAGGCCAAACGCTTAAAGAATTTTTATGCCCTACTTTCACCGGATTATATGCTTTTTTTTTTTTTGTTTTTCATAAATAAAATATTTATGTGCATATATATGTAGGTAAATTTAGAGTATATAAAAATGCTAAATTCACTTTCTTTTCATGCAATTTTTTTTTGCAATTTATATGATAAATTGGAAAGTGGAAAATAGAACAAAATATAAATTTTGTAAAGACACTTAAAAAGATAAATTGAAATTCCGCAAAAAAAAAAAAAAGAATATTATAATTATTTTTTTTTTAGTTGAATTTTAAAAGTTTAAAAATAAATTGGTTGAATTTTTTTGTTTTCTTTAAAGTTTTTTTTTTTAACTTTTTTTTTATTTTTAGATTTTGATTGGTATGAACATATAATTAAATTTTATATATATAAAACTTCAATTATGTATTTTGTATCTTATACTGTATATGTATAGTTGGTAAATTTAAAATAATTCTATTTTAGTTTTATTGCAGTTAATATTAAAATTAAAATTTAACTATCATATGTATATATTTAGTTATGTATGTATTATATATATCTGTATATATAATTTATTTTTAAAAATAAAAAATTCAATAAATTAAATTTGGTTGCCAACTAGGATCAGGATTTCCTTTTTTTTTTTTTTTTTAATTGGAGCTCTACTAAATACGAATACATATTTAGAAATAAAAGTTTTTAAAAATTTTTTTTTTTTTATATGAAATTTTTATTCATAATATATAATTTTTTAATATTATTTTTTGGCTTATATTATGTAGACAAAAAGTTTAAAACAAAAAGAAAGAAAGAATATTTTTTTTTTTTTTCTGGGGTATAAAATATTAAATTGGCAAATAGCCTAAGATCTTTTTTTTAAAATTAATTTATAGAATTAATTAATTTTTTCTTGAATTAATTTATAGAATATATTGTGTGAATTATTTCAAATTAATAATTAAAAGAAAACGTAATTGATTTTATTTGTAATATATATAAGATTTAAATTTATAGAAAATTTATTCCATTATAAATGACTATTTTTTTAAGCATTTAATTAATTAAATAATTTAAGCAATATAATTAAATTAATAAGATCATGTTAAAATATTGTTTTTTTTTTGTATATTAAATAAATTTAAAATAAACATTATTACAAAAAAAAAAAAAACAAACCGAAGAAAAACGTATTATTAAAATTTTATCATACGCGTATAATATTCATCAAAAATTACTTATTATAATAAAAATAATATATGGTATATGGTATAAAAAAAAAAGATTACAGAAAAAAAAAGAAAAAAAAAATAAATAAATGATATCTATTTTTTTATTACTGAAATTCAGAGAAGAAGAATGAAATAAAATAAAAGTAGTAATACAATATAGAATAAAAGTCCTTCAGAATTACAAATATTTTCTACTTTAAGTAGAGAAAAAATATAAAAATGTCAAAGTTCGTTTTGAACCCGGATATCAAGGGATGTAGTAGATAATTTTACAACTATTTAATAATATTCTATTTTATTTTATTTTTGTAATATGTACAATGAATGAATTAAATAGTGCGAAACAACTGACTGTGTTATACTTTAAACGAGGTCAATTTTGAGAAATAATTTATATTTTAATAAAAAAAAAAATGTAATAATAATATTAAAAGATTAAAAGTATATTTATAATGATGTATTTTAAGCTTGAAATAGTTTTATTTAAATATAATTATTAATAATAATATAAAAAAAAAAAAAATACAAATATATAAATTTATATTATATAAATAAATATTATTATATATATACATATCTATATATTAATAAATGTACTTACTTTTTACAAACTAAATAGAATAAAAATAAATGTTTATTCAAATTATTTGAAATTCATCTATATATATAGTTTATAATCCATAAAATATATAAGTTTTTGTTTTTTTATTAATTGTATAATTAATAAAAAATATTAATGAATTGTTAGTTGAAATTTATATCCAATATTCTTTTAAATTGGTGTTTTAAAATCAACTTAAATGTTTTAATTTTTTTTTTAATTAGTATATTTTGTATAATGTCCACACTTTTGTTTTTTTTTTTTTTAATCTTTTTCAAATTTAAACAATTACTTTTAAAGCATATTTTACTATTGAATTTTTTTTTATATTTAATAATTATTGTTTTAGTTTTTAATTTTTAAAAAATTTTTAACATTATTATAGGCCAAATTAATAAATATATTAATAATTATGTTTTGTTTTTATTATTATTAGGTATTATTATCATAAATATTTTTTTTTCACTTGTTTTGTTTTTTCTTTTTTGTAATTTATATTAATAAAAATATAAATATAAGATCAATTTTATGAATGTTAAATTTAACTCTTTTTTTTTTTTTTTTTTTTTTTTTTAAATATATCGTTTTCGTTTTGTTTTAAAAAGAAAATAATTGAATATATTATATATATATGAATAAAAAGTTACATACAGTTTCATACACTAAATAATTAACACTTAAATTTAAATGTTTTTTCTTTTCTTTTTTTTTTTTGTTTTATTTTATATCATTTAATAAATGTATTTATACTCTTTTTATTTTTATTAATTTATTTTTTTATTATAAATAATAGATATATTTTTTTAATGTATTATGTTTTGTGAGTATGTATATATATATATGACTCGTTATATAGTTATAATGAGTTAAGTTCTCTTTTCTTTTTCAATTTTTAAAATTTAAAATATTTTATTTTTTTTTTTTTTATAATTTTTCTTTCACTTTTCTAATCTGAACGTTTCGATGGTCGCGTAAAGAAAAAGCGTTGGATAAAGTTTTCTGGTCCTTTTATAGATTTTCTTCATTCAGTAAATTTTTTCCATTTCTTATATTAAGTTGAATATATATAAAATATATATTTATGTTGGTATATTGTATATATACATAAAATGTATTACTTATTTTCAATTTCATTCATCTATTCTGTCAAGTAAGCTACATTAGTTTTTATTTTATTTTATTTTTTTTTGTTTAATTCTTTTTATGTGACTTGGAAAATAATATTTACATCACAAATACATACATAGATACAAATATACATATGTATTAATACAAATTATAAGCACAAAAAAAAAAGGCAATGTATTATTTTTTATACATATTAAAGAAAATCCTTTTGTGTAGGTATAATGTACTCGTATATTATTGTTAATTTTATTAGACGTATGTATATTATACTTATACATAGAAATACACAATGTAGAACATATAGAAGAGAAAAGTTTATAAAGTTTATATGGATGAATTTTATGCATGTTGTATATATAAATCAAAATGTTTAACTAAAGATCGCCCACACGTTTTGAATGAATCACCCTCCTACGTCTTGACAACCGTAATTTGTCCTGGAAATTTTTTTATGTAGTTTTTATTTCGATATACATATATACAATTTTACGTTTTTCATTTATTTTTTTTTATTTTTTTTTTTGTTTTTTATTCTTAAAAGCTATTTATTTTCTGTGATGATGTGGAAAACATTGTAAATGGAAAGAAAATTATTTTAAAATTCTATTTTTTAAAATGTATATACATATACTATATGATTGTGACGATTTTTTTTTTATCAATATTTACCATAGAGTCATTTGTTTTTATTTTAATAAATATTAGAATTATTAAAAAACTTCGAAATTCTGTTGTATATATTTATTTGATCAGAACGTTCTTAATTAAGCCCATCTTAAAATTAATAAAAAATTATAAGTTGTTATAGAGTTCTTAATACGAAGATTCAAATAGTACAAATTCTCGATTAGCGGTAACTATATGAAACTATCAAAACACAGTGGTTTAAACTAGTAATACTAAACTTATAGTATAGGATATCCTGCAATCTTTCTATATATTTATAGGAAATCCCTAAAAATTCCTTTGTATTAAAGAAGTTTATAAAGATTTGATTTTTTTTTTTTTTTTTATATAGAAAATGTAGCTCAAATAAAGATATTACATATACATAGGTATTAAAATTAAGTATGCGTATACAAATTGTATTTTAATTAAAACATAAATATGGAGCTCTGATTTTTTGTTTTGAAAAAAGAAAAATATTTTATTTAAAAGTTTTTATTTGTTTTATTCTTGTTATACATGTTTTTGTTTAGGTTGAATAATATTCTGATCAAATTATTATTGTTTAATAAGTAGGTGTCAGTTCATTTTATATATAGTAGTTGGGGTAGTTTGTTTTTTAATTTGTTTGGATTTTGCGTGGCTGAAAATTGTTTTTCTATATTTTATTCTATGTGAAGTCTATAATACGCGTGTTATATATAAAGTTTTTATTTTCTTTTTTTCTTCTTAATTCTTGTCTTTCAAAAATATTACATGTATTATTATATTCTATATATAATATGAATGTATAAATGTGTATGCATATTGTTTGCGTGGATAAAAATGTATCTGAACTCTGAATTTATTTTTAGTTTCTACTTAAGTTTTGTTTTGTTTTTTGATTGTTGTTTCTATTGAAAAGAAAAAAGTAAAAAAAGCTTTCTAGGATGCAGTTTTTTAAAAATCGTATTATATTTGATAAATAGTAAATATGGTGGGTATATATATATACATATATAGTTAATTGTATACGTAGTGGGCTTTATAAATTAAGTTTAGTTTTTGTTGTAATTTTTTTTTTTTTTTTTAATTCTATGAAACCTTTTAACATGTTTTTATTTTTTTTTTCTTTATTTTTTAATTTAAATGTAATTACTGTCATTAGATATATTTAATACTTAGAAAAATTTTTATTTACATTCAAATGATTTATAACATTAAATTATCTTTATAAAACTTTTACTCTATCTTCAATTTAATTAAATGAATAATACGAATTCAAGTTAAAACAATGATATGTAAAAAAAAAGAAAAAAGAATGATTTATTAATGTTTGTTTTATGACGAAGGTATATTGTATATATATACTTAAAGTCTAAAAGTCGATAAAAAAAAAACTATACAAAAATGTAAAATAACCGAAAATGTTACAGACAATGTTTTAATATCCTTACAATAAAAATTTTATTTTTGTATAACATACAATTTTATGAAAGATATATAATATATAAATATATGTACATATATAACATGTATAAGTTTATTTTTTATAATATATATGTACATAAACATTTATACTGAAAAATTGATGCTTTTTTTATTTTTCTTTTGTATCGTAATAGGGTTATTGCGTGGGTGCAGCTTTAATGAAATTTGTGTTTTGTCGTCATATTTGCGTTTCTTAAGGATTTCATGTTACAAATATATTTGTTTGTATATGTGTTGTATAATATCATAAATATATATAAGTAAGTATATAAATTTTATGCATATAACTTAAATAAAAATAATGTACATGAACAAAATAGGAAAATAACTTTTATATAAAGCTCTGAAAAAAAAAAAAAAATTAAATTTTTTTTATTAATTCTGTGGCTAAAAGGCATTACTGTTTATTTTAAAATACGAAATTTATGCCTTATACGAGCAAATATGCTAGATAAGATAGATAGAGCTAGATAGAGATAAATAAATGAATAAATATATAAATTTTAATCTATTTTGGAAATTTTGTTTTTAATTAAAATATTTTTGTACAAAATAAAAAGTTATAAATCAAAAGAATTTTATTTTGATTACGAAAGTATAATGTAGGGTGGCTATTTCTTTTATATTTGGACTTATACGATTATGATTTTTTACCACAGAATTTCTTTTTGTAGAAGTTTTTTTTATTTTTTTTGTTGTTATAGTTGTTTTTCTAATGAAAAAATTTTATTAAGTTGATTCACAGTGTTGAACATATTATTATACATGATGGAAAATTTAGAAAATGTTGAGGTTGACACATCAGTCAATTCAAGTGAATTTTAAAATAATTGCGTTTTTCTTTTTTGTTTTTTGTTTTATTTTTAATTTTTTTTTTTTTTTATTCAAAATTCTTCGGTTGTACTTAATTAGTTTTAGAAAGAATGTTTTGCTTTTTGTTTTTTTTTTTATTTTTTTTACTGCGAATGTTTTTTTTTTTGTTCCTGTACAAGTTGGGTTTATTTCTACAATAATTTTAATAATATAAATTTTTAATGTTTCCAGAAAAATAGAATTCATGTGGAATTCATTTTATTTTCTTCTTTTTAACTTTTATTAAAAAAAAATTTCTTAGTATTTTTGGAAGAGGAATTATATTTTAATGTGGTCTATAATAAATTAAATTCTTTGTAATTTATTCGTTTTTTTTTTAAATTGATTCCTAGTTTTTTTTATATATATGAACATTTATTGTGTATCTCTTGATTAAATTTTCCTAATAAAATATTTTATTTTATTTTCTTTTAATATTTTCCTGTTGTAATTTTACCCGTGTTGTTTTGAGGTGATGGAAAATATTTAAACTTAATATTACTTTCTAATCCAATATGTAGTAATTAAGATACCGGTCTTTCGTAAGAAAAGCCTCGGGTTTAAACGCCAATTGGATCATATCGATTAATAAAGAAATAATATAAATTTCTATTATTTCTTATATACTAATATATAATTAGTATATAATGTAATTAAATAGAAATTTAGTATAAGTATATAATAATTAATATCATATTGTAACACATAATAAAACATAATGTATAAAAAAATAAAATAATTCTTTTATAAGATAATAGATGGCGCATAAAAAATAAAAATATTTACGTTTCATAGATTTGTATAATAGTTATACATAGTATAGTAATCAACGACTTAGTGAAATTAATGTTTTCAGAAAACTGAATCTTAGTAAAATATGAATAATAAATGGTTTACGTTTAGTGGATGCCCTATGCTTATAATAGAAGTGAAAATGAAGAAAAAAAGAAAAAAATTACTGTCTTCGAAAATAATTAAGAATAAAATTTGTTATGAGAATTATTTTTTTTAGAATAAATTTAATTTAGTAAATTTGTAAAATTGTAATTAATAAAACAAATTAATATTTTTGCTTATTACAAAATTGGAAATTAATTTTAAATTCCTTATGCTTTTTTAATTAATTTTAAAAAAGAAGAAAAATTAATTTTAGAGAAGAAGAAAACGAAGAAGTTTTTTTTTTATGTAGGTACATTTAAATTCATTTAAGAATATTTTAACTAAGTTTTTTTTTTGTTCTTAAATAATATATTAATTCATTAATTTTTATTAAAAAATTAATGATTAAATTATTTTTTTTATATAAAAAAAAAGAAAAGATTTAATTATTTTCATTAATGCTGCATTAAAGGAATTTTTTTTCCATTTTATATTAAATCAAAGATATTTTATATAAATTTTACACCTACGGAAAACAATAATAATTAAAAAGAAAAAAAAAAGGAAAAAAAGATAAAATAATAAGAAAGAACCTGTCTTTTGTATACCATGACAATTTTGTACAATATAATATATTACACCTACATATTTTGCACTAAAGGTTTTTTTTTTATTATAAATTTCATTTTTTATTTTTATTTTCTTTTTTTTTTTTATACGACACAAAAGAGCTTTTGTATAATTTCATATACATACCTTAAATATTTTGTTATACATTTAAAAGTAAATATTTTCCTTTTTTCCTTTTTTGTTTTTTTTTGATAATAGTTCATTTATGATATCCTATATATTCTTATACAACCACTACATTAAAAAAAAATATTTGGTTACTTATGAATAAAAGCTTAAAACTTTGCATTATTTTTTATCTTTACGTTGAGAATACACATATACATTAGCGAAAATTCATTAAAAACATCAATGGAAAATAGTATTAGTGAATTTGTGTCAGACGCGTTAATGTGTATATATATGGTATAACAAGAAGGGAAAAAATTAACAGAAATTATTAAAATAAAACAAAAATGTTTGTATAAATATAATTTAAACTATCTGTTTTTTTTTTTTTATATAAATGTATTAGTATGTGTATTTTTTATAAAATAATATTATTCATATACATATATAATTTTAGTATAATGTATATAAAGTGTGAAATTATATTTAAATGTTTTCCTTGTGCTTCTGCTTTGTTCTAAAAATAGATTTTTCCACAGTTATTTTGTTTTTTCTTTTATTTTTTCTTTATCTTGTTGTTCGTTTTTTTTTTTTTTTTTTTGTTTTGTTTTACTTCTTTCTTTATTTCTATTCATTCATCCATCATTGTCCTTTCTGGTTTCTTTTATTTCTATTTTTTCTATATTAAAATCAGACTGTTGAGATTTTTATAAAGTTAATAATATTCATCAACACAATATGGATATACATATATTAATATATGTATAAATGTATAAATGTATGTGTATATGCAAATTTAATATAATATGTAAAAGTATTATCCTTATTAAATTTTTCCATGTACAAGAGTTTATATATGGTTATAATAAACAAAAAAAAAACAAAAAACGAAAATCAAAATTAAAAGAAATCATAGATGGGGTAAAGTGGGTGAATTTTGTTTATTTCATTGCAAGCCTAAATTTTCCGGTGTAATTAATAAAACACAAAAAAATATTCGAATTTCCTTTAATTTTTATTAGATTTCTTTGTTTTATTGTTGATGCTGTTTCTGTTTTTATTTTTTTTATTTTTTATTTCCTACTTATCCTAAAAAAGGAAATTAAACCATCGAATAATAATAATAATAATAATAATAATAAATAAATAAATAAATACATGAATAAATAAATAAATAAATAAGTAAATAAACAAGAATAATGATTACATGTAATAATATTGTAGGTATATATATATAATTTTGTTTTTAATATGATTTGATAATTACGTTTTTTTGGTTACTTACTTACTTACATGATATTTTATTTTTTTAGTACGTAACAAAATACTAAAAACAAAACAAAAAAAAAAAAAAAATTTTTGGCTCCTAAAATCTTTTTCTTACTTAACATTAAAATTTAAATATTTTGTTTTTTTTTTTGTCATATTACATACTTTAATTTTTTCTTCATACATACATATATATGTAAGTAACAAAACATTAGAAATTTTTATAAGGATATTTTTATCTGTTTAATATTATTTTTTCACTTCATATTAACTACTTGGTCATTATTTAGACAGTAACTGTCATCAATATAAATATTATATATATATATTATGTATGTATATATTATATATTAAAATATATATTTCAAAATATAATAATATGTATACAAACATTCGTACATTTGATTCTTATACAATATAATAATAATATTATATATATATATATATGTATATATATTTTTTTTAACAAATAATCCTTTCATAAATAACACGACTTCCAGCAGGTTTTATTATCCTGACTATAAAAATAAAATAATGAAAAAAAAAAAAAAAAGTAAATATCATATAAAAAGTAAAAAATTACAAAAAAAATCGAATTGAAAAAAAAAATCGAATTTCTGGGATGACGTAAATGACGATTGTACAGCATGCGCTATCAAATTCTCAATTTGTATACGATGGAGGGATCTAATTAATATATACAACTATATATAGATTATTTTTTATATATATACACAAGTATATATATATACAAGTATATTTATTCCATACAAAAATAACATATACATTTATACGGAAAATTTAGTATACTTAGTATATACTTATAAATAGTATACTTAATAGAATATTGTTAGTGTTATTTTCCCCACTAATCTCTTCTATATCAACTCTCTTCACTATATATGTATATACACCAACGTGTATTGTTATTATTGTCGGTGTTTTATTTTTTAATTTTTTTTTTGCTTTTTCTTTGACGCCAACAACTTTACCGCACTGAACTCTTTTGACATCCCTAGTTTAAAAAATTTCATTGAGAAAAGTGCGGTTAAATGAAAAGTATCATTGTTCCGTAATATAATATGCTACATATAATATATATACCACAATAATTTTCAATATATATATAAAAAAAAAAAAATAAAACATTTTCTAAACATATACATACAACATAAAAATTTATTTGTTTGTGTAGGATATAAAATGAAAGAAAATTTGAAACAGAACAGAACAGAAAAGAAAAACAAGTAAAAAGAAACAAAACAGGAAAAACTGTTTTTTTTTTTCTAAAACAATTTTTTTTTTTTTTAGTACAAAAATATTTTGAATGGTATATAAATAGCTCCGGGAAATTAAAGGATGGTAAGTTTTTTTTTTTTATAGTGTTTTTTTGTTCTTTGATTTTTCTAGGACGAAAGGAATGATGTGAAGTGGTGCTGTGAATTTTACTTTGGTGGTGTGTGCTTATTTTTGGTTTTTAATTTCCTTTTTGTTTCTTTATTTAAGATTGCGATAAAAGTACTCACAATCATACCATGTTTTTTTTTTCTCTCTTCCATCTGAATGAAATATTGATTCTAAAATGAAAAAAAAAAAAAGGATTTTCTTTTTCGCACTTAGACTTACAATGGGGATAAATGTTAAAATAATTTTTTTTTTGGTTTGGTTTTTTTTTTTTTTTTTTTTTTTTTAATAGAAACTCAATTTTAAGAAAGTCCACAAATTTGGCGATGATGATAGTTTGATGAATGTTATGCTTGAAGAAAATTAATTTTTAGAAAAAACAAAAAAAACTATTGCATGTTGAATAATATAAATGCATTATATTTTTTAGTTTTTTTTTTGTTTTTTTTTTATTCCTTATACTATGAAATTGGCAACAATTTTTCTAGACTTCCGTCTCCAAAATATTTTAGTTTTATTTTATAAATGAATAAAAATTAGGGGTGGGTAATTTTATTTTCATTGATAAAAATTGTTTGAAGTTTTTTTTTTTTTGCTAATTTTTTTTGAAGAAAATTTTATAAAATTAGATTAATATATATTAAATGGTATATGTATGTATATATTTTATTGTATTATAGAAATAAAGGATTTTATAAATAATTTTCTTTTATGTATGTTTATGTATGAAAGTATGTATGTTTTAAAAAAAAAAAAATTGAAATCAAAATAATTAATGAATTAAAATGTTTTATAAAATCAATGAAATTGTATAAATGTTAAATACAGAGTGAAGTTAATTCATATTATAAAAAGTATATACAAAAGCACAGTTTTAATGAAAATTATTTATATTTTTTTAGAGAAACCATTTAGTTATGACTCTAAGGTCATTTAATAATATTTAACATGCTGTAAATTAATATATTATAAACTTTAATTTACATAAGTATACAAATAATACAAAAATTTTAATATGATAATAGAATTTCTTTATTATATTGAGGCCTTATATTTAATTGTATATAAGTTAAATATAGACTGGAAGTGAAACAAAATGAAGAAATAATTTGGTAAAACGAATAAAAAGAGAAAGAAAACAAAAAAACGAATAGTAATATTTTTGAAAATACAGTATAATTGTATTATTTTATTATTTAATTTATAATTAAAATAAAATTTATATTAAATTCTATTTATATTAAAAAGAAAAAAAAAAAAAACTATTATACGAGTATTACTCGTAAAATTTTAAATGAAAATTTTTTTTTTTTAACTTAAGATTTCATAAAATCCCACAATTTAATGGTATTGAATGATAAATGCATTTTTACTACTATACCATATTATAAAATGCACCAGAGAGGCACCAGTCAGTATAATATTAATCCTTAAAAAAAAAAAAAAAAAAAAAAACGAAACCTAAATAAAATAGTATTTATTTGTTATTGCAATTTAATTCAATTTTGTTTTTGTGCGTCGAATTTTTTTGGCACCATACAATTTATATACGTATATTAATGTTATTTTTTCTTATTTTTGTGTTTTTTTTTTATTTGATTTTTCTATAAGTTTTTTTATAAGTTTAAAAATAGAAAGATGAAAAACAAAAATTAATGAAAGAAATAAGCAGTAACGTAAAAATTTAATGTTACTTTTTAAGGAGTTTTTTTTTTTTTGTGTATTCAACATGACTTTTGTATTTAACTTCCGTATTTATATATGTTTACGAGGAAAATAAAAAGTGATGTATTCTATATAAGATGTAAAAGTATATTTATATATTTATATGTACAGATATGCATTTGTTATGTTTAAATAATTTTCATTTATTCGGTTATTTTGATCGATCATAGAATTTTTAAACTGAACTAAAGTTTAAATATCAAAAATAAAATTGAAAATACAATAATAAAATATAAAAAAAAATAATCAATATTTAAAGATAAAATCTTTGCAAATAGGTATCTATAGTTTTATTTTTATATTTTCCTTAATTTGTCTCTGACGAGACTTGAAAATGAGCTTTTAATGATGATGTTTTTTAGTAGAAGGAGGAAAACAAAAAAAAATGAATTGTTTACTATACTGCGATATAAAAATAATTTACGCGCTTATTATTTTCTTAATATAAGAAGATATTATTTTTGTAGAGGTAGGGAGGTAAAGAGAAAAAAAAATATTAAAAACAGGATATACATATATTTAAAATCTTAATTTTTTTTTTTTTTAATTTTCATATAATTTTCTAACTTTAAAAATATTATGTTCTTCTTATTAAAATCATTTTAAATGATCTGATATGGGATGAAACTTTTATTTACAAAATATTACTTTTAAGATGGTGAATAATAGTTAACTTTTATATGAATAACTTTTATAAATTTAAATTTATATTTATGTTTCAATTGGCAGGGAAGAATTTTCTATTTTTTAATATATGCACATTATACATATGTATATATAATGTGTAGTTTTTGTATAACAACCTTATTATTGATATTTATAAATTATTAAAGAACTCTTTCTCTTTATGTATAGTAATACTAAACTGTTCATAAATCTTAGAAAAAATTTAAGGTCAAATTTTTGTAGTTAAATTTTGGGTATAATGACCACAACAATAATTGAAATATTAGATTTGTTAATATTAATACAAGAATAGTCTAAAGACAGAATTTTATTGGTGTTACAAAAGTAATAGATACTAGATATTTGATTTAAAAATAAATATTGTATCATTGTTCTTATAACTTTAAAATAAAATAATTAGTGTATGTATAATATCTGAAATATACCATTATTATATGTATAATAACCGGATTGTACAAATTACGTGTAACAATTATACATAAATACATATAAATAGAAATGTTTATAAGAAATGGAATCACGATTTATAATTACTTTTTTATTAAATGATAACGAAATTAAATTAAAAAAAAATTTTATATTTTGCTTTTAAATATTGTGGCTTCTTAAAATTTATGATTTAAAATATTTTTATGTTTTTATTTTTGTTTATCCAAGTTATCCAGGTCATGCTTATATAATATATGATTCTTAATTAAAAATTTTGCAAGGACTTTTTAAAGGTATAAAAATATTTTAGACTTTTTTTTAGGCTTATAAAAAGATGTATTATGCAATATTATGAAAACCATTCGTTACTTATGCTATTATTTTATGTTAAATGTATGTTATTATTTATATAGTAATGTTATATTATTTAATTATATTATATTATTTTATTTCTATATTTATATTTAATATATTTATTTTAAAAAGTTATTATGTTTATTACAAAATGCACTTGCAAATTTCAACAAAAGTAAATAAATGTTTCGACGAAAGTAAATAAATCGAATTTTTAATAGAACATCCAGCTTGAAAAATAAGAGTGATATTAATCGAATCTAATTCATATCCATTAATTAATTTCTTTATTATTTGAATTTAAATTAAGTTTTACTACTAAATTTCTTTAATTTTTAAACTTTCCTTTACGGTTGCGAATATCGTTGCGAATTAAAATTAACCATAACATTAATACGAAAACAAATTCTCAACATTTGTTTTCTTCAGTATTTGTAATTGGTAAACAAAAGTAAGTAAACAAGTAAATAAAAACAAAAATTTCCAATTAATAGGCAAAAAAACAAAATAATTGTCTAATTAAGTGTTAAAAATAATAGTTAAAAAATCTATCTAAAAATTATTGAAAACTATATTAAAAATATTACTCTCTTTCTTTTTATTTCGGAATTTCTATTCTGTTAAACCGTCATACATGTCAAGTCAGCAAGTTGTATTGATTTTTTTGTTTATTAATATTATAAATTAAATAGAATAATTGAATATTACTAAACCATCGGTTAATAAAGCAATTATAGATCGAATACTATAATTAATTTATACAGTAATATTATTTATTTTGTTTGTATCATATATTATAAATACCTGGACTCTCTCGGTTAATATGTTTCCTGCTTAACGACTAAACCAACAAAGAATTCCATCAAGTAGTACATTATGTAATTAACCCAATATATGTATTCATTAACATTTATCCGCCAAGGCCCTAAGTATTTATTTATTTATTTATTTATATTAATATTACATACATAAATGTAATGCAATATTATTGAACGATCGACTACCAAGGCCATTATAGGTTTTTATACTATTATTAAATTATATACTAATATTATTTATTTGGTTTATATTATACATTATATATTTACATTATATTTGGTCGTAAGGGGGGTATATAAAGAAAACAACACTTACGACCTATGCAGGGATCGAACCCCCACTCCTTTGCGGAATACGTCACACGCCTACCCACTAGGCTACCGAAGCCCCAGGCCCTAAGTAAAATATTTTCAGTAATAAACTAATATGAATTTATTGCATATTTATAGGGGAATAATTTTCGTATCTGCTTTTGTTGTTTATAAACCTTTTATTTATACCTTTAATTAGATTCCTAATATTTAAGTTAGCCTAGAATAAAAAATTTATCAAAAACAGCATCTTGGTTTTTTTTTTTGTATTAAAATTTAATATAACTACTTATATGACTATGGCTAGGATCCTAAATAATTAATTAAATATATATGAATGTATATTAAATGTATATATCCTTACTTATGTAAATTAAATTTTAATAAATGAAAAATAAACCTTTTTTTATATTTTTGAACTTAATAAGGACTTAGTTTTAGACAATCAAATTTACAGGAATTAGTTTGTGTTATTGAATTAATGTTAAACGAAATTTCTAAATTATACAACAAAAATAATTAAAATACCGCCTTTTATGAAAATCTCAATGGCTAAATATCCCCAGAATTTTTTAATATATTTTCACGCTTTAGAATATTTTGCTTTTTTCACTATAGTCTTAATCAATTCGGCATTATTTTTCATATATTGCGGAAACGAAGGCTGACTGGAAATATGTTATTACCAAATTGTTTTTTTGTTTTTTAAATAAATTCAATATAAAGTCTATAAATCAAGGTGGAAAATTATTGGATTCATTTAGTTAGAATCAATTTATTTCTACAAATTATCAAACATGAAATGTTTTTTAAAATTTAACAAGTATTTTTTTTTTTTTTTAATTCATATAATTATATATTTTACATATTATTTGTTTTTAATTTTTTTTTTATTTTTTATGTAATATTGCTTACGTATTTTTTATTAATATATGTACTAATAATGATGATGTGTTTATGAAAAGATTTTGTATTCAATTTAATTTTTCTTTTTTGTGATTCTTTTTTTTTTTTTTTTATATTTAGCTCGTCCTTGTGTACGGTTTTAAAGTATACATGTACATATAATATGTTTATATAATTTTTAATCTTGAATTATTTCTGTATATGGTGGGTTATTTGTTATTTTTCATTTATAACACATTCATCCCTATATAATATTATGCTTTCCTTTTTCGTCATTATCATTTGATTTGATTATTTTAAATGTGACTGTTTAGCCACGTGTCAGTATGGTCACACCATTAAAATAATTTTTTTTTTTTTGTTTTTAAATTCTGTACATACACATATGTTTATATTAAAACATACAATTTTAAATGTAATATGTATATTTATATACATATGCTCAAACATACATTTAAATAATATTATAATAATACAAGGTTAGTTCCTTTATTCTATTTAAATTTTCCTTATTCTCTATTTAAAAAAAAAACAAAAAACAATACGTAATGTACATATACAATATGTATATATTATATAAAAAAATATATAAATTGTATTATTCATTTATTGTCCTTTCAAGTGGATGTCGTGCAGATTCTATTTTGTGACATGCTTCTACATATGTGTATCAAAAACATAAGTATCAGAAACAGAATATAAAATAAAAATATAACATAATGAAATCTTCAAATATAAAGTTGAAGACAAAATAATTCGTTGCATGTTTATAATTTGAATTAAACAAAATCTTATATTACGTTTTAAGTATACTAATAAATTAAGAAAAAAAAAAAATAAACAAATATATTTTAGTTATTTATTTAATTAATGTAATTATAATCAATGTAATTAATGTGAAAATTAATTATTGAATAACAAAGAACATTAAAAAGTGTAATATTGGATACGAGTATATAATGTATTATACAAGTAGTATGAATAAATCTTTTTTAAAAAAAAAAGGATAAATAAAATGTAAAATGTTTGGCACAAGAAGATCGAATGCAATACGTGAATATAAAATCAATATACATATATAATAAATTGAATAAATTGACATAAAGTAAGACTTTAATAATTACACAAAAACACAACATTTTATATGAAAATCTTAAAGATTCAAAAGCACATCGACTATAAAATAGTTCCCTTGTGTCAAATAGAAAAGAATAGAGAACAATTATTAAAATGTACAAAACTCATCAAACTTGATAGTATTAGTCTGTCTATCTAAAGAATAATTGTTTGTAAGATTTTTCTGTTTGTTCTCTATGTCGTTCAAAGTTTCAGAACCATAAAGGAATTAAAAGTGCAACTCATAAATCCTATGATTCTTTGATCATTTCATGTCCTACTCTTTTAAGAAAAATAATTATTTTTACTAATTAGATATATATTTATCAACATATTTGAAAATATATCTAAGTGTATCTACTTGAAATATATTTTGTTAAATAATATAACGAATATGTGATATGTTTTCTAATACAATTTATGAATTTCTCATTAACTTCTTATTAATTTATTTATATTTATACCCATAATATTTCATTACTAACCAAATAAATAAATTTTTAGAAAAATTGGATTTAATTGATTGAAATATTACTCATTCTGTATTAATAGTTTTCTAATCGAATCCAATTTTATGCTAATTTAAATTAAATTTTTAAAATATTTTTCTAACTCTTTTGAAATGCTTATAGCTTGTTATTGTTATATAATTTCTAACAAAAACATATCTGATTTTGATTTTTAAGATCTTTTTCTTGATTATTATATAGTCTGTAATTTATTTCATATTCGATTGATATGAAATAATTATATAGAATCAGGATTCTTTAGAAATGGTGAAAACTGAAAAATATAGAAAAAACTATACTATTTGTTGAAAAAGAAAAACAAAAATACGTTTATCTCTTTTTAAAAATCATATAAAAAAAAAAAAAAAAAATTAACTATTTCAAAAAACAAATTTTTCTTCTTAAAACTAAAAATGTTTTACAAATTAAACTTTTTTCGGCAACTGTACATATTTATTATACGTAATCTTTAATTTTTGTACATAACACATTTGTTATATTGTTAAATGTTATTTATAAAAATAAAATTTATATATATATATATATATATATATATATTATATAAACATATACATATATTAATATTATGTGAACAAGTGTTTTTATCTAATATGAGATATCTAACACTAGATATATTTTCACCAGAAATATTCAACACAAGTTGAATTCATTATTATAAAAATGTTTTTTTTTCTTTTTTAATTCTTTATTTTTTGTGACGTCATGATATCATTCGCCCTTCGTGTTGTCCTTATCAAAAATTTATTAGCATAAAGAAAAATAAATAAAATTATTAAGTAAAAATAAAAAAAAACAAAAAATGAGTTTTCACACAGTACGAAATAAGAAAATTTTTGTTTATTTGTATTTGTTTTTGAACATGACAAAAAGAAAAGGAAAACTTATAACAACTTTTTCTTTTTTTTTAACTGACGTATCATATTTTTCTTTTTATATTTTTGTTTTTATGTATTTTTTTTTTTTTTTTTTTATTTGATTAACTTAAAGGACATAAATGAAAATTGTGAAATATTTTCAATTTGAACGTTATTTATATTTGCATAAATATGAAAACGAGAAGATGTGGTAAATGAATAAGAAAGAAACAAACATAAAAAACGGGGGAACGAAAATAATAAAAAAAAAAAACCAATATTAAAAAAAAGAAAATGTATTTTTTTATTTATGTAACAAATAACCGGCACAATTCTAATAAATCAGTTCCGTTCGGCATAGAAAAAATGAAACAGAAGAATGTTTCAATATGTATATAAAATATAATTGAAAATAATCAAATGTATTTTTTCCGTTCTATACTAAAAATGAAAAAGGAAAATACAAATAAAACAAATTGTTTTGACTTTTTGGTATTTTTTTTTTTTTTGGGTTAAAGCTTAACTTCTCTTATAGGTTTGTTTTTGTAGCTTAAAAAAAGGATTGATTGTAATGGTTAAAATAAACTGAAAATCAATTTAATTTCGTTTTTTGTTTTTTTTTTTATTATAATGACGGTTATATTGATTCCTGTTGTCCATTTTATTAATAGATATCATGGTAAATTTTTGTTATTTATAATTAAGGTTGTGCATTTGAAACGAAATATATATATAGATATATTATGTAAAGTTTTAATTTACATAAAGCCATAATATTCAATTTTTTTTTAAACCTTAAACTTAGAAGTATTTTTATTCTATTTTAAAAATTTCATTCAAAAAAATCTTTTTTAATCTAATCTAGATTCAAATTAAACTTTTAAATGAATATTTTATAATTAAAAAAAAAAAATAAAATCATGTCAATCATAATTTTTTTCATTAAAAATCTTTTATTTATTTTTACTTTCATATAAATATTGCATAATTTGCGGCGATGGTTTTTGACGTCAATGTTTCTTTTTTTTTTTAAGTTTTTTTGTTTTTGTTTGTTATAATTGGGAAAAAATTTTTTCTAAGGATGACAAGATATTATTAAAATAGTTTGACGAAAAGGTTCGAAATACGTATTACTGGTTTTTTTTTTTTATGTAAAAAATTAAAAGTATTTTTTTAAACTTTTCATAAGTGTCATTCTTGAGTATTTGGAAATAAAGTTTGTTTAATTAAAAGTTAAGGAAACAGAAAAAAAAAATTAATAATTAGTTTAATCTGATATAAATACATTTGAATTTGGAATGCTGCTTGAATTTAGTTTTAAATAAATTTCCGAATAAAATCAGATTAAAAAAATATAAACAAATATTGTAAATTACATTAAATTGCAGTACTTTGTTTTTCATTTGAAATTTTTATGCTTATAAAATTAACCATTTTAAAAATTAATGACTATACATTTTATTTTAATAATATTTCTTATTGTTTTAATCTTTACTATTTTTATATTTATGGTGCACAAAGAAATTCTATACAAATTGATGATTTGATTATAATTCTGTTGAAAACGGTTATCTTACGTGTTTTAACTTATAATATGTATGTTTCAAAATTTTATTAATACCTTTGAATTCAATTTTTTACATAATAAAATTTTTGATTCATTTTCTTATTCTACATTTTTTCATCTAGTCGTAAATTTCTTTCTACATTTAGATTTTTAACATTAACATTTTAATTCTTGTATTTCTATTCCTAATAATTTTAAAATAACAAAAATTTTTGTAGGGGGCCTCAGTGGCCTAGTGGGTAAGAGCGTATAAAATACGCTGTAAACACCAAGGGAGTGTGAGTTCGAATCCCACACACATGCCATAAAAGTTATTCCACCTTACGATATTTACAGCCACGCCAGAAAAGGAAAGGCTGTGTAACTTTCTGTTCACATTTATGTGGCAGAGAAATGCACTAAAAAAAAAAAAAAAATTAAAATTTTTGTAGAAACTGTTTAAGATTACATTAACAAAAATCTCTTCCTTCATAATTTTATGCTATTTTATGCTAAAGTAATTACGTAAATTTCTTTTTTAATTATAAGAAACTCCTGTTCTTTTTTTTTTATCCAGAATAAGACTGTTACATAATACATTGAATTCTAATGTATTATTTTAATAAATTAAAAATTTTTTATTATTAAAAAAAATTTCAAATATTTTATTTAATTTATGGTTGCTTTTATAAAATAATTTTTATATATATGTATACAAATTTAGCTTTAACCATTACATGACTATAATAAAATATTATAATGAATAAAAAAAAAAATGAAATTGTGTCATCACTTGTTGAATACACCACCATTTTTATTTCAGAATAAAAATTTTTCTTTGTTAAGCTTTTAAAGGACTTCTCAAATTTTTAATTTTTTTTATTTCTGTTTATTTTACTCCTTTTTAGTTTTACTAAAAATAGAACAATTTATGTCGTATATACTATTAATTTTATTAATTTTTTTTTCTATTCTTTTGAATTCATTTAATTTATTACTTGTTTTCATTTTTTTTTTATAAAAGACGCCAGCCTTAGTCCATGTATTTTGAACGTGTGGCACGTGAAAATATTATTTTGGTAAATTTTGGTAAATTTTGCAAAGGTAAATTTTTAATATTAACTATACGTAAAAATAGAAAATATTTTTAGATACAAACGAATAAAAAAAAAATTGAAAAATTTTAAAAATAAAACTTATATAAAACTTTGTTTATATATAATTGATTTCAAACTATTAGAAATAAGTTATATATATAAATATAGATATATATAACAAAAAATTTCGCAATATAAATATATAATGATAATTCTATGTAACTATAGTAAATTTTTTACAAAAATTACTTTAATAATTTTTCATATCCTTAATACCGCATATACTGAACGTGCTGATAGTTCAGTATATGAGGAGCAGCATATGAGTTAGCGAAACATCGAAAATCTGAAAGTATTCGGAACTATAGTTGTTTTCTTATATTTAATATAATTTTTTTATAAGTTTATTATATAAATTTTAAGCTTTTATGATTATTAAAATAAAGTAAAATATAGAAATATAAAACCAAGACTTTTAAGTTTTGTTTAATTGCTGTTGTTGCATCTTTTTTAAATGAAATGAATTTTACATCTGACTGAAATTATTATTTATAAAAGAATATACATAAATATAGTAGTGGATACTTGACTAGATTAAAAGTTTGATATTTCCTTTCAAAACTGTCAAAAAAGAAGCAAGGAGAGCTTCTGCTGCCCATCCCTATGTAGTTCAAATTCCTAGATGGCAAAATTCAGCCTATATAAACTCATTTGTGGTACGAACATATGAAATGTGAATTTTCCATCATATATGTTCGCTAGAATTAACGATGACTACATAATTATATAACGTACAAAAATTCAAGGTAAACATTTAAAACTTTGTTCACAATATCTCTGTCAATTTGAAATCAATGTTCATTCTCTAAACATAAATTTCCTTGAACGGGCAGTAGTACATGAATACTAAAATTCATATAGCCTATTGTTTGGTCAAAACAGAGAGATGGTATTTAGTGGATTAAAGTCACACATGCTTATAGAAGACTCATGTTTATTTTACGATTATTTCCACACCACGCTTAACAAAAAAAAAAAGAAAAAATTTTTAATGCAAAATTTTATAATGAATTTTTTCTTTTTTTTCTAGTTATCTATTGTTATTTGATGGCACATTCATTAGGTGCACGTCTTCTATCTCTGAAATTGTTCAATTATTTTAATAATAAAAAAAGTATACTCGAATATAAAACAAAAAAAAAAAAAAAAATAAATTCAATTTTACGATGTATAAAATAAACGAAAATATCTACAATGGTTTTTTTTTGTTTGGTTTGTTTTTGAACATTGGACTCATGTTGTTAAACTAGACCAAATAACTATAGTTTATGTAAAAATATTTTATATATCGTAGTCATATGGTTATTTTAATCGATTAGATAAATAGTATTTGCCTATATATAAACAATACTCAGTTTTAATATCTACTTAATATCTATATGATATATGTATGTAGTTTTGGTAAAACAATTTTGTTTAAAAAATTGATTAACGTGGACTTAGTATGCGTTAGCTTCTACACGTGTTTGTATGTGTAAATACAAAAGGTGCATTATACAAAAATAAAACTTATATTTTTCAGTATTTTTTAGTATTTCACTTTATAAAATTTAAGAATTTTCTGTATTAAAATTTGAAGAAAAATCCAATTGAAAACATTTATTTTTTTTTATCTAAACTGAGCTGTTAAGCTATTTACATAAAACAGCCTTTTGCTTACCACATATATAATTTGTTTATATTGTACTAGTATAAAATAATTGAAATTACATATAAATATATATATCTACTATTCAATTGAATATTTTCAACAAAAATAAAAAAGGATTATAAATACATATATATATATATATATATATATTTTTTTTTTTTTTTAAATATTATAAAAATAGAATGTAATTTAAATTAAAAAAAAATATATGAAATCAAATTGAATTTACTATTAAGTGGTTATTAAATTGATTAAAATAAAATAGATAAGTAAAATATAGTATTTTTTGTTTTAATCTATTATACCTATATCTATTTTTAAAATGTTAAAAGTTCAAGTGGACGTTTCAAAATATTTAAATTGATTTTCAATGAGGTTTATGTTTTTTGATATTATTTCTTTTTCCATTTTTTTTTTTTTTTTTTCATTTTTGATATTACATCAATTAAAAATAAATGATGACACCATATATTATGTATATTCTATAAATAATCAATTGTTTTAAAATGTTTCATTCAAATACTATTTAAGATATAATATAAATAATATCAGTAATTAATGTAATTTAAAAAAATCTGAACTTTTAAAGTATACACTTTAACATTTAAAATAAATTTTAATTAGTTTTTCCTTTTATTTGAAGTAGATATACTTTTATTTATTGCATATGACATTTAAAAAAAAAAATAAATATTATTGCAATTTATGTGCAGAGCATGAGCATTATATTATGTAGGTTTTTATTTATTTTAATAAATTTAACGAGAGAAAATTTCGAAATATTTAAACTTTAATTTGGTACATGCAGTCTGTAGAATACAATTAGTTTTATTACTCTTTAAGATATTTACAAACTATAGAAATAGGAACGTTAAATTTTTACAAAAATGTGCTGCGGAAAAGGATTTTAATTACTTTTCAACAAATAATAAATTTTAAATTTTAAAAATCACATTATATTTTATTATTAATTTTAATAGGAAATTTTTTAAATGGATTAAAGATGGATGACTTGTAAAAAACGACCAAATATAATAGAAGAAAAGCTAATATATTTTGACGTAAATTGAGTTAAAATAAATAAGAACATTTTTTAATGTAATGGGGTAATTTTATTTTAAGTACAGTATATCTGATTAAAATATGTTGAAGTGGGTTTTTTTATATTCAGAAAAATGTTTTGCACCTTAGAAATAAAACTAAACATTTAGTTATGATTTATGAAATGTTATGTTTGTATATTCTATTATTCGGAACAGAAGTAATTTTCTAGAAATAGGAATTTTCTGATGCAGATATACATATGTAAAATAAGAACGACTAGATGCACATAATTTTTTTAAAAACTTCTATGAGACTTGTGTACAAAAACAAATAACTAAGATCCAATTTGAAAGTTTCTCTTTGAGCGTTATTGTGTATGGCCTGGCTTGTAATGTGAGATATACTGCAAATGCAAAAATGATATAATTAGGTATATATAAGTATGATAATATATTCTATGTGTGATATACTATGAGTTTGTGTGCTTGTTGAAAAAAATAAAAAAATGAATAAAAAAATTATATAGAACATAGATGTGTAATGATATAGAGTGCAACGCGTACATAACAATATGTCTAATACAGTGTACATATTATGTAAACTGATGATATTGGTTATCAAGCCTTATGTATATTTTGTATTCAAATTTATATCAAAATTACTCCAAATTATTAATATAAATTCTACATTTTATAAAGATGTACACTTAGGTAAAATAAATTTTTCACAAAATATTTTATATGTAAGTCTTATATAATTTAAAAAAACATAAAAAAAAATTTGGGGAATTTTTTTTGAAGAATTTGCCGCCCCTTAATTATGCCGTCCTATGCATGTGCCACATGTGCATCGCTCCCAAGCCGGCCCTGTTAGTGTAACAAATATAGGTGACTTAATGCACTTGATGACAGATAAGGGGATTATCAAAAATGTAGTAGAAAATATCATATGACCGCTAATGTCCACTAGTTGATTTTTTCTCCCTCATCTCCAATCCCTATCCCCTTGGTCTTTCACTTAGTTTTTTATTATTCGTATATGATTTAGCTTCGGTTTTTGGAATCATTAGTTTCACTAAACCGTTGATTACACGGCTGTAGCTATTGTACAAGACTATAAAACGCAAATATTTTTATTTGTGTGCTATCTATTATCTTATACAAAAATTATTTTTAATTTTTTTAATATATAATATATTATACGATATAATATTAATTATAGGATATATATAGAATTTTCTATTTAATTATATTATATTTTTTTATTACTATATGTAAAGTTCACATTTTTATTAATATATATATGACCCAAAATTGAGGAACCCCAAATCTTTCGAATTAATTTTTTTTTTTCGTGTTTCTAATGACTTTTATATTGTCGATTACTTTTTTTTTGTCAAATTAAATAGTATTTTTAAAGAACACTAATAAAAAACAAAAAATTATAAACTTTCTGTTAAAATGAATAAATTATTTTAGATTAACGTTTAAACGAATGATATTTTTTTTTTCATTTAAAATTTAAATATTAAATAAAAATTGAACATTTAATATTTTTTTGAAATAAATATGATTTTATTTCAATTTTGGATTTTATCATAATAACATACATCCTACATGAAAAAGTATAAAAAACTTTTTGAAATACATACATACATACATTCGTTTGCTTTTTTAAAAAAGGAAATTTAAAACTTCGTGAAACACAAAGAAAATTCCGCACGATAAAATTTATAAAATTACAGTAAAAGATTTTAATCTACTAAAAAACAATCCGTTTTTTAGATTGAAAAATTTAAATTAATAAGGACAACATAGGCACATTCAACATAAGTATGGCGATATATTGTTTTAGGATGAAATTGTTAACTATATATATCTGCCTACTTATTGTTTTAGGATTAACAATAAAAAAGAAGGTACAACGAGAAAATAGAAGTTAAAATTTAATTTAAATATAAAACATGATATTAAATATGAAATGATTTAAAATTAATGAAACATTTTACTCAATTAAAATTAAACTGATTAAATCTTTGATTTTATTATTTTTAAATAGTAAAATTTAAATTATATTTTAAATGTATTTGCATATAAGCTTGCATCATATTATTTTTAATATAAAATTTTAAATTATTTTAAAGTTTAAAGTATCTTCTAATTTTTAAATAAAATACAGTTTTTAGATATGTGCTCCGCCCATACAATAAAAAAAAACACAATTCTAGAGTAGGCGTTTTAAAAAAATTAATAAGATACAAATAAAAATATTAAATTGTTATGTTATGGTGTGTTTTTTTTTTAAATTTTGTAAATTTTTGCAATAATAATTAAAAAATATTCTTAGATTTCAATTTAATTTTTATTTTAAAATTTATTTTTATTTTTTTTTTGTAAAATGTTAATAAGGGATAGATAAAATTACTTTAAGTAAAGACTAAAAGTTAAAAAGATATGTTTTAAAAAAAAAAATCTTTTAAGAAAAAGAAAAGAACATTAATTGTAATTATTTAAAAAATATATCGTAATAAAAATTGCCTATAATAAATAAATTAAAAAAATATTTTATTATTTTAAAGTTAGGTTTGAAAATAGAATAATTTTCATGTAATTTCAATTCTAAATAAAACTCGATTAACATTTATGTCATACAGTTACCTAAAAGTATGCAATGTATTTAAAAAAAGTTCAGAACATTTTCTTTTCATTGTTTGAATAATAATGTTTAGTAGAATTTATCCCTTTAGTAAAATGTAATAAATATTTTATTTTAAAAAATTTTTATGTTTAAAAAATAAAGTTTCATATAATAATATGCAAAAGTAACTTAAAATTTTTTGTTATAATTATACTTTTTTTTATCTTTAAAATAAAACAAACGATTTTCAATATTATGATATATGAAAATTGTTTCAGTTCTATTACTTTATATATGTGTATATATATTTTTGGTACGAATACGTATTTTATTTCTTATTTTTATATTATATACTTTTTTTGTTTTTTGTGTACAGTGAGTGAATGGATGTAGGCGTAGCTTTGCCTGGGATAAGTCCTTTTCTGTTCTGAATATTTTATAAAAGTTATAGATATTTTTTTTATATATTCTTTGTTGTATCTTTTGATACCAATTTCATGATAATAATAATGAAGATTTTGATATTGATAGTAATGATGATAATAATGATTATGATGATTGTATTGACTCTAAATATGGGTAAGACAAAAAAAAAAAAAATAAGAAGAAAAATAAAACAGTAAATTGTATAGAATATAAATACTTTCATCTTACCGATGATTATGGTAACCTTTACCATTTCAAATAAGAATGAAATCTACTTTTGTTTTTTTTTTTTTCAGTCAGATGTATTCAAAACTTTTTTTTTTTTTTTCTAAAATAATTTTACTTGAGTTCCCACTTAAAACAAAAAATCAAAAAAAAAAAAAAAGGTAAATGAATTTTTTCTTTGTTTTTATTTAATGTGTTTATGTGTATATATGTATATGTATTTGATTTTATTAATGTTCCGGACCATACTAAAAAGTACACCAATTTTATATAATTTTCGTGGTTCTGTTTCCCGATTCCATTACATTTGTTAAAAAGTGATTACTGCAGTAACAATACTGTATTTTAATATAAATATCTATTATTATGTATGTAATAAACATCACATTTACATATATATAGGCACGTTTTATATCATAGAGTGGAGGTGTTTTTGGATTATTTTGGTTTATTCTGATGTTTGGTCTTTTTTGTTCGTTGTTTTTGGGTTTTAAGTAACCAAATTTAGTTAAAGATGTAAAACATCTGGAAAATACACAAAAAAAAAAAATTTATTTTTTTTTCATTCTTCAATAATCCTCATGTGGGGCTTACATTTACATATATAATTTACATTTACACTTATATATACGTAATTATATTTTTTAACAGTATGAGTAATACAAATTGTAGGTGGTTTTTTTAAACTTTTAGTTATTTGGGAAGTTTTATTTATCATTCATACAAAACAAAAAAGAAAAAATAAAAATCCCAATTAAAATAAGAAAAAAAAAACCACAATAATGAAATGAAACACGAGACAAAATAAAAAGAAACCTCAAAATAAATTAAATATTCTAAAGCAATTTTAATGTCATTTTAATAGTAAATCAATTTTTAAAATGGGAAAAATTTCATTTAATCAGAAGTACAATAAGAATATAAGAATATAATAATAATAATAATAATAATAAGAAGAAATAAAATAACAAATATAGAATAGAAAACTCAATAAACATTAATATTAATCAATTTTATTTGGAAAATCGCATTTAAATTTCATTTGGAATTAATTTTTAATTAAACAAAATAAGTAAAAAAAAAATAAAAAAAAAAAAAAATACACGAAGGCGTTTCAACTTCTCAAATTCTAAAGATTACTTTTCTAATGTTCATCATTATATGTAATTATTTTTGACATTGTATTATGGCTTTGAAAAGGATCAGCAAAATAAAACAGAATTTATTGTGCAAAGATCCAAAAAAAAAAAATAAATAAAATAAAAACAAATAAATATAAAAATAGGAATAAATTATAAATGATTTTTTTTCTCATACACACATATTTCAAGTGGAAAATTTTAGATAATAATTTTATAAATAAAATGTTATAGAAAATCTACAACAGATGTGTTTGTATTAAACTAATTTAAGTTTTTAGATTTAATGGATAATATTTTAACAAAATTTTAAATTAGTTTATATGACTATATAAATGCATTTAGCAAATGTAACACTAAATGCGTTATTTTATAAATGTTTTTATTTTATTTTGTATGCTATTTAATTTTTTTTTTTTTTTGTTGATAATTCGTTTAAAAATAGATATTATAAGTATTCAAATTTAAATTTATAGCTCGTCTTATTTTTATAATTCTTCTGCCAGTCTAAAAAAATTCAAATAAATTTCAATGAAATTAGAAATAAATAAAAATATTAAGAGCTGAGAAAAATTGTCTTATTGATTTCAGTGTTTTCATGGAAAATAAGATTGATTAACCAATTTTTTTTTTTTTTCCAAGGTTTTATGAGTTTTAGCCAAAGGGTTGATACAGGAAATTATTAAGAAAAATCTTTACAAAATAGAGTAATAATTGAATATAAATATAAAATCGTATAAAGTGAATATTTTGATTTACAGGGAAACTTATATCCATTTCCTATATATGTTAGAAGTTTCTATAGGGATAGAAAACCTAAGGGATAGAAAAATGTTAACAAATCAAATCTAATGTAACAAATTATATTATTGATAAAAATTTATTTAAAGAACAATCGAAAATTATAATTTAAAATGTTTTTTTTCTTTTTTTTTTTTTTAAATGTTATATTTAATAGGTTATTTGATACAAATGTTACTTATCCTAAAGAAAACTAAAGAATATTTTTTTTTTTCTTTATTAAATGTTTAATTAATAAGTAATTTTACAATATTAATTTTTAAATACAATTTTGTTTGAGACCATAGCAGAGTGATTCTATTATTTTAAGTTATATGGTTCAATAATTCAATTTAAGAAGAGTATCAAAAATCAAATAAAGTTTAATAAAAAACAAACAAATAATAAATAAAATAACAATTAATTAATTAATTACATTATCATTTTCCAATTAAATTTTGAATATTGTTTTTTTTTTTTTTTTTTTTATTATTTTTTTCATTACAAGATTTACAAATACATGTTCTCCTTATTTATGTTACATTAATTTGTTAGATAATTAGTATTATCTGTTAGTGACTTCTTAGTATTACATATTAATTAGAAAGTAAAATTAGTCCAAAAAATTTCAAAAAAATTTTAATTATCTGATTTTAATGTACATGGTTACAAGAGCAACTATCTCATTAAATTTTAGATAGACATATATAATAATTATGAAGATATATGTATATTATTCTTATATTTAATTTAAAACTAATTCACATTATATAATATATGTGTTTTGTAATTTTAGTAATATTATTTTGTGTTTGAAAAAAAAAATTCCTCAGCTTGAACAGAAAAAAAACCCAACACTATTATAAAAGCATAATAAAAATAAAACTTATAACTATACTTAATATTAATTAATCTAACCAACTAACCTAAAACTTATTTACTAACTTTAATTTTAAAGTATTTATTAAAAAAAAGGAGAAAAGAAATATATGCTCGTATACAGATTCATTTCTATAAAAGTAAATCATTTAATATATCTGTGTTGTTCAGATTTAATAGAATTATTTTGTTTGATGCATTTCTTTTGTAGTTTCCTGCCATACGCGAAAAGAAAAAGCTGCGAATATGCATCTTGTAGAGGAAAAAGCTGTCACATTGCATCTTGCAGAGGAATTTTCTTAAATAAATAAAAAAATTCTTTTGTAGTGGTATATAACTGGAATTTCATATCAGTGTTTTGAATTAAATTGTACTTATCAAGAAAGACAAAAGTTTTCGGAGGAACGAATCTTGTATACGGAAGTTTGTTTTTGGTATAACATTTCTTTCCGTGACATGAATGACATATTAGACAATTTTTGTTTGTTTCACTACCTATACTTCTTTGACTATGATTTCTTATTAAATTAATTATAAAATTATATCTACTCTAATAATTTTAGCCTCGGTTATAAATGGTTTTATTTGAATAATACTGTTTGTAGTTTTTAAAGGCGTTCATTCGTAAATTTGTGTACAAATTCTTGATACAATATCCTTCAAAAAGTCTGATTCTTTGCATCATTGATGCACTATTCTCAAACCAAATGGCGGAACCGTATGTTATTCTTGGTCTAAAAAGACTTTTTGTAACACTTATTATTTTGACAGGTTTAGAAAGAATTTTGAATTTAAACAGTCTTTTTAAGGGCAAGAATGCTTTATTTACTTTTTTAATTTTACTGTGTATGTGTTGGTGTTTTTAAATTTATGTCTTATTGTATTCTTAAATATTTTATATTCTATAAACATTATGATAAAACTGTTTGGTCTGAAGTTTTAATGGAAAATGTTCTTCAGTTCCTTTTGATATTGTTATTAGTTATTTTTGATAATATTTCTGAATAAAACTGTTTCACATTTTTTAAAATTTATCTTCCATCTTTGCTCGAAAATTATAATTTAAAATAATGTAGGCTTACATAAGTTTCATATACAGTTAAAAATAATTATTTACTATGAATATTCCGTTTTAGATTAATAAAAATATTATTTTACATTTGTATTTTATTTCTTTTTTTAATTTTCCTTTAATTTTAATGAAATTAATTTAATATTGCAAACATTTTCAATCCTTTTTAGAATAAAATTAAAAAAGGAGAGAATGAGTATACGATTATTAAAATAAAGAAAAAAAAAAAAAACATAATACTGCAGGTGTTATTCTCATAAAATAATAATTCCTTCTTTAGTTATAATAAAGTCTATATATAAAAATGTGTTTGCCTTAGGAGTTAATTTAAGAAATTATTTAAATATCCTTTTATTTATTTTTTTTTTTTTTCGTTATCTTATAGATAAAAACTAATATAAAAAATTAATTCTGTAGATTGGCCGTTTATTGTATTTCTTATTGTTTTTCTTCTTTTTTTATTCTCTTTTTATCAATTTACTTAGTTTCTTATCTTAACTCTTACTATACCTTACAAAAAATTTTATTTGTTTTTCTTTTCTGTATGTAAGAAAAATATACATATGAGTGTGAGATGTACGCAAAATAAGAATTCTTTGCCTATTGCCTTGTCTAAAAATAATTGCCTATAACATGAGGCAATAAAAAAATAAAAGAGTAAAAAAAAAAAAAGTTAAATCTAAACAAAAAAAAAAAAAAAAACTCAAAAAATTGTCTGGGTGGTTCTAAAAATAGAAACAAACTTTCTAAAGCGCAGAAAAATAAACTTTTTCATTTTTTTTTTCCCTTTCTATAATTTTCTTCACTTTTCTTTTTTTTTTTATTATCTTTTTATATCTTTCTTTTACAATATTTAAGTACTATATCCTATATTTAAAGTTCACTATAATATAACTATATGTTACATCTATCTACTTTGATATAGAATATTGAATAACAAACAAACACTTTTGTTTTTTTTTTTATTTTTTCTTTCAGATCCGACATTAATTTACTGAAAGACTACATATATATATATATATATATATATATATGTATATGTAAAGTATAGACAATCAAAAAGAAAACAGAAGTTAATGCAAAATAGTATCAGCATAGCAACAAATACAATATAGAATACAAGAAGACGCATAAATGAATAAAGCTAACGAACGAATAACAAACACGAACAAATCTAATATCAGAAAGAATTGAATTGAACTGAACTGAACCGAACCCAACAAAAAAAAAAAATAAGAAAATACAAAAAAAAAAACCAGAAGGAGCAATAGAAAAAAAATTGATTTAATTCAACAAGCTTCTTGACAATCCCTCCCAAAACAAAATGTTATTATACTCACACACAAATTTTTTTTTAATAAAAAGAATGAATAAAAGGACTATGTAAAGAACAAAAAACATAAGTCCAATTGTTGGGATTAATGGTGTAAAGAAATCTAGATAGAAACAAAACTAATATGTACAACAACAATAAAAAAAAAAAACTATATAGATACATAAATCTACTTACAAACCTTTTGAATTTTCTTATTTTTTTTTTTTTATATTTAGCTCAGTTTAATAAATAAAAACCCTGAAACTCAAAAAATTTATTAAATTACGTCAGAGGAATATGAAAAAAAAAGAAATGAAAAAGGAGGCTCGTTCTAAATAATACATTCAAGAAAAATAGTTAGTCTGGTAAGCTTTAAGATATTAACTATAGTTTTGCCTTGACTTTACATCATAATAAATTTTTTTATAATCTTTGAGAACGGCATAGTAGCAATTTGAGTCAAGTAGACAGGTTATTAAAAAGGGAGTGTTGGTTATATAAAGAGCCAACCAGCCATTAATGCAATATTTCCCTCTACAAAGTTATAAACTGTTTTTTTTTGCTGTTATCACGTAATTTAAAACCTGAGAAAGAAAAAATTATGTTAGATTTCAGCATATTTTAGAGTACTATCAATATTATCAAATTCTATACATATTTTGAAACAAGCATAAAAAAAATAAAAAACTTAGCTGAAAAAAGTTGAAAGCAGAAAAAAATATAAATTCTCAATCCACTGGACATACTTTACTACTATTGCATTATGTAATGTTTATAATTTCGAAAACTAATAATAAATATCTAACAGACCGAACGCTTTTTTCAACTAAGCAAAAGTACGAACACACTTAAAAATAAAGATTTTTTCTTAACTGTACTGATTGCATTTGATCGATGCATTATTCAATTATTAGTGAAAATTGTTAAGGTATCCTCAGATACTATCATGAGCCAATACTTAATATAAATTAATTAGATTCTTTATAAATCGATTCGATCGTTAAGAAAGTGAATTCGAAAATAGTAATTCGAAATTATTGAAGGAAATCAAGAACCAGAAACAATTTAAAATGTTAAAAAAATATTTAATAGTAATATGAGTGCAAAGAATATCAAACATAAGAATATACGAATTTTGCGATTGATGAAAAATATGGAATGAAGCTAATAAAATTATAAAGATTAAGATTGACTGATAATGTAAGGAGAATGAAAAATCAAAGAAACCAGCAAAAGATTTTGGAAACTTCATTATAAATATTGAAGTCAATGGAAAGAAATCAAAGTGAATTAGATGAATTAGAGAATGATTGGAGAAATCTATAGAATTTTAAATGGTTGAAAGGAAATCATATATATATATATATATATATTGACTGTATAAATCTGGTCTATTTTTGATGGCTCTTCTTAAAATTGTACCAAAACCAAAATTTAGATTGATTGTAATTAGTTTTTTGACTTATTATATAAACTATTTTGACTTTTGATTTTGATATAAATCATATTAAGTTTTGATTTATAACATTTTAGTATTCTTAAAGAGATAATCAGTTTTATTTAAATATTATATATTTATTGCAACATCTTCAGAACTATTTTCCATTTTAATTTTTGAAATTGTTATATTTTTAATTAAAATTACGTTGATAATCATTATCAATACTCATTACCCTAATTTTTTTTTCCTTTTCACTCTTATGAGGAGAATAGGGCATCCACTAAGTCATTCATTATTCATATTTGACTAAGTTTCAGTTTCTGGAATAATTAATTTCACTAAGCCGTTGATTACTCGGCTGCAGCTATTGTACAAGACTATGAGACGTTTCTTTTATTTCTACGCCATCTATTATCTCATACAAAAATTATGTACAAGACATTTGCTTAAACCAAGCATTATGTTGTTCATTTAGTGAACTATGAAAATTAAGTGAAAAAGTCATAATTTACAAGGAATTAGTATGTTAGTACGTTAGTAAATTATGATAGATGTTAGAAAAACTAATATTTAATTGGTTATTACCACTGTTAGTAACTATTTATTAATGTTAGTAATCGTAATAAAACAACAAAAAAAAACCAAAAAACTATTATTGCAAAAAAAGAATCTAAGGAGAAGGAGAGTTGATATCGCCGCGAATTATCTGCTGAACGAATATGATATCCGCCACTAGATCGCGTGACTGGAGGGAGTTCAAATTAATTAAAGAAAGTCTAGCTTCATATGGGGGAAGAGGTATAGGATCAGTCCAAGCAAGGTTGCGTAAAGCGAAACGAAGAATTCTTTTTTCGACTGATTCATCACGTGAAATTTTTATATCACGATATGGAGACCATACTTCACTTGAGTATTCAAGTATAGGTTTTACATAAGTAATGAAGAGTTGTTTTGTGATATATCAGAAAACTCTTTTGGTCAACGCATAATAAATCCAAGAGTTGAGTTAGCTTTATTTATTATGGAGTTGTGGTGACTCTTGAAATCTAATCTACTATCAAGGATCAGTCTCAAACCAGAAGTACGATCTATTCTTTTAATAGGTTGATCGTTGAGGACGTAATTATAATTGATTGTTGAGTTAGCTCGTAACTTTGAAAAGCTCATAATTAGGCATTTACTAACATTTAGTTCGAGATTGTTGTTTTTGCACCAAATTGTTTTCATGAATCAAATTGATTCGATCATATGGTTCACGGTGCAGGAATTATGGTTTATTATTATTTTACTATATAGCTATTACAATATTATTTTTATATTTTTTATAACAATATATTTTTTATTAATCTGTAATCTATATGACCGAGCCGGGGTGTCTCAACAACTGCACCATTGGCTGGATTGCCATTACCCGAAATGGTTTAATTATAATATTTCAAAAACCTAAAAAAAAATGCATTTTAAGAAAGAAAATAATTTTTTTGTAATTAATAAACGAAAATCCAATTTACTCATTCATTTTTAAATCGATAGCAATAAAAAAAAAATAAATAAACTAAATTATAGAAGTGTTGATGTATTCTTATGCTTTGGAATTTAGTTAAAAAATTTTTATTCTTGTTTTCTGTTGTTTTTTTGTTTTGTTTTTTTTTTTACCTAATATACCATACCATTCCAAACCTAACCATACCGAACCTAACAACCTACTGTTTGCCATATGTTCTCTTTTTTGTTTTTTGGATTTTTTGTTAAGGATTTACTTAATCCTTCAAAATCGACAAGTCGTTTTGATATTGATTAACTTTTTGAAAAAAAAAAAGGCTGTGATATATGATAAAAAAAGAACAATGAAAAAAAAAAGTTAAAAAAGGCAAGATATAAACTTGAAACTTAACTTGTTGATATTAATGTTTATGTTAACATATACTGGAGTATTTAATTTTTTTTTTTTTTTTTTGGGTAGTTATTATTGTATTGTATTATTTGATTATCAATCAATTTGAATTTATTCCCTTAAGGTATTTCTTTTTTACTTGCCTTTTTTTGTTTTTACTTGTATATGTCAGTCTAACAATAAACTCAGATTTTACTCTATATATTTATGTATACTTATATAAATATTAAGTCGGCTTAATATAAAAAAAAAAATGAATGTATGTATACAGATTTTCGTTTTTTGATAATAATATAAAATGGTGTTTGGTTAAAATTATTCTCTTATTAATAAGGTTATTGCAATGTTTATATTAGGATTTTCTTTTTTTCGTAATTTTCATTCGTTAAAACGACATGACAATAATGTAGTATTTAAATATTTTTTTTTTTTTTTGGAATTAAGTTGGAAAATATAAGTAAATATTATGTGTATTAATATTATGTTTAGTGTCAGACATTGACAGCCCAATGAACTAAAGTTTTTCATCTGTTTTTCTTTTAGTATTTTTTTTGTGATAAGCACATATTTATGTAACATGTCTGGTAGAAATAAAAAATTGTGAAAATCTGTGATGAGTGAGCTAGAACTAAACTGTATTAGGGACAATTAGGAACAATAAAAAACACAAATAATTTCATCAATTTTTTAAAACTATTATTTTATTTCATGGTAGATTATTTTACTTTTGAAATAAAAAACGAAAATTAATTTGTTGATGGCAGTTGAATATTGTATTATTTAATAGTTTCTTTTATTTTAATTCATTTATTCTTTTCCATCACACTTTATTCGCTAATGAATGAACATTTATTTTTATTATTTTCCTATAGGTTTTGTTAATACAGTGTTACATATCTTTTATATATATATATATACATACACTATTGAAATAGTTTTATTATAAAGCTGATTACATTATTATGATAAAAAATAGAAAGAAACCTTTTAACATTTATGATAAAAGAAAATAATTTGCAAAATTTATTCATCAATTTTTTCATTACATAAGTATATGTATACTTTTTCAATTGAAACAAAATATTATCGAAGGAATTAAATCAATGATTGATAGTTAAATCATCAAAAAACAAAAAAAAAAAATCTTCAAGTCACTTTATAATTGTAATTTAACGTATATGTATATAAATCTTTTTTTTTTTATAAGTATTCAATTAAAATTTTTATTTTAAAGGATATTTTAAAATTTAAATTTTTATAAAAATAAAATAAATTTCAATATGTAATTAATTAGGTACTGTCATACTACAGTTATTAAGCTTTCAAACATATTTGAATATTTTTATTGAATACACAAACCATTAAAAAAAAAGTCCTTCATATTCTTATCCAAGTCAGAATCCATATACCAAAATAAAATATTTTAAGTACTTTCTCGTTTAGTAAAATTTTAGTACATTGAAAAAAAATGTAATCAGAAACTTTACAGATTTGTATGAAATCGATTCAAACACAAACTGAAAAGTTTTCCAACAAAAATATAGAGAATAAATAATTTTTATATGCATTCGATCCTTTTTTTTTTTTTTTGAACATATTATAATATAATAATGATTTATCTAAAGAATTTTAATAAGACTATATAAGCTTGTAGTTAAACCCTTATCAAACAAATTATTCATTAAATTGATAGATATATAAATAAATATAATAAATTTTATTATTTATTTAATTTCATTATAAGTTTGTTTTATCAATAATTAAATTATTATTTATTAGGTTATATTTAATATTGTTATTAGTTATTATTAGGTAATATGATCAATAAATACGATTTTATTTGAAATTATTATGTTATAAGATAAGCTACGATTTAATATAGAAATAAAAACTTTAAGTTTAATTAAAATTATACTTATAAATTTTTAATATTAAAAATGATCAAAAAAAAAATACATAAATTTATATACTTATATATAGTTATTTATGTACTCTTATTTTGGTATGCAAATGAATGTACATACTATATATATATACGGTATTATCGTCTATATGATAAGGATGTTATAAAGGGATTTGAACTATTTAAAATAAATCTATACAATAAAACTGTAGGAAATAATTAAAATATGGTAGGAGTATACAAATAGGAGAAGGAGAAATGGTAGGAGTATACAAATAAAAAAGAAAATAATATTATTTTATATTAAAAGTAAGGATTACGAGTACGTAATATATTATCCAAAAAAAAATAAATGAAATTTTAGAAAATTTCATATTTAGTACTAAATAATAAACCATGTTTTGAGTATTATTTTTTTTAAAATCTTTTTCGAAGATAAATAATTGAAGTTATGCTTATTCTTTAATATATTTTTTTCTTATTCTTTAATGTGTTTTTGTTTTTGATATTATTAACTAAGTGTAAACCAAATCTTTTGGCTTTAGACTATACTTCTATATTCTTTAATTTTTTTTAATTGTTAAAATTAGAAAATTGTTTTTTTTTTTAATTATTTTTACTGATTTGATCAATTCTTTTGTATATAATAATTTAAATTCTGATTAAAGTTTTAAAGTATTAATATTACAAATCACATAGGATAATGTAATATTACTAAACAAGATATGCCCAAGGTTACATTATAGTTTCAATTCTTATTATGTTTTCAATTATACTGAAATATTATTTATTTCCTTTAAATTATATATTTGGTTGCAATGAAGATTGGTTCTTCGAATTAAAAAATTTGCAATCCAAGCAATCATTGATCCCTAATTCTTCCATTAATAAGACATGTGTTTAATCACTAAGGGACCGAGTTCCCTTACTATGTTTATAGTGTATATTATATATTTACGCTATAATTGGTTTAGCAATATGGGGATTTGTTTTTAATAAGTAAAACTTGCTACCTGTGCAGGACTTGAACCCACATTCCCTCGGTTAATAAGCTACGTGCTTGAATACCGAGCGCCTCTTTTTTTTCAATGTTTTATTTATTATCTGTTTTGATACATTCATTACTTAAATCCTAAATAAAACTAAAGAATATTCCAATATTATAACATTTTAATGTACATGGTTACAATATAGTAACTCTCTCATTTAAATTTGTGATAACTATATTATAAATAAAGGAAACTCTTATTTTTACTTGATTTAAAATTAATATATAACTTTTATTATATTTAATTTTTATAATATTTATAATATTTTAAATATTTTTAATATTTTTTTGTATTTTTCATAGTATATTTTCTGTGGTAAAAAAACAATTCATCGCGGCTTCGCCGAAAAGGAGAAAAAAACAACTTTAGTATTTTTATTTTAAAATAAAACTTATAACTACTTAATACTAACTTACCTAAATAATTAATCTAAAAGCTTAAATTGTGACTTTATTGCCCTTCTTAATAATTTATTTCCAACTATTGTTTTTTTTTTTTTTATTTTTACTTTTTATTTATTCCTTCCGTTTCTGTTTACATCCTTAAAAATTTTACAAAATTAGATTAACTTAATGTTTAAATTGATTTACATGTAAAAATAATAATTTTTTATTTTGTAAATTTGGGTTTTCTTTTCTTAATTTACTCTTCTGTATTTAACAAATAATAATTTTATATGTATTTTAATTTCTTTTATATACTAATTGTAAAAAACATATCTAAAAACCAATTCATTTTTTTTTATGTGTTAAAAATAAAAGCTTAAAAACTAACTTAACCTACTTGACTAAAACTATGACAAAAAAAAAAAAAATAAAACTTTAATATAAAACTATTACAGAGTCAATTTAATTTTTTAACCACCAGTAATCTTTATAGACACACATATCCCTATTTGGAATATGGGTGTCATATTTTAAACTGCCAATGTCAACACTATTTGGATCAAACTCTATTTTAGTACATGTATAGTAATGAAATAGTAGAGGAACATGGTTTTGATTTTTTATAAAACCTACTTTATATAGGTAGATGAAATATTCGGATGGTCTGAAACGCGATTTAAATGTTTGTTTTAATATACTCATCGTTATGGTAGATTATATGGAATATTAAACCATTTTCGGGAGTGTTAATTGCTCTATCAAAATGATTGTGAATCAATTTAGTTATGAAATTATCGATTCGTGTTAATTTTGATTTTCTATATATGTATTTGTTTGAAAGATAATGAGTAAAATTTGTTTCAGGTTTTCTACTTTCATTTAAACACGCTCTTATGCACTTTCTCTCAAATTTTCTTAATTTTTCCATCATAAGTTGGCACTTATGTTGTACCAGATTAGTGCTGCGTAGGATTTTAACTCTTGTACTGATTGTTTTATTGAAAAATAGTTTTTTTATTTCCAACCACCGAGACCCCAATACACATTTTTTTTTTTTTATTTAACTTTTATTTAATAATTTACATTCTAATTTAACCTAAAAAAGTTACTACAAAAACAGGTTTATTTTCAAAATATTAATTAACATATAAAAATACAATATTTTTTTTTGTTAAATTTTTTTCATATGTTTTAAATTTTTTTTTGCATTTTCTTATATCTATTTTTGAGGATTAATTTATAATGATTTAACATTGAAAACTAGAAAAACAATGTTTCTTATTTATTTTTTTTTATAATAAAATTCCTACCCTAATTTAACCTATCTTAACCTTATTACCCTAGCTCATACCTAATATATGTTTAAAACCTTATTTATGACCTATCTAACCATCAATAGTTTTTTCTAAGACGTGTATCTCTAAATGGCATGTTTGTATCAAATTTTAATCTATCTCCGTTTATATTACCCGGATTATATTCATTTTTTTTACATGTAGCCGTCTACTATAATGATATAGTAGAGGGACATGATTTTCTGTTAGTATAAAACCATTTTTGTCAAGAAAGATAAAATGCTCAGGAGCAAGGAATCCCGTGAGCAAAGTCTTTCTAATGTACTCCTCATTGTGGTAGAATATATGTGATATTAAACCATTTTCAGGAGTGTTTAATACTCTCTCATAATGATTTCGAATTAGTTTTATCATAAAACTGTCGATTCTATTTATGTTTGCTTCTTTGTACAAATATTTATTGGAATAGAAATATTTATACTCAGATTCGGGTTTTCTGTTTTTGTTAATGCATACTCTTATACACTTTCTTTCAAACTTTCTGAATTTTTCCATCAAGCTTGCGCTTATATTGTACCAAACAGGCACACCATATGTCATGGTTGGTCTTATTAATGACTGATAAGCTATTACTTTTATTCTGTTACTTATTATTTTATTGTAAAAGAGTTTTTTGCAAGCATGGAATGCCTTGTTGCCTTTCTGTATTGCTTTTTTTACGTGTTCTATGTACTTAAGGTTGCGTTGTAAGTAAACACCTAGATATTTAACCGTATCACTGTTTAATAATACTGTATTATTAGGATCTTTAATTTCAAAGTTTTTCCAATTTCACATTTGTAATCAAAACATTTAATTATGTGTTGCATACTTCTGGGCGTGTAACACTTGTAATGGCCGTATAGACTATAGAGTTTAGTATAGTTTAACAAGTTTTGAAATATTATAAAAACAAATATTTGTATAAATTTCATATAATAATATAATTTTAATTCGTAATATATAATTGATTTAAATATTGATAATAAATAATTTAATAAAAATTAAATGAAATAAATATTATTAGATTTAAAGTGTCAATTATTAGAATCATAGAGAAGGATCATACTAATTTATGTTGTTAATGTTTTTATTTTATTATTTTTTTTTAATTTTCTCTGTTTTTATGTCTTTTTATTTATCAAAGATAGAAAATATTCAGCAACAGCTTTCTATTTCTCTCATATAAATCTTTTAATTCTCTTTGAAAATATATTGCGTATGCGTCAAAATGATACATTTGTTAATGCTATATGAAAAAGTTATGACTGAATTTACATTGAAAAAGAATTACATTTTGTGTATATTATTAGGTTACAAAATTATGTTATAAAAAAAATAATAAAAAATATAATGTGAAATCCTTTTAACATGCATTTTCATTTATACATACAAACAAACATATAATTTTAACTATATTTATTCAATACTTGAGTATATATGAACAGTTTTACGTAAGTTCAAATTTTTTATTTTTTTTTTATTTGATTCAATAGGATTTTCTTCTTGATAATTTTTTTTTGTATGTGGCGGCACTTTTCAAGTATACACATTATTTGACATTTTCATTGAAGGCTATATGAAAGAAAATCCTGTACATTATAAGATCAATTTGTTTAATTGAAGATTATATACTAGAATGAAATGAAAAAATTTGTATTTTTAATTATGATCTATAATTTTTATTATTTCTGTTTTTAAATTCCATTCTCGTTTTCATTAAAATATTATTCGATTTTTTTATTCTGCACTAAAGTTATAGAACTGATATTTAGATCTAAAAACAATAATAATAAAAAATGAATTAAATGAATAAATAATTATATAATAAATTTATTAGACATCGGAAATCAAGTTTTGAGACAATAACTTTTGTAAAATTTGGTTAGTTCTTGGCAACGGGTTTAAGTAGCTGTCATACAACTCCAAAATTTAGATAAATATTAAATATTCGGTAATTAAACCGAGATATCTGAAATGTTGTAAAAAATGATTAAATTTTATGGAAATATCAATAGTATCCTAGAATTGACACAATACTCTTTCTCGTTTTTATTCTATAATATTTGAATGAGCTACAAAAAACAAGAATAAATTTTAAGAATATGTATAGAATTTTATTTATTTTTTTATTGATAAAGGCTTAGCTAACACGTCAGTAATCAATCTACTCTATCAATATACTGTAGTGTACTTTTAAAATGTGGGAGAATGAAGGAGAATGTAGGAGAATCTATTCGCCCAGAGTTGGTGTTAGATTAATAATGTAGAATAAATCAGTTTCTAATAAAATATGATAGTATACTTTTAGGAGTATTATTAATCCTAGAATATCATTTTTGTTACTAAATCGTAAAAATAAATTTAAATCAATCCCATAAAAAAAAGATTATGTCAAATTTATAAAATTTATTTTCAGATATTTTTTCATTAATACTATTTTAGGAGCACTCAAAATGCTTTTACATAACATAATATCCAACAGTCTGATAAGGTTTTTTCATTTTTTTTTTTTTTTTTTTTTTGTGTACATAAAAAAAAGAATGAATTAAAAATGAAAGAATAAAAAAACAAAAATAAAGAAATGAAAATTCTATTTTATTTTATGAACTTAGCCTAGTCATCACAAAAACTTGGTACCTATCGGAACTAAAACTTATATTCTGAATTTTCCAATAAAGATTTTTTTATTTTTTTTTTTTTTTGTAAATTAAAAATACAAAAAAAAAAAAGAACTTAAGAATAGAAAAAGTTCAATACCTAAAAACAAAAAAAAAAAAAAAAAAAAGTGTTGTGAAAAATTCTGTACTTGTTCATAAAAACAATTAAATTTTATTTAAATTCAAAATTATTTATATAATTTCTTTTTTCAAAATTAAAATAATTATTTTTAAATTTTGAAAAATAAAATTTAAAGTTAAATTGTTTAATTTAAATTAAAAAAATAAAAAAGAAAAGAAAAGGAGTTAAAAAATTGTTGAATTGATAATTTTGTTAAAAAAGTGTTAAACATCAGTACAAAACAATTAAAGGAAAAATTAAAAGAAAAAATTAGGAAACAAAATAAATTTAAGGTAAAAATTAATAATAATATTTACTAAATTAATAAAATATTTTTTTAAAATATAAAATTAAATTTTTTAAAATAGCTACATAATATTTTCTTCTGTATTATTATTTTTTTTTTTTTTGTTTTTTAATAAGTATATATATTCCTTTCTGTTTCTGAACTTATTAAATATTGTGACTTGCGCTTTAGTTATTGTGTTCATTTCACAAATGGACTTTATCATTTTTTATGCTGATTTTTATGCTTTTAAATTCTCATTTTTCTTTTTTTATTTCTGTATACGTCATCAGCACAAGTTCAAAATAAAAATAAAAAAAAAATAAAAAAAATATAAAATATAAAAATAAACAAAAATAAAAATAAAAATCAAAATAATTAAAGAGAAAGGTAATGGTATGCCTACTTTCAAACATGTGGTATTCAACAAAAAAAAAAAAAAATAAATTAGAACAAAAACAAAAAAGAAAAAAAAAAAAAAATTTTTGAAAAGGTGTTCTACAATTATTTATTATCTTGTTTTGTGTTTTTTTTTTTTTTTTTTTTTGATTTGATTTTCTTTTTGTTTTTTCTCGGAATTTCCCATTCCCATTCCAAACCTCCTGCGCTAATTCAGTTTTTAGTATTTAATATGGGATTTATGAATCGATGAATGTTTTTTTTTTTTTAAGCAACAAGTTTTATGTGATGGTTTATTACTGTTTCTAACCACCTTTACCTTTACTCATTTTTTATATACATTTGTATATTATTTATATATATATATACAAAATATATTCTAAATGTATGTATATTTTATAAATTATCTTATATTTTTCCTCCTCTTTCGGCATTCGATTTTTTTTTTTTTTTTCTTGCTATGTATATATATATATATATATATATATATTGTTTTTGTTGTTATATAGAATGTTACTAATTAAGATAATATTTAGGAAAATTGAAAAAATAATAAAATAAAAACGTAAATTGAACTTAAATTAGAATAATAATTAATTACGTACAAATTTATATGTATATAATAGATATAAAGTTTTTTTTTTTTTTCAATGGAAAATTTATTTAAAATAATCACAAAAAAAGCAAAAGAAAGAAAAAAAATGTTTGATAACAAAATCGGATTAAATTCTATTAAGGCAATTTAAGTATATTTATTTTATTATTTATAGTACTTAAAATAAAGTTGAGTGGAATAATTGAAGGTCGTTTTTTTTTTCTTTTTAATTTATTATTCATATTTATATATATATTTAAAAATAGTTTATTTTGAATATATGGAATTAATTTATTATATTAATAATATGAAATATATTTTAAATATTATATAATAATCTATTATTATTTTTCGTAATCGCCTTTCTTTTTTTTTTTTTTTTTGTTTAATTCTTATTATGTAAATTATTTAAATTAAAGATAATAATAGATATTATGTACTTTCGTGGCAATTTTTGAACAACAAAAAGAAAAAAAAAACACTTATCTCAAACCCTTATATATAAGAATTTTAATTTTAATGTAAAATGCTTTAAAATATGCTAATTTTTCATATAAAATTTTCTTCTTCATCATTATACCTAAAAAAAAAAAAATAAATAAATTTTAAATTCAATAAAATTATGTCTTATACAGACTATAACATGACAAAATTTTGCTAGCATTTTATTCTTTTATGTATTAAGAAAAAAATCTTCATAAAGGTTAAACTAAAGTATATATATGTATGTATATATATATATATAGAATATGAAATGAGTAGAATGATAAAATGATCCTTTAAATGAAAAAAAAAGCTTTATTATAAGTATTAAATGGAGAAGGAAGAAAAAGAGTGGGTGGAAGAACAAAGGGGGTATATATTATATTATAAAATAATAACAGTAATAAAATTTAAATTTAAATATACTTAAGAAAATCGATAATTTATAAAGATATAATTATTTACTTTTATATAATATGTATATAATATATATATGTATATTTTAAATAAATTTCTTATTTTTCTTCTTTTTTTTTTTGCATATTTTAAGATTGTGGTTTTATTATACTTATGCATACAAATTCTAATAGTTATTATTTATGTATAAAAAAAAAAAAAAAAAAACAAAAAAAAGAAACTTTAATTTTTCCGATAAGTGTCATTTAGAAAATTGAAATTTGTTGATTCTGAATTTTATATAAACCCACAGCAAAAAAAGGATATTTTTATATTTTTTTTTTATTTTGTAATAATAATAATAATTTTTATTTTTATTTTATTTTACGTATTATTCTAAATAAAATTTATTAAAAACACAAAATTTTTCATATTCGATTTTAGATTTTTGATTAATTTGTTTAAACAATAACTTCAATCTTCAATATGGCTATTACAAAATTGATTTTTGTTGCATTAATTTCATTAATTGTATTGATTCATCAAGTTTATGCATATATACCGATGACAGCAAAAGATCATTATTTATCAGATATATTAATACGTCAAATTATTGATCGTATGGGAAAAGATTTACTTGATTCTGATGAAATGTATGTTGATCAATTAACTGGTAATGGTCAATTACCATCATCTTCTAATTTAGCATTAATGTCACGAGCAGCTTCCAAAGATCAATTAGAAAATGAACAATTTGATTATGATGCATTATTAGAAACTGCTGCTGCAGCTGGTAATCCAAATCCATCATTACGTGATCAAGAATATTTACAGCATAGTTCATTATGGGGTCATCAATATGTATCTGGTGGTGCTGGTGAGGGACCACATCGAATTAAACCACAAATAAAAACTGATGCCAGTTTACCAGCATATTGTAATCCACCAAATCCATGCCCATATGGTTATAGTGAAGAACAAGGTTGTATGATTGATTTTGAAAATACTGCAGCATTTAGTCGTGATTATCAGGCTAGCCAAGAATGTATGTGCGATGCTGAACATATGTTTGATTGTCCAAATACTGATCAAAATGATGAAAATCGTCAAATGGCATCTGATTTAGAAAGTTTTTTGGTACGTCAATTTCATGCAGCTAATGGTGTTGGTGGCGGTAATGGTGGTGTTGGATCTGAACATAAAAATTTAGTTGCAAAAAAATTTCATCCATCATCTGATATAATAAATAAAAAACAATTTCATAATATTGATGATGATTCTATTGATGCCGGTATTGATGAAAATCCATTTTTAAGAGGTGAAAAACTACCAATTGCAGCCAAAAAAGGCATTAATATTTATTAAATAATTTTTTTTATTTATAATTTTTTATTTAATTTATTTTTTATTTAATTTAGTTTAAAAAAAAAAAAATAAGTAAACATGTAATCACAACACAACAAAAAAAAAAAGAAATCCAGTAATTTCCAAATAAAATTATTATTATTTTTCAAAAAAGGAATGATAACACCAGTTTTAAAGTGATAATAGAAATTAAAGAAAAAAAAAACAAAAAAATTTAATTTTTGATTGAAATTTAGCACATAAAAAAAATTTTTTTTTGAACTTGATTTTATTTCTTTTTTGGTTTTCATTTTTGACAAAATTTAACTGAACCTTAAAAAATTTTCTTATATATGAAATTATAAAGTTTTTGAAAGTAAAAAAAAAAAAAAAAAACAAAAAAAGTATTTACTCCTTATATATTTTTTAATATTTATTGTGCATGTATTAATATTTATCAATTTTAACTAACAAACATACATACATACATATACATAAACAAAAAAAAAACTACCATTTTTTAAAATTTACATTAAAAAGTAGTAATTTATTAAACATTTCTTAAAAATAACTAAGGAAAATATTTAAATCCAAATAAAATTCAAACAGACAAGAAAAAAATAATAAAATTGAGTGATTTTTGTAGAAAAAAAAAAAAAAAAAAACATAATAAGATAATTAGAAGAAAATTGTGATAAAATTATTCAAAAATCTTATCTTTCATCATTAATATATTTTCATAATTTTTATTAATATTTTTTCTTTTTATTTATTAGTCTTTATGTATTTAAAATTAATATTAATAAATAAAAAAAAAATTTAAAGGATAATAAATATATATTTGATTCAAATTTAAGTTAAAAAAATATTTTTTATAAGCATAAATACATAAATTTTCTATTAATTAATTTATTTATTTATATACTATTTTTCAATGGTTTCTTATGATTATTTAAAAAAAAAAAAAAAACATAAGTCCAAATTATAAAAAAAAAAAATCTTCCAAAATAATTAGAATTAAAATAAAAGAAGAAAATACCACCAAAACATTTGCAAAACAAACAATTAACATTAATATATATCAAAATTTAACATCATATTTAAATTACTATAAAAGGAAAAAAACACAAATCAAGTATTTTTTTTTGTATTAAATAAAAGAGTTTCTCTAAAAAAAAAAAATATTAATTAAAGAAAATTTTTTTTTTTTTTTGAATTTGAAACTCTTTTTCTATTAATCAAATATTAAAATTATTGACAAATTATTAACATTTTAATAAACATATCATAGCAATATTTTGCAAATATTTAAAAAAAGAAATCAATCCAAAAATCTTAGATATAAAAAAATAAGAAAAAAATTAATATACTTATTTATAATATTAATTTTTTTTTTTTTTTTTTTTAATATCAAAAAATTCAATTGTAATAATTCTTGATTTGAGTTTGAAAGGAAGTTTAAAACACAAAAAAAATTAAATTATGGAATTATGATTTAATTATTTATTTAATATATTTATTTTATTAATTATGGTAGCATTGCAATAATGTATGGCAATTTATAGAACCGTTTTTCTTTCTACATGTAGAATATCTTACAATTTAAATAATCGTACCATATATTTGTAAGTTTTTTAGTTTTGATTAAAAAATATTGTTTTAATAATATCAAATTTTATTAAAAAAAAAAAAAAAAACAGATCAATTTTAAAATAAAAGAAAAAATAAATGGCGAATAAAATCTTATTAATATTTTTTGTTGATTATCATATCATTATCATATGGCTAATAAATAATTAAAATTTTATTATTATTTAAATTTAAATTATTTATTAGCCATATTTCTAATAAAATTTTAATTATTATTTTAAAATTACTAAAAATTTTACATGTTTTTTTTATTTAATTTTAATTTTTTCTCCAATTATGTTTTGGTTGTTTTAAAGTTTGGCAACTCTTTTTTTTTTTTTTTTTTTGAATAAAATTTGAATGCTAACTTTATATCAATATAATTGTTTTGTTTTTTTCCATGTTATAAAATAACAAACTAAATATTTCTTTAATTATTTCTTTTTAATTTTATTAATATTTTTATTTTAAATAAAAGGAAAAAAATAAAACAAATAATAAAGATTTGATTCACACAATGAAATTTTAAATGAGAAAAACAAAACCATCAAATAAATAAATAAAAAAATAAATAAATAAAAAGTGAAGAAAATTAAAAAAAAATTATATTTTATTTGTAAAAAACAAAAAATTCTTTTCACTTTTTGTTCTATTTAAAAAAAAAAAAAAATAAAAAGAAAAAAAAAACGGGTTAGAAATATTTTTATGTTCTTTTATTTATTTTAAGATACATTACAGAAATAATACAATACTATAGTAGTAGTAGAATAAAATGACCTAGGAATATTTCTGTCCGATTTCAAAAACAGCATTTTTTTTTTAGCCATATTTCCCAAAGGAAAAAATTTTTTGTTTTGGGATTTAAAAGAAGAAAAAAATTAATATGTAATAACTAATATTCAATTTATTAATGTTTTAAGTTTGAGAATGCAATAAAAAGAAACTGAAGTAAAATTGGTTGTCATTATTTTTTAATTAATTATAAATTTATTACAGTTATTTGAGTGGATTAATAATAACTTTTCGTTGGGCATTATAATAGTTTCTGGTTGCCAAGAGAAAAATGGTATTTTTAATTAAATAGTTACATTTTACTTTTACACTTAGAATTATACATACATATTATGTAAACAATAGTTTAAGTTTTTGAAAATTTCTCAAATCAATAACAAAAATATCAATTTTATTGCATTTCAAACTTAATTTAAAGTAATGTTGTATAATTATGTAAAAGTACAATATATAAATAAAATGTTATATAAATATAAAATTATTATATAGTTATATAAAATTATTATATTAATTATTTAATAATTTATAAAAAAAATGTTGTTTCACTTTTTAAATGCAAATAAAAATAAAAAAATAAAAAAAAAGGAAAAACCAAATAACAATAACAACAAATTAAACGTTTTTAATATTGTTATTCCAACTATATATATATATATATATATGTATATATATATATGTATATATTTATTAAAATAAAAACAAAAAAACACAGAAAATAAAATAATATATACATATATTTTTAATATAAATAATCAAAATTTGAAAAAAAAATTATAGAAAAAAAAAAATTAATTAAATAAATAAATAAATTAATATTATATTGTACATTGATGTTATTTAAAACTAAAATAAATAATAATATATAACTTAACAAAGTATTAAAAAAAAAAAAAAACAAAAATAATTTTAGCTTCTCTCTCTCTCTTTATTAATGATATACAAAATATATAATACAAAACATTAAATAATTTATTTGAAGAATATAAATAAACCAATAAAGTTATTAAATTCACCATTTACAAAAATTAATGCACTATTTAAATTATTTATATACCAAAATAAAAAAAAAACTAAAACAATTAAAAATGTATAAAAATGTAAAATTATAAGTATAATGTTTAATATATCGAATTATAGTAGTTTTTATCTATATAACAGTTATATATTGTTAGGAGCTACTTATATAATGAGTTTAAAATAAAATCTATACTTATTTGAATGTTATATATAATTATATATAACATTAATGTATAACAACCTTGAATATTATAATAATTAATATTAAAATATCGTATTGGTTATATGCATAACTACTACTATAATTACGTTTAATAAATATAAAATATATGCGCTAGATGATAATACCATCTAATGCCATAACAACACCTGCAATAACTAAACTAAGGTTATTGAAGGGCCAAAAAAAAGCTCTAATATCGGACTACAATGTCAATAACATATTAAAAAATAAATATTTATTTATTCAATATAACTTTTAAAGAAAAACAAAATACATACTTTATTAATTATTACAGAAAAAACAAAAAAATAAACAAAAAAAAAAATATATTTGTAAATACATTAATCATATATTAAAAAAAAAAAAAAAAATAAATTATTGCCCGAGAAAATTATAATTTTGATTGTTAAAATGAAATAAATTAAATAAAATAATAAGTTAAAACTACCAACTAACATTAAAAGAAGAATGTGATTAGAAAATATAAAGAAAAAATCCTCTTACATAAATAATTATTGAAAATATTTTTAATAATATCAAACAGCCAAAATATAAAGCAAGCAACAACATAAATAAATTAAAGAACAAAAATAATATTAATAACAACAAAAATATTATTAATTAAATTATTAAAAAATGACAAGCTGTTAGAACACAAGAATATAAAACAAAATTAAAGTAAAAATATATATTTGCAAAGAAAAAGCAAAATAAATATTAACGAAATATAAAATAAATTAAAATACTATTTATTTAATATTTAGAGTTAAAATAAAGAAAATATATACATACATATAAAAATATATAACATTATAATTAAGAAGAAATCTAATGTTCAATTGATAAAAAAAGAAAAAAAACTAACAAACAACATTATCAAAAAAAAAAAAAACAAAACTATGTTAATTATATTATAAATTATTAATAAATATTTTCTATTTCATATATACTTACATATAAATATATATATATATAAAACCGTGTTATACAAACAAATTTAATATTAAAAAAAACAAAAAAAAAAACAAAGAAACAAACAATTTCCGTAATATATAACATATTATTAATTATGTACAATATTAAAAATAATAACATAAAAAAAAAAGTATAAGTATATAAATATACATATAGAACAAAAAAAAAAAAAAATAATAATTGTTTTTAATTAATTTAATTTTTAATTTTAAATTATAACTATTAATTAATAATTATTATGTATTTTAATTAAAATTTATTCCTTTTCAAGCAAAATATAAATATATATATATATAAATATATATTATATATTTGCAAAATCAAAACAATAGAAATAAAATATAAATAAATTACAATTGAAAAACAAAACAAAAACATAAATATCATAATACAATAAGCTAATCAAATATCAAAGAAATAGTATACAACAAAAAAAAAAAAAAACATTAATCATAAATAGAAAAAAAAACAAAATTATAATTGTGAAAAATAAAAATCCAAAACAAAATATATATAGAAGAAAATTGTACATTGAATACTCTGGATAAAAATCTATATGAATGTTAAAGAAAATATAAACAGAAAATAAAATCTCAAATAAAAACAGATTAAAAAATAAAAAAATTAATGTATTTAAATAATTTTTTAAAAGGAACTAATCGAAAAAAATAGTTAAATAAGGGTAAGTTCACATGGGATGCATACATCCAGATGCAAAAATTATTTTGGTTACATTTCGTGTACAATATTAACGAATATTTTGCAACCACTCGCTCACGAGATGCAAAAAGGCGACATTTTTATTTTAAAAGTTTTATTTATAAGTACCTAACCTAGTTGGCTAGTTTGTGTGTATTGTTTTGACATTTGATGAAAAAAATTTTTATTTACAAAATACAAAATGGTTAAACCAGAAAAAATTGTTATTTTATGTAAGAAAAATTTTTAATTAATATAAACAAAATATAATTTATTAATACACATATATAAAATTAATTAATAGCTTCTAAAGTAATTCTGATTTTTCTTCTTTTTTTTTTTTCCTAAGGGAGGTGGGAATCTTCCAAAGACACCAAGAATTTCCCCCTTGGTAGTGTCAGATTCTTACTGACTAAACCCACCTCCCCCTTTAGCCAATATAATGAGATGAAACCCTTACCTGCGAACGCAGCATATTGGCTAGGGAGTAGGGATAGGAAAATGGATACGGAAACATTGAATTGGGAGTGGGACTGTAAGGAAACAATGAATCCGCCTATTATTATTACTATTTTGCTAACAGTGACTAAAGCCGTCACAACAGTTACATCATGTAGTAGTAGTATATAGTAACTACATGAGGTAATTATTGAAGGCAACCCCCACGGTTAATATTATTGGTATTAGTATTCTTATTAGTATTATTATTATTTTACTACAGAGTCAGCGCCATCAGTGGATTACAACGTGCAGCAGTATATAACATCTTACTTGCATGATATTACCAAATATAGCTCCACTGTAGTACCTATTATTATTACTATTATTGTAGTTATTGTTATTATTACTATGACTATTATTATTATTAATTTTATGAATGTTATTATTACTACTATTAGTTATACGATATACATTATTACGATATAAAAGTACTACATATTTTTTATTTATGACCTGACCGGGGTTTGAACCCTTCGAATGAAAGGTTGATGACTTAACCACTGCGCCATGAGTCAGATAATATAATGAGTATTTGATATAATTTCAAACAAAAAGCAACCATGGCAATATTTTTCCTTTTTATTTATATCCATCTTCAAAATATTTCAAAATATTTAAAGTTTAAAATTTTTGACTTTTGATTTTACGTCTATATTTGACGTTAAAACAAATTTACATCTTGTATGCTTCTTATAGAGGATGCAAAATTTTTTGCATCTAAAATGAGCGAAAGAGAGAACATGTCATGAATACGATATATATTTTCAACCAATCAAATGTTTGCATCCGGATGCATGCATCCCATGTGAACTTACCCTAAGGAATGAAATTTAATTTATTGTTTAAATTTGAAATGAATAAAAATTTTACAGGTTCAAAAATACAACATCTATTAATAGTCTTAAAATTAACTTAAATGAATTTAAATAAATGAAAACTAGCTAGCTACTCGCCTATCTATTCCTGAGATATATTTTCAAGAAAAAAATATCTTTTCGTTGGAATTTTGTCGAATATTTATCACATTTCGAAATTTGATGATATGAATTTGTTTTCATGGATATTCTGGATATTTTATTTCTCCAGACTCTTTGTTAATGAACTGTGTTAAAAACATCATATCATTTAATCGCCCATTAAAAATTATTTAATAAAACAAAATTTGGTTATTTTATGCACATTAATGATATGGTTGTAATGCAAAAATCAAACAAAAATTTTAATAAGAGATGATTTGGAATAGAAAAAAAATCTTCTAAATTACTGTTTCAATCTGTAAATTTATAGGTTAAAATGTTGTTGATTTGGAATTTTGTAAACCCAATTTTATAAATCTAACTAAATATATTTTTTTTATAATATAATCTTAAATTCACATACGTTTTCAAGAAGAAAATACTGTATTTGAATGTTTTGATGGACGTAAAAGCCCATTAACACAAATTTCTTACCTCAATCTTAGTGCCAACCTTTCCTTAAATAATTATTTCTGCCATTTAAAAATTTTTATCTCTATTAGTAGTAGTATAAGTGTTTACTTAGTATTTTTGGAATTTTGAACAGACTCTTTCACTATATATACCTATATAGCGAATAATTTAATTAGGTATTATGATAGTATTTAGGTATTTAGTAATATATTTTAATTTCTCTTTTTATAATAAAAATTTGAAACTTTTACCACGCATTAAATTCTTCTGACCTATTGTACATTTATTTCTGTCTTGTATTTTTTTAGTTTTGATTTTATTATTTTAATCCTTAATTCAGATATTTGAGGTCCCACTTAACTAATAAAAAAAAAAAAAAATGTGATAGAAATTTTTATGCAAAGTTGCTGCAAATTTTATTAAAGTTAATGAATAATAAATGAAACAAAAAAAAAAAAAAGAAATATCAAAAAAAAAGAAAAAAATATTTACAGTTATTCATAACATTAGCATGCAAACCGTATAACAGAAACATAAATAGTACAAAATACTATATATTTATATTCATACACACATCCTCACTTCTATTAATGACAATTGATAAAATTTCCACCTGTTTATAGTGCGACACTTAAGTGACTTTCTGCCTACAAATTTTTGTAGTTGCTGTTTTAGTTCAATTTAATAAAATCTTATCATTCAAGGAAAGGAAAGCAATTTATTTGCACAAAAAAAAAAAAAAAAAACAAAATTATAACCAACATTTTAATGTCGTCATCAACTAAAAATAAAATTACTCAGATTTAAGGTGTAACCAGAGACATAAATAAGCAACCGAAATATCAATTTTTCCTAGGTTTTTTTTTTTTTATTATTAAATTTTCCTAGTTTTTGTTTTTAAGCCTTCTATAAACTATTCTAATAAAAAAAAAAAATGCTCATTCACATTTTTTTTTTTATATATACTTGGCAGTGTATGTTGGTACTATTTAATGGGCCTTTCATAACACTATTTTTAAATTTTTAACATTTATTTTTGGTTTTTTTTTTTTTTTTTTGGTATATATAGTATATGCTGTGCTTTAACTATTTTAGTCTTAAATATACGTATTAATATAAATACATATTTTTTAATACTTTGTTTTTGTTTTTTTTTTTTCTTACCTATTCACGCCATATCAGCATGAGATAAAAAAAAAAATCCTATTAACGCACTGGCATAATATCACCTTAAAGTAATGACGCCTCTGCATTAAGCCGCATCCCGCACATTTTTTAACACTTAGTATTTTTTTTTTGTTTTTTGTTTTTCGTTTTATTTGAAATTTGTTTTAATTTTTAATACATGAATGATGATTTTAAATAATAGATACTCAAACTTTAAAAATATTTCAAACCCCAGATCACTTCTATTTTTAAAAAATCGAGACAATTAGACATAGAAGAAAATACTTCTTTTTATATTATATTATATAGTGAATGAGAAAATATTTTAGGCAAAAGAACGACTATGCTGAAGTTACTATATGGAGTTTGCGTATACTTCTAAATAAAGCATTTTAAATACAAAAAAAGAAATTTTTCAGCGTTTTCAAAAAAGCACATTTCTCAAATTAAAAAATATTTCATAATAAGCCTAGAGTAAAGAGTAGATATATTGAAAAATAAATTTATAATAATATAAAATTAAATTACGTATTTTTTATTAATACAAATTATGAATAATCAATAATGAAAATAATAAGAAAAATTTTAGAAAAATTAAATTACACATTCGCCTCCTAAGGTAACTCCTAAATTATTAAGAGAAATTATTAACACAAACGAAAATATAATTTTGGAACTTTAATTTTTGTATATTACTTCAAAAATATTTGAACATGTGACCAAGTTACAGGTGTTTAAAAATAGACAATTTTCTGTTTGTGACCCCTTACATGTCCTAAATGGAGGGCGATACAAAAATATTTTCACATAACGGTATTTCACGGAGTTTCACATAATAGTATAATAAAATTCGCATGGCAAAGGCATATACTTATTTTAGTTAATTAAAGTAGTTAAAATTTCATTGCTTTATTTCAAACGATATAGAACTTTTGAATACACGTAGACGAACGGATGGACAAAGAGAGTGAAACTAATAAGCACATTTTTTCAAAAAATTTTGTAAAAAAATATTTTAATTATTTATAGCAAAAAGGAAATTTTAAAATATAAATTGAGAGCCTGTGGTTAAAAAAAAAATTTTACTGATATATAAAATGGAAGTATTATGAATGTTAATAGCAACAAAAAACTTAGCAAATAGGCATTAGGAGTTTGAAAGTGTTAACGAAATATAATTTTTTTGAATTTTATAGTCATTTAGGATGGATCGTTAGATTTTATTAGTCAGTTATTTAAGAAAAGAGTTATAATATATATTTTCTTTTTTAAAAATTAAATTTTCTGGCGAAAGTTTTACATACAAATTCCTATATTCTTATATTTAATAGTTAAGTGATAGGTTATTAAAGTCCTCTAAAAACTTATAATATGAAAATGACATGTTAATTGGGATTTTTTGTTCGGTTTCTTTTTTTTTTTTTTACTTTTCGTGTCATTTTAATGCAAATTTTAAATATTTGTAGACGCCTGGTTAAATAAATCTTCCTCTTATATTAAACATAAATGTCTGGTAATTTCTTATATTCGATTTTTATTTTTTTTTTTTGCTTTTTTGTCAGTTATTTTTTTTTTTTGTTTTTGATTAATTTTTCAATTCACCTATGTAACAATAATATTGTGGTATAAATTTGCACAACTAATGATGATGCATACACTTATAAATTAAAAAAAAAAAAAAAAGGCAAATTACAAAAATAATATTGTATATGCATTTTTTGGGACAATTTAAATTTTTGTTTAAGAAATTTTAAAACAGAAATAAATAATGTGAGCTGAATGCTCTTAAAAAGCGCTATATTTTAGTTTTTAACAGTGAATGGTATTGTAGTTAAATTTAAGTATTGTTTAAAGATCTGAACTGGGTTCCATTAAAAAATATTTTAAAAATGGAAAACAATATTAGAAACGAAAGCATTATAAATTAATGATTCAGTACAAGCGTAAATGTTCTAAAGTAATTATGTTAAAAAATTCTCAAGTTAAATACGGAATGGGAAGAGTACCATACCAATTGATATGGTGACATTTAAACTATCCAGTCCTATTGATTTTTTTTTTTCGTTGCATTTCTTATTTGAAGTTGACTCATGGTTTGAGTATATTTAATCTATTTTTAAATTTTTATACCTTATTTTAAGGTATTTGTAGACAAATTGGTGATTTTCTAACAATGAAAAATGTATTTATTTGTTTTTGTTTTGTGATCCTTCTTAAATATTTACAGTGCATTTAAAAATTTTTAAATTACTTTTCTTTTGTATAGGAATGGGAATAACCGAAATTTTAATTTTAAATCTTTTATTATACTTTTTTGTTTTTAATTGTTCTTTTTCTTATGAAATTTCAGTTCCTTTCGGAACAGTATTATTAGAAAACTGTAAGCAAATGTTTATAATTTCCTGTTTTTTTTTTTTTTTTTTTTTTACACCTTTAAATCAACTTAAATTCTTCAATTCATTCAACTTGAAAATGCGACAAAAAAATTTTACTGAATTTTATTAGAAATCTATTATTTAAAATAAATAATGAATAAAAAGGTCCATTCAGTCATAGTTAATTAATTTATTTGTAAAATTGTTTGATCAGTTCAAATTCTTTGCATTTTGTAATGGATGCAGCCTTTTTAATATTCTAGTGAATGAATGAATGAAAAAAAAAATAATAATAATAATAATTATTAAACATAAAAGAAAATTCCTTGAACTGAACGTGCTGAGATCTATGAATTAGTAATTCATTCGGTAAAGTTAAAAAATGTTTCGATTTTAAAAATGATCAATATTGTTTTTTTTTAATCTTCTGTATGCCTATTATGAACCGACGACATTATGACACATTCAGATATATATATATATGTGTATTTTAAAAAAAACTTTTTGTAAACAGATGAATAGAACGGGTTACTATTTCAAGTCTGTATTTCTTTTGAATGTATTTCATTTGCCTGTATTTCATATGCATGTATTTTCATTTGACTGTATTTCATATTATACAAAAATATATATTGTATAAACATTCTGTAAAAGGCGTATAACTTTGATTTTGAATTTACTAAAAATCCTCCTAATTCAGATTCTTACATATATATATATAAATCTGGAAAAAGCGTAAAGCTACTTTAGTGCTACTTTCGCTAAACGAAAATCGCATTCAAAAAAATTGAGAACTTTGAAAATCGAAAATTATAGGGCTGAGAATGGGAAATTAACATTTTGATACTGGTGTCTAACTGTGTATAAGCATTATAGTATAAAAATTTAATTTTGCACTCACATCACTGCGATTTTCAATTTTCAAAGTTCCAAATTTTCGAATGCGATTTTCGTTTAACGAAAGTAGCAGTACACGGTAAGACATCTGCTTTTGAATGCAACTCTAAAATCTCTTCTAATTTAAAATGAAATACAGGCAAATGAAATTTAGTCAAATGTTCAAGAAATACAGGCAAATGATACTACGGTCAAATGTTCAAGAAATACAGGCAAATGATACTACGGTCAAATGAAATACAGTCATATGACATACTCCCATATAGAACGTTAGGTACACAGATACATATTTCATTACATGAAATTGCCCTAAAAAAAAATATATATATATATTTAGAGAAGAAAAAGCAAAAATAAATACATACATACAAAATAGTAATAGTGACTAAGATTTACCAATTGCAATTTTTATGAATGAAATGTACATATTTACGTACGTAGATTACAAATCAAAGTTGATTGTACGATTTTTTGTTTTTTTTATTTGTTTTCTAAAACGTAGTTTTGTTTTTTTCTTTTTGTTTTGTTATATAGTTTGTAATCGTTTAATATTATTTTTTGTTTTTGCATAAAACCTAGAAAAAATACATATAAAATATAAGAAAAAAAAATAAAAATTACATGTAAAAACGTAGAACATACAAACTTACATACACTATAGCTATACAATATTAAATATTTTTGAACTGGTAGATTATGTGTGGAGGATTTTTTATTTCCCAGTTTTTGTATATGAATTTTTTTTTATATTCATTCATAATATATATTCTACATCCGCATAAAAGAGCTAGAGATTACAACGAACGTTTGATTTGAACGTTTAAATGGCTAAGCATATGAATGAATAAATGAATGAATAGAATTGAACTGAATTGAAATTGAAATGAATGAATGAATGAAAAAAAAAAAATAATGCAAACAAAATAAAAACAAATAAATAAAATAAGTAGAAAATATGTATAGTATATATATATATATATAATTTATTTAAGTATATAAAAATATATATCTATATCTAGTAAGTATAAAAAGATGAATGAATCGTGTAATTTTTTTTTTCTGCTTTAATGTGAGTACCATGAGTACATATAAAATACATACTTATACATATTATAATATGATATATAGATACATATTGGGTACATAGATGTTATATTAATAACATATTAAACATTACGGTGTTTTAGATATAAATTTTTTTTCCTATTATTTTTTATTATATTTTTTGAAATAAAAAAGAAAAAAAAAGGCGATTTATATTTTTTTATTTTTTTTTTTATTTCATAGATTTTCAGTTTTTTTTACGCATTTTATTATTTGGATGATTGGCGGTAAATTTAAACATAAAAATAAAAAACTTAAATCTTACATCGTTTAATAGTTCAAAAAAGGCTAGAAAACAAAAACAAAAAAATAACAACAAAATAATTACTTACATTCATATTAAAACTAGTAAAATATACGAGGAGTATCTTGTATATATATAGTGTATATCTGAAGCAAAGTATCTTATGAATTATATTTTTGCAAGGCTTGTACAATTTTTTTAGTAGTTTTTATTTAAAAAAAAATATATTATAAATATACTAGGTATTATAGTATCGAATATGCCTATTTTGTAAGTAGAAACAATAATTTATTGATTTTTATATATGTATATTAATAAAACATTGGATTTTATTATTAATTATTTGTTTCTTTTTTTTTTTTGCTTTTTTTTTTTAATTTAAGCGTTGCAAATAAAATTTTCAATTTTGTCTTTTTTATTAAATAGAAAAATTTATGGATTGTTTTTAATATTCAAGATATGGTTAATAAATTAATAGACTTTATTGAGAAAGAAACGAAAAAAAAAAAAATGTCCTAGAAGTTTTGTAAATATTTGTTTTGTTTTAAATTCTATATTTTATTATCATTGTTATATAAAGTTAAAGAATTATTAGTTTGTTTTTATTATCAGAATTTAAATAGTTGTTCGGTTCTTAAAAAATTTTTTTGTGTAGTTATTATAATGTTGCCCGTCAAACTGCTTTGTATTTTAGAAAATTAATGAATTGTCCTAGCCATACAATTTCAATGAAAAATTATCTTAGGTCAGGAGCTTCGGTGGCCTAGTGGGTAAGAGCATATAAAATACGCTGTAAACACCGACGTTTACAATTTAAAAAATTAATTTATTGCTTAAGAGTAAACTCACTCAAAATGCTATATTACAGTTTAATGCATTCAAAATACAATGTTCGCATTCCTTTTAAACGAAAAGAATAGTTGAGAGTATAGTTTGGTAAATGGAACGCTAATTTAACATAATCATATTTACTCTTATCTACTCGTTCTCGTACTGTTGAGCTTGAGAGTAGAAAAGAGTACTCTGTAATAGGAACACAAACAATATGGTATATGTTGCTACTGGGGAATTTCATAACAAAATAAGATAAAGCTATTGCTTGTCCTTTAGAAATATGTTATTAGCTAAATATATAACGAAGATCAAAGACACCATAGTTCCGAATTGTTTAAATAATTAACAATATTATCAATTTGACACTTACCTATACTATTTTAATACGATAAAGAAATTTATTTCTAACAGTATACATATAGACATAGAGCCAAATTTCTCTACAAATGCATGCTACTATATACGCCAGTCTAAGAACTATTTAGCTTCGAAGAGATAACATACCAATATGCAAATAATATATCATATACACATATATACTTAAAACTTTGATTTCCGTTTAACACTTATTGTGTATAGTCATAATTTTATCCTACATCCGTTATAGTAATGAATAGATCTTTTGTATTATTTGTACTAATATGACAATTATAAATCACCTAGATTTTTAATTTTTTTTTTATTTTTTTCTTTTTAATCTAAATAATAAAAACAAAATCGTATAATAAAATTGTGTATAATTAACTGTCAATTAGATTTAGTTTTTTTTTTTTTTTTTTTTTTTTTTTTATATTTTTCAGTTTTATCCAATTAATATAGAATTTAATAAATTATTTTAAATAAAGAGTTAAATATATTATTTCATTCTTAACGCCTATATTGATTCAATGTATAAGTTCATTACAAATATGGCAAATAAATATTAAATTTAATTTAATAAATTTTATAAAACGATTTACTATGACAATTTCATTCAATTTTTTTTTTTTTGTTATTTTCTAATAAAATAATTAAACGGTAAAATTTTTTCATCGTTCATTTAAGATTTTATATTTAAAGTTTTTGTTTTTTTTTTTTTTATATTAGAAAAATCTTCATAAATTTATAAATTTATAATATTATTGTTAGTGTTAAATTTATCAATTATTTTAAATCAAATAAATAAATTAAAACCACAAAAACAAATTAGAAGAAAAATAAAAAAAAAATTTTTTTTTAAGAACCAACCACCACGTAAAAAAAGTAGGCCTTAATGCTACTACCAGTCGCGTAAATATTTTTTTTTTTTTTATTTTCGTTAATAATTTTTTTTTTTTTTGCGATATTTTTTTTTTTTTTTTCTTATTAATTGCAACAAATCAATGACATTTGTAATTGTATATATGAAGAATCCGTAATGACACTATACTGTTGGTGTAATTTTTATACTTTATAAAACAAAAAAAAAAAAAAAAAAAAATGGATGTAACCTCTATCACCGAATCCCACGTATATATAGCACATACTTACTTAAAAAGAGTAGTAAAATCTGCGCGTAATACTTTAATGAATTTACAAATAAAATAAAAAAAAAAGAAAAGCAAAATGAAATAAATAAATAAATAAATCGATGCTCGTAAAAAAAAATAAAAATAGTAAATGAAAAAAAAAAAAAATAAAAATTCAATTCAATTTTACAGATCATATATGAAAAGCAAAAAAAAAATAAAAAAAACTAAATCATAAACATCGTGGGAGCTGAAGTGATCAATGAATTGAATTTAATTTGAGATTTGTATTATTTTTTTTTTTTTTTCTTTTTACTTTATGTATTTTATACTATATAATATATATACTAGTAGTTACTATATAGTTACTATAGTACGAAGTGTAAAAATCTTACACTATTATCACTTATTAGGCATATACATAATATATATTCATATATATTGTAGTTAAAAATTATACTTTAACTCAAAATTGTATAATTATTAGAAAATTACAAAAAACAAAAAAAAAAAATATATAAAACAAACAATTAAAACAAAAAAACCTGCACATTTTAAAATATTATTTACCTTACAATATGATTAGTGTTTTGATTTTAGTCATAGAAAAAAAATCAAACAAAAGTACCTCAAATTTATATAACATTATTTATTCTTATGTTTAATTTATACAGGTAACCCCAATACAACAAGATAATTTTACAAAAAAAATCAGTTTGGTTTTAACACAATACAAAAATTAAAAAAAAAAAAATCATCCATAATTTACGATAATTAAGTGATGATATTTATGCCTTTAGATAAAAAAATTCTTCAAAGAATACATAATATATTTTTTATTTTAATGCATTTCTCTGCCACATAAAAGTGGACAGGAAATTACACAGCCTCTCCTGTTCAGGCGTGGTTGTAAATGTCGTAGGGGGGAATAACTCTAACGACATGTGTGGGACTCGAACCCACCCTTCCTCGGTGTTTACAGCGTATTTTTATACGCTCTTACCCACTTGGCCACCGAGGCCCCATACATAATATAGGTATAGATTTAAATTTTCTAAAAAACAAATTCTTTTAATGTAAATAAACGATATAATTTTAAAGAAGACATTTTAAAGTGTTAAGCTATAATGTTATATTTCATTTTTCCAAAAAAAAATTAAAAAAAAAAAATTTCCTTATTAATTTCACTCTGTTTGGCCGTCTGTCTATTTATTTTAAAAATTTCTGCCCCGTTTAAGATGGAGGCATGGCGTAATAACATTTTAATCAGAGATACGTCTTATAAAAAACCTATTCATGTTGAAGTTTAAAATTTTTTATATAGCTTCAACCTTCATGGATTTATAGAACATCAAAGTTGTAAAAAGCACAATATGGCCTTAATATTTTTCAATCTAAAAATGTCAAATGACAGGAACATTTTGAAGCGTTAAGCATAAATATTATATAATATTTTTTTGTATTTATGATACCTATATAAATTTACCGTTTTGAAAAAGAATTATTTTGTAAAATTTTTGTTACTGAGTATCAAATACTTTCAGTTAGAATTTTTAAATCTTTCAGAATTAGCAGATTAGTTACCTCTGAAAATGTTACTTTTTTGTACATCTCCCCATTTAAGAGCTATTGAAATTGAAAATTTGTTATTTTTGTTTAACTTGGACATTTATGTAAATTTGTTGTAAGTAAGTAACACATTTAAGCTATAATATTATATTTTTATATAATATGGTAACAACATTTTTTAATTATACATATACTATATTCGTAAAATTGAAGAGCGTATCTCTTGTTTTTCATAATTATATCTTACATAAAAAATTTGGTAATCTTAACTTAAAAATCTTTTAAGTTAAAAATAGACGATATTCAAGACATTAAATTTTTATACAGATATAGTTACAATACTTCTTACAAAACTTCTACGATAAGTATATTTTAATTAAAAAAAACAAGGTAGAATGTAAACCAACGATTTTTAAAAGCGCACATTTCCAAAACTCAATACAAACTGTTTAGAAGTGTGACTTGCACAAAAATTTGAAAATTTCATGTAATAAGAAAAAATGTGAAAATAGGACATTTTTGAAATTTTGAGGGGCCGTAAGTCCGGAGTCCTATAAAACTAAGAAAAGCCGTTATCACATGTAAAAATATATTATTGAACCTTTAATTTTCATGTCTTGCCGAAGAAAAATTTTTACAGATACCTAAGTTACAGGTGTCTAAAAATAGCAAATTTTCAATTTTTGAGGCGTAATAACTCTTAAAAAGGGGGGCGGTACCAAAATATTTTCGGAGGAAACTTATACTAATTCTAAAAGTTCTTCCTTGTCTCAAATATTCAGGTTCCTATCTAAAGGCGTGCCGGAGTTATGAAAAAAGAAATTTCATGCAAAATTTGGTTTTCACATAACGGTAAATTTAAATAGTGAATTTCAAAATATTACATAATTTTGCTACTGTTTTATATAGATAATAAAATTTTCGATCTTCTAGCGGTTTTAGATTGCAAAACTATTACGCAGAGCCTGAGATATATACATCTGAAAATGGGGCTTTTTTGCAATGGAAGAGCTGCAACTTTGGAACCCTCTACAAATAAAATAAACCTTTAACACAAGTAAAAATATATTACTGTAGCTTTAATTTTTATATCTTGCAGAAGTAAAATGTGTACAGGTGTTTAAAAATAGCAAATTTTCAATTTTTAAGCCCTAATAGCTCATAAACAGGGGGTGGTCCAAAAAATTTTCTGAGCAAACTTATACTAATTCTAAAAGTTCTTTCTTGCCTCAAAATTTCAAGCCTCTATCTGGAAGCGTGCCGGAGTTATGAAAGTAGAAAAATCATGCAAAATGTGGTTTTCACATAACGGTAAATTTAAATACTAAATTTAAAAAAATTGTATAATTTTGATATTAATTTACAAAGTTAAAAAAAATACCTGTCGAATGGCGTTTTCAGATTGAAAAAATCTTAGGCAGAACATAAGATATATGCATTTAAAAATAGGGCTTTTCCAAAGTTTGAGAGGCTGTAGTTCCGTAATGGGTGGGGCTACATGAAAAAGTTGTTCCACAAAATTATTTTTTTTATGAGACCTACCCATGGTTAAAATTTTTTTTTCCTATCTTTAACGGTGTAGAAGTTTTGTAAACAGACGGACGGACGGACGGACAGAGTGAAACTAATAAGCACATTTTTTCAAAATTTTTTTGGAAATGTGCTAAAAAGGAAAGGATAATGGTTATAGTTATCAAGAGTCTGCCTTAATTAGTATTTTGATTCTACAGTAAACATTTTTATAAACGCATTTTTAGAATTAAAATAAGATTGCTATTGAGTTAAGATTAATTGCAACTAAAGAGTAGTATATATTTCATAACGGCATTTGAATCTAATACTTTTTATATAACTTGACAAACGTATTAAATTGAGTTACCTGTACGTTATATATACAATTAAACACATTTAAAAATTATTTTCTTCTATTATTATTTTTGTTTGTTTTTTTTTTTTTTTTGTTTTGTTTTTAAATCATTTATTATAGTTAATGTAATCGGATTTTATACAGATTATTTATACTCGCCAACCCTCTTTAAGTTAAACGTTTAAGAGTACAAATCTTAAATCTAAATTGTACTACAAAAAAAAAAAAAAAATTTATTATTTTACGCAATTATTTATAATTATTTCAAAGATTTGTTTTTACAATATACACATGAGTCTTAAAAAGAGTTTTTTTTTCTATTTTTTTTATTTTATAAATAAATCTAAATATTATTAAATAAAAATTATAATTGGTTCAGTTTTTATTAATAAAATAAGATTTAAATTTATTGGAATTTGTTGTGTATGCACAATTTCGATAAAAAATTTAGATTAGACTAATCATAATATGACAACCGTATACAGATTTTATGATTATTTGATTTGAAATCATTGAATGAAAAATGTGATGAATCGATTAAGACATTTTGAAAAATTAACAAGATATTTTACTTATTTAGATGAAATGATTTATAGAGTATATTATAAATTATATTAGTATAAATAAATATAATTATATGTAATAAATATTATATATACATATGTATGAGATCATATCCAATATTTTTCTTTCTATTTATTTCTATAAAATTTTATTAATCGTAACATAAGAAAATTTAGTTCAAAAATTAATTTTAATAACATTTATTATTATTTTAAATTGATTGAAATTGAAAGTGCATTCAAAATGTATGATTTGTTGATTAATTAGATATGGGGGTTTGTTTTGAACACATTTGGAAAGTTTTTTTTTTTTATTAAGTTTAATTAAAAAAGTTGGAAATTCCCTTTTTACATACATGTGTACTTATTTGAACAAAAATTCCTTGATTTCGGTATTTTCGGTATTTTTGGTTTTCAAGTTTTTTTTTTTCGGGATTTTGTAATATTAGAGATTTTTTCCACCAAATTTAAATTCGAGTTTTTTTTCGGAATTTTTTCGTTCGGGATTTTTTTCAGAAAAGTGTTATACACCCATGCTTATACAAAGAAAATGTTCCTCAATAATTTTAAAATGTCATTTTATACATTTTAATAAAGAAACAGGCCAAACAAATACATATTTTATTACAGGAAGCAGGCCAACAAATATTTTATTATAATTGTTTGTAAATATTGTAAATTGTAATGTAATGGGTATTTGTTTTGATTTTTTGTTTGTTAAAAAGAATTTTTTTTTTTAAATGTTGTAAATTTTATTATAATCAAAGTAGGTAAAGTGTCAGAAGTCACATGCAACTACTGACTCTTTGAAATGAGTCAGAAATCCCATGGGACTTCTGTAAGTCCTTACCAAGGTAAGGCAAAAGTCCCAAAAAAAAAGGTTAAAAGTCCCATGGAACTTCTGACTCTTTGAAGTTAGTGAAAAGTCCCAATTTTTCTTTTGTAATGATAATCAGCAATAATGTCATAATATCGTTTAGACTAAACTTTCTAGACTAAACTTCAATTTATGGCCCGGGCAACTATCAAGTGAGATATAGTATTTCCAAACCCCGGCCAGTCAGGATATATGTATATATATTTATTGGGAGAGATTTTATAGTTGGTTGCGAAATCAGATTTGCCCCTTTTTCCTGAATATGTATATATATGTACGTCCCGAAATCTGAATTAAGAGGGAATTTAGAATTAAAAATTTTTGTAAACGTTCTGAAAAAAGCGTATAACCCTATTTTGTACTCAAAAATTTCTCCTAATTCAAAACCTAATATATTCATATTCTTGAAAAGGCTTATAACCTTGATTTTGTAAACAACTCTAAAATCCCTCCTAATTCATTTATATATCGAAAAAGGGGAAATTCTGATTTTACAGCCAACTCTAAAAACTCTCCTAATTCAGAATCTCACATACACATTCGGAATCTTAATCAGGGTTTTCCCTTTTTCCAGAATATGCATATTATATAAATGAATTAGAAGGGATTTTAGATTTGGTTACGAAATCAGGGTCATACTCCTTGACGTGAGTCTGACACATCAGTATCAAAGTATAGTTATAGGAAGTAGTTTCACTCTTTTTTACTAAACCTAATGCATTTTTCATACATAAAAAAAGTCTATTTTGAAGAGTAGCTGGAATTATTTTTCTATTTTTCATATCCACTGTGTCTGTGTATAGTGCAAACATATTATAAAAAAAAACGACACTATATATTTTTGCAATATTACGGGTACTCGAATGAATTTGTTGGTGTGCGAGTATAATGTGCATGATAAATTCTTACTAAAGATAAGTACAAAATAGCCAAAAAAAAATCTCTACTAAGACAAAATCCACAAAAAAACAAAATCCCTGAAATAAATAATGTTTTTTATGCATTTAATAATTGTATAGCATCAAAAAATTGCCGTATTTATTCAAAATTCAAATATGTAAGTATGTAATATGCAAAAAAAAGTAATTAGAAGGGATCTTAAAGTTGGATTCAAAAGCAGGGTCATACGCTTTTCATAAATTTGTGAATTAGAAGGAATTTTAAAGTTGCCCACCAAAAAAGCTGATGATGAAGATTTTACGACCAACCTTTCTTATTACTATCTACTTTTTACATTAAGTTAGTTAATTTAGTTACAAAATATTTTTATAGTGTTTTTCCATTTCTTATTACACATTAGTATACATATTTAGTGTGTCTGACTCTGACACGGTAGTGTGCAGATACGGTTGCGGATAGAAACATCATATTTTTTTGTGTAAAAATTACAAATAATAACTTGTTTTTTTTTATTTACTGCATTATTTGGCAAAGTACAAATTATACATTATTGCGAATATTGCAAAACAAATATGTAGATATAAAAATAAAATTTATACCATAATTAACCTCGTTTCTAACTATTTTATGACGGGGCAACAGCTAGTTATTAAATAACTGTACTCTTAATAATAACTGGACAAAATTTCGGAAAATTTTTGAGACTATACTATTATTGTTTTATGTGATTGTATTATTTGTTTTGATCATGACCGGATGGAGAAGACTGAGATTTTTCGACTAAATGGCCTACGGCTTATGCACTATAACAGTGATCATATACGTTTTGAATAACGGAATCAGATCAAAAACCAGGTAAAAAAAATGTTTTCTTTTCCCTTTTAATGGAACGCGGACCAGGGTCTTCTACGGTCAGTACTAAATAAACGCTATGCCGTCGAGCCGTTACTACAACTCATATTAAAGATAATTTTTTTTTAAAGCTATTGGATCTATGATAGATATATAATTATTAAATGTCAAATCATCCTTAAAAATCTATAAAGAATAACAGACATCAGTTACAAATGATATAATATGTTTGTATTTTTATTCATATTTACCTTAAAATTATTTTCTTATAAAAGTTCATAAAATATTATAATATAATGTATCATATATAAACACTTTAATCATATATATTTCTAATGATTTGAAAAAAAAAAAGAAAAAAATGGTTCTATTTGAATTGTTTATTATCGATTGTTAAATTTAACATTCGATTGTTTCTTTCATACATAATATAGTATTTGTTTTAAATCTATTGATAATGTTAATTGTTCAATTTTAATATTGAAATGACTTATTCGATTTATTCAAAACAATTTTGTTTTGATTTCCAGATAAATTAAAAAGATTTTTTTTTTTTAAATATCACCATAAAATAAATTATAATTTAATATTTAAAGAAAGGTTTAACGGTCTATTGATTTTTTTATAAACAATTGAAAGTTGAAACGAAAGTTTGATATAGTAATTATAAAAGTTTAATTATAAAAAGTAAAAATGAATAAAACACTCAAAGTAAAGTGCTCAAATTAATGTGAAACTATATTGTAAATTTTTTTTCTTAGTTTATTTAATTTCAGTTAATTTTAAAATAATCTTTAAAATTATGTTTAAGACATTAAGAAATTAAAATTACAACTTACAAATATATACTATCTAGGTATATATCTAATATTTAAATATATATATCTAACATTTTTCTCTAATTTCTATGGTTTTTTATAAATTTTCTGAGTTTAATTTTAAATATATCTATAGGTTTGGACAATTTTGAATATCTATTGGTACAACAAGTTAAAAAGTTTTATTACGATACGTTTTACAATTTTCCTTTGCTTTTTTGTCGCTTTAGCTTTTGTGGAAATCCCGATAATTTTTTGTGTTTTTTGGTTGGATAAGTTATATGAAAATTTTCCCGTGTATCGCAAAGTTAGTTTCAATTTAATACGAGTATTATTATTTTGGAAATTATACATGTAATTTATACTTTTCAAAGTAGATTAATTGTTTTATATACTAAAAGTATTAATTGTTTATTGTAAATTTCTAGTACTAATTCTAGTCTTCAATATAAATAAGCCTTTAAGATTAAGAATTTAAAGAAGCCTCTATTCATAACTATAACGATCTAATTTTTATGGAAATTTGAGTAATAGTTCCAACTGCACATATTGTATTCGATTGTGATTATATATGTCCATTAAATACAAGTTTAGCTGCATAATTTGGTAACACAACCAATTCTTTTAATGGCCAAAATTAAATATAGTTTTTTTATGTGTTTATCCTATTTTAATTTTCATCAATAATCACTCCCATCAAGTATTTAACATTATCAACTCTTTTTATTCTGGTATCTTTATACTATACAGTGTAATAGTATCATATATTTAATTTTGCGTTTTGAATGTTATATGTATAATTAAAAAAACTAATTGTCAAATGTCAAAAAAAAAATTGTCAAAAAGTGTCAAATATTATTTTTTATACATTTAGAAATGGAAAAAATAATAAAATCTTTTTCGTTTTAACCTAATTCTTTCAATGCATTTATACAGATTTTATTTTCATCCACCCAGATTCAATACTTATTTATGTAAATCTTAAATTAATATGATATCTTTTATTGTTTATGTTTCTGCTATAAGATTGGTAATACTAAATTTAAAAATCGATATAAAAATATAATTGCCGAATATATGAAAAGTTCTAAAAATTCAAAAATTTAAAGAAAGATCTAAAATCAGTAAAATAAAATGATTCATTCGCCGTTTTGCTTATTATTTTTTTTTATTTATCATAGATTCAAAAACGAATATTAAATATTAATAATGAAATATTTCAAAATGAATTATTTAAAAAAAAAAATCCGATTTGATATAAGGATTGGCTTTTTACTAAATTGGATTAATTTTTTTTTTGTTTTTTAATTTTGATTTATTTTACAAGTTCTAATAACTTTGTTTAAAGCTCTACACTAATATTCTTTAGTAATTTAAAGTATTTAATTCTATTTAAGATATTAGACAGGTATCTTGACTTATAGAGAAATAAATTGACGTGTGTATAAACTTAAAACGTAAATAAAAAAAAAAAAAAAGAATAGAAAAATGAAAAACGAAAAACGAAAAAAAAAAAAAAAAAAAAATAAATAAATTGTACAATAAAAGAATAAAAATTATTTTAATAATTTTGTCACAAACATTGTAATTTGTAATGAACATTGAAAGGTGTTACATTTTCGACATTTTCGACATTTTTATTGTATATATACGACATTTATATATCTGTTTTTTTTTTTTTGTTAATAAAATTTATTCATTCCATTCATTTTCATCTCATTTATAATGCCATCATTAATGACAAATTACTATAGAATTTTATTATTGTTATTGTTATTCTTAGATCTTGTAGTTTGTTAAGGTTTTTTTTATAATAATTTTTTATAGTATATACAGTGAACGTCATTAAAAAATGTACAAAATAATATATTTTGTATAATATAATTACTTCTCTTTTTCCTTCTGCTTCCTTTAATCTATATTGGGGCATTGAGCGTTCACAAATTCTTTCCACCGACTTCAAACATTGGCCAAACCGTCAATGTCTTGTTTATTGATCTTGCCTCTGCTAATACGGTTGTTATTCAAGTTGTATTAGGTTTTTCAACACGTTGCGTGCTCTGGGTTTTACATTCGAAAGACTGTTTAGCTAAATTATCGTTTGGAAATGGCTCTGAAGAAGAATGTGACCTATCCATCTCCATTGTCTTTGTCAGATCTTGACTACAACAATTTTTTGCTTGTTTTTCGTCATATTTTTTGATTTGGAGTCGTGTTCATCCTTCGTATCTTCATGATTCAGCGAAGGTAGTGATTGATATTTTGTAATGTTACTTGTGACCTCCAATATATTTCACAGGTAAACAAAAGAACAGATTTAACATTAATTATAAAATACAACAATAAAATTGTTTGAGAAATTCGCTATTCGATTTATATTTGCTATAGAAACATCACAAAATCTCAAAACATCAGTATTTAATTTTCATATATATTTAATTACCTACATATTATATATTAAGTTTTTTCCCTAAGAATTGCTAAGTTTCTTTCTATCTAAGTTTCTTTAAGAATTGCTTGCCATAGTCTGTACAAAATATATTAAAAGATCATCAGTTATCTATATATAATAAAAGCTAATTTTTGTCTGTCTGTTTCTGATTTATAGACTCCTAAACTGCTCAGTCGAACATCATGGAAATTTGTATATAAAAGTTTTTGGGTACAGGGAGTGTTTCTGGGCTAACTAATTTGCTCTAACAGGATGCAAAGTTGAGGCGTGGTGCAAATATTTAAATTTTTTCGCTCTAACATAATAACGGTTTGACCGATTGATTTAAAATTTTTACCTTGTAACTCTTTGACAGTGAAGTTGATTCTATTAACAGACTTGAAATTTTTTAACCCATATCGGCACGACGATTGGTCAAAAAAATTTTTGGAAGCGAATTATGTCCAATTTTGCGAAGCACTGCTTTCACGCAAAAGAAAGTCTTAAATATTTTTTGTCGAGTTCCAGTAACCTAAATATTACGACACAACAGTTTTAACAATTTTTGTGTCATTTGTTTTCAATAACATTATCTTCAATTAAAACGAGGAAGAATACAGTTGACTTTGTCAACTCTTAGATACCCGTACGAACCGTTAGTATGTTCACAGCCTGTCACTCTGCTTTCAATATTATTTTTTTAATATTTTAGTATTTTAAAATAATTTGGGTGAATTTTATAATTTCTAGAACTATGGGTTGTACATATATTCAAACTATATGTTTATATGTACATTCTTCAAAAGCAGATTCTAACCTTCCACATAACGATTATCAATCCAAAACTTTTTCAAATATTCTATAATACCATTTAATACTAAGCGATAAATGTATATTAAATTTACTAAGTACAAAACAGTAAATATAATTTTAAATATTATATTATATTATATTTAAATATTCCATTGACAGAATAATTTCTTATAAGTACAATAAAATACATATATGTATGTAAATACGGCGCTATATAATATACATCTATACTCTTATCATTCATTCACCAGTGACATATACGATATGTAAATAAACATGATATTATATAAGTATGTATATATATCAATATCATATAAATAAAAATTCTTCAAGCAACCGTTATGTTGTTTATTTAATTACATTTTTTTGTACTACGCATTATATCCTCAACAATTTCAAATTATCGAGTAAAACAAAATGGAAAAAATTCGTTAAAGAAATTTGTTAGAAAATTTGAAAAAATCAAGTAACACTTTCGTCAATTATAAAGTAACCCTATATTATTAAAAAAAGTTGTTAACAAAAATAAGAGTATAATGTTGGAGCTTTAATTTTTGTGTATTACTTCAAAAAAATTTTAACAGGTGTTCAAGTTACAGGTGTTTAAAAATAGGAAATTTTCAGTTTTTGACCCCTTACAGCTCCTAAACGGGGGGTGATACAAAAATAATTTCTGAAATGACTCATACTAATTTTCAAAGATCTAACTTCTGTCAAAATTTTAAGTTTCCAACTTTAACCGTTTAGAAGATGGAAGGGTTAAAGAATTTTGCAAAATTTGAGTTTCGCATAACGGTAAATTAAGACACCGTGTGCCAAAAATATATATTTATTGTATATATACTTTTAAAGCTAATGAAAGTAGTAATCGTTTGGCGTTTTCAAAATGAAGATATACCTTATACAACTTGTGCTATAACAATTTAAATATAGAGCTTTTTTGAACCTTTGAGAAGCTGTAGCTCCGTAACGGGTGGGGCTACAAAAAAAAAGTTATTAAAAATAAAATTAATATTTTTGTGAGATCTATCAGTAGTTAAAATTTCATAGCTCTATTGCAAAAAAAATGTGGGGATCTAAAAGTTAGGTGTTCGAGAGCTACCCTAAGGCTTGGTCCAAACTCAACCAAAAAAAATAGGGAACCTACAAATTACTCCCAAAATATTTTGTGTAAATTTCAAGATTCTAGCTTTCTTAGTTTTTGAGTTAGCGTGCTGACGGACGGACGGACGGACGGACATGGCTCAAAAGTCTTTGAATTTTTTTCTGATCCGATCCATACCTTTGAAGGTATATCTAGCTCGCTTATTTCGAGGTGTTACAAACGGAGGAGTAATTTTATTATACCCGATCCTATCGTACGGGTATAAACACATATGATTATTTATTGAGGGGCGCAGAAACGCACATCGGGTATTAGCTAGTGTAATATTATATATAAACAGTAAAACAAGTTTTCACGGGCTTATACACCAAAGTTTGTTCAAATATTAATTATAACTTATGTGATAATCCTAGCTATTATTTTGAATGTTAATGGATTTTACTTCTAATTCCAAAAAGCTAGGATTACTAAAATTAAGTTTCACTTAATTGTTCTTAAACTATAAATGTTTTGTTGTTTTTTCTTTTTTTAATTGGGATAAGATTCTTAAAATTTATCAGGCGACACTGCAAACACTGTAAAGCTGCAGAGCATACGTGCAACACACTTTTTTTTGAGTGTGACCTCGAAATGTAAGGGAGAAATTCTATGACCGCAACCGTAGGAATTGTGACTCGAGAAAACTTCATTGGCATGATTGGCTAGTTTGTGAAGACAATTATGGAAAGTTGTAGCGTTTATTAATAATGTGCTCCGTATAGGAAGACAATGTTAGCGTATTTAGAATACCTACAATACCCGTTTTATTTTGACATTGTTAGTATTAGTTTTGAATATTATCAACAGTTAGTTTTCAAGCTGTTAATTGAATTTAAAACTTGCACTCATATTGTTAACACTCACTATTTTTATATAAAACAAAAATTAATAAAACTTATATATTTATAATAATGGTGCTATTGTTAACTGGTAATAAATATAAATGGTGATATCAATGAAAGAGATCATGTATCACGATCCCAACCAATTAGCAATTGTTTTGTGTCAGTAGTAGCTTTCAATTCGCTACAAGATAAAGTCATAAAAAACAAGCCTTTTTTTTACAATTGTCTTTTTGATTATTTATTTTTTTATTGCTTTATTTTTTCTATTTCTATTTTCAATTGAATCTATTATATATGTATATACATATATATATTATTGCTATATTGATGTATGTATTTATAAAATAATCTTGTTTTTCTTTTTTTTTTTTTATAAATGCAAATAAATATTTAAATTTAAAATAAATTAAATTCTTAAATTTACCACTTAATCTGCAGTCTATATATACAATAAAACAGAATTTACTACAGTCTATTTACAATTTACAATTTTATTAATTCTTATTGAGTATTTTACATACGAACATAACATAAGTTATTATACATACATATATGAAATAATGTGTAATACTGTCATAGAAATCAATTTCAAGTGTAAAAATCAATTCGAAAAAATTGACAAAAACGAAAATAAAAAATATCAAAAATTTAATTCAATCGTGTAAAAATTGAATAAATAAAATAAAAATAATATAAAATCGACAGAAAATGTGAAAACAATTCTTTTTGTCAAATACAAAATGTTATATGAAGATGTCTCGATAATAATCCGAAAAAAAAAACAAAGCGTTAGTATAATATATTTATTAGATGAAAGTTGAAAATGTCAAACAAAATTAAGTATTTGATTAGGGATTGATAAAATTCTAAACAATGTTTGAGAAAAATGATATAAAATTATTATAAGGAAAAGACAAGATTTTGCCAGATTAAAGTAGAAATTCCGTTTTAAGTTCCTTGTTTTATTTGATTTCATTTTAGGTATCATACTTAATTGTATTTGCTTTCATTTAAGTCGCATTTAGACATTTAGGTTCAACTCTAAACTACTTGTAACACAATCATTTTAAATATTATTAAGAAAACAAACTCAGACATATTATTAGAAATGAATAAACAATTTTAATTCATATATTCTAATTTATGTGACTTAAAAATAAATTTTAATAAAATTGTCATACAATTAATTGGTTTCATTTTATTTAATTTTAACTGTCACATGTGAGATTATATACAAAAAAATTTTTTTCCAATAATTGTTTTGCCAATTTTGAATTATTTTCATTTTATTTAAGTTTTTGCGCTACTATAATGGATAAACCCGAGTATGGCATACCAACTTATTTGGTTAGGTACCTCCGATTATGTTGTCTGGAATATATTTACGGTATATCCATAATTGATCAACTTATATATTTCTGACCCATTTGAAAAGGGGACAAATCGTATATATATTATTTTATAGGGCTGTTAAAGCTCTTTTAAATGTCAAAATAAAGCAAGTTTTATAGATAATCCAAGATATTGTATTTCACACTTTAGTCATATTATTTATGTTTTTATTTAAAAAAAAACCTAACCTAAAGGTTTGTTCACAAATCTGCCTTAAAGTTTTAATTACTATTGATTTGTTTTTGCTGTTTGCTATATTTATCTGCCATTATGTAGGTGCAGAAGTTTAGAGAATTAATATATTTTTTTTAAATTTTGATATTTTCAAATTATTTCATTCAATTTATATTTTTACTTCTATTCTATCCAAAATTTAATTCTAATTTATTATAAAATAACTATTTATAAACTGACAGTTATTTAAATGTTATACATTAAAAAAAATTGATTGATGCAATAATCTGAGATTTTTTAATTAATATTTAATTTAAAATTTTGTAAACAATATTTAACACCCACCTTTAACAAACTGTATGCGGTATATTTTAAATATCAGAAATAAAATGTATTTGAAGCATGAACATTGAACTCATTACACAACGCCTAAAGTTAGGCAAAGTGTTTAAAATGATTTATAAGGCAATTAAAAAATCACGAAATATTTCCATCAATAAGATAACTCGCGGCACATAAATCTCTTATTGTATTTTCATTTACAAACTTCTTAAATGATACAAGTTTACTAATAAACGACTAACAATAAAATAATACAGTTTTTAATATGTAGTTTAGTATTTAATAGTTGATGAAAAAATTATTATGTTTTAACAAAAAAATTAATAAAATAAGTAGCTATGTAAGATCAAAGGTTTTAAAAGGGGCAACTTTACGTAAATATTTCTAATTTTTCATAGAATTTTTTATGTAAGATAATAATGTGAAAAATCAAAGGACACTTTCTTTAATTTTTCGGACGTTGTTAACACATATAATTAGATAATAATGGAGTTTTAATTTGTATATCTTACTTACAATAAGTTGTAATAGATATCCAAGTTACACCTATCTAAATAGCTTTTAAACAAGGGGCGGTACAATCCAATTCTGTGAAAATATCAAGATTTAAACTAAAAGCGCCCCGAAGATAAGGAGCAGACAAAATTTTATAAATTTAAATATAAAACATTAAAATATTATATAGTTTTTATATTTGATAGATTGAAAATATCTTAAGCAGAACTTAAGATACGAACATAGGACTTTATTCATCCTTGAGGGGTTGTAATTCCGTAATGGTTGGAGCTGTATAAAAAACTTGTTCTACTATCTTAAATTTTTAATAAGATCTATTTATGGTTAAAATTACATTGCTCTATTTTAAACGGTGCAATAATTTTTGTAAACAAACGGACGAACATACAGACAACATGAAACTAATAAGGTAATTTTTCAAAATTTTTTTAGAAAATGTGCTAAAAATTGTTTTTTTTTACTTTAATATATTAATGAAAAAATTAAAATTTTAAAAATCTTTTATGACAACATGTAACCTAATTAAGTTAATATTCATTTTTAATAAGCTTACAATAATTCATTCGAAACAATTTCCTGGAGCCATTTCAATTCTTTTAAATATAATATATCTATGCCGCTACTATTCTTCTTGTTAATAACTTCTAGTTTGAGATAATATTCATATATATACATAACTATAAAAATAATATATAAATCTACATTGTACGTAAATCGCGTTTTAATAGCGTAAGTAAGTCTTCGCGTGATTGTCAGCTATATATTCGTACACTTGTCTCCAAAGTGATTTATTCTTTTTAAAGCAATTCATTATTCTATTTAAATCTGTAAAGGTAGATATAAAAATAATAATAATAATAAAAACAAAATTAAAATAGAAAAAAAAAAAAAAACAATTAGAAATAGTAATAATATTAATAATAGAAATAGATAAATAAAAATAAATGAAAAAAAAAAAAATTACAAAAAGTCGTGATTAATACCTAAATTATGAATTGAATATTTGATCTTTATATTTTGATATTAACATAAAAGTCCGCGACAACCGACCAAATGTCGTCGTCAGGGTGGGGACACTGTTGTTTTGTTTTTTTCTATAATATGTTTTTATAAAATTCTTGTTTTTCTATAACAATTCTCTAATCTTAGAATATTTTATTTTTATTTTTATTTTTTTTTATTTTTACTTTAAATATTGGAAATTTTTAGACGTATGTAATTTTTATTTTTAAAATTTCTTTCTCATATGTAATCTATAAATGCTTAGCGAATATCAATAATAGTAAAGAAGTAGAAATAATATAATAAATTTTCACCCGCGATCAATTTTACAGTCGTGCTAAAAAGCACAAAATTTTCTTTAAGCATAATATAATATTATCATTGTACATATGATGATAAATGGTGGTGTATGGTAGAATTAATTTTACTTTTTGAAGAACTGATGGAAGAATGTTAGTTTTGTTTTTGTGAATAATTATAAAATATGTAATGCAGGAAGAAATTGATTGGCGGCTAATGAATTAATAATTTAATGCCATAACATTCAATAGTTTATTTTAAATTTGCTTGCAATATACTCAAGGATCTAAAGAACGTAATTTTTTTCCTGAATCATTTTTAAATGGCTACACAAGTTGTATAAAAAAAATTTTTATTGTATTTATTTTTATTCTTTACATTTATGTAAATTGACTATGTAATTGTTTATGTAAAGGTAATCAACATATCTGACAAAAGATGACCTTCTTTAAAACTTTCTTTGAAAATAAATGATATTATAATATTAGGAATGACATTGTCATTGACATTATACATATGACATCAAGAGATAATGCCAGTTATAGTTTTTTAAAATTGAACAGATATCGCTAAAAATGTCTACTATATTTTATTTTAAAATCCTGAGCTTTTTGGAAGCTTGAAGAGTTGAAAAATTTTGTTGAAAAAAAATAAAATTTTGAAACTTTGGTGATTATAAGATTAAAAATATGTTATGAAATTAGAATATCTTTTTGTATGAAATTCTTACTTTCATAGGTTCACTTTGAAGCCAATCCCTTAGAGTTTGTCAGATCAACTCTTCCACAAAAATTTTCTTTTATTATTTGTTATTGTTTTCAAAGATTAGAAGAACACAAAAAAAAAAAAACAAAAAGGCTGTCTATATTATAAAAAGCTGAAATAGCAAAAATTATTCTGGATTGTTGTATTTTTATTTAATTATAATATTCATTTGGCTATTGTGTTATTTATTTACGTTTTGGTTCGATTAATATTGTATTTATATTTTTTTATTTTATAATATTTTTTTTTTTCCAATAACTTTTCATCTTTATTAGCATTTTTTGAAACATGAGATGTTATTTTTTTATTGTTAGGCGCCACTTTACATTGAATTAGGTAATAATTTAGCCGGTAGCGCATGTTTATTTTAGCGAAAGAAAAAAAATGAAAACATTAAAAAATTTAATGATGGGTATGGAAATTGTAATAGGAGAGGGATAAAAATAACAAATTACAGATATAATTTCACGATTTTTTTTTTTTTTGTTTTTTTGGTTGTAAGAAAGAATAGAAAAAAAAATTAATTTTTTTTCTTTTTTTTAATATAGACATTAAATTTCATGATAGTATGCTTATAAATTTATATTACAGTTACAGTTGCTTTGGTATTTTGATAATAATAAATTTTTTACGATTATATGAAATTAGAATCTTTAAAATTGAGAACAATTTAGATATATATTAGTTTTTTTTTTTGTTTTTTTTTTTCGCAATTTATACATTTTTGTATCTTGTATCTTGTAAAGATCTTATAATATGGCACCAATATAAAATGATTTTAATCAATTTTCAATATTTAAAACTTCAATATGAAATTTAAAAAAAAAAAAAAAGAAGAAAAATCGTAAAAAAACCACATTTTCCATTACATTTAAAAGTTTTAAAAATTAAAATATAAAAAATAAAAAGAGAAAACTTTTGAAATAAATTTTTTTTTTTAATTTTCTTTTTTTTTTACATTTATTTTATATTTTAAATGTACATATTTTGTTTTATTTTTAATAAATATTCTTAACCTCAAAATTCTTTTGATAATATGAAATTGTAAAAATATAGAATACAACATACAACTGCACTAACCTTATTTAATATTAAAGTGGCGCCAAAACGGATTATTAATTATGGTTTTAAATTTTTAATGAAATATAAAAAAAATATTAAAAACATAAAACAGAATAAAAAAAAAATTGCATTTTGTTGATACCACAATAAAATCACCTTCACCACCACCGCAACTAACACTACTCTAAAAATAAAAAAAAAAAAATATAAAATATATTAACAATATATAATATTTAAGATATGTTTTGTGGCAACGAATACAAATAAATGCAAATATTTTGCGGTTTTTATGTCAATCGATTTTTATTTTTTTTTGTATTTTCATTTACCTAAAAAAAATAATCGACAAAAAAAAACAAAATTTCTTATGACATTTTTTTAAATGAATTTTTCAAAAAAAATTGACAGGGTGTTTCTAATATAACAGGGAAGGCTGATTTTACATGAATTTTAATATATTGTTGTACGTGATATTAGTTGAAAGTTGTCAAAAGAATGTAAACATTTGGGAAAATGTAAAGATTGATAATTGCCTATTAGAATTTAGAAAATTCGAAATTAGAAAAAATTGTTTTAGTTTTATAATATCGATTGTTATTTTTGATATTAATTTGTTTTTTAAAACAAATGTTAAGATTGTAAGAGATGGTTAAATTTTTTTTGATATATGTATGTATATATTGAATGGATTTATTGGATATATTGGACGAATTTTGTACTGAAATAATACTATTAAAAACATGAGATATTGATCGATTTTGAACCGTTTAATGGAAATCTTACCTTTTCGATTAACCCTGTATTTTTTGAACTGGAAACAATAATATTCCTAAATTAATTTTTAATTAAAATTAAAAATTTATTAATTTTAATTTTATTTACTTTAATTACCGTATAATATAAACATTATACAGTAATTTGTGATGAATCGTTACCAAATTACAAATTATCTTTAATATATTTTTATTATAAAATCTTAAATTAATATTTATTTTAAAGTAGTTAATTTTTGATGGTTTTAAAGAGGTGCATAATTTTGGAAAATATTGATAAATGGTGTCATATTTAATAAAAAAAGCAAAAGAAAAATGACCAGAGTTTTTGTTTTTGTTGAATGTAATTTTTGTCTGAGTGTAGCGATTTTTTAACAATATTTTAGATTCACATACATTATTTTGTGACAAAATTTATTTTTTGGAAAAGTGCTTTATGTTAATACCTTTTTTTTATTTACTTTTGTTCATTTTTAGTTTATTTCAAGTTTTTAGAAATAAACTAAAAGAGTTTTGACATTATATTATAGACTGCGGCCAATACTACATAAAAGCGAGTTCAATTTATTTAAACACCTTCATGACTTTTGCTTCAACGCTGCTTTTACTATTACTTAACAAGAAAATGGTGTGTAAAAGATATTTTTTTTTTTATTTAAAACATAATAAATAAATAATAATAAATAAAATAATCAAAAGGCAAAATGATTTATGATTTGAATTCTTTGTTAAATTGGTTTTTGAACTCTCATTTTATACCTATGTATGTATATATTTTGTTTTTTTTTTTTTTTATGATTTGTGATAACATTTGTGTTTGTATCTATGCATGTATGTATATTAATATTATTATTATTATTATGGTGGAGGTGAGAATAAATCTAAATAAAAATTCATTGATTACTTTTATTTTTATTATTATTAATAAAATTTGACGTGAAATAATTTTGTAAAAAATGTTTGTTATTTTTTTTTTGTATTGTTTTTATAATTTTTTTTTTATTTAAAAAAAAAATATAAATAAGTGTCAATCTTTATCAATAAATGGTGTTGGTGAAGGTGTTAAATTCCGGTGCTAATTTCAGCTTGTCAATTATTTTTTTTAAATATTTTAATAAATTGAAACTTGATTATATTTCAATATTTGGGTGACCAGTACTTCTAATGCCAAAAATATTTCATGTCATTTTTGATAAGCAAGAATCAAATTTATATGTTTAACTAAGGATTAAAAAAAAAAACAACTTATAGGTACATACATTTTTCAAATTATATGTATTTTCAAATAATTTAAAAAAATATTAAATATAATATAATATAATTTGAGTTTAAAAAATTATCATGACAAGTGTATTGACATCCATATAGTCAAACTGCTAAATAAACTTTGAAATATTATAGCTTTTTAATAACAAATTTGTTTTAGTACGTACTTCTATTATATTTTAATATGGTTTACCATCAAAAGACTGTATGTCACTTTTGACTGTCTGTATTTTAATTTCGCTGTATGTATTATGATTTAACTGCATTTCATTTGACTGTAATTACTTTGACTGTATTCGATTTGACTGTATATAAAACATATAATCAGTATGGATTTTAGACCTGGTTACAAAATTAAGGTTTCAATAATTTGTTAAGCAGGGGTTTAGGAAATATGTACAATCAAATGAAATACAATTAAATGATAATACATGTAACTTGAAAAATTTAGTCAAATGACACTACAGGAAAATTAAATAATTACAGGAATATGAGAGCCTCTTTCGTTTATAATTCAATGATTTTTAAAGAGTTGTATTTTCTTTTTTAATTCCATTAACGATATTTTATTACCTTTGGAAAATAGATATTTAAAAATAATATTGTATATGCCTATAAAATTAAAATGGAATTTTACAAAGAGGGCAATTTAATAAAGGTAATGAATTTTAATATATAATTGCATACCTAATTAAGTTTTTAATATTATCTGTTCTAGAAAATGTTTTTAGGAATAGTAAGGAAGAGTGAGAATATTAATATCTTATACCTAAAAAAAAACTTAATAGGTTAGGGATTTGGTATAAAATTTAGAAAAAATTAAGTTTTGAAATTTGTGTGGATTGTATCCCACAATCAAATAACAAAATATTAGTAAAAATTTTTCTTAAAAATAATATTATTCTGCTCTCTAAGGAATTTATAATTTTGCTTGAAAAAGATCCTTTTTTCCTTTATTTATCATTTTTCTATATAGTACAGCATCGATTGTTTTCTGTATTTTGTTTATCTATATATTAAAAAAGATAAATGTTCTAATTATTAAACAACATATTTCAATTTAATTTATCACTTATGATGAATCATCATATATACGTTTTTACATTATAACTATATTAATTAATGACGTACCCTTAATAAAAAAACAACAAAAAAATGACGTATATTTACGATAATTATTAATCATTCTAAACAATATGATACAATAATACCTATAATTTCTAGTGTCAATATGATAAATTTGATACATGTTTTAAATTAATAATTAGATATAGTTTATGTATCAGTTATATTTATTTAAGATGAGCAATTAGTTTATATTTTTAATGTTATATGTATTATGAATTTTAATATATTTTATTTTAAATGGAATTTTCAAGCCCTTTTTTCTCTTTTTTTAATGATGAAATAATAAATTTCTAATACAGCTAATATAATACATATATTAGATCATAGTTTTTTTTTTTTTATTACAATATCAAATATTTTTAAATAGTGTAATTTAATTTATAATCAAAATTTTTGAATAAAAATTTTTTTTTTACAAAGTATTGAAAATTATTTATAACATGATATATAGCTGATAAGTTCAGATTAAGACAATTAAAACTTGCATAATATGTACATATATAATTTGTTTTTTTTTTTTTTTTTAGAAATAAATCATGATGAATTTATTTTATTTTTTATTTTTTAGTAAAAAATTTTACAAATATAATATTATTATGTATGTATATATTATACAAATAAATTTTTCCTTTTTCCTAGAATGTCAGTCAATTTAAAAAAAAAAAAAAAAATGTCATGTTTTATAAAAAAAAACAATTATTCACACTTAAAAAAATTTTTTTTTTTTTTTTTTTTAGTACTATCGAATTTTAAAGTGTTTTTCTTTTTTTAAAAAAAATGTCTTCTATTTAATTTATATAATATAAGGTTTGAAAAATATATGTTATATATGTATATATATGTACTATATGTATTGTATACATATGTATAGTAGAACTGACATTTCAATGATCACGTAAATTTTGAACTTAATTAAAAAAACACATCTCGTAAAAATGAAAAACATAAAAATAAAAAAAAATATAAAAAATGTAATGAAAAAAAAAAAAATAAATAAACGAAAATTGTTCAATTAATTACTTGAAACAAGGTATTAATATTGTTACCTCTCATTGATTTACAATTTTTATTTTATATCAATCGGCAAACTGTTAAAAAATAAAAAAAACACTATATTTTATTCTTTTGTTTTATTTTTCTTCTTGTTTTTTTTTTTTTTTTTTTATTATTTTGCATATATAATTAATGTTTAGCTAGCAATTAATCTATTTTGATTGCATGATTTACAGTGTAAATATCAGATTTGAAGGGGAAATAAAAAATAATAATAATAAAAATAAAATATGATTTCATCATGTCAATTCTATCAATCTGCTTTTAAATTCCATGTGTTGATTGGGTTAAGGGTTAATAAAAGAAATTTTTAAAATTAAACATAGTTAGTTTTTTTTTTTTTTGAATTGATAATTTTACTGATGATTGGAACTGGTCAATTGGCACTGAAATACAGCTGAATTATAAGAATAAAGTATAAAAAAAAAAAAAAAAGGTAATTTTAGACATATTTTCATTGTATTTAGTTAAAATTTTTTTAGATTACGAAATAGAATATTTTTAGTTATGACTATACTCGTAACACTTACATTTTTTTTTTTGATTTTATATACGACATAATATTATATAGATATGTTTTATTAAATTAAGAAATGAGTTGAATGTCTTCTTAAATATCAGAATTAAACCGAAGATAAAATCAGAATCAGTTTTTCTTTTTTTTTTTTTTTCTTTCATATAAAACAAAATGTATATATATTGTAAAAAAAGAAGGAAACAAAAGAAAAAAAAAAAAAAACAAGTCCTTCAAATAATTTGACAATTTTTTTTTTTTTTTTTTTAATATAGCTCTTTAAAAATATATTAAAGAAGAAAAAAGAAACACATTCTTCATTAATTCCTTATCTTAAATCAGCAATTATATAATTTAAGAAAAGAAAAAAAAAAAAAAAAAAGAAACGATTCTTCTCAATAATTTACCAGATCTAAAGAAGATTGTTTTTTTGATTTTTTTGCTTTTCTGTTGTATTTCTCATAAAAATCTTTCAAAATTTATTATCTTAATCTTTCTTGTATACATACCGTATTTAAAATATCTTTTTAAAAATGAAGACTACCTATTTTTGATTGCCACTACCTGGAAGGTGACAAACCGCATAGCTGTGCGTATTATCAACAAAAACAGTAACAAAAAAAAAAAAAAATAAAAATAAAACCAAAAATCTCTGAAAATATCTTAACATGCCGTAACGTAATCACTTTTTCAATATAATAATATAATCGCCGAATAGATTCCCTCTTTCAATGTCATCCACAACCAAAAAATAAAACTCAAAACACAAAAAAAAAAAAAAAAAAAACACAAATGAGAGTGATACAAAAGTAAACTACAGCAGCCAACATTAAAAACAAATCTTTTGGTTTAACAAAAAATATCTAAATCAGATCATTTGTTGTCGGCCCATATTACCTATAGATTTTTTTTTTTGATATGGTATATTATGGTAGCATTTGAGAAATTTTTTTTTTTTTTTCATTTTCGAAAGGTGTGTGAATTTTTTTTTTTTTTTCTTGAATTGATTCATTTTAAATGAATTCTTTTTATTTCTGGGTTATTCTAATCTATTGGTTAAATTCAAAATGATAAGTTTAACTTGTTTTTTTATTGTTTTTTGTTTTTTTTTTTTTTGTATTTTTGATTCAATAAAACGAAAAAAAAGAACAATCAAATAAAATATTTGTTGATCGTCTCTTTGTCACAAAATATGTTTAAAAATAAAGACAGTTGCTTATATCAATTTAATTCTCAAAGATTATGGCAGTACTATCACCATTCATATCATTATTGTATCATCATCGTCACCAACAATCATTGCATTATCATTTAAAACTATCAAATATAATTTTCATTTTTTTTTTTTTGAAAATTTTAGGTTTTTTTTTTTATGACAGTAGTGGCTAAAAAAATATATGCACGTATCACGTATATATGCACGTTTTGTAAAATTCTTTTATATAGAAAACATCATAATTAATATCAATTTAATTCAAAAGGTTTATTGGGTTTTAAAATTTTTTTATAGGCCTAATCCTCTGGATTAGTTTTTTATTTTATTTTTAATATAATTTATGTTTATTAATATTTTCTAATAAAACATTTTAGTCTATTGTTAATTTAAAGGTATGACTAAAAAAAGTTATTATATGATAAATTTATCTATCTTAAATTTTCAAAAATTGTTTATGCTTGGTAACAAATCTTTCGAAAATATTTATAAATTTTTAATGATAAATTAGGACCGTTGCTGTTGCTGTTGCGCGAAAGAATGATGGGTTAAAACAAAACTACTATCGCCGAAATAAATTAGAGAATTAAGAATTTTTTAAAACGACAAATTAAACATATTTTATTTATAAAATTTTTACACTTACTGTATAACTATGTATGAGCGCCTTGTTATTTTTTTTTGAGTTCCATATATGACAAAGGGTAAGGAATTTATTAGTTTACATTTTTCCCCGTTTCGTTGTTCCTCTTTTGAACTTTTTTTTTTGTGGATCTATCCATGGTCACAATGCCACTAAGCAGATTTATTCACAGTGATAAGACGGGCCGCGCCGCTTAAATTTTTTCATTCGTTTAAATTATTGTGGTGTTTTGTTTTTTAATATTTTTTTTTTTTTCATTTTTATGATGCCTTTCTTGATGTAGAGGTGTTAATTCCAATTATATTTTTTAGTTTTATAGTTTTTCTTTTTGATTTTGTTTTTAAATTCTTCGGTATTATTTTTGTATTTTTGGTTGTTTTGGCTGGTTTTTTTTTTTGTTTTGTTGCCGATGTTGATTGCACGTTTAATCCTTTTTTTATGGATTCTAAATTAACGAAAAGATCATGAATGTAAAAATGGACAAAAAAAGAAAAAAAAAAAAAACTTGAAAAAACCACGTAAAACGAAAATAAATTCCCTTGTGTGTGCACTATTACTTTTGATCAACAAAAAAAAAAAAAAATCAAAAGTAAAAAGTAAAAAAAGAACAAATATTTTTTTTATTTAAAAAAAAAAAAAGTGATCATGTTCCGATCAATTCTAAGAATAGGTGTATGAAATTGGAACCAAAATACCAAAAAAATGTGGGATTCCTTTCGGAATTATTTGTTAGTTGGTATTTTTTTTTATTATTAAATTTTATTTCGCTTCCTTTTAGTTGGAATTCGAGTTTTTTTTTTGAATAATTGTAAATTTGATTTTGTTGTGTTTTTTTTTTTTTTGGTTTTCGTCTTTGGGTTGGTAAGTATAAATAAGGTGAATTGGCCGGCACCCACATTTAATTTTTTTTAATTAATTAATTTCCCTCAATATATAAAACATTTAAAGAAAGGTTTATTTTATTGTTAACACAAAAAAAAAAAAAAAAAAAAAAAAAAAAAAACGACGGACGGTAATAATCTAAAAATTAAATTTTATCTTTTTTTTTGTGTTGATGATCGTCAGAGTTTAATAGCAGTTACAATGGTAATGAATTAAAATTTTTAAGCAAAAGATATACCGAATTATTACATAAGATATATAACAAAAACTATTGAACCTTTACTAAATATTTAGTCCAATAAACCTTAATTAAATGTTTAATCATTTATTGTGAGAACTGCTAAAATGTGGAACATGCTGCCACCAAATGTGTTCCCCTCTGTTATCAATATTACATGTCATGTGATCAATATTACATACAATTTTACAATATTTGCACTTATTTAAAAATAATCTTTTCAAGTTTGTATCTAATTTACCTTCTCTTTTATAATTCCTTCTCCATTTCTAATTTTTTATAATTCCTCCCTTTCGTAATATTTTCCTTCCTTGTTTCCTCTCCCATTTAGTCAAACCCACACTAACAAAATCCAAAGGAATTTTTAATAGAGTTTAGCTAGCGCGTAAGAAAAATAAAATTATTCTTAATGCCTTTAATCGTTTTTTATGTCACAGTTTGTTTTCAAGTCTTATTAAAATGAATTTAAAATGAATTAGGTCAGTACTTTTGTTATTGGATCGAATATAAAATTGTTCTCATATTTATCTTAAATGTGTACTAAATGGTTCTTATAGACTATACATGAATATTGTAACTTTTTGGATTTAACCCTTAATTTTTTAATTTAATTGAAGATCAAAAAAACCTAATTGAAGATCGAATCTTCTAATGCAAAATTATAGATTAGAGGTTAGGTTGAGAGTGAAATTTTTAGGAAAGTAGTGACTTTTATCTTTAAATTTAATAAATCATCAAATAAAATTAAATTTAATCATCAAATTACATCAAATTAAAAATTCAAGAATTTATTTTTCTCTTTTTAACCTCAAATTTTAAAGATAGAAGGTCGTTAAAAATTTAAAACAGTCAAAATTATACAGAGCACATTAAAGAACACTTTAGTTTAGACAATTATGTTATTTTTTATTTTTAAATTAAACGAATATAGACAGAACTAATTACTGAACATTTGGAATTAAAATAAAATAAAATAAAAAGAAAATATATTCCAAAATAATAAAAATATGTAGAAAAAAAAAAAAAAAAAATTATAAATAAGAAAATGTATATATGGTTGTGTATATATTATGTACTTATGTTCAAAGTCTTTAAAATTATTAATGAAATTTGTTTAGCGCCACCATTATTAATGTCTTATAATAAATTAATGGTGTCTTCTTTAATTTTATAATTTTTTTTTTTTCAATTTTTTGGTTTCTTTTTAGTTAATTTTTGAATATTATTACATATTAATATTATGAATGTTGTTGTTGTGTTATTAATTTTATTTTTTACCAGCCAATATTTTTATAGCCTTGTTCTTTTGATGGCAAACAGTTGACTTTAAAATGAATATATGAAAAATAATATGTATAGGAATATTTTGTTTTGCCGCCACTAATCTAAAGATGATGCTGATGAGGATGGTATTAAATACTATATATGAGAAGATACAATAAAAACAATTCATCCCACAAATTCATCAGACTTCAAAAAATTTAATTTTTTGTTTTGCATATCTTTTATAGCCTTTTTTTTTTGTATTTTTTCAAATAAAAAATAAATTAATTTGGTTGGGAATTTAAAAACTTTAAATTTTTGCAATTCAATGGTTAAGAATTTTTTTTTTAATTTTAAATATTTTTTTTTATTTCATAAATATTTTAAATTTGTGTATTTAAAAAATGTATGTGTACTCGTGTATGCTCATATTGAAAAATTTTGTGCGGTAATATTTTATTTTAGCAAATTTTAAGAAAGATTGGATTTTTTTTTGTGAAAAATATGTGCTGGAAATCAAAATTTGATGATAAATTGAATTGGGTTGAGTATTTTCTAATTTTTTTTTTTTTTTAAATTTTGGAACAATAATTTTATAGTGCAATGATTTAATTTTATTTTTGTATTTATGTATAAAATATTTAGTAAAATTATAAATAGTTTAATATAATTATTTTTATGCCGCGTATGAATACATTTCAAGGGTATAATAAATTTACAATTACGTTATTGACACCTTAAAGCAGACGAACACGATAAGGTAGAATATATACATATATTTCTGGTCAGAATAGAATTCTGAATCGTTTTAGTACGTTATTGTTCGTCCGTCATGTGACATCTTTTGAGCATTGAAACTACCGGAAGACACAACACTATTTTTATATACAATCAATTAATGTATGTATATAATGTAATTATATACATTATATACATTACATTATATATATATATACATTATATACATCACATTATATTATAATGAAGTTCTGATTTTTTGAGACATAAAACTGAGGCTGCACTCAAATCTCACTTTTCCAACCAAAAACACAAGTTCAAACATATAGTTTTTGTTTGGAAAAGTGAGTTTTAAGTTCAAGATCAGTTTTATGTATTCGAGGCATTCACTCAAATCTCATAATTTTTCAAACAAATACTATTTAAAAAAGTTAAGATTTGAATTAAAGCTTAGTTTTATGCATTCGACACAAAGTGAATATAATTTGTGCTTGTGTAATTTTTCAATATCCAAATATTTCTATACCCACATATACTGATATTTTTATATGTTTAATTATTGTACTGTAATGCATTGTTGCCGTTTAAAATAAATATTAGGATAATATAAGAATCTAACGGATGATTTACCAGATATTATTAATTTTTCAAAGCAGTAGTCAACCCTTGTAATGTAAATTCAACTTTTTAGTGTCAATAGTGTCAGTTTTTTATGGATAACTGGAAAATCTTCTTAATCTATAATAAGTAAATATATTTTGGGCGTTTCCGAACTATTGCACTAACACTTGACACTTCAAACTTCTGTCTAGTGTGTCTAGCACTTCTTTTCTTACATGTATTACTCTTTTAGGGCGAACATTTAGTGTGTTCTAGAGTACACTAAAAGATTGACAGATAATCACTTGCGATCAGACAATTTCTGTCATTCACGTGCGATCAGACAATTTAGTGCACTATTTTCGAATGCACTAAAAAAATTTCGAAGTTTTTCGGTATTAATTTAGTACGATTAGCTAGTATTTAGAGCGAAGTGCAATAGTTTCGGACACGGCCTTAATCTTTGTTCTTATTTTAAGTCGCTAGCTTCTAAATCTTAAATTTCTCAACTTTAATTTTATTTCTTCTTTTAATGACCTTTTATTCAAATACTATATTATTATAAAATGAAAGTAAGAATTCTTGCAACCGCAACTAAGGAAATCTTGCTCATTTTGTTTTCTTAAATTTTTTTTTCAAACTGTTTTTTTTCCCTCACTGGTAAAAATTTTCTTTCTAGCAAGATGTAAGAAAATTAATACTTGACAATAATATTAATATTTGACAGGATTAAAAGGAATCAATCCTTCATTAATATTAATATTTTATATCTAATGGAAATGAAAAAAAAAAAATTGAAATATTTGAAATTATTTTATTTTATTACAATTGAAAAAATAAAAAAAAAAAACAATTTAAGTATTAATTAAAAAAAATTCAATAGTTTTAAAATAAAAAAAAAATAATTAAAAAAAAAAACAATAAAAATAGAATAAATTATTAATACATATTATAATATTAATTATATACAAATAAATAAAATCGTAAAACAAAAATTGTTTGTGTAAATTAAAACTGAATAAAGCAGTCAGTGGCGTATTTTAAATAATTATTATGGGTGCGTTATTTGTAGTAAAGCTTTTGAAATATTCGTGATTTACAGATTTTATTTTTTAACTTTTATTTTATTATATATTTTATTGTTTTTTTTTTTTATTTTTATATTAATTTTATTTCTATTTCTATTTCTTTTTTATTTTATTTATTTTCTTTTAAAAATATTTATTTTTTATTTTTAAAAGTGTGATAACATACAATTTTTGTTTTACTTATTACTTGTTGGTTATATAGTTGAATTGAAAATTGTATATAAAATACGATTAGATTAAAACCGCCGTGTTATAATTGACTAATCTCAGAATATTTAAAATTCAAATTTATTTAATGATGTTTCATCAAGGTTTTTTTTTTTTTTTTATTATTTATTTTATTTTTTATTATTATCTTTTCTAATGACAAAATAATCTATTTTTACACTTTCTTTGTGCACCATGTTAAATTCAAGAACATAATTTTGCAAAAAATATTAATATATGTAATAAGGAAAAAATATAAAGAGATTTTGTTGGTTTTATCTGTTATTAAAGTTTTTATTATTATTATTATTATGTTAGAGTAAATATTATTAGGAATTCACAAAAAAAAAAATAAAAATAAAAAAAATTTTTTTATATTGGTCATACATTTATAAACATTATATAAGCTTCTTTAAATACCAAAATACAAAATACGAAAAATGATTGCAGATTTAATTAGACATTTGTATATAAATATAAAACAAATTTTGTAAGTATACCTAAGAATTTTATACTTACTTAAATTTTATTTAATTTGATAATAATTTTTTATTTTTATCCGTGTTTTAAAATTTTATAGCAATAACCGTTAAATTGTTAATGAACAACCATTACATTCACCTAAATTGACAGTTTGGTGTGGTTTTTGGTCTGGTGGAATCATCGGTCCGGACTTCGGTCGCAATGAAGCTGGTAACACCGTTACTGTCAATGGAGAGCGGTATAGATCGATGATAACCAAATTTTTATGGCCGAAATTGCAAGAAGTTGATCTTGACAACATCTGGTTCCAACAAGACGGGGCTACGTGTCACATAGCACGTGCAACAACCGAATTATTGCGAGAAAAGTTTAGAGATTCGATTATTTCAAGAAATTGTGACATTGAATGGCCTCCAAGAAGTTGTGATTTAACACCATTAGACTATTTCTTGTGGGGTTATTTGAAGTCATTGGTCTTTAGTAGTAAACCAGACTCTCTTCAAGCTTTAGAAATTAATATTGAAAGTGCTATTCATGACATACGACTTGATTTAGTGGAAAAAGTGCTTGAAAATTGGGTTCATCGAATTCGTTCCTGCAAAAGAAGTCGTTGAGGCCATTTGTATGACGTTTTATTCAGAACTTAATTGTATCGATTATACTTCACATTAAATAAAAAAACATTTGAATTTCCTTAACAATTAGTCTGTTTTTTTTTTAAAAAGAAATCATATCTCTCAAATTGGAAAACCCTTTACATATAAAAAAAACGATTCACAATTAGTTCTATTAATTCAAACTAAATTTTTATGTAGCTGTTATTTTTTTGTCTAATTATCTTGATCAAATTCTTCTCCTGACGACTTACTTTATGAAAAATTATTTCCCTTCTTTTGCATTCTTTCTTATTGTCTGATGTTCTAACTATAGCTATTTTGATAGGTAAATCTAGTATCAACACATACATAACAACATAAAGTTAATCACAAATAATAACACAATCGAACTGTTGTCGAACTATTAATAACAGTCTGAAGTTGTTGGATAAATGAAAATTAGAACTCAGATATGAAAATAAAATGCCGAATTGAATATGCTCGTATATAGTAAAATTATAATACATAAGAAGTGTTATGTAAAAGTGAGATTAATCTCGTAACAAAAATCTGGTTTGTTAAATGTAACATGTCGTCAATATCTCTCTGAAGGCGTGAACTCTGAAAATTACGAATATCAAAAAGTTTCAAATATATATTTGAAATGTGGTTATAACGTAGAATATTGAAAATTACTTGGGTAGAACGAGGGCGTAATAATGAAGTTCTAAGTACAATAAACCAGAGACCATGAGTTGTTATTAACCATCGAGCGCAGAAAAAACAATTTATTTATCGATATATCGAAGTGAAGAAGTGGCTTAAGAAGGAGATTTTATTTCAAATCGCTGTAAATCAATTAAGCCAATCACCTTCAGGTTGAATAGGTTATTTTAGAAGAGTTTCATCGAGCAATGAGCGAAGTCATTACCTATCGACGTGTCTGCTGACAGGAAAGTGTTCCAAATATTTTTCAATTCTACTGTAAATGTAAATTTTACTTTGTCATTTATCTTTGAATCAAGATATTTGTAAAGATTTCATCACATTAAATTACATTTGAATTCTACAAACAAAATAATTCTGTAAATAATAGATGGAGGAAATAAATTCTTTGAAACTATAAAATAATAAAAAAAAAAAAACAAATGATAAAATGATGAATTAACAATGCTTTCCTTTAATTAAATAAAATTAGTAATTCTAATTATTCATACTAATTTGGTAGTTTATGCTGTTGGTTGTGATGTACATACATACATATAATATATGTATTTGGAAAATTTTATGACGTAAACTATAAATAAAGCTTTTATTACAGTTGAAATTAAAGGCAAAAAATTAATTTAATAGATGAATCAATAGTAAAAATTAAATTAAAGAATTAGCTAGAAAAACTTATCAATATACATTAATTATTATTTTAATTTTCATATCTATTAAATGATTTAAGTAGTATATTTTTATAATGTTAAACATTTGAATAACATACAATCAAAGTATAAAAATCAATTAATAATTTTATATTTAAGTATTGAAAATATATGGTAGAAAACAAAATGTTATACCAATGGCATATCACCTACCAATTTTTTTCATTTTTTCTTTTTTTTTTTCGTGCAGAAAAAGAACTCCTATCAACAAATTGTTGTACTACAATTTGTTATTATTATTATTACTATTATTGTTAACAATTAATCAGATTTTTGTAATACAAAAATTATACCTTAGGCGCTCATTTATAAACGCATATATATTTATACTAATATTCATATTACATTATATACATTATTATTTATATATTTCCTTGCTAGTTGCTTTGTTGTATCGAATTCTGTATAATGTTTTGTTATTTTAACAAAAAAAAAAACAAACTATACAATAATAAAATTTATAAGAATACCACAAATACAACAAAACTCATGTTACATATATATATGTATGTATATAATACATAAATATATATATAGTATATACAATACATTAATATAACAAAAAAAAAACGAAGTAAACATTTTAAAAGTTGTGTTAAAAACGGTAAAGCAAAAAAAAATAAAATAAAAAAACAAGGAAAACTAAACTAAAAAGCAGAAAAAATAACGATCTATCTAACCGAAAATTTCACGTTGTACTTACACTTGTATTTCACCGGTCGAACGGTGAACATCGTGTTTTATCGTAAGCGAAAGCGTGAGCGGATTTTATATTCAATTGTTTTTATTGGTTTATTTAAATTTTTTTTTCTTGTTTTTATTAATTTATAAAATTAAAAAAAAAAAAAAATAAATTAAATAATTGTAAACAAAACGGAAAATTAACTTATATATAAATAACAGTATTTTATTACTTTAAAACAGTTAAAGTGATATATAGTTAAACAGTATTTTTTTCTTATATGTATGTATTTATGTTATGTTCAAAAAAAAAAAAAAAATATTTAAATAAATTACAAAATTTAACTGTATATTAATAATTAATACAAATCGTGGGCAGGTTAATATCAGTTTAATTTTCTTTTTATATGTAAAATATTGGTGTAATGTTAAATTAAAAAAAAAAAAATTTATAAAAATACTACAGAAAAAAAAAAAATTATTTATTACTAAATAGAAAAGATACGCAAAGAAATAAAAAAAAAGTATTAATATAATTAACAAAAAAGAAGAGATTGTATTTTTATTTAAAAAGAAAAATGGTAAAATAAAATTTTTGTTTTATATACCTATATATTATAAACATTTCTTTTTATATCATTTTTGTTTAGTTAAGAAGAAAAATTGTTATAATTTAATTAAAATTAATTTTTAGAAACCGTTATAATTTAATTAAAATTAATTTTTATAAGACTGTAAAAGGATTAGAAATTTTTATTTTGTATGACAAATGTAAAACAACAAAGGTAATTTTAAAATTTTTATATTTCATTTTTTATTTAACTTTAATTTCTAAATATTTTTATTATTTTTATATTTTATTTATTAGGTTTATTATATTATATTATTAAGCGTTTAAAAAACATTTGTATCTATAATTAAAATTTATTTTCGACAAAATATTCATTGCCAAATTAATAAATTTATTTTGATTTTGTTAAAATGATAAAATGAGTTCCTTTTAAATTTGTAGGACCAGAGTGAAAACAAAAAGTTAACTCTATTAATTAACAAGATGTATTAGAGCAAATTTAAATTTAACAAAAAGAAATAAAGCAATATACTTAATTTAATTGTGGAAATTGTAAAAATTCTTAAAATACAAATTGTATCCAGAAACTAAATTGTATCCAGAAAAATTAAATTCTTTCAATATTATATAATATCTAATGAATATATCTATTAGATCTATGATATCTAATAACATTCTATATAGAATATTACAAACTGACTTTGAACCATACATTATAGTATGGTAACAGAAAACTGTACAAATATTTTACTTTAAATTTAGGAAAATTGACAAGTAATTTTAAAATCGAAAATTTTTAATTATATATATTACTTTTAAATAAGTCACGGCATCGTAAAATTCTATTTTATTTTACAAACTTTACAATCAAATTTAAAATAGATTTGATATTAGACAATTTAATTTAAATAAAAATTTTAATTTTAATTTAATAAGCGATCTTATGAGATTTGATAATTCAGTAAAGATCAATTGTATGAAAAAATCATACTAGAATAGATTTTCGTGATTAAAGTTAATTATTAATTATTTTTATTTTTCATAAATTTATAATTTCTTAATTTTGGAAATTTACAAAATAAATTGATCAGTTAAAATTAATTTTAGAAAAATTATTTATAAACTCTATATATATATATATATGTACTTATGTACATTTATAGTATAAATTCATACTTTTATTATAACGATCTCAGCTTTATATCTATTATAGTCTAGAAAACATTTAAAAAAAAAATTAATAATCATATAAAAATTACTTTATAATTAGCTATTAAAAATTACAAATTATCACTTGGAAGAACCAATTAAAACATTTTTTTTTTTTTTTTCAATTTGTTAAAAAGTTTTAACGCAGTCTCATGTGGTTAAAGTTCTTAATAAAAAAAAAATGCCTTATCATAGGATTAATTTTTTTTTTTTTTTTATAAAACTTTAAGAACTATAATTAATTCTTTTATTCGTAATAAAAATTATTAATTAAATTAATAGTAATGTATTTTTAATACTAAAGTAGATACTTAGATATTTTTCGAATTTTTTACAAATTACATTTAAATATAAATTTTGTGACCGAAATTACTTAAATTTTTAAAATTTATTTTATTAACCATAATCGATTAATAATCCATATTTGTAATAAATAAAAGATATTTTATATTAAATATTTAAAAAAAATATTTTTCTTGTACAATTACTGTTTTTTCTAAAAATTTAATTTTTTCTGAAACAGTTGAAAGATGAATTTTGTACCCATTAATCTTTCCCATCCATCTCGGTCGATAAGATTTAGTCCTCGGTTTTGAAGTATTCTCTTCAATTAACAATCGAATGATTAACAAAAAATATTGATATAAAAAGTACTTAAGATTCTTTTTACCATTATTCATCATTAATATAAAAAATTCTATTAAATTTTAAAAAATCTCGGGTTAATTATGAAATTTTTTTTTTAATTGTGAAAGTAAAAACATCCGTTTTGTTTTACGAATCATCCTCATCGAACACAAATACAACATAAAAATATATTTTGTTTTTCTATAACTAAATAATTTTTTGCGGATTTTTTTTAATTGCGTAATTTCGTTTTTGACCGCTAAATTTAAAATGAAATAATCAAAGTAATTAAATAAAATTTAATTAATATTAATAAAATAGACTTGTCTGGTAAAATTGATCTAATATGTTTTTTTTTTTTTTTTTAAACTATAAATTGTTATCCAAAAAAGTATAAAATAAGAACAAAACAAAAAGCAAAAGAAAAGAATAAAAGAGAAATGATTCTTTAATTTTCATTTTTTATTGTTTGTTTTTTTTTTTTTTTGTGTTTTTATGTACATTATTTTTTTTATTTTCATTTCTTTTTTCTTTTTTTTTTTATGATTTGATTTGATTTTCAATAAAAGAAAATTGGCGATGAAATCAAATTCCATTTAATTTAATTTATCGTACAAAAAAAAAAAAAAAATATATACTTACAATACGTATACTTTTTAGACTACTTTATAGACTTTTTGAAAGACTTGGTTTTTTTTTTTTTTTTTTTGTAAATATTTTGCGCAGCACACATTACAAATTAATTATAAAATAAAAGAAAAAGCAACAATATTTGAATGAATCTAAAATCAAATATCCCACCACAAACTATATTTACATACATACATTATTTATTTATAATATAGATATATGAATTAATATTCATATATATATATATATATATATATGTTTATATAAATGTATGTACAATGCTCATAATATAAATTATATCATTACAACGAGTTCAATAAAACAAATCATCTGGAAATAAAATGTTCGTAATTTTTAATTCACATTGAAGTATCAATGCCGCCAATAATGCCTAAATTTAATTAACTGTCAAGATTTTTTTTTTTTTTTTTTGCTATATCGGTAATATAACGTCTTTCTAATAAATTTTCTCTTAGAAACTATTTTATTTTATTATTTTTAAATTTTAAAAATTCACTTAAGACTTTGTAGTATAATTAAAATATTACTCACTTCTCCATATCTTAAATAAAGGTTGACTTGTTTAGTTTACATAGCTGCTGTCTAGAATTCTATTTTAGAGAGCACAAACAAGGTGCCATATTTGACATAATTTCTTGATAATCAATTTTAATAACAGATTTTACAGATTTTTTTTTTTTACTTATATTTAATTTACATTTGATTTACAAACTATCTAAAATTAATTCTGATCATAAGTTTGAATCTTCACTTAGTAAGTATGATTTCATTTAACAATAAGAAAATAATAGAAATATTTATATAAAACTCGGTTTAAATTCATCTATTAAAATCCATTAGATATAAACAAATAGAAGTAATGTAAAATACGCCCCCGCTAAACCAACTACTGAAATCCTGATTTTTAAATTAAAACTCTAAAATTTCGTCTAATTATTGTTGTACATACATTCAAGCATTTGAAATAGTGAGGTCGATCGCCATTATAATTAAGATTTTATCAAAATTGCCAAATTATTAGAACTCTTATTTTGTAACCAACATCAAAATCCCTCTTGATTAACAAACCCCTCTTTTTTTTACATATATATTTCAACTTTTAATATAGGGAGGCGGCGGCCCGAAATCCTTCCTAATAAATTTTTTATACTTAAAATAAGATTTTTGGAAATAAGAAGATGTTAAACGTTCGGTTCAGATCGAAACGCCCCGCTTAATTCAGTTCGAAACATTCGATCTTAAAATAACTATTTATATACCTATGAAATTATGATTTAAGTTCTAAAAGTTTCGAAATATATTGGTGAGCTATTGGGTAATATGATTTCTAGTTATACAATTAAAAAAAAATTATTTTATTTTATGCTTTTCTTTTTAATTTTTTTTTTTAGTTTTTTTTTTTTTCTTTTTATTTGATTATAAATCTAATAATAATTGAAATTTTATTTCCATTAATGTGATGTTTTAAACATTTTTTTCCGTTGTTCCGATTTTTTTTTTTGTTTTTTTTGTTTTTTTTTTTGATGAAAATTGGAAAATTTATAATAAAAATGAAAAGCTTCACATTTTTTCAAGTTGAATTGTTTAATTTCGGAAAGTGATGAAAATTTCCGGTCGTTGAAAATCACAATATATATATATCAACAATTAATTATTGTTCTATTAAAATTTTTGTCCAAATAAATTTTACAAAAATAAAAAAAAAAAAATAAAAAATTCTAATAATTTCTTCTAGATATATTTATTAAAAAAAATTAAATTAAAATTGAAATTATAATTAAAATAAATGTAATAATGCCCATAGAATTTTAATAATATTGTTTTAAAAAAAAAAAAAGAAAACACAAAACCATAAAAAAAAGAAAATTCTCTTCATTATTAAAGTTTATTTGCTTTACTTGATTTTATTCTGAATTTTATATGGACATTAATTTTTCTTTCAATTAGATAAAATTCATAATAACTAATAATTGTAGATAATTAGTTAATATTTAATTAAAATGAAAAAAAAAACAAAAACTAAAAAATACTTATAAGTATAAATAAATTTATTAACACAACGAGTCACAAGAAATCAAAAGAAAAAATCAAGTAATGGAAAAAAACCATGGGTTTTCAAAAAAAGCACATTGCCAAAATTAAAAAATGTTCCATGTTTGATTTTTTTTTTGGTAAGAAAAAATTGAGAAAAATTAAATCACACTTTCGTCTATTATAAAGTAACCCTATATTATTAACCCTAAAATTATTAACACAAACGAAAATATAATGTTGGAGTTCTAATTTTTGTGTATTATTTCAAAAATATTTGGACAGATGCCCAAATTACAGGTGTTTAAAAATAGAGATTTTTCAGTTTTTAACCCCTTACAGCTGCTAAACAGAGGCCGACAAAAAAAATATTTCTTGAAATGACTCATACTTATTTCCAAAGATCTACCCTCCTCTCAAAATTTCAAACTTTTTCGTTTTAAAGCTCCTAAACGAGGGGCCACATAAAAATATTTATTGAAATTACTCATACTTATTTCCGAAGATCTACGTCTCCTCTCAAAATTTTAAATTTTCGTCGTTTGAAAGATAGAAGAGGTTAAAATTTTTGCAAAAATTGAGTTTCACATAACGGTATATTAAAATACGGCATGGCAAAACCGCATATTTTATATATATTTATAAACTTTATAAAACTAGCAATCGTTTGGCGTTTCCAGATTGAAAATGTAATTTATAGAGCCTGTGTTATAACAATTTAAAGATAGGGTTTTTTCAAACATTGTAGGACTATAGCTCCGTAACGGGTGAGGCTACAGTTGTTAATAAAAAGTTGTTCCACAAATTTAGTTTTTTAGCGATGCCTATCCGTAGTTAAAATTTCATTGCTTTATATCAAACGGTGTAAAAGTTTTGTAAACACCCAGACGGACGAACGGACGGGCAAACGAACAGAGTAAAACTAATAAGAATATTTTTTTAAATTTTTTTGAAAATGTGCTAAAAAAGAGTCAAAACAAAATAATATTTAAATAAATACTTATTCCATATATAAATTGAATGTGTTCGTGCCTATGTTATATCAAAGTGAAACCGATATAAATGCCAATTAAGTACTTTTCTAATTAATTAGAAAATGATGATACATGAAAAAATAAATAAACAAGAATATAATTGATGGCATTTTTTGTTTTTTAAATAAACATTAAATGAATCAATCTGTAAAAACTTTATTTAATTTTATAAATATTATTGTAGCATATTATTTTTTTTTTTTTATACTTAACTTGTGAATTATTTTTGGAATTCTATGTTATATATATGCAATTATGCAAATAGTCTAGTTTAAGTTTCTGATGGATAATGGATTGCTTCCATGGAATTGGAAATTGGATTGAGATTGGTGTTTTATGGGTAATTTTAAATGATGTAAGAGTGAGCAAAAATAAAAAAATAGAAAAAACTACTTATGTATATGTACTTATAGGTTTATAAAAAATTAAAGTCTCTTCTTTTATCGAATAATATATTATTAAAGTCTAAATATTGTAGAATTAAGTATAGTTAATTGAAGAAAATAATGACTGTAATGATTTAATATACTTAAAGACTGAGGTCCTAAATATCTTCTGAATTTTTGATTCTGCATTCTAGCACTAATTAATTTGAACACACAAAAAGAAAAAAAAATTGTGGATGGGTATACTGCCAGATGCTTTATGAGTGAGCTTGATCCTAACATAACTTAATAATTTTGTACAACTGAATGTTTTTTAATGCAATTTGCAAAATTTTAAACTAACTTAACAAAAAAGAAAAGAATTTTTCCAAAAAACATCATTGAAATGTCGTCATCCTTCTTAATATTTTTTTTTTTTATTTTAATTTTCTGCTTGAATTAAGAACGTGCAATCACAATTCAATTTTATATATTATAATAATCCAGCTTTGGGCAATAAAAATCCATATATGACTAATTCATCAGGGATTGTCAAGGCATAAAAAAATAACAAAAAAAAAAAAAATAATGAAAACCAAACTGCATATATATACTTTATACAAAAGAAAAAAAATTTTGTTTGCACCAAGTCAGTACATAATAAAATCACAAACAAAAAAAAAAAAAGAAAATTTGTGAAAAATATTTGATTTTCAGCTAAAAAAGCAGTATAAGTATATGCAAGTTGCATAAAATTGAAAAACGTGGTTGAATGCGAAAAAAGAAGATAAAAAAGAAAATAACAAACCAGCGGGTGGTGAATAATTAAAATTGCAAGTTTTTTAAGGTATCATAATAAAAAAAAAAATATAAAAAAGTATATTCGCATTTCCGTTTCGGATTATTGATGAATGCCAAAACATCATATTCAAGAATCTAAGAGGATTTTATTTATTTTTATTTTTCTTTTTATTCTTCTCATTCATTATTTTTTCTTTTGTTATTTATTTTTTCTGTAAAAGATACAAAATAAAATATCCGAACACTGTTTAGATATGTATTTATCCCACTTTTAGAATGAATTTAATTCATTAAAAAACAAAAAATATAAAAACGAAAAAACAAAAAATATTACTTTGTGACCAGATTGCACCAGGTTGGTGTTGAATGGCAGAAAATTTAATGCTTTCAGAGATCATTTATGTCTTCTCACATTTTTTTTTTTATTTTATTAATTTTAGTTGATTCGTTCTTCATTCTTTTTTTTTTTTTTTGCATTTTGTTTATTTTTTTTTTTAGTGTTAAAAAAATATTGCACTTGGCTGTAGGGGCCGATAAGGTGATTCTATTTTGTATGATTTGATTGACATGAAAATATAAAAATTTGTATAGATATGTAATTATAAGAAGGATTTTTTTATTTTATTTTTTTTTTTAAATATTATAAATTATTAAATTTAAGGTGTGATTTTATTTATAAATTAGTTTAAGTATTTGTTGATATAACAATAGCAAATCAAAAGTAAAAAGGATTTTATAACATTATACAAAAAATTCCTGTTTTAAATTTGAGGATTTGAGGATATAACTATAATTTTATTTTTAGTTCAATTCTGAAATTTAGAAAAGTTCTTAAATAATGATGGTTAGAAAGAAAAACAAAAGTCTTAAGAGTTTTTTAGGAAAGGACTTCTAGGATTTTCCAGACTAAATTAAAATTTAACTAAATTTTGTAATCTGGAAATATTTACTCTGTGTCTCATATTTATTTGTCTGAAAATTTGTTTAGAATTCAAATTAAAGAAAAATATCTTACAAATATTTTTGATTCGTTCGGATTTACCGTTGTTACGTAGATCATTAAATAAATTATCATTAAGATTATAAAGCTTTATTATAAATGAGCCAGAAAGATAATAAATGTGTTAAAGAAACAAAAAAATTAATATTAAAGTTAATGTTTAAAAACCATTTAAATCTTTAAAAGACTTTTGTGAAATGAATGTATATCATATTTTTTTATAATATTCTAAAATTAACTGATTAGCAGAAGATTTTGTTTTGAAAATTTGATTCCAGAGCAAAGTATTTTTGTTTTTCCCTCCTAAGGGAGGTAGAGGAGCTAAGAATCAATCTTCCCCTTTAGCTAGTATAATGCAGTATAAATGTAGTATAAACAAAACAGCTACCAACAATGCTAATTATATTATTTTGCACCTTATGTTAACCTAAAACATTTTATTAATAAATAAATAAATAATAAATAATATTAATTTGTCTTTTGTTTTCAAACGAAAATCAAAATAAAATGAAAAATATTAAATCAAATAATCAAAACCAATATAATTAAATTGATTACAATTTCCAGGATTTTAAACTTCCGATTTCCGTTTTGATTTAATTTTTATATTTCCCTAGAACTATCTTAATTGTAAAATAAAAAAATAACCGCAAAATGTATAATGATTTAAAAATCATAACTAAAAGGAAAAACCTACATAAAACTAAATTAAAAAAAAAATATGATAGAACATTTCCGATATTATACATTTGTTATATTAATTGTTTAAGGTGCGATTCATTTAAATTATAATGCTATTAATTACAAAGTATATATCATAAGAAAAATTAAAAAGTTATGCAAAGATAGATTGGTCAGATTTATTTTTATTATATAAAAGTAATATGGAATTCATTATCTAAAATAAAATGGGCGTTATTATTTGTTGTGATGTTAAAAATTCACATATTAATAATATCATTTTATTTTACACTATTTATTTATTTATTTGTTTAATAATTTTTAATTAATGGATAATTATGTTAAAGAAGTACCATTTTCTTTTTTACAAATGTGTAATTGTTTTTCTAGAATTGTGACAATTATAATCTATATATTTAATCGGCTTATTTTTCTGAATAGATACAAATATTTCGGTACAGATTAGTATAAAACTATAATTAACCAATTTTAGTGAAATAATAGACAAAAGAAAGCTTTTCTTTATCATCACCTGGCCACGTTTCTTCTTTTTCGTATTCTTGCGATCTTTCAGGTGAAAAACAGGTACACTTTTTCGGTTGCGACTCATGTTTTTTTCCAGAAACAAAATGAATTCATTTGCGGTTGCGGCTCAACAAATTAGCCGACTATTATTTGATTAATTTGATCAAATTATTTTTTGTTGACCAGAAATTGTAATAGTAATTCAAATTCAATTATTTTTTGCAGTATTTATTCTTGCTAAATGCATTGGTTTTAAACCTACATATCTTTGCATGGACAAAGCTCGTGATTATTTAATGGACAACTATATATCCATCTTATTTAAGTATATTAGTTATATATGTGGTTCAAATTTTGTTAAAAAGTTTCTTTGAAAGATAAGATAAGAAATTGACAACAAACATTTTACTTTCTAAAATGTTTTTTTCTAATTATTATAGATCTCAAATTTGATAACATTAAGAAACATGCTTTTTGATATTATCTTTAGATTCTTGAATAGGTTTAATACTTTATAAATCTATGTTTTTTACTTAAAGGGTGAAAATCTTGAAATAATTGTTTTGGTCCCGACGAATAAAACGGTACTGTGAGGACTTTCGCATTTCTAAACCATACCTCCTGTTTCAAAGACTGAAACTAGTCAACGTAGACTAACCATCAATTTTTCGTTCACGTTATTTAGTATAAGAGTAAATCCATAATGAAACAATTATCCTTTGATTTTTATATTGATGATATGGATGATAGGATGAATTATGGATTTACATTAGATCGTACGGCTTTGTTCGCTTTAGTCTCCTAATAAAGTTATGATTATCAAAGAGTCATATTGCTTCCACATTTGATGTTGTGGGACAGACGTGTTTTATGTTTGATCACCCTATTTTTAATTTCGTCTGATTAGTATAGAGATTTTAAGGTCCCTATGAATATCGATATTGCGAAAATACCAGGTACAGTAGTTTTACTTATATCATTAACTAATTATATCATACTGCGAAACACAGTATAAATTGGAACGTTTGTATAATTGTAATATGAAGCTGTTTAGTACATTTTTTTTATTTAAGGGAAGGGAAGAAGGGAAGTGGGAATCATTCAAAGACACTAAGAATTTCCCCTTGGTAGTGTCAGATTCTTACTGGTAACTTACTTGCTAACGCAGTGTATTAGTTAGGGAGTAGGGGATTTTTTTTTAATTTGATAGATTTAAAAATAAGATTTAAATACTATACGGAAATAGGAGGAAGATAATATGCAATACTTATGTGCATTGTGCAAAATTTAGTTCATTTCATTATTACGAAAATTTTGTTATGTTGTATAACTAAAAAAGATGAAAATTACATATATAATAGCAATAGAACCTACACCGTCGGCGATAAAAGAAAGATGCAATAAAATGAAATAAAAAAAACATTGATTGAAATAAGGATAATTCAATATGACAGGTTTCTTAATAATTTCCTTTTCAATTATTTTAAATTTTTTTATATTATAAAATTTTCGGAGCAGGGTCAAAAGTCCCATAGCCAAAAGTCCCATTGGAGTTTTTGACTTACCTGTGTGAGATAAAAGTCCCATGGAACTGTTGACTTCCCACTATAAGACAAAAGTCCCAAAAAATCCCATGGGACTTCTGGCTCTTTGAAGTGAGTCAGATAATAATTGATAATGTATTAACATCGCTTAGACTAAATTTTTTAAACTAAACTTTAGTTTATGCCCTGGCCAACTGTATAAGGTACATTTATTTTCCATATTGCGGCCAGTCTAGATATACAAATATATATGTATATATATCTATTGAGAGGGATTTTATAGTCGGTTGCGAAACCAGATCAGAATATATGTATATGTATTTCTGAGATTCTGAATTACGAGCCAATTTAGAATTTAAAATGTTTATATACATTCTGGAGAAAGCGTATATCCCTGATTTTGTAGTCAACTCTACAATCCCTCCTACTTCAGATCTCATATATACATAGTACATTCATATTCTGAAAAAGGTGTATAGCCATGATTTTGTGAGCAACTCTAAAATCTCTCCTAATTTATTTATATAACGGAAAAAGGGAAACTTTACTGATTTTATAGCCTCCTAATTCAAAATCTCACATATACATTCCTTTTTCCAGAATATGTATATATAAATGAATTAGGAGGGATTTTAGAGTTGGTTTCGAAATCAGGGTTATATTCCTTTTTTAAATTTTTTTTTAAATATATGTGTATGCAATATTCGGAATTAGGAAGAATTTTATAGTTGAATTCAAAATCAGTATAATTCTTTACAAAATATTTAGAAGAGTTTTGGAGGTGGATTTAAAATCAGAGTTATACGCTTTTTCCAAACTATATATGTATATTATGTATGCTCAAGATTCTGTAGGGTTATTTCGAAGGGTTTTAGAGGTGGATTCAATATCAGGGTTATTTGCCTTTTACAGAATATTTATATGATATTAATATGCGAGATTCTGAATTAGGAAGAATTTTGGAGTTGGTTACAAAATCATGGTTGTACTGCTTTTCCAGAATATGCATATATATATATATAGTACCTATATATAGTTTGTTTATATAGCAAATTTTGATTTTTGTTGGCAAAATTATTTTCTATTTCAATGGGAATTTTGACTCACTTTAGTGAGACAAGAGTCCCAGTAAAAAAAGGCCAGAAGTACCATTGGGATTTCTATCCCCAACACTGGGACTTCTGAATCATTGAAGTGAGCCAAAAGCTACAATGGGACTTCTGACTCTGTACCGAATTTTTAACACTTTTTTTATTTTAATTCTATTTTTTCTTATAAATCAAATGCATATTTTGATCATTATTATATTTTTATTTCAATTGATCGGGCGCCTCTAATTAAATTTCTTATGAATCAAAAAAAGAAAAATATTTTATTTTCTTATAAAAATAGAAATTACTTTATTTATCATTTGGTAATATTCAATATTAGCAAAAAAAAATAAAATAAAATAAATGAAATAAATAAATAAAATAAAAACGTAAAGAAAAGGAATACAATCTTCTGTGCAAAAAAAAAAAAAACAGAAGCAAAAAAAAAAATGTGTGCGGTCGGGTTCGGTTCTATCATCAATATACATAATTATGTATGTTTAAATAATCAAATATACAATACATATATAATATATATTATATGAGCATCTAAGTTTAAATATGGGAAAATAAAAAAAAAACTTTAATTCAGTTCAACAATTTAATAATTATCATTTAAGTCAAAAGCATCAATCGAACACATGGCCTCAGTGATGCCATATTCAATTGAACCTAATAATCTTTATTCCTCAAATGTTTGACTGGCGGCTGGTATTCAAGTCTTCATTATTATATATATTATTCTCTTTTATGTTATTTTTCTTATTTTTATTTTTATTGTTTTGTTTGATTTTGTTTTTGTTTTACTCTTTAAATTTGCAAATCTTTAAATATTGATTTAAAAGAACTTCAGTATAAATCCCATTCCCATATAATCAAATACGTATGTATGCATATGGTATGTACAATATATTTATACATATAATGTACCTACAGTGTATTTGGTGGTTGTTGAAATAAAAAAAAAACAATATAAAAATCAAGTAAATAAATAAAAAATCAAATATTTACGATCGATCTCTTACGTATTCAAAACAGTCAGCATTCAGCAATCATAATATATATATACATAGATACATACATTCATCTGCATTACATTTACAAAAATATCGTATTCGTATATCCAATACGTTTTTTCGTACATAGTACTAGTACTACGACTTACGAGTATTATAATCAAAATACCAGAAATATTATTAAGTAGTAGTAGATAAATGATTCCAAAATAAAAATTTTTTTTTTGAATAAAAAATAAAAGATAGGATAGGAATATAACAACATCAACAGTAAAAGATAAAACAAAAACCAAAGAAAAAGATAGCAATAATGAACATAACAAAAGAACAAAAATAAAATAATATAAAAAAAAAAAAACAAAAATAATTGAATGGAACTAAATTGGTAAGCATCATTTTTTTGAATTGATTCGCGCACACTGGCCACCGGGCAATAAAGGTGGCGCCAAACTACATATATGAATAAAAAATTAAATATCAAAAAACAAAAAGACAAGAATAGAAATTAAAAGAAAAAAAAAAAAATTTAAGAATCAAATTGAATAAACAGAACAAATTAATTTTTGTTCATTTCTGACATCCTGGCAATCTTTTACGTTTTATGCAAAAAAAAAAACAAATAAGAAAATCATTTTTACTTTTACATACATTGATATAGTTTTTCTTATTTCTGTAACGATTCGTTTAAAAATTTTTTGGTACGGTTTGGAAATTATTAGATTTTACATATTGAAAAGTTTGTAAAAATTAATTGCAAACATTTAATATTTTTTTTTTTTTTTTTTCATCTTAATGAGGGTAATACCTGGTAATACTTAATGTTATATTGCTTAACAAAAAAAGCATTATAGATAATAAAATAAATTTAAGATTACTTATGGGATTTTAAGATTTGACATCTATATATATATAAAAATAAATACTATGTAATTAATTAATACATTTTAACGATGTAAATTTTCAATTAGAAGCACTGTAATTAAAAAAATTATGATTTCACTAAGAAATTTAAATAAAAAAAAAATATATTTTAAGTGGTTATGATGATTTTAAAATTATATTTAAAACTATTAAATTGATTTGTTGTAATATATTGAAATGGAAGGTAATTATTTTTAGTAAATTTATGTATAATTAATTGAGTATAAAATTTCTTTAATTAAATTAATTAATTAAAATCTGTAAATAAATAAATTTACAGTTTTATTTATAACATATTTTATTTTTTGTATTTTTACGAATGATTTTAAACTAAGCAGAGCAACTAGCAGATTTTACTAAACTTCATCACATTCTTTTATTTTCCCTTGCAGGAAAAATGTTTTAGTCTGTTTCATTAATTTTATTCTGACACGTTAAATTCTATTGACAGACATCCAAATTTGTCATTTGACAGTCAATTTGTTTAACATTTGAACGCGTTAATAAAACGAAATCGCATTAAATTTACGTGTAGCATAATTTTTTAATCCTATAAAATAGAGGTGAAATCAAACAATTTAACAAATCTGTTTTCGCAAAAGATTTTTTGTTTTATTTTTATCTCTTCGTAGTCGAAACTATTAGATATGTAGTTACCATTTTGAACTAAACTGAAGTATACTTTAATGTATATTGGAAATTATTCTTTTATGAAACGTAAATTCGCGTAAATGTATTTTGTTTCACTTGTTTTTATCCCTTTCCATTTTATCAATTTCTTCGATTATGTTTTAATTCACTAAAGTATAAGAAAGGACAAAAGTGATATATATATGTATATATATTTTATGTGTGATTTATTTGAAATTTTAGGAAAATAATTTAAAGTTTAATTGATTTTTCATAGGAATTTGCAAAGTCGATAAAAAATTCATAAAACAAAAAACATATTGATCAGATATTATTTAAAAACTTTTAATTTAATTCCAAAAAGATGCACATGCATAAGTATATATAGTATCTGTCACGAATACATTCTATAACTATAGCACTAAACATCTTTTATTTTAAGAAGAGTCGAGTCAACAGGCACGTATATGTCAGTTAAATTATTTTAATGATTGAAATAATATATTAAGCAATAATTGTTTTGCGATCATACTTAGCTTTAAAACTGTCTTGGATTAAGTAATTAAAATTTAGTTGTAAAAAAAAAATAAGTAATAAAAAAACCAAGTGTTTTTATAAAAGCACATTACAAAAATTTAAAAATATTCGAGAATAAGTTTTGGATAAAGAGTACATATATATTTATATATATTGAAAAATAAATGAATAATAATATAAAAATTAAAAAGAATACTTACAAAAATAATTACAAAAATTTGTTAGAAAAAATTCGAAAAAATTAAGTCACATTTTCATCATTTTTAAGGTAACCCTATATTATTAAGAAAAGTTGTTAACAGAAACAAAAATATAATGTTCGAGCTTTAAAATTTATATATTACTTCAAAAAAAATTTGAACAGCTGTTTCAAAAAACGGATTTTTCAGATTTTGACCCATTGCAGCTCATAAACGGGGAGTGACACAAAAATATTTTCTGAAATGACTCATACTTATTTTCAAATATCTAACTCCTCTCAAAATTACAAGATATAAGGGGTCTAGAATTATAGAAAAATTGAGTTTCGCATAACGGTAAATTAAAATACCTTAAGGCAAAACTATATATTTATTTTGTAGTTTATAAAAGCAACTATCATTTCCTTGATTTATAACAATTTAAATATAGTGTTTTTTGAACTTTAGAGTACTGTAGCTCCGTAACGGGTGATGCTAAAAGTTAGTCACAACATTTTGTTGCGATACTTATCTCTAGTTATTTTAAATGGTTTTGTAAACACGCAGATGGACAAACGGATAAACAGAGAGACGGACAGAGTGAAACTAATAGGTAAAAATTTTTTTTGAAAATGTGCTAACAAATTTAATAGTGAAAAAGTTAAGCTTTTAAAAAATTCCCTTGAATTACTGGTACAGTGTATTAGATCATGTAGAAGTTATTTATTTCAGAAAAAGAACTTTCAGAAAAACCAAATAATGTCATCTTAATGTCAATGATGAAGTTTTCAATCAGTTAATAAAAAAACAAAACGAATAATTTTGAAAGTGTAAAGTGTGGTCTGCTTCTTTGTCATTTCGTTAGTGTGTCCTTACTTTAATTTCAAAATTTCTAAAGCTTTTTCGATTAATTATTTTGGAATTAATGCAAGTGTTCCAACCATGAATAAAAATGTTTTCAATTTTATTTCGGAAGAATTAAAAATCAGCTGTGATGACAAATTGATTACAACAATTTTTTTGTATTCTTTGAAATAATTTAAAACAAATGCCCGAAAAGTTATTTCAATATTAAAGACAATGTATAAAACGACTTTTTTGAGTTATGCTTTGTTTGATTTTTGATGTCAAAAAAAAATTAAAGAAATGTGATAACTAAAATAAATTATTTTAAAGTCGATTAAAATAAATTATTCAAAATTAAATCTTTATTTATGCCAAAAATAGGTTAATCTAATCTTAAAATTTTATCCTATCCTTTCTTCCAACACTTTAAGATAAATTTATTAATCTTTCTTATTGACAAATAAACAGACTAGAAATTAAAACTTTTATTTATTTATTTATTTATTTTTTTTTTTTCAATAAAATAACAAAATAGCAATTTAAAAAAATTAAATACTAAATAAAATTTCTATTGTGGGATGTACAAACGACGTCGGAAGGGCGTCACAAAAATAATAATGACAAAAATATAAAAACTGCGTAATAGTAAGAAAATTTGTAATTTATATCAGCCTATACTAGAACTCAATTATAACAACGTTTTGTTTTGTTGTTATTAATTTTTTTTCCCAATAACTATTAAATCATGGTAAGAATTTCTTACAAGTTTTGTTTTATTTTATTTTGGTTTTTGAAAAATTAACCGAGAAACTGTGTCACTTAAAAATTTTCCGGTTTAGTGTTTCCATATGAGGCGACATTTAAAAAAAAAAAAATAAAAACAGCCAAAAAGTACAAAAAAATTAAATGAAAAGACAACAATTTTTTTTTTTTGTAATCTATACAATGTATTCTAGTATTAATTTATACAGGTTTAAACATATGTATGTATATATTATTTAAAATATCTAACTGATATTTAATGTGCCGCTAATGTACCGCCATCTCTAAATGAAAAGAATTATGTAAAAAAAAAAAAAATATGCGATTTTAGTTCTGCGAATTTCCGCTCAAAAATAATAAAAAAAATATAAAAAATAATAAAATAAAAAAATAGGTATTAATTCGTGATTGAATGGCGAATATTGAATATAAAATAATTTAAGCAGTACCAAAAATGAGTAATGGTTTTTTTTTTGTTGGTCTGTCTATTTTCTTCTTTTTTTCTTAGTATCTAGGCAACTATGCAAGAAAAACTCTTTTTGTTTTAGAGCTTGTTCGTCTAGATAGTTGAAGGCTGTAATTGGTAATAATTCTTTAGTTTGTCTATCACTAAATGAATCACTTATACTATTCAACATTTCGCCTATTGTGTCCTTTTAGTAATTTGTTGGTTTTCCTATAACAAAATTCTTCCCTTTATAATTTAAAAAATTTTAAATAGGGTTCAACAATATAAGATTCTTCAATCTTAAATTTTTATTACATTGGGTTTTTTTTTATAAATATTTATAAAATCACTATATAATATATTTATCATCAATTACGGGATATTTATTTATTTAAGCCTATAATGAAAATTAAAAGAGCAGAAAGAATTTCCAAGATCACGGGAATATTCATACTCATAAATTTAATACAAACATTATATACACATACATAGGTACAAATTATATAGTGTTTTACAAATACATATTCTTTGTTTTTAAAACCTACATTAAAAAAAATTGATATTCTACGTTTGGCGTTTAAATGGGCCAATAACAATTTGTAATGGTCAATTTCAGACGTGTTAAAATTTCTGATTTATTAGAAATGAAAAGATTAAATAAAAAAAAAAAGCAAAAAGAAGAAATTCAAAGGTACAACATATTGCATTGGTTTTGGTGCATCTACGATCTACGATGGTATCATGAGTGGGAGTATAGTCTTCCGTGGCGTATATTTATTTTTATTTTTTTTTTTATTTGCTGTTAATTCGAGATACTCTCATTATGTCTGTATACTCAACCCATTATAATTCTTCTTTTTAGTTTTTCTTTTTTAACTTAGGAAGAGAGTTGCCCACGTGAGTTTTTTGAGTTAATTTTTTTTTATGAGGTACAAAAATGCAAAATACAGTGTAGACGTGTAAAGTTTTTTGTTATTTTTAAGTGTTTTTATATGCATGAAGAGTATTTATATAGTTTAATCTTAAATAGAATATTAATTTAGTATTATAGCACGTTCCAAGGCGGTTTTCTGATTATTATTTGAGAATGAATGATTGAGTGTTTTTCTTTTATTTGGTTTTTTTTTTGTTTGATTTTTAAATTGAATATTTAAAGAATAATACTTACTTTAATTATTGTTTGCTTGTTTGTTTTTCTTTCTTTTTTGAGTGAAAAGTCTAAGTTATTTTTTAATTTTGTTTTTGCGTGATTTCGTTAAGTTTAAAATAATAAAAAATAATGAATCAAATGAAAATTAAATAAATGAAATCTTAATGAAAATAATGAATGAAAATTGCACTATTTTAATAAATTTTAATATAATATGTATTAAAATACAAATTTTTAATTTCAAGGATGTAAAGATTTTTAACGTTTTTTTTTAATTTAAAGGAAATTTAAAAATTATATAGATCTTGTTAAATATTTAGGAACAACGGTTCCATACAAATCGGAGATAGTTATAGGACATGTACTGTATTTTGTTTCAATAATCTTCTCAGGCATGAGAACTTATTAAAAGATCTAAGTGCTGTTTTTTTGTTTTTGATTTCATCAAATGATTTTAAATTTAATAGAAGCGTTGCTCTTTGATAAAGAAACATATTGAATCAATAATTTATTACCGTAAGCGAATTGGGTCTAACTTTTAATGGAACATGAGAAACGTTTGTGAGAAAGTTTTTTTTTTAGTTTAAATGAAATATGTAATATTTGTTTGTCTTTTCAATGGCTATGGCGTTGTTTATTTGAATTCTTAAACTTTCAATCGATTCTTGCAAATTTCATTTATATGTATGTATGTAAAAATCTTTGGTAAAAAATTTTCTATTCTCAAAAAAACTTATTTATATGAACCCGACTTATATTATGTTGTTAGACAATGCCATGTTCTATGCAAATATTAGTTTCGCACAGCACAACGCCATAGATACCGCTGCTAATTCATTATGTATTTTTGCTTGATTAACGATTCACTGCAGTGGTGGCCTTTTTGAAATTATTTTAATAATCTCATTTTGTTTCAGCAACAAGGCACTACGCCGGTCCTTTTTAAACATTTATTATGGCTTTGTGACATAAATTTTTTTATAAATTGGGAATATGGCTTTATGACTCATATAAAACCGTTATAAAGCCATATTCACGAAATACGACTTTATTACCCAAATCGAACCTCATTTTAAACTTTTGTATAGTTATGCGTTTCATTATATTACCTATATTTATACAATATTATACCTACTCATTAATTTTTAAAATGCAACTGAATTGTGCCAACTAAAATGTATACATGAATCTTATATTAATTGTGAAATAAATTAAAAAAAATATTTTAAACCAATTATTTACAATAAGAAAAATTTGTCTGCGAAATTTATATACTTAAGTAATAAAAAAAAAAAAATTAATTTACTTACTGCTACTAATTATTGATCCTATACAAAGTAATCAAAAATATTCATGTCAGTAAATAAAAACTCAAAAACATCATTCAATAAAACATATGAAAAGAACATTATTAAATAATATTTTAAACGTGATTTATCTATCATCATTATCATTTTTATATTCGTATTGTATTCATCATCATTTGATCATTTGTTATTATTATTAAAGTTTATTTACTAGCGCCTCATTTATATACCATATATCGTATATATATATAATATGTATAAGAGATCAGATTATGTTCTTTTAGCGCGTTAAATTATAATCAGTTAGGGTTGTTTTGTTAAATCAATTTGAATAGATTGATACATTGAATAAAATATATTTAGTCAGTCATATAACAGGATGCTCCCTATTTATAAAACCACTATTTATTTTTATAAAAATTTTTCATTTCCTTTTATTTCTTAAATCACACATATAACTAAAACTATTTGCGCTATTATAGAATATTGTGGCTTTAAATAATCATTTATCTTAAGTGAAATATGAATATATTGCACATAACTATTAACAATTTTTTTTTTTGTTTTTATTTTATTATTATTTTTAATACAAGGTTCATATTTTATATGGTGTTATAAATGATGAAACCAATTTTTTATTATAATATAAGAAAAAAAAACAAAAAAAACAAAAACAAAATTAAATTTTTTGATATTCAGTACGCGATAGTGTACTACTTACTCATCAGTGTTAATTTTTATAGATAATAACATAAATTAATGTGAACGAATGATTATACAGAGTGATCCGAATGTGATCTGTATAATCTTGGTTCTCTTTTTCTGTATGTCGTAAATATAATCATTTTTAGCATAAACAAATTAATATGTACAGGAGATATGATTGAAAAAATCAAATGAATTATGGGTTGAGTGGTTGGTAGTGAGAAAATTCATATTCTATACATTATTTCTTTTCCGATAATCTTAATACGAATGAATGCCTTGTATCTAAATTTATGAACATTTTGCAAAATTGAAATAAAAAAAAAAAAAAAAAACAGAACAAAATGTTAATTTATATATTATAATGAAAATAGATTAAGGTTTATTGTTATGTGATGTGCTCGATTCTATAGTACTGATATGTATATTGTGTGTGCAAGTAAGATTTGTGAGGTTTTTGGGGGAAAAAAATTAATTCCTTCAATTGATTGAAATCATCTATGAAATACTTGAAAATAGTTCATTAGTTTTATCTTCATTTTATTTTTTCATAACATACATACATACATATGTATATGTATATACTTATAGGTCTATAAATATTTTTTTTTTTTTCAATATTAATTTTTGTGGTTATTTTTTGATTGAAAATTTCCTATTTTAGAATAAAATAAAAAAAAAAATGATTCTTTAAAACAAATTTGAAATGATAAGTTTTTCTAAAGAGTTTTATAATTAAAAATTAATTGTGCAATTTTATTTTATGGTTATGATGATATATATACACATTATTATTTTTTTTATCTTATATTTTAGCTATTTTTGCAGTTTACGTGTATTTTATTGAGAAAATTTTCGATAAGTTAAAAGTTTTATGAATTTATCTGTTTAATTTCAATAATTCTGTAGTTTCAATATTACATTTGATAAAAGAAATATTAATCTTTATTCAAAAATATAATTATTTTTTTACTATTCTCTTTTATTTATTTTACTATTAGAGTTTTTCGCGTAGAAAACTTCATGTAAATTCATCTTTTGTCTTGTTGATAAACTCAAAGCTTTTTCCCTACCCCTACGTTAGATAACTTCTTCTTATTAAAAAATGTTTTCTTAACTTTTAGTTTATATAAAAGATACAGAAATATTTATAATATCATTGTTATTTTGAGATTAATAAAAATCAGTTAATTTTATAATATTTTAATTTTTAATTGTAAAGGTTTTAATAATTTTCAAAGGCGAAGCATTAATTCATATTATTAACCCTTTATTACTGTTTGACATCTTATAGATATAATTTTTGTTTTTATATTCTATGATTGCCCGTTCTACCTTTTGTATGTGAACTAATTTTTTTTTTTAACTATAATTTATTATCCTGAACGATGAAGAAAGTTCCTCTTTCCGACTTTTTTTCAGTATAAACCACTTAAAATTAAATAAAATTAAAACGATTCCAAAAGAAAAGAAATGCAAGTTTTTGTAATTTTATATAGGGTTAATAATTTGGTAAATCGAAAATATGAAACGTATTTAAAGGATTTAATTGGATTGTTTTAAAAGTTAACAATTGAATTTACATTTTTAATTTGGATTTTTAAGACAATTGAACTAAAGCAAATATATCGAATTATGTATAATATAAGTAACATTTAAAAACAAATTTCTTCAATATCTACTTTTAAAAGTTAATAAATGATTTGATTGAAGGTGACAAATAATCAATTAGATCAGCCGCTAATTTAAATAAATCAAAAAAAAATTTAAAGCTTAATTAGATTCTGGTCATCTTATAATATTCACTATTTATAACGATTGACCGGAACTTTTCAAAAGAAACTTTTAATTTATATTTGTTTTATTAATTTCTGTTAGAGAAGGCGTTCTTATTAAAGCTTTTTTTTTTTTTTTTTTTTGTTTAGTTTGAATTAGTGATCAGTTTTACAAAATTAGAAACAATTTGACTGACATGAAAAAACATTATTTATTTTTTATATAAATTTTGTTTTAATTTATGTCAATCTTCAAGGGCATATTGTATAGATTTGTAATTAATAAAAATCTATCTGTAAATCTGTGATCTTTTGATGGAAAGAGATTCGTCATCTATTATTTTATTTTGTTTAAAACAAAACGAGAAAAAAAAAAAAAAACAAAAAGTAAAACATGACATGTAATAGGATTATACCATATAGTTTTAAAGATGCTTATATCTGGTATACAGGTGTCGCACAAATAAGAAAAAATAAAAAATTATAATAAAAGATGACATCAGATTGTAAATTGCAATTTTTTTTTTTTTTTTTTTTTTAGGTAAATGATGCTTTTTTAAATAAGAATTCTATAGATACATATGTAAGATGTTAAGTAATTTTGTTTTCATTTTTTTTTTCTTCTCTTTATTAATTTGTAAGTGGAGTACGTGAAATATTTATTGAAAAAGCTTTATTATATTATATATTTTTAACTCTTAACCTGTTTTTGAAGATAAATAACCCGTCATGTTTATATAAAAAAAATTCTACTCTTTATCTAGTATTTTCTTTACTTTTTGCATTTGTTTTAATTCCTTTTGTTGTATTCTAATTAAATCCGGAGTCAGCTACCCCAAGTAGACTATAATCTGTCATCATAGGACATTTTGCTTTGTTTTCATTGAAATTCGAAATCTCACGAAAATAAGAGAAGGTATTTTACAAAATAAAAAAAAGTGTATCATAAAATAAAAACGTATCATAACGCGTATCGATAAATTCAAGAATAATAACAATATCTTTGTTCCAACATCCAATTATTTCCTATATTTTCCCAATTTCCTTTATTCCTATTTTCCCAATCTCCAAATCAAGCAGTATATTGTACCATAGATTTTAATCTAATGTTTGGTTTAAAAGGAAGGTAGCATTTAGTTGGTTAAAGTCCAACACTACCAAAGACAACTAGCGCGTTGATCTCATTGGGGTCTTTCGAGATTCACACCTACCTTCGCAAAACAAAGAACAAATATTATTATTAGAAGTACACTTTAATTTTGCCAACATTTTAGTGTTACCATTTCACAATAGTGTCATGTGCCAACATTTCACAATAGTGTCCATCAAACTATGTACATATATAATGTATATTAAGTAATACAAAGTTTATTTACTATACGTGTATTACGTCCTATTTCTAATTTCACATTTTATTGAATGCTAATTGCTGGTTCAATTTACTTTTAAAGGTTTAAGGTTAGGGTTACTTTGATTATTTAATTACAAAACTAAACTAGCATCTATACAAAAGAATAGAATAGAATAAATAGTATGTATTTGTCAGTCTTAAAACTCTGTTATTTCTAATCTTAAATTAATTTACTTTAGCATTTTATTTTATTGATGATATTTAGTTATATATATTTTTTTTTATAATTTAATTTGCGGGTTATTTTGACTTCATATTACTGATTAAGGGTTAACACTCATTTATGAATGTATTTCAAATTTTTTTATTATTAGGTTTATTATTATTAAAATGTTATTGTCTTTAGTTTTTTGGAATTTTTGCAGAGAAAACTTCCAGACTACACAATTAAATTATATTTTACATTATTATGTGCTTTATTCCCACATTGTTTCCTTAAAGTATAATTTTTTTTTTCTTTCTAAAATAAAGATTTTAACTTCAAATATGGGAAATTATAATTTAAAGTTTTTTGTATCTTCTTAGAATAGTTTTTTTTTAATGGAAAATTGTTATCTTTTTTAAAAAATCTTTTTTAAACATTATTATTATTTTTTTTTTGTTTGTTTTTATTTTGTTATTTAAATAATAGTTGAGATCATACTTTTGGTTATTGTGTTTATCTATTTATTTTTTTATTTTATTATTATTATTTTTTTTTTTATTTAATTTTATGATTTTTTCTTGTTTTAACTTCCGTACTAAATGTGTGGTTAGTATTTCTTTTTAAAACAAAACAAAATAAAATAATACAAAAAAAAAAAAAAAAAAAATCAAAAATAGGTGGCGCCAATAGAATTGAAAAGAAATTTATTTTGTTATATGTTACTTTTTATATTCATTTAATTTTTTTATTTATTTTATTTTCATTTATTTATTTATTTTTTTATCTATTTAACGACACAAAAGTCGCGGTCTTATTTACTTAATTAAGGAAATTAAAAATATAATAAATAAAAGCACAAAAAAAAAAAAAAAAAAAAAATTTTTAAATAAAATAAAGAAGAAAAATATGATTGACAAATAAAATTAATAATAAAATGTTAAGTAGATTATTCAAATTAATAAAAATATTAAAATTAATTAAAATTAATTTAAAAATAAAAAAATAAAATAAAATAAATAATAAAATTGAACGTAATTTTTATTACTTGAAAAGTTTTGAAAAAACTTCTGTTTTAATTATACTGTGATAATGACATTAAATGTCATTTATTTTTAACACTTTAAATTTCAAATTATTTGACACTTTATATTTTGTTTAATATATTAAAAAAGAAAATTGTCAAAATATTTTTATTAATATTTTGTTATATATAATAAAATTAAATTAAAATTATAATAAATTTGTTGTAATAAAAATTAGAACAAGTTGAAATAACTTAGTGTATAAGTTGTCCTGTGCATTCTTGGTTTAGGTTAGGTTCATTATGAAAATTATCAGATAGATTTCCAAAGCATTTTGAATTTTCTAAAACTTGGAGTTGATATATGAAATCAATATTGATACTATTATTATACTATACTAGTAAAACAAATTACTATTTTCTTTTTTTATTAACATTTCTAATATAGGTAGAGGTAGTCTAACCCCTTACATTATCCATTAAAAGGTTAATTTTATGGGATTGTAGATATATAGAATTTATATATAAAAAAAAAGGTTAAAGTTTTATGATGATATAAAAACATGGTAATATGAAAATAATTTGTTTTTATAATGTCTAAACGGTCTGATAAAAAAAATCTTTACCCCAACTGCACTCTTATACAACGATCGCATATCCCAAGAGTTTTCCAATAACTTAATGAAATAATTTAAAAGCTTATTCTTAGATAAATTGCTTCTGCCCAAGAATGAAATATCAAATGCAAATTCAATAAATTTTAAATAAGAAGGCCTATAGGAATCGAATTTTAAGTAAAACTGTATCTGATCACTTCTATAATACTTAAGTTGCTAAATCTTTAGTTAAAATATTTCTTGTTCAAACTCTGATTTGGTCATAATAGCCAAGTAAATAATGCAACTATATAAAATTAATAGTATATCTTATAGCCACGTCTTGGCAGAACATGTCTCGAAATTTGGTTTTGGTATTTATAACTGGGGAAAAATAAAATAAAATATAATAATAATAATATTAATATTAATAATTTACTCAATAAGCTTTAAAATATAATAAAGACGTATAGAAATAAATCAGATATACCTTTTAATTTTTACTAGAAATCAGATTTCCTTAAATTTAATATATAAAATTTTGATGAAGCTTTTAGGCGTGGGAAATTTATATAGTATTATTTAATTATTTATTTAAAATATAAGGTAATTAGTAATTGTAGTTTCGATTATAACAAATATTTACTATTGTAGGAGGTTTACTGAAAATATACTTAAATAATAATCTAATTAAAGTTTTTTTTTTGTTTTAATGTATTCGCCTGCCACATCACGCAGTCTTTCCTTTTTAGACGTGACTGTAAATGTCTTAATGGATAATGGTAATTAATGTAAATGTTTTAATAGGTATGGGTAATTCTTCTTACGGTATGTGTGCGATTCGAACCCACACTCCTCCGTGGTTACAACGTATTTCTTATTTACCCACTAGGCCACCGAGGCTCTTTTATCATTAATAATATTTTATACTTCGGTTTTCGTAAATTTTTTTTTAATTTGAAAATTAAAATAAATTTCTTGAGCTATTGTGAAGGTCAGAAAGTAAGGATTAACTAAGGATAGACTTTGTACTCTAAAATCTATAAATAATTTATGTTTAAGATAAGTTTAAAATTTGCATAAATTTACAAATTATTTTTTAGAAAATCAGTTTTTATTTTTCTTTTCTTTTTTAAATTAAAAATACAAAATCCAAAAAAAATTCCGTCTGTGACTAATTTGCAAAAACAAAAGAAAAAAAAATTTAAATTTCTTTGATCTATATTCAAAATTACAATGATTGATCCTTCCTAACCTCAATCTACTCCATCTACATTTTATTGTTATTTATATACATCGACTGGATATACTACTCTTTAAATAGTTTATTTATATGTTTATATATTTATACATATATTTATTTATATGTACATATTTACATTCATGAACCTGAATATATCAACCCATTTCTACTGATTTTTAATTTCATATTTGTTATCACAATCTTTTATTTTTGTTTATTTCTATTTCTGTCTCCTAACATCAGGTACATATATATTTACTATGTTTACATGTTATTATGACATAGTTCTTATGATATGGTTGAGTTGAATGTATATATTGTAGTTAATTTTTATTCTACAAGGTTCTTTTCCTATTAGTTGAAATTTTTTTTTTGATAACTAATTTTTAATTTTTGAAAAAATGGGTTTTTTTTACACAATCCTTCTTTTTACCTTCATAATTTTACCTTTACTATACGGAATTTAAAAGGAAAAAAAAAATTAAACTAATGGGTCTTTTGACTATCATTTTTAAAAAAATATCTTTCTTAAATAATTTCTGATCTGTTTTTGTTTCTTTAATTAAGCATAATAAGCATACGCATACGCTTAATTGTAACAGTAAATTGTGCAATTATTACGTTGGCATATGTGGGCAGTTAACTAATTTACATAAACCAGTTATAGTTCTTAAAGTTCCACATGTAAACATGATCAAATATGTATATTCTTTCTATTTCTTCTTAGTTTATTAAGAGCCTTCAAAAAACAGTTTAAGATAAATAAAATATATAGCAAAAAACAAGCAAAACATGAAAAATTAAAACAAAAAAATTAAAAAAAAAAACTAAAGATAAACGGATGAAAAACGAAAAACAAGCGCGCGCGACAGCGAAAAGATTAAAATGAGATAAGGTACAAAACGACATTGGGTACTTAAGGCATCTCTAAAGACTACCAATTTTTTTTGTTTTTTTATTTGTGTGGCGTTTTGGTTTGTGATTTTGTTGTTGTTTTTGATTTGGTCTGGGGTCTCAGTTTATTTTTTTCTTTCCTTTTGAATTTTTGATTTTAGTTTTAGCTGGTGCGGTTTCATAAAATTGGATAACAATGTATTAAAAAAAAAGTAAAATAATAAAATGAGGGAAGAAGAGGAAAAGAGGTTAAATCTTTTTTAAAAATTTAATTCTCATTTTTTTTTGTTGTTTAAAAGTTTTTTTTTATATTTTTAGTTAGTTTTTTTTTTTTTTTGGTTGTTTGGTTGGTTAACATATAATCTCTTTTTTATTATTTTCAGTATAAAATGTAGTTCTTATTATTATTATTTTGGGTTTTTAAAAAACGATATCCACATATACATATACATATATACCTTTTGCGCATAAATAATTTTTTTTTATATCTTTTTATACCTGATGAATTCGACTTGACGCCAATTTTGCTGCCGCTCTGCTGTTACAACCCAATCTGAATCTCCAGTCGTCGCCAAAACTATTCCAAAACATTTTTATTGAAAGAAAAATATGTATATATTTTTTTATGTATGTACGTTTGTATATATGTACATATGTGTTCATCTACCAAAATTAAAAAAAAAATTTAATAAGATCAATCCAACTTAGTCAATATTCATATATATGTACATATGTACGTATATACAGTTTGATGATGTACTTTCGACGTCTCGACTCGTCGACAGCACAAAAAATAAGAGAGGACGAACTGGATCTGTATTAAGTAACTATTAAATAAAAACAAAAAAAAATATACATGGGTAAATACTTAATGTATTATAACATATATATATATACATATACACTAAAAACGACGTGTGTTATGTATCCCAATAGTAGTCGCCATAGCGCCGCGTCAATTTTCGTTGTGTCGCCCGACGTCTTTCTCGAATCAATTTTCTTTTACTCGCGTCTCATCATTTAACATGTAGAGTTTGTTCAGATTGGAGAGTAGAATTAAAAATGTGAAAAAAAAGAAAAAAAGAACAGGAACAAATTATAACAACAAAAAATAATAATACAGTAATATTGGGATTTCGAAATAATAATAATAAAAAAAAGAGACAGAATAATCTAAAACATCGAAGAAAGTCAAAAATTTGAACAAACATTTTGTAGAACAAAATGGATTTAAAGATGGAAAGAAAATAAGTATATACTTAATATGTAATGTATGTATGTAATATGAATAGAGGTATACATATATTAATATTATGTACAGATGCATTTTTTAAAGTGCTTTTTTGTAGTCTTTTTGAAGAAAAACAATAATCATTGCTGTATTTTGACATTAAGATTGGGATGCGACGATGGATGGATGTGTTAGCCAACGGCACCGCCATCGTTCTACATCATGTTTTTTTTTATTTTCTTCCTTTTTTTTTTATTAATTTTTTTTCTTTTTGTTTTTTTGTTGTGTATTTTTACTACTACTGATTATTGCCTGACGATAGTTTGCTGCTGACGCCCCCGTTTTTTAATTAGCAAGCTGCCTTTATTTACTTTCAGGTTCTAAATGTTCTTTTTTTTTATTGTTCTTGTAAGAGTGTTGTGTGTATTTTGTTATTTTGCTGAGTTTTACTTTTATAGTTTTCAGTTTTGTATGTTTTTTTTTTTATTTTACAGTCTTGAATTAAGTCTCCAATTCCAATATTAAAAGAATCAAATTAGTGATTGTTGGTATCGTTTAATAAAAAAGTAAAAAAAAAAAATAAAATAAAAAAAAATAAAACATAGATAAAAACAAATAAAATAAGGAACTATATTATAACCTATACTGAACATGAATTGGTTTTGCTATCAATGCTTCCCGATTGTGTTATTGATAGTAAATAGTATTATGTTGTATATGTGAAAATTTGTATACGTGTACTATATAAATTACAATTTACGAGTTTCAAAGATTTTATTTTTATTATTTATTAATGAGTTAATATTGTAGGCGAACCAAAAACAACTAAATGTAATTAAAAACAGGTGTCAGTACATTGAATGAGGTTTTTTTTTTTACTTATCCGTTAAGCTGCTGGAACTCAAAGAAGAGAAAATATAAATGAGTTGTTTCTGTTACCATCATTATATTTAATGTTTATTTTTGAGTATATGTATAGTTCTACAATTTATGACAATCAATGTCAACTCTTCAGTCAACTAGCCATCCCTATTTTTTTATTGTCATTAACTATTTGCTTGATAACAGCTTATAAACTACTAGACCCTGGACATTTAATATAACCGATCAATTTAATTTGTTTTATATCCTCTATTCATACAATTAAACGTGTTTAAAAGTTTTTAGTTAAGTTCAATTCCGAATTAAACCTAACCTCTGTATATATTTTACGAATTTAAAATTACATAGTATGAATTTAATTACATAGTTCTCCTGGTCAGTTTAAGTGATTTTTAAGTGACAATAAGTATATTATAACTTTTTGTAACGAAGACTTTATGAAACGGTTTCAAGCTCAAGTCATATTATTCGACTTAAAGGACCTAAAACTACTAAAAGTTTCTATAAAATTAGATTGAATAAATACCTTTGTTATTCAAAATGAAGTACCAATTGAATCATGTTTATGGTATATTCATATTTACATAGTTTTTGTTTTACTTTTTTTTTTTGCTAAGTTAAAATGAATCGAGGCTAATATTAATCCTAATATTTTTTTTATATACATAGCACTATTCTTTTTTTATTGTTTATTATTTTTTTCTTAAATCTATTTTTCACAATACTAAGAATTCCTTTAAATATTTAAAAACAAAACCTTAAAAAAGTTTCAAGTCATTAAATCTTATACCAAAAAAATACGTGATCAGATGGCGTCTATTCAGACTTTTGTTTTTATTATTCAAGCGAAAAACATGTTGACTATATAACATTTAATAAAAAATTACATATTTTTAGAATTTTTCGGGATAATTCCTAAAATTAAAGTGTTGTCAATTTTTAATAATACTTAAAAATGGTTTATTATAAACTTTTTTTTAAAACTATAGGTACTATTTTATATTTTTTTTTTATTTTCGTTAAGATCAAAAATTTTGAACCATGAACCATGACAACAATTCAAATTTGTAAATGATTTTGATAATAGTAATCATTTCTTATATTATGAATGATAAGTTAAAAATTTGTATTAGAGAAAAACCAACCCATAATAACACGTTTTTTTTCTGTACTCTTATAGGTACTCTTTAATTTGAAAGATAAAAATTTTGTATTATTAGTTGTGTGCGATTTGGATCAGTTTGAATCATTTAAAAAAAAAAAACTGCATGAATCAAAAAGATCTGGAAAAGGTATGCACTTATTATAAAAACAAATCTTCTACAAATTAAGCATTTAAATTAGGATTAAAGTCAACTATAAATCTTGTGTTGGATTCATATTGTTGATGCCCATCATCAAATTAAACCAACATTTAAAAAAAAAAAGGTTTTTTTTATATTTATTTGTGTAGGATCGTGCGGGACGACGATTTTTAATTTTCTTTTTTTTTTTTTTTAATTCTCAGTTTTCAGCCCTCGATTATTCTTTTTGTACATTCTTAAATATTTATTTATACTGGTTTCTCCTTTAAATCTTTTTGTTATTATCATTAACTTGAAATAAATCAAGTAATTTTGGTTCTTTTTGTTTGAAGATCACAAAAAAAAAAACAGAAATAAAAAAAAGACATATAAATGATCTTAGGAATTAATTTTTTAATTTTCTCTTTTTATTTATTAGATGAAAATTCGTCACAATCACATGCTTTATTTACCGACAACCATAATGTTATTCACTTTATGGGTTATTAAGCCGGTTGCGGCATCATCAACATCAAATGGCAATATTGGAGGAGGTGGAGGAAGTTTAACTAGTAGTTTTAATACAGGACGAAGAAAAAAATCTAGTATTAATGCTGGTGGTACAAATAGTGATAGTAATACAGGTGGTGATTCAATTTTAGAAATGATGGATTCAAGAAAAATAGAAAAATTTTTTGAAGAACGTCGACTTAATATGAGTTTAGCTGGTTCAACACGTCCAGCAATATTAAATGAAAATAATCCAATTATAATTGAAAATGATTTGAATGATGATTTTATTGAAAATTCTTCAATAGCACCATCTTTATTTCATCATCAACATAATCAAAATCATAAAAATCGGCAACATAATGGAAATAATAGTGGTGGTGGAGGTGGTGTTGGAAATGTTGGTGTTAGATCTGAAAAGTATGTTTAAATTATGTTAATATTTTAAATATTCAATAGTTATATTTAAATAAATTATAGTTAATTAATTTATTTTTTTTTTTTTCCATTTCTATAGATATAAAGTTCATAATCGACGTCGTCATCATTTAATTGAACGACATCAGGATGATTTTGATTATGAAACATATGATACAGCTTCTAATAACAATAATAACCAAAGAAAAAAACAATATAATTCGGAAAATTTACAAATGGATCAATTATTACCATATAATGATTCAATATTAACATCTGATTCAACTGTTTCTCTTGATACAATTGATTCAAAAAAATTTTCCGTTGATCAAATATTAAAAACAACAAATGATGGTTTATATTTAACAAAAAAAGAATTTTTACAAAAAGATTGGTGTAAAACAGAACCATTTATACAAAGAATACGTGAATCTGGTTGTATATCAAGACCATTTGTTAATCATTTTTGTTATGGTCAATGTAATTCATTTTTTATACCGAAAGATCCAAAAGAATCAAAACGACGAAAACATGGTAATCGTCGAAAACATGGTAATAATCGTAATAATAATAATAATAATAATCATAATAATAATAATAATAATAATCATAATAATAATAATAGTAATGGTGTTAGCATTTCAAATAGTAATAATGGATCAATTGGTAGTAGCAGCAGTAGTAGTAGTAGTAATAGTAACAATTTACCATCTACTTATTTTGAAGATGAAGATTTAACAATACCACAATTTGAATCATGTGGTTTTTGTAAACCAAAGAAATATATTTGGGTAACGATTACATTACGTTGTCCATCAATGGTGCCACATATTCGAAAAAAACGTATTCAAAAAATTAAAAGATGTGGTTGTATGGCAATGCCAATGGAAAAATATTAACAAAAAAAAATAAAAATAAAAAAAATTGTTATTATTATTAAAAATGATTCAAGGAAAATAACTATTCTCTGTAAATTGAGAGTTTTCGTATTTTCCCAATAGAATGTTATATACATACATATATACATTTATACAATATGTACAATTTGAAAATAGAAATGTCACAATAAATTCACAATACTTTTTTTGTTGTCATTACTGTCAATTTTTATATAAATGTTATAAATATAATAATAAAATATTTATGTGTAGGTAATAGAATAGAGTATAATATAAAATTATATATGTATACATATATATATTATAGAACTTAATTTAAGGGAATAAAAGGGAATATACAAATTAAAAAATTATTATAAAAAGGAAAAAGCTTTAAATATAACGGTTTCAATTTAAAAACAATAATTTAAATAGTATATTATATTATATATGTATATAAATAGTATATTAATTTTAAAACTCAATTACAATTTAATTTAATAATTATTATAATTTTTATTTTATAAATTAATATAAAATAAAAATTTTCTAATCTGTGATCTGAGTTATTTAGTAATTTAAAAATTTGTATTTAATTAAAATATTTATAATAGATTTAAATAAAAAAAAAAGAAACAATAACAAAAAGAAATGTCATTTTTGTTTATATATGTTAGTCTATGTGTATTTTTTTTTTAAATATTAGGTATATTTTAACAATTAGATTACTTTTTCATAATTCTTTGTACAATTCAATATATATAGTAAGTATTTATATAGTACGTAATTTTTAATTATTTATATTGCATTGCAATTTTGCATAATGGATCAATTAAACAAAAATTATAAATATCTGTAAGGAACTCTTAGTGAGTGACGCGTTTGGCATTAAAGAACTCTAACTGTACTTTCAAAATTTTAGAAACATTCATAAATAACGGTACATATCTTAAAAATTATTGTTAGAACTGTTTAAACCGTTTTTATCCGAAAAGATAGGTCTATAAAAAGTCCTTGAAACGGTATATATATCTTAAGTACCTTATACGAGTAGATTGTATCATTTGAGTGTAAGGTATTCAAGAGTTTTACCAAAGTGATTAACAAAGAATTTTTTTAAATAAATTATGAGTGTGAACATTTGGCCGATCAGGCCGAATGCATAAAACTAAGCTTGAAGTGAAATCTAAATTTTTGAAACAAAACCTACAAGTTTCAGTTTAGTTTATGTTTAAAAAAGTTAAATTTAAGTTCAATCTCAGTTTAATGCATTCGTCCGTATGTCACGTAACTATATAAAACCGTTTTACAATGATTAAAAGTCACAAAAATCACTTTTTTGGATATTTTACATTTATTCTCAATTAAAATTAGAAAACAAAATAAATATTTTTTTTATTTTTATTTATCAGAGATTAATTTAAAGAGATTACTTTCAAAAAACTAATTAATATTAATTATTTGAATTCAGTCTTCGAATATACTGAGTACTTCTATCGCGTTTAATGTTTTCTTCAAAAAACTTATTTTTAGAAAATTTCGAATTATTTGAAGTTCTGATATATTTTTTTTACTTTATTTTGTAAATAATTTAAGAGGTTTAGTACGAAATTCCATTTTTCAAAATTTCAAACACAAAATCTCAAACATAAAATTGGATCATAAAATCTCAAACATTGAAATTGGAAAATCGCAAAAAATTTAGCATTTCATCACAAAAATCCCAAATTGTAAAATTCTACTCTCTGGAAATTCTAGAAATATCCTATATTTCTGATTTTATAATCAATTCTAAAATCCTTTCAAATTATTTTTTAACAAAATTTTTAAAATAGTAGGGAACAGTTTCTAAACAAATCATTGAAACTCTGATTTTGTAACAAATTGTAAAATGTCTTAATTTATTTACTGATGAAGTTAATATATGATTTAATTTAATGGTTTTGTTAGAAATTTATATTTCTTATATTATGTCCTGCTTCACAAATTTTAATTTTTATTTGGGTAATAAATAATAAAAAAAAAATTCTCATTTCCATATAATATTGAAAATTTCCAATTTTGCGATTTTGAGATTTTGAAATTTGAGATTATGTATAATATGGTAATTTTGTATTATAATTTTTGGGATTTTGTAGTTTTAAGGTTTTGGGAAATAGGATTTCGTGACCCGTCCAATTTAAATTAATGCTATAATGATAAAATTTTACAAAAGTTTTACATATATAATTTTGGCACAGTTTTAAAATATTTTTTATTTCAATTTGTTTATGATTTTATTTTTTTTTTTTCCGTTTTTGGAAGACATTTTGAAGGTTAAATAAAACGTAAAATTTAATCACCACATAAATAAAAATTATCTTTAATTCAATAAATTTGATAAATTAAAAATAATTTAATTAAAACAAAAAAATTATTTTATCTTTAATTTAATGCTTCAATTCGATGATTAAATAAATTTCTATATAGCCATATGGTTTTTTAATATGAAGAAAGAAAGAGAAAAAAACAAAACAAAAAATATAAAACTTTTAAGATTTTAAATTATAGTTGAAATGTATTCATTTTTGTTTTTAAAATAATATAATTTAATTTTTTGTTAAATTCAATCATAATAAGAGAATTGCGTAATAATATTTAATAATTCGATATAAAATATATAATAAATCTAGAAAAATATATTAATTAATATCTAAACTAGTACAGATTTTAGTTCTCAGAAAAAGCAAAAAACAAAAAAAAAACACCATCAAAAATTACAAAAAAAAAAAAAAAAACTTGTAAAAATTGTATTGAAATGTATTGAAGTACCGATACTGAATTTTGATTATAAATTTAATTTTAATTAAAACGAAAATGGTCACAAATTAAACCACAAACATAATCATATTCAAGGTTTAAGTCAAAAAATTCACACAATTTCGTAATTTTTCATTGAATTTTAAAGAATGTTCTAGAAATCACATCACATCCTTCACACACAAGACCACTCACACACAAGACCACTTTCACAGATCTAATCACACACAAGACCACTTTCACAGATCTAAGTTAAAATCACACACAAGACCACTTTCACAGATCTAAGTTAAAAATTCACATTGCTTTAAAAATTTTTATTGAATTTTAAAAAAATCTTAATTTTGTTTGAAGACAATTTTTCATTTGTTCTAAAAGATTTTTAATCAACCTTATTATTTTCCAGTAAAAATTTCTTGAAACACTAACACTATAAGTGTATATATGCACCAATATAAATACAATATAATATGTAATATTAGTTATATATAATACTCGTATATACAATGGTAAATAAATTCTATATAAAAATATTTTATAATTTCTGAAAAAAAAAAAAAAAAAATCAAATGCTAAAATTATGTTAAAATCTAATAAAAACGTATTTGATTCAATTAATTTAAAATAAATAAAAATATTAATTAACTATTAGGTTTTTTTTTAAATTTTTATTTTAAATTTATGTATTATAAGATTTTTGTATATTTTATTTCTTAAAATGTTAAAAATGTTTTTTTTTTTTTCATTTAAAAATTTATAATATAAAATTAAATTATAAAAAAAAAAATAAAATAAAAAAAAATTTAATATATCTATTAATAGTAATAATAAAAATGTAAAAAACACATAATATTATTAATTTATTTATATTTTAATTTTAATTATTAAATTTTTAACTACATTTACTGATAAATTAAATTCTAAAATATTATTTTATTCCAATTAATTATAAATTATTTTTATTATTAAAAAAAAAAAAAAAAAAATATATAAGATTTTAAAATTTATGTTTTTTTTTTGTTTTATTTTTATACAAATTTACTTTTTAAATTTTTGTCTCTATCTTTCCTTTTCATTATAGGAGTTGGAACTTTTGTTGAATAACGCTTTTTGAATAGGGTTCGGTATAAAATTCCGAAAAAAAATTTCCATTTCCAAAATATCATTTACATAATTCCAAAAGGAGCCTCGGTAGCCTAGTGGGTAAAATACGCTGTAAACACCGAGGGAATGTGGGTTCGAATCCCACACACGTCGTAAGAATTATCCCCCCTTACGACATTTACAGTCACGCCTGAATAGAAAAGGCTGGGTAATTTTATGTGGCAGAGAAATGCAATAAAAAAAATTACAAAAAAAAAATAATTGCAAAAAAATAAAAATCCACAAAAAATTACAAAATTTTAATAGTAAGCAACCCCCACTATGTTGCCGCCCGAAGATCTCTGCTTAACAAATTATGAGAAACTCTGATTATGTAACCAACTATAAAATCCCTCCTAATCACAATGTCGCAAACACATATGTACATATGTACCTATATATATAAAAATTTTGGAAAAAAGCAATACGCTGCTTTTATAACCACATTTTTTTTTCATTGTTTGGAATCTTCTTTTTGAATTATGCATGCCATCATGACATTTGACAGAATTGTGACATTTGGAATTATGAATAACTAAGGGTTTGAAATCAAATAAAATTGTGAAAAATCAAGATACACTTTTTTCCACTTTACGGAAAACCAATGTATATATAATTAAGAGAAACTGATGAGAGAACTAAAACTTAATTTTAACTTTAAACATTTTGTATTGTTATCCAAGTTCTGGAATTCTCAAAACAGGAATTTTTTAATTTTTTAACTCCTTTTATGAGGAATACAACAAAAATTTTCGAAGACATGAGAGTTAACTCTCAAAGATCTGAACTGAATCATCTTAAAATTTTAATCATCTTAAAATTTTAATTTGAAGCGTTTGGAAGAATGGTGAGGTTTCACATAATGGTAAATTTAAATATAGAATTACGAATTTGTTTCTGTTTTGATTTATAAAATAGACATTTAATCATAATTAGTTGTTTGACATTTGACATAATTTGCTGTTGGATATATTATGATTTAAAGTAAACATTTCCTATTTGAAATTTTCAGGTTGACAAAAAAGATCAAGTAAATTTAAATCAAGTTAGCATGTAAACCAACGGTTTTTAAAAGCGCACATTTCCAAAAGATGTACAAACATGTATTTAATTGTGACTTACTCTAAAATTTGAAAATGTTCTTAGAATTTCATATAAAAAGAAAAAGTGTTAAAATAGAACTTTTCTGCAATTTTGAGGGGCTGTTAACCCTGAACCCAATATAACTAAGAAAAACCGTTAATACACGTAAAAATATATTACTGGAACTTTAATTTTTATATCTTGCCGAAGAAAAAATTGTACAGGTGCTTAAGTTACAGGTGTCTAAAAATAGCAAATTTTTAATTTTTGAGCTCTAATAGCTCTTAAACAAGGGGTGGTACAAAACAATTTTCTGAGAAAGCTTATACTTATAATTCTAAAGCTTCTCTCTTCTCTCAAATTTTCAAGTTCCTATCTAAAAGCATGCTGGAGTTATGAAAAAAGAAATATTATGCAAAATTAGGTTTTCACACAACGGTAAATTTAAATACTAAATTTAAAAAAATTGTATAATTTTGATATTGATTTATAAAGCTAAAAAAATTTTTTATTTCTGTCGCATGACGTTTTCAGATTGAAAAAAATATTAAGTAAAACATGAGATATACGCATTTGAAAATAAGGAAAATGTTATTCTACAACATTAATTTTTTTATGAGATCTACCCATGGTTTACATTTTTTTCTCTATCTTTAACGGTGTAGAAGTTTTGTAAACAGACAGGCGGACGGACAGAGTGAAACTATAATAGGCACTTTAATCAAATTTTCTTTTTTGAAAATATGCTAAAAATTGACTTTTCCGTACTTAAAGGGTTGTAATTCGTAAAAAGTTGCTCTACAAAATAATTTTTAGTCATTTCATTCATTTATTGACTCCATAATATTATATTTTACTTTTTTTTATTCAGATTTGTAATATGAGAGGTTTAGATATGTCATCTTTACAACTGTAAAAATTATTTGCATTAAGAAAATAGGTATTAGTATTTTATAAAATGATTTTTTTTTTCAAGGAAAAAGAAGTTAAGTAAAACCTTATTTTAAAGGAGTGTATTGATAAAACCTAACCTAACTTAAATGCTATCTTACAAATAACTTAAAACTAATTAACAACTAAAATTATTTATCAAAGAAAATTTTGAACAGAAAATTTATACAAAATTTTTAATTAATTGATTTTTGGAGTAATTATTAGTTACTCCAGTGTCCAATGTTGGCTTTTTTATGTAATCTAATAGTAGAGTAGAATCTAGACAGATTAAGTGCCATTTTTAGGAGTTTATTTTGGGATATTTGTAGTTTAAAAATGTTAGTGGCAGCAAATCGGTGTACGAGGGTGTGTTTTTCTGAATCCCTGATATCCCCAAAATTTGAGATGAAGTGGAGTGGTTGTTCGGGTACCTCCCATACAACTCCCAAAACCGAACATGCATATCTTCGAAATTAATAAAGATAGGAACTTCAAATTTGATTCGAGGGTGCTGTTTCCTAAATCCCTGATTTGTCTAAAATTTGAGAGGAATTGGAGTGGTCGTTCGGGTACCTCCCATACAACTCCCAAAACCGAACAAGCATATCTTCGAAATTAATAAAGACAGAAACTTCAAATTTGGTACTAGGGTGTTGTTTCCTAAATCCCTGATTTGTCCAAAATTTGAGATGAATTGGAGGAGCTGTTCGGGTACCTCTCATACAACTCCCAAAACCGAACATGCATATCTTCGAAATTAATAAAGATAGGAACTTCAAATTTGATACGAGGGTGCTGTTTACTAAATCCCTGATTTGCCTAAAATTTGAGATGAATTGGAGTGGTCGTTCGGGTACCTCCCATACAATTCCCAAAACCGAATAAGCATATCTTCGAAATTAATAAAGACAGAAACTTCAAATTTGGTACAAGGGTGTTGTTTCCTGAATCCCTGATTTGTCTAAAATTTAAGATGAATTAGAATGGTTGTTCGGGTATCTGCCACACAACTCCTAAGACCAAACAAGCATATCTTCGAAATTAATAAATATATAAACTTGAAATTTGATATAAGAATGTTCTACCTTGTTGATGTCTCTAAAATTTGAGATGAATTGGGGTGGTGGTCCGCGTGCCTTCACATACTTCCCAAGACCTAACAATCATATTTTCAAATTTAATAAAGATAGAAACCTGAAATTTTGTACAAAGGTTGTAACAGCATTTATTTTTTTTAGCTTGTATTAAATACCTAACTAAAATAACTTATGGATTTTTAATTTAATTTGAATTTTTTAGGTGTAGGGTATAAATAAGTCGGTTGCATCGACTTACTGTTATTTTTACTTGTTTTTGTAAAATACATATATGGATTTGGTTTTAGGTATTAATTTCAATTTTTCATTTGCTAAAATAATCATGTAGTATATTTAAAAACGACTGAACATTGTTTGTTATAAGTTTTAATATTAGGAAATTCGATTAATATTAGGAATTTCGAATTCAATGAACGTTTTGTTATCAGATAAACAACTTTATACTTTTTTTGAAAATTTGTTAAAAATGATTTAGTTTCTAATTAAAAGATACAATAATTAAGGCTTCTTGTATAATAATTGTAGATATCAGATCAAATATAGAGTATAGAAAAAATATGGACATTATTGTTTACTAACAAAACATTGTAAAAGTATATTGTTGACAGAAATTATAAATATATACAATATTTATATAATAAAAGTATACCTAATGAAATAGTTATACATGATTTTAAGTGATTACCACAGGGCTGAAAAATTTTATTTTATTTTTTTGAATTAAAATTTTAGTTCGAGATTTTATTTTTTCGAATTTTTTGAGCAAAAATATAAATTCTAATTGTTTTATTTGATAGTGAATAAGGGTATAAAATCGTAGATTGGGTTTAAGTTAAAAATTAAAATAATATAAAGTGAAATACATCACAGTTTTAAATAATTCAACTAATTTATTAGTATAGGAAATAAATGTATTTTTTAAAATAGTAGTTTTGTATTCTAATTTATCGCAGATATACGCAGAAATATCGCAGAAATACGAATTTTTATAAATAAGAATTTTCTTTGGTTGAAATGTCAGTTCAAGGTTTAAAATTCTATTAAAATACTATATGATGAGTTTCGAAAACAGCTTAAAATCAAAACTTTTTTAAAAACTTCTCAAATTTTGAGACAACAATGTGTAAATAATTTTTATAGTTTTTTGCCATTCATCGAAAATTTAAGTGTCTTTTGTTAAAAATATAAGTCTGCTGAACATAAACGAAACAAACAGCAAACAAACATGGCATTACTTTTTGGTTCTATACTTTATTATATACCGTTCTATCCTCCTAATAAATTATGTGTTTCCGTATAATAGTAAATGTGGATCTTAACAGGTTCCAAAAAAACATTATATATTAGTATATTATTAGTATTACTTTTTGGTTCTACATTTTATTATATACGATTCAATCCTCCTGATAACTTATCTGCTTCCATATGATAGTGGATATGAAACTTAGTGAAAATTATGATATATACATATATGTTATATGGTTATATGACAACACATATTATATATCCTATTTTTGTTACAACAAAATTTGTTTTTCCTAATGCATTTGCCTGTCACATAATGTAACAAGGAAATTACACAGCTTTTCCTTTTCAGGCGTGGCTGTACATATGTCGTAAGGGAGAATTACTTTTACAACGTGTGTGTGTGTGTTACTTTTACAACACTCCCTCGCCCTCCAACATAATATTTTCTGAAATAATTTCTTATATCGGTATAATATTTTTTCTACGAGATTTTTATTTATTGTAGGTCTAATGTGTTAAACAACTTCAATAACAAATGCTAATTTTAATTCTTAATTCTTGATATTTTGAATGTAAAAGGAAGAAGTGCTGAAATTGTTTATAGAATCTTTATATTGTTTTTTTTATTACTTGTATAAAGAGGTTACATATGATTATGTATAAGGTAATAATTTTGGATTCTATATTTGATAATTAAAAAAAAATATATATTAAATAAAAAATACTAATTAAAAAATTATATTTTTAGAACATTTTTTATTTGAGTCATAATTTATTTGAGTATTCTGATATTATTAATATATTTTCATTTTATCTTTTGTATCTGGTTTGTTTATCTGAATTTCCATCTCTACCATTATTGGGATCACGAGTTATTTGTGGCATTCCAAGAAGTGGTGATAAAATTATTGCAGTTATAACTTCCGAAATCACTTTTATTATAATATATAATATTTGAAAAGTTTGTTCGAATAACATATTTGAATGAATATTTGCATCATTCGTAATCTATTTAAATTAATTTTCGTTTTATTCACTTTTAAAAAAATTATTTAAACTTAAAATTTATTTAGATTCATTTCTAATTTCATTGTAGTTTTCATTTAAATTTAAAAAAAAAAAAAAATTTGTTAACTATTGTATTAATATGAAAAATGCATTTAAAATTAATTCCTATTAGATATAGTTGTGTCCATATGATGATCCAATATTAATTCAATATTATCGTCTAAACTATTCTTCTTTTGATTTGCATTATATTAAAAGAAATTAAACAATTTATCAATTTTTTTATGAAATGAAAAATATATAAAAATAAAAATTTTTTATAAAAAATTTTAAATAAAATTTTTTTTTTTTGTTTTTTTTCTTAATTTTTTGAATTTTGAAAATTCTTGAGTCGAAATTGAACTGTAGTAGCTAGTAAAAATTTTGACTTTTAATAATTTTGTAGTTTATGATATTTGCCACGAGGTGTTTTGCTTTCGTACCCAGAACTAAATATTTGATAACTAAATAGAACTGATCTGAGACTACTCATGGGAATTAGCACAGGACACCTGGTTCTGAGAGCCCACGCCGAAAGAATAGGCTTAACGGAGTCGAATCTATGTAGTGGATGCGGGCAAGAGGCAGAAACAATACTTCACGTTTTGTGCCAATGCCCAAATTTGAGGATCCAAAAGCGAAGAACTTTGGAAGAAGATCAATGGGAAAATTTTTCTGAGGTGAGAATGCTCAATCAGGGAGACTTGGTGAGATTCATGAAGGGAATAGGGTGCTTCGACGAGACTCTGTAGTTAGCGAGTGGATCATTAAGCAAGGGAGCACAAAGGGTCGTAGGGCCTAGGTATAAGGACAGCCAGATGCCCCCTTGAGAAACAACAGCAACAGATATTTGATAAAATTAAATTTTAATTTATTGTTGAGGAATTTTATATTATTCTGCAAAATACATAATTTAAAAAAAAATTTAAAAATTACTAATGTTTTTAAAATTTGCTCTTAATTTTTTAAAATTTCACTTTTAAACTTTTTCTTTTCCAAAATCTTTTTTTGTTTTATAACACCACAAAATATAATAAATCAAGAGCCAAAGTTTGTTTAGAAGGGATTTTCCCAAGGATGATTTAATCACCGTATTCGGATTTTCCTTACTAAAAGGAAAGTCTGCTTTCACTTCTTTCCAGACTAATTTAATAAAAGTTACTTTACAGCGAGAATAATTTTCGTTTTGTCACAATTCACAGCTGGGACACCATTCTTATTCTGTTATTATAAAATAGTTTTTCTATTTCCATATAAAAAAAAAGGAGATATCAAAAATAGAAGATTTTGAAAAATAAGGACATACATTTTCAAAAAGATTTTTTAACAAAATTTTTTGTAAATCGAGATTTTTGTAGTATATACCATAATTTTAATGCGATATTGGTTTTAATGATTTATAAGAAAAATTAGGACATGCATTGGTTGTTTAAAATGTGCAATAAAATAACAGTTCATAAAAGAAGTGGTACAGAACACCAATTAGTTATGTAAAAATATACAAAGAGTTAAAAGGTTAAGTACAACTAAGAACTATAGTACAGTCGAAAACGGATAAATGAAAAACTGATAAATGCAAATAACGAATAAATGACATCTGCTTTCGATTTCCTTAATTTTTCTAATTTTTTATGTCAAAATCTGTCGGATTAGTGAAAAACGATTAAGTGAAAAAATCATTTAAATGAAAGATATTTTGTGTCAAAAATATTAATTTTTCACGTATATCGAAACGCTTAAGTGAACAAATATTTTTGCTATGACATTTACTACTTACATACATACATATGTATTTATATGAATTGTGAATATTAAAGTAGCATTACAAGTGATGCAAGAAGATGTAAATTTAGATTCATTAAGATTTATTTAGATTCATTTTAAACATGCTTAGTTTTATGTATGTATGTACTCAGTATGTACTACATATAATAATTAGTAGTATATATTCCAGTTTTTATTTTTTTTCTACTATAAATATAAATTTAAGAAATAAATTTTATGAACATTTTGGTTCTTTTTATATTTTATGTTGTAATTTTTTTTTTTAAGCATTTCTCTGCCACATAAATATGGAGAGGAAATTACACAGCCTTTACTGTTCAGGCGTGGCTATACATGTTGTAAGGGGGAATAACTCTTATGACGTGTGTGGGATTCGAATCCACACTCCTTCGGTGTTTATACAGCGCATTTTAACGCTCTTACCCACTAGGCCACCGAGGCCCCATGTTGTAATATTAAATTATTTTATTTTTTCAAAACGGATAAATGAAAAAATGGATAAGTAAAACAAAAAAATTGGAAAAAAAAGTTTTTCATTTATCCGTTTTTGACTGTATATGCTATGTCATAAGTATTTTCAAGTAAATTAAAATAATGAGGCTTTGATAGACATAATTAAATAGGAAAAATCCAGACTTGTGATATATGTGATCAATGAATCGATGAATGTTTCAACTTAATTATAAATAAATCAGACATCAATGGAAAACAAAATCTTAAAATATATTGAGTTAAATATTCGATGACATTTGAAAATAATTTAACATGGATTACATTAAGTAAAGTATAGAAGTAAATATTAAAAGGATAAATTAAAAAAACTAATTTTATGGTGGTTCACTTTTAAAAATATAGAGAAATTGGTTTTTTTTTCTGCTAAATACAATATATTTTATTACAACTATAACAATTAATTAACATTTTTAATATTATATTCAATAAGTAATTTTTTTACAGACATATACATTTTAAATTTTAAATTTTTATAAATTAAGTGTTGTATTAGATGAAGTTTCACGACAATCATAACAAACAGTACCACCTTCAGGTAGTATAACAAAAATTGTTTCAGTATTTGTTGCAATATTTTTTATTTTTGATTCAATAGGTCCATTCAAAATTTCATAAGTTCTTGAATCATCATCAAAATAATTGATTTTTGTTAATGCCCATTGAGTTTTAATTACTTTTCTTCCACCAACTTGTATCAATGATTCATTATAAAGTGAACCACCATTTTCAATACCATATTTATTATTATTATTTCGTTTAGAACAACATTTAGAACGTGATGGCATTTCTATTGTTTTTATATCACTTTCAAATAAAATTGCTTGGGATAATCTATTTTCTAAAGATGAACTATTTGATAATGTTCTATTTATTGATTGATGTCTATCAAATAATAGATTAGATTCACAACAATCAATACACTCAAAATCTTCTAATTCTTTTTTAAGTTTTTCCCAAGTTTTTCGATCCAAATGTACTGATGTTCCACTTCTTATTAATGAATTTTCCTTAAATTCCCCTAAAATAGGGCTCTGTATAGATTTTTTTTTAACAATTGTTGTTGTATTTGAAGAGGGATGTTCTTCTCTTTTGGGAATATAAAAAAAAGCTAAAATTTTATCTAATAATTCGACTATTCCTTCGTCTGGAAAATAAAATAATCGTTGCATTCCTTTTTAAATTTTTTTTTTTTATTTTAAAAACATGAGTTAATAACCATATTGTTTTTTTTTATATTTTTTTACACAAAGAATTTTGTTTTAATTAAATTTAATAAATTATTTGTCTTAATAAATAGTTTTAATTTTGTTAAGAAAAATTTACAAAAATTTTTTTTTGATTGACAACTTTTATAAATAAAAATAAAAAAAATTAACAAATTAAAGAAAAAAAAAAAAATGAGACATAAAATTGCTTGGTTTGTTATACGGCAAAATAATTACCGGTGGGTTATCATAAAGCCATAAGTTATAAAGCCATATTTCATGAATACTCATTTAAATTAGTGATAAAGTCAAATTGGTAATACATATGGCTTTGTGATTCATTTGAATGGGTCATAAAGCCATATTTTTATAAAACATTTTGTGTCAAAAAAACCATATAATTAAATTATTGTGTGATTCCAATATAATTTTTGTTTGATTGATGTTGAAAACTGTTTGCAAAAGCTTTGGTGCTGAAATATGTACGAAAGAAAATACTAAGATTTTAGAGTTGGTTACAAAATCAGGATATCCGCTTTTTCCAGAATATATATATGTAATGATTCTGGAAAAAGGGACAACCCTGGTTTCGTAACCGACTATAAAATTCCTTCAAATAGATACATATATAGGCAAAATCCGGAAAAAGGCAACCTTTATTTTGTAATAATTTCGCGAGCTTGCGTTCAGAGGCAGCAGGTCCCAATCCTTCAAGAGAAGCGCGAAGCGAGTTGTAAAGGGAAGGGCTGAGAGATGGGTGAAGAATGGCTCGAAGAAAGAGCCGCAAAGGTCGCCACGAGGCTGATAGAAAATTGTTTGAAACCTTTTGAAAATATTAAATACACGAAATATTGAATACATACATTTATGTGATATTGAGAAAGGTTTTTATAGTTGGTTACAAAATCACGATATTTCCTCTTTTCCAGAATATTTATATATGTATATATATGCGAGATTTTGACTTAGAGGGATTTTAGAGTTGGTTAAAAAATTAGAGTATTCTCCTTTTTCCTGAATATTTATATATATGTATAAAAGAGATTGCGAATTAGAAGGATTTTTAGACTTGGTTACAAAATCAGGATGTTTCCCCTTTTCCATATTTCTTACATACGTAAGAAGTATATGTATATGCGAGATTCTGAATTGGGAGAGATTTTAGAGTACGATTCTTGAGTTTAATAGTTTTCCTTTTAAAGTATTTTTAATCGAATAAGACATAACACTATATGGCTTTATGACCCATTCAAATATAGAATATATGGAATATGGCTTTATGACGCCGCACCTAATTACCACTTATTTAACGGATGACGAAATTATATAGCAATATATTTTTACTACGAATACACCATGTTACTATTTACTAATTTTTTATTACAAATTTTTATTTTTGAAAAAAATTCCATTTGAAGTTTCACAAAAAGAAGAAGTTAAATGTTTTGTTTTTACATGTAGGTGTTACATACAGTGGAAAAATCATTAAAAAAAATTATAAAAAGAAAATGAGAAACAAAATATAGTTTAAAGAATTTTATTCCCACTCTCTTGCAAAATATCCTTAAATTTTTGTTCATCCTATCAAGTTCAACGTGTCAAAACAGAACTGAAAGGGTTAAGAATGTAATACATATACTGACAATATTGTAATTGGCGGTTAAATCATTACCGATTTAATTTCCTATACTATTTTAAATCGACATAGTCTTCGAAAAATTATAAAAATAATATGCACATAGGTTTTTTTTTAAAGAGAAAAACATTTTTATTACATATTTTGTATTTGTGTTTTATAATTTAAAATGAATTTATAAATGATTTTTTTAAATATTATGATGGAATTAAATCACTATATGTTGGTACAATATTTTTGCAATCAAAGCACATTGTTAATCCTTCAGGTTGCATAACAAATATTGCACTTGTATACGTTACCTTTTCTTGTAATTTTTCATGGAATGATCCATTCATTATTTCATAGGTTTTTGAAAGATCATCAAAAAAAATTATTTTAGCTAATGCCAATTCTGTTTTAACAATTTTTCTTCCACCAACTTCAATCAATGAACTGGATGGAGATCGTTGGTCTTCATTGATTTTCTTTTTATTGCAACATTTGCACTTCGAACAACATTTATTAGTTTTAGCAGTCGAATTTGATGGCTCCTTATTAGAATCCTTTAAATCAGAGTTTTCGGCTATTGAGTAAGAATTTTCGTCAGCTGTTTTTGTGAAAGAAGAATCAATTTCCTTCCTTTCATCAACTTTATTCAATAAACTTGAAGATGGTTCTTTCTTAACTTTGTTTGTTTCACAACATTTGAATAAAGGATGTTTTTTAGTTTTTGCAGTTGGTTTTGATAATTCCTTAGCTTCTTTAGATTCAGAATTTTCCGTTACAGGAGGAAACTCTTCATTAGCTGTTGTAAAAGAAGAATCACTTTTTTTTGGATTTAAGTTTTCCATTATAATATATTTGCACTGTTTTAGTTAAAATTATTTACTGATTTCTGTTTTTATATACTTATGTAGCAGAATTTTTTCCAAAATAATATTTTAAATTTTGACTAAAAATGTTACTTTTAGTTTGTTTTAAAGTTTTTCTCTATTGTTTCTTTTTCTTTAAATATTAGTTGATCATCTTATTCTTTTTATTATTATTATTATTTTTTATTTTAAATTTAAAAATTTGGATAGAAATAAATAAAATAAATTAATTAAATAGCCATTATTAAAATTAAATATTATTTTGAAATGACAAATTTATAATTTGATTGACATAATTGAAAAAAAAAAAATTAATATATAATGCGTCAATCAGATTACTACTGAGCTTTGATTTTTTAATGGAATTGAAAAAATATTTCTATTGTCTAATTTAAGAAAATAATCAGTTTTAATTTATTGTAAATGTTTATTGGTTTGATAATAGATTAATTTACAATTTTGACTTTTTTTAGGGAAAGGTTTGGTAATGAAAGAGTTAGATTTTCTAAAAAATTGTTTTCTAAAATGAGATTAATGTATTGTAATATATGTATGTATGTACATATGTATATGTAAGTTGTTCCTTCACGGAGCTTTTACATTTTGTTGTTAAGGTCGCATTCAGTCAGTAGCATTTAGCGCTACAAAAAAATTGCAGCGGTCGATAAAATTTTTGAACAATATTTTTATCTAGCGCTACATGAATTTTGCAGCAAGAAAATTTTACGCTAAATTATGTAGCGACTTTTTATTGATGTTATATGTCTTCATATTTAATGTCAAAAATTTTTGTTTAGAAAATTTTGTAAGAATTTTTGGATTTCAAGTATTTTTTTTAAAATTGATAAATTATAATGTAAGATTTAAAAAGCAAAAACAGGATTTAAAATAAAAATATACGAAATGTCACACAAAATTAAATGTCATTTAATTTTACTGCAAATCGAAAAATGCAGCGCTAAATGGTACACCGCTGCAATTCAGTATAGCGGTAGATTCTCCTGAACGCGATCATTGATCCAGTTTAAGATGTCTATACAGATCTTAGGAAATTTATAAATTTCTCTTCTTTTACAGATTTAAAATAATATTTGACAGTTATAACTCATAACCACAAACTAATCAAAAGAACATTTAAAATTTTTTATGTTTTATGTACATAAATACATATGTATATAAAATGGTTTTACAAAAATTATATATGTATTGTTTTTTAGTTTTTAAAAAATTAACAAATTATAGCCTAGAAAGTAAATGGCTAAAATTCCTAGAAATAAAGTACATATTTTAATATTCTTTTTCTTAAAAACAAAAATAAAGTTAGTTTTACTCAAATATATTTTTATTTTATTATGTTTTTTTTTTGAGCGTAAGTAGGGAATCTCGAAAGACACCAATGATATCAACGTGCTAGTTCTCTTCGGTAGAGTTTTATTCTTTAACCAACTAAAATAAAATTCTCCATTGCCGTTTTGAAGTATCGAAGAGAAACGTCTCTATGAACGTTTTGTTGGCACAAATCAGTTATCACTGTGGTAATTTTTATTATATTAACTCTCATTCTCATTTTATGTAGATATACTCCTCAAAAATTCCTTTTTCTTAATTTAAAAGACAAATTATACTTTTGTTATGTTTAAAAATGCTTTCATTTAATGGTGATATTTGTAAAGTAATTTCTTTAGATTCAGTAGATATATCGTCAATCGTCATGATTCACACATTAAATGTAATTTTATAAAAATAAGTTTACTTACCTACCAAAAACTCCTTTGTGTGATTAACATAGTGATACTTTACTAAATACAATAATTTTGAAAGGTTTGAACCCAAATTCATTCTTTATTAACAATTAAAAATAAAAATATGTATGTATGTATGTATTTGCCGTTTTATTAATAATTTTTTTTTATTTTTTTTTTATATGAACTAATAAGGTTTATTTATATGAGCTTGAAACCATACATTTTTGTAACGAAAATGAAACACTTTATAAACTGGCAAAATAACAATATTTCTATTAATTGATTAAAATTAAAGTTTTAAATTAATTATTGCATTTGAACCAAAAATAAAACTAGTACATACATATGTATGGAAGTACATACATATTTTAATTTACTACGGGAACTGCTGAACTGAACTATTGAACACGTAAAAATTAATTCCGTTTATTTTATAAAACTGTCAAATTTAAGTGTTAAGTGTGGTGAATAAATTTCATAAGCCTACTACTGTTTGTCTACATCTACATATTTTATTTTTCATAGACATATGTATGTATTTTAAAACTTATAATAACGTAAAATAAAAATAAAATATTAATTAACTTTTTCTATTTTTTAAAACATTTATTTGAAATTAATTTTTATACATACACACATACATAATATTATTGCGTATGCACATATGTACATACTATATTTTTGGATAAAAATATGTTGTATCATTTTGTATGGTTTCTATTCAATCATTTCTATTCTATGGTGAATTGTACCAGCAGTTTAAAAAAATGAATTGGCTGTACATGGTTCTGGTATATGCTAAGAGAAAATAAGTTTAATTGCTGTTTAGTTTATTCTGCATTCTGCTTTATTTTAGACCAGTTTATATAAATTTTTTAACGAAACTTTTGATTTTTGTAATTTAAACGAAAATATATTGGATATGGTTTGTGTCTCCATTAAACATGAATTTAAAAAATTTTTTAAAAATTTGATTTTATTTTTTTGTTAATAAAATTTATTTCAATAATAATTTTAATATTTTTTAATTATAATCAAAAAGTGAAACTAATTACAATTATTTACAAAATTTGTATATAATAATTTTTTTTTTTATTTAATTACCTATGTATTTACCAGACTTTAAAAAATATCCTTAAAAAATTTCATATATATGTATGTTTGTATGTACATACGTATATACGAATATACGATGCAATTTGAGTTTTATAGATTTAATCACATTTTATATTTAATCGGAAGTTCAAATTCTAATATCAAATATGGTCTATCAATAGTATATATTAAGTGGATGGAATAAAACAATTTCAATACTTCTTTATTTGTTTAGTCTTAAAATGAAAATAGCAGGAGCTTGAAAATATAAAGTCATTTACAGTTATTTATAAAAGAAATATTGTGGGTAGGTACAATCAGTTATTTTATTGAATTGCATATTGTTTTTGTTTTGTTTGTTTACTTTTGCATTTTATTACTTTTTTCTAAATCATGGCTATTAGGAATGAAGTCTGTCAGTGGCTGTAGGCAGTAATGATATGATTTGGAATTATTAAAAACAAGGTAGAATGTTAACCAAGAGTTTTTAAAAGTGCACATTTCCAAAGGACAATACAACTGTTTAGAATTATTGGAACTTGCATTGCACAAAAATTTGAAAATTTCCATGTACATAATAAGAAAAAATGTGAAAATAAGACTTTTCTGGAATTTTGAGGAGCTGTAACTCCGGAACTCTATATAACTAAGAAAAGCCTTTTACACACGTAAAAGTATATTTCTGGAACTTTAATTTTTATGTCTTACCAAATGAAATTTTGTACAGGTGCCTAAAAATAGCAAATTTTCAATTTTTGAGCCCTAAAAGCTCTTAAACAGGTAGTGGTACAAAAATGGTACAATTTTCTAAGGAAACTTATACTAATTCTAAAAGTTCTTTCTTGTCTCAAAATTTCAGGTTCCTATCTAAACATGTACGAGAGTTATGGAAAAAGAAATTTCATGCAAAATGTGGTTTTCACATAACGGTAAATTTAAATAATAAATTACAAAATATTCCATAATTTTGAAATTGTTTTATAGATACAACAAAATTTGCGGTCTTTTAACGGTTTTAGATTGTAAAACTATTATACAGAGCCTGAGATATATACATCTGAAAAGAATAGAGCTTTTTTGTAATTTCGAGGGGCTGTTACTCTGGAACCCTATACAACTAAAATAAATCGTTAACACACGTAAAAATATATTACTGGAGCTTTAATTTTTATATCTTTCCGAAGTAAAATATGTGCAGGTGCCTAAGTTACAGGTGTTTAAAAATAGCTAATTTTCATTTTTTGAGCCCTAACAGCTTATAAACAGGGGGTGGTTTTTCTAAGAAAGCTTCTATTAGTTCTTTCTGCCCTCAAAAGTCCCTATCTAAAAGCGTTCGGAGTTATTAAAGTAGACAAATCCTACAAAATTTGGTTTTCACATAACGGTAAATTTAAATACTAAATTTAAAAAAATTGTATAATTTTGATATTAATTTATAAAGGTAAAAAAAATAACTGTCGAATGACGTTTTCAGATTGACAAAATTTTAAGTAAAACAGCTTTTAAAAATAGGGCTTTTTAAAAGTTTGAGGGGTTGTATCTTCGTAATGGATGGGGCTACATGAAAAAGTTCTTTCACAAAATTTATTTTTTTATGAGACCTACCCATGGTTAAACATTTTTTTTCTCTATCTTTAACGGTGTAGAAGTTTTATAAACAGACGGATGGACAGACGTACGGACGGATGGACAAAGTAGGAAACTAATAGGCACATTTTTTCAAAATTTTTTTTTGAAATGTGCTAAAAAGAAAAAAACTGCATACTACAAACATTTTTCATATCTATATTTATTTATATATAACTATATAAATATTTTATTAAGAGGATCATATAAGTTAAAAAAAAAAAAAATTAATATTGTGTTGAATGGAAGAACTAAAATCCAATTAAACAGTCTATTTTCAGATTTTTATAACAAAGCATTGTAAAAAACATAGTTAAGGTTCTTAAAATAAGTAAAAATTCATTTATGCTCAATAACAAGAAAATATTTATAAAATTTTGTTTAGTCTATTATTAATGGACTTTGTTTGAGTGACTCTACGTCACAGTTTCAAATTTTTTATATTTCTCAGTTCAGATATATACCTATAGTATTGATTTCTACATTATATAAAGTTTTTGAAAAACAATTTTCTGTAAGTAGTTACTTTAAAAATAAATCCTTGATGAAAGATATATCGTTTAAGTGTCTATAATAAAATATTGCTACAAGTGTATATTTCAATTTTAATTTAGAAGTTTCCATTGCTAAAAATTAAACATTAATTAATTGTTTAAACGGGTAGAAATTAAAATTTCCATATGACTTGTTTTAGATGTACAAAAGTATTATGTGCATATATAAACACTCTCTAATATTTTTAAATCTTTTTATATTAAAAATAAATTGCATATTATGCTTTTCATTATAGTTTTTTAATAAAAAAAAAATTTTAAAATTTCATTTCCTGTAATGCATTGCAAACAATTGAAAAAAAAAAGGTGGTCTATTTTTCTCTTTCTTCAAAAAAAAAAAAAAATCTGTCTGATATATTTTATTTTATTTTGAGCTTCCGAAATTCATTTATTTGTCAAAAAGGATATTCGAATAATTTAACAATTTAGTAAATTTTTTTCCATTCAATTTTTATTTATTTATTTTTTTTTTTCCTTTTATTTTCTATCTTTATATTATTTTTATTTTAACACTTCGTTTCCAGCTTTTAACCTTTGATTAACATTTTTACTATTAAAAGAATTTATTTTAATTTTTCTTTTCTTTTTTTATCCTTCTTAAAAATTACTATTAAGATAATGACTTGTCTGATGTTACTATACGGTTTGTTTTTTTTTTTTTATTTTATAATATAATAAAGTACATAATATCTTTACGGAAGGGTGGTATTAGTTAGTTCTAGAGGATTCATTAAAATTGTTATCAGGACTGAGCATTCATTTCGTATTTAACTGTCATCAGTTAAATAAAATTACCAAAAAAAAAAAAAAACAAAAACAAAAATTCAAATAGAATAAAAAAAAAAAAAAAATCATTTAATATATCCTTTAAGAAAGAGAACCATTCATATTCTCTAGAGATTTCAAAGTTTGGCCAGATTTTTTTTTTTTTGTCTCTTTCACACATTGGTAATGTAAACTTATAATATAGATTTTATTTGAAATAAAAAAAAAACAAAAAGAAATTTTTTTTTTCTCTTTTTTATTTTCTTATTTTTTTTTTTAACGTTATTTACTTCTGGTTGATTTTGCTGAAAAGGTGTTATAGAAAGAAAAGGAAACGAAAGGTGTTAGTTAACGCATTGGGTCAATTGTTTAAAGTTTTTTTTTTTTTTCTTTTTTTCCATGAAAGTTAATCCGTTTTGGTGATTTAGTGATAACAAGATTCTTTTAATAGCAAAATAAGGTTTTTATTGTAAATAATGAACATACATTGAAAAACAATTTAACAATTTCAAGAAGTTTTTCTATATTTTTATTTAAAAATGTATATATAAAAATGTTTAGCTGGTAAAAAGATATACAAAACAGAAAATGATTAGATATGACGAAGATGATTCTGTTTTGAAGAAGAAATTTGATCTGTGATCTGATTTGAAATGTCATCTGAAACAGTGAGACTTGTGCGATGTTAAAAATCCTGTACACATATAATATGGGGGGTTTTTTTTTTTTGAATATCTATACAGAATTATAATTTTAAGTGTTAAAAAAAAATGAATAAACTTTGAAGAAAAGTAAACATAAACAAAAATTTAATTTTTCACAAAATGTTGGTACTTGGGTTATTACAGAATTTTCGATATTTTGCAATTTTATATAAATTATTTAAATGAATTGTTTTTTGTAACTAAAAAGGTTCAACGGAATATTTTGTTTTTAAAACATAACCATCGCATCATTTAATATAAGACTGATTCATTGATTACAAAAAAAAACGAGGAAGAATACAGTTCCCTTTGTCAACTCTTAGATACCCGTACGAACCGTTAGTATGTTCACAGCCTGTAACTTTGCTTACAATATTATTTTTTTAATATTTTAGTATTTTAAAATAATTTGGGTGAATTTTATAATTTCTAGAATAATGGGTTGTACATATATTCAAACTATATGTTTATACATTCTTCAAAAGCAGATTCCAACCTTCCACATAACGATTATCAATCCAAAACTTTTTCAAATATTCTATAGTACCATTTAATACTAAGCGGTAAATGTATATTAAATTTACTTAGTACAAAATAGTAAATATAATTTTAAATATTATATTATATTATATTTAAATATTCCATTGACAGAATAATTTCTTATAAGTACAATAAAATACATATATGTATGTAAATACGGCGCTATATAATATACATGTATACTCTTATCATTCATTCACTAGTGACATATACGATATGTAAATAAACATGATATTATATAAGTATGTATATATATCAATATCATATAAATAAAAATTCTTCAAGCAACCGTTATGTTGTTTATTTATTTACATTTTTATGTACTACGCATTATATCCTCAACAATTTCAAATTATCGAGTAAAACAAAATGGAAAAAATTCGTTAAAGAAATTTGTTAGAAAATTTGAAAAAATCAAGTAACACTTTCGTCAATTATAAAGTAACCCTATATTATTAAAAAAAGTTGTTAACAGAAATAAGAGTATAATGTTGAAGCTTTAATTTTTGTGTATTACCTTAAAAAAAATTTTAACAGGTGTTCAAGTTACAGGTGTTTAAAAATAGAAAATTTTCAGTTTTTGACCCCTTACAGCTCCTAAACGGGGGGTGATACAAAAAAAATTTCTGAAATGGCTCATACTAATTTTCAAAGATCTAACTTCTGTCAAAATTTCAAGTTTCCAACTTTAACCGTTTACAAGATAGAAGGGTTAAAGAATTTTGCAAAATTTGAGTTTTACATAACGGTAAATTAAGACACCGTATGCCACAAATATATATTTATTGTATATATACTTTTAAAGCTAATGAAAGTAGTAATCGTTTGACGTTTTCAAAATGAAGATATACCTTATACAACTTGTGCTATAAGAATTTAAATATAGAGCTTTTTTGAACCTTTGGGGAGCTGTAGCTCCGTAACGGGTGGGGCTACAGAAAAAAGTTATTAAAAATAAAATTAATATTTTTGTGAGATCTATCAGCAGTTAAAATTTCATAGCTCTATTTCAAAAAAAATGTGAGGATCTAAAAGTTAGGTGTTCGCCAGAACACCTAACTCCCAGAAAATTTACTCCCAGAAAAATTACTCCCAGAAAATTTTGTGTAAATTTCAAGATTCTAGCTTTCTTAGTTTTTGAGTTAGCGTGCTGACGGACGGACGGACCGACGGACATGGCTCAAAAGTCTTAGAATTTTTTTCTGATCCGATCCATACCTTTGAAAGTATATCTAGCTCGCTTATTTCGAGGTGTTACAAACGGAGGAGTAATTTTATTATACCCGATCCTATCGTACGCGTATAATAAAAAATAAAAAAGAAGTTGTTTCGTTCTAGTTCAGTATATTGAACTTCTCAGTAGGTATAAACTGAACCTTATCTAGTCAACTTCTAAATTATTTCTTAAAACTCACAAACATTTATATTAAAAATTAATAAAATGGTCTCATGGATTTGCCATAATATAACATGGATGACAGTAGCTTTTAAAGTTAATCAGACAAAATTATAAATAAATTTTCATTTTAAAGTCATTAATCTATGAATACTTTATTGATGACCACATGTATATATGTATATATGTTAGAATGTGTTATAAAAAGTGAACGACGTCCAATGAAAATTATGATTTCCTGATGAATGAATTTGGGGGGGGCGGAAAAAAAAATGAAAACAACATTTTTTTAAAGAATAATGTCAAAGCCTATAATCACCATCATTCTTTTTCCTATATTCATTTATAACTTTTACTACAAAAAAAAAAACAATATAGTATGTATATCTTTAATATCCTTTCTTACAATCATTTTATATATGTATATATTTTTTTATTTTCTTTTGTTGTACAACAAAAAAAAGAAAAACAAAAACAAGAAAAGGATAAATAGCTTTAGGAAATAGGAACTCAAAAACGGAAATTTGATTTTCAGATATTGTATTTGGTTAATTTTGTTTTTCTACGTTCTCTAGACGGACACACGAATACACATCCATACATATTTTTGTACCTAAATATACAGTGAAATATAAAAATTGTAATAATTTAATATTTTAAGGTTTAAGACGTGATGAGATCTTTTTATTTGGTTCTAGTTTTTTTTTTTTTTTTTGTTGTATATTTTTAAAGGATAAAAAATATGTTTTTTTTTTTCTCTCCTTTAAGGATATTTGTTTTTGTCTGTTTATTAAAATTATACTTAAATTTCTTTTTATATTTCTTGAGAATCATAATATAAATATTTAATATTTTATTTTTTTATTTCTTTTATACTTTATGTAAATATGTCAATAATTTTAAGTCAGTTAAAACTATAATTAAAATTGTTTATCTATTTTAAAGTTTGAAATTTAAAAGAAGGATTGTAAGGTTTCAATTTTTTAATAGGACAAAAGAACTAATAATTGAAAATAAGTTGGTATATCTATGCCTTACTTAAAATTGAGTTGGTATGTCTATGTCTATTCTAACATTATCTCTATACCTAACTTTGAAGATTCGTACTATAAGTTGAAATTGATATTGGTGACATTGATTAAACGGATTATGAAACAGAAGACGCAAATATGATAAAATTGAGTTTATAATACATAGAAGAGTAGACTGTGTCAACTCTGGAAAACGCATAAAACATAATATATGCTATTTCTGTAAAACTCGATCATCATTTACAAAAATTCAGATATTTTACTTAAAGAGTGCAAAAGTCTTCCTTGTTTTTATTTAGTTTATTTTCCTGCGACATAAATGTGACAAGGAAATTACGCAGCCTATCCTTTCCAGGTGTGACTGTAAATGCCGTAAGGGAGAATTATTTTTGCGACGCGTGTGTGGCTCTAACTCACACTCCCTCGGGGTTTACAGCGTATTTCATACGCTCTTATCCACTATAGGTCACCGAGGCACCAGTTATTTTATTTATTCTAAAATTCATTTAAAACTTTGCATATCATATTCCATTTTAATTCCATTTATTTATATCTATTATTTATTATTTACAGATGTCTATTATGCGAATGAAAATTGTATATATATTTATAATTCCAAGTATTTTGTTCATAAATGTATCGTATGTCCAAACTATTAAATAAACTCAATGCGTCAATTTTTAAAAAAACATGTCAATCACAAATTTTGAAAATTTTATTGCCATTTTTTTGGAACATTTGCCAACTTTAACATGTAAAAAAGTATTACTGTATTTCCGTATGATCTTCCAGGATCATCTTTTGCAAATTTTGTACAAGGAAAATATAGCAAAAATAATAAACTTTTGTGAGAGTTCCAATCTACAATGGAGCCATTGAACGGTTAATATCGGCTTTGGAAAATGTTACAACAAAATTCAAACCTTCAAAACCTTTAAAATTTTAGTTTAACTTTACGTTGAATATAACATGTCAGATTTATAAAAATAAATGGAAAATACAAATAGTTTTAAACTTTTACGGGACTTAACTTTTATCGAATTTTGCAAAATTATGAAAAGTGCTAGAACATTTTATTTCATAAACATAATCGTAAGAGGGCAATTAAGGTCTTATTGGGTCTAGGTGATATTATTAAATCATAATGCATATACGCATAAACCAATGAAGTGCATGAACCACGTGTAGTTTCATTATTAATGTAATTTCTTAAAAAATTAAAAAAAACAAATGGTCTAGAAACTATAGTCGAGGCCGAAATAGTAAGGCATACATTAAAAAGATATTTACATTTATGAAATAATAATAAAAAGTCAATACTCCTTTTTATAATTCTTATGCCTATATTACTACAATTTGATTTGACGTGATGTCTAAAGAAGAACAAAAAAAATCATTGATAGGAAATCATTTGAATTTAACTTTTAAGTAAAAAAATCTGCATTCTCCCTTTTACTTTTTTTTTTCTTTTAATTTTTATCATATAAATTCCTACCTTTTTTCTTATAAACTTATTTATTAAATTTTAATCTGTTTCACCCACTCTCATTAAAAAGGATATTTTTACAATAGAATTTTTGTTTATCAGATAATGAATAAGATAGACTTTAAAATGAATCTAAACATTTTTTTGGAATGATTTCTCATTCTTATTATTAATAAACAAGGAATTGAATTATTAAATTAATAAACCAAAAAAAAAAAAAAAAAAAATTAAAACTTTTGTCTCTGCCATTCACTCACTTATTCCCTAATACTCAACAATACCCTTAATATGAATTAAGCAACTTTTTTTTTTCTTATATACATATGTATATATATGTTAGAGGCATTAAATGTCATGGAGACAATAATCATATCACCTTCCAGATGATTTAACAAACAACAGATTTGTAAGAAGGAAAATTTAAAATACAATTTTGTGCTTGTATATGTATATATGTATATGTATAGATGTTGCATAGATTTTATAGATTTTGTATTGTAATAAATACTCTTTCCACTTATATGGATATCCTTAAATGCTCATTAAATGGAATTACAATGTGAGTGTTGTTGTTAGACCTGTTTGCGCCATCAAAAAAAATTATGTATAGGCAAGAATTATTGAAGATTTTATAGAAATTAAAGTAAAAAAAAAAAAATATTAAATAAAGCGGTTATAAAACATGAAATTAGCAACAAAAAAAAAAAAAAAAAGATAAAAAGAATGATTTCATCCTCTGTTTTTTTTTTTTTTTTTTGGGGAGTCTGGTAAAAAAAATAAAAATACAAGGCTCATTCCATTCTAAGAAATATTGAAATAAAAACCTGCCTAAGTTGAAATTTATATCTTTTAAATTCATTCTAACTACCAGATTTTTTTTTTTGTAATTTATTTTGAAGGCAAAAACGGATGGCGAAAGAGGTTAAAGCACGAAGGGATGCTTGCGTTTTTCTTTTTTTCTTGGTGACAACGATGATATTTTTCTTTCTTTTTTTTTTTTTATCTTTGGACATTTTCAGTTTATTATCCATTGAATTCTGTTCCGTTCTGATATTCTATTAAATTTATGTGTGTTTATAGTGTTGCCGTTTAACAATGTATTGAGTATTTAACTGCGTACAATATATAAAAAATAATATAGATAATAACTTGAATATAATTTATTCTTTTTATTATAACTCACAAATGAACGGGAATCTTGGTAATATTAAATTTTTTACATTTACTGAAAGTTTATAATTTAAATAAAACTTTTCCGTTATAAGGATCTCCATTTAAATTTTGTATTTTATAAGGGGTGCTAAAACTCAGTGGAAGTTGTAACCCCAAGTAGAAAAAAGAAGAGAAAAACATTTGAGTTTTTCAGTTTCACTAAGAAATAAAAATGACTTCTATTATAGACATAAGTAAAATAATAATATGATATAGTAGAAATACAATAACTTAAACAAACTGACAACATTATAATTATTATATATACGAATGCTTAGATTATTGCGATATGAATTATACAAAGATATTTTAGTGGAAAGGGATATTTTGTTATAAATTTTTTGTCATACATAATTTCTGGTATGCGTCTTAACAAATGTGGACACATCATTTAACTTGAAAAATGTCTTCATCAGCGTTTATGGATTTGATACAATATATAAATTACAAAAAATGTATATAATATATAAAAAAAAAGTTGAATAGAAATTTTCACCCTCATTTTAATTTTTTGTCATGGTTTTTTCCTAAAATCGAAAATAAAAAAATTGTAAAAAAACTTTTTAATAAATGAACATTAATAATTTTATGCAATAGAAAGGGAATTAAAAGTGAAATAAAAAAAGAAGGTGTATTATTGAACAGTTGATGTTGGTAACCAAAAGATATGGAATATAAAGTTTATTATTTTGTTTTTTTTTAACAAAATCAACCAATTTTTAATATTTTCAAGTTAAAATGAGAAAAACTCAAAGAACAGGGTAGTGATTTAAAAACTGCTAAGGAAATCAAATTCTAATTTATACTATGTTTGTAATGTTATTGCATTTAAAAAAGAAAACTTTTAAGAGCTCTTTAAGAACTGCATTGCATAAATTGGCCAAAAAGTTAAAAACTATGCCAGTTACATGACAAACCACTAGATATAGACGCTGCGGTAGATCACTAGAACATACACTATCCACAAACGTTCCTTTTATCAGACCAGGAACTTAGATAATTACTTTTAATTGTTTATGGGACAATACGAATACGAAGAACGGCTCAAGTTTTCGAAATATTATTAATGACTAATATTATAACCGTAACAAAAATAATTTAAGATACTTCTCAATAATGCCAATTTTATCTCTATAATAAAACTTTAAGAAAAAAAGTTTTTTAAGAAAAGTTTTTTTTTTTTTAATGTTGTTAAAGTTAAAAAGTAAAAAAAAAAATATTAAATAAAACAAAATAATTTTTATTATCATCAACAAAAATTAACTTATACGTCAAATTAACTCATTTACAAGGTTTCTTCAAGTCTATTTAATTTTGGACTACAGGGACTGGCAAAGGAAATGAAATTTTTGAAGTCATAGAAAAGTTATGCGAAAGAAAAAAAATATTTACCTTTTAAAGTTTTTAACTTTATTGGTCGTAAATATAAAATGACAATTAAAAAAATTGTTTTTTTTTTTTTTAAAGTTAAAGTAAATGAAGCTTTAAATAGATGTAAAAGGAAATAATCATAGATAAGATTTTAGAATATGTATGAGAAAAAGGAGAATTGTCAATATTATTTATTCTAACTCAAATTTTAATCTCTGTTTATCATTTTGTTCATCCATTTTGAAAAACATGACTTTAAATTTCAAAAGCTATACTAAAAATATGTTTTTACAATAACCCCGTATTGGTAATTTCAATCATTAAAAAATTTTACTATATAGAATTCAAGAAGAAAAAGAGACTTCGGGACACCTACTCAAAAAGTAAAAAGCTTTATCAGGAGTAAAATATGTGCAGCTAGGAGCATTTTGCTTTGCTGATGATGAACTGCCAGCAATCAACTCTTTACAGAACTTTCCTTAAGGTAGTAGATAGTAGGGGCTGATAGATGTATTATAACTAGAATCAAAAATCTACAACATGTAGTAACAGAAGAAACACAATAGATCTGCATTAAAAGATCGCAATGTTACTTATACCTCTTAAACAATAATCGAATCTAATATTTATAATTATTAAAATTTAAAATAAAATAACAATTTAATTCAGTTAACTAACCTTTAAGCAAAACTCTAAAACAACTGAAAAAACTTCATTAAGATAAATCGGTTTGTGTTCTATATTTTTTTTTCTGCTTGACACCTTAGTATGCTATCAATCTCTGTGATGCATATTATATCCATTAAAATGATTTCTTAATTCAAATTATTTTGAAATTCTAATATTTGAATTTATTAAAATTCCTAATACTGAAACTAACAGTGCTTTTGTATGGTCTAAATAAAGAGTTAGGTAACGTCCCACGCATCATACGACCCATTCAAAGACGCTTACTTGTTTTATTGTTCCTTTAAAGTTTTGCCAAAATAAACAATTATAAAAATTTACAATTTTCACATCAACCGAATGTTAAAAATACTTTAAATGATGACGTAAATATATGAATATCACAATTTTTCTGGAGGAGTTATTAAGGAAATATTAAATTTAATAACATTTGGCATTATTATAAAATATTTCAATTTTAAAACAATCTCTACAATCACATCCATCAACTTGTATCCTTTTTTTTTATCCTTATCCTCCTACATACAAAATCTTTATAGTACTCCGACATATAAAATACATCTTTAAAAAAAAAAAAAAATTGAAATACATGTATATGCAAATCTAATTACAATTCATTAAAATTAAATTTAACAAAAAATTTTTAAAACTATAGATTATTAAAGCATAAAAATCCTATTGAATATGTATATATGTACATCTACTACCATGATATGCTTATATATATATACTATTTTTAGATTTAAGAATTGTATTTATATATAAACAAAAATAAAACTTACACCCACATTTCAAAAAAAAATTTCGTTTTGTAAAAAAGAAAAAAAGGATCATAAAGGATTTTGAAATTTTATGAAACCATTGAAAGCATGAGATTTCGCCGTATTCCTTTTTTTTTTTTTTTGTATTTCCTTTTTATTTGCAAAAACGAAAAAAAATTTACCAAAAAGAAAAAACGGAATAGGATTTAATTTGCTTCCTTAGATCCAAATACAAAATAACTTAATTTTCCCTGAAAAAGAATTCTTCAAAGAATATTTAAATGAATCTGAGAATATTTGGTTTCTAAAAATGTCTTCAAATTTTTTTTTTTTTTTCAATTTACAAAAGTTTCTTATTTCTTAGATGAAATCGAGGATGTTTATTATTTTTTTTAAGAAGATTTTGTATTAAAGATAGGTTTATGTTTAAATTTGATTAAATTTTAATTTGATTTAAACTGATAATGAAATTATTTCCCATAAAAAACTGAATCCACGCGCTTTAACCTTAAATATTTCCCATTACCTTTTTAGGATAATTTTTAATTTATCCTTCTCCTAATTTATCCTTAATATCCTATACTCCTCTCGTTTTCCAACCCCCATTTAGCTAAACCTACATTACTATGAAGGAATCCGTTCCTACTGTTTAGTTAGGGTGTTAAAAAAAATTAAGGCAAGACAATTGAAGATTCTTTTGAAACTATTAAAATAGATGTATTCAATTTCCCATAAATAGACAAAGGTTATATATACAGCTATAAAATGAATCCTTTATTACGCATATATCATATTAAACTTCTAATTAATATCAAAAATTTTGGTTGTAACAAAATTTATCCCTAAATTAAAGCTCAAACTAAGGAACTTTTAATTCTATTTTGTTACAGAAAGCCTATTAATATATAGTTTTATATTTGGGTTGACTACGAAATTTCGCGTTTCAAAATTCCGTACTTCAAAATCTCGCGTTTTAAAATATCGCGTGTTTATAATATTTTGTATACCGAATCTATACCAAACAAATTTGGTGGTTAAAATAATATAATTGAAAAAGAAGTAAGAATATCCTGACTTTGAATACAACTCTAAAATCCTTCTAATTATATTTTTACATACATATTTAAAAATAAATTTAAAAAAATGAAGGCTTCCATCCCCAAAATCAGCACTAAATAAATTATTGGAATTATGATTTTGTAATCAACTATAAAATCCGTCCTAATAATTTTTTTTATATAGATATTTCAACAATAAGGCGTTTAATATAAACATATTATTGTAACCCAAATTTTGTATCGGGTCTTAAACTTCTACGTAATTTTGAACATACACATATATTTTGTAATCGACAAAAGCTGATTTTTATAACCAACTCTAAGATATATTTTTAAAAAATTGTCGACATTTTTTTTTTAACATATAAATTAGTCTTTTTTTCGACATTTTATATTTAAATTTTTTTGCCTATTCGATATTTTTGTTTTTAAACAAAAGACTGGCTCCCAATAATTCTTTCAATTTCTAAAACGTGTGATTTTGAGCCACGAGATTTTGAGACACAAGAGTTTGACACGCGAGATTCCGATACGCTCTTGTTATATTTGCCTTTGTATTCAAACCAAAATAAAAGGAGGCCTCGGCGGTCTAGTGGATAAGAGCGTATAAAATACGATATAAACACCGAGGGAGTGTGGGTTCCAATCCCACACACGTCGTAAGAGTTATTCCTCCTTACGAAATTTATAGCAACGCCTATATCTAGGAAAGGCTGTGTAATTTTCTGTCCACATTTATGTGACAGAGAAATGCATTAAAAACAAAAAACAAAAAAAAAAGAAATAAAAGCTACATGGTTAAAATACCAATTCAATGAAAAATTTTGGTGATACGTATCACAAGTCTACCATGATATGGAAGTATGTTTAAAAGTTCTTAATCTATATGTATGTACAATATGTAATTTTAATTATTTTTTTAGCAAAAAAGAACTGTATATCATAGAACACACATTTTCTTTTTTCCATTCCTATTTTTCATTGAAGGACAAAATTTTAAAGCTTCATTACGTTACGACCATCGAAAATAATTATAAAAAAAAAAACCAAAACATAAGTCCAAACCAAAATGGATAAAAATAGATAAAATAGATAAAATAATAAGATCTATTTGGATTTAAAAAATAGTCTTCTTTTTAGCACATTTCCAAAAAAATTGTGAAAAAATGTGCCTATTAGTTACGCTCTGTTCGTCTATCCGTCTATCGTTTATAAAACACCATTAAAGATAGAGAAAAAAACTTTTAACCATGGGTAGGTCTCATAAAAAAATTAATGTTGTAGAACAATTTTTTCATGTAGCTCCATCCATAACGAAGCCACAGCCCCTCAAACTATGAAAAAAACCCAATTTTAAATGCGTATATATCATATTCTGCTTAACATTTTTTTCAATCTGTAAAACACCATTCGACAGAAATATTTTTTACCTTTGTAAATCAATATCAAAAGTATACAATTATTTTAAATTTAGTATTTAAATTTACTGTTATGTGACTAGAAATTTTGAAGTAAAAAATAACTTTTAGAATTAGTATAAGTTGCCTCAGAAATTTTATTTTGTAGCACCCCTTATTTAAGAGCTATTAAAGCTCAAAAATTTAAAATTTGCTATTTTTAGACACCCGTAACTTAATCACCTGTATATATTTTTTTTCGGCAAGACATAAAAATTAAAGCTTCAGTAATATAGTTTTGCAAGTGTTTTAGAGGTTTTTCTTACTTATACGGGGTTACAGACTTAAAGCCTCTCAAAATTTCAGATAAGTTCTATTTGCACATTTTTTCTTATTATATGAAATTTTATGAAAATTTTCAAATTTTTGTGTATTGCACAATTCTAAACAGTTTGCATATTATCTTTTGGAAATGTGCGTTTTTAAAAACCGTCGGCTTACATTCTACCTTGTTATCAATTTATTTTAACATATGAGACAAAGTGACGTCTAATTTTTTTTTATTTATTTAAAAATTCGTATAGAATAAAAAGTCGTTTACTATAATAAATTTTCATTTAAATATAAGAAATTTATCCAAAATTTGGGTTAAAAACTTTTTTATTATTATCTATACATTGTTTTTTTTTTTTTTTTTTTATTGTATTTTTGCCTCATGAATAATGAGATGTATGTTAAGTTTCAAATAAAATAAAAGAAAAATCTTAAGAGTTCTTATTACCATTTAATCAAACTTAAATGTCCTTATTTTCATGTATAATTTTTAGCACATTTCCAAAAAAAATTTGAAAAAATGTGCTTATTAGTTTCACTCTGTCCGTCTGTTTACAAAATTTCTACACCGTTAAAGATAGAGAAAAAAATTTTTAACCATGGGTAGGTCTCATAAAAAAAATAATTTTGTGGAACAACTTTTTCATGTAGCCCCTCTCATTACGGAGCTACAGCCCCTCAAACTTTGAAAAAGCCCTATTTTTAAATGCATATATCTTATGTTCTACTTAAGATTTTTTCAATCTGAAAACGTCATTCGACAGGTATTTCTTTTATCTTTATAATATGAAAATTATACAATTTTTTTAAATTTAATTATTTACCGTTATGTTAATTTACCGTTATGTGAAAACCACATTTTGCATGATTTTTCTACTTTCATAACTCCGGCACGCTTCTAGATAGAGGCTTGAAATTTTGAGGCAAGAAAGAACTTTTAGAATTAGTATAAGTTTGCTCAAAAATTTTTTTTGGACCACCCCCTGTTTATGAGCTATTAGGGCTTAAAAATTGAAAATTTGCTATTTTTAAACACCTGTAACTTAGGAACCTGTACACATTTTACTTCTGCAAGATATAAAAATTAAAGCTACAGTAATATATTTTTATGTGTGTTAAAGGTTTATTTAAGTTGTAGAGGGTTCCAAAGTTGCAGCTCTTCAAAATTGCGAAAAAGCCCCATTTTCAGATGTATATATCTCAGGCTTTGCGTAATAGTTTTGCCATCTAAAACCGCCAGAAGATCGAAAATTTTATTATCTATATAAAACAGTATCAAAATTATGTAATATTTTGTAATTTACTATTTAAATTCACCGTTATGTGAAAATCACATTTTGCATGAAATTTCTTTTTTCATAACTCCGGCACGCCTTTAGATAGGAACCTGAAATTTTGAGACAAGAAAGAACTTTTAGAATTAGTAATAAGTTTCCTCAGAAAATTTTTTGGTAACACCCCCTCTTTAAGAGTTATTAGGTTCAATAATATATTTTTACGTGTGTTAACGGCTTTTCTTAGTTATATAGGATTCCGGAATTACGGCCCCTCTAAATTTCAAAAATGTCCTATTTCACATTTTTTCTTATTATATGAAATTTTCAAATTTTTGTGTAAGTCACACTTCTAAACAGTTTATATTGAGTTTTGGAAATGTGCGCTTTTAAAAACTGTTGGTTTACATTCTACCTTGTTTATTTTTATTTTTTCTGCTCATGAGCGCAATTTAAAGATGACAAAAGAATTAAGAAAAGTTCTATGCTTTAAAATTTTATGAAGTTTTTTGTAAGATTATTTAATAGAAAATTATGATAAAAGAAATTATTTTAATTGTTTTCTGCCATATTTTAATATATTTTTCTTAATTAAAATGTTTTAATGAAATAAAACATAGGAAAATAGGAAATAATTGAAATAAGGATATAATAAAATGAAAATTTTAATTTGTTTGTAATTAAGAAGAATAAGATTAGATTAGTATTTAATTGTTTAGTAATTCTATTTTAATATTTGACTCATAATTTGAAATTGTTATTGTTACAAAATTAATTTATTAATAATTATTTTGGGTTTTAGGTAAAATTTTTAAATGTAAACGTTTTAATTTAGATTTTAATATTAACAATTATTACTTTTTAGCTTTTTTTAGATTTTAAATTGTGTTTTTTAAAGATCTAACAAAAAAAAAAGGAAAAATTGATTTACTGCCATTTAAATAATTGTTCAGAATGGGATCGCATCGCAAAGCTCCGGTATATTACGCTCCTGTTTTATCAAAATCTTGTTTTTTAAAATTTTGTTTTTTGAAAAACTGCCGTTTATCTGTAATACAAAAATAATTGGAGTGGATTTTAGAATTGTGTTAAAAATCAGGGTTATAAACTTTTTCCAGAATATTTATATGTATATGTGTAACGGGTATTTTTTTCTTTTAGACAAAAAGACAAATTTGGATCTTTATAAACACTAGCTCTTACAGCACCCATATACATTATAAGCCATATTTTCTTTGTGTTGTTGTTGTTGTTATTGTTGTTGCATCGAGTAGAGAAAATTATGTCCGAAATCTAACAATAGTTTGACGAATTTAATCTGCTCTGATGGACGATTATTTAAACCATAAATTTCACGAAGTCCTCCATAATTTTGGCGAATAGAAACACTGATTTTGAAAATAAATTTTAACAATTTGTAAACGTTGTTGCGACGTGACTCTTTCCATGATAATTTGCAAATTCTTACTGAAATCAAATCAAAATTAATTTTTTGCTGAGAAAAAAAAAATAATAGTAAAAGTAATTTGACAGACTCCTTTTGTATTTCTTTTTAACGAAATACTAAGCTTTAAACTAAAAAAACTTAAAATTAAAAAAAAAATATTTTTAATTTTTTCAAAAATTTTCAAAAATGAATGTAAATTTTTAAATGAACATTTAAAGAAGGTTCGCGTACTACTTTTTTTTTTTTAAAAGACAATTTCATCCTTATTCTGAGTTCCGTCGTAAATTTTGTGTGACAAATTGGTTACGAATACGACCAAAAATTTTTATTTATTCTGAATTCTACCTATATTAGTTTTCAATGGAAATTTTTTTCGAAGTTTCAAATTGAAATGTTTTTCGTTAAATTTTTTATAAATATAGTTAGTGGTTATTGTTGGTAATAAAATGATAAAAAAATAAATAAAAGTAACAGTAAGTCGATGCAACCGACTTATTTATACCCTACACCTAAAAAATTCAAATTAAATTAAAAATCCATAAGTTATTTTAGTTAGGTATTTAATATAACTAAGCTAAAAAAATAAATGCTTTTACAACCTTTGTACAAAATTTCAGATTTCTATCTTTATTAAATTCGAAAATATGCTTGTTAGGTCTTGGGAAGTGTGTGAAGGCACGCGGACCACCACCCCAATTCATCTCAAATTTAAGAGACATCAACAGGGTAGAACATTCTTATATCAAATTTCAAGTTTATATATTAATTAATTTTGAAGATATGCTTGTTTGGTCTTAGGAGTTGTGTGGCAGATACCCGAACAACCATTCTAATTCATCTTAAATTTTGGACAAATCAGGGATTCAGGAAACAACACCCTAGTACCAAATTTGAGGTTTCTATCTTTATTAATTTCGAATATATGCTTGTTCGGTTTTGGGATTTGTATGGGAGGTACCCGAACAACCACTCCAATTCATCTCAAATTTTGGGGATATCAGATTCAGAAAAATACACCCTCGTACAAAATTTTAAGTTTCTATCTTTATTAATTTCGAAAATATGCGTATTAGGTTTTGGGAATTGTATGGGAGGTACTTGAACGCATGGTTCGATTTCGCCCATTTACAATCCCCGCCTTACCTTAGTCATTGTTAACCTACAGTATAAATTTCATCAAGATAGCATCATTATTTTTTGAGTTATCGTGCGTACGGACGAACGGCCGGAGTCGCTAAATCGACTCCGGCGGTGATCCTGATTCAGAATATATATACATGTCTATACCTAACTCGCTTCCTTTTGATGGTTACAAACACCATACCAAAGTTAATATACCCTATACTTAATGTGTAGGGTATAACAAATAAATAAATTTTTTTAGATATAATATTACTAAAATATATTTTTAAAATATTTTTATTTGAAATTTGATTAAAAACTTTTTTCAAATTAGGAAGGGTATATTATAATTTGTGGGCTCATTTTTATTTGGTATTGTTGCTGCCGAAGATTATTTTGAATAAAAAAAAAAGAGAATTGCTTGGCTTGAGATTTCTATAATCCTTTTAATTTAAATGGTAGATGTTTTTAAGTACCTATTAATATAGTAACTTATAATTTAAAAAAAAAAAATTAAAAAGATTTTAAAATTTAGATTTATATCTTCTAGACCATTTAATTTAATTTAATTTTGTATTAAATCCTATTGGCAGTATATAAATTGGCAGTGCTTAGATTTTTGCTCAAAAAAGTAAGTACTATACCTACTTTACCTATTGGCAGTACTTAGATTTTTTGCTCAAGAAAGCTCCTAGGATGACACTGGAAATAAATTTTATGTATAGCAATATTGCACAATCAATTTTTCAAAATCATCGGGCGGTTGCATAAAAATTTTTAAAAATAATGTATGTCTTCATTATGGATTAAGTTAGAAAGATTAGAAAAAGAGAAAAGAAAAAGAAAATAGAAGATTTTTACCTATATTACATAATTATAATTGAAAACAAATAAAAAGCAAAGATTTTAAATATACAAAGTATATAACAAAAGAACTATTTATCTACTTAGTACTGTCTTGAAAATTTTTTCTAAATAAAAGTCAACGAACAAATCCAATAATTTTAATTTCTAAATACAAATGCTTTCACCAAATGATTTTCAGATTGTCCTTTACATAAATGAAAATATGTTTTATTTAATTTCTTTTTTACTCAACTTTTATTTAGAACTTTATATAAGTAAAACTTATATTTTTAGAGTTAATTTGAAAATAAATTTAAAACAAAAATCAATCCATATAAGTGATTAATATAATTATTATAATTATAAATATCACATTTTATTTAAATTTTTTTAATAAAATAAAAAATAAAATTTTTATTTAATTTTATTTTATTTAGAATAGATAGAGTTAAAACTTGTATTTCAAATCACCCAATCAATTATAAGTGATTATATGTCTAATAGGAAATAAAGCCTAGAGCAATAAGACCTAATAGGCCTTATTTCACATTTGAGTTGAGAAATAAGGCCTAATTCGTAAAATTTCGCGGTAGGTCTTATTTCTCATTTCAAAGAGAATTAAAGCCTACAGGTCTTATTTCACTTTAGAAATATTATATTATTATTATATTATTCCAATTACAAATTTGTAGCTAACTGTAAAATCTGAATATTTTTAACAGGTTTCAAACAATTTTCTATATTCTGGTCAGCCCCGTATTTCGAGCCACTACCTTCGCACCCTCTTTCTTTTCGAGACACTCTTCGCCTCTCTTTTAGCCGATCCCTTCACAACTCCCTTCACACTTCCCTTGAAGGATCTGATATCTTTACTACCGCGCCCGTGCACAACATCGGCACCGGGAATGCGGGCGCGGGCGAACCGGCGCGGGGATAGCAGACCTATTCCTTCAAAATAATTTTTTTTTTATTTTTCATAAAAATGCCAAAAAAAAAAAGAAAACATTTTATTACTGAAATAAGCTGAAATATATGAGAATTAAATTATGAAAGGCCTATTAGGCTTTCAACATGCGCATTCAAAATTCAACAAAAATTTTCTATATTATGATGTTATTAAATTTCCAGATCCGAACACTTTTCAACAACACTACTGTGAGAATCAATATTAAAATATAATTCCTCAGATCAATTAATTTTAGATAACTTTAGATAATTATTATTTAAGGGTTATAACTTATAAGTAACAACGCGACCTTTTGGTATAAATTTATTGTGCTTCCCCTATTACAACTTGTTGTAAATTGTCCCTCCACTTATAGTAATAATTTTGTCAATCATACTACCTCTAAGACTCTAAAAATCTGTTGAGGGTTCATTGTTGCCAGTTCATCTTCGGTAAAGTAATATTCTGCTAGATGCATTTGATTACTTTATAAAATTATAATTATAATTATCTTTTTATTAAGTTTAACTGTATTAATTAGAATATTACATTTTTTGTATTATAAAAATGAAATAAAAATAAAATTTGCTTTTAAACTAAAAAGTTTTTATTCCGATTAAATTTAAGATCTTATTTATTTTAAATACGTCCTCTGTCATATAATGTGGTAGAAGAGTGACGACAGTATGTCCTTTGTAGGCGCCACTGGAAGTTTAAGAGTCCGCATCGAGTCCGTAATCGAAATCCGTAAATCAAAATCCTTTCAATTAAAATCCCGACATTTAATATTCCGTTTTTTCTTTGTTTTTTTTTTAAAATAAAAATTCGACTTTTTCTATAATTTTTGCATTAATTTTTTTTGGAATTTAGGAATAGGAATTAGGAATTTTTTTTGAAAACAAATACATATCTTGTTTTCATCATACGGGTTGGCTACGTATAAAAAAATTGCCCAAACATTACATTTGAGTTAGTTGTGCCATCAATTTTTGTTATTTTTATTGTATACATATATGTATTTTGTAGCATTGTTATTTTTCTTGAACACACATACCTATTTTGTTTTTTTTTTTTGTTTTATATTTTTTCTAAAATGCTGTTAAAATAAAACTATTTATTTTTGTTATTAAAAAAAATTGAGATTATTATTTTATTAGGTAACTTACAATTTTTAGTAATCTCAAAATCTAAAAACATCTGGGAAATGGTAAAATATTTAAGAAAAAGGTTTCGGCGGCCTAGTGGGTATAAGAGCGTATAAAATACGCTGTAAACACCGAGGGAGTGTGGATTCGAATCCCATACACGTCATAAGAATTATTCCCCCTTATGACATATATAGCCAAGCCTTAACAGGAAAGGCTGTGTAATTTCCTCTTTATGTGGCAGAGAAATGCAATAAAAAAAAAAAAAATTTAAGACATAAAATATGGTCAAAAATGGAATTTTAGAATTTCAATTAAAGATGAATTTGAATTGTAGGGATTTTTTGAATGTCGGAATTTTAATTGTCAGGGTTTTGATATGGTGGGATTTTAATTGGTGGGATTTATTTTAATTGACGGAATTTGGAAAAAAGGAATTTTGATACGAACCACGAGTTTAAGTCTTTCAACATTAGATGAAGTTACTTTAGACACAATTTACTGAAAACTAAATAATTTACTTTAAATTTAATACTAAATATTTTACATCTTTTCTTCCTTAAAAAAAGGTTTTTAAATTAATTAATAATAGTTATCATTTATTATTTTGTTATGAAATAATAATGTTGGTTTATTTAGTATATATGTATATTTAAAATTTTAATATATGGCATTATGATATTATGATCTTTTTAATAATTTTTGTATTTAAGATACTGTAATTTTATAAATTTTCTTCAAATTATTAATTTAAATGCGCAATCAAAATTGCATATTACAGTAATTATTAACTTTATCTTTATAATTCATATATGAATACATTAAATAAAAATATGAATTATTTTTTTTTTCTTTTATATATACTTATACAAAAAAAAAAATCATATCCATAACGATCTATGAAAAATATTTAATATGTAAACATTTTTGTACCCTTTTTTGTTTTCAACTTTTTTTGTTTTTACATAAACCGGAAGCCACTTAAAGTATATCGAATTCTAAAACTTTTTCCACATCAAAATCTAAATGTCAATCTATAAAGTTTCCATTTTATATATAATAAATATATATATAATTTGTATATGCACAGAAAATTGTATGTATTCATATAATATGTTGAAAGTTGTTACAAAATAAATAGAAATAATAAAATAAAACAATAAAACAAAAATATATAATATAGTAAAATAAACAAATTGAATTCCTGTATTAGCAGGATTATTTTCAAACTATCAGTAATAATATTTCGAAAATATTTTATTTTTATTTTTTTTTTATTTTTATTTTCCTTATCATCATAAAAACAGAATGGTAAGATTGTTACTAAATATTACTATTTATATTTATACAGTAGGTGGATTTAATTTACAACTATTTTGTACAAAGTATTGTAGTTGTCATTTGTTACAGAAAAGTAACGCAAATACTTGGGTGGCATCTAAATAGCAACATAGCAAAGTCTAAACTATAATCAACGCGTGGATGGGAGCATAATAGTGAAAAATTTAATTTACTGTAATGTATATATGTATATAGATTTGAATTCTTTTATTAGAACAAACACACTGTGGTTAGATGTCAAAATTTTCTAAAATTCTGGTACAAGTTTTTCAATAGTTTTTTTTATATATGCTTCTGTCATTATCAGAAGAGAGCGTTTTCGTTTCTTACTCTGTCGTGTTTAGCTAACACTATGATAGGTTAAAGGTAGTTTCAAAATGCCGGGATAGAGTAAATATTAACTTGTTGACTTGAGAAATATCGTTTCGTAATAGCAGAATTGAGTTAACAGAGTTAACTTTTTTAATCCTACTCGTAAAGAGAATTAAAGAGTGTTACAACTGTCTAAGTTTTATAAAATGTCATTATTGTTTTTTTATTTCAAATTTCAATATTATAAACTTACATATGAAACAATTAGAAACAAAATCGTTTAATTAAGCTTACAGTACATCTTAAAATAAAATTTTTGATTTTTTTTGAAGACTGCATTAATTGTTGGAAATAAATAAATGTTACCCATCTAATACCCATCATCTCTTTGACAGTTCAAATTCATTTTTAACTCTAGTCGTTTCGAAATGGTAGAGTAAAATTAACTTTGTATGTAAGTGTGGTAGTTAATACTATAAAAGCATAAAGTCTACTCAGAGTCAGAAACGAAATGCACTCTTGTGCATTTTTTTGCCATTCTTTAAATTTTAAAATTTACGTTAATTTTTTTTATATTCTGAAGTAAAATTTGTATTAATTTCTAATATAATAGTCTATATAAATTTAATTTTTTTGTTTTTTTTTTATAATGCATTTCTCTTCCACATAAATGTGTATACAGTCTTTCCTGTTCAGGCGTGACTGTAAATGTCGTAAGGGGGAATAACTCTTACGACGTGTGTGGGATTCGAACCCACACTCCCTCGGTGTTTATAGCGTAGTTTATACACTCTTACCCACTAGACTACCCAAGCCCCGAAATTTAATTATTCTTTCAATTAGTTAAAGTAAATTAAATCTCAAATAAAAAAATTAGTCATCACTTTTTATTTCTAAATCAATTTTAAGTTTTTATACTTCTAACCCAATTTTTAATTTACAGAAAAGTTGTAAAAATTTCACAAACATATTAAATTTTTCATTTTCTCATTATGTAAACTATCTTCAGTAGTCTGCCGCACAGAAGTTGAAGAAAAGTCTGACGTAAATTGAAGAAATTGCCCAACCGCTCCGAAAGGAAAATACTTATCTAACTGCCGTTTAATCGAATCAAAAATAACTTCGGATAAAAAACTTCGGTGATTTAAATGACATGATCGATGAGTGAAAGTAACTTTTGTTTTCTATCTTGTATATTGTATCAGCTACTCGATACTAATTTAAAGTCATTTTTTAATTTAGAATAGGTATGTCATTTTTAAATATTAATTTTTTTTTTTTTACTTTATTTATGAGGGGCGATGGCAACTTTAAAAGGCACTCAGAGAATAATATTGGACTTTAAACAAATAAAACTTGTTGGGAAATGTGATTTAGGAAAGCTTAGTAGGATTATGTAGGATAGGTAAGAAAATTTGTAGGAACATTTTAAAGAAAGATTTGAATGTTCTTCTTAATTTTTATTAAATTGTACACGTATGAATTACTAACTTTGGCGACAGCATACGTTGACATCTAATTCCAAAAACGTGACATGCGCATGCCAAATGAATTTACGAATTCTATGTTACGCCTACAGTGTACTGTGTAGGGAAATGTATCTGTTGCACAGCTTGTTTCGCATAAAAATTTTGAGTAAAGTCATTAGCAGTTTTATTTTTTTTTGAACAGGTATTTACTCATATAAGATAACTATAAAATAAGGTCAATGATCCAACTTTACGGCGATGGATCATAGCAATTGTTTAATTGTTAATATAAAGAGGCATTCCAATGCTCAGTTTTACATTGTATAAAAAGTTATATATCTTAGAAATATAAATATTTAAAAATATAAAAATTTGATGATCAATAAATATATTTATAATTAAAAATTGAATAGCCACATCTAAATGGGAAAAAAAGGTCTCCAAATTTTGTACATAGTAATTAATAATTAGTGAAAATCAAAAATTAATAGAATTTAAAATCTAAAGAAAAATTTAACAGGATATTAATCACATCACATATATAAAAATAAATTCAGATTAAACCTGCATCTCTCTGTGATCCTTTTTACATTATTCATTTTTTCATTATTCATTTTAATAATGCAACATTAAATTTTTAAAATAAATTATGAGAAAATATATTTCAAATTAAATTAGAGTAGGTAACTTTAAGTGCAATTTTTTTTATTAAAAATTTAATAAATTGTTATATTTTTTTGTACTCACTGTATCTATTCCTATATTTCCATATAAATAAAAAATCTGAATAGATTTTTGTAAAAACAATTCGAGTAAATAAAAAAAAGAAAAACTATATACAACAAAAAAAAAAAGAAAATCGTATCTTGTTTTTTTATCATAAAAATAAATACAAAAAAAAAAAACAATATATATATATATATATTAAGTATGTATATAATAACAACTCCTTTTTGTATTTTTCCATCAATTCTTGATATGAAATCTGTATTTTCTGGATTCGGAAATAAATAAAATAATAAAATAAAAATAATAATAATAAAAACAAAATCAAACGAACAAACAATCGAAGAAAACAATCTGATTTAGATCTTAATACAGAGGGTGAAAACAGTGTAACAGTATATTTTTTAAAAGATTTTCACTTCAAACCGTTTTCACAACGATTTTCAATACATCAGGAACAATTTTCCCCCTTTTCGGCTCAACAAAAAAAAAATAAATAAAAAGATTTGAAAATTTATAAGTAAGATTTAAATGTATATATATATATATAACACATTTATATGTATATATATATATGCATATATATATACAAAATATAAAATAAAAGCCATTTTTTTTAAAGTTGTTGATTATAATAGAAATGATAATGATGATATTTATGGTAATAGTGATAGTGATGATGGTAAGGTGAAATTGTAAACCACAATAATACGCGATTTATACAATAAAAATGTCTCCTGGGATTCTGTTTTGGTATTAATATCTTCAAATTACAAATCCAAAATTAATGTTCTCAGAATAAGAAACCAATTCTTAAAAGTATATTGAATTTTAAAATGTTTTTCTGGGTTGATTTTGTTTATTGAAAAACGCTTTATAAGCAATAATTATTTTTGAAAAAAAAAACGATTTTAACTTTTAAGGTAAAAAAGAACAAGAAAAAAAAAAGCCTTTTTTTAAAGAAGTGTTGTTTTGATGTCATTTAAAATTGAGTTTTTTTTTTCTTTTAACTTTTTAATTAAAAATTTAATTTAAACTTTTTATTTTTATTTAAAAAGTTTATACAGATATTATCTAGAAAATAGAATATAAGGTTTTAAACGCAAATTAATATGAGGAGTTTTGAAAAGATTTAGGAAAAGAAATGTCTAATAAAAAATTTAGTATTTTACTGGTTTCTTTTGTCAAATATACGTACATAATTGGGAATCTGACTTATAATCTTGATTCGGTAATTACATACATATATTATTAATAACGAAGGTAGGAAGATATGATGTTGTCTATTCTATTCAAAAATTTATGAAGCGTCAATTATAATTTAAATATCACGAAGTCTTGTGACACACGTTGCTATAATTTGGTCCTAAATTCAATCAAAAGGGTGTTTTGTGAAATTTATGGTTTGTCTGTATAAATACATACTGGTATAAGGCAACGTAATGATTGGCTTTTTCAATGTGCATAGGTAGGTGGAAATAAATGTAATTATTAATAAAATAGGTGACCTTATTGAGTTCGTAGTGTTAATTCTAAGTAACATATTAATTAATAATATCAGTTATAAAAAATTAAGTAAATGATCTCAAAGTGAATTGTAAATAAAAGATATTTTTTTTACTAATTGGGTTTTCTATTAAAATTCCTTGTGACTTTCTTACATAGGTCTTGAGTCCATAAACTTCTAATTAATATGGTGCCAACTTAACGACTCATTTTAGTTGAATCTGAAGAAAAATTCGTGTATCCTTCTTTAACGCATAATAATTAAAATTTTGGAAACTCTCTTAAAATTTTATTTGTAAATAAAAACTTAAAAATGATAAGAGATATATGTAAGTATTTGAAATAAATTTAATATTTTTGTGGTATGTGTGGTATTGGTATGGTATTTGAAACGCAATTTCTTGGATATTTTTTTTAAAGGAAAGTCACTTAGTTCAAATTAATTTTGATTTTCGACTTCAATTAATTGTGTTTAAAAATTTATAAATTTAATAAACCATAAAAAATTATAAATTTAACAAAATAAATCGGTAAACACATCTTCCTTTATAAAAACTTAATTATCAATTTATTATATATTTCAAAATATATTTTTATATTATTAGTTTAGCCCGCTACTACTTAGGCCATTATAGGCTGAGTAAATCTCATAGTTGAAGCTAATATGTTGCTAATATGCCAAAGATTATATGCCTTATTGTGAGTGTTTCGTATTAGTGAAGTTATGAAGACGGGTTTATTTTTTTAAATAGAATTTTTTTTTTTTTTTTTGGTAATTGTATACCTCAACTTTATTTGACATATTTTTGTTTTTATCTTTCAGTTATTTCCCCAAAATGTATGTCGGTGTAGCTATTTCCGTCCAATGTTATTTCATTTGATGTACCTTTCATTAATTTCTTAATAACTTGTTTTATTTCATTTGTTTTGACGTAAATTGAAAATTTTTTTTTTTTTTTTTTTTAATTAACTTTTTTATTTATACCTTTTAATTACACTCTTAATTTAACTTAGCTTAGAAAAAAGTTTCGAAAAACAGCATTTTATCATAATTATACTAACATTTAAATTAATTTGTAATTTTTTATGTTGGTTTTTTTAAAAAATTATTGATAAATTCTTCTCAAAATATTTATATTATATAATAATATTTTTTTTTTGTTTTTTTTATTGCAAAAATGTTGGTTTTAAAAATCAATATTTTATCTTATTTTTTAAAATAAAAGCAACTTAACCTATACTAGCCTACTTAACCTACTTAAATAACTTAAGCCTATTATTTACAACCTAATATGTGATGAAAGAACTCTCATCACATTAGTATATGTTATCTAACCACCAATATTCTCTTTTTATTACTTTGTCTTTATCCGGAATAGACATGTCGTATTTTAGATATTCTCCGTTAATATTACCCGGACTATATTCTATAGCTTTACATGTAGCCCGCCTATTATAGTGATATAACAGTGGGACATGATTTTGGCTTTGAATATAGCCATTTTTATCAAGAAAGATGAAATGCTCAGGGGCTATATAGCCTGTGAGCAAAGTCTTTCTAATGTACTCCTCATTGTGGTAGAATATATGTGATATTAAACCATTTTCTGGAGTGTTTAGTGCTCTATCATAATGATTTCGAATAAGTTTTATCATAAAACTATCGATTCTGTTTATGTTTGATTCTTTGTACAAGTATTTCTTAGAGTAGTAATGCTTGTAGTCAGATTCGGGCTTACGTGACTTGTTTATACATACTCTTATGCACTTTCTTTCAAATTTACGCAACTTTTCCATAAGGCTGGCACTTATGTTATACCAGATCGGGCTGCCATATGTCAGTGTTGGTCTTATAAAAGTTTGGTATGCTATGACCTTCACTCTTGGATTAATTATTTTGTTATAGAAAAGCTTTTTGCATGCTTGGAAGGCTTTGTTCTCCTTTTCGATTGCCATTTTTACATGTTTGATATATTTTAAGTTTTGTCGTAAGTGAACACCTAGGTATTTTACAGTATTTTTAACTGCTAGGAAACTTGAATTAGGTCAAGTTTAGGTTATTATACTTTTTAGAAACACATATAGGTACCTTAATTCATGAGATATGAAAGCTAATTGTAAATTGAAAATAAACTAAAATAAAAAATTAAACTACATATTTGCATAATTATAGGAGTGGCTCAAATTCTTCAATAAGGGTCTTAGTAGTTGTAAAGCAAAAACAAAAAAAAATAATTAAACAAGCAAAATATTGAAAATAAAATTAAAAAAGAACAAAATTTATTAAAAAAAAAAACATTAATGATATCTCATTTCGATATTTGAGTACAATTTACCTAATTGATTACTTATTAATATAATTTAGTATTTTGGATTTTTATTTTTGTAATTTTTTTTTAATAAAATTTTTTAATAATACATAATTTAAAAAAAAATATATTATCTCTTTATTAAACAAAATAAAATATAATTTTAAATTTGAAAGAAAAACAAAAAAAAAAAAAAAAATAGAAATTTAAAAGGAAGGAAATTGAACATTTTGAATTCTGTGATAAGAATTTCTAAATAAAATTATTGATTGTTATACAAAAGAAGTTGAAAAAAAAAAAAAAACAAATAAATAAAATAAATATCTTATAAATTAAAAAAAAAAAAAAAAAAATATTTCAATTGTCACGTACAATTGAAAAATACAAATGAAGACGAAAAAATGATCCAAATGATTGACAAAAAAATACCATAGATATTAAAATTCAATTATGTATCATAAAAATTCAAAGAAATCAAATTTGTATTGTTTTACTAAATTCAATGGTGCGAAGTAGCGTTGTTAAACAAAAAATAAAGTTTCGTAAAAGAAAGAAAATTTTTTTTTTTTCATTTTGGCAATATGAAGAAAATAATATTATTTTATAGAATATTTCCCTACTCATATTCTGCAAAATATTCATCATTCATTCATTTGACGGTTAAGTATATTAATTTTAGGCTGAGACTATATTAAAACTGATCTAATAGCGAAAAGATTACAATGTTTTAAAAAATATTAAATTAGGTATCTTTTTTTCTCTATGGTTTTTTTTTCCAGGATGCTGGTACATTTTCTGTTCGAATTTTGCTAGTTTTTTATCTCATAGGAAAGTCATAGAAAGAGTCATATAAAAACAAATGAAATTTTTTCGTCAGTACAGTTAAAGTACAGTCAGTACGAGTACATTGGTCAGGTAACCTACACTTATATGACTTTTAATACTATAATTACAATATTCCCTTATATTTATAGATATAAAATTATAAAGCTTAGCCTCTCTAAATCTATTCTATATATATATTTAAAGTTTAAAGCGTACAGTTTACAGCTTCATTAATAATTTTAAATATTATATATATATATATATTTTTTTTTTTGTTATGAAAACCATATTTTATTAAATGGAACTTTTTTTCTTATTATTAAATTAAATTTTTCACAAAAACAAAAAAAACTTTCAAAAAAAATTTTATTTTTTAAAAGTTATCATATCACACAAAAAATTCTTTCATGTTCTTATCCCTTATGGTTTGTGTGTTAAAAAAAAAGAACAAAAAAATGAAATAAAAACAAAAAACCTTTTACCAAGTTTTTGAGTCGAAATTGTTTTTGTTTTTTTTTTTTTATGGTTTTGATTGACATAAATGAAGAGTAATTACATTCGTCGCTTGTCTAAATCTAAATCAGTAAAAATTAGAACTAAAAGTGAAAAAAAATGAGGGGAATAATATTAGAGAAAGGGAAATGTTCCAAAAAATTAAAGTTTTCTTCCCTTTTTATTGACGCTTAGCAAATACAATTAATGAGTTAAGAAGTAAAACCATCAACCAGATAAAATATCAAAAACAAAAAATATAACTACAGTTTATTTTAACACAATTTTCATTTTCTATCATTAAATTTCTGTTCTTTCACTTTATCTGCCTTTCTTTTAACATACCAACACCCATAATATTGTAAAAAAAAATTAAAAAATAATTATTTTGTATTTAGTTTATTTTCAGATTAACAGAAGGATATTTTTTTTTTTTCCAACACTAATTACAATTTAATCAAAAAATAATAAAAATAATGAAAGGATAATAAAACAAACAGAAAAAAAAAAGGATTAATGACGGTTTCATGTTTCACTGATAATTCCTTTATATATAATAAAAATATATAATAAAATATAATTATATATAAATAAAATAAAAAATGAAATGCTATAAAAATGAAATAAAATGAAGACATAAGAAATTTATAAAAATTTTATAGAGATAAATTTAATTTATTTTTTAAAAAAATTTTAGATATAATTTAATGTTATTAACATAATCTTACTTATATCTATTTTTATTTTACTTTAATTCTAGGGAATTTTTGAAGTCCATTTGGAAGTTTTATTTTTTTTTTAAAAAATCTTAAAATTTTTAAATGCTGCAAAAAATGTTCTTGAAACGAATTGACCGAGCAAAAGAAATTTAGCCTAATTCAAGTATCAAGCCTAATTTAAGTATCAGATTTCTTTTCTACTCAACACTTTATTTTAGGCAATTGAGGTATCGTAAAAAAGAAATCCTAAACAAGTTCAGTTAATATACTATCTTTCTTTTTTCAGATAAATCTTTTAGTCTAACTCTTATATACCTAAATATTAACAGTTAAATATTTTTTCCACTTTTTTGCACTTCTATTTAAGATTTGTAAGTATTTGTAAACATATCGAAATTTTTTGTTTTTTTCTCTGTCTCTAACTCTATTTTGTACTATAGCATTTTAACTTCAAATCAGTTTTCCTCTGCTTTCTCTATCTCCTTCATTTCTGTCCTCCTCCACGAAATTCTGGGTCTTCCCACTACTATTCGTAAACATCTGTTGAGAAACACTTGTAATTTGTGGATTAGTTTTTCTGTCACCAGACATGTTTCACTGCCGTGTAGCAAGACCAATTTAACACATGTTTCGAATTTTGTTAATTTTAATTTGTGCTGATCGCCATACTTTCCATAGTCTTGCAAACCCCGCTTTAGCTTTCTTGATTTTAGCCTCTGTATCCTTTAATACTCCACCCCCTGTTGTAACTGTGCACCGAAGGTAGTTCTAATTCGATACATCTTTTAATGGTGTATTATTTACTTTTATGGTGTGGTGCTGGTTGTATTTATTTTCATTATTTTTGTTGTTAACATATCAAGACTAGGAGGAGTCATTAAATTTAAAAATATACATATATTAACGGTTTTAATAACGTGTTATCTTAAGGCAAACATGTTTTTAATAAGCACAAGTAAGTGGTATAGGTATAGCATTTAAATATAGAAGTAAAATACTTTTATAACTGCTAAAATAAAAAATATTATAGTTTTTGTCTATCGATTAACTTTTAAACCTTTAAAAATTATTAAATTATACGATATTCTGTCATGTTATTTCTATTTGCGTTTTGAAAATACCAAACCTTCCTTAACGGAAAACAAAACAAAATAATTTATTTAATTATTTCAAATAATTTTAATCAATTTATTATAATATTATAATTATCTTATAAACTAAATATTTTCATGTTTTTGTACTCTTTAAAATACTTTCATTTAATATGATCTCGTATACTGCATAATAGAAATTAAATGGTCCATATTATAAAACTTATATTCTTGGTAATATTCTAAATAAAATTTGAAATTTATCCAACAGGTTGTAAAAGAAAATATTTTTTATATGACCTATGGGAAAATCAAAATTCCCTTTTAAATTATTCGTATATATACAAGTGGGAATACATATAAATATCTACATGTACATCAGTTAACAATATTTTTTTATGTTTTATATACATATGGTTATAAACCACAACTACAACATTAATACTTATGAACTCAGAAACAACTAATGTACAATTATTGACCTCCCATCAATTTTTGAAAAATTAAAGAAAAAAAAACAAAATGGGGAAAACTTGAAAATTTTCATTACAAATATTTTGAACCATATTATATATTATGTATATATATCATTTTAGATTAGCGTATCCTAATAAGTAATAACAGTTAAAAATTAAATGTTAATGTATAATGATATGTATATACTATATATATATAATAATTTAATTTGGTGTGAATTAAACGATTAATTTTTCCGGTTGTAACAACCAATAAAAATTTTAATTTTTTTTTTCATTTTCAACATTTAAGTTAAAGTAATTCATCAGAACAAGTGCCACCACCAACAGGTAAAATCATTTATTTCTATATACATATGTATATATATATATATATTGAACGTATATATATTTACTTAAGTATTTCATTTTTATCGTGTGGATTTTATTTGCATGGGTTCATGTTTCTAAGTATATTTTAATCATTTATTTGTTATTCGTGAGAATTTACAAACAACTTAAATAATTTATTTAAGACAAGGAAAATTTTTATATTTTCCAAAACAAGGGGTCGAGTTCACTATATTAATATTTAAAGTATACCTTTAATAAAGTAATAATCGTAATAATAATTACCCTTCGGGTGAATTTTTTTTTTTTTTTGTTGTTTTTTAGTCATATTATTTTATTTTAGGATAAAGAAGATTTTGAGTAAAAAGAGTATTAGTGGGAAGTTAATATTAATATTAGATTTTCAATTTGGGTGCAGATTAATTTTATCAACTAAAAATAAAAAAAAAATTTTTGGGAAAAATTCATTTTCTGTTAAGTTTATAGATAGAATTGTTATATTCTTTGTCAAAATAAAAATTTAATTATTTTTTTTTTTATTTTCTTGAGATAAGCTCAGGGTGATTGTGGAAAATACGAAAAACAAGGTAGAATATGAACCAACGGTTTTTGAAAGCTCACATTTCCAAAAGACAATACAAACTGTTTAGAATTGTGACTTGCACAAAAATTTGAAAATTTGAAAAATAAAATTTAAAAAATTTTTTGTAATAAGAAAAATAATGAAAATAAGACTTTTTCTGGAATTTTAAGGGGCTGTAAGTTCGGAACCTTATATAACTAAGAAAAACCTTTAACAAATGTAAAAATATATTACTGGAGCTTTAATTTTTATGTCTTGTCAAAGAAAAATTTGTACAGGTGCTTAAGTTACAGGTACCCAAAAATAGCAAATTTTAAATTTTTCAGCCCTAATAGCTCTTAAAAAGGGATTGATACAAAAACATTTTCTAAGAAAACTTATACTAATTCTAAAAGTTATTTCTTGTCTAAAAATTGCAGGTTCCTATCTAAAGGTGTGCCGGAGTTATGAAAAAAGAAATTTCATGCAAAATGTGGTTTTCACATAACGGTAAATTTAAATAGTAAATTATGAAATATTGCATGATTTTGATATTGCTTTACGGAGATAACAAAATGTTCGGTCTTCTAACGGTTTCATATTGTAACACTATTACGCACATCACTATTATATACATCTGAAAATGGCGCATTTTTACAATTTTGAGTTACGGTCCCTCTGGAACCCTATACAACTAAAAAAAACTTTTAACACACGTAAAAATATATTACTACAATTTTAATTTTTATATCTTGCCGAAGTAAAATGTGCACAGGTGCCTAAGTTACAGGTGTTTAAAAGTAACAAATTTTCTCATAAACGGGGGGTGGTTCAAAAGAATTTTCTGAGCAAACTGAAACTAATTCTAAAAGTTATTTCTGCCGTCAAAATTTCAAGTCCATATTTAAAAGAGTTCGGAAGTTATGAGAGTAGAAAAATCATGCAAAATTTGGTTTTCATATAACGGTAAATACTAAATTAAAAAAAAAGGAATAATTTTAATATTAATTTACAAAGGTAAAAAAAATACGTATCGAATGACGTTTTCACATTGCAAAAATGTTAAGCAGAACATAAGATATACGCAGAGAAAAATAGGGCTTTTTCAAAGTTGTTGGGGCTGTAGCTCCGTAACGGATGGGGCTACATGAAAAAGTTGTTCAACAAAATTAATTTTGTTATGAGACCTACACATGGCTAAACATTTTCTTCTCTATCTTTAACGGTGTAGAAGTTTTGTAAACAAACGGACGAACACAGTGAATAAGCACATTTTTTCCAAATTTTTTTGGAAATGTGCTAAAAAGGATAATTGTGAAAAAGAAAATAGATATAAAATCAGAAATAATGAAAAAACTTTTGTATTTTCCACATAATATTTTGTTTTTTTTGGTACGCTTTTGATGTTTCCATTTTCTGATTTATGTAGATACGCATAGGCACATACATACATTCTTACGAATGAATATTAATACCATATATGAATCCTATATATATACATCTATTCTTTTACAACAAATCCTCTTGAAAAAGTATGGTAAAATTAAAAAGAAAGAAAAATAATAATACTTTTTTATGAGTATGTTATGAATGAGAGAAAATCACTGAGGATTTATATATGTCATCACCCTATTCACATCATCATCATCATCATTATTACTACTAAAGTCAGCTTAACTAATTTCCCTTGAGATTTTTATTTAGAGATTTTCTAAGCAAAGTATTTTCATGTTATTTTCATATTTTTCATACATTGTTTGTTGCTTCTCACATTTTTTGTCATTTAGTTATGAAAACTCTTAATAATGACAATATAAAAATTTTTTTTTTTTACATATAAAGATTTAAGAAGAAGAAGAAGAATAAAAATAATTTTCAATAGAAGATGAGGTATCAATATGTAAGAATTATTATGGAGAGGGTTTTTTTTTTTACATATACATAATATTTTTTTTAATATTTTAGGTTAATTAATTTGGGAAAATCTGGTATATAAATTTTTAATTATTAAAATTAAAAAAAAAATATATACGGGAAGAAAGGTTTTTTTTTTTTGTTAATATTAGAACACAACGAAGCAGTTTGTAATAGTTTCTAAAGTTTTTAAAGGCGAACATTTCAATTACGTTAAAATAATAGAATTGTTTTATAAAAATTTAAATTTTTGTTGAATTTTCAACTTTAAAAATAGAAAAATTCAACTTTAAATATAAGATTTTTAATAAGTTTGTATTTAATATCTAAAAAAAATTGATATGTTATTATATAATAACTAGGGGCCCTGTAGCTGGTGAGTATATTTTACCGTGATATCTAAATTACAAAAAATCCTTTGTGATACTTAATTTCTTGATTCCAAAATTAAACAAAAGAAATCATGATTATAAACAAACATTATATGTATGTTATATGTTAATGTAGATTTTGTAATAGAAAATCGTATCCAAATGTGTACTTGTATTCAAAACTTAGCGGAATGTCATAATACGTAATGTGTGGCTAAAAACTACTAAATTATAATTATAGATTATTATAATCTTTAATCTGATTAATTCCAGCTTATTCTTGTATTTGGTGTAAGAGCCGACTCTTTATCGTAAACGGTAATATCCTAACCAGAGAAAGTGAACTAAAAATGAACAAGACACAGAAATTTGAATGGAGTTCCTCAAGAAACAAAAAATTTCTTAAATGAAAAGTATGCCACATTTAAATAGTTTAATCTTTAATAAAAAAAATATATATATGTATATCAAAAGTAAGCTGCATATCTAATATCATCAGATTTTTTTTTCCTTACAACTCGTATAAGGAGCATAGGGCATTAATTAAGTCATTTATTATGCATATTTGAGTAAGTTTCAGTTTCTAAAATCATTATTTTACTAAGTCGTTGATTACTCGGCTGTATAGCTATTGTACAAGACTATGAGACATAAATATTTCTTTTATTTTATTTCTAAACCATCTATTATCTCTTACAAGAATTTTTATTTTTTATTAATATTTTATTATATATGTATTTTAACAACAGGTCTTAACTATACCATTGACTCTTACTATCATCAGATAAGCAGATAATATATAATCCAATTTTAAATAGATGTAAGTGATTTTCAACATTTTGTACTAATTATAACAAAATATAAACGTATTGAATCGTATTGATTTGTAATTTAGGATAAAAACCTCATGCGATAAAACCTAGTACTGCCTTAATCAAGTAGTATTTGAATATAATTTTAGTGAGATCAATTCTAATAATAATAAGAGTATATTTCGAGCATCTCACTTTGCTTATTTTTTCAGTTTTGTAATGGAGGAAATAAATTTGAAAATTTTCTAATTTAATGAACTCTAAACTTGAATTACTAACTAAATAATAAATTTATTGTTAGAACTTTACAATATTGAAACTTCTTTTTCAATAAGATAAAAATCTATACATAAATTTCAACTTCTTTTTTAATTTCTTAACTTTTAAATTAATTTAATGTTTTTTAAAATAAATAAAAATTTCCTTTAAAATCCACCTTGTTTTACGCCTTCTTAAGTTCAAACTTTTTTTTTTTAATGTAATATAATTATAATATCTATATAGAATATTAAAAAGGGAAACCCCCTTTAAAATCTGTGGGAAAGAATAAAATAAATAACGCATCCTCTTTGCTTCATTGAATTCAAATACATTTTTCTATATCATTCATTGCATGTATCACTTTCTATCTTATTTTTAGTTTTTTTTTTTTTGGTTTGATTGGAAAATTTACGATAACAGAAAGTCTATCGATTTCAACTTCTTAAGAAAAGAGACAATAACCAAAAAAAAAATAAAAAAGATTTTATTTTGGGTTACCCATACATCAAAACTGAAAGAATTTCAATTTAATTTAAAGTTTTATTTTTTGTCGCAGAATCTTATGTAACATTCATGTACACTGGTGTGCAAAATAATATGAATTGAATATTTTAATGAATGATTTTAATGCTTTGAAAAGTGTACGTAAAAGAAAAGAGATTAGAAAAAATCCCCCGCTTAACAAATTACTGAAACATTGATTGTGTAACCAACTTCAAAATCCCTCCTAACTCCGAAATTCGCATATATACTGATATACATACATATACAATAAATTTTCGTATAACCTTGTTTCATACATCTTGCATACATATATCTATATATACATATTCTGGGTAAATTATATACATATTTTATAAATGAAACAACGCCGCAAAATAATGAAATAATTTCTTAAAAAAATGAAATAGCGCTGCAAAGAATGAAATAGCATTGCATAGAAATGAAATAACACCCGAATTTTTGCGTCGTTATTTCATTTTTTGCTGTGTTATTTATCATACAAAATTTTGGGGTTATATATTTTATTTGTTTTTGATGCATTTTTTCACTGCGGCGTTATTTTAAGAATTTAATAAAATATGTTTTATTTGAATTAATTGGTTTTTGGTTTTCTAATTGAGCCTTTAATGTAGGTATGGCAATAGTTATTAAAAAATTTAAAAACTTAATGAAAAACAATAAAATATAAAAAATAAGTTGTAAGATTCATATTTAAAGTTAATAATAAAATAAACACTTGTATACATATTGTTTTGTTTACTAGAGTAATTATTTTTAAATATCACATTTTATATACACATACATTTATTGACACATAAACATATGTATAAATAAAGAAATTGAATTCAAAAAAATAACAAAATAAATGTTTTTATTTTTGTTGTTTCTATTTTTCTTTAAAAAGTCTCAAAGGACTCTTTTAAAGTCTATAAAAATTTATTTGTTAAAAAAAAAAAACATTATAATAGTGAAACCTTTTACATCAGAGTAAATTTTTTTTAAGATTTAATTTTTGTTTTATTTTTTAATGGTTTTAAAGCCCCTCGATGTGATTCACTTTTGATAATGAAATCGTAATATTACCACAACAATAAAAAAAACAAGAGGACTTTGCACTGAATGAAACCATTAAAAACAGCAATATTATATGTTATAAAAGGACATTTATTTGAAAATTACACAAAAAAAAAAAAAAAACAGGAAAAAGCAAAACAGTTGGAAATAGAAAGAGATTATTTTGTTTGATTTGAACGGAAAAGTACGAGGTTCAGTTTATTTATGTAATATTACTTAAAAAAAAAGCAAATGGCACTTTTAATTTCCCGCAACTTAAAATTATGTGCAATTTTTTTTGTTTTTGCCTAAGGGAAGTGGGAATCTTCCAAAGACACCAAGAATTTCCCCTTGGTAGTGTCAGATTCTTACTGACTAAACCCACCTCCCCCTTTAGCCAATATAGTGGGATGAAACACTTACCTGCGAACGCAGTATATTGGCTAGGGAGTAGGGATAGGAAAGGATAGGAAAATGGATACGGAAACATTGAATTGGGAGTGGGACTGTAAGGAAACAATGAATCCGCCTATTATTATTATTTTTGCTAACAGTGACTAAAGCCGTCACAACAGTTACAACATGTAATAGTATATATATTACTACATAAGGTAATTATTGTAGGCAACCCCCACTGTCACTGTAGCGGCTGTTATTATTGGTATTAATATTCTTATTAATATTGTTATTATTATTTTACTACAGAGTCAGCTCCATCAGTGGATTACAAGGTGCAGCAGTATATAACACCTTACTTGCATGATATAACCAAAGATAGCCCCACTGTAGTAGCTATTATTATTATTATAATTATTGTTATATTAATTATACTATTTAATTATTGTACTATTATTATTATTAATTATTATTATTATTATTATTAATATTACTATTATTATTATATTACTATTATTATTATTATTATTTTACCACAGAGTCAGCGCCATCAGTGGATTACAACGTGCAGAAATATATAACACCTTACTTGCATGATATAACCAAAGATGGCTCTACTGTAGCAGCTATTATTATTACTATTACTATTATTGTTATTGTAATTATTGTTATTATTATTATTACTATTATTATTATTATTATTATTATTATTAATATTATTAATGTTATTATTACTACTATTAATTATACGATATACATTATTACGATATAAAAGTACTATATATTTTTTATTTATGACCTGACCGGGTTTTGAACCCAAAACCCTTCGATTGAAAGGTTGACGACTTAACCACTGCGCCATGAGTCAGATCAATTTCAACAAATTGAAAATAATTAGACTAAATTTTCAACCTGACTTACTTACTGAACTAACATTTTCTCTCATATTGAAAGCTATTTAGTTAGAACTGCTTTCTAGTATTAATTATGTTTCGTTATAAAGTTAACTCTCTCTGAGTTTTTTTTTTTGCCAGGATAAGTGAGTGAGAATCGTCGAAATACGTTATAAATCAGCAGAAAAATCACGAAATCAAATCAAATCACGTGTTAACCTATCTATGAAAGTGTTAACCTTCAATGCACTAAATATCACCTCTCTTTTTGATCCTAAAGTAAGTTAAGGAATTTTTAGAAGTTCTGTGCTCTTTGATCGAGGAGAAATTCTGTAAGGAAAAAAATATTGGCGTATAATTATTAGAAGTATGGTGAAAGAAGTTGTTAACATTTTCTTTAAAAATTTTAGAACAACATTATCAATATTTATATCATAAACAAATTTCCATGTATTGATTTTTCCTATCTAGAATTTTAAACTATATGTAGGAATGTGCAACTAAGATTTTCTTTGTTTCTTTTTGACAAACTTTTAGTGGACATTTATTATACATATATAGTATAAATAAAATTTTCTTCATTTTAATAGTAAACTAAAGTGTCCTGAACTTGCATTTAATATTCAAGTAACAATAATTGTTTGTGTTAAAATAATATGCTTTATATTCTTTAAAACACAACAAAAAAAAAAAAAAAATTATAAAAAATATCCTTAATATCCTTTCGACCATTGTCATTTTTGCAAACCATTTGTTTATTCATTGGATTGAAATAAAAAAATTAAAAAAAAAATAATTTTGAAAATGTTTCTCAGCGCATTTAGCTAATTGAAATGATCTTTTTGAAGGGCTTACATTTTTCTTTTTTTGTCATTATTTTAATTTAAAAAATCTACCACTACTATTCTCACCTCCGCACACAACTCCTAGCCTACCCTGACCATTCAATTATATAAAGAATTTTTAAATGTATGACATTAGCTATATGTATCATAGGTTCACTGTATACACATTTCCGTCCAGTCCAGAATTGTTAAGTAGTTATTGTTTAACAGAAAAAGAAAAGTATCCAATATCCTTTTTTGTTAGGTGGAATGTCCTGGCAAGAACCAAAATAAGTATTTTTTTAATAAAAGAAAATGCGTTTGTAAGTTATTTTTTTTTTTTTTTTTTTTTGAGAACGTGAAAAGAAATTGTAAACAATATAGAATGTTCTTAGTATCTCATACTTTTAAGTTTTGTTTTTGTCTTTTTTCTGTATCTTTAAATATTATATAAATTGTTATTTTTTTTAAAGAAATTCCTTTTTATTGGGGGGGATTCTATCGATTGAGTGAGAAAATGAAGATGTCTGTTTAATAAAGAAATTGATATTGGAATTATATACTAAGGGAATTTTTTAAATATTAAAACAACTGTTGAAGCCACTAATAGAATTATTTGACACGTTTAAAAGATTTGTACCAATGCATAATATAGCTACTAAATTCAGATTTATAATGAATGGATACGCGACATTCAGTTTGAGTTCAGTATTTTTTTTTTTTTTAAGGATTATTAGGATTATGTTAAAAATGTGTTAAAACTCTTATTTTATAAACATTGAGATAAGTAAATAAAATGAATTTTAATGTTTTTATGTAGAGAACAAATACAAATACAAAAAAAAAAATGATCGAAAACATAAAAAAAAAAACAATTTTCTAGTAGAGAGTTTATTGCAATGTCTTTAGAGATTAGGACGAGGAAAACATTAATAAAGATTTATATTATGTTCAAAAGATGTATAGTACATAAGTTTATAAACGGATTTTAAGGATTTAAACAAATTGATACAATTTTCAAAAGTCCTTTTTCATCTAAATTCTATCCCTTTTTAGCTTTGAAGATCAAAATATAGACTTAATTCCATAGAGTTTTCTTAAGTATTGATATCTTTTAAAAGAAATAGAATATTGCGTTAAAAATTATTTTAAAAAGTCTGTTTAAGTAAAGTTGGTACAATTTAAAGTTAATTAAATTTAGATTTTATTTTTATTTTTTGTTTTAAAAAAAAAAAAAAAAGGAAATATTATTGTGGATGGTTTTTTTTTACAAAATTACCTGATTAAATTGTTTATTTAAAATTTTTTGTTTTATTTACGCGATAAAAGTTTCGATACTCGAAAGTTTCGATAAAAGTTCGTGGGTGAATGGGAACCATTGATAGAACTTATACAGGAGTGAAACAAGCATGAGTCTTTTATGAGTGTGTGGAACATTAACCCACTAAACAGCACCTCCTTTTTTTGACCAAACAATATGTTAACTGACCTTTAGTACTAATGCACTGGCTTGGTCAAAAGAAGTTGAGCTAGGGAATGAAAATTGATTTTAAATTGGGAAGCATATTTTGAACAAAGTTGTTAATATTCACCTTGAATCTTTGCATATTGTATATATGTAATCATTGCCAGTTCTGAGGGGCACAACATGAGGTAGGACTGTAGGATACCATAAACGAGTTTTTACAAGTTGAATTATGCATCTGGGCATTTGAACTATTTACCTTTAACTTGACCCCTAAGAAGCAAAGTAAACTGAAACACTATATGTACTGTAATTTAATAGTTCAAGAATCTAAATTATTTTTCTAAAAATCTAAGATAACTTTTCTAGAACTATTAAAAACTTTTATTGTAAAAAAAAAAATTAATAGTCTTTGAAAAAAAAAAAAAAACTTAAATTTACGAAATTTCTAAAAAGAATCCTTTAAAAGATTATAAAGAATAAAAAATAAAGAGTAAGGAAGCAAGAAAAAAAAAAAAACAAAAAAAAAAGAGAAAAACAAAACATAAATTTCAATTAAAATTCAACCAAAACCACAAAATGTTTTAAAATTGAATATTTTAGTGCTTCAGTGAATGAATGAATTCTGTTTGGTTGGTGACAACAATCATTCTATGAAAGTAAATTCTACATCCTACTGCTAATGATTAAATTTCATTGTTGTTAGAGAGGAAAAGTGGCTTTTTGATTTAATTTTTCTTTTTGTTTTGTTTTTTTTCTTCTTTTAATTAAATGACAGAGTGTGTAAAAAGAAAAAGAACTGTTTTTTCTAATTAGTATTGAAGTGGAATATAAAAGGAATATATTTTGTAGTGGATTGAGAAAGAAACGTTTAAATTGTTAAAAAAAAAAAATGTTGTATTTTAAAGTAAAAAATCATACAATTTTGAATAAACTTAAAATGATTGAACTTTGTTTGATTAATTTTTTTAGTTAGGTAAATAGTTAAGTTAATGGATATTTTCAGAAAATTTGTTTCTATGTCCTTCGATTTTCAATTAAAAATTTAATTTTTTTATGTTGAAATAAATTATTTCTTAATTCCTTTTCATTAATTTAAAAATTATATGGTTGCTCCATATAGTTTTCGGATTCAAATTAAAATGTTCGTTTTTAGGGAGATCCCCTGATTTTATTATCGTTTTTTCTCTCTTATATTCTATTATATATTCTTATATTCTCTCTTATATTATATATTCTTTCTTATATTCTCTCTCTCTGATATTCTTTAGATTGGGTATTTCCGAGTGGGGTGGGTAGGTCTCTAATAACTTGAAATTTTCGTTACATTAGGAGCATTCGCGTTGGTTTTCGTTTAAAATTATTGAATATTGAAGATAAGATTGACTCTGTTTGATTGACGATATGACGATATGACGATATACTTTTCTATTTCACATTAAGCTATTTAGTGGAGGTATAAGCGATCTTAAGCGATCGAGTGGAGGTATAAGCGATCTCATTTGAACTATATTCATTAACTACTTTTATAATGGTTTTTATATGGTAAATCCAGTTGAAAACTAAATATAAGAAGATTAGACAATTAATACTTTTTAATATAAACTATGTTGTTTGCTTCACTTGATAAAATTCGGTTTTTTTTTGAGTCGAAATATTAATGTATATAATAATTATATTTTTTTCTATTTTATTATAAAATTTAATTAAAAAGATTATGAAATTTTAAATATTATTTGTAACAATTATATATATATGTATGTATACATATATCATATAGAAAAAAAAATGAATTTGCTGAGAGAAGTCCTTTAAGTTCTTTATTGCATTTGATGAACATAGAAAGCTAATAAAAACTTTTAAATAAAAATAGAAAAACAAATAATAACTAAGAATAGAATTGTTATCTTTCAGGTTCATAATCACATCAAAAGATAACATTTAATAAAGAAAACAATTTTTAATATAATTTTTCCCTCTTTTGATGATGTTCTTTTTTTTTTTTAATGTTTATTTAAATGGTGATTTCTTTTCATTAAAATTCAGATAATATCTTTAGTTTTTTTTTTTTATTGGTTATTCAAATGAAGTATTATTATCTTTGCTAATGCAGAATATCAGAGTATCTGATATGAGTATTATGCGAACAATCACGCAGCTCATTTTCTTTTTTTTTTTTTTTGATGACTTCTTATACAGATTGAAAGATAATTTTTTTGTTTTTTTTTTTGTATTTTATTAAAAAAAGGACATTGACAATATACTCTAAATTTTTAACAATAAGGATGTTTGTTTTGTTCATAATTAAAAGGAGATAATAGAAATTATAAATAATTTAACAAAAGCATATTTAAAAAGTTTTGTTTGCATCTTGTTTTTCTTAAAAACTTAACTAAATTGTCCGTTTGTTTATCCAGGATATATTCAACTCTATTTCTAAAGTTAATTATTTTATTTTTTTTGCAGATAATATAGAATTTTACAAAATTTTATAATGTCATCATACTCAGTACAAGAACGTGTAAAAATTGTTCAATTTTATTATGTTTCCGGATGATAAATTTTTTGAACAAACTCATTAAGAGCGATTGAGCACATTTTCATTTAAATGAATATATCAATAAACAGAACTGCCGGGGTCCATTTGGGGTACAGAGAATCCGAGAGCAGTGCATCAGCGACAATTACACGGTGTGGAATTATGGCTGATTTAATTATCGGTTCATATTTTTTCGAAAATGAAACTGAGCATCCAGAAACCGTTTATCTGGCGGTATACCATTGGAAAATTTTGGAAATTTAAAAATTTTTTTACGTCCGGTAGTTCTCAATAATTGTGACATATGATTCCAGCTCATACCGCGAGAGATACAATGGTGATTCTGCGAGAACTTTTCGATGACCGAATAATTTTAAAAAATGCTGATTTTGTGTGGTCACCTCGTTCACCAGATTTGACGGCCCCTAATTTTTTTTTTGTAGGGTTTCTTAAAGGAACAGGTTTACGTCAACAAATCACAAAACATTCACGAAATAAAGCAGAATATTCGCACAGAAATTGCGCAACGTAATACAAAATGTCTTAAAAAGAGCCATTAACTGCCAACAGGAAAATGGAAGCCATTTAAACGATGTCATTTTTCATACTTAGTTTAAAAAAAAATTTAATAATTTATACTTTCATTCTTTCATTTAAAAAAAAATAAAATAAAAAAAATTATAAGCTTTTCAAATCAGTCAGTACAAGTTGACCCACCCAGTAGGTATTTGAAATTTTTATCATCATGTTTTATCTTTTCCTTAGTAATAGGGTGATTGGTGATTTTAATATCAATTGCAAAGTAAAGTTTTATTACGATATCCATGGTAGAAGATCAGTACTCTAGTAACAATAATTATTGTAAAAGTCAAATAAATATCAACACCTAATTGTAAATTATTGTCAAAACCAATTAATACTATCACAAATCTACTGTAGATTTTTTTTTTAATATATGTATATATGTGGAAATAAGGTGGATTTTGTTGGTAGAATTAAGTCTGTTGATAAACACTTGTCCTAACCTAATGTCCTAATCAGCTGACAAATACATTTTTCAAATAGAAATCTACAATTTTGTAATTTTTACTTCTGAATATTTTATTAATATTAATATTCGCAATTTAATAGTATAAATGATATAAATAGTATAATGTTATACTTAAAAAACAAAACATTTTAAAACTAAAGATGATATGCTCATTATAAATGGATTGTAACATTCTTTCACAGTGAATTAAATTTGACAGACGATTCTTTATACGATAATAATTTTAACTTTATTATTTCAATTCAGTTTTCCTATTCTCTTTGATGGTTTTTTTTTTGTTTTTTTTTTTTTGATTTAATTTTTCTATAAATTTTCTGCCCATTTTTTTAAATAATATTCATAACAATCTAATAATGATGTTAAAAAATAAAGTATGAAACAAAAATAAGTCCATATTAATAAAAAAGAAAAAAAAAAAAAGGAAAATATTTAAGGTCCTTGTAATTGATACAGAAATGTATCTTACAGATATTTTAGAATATACACACATTTATATATACATATATATATATGAACAAAAAAGTGATTGTTTCAAGTTTATTTTAAATTATTATTTTTTAAGTATTATAATATAGTCATCAGTTTCCTTTGACAAGAGGAAAAATACCGAACGAATACCTCAAAAATTGGTTTTGATAAAAAATAAAAGGGGAATATTTTAAAGGGAGTTTATATTTTTATTTTTTTTTTTATATTTATGTTCTATTTAATTATGGGATTTAAGATCGAGCGGTTTAGAAGCACGAAATGAATATATTATGGTATATGAGATATATCTTATGAGCAAAAAGAAGGAGGAATACAAAAGACTTAACTTTTTAATGAAGTTTTTTTAATATACAAATTTAGGATTGTTATACGATTATATTATAAATTTAAATATACTTACATACATACCCAGTTTATATCTATATCTATATTATATATACCTATATATACTATAAGTATAACTATGTTTAACATTGATAAGGGCTTATAAGTTTTTAAAAAGTATTAATGACTTTTCTCCGGTATAAAATGATAAATTATGATGGAAAATTGAAATATAAAAAAAAATATAATTTTTGTTTAATGAGAAGACTCAGCTGAAATTCATTTAAAAAATAAAGTAATATAAGTGGAATTAAGATTAAATTTTTTCACTTCTTAAAAAAATAAATTTTTAATAAATTTACCTTAAAAATTGAAAAATTATATTAATTAGGTATATATAAGTAAAATTGTTTATATATTTTTCTATATATATATATATTATTGCCATATAATTAGTAATAATTATTAAAAATCATAAATAAATATAAAATCATAATCAAATCATTTATGATTTAATTAGTATAAATGATTTTTTAATAGAGATTATAAAAAAAATGAGTTTTAATTGATAATTTTTGTTTTATTTTTACAAAATTTTATATTTAACATAAAGATCCTTTCTGTTATGTTTTAATACAATTTAATGTTCTGATTAAAAACAGTAAAAATATTTATAAAACAAAAACAGGTAAATATAAAAAGTATATGAGGCCGAATACTTTACAGTTAAGCTACAGCTGAGTAATCAACGACTTAGTAAAACTAATAATTTCAGAAACTGAAGCTTAGTCGAATATGAACAATAAATGATTTAGTGGATAACTAATAGACCTTATACATAGGATTGAAAAGGACAAAAATAAAATTAAAGCCGATTTCGAACTTTATTATTAATTTTATTACGTAATACTTAAGTTGTTACAAAATACTTATTATAGTTAGAATTTGCAACATGCTGCAAGCTGCGTAGAATGAAATAAACAACCCGTAATGTAATGGTATTTAAGATAAATAATATCGTTATTTTACATTAAAAAAGGAAAAGTTTTAATTATATATTGAATTTGAACATATGGAATTTGATAACAAATAATAATAATGGAAAATGGATAAAAACAATATATTCGATGAAAAATTAAACATTTCTAGCAAATGTCATCTAGTAGCCGAAAATGCATTAGAGTTTAAAAATGGTAAATGATAATAATGGTTTAGTTAAGGTATAAATATGGTACAGAGATAATTTTCTGTATTTTATGGATAAAAAAAATTTTAAATTTTTTGAAAAAAATAATTCGCCAGCTTATATTTAAACTAGCAGAGTACCCGGCGTTGCCCGGAGTATTTTATTGGTTTTATGAAATAAAAATTATTAATTTTTGTTTCTGCGTTAATTTAATTTATAGTTAACTTATTACTATGCATTTACAGATGCTGGTAGTTAATATTCTATTTTTATTACAAAAAATCTTTAAAGGAATCAATAATCTATTGAGTACGCAATTACGGCGAAATGAGTTTTCACAATATATACGTTAATACCTAAACATAAAATCGCATTTCAATTATAAAAGACCATAATGTAATACATTGTTTTTCGTAAGTAATGTCACTTCATGTTTTTGTGAATTATCCTTTTAAGCACATTTTGAAAAATTTGCTATTAGGTTCTCTCTATCCCTGCGTCTGTTTACAAAACTTAAATACTGTTTAATAAGGAGCATGAAATATTAGCTATGCATAGGTCTCTTAAAAGAGTAATGTTGAAGAATAACTATTTTATGTACCCTCACAGCTGGAGATCGTACAACACCGACAGCTGTTCAAATTTTTAAAAACTTCTTTTTAAATACATACATCTCAGGTACTGTTTAACATATTTTCAATATAAAAGATACATGATTGTTTTTTACCTTTATAAATTTACCAGAATTTTTTTAAGTTTACTTTTTCTAATTATGTTTTCAAATTAATTGGCTAAAAATATGTGTAAAAATTGTATATGGATTAGAATGTAAAGTTTTCTGTTCTTTAAATATGTATGTACTCATTTTTGATTAAATGCTGTACAGAAATGTGATATATAGTATTTTTAAATATACGCACGTTATACATACTATATGTACATATGTCAATGATATTTTATGGGAAATATGTTATACACATGCATCTTATAAAGCTAGACCACATGCATTTCTGAATGATGACATGATGACTGTCGTATGTAGGAGATTTATTCTGTTTTTTAACGGCCGAAAATGTTATGTTGTTAAGACTTAAACACAGTATTCTTAAGATACTTAATAAGGTTATTTTAATTACTTTTATATATTAGAAATTTGCATTGAAAGGTTTTTATGAATTATTAAAAACAGTGTAGATAAAAGTAAAGAGTGTTGTAAATACCTTTTTAATAATAATAACAATACCAACAATTGAGCAGAATATTTTTAAAAGGTATTAGTGCGGAAATGGGTTAACGAACGTTAACAAAAATTTGTCATAGGCTTTATTTAGAATCGTAAATTCATCCTGCCAAATTAGACAAAAATTAGAAACAAAATATTTTTTTTGAAAGTCTATCGTGCTGAAATGGGTTAATGTATCACCGCAGAATTAATTAAATGAGCTTCTGTCTTAAAGTGCAGTAATTGTGCCAATGTTCAATTGGTCAAACAGTTTAATCACGACAACAAAAAAATGAAAAACTTCATTGAGGCTTGATGCTGAAATGAGTTAATGCATCGTAACAAAATCAATTCAGTAAGCTTCTGGGGTGAAGAGCTACACTTTTGTAATTTTTCAACTTAATTGGTTAAACCTTTTAAGCGCGACAACAAAGAAATTAAAAAATATCATTGAGCCCTGGTGCCGAAACGGGTTAATGTATTGTAACCAATTCAACTCAGTAAGCTTCTGTGCTAAAGAGTAACAATTTTGCAATTTTTCAACTCAATTGGTCAAAACGTTTAAGCGCGACATTAAAAAAATTAAAATACTTCATTGGGCTCTGGTGCCGAAACGGGTTAACGGATCGTAACCAAGTCAACTGAGTGAGATTCTGGGGTGAAGAACTACACTTTTGAAAATTTACAACTCAATTGGTCAAACCGTTTAAGCGCGACATTTACGTAAATTAAGAAATTTCACTGAGCCCTAGTGCCGAAACGGGTTAATGGATCATAACCAAATTAATCTAGTGAGCTTTTCTGCTAAAGAGCAACAGTTTTGCAAGTTTTCAAATCAATTGATGAAACCGTTTAAGCAGGACAGCAATAAAATTTAATGAACTTTGTTCGGCTCTCGTGCACAAACGGGTTACCGGAACTTTACAAAAATTTGTCTCAGGGTTTTTTTCAGACCATAAAACTGCCATACAAAATTGGACATAAATCGGAAACAAAATTTTTTTTGGAAGCCTGCCGGACCGAACCCGGGTGACATATGGCAACCCAATTTCTTGAGTACATCCCTAAAGGTGAGAAGAACATTTGTGCAAATTTTCAACTCAATCGGTCAAACCGTTTAGGCAGAACAACGAAAAAACCAAAACGCTTTAAAACGCTCTCGGGCCGCAATGGGTTAATGAACCAAAACGCGATATAGCCTATAACTCCTTCCGGGGTCGTAGAAATGTTCCTGCAAAATTTGGTTGCAATCGGACTGGTGGTTTTTACGTGAATCCGTGCCAAACAAACAAACAAACAAACAAACAAACAGAATTTCTTCCTTATATATTAGATGAAAGTGCCCAAAACGGCGACGGTTTTTCTTGACGGAAAATAAAGTTAAATTCTAATTTTGCTCGCGATTTTTTTTTTTTGATTTTAATGACATGAGTTTGAAGATAAATTAGTAAAAAAAAATATTTAAAACCGATGAATCTGAAACCAGTCACGTGTAAATCTTATAAAATTAAAGTTAACAAACGAATTTTTTGTAAGAAACCTTATTACAATAATTCAAACAATTTTTAAAATTCTTTTAATTTTAATATTCGCTTTTATTTTGGTTGCCTAAGTTATCATTTGTTCCTACAGTTATTTTCGTCAGCCGCCAGCACAATTATTCTGTTTCATTTAAAACATTTTTCGACCGTTATGAAATTTCGACTGGTTTCAACTAAAAACCCCATTTTAATAAAGTTTAAGGGGCTTTTGTGCCTTTACTATTATTTAGATAACAGTATTTACAAATTGAAAATTTTTATTTTGTAAAGCAATGTCCTAGTCTAGTATAACAAAAACCAAATATTGGCTGAAAGATTACTTTCATAATCAATAATTTGTTCTGTATGTTTAATGGTGAATTACTATTAATAAATGGATACAGTATGCAAATTGTTTTCTTTACTTTTTTAATTGTGTTAGAAATATGTTCCTTGAAAGTTAGTTTGTCATCCATTGTGGCTCCCAGATATTTAGCTTCAGTATACCAGTTTATTTTTTGAAAGTTTAAAACTAGTTTATTTTTCGGTTTGTAACAGCTTTTTCTTTTGCGGATGAAATATATGGCTTTTCTTTTATCTGCATTAATAAAAATTTTCCATTTGCAGAAATATTTTGATAAGTAGCCAAGTGAGGATTTAAGCTTGTACTCAACAATTTCACTATAGACGTCGTTAGTGTAAATATAAGTATCGTCTGCGAATACCGATATTTCAGAGCTTTCGGAGCAAGAAATGTCGTGGGTATAAATGTTGTAAAGTATGGGCCCTAAAACAGAACAGAACAAAATATATAAAATATATATTAAAAATTATATAATTAAATAATTCATTAATCATAATTTTTTCTTATTTCCACATTTCCAGAAAAATTAAAAAAAAATATATATTTTCTATTAGTTTCACTCTGCCTATCCATCCGTTCGTCTGTTTCGTAACTTCTACACCGTTAAAGATACAGCAATAAATGAATTTTAAGCATTGGTAGGGCTCATACAAAAATTAATCTTGTAGAATTTAGCTTTTTATGTAGCCCCATCCGTTACGGAGCTATGGCCCTTTAAACTTTGAAAAAACCTTATTTTTAAATGTGTATATGTTATTTTTAAATGTGTGGTGTAAACACCTGTAGAAATTTTTTCAAAATAAAAGGCAAAAATTAATACTTCAACTTCATAATTTTACATGTGTTAATGGTTTTTCTTAATAACGTAAAGTTCCCTTAAAATTGATGAAAGTGTCTCTTTATACTTCAAATTTTTTTCTTATTATATTTTCTTATTAAAATTTTCAAATATTGGTGCAAGCCAGAATTTTAAACAGTTTGTATTGTTTTCTTGCAAAATGTAGACCTTTAAAAACTGTTGGTTTACATTTTGCCTTGTTTAAAGTTGAAATCAATGTACATATAAAATTATTTATTTTAAATATTTTTAATTATTGTTTGTTTAGACTAGAAATAAAACACTATACAATATTTTTATTAATTTTAAAAGTTCATATTATTTTTTAATAAACAATTTCAAATGTTTATTTAACATTTCCCTTTTTTTTTTTTCATTTTCATTACTTTATTTTTCATTAATGTGTTTATTTAGTGTGTACATCACTTTAAAACAAAAAAACAAAAAAAAAAACAAAAAGTGTGGCATAGTGCCAAAAACTCTAAAACAAGTTCATTTACAACAAGATTTTTTATCACCCCTTTATTTACTTAAGACCAGTTATTAGATACATAACATTCACACAAATCTATTTTAATAAAAGTATTATTTTTTTTTTTTCTGTTTTAGTTTATATATATTTTCTTTCTTTTCAGGCATAAAATTTTTCGATTTAAACAGGATCAACAAACATCCTGGTAAACACAGTTTTGTTTTGTTTTTCTTTCTTTTCAAAATTTTGTTTACAAAACTTCTTTAATTTTACTTAAATTACATTTACTGTATAACGGTATTTTTTAATAACAGGGACTAAAATAAATTTTAGTCCTTGAAGAAAAAAAAAAAAAAAACACCTAAAAAAAAAATGTGTATCTTTTAAAAATTGAAACTGTTATTTTTGCATCTCATTAAATCTTTTTAAATCTTTATCTTTTATTCTGTGGAGAGCGGTGAGTTTATTAAACAGATATTATATAGTATTTAAAAAAAAACATTATGCAATTACACTAAGGTGCGTAATATTAAATATATACTTTACTAAAATAATGAGTAACAATTATTTTGCTCTAATATTTTAAAGTTTTTTTTTATATATTTTTTATATATTTTATATATATGATGTGTATAGTATTTTTTATGCCATTTATGGTGCATTTATACCCAATAATTAATAGAAAATATTATTTTGATGATATGATTAGTATAACATTTAAAACATGACATTTAAAACATTTTTTATCTGTTCAAATAACAGTAAATTATTATATTTAGGTAATATAAAATTGTTGTTCTTTGATACAAGGTGAATCGACCTACAAGGGACTTTTGCTAATCATTTAAAAGTATAATACAAAAACAAAATCTGTAACAATGCCCAAAAATCTTATTCAATATTTCGGTTATTTTTGGTACAAAAAACAAAATATAAGTATCCGGTACTTCAAGTAGGTTCTTCAAGATCTTTAAAAAAGTAAAAAATCTTGTTAGACATTTTTTTTGGCATATCAGTATTTTTACAAATAAAAAATATACATATATAATGTGTAGAAAGTAATTAACATATTTCACATTATTCGATGATGGATTACAATATGGATAAAGATAAAACAAAAAACTTAACTGTTATTTGGTGGATTTTCTTGTTCAGATTTTTATTTTATAGTGATTATTTGCTTAGCTATTCATATTTTTTCTTTTTTTTTTGCTTAGGGCTGCTTTTTTTCATTTCATACACTTTATAAAATTTCATTTTTTTTTTTTTGTATGAAAAATCAAAAGTTGATTTATATGAAATTTCTATTTTAAATGTTTGTTTTATTGTCCTGAAATGTTAAAAATTTTTCATGTTTTAAAGGGGAAACATATAAATGAATATATGCGTAAAAGTATTTGCAAATATTGAATTGATTTTTAATAAATGGGGTCTGGTTATGGTGAATGAATAATATTTTAGATATTCTAAAATGAAATTTATTACAATAAATAAAAAACAAAAACAATTTAAATGGAGCCTGGAATGAGTAAATGTATTAAAATCCAAAAATACATCGGGAAAATAAATAACAATAGAAATATTTTAAGTATTTGATGGTTTCAAAGAGCTTTAACTTTATTTTGTGGATTTAAATTAAACTTGAGACAAATAAAAAAAAAAAAATTTTTATATTAAATTGTGAATGATATCATATAATGAAAATTATTGTGAATTATGTGAATTTATAATTCATATGAGGTTTTACAGGGAATTAAATGTATTTGTGAATTGTAAAAATTATACATTTATGGTTTCAATTGGATTTTTTCTTTTTTAAAATTTAATTTGTTAATGGAAAATTTTATTGAATTCGTTTTGGTATGAGTTTTGATTTTTCAGACACAATTTTTAACAATACTTTTTACATACCTACAATACTCATGATGATTTCATATAATTGTAACATTATTAAATATCAGAATGTTGTTAGTTAAATTTTCATAGGGACTTAGAAGTACTCTATAGAATGGAACTTTTGGACAAAATTAACAACAAAGTTCTTTAAATTCTTAACGTAATCTCTTTAATTTATTTTATTTTACATTTAATTTTTTTAAAATGGTTTAAGCATATTTAAACAAATTTAAGATGCTTGTACCTACATAAAAACAAAGAGAACAAGAAAATAATACAAAATATAAGCCATACACAAAAATGAGATAGAATAGACTACATATAAAATTTAAGGATGCAAAAAAAAAAAAAAAATAAATAAATAGAAATGCTTTTTCTACTGTATATAAATTTCTCTCTTCAGTATATAATTGATAAATTAATTTTGATCTAAGCACTTTATATTTTCGAAGGATAATTTATATAAATTTACTACATACATATACACTAATGAAAATTCATTTTGATAACATTTTTCGAATTAAAATCAAATTTAATTTTATAAACAAAAGGAGAAACTAAAGAAAGGATTTAATTATTCATAATACGCATATAAAAAAGAGGCAATAAGTTTATGCGCTTTTTAACGATAAATCACTTAGTTAAGCAAATTTATGTTTTTTTCCTAAACAAAAAAAAAAAGCAACATTTTATGTTAATTTTATTTATGTCCTGTTTTGTTTTTTTTTTTTTTTGCTTTTTTTAAAAACTCCCATAATTATGTATTCCATAAAGTGAATAAAAAAAAAAATTGTCCCCTTATATTGAATATAATTTCCCTTTATATTATATTAAAGTTAACTTGAATAGACGTTTAAAAATGAAACTACCTAGTGATTAATTCCATTAACGTAATTATCAAAGATTACTGGCTTTTCATGAAACAAAAATTTTTTTATATAACAACAAAAATATGCATAAAGTAATTGTTATATCTATTCAAAAAAATTGTATATATATACTTATACCATTATATGAAATGATTCCCTTTCTATATTATATTAAATGGATTCATGTCTGATGTAATAAAAATTGTACTGAGCTTCAATTAATGCACTATGCTTTTTTATATCTATAGATAACATGTATTTAAAAATAAAACTATATACAAAAACAATAATGTTGATGACACAATCATTCTGATAATGATAAAATTGATATTGATAATATTGTTTTGATAGATATGTACAATACCATCACAATTTTTTTTTTTTTTTTTTTTATATATATATATGTTCATATTAATACGAGTAGTAAAAAAAATTGAAATAGAGTTGGAACAACAGAATGTTTTATATTGTCTTTGCAGTAAATTTGTTGTCAACCCTTTTAGTGTTATATTCATTATCACTAAAATAAAAAATTGAAAACAAAAACCCAAAAAAAAAAAAAAAACAAAAAGTAATAAACATAACAAAAAAAAATTTTTCCATTGTTTCTTATCCCTTTCATAGAGGATTCATTCGTTTTTTCCTCCTTTTCTGAATCTCAAAACATTTTTTTTTTTCTTTTTTTTTTACTGTTTTTTAATGCAAAACAGGAAATAAAAAGACAGAAAAAAACACAAAACGTTTTATATTCACTCACACACAACACACAATTTGATTTAACATGCTTGCACCCAACTTTATTTTATCCAAAAAATTAATATTAAATGTTTGTATATATATGTATACATATTAAATATATATGTGTATGTATATATGTTCATAATAATATATTTATAAAAAATTTTCCTAACTCACACTGTATATTTTCTTTATATTTCTTTCAATTTTTCAGGTTTTACGCTTTGGTTTATGAATTTCAACATTGCCACTACCATAACCACCTTAAAGAAATATTTTCACCATATCACCCACATCACTGCGTTTATGCTTTTATATACTTTTATTACTGTTGTCAAAGTGAAAACAACAACTATATAATTTTATATTAAGAATTAAGGATGAATCTTTTAAAATGCTTGAAATTCATACAATATGGTATACAAATATAGAATATGAAATTGAATATGAGATGAGGTGAATTTTGTGGTGATACTATTTTGGTATAATAGTAGTGAAATTTATCGTAATCTAACTTAAAAAATCCCTTGAAAAATTTTCATTAATATAAAAGATCCTCATACATATACTAAATGTACCCTTCAAAATCTAGAACAGCATGTGATATTCACAATATCATAAAATTTTAACTAGGCATAAGAGTTATCGATGGCAAAAGAAGGATGAGGAGTAATCAAAGTTCTTCAAATACATATAAAACGATAAGATAATGTACTGACTGACTGACTGTAACTTTTATGAGATTGTTCTGTTTTGGGTATATATAACTGATTTTGTGTGAAGGACGACTACACTATAGGAGAAGGTAACAGAGCGAATCGGTTTGAATTTTCCGTATTGTTATTTTTTTGTTTATTGCAACGGTAGTAATAACTACCGTTAGTGTTATAAAAAATATTCATATTCAGTGTTTTTGTTCTTTTTTTTTTGTTTCTTTTGGCATTATACGCTATATGAAATATAAAATGGAATTTCTTTTGAAATTAGATATATTTAAAAGACTTCAATATATGAATAAATTTTATGAAAAGTGAAAATTAAAAGAAAATTGGGGTGTTTATGAATAACAACAAAGCAAAAAAAAAAAAAAAGAAAAAAAAGACAAAAAAATTAAAAAGAAGGACACAAAATAAAAGAGAATGAAAATTTTATACAATATATAGGTAAGGGGTTTTTTTTTTACTCTAGGTTATTTTTTATGTAGATGATGGTAATTTGTTTTGTGATAATAACAATAAAAAATAATAATAATAACAATATAGATTTAAATACAATTTGTTTTGCTTATTTCATACAGAGAAGAAAATATTTGTATATGAAGTTATAAATGTCTAAAATAACATTTTTAAATAAGTGAATTATAATAAAAATTTAATAAAAAAAAATAAAAAATAAATAAAAACTGAGATTTTTTGCATTTTTAAAATTAACTAAAAAAAAATATGGTTACAATATTAAGTTTGTTGTGTACTTATTGAATAAGTTGAGTTGATTTCAAGGAGGGGAACGGTAATTAGTCTAAAACCATTTAATAGTAATCCATTTGACAAATATTATAATAGAAAAAAATTCCATTTGATGAAATTTTTTTTATATATACAAAAAATTTTCGAAGTTGTTTAAGAAGTCAACGAAATTCCATTTGTATAATAATCGGACATTTTGCATAAAAGGCTAATAATAAAAAGATTTATAGTATAAAGTTTAATAAAAAATATGATGTAATTATACTATTTTCAGTTTTTTATTACATATAGAGTTTGGATACAAATATTGGGTGCCAATAAAATGTCAGGACGAAGAAGAATTAGGTGATGGCAGTTCCTACTATTTTAAGTATTTTCAAGTTGAAGTACTATGTTCCTATAAAAAATAATTAACAGAAAATTCATTAGGAGTTGAGTGGGGAATTTTTATAGGTACAAGATGATTATAATATCAGGGTTTTAATAAATGATCATTATATCCAACACAGTCATAACCAACAACAATAACATCATCTACAAAAAAATTTATACCAAATGTTTCATTAACCAATTGTCTTTTTTGCGGATTAAAAATTTATTAAAAGTCTTTTTTTAGTAGGTGTCACTGTGGACTACCACTGTGTACGGGGTATTTTATTATTTTATTATATGATATGTATGGAAATTAATGGAAATATTAAAAATACGTACTTTTTTCTATATACTTTTTTATATTATTCAAGTCACTTTTAAAATCACAAAAAATAGTTTGAAGAATTTAAAAAATTTGTATTTGATAAAGAACAGCAGAAACTGAAATCTCTCACATACATATATATTTATAAATTTATACGTATATAGTGTAAAGTAAACAATATATATTTATAAGTTTTTTAAATGAATAATAATTTTAGTCTTTTTAACTTTTATCAACATAGGGGCAAAGAGCATCTCTATTAAGTATTTTTGTGATTTGTAAAAGTTTTGAACATACACTCGCTTGGCTGATATCGCAAGGTAAGTTGAAAATTCATTAAGAATTAAATTTAAATGCAATGTATGTTTTCTATTAAAGTCATTAAACATACTTAATCATAATCAATTACTCAGGAAGAAAAAAATTATATTTGAATTCTAGATGTGACACTTTAATAAAAATCAAAACTGGTTTATGTCAAATATGAAACCGAAAACAACAATAGTATACTTTTATTTTAAAAAAATAAACCATTTCTTTAGTAGTTTTCTTGATCATTTTTTATCAGTACTCAAATTAACAATTCTCAAATTTCAAATAAGAATGGCGCTATTAACACAAAATGTACGTTTTATAACACTCCATTGCATGTGTTACGAATACTAGGTAGGTAGGTAAGTTGAGGCTTCAATCCCCACTTAGTTTAGGTTTATTGTGTTACACTAGATTAACTATTGCGAGTTTCTAATAAAGCGTTGTAATTTGATTAAATCCGCCTCCGACAGATCGAAAAGATTCAAGAAGAATTTCCCCAGAATCTTTCTTCGTTTCAGGTTCACACCACAAGCGAAAGATTGGTTTTACTCTTTTTCCTCTTCGTTTTTGCAGCTTCTGAAAAAATCATATGCAACAAGTTGTAGGCTTCTGGCATGTTTGAAAACCGAACATGGTACCGTTAAGATCCCTATTACATTATCGATATTGCATCGTTTTCGTAATAAGAGTCTAGTTGATCGTTTAAGATTTAATGTTGACCAGGTCTGTTTCGTCACAGCGCATATATTAATAGAAAACCACCAGCGGTTTGTGAGTGTACTGGTATGAATACAAACTGTAACAGAAATGATTTATAAAAAAATCCCTGCAGTTTGAAAATGGTTGTAGATCATGTCCTATTCCATGTTGTAAATCATTTCTGATCCGTTAGCTCAATTAAATTAGTTGCCAATGCCAACTGTGAATTGGCTGTGAGACTTGATTTAAATTAAAACCTTTAAAGTTCTATGTGATACTAGCAATTAATCCTTAATATAAAGCTAAAATGTACAATTTTTAAAATCACATTTATTACTATTTAGGAAAATGAAGTGCTTCTGATTTTTATTTGAGAAAATATTTTTGTTTTTTTTTTATTAAAATTGATTTTACTTTTTGACAGCTGCAATTATTTACAGTGTCATAAAAAATCTATAAAATATCATAATTTACATTGTCTCAAGGAACATCCGGTTAAAATATTCATTTCCTTTTATCATAAATTATCTAAATGATCACCAAAATGTCTAGAAGTTTTTCTAATAAAACAAGGATAAAAAGTAGATATTATTTGGATACTATATAGAAAGGATATTAAATATTTGTTTAAAATCATCAATGATTAAAGGACATTCATTTAAAGTTGTTTTTTGTTTATTCATTGAAGTGCTATATTCAATACTGTTATTCTATGTTCATCAATACTAGAGTTTGAACAAAAAATTAAGATAATAAAGTCTTAAAATAAAATATTTTTTTCAGTTGTTTCTTTCTATTTATTTACAAAAAAATATATCTATATGTTTTAATTTAATAAATGAAATTTTAGAGGATCGAATGATCCCTTTCTCTTAATTGTTCAAAAAAAATTTGTCCTGAATCATATATTTATGCATCTATATGCATTTTAATTTGAAATTTTTCGTTTTTAAGTAAGAATGTATGTTACACTTATGATGAACAATTTTTTTTTTTTTTGTATATCCATTCAAATCGATTCATATTTAAATTTAATCCCAAGACGTCTCAAAAAGTATTTATTTTGGGAATTGTAATAGAGAGAGAGAGAGAGAGAGAACTTGTGTAAGTGGATTGAATGTTTCCACTTCAGTTCCTAAATTGAATTGGAAATCACATTTTATTAAATGAATTCCTAATTGATTCATCTATTCCTTTAAATTGTAACCAGTGTCTGGAATTAATTTTCAATCGATTTTATTAAAAGATTTCTATATTTTGATTATATAATTATAATTACATTCATTCATATTTGTTATTTTTGTTTGAAGATTTTTAGAAATTTTAATTTTAATTACATTTTTACTCTATTTAAAATTAAAATGGGAACCAAAATAAACGAAACGATTACTATTTATTTAACGAAATGAAGTTAGCGTTACATAAAAATGACAATTTTACCGGAATATAACTTTAGTAAACATAAAACTTTTCTGTCAATTCAAAATAGCAAAACATTAAACTAATATTTTTCATTTTAATAAAAGCCAAAAGTCATTTAGCATTATTTAGGATTTGTAATAAATAATAAATAATGGATTTATTTGATAATTTTAAAAAGCTATAGCAAATTTAATGGATTCATATCTTTTAGTGTGATAGTGTAAGCGAGAGCGAAACGTTGCGAAATGTTGCTAAATATATGTTGCATCTTTGAAAAAAACAACCATTTGAGCAGCTATTATTTCGTTATTAACCAACTATTTCACAAGCTCTACCCTAGGCTAAACTTTTTTCGATTTTATTCAAGTAGTTTGAATACCATTTCTTTTAACGAACAGAAGTTTATTGTGGTTAATTGTAAAAGTTTACATACTGACAAAATTTGGGCCCTCTTTTGGTTTCGTTTATTTTATTTTGGTTCTCTTTCACTCTTTATCATTGTTTCCATATTTGGGCTTGGGAATATATAGGATAGGGCACCACAAGGTATCTTCATTTAATTATTAGAGACGGTGTTTCAATTTTTAATACTCTACAGATATTTGTTTTAGGGAATGATCTGCTGTAATGAATTATAACACTTAATACATAAATACTATGATAAATTAAGCCTTAATGGAAAAATGATGTTAAATTTTTTTGTGAGGTGACAATCTTTACATTGTCAATTTATATGAGATGACAATCTTCATATGAGCGACGCTGAAATATAAGTTATTGCTAAATCTATGCATTAAACTTGATTTATTCTTGATATTAATTATTGTACGTTATTTAACAAAGTATTTTATTAAATTATTGTGTAGATTTAGAAAAAGTTAATATTAAAATTATATTTGCTTCTATACGTTCATAGCTCTATATGGACAATTTTATTTCATCTTTATCGGAATCACATCCGCATACTACTAACGACTTGACCAACGCGGAGTGAAACACTATATTATGTAAATTAACTTTATTTTAATTTTCCGTTTCCGTTATATATAACGAATCACTGATATAAAATATAATAATCGTTTTATGGGACTGTTTTAAATTTTATGTAAGCTGAAATTTAGGAAAATAAATTAATGTTTACAAAACAAATAAAAATATTTAGGAAACAAGTGCATTGTGGCGAAGTTGACATAGAACATCCCTGATGATACGAATTAATGTAGTTTAGCTATCAAGAAATTCGCTTCACACCAATTTTATTGATGAAATTATGCACTAGCAGTTGATTTCAGATCTTTAAAGCTAACTAATAAAGAAGAAAAAACTCTCTATTGATTATTAGAATTTGCATCTAAAAAAAAAAGGAACAGTCCTGAACGAAATCCAATTTAACACTTTGGGGACCGATTATAAGTATACTCGTTATGATCATTTTTTAAAACAAATACAATTTGTAAACTCAAGTTAAAACTTTAATATAAAAATGATTGCCAATTTTGGAAAAGTTGTTTTGTAAGAGCTACAATATTGCTTGTTTTTGTTTTCTTATTATTTGTAATTAAAAATTTTATCCCAATTCATTAAAAAAGCTTAAAAAATCTTTTCTGGGTTAAAAGAATCGGTTATTGAAAATGTTTTTCAATCAATAGTCTCAGATTCAATATCAAACAATCGCTCAGTTCATATATTCTAATAGTCTATATCATAATAAAAATTAAATAAATAATTCTTGTTTAAGATAAAAAGTGGCGCACAAAAATTATATTTGGCACACATTTCCAAAAGATAATACAAACTGTTTAGAATTGTGACTTGAAACAAAAATTTGAAAATATAAGAAATAAAATTTAAGAAATTTTTTGTTATAAAAAAAAATGTGAAAATAGGAATTTGTCTGGAATTTTGAGGGGCTGTAAGTTCGAAATCCTATATAACTAAGAAAAACCGTTAATACACGCAAAAATATATTACTGAAACTTTAAATTTTATGTCTTGTAGAAAAAAAATTTGTACAGGTGCTTAAGTTACAGGTGCCTTAAAATAGCAAATTTTCAATTTTTCAGCCGTAATAACTCTTTAACAGAGATGGTATGGTAATTTCTAAGGAATACTAATTCTAATATACAACTAAATACAACTAAAAGGAACGTTTAACACATGTAATAAAATGTGTACAGATGCCTAAGTTAGAGGTGTTTAAAAATAGCAAATTTTCAATTTCTGAGTCCTAATAGCTCATAAACAGCAGGTTGTCCAAAAAAAGTTCTGAGCAAACTTACACTAATTCTAAAAGTTCTTTCTGCCTTCAAAATTTCAAGTCCCTATTTGAAAGAGTTCCGGAGTTATGAGGGTAGAAAAATCATGCACAATTTGGTTTTCACATAACGGTAAATTTTTAATCTAAAAAAATTACCTTTCGAATAACATTTTCAGATTGAAAAAATGTTAAGCAGAACATGAAATATACTCAATTAAAAATAGGGCTTTTTCAAAGTTTGAGGGGCTGTAGCTCCATAATGGATGGGGCTCCATGAAAAAGTTATTCCACAAAATTAATTTTTTTATGAGACCTACCCATGGTTAAAATTTTTTTTCTCTATCTTTAACGGTGTAGAAGTGTTGTAAACAGACAGACGGACGGACGGACGGACAAAATGAAACTAAAATTTTTTGGGAATGTGCTAAAAATTCAAAATGTTCAAACATGATTTGCCGAGTTCATTTTGCAAAGTTTTTTAATTAAATTAAAGTCTTGTATAACAGTAAAAAATAGAAAATTAATAATAGTATTCAAATAAAAAAAATTTCAAAGAATTTTATTTTAATTAATTTTTATAAAATAATTATTTAAAAATTTTTAATTAAAAATAAATTTAATTAAATAAATTTACTTTTTTGTTCTGTAATATAAAAAAAAAGTTAATTAAAAAAAAAAACAAAAATTCATATATGTAAAATACGCAGAATTTTCTAATTTAAAATACAATATCAAAGAAAATTACATTTTAAAATGAAATATTTTTCGAAAATAATAATTTTCATCTTGGTAAAACAAAACCATTAAATAAATTTCCAAGATTTTTTCACTTTTTTTTTTTTTATATTTATTAACTCAATTCTATAAAATTAATTTACCATTTACCAAAATAAAAAGAAAAAAATTACATATTAAATATTTTTCCCTGTTAATTTCACTCAATTTACAGGTGGTAACCAATAGTTGCCTTTGTACTTTTTTTTTTTTATTTTATATATTAAAAGAAGAATATTTTTATAAGAATTTGTATAAATAAAAAATATTATATTTGATTTGAGATATTATTCAAATAAAAAAATTTTTTAAAGTACTAATTTTGATTCATTGTGATAAAATTTACGCTTGTGCAACAACTCAATTACCATGCAACAATAATAAACAGATTCTTTTCATCAAAAATCATTTAAAGTGATTCAAAAAAAATTTTTATACCCGTATGAACTATGTTCAAGGGTATAATAAATTTGCCATTACGTTTGTGACACCTTAAAGGAGTCGAGCTAGATATAGTGTCGAAGGTATGGATCGGCTCAGAATCGAATATCGAATTCTGAGTCGATTAAGCCATGTACGTCCGTCCGTCCGTCCGTCCGTCCGTCCGTCCGCACGATAACTCAAAAAATAAAGGAGCTAGGAGGCTGAAATTTTTTTTACGGCACTTTTGCAAAATTGTTAGTTTTGCTATTTAAATCCAACATTTACGGTCGGCGGATTCGAGTAGCTGCCATACAACTTCTATCTTTATATAGAAATAACTCAGTATCTATTCAAGCTAGGTTTCATCAATTTTGCAAATGATGATCAAATTTTATGGCAACCACTTCTGTAAAATTTGGTTGTGTTGGTGCGGCGGGTTCGGGTAGCTGCCATACAACTTCTCCGTTTAAATGCGAATAACTCAGTGTCTATTGAAGCTAGCAACCTGATATTTAGTAACAAGGTGTCGAGTTACAGGCCAACAACTTTTGTAAAATTTGGTTGGTCTAGAGCAGCCGGTTCAGGCTTCTTGCACCTCTTTGAACTTAATAAAGCTAGGCGTGTGAAATCTTGCAAATCATGATCAAATTTTGTGGCAACCACTTCTGTAAAATTTGGTTGTGGTGGTGCGGCGGGTTCGGGTAGCTGCCATACAACTTATCCGTTTAAATGAGAATAACTCAGTGTCTATTGAAGCTAGGAACCTGAAATTTAGTAAAGAGGTGTCGAGTTATAGGTCTACAACTTTTGTAAAATTTGGTTGGTCTAGAGCAGCCGGTTCAGGCTTCTTGCACCTCTTGGAACTTAATGAAGCTAGGCGCAATAGATTCAGGTAGCTGTCATACAACTTCACAATTTACATAAATATATCTCTGTAGTTCGGTACTAAAACATCTGAATGTTTTTAAAAGATGATCAAGTTTTATAGAAACAGGATATATTACGTTCATACGGGTATCCCAGAGTTGACACAGTCTACTCTACTGCACTCTTCCTCGTTTTTATTTTTTTTATTTTCTAAAGTGAATAATTGAAATGTCTTTTTTTTTCTATTTATAATATACATTATTATTATAATATTTAAATATATTGGCAGAAGTGAGTGCTAAAAAAAAACAAAAAAAAAAAATAAAACTTTATATTAGTATAGAATGTGTTTGGAGTAAAAATACTTTTTTTTTTTAAGAGTCGTAGTCACATGTGTTGACACTTTTCTTTGAGAATGTTTTAAATAAAAAAAAAAAAAAAAAAAAAACTGTGAATACTTTTCACAAATTGTTTGATTCAAGTGTTTTTCATTTATATATTAAAAATCATTTTATTTTGATTTTCTTTTGATATTTTCAAACTAACGAAATTTTTTTCTTTTCTAATAAATAGACCCTTTAATTTTTTTAAAGAAAATTGAAGGGAATTGAAATTTTGTTGATTTTTGTTCTCAGTAACTTTTAGAGTTTTCTCTGAGTTTAGTTATGATGATTGAAAAAAATTTTTTTTTTTTGGAATATAAAATATGGTTTTAGTTAAAAAACGATTTTTTCACTTTTTTTTTTTTCTTACTAATGGTTTTTTTTTATATTTTCCTTTTATTTTTTTTGATATAAATTGATGATGTTTTGTTTTTTTTTTAGTTTTTCGTTATTATATTATATGAAACCACTAAGAACAGTTTTAGTTTTTAAAGGCAAAAAAGTGAAAATGAAAGAAATGAAGAAAATAATAAACAAAAAAAAAAAAAAAACACATTTTTCGCATTATTTGGTAATTTTTCAAATATTTTTTTGTTTTTAATGGAATTTGAAAGTAAGTCCATCAATGTTCTTCTATATAAATACATATATTAAGATGATGGTGACATTAGTGAAACCATTAGATCATCGATTAGTATAAAAGTGATTTATTATTATTAGTTTATTTCATTTAAAATTAGTTTGTAATTTTAAAACAAATATTTATAACATATTAAAAGTATAGTTGTAGTACTTATAGTTGTAGTACTGCACTTTTTTCTTCTTTGCTGAGTAACTGTTCAACTGTTCTGTATTATTACTATATGATGGAATTATAGGGAATGTTATCGAGTAAAATGAAGATATTATAAGGATAAAGGAGGTGGAAATAATATGAAGAATATACTCTTTTATAATAGAATTAATTATTAAAACTTATCACATGTAGAATTTCCAAAATTACAATCGGTAGAAATTTATTTGTTTATTTTTTGTTACAATTTTATGTTTCAATTATATACAGGGAGTTCCGCGTTAACTTGCACATAGAGCAGGAGGTGATGGGGAACATCATAATGAACAAAAAATTATATGGGAGTGGGGAGGGGTCTTTTCTGGACTCTTTTCGAGATATGAGGGATTAAAGATGTTTTAGCGACTTTTCATAAAAAAATCTGGAACTTTTTAATGGCTTGCTATAGAAGATAAAAAAAAATACATTTTGTAAAGTAGGTTGTCAGATTTAATTTGTGTGTATGTATTGTGTGTATAATTTGCCGGTATGTATTTAATGTATTAAAAATATTAATTATTGTTTAACAATTAATTGGAATGGTTTTAGTTAAATTAAATCGAATGGTAGCTAAATTAGAACAAGAACCAATCACAAATAATTAATATCTTAACTTAAAGTTTCAATTAAGAATTTGTTTGTATATGACTTTTTGAAACAGTTTAAATTAAAAATTTTCATATTTAATTGGGATTTAAAAATTTGTATCTGGAATATTGGAAAATATTAAAATATAAACATTTTAAATTAGCGATCTAACGGGTCAGACCAATTTTGGACCACTTTTTCGAATAATTCAGGCCTTATTTAATCAATAACATGGGTTATGTTGGCTTCCAAAGCGTCTATTGTTTCTGGTTTATCAGCATAAACAAATGATTTGACATAACCCCAAAGAAAATAACTCAGTGGGGTTTTGTCGCATGATCTTGAAGGCTAATTAATTAGACCATTTCTCGAAATAATGTTATCACCACATCTTTCAATAAATATCAATTGTTGCGGTAGCAGTATAAGGGTAGATACAACCCAAATTTTGAAACAAAAAAACATTGATCATCGATCTGTAACCAGCACCATTCACTGTAACGTTAGGTCCAGTATCGTTTTTAAAGAAATATGGACCGATGACGCCTCCAACGTATAAACCACACCATACGGTGCATTTTTCAGGATGCAATGAAACCTGCTGAATTTCTTGAGGATTGTTTTCTCTCTATATACGGCAATTTTGCTTGTTTACGTAGCCGTTCAACCAAAAATGAGCTTCATCACTAAACACAATTTTTCGTACGTACTCTAAAAAGTACTCTTATAACTTTGGTGAACAGAAAAGTGATTTTGAAAATAAATTTTAACAATTTGTAAACGTTGTTGCGGCGTGAGTCTCTTTCCATGATAATTTCTAATGTTTACTGAAATCAAATAAAAAAAAATTTTGCTTCAATCTTAATTTAAATATGTTTTATTTAAATTTAAAGTTCTATCATTCTAAAAAAAACAAAACAGGTTAGAATTAAACAATTTAGACAGCTTTTTTGTTCTAGTGTTATTTAATCGTACTTTAAATTTTCTGTAATATCGTATCGTCATTAAATTTTCTAAACGTTTAAGTTTCATTCCAATTTTACGGTTTATTCAATATGTTGGTTAAGATTCAACTTTCAAGTTAAATCTTTCTGTTTATTTAAAAAAGACTGTGTTTCTTCTCTGAACATTACACCTAAGTGTATTTTTTTTTTTAACGATCTGTGAATTGTGTTAATATTTTCTGAACGTGATTAAACATTATTTCTTTTCATAAAAAAAATTTTATTTTAATAATTTTAGAATATATATATAAGAAACATTTTATTTTGCTGCTTATATGCATGTTACATTCGATGCAGTCAAGTGTAGTATTATTGTTTTTAATATTATGTGTGTATAAATAATAAAAATATTAAAAATATAAAACTAAAGTTTGTTATTTAAAATTTTATAGTATTAAAACAATTTTATTTAGTTTGACAGTTTTTTTTTAGAAAATAATGAGATATATAATTTTTTGTTTTCAGGTCAGATAGGAAGTCGGAATTCATATATGAAGTTTTTTTTTTTTATGCACCTGCTTGTTTTTACAGATATAGATATATAGATATGGCCCATTGACCATATGCATAAAACTAAGCTTGAACTTAAATATAATTTTTTCAAATTAAAATTAAGCTGGAATTCGTATTTTTGTTTGAAAATTTCATATTTGAGCTCAGGCTCAGTTTTATACATACGAATGAATGACTTTATTGGTCGAAACTGAGCTTAATTGGCTTAAAACTGAGGTTGAACTCAAATATTACTCTTTTAAGTAAAAACTAATTTTTGCTTATATTTTGCAAGGAAAATTGCCAACTAGAACGAGCTATTGCTTAAAGAAGTGAGAGTTGAGTTCAAGCTCAGTTTTATGCATTCCAGCGACTGTGTTATCAACAATTCTATATAATATGAGGTACCCATTTTAAATGCTTTATAGCAACTTTAATATGCTTTTTTTTAATTTTTGAAGAAAAGTCAAAGAATGGAAAATATTAGAGGAGTAGCTTGGATGATCTAGTGGTTAAGCACGTGGTTTATGAACCAAAGGAGTGCAAATTTATACATAGTACAAATATATAACACATGAAATAAACAAAATAAATAATATTTCTGTATAAATTAATAATTTCATATTCGACCTATTAATTGCCTAGTAGCCCATTGTTTAGTAATGTTGCATAATTTTATGTGATTTAATAATAAATAATTTTTTTTTATTTTAGTAATTTTTTGCAAAAACTAAATTAGTTATAAATACTTCAAAAAATTTGTGATTTAAAAATATTCTGTAGCAAAAATCAATATATACATTTTTCATGTATGAAAAATAATCTCCCATAAGTATGCAAAAAATTAATACTTCATTTTGTAATTTTATTATTTTCAAGTATTTTGGGGGGGCTTCGGTAGCCTAGTGTGTAGGCGTGTGGCGTATTAATCGAAGGAGTGTGAGTTCGATCCCTGCACAGGTCGTAAGTGTTTTTTTCTTTACATACCCCCCTTACGACCAAATATAATGTAAATATATAGTATATAATATAAACAAAATAAATAATATTAGTATATAATTTAATAATAGTATAAAAACCTACAATGGCCTTAGTAGCCGATGGTTCAATAATATTGCATTACATTTATGTATGTAATATTAATATAAATAAATAAATAAATAAAGTATTTTGGTACTTTTTACATAATAGGCTAAATTATATAAGTTAGGATAAATAGGCTAGGATAAGTTAAGTTGTTTTTATTTAAACTATAAAAAAAATATTGATTTTTTAACAGATAAAAAAAAAAAAGAAAATAATATTATGTATAAATACTCTAAAGAAAACTATCTTTAAAAAAACCAACATATAAAAATTACCCATTAATTTATTTTAAATGTTATCACATAAAAGAAAAAATGCTGTTTTTCCTAAATTTTTTCTAGGCTACGCTAAATTTAAAATTGTAATTAAAAGGTGTAAATAAAAGGTTTATTAACAAAAAATAAAAAAGAATTTTGATGCTTCGGATTAATTTTTCACATTGCGTATTAATTGATGGTAACGCGTGTTCAAATCCTGAAAGAGATCACAATTATTTTTTAAAAAAAATTACTGAAAAAGTAGTCTTTCTTAAAAAATAATCTTTGAACCCATAATGTTGGTTTGATAATGCTATAGTTTTAATAATATAATGATAATTTTTATTCTAAGAATTAATATAAGAAAACAATGTTGAGTCCTTTTAATTTATCATTTGTAATTAGTGATTATTAATTACTTATTAAATGAATTTAATTCAATTTCATTATAAAAATTATATTGATTCTAAAAATATACCAATTAATTTTATTTTAAAAAGATTTTAAAATAATTAGTGGAAAATTACGTAATATTTTAATTGATAATTATATTGAAAGAACGATTAAGATTTCATAAGTGTTCTTAAATTCAAATTATATTAAGATATAAAATTAAAATATCTTATTTCATAAAAGATTTTTCAATTTCCAAAAATTCTTTTCAAAAAACTTCTTCTTTGTCAGATTAAAAGGAATTTTGTATAAAGATACAACCATAAAATAATATTAAAATATATAAATTAAAACAGAACTTACTTTTAAAATACTTAAAATACTTAAAAAATTTTGTTAATTATTTTTGATAAATTATATTAAAAATTTTATATTGTATTATAGGATAATAGAATAATTTAAAATTTAAATATTATTCAATAAAAATTATAATAATACCAATTAAATAGTTTTTTGTTTATTTATTACACAATTAGCCTTTATAAAAAAAAAAAAAAAGAAGTTAAATATAATTAAAATAATAAATTATTAATTTTAATATCTTATTACTTGGAAATTAATTTAAAAATTTTTTTTTTAATTTTTTTTTCTTAACTTTTTTAAGCTTATTATATTTTTCTTTGTTATAAATTACAAGATATCAAAATAATTCTTTGTACATATTTAAGTACATATATATATGTAGATATACCTATGTAGAAAGTGAATAAAATTATATAAATATTTTATATAATAGATACTTAATTTAAAATTAAGTATCTAGACATTTCCTACGAAATGAAATCTATTTTTTTCATTTTCTATTTTTTTTTTTATTTTTCAAAAATAGAATCCTTAGTAACAGTTTCTAGGATATTCAATGATATTAAATTTTTCCTTTTTTTTTTTTTTATTATTTTATTCTTTTACTTTTTATATTGTTTTAATTTTGTACTATAAATCCTTTCTCATTCAATTTAATATTATGTATTATATATGTATATTGATTTGATTGTAGTAGTGTGCCTCCTCCATTGCAAACCACCTATTTAAAAAACAAAAAAAAAAAAAAAAAATTGAATTCAAAATGGCTGAAAGTGCACCATGTTATGTAAATCATGCAAAATTTTTTTTAGAAATGATAAAAGTTATGAGAAAACAAAAATATAATAAAAATATACACATAATATATATATATATACATATATACACGTATATAAAAAAAAATTTAAATTGAAAAATTATTATTAAATATTATATAAAATAATTTTTTTTTTTTTTTCAGATTTGAATTAAATGACTTATAATTAAAATAAATAAAAAAAAAAAAACAAAAAGAAAAAAGATTGTGTTTCATTTTCTTTTTTTTTTAACATATTCAAATTTCAATACAAAATACCAATACATGCACCTGTTTGAAAGTTTCGAAAAAAAAAAAAAAAAAAAATGTATATATAAAATAACATTGTTGAAGGTTATACAAAATAATAGTTTTTAAAAAAATCATTTACATATATATTTACGATTGCATACATACACGTAAATGTATATAATACGAATTAACTATGTATATATGTATGTATAATTGTAGTACAAAAAATTAATTATAAATTTTTTCAATTTTTTTTTTTTTTTTTTTTTTGTTATTTTGTATTCAAATACAAGGTATAAAATACAAAAATTTAAGTATTTGAGCCCCACCTTTGCAGGGTTTAGATTGGTTGAAACTCCATTGTAAAATAAAAGAAAAAAACAAAATAATACAAAATATTTTTTCATGTATCCAATTTTTTATATATACATATTATATTTTTTAATATTACATATACATACAACAAGTACATATGAATGTGTTGAATTTGAAACATTTAAAATGTTACAGTTGCTAAGAATGTTACCGCTAAATTAGCCTTGTATGTTGTATGTATAAAACAAAAAAAAAAAAAAAAAAAAAAATTCCTTTTTATATTTAATGAATCTGTAGCCAGTTATAGACGTAGAATGATATTGTGGTGAAACATTTTGTGTTATACACATCATATAATGGCAAATATAACAAAAAAAAAATAAAAATAAAAAGAAAAAAAGAAATCAAAATACAAAGTATAATTTCTTTTTTATACATGCGCGTACAATCCAAGGATAAATTTGTAAAAAAGAAAATGAAAAAAAATAAAAAATGAATAAATTGAATATGTTGAGAAATTAAAGATAAAAAACTTAAATTGAAAAAAAAAGAAAAAGAATTGGTTCATGCCAGAGAAGTTAGTAGTAAAATATTTTTGTTTCATTATGAAAAAAGAAAATTTATAAATTTAATATATAAAAGAGTGAAAATTTCACCATTTCGAGAAAGTGTGGTGAAATTATTGGAATTCATTGTGTGTTTAGTGTGGGTTGATGATAGATAATTGAAATATAATGTAGTTTGACATTTAAAAAACTTTTACTTGAGAAATATTAAGGATTTTTTTTAATATTTGTTTTTTTTTTTCTTTATTTCAAAAAAAAAAAATTAAGTTTATTAAGATTATAAGGATTACGTCATATGGGGTTTTTCTATGTTTTCAAGTGAATCTTAATTCTAAATTTTTTTTTTTTGTTTTGTTTTATTTTAATTAAAAATGTTTACGTATATATGCTTTTGCATAATATTTTTATTTTTTAAGTAACAAAAACTAAAAATAAATGTAATTTTAATATTATGCAATAAAAATTTTTGTTTTTTTTTTTTATAAATTATACTTAAGTGTTACGAATACTTAATAACATAGTGATAGGCTCTTTTATAGTAAGTTTCAATAAAATATTAAAGTTCTCAGTTTTTACTGAATGCATTATAAGTAAAGGGTTATATTAAAGTAAAACTATATATAGAATTTTAAGATAATACTTGATAGAATAATTGAAACTGAAAGTTATTGCATACTTAACATTATACTTTCCGAAAATTAATCTTATCTTACATATAATCGAAGTATGAAAAAGATGAAACGCAATTAAAAATACTTTAAGGACGTCTTATCGTATATAAATGGATTTTTACAATGATTTTATTTGAAGTATTTTAGAAAAACCTTGCATTTATTGATTAAAAAAAAAATTTTAATTCATATATTTTAAAAGTGACATAAATTTCTTAAGATATTAAAAGAATATAAATTTTCTTATAAGAAAGTTTGGGATTTAGTGTAACCAAATTACCCATATAATCAATAAATCAATTTAAACTCAAATATTATTATCAGCTGTCATGCATTAATCTTTAAAGAAACTAAAGTACAATATCATTATGTTAATTTACTTGTCTTCTATTGTGCTACAGTACGCTATTAAAGCTTGACTTCCTCAATCATCCTCTTCCAATTTATCCGATCTTAAACAGCAATTTTTCAATTTTGACCTCGGAGCATTAACAAAGCGTCAAGTTCGATTGAATCAATCCATCGCTCTTTCTTCGGCTTATTAGTTTTTTTCTATTTATCTTTCCCTTTCTTTGGGATACAGGAATCTGACATACACTGTATGTGATCGGCCCTTCTGAGGCATTGTAACTTTGTGTATGTTACAACATTGCTGTTGGTATATCTTGATTTTTACTATAAGTTAATTTTATAATATATTTTGAAAATGGTTTTAAGTTTATGTAAATAATTTAACAAGGATTTTTTTTTATAATTTTAAGAACTAAAACAATTAGCAATTATAAAGAAATTTACAAATTAAAGTTTTATTAAATGTAATTTAATAAAAAGTTCTTGTAATGTGATTCTATTATTTCAACAAAATTAAAATTTCAATCTTTTTCTTCATTATCTTCCATTAATAAAAATTTTGACTTAATCAAATACTTATCATTTAAGAAAAAAATATTACTACAAATTTGTAAAAAATCTTACATAACATGAACTTTTGAACTTTTGAGCACAATGAACTGAATGAAAATAAATAAAAAATAATAAACTACATATTTTGAGGAAATAGTAAAATATTTTTATTACAACAATAATTAATTTTTAATATTTTAACTTAATAAAAAATATAATAAAAATTATAAGATAATAAAAATACATAATTTAACCCACACTAAATTTAATTGTTAAAAATACTTATACTCAAATAACAAACATTTGTTTTACCAAGCATGTTCTCTAAATATTGAGCCACCCTAAATTTCCCTTCAATAAACAAAATAATTTTTTGTTTTTCTTCCAAATTATCTGAATCATAATTTTAAAGCTTTTCACCACACTTTTGATTCTTTCATATAATATAATGTAAAATACAACAACAAAAACAAAAAAAAAAAAAACAAATCATTTTTTCAACACAACAAAGCACAAAAAGAGAAAACTGGGCCAACTTAAAACAGTTTTCCTGATCCGTTTAACTGACGATACCATCGATATACAAGAAAATTTTTGTATTTCGACTATTTTAGTCCGTTGTCGTCTAAGTGCGATCTGTTCGGGGAATTCCAATTATATGGTGAAATATTTATTTTAATATTTTGTTGAAAATTTATAAAAAAAAATTTAATTAAAAAAAAAAAAAATTTTAAATTTAACTAATATTAATTATATTTTAATTTATTTATTGGTGAAAAAAAAATCAAAATTAATCATTTCAAAAAAACAAAAAAAGAAAAATTGAGTAGAATATCCTTCAGTAAGGATTAAATAAAGAAAAAAGTGAATTTTTTTTTTCTTTTACTTCTTTCTCTTTTCCTCCCCTCTTTTTAAATGAAAGTGTAGTGAAAAATTGTAGTTCAAAAAAAAGAATAAGAAAAAAGGAAAAAAGAGAAGCAAAAAAAAAAAAGAAAGGAAGAAAGTGAAAAACCTCGTTCTTCGAATACTTTTAAAGTTATGCAAAAAAAACAAAAACAAAAACAAAAAATAAAATCTAACTAATAAACAAAAATATATAAGAGATCAGTTAGTTTGTATGAGTGTATTATTTTATGAATGTGATGTTATGTATGTTTGTATTTTCTATATATATCGTGTGCATATTAAAAATGGAATGTTTTCAAAAATGAAAATCAACGGCCATGTTACATGGATAATTTATATAAGGAATACATGGAACCTACATATGAATCCGTGATTTATTTACACATGTATATTAATTTTTATGTATATTATGTACATGTACAATTTATATTTATATATATATTTTTCTCTAAGTATAAAGTAAAAGTTGTAAACTTAATGAAATGTAGGTTCAATGAAGTAATATAGAAAGAGAAAAAGAATAAAATAAACCTTTTTCTGATTGTTTGTTTTTCTGTTTTTAAATAAGCATAAAATACATGCATAAAATCCCAGATTTGTTTGGTCCTTGTTTAACACAATTAAAAACAAGAAAATAAAAACAAAAAAAACGAATCAGGGACGAAATATTTTAGTTGATATTTTGTTGAAAATTCGATTTTAATCTTTTCTTGTTATTTGTGTTTTTTTTTTTTTTTTTTTTGTTTTTTTTTTGTAGTTTTTCTTCATTTTTAGTTTATAAATTTTATATAAAATATATATTTTATATTTTTATTTATTTTTTTTTTTTATTTTTTTTTCTAAGGTGTATACTGTTTGTATGTCTGCGTGTATAAATGAAAGATACTTTGTTATAATTTAACTTTATTATAAAACAAAAAAAAACAAACAAAAAAAAAGAATATTTTTTTTTTAGACATTTAGGCAACTGAAATTATTAAAATAATTGCATACCGTTTTCAGACAGAGTTAAGCTAACAACTTTGGGGTAACAACTCTGTCTGAATGTTGTTTGCCAAAAACCAATTTTTTTTTTTTAATTTTATTTTATTTTTATAATTAATTTTTTTTATTTTTTTCTTAAATTAAATTTAATTTAAACAATAATTTTTATTAATTTTATTCAAAATAAAATAAAAGAAAAATTATGCTATAAAACTAACGGAAAAAGTAAAATAACAAAAAAAAAAAAAAGAAAAAAGATAGTCATATAAATAAAATATAAAATATCTAAAAATTAATAAAAAAAAAATATATATATATATATATATAAAAAAGAAAATTTTGTTAATATCGGTAATAGTTTTGCTCACGATCATTCAATAGTACCTGAAAAGTAAAATTTAAATATCAAAATAATTAATTTCAATAAATAAAATAAATATAAAAATAAAAATAAGTTCAAGATAAGGTGAGCTATAAAAAATATATATTTAAAAAAAAAAAAATTGTTATTTAAAATGTTATGTTATAAAAAAATATATAATTTTAAAATTAAAATAATTTAGATAATTTGAAAATTAAATTAATTAAAAAAGAAAATAAATTTATTTTAAACAAAAAAAAAAAAAAAATAAATAAATAAATAAAATGAATTCATGTATCTGTTGAACAAAATAAAATAAAATTATATTTAAAATGCACTTTGGATTAAGAGACTTGCAATGTTCCAATATGGCTTTTTAAATGCAGTTTTTATGTGGTAAGTTATTTCTTTTTTATATTTTTATTAAATGTATATTTTCTTTTAATATTTCAATCCAACCAAAATTTTAAGATTTATTTTATAATGCAACATTTTTTTCAATCTTAAATGCTGAAAAAGACCCAAAGAATTTTTGTTAACAATATGTTAACTTCTGTTTTCTCTGATAAAATTACATAAGAAAAAAAATGTAAAATAAATTTTTGAATAAAATGAAGGAATGGGTATATAAGAGGCAAAAATCCGAAAAAAAAGCAAAAACAATCAAATCCATAGAATAGAGATTTAATTGTTATCCGTTGCCACTGCCGTAGAATAGAATCTCCATTCAAATTCCATTCAGAATTAAAAAAAAAAACCAATTAATTGATTAAATTTGATTTGAAGAAGACTTTAAGAATTTATTATAGCTGCTATTAATATTTTATTCAAATTTATTCAAAATATGTCATTTGTTTATTAATTTTTATAATATTAATTACAATATTTGTATTTAAATTCTTTTTTCATTTCAATATTCGTCATATTATTACATTTATGATGATGGTTGCAACAAGTATGGGATTATAATTAAAAAATTTCTTTTTGATTTTTGTAAAATTTAAACCCAGATTGTCTCGGTTGATAGAAATCATAAATAATCACTTGATTTACAAAATTAAATATATTTAATTTAACAAAACAAATCAAACCAACCAACCAACCAAACCAAACTTAACCAAAATAAAATATACATAAATGTTTTTTTACTATTATGTTAAGAAAAATGTTAAATTTGCTTTCTGTACGTTTTGTTAAAGTTTAAATTTAAAATCTGTAATTTTTTTATGTATTTTACATAATTTAAAATATAATTTTTAATTTAGATATATATAGTTTTTTTTTAAATATAAACTACATATTTTAATACTATAGAATAAATTGAAAAAAAAAAAAAAACAATCATTAATTTGCGATCATTCTTTAAAAAAAGATCGTAGTTTTGATCATGAGCCTTTAACTTTGTATTCAATTTAAATAAATTTTTATGAAATAATTAATATTATTAATTTTTTTTTATATTTTTATATTTCAGAAATATTCTGCATAAAATTTTCATAAAAATATTAAAAACAAAACAAAAAGAAAAATCATAGTTCTTCGTATGCCAAATAATTTTCTTTTTAAAATTATAAGAAAAGTAAAACAGTTGAAATCTTTATAAGATTTAAATCCCACATTACACAAATTCATCATAATATATTTAATCGGATTTTAAATTACAAAAGTAAAAATTCAAAAAAGAAAACCAAAAAAAAAAAAAAAATATTAAAAAAAAATTTCTAAACGCACCCATCAGGAATTATTATTTTTATTTTTGTGGTTGTTTGCGAAAGTAAAACCTCCCACTGCCAAAAGGAAAAAAAAAAAAAAAATTTAAAACTTTCTGCATCAAATATTTCATTTCAAAAATATATACATATATATAAATATATAAACATACGTTAATATTTTTAACTTCATTTATTTCTGGAATTTTTCTTTTTTAAAAAAAAAACAACTTCAACTTGTTATAAATAAATATATCTGTCTAAATATTATATTATATAGATATAAATTGAGCGCAATCATCCAAATCAAACAGATTTTTCCTGTTTTGTTATAATTTTTTTTGTTTTGTTTTTTGCAATAAAGCAAAAACTAAAAAAGGTAAAACTAAAAAGCTGTATAACCAATTCAAGAGCATTAAGATCATAATATTTTGAAAATGAAGGGATTAGAAGCGATAAAAGAGCGCGCAGCAGGCGTTTTTGGTGGGTAAGTATCATTTTAAATAAGGACGAAAAAAAAAATATATATCTATATATACCTACTACCTATATAATATATATATATATATATATATATAGAAAGAATAAAATAAAAATTTAATTTAACGGACGACTGGTGTTCACTGATAGCATATTATAATATACTAATCATATAACCATAAATATATATATACATAACTAGGCAGAAATATATATAAATTACCAATATATATATAATATAATGTGTATACAAATTTTGATATTCATAAATAATATTTAAAAAAAAAAAGAAACAAATTTTTAAAGTAAGAAAATATTGTTCTAAACAATATTTTGTGTTTAAAAAAAGATTTATATTCTATATAGTAAAAGTATTAGAGGGTGAAAATAAAAAACAAAAATAAAAAAATTATGATTTTATCTTACTTAGACAAAATTTAATTTTCGGGTCCATTGATTAAAATCCAAAGATAAAAAGGAATACTGACTGGACAAAAATGATTTAATTGGTAAGACAATGAAAAACTGATTACGTTTAAATTATGCCCATGATATTTTTTGAAATTGTTAATGAAAATTTTCGATTATGAGGTGATTTATAAAACAACGAAAAATGTTTATAAGAATGAAACTTAATAACATATTTTTTGATATTTACAAAAAGGTAAATAATTAACAATATTTTAAAAATAATATATTTTTAAATTATGTAACAGCTTCACACACATATTTATGTACCTTAAAAAATCACATTATATTATTAAAATAAACATCAAATGTCATGTATTGTTAGGCCTCGTCCACGCAGAAAGCGGTCGAGCTTTCGTCGATTTTTTTGTCGGTGATTTTTCTGCGGGCGATTTTTTTGGAAGCGAATTGCCATATAATTTTGTGATTTTTATTTAATTTACTAAAAATGTTAGTAAATTTTATTTTTGAAAATAATCGAAGATACAAAATTCAAATTCACTTTATTAATATGGAACAAGCTAATTATTGGGAAGTTCCATCATCTCTATAGGAAAATAAGAGAAAATCCAGAAAATTTTTTCGAATATATGACAATGTCAATAAACCCTTAATAATGTGCATCAGTTTGTGTACATATATTTTTAAGGTATAGTATACAATATAATAAGTACAATAATATAAAAACAAACTATGTGGTTAATATTATTTAAATTAACGTGTGATTTGTTTATATGATCATTTATTGTAATTAAAAAAAATGATATTAACCGATAAACACGCTAATTACCGATAAACACGCTAATTTGAATTAAAAAATGAAATTTTTTTCTTCATTTATCGAAGTTTTGCCGCTCCAAATTTCAAACAATTTTAATTTTAAAAAATATTCCGCTTACCGCAAAAAAAAATCGCCGTTTTATCTCTCTACTGTATCACCACATGTTTGAAAACCAATATGTTTGAAATATTTTTAAAAAAATCCGCCGCCCGCTTTCTGCGTGGACGCCGCCTTAGTTCTTTTTAAATTACAATATCTTTTTAAATACAAAAATTCCTAAATTAAATTGTATAATTGAATATTAGATGCGTTCAGTTAAATAGAGCGCTTTAAATTTAATAAATCACTTTAAACAATTTTTTACTGAACATTTAAATACCGAACGTATGCTTAAATAAATCGTTTTACAGCAAAAACAAACTATGCTTAATCAAGCAGCCACAATATATTTGACGTTTATTTCTTTATTTTATTTTTATTTTGTGTTTTTATAAATTTTCGTGTTTAAGGTTAAAAATTATAATACTAGTTTTAGTTTATTTATAAATTAAAATCATTTAATTTAATAAAATATTAAAAAAAATAAAAAAATGTCATTCATGGAAAATGTCATATTTAAATTTTGCTGAAAAATGTTCAGAAAAATGTTTGCTGGGACAATTTTTTAAACGCTGCAAAATTTGTTATTGTTTCATTCAACTGAACGCAGCCATTAATTTTAAAAAATCCAAAATGATTCGACTAAAGTCTAAAATAGGTAAAAGAGAAAATTTACAAAAGAATCTTTTAATGGCTTAGAATTGATTAAACTTCAGTTAATTGAAAATAAATAAAAAAAACTCAACACTTTCAGAAAATTGTGTTCAAATGCAAAATTAGTTAAAATAGTTGAAATATTCCTATAAAATCATTTTATATAACCTGTATTTCAGTTGTAAAATGTTTATTTGCTTGGTAAAAAAGATAAATTCAAAAATTATAGATTTTGAAATAGTGTTGTGATTTTATTTATACTATATATGTCTTATCATTGGTTCAGTTTAATTTAATATTTCGAAAATTAAACTTTTTTGCTTTCGAAATTCAATGGATGAGTACAGTTATTTTATTTGAATGCTGAGTATAAATTTTTTTATTTTATATTAAATAAATTTTTTAAAAAAAACTAATGTTTAGTTTAATTAAATTATAAATAATAAGTTTATAAATTCTATGTTCAGATATTGTGTCGGTATGATTTTGTACACTGTACCAATTGTTTATTGATTTTTATTAAATATCTATTATATAAAAGCCGTAAACGTTTGCAACAATATTTTCATAGCAAAAACTAATGCTGTACATAACAGAAGAAAAGAATAAAAAAAACTTAAAATTTAAAGGGTTGGGTATGCAATCCCGAAAAAAAATCCAAAAATTAAAATCCCAAAATTACGAAAAACCGAAAATCAAAATCCTAAAATTTCAACATGCCATTGTATGCCTATGCCGGCATAGGCATACAATGGATATAAATATTTCAGAAAAGGGGACTAATCTGATTTTAAATAATGTGATGAATCCAACTATTAATACTTACAGTATGCCTACACATATATACCATTTTCATTAAATTTTCACATTTCGGAAAATAATTAATTTTGAAAACCCCGCTATAAAATTATTGATACCGTGATTTTGAATCCAACTGTAAAATCAATACTGAAGTATCTATTACATAAAAGCCGTAAATGTTTGCAACAATAACATTTTTCATAGCAAAAACTAATACTGCACATAACAGAAAAAAAAGAATAAAAAAACAGTTGAAAATTTATAGGGTTGGGTACGAAATCCCGAATTATTAACCAATATTATTTCTAGATTAGCAGACTGTCGTATGCTACGCTGGTTTCATCTAGTTCATTTATATTTTGAATCATATTTTTTGATTTTATTAATATCTATATAATATTTCAAATATATATGAATGTATATATTTATTAGTTAAAATTTATATATTATAATTATATACATTAAGCACAATAATAAATAAAAATAGTATTTATATACTTTGCAAGTAGAAGTAGTCTCAGTTTACCATTTTATCGACATTATAAAAATAATTTAATATAATATAATTTTATATAATTGCTACTTTTAAATATCTTAAAAAACATATCATTCAATATGACGTAAGAATGAGAAAATGTAACATTTTTTGTAACAAAAGAACAAAAATTCACTGCACGTATACAGCACGTGCTGTCATTGTTAAGCGTAATATACAAAAAGCAAATGACTTTAATGGTTGAATGACTACTCATACTCACACTTTTAATTAATGATAAAAAAGAAAATTATATATTCTCCCCTTAATTATTAAATTTATATTGATACTGTTATTTAAAATTATTTTTCTTATCCAAAAAAACAAAAAAAAAAAAAAACGCTTAAAGTCAATATGTCATCGTCGCAAACAAAAAAAAAAATAAAACGAAATCCATGAATCGTTATGATTTATTATAGAATCAAAAAACAAAACAAAAAATATACTATTTATTTTTTTTTTAAATGTCCTTTTTTTTTTTTTTGTTTTTTTGGTTGTTTATATCGTATACTTTGAAAACAGATTTACCACCCACAAATATGATAAGTTATAAAATCAAAAAGACAAAACATTAAAAACACAGTTATTTATTATTATTTATGATTTTTCATGTTTACAATAATTGTCAGACTCAATCTCTTCTACAATTATTATACTGTATAAGTTGTAGTTAAGGTGGTGACGTTAAAAGAAGACTTGGCATGCACAGCAGCATAACAAAAATTGTAACAACAAAAAAAAAACAAAAACCATAGGGTGCTTCTTCAAAACAACAAATTGTATATTATGTTAATGTTATAACATTTACTACAACTTGTTTAAATTTGAATATTATAAACAAAAAAGAAAAAGATTTCAGACCGGCGGCTATGTTACTGTATACTACGATACCTAGTTTTTTTTTTTTTATATATTTTTATTGAAACGCCTTTTAATCAAATATGACAGAAGCTTTTATCCAGTTTTTAATTTTATAATGGTTTTGTTTTTGTTTTTTGTATTATTGTAAATGGGGGAGGTTTCAGACTTTGTTTAGAAGAATATTTTTTTTAAACGGTAATTAGATTTCCGTTTTATGAACATTTATTGTTCCTCCTCTTGAAAGTGCAAGAATGCTTTCACATTTAATTTTAAAAAATATATGAAAAATTTTGTATACTAATTTTATAAATTTAATATGAAATATTGTTTTAAAAAATTAAATGTACCATTAAATAATAAATGTTTTACTTAAATATCTGTTAAAAAATTATATAAGGTATAAAACAAGTAATAAATTCAAAAAATCAGAGGAACATTAAAGTTAACTTTTAAAGTGGTGAGAAAAATTAATTTATTTTGTTTTTTTATTATAAATAAAAAAAAAATTTCATATTTAGAAAATTTAAAAAATTTATTATATGAGGATCCTATTTAATTTATATTATTCGTTTGTATAACTTGAATCTCTATCTTTTTAGCACATTTTTTTAAAAATGTTTCTTAAAATAGTTTCACTTGGTCCACCCTTTTGTCTGTTTATTAAAGTACTGCATCATTTCAAATGAGGGGCTTCGGGGCCTAGTGGATAAGAGCTGCAAACACAGAGGGAGTGTGGGCTCGAATCCAACATACGTTGAAAGAGTTATTCTCCCTTACGACATTTACAGCCACGCCTGAATAGGAAAGGCTGTAATTTCCTGTTCACATTTATGTGACAGAGAAATGCATTAAGAAAAAAAAAAAAACCCAATGATACAATGAAATTTTAATTATAGACTAACTAATCAACATCGACAGAAATTTTAATTATCGACTAATCAACATCGACAGTTTCGAACATTTTCAACATTTCAAACAACTTTTTGAAGATATTTCTATTTTCAAATATTTACATCCCATAAGTTTCTCTCAAATTTTTCATTCCAAAAATTATTTAAGCTCTATACAATGTCATATTTACAATGTAACGATATTTCACAACATTTTAGTTTTTCCGCAACAGTATTAAATAAAATCTTAAAATTTTTAAAGAAGAAAGGTCTATGAGAATTTGTATCTCAGAAAAAGTTTCTGACCCCGCTCCTGTTTAAGAGCTATGCACAAACTTGTCTTAAATAAAACATGAAAATTAAAGTTCATTTTGAAAATGTGTGGCTTAAAAAATGTTTAGGTTTATATACTGCCTGGTGTAGTTATTTTATTTATTGTAGTTTCGTTTCATTTTAAGTTGCATTTTGTTATTTAAATATCTATATTATTATTTCTTTAGCTATTTATTCGTTTTGGTGTCGTGAGGGAATGTGATGAAGAAATAATTCAACTTTTTCTTTTCAGATGTAGTTACGGTATCTATAATTATAATTTAGTAGTTTTCAGCCACACACTACGTATTATGAATTCCATTTCAAGCTTTGAACATCAGTAACTACATATTTTTTATGATTTTTCTACTATAAAACCTATACGTAATATTAATAATAAAACAACATAAACAACACATTTCATATTTACATTACAGTAGTATGGTACCTACGATAGTCGGTACTGGGTAGTAGTAACAAATCGTACACAACGGAATAACAAAAAAAACACAAAATTATAAGAGACATTCTCACTTACTCTCTTTAAAATTGTGTATTTTTTTTTCCTCTCGAGTCTCGACTCGACTCGACCTCAAAGGCTCAACTATTCTTTGGCTGTGTGTCAGTGTATGATATGCACTTGAACTTATTCATGTATAAAGAAAAAAATTTAAAAAGATAAAAATCATCATTTATCACAATATGTATTGAAATTTTAAATAATGATGAATGATATTGATATGATATTAATAATCAATATGTATCTAAGTATGTACTTATGTATGACCAGCGGACAGAGTCTCTTTAAAATTCAAATATATAATTGTTTTGGTTTTGTACTTTTCTATTAAATTGTTGCATTTATGTATAAATTTTTGTATATTATTTGAAGCGATTAGAAAACTTTTCTAATTGTATTCTTTTTTGAATGCAATTTCTTCTCATATACTTACTTAGATTTTAGTATACAGCAGGTCTTACAACCAAAATTAAATTTGAACAATTTTTTATTTTTAAATATTTTGTATGTCAATTTTATGCAGGGTTACCATTTACAATTGTGGTAATATTTGTATGTTTTTTTCTGTACTGCCCTCTGTACAATCTTAATAAAGGATTGTACGCCAAATATACGGTCTTTTCAGATTTTTAATTTTTTACATTAGGGCAAGGAAAAACGAACAACTGTAATATTGTTACAGACGTGGCTTATAAAAAAATTTAACTGAATTTTGCTTCAAACTTTGTTTGTGCATTTTACGAATATTTTACGGATACCTATTCTGTTTTCCTCACGTACCTTTAAAACATTTATTTAGAACTCGATAAATAAATAGATATAATAGTCCTCACTCACAATACAAAATAATCTAAATGTACGTACACCAACTACAGACCCTTTATACAATTTAATTCTGTTTTGGCGTTATTTTAAAAATAATTTCAGTTAGTGTTTTGACGAAATTGGTTTTCTTTCTGATTTTTTACGGATTGTACTTTTTCCATAAATTCTATTTTTCTAAACTGCAACTATCTATTATATGAATTGGGATTCAACATAGAATTTGACTACACATTAACAGGGGCCCCTAGTATATATTAAATTATAATTGTATTATTTATTTTCCTTACATTATTGTAATATATTTTATATAATATTTTGGGCTTAAAACCGAGACTTTTCGTGTGAAATAATTTTTCTTGCAATTAAAAAACTTGTTAGCTAAACTGGATTTAAATTCCCACTCCTTCGGTTAATAAGCTAATCACCTAGGCCCCAAAATATTTATTTATTTTTACTAATATTACAAATCGCATAAGCTATTGCAATATTACAAAACCATATGCTACGAAGGCTTGACCATCGGCTAATCATTATAGGTCGAATACTATTATTAAATTATACACTTAATATTATTTATATATTATATATTATATTCCCTCGGTTAATAAGCCACGTGCTTAACCACTAGGCCACAGAGGCCCCCATTTTATTCCATTTATTTATATTAATATTACATACATAAATGTAATGCAATATTATTGAACCATCGGCTACTAAGGCCATTATAGGTTTTTATACTATTATTAAATTGTATACTAATATTATTCATTTTGTTTATATTATATACAATATATTTACATTATATTTGGTCGTAAGGGGGGTATGTAAAGAAAAACACTTACGACTTGTGCAGGGATCGAATCCACACTCCTTCGGTTAATACGCCACACGCCTACCCACTAGGATACCGAAGCCCCAAACCGATTCTATTTAAATGCTTAACATAAAATTATATTTGCATACTTTTCGGAGAAGTTCAATTTAATGAACTAATCAATCGGTCTATCAAATAAATGTTCAAATAATAAAGTGTAGAATATCTTTAAAAAAATTCGTATAGATAAAATGTTATATACTTATTACTATTCAGTAGCATCATAACTAATCTTCTTGATTTGTACTTATACTAAAAGATGTTAAAAATCTACTTATATGATGCGCAGTTATTTAAAAATTTAGAAGTCATTAGACTCTCCCAAACTATATGAAATTAAAACCAGAAATTAAATTAGATCAAATAATAAAAATTTTTTTTTTATTATACTTTAACGATTTTGTTAATTTTAAGTTATTATACTACGTATGCATAAATTAGTCAATAAAATATGAAAGTATATATCGTATTTTCTCATATCGATTTAAAAATAACTTTAACTCTATATAAAAAAAAAAAAAAAAAACAAATATTAAGTATTTCACTTGAGTAGAATATAAATGAATTTTATTTTATCTAGTTTTAATTTTTTTTTATAATTTTGTTTTTTTTTTTTTTTTTTAAGGATAAAATAAAATCACCAGACATTGTTCTCAATATAATATTGTCCCTTTCGTTTGTTCATAACTTATTGTGCTTTTTACTCATATGAAATAACTTAAAAGAATGAAAAATCTTGTTGTCTACTATAAAATTGATCCTAAATTTTTACATAACTTTAAGTCTGCGAAAAGTTAGTATAGTAAATAATAAAATTCAAGGATATCATTTTTATTTATATTATACTATATAGTATATATAATATACAATATAATAAATATACTACTACAATTTAACATATATAGAATCAGTTTTTATAATTTTTTCGGTTTGGTTTGGATGAATGGTGACGACGGATATCCACTTGAAACTAAATGAATGTATTGAATATTTCAGAAACAGTTTAATAGAACTTTCACTTCTTTTTTTTTTATTTTTTTTTACTTTTGTTTTTCTTTTTGTATTTTTATCTAATTCAAAATATATTTATATATAGATATTCATTCGACTTCTCTTACATTGTAGGCACACGTAAAGTAAAATTTAAGAGATTTTTTTTTTTTTTTTTTAAAGATTAAGTTTAAATCTTTGAAAGAAAATTTTTTCTTTTTCTTTTTGTAACATCAATTTTTGAAGTTTTCATTCCTGAATTGGTGGCACGCTATTGTTATTTAACATTTAATTATAATTTATAAACGTTTTTCATATTAAGTAGCTTATAAGTGGCTGAAAAACGGTTATATATTATGTATTTTTTTTTTTTTTTTTTGTGAGTAAAATTTTAAATATTCTTTTATAGTCTTCTGGAACAATATGCTTTTCAATTGGGTTGTATGCAATAGACAGCACCCTAAAACCGTGTTTAGAATTTCGAGTATTTTAATTCAATACAATATCATGATAACAAATAAAACAGAAAGAGTTGACAAAATAATAAAAATATCAACAAGTTTCTTGAATAAAATAATTTTTTTTTTTTTTTTGAATTGAAAGTGGTTTAAAAAACGTTAAAATTTTAAAATTTTAAAATTTAATTTCCATTATAAAATTTTGTCTATACATTTCAAATTTCATTTTGGAAAATCATTTTCTCTCATAAATTTTTAAAAATTATTAAAATTTTGTATTCTGAGAAAATAAAATATGATCAGAGGTATTTAAAATGTGATCCAAAATTTAATGAAAAATGAAATTTGAATTTTTTCACATAATGGAAATAAAACAAAAAAAAAAAAAAAATGGATAATGAGAAGAAAAAAATTTAACTACTATTCTTGAAGTATAGTCACTTTTTTTTTTTTTTAATTTAATTAAACTTAAGTTATTTAAGTCTTCCATTAACTTCCAATATATAATATGTATTTGTATATATCTAATATTATTATGTATAGACCATTTCTTATTCTTTGTTTTTTATTACAATATAAACGGAAAAGAAATATATATATATTATATATGTAGAATTATCATACCATTCAAAAGATCACATCATTTAGCATAGAAACGTGCCATTTGTAAAATTTCTGGTATTTATGTTAAGCAAATAACACAAAATAATAAAAAAAAAAAAACAAAAAAATCAACAACAATTAAAATAATAATATTATATAAGAAATGAAATTTGTATTATGTATGCCAAAATATGCTTTTTTCATTTTCTTATGTATATTTACATACACACATTTATATGCCTATACTGGCAAGTGGCATGCATTTATCGTGAAATAATTTGAATTATTTTAAGAATTTTTAAAAACTTTTCTTAAATTTATAAAATACTAAATTAAATATTGTTAAGATTGACATTGAGGTTGTACCAACTTGTATGATATTTGTTTTTTGTGTGTTGGCATTTGTTATTTGATGAGAATTGTTATTTCGTATCTACTTTTTTTTTTTTGACCGGAAATTTAGGTCAGTTTTTGTTATTATTAAACTGAATTATACTGTGAATTATAGATGGGGGGAAATAAAGCCTAGAGCAATAAGACCTAATAGGCCTTATTTCACATTTGAGTTGAGAAATAAGGCCTAATTCGTAAAATTTCGCGGTAGGTCTTATTTCTCATTTCAAAGAGAATTAAAGCCTATAGGCCTTATTTCACTTTAGAAATATTATATTATTATTATATTATTCCAATTACAAATTTGTAGCTAACTGTAAAATCTGAATATTTTTAACAGGTTTCAAACAATTTTCTATATTCTGGTCAGCCCTGTCTTTCGAGCCACCATCTCCGCGCCATTCCTTTCTAGCCACTCTTCGCCTCTCTCTTAGTCGATCCCTTCACAACTCCCTTCACACTTCCCTTGAAGGAATTGGAACTGCTATCTCTGCTACCTCGCCCGTGCACAACAACGCGGGCGCGGGGATAGCAGCCCTTATTCCTTCAAAACAATTTGTTTTTGTTTTTCATAAAAATGTCTAAATTTTCACAAAATTTATTATTATATTTCAGAAAGAACAGTCAAAATTTAATACTTTTGTATGGAAAGCTGAAAAATTATTTTTTTCCCCCATGATTTCAAAAATTCTTTATAATTAGGAGAGATTTTAGAGATGGCTTCAAAATCAGAGTTAAATCAGCTTTTTCCAAATTATTTATAAATATTCTAGAAAAAGCTGTAATCTTGATTTTGTAACCAACTATAAAATCCCTTCTGTTTTAGAGTCCCGCATACTTACGTATATTCATATTTCCGAAAAAGATGCAATCCAGATTTTTTAACCAACTCTAATAACTGAACCAAGTTCGACAAAATTATTACATTAAAAAGTGAAATAAGTTTGAATGTTGAATCTAAATGAAATTTTTTAATTTTTAACTTGTCGAACTTATTTCATATTTAAGAAACACTGACTTACGCACTGACGCACGCACTTACACAGTGAAATGTGCCAAAAAAACAGAAAACATTTTATTACTTAAATAAGCTGCTGAAATATATGAGAATTAAATTATGAAAGAAAAATATTAAAAAATGTTATTATTGGAATAATAAATTACAATTAGGCTTTAATTCCATTATTTTAAAAAAAAAATTAGGCCTTATTTCACTTTGTAATGAGAAATAAAGTCTAAATCGCGAAATTTCACGAATTAGGCTTTCTTTCTCATTCGAAAGTGAAATAAGGCCTATTAGGCTTTATTGCTCTAGGCTTTATTTTCCCCCACCGAATTATACTTACACTTTTATGACAGATTTGAAGACAACTAATATCATCATATTCTCTATACAAACTTAAAAGTCTCTTTAAAAGTCTTTTTAGAATTATGTTTTATGATTCTAATAGTTAATAACAAACCTAAAAATTAATTGAAAATTCTTAGTTTTTAGATCAATAAAATTGAATAAAATTTTTAAAAAATATTTTGAAATCCATTTGATATGATTTTGTTTGTAGTAATAGTATTTTATAGTTATTGCAACACCTGCGTAAAATTTTTTTTTCTTGTAGGTTCGTGGGAATCTTCAAAAAATATAAGGTGGCACAACGTATACCGGATTTTTACTGTTTAAACTACACTTGTCCGCTCTATTAAAACTATTCGAACTGACTAATCAATAATTTTTTACTATCGTTTTCTTTTAGTATAGCTTATGCTATCCCTAAGGAAATGTGTACTTTGCGCTATATTTCAAGTTTTTTAAGTCTTTCTTTCCTATAATAATATGATTCGATATAAGTAGAGCAGATTTTAAATTTATATTCCGTTCTAGAAGAACTTTATATTTTATTGTATATCTCTTTATTTCATCTATAACTTTGAAGATTCCTAAATGCTACGACTATCACATCACGCACATACCAAGCAGTACTTACGATATTGCTTATTGCCTAGAACTTTATTATGAAAAGTTTGAAATTTTTTTTAATAAATGTTTGCTTGGCCTAAATCTCAAAGTTGAATGCAATATAACATGCACATAGGTTTAATTATACGTGATTATAAGATTAACAATTTATATATCGTTAATTTACGCTTACGACCTAGGAACTAATAATTCTCTCTGTACTTAAACATATAAATTAACTCTAGTAGACATCTGAAATTGACAATATTTTTCAAATAAAATATATATGTCATAAAAGTGACAGCAACAAAAATATTTTGAACTAAAAGCTGAAGTTGAATCAACTTTTTTAGAGAGAGAGAGACTTTTGCACTTTTTTGAAAAATGAGAAGTTTAAAATTTCATATAAAAATCATGCTAGGGCATGTTTTATTTGCAACCTTTTACATTTAATCTCTTACTTTAAGTTTAGGTTTCCATATTTCAATTGCGCTTCAAAACAAAATACAAAATTTCTTGTTTTACTCTTCTTTTGCCATTAAGCTTTCAAGAATTAACTATAACATCTCCCACAAGAAATGCTAACAAAATAATTTTTAGGAATGCAAAACACTTAAGATGGGAGTGACAAAAAATTTATTTATTTAATGAAGAAAACTTTTTAATTTTTTTATGTATGATCATTCATTATATTAAAATTCTTCTTGCATAATATAAACTTCAAAATTAGTGTCTTTAAAATTTTTAACGCTTTGCTAAAAATTATCACTGAGATTTAGAGAAATAAAGGGATTTGAAGAGATGCACTGTCATTTAGACATGTTTCATGAATAAAAGTTATTTTGACTTTTCTCTTGTTTATAAATTTTTAATTTCGAGCTGTCGAGCATCATTATGGTCCGTTATGACTGGTGAGTCGTGATCGATATTTTTGTTCTAGCAAAGTAGACCAGATAATCTGAATCTGATCATGCTTTCATATAATAAAAAATACACGATGCACGAGCTCTCAAAAAAATATGAAATGTATGTTGACAGTCGACAGATCATGATTCATGCTTTGCTCTATTCTACAAAAATCCTATAATTATATACCTATATATTTACTTTTATATAATTATACATTATTTTATGTAAATCAACTAGTTTTTGAATTTCAATGACAGAGTATTTAATATAATATTTAATTATGTAGCTGTTTAGGATGTGATTTATAAATAATGAAAATCATAAATTATTTAAGAAGTTAAAAATATAACGATAACTAATATTAAAAAGATTAAAATTTGAAAGTTTTAATTTAATTTAAAAAAAAATAAATTATAATTATAAAAAATATTGAGTAGTTATACTTTGATCTATACAAAAACTTTATTAATTTCATAAAATAAAAAAAGTTTTGTTCTTTAAAAATATTATTTTAATATTGGAAAATACTAAAGTTTTCTTTAAATGAGGTGACTTGTTAATTCAGTTGACATAAAAATTTAAATATTTATTTTGAAGACATTTTTTAATCTATATAGTAATTCAATCAGATAATGATAATTATTAATTGTGTTCTTAAACTTCGAGAGTTTCAAGAATATTAAAAGAAACAACTTGAAAAATCTATGTACGACTTTTTTAGTTTTTAAAATGTCAAATTTTTTTAATTTAAATTTTTTTGTGGCAAGGAAATAATTGAATAATATATAATATATATATATAATTTAGCAATGTATAATAATTATTGTTTTTAAAATTGTATACTGTAATTACAGACCAAAATACCATATGATCTGTATTATCTCACCATATTGCTTGATCTTGTTGACGTTTGTTTAACATGTCATGTTGTAATAAAACTTTTTTTTTTATTTTAATTTTGTATTAACTACTATATATATGTAACTGACATTGATTACAGTTGTAAATACAAGAAAATAATTTAAAAAAAAAATGTTAATCATTGTATTTTAATAAATTGCCTGTAAAACTATTTTAACATGATTAAGTTTCACTATATATTTTTTGCAACTAATAAGAAATTTCTTAATAATAATAAGTTTGTTAATTGTACAAAATTTTATTTAAATTTCATTACGACCACTACATTACATTTTAAAGTTAAATTTAGCTTTTGCTGATATCTATAAATTTTCTTACCTTTAGTTTACTATCCAATCAATGATGTAGTAGTTAAGACACTGACCTTTCAAATAAAAGGCTTGCGTTCAAAATCCGGCTGGGTCATATAGATTAATTAAAAATAATATAGATTTTTCTTATAATATATCTAATAACATAATTAAATTATTTGACCAATGATGCAGTGCGTAAGTCATCGGTTTTTCAGACGAAAGGTCTCGGGTTCAAACCCCCGGTCAGGTCAAAAAATAATATGTAAAATAAAATAAAATAATGTAAGCAAAATATTAAATTTACTTATAATTGAATATTGTACCGAGATAGCTCACATATTAAAGGGAAAATAGTTCATCGGCAGATATTTATATCTGCAAGATATAATATAAAAAAAAAATAATAATAAAACATAATTCTTGTATAAGATAATAGTTGGCGTAGAAACAAAAAAAAAGAGAAACGTTTTATAGTCTTGGACAATAGCTATACAGCCGAGTAATCAACGGCTTAGTGAAATCAATACTGAGTGGATACCTTATGCTCCACTACTAATATCTACTATCTAGTATCTCTTGTTTTAGCTTTTTCTTATTTTATCAAAATCTCATTTACAGAAATCACAATTTTCATTTTAGTTTTTTTTTATTGATGAAGGCTAAGCTAACGCGACAATAATCACTAGACTCCAGGTCCGTACTGTACATTCAAAACTTAGGAGAACCTATTCCACTATAGTTTGTTTTAAGTTTTCTAGATTTATGCCAAGATGATACGACACTGTTGTAAAAAGAAGCTTTGAAAGCTTTTAAGATCCATGCCACAGAGTTCACATAAATTCATCTAAAAAAATGTTCTATCTATATTTTCAATGTTTCATAAATCGGAAAAAACCCAAACAATTGTTTTGCAATTTTTTCTAATTTTGCATAATTTCTGTTTTAGGTGGCAGCTGAAATTCGCTTAACAAATTATCTAATTATAAATATTTGGTACGGATTTTATAACTAAACTCTTATACCCTCAGTAAAGTTTCTTTTGCTTTTATATGTTATCCTTATACAAACACCATATTGTAACATTGTTTTAAAACTTTTATTTTCACGCAGTGTAAATAATGGCCACAACTATTTTTAAACAATTTTTTAAAACCGTGATTTTATTTAATTTTATTATAAGAAAAATACATATAAATCATTTTTGAAAAATAAGATTTTAGAAAAGAATGATTTTAAATTTTAAAGAATAGACTAAGAAATTCAATCAGTCGAAGCATCTTAAAATTTTATATATAATTTTGAACATATTCAAATAACAGACTAAGAAATCTGCTGGAACGGTCATGAATAAGTCCTTTGAGTGTTTTATATTACTGTGTGGTATACTCGTATTGCAGTGTTTTAAATAATAATGTAAAAAAAAATTCCTTCAAATAAATAAACAAAAATAAATTTTAAATTAATAAAAAACACAACATAACCTAAATTAAATAATTTTAAATAAATTATTTGTTAAAGATTTAAACTTAATGTTATTTTGAAAGAAATGAAAAATTTTTCATGTTAAAAAATTTAGAACAAAAATATAATTCTAATCATATTTAAAAGAAGACGAAGCAATGCAAAACAAAAAAAAAAAATAGTTTTTCTTTCAATTTACATAAAAAAAAATTTAAACTTTTTTAACTGCTTATAAAGGGCTTCCTTTCAAAATAATAAAGTTTATGCAAATCTAATTTTTTTCATATTAAATTTTAATATGGGTCTTCTAAAAAGTTTACAGGTCAATCAAAATTTAATATCCATATGGTCTAAAGGTAAATAGAATACGTAAATTCACTTAATTTAGTTATAAAAAAAAAAAAAAAAATTGATTTTGAATATATGGAAAATTAAAAAAAGAAGGTGAACTGAATTGACTTGTATAATATGATCCCAAAGGAAATAAACAATTTATGTTTTCGTCCTTTTCACTTCCTCCTAAACAATTACGAATCATTTATCTCTTCTTTCAATTGTTATACATATATATCATTTGTTATACATACATACAATATAAATTGTAGAACTTGTAAAATTGAATTGAAACCTTATCGATGAATGGGAAAACCTCTCCAACCAATTTTCTATTAACTTACAAATAAAAAAATAAAATAGAAATAAAAATTGTTATGGTAACTTTATAAACGTTTGAAGACGTTTTTTTTTTTTTTTTTTTTTTTTTGATGGAATTCACATCTCAGTTCAGAATTTTTCATTTTACATAGGCACAAAAAAAAGGAAAGCAAGCTTTTATATATAAGTATTTATTATTATGTTTTATTTTAATTTTTTTAGTTGTGTTTATATCAGAATATTTTCTTAAAAAAAAAAAAAAAAAATGTTTACGAGTTTATATCGTTCTTGCAACTCTCCCCAATATTGTAGCAATATCGACTTTTCTATTATAAATTGATTTAAAGCATTATTTCTTTTCTATGGTGATTAATTTAGAAAGAGAAAAAATTGATGATGAGGAATGAAAATCTTGGAAATGTAAATCTTTCTTTTGTAAAGTTTTATTTGTCATAGCAAAAAAACAAAAAAAAAATAAAAAAAAAGTAGTTTGGCGTCCCAAATCTTTTAAAATTTTTTCTTTATTGTATTTTTTTTTTTTGTTGGTTTTCTATGAAAAATACAAGAAAATAAAATTTTTTTGTTTTCGTTGATTTTTCCATGAATCATTGCAAAAATAAAAAATTATCAAAATTAATTTTTGTATAAAAGATTATGATAAATATAAGAATCACGTGTACTATTTTAAAATTATTATTAAATTGAATGTTCAGAGCTTGTGAAACTCTGTTTTTTTTTAACATTGAAATTTATAAGACATCTTAATCAGACTCAATTAATTCGATTACCTTAGCATTATAATAATTACTAGCAATTCCTAGTTTTACTAATATATAATTTTATACACTTATTACAAAAATGTTTGCATACATTTTCACTCATAACTTGAAAAAAACACATTTGTCATTTTTGTTAAAACACATCAATCGTCATACAATATTAGGGGTATTAAACGAAATTTGTGTCTCGATAACAGTTTATTTGATATTTTATGATGAAATCAACTTAAAAAAATATTTTTTTTTCTTTCGTTTTTCAATTCCGACTCCTATAAAGATCACAGGACTTGTAATAAACTGTTTGTTAAATTTGAATATGCTTCAGTTTATTCTAATTACTCTTACTAAATCGTTGATCATTCGGCTTTAACTAGTACATGACTATGAAACACAAATATTTTTATTTGTGCGCCATCTATTATCTTATGCAAGAAACATTTTATTTTCGTTATGATTTTTTTATGTATTATTATATAAAATTGATTATAGGATAGACATATATATAATTATATAGGTATTATAAGGAAAATCTATATTATTTTTTATTAATTTATATGATCCAACTGGGATTTGAATCCGAGGTTTTTCGAATTCAATGTCTTAACCACTATACCATTGACTGAATTCATATAATAATAATTTTTCAAAAGTCAATATTCTTTTTTTAATCTGAGAATGATTTGTCAAATTAAATTTCGTGTTTTTTTTTTTTTTTTGGGATCTGGTGAACAGCATGGATTTTCATGAAAATCTGACATAATTCTACTATCTAACTTATAAAAATAAATTCAATTCATTCTTAACATTTGTCTTTAAAGTATCTGTTTTTAGCTCTTTATCAACATTATTATAATTAGTATCGTTAAAGAAGATATAATTTATGGCTTTTCAAATAAATTTATAGCTATAAATAAATCATTAAAAAACAACTTTTTTTGGTTTTTGGTAATATAATCATCAAAAATCAACAAAAATATAGTGCAATGTTTCATTCACAATTAACTAAATAATAATATAAGGAAAAAATAAAATAATAATAAATAGAAAAAAAATATTATTAGCCATAAATATTATTAGCAAACTGATCCTTTAAAAACTTCAAATCCACCCTTAGTAAATTTTCCAGAAAAAAAAAAAAAAATTAAAGCAATTTAAAAAAAAAAAAAGTTTCCAATTTATTTTATTCTTTTTCTTAAAGATTCTATTGGCGATATAGATGATGTTATATTGTATGTCCTAAAATGATAAGGAAGTCATGGTAAATACTTGAACCAAAAAAAAAAAAAAAATTAAGTGCTTTATTTTATATTAAAGAAATAAAAAAATACAAAAAAAAAAAACAAAAACAAAAATTGGCGCCACGCAAAATAAATCGTTAATTCATCGCGACTACGATGACGACAAGAATACAAGGATTTCGCTAGAATCTAGAACAGATAAAATAAAAAAAAAACACAAAGTTGTCTCAATTTACAAAACAGAAGATGTTTATCCATTTAATACTCATACAAAATTACCCCTCTAATATAAATAAATGTAAAAAAAAAAAATTTTTTTCAAAAGAAATAATAAACTGAATCCTGCAATAAAAAAAAAAAAAACTTGTTTTTCATAAAATGTGAAAGACTCATTATTCAATTTTACTAAACTTATTAAATAATACCATAGTGGTTTTTCGTTTAGAAGAATGTTGAGATTATTTTAATTATATGTATATATGGCTCATATAATTGCTATAAATGATTCCCTGCTTGAATGATTTCCATCATTTAACTTTTTATATATATTTTTAGAATGTGTTTTAATTATTATGGCTTGTATTTATTATTATGTCTGTAACTCAACACGATTTCTCAAATATGGAGTTTATTGAAAATTAGTATTGCCAGAAAATTTAAATTAATGAATTAACTGACTAACTTTAACTTTTAGTTACTCTTAATAATAGTCTGAACTGATGATTTCTAAAATCTGAACAATGTAATTCTAAGTTAGATCTTCGTGATAGTGATATTTTGAATAACAACCACAATTGATTTTAACACATTAAAAATATATGTTAAAATACAACAACAAGTTGTTCAAATGTTCAAATGTTAATATTTAAATACGTTCTCCATCAGATATATAAAGAAATATATTTTCATTTTAAAAAGCGGCCTCGGTGGCCTAGTGGGTAACAGCGTCAGAGCGTAAACACCGAGGGAGTGTGGGTTCGAATCCCACACACATCGTTAGACTTATTCCCCCTTATGACATTTACAGCCACGCCTGAACAGGGAAAGCTGTGTAATTTCCTGTCCACATTTATGTGGCAGAGAAATGCATTAAAAAAAAAAAAATTTTAAAACATAGTTATTTGGTATTTAACATAATGAATTATATTTTTTCCCAAAATCCTATTAATAATAAATAGTAACCAAAATTTTCAGTCAGAAAGTCTTTAAAAATAATCCTATATTGTTTTCGTTGAAAAGAAAAAATAAAACTTGATAATCCAATATTTAAATTCCTTTAAATTATATTAAATTTTGCGGGTGTCAAATACTCGTATATAATTGAATTTTTTTCTTTTCATTTTTCAATTCTTGATTTAGAACAACCAAATATAAGAATAAAGTCTTATTTTTTTTTTATCCGGATATTGTTAAATATTTGAAATGGTTCAAATATTTAACAAATATAAATATTTTTGTTCATTCTTCATTTAATTAAATTTCTATTTATTGACAAATTTTATTGGTTTATCAGTATTTTAAATATAATGCAAATATTTTTATTGAGTTTTTTCTTCAATAAATTAATTTTAAACTGAATATTATGTTTTATAAATTATTTAATAAAGTTTAAATTAAAAAATTAAATATTGGTTCAAGTCTTAGCTAAAATTGAAAGAAATAGCAATTGTGTCAACAAAAAGCAACACTTCAGACGAACATTTGAATAATGATCAAATGCATTTTGAGAAAGGTTGAAGGAGTGCTTTTAGATACTTTGAATCAAGAATAGGCAATATGGTTAAAATAATAAAAGCAAGAAATCGCTGCAATTTTCTGCATTCAAACCATCCCAAAATTTGGGATATGCTGGTGACGTAAATGCAATTAGAAAAAAAAATAGCAAATGCATAAAAAAAAACATAACACTTCAGACTCATATTTGATGACGAGATGCATTTTGAGAAAGGGAGTAATAGAGGCTTAAAATACTTTGAACCAATGATTGGCATTGATATGGTTGAACGAATGAAATCAAGAAATAGTTTCATTCTTAATAAACAAATTTTAAAACGTATGTAATAAACAAATTTTTAGTTCAGTTCAGTCCATTGGAATTGAATTGCTATGAAAAATAGAGCCTAAAAAGTACAGATGAAAACAAGTTCAATATTTTACAGAGAAAATGTATAAGTAAAATTACTGAACCAAGAAGAGAAGTAATGAGAAACAACATTGGATGTTATCGATTTTTAAAAAATGTATCAATAAGTTATGATATCGCAAAAAACCTAAAGTCAACTAAATATATAGCTCCCAAAGAATCAAGAAGTATGGTTAAAGTATTCAATAGGATAAACTAATTAGAAAGGAGGTGAAAAGTTAAATTAATTGACAAACAATTCACAAGATATAATGACATTCGATATTAAAAGGAAGTAGTAGGAAATCGCAAAAAGTGAAGATGCATTTTGAAGTAAATCAAAGCTAAATAAGTACTTTAATGCTACCGAACAGTATTTAAAATATAAATTAGTTCTAAATTTATATATTTAACAGAAAAATTTAAAAAATAAGTTGAAAATTTCATATCGAATTTATATTAAAAAAATAAATTAAAGAGTTAAAGAAAAGTTTAAATGTTTTTATAATAACAAAAACAATGATAAGCATCCATCTAATGGTGTAGTGGTTAAGAGATCTTCCATTTAAAAGGTCTCGAGTTCAAAACTGGCTGGGTCATATATAGCTTATAAGAAAATATTATAGATTTTTCTTGTGATATATAATTAAATAAAAAATAATTATATATATATTGCAATAATATATCATATTGCAATATATGTATAATAAAACGAAAAATGAAATAAATCTTGTATAAGATAATAGATGGAGTAGTAATAAGAAATATTTGCGTTTCATTTGATTAGTCGATGTCTTATGCTTCTTATAGGAGTGAAAAAAAAAAAAATAACCATATATTTTAAATTTAGTGATAATAACTGAAGTTAACATAAAAATTTTTAAAAATTATTTAATCAATCAGTTCAGTTACTTATAATCAAATTCAATTCCTTTAAATCAATCATTTATTTTTACTTTTTTTTTTATTTTTCATTATTTTCATTTTTATTGATTTCATATAACCGTTCTATTAATTTTAATAATATATAGGGTTGTTAAGGTTTGCCCTTTCTTAACTTATTTATATATATAGTTTTTTTTTTCCTTTTGCTACCCTTAGCCCTTAGGGAAGAAATCATCACTTAATAAAATTGAATTTTTTTCTTATTCTTATTGTTGTTTTTATTCTACCGGTTTTTTATTTCACATTTTTATGAATTTGACAATTTTTCGTTTTCTATTCGTTTTCTTTTATTATTACTCTACTTCAAGTGTAGATGGGAATATCCAGATTCTTTCTCATAATACACGTATCGATTCATACAAACAAATACTTCTATTATGTGGACATGATAATTTTGAAGTTAAAAAGAATGTTAGAAATTCAACAGATTACGATATACGTGGTAGAAAACATGCTGTTTAATATACACGTATTTATCATTCATCGTTGTTGTTGTTTTTGTTGTTATTGTTATTTTATCAAATCAACCTTTGGCAATATATTTCATATACATATATAGAAGTAGTTAATATATTGAATTTAATAAATATAATCATAAAATAAAATTACGATATTAATTGAATTGAAAAGAATTGAGAATCCTTAGTATATCCTTATCCTTATGTATAATATTAGGGGTGAAAAGGTGTATTCGATAAACATCATTTTATGACAATTGACAATGATATTCATTGATATCACTCTTGGGAATATTTTCATGCATTTTTTTTTTTTGTTTTTTTTACAGTTTAAGCAATAAATTATTATTCATTTATTTTAATTTGACTCAAAAAATGAATCAAACACATTTTATTTCAGGAAAAAAAGTACCTAATGGGTTTTCTTTTGTAATATTAAATGATATCTATAAATAATAATGTCAATAATAATAATATTAATGTTGTAATAAATATTATTGTTATTATTATTTTGAGGTTAAAAATTATAATTAAAAATAATTGATTCAAAAAAAAATACATATTTCCTCACTTGCACGTAAAATAAATATTTAAATCAGAGTATTTCTAAAAGGTTTTTGTCTTTACTAACTTCAATATAAAATAAATGGTTATGAAAAGTTTTGTTCAAAAATATTTTACTGTTTTTCTTTTGTTAAAAATCAATTTCTTTCTAAAATTTAAATTAATATTTTTTGTTACTGTTATTTTTGTTAAGTAAAAAAAAAATAAATTAACATTAACGTCAAATTTAAATTCATTGTCATAGTCAATTTAATGATAATAAGAATGGTTTGGGCCCTATAGCTCCAACCACCTATCCATAATCAAATATGTAATCTTTTTTTTTTTTTTATAAATGAGTGTTTTTTACTAATCAAAACTTTATTGATTTATTACCGAATAGGGTCTAGGTATTTAATTCAAGGTAAAATTCTGTTACTTTTTAAGCTAAAATTTTACAAGGTAAATTACATATAAACAATTTATTCTGAAATAGGTTCAATGCAAAAAAGGAAAATTGAAATAAGAAACATGGCGAAAACTTGCATTCCACAATTCTAAAAACTACTTTTTATTAAATTTATATTTTCTAAAAATACTGTTAAAAATTAATTAAAGTTTACACAATTCTATACTTAGGCCTTTTCCAAATCTATCGCACTAGCACTTGACACTTGACACTAGACACTTCACACTCTTTTCGTACATGTATTATTCTTTTAGAGCGAACAATTAGTGTAATAGAGAGAACACTAAAAGATTGACAGATAATCAAGTGCGATAATCAATCAGACAATTTAGTGTACTATTTTGGAATGCACTAAACAATTTTCTGAGTTTTTCGGAATTAATTTAGTGCGATTAGCCAGTATTTAGTGCGAAGTGCGTCCGTTTCTGACACGACCTTAATACCTAAATTATTAATCCTAAAAATATGCAAAAACTAAAAAAAAAAAGCACTATGATATGTATTTAGTGTTTACACATACATTACTAACAGAAATACAGTGTTATAAGAATATACATCATACCTTTATCACTTGTCTTCAACAATTTTATCAAATAATATTAATTTTCGAACAATACACTATTAATGTCAATTGTCCTAACGGTAAAAATTTTTACTTTTAAAATTAATATATTGCGAATATAAAGTAGTTCGAAAATTTTTTTTCTGTTCATGATACCTATGACTCAGAATTATTGTTATTAGGAAAACCATTTTTAATAGAGAATTTGTACTTGAAAACAAGCAGTGATATTATTATCTTGAAACTTTTTTTTTTTTATGTATTATTATGCTTTTATAACAAAAAAAGGAAGCTGCAAATATTTTAACGAACGAAATAAAGAAAAAAAATATTGACAATAAATCAAAAAAAAAAAAAAATTAGCAAACGAATTGCGGCGTCTTTTTGTCTCGCCATTAAGTCTGCCATTATTTTTCTTTGTAAAGAGGATTTAGTTTTTTTTTTTATTGATATTTTATATTACGTTTTTTTTTTTTTATATATTATTAGAAAATCTTATAAAACTTTCAATGCTTTTTCCATTTTATATTTTGGGCTGCTTATAATCTTGTTATTGATTTTACTATTGATTTTAGTCTTTTATATAATGATAACCTTAGCTAATAGTAAACTAAATTCTTTTCTTCCTTCCTTAATCATATGTCAAATGCCCTTAATTTTTTGGAATGATGAGCGAAAAAAAAATTTCACATCAATTAAATAAATTCTTTTATCCTGTGAAAAAATTACACACTTTACAAAATTTACAATTTTCAAGCTGAAGTAAAATTAATTACATTATCTTTAAGAACTTTAAGATGTTTTAAAGAGTTAATTAATTCATCATTAAAATTAAATATTTTCTTAATTGTAAAATAATATTTAAATATTAGAAACGATATTTTAAATTCTTTTTATTTTCATAAAAACATTTATTTGTATTAATTTTTTTTTAATTATTTTTTTATTTTTCTGTTTTAATTATTTTCAGCATAAAACCTCAATTTGAAACATTTGAAATATCAAAACCAGGCGGCTATGAAGAAATGTTAGGGAAAGATGGGGCAGTTAATGAATATGGTGAAAGAATTCCAGGATCACCAGATTCTTTTGAAGAAGTTGAACGTCCACCATTACGTAAAATCGATAAATACTGTAAGGCAGAATGTCCATGTTTACCAGCACGTTTTACAATAGCTGTAATGGCATGTTTAGGTTTTATGATATCATTTGGTATGCGTTGTAATATGTCAGCTGCTAAATTAAAATTAGAAGAAAATTTAAATTCAAGTCGTAATGGGGTGAGTTTATATTATATTTAAAGTATACTATTAATGCATAATAACTTTTTGTAATAATACATAGTTAATGATGCTTATTTTCTTTTGTTTTTTTTTTTTATTTCTTTTTCATAATCTTCAATTTTACATAATTCGAACAATTATCTATGTATATGTTTTCCTATGTATAAACAGATTATTATGTATTGATTCCTGGATAATTTGCATTTTGAAAAGTAATAAAAATATATTTAAATGGATTATTAAAACAGAGATCGCTTATTATATCAAACTATTATCATATAAAATAAATCTTAAAGGTTTACATTTTAATATATTAGGTATATAATAATCTTGTATAAAATACTATAATTTAAATAGATTATATAAGCGCGACTTGTCTTTGCAGATTTTACTTTATTTTATATATTTTGTTGGTATATGAACCTGTTCAGAAGAAATAAAAACCTTAATGCTTACTCTTAAAAATTTTAACGGCGATACCTTAAAGATTCCCAGATGATGCAACTTCACTCTTGGAAATTTCTTTTTCCAAACAATCCTCTCAAGATCCTTCCAATTTATTCCTATTGTTCCTCAAATTAAATATAGAAATTTACAAAATTATCTTCAAATCGAGATTCATTTAAATCTTTTATATCATTGATGAAGTCATGCACTTTTTTCTGCAATATTCTTAAAAGTTCTTAAATATTTTCTAGAAATTTAATTAAGAACTTGCGTACATTTGTAAAATTCTATTATTAAATTCAGATATTTATATTGTGGACATATTAGGGCTCATTTTATTGTGATTCTACTGTTTATGACAATAATAAATATTTAACCTTTGTTATATCAGGATTATTTAAGGGGATAAATACAAAAATTCATTCAAAAGCTATAAGAATGTTATTAGTAATGATTATGATTAACAAAAAAAAAAAGGAGTCCACTCAGAGTTGTTCTTTTCAATTGTAAGATGAATAAAAGGATTCTATATTAGATAAATACCACAGTATTACTCTAAATGATACGAATATTACAACATTTTTTCTTCAATTTCACTCGCTTAATGAGTTCGTCACTAATATGGTTAGATAATTATTTAATCAGCTGTAGTTACAAATAGTTTTATAGGTTACTTATTTTTATTTGCAATGCAATCCTTAGAATATAGTATTTACAAAATGATTACCAGCCGAGATATTAACAAAATTCGCAATGCATTTGATTGAAACATATTTTATTGCATCATTGTTTTTGTTTTGAAATCTTTCTTCTGCATTTCTTATCACCTCTATAATTGCGAAGGTATATTAGCGTCGAAAAAAGACGATTAAAGGGTGATAAACCAACTCTTGCGTCGCCTCTCGCGCCACTTTGACATTTATATAGAATACATTAATGTAAATACGGAAAGCTACACAAGAAAAGGCTGCGGAAAGCTACACAAAGACTGCTGCGGAAAGCTACACAAGAAAAGGCGCCATGCAGTAAGACCCTGCGCAGTAATACCCCGCGGACCTTATTTCATATTTAAAGGGAAATAAGATCCCGGGGGTCTTATGCCACATTTAAAGAGAAATAATACCCCGTGGTCTTATTTCTCATTTAATGTGAAATAATGCCCCCGAGCCTTATAGTATATTATACGGAAAGCAGTATATTATAACATCTCTTTTTTTTTTTAATATACTTAAAACTAGAAAATATTAAAATTTTATAGAAAAACAGTATTTTAATTTAATATATTTTTTACATAGGAATGCACTAAAGTAGGATTACTAAACTGACTAAAGATAAGAAAAGGGCAATGTACTTCTTTTCCAAATATAAGTTTGGTAATTCTCTTTTAGTTTTCTTGTTCAATTCGAAATTCGAAATTGAACATTTTTGGTAATGTTTGGATTGATTACTAGACGACGATTACATTAAAACAGTAGAGTATAAATAGAATATAAAAATGCGGTTGACGGTGTACATGGCATATATGAAACAAAAAAAAAATTTAAAGGTAAATGGAACATGATTGATAACGCTGTAAAAAATTTAGATTTGAAAAAAATTACAATACATGATACATTAAACTAAATGTAAAATCTTCATTATTGAATAATAATATTATTGATTGCGAGGAAAGCGAAAGCAGTAGCAATACTGTAACTTTAAATGAATCTAGGTCGAATTTTACTGAAAATGATTCCGGCATTTGTTTTATTACTACGAAAATCCTCGGACAATTTTATTGCAACCCTGTAACCACTGCAATCATCTACACTACATCTATAGTATATGGTTAATTTAAGGCAAAATTCTTTATAAATTATTAAACATTAGATTTGTTATAATATTTGGTTAAATTTTGTTGCTTTTATTAAGAAGAATAAAATATATTTTCATTTTGTTACACAAACAATTGTTTTTTCAGTTTTGTGATGACACATTTTTATTGAAATTTTCAGGGTGCTTATTTCGACTCCTGGAAATTAGTCCTCAGAAAATTGGTCCCCAAAGCTAGTACAAAATTTTGAGGATTGCACAAATTGCACAAAAAGTGTGCGTCGGGCACGTCAAGGCTGGGTGCGATGCGGCGCGGCATGTCTCACCTTTATATATTCCTTTTTCCAGAAGGCTTAACTAAACTTTTAACGGTTTTTGTAAATTTCTGGAAAAGGGAATATATCCCCTTTTCCAGAATGTTTAACCAAACTTTTAACAGTTTTTGTAAATTTCTGGAAAAGGGGTTATATTAAAGGATTACACTAAATTACACTAAAACTAACTTGCTTTTTTGTCCATTCACTGAGGACAAATTGGCATGAGCCGTTATTTATTTAAAATTAATGAAAAAAAATTTTTTGGGAGCTTTATTTTTTAATTATCAATGAGAAATAACACCACACAGTATGAGAAATAAGGGCCCCCCGGGGTGTTATGAGAAATAAGGGCCCCATATTTTGGGGTATTATTTCTCATTGGAATGAGAAATAAAGCCACGGGGTGTTGCTTCTCATTAAAAAAGAAATAAGACCCTTGGGGTCTTATTGCGCAGGGCCTTAATGCTTGGCGCCCAAGAAAGCAGCGCTAGAGTAAATCAACTTTTGTATTTTATATCGCGTTGACAATCAATTTTTTTCTTTTTTGGTTTTTTATATTGGTTGTTGATTGTCATTAACAATTTAATTTTCGTACTGTTTACATACAGAATTTAAATTTGTTTGAAAAAGCAACGCTAATATTTGTTAATCATTTTATTTAAAAAAAAAGTGCCACAAAAAAAGATGCACGAGGCAAAGTATTATACATATTTTCCGTCATTTGTAGTAAAATAAGGATCTTATCTCTTTTTACTATACATATTTGGTTACAAAATACCTTATTTTATCTATTGTTGATTGTATTTCCTTTAAATAGCCAATTTATCTTTTAGAGCTTATATTTGAACCTACATTTATTATTAGTTTTCATAACGCAGTATTGTGTTAAATAACTTTGGAAATTTTATACTGATTATCAAATATTAAAAATGATGTACACTTAATATAATACAAGTATATAAATATATGTATATTCTTATATAATATAATAAATTTTTTATATAAAAATCTAAAATAAATGAAATCCTTTCAATTCTAAAATGAAATGCTGAAAAAGTACAAATTTTATGTATGCAAAATAGAAAGAATTTCAGACTTCTTTCTTTAAATGAATTATACTTTTTTTTTGTTTTTTTTATGTAAAACTTTTTATCCTTGACATAATATTTTTTATTTTTTTTTTTTTTTTTGTTATTTTTTAAATATTTTACTTTATTTTTCACTGTTCAGTTCAGTTTTTTATATAACATTTAATTGTTGGATTTTTTTCAAAAGAATTTTGTACAAAAATCAACGACTACAAGGATAATATATTAATATAATACCATCATTATAAATAGTAGTTATGTAAAAATATGTATGTATGTATATGTGTTTGTACCCTAAATTGTAATAAAATCCATTAAGATATTTGCAACAATAACATTTTTTTTTTTTCTTTTTACAAAATACAATAAAGCAATACTGCAGTATTATAAGTCATATTTTAAAATTAGAAATTTTATAACAATCATTAATGATGCCTTAAAGGAATTTTGTGTTGTAAACAAAAAAAAATTTCAACTTCAACTTGATTTAAAATTGATTTTTTTATTTTTGATTTTCTTTTTGAAATTTTTGTTTTTCTATTCATATTTTTTTACACTTTTATAATGCAATATTTAAAATGTAATGAATGATATAATTTGTCAGTTGTTGTTGTTGTATTTATTTTATTATAGAAATTTATTCATGTAATTTGACACTTACTCTTTTAAAAGAAATTCTTACTTTTTAGCACTTTTCTAAAAACAAATTAAAAAAAAAATGTGCTTATTAATTTCACTCTGTCCATTCGTCTGTTTACAAAACTACACGGTTAAAGATAAAGCGATAGATCTCATAAAAAAATTAATATTGTAGTATGAGTTTTTCATATAGCCCCATCCATTACAGAACTACAGCCCCTCAAATTTTGAAAAAGCCTTATTTTTTAATGTGTAAATCTTATGTTCTGGCTTAACATTTTTTCAATTTAAAAACCCTATTCGACAATATTTTGTTTTACCTTTCAATATCAAAATTATAGAAATTTTTTAAATTTAGTATTTAAATTTACCGTTATGTGAAAACTAAATTTTGAAAGATTTTTTCTTTTTTCATAACTCCGACACACTTTTAAATATTAAAATTTTAAATTTTGAGATTAGAAAGAGAGAGCTATTATAGAGGGTTCAAAAATTGAAAATTTTTATTTTTAAACACCTGTACAAATTTTTTCAAAATAAAAGGCAAAAATTACGGATTCAATTTTATAATTTTACATCTATTAATGGTTGTTCTTAATTATGTATAGTTCTCTTCAAATTGAAGAAAGTGTCTTTTTATTTTTAACACTTTTTCTTCTTATATGAAATTCTTAGAAAATTTTTTAATTTTTTGTACAAGTTACAGTTCTAAACAGTTTGTATTGTTTTTCGGAAATGTGCGCTTTTAAAAACCTTTTGTTTTCATTATCCCTTGTTTATTTTAATTTTAACCCAAAATTATTTCAATATTTAAAATTTGTAATTAGTAATTAATTTTTAACTTTAAAATGATTTAGAACTTTGTATATTTTCCTTGTAAATTTAGTATGAAGAAACTATATCATAAGAGATCTATAAGAGATATAGAAATCGATATCGAAATTAAAATTTGACATCTAGCTTTTTTTATGAATTTTCATGTTTTAATAAGTGTAATTTAAAATATAACTTTTCCTGAAACAATTGAATTTAAAACTGAGAAACGTATAAGTTCATTTTTATTATAAAAGTTAATGTTGACAAAAATAAAGTATCTTCAAGAGTTTGTTCAAATGAATTTCATGATCCATACATACTAAAATCTTTATACTTCTATTTGTTAACAATACAACTGCAATGTGTATGTCTAGTGTGATTCTCATACTATGAACTGCATAGTTCAACAATAGAGGCAATTCAGAGAAGAATAGACACAATTCAGAGGCTTATTCAGATTTACTTAAAGTTTTTTGTCCTGGTTGGAATTTAAGCATAAATTTTAATTCATCAGGTTACTGATCTAATATTTATCATAGAATTTAGAGAAGGCAATATAAATTCGTTGTCAATTCTAGATAAATTTCACATTACCAAACATTTTTTGGTTCAAGTTTTCTAAGCTTTTCGCTCCTTCGTAAATTGACATATATGATATGATATATGATCCAGTGAACAGAATAATAAAGTTAGGTAATAAATATCAACATAATAATAATCGGCAACTCACAATACACAAAATTATGGCTTGTTGAAAGACTAAAGTACATACTTTTTCTATAATTAATGCATATAACATACTACCATCATTAGTCCAATTTAAAAGAATAGGAGTTAGAAGTTTTTACATCTTCTATTTAATTACAAGAATTTTAATTTTCAGTACATTATCTTTTAATTTTTTATATTTCTTTGTTAATAAGTTTAAGATTTGTACCACAGTTGTACCATATGACAAAATATTTTTTAAATTTTAATTATATATTGTATATATGTTATGTTTTAAAGTCATGGTTTAATTTAAATTTATTTTGTATTCTTTTAAATTTTTTTAGAGTTTATTTTTTAATTGGACAGCAGCTACAGAAAGTCATGTTGATTCGTCATTCTTTTGGGGTTATCTTATTACACAAATTCCAGGTGGTTTTATTGCATCGAAATTTGCAGCTAATAAAATTTTTGGTTTAGCCATAGTATCATCAGCTAGTCTTCATTTATTAGTACCTGTTACAATGAAATTATTAAAAGGTCATGTTGTTATATTTGTTCGAGTCCTGCAAGGTATTTTTGAGGTAAATATAATATAATTTTTAAAAGTTTTTTTTTTTACTAAATAAATATTAAAATAAATTAAATTTAATAAGAAAATCGAAAATAAAAAAAAAATATGTAATCATAAGTGTATAAAAATTATTTGAAAAAAAAAAATTAATCGAAAATAAATTGTAAAGCTGAAAATACGTATTTAATATTATCTGCTTAAAGGATTGAATGGTTATACTCGTATTTTCTAGTATTAAATGAATGATTTGAATGAAAATTTTTTTTTTTTGTTTCCTTTATTTGGGTTTTTGTTTTCAATAGCTCCATATGAGCTTTATAATCATATATGCGATGTATATATGTATATATGAATAGATTTTGTATTGAAAAAGAGATCAAAAATCATTCAAGCAAAAGAATAAAATAAATAAAAGAATATTATCTAATCCTTCGAAATCCTTTTTTTGAAACACTGATTTAAAAGAGTATTACATATTATTGTATAAAATAACAAAAAAAAAATATATATATATATATTTTTTTTTCTATCGCCAAATGATGAAAAGATGAAAAACTAAATATTTTCTTTAAATGTACATGTATGATATATGCGTGTATGGAACGTCCCTTGTATCTTCTAAAATACATTATAGAAGTAGGGTTGATCTATGAAGACAAACAAAAGATTTTTTTTTTATTTTTGCATTAAAATAAAATAAAATAAAAAAAAACTATGAGATAAAATGATGGGTTGTATTATATAATATTTTTTATTTCGTTTTATTTTATTTGTTTTTTTTTTTTTTGGCGATTGACGTGATGTATCAAAGTTTGAATGATTTCAAGCAATTTTAATAGTCTATAAAAATAACTTTTAAAAATTTGATTTGTTAAAAAGATAAAAATTCCCCCTTACAATTTTTTTTTACCAATATATGTTATTTTTTTCTTTTGATTTAATTTTTATTTTTTTTCTCTTTAAAACTATTTCAACACTAACTTAGGGTGTAACATACCCAGCCTGTCATGGTATTTGGAGATTTTGGGCTCCACCGTTAGAACGTTCCAGATTAGCAACATTAGCATTCAGTGGTTCCTATGCTGGTGTTGTAGTTGGTCTTCCACTATCAGGATTGTTAGCGCAAAATTTTAGTTATGGTGCACCATTTTATATATATGGTGTCTTTGGAATTACATGGTAAAAATAAAAAATTAGAATTAAAAATAAAAATTAAAACAAAATTTATTTTGTTTTATTTCAATTTTATTTTGAACAAAAAAAAAAAAAAAAAGGTACGGATTTTGGATTTGGTTATGTTTTGAAAATCCCCGAAAACATCCAACAATTAGTATACCAGAATTAAAATATATTGAAAAATCATTAGGTGAAGTATCAACACATACAACAATGCCATCATTAAAAACAACACCATGGCGTGAAATGATGCGTTCAATGCCAGTATATGCAATTATTGTTGCAAATTTCTGTCGTTCATGGAATTTTTATTTACTTGTTTTATATCAAAGTTCATTTTTAAATCATAAATTCGATTATAAAGTTGAAGAAGCTGGTTTTCTTGGTTCTATACCACATTTAGTAATGACAATTATTGTGCCTTTTGGTGGTATGTTAGCTGATTATTTACGTAAAAATAATATATTAACAACAACAACTGTCAGAAAATTATTTAATTGTGGTGGTTTTGGTATGGAAGGATTATTTTTCTTAGTAGTGGCACATGCATCAACATCGGTAAGAACAAATTATAGAGTTTAGATCAAAAAAATTTTTAATTTTTATATTTTAGGCAGGTGCAATTGTAGCACTTACATTTGGTGTAGCATTCAGTGGATTTGCTATCTCAGGTTATAATGTAAATCATTTAGATATTGCTCCAAGATATGCTAGTATCTTAATGGGTTTATCAAATGGTATTGGAACATTTGCTGGTGTTATTGTACCATATGTTTTAGATTCTCTTATTGAATCAGATGTACGTTTTAAATATAATTTAATATAATTATTATATTATCAATAATATACATATATAAATTATTTTTTTACAGAAAAAAGGTTGTTGGACTACAGTTTTTACAATAGCAGCAACAGTTCATTTAATAGGTTGTACATTTTATGGTATATTTGCTAGTGGAGAACTTCAACCATGGGCTGAACCAGTACATGAAGAAAAGAAAATATGGAGTCCAACGACGGCTGGCTTTAAAGAAACTACTTTTGTAAGTTTAAAAAAAAAAAAAAATTTTTATTATAACTTAATAGAAAAATAAATGAATTCAAATAATTTTTATATAATTTTTTAATTTTTTTCTTTTCTCAATAGAATCAATCTGAAACGTCACAAATGCAATTACAACCAGGTGCACCAAATGCTGTAAATTATGGTGCAACTGGAAATGTTGCTGTTAATCCATTTGGTGGTGGTGGTGGTGGTGGTGGTGGTGGTTCATTAGTTCCACCTGGAGAAAGTGGAACATTTTTTGATCAACATTATAATTCACAAACACAACCACAATATGGTGCTGAAATGGTTATGCCACCACAACCACAACAACAATATATTGCACCGTCAAGTAATCCATTTGCTAATACAATAGCAGAAGAACCAGTTCAACCTCCATCAACAGATACATATATGCCTGGAACAACGTATGGTCAAAATTATTAAATTAAATAAATAGCAGGAAAATAAAAAACCAAAAAACAAATTTTAATGTTACATTTTATTATTTAGTTAGAAAATTAATTATACATAGATTATAACATAAATATAATATCCTATAATGTAATTTCGATTTTATTGATATTTAAAAACTATTAATAAAATAAACAAAAAAAAAAATTTATATATATAAAACTAAAAATAGCAAAAATTTTTCAACAAAAAACAAAAAAAAAAATAATATTAAAATTTGGTTGCTAATTTAATATGTATATTTAATATCTATTTTCATATATTTTTAATATTAATCTTTTAATTAATTTTATTTTATTTTTAATTAGTTAAAAAGTATTTTTTTTTTAAATTGTTTAAAAATCAAAACATTAATGGTAATTCGCGGAATTTTTCTTTCAGTATAAAACGAATAATTACACGTAAAACTCCTTTTAACTCTGGAATCTGAAATGTTTATATAAGTAGACATTTTTTTTTTTTAAACTTATTTAACATTTCAGATGATGTTTTTTTTTTTTTATTCCAATAATCATTATATTATTTAATAATATTCAATAAAAGTTACTCCAATTACTATACGGAAGCGAGGGTCTCGGCACAAAACAACTTTTTAATATAAAAAATAAACAAATTTTTAAAATATATCAGTCTAAATTAGTCTACAACCACTATTAAAATAATTATAGAACTGGTTTTAAATGTTTAAATTTTAATTTTTAAAATTGTTCATACGTGTAAATTAAAAAAAAAAACAAAAAATATTTAAAAATATTAAATATAAATGAATAAAATTATTTAATTCATATGATGCACTTCAATATCATTATATTTATTATTATAACATTAAAATTTTAATGATTTATCTATATGGATTGCATTAAAAAATACAAATGGTAAATATAATGATATAACATATAAAATATATTAAAATAATTAGTATATTATTTAGACTATATATGATATATTCAACTTGGCATACTATGAATTCTGATCTTTTATTCCTATATATATACTTCTATAATATATACAATATATAGAATATTAGGGTCGGGTAATAAATTAAATTTGAAATATTTATCTCAATTAACAATAAAAACAATGTTATCCATATAAAATCAATATACATTTCTTTTTTTTTTTTTTTTGACGGTCTGTCAGAACAGTGACATAATGTATTTTTTAATTTAAAAAATTACCACTCAACTATACAGAAAAAAAAAAAAAAAAAACTGAAATTATCCATAAATGTTAAAATTTATAACTGACTTTCAACTAACTGATTGCTATAACATTCTAACCATCAAATTTAACTTTTACAACAAATTTTTTTTTTGTTAACACTGTAGAGAAATGCAGTTTTATAACTACATTTTGATCAAATATGTAATTCTGTTTAAAACAATAGTGTTAATCATTGATCTTTCATTTGAAAGATATCGAATTTAAACTTTCATTATGATGGCCAACCAATGCCAAATACATTTCGAAATCAATCTTCAATCAAATTGAAATTAAATACAATTATATCTTTAAATTTGTTGTATCAAAGCTAAGTTTTAATTTAACACTATCAAAGCTAAGTTTTAATAATTTTAAAAATTTTAAAATTCTTATCCCACAACTAAAATTTAACAAAATAACAGTTGCTTTTTGTTGAATTATGTCAATGTTAAATTATAATTGAGGTTAAATAGGTCAAATACATTTTAATTATATTCATTAATATTTTTTTAATTTTTAAATTATTTCAAAAAAATAAACTATTAAAAAATTAAAAACATAAAAAAAAATATATAAAAAATATAAAATACAAAACAAAAAAAAAAACAAAAAAAAATAATATCTTTGAAAAAAGCAACTAAGAATACAAAGAAAAAACATATTCAAAAATATATTTATAAAATATAATTTCTTAAATACGCTTATTTAAATTACAAAAAAAAAAATAGAAGATACAATTTTATCTATATATATTTATTATATATTATTGTTATTTATATTATTATGTATTTATTAATAAAAAAAAAAAAACATTAAAAAATCTTTAAATATATAATTATTTCAAAATAACAGAAATTCTTCAAAATATTTAAAGAATATTATTGTTTTAAAAGCTAAATTTTTGAAAATATGAAAACTATAAAATGTATAATCAAATCTCTTTCCATAGAAATAAAAATGTATACGGATGTATTATATGCGATTAAAGTGAAATTTTTAAGGTAATTTCAAAACTACAATAAAAATACATTTAAAAAAAACATCATGTTGAATAAAAAACTCATCTTGACAAAAAAAAACATCATTTTAAAAAAAAAATTATGGTGAATAAAACAAATTCATTGTAAAAAAAGAAAAACATGTTGAAAACAAAAAAAATCGTGTTGAAAAAAAAAATCATATTGAAAACACAAAACCATGTTGGTGAAATCCATGGTGAAAACAAAATCATAGTGAAAACGAAAAATCATATTAAAAACATGTTGAAAACAAATATTCATGCTGAAAAAATAAAAATCGTGTTGAAAAAAAAAATCATGTTGAGAACAAAAATTCATGTTGAAAAAAAAAATTCATGTTGAAAAAACAAGATCCTGTTCAAAAAAAAAAAATCTTGTGGTTGCCTTGAACGGTAAAAACAAAAAATAACAAAAACAAAAAAGAAAAAGAAAAGATAAATTACATATTAGTTAAAAATTAATCATTTAAAATACTCTATAAAAATAATTATATATATATATATAAAGACATGTTAGCTATGTATATTGAAAAAAATAAAATTAAAAATGTACAGTTAATATTAATGTAAAATAATTAAATAAATAAATTAATTGTATAAAAATAATAAAATTAACAAAAAAAAAAAAAACAAAACAAAAAATAAACGATTGAAATGTTACTCTTATTAATGGTGATAAAATTATATTTTAACTAAAGATTTATAAAAGATTAATATACATATTACAAATGATTTTAATGTGTTTTAAATTATTATTTTTTTTAAATACTTATTAAAACCTATTAAATATATTTAAAAAATTTTTTTTATCATATTACACAATAATATTTTTGTTTTTTTTTTTTTTTATAAAATTATTTAATATTATTTAAATTGTAAACTTTCAAATTTAAATTCCATATTATATACATTTTTATTTTTTTAAGTTGCTAAAATATCACTTATTTGTCATTTAATATGACATTATGTTAAAGTACTTATTATATATACTCAAAACCATTTTTAATAAAGCGCTTTTTTTTTCTTCTTTAAATAATTTTATACATAAAAAAATAATTTTTATCATATATATATGAATATAATATATAAAATATATTATATATATATATAAAATATAGCAACAAATTGTTATAAAAGAATAAACAATAAGGATTTAAAATTTTACTGTTATAATGAAGTTATAGATAACTTTTCAGTAAAATATATTTTCTTTAATTGATATTCAAAAGGTTCGTCTGCACTTAGTATTTTATTAAAAGCGCTTAATTTATACAAAATAAATAGCCAATAATTATTAATTACAATTAATTTTTTACTATAATTTTACTTAATACTTTAATTTTAATTAATGTACCAAAAGCTAAACAACAAAAAAAAGAAACTCACCGGGGTTGTCCTTCAGTGATTTTCTTTTTTTTTTTTATTGTTAATCCGGTCCCCTTTTATACAAAATAAAAATATGTACGTGACTGGCTTCGTCTAATAAAAATATAAAACTAAAAAAATAATACCTATTACAAAATATACCTATTGCAAAAAAAAAAAAACAAAAAACCAGTTAAAAGTATTCTGTTGTTATAACTAACTAAAGCCACAATTTTTTTTTTTGTATTTTTTAAATTAGTCATTTTTTTTTCAATAATTAGTTAATAATAACACAAAGTTTTTAAAATATTGTTATAAGTTGAAAAAAAAATAAAAATAAAACTTTGTTTTTACCATTAACTTGCCATTTAATTAATTATTTTTTATTAATATCAAAATAGAAAATGTTTTTAATAACTAATTAGTTCAAAAAACTTGTTATATTCTTTAAATTGTTTTTAATTGGATTTCTTTTATTATAAAAGAAAGAAAAATCCAAAAATTTCAAAATTTTTATAATATTTTAATAAAAAATTAATTAATATAATTAATTTAATTAATATTAATTTTTAAATTATTTTAATATAATTTTATTATTCAAACAAATTTATTATATATATAAATATATATTAAAATAATCAAAAAACAAAAATAATAGAATCCAAATTCAATATTTAAAAAGAGAAAACATTATGAACAAAAAAATTAATATAATATAATATAAAACGAACAAAAAAAAAAAATAAAAATAACTTGCCCTGCTAAAGCAATTATTCTTTAGATAGAAATAAATAAGAGTATTTAAAAAAAAAAAAAATATATATATATATATATATATATAAATAAAAATAGAAAGATTCAACAAAAACAACAAAAAAAATTAAATATTTAATAAATCCATTATATAAAAAAACAAAACTAAAAAAATAATATTAATAATAAAACTAAGTATAGATCTTTTAAGTAACTGTAGACTTTAAAAATCAATTTACAATAATTTGATAATTTTTATTTCTATAAAAAAAAATACAGTTATTTAAAAGATCTGTAAAATAAAGTAGATAAAATATATTCTATTTAAATATGAAAAACATTATAAAATATTTTTCAAAAGAAAAATTAATATTAATAAAAAACAAAAAAAAAAAAAAAATAAAATAATAATATACTGCTGACAGCAAAACAATAATAATTTTAGATTTTAAGAATATAAAAAAAAATAAAACAAGGATATTGTAGAAAAAAAAAAAATTAGGAAAAAAATTAAATATAAATTGTAAGAAGTAAAATTAATATAATATTTAGAAAATTTATTTATATATATATATAATATATTATCTGTTTATATTTCTAATATTTTTAATATAATAAATACAATATTATTAATTCCTATTATCACTTCAGTTTTTATTCCTTAAATCTTACACTTACACCAAAATTGGTAATGGTGAAATACATTAAATAAAAATTAACAATAATAAAGAAATAGAAATGCTATAAATTAAAAAAATGCTTATTTTGGTGGAATAGATATGCTTTGGATAAATTTAGAACTAAAATAATTTTTTTCTTCCTAAAATACTTTAAATATGAAATACATGAAATATTTTATAAATTCATCTCTCTTGCGTTTGTTTTTGTTTTTGTTTTTTTTTTTTTTTTTGTTTTATTAATGTAATTTTCCTTCTTGATTAAAATTTTTCGTGGAAAATGAAATTAAAAACATTCTACTTCTTACAATATTTAAAAATGAATTAAAAAAATGAAATTGTAATATACATATATTGTCAATGCACATATATATGTAACATAAATAGTATATATATTTATTGTTAATTATTGTTATAACAAAATATTATTAATAAAAAAAAAGAAAACATTTAAAAAAATAAAATGATCTAGTTAGACAATATTGTACGTATAGGTACATTTAAATATATATAAAATGTAAATTTTTTCAATTTAAATTTTAAGAATATGTAATTAAATTATAGTTATGATTTTTCAATATTTTTCATTTTCTATTTTTCTCTTGAATATATGCAACTTCAAAGAACTAAAAGAGTCAATTTTATTCATTATATATATTATTATATACTATTGAATATATATTTAAATATTAAAAAAAAAAAATCAAAAATAAAATGAATATAGGTACATAATAACAAAAATGAAATCAATAATAAATAAAATTAATAATATATAAATGTATTATTAATAATAGAATTTAATAATTAAAATAAATGTGAAAATTAAATAAAAAAATTTTATAAAAATTTCAAAAATTAAAAAACCCAAAAAAAAATAAAAAGAAATAAAATTTAATAAAAAATAAAAAAATATATATATATAATTAATTAATATATACAAAAGAAAAACAATAATAAAATTTAAAATGAACTGAAAAAATGTATTTGTATTTTATTGTATTGATGTTGTATTCATTCTGTGTATTTAAATTTACAATTTCATAAAAAAAATACCAAACTTAGTATTATATAAAAATAAAATTATAAGTAAAAAATATTTGAAAATAAAAAATAAAAAAAAAAAAATTAATAAAACAAATAATTTTTAAATATTATAAATATTCATATTTAGATTTTCACATTATATAATAATATCACACAATATATAAGTGTTAAAGTATGTACATATATATAAACATTTTAAATATTATATTATATACTTATATATATATATATATATAATAATTATAAATTGTTGCACAATATTGTTGATTTTTATATTGCATAATGATTACCAAATTTCACATATATATACATATATATAATTAAAAAATGAATGTGATTAATTTTTCTTGTAAAAAAAAAAAGAAAAAAAAAGAAAAGAAAAAAAAAAGCTTAAGTCAAATTCATTGCTAAAGTTATATTAATATATAAATATATATATATATATATATCTAATATATTTAACCTAATTTATTTATATACATTCTGTCAAAAATTTTAAAGAAACTTTTTTTGGTTAAGAAATGATAGATAAGATATCTTCAATATTTACTTTTAATTTTATAGAATCTTTTATACAATAAAATTTGAAGTTGTATAATTCGCCGAAAAAATATTTTGCATTGGAAAAATATGCAAAAGAATTTTTATTTAATGTTTAAAAAATAAAGTGAATATTGAAGAATTATCTTTCAAGTTTATATGTTTACAATAATAAAAAATAATTAAAAAAATAAAATTATTAAAAATATTTAAAATAATTTCACAAAAAAAAAAAAACTGTAAAAATAAACAAAAATTTACTAATAGGGCTATTGCAATATAAAGATTTTAATATATATATATATATATATATATATATATATATATATATATATAACGTAATTAACGTAAATAATGTATGAATGATTAAATTTACAAAAAATGTATAAAAGAAAACCTATACCAGAACATTAAAATATGTACTTTGAAATGTAAATTTTATTAATAAAAAAAAAAAATTCATTCATATTATAATTTTTATTTTAATTATTTTAAAATGTATAAACAAAAAAAAACTATAATAAACATTAATATATTATTAAAAGCGAAAATATTACAAAAAAAAAAACAAAAAAAAAAAAAAAACCAAACCATAATTTTGAGGTGTTACTCACTCTCAAAGGCTGTGCAGACAATAATAATTAATATAAAAATAATAATAAAAAACAAAAAATAGAAATTTGTAAATTTAAGAAATGAAAATTAAGTTAAAAAATATTATATTAATTATAAATAAAATAGTACTTATTTTTTTTTTTTTTTTTTTTTGTTGTTGATTATTTAAATAGAAAAGAAAAAAAAACGCAATATATACTCGTATATACTACGAGTGTTAAATATATAATAAAAATATTTAAAGTAAATTAATAATTTCAAAAATTAATAATGATAAATTAAATATTAATTTTTAAAAATCTGCACGATTTATATTTTATTTAATTAACAAAAACAATAAAATTATAAAAAAAAATTAAATGAAAAAATAAATATTTCATACAGTAATTTATAAATAATTTTTATAAAAATTTTACTCAAAAATTTATATAAAAAATTAATAAATCTTTTATAAAATGATTACAGATGTTTCTTAAATTAATAAAATCTTTAATACCTACTAAAATGGTGGTGTAATTTACTGTCTTTTCTACTATTTTTATTTTTTAAAGAATTAATGAGACAAATGGTTATAATATAATATATAGGTACTGTAAGAATTTTGTACGATTTTTTTCTATACAGACTGTGTCGTGTCATAAAATATTTTTTTTTTGTTTTTTTTTTAAGTTTATGTATTAAATTTGTAAAATTTTCTTTACTTAATTTTGTTTTTAATTTTCTGAACGTTGAAAAAAAAAACACATTAAACAATAAATATAATTAAATTAATACATATATTAATTCTCGTTCTATAATTTATTTTTTCTTAAATTTTTGTGCAGATTTCTTTTTAAATCAACCTGTATATTAATATTTAAAACAAAAAAATATATTTTATTTTTCAAATATAAAATATTTTAATTTTGTTATTTACAAAAATAAAAAAAAAAACAAAAAAAAAAAACGAAAACTAACAAAGTATTAAAAAAATTGCAATATATATATTATATACATTTAATAAAAAAAAATAAGTAAATAATAAATATTTCATTAAAATTTTTAGCATTAAGTGTATTATAAATTCATATTCATATAAATCATTAAAATGCTTGAGTGAATATAACACAAAAGAATAAAATATTATATATACATATAATATAATATATATATATATATATATATATATATATATATGAAAATTGTATAGCAAGAAATAAAAAGAATGAATTGATTTTTAATTATATAAATGTTCAAAAATCGCCCATTATTATATATATATATATACATTAATACATATTATAATATATAAAATTTAAAATAATTAAAATAAAAAAAAAATATAAAATTACATTTTTCAATTATCATACATATAATATACATATATATATGCATAATTTATAATATATAATATTTATGGATTTAATATCTTTTAATATATATATACATATATATTAAATTATATAAGTGATATGTATATATTATGTGGATATATTGTTCTACAATGTAAATAGTGCACTAAAAATCGCCTAGTTCAAAATAGTTTCATTTAAAAAAAAAAAAAAACAAAAATATAAAATTTTTAAAAATATAATTAAAATATTTAATATTATAAAGTTAAATTAAATAAAAATACAACCAAAAAAAAACAAAAAAAAAGGAGAAATTAAAATTATAATAATATGATAAATATAATAATATTAATAATAAGAATAAGAGGAAAACAATGATTTTTTCAATTATTCTATCTTTAAAAAAAAAAAATAAGAGTATATGAGTTTTCTTACTTGAATTCTTTTAAATAAAATTTTGAATAGTCTTTTGATTCCTATATAAAATTAAATTTATTATTTTATATCATTTTAAAGTTAAATTTTTATTAAAACTAATTTTTTTTTATATTCTTGCTTTGTTTAAACTATTTTACAAAGAGTAATTTAATTTTAAGATTACCATTTCATTATGGGTATGTCATTATGCCCTTTGGTATTATGGACCATCAAACGTTGGCCAAATATTCTTAGGAGATTATGTTTCACCAGCAATAGGACACAATACCCCAAACAAAATTTGTTTATCTAAAATTGAGGGGGAATAACGCCAACGCCATAAAAAACGTTAAAGTCTTGTGATCCACTAAACATTGATTTCCTTTTTATTTAATGTCGAAAATTATTAGGGCATTATGACTCAATATAAGTGAGTCAAAACAATCTAAAATACTATATACCTAACAAATTATTAATAATGTTTTTAAATTAAAAAATTGTTTTTAAAAACAAAAATTTGGTATCGTGTAATAAAATTTTGTAACGCACAATACAAAAACGGATATTAAGAGGAATTTTAGAGAGTTGGATTCAAATTCAGAGTATTCCCTTTTTCCAGAAAATTTATGTATATGAATATGGAAGATTCTGAATTATGAGGCATTTTATAGTCGGTTACAAAATTAAGATTAAACGCTTTTTCCAAAATATTTATTTAATCCTGATTTTGTTCAATCCAAATTTAAAATCCCTCCTAATTCAGAATTTCACATATACATTTCATATATACAATACACATAACCCCCGCCAAACAAAATATTGAGACTCTGATTTTCAAACCAATTCTAAAATCTTTCATAATTATTTTTCTTACATAAATATTTCAACAGCAAACTTTTTAAAATAGTGGAGCTCCTAAACGATTTTAACTATTTCTTTGACAAAAATATAAATGTCTTATATTACAATATATATTTTATGCGAGAGAATTTTTGTCAAACTTTGTAACATAATAAATAAAATTATATAAATAATAAATTTAAAGTGTTTATCTAACAGAAAGTGTTAGTTTTTGATACATAATATTTCTTTATTTATAGCATATTTTTTAGATGGGTCATATTATCCTAAGTTAGGGGATTTTGTCCCATTTTAATGGTTCATAACATCCAAAAACAATAAAAATTATTATGGTCTTATGTCCGAGCAATTTAAGGATATTCTGACTTATAGATAATGATACATTATCACTAAACTCAATTTGGGCATTATGTCCCACCGCTGGTGGTTTATAACATCTAAAGTATAATGGCCCAGGCCAAATGACATGTCATCTTTCACTACATTTCTTTTAAAATTGATGATCTATTTTATCAGCTAAAAACGAGTAATGTTACGAGTGAGTTATTGTTAAACTCTCACTCACTATACTATTACTATGCAAATATTTTCTTAAATGTTGATAAAATAATTTTAATGTAGTTTGAATAATATTAATTAATAGTTTATACAATTTTAATTTTTTATTAATGGTATTATTGGAAATTTTTAAAATAAAGTGTATACGATAAGGATTGGGTATATTTTCCTCCGCGTTTAACATTTCGAAATAAGCTAGCTAGATATAGCTTCAATGGATCGGATCAGAATTAAATTCTAAGTCGATTCAGCTTTGTCCGTCCGTCCGTCCGTCTGTCCGTCAGCAAGATATTTTGAAAAACTAAGAAAGCTAGAGTCTTGAAATTAACACAAAATATTCTTACAACAATTTGCAGGTTTCCTATTTTTATTGGTTGAGATCCGACCAAAACTTCGGGTAGCTATCGAACACCTAACTTTTAGATCTCCACATTTTTTTTGAAATAGAGCCATAAAATTTTAACTGCTGATAAATATCATAAAAATATTCATTTAATTATTAACGAATTTTTTCTGTAGCCCCATCCGTTTCGGAGCTACAACTCCCTAAATTTCCAAAAAGTTCTATATTTAAATTGTTATAACAGAAGTTCTATAAAGTATATCTTCAATTTGAAAACGCCAAACGATTACTGCTTTTATTAGCTTTAAAAAAATATATATATAATAAATATATACTTGTGGCATACGGTGTATTAATTTAACGTTATGCGAAACTCAAATTTGCAAAATTCTTGATTACTTCTATCTACCAAACGATTTAAGTTAGAAACTTGAAATTTTGAGAGAAGTTAGCTCTTTGAAAATAAGTATGAATCATTTCAGAAAATATTTTTGTACCGCTCCTCGTTTCGGAGCTGTATGGGGTCAAAAACTAAAAAATTCCTTATTTTTAAACACCTGTAACTTGAACACCTGTCCAAATTTTTTTTGAAGTAATATACAAAAATTAAAGCTCCAACATTATATTTTTATTTCTATTAACAACTTTTCTTAATAATCTTAGGGTTACCTTAAAATTAACGAAAGTGTGACTTCATTTTTCAACAAATTTTTTTAACGATTTTTTGCATTGTTTTTTATTCGATAATAGTATATTCGAATTTAATTTGAGTAAATAAAAAATATAACGGTTGTTTGAAGAATTTATATTTATATGTAGGTATACTAAATATACTTTATAACTCATGTTTATTTATATATCGTATATGTCACTGATGTATGAATGATATATGTATAATACATATATGTATAGTATAAATTATTATACATTTGCCGCTTAGTATTAAATGGTCTTATAGCATATTTGGGAAAGTTTTGGATTGATAATCGTTTTGTGGAAGGTTACAATCTGCTTTTGAAGAATGTGTAAACATATAGTTTGAATATATGTACAATCCATAGTTCTAGAAATTATAAAATTTACCCAAATTATTGTTAAATACTAAAAAATTAAAAAAAATAATATTATAAGCGGAGTGACAGGCTATGAATATACTAACGGTTCGTATGGGTATATAAGAGTTGACAAAGGCCACTGTATTCTTCCTCGTTTTCCTTAAAATTAATTAAATAAAAAGAACCAAATGACTATTAAAATAATAAACATACAATAAAAAAAACAAACAAGAGTTAGTTATTATTTAAAAATTTATATAATCATTAATAATAAAATTACCCAAATTATAAAACATGAGCCAAAAAAAACCTAAATTAACAAAACGAAAATAAATGTTTAAATTTCAAAATTTTTCGTTACAATAATTAATAATAATGGCAAAACATTATAATAAATAAATAAATTCCAACATAAATTACATATTATATATAATTTTAATTTAATATTAATATTTTATTTTATTTGTATAAAACAATAAACAGAAATTTTATTTTAATAAAATGCTTTTAAAAACTTAAAAAAATTATATGACATTATCCAGTAAAAGAAATATCGCATTCATACTAAAAAGAATATAGACTTAAATAAATATAATATATTAGTATAAATGTATATGTATATATATATATATACACTTAATATAAATTATAAATTTGAAAAGCTATAAACAAAAAAAAATAAATAAAATAAAATATAAATTATAATAAAAATATTATTTTCATTATATACAAAAACAAAAAACATATTATTTATATAAAATATTACATGTATATACATATATAATAAATATACATTTAAAAATATCCATATAAATATATAATTAATTAAATATTTACTATTAAATTAAATTAAATAGTATATTAATTTTATCTAACAAAAAAAAAAAAAAAAAAAACAAGAAAATAAAACCAAAAATACGAAAATTGAAATTAAAATAAAAGAACAATAAAGATTAATTACATAAAAATGAACTAAAAACTGTTGTTTTTATTTTAAATTTATCTCTTTACTGTTACGCTTTTAATCCTTCGTGATAGGATAACTTTCATATAGGATCCATACAAAACCTTTAACAAATTTTTGAATATATATAACTATACTTTTCTATTTAGCTGTATAGTTATATATTATAGTTATTATTATACCCTACACTTTAAGTATAGGGTATATTAACTTTGGTATGGTGTTGTAACCACCAAAAGGAAGCGAGCTAGGTATAGGCATGTATATATATTCTGAATCAGGATCATCTCCTGAATCGATTTAGCGATGTCCGTCCGTCCGTCCGTTCGTACGCACGATAACTCAAAAAATAATGATGATATCTTGAAGAAATTTATACTGTAGGTTAACAATGACTAAGGTAAGGCGGGGATTGTAAATGGGCGAAATCGGACAATGGGTTCGGGTACCTCCCATACAACTACCAAAACCGAATACGCATATCTGCGAAATTAATAAAGATAGAAACTTAAAATTTCGTACGAGGGTGTGCTTTCCTGAATCCCTGATATCCCTAAAATTTGAGATGAATTGGAGTGGTTGTTCGGGTACCTCCCATACAAATCCCAAAACCAAACAAGCATATATTCGATATTAATAAAAATAGAAACTTCAAATTTGGTACTAGGGTGTTGTATCCTTAATCCCTTATTTGTCCAAAATTTGAGATGAATTGGAGAAGCTGTTCGGGTATCTCCTTTACAAGTCCCAAAACCGAACAAGCATATCTTCGAAATTAATAAAGATAGAAACTTCAAATTTGATACGAGGATGTTGTTTCCTGAATCCCAGATTTGCCTAAAATTTCAGATGAAGTGGAATGGTTGTTCGGGTTTCTCCCACACAACTCCCAAGACCGAACAAGCATATCTTCGAAATTAATAAATATAAAAACTTGAAATTTGATATAAGAGTTTTCTACCCTGTTCTGATGATGTCTCTAAAATTTGAGATGAATTGGGGTGGTGGTCTGGATGCCTTCACACACTTCCCAAAACTTAACAAGCATATCTTCAAATTTAATAAAGATAGAAACCTGAAATTTTGTACAAAGGTTGTAAAAGCATTTATTTTTTTTAGCTTATATTAAATACGTAACTAAAATAACTTATGAATTTTTAATTTAATTTGAATTTTTTAGGTGTAGGGTATAAATAAATCGTTTGCATCGACTTACTGTTACATTTACTTGTTTTGTTTCTAACTTTGTACAACATTAGATTGGAAAAGATTGCGTATTATTATTTGAAAAGATTGCGCAAACTTAATATACCCTGAGAACTATTAACATAGTTCTCAGGGTATATATTAAATTTGCTATTACGTTTAAGATCCTTTAAAGAAGATGGGATTGATATGACAAAGTATATGTATATTTTTGCACAGAATCGACTTCTGATTCGATTAAACCATGCAGGTCCGTCCACACGATAACTAAAAAAATAATGGAGTTAGGGTTCTGAAATTTTTATCATTTCATCTTTTTAAATTGTTCGTTTCGGTATTGAAATTGTGTAATTTTGACCGGCAGGTTCGAATAGCCGCTATATAACTTCTTTTTTTTGTATCAAAATAACACAGTTTGAAGTTATTAGGTCAGTTGAAGGTATTGGGTATTTTGTCAAAGGAAATTCTGTAAACTTTGTTTTGTTCTAACATAACAGGTTTAGGAAGCTATCATATCTTGACACTTAATTAAGCTAGACATCTGGAATTTTGTAAAAGTTAACAGAATTAATTTCAAAAATAATGTATTTATTTCTACTTTTGTACTGTTCACACCAAATAACAATCAACAACTAATCATAAAATGACGCTTGTCGGCTGCATAACCGAAAGTTCTATGACAGTAGAATTTTTAATGGTTGCAGCGCAAATGACATCACCGAAGGCAGAGTATTTTTTCTTGTGAAATTTTAATTATATTTTAAAATTGGAAACATAAAAAGGTAATTGAAATAAAATATAAGTACATAATTGTTATATTTCTAAAATTAAATGGTTTTTCTTATTCTTATTATGTATATATATAATTTCCAAACAATAATATTCTATAGCTTTTAACACGTCATGTATTCTATCTACATTTTTAATTTTCATCCTTACTTAATTTCAGAACAACTAAAAATATAAAAATTACACTAAACCACACAAAACAAAAATATTTTGTTTTTCTTCGGTAATGACGTTTGACGTCACATTAAAAAATTGCAAAAGTCTATTTGACAGTTACTTAGTTGAATCAAAATCAAATCAAAAATGATTTGACTGATCGTCATTTTGCATTACCGAAAGCAGGGTTAAAATGTATTAAAAGAGCAACATGAAAATGTTTCAGAAATAAAATTAACTATTTGTGTTTTAAAAATTTTTTTAAATTTATTTATTTTTATTTATTTCAAAATAAATTAAAATTACACTTTATTGTACTGTACATTATTATTATTTTTTTTTTTCATCTTTATTTAAAACAACAATATATGACTAACGAATTCTTAATATGTATTATCACAACCATCTAAAACTAATTGAAACCCCCATTGTGCGAATTATTTTTCTTTTTAAAATGATTTATATATTTACATACAATTTTATAGATAAAATATTTTTTTTTTAAATTTATTTATACATATTTATATATTTTATATAATTTAGAATTTTAAATTTAAACAAAAAAAAAAAAAAAAAAGTTTATTAAATTATAAACATGAATAGATGAACACTCTTATTTTTTTTTTTTTATCTTGATTGCATTCTCGAATGTTTTTAATCGTCGTGTAATCGACGCTGTTTCTTTAAAGAAAAAGAAGCCAAAACTATTTAAATACAAATTAATTTTCATTTTTTTAATAATCAATTTCTCAGAAATCACAAAAACAAAAATTATTATTAATTACAAAAAAAAAAAAAAAAAAAACAAAACAAGGATTAAACCATCATATTATGGAAATCCTTAAAATTCTACAAATATAATAACGAAAAAGCTTTGCTATAATAAAAAAAATTTAATATTATTATTTTATTTTCTTTTTTTTTTTTTGTCAGTCAATTTGGATTTTTAATCTTAGATTTTTTTTTTATTTCTTCTTTACGCCATCATAACTTCTGCCAATTTGATTATTATCTCGAGAACGTCTTTTAGTTGGAAAACCTCTTGCATAAGGTGGTGATGGATTTGTTGTTACATAAAAAACTCCACGAGCTCTAAAAATATTAATAAATATTTTAAAATAAATTTTAGAGGCATAAACATAAGTAACATAAACATTCTTTTTTTTTTTTTTAAACATACTTTCTATTTACATGCTCTCCCATTAAAACATAATCTGATGGTTTCGGATCACACCAACCAATCAAATATGTAAATAAATTTGGACATGGGCCAGCATAAAAACCTACTTTAGTTGTTATTGATTCAATAAAATATGGTGTAACTTTTGTATGATCACAAGCTAATGTTTCTATAGAAAAAAAACAAAAACAAAACAAAAAAAAAATGTATATTGTAATTAATTAAAATTAAATTAAACTTTTTATATACAAAATAATATGACATTAATTATATTGTACTTACGAAATAATGAAGTACTAGCACAACCAGGTTGACTTGTACCACCATTAACATAAAAATCAGCATGACCAGTTGAATGCCATTGTCCTAATATTCCGGCACCAGTATGTAATACATCAACAAAATGTGCATCACCTGGATCTAAATCACGTGAATTATTTGTACCAGCATAAAAGAATATTGTTGGATCAAGACCAGTTATACGTCCTATTTTACCCTCTTCTGGTGTCAAATAATTTGCAACTAATCCGGCAATATGTGCTCCAACACTATAACCAATAAAATGTAAATCATCTGGTCTAACACCACGCGGATGTTTACTTAAATATTTAACTAATTGTGCAATACATAAACTACCAAATCTTGGTGCCCAATCCATTTGACTTAAACATGGCTCTTTAACAGCATTACCATAATCAACAATTATTAAATTATATTCACCAATTTTAAAATATGCTTCACGTATATCTGGTGATGGTGATAAATTTCTACCACCACCAAAACCATGTATTATTATTTTTGTTGGATGTGTTGGATTAAAATGTGTATAAAATAATGAATTTGGATTTAAAACATCTAAGAATTCAGGAACTTCTTGGGTACGACGAGTATATAAATAAAATTGAATTTTTGGATGTGGGCATTTAAATGGTCGATCCAAACATGAACTTGTTACAAAAATTTCTGGTGTTTGTTTTTCATTATCATTTTTATTATCTAAAAAAAAAAAAAAAAAAAAAAAAATGGAATTTAATTATTTTATAGTATATATATGTATATAATTTATAATAATAATGTAAAATATAACCGTTTAGAGAGTATAATTTTAAATTGTATATAATATAATATTCATAAAAAAAATTAAATGTATGTCACGACTTATGTTGTATGTTGTTTATACATATATATTAAAAAGTTCGTATCATTTAAAAAAGTTGTTATCACCTTCACTACTTACAAAAAAAAAAAAAGAAAAAAACAAAAAAAAAATTTAAAAATATAAATTAAAAGTGAGGACAGTATTTAATTAATGTTTTTTTTTTTTTTTACAAAGTTGTAAAGTATATTTATGATGTAGTCATAAACTATATTACAAGTCTATAATAAACTTTTAAAATTTGAACTCTTCATTGACTCATCAATTTCATTAAAGCATTACAAACTTCTTCATTCAAGCGAAACAAAAGACCCTCATTTAAAAAAAAAAACTTTGATTAAAATTTTAAGTTTTTTTTTTGGTTTTTAAGTATCTGAAAAATTAGATAGATACAAATTAAATGTTACCTTTAAATTATATGTATAGACTATAGATATATTTTTTTTTTGGTTTTTCTTTTTTTATTAATTAAAAACTTACAAGCTATACAAAATGGGATTTTAAGCTTACTTTTCTTTTAAGTAAATCAAAAAAATTCCTCTAAATTTTATGACATTTTCGCATGGAAAAGTTTTAGCTTACGTATAATTTCTAAATTGTATTTTATTTTCTCACACATTTTATTTTCAATAAATATATATATATATAGTTATTACATAATATGAAGTAAAAATTTAATTAAAAATACAAAATTAAAGTTTTTTTTTTTAATGCCCCCAATTCCGGTTATTTTAAGTTCATTTGAAATTCAATTTAATTTACACAGTCTTATTAAATATTTCAGATATAAAATGAGACTGTTGATTGTTGAAAAATCAAGCATATAGGTGAAATTACTAAAATTATTGATAATAACTTTTAATTAAAAAAAAAAAAATTAAGTTGCTAATATATTTGCGCAAATACATATTTATTTAGTTAGCTTTAAACATTTTAAAAACAAGAAATAAATTTATTGAAAGTTGTATATAAGAAAAAAAATGTGGTTTAATTATAAATTTTGAAAAAAATATTTAACAATTCATTTAGATTTATATTTTTATATCTTTCTTTTATATAGATAACCCTAAGTGTATGACTTTTAAAATATTTATTAAAAAAATATTATAAAAGATGAAGTTGTTGGTGTTTAAATTGTTAACAAAGTCAATAAAATATCTGAATTTATAATTTTTTTTTAACTGTTATACATATATAGGAAATAACTTTTGTTATAAATTATTTGAGAATTTAAAGCTGTGACTATACGCAAAATATTCTAATTCTTTAGTTGAATTAAAGAGTTTTACAAAAGGTAAAAATACCAAAACTCTTTAAATTCATTAGAAATTTTCCCATTCTGGAATTAGGTTAAATATAACATAATGCAGCTAATTCGAATTAATTCAAGTATTTCAACACATAAGATATAAATTATATTCAAAGTAATTATTAAAAAAAATTTAGAATTTTAGTATACAAAAATAATTTAAAATATAAAATGTCAAAAGATGTTCTAAACTTGTGGAAAATGTAAATTCAATAACATGTTGTTGTTAAGAAGGGGGCGAATAGCTGCCCTTACACCTAGAGCCTACGATCCGTTGTGCTCCCCTGTTCAACGATTCGCTCTCCTTCTACAGGATTTCATCGAGCCTATCTATGCCCTTCATGGAACGTGTTATGTCTTCCTGATTGAGCATTCTCACTTCGAAAAAGCTTTCCCATTGTTCCTCTAAAGTTCTATGTCTTTGGAACATCAATATCGCGCATTGGTACAGAGTACTGTTTCTGCCTCTTGTACGCATCCTCTGCATAAATTTGTTACGCCTATCCTTTCAAATTCAGCTTTTTGTATCAGATGGCATGTGCTGATTCACGTAACTTACTTTAAATTAATAATACATATTAATAAAACGAGAGCATTTAGCATAAAAAAAATTTATGAATATTTTCAAAAAATAAAGCAGTATGCAAAACAAACGAAAAATTTTTAAAAGTGCATAATTAACAAAAAAAAAAAACAATTAAAAGTGTTTTAGAACTGTGACTAAGTATATAGTTTGCATTAAAATTGTTAATTTTCTTTTGAACTTTTTATATAAGAAAAAAATGTGTAAAATTAAGAGACATATTCTTCAGTTTTAAGGTAATCTTATATATTTAAGAAAAGGCAGTACCACAATGTAAAAACATAATATTTGAGCTTTAATTTAGTGTCTTACTTATGATTTTCTAAAAATATAGAATTAATTTTTTTTAGTTCCTAATAGCTTTTAAATAGGGGAAGTAGAAAAAAAATTTTCTGATGATGTAACTTACGCTAATGCTCAAAGATTCCTTTTTTTCTCTCCAATTTGCAAAATTCTAAAAGTGTTCGAAAATGCAGAAAACTAAAATCTTAGAATATATTGTTTTTTATAGTTTACTATAACGGTAAATTTACATATTAAATTGAAAAAAATAAAGATTTATACAGCTTAAAAAATATCCTGCTTTTGACATTTTTAAATGGAAAAAATATTAAACGATTATTATAATATATGGGTGTTCAAAATTGAGGTATCATTTTGATTTTGCCGCCATTTTTTTTGGAAATTTTATACGAGGTAACCTGGAATTTTTATACGAAGTTTCTTTAGGTATATTCTAAATACATTCCGGTTAGTTAATATGGAACGTTACACGAAGGAACAACGTGTTTTTGTTATTACATTTTTTGAAAATGGTAGAAGTTTTCAAGATGTAATTAGGAAATTTCGAACAAAATTTGGTAGAGAAAATGATAGAAAATCAAGCTGATGGTTGATAAATTTCTAGAAACTGGATCTGTTCTTGATAATAGAGGCAACATTTATCAACGTAGTGACCGTTCAACCGAGAATGTAGCAGCTGTGAGCAGAAGTGCTGAAGAAGATCCAAAAACTTCTATTCGTCATCGTTCGCAGCAATTAAACATCAAACCATCCACATTATTCAACATTTTGCATCGTGATCTCCATTTAAAGGCTTAGAGCAACCAGTACATCCACAAAAAGTTACGGTTTGGTGTGGTTGTGGTCAGGGGGAATCATCGGACCATATTTTTTTGAAAACGCAAATGGAAATGCGATTACGGTCAATGGAAATCGCTACAGGGAGATGATCTGAAGCTTTTTGTGGTGGGAAATTGATGATTTGGACGTAGAGAATATGTGGTTCCAACAGGACGGTGCCACTTGCCACACAGCAAGAGAAACAATGGATCTTTTGAAGGAAAAGTTCGAAGATCGCATTATTTCTCGTAGAGGAGGAGTGATGTGGCCACCAAGATCGTGCGATTTGACACCGTTGGATTTTTTTTGTGGGGTTTTGTGAAATCGAAAGTGTACAGCAATAATCCCACAACAATTCAAGAGCTTAAAAACAACATTATCGAGCAGATTTCAACCATTGAGAACAGTTTATTGAACAACGTGATTCAGAATTTTGGTAAAAGATTGGAAGCCTGCCGAAGTAGTAGAAGGGGCCACTTGGCCGACATAATTTTTCATTATTAACCGGAACCTATTTGTAATAAGTTAAAATAAAAATATATTTAATATTTCAAAAAAAATCTTTTTTTATTAAAATTAAAATGATATCTCAATTTTGAACACCCTATATATGCTTATATATGCATCTTAATTGTTATAGAAGTTTTGTAGACAAAGGGACGAAAGGATAGACAGAGTAAAATTATTATGCCAATTTTTTGCAAAATCAACCGTCAATTACTAGATAAAGGTTAAAATAATATTTGAATATAACAAAAAACATTTATTTATATTTAAATTAAATAATATATATGTATGTTGAAATAAGAAAAGAAGATACAAAAGTATACCTACAATATAGAAATAAATGTTATACAAACATATATTTTATTAAATTTTTAATCTTTAATAAATCTTTTATATTATGCAACAAAGGTTTAATAAAAAAAAAAAAACTTTAAAGCTTCAATAAAATTGAAATTACAATTTTTTTTTCCTGGTAATTTCCAAACTGAACTGAATTCAATAAAACAACCCTATTGAGTCATCTTTAGTTTAAGGAAGTATTTTCTTTTATTTTTATTACCTACATATTTATTCATATTTATAAATTTCATCACAATTGTAAATCTTTTCATTCTTTGCCAATATACATTTTTATTAGTACTGTAAATCTTTTTTTTTTTTTGCAGTTTGAAGGTTCATTGAACTATTAGTCGTAATCTTCTAGCATTTCATATGTATATATTATATATACATATATACATTTAATAATATTTAAAATGCAAAATAAATAGAAAAATACCTATTTCAATCATAATAATATTAATAATTATTATTAATTATATTTTATATTTTACTTTACTTTATTTTTACTATATTTTTAACTATATATATACAGGGTGTACCAGAACAAATTTTTGTTTCAATTTTATTAATTTTAAAGAAAAAAATATTTAGAAAGCAAAAAAAATTAAAAAATATCTTATTTTTTAACGTTTAATTCTTTGTTTTTTTTTTTAGGACATTTCTCTGTTACATAAATGTGGACAGGAAATTACACAGTCATTCCTGTTCTGGCGTGGCTGTAAATATCGTAAGGGGGAATAATTCTTATGACATGTGTGGGATTCGAACCCACACTTCCTCTGTGTTTACAGCGTATTTTATACGCCCTGATCCACTAGGCCACCGAAGCCCCTTGTCTTATTCGAATTTGCATTGAAAAATTTCTCTTCCCATTTAAACTCTAGATTTAGGTGAATATTCGGCCTGAAAAGCTCATATTCCATGATTACTGAAAATTAAAAATATTGGCAATAAATAAAGAATTACCCAGTTTAATTAATAAATTTTATTTTTTTTTTTTTGTATTTTAAAATAATGACTGATTAATGAGTACTTCCCTGCTTAAAAAACTTATACGAATGCTGTGAGACATCCTGTATATTTAACTAATGAATGGAAAAAATAAGTTTATATAAATAACATGTAAACAATTTTCTTAAGTAGACCATATATATACAAATTATTTTAAAAATATAATTATAATTTGAAATAAAATTATGTATTTGTGTAACAAATAATATTAAATCATGCAAACAAAAGAAAAATTTAAAATATTACAATAAAAAATCTTTAAACCATGTCAATATTTTATTTTTGTATATATGTACGTATACAAATCTTCTCCTTGAAGAAAAAACACAAAAAAAAAAAAATATATAAATTATTAATTAAATATTATTAAAATTTTAAATTAATCAATTTATGACTTAATAATTTCAATTTCTTATAATTTTATATTTCCGGATTATGAATACATTTTTGCTTTACCAAAAATTAACAAATTCAAATTATACAAAATTTAAGATATATTTTCAATAAAAATTTATAAGATAATTAAAAAGAACGAATTGCGATTTAGAATCTTAATATAAAAAGTAAATTAAGATTATTATTTTCCAAGTCCAACATAATAATAATAATTGGTATCTAGACTTTTATATAAATATAAGTTGTTTATCATGACCTACAAATGCAAGATTTATACTATATCAGATTTTTCTTAAGATTTTTATTTTAATAATGACAAAAAATATTTATAATTCGTCTGTTTGTCTCTCTTATATAAATTTTCATTGTACATATGCTAAGTATATATTATATTTTTGCAAAACTTTTACTGCATTGATAAATCAATACCACAATACGATATAATCACCTTTGAAATTCTTTGTTATATAGTAAGGGTATTCACGAGTTGGTGCAAAGTGATCTTGCACAAGTGCAAAATTATGCACCGTAGCATATTTCATTTTTTTGACAGTTAAAGTGCACAATTTGTTGTTGTTTTCATGTATAAAAAAGTGCAAAATTTTGCAAGACTATATGCAATACCTAAACTCTATTGCATATTCGTGCAAAACCATTGCAAAGTTTGTTTATATATTTTTTGTAAGCGCTATATTAGATAAAAATTAAAAAAATTCCTAAAAAAAGTGGAAAAAAATATTTCTGATTATTTATGAAGTCAAGCAAATGAAGATATACAAATATCTGAAAATTTTGGTAAGCATATTAAATTTTTATGTAAACAAAACAAGCACATCAACGTTATTTGACAGTTCAATAAAAATTCATGCTAGGGTTGTTCACGAGTTGGTGCAAATATGTGCTACGGTGCAAAAAAAAATTTGCACCGTTTGCATCAACTCGTGAATACCCTTAGTATTTTTTTTTTTTTATTTTTATTTTTAAAAAAATATCTTGACCAATTGAAAAACTTAAATAATTAGTATTAATTAATATATCTACAGCATTTTAATCATACACTTATATACTATAAATGGATATTTACATAGAAATTAAAAATAGATATGTTGTATATTAGCATTAGCTTAAAATGGAAATTTTGAAACAAGTTTTCTTAATATAAAATCTCACTTAAATCCATAGTTAATTTTGCCTTATTAAAGCAATGTCAAACTGTGATTTGAAGAGGATATGCGAATGTCAAAATTACTAAATTTATATTAATCTTTTTTACTTTTTTTTTGTTTTTTTTTTTTGAAAGTATACTAATATTATATTATTGTAAAATGGAATAAAATGTTTGTCTGTTAAATTTATCTATTAACAATATTTTATTTATTATGAGAAGTTTTTCTTGAAAAATATTTAAGAGCACATGGAGTGAATATAATTGTCGTGACTTAGTAAAGGCAATTAAAATAACTTAATAATTTTTTACATCATGTACGTTAGCAAGAAATAGTTACTAATTACCAAATATAAAATAAAAAGACAATAGACAAAAGTCATGGTAACTAACTAAAGATTCAGGGTTTATTTTGTAAGGCAAAATATCACAAATCATACTAATTAGTAATTACCTATATTGCTGTTCTTCAAACTGCAACTAAATGAAAATAATTCACACATGTCAAAACGAGTTTGACATTTCGTAATGTGTGTTTTGCCCGTGTTTAACCACAAATGTCACATTAACAAATTCCAAATAAATAATTTTATATCTTTATATATTATTTTATATTTTTTTTTAAATTAATAATGGTCATAAATAATTAACGACTTTAAGTGTATTCAAATTACACAGTACATTTTTCGATTTTATACTTATTATTAAAATAGCATAGATATACAAATAAACAAATGATATCTGTAGCAAGTATTATCACAATTGAAGTAATAATTTGTTGTTCATAATTTATATTATAAATTTTGCTACATAACTCTATTTACATTTATTTTGATTTGATAATCTGCAGTTAATTTAGTTTATTTAATCTATTTAAATGTCATGATTATATCAGTGCTACAAACGTCAAACGTCAGCTATAGAGTTTAGTTAATTTAACTTGCTGTTTTATCAAAGCAGATGAGGTATAAGCTGAAATTCAAGAAATAGCCTGCAAAAACAAAGCTTTAAAAATTAAATTAGGTATAACAAAAAACATTTTCTGAATTGTTGAGTTTAATTTTTTTTACAATTATCTATCTATGATGATATATTTCAAAAGTAGAACAAAATATTGATTCTATATGCTTCTTTTATGCAATTCATGATTTTATTATTTATCTATTTTCAGACTTAATTTGCTACTGAAAACTTATTATGAAGAAAAGTTTATGAAACATATAAAAACTAAATATTAACAATGAACTCGTTACTATCAGTAGGTATAAAACACAATTATATTGTAAGAAAAAACAAGGCAGAATGTAAACCAACGGTTTTTGAAAGCGCACATTTCCAAAAGATAATACAAACTGTTTAGAATTGTAACTTGCACAAATATTTGAAAATTTTATATAAGAATAAATGTGAAAATAGGACTTTTTTGTAATTTTAAGGGGCTGTAACTCCGAAACCCTATATAACTAAGAAAAACCATTAACACACGTGCAAATATATTATTGAAGCTTTAATTTTTATGTTTTGCCGAAGAAAAATTTGTAGAGGTGCCTAAGTTACAGATGTCCAAAAATAACAAATTTTTGAGTCCTAATAGCTATTAAACGGAGGGTGGTCTAAAAAAATTTTTTGATGAAACCAATACGAATTCTAAAAGTGATATAGTTATAGGGTTTATTTTGTCACAAATCATACAAAACGAGTTTGACATTTTGTAATATGTGTTCTTACCGTGCTTAATTACAAATGTCACATTAATAAATTCCAAAAAAATAATTTTATATATTATTTTATATTTTTTTAAATTAATAATGGTCTTAAATATTTAACGATTAAGTGCATTCAATTACACGCTATATTGTTCAATTTTATACTTACATACTTCAAATAGAACAATACAAAAATAAACACAAATGATATTTCTATCAAGAATTACGACATTTAAAGTAATAATAAGGTGTTTATACCGTTTGCTGCATAACAGCTAATTTAACTTGCTTTGTATATTGAAAATGTCATATTTATACCAGTGCTGCAAACACCAAACGTCAGCTTTAGAGTTTAGTTAATTTAACTTAGGTTTAAACGAAGAAGATGAGGTATTATAGGGCTGAAATTCAAGAAATATGAAAAATTAAAGTTTTAAAAATTAAATTAGTTATAACAAAAACCAATTTTTGAAGTGTTGAGTTTAATTTTTTACAATTATCTGTCTATGATGATATATTCCAAAAGTAGAACAAAATTAATTTTCAATAATATTGATTGATTCTATATGCTTCTTTTTTATAATTCATGATTTGATTATTTATCTATTTTCAGACCTCTTATTAAAAACTTATTGTGAAGAAAAGTTTATGAAACATATAAAAACTAAAGATTAACAATGAATTAGTTGCTATCAGTATAAAAAACAATAATTATAATATTGTAAAAAAAAATGTAAATATTAATACATATGTATGTTTGTAACTATAGTATAAGTTTCAATAACACTCAAATGCTTATTTAAATGTTGATTTGACTTTTTTAAATATTCAGTTTAGTCAACTTTAGTAACAAATCAATGATTGGATATAGCTACATAAAAACAAAAAAAAAAAAAATTTCAATAATTATTAATTCAATATTGTAATATCTATACCTCATTTTTTATTTCGCGGTTTTCTTGCAATAAATTGTAAAATTTGTTTTTTTGTCTTCGAAAATATTTTAAGGTCATTTTAATATTTTAACTATTATTTAAGTTTTAATAAAAATAAAAACTCAAAACAAAAATTAAAAATATATACATACATACATACGTATTTACATATTATAATGTCATAGTTTTGACTTCATTTCCATTTATACACACTAAAACAAATAAAATATTATAAAATTTTTTATTATTTTATTATTAATAACTTGAAAATTTTACAAATTAACACTTGAAGAGTTAATTACATATTTTTTTATTTTTTTAATTCAGAACAACATACCTACAAATAATAATAATAAAACAGAAATAGTAGTGAAAATAATAGTTAAAAAACGATAAATTAAGTAATTTTAGCTCTTAAATAAGAAATAAATAGTAAAAATAAAAAAAAAAACAACAAAAATTAAAAATAAAAAAAAAAAAACAACAAAAAAAAAAAACTGATGTCGCCTCATTCACCCATCAAAAATAAAATTAACAGCTAAAAACGGAACAAAATACTAAATATTTTAAAAAATGAAATAAAATAAAATACAAAAAAAAAAAAACCAACATTTTAACTGGTTTATATTTTTTTTTTAGGTTTTCTTTTACCGTACGTTGTTGTAAATATGAATGTGATAAGTATTGCATAATTTATTAAAGAGAATTAACAAAATAAAAATAAATATTGTATAGATTACCTACTTAAAAATATTTTAAAATTTGGAGTAAACGCTCTTCAAATCGAATGAATCAAATAAAAAAAAAAAATTATATGTAGGTAGGTATTAAATTTAAAAATGCATTAAAAAATGTATGTACATACATTACTACATACAAATTAAAAAATAAGTATAGTGTATTTAAATGAAAGTGAATTTAACAATAAAAAAATAAAATAACAACGAAAGTTTGATTGGTATTACACCTATTTTATAATATATATGTATGTAGTCCAAATAAATAAATACTTATTTACAGAGTGGTTCAAAAGTATGGAAATATCTTTTTTTACAAAAATTTTTATTTTACTTTTATTTAAAATATGAATATAACAATGTTAAACTTTATTCAACATGGTTGAAACGATTAATTTTTTTGTCAAATGGCTTGTCATTAAGGCTGATTTTTAAGTAGCTTCATTAGAGTTAACATGAATCGGTTCTATCCGAAATTAGTTTAAAAAGACTTTGATCTGTGATTTTGTAAAAAAACACTTAGACAGACATTAAAAAACGATTTTATTTTTTTTAAGTAACTCATTTGTATCAATTATAACCTTACTTTATATCAAAAAGAAATTCTGTATTTCTATGAAAATGTAAATATGTTAATTTAAATCTTTTATTTCGAGATCTTTTCTTGTTAAGCTAAAGAAATAAAATTTATGAACTGTTTTGTTTATACTGCTATGAACCAGAATACAATAAAAAAAAAAAAAAAAACTCAAATAGTATCACTCCAAACTGAATATAATAAATCTAACAATGCATAAAAATATGAAAATTGTCAGAAACATACATTGTATTTTTTTGAAAGATGAAATACAAGAATTTAAGAAGCGAATAAAAAGAGAGCAAAAATATACACAATATAAAATCTGATAAAAGAGAATAAAATTCTTATAGATGTTGGTCTCGGTGGTCTAGTGGGTAAAAGTGTATAAAATACGATGTAAACAGTATGAGTTTGAATCTTCTACACGTCGTATAAATAAATCCCCTTTACGACATTTACAGCCACCACTGAAAAGGAAAATCTGTGTAATTTCCTTGTCACATTTAAGTGGAAGGAAAATAAAATAAAAAGAAAATACTTAGAATATATTAATAATCATATTTTTAAACAAAAAAAAAAAAAAAACAATAAAACAATTTTGATATCTTTTAAACCACCCTGTTTATAAATAGTAACGCATAATTAAAACATATATACACATATATATATACATATGTACATACTTTTAAAAAAAATTTTTCTTTTCATTTATGAATAATTCCAAATAAAGTAGAAAATTTTTCTATTTACACTATTTTCACCCTCAAAATTTTTTTATTTATTTGTTGTTTTAAATACATATAGATACAAAAATTTTTAAATCATATATGTATGTATGTATGTCTGTACATAGAATGATGAATATTTTTGTCTATTTCTATAATTAATTAAAGTATTATTTAATTATTAAATAATAAGTATAGTGTATTAAATGAAAGTAAATTAAATATTTAATAAAGAAAAATTACAATTTGTTATATTTAATATTTCACATTTTGGTTTTTTTTTTTTTTTTGGAAAATTTCATTTAAATTTGAATTGTTAATTATTTACTATTCAATGTTAAAGTTTTTATTAGCATCCACAAAATGAAAAAAGAAAAAGCGCATGCTTCATAAATGTGGTGAATTTTATTTTAGATAAAAAAAAAAATTAAACAAAAAGAAAAAACAACAATAAAATAAGATTTTTATGAAAAAAAAAAGAATAGACTTTTATTAAATGAGGGGATCCTAACCAATTCTGTATCAGAGTTATAAGTATGTAGATTGTGTTATACGGATATAGGTAGAATTGTTTTTTATTTTTTTTTTGTTGGGTTTTTTAAGTACATTTAGAATCCAAAAATAACAAAAATCTTAATTTATTTCCTTTTTTTTTTTTTGAAATACAAAAACAAAAAAAAAAAACAATTAAATCAAAACAAAAAATTTTAGTGAATAGTTTTTTTTTTTTTGTTTTATCCCTTTCCCCAATCTGTAAGTATTCAGTGTTATTTAAATTAATTTTTTTCTTTTCGCTTTTAATTTTTAAATCCTAAATGCATTTATGCGTAGTTTAAAATTGAACAAAAATAACTATGTATAACATTTTATACAATTTAATTAAATAAATTATACGCAATAAAAAAAATAAAAATAAAAAATAAAAACAAAATAAAAATATTTAAAAATTTAATTTTAATGACTAGCATATAATGAATATTGGTGTACTATACAATATTATGTATTAATGGTACTATACTTGTTTTGCAGGAAGATTTAATAAAAAACAAAAAAAAAAACAAAAAAAAAAAAACATGTATTAAATCAAGTTAAAAATTAGTAATTGTAGTGCAAAAAAAATAAGGAATTTTTTTGTATTTCTTTCACTTTTTTTTTTTTGTTTACAAGGTTGAAATCTTTAAAATATTCAAGTGCATTTTTAAAAAATTTTAAATTGCATAAAAATGAAATAGACTGAATCGTTTGTTATACTAATTACAAAAAAAAAAAAAAAAAATATCCTACTTTTTAAATTTATTTTATTTATTTATTTATTTATTTATTTTTTTTTTTATTTTGTAAAAAAAAAAAAAAGCAAAAGTTGTGTAATTTTTAATGAAAGTTATTTAATGTTGAAGGAAATTTATTTTTTCATATTTAAACTTTTCGTTTTAATGCAAACAAAATTAAAAGTAACAAAAAATTTATGTTAAATTATTTTTAAGATAAAAATATCCGTATTATATACGATATACAATTATATATGTATGAATATGAATAATACACGCGGAATTAAAAATTTTCTATATTGGGGGGAAAAACCCATTTTTCATTTAATTTTTCAGACCGCTTAAATAAAATAAAATAAAAAGTATTATCTGGTTTTACTTTCTTTAAATTCTTTTGATGGTAATTTAATTTAATTTAATTTCTTTTAAGTATTTTATTTTATTTATGTAAATGATGGGATAATAAAAACATGTAGTTTAGCCTTTTTTTAAGAAATTTTAATTGAGCCGTATTATTATTAGTTTGTTTTATTTTCCATATTTTAAAAATAAATTGATTTTCATTGGTTTTGTTTTTTTTTTTTTTTTTTTGTGTACTAAGATACAAGATATGACATATACAAGTATAAAAATCTTCAATTTTTTTTAACATTCATTTAAAAACGTTATATTATCTGTTATATTCGTTAGGATCATTAAATAATAAAGTAATTTTAATTAAACAACTTTTAAATTATTTTAAGCATATTTTGTCCACTTTCAATAAACCAATATGTATACTGTAAAATAAAAGTTATACATACATCAATATCTCTTTTAGATTAAACTTTATATTTTTTTTTAATAATTAAAATTATACATTTAGATTTTCAAATTTTTATAGAATTTATTAATTTATCTAGAATATATAGGTATATCTACTTACCATCACAAAAAACATGATTATTGATTAAAAAACTCAAGATGATAAGTTTCGAAATAATCCACATTATTTCATAAAAAATATTTGAAGAATCATCCAAAAAAGAATAAAAAAAATTTTTTTAATTTGATGTTCTATATTTAATTTTTTTCAAGTCAATAGCGTGACGATTTATTTATTTTAAACAACAATACAATAATTAATTTGTTAAAGATACAAGATATAAAAATTTTGATTTGTCAATAAACCAATATACAAATCCGATTCTGAATTAAAATATTTCTTTTTTTTCTAAATTTTTTTTTTTTTTTTCTTTTATTTTCAATCTTTATTTGCCTATAATCGATTTTTATTTAAAAGATTTTAACCTTTGTTTTTTTTTTTCTTTTCTTTTTTTTTTTTTACTATAAAATATTTCTTAACGTTTTTTTTTTTACTTCGAACCAAATTTAACAATTAAAATTACCCGTTATATAATATTGCACATAGTTACTCGTAAGTTTATTTAACTTTAGCGTTAAGTAGCGTATTTCTGTTTTTTTGGTTTTTCTTTTTTTTTTAAACTCTATTCGCAAACGTTAACTTAAGACTAAATTCAGGAATAACGTTTTGCTAAAGATAAAAAGTAAAAAAAAACGAAGAATAAGAAAACAAAGAAAAAACGAACGATCAAAAATTTAACAAAACGGGCTTGAATTGAAATGTTCCGTCAGTTGGTATTTATTTAATGAAAGAGAGAGTAAAACTAAAAAAAAAAAAAAAACTAAAAAATAAAAAACAACCAAAACCCCACTTAAAAGATATTTTTTTAATGTCAGGTTATTATGGAATATGGAGACTTGCGTTTTTTTTTTTTTTTTTTTTTTTATTTCTTCGTTTTTCTGTATTTTTGTTTATTCATTCGTCATATGATTGTTACAGTGAAGTTTTAAATCTGACAATTTGTATTAAAAATTAAAAATCAAAAAAAAAAAAAAATTAATAAAGATGATTTTTTTGAGTAAACCAACAAATGCTTTACTAATATGATCACTTTTACTCAAAAAAAAAAATGAAATGACAATAAAATTGAAACATATATAAAGAAATATAAACCAAAAAATGATCGTAAAATCTGTACCTTAAATTTCATAATTAACAGTTTTTTTTTTTTTTGAATATAATCAAATTTTTATGCATGTTCACTTTAACATTATTTAAATTTTTTATCATATTAAAGATTTGTACTGATTTGAATTACAATTTAAATATTTAATGAAAAACATTATAAATGAATACGTTAATTATGCCTAATTTAAGAAGTTTTATAATATATTTTGTATGAATTATGTAGTTTATAATTTATAGTGTCATATGAAATAAGTGAATTTACCATAAATAATGATTTAACCCTGAAAATGATCAGATTCATGTAATGATTGAATAATATTTCAATTATTATTATAATAAAATCTCTTGTATAAAAATAATTAATTAAAACTCTTAAAATGTACTGTTATATAATATATAGGACATAATAATATGTACCTATGTACTCTTATATAATATATAGGACATAATAAATAATATGTACCTACACCCAGTAAATTTAAATAATTTATTTTTTAAAGAACAAATAAAAGGTTTCGAACTTCACTTACTTAATTAAATATTAGATTTTAGTACTGTCTCTTCTTCTTAATAGCAACTTACAGTTATATTGAATGAACCTTAAATTTTTCTATTTAATCCCATTCAACTTTATTTATTCTTAATTTAAAAATTTAAAACAATCTTAAAAGTAACAAATTATAAGAATAATATTGATAACATACAATATATGAGAATAATTATGTAATTAAAAGTTTAGCCGTTAAATATGCAATAAATTATTTTTATTGACTTTAAAATTTTTAAGGGGATAGGGGGATAGGCGTGTGGCGTATTAACCGAAGGCGTGTGGGTTCGATCACTGCACAGGTCATAAGTGTTTTTTTTTTTACAGGGGGTATGTATTTACGACCAAATATAATGTAAATATATAGTATATAATATAAACAAAATAAATAATATTAGTATATAATTTAATAATAGTATAAAAACCTATATAATGGCCTTAGTAGCCGATAGTTCAATAATATTGCATTACATTTATGTATGTAATATTAATATAAATAAATAAATAAATAAAATAAATACATCCACAGGTACCTTATAGACCTACAAACTCTAATATTAATTTTAAATTTTATAAATTCATATGTACCTATTTAAAATTATTATAAGAAGTATTATAAAAGTTAATTTAATATGAGTATACACATTTCTTTTATGCATAAAAGCAATTTCATGTTAATTTGAAAGAAAGAAAAAACACATTATTATAATCTTAAGATAAACATAATATTTTGAAAAAGAAAGAAATATACAATAGCAACTTATCTTGCGTTACCTATGTTTAATAGGAGTCATCTGATTCATGATTCATGAAAATTTTGTTATCTAAATTATGAAATTTATAATGTATTTAAAATTTTTTATCTAAATTATGATATTTAATATAATGTGTGTAGACATATACATGTATTTATAAAATAATTTGGTTATGTAATAACATCTATACAAATTATTTACAGATTTGTTTCAGTTACTATATTCAGAAAATCTTATTACAACAACTACAACAACTACATCATGAATGTTTTATAAAATAAAAACTTATTAATATTAAAATCGATAAGTTTATTAGGTTTCAATAAAAATGATTGGGGCATAAAAAAAATTATGAAAAATTGAAATATGTATATTCTGATTTATTGAAAAAAAAAATTACAGTATAACAAATATTACAAGATTCTAGCTAGATATTTTTCATATGTCTATTTGAAAAATTTTCACTCATCTTTATATGTCACAGATTAAAGTTATAATGAAAATTCTATATAAATACTTATAACAATTTATAACAAAATGTCATATTAAGAGAAGAATTGATGTAATACATCCGATGTCATATCGTATAAGACGCTACAATTTTAAACTCGTTAACATTAATAACATATAACTGGCTCAAAACCATACTGCAGTTATATTTATATAATGAACTTAAAAGAACGTTGATGTTCATAAAAAATTTTAAAAGGTCACAAAGTGTAGCATTACATTCACATAAAAATAAAAATATGTTGAGCTTTAGACAATGTCCCAATTTATTACAGTGATTTACGAATCTTATATTGGGCAGGAATTATCAAATAAATCAAAATCCAATCAAAATAAATACTACGGAAGAGGGCGTGTTCTATAACAAAGCCTTTTACTTAAATTTTTATGACAAATTTTTTTCTTTATTGGAAATACTGAATATTGCGTGCTATTTGTTTGGTATACAACAAGAACATTAATTAAAATTTGTAAATTAATTCAACGGAAATCAATGCATTCTAATTTCTAATACATCATCATAACCATATAATATATAAGTTTGACATTCATATAGAATAATGGACTCCTTGAAAAATTATTTAAAGATTATATGATAAAATTTTTGTTTTTAGGTTTTGTTGGTTGCATTGAACGTTGTCAATGTCACGATTTAACAAAAACTATAAAAAAAACTTTTTAATAAACAATGTGGAGGTTTTATTTATTTTTGTGGAAATGCAATTCCAAAATATATTTTTTATGTTTTGTTTGTCATTTCTTTTATTACTTTTTGGTTTTTCATTTTTTTGTTGTTTTTTTTTGGTTTTTATATTAAACTCTTATTCGATTACATAAACCTGTAATCTCGGAAGTAATTTTTTTCAATTAATGTATAAAAGTATATGTGTATCGTTGAAAATATGTGTTGATGAACAAAATTTTATATATTTTATTCACATGAACACATAAATGTTCACATAAAAATGAAAATAATCCTTATAATAATTGAAATAACTGTTAGATATTTGAAAGATTGTAAAGGCTTATATAAAGACTGTTTTATTCTTATATTATGTTTCTTTTGGTATTTGTTTTTTATTGTACTTTTCTTTTACATTTATTATTCTGTTATTTGTCTTATAAAGGTTTCGGACCCGCTAAAATTAATATTATTCAATTTATCACCCCATAAGCTATATTATTATATATTCCACAATGTTTCTTTTTTGTTTTTGTTATGATCTTTTATGATCGTGCTTTTTATTTTGAGATTTTGAGATCAACTCAAAGATTACTTAAATGAAGAAAGTTTTCTTGTGATCTGGTTTTGATCAATATTTCAATATTATTAAATAAAAGAAAAAAGAAAATCATAAAGAAAGAGAAGAAAGGAGTGCTAAATAAAAATGGTTTACGTCATGAATATTTCAAGAAAAAATTAAAAGAAAAACATGATATTTTTTGCAAAATACTTTAAGTAATAGGGGCAGTTTTTTTTTTTTTTACATACTTTATATACGACGAAATACGTACATTTTATAACAGATGGCGATCAGTTTTATTGCAAAAAAAAAATAATAATAATATCTGAAATGAAAATTGAAATATCATAATATGGAGAATGTATGTACATACATATTATATTGATGCAATTATATAATATAGTGATTTTTCTTGATTTTCTAGACTTTATCAGTAGATATGCCTTCAATATGAGAAGTATAGTGAAAATAAAATGGGTTTAATTTCAGTTTTGGTTTTGATTATTTATTTTTGAATTTTGAAGGACTGAACCTTTTTTTTTTTTTGTTTTTACATGGTATACATATATATACATATATAATATAAAGTTATATGTTTTTGTATTATAATAAAAAAGTTATGCAATCATATATAGAATATTATTTAAACGTGATATATAATTTGACCTAAATATTATGCAAACTTTGTTTTATAATAAATTTTATACAATAATAATAATAATAATAGAAGCAATAAAAAAGCATTTTTATAGAATTTAAATGAAATAAAATTTTCATTTCTTATACATATCTTTTAAGTTTTTTTTTTTTTTATAACATAATTATAATTATTTTCTAAAAAAACAAAAAAAAAAAACTCATGTTATTCACAGAATTCGTATGTAACTTAAAAAAAAAAAAAAAAAGCACAAATCTTGGACACTTTGAACTTGACCTCCTTGAAAAAAAAATGTTTGTTTAAGTTTATTATTTCAATATATGACACATATAAAGTTCAAAAATTAAATATGTACATTAAAAGTTTTTTTTTTTTGATCTTTTAAGCTGCTGTACCAAGCAAATGTAGGTAATACATAAAAAAAAAAAAATCTATTATCGTGACCTTGCAACATATTTTCTTAACAAAATAAAAATATAACAAAAAATTGAAAAATTTTGATGATTATTTTTTTAAAAAATCTTCAATTTTAGTTTTGTGTTGTTATAAATGGAATTTTAAAAATTTAAGTACCATAAATCAAGTATATGTATTAATTTCAAACTCAAATTTGTATGTAAATTATATGTTTTTTAGTCATTTAATATTAAATTGAAAATCATCTATATTTTTTTTAGCATAATATGATATTTTATTAATGATGAATTTTTATAGGGGGCAAAATCAAGCATTAAGTGTTTACATTTAAAAAAAAAAAAATTTTAAGATTTTTTTTTATCAAAAATGGGTATACTCGTACTCTAATAAAGATTTTTAGCACATTTCCAAAAAAAATTTTGAAAAAATGTGCTTATTAGTTTCACTCTGTCCGTCCGTCCATCTGTTTACAAAACTTCTACACCGTTAAAGATAGAGAAAAAACCATGGGTAGGTCTCATAAAAAAAATAATTTTGTGGAACAACTTTTTCATGTAGCCCCTCCCATTACGGAGCTACAGCCCCTCAAACTTTGAAAAAGCCCTATTTTTAAATGCATATATCTTATGTTCTGCTTAAGATTTTTTCAATCTGAAAACGTCATTCGACAGGTATTTCTTTTATCTTTGTAAATTAATATCAAAATTATACAATTTTTTTAAATTTAGTACTTAAATTTACCGTTATGTGAAAACCAAATTTTGCATGATTTTTCTACATTCATAACTCCGGCACGCTTTTAGATAGAGGCTTGAAATTTTGAGACAAAAAAGAACTTTTAGAATTAGTATAAGTTTGCTCAGAAAATTTTTTTGGACCACCCCCTGTTTATGAGATATGAGGGCTTAAAAATTGAAAATTTGATATTTTTAAACACCTGTAACTTAGGAACCTGTACACATTTTACTTCTGCAAGATATAAAATTTAAAGCTAGAGTAATATATTTTTACGTGTGTTAAAGGTTTATTTAAGTTGTAAAGGGTTCCAAAGTTGCAGCTCTTCAAAATTGCGAAAAAGCCCCATTTTCAGATGTATATATCTCAAGCTTTGCGTAATAGTTTTGCAATCTAAAACCGCTAGAAGATCGAAAATTTTATTATCTATATAAAACAATATCAAAATTATGCAATATTTTGTAATTTACTATTTAAATTTACCGTTATGTGAAAACCATATTTTGCATGAAATTTCTTTTTTCATAACTCCGGCACGCCTTTAGATAGAAACCTGAAATTTTGAGACAAGAAAGAACTTTTAGAATTAGTATAAGTTTCCTCAGAAAATTTTTTAGTAGCATCCCCTCTTTAAGAGTTATTACGCCTCAAAAATTGAAAATTTGCTATTTTTAGACACCTGTAACTTAGGCACCTGTAAAAATTTTTCTTCGACGAGGCATGAAAATTAAAGCTTCAAGAATATATTTTTACGCGTGTTAACGGCTTTTCTTAGTTATATAGGATTTCGAACTTACGGCCCCTCAAAATTTCAAAAATGTCCTATTTTCACGTTTTTTCTTATTACATGAAATTTTCAAATTTTTGTGTAAGTCACACTTCTAAACAGTTTGTATTGAGTTTGGAAATGTGCGCTTTTAAAAACCGTTGGTTTACATTCTACCTTGTTTTATTAATATAATGACGTAAATTTAGTGTTTCGATTAGCTATACAAAAATTGATTTTGCAAGCTTTGATTTTGGAGCATTTAAAATCGTGAAGGATATAACCGTTGATACTATAATTATAGTGTCTTCGTCTGTAACCTGAGTTTCGCTAAGGGTTAAAATGGCTAGTCTTTCGGAGAGTAGATACGTTTCAACTGATTGGAAATTACGTGTTAAACCTATGATATTAGAAAAGTTAATTGTAAATTTAACAACCATTATTACAATTTGCAACCAAAATGGGGAGTAAAGTACATAAAAGAAAAAATATATTAAAATTAAATTTGAAATCAAAATTAAAATTAAATTTAAATTAAAATTTCAAACTGAACAAATATAGAAACAAATATTTGAAATGCAACTCAACCACACAACACAATGTTAGAAAATGCCAGAACCAAATAAGTGGGAATAATGATAAACGAATTTTCAAAGTACGACAGTTTTTAGAACTTTATCGAATTACTTCAATTTCAGATTTCCGATTCAAATTTTTAATATGCCACATTAACTGTATATTTTGCTTAGGATTTTTAATTTTATTTATACCATTATCCATGCAAATTTTATTGATTTTATATTCAAACGAGAGCAATATTTTAATTGACAGAACTATTGAAAGCTCAAATAATATCAATAATAAGCTGGAATTGTACATAAGTAATTATATTTACAAATAAAATGAAGTTGAAGGAAATGTTTATAAAAGTTTTATAGAAAATCAAATATAATATGTATGTATTTGTGTAACTATATTATGCGAATTTCTAACACATTTACTTTATCACTTTACTTTGTATGTGGAATAAATTTACATATATTGGTATAATTTTCTTTGCCTTTAAAACTTTGCGATTTTTACCTTATTTTTTTTTTTGTTAAGTTAAATTTATTATTTAATTACTTTTTAGCACGTTCATCATTTATTTTTATTTTTTTCTTCGACAAGAAACAATAAATACATTTTTTTTTTCGCTAAACAAAAAAATTTTTTAAAATTCTTTAGTGTTATACCCATTATACCAGATACCATCTAATTTTTAAACTTTAAAAATTTTTTTTATTAAATTTATTAACGTACGTTATTGTTATGTTTACATACATAATTATTATGCCTAATAATTGTTTCAAAATTTATACTAAAATTAAAATATTTTGGTTATTTAAATATAAGAAAATATTTATTTTTTTCTTTTCTTTTAATTGCATTTGAAAAATTTGAAATTTTACTAAAATTAATTAAATCAATAATTTTGTGCCAAAAAATTACTAAAATAATAAAACTCTCTGAAAATTCACTTATAAAAATATTATTTTGAAGAAAATTTTATTTTACTGGCAACTTTCAAATTAATTATCATAATTCATAACAAACGTCAATTTTTTTTCGATGCATTCATTTTTAGTTTTTTTTTTCTGACAGTATATTTATTTACACTTTGATAAAAGATTAGAAATATGTTCAATTAATTAAATATATTTATTTAAGAAATAAAAGTGTGCAATAAGAGTATATTTTTTAAATTATATTAATTTATTTTATATTATATAATTAAAATTAAACAAAATAAAAAAAAAAATGGCACGTCATATTGAAAATTTACGTACAATTTTCCAAAAAGGTGTAAATTCAGTACAACCATCGGCACTATTTAATCATAATAAAATAAATAGAATTAATGCCCACATGATAACAATAAATGACCACAAAATTGATTTAACAAATAAAAATAGTTATTTAGTTGGATTTGGTAAAGCAGTTCTTGGTATGGCAGTTCAAATGGAACGTGTCTTAGATAAAAATTTAAAATCTGGTATAATTAGTATACCAGTTAATATTACAAATAAATTGAAAAATAATCCTGAAATGCGATTAAAAGAAAATTCTGTGATAAAAATTTATGAGGGAGCTAAAAATAATTTACCAGATGATGCATCTTTAAATGCAGCAAAAGAAATTTATTCATTAGCTAGTGCAATGTCTAAAGATGATATTTTATTTGTATTAATATCTGGTGGTGGATCAGCTCTATTACCATTACCATTAGAATTATTAGATTTAAATACAAAATTGAATATTATTAAAAGATTGGGTAATGCTGGTGCCACAATTGAAGAATTAAATACTGTTCGAATTCAAATATCTCAAATTAAAGGTGGAAAATTAAGTTTAGCTGCAAAAAATTCTAATCAAATTATTTCATTAGTTATTAGTGACATTATTAATAATCCGATTCATTTAATAGCCAGTGGACCAACAGTTGAATATAAAATGAACGAAAATCTTTTAAATGGAAAATTAATTTTAGAAAAATTTAATATTTGGAATTCTTTAACAGATGACTTAAAATTAACATTTGAAAATTCATTAAAAATTCCAGATAAAGAAGAAACTATAGAATTTCCAAAACAAAATCATATTTTTATTATAGGAAATAATAAAATTGCTGTTAACGCATGTCACAATGAAGGTAATCTCTTATCTTATTCATCTTTTATCCTTTCAACATCAATAAAAGGAAATGTTGAAGAACTTTGTACACAATATATAACATTTTTGAAAAAAGTAATACTTTATAAACAAAATTCAATAAGCCGTAATGAATTTGTGAAACATTTTCCATTTGATTCAAATGATTTAGAAAATTTTTGTCATATAATAGAAATAAATACTTCAACACCTATATTATTAATTTTAGCTGGTGAACCATCTGTTAAAGTTGTTGGTAAAGGTATTGGTGGACGAAATCAAGAATTAGCATTAAGACTATCATTAGAATGTTATAAAGATAAACTTTTAAATGGTATTTGGATTTTATGTGCTGGAACTGATGGTATAGATGGACCAACAACAGCAGCAGGTGCTATTGGATGTTCTGATACCATCAAAGATTATATTAATGTAAATAATAAAACAATCGAAGAAATTGAATCAAAATATATTAAAAATAATGATTCATTTAATTTTTATAAAAATTTACAAAATGGTAAATATCATATTAATATTGGACATACTGGAACAAATGTCATGGATTTACATTTAATTATACTCGAATAAAATATACATACATATATATTTAGAAATTTAAGTAAATAAATTTAAATGAATTTTATAAAAAAAAAATTATTAACATGTTTTACCATACCACCATACTTTAGTTAGAGCAGAGGTTAGAGTTTAAAATTTTAAAATTTGATATACAGGTTTAAATTATCTTTTATACAACATGTTTTAGTTAAAACACAAACCACATTACACATTTTCAATTTAACTGAAAATATTGTTTATTATGGAATTGTGAAAAGTAGTACTGAAATGAAACAAAATTACAAAGACAATATTTTAGCTACGATTCAAACCATAAAAACAAAAAAAACAAAGTAAAGGAAAATAAAAAAAATGTAGAAAAACAATGTTACTTTTAAAGATTGCTTTATTATTAAAGAGTTTTAAAAGACAAAAATATTGAAATTTTTTTCGACATTTTACTATTTGGTTTTAAAATAATAAAATTCATAAGTATTCATACATAAAATAATATAAAAATATTAGAAAATATTAATTAGCTACATATATTTAAATTTTAGTTTAATTTGCATATGCTGCACAATAATTTTCGAAACATCTATTACCGTTGCATTAGATTCGCATTTAATTTTTAGCTATACGTTCACAGTTTTTGATTTACTTATTATTTTCTTTGTAGCTCAAAATAGATTTAGATGCCTATTAAAATTTACCTATTAGTTTCACTCTACCCGTTTCTGTCCGCCCGTTTACCAAGAGGCCACATGAGACAGTACCACCTGGTATTACGCACCAGCATGATAGTGCACAAATACATGAACATTTTTGACAATACTATTACATTTTTTCAACCATTTCCCCACCGTCTTAACATTTTTCTAGCTAGTAATGGAAATAGTAATTTGAAACTTCGAACAACTAAAAATGGCGACAAGACAAATGGAAAACAACATTCATGTCAAATAAATTATTTGCGGTTGTTTTATTTTTAATTTGATATTTTGTGTGTGTCTATTTTAAACTTGAAATATTTTGAAAAAATATAAAATAAACTTGAAAATTTTTGATAAAATAATAAAATAAACTTAAAAAATTTTGAAAATAAATGAAATGTCTTGATACTAAAAATGTCACATACGTCACACAGACAGTAATTCGACATTTCGTATTACACACTCGCAAGATAATAATACTGTTTCGTTTGGCTGCCGGGTTATCAAACTTCTACACCATTTAAAATAGAGCAATGAAATTTTAACAATGGCTAGGTCTGATAAAAAAAAATTTATGTTGTAGAACAAATTTTTTATGTAACACCCCAGTTACGGAATTACAGCCTCTCAAATTTTGAAAAAACTTTATTTTTAAATGTGTATATGACAGATTCTGCTTCATATTTTTCCAATCGCCAAACGACAGAACTTTTTTTTAACTTTATTAATCAAAATTAAAAAAGTTTTTAAAATTTAGTATTTAAATTAACTGTTAATTGAAAACAAAATTTGGCAAGATTTTGCTTTTTTCATATCTCCGCAACCCTTTCAGATAGAGCTTTGAGAGAAGGAAGATTTTTTAAAATATTTCAGAATTAAGAATTAAAATTTTTTATACCTCTCTCTATAAGAGGTATTGAGAGGTATCAAAAATTTAAATTATTGATATATTTAGACACTTGTAACTTAAACACGTGAATTCGTGAATGTATTAATGATTTTTCTTAATTATATAGGATTTCATTAAAATTGAAGAAAATATTGATTTTTGATCTTCTTTTTTTCTCTTAGAATTTTATCTAACAAAAATAATTTCAAATTTTGCTGTAAGTCACAATTATTTTAAATTGTTTGTACCTATATTGTCTTTTTAAAAATTTGCGCCTTTATAAACTGTTGGTTTTCATTCTGTCTTGTTTGTCTGTAAATTACACATCAAACTAACAGGAATTGCTAAGTAATTTAACGTGGACCAATTTTATCGCAATTCAAATACGATTATTATTTTATTCTTATAGGCCGAGTTTTACGTTACAACTAAATACCTTAGTAGACCAGTGAACTTTACTATGAATTTGCTGTAAACTTACTAGTTATTCGAAATTTTTAATTTTTTGAAAATTTTGTAAAAGTTATAACGTTTTGAGCTGTGCTGTTTCTGACAATAATGAACGTAGAGATAGTACTTTTTATTGGTTTCTTATAGCATTCATTAATATATACATATTCCCTAATTATGTGCTTGGTGATTTTAATTTGAGAGTTACAAAAGATGTAAGTTGGTGATGGTTCTTTATTAAATATAGATGTTTGTGTAAGAGTGTAGTATGCCCAGTTTTAAATCTCGTGTACAGCCTCAAGTTCGTTGTGCATATATGTTTGTTGGAAACGATGATGTTACGTATTCTTAGGGCTTATAGAATTATGATACAAGTGATTGTTTGCCGAAGTAAGTAGGAATTTTTCTTCAATTAGGGTTTTAATTTCTTTAATTTTCTTTGATTTTTTGGTGAATTCAAGTGTCACACAAAATAGGAGAGCCTTTATAGCCTCTTTTGTTACTTTATTAGAAAAGTGATTTTCTTCCATAGACCATAGATGTTATGGAATCCACATATATTTTAAAAATTTCTATTTTCTGATTAAATTGTTGATTATGTTTTCGTTGTTATTAATTATTAATATGAATGACATCTTATATTGTTGAAAGATATTTCGTTTTTCTCCAATTTTTTTATTTTTTAACTTTTACAACTTCTAACATCGAAATAACTCCACTAAGAAAAAATGTGAACCGTTTCAAGAATTTTGTGAGAGTTATCCTTGTATCGCTCCAATTTTAGTGTATGTTCTGCCAAAGCAATAAATGTTAAAATAAATTTACTGATTTTTATTAAATACAGTAAAATAATTACAAAAAAACAAAAAAAAAAGATCATATAAAATTCAACCTTTTCAAATAAATTAATAAAATTGAAAATTAAATAACATTAAATAAATATTTTTACGTTCTTTTCTGTTAATTTATTTTAAAACAAAAAAACAAAATTTAAATCTACTTTAATCTGGTACAATCTGGTACAATCATGGCTAAATAAAATCAAAAATTAAATTCATATATACTTTGTTAAATAATTTTATCATTTACAACTTTAGATCTTTAGATATTTTCCCTATTCATTGTATAACCCTTTACAACAATAAAATATATAGGAAGTAATATATAAATATCTAAAAATGAACTTAAATTAAAAAATAAATTAATTACTGTCTAAAGTTTTCGTCCTTCATATTTAATAAAATAAATTTTATTAACTTTAAACAGAAATTGTTTGAAATTGTTTCATCACCCAAATTGTGACTAAGTAAGTTACCATTTAAAAATACTCGTATTACAAAAAAAAAAAAAAAAAAAGAAATTATCATGAATATTAAATACAAACGCAAAAAAACAAAAAAAAACAAAAACAACAAAAAAAAAGTTTTACAACTGATTTAAAGGGAAATCTGAATCTGAGTAATCCATATTAAATTATTTCAGGATAAAATTTCTTTAGTCATATTTTAAAATATGTATATGTAAAATAAGTAATATATATATATTATGCAATTAAATTTTTAATAGTGTCTACATAGTCTGAGCTCAACATATTATATACTTTCATTCATCATCAATATTTAATTCATGAACAAAATATGAAAAAATAAAAAAAAAAAGCAAAAACTTTAATTTATATATCAATTATTTATTCTATAAGTTTATTAGAAAAAATTTATCATATAAAAGTTTAGTATTAATATTGTGATCCATTAAATGACACATAATAAACTCTCAAACTTTTTAACTTTTGTGAAAAAAAAATTTTTTTTTTATTTTATTTTATTTGAAAAAAAAAAAAAAAAAAAACAATTGCAACTAAAAACTTATTATTGTGGCTAAGCAATTTCCTTAAAAACTACAAATACATAAAATATAAAATAAAAACGACTTTTAAAAAAAAATATTATTTAAACATATTTACATACATACAAATGAATATCAAAGTATGATAAAAAAAAAACAAAAAAAGAAAAAGAAATTTAACAAAATATGTGGGTAGGAAAATTTTTTTTTTCTTCAAAAAAACAAAAACAAAAAAAAAAAATTATTCTGTATAAATAAATATTCACGCCGGTTCAATTACAATATCCATTTATTTGTACATATAATATATATATATATATATATATTTAGTATACATAATATACTTATTCATATACATATTTACAGATTTATAATATTTGTATCTTATATCATATCATCTCATATCTTAAGTATGCATCACATATTATTTTCATTTCTTTTAAGTTAGTTTTAATCTTTATTTTTGATATTTTTCTATTCCAACATTTTAGTATATAGAGGGGACAAAACAAAAAAAAAAAAAAACAAAACCAAAAAAAAAAAAAAAAAATATAGAAGAAAATGAGAAAAAATGGCACGCTTTCCACGTTATCAATTAAAAAATTAACCGGATATGAGTAAATAAATCTAATGAGAAATTACACATTCTATAATATGATATACACATATAGCTATACATACATATTCATAAGAACATAACTTTGATACAAAAACACATATATACATACACATACATTTATATGTATATGATAATAAAATGTTCATATATTATCATAATATCAAAATTTTATGAATCCAAGAGAAATTACATACCATTAATTTGGAGTGATTTTAATTAAAGAATATTATAACAAAAGATAATATAGTGGCAATATTATAATAATAGCAACAAAAAAAAAAAATAAAAATTTAGCAATAATAACAATAAAAACAAAAGAAAAAAAATTTAAAATAGCTATACTAACAGCTTTTTCAACCCAGCTATTTAAAATCTTTAAAATTTTATCATATCATAAATAGTCAAGTGTATTTTTTTTTTTATCTAAAAATAATTCTAAAAAAACCAAAAAGTTGTAACTCAAATATTACAAATTTTTTAAAATACAGTACAAATCTAAAATGTCGCTAACTATTAAAAGAAAATTTTAAATTAGGATTAAAGATAAAATGAAGTTCCATTAAATGTTGTGTGTTCATTTTTGATTTAATAATTCAAGCTGAAATTTTCCTTTGAACTGTATTAATTATGACGCGTGATCAAATATGACTTCTTTTATCTTCAGTCTAATACCATTACCTAATCTCTTTAGAACTTTATTAATATGTAATTAATTAAAATTATTATTTTAATATCTTATTATATTTTTAGTGTACATATTTTCATTCATGTTTTAATGTTTATTGTAAGCCCATTAAAGAACATTAAAAACAATTACAATTTTTGTGTACAATCAAAATTTTGTTCGTTATAATAATGGCAAGGATTAATGCGAACTCAATTGGGGGGCGTCGGTGACCTAGTGTTGTAACCATCGACTCAATCCACTAACTCAATTGGGGGGCGTATGTGTTGTAACCATCGAAGGAGTCTGGGTTCGAAAATTCCACACACATCGTAAGAATAATTTCTACTTACGATATTTACAGCCGAAATTTACTGAAAAGGAAAAGCTTAGTAATTTATTTGTCACACTTATGTGGCAGGTGAATACACTACAAAAAGAAAACTCGATTGGCAACTCTTCTTTGGGAATTTTTCCAAAACATATTATTGCTTTGAATATATCAATATATTGTTGTTTTGTTGAAATACTTTTTCTGGTGCCTAGTAGATTAGATCCACATATCTAGAACAGTATAATCCTGCTATTTTGTATCAATATTTAAAAAACATGGGGCAATAAGATCTTTTTTCAATTTCTTTATTTTTTTTATACAGATGTTTTTCTGATTTTGTTTGTGCTATAAGATATTCTATAATAAAACTCAAAAATTTTTAGTAATCATCAACGTTTCGCATTAATTTAATGCTTCATTAGGGCTTTAAAAAAATGATATAATTAATTATTCTTTTACTAAAATTGATTTCTCACTATGTAGTAAACGGCAAGAATTTGGTATAGTTCTCGGTTAAAATATTTCATGTATATGATTCCAAGGAACTTATGGCCTATTGTTTATTATGTTTTGGTGGTAGCCTACTCATGACTGAAAAATTTATCATTTTGATTTTGTTTTTCTATAGATATCTGTGAGTTTATGATTTTGAAGTAATGTTCAGCGCACGTATGCTATCTTTATTTTAAATATAATAATATGTCAATGGTAATTTTAATCTTTTCTGTAAATTTGTCTAAATTTAATCATATGAACAATGTAATTTTTTTATTGCTAAATCAAGTGGTTAATTACATGCTGATTAAAAGAGTTAATAAAAATCTTTGTATATGCTCTCATTTTAAATACTTCTATTTTATTTATTATTTTTTCATTATGATCAACACTTTGGGATCATATTCATATAATAACCTATAAAACAAATTAAGCTAAAAATTGATGTCAATTGCACAATAAATTCAAATTTTTTTTGTTTAAAAAGTTAAGTTTAAATATTTTCTACGAAACATTAGAATGAATAATATTCAGATAATTTTTTTTTTTTTTTTAATTTATAATAAAATCAAATATTTCATATTATTTTAAAACGTTAGATATATGATTTGTTTCTCTTTATACCCGTACGATAGGATCAGATATAATAAAATTACTCCTCCGTTTGTAACACCTCGAAATAAGCGAGCTAGATATACCTTCAAAGGTATGGATCGGATCAGAAAAAAATTCTAAGACTTTTGAGCCATGTCCGTCCGTCCGTTCCCTTTTTTTTTTTGGTTGAGTTTGGACTAAGCCTTAGGATAGCTCTCGAACACCTAACTTTTAGATCCCACATTTTTTTTGCAATAGAGCTATGAAATTTTAACTACTGATAGATCTCACAAAAATATTAATTTTATTTTTATTAACTTTTTTTTGTAGCCCCACCCGTTACGGAGCTACAGCTCCCCAAAGGTTCAAAAACGCTCTATATTTAAATTGTTATAGCACAAGTTGTATAAGGTATATCTTCATTTTGAAAACGCCAAACGATTACTACTTTTATTAGCTTTAAAATTATATATACAATAAATATATATTTGTGGCATACGGTGTCTTAATTTACCGTTATGTGAAACTCAAATTTTGCAAAATCCTTCAACCCTTCTATCTTCTAAACGGTTTAAGTTGGAAACTTGAAATTTTGACAGAAGTTAGATCTTTGAAAATAAGTATGAGTCATTTCAGAAATTTTTTTTATATCACCCCCCGTCACTTAAAATTTCCTATTTTTTAACACCTGTAACTTGAACACCTGTTAAAATTTTTTTGAAGTAATACATAAAAATTAAAGCTTCAACATTATACTCTTATTTTTGTTAATAACGTTTTTCAATAATATAGGGTTACTTTATAATTGACGAAAGTGTTACTTGATTTTTTCAAATTTTCTAACAAATTTCTTCAACAAATTTTTTATAATTTGAAATTGTTGAGGATATAATGCGTAGTACATAAAAATGTAAATAAATAAACAACATAACGGTTGCTTGAAGAATTTTTATTTATATGATATTAATATATATACATACTTATATAATATCATGTTTATTTACATATCGTATATGTCACTAGTGAATGAATGATAAGAGTATAGATGTATATTATATAGCGCCGTATTTACATACATATATGTATTTTATTGTACTTATAAGAAATTATTCTGTCAATGGAATATTTAAATATAATATAATATAATATTTAAAATTATATTTACTACTTTGTACTAAGTAAATTTAATATACATTTACCGCTTAGTATTAAATGGTACTATAGAATATTTGAAAAAGTTTTGGATTGATAATCGTTATGTGAAAGGTTAAAATCTGCTTTTGAAGAATGTACATATAAACATATAGTTTGAATATATGTACAACCCATAGTTCTAGAAATTATAAAATTCACCCAAATTATTTTAAAATACTAAAATATTAAAAAAATAATATTGTGAGCAGAGTGACAGGCTGTGAACATACTAACGGTTCGTACGGGTATCTAAGAGTTGACAAAGGCAACTGTATTCTTCCTCGTCTTTTAAATGGCTTTAATTCTAGAATTAACTTCAAATTTCTTTATTCTTTAACTTGTATATATGTATGTACATATATATATATATATTTTTCATGATATAGAAAAATCTGTTCTTAGTAAAAAAAGTTTTCTAAGGTAATTAATAAGCTTCTTTTAAACTACAATTATAGAAATATTAAAAAGATATATGTATGTAAAATGTAAAATGAAGCAAGTAAAGAAAAAAGTATAGTAAAAAATAATATGTATACAAATAAATAATAATATGCATTCCATTTAAAAACCAACACAAACAAAACAAATTTATTATATATGTATTAATTTTTTAATTTTCTTTTGTCTTTTTTTTTTTTTTTTTTGTCTCGAAAAATTTGGTTCTTATTTTAAATTATTTTAAGAAAAAAAACAAAATAAAAAAAACATCCAAAAAATAATCAAAAAAATAATGTCAAAGTGCAAAGAGCTTAATTACGAGTGATTTATTTTGTATACTTTATGCATACATATACAATATACCTATTATATAAATACACTTCTATATACATATATGTGTACATTATAAATTAAAATTCATATTATAAAGAATTGAATAATAAATGATGGATGGATGAATGAATAAAATAAATGAATGAATGAATCTGTTTTTAAATTAAACGTACATATGTACTTAAAATGTTTATTAACTTAAAAAAAAAAAAAAAAAAAAAAAAAAACTTTTTAAAATCATATTGCTACACATTATATGAACTTTCATCACATTCCTCTCAAATTCAATCAAACCGTACTCCTCCTACTTCCTTCCTAAACAATTAGGGATTACATCCACATACATATATATTTTGTTTTTCTTTTATATGATTTTTGTGTAACAATTGATTTATGTACTATATATTGGACTTATTAAAAACATAAAAACAAAAAAAAAAAAAACTTTAACTACACAAGTCTAGAACAACATCATTCATTAAGATTTAATGAAGCAACGCATTCATACTATAAATAGAAAATGCACATAAAAGAAAAAAAAAAAAAATCAAACTTATGATCCGCGAAAGTTTGTTTTTTTTTTTTCTTAAATTTTGTTTTTTTTTTTTTTTTTTTTTAGAAATTTTCATTGTTCTTCTTATTAATTTTTATATGTTATTATTGTTGTTTTTTTTTTTTTCGTTTTTAATTTTATATAATAATTAATACTAATTTTGTACACCATTGGTTAGAGTCAACATGTCTGATGAAGATCACATTAATATACCATGTATAATAATATCAATTTATATGACGGTCAGAAAAGAAACAAAAAAAAAAAAAACAAAATACACTACCAAAAACCAAAACAATAATTTTTCTTTTATTTTGTTCTGTTAATTTATTGTGTGTGTGTGTTTTTTTTTTTTTTTGTATATTCTTGAAATGTACATTATTAAACTCACCACATTTAATTATTAGTTCACTAAATTTTTATTATATATCAGTTCATGTGTAGATACACGTGTATGAAATAAAGTATAAAATTATTAAAAAAAAAAAAAAAAAATAAATAAAAGAAAACAAAGGGAATTTAAGTTTAAAAAGTAAGTCGGTATATAAGCATTATATAGTATAAGTTCATCAGTAAGACCTTGCTTTTCTGACTCTTCAAGCTTTACAGGTTATTATAATTATTATTATTATAATTATGAATTTATTTAAATTATTCTTATAATTTTTTTTTTTTATTTTTATTTTTGTTTTCATACATCTTTATACAAAAAAAAAAAATTTTTGTGACTTCTTATAATCAATTCAAGCTTGCTTGAATATAGTTTTAAAGCTTCTTATTTTAGAATTTAGATATAATTATTATTAGACAGTTGGTTTTTTTTCCTACGTTTTTTTTGTCTTTCTTTTTGTTTTTTTTTTTTTAAATCGACACAAATCATTTTTCATATGTCAAAAAAGAACAGAAATGATGATGTTAATAAAAAAAAAAAATAAGAATTAATAATAAAAATAATAATAATAATAAATCGAGGTCATCCTATAGTATAGAAATAGTATATAATGTTGTAACTGTGTCAATAAAGTAGTTGTCTTCTACATAATATATTTGAAAGAAAGAAAAAAAAATAAAAATAAAAATAAAATATTTTAACTATCTAACCATACATAAAATATTTATATAGATTTGTATCTTTTAAATACATATCTTATAAATAACTATAAAAGATAAATTATCTTCTTTCACATATTATATATTAATCGATTTAAAATCAGTGAAGCGTATAAAATACTGTCTAAAAGTTCTAACTAAGTATGAATGATGAGTGAATAAATGATCAATTATTATATGGTATATAATATAGTATGTATAAATGTATGTAATTTTTTAACAAATTTTTTTTTTTTTGTTTTTGTTTTATTTTTTATTTTTTTTTTGTTTTATTAATTGATATTAATATTATGTTCCAAAAAATTTAACAACAAAATTAAAAACAAAAAAAAAAAATAAAAATAAAAAGAATGGGAATCTCTTCCACTTGATTTTTTCGTAAACTAAAATGTATTTAAAAGATGTATAAGTGTTGCAGCGTGAGAATATATTTATATAGTAGAAAAAGAAAACATATATAAGTATATAAATGCATATGTAGTATATGCAATATCACAGCATTAGTAAACTTTGAATTCTTGTGTTAGCAGTTGGAGTAGGTTAAGACTAGGAGTCACAAATTCTAGTGTAAAGATTAAGATATCTGGTATTTTTGTTTGTTAGTAGAATATTAGAAGATAGTTTAGTTACCTAATCCACTCTATAATGTGATGAACATCCACATTAGTCCGTATAAGTATATCGTTAATATTAATAATGGCAATCTTGGGCGTATGATTCTAGTAATATTTATCTTTTGTAATTAAAATTATTTTTAATTTTATTTTTATTAAACTATACAAAATAAAAAAAAAACAAAGTAGAATGTAAACCACGGGTTTTTAAAAGCTCACATTTTCAAAAAACAATACAAATTGTTTAAAATTATTGTGACTTGCACAAAAATTTGAAATTTTTATGTATCTAATAAGAAAAAATGTGAAAATAGGACTTTTCTGAATTTTTGAGGGGCTGTAAATCTGGAACTCTATATAACTAAGAAAAACCGTTAACACACATAAAAGTATATTACTGGAGTTTTAATTTTTATGTTTTGCCAAATAATATCTCATAAACAGGGTGTGGTTCAAAAAAATTTTCTGAGAAAGCTTATACTAATTCGAAAAGTTATTTCTGCCCTCAAAATTTCAAGTCCCTATCTAAAAGCGTTCCGAAGTTATGAGAGTAGACAAATCATGCAAAATTTGGTTTTCACATAACGGTTAATTTAAATACTAAATTTAAAAAAATTGTATAATTTTGATATTAATTTATAAAGGTAAAAAACAAAATACCTGTCGAATGACGTTTTCAGATTGAAAAAATGTTAAGCAGAGAACATGAGATATACGCATTTAAAAATAGGGATTTTTCAAAGTTTTAGGGGTTGTAGCTCTATAATAAATGGGGCTACATGAAAAAGTTGTTTCACAAAATTAATTTTTTTATGAGGCCTACCCATGGTTAAAATTTTTTTTTTCTCTATCTTTAACGGTGTAGAAGTTTTGTAAACATATTTTTTCAAATTTTTTTTGTAAATGTGCTAAAAACTAACACTTAGTTCATTTACTAACTAACTAACTGCTACAAGTGATGATTTAATATGTTACTGATAGTTCTCTAAATAAATATTTAAGTGATAAATTTTATTAAGCAAAGCGTAGACTGATAGACATTTAAAAAAAAACATGAATATTATGAAGAAAAAGTAAATTTTTTCACTAAAATACGTATGGAGTGTCTTGAATTTACCGTTATTAAAACATTTTCTTGTTATAAGTCAACAAAAATGTTAGACAAAGCCGATTTTTTTTTCGATTTCAATACTTTTCTTATAGTTGCAATATGTACGCGGAAATTAAAAAAAATGTAGGGGAATAAGATTATTTTTTAGTTTTAAAGAAAGTTGAAAAAATTAAAAAAAAAAATAATAATAAAATAGAAAACATATGTAATTTTGTGTAATAGGGGGATACCTAATTGAAAGTATAAAAAAAAAAAACCTACTGAACTAATTATTAGAATATTGTTTTAGTTGTTTTGGTTTTACTTAAATGATTCCATTAAGATTAAGTCACTTTTTTTTTTTCTTTTTTTTTGCATTTTATTATTGTAAAAGCTTGAGTTTTAATTTTTGGTAATAATTGAATGGAAAGAAAAATGTTATATTAAATATTATACATAAACATAAAAGTATTTTGGAATTTCCTAACGTTATCTCTATATTCTTAAAAATTAATTGTATACTTTATTGCAGGTTTTTAGAAGAGACTTACTGACCTTATTAGAGAATTAAGAAACTTACTGAGAACGTAATGATCAATTTCGTACTGCTGCATTTTGCAATTGCATTTAAAAGAAGATAACTTATCTACTTGTAAAATATAATTTAAAACTTTGAGTCTGCTGCCATTAGATAGTCTAAAATTTTACTCAACAATCATTCAATGACAAATCAGATTGAAAAAACCAAAACGATAACGATTTCACTACGTAACTCGATACTTCAACCACTGCATTCTTGACTGTTTTAATAAAATCGCTATACTTTTTGACGGATTTCGAATTTTAACGTCAATTTTGTCGATTTATCAGCTATTATTAGCAAATAGAAATTAGCTATTTTGTAATATTCTCTTTCCTCTCTCCTCTTTTAAAACAGATTTTAAAAAGTTTTAACTTTTAGTTTTAAATTTTTTTGTTTTTTTTTGTATTTTCAAGGATGTGTTGTGAAATCAATTAGCAAATAAATTATTATTGTAAACAAACGTTAAATGTGACGCAAACGCAAAATATGAATAAAAGTTTTAATTTTAAAGTGTTATTTAATGTAATTGAAAATTCAGGATAAATTTGGGAAAAGTTTATTAGTGTTACCCAGCTTCTGTCAAAAATTTATTTTAATGACGGTATGTTTTATAATATTGCAAAAGTGCAGAAAAATGTTTCTACTCTCTTAGCCCTACTGTTTGACGCTTTAAACTTCGCTAAAACCAATTAAACTTTTCTAAACCAAATGAAACTAAAACTTCTTCTAACACACACACTTTGAATCTTATAAAAAAACTAGCAAAAAATGTAAGAATTCTTGTCTAAGGTTTTATATAACGCTAATAAAACACAAGATAAAATATTCTGCAATTTTTCATACTATTTGTTTTAGTTTAATTCACTATACCAATCCCAACTTAATTAACTTAACAAAATACCTAACTACATGTCAAATATCTAATTATATACCTAATATAAATACATGTCAAACTGTGCCAATAAAAAAATTTCTTATAAATTTTTGTTTTAGCATTTTAATGAAAAAAAAAAAAGAAAAAAGAATATGGCACCTGGTTCCCAATGTCAAAAAAAAAAACCCCAATTAAAAAATAAAATTCTGATTATAAAAAAATTACAACAATCGCATATGTTCCGTATCCTCTGGGGGTTTTTAATTTAAATTTGTTTTTTTAACACTTATTTCCTATACACTCCAATATGTCTACTTGAATATGAACAAAAAAAATATATATATGTATACGCATAGATGTTATGAATTACAATATCTTGAATACATAAACTGCTATAACTGTCAAGTAATTAATTAAAAGTTTTGCTTTTTTTCATTTTAATTTTTTTTTTTTTTTTTTTTTTTATAAAAAATTTGTATTCTTCTAAAACAATAATCATAAAAATAAAAAAACAAAATTTTGTATCTTATGAATATTTTTTTAATATTCATTTCATCATGTCTATTTAAGATTAAAATCTCAACCTGACTTAATACTGAGTAGCTTATGATTATTATTATACCCTCTAGCATATCTTACCCATGTATGTACATACATAGTACATACCTACATATTTTATTGCATTTAATTATAATATTTTTTTGTTGCTGTCCTTTTTATATTTTTATTATTATTATTAAAAATTTGTTCTTTTCAACATATTATCCATTTGGTATTTAATGCTACACTATATTATAGTTGATGTAAAGTAAAACAAAAAACAAAAAGCACATCGATTTGCCATGACAAAATTAAAAAAAAGAAAAACAAAAATTACGAAAAAAAAAATCACTTAAATTTTGTCTTAACACATGTCGAATCGAGGTTTCAATCATCGTCATGAAACATAAGATGATGTATAAAACTGATTGAACCGAATCAGTCAACAACAACAAGAACAACAACAACAATAACCTGAACATACTGTATTACTAATTTTTTAAAAAGTGGTATGAAAAATGGCACCAATATGTCTGTTTTTACCTAGATATTTTTTTTTTTCCTTTTTTCTTGTTTGTTTTTTCTTTTTTTTGATTCAATGAAAAGTGTGGTTATTCAAAATTCTGCTGTATTATAAGATTGCTATTATTACAATAATATCAATATTGGCATAAATAAAAACTTTTAAAAACAAAATATGCGCAACATATCCATCAACATTATAAGTACTTATATACTCACATAAATACCAAAAAGAACAACAAAAAAATGGTAAATAAATCTGAAGCTAAACTACAAAAGGTAAATATAAAACACTTAGTACAAAAATAACCACAATAAACCACAAAAAAAAAAAAACAAAAAAAAAAATTAAAAAGTGTTTAAAAAGTGGATTGATGGAAAATAACAGTACAAATAAAAAAAACAAAAAATTAAAAGTGTTAAGAAAAAAAAAGGGCGCAACTCTTTTTCTTTTTGATTTTATTTTATACATTTTTTTTTCTTGTTATTTTGATTTTGGGGGCAATTTAATTAAAATTTTAATGATTTGCATTTGGTTTAGAAAATAAGAAGTCATTTCGCTTAATTTCTTTCATATCGCTTCTAATTTTTGATTCCTGCTTTTCAAGACCTCATTATTCAGAGGAATTTAGTTTCTTTCTAAAGTTAGTTTTCATTTATGTTTTATTCCAGTCTTATATTATTTCTATTGATATCATCTAGCTTAATTTTGAGTGTTTACATATTTGCAATATATCTTAATTTGTCTTTTGAATAAAATTTCTACGATATTTGAATCTTATTAATGAATCTTTAATTAATATCTTTTTGTTTTTTTTTTGCGAGTGTAGGTGGGAATCATCGAAAGACACTATAGAGGAGTGAAAACGGGCACAAGTCCTCTATGAGTGTGTGGGACTTTTACCCACTAAACACCATCTCCCTTTTTGACCAAACAATAGGCTATATATCACCTTTAGTACTAATGTAATGCCTGGTCAGAGGAAGTAGAGTTAGGGAATGAAAATAGATTTCAAATTGACAGGCATATTGTGAACAAAGTTGTTAATATTCACCTTGAATCTTTGCACGTTGTAAATGTAATCATCAAAAATTCTGGGGAATACATGAGGTGGAAGATGGACAATCGTGATGTTCGTACTACAAACGAATCTCCATAAGCCGAATTATGCAATCTGGAAATTTGAACTACATAAGGGTGGGCAGCAGCAGCTCTCCTCGTTTTTCTTTGGAATGCTTTGAGATGCGGCATCAAACTTTTAATCTCGTTTGAACAAGAACACAACCCTATGAAGTATCTACAAAACAGAGTAAGTGTTTCTGTTAGGTGACGGAGACCGAGTGGAGAGAGCGTAGAGGTGACATGGGCATCGTTTATTAGACGAATTGTAATATTTTGCACTTTATCGAGAAATTCCAGTGCCGATTAATCCCAGTGTTGATTAATAATTGGGAAAAAAAATGCATATTCATCTTTCAAATTCACTAAAACCGTATTCATTAATAACATATTTAAATTTTATTTATATTTTAATAGGTTAGGTACGAAATTACAAAAATAAAAATTCCACTTAAAATAAATTCCAAAATTCAAAATTTAATGGGAAGCACTTTAAGTAGAGCTAAAAACACCCACTAAACAAATTATTGCGATCCTGATTTTGTAATCAACTATAAAATCCCACCTTTTATCTTTTTAACATACATATTTCAGCAACAATGTATTTTAATATAACTCTGATTTTGAATTCAACTTTGAAATTCCTCCTAATTCAGAATCTCACATATACACATTTATACATATTTTGTAAAAGGCGCGTAATTCTAATTTTGTAACCAATTTTAAAATTCTTCCTAATTATTTTTTTACCAACATATTTTAATACAAAAGTATCCAAATCAATGCTTTTATTTTCGTACAATAGAGACTCTTGCCCCCACTAATCAAAATTTGAAAGCTTGCTAAAAAATTTTATTGTCAATCCCAAAGAATATAAAATAATTTTGTGGTCTTTTTTTCAATATTTTGCAATTTTGTTTTTTTGGATTTTTTTTGTTAGAATTTTTTTTTTTTTATTGTTTAGAATTTTGTAACTTTCGAATTTTCTGTTTGGAATTACGACACCATCCTGATTTTAATATGTTTAAATGAATAACTTAAGATTGCCCCTTTTGAGGTGAATATAACTTGGTGGATTATTTTGTTTTTTTTTTTTTCAATAATAATAATAATAAATACAGATGGTGGTGTTTGATGTCGTATTTAATATTATTGGATTTTTTGTTTTTTAAAGACTCTGGTAATTCAAGGTTACATGTTAAAATAAAAAAATAAAAAACAAATAATAACAAAAACAAAATAAAATTCATTTGTCTCGTTTAATGTGGTTTACATATTATATATGTGTAAGTTTTATCACTTTTTTTAAATGTTTTACTATAAAAAAAAAAGGTGTTTATATACCAAATGTTTATCATTTCGCAAATTTTATAGTTACTGTCACATCTGTAACAAAATAATACCATGTGGTTTATTTAGAAAATTTTATGAAAACAAATGCCGAACACCTATAAGAAATAAGTAAGTTGAAAAATAAAAAACCAAAAGAATTAATGACATTTATGATGGAAATAATACCAGAAACTCAAAAAAAAAAAAAAAATAAAGAAAAGGAAAAAGAAGGGTTGTATAAGTAACATTTTATATTACCTGTTTAAAAAAATATATATATATTTCTAAATATAAATAGATATTATAATTTGACCTCAATTTTAAATAATTATATGTTAGGCTCAACTATGTCTGAAAGATAAAGTTTTTTTTTTTTTCTTTAACATTTAAAAAAATATTTTTTTTTTTTTTTGTGTTTTATTCTTCCAAATTAATCCATTAATGTAAAACAAAACATCATATAAAAATATTATTTCGTGCTCACCTATCATTACTGATTTCTTTCAATCATCGCTATTATTATAATTCCATATGATGGAATACTAAAAAAAAAAAGAATAACAGAAAAAAAATAAAAAGAAAAACTAAAATCCCAAAATCTGTAAAAATTGTTGTTGATCTTTAAAAGTTTAAGATCCAGGGTAAATATGTACTTATATGTATCTCTATAAAGGTATATCTTTACTTTGGTCATAAAAATATTTTTTTTAATAAAGTTATCTACTCAAAAATTCATTCTTTCGTTAATTTTATTATTGTTTTTATTTTTTCGTTCACCACATCTTTTTTTATTTTGTTTTTTTTTTTTTTTTTTTTTTTTTTGAATTTGGGTGTAATTTGATACACCCAAAAGGATGTGAAAGAAGAATTTACTAAAATTGTTTTTATGCTTTTTTGCCCCAGAGTTTAACTTAAGTAATTTAATCAGACTTCTAAAGATACTGTTGGAATAAATATTAATACCATATATGATGCCAGAAAGAACTTAAAACTAAAAATTACCAAACAACACACAAAAAAAAAAAAAAAAAAAAAAAATGGGTTAAAACATTATTTGAAGATTACCTAAGAGGCCTATTTGATCATCATTTAAATAACTTACATACATTTAGTTTTTTTCTGTTTTTTTTTTTTTGTTTTTGTTGGAGGGGGGTTTCCGATTATTAGTGTTGATTTAGATTTAAATTTCAATGTTGATTTTTCTGGGCATTTAAATCTTGTGGTTTTTTTTCGTTTTTGTTTTTTTCGTTTTGATTATTAAATGAGTTTAAGTGTTTTTTATTTTGCTTCTTTTTTGTTCATTTTTTTTTTTTTTACTTTTTAGGATAAAGTTGTTTGGTTTTAAGTTAAAATATGATGAACGAATAGGTGTATGTACAATAAAAAACAAATTTTTTAATATTTTGGGTGTTCTTAGGTTTATATCTTTTTGTTTTTTTTTTTTTTGTTAATTATTTAAAGGTTTTTTGTACATCAAAAAATAAGTAGCAATACATGATTGAAGAATGAAAACATTTTTTTTTTTTTTTTTTGTTTTTATTTAATAGCACATATAATTGGTTATAGTTATTTAAAAAAGAAAACAATATTAATTTATACCGGTACGATTCATTTATTTATTAATGAAAAACAAAACAAGAATTTGTTAATTAAAAAGAAAAATTTAATATTTATTTAACTGATTTAAATATTAAAGCAAGTATATGTATGCAAAAAATTTAAACATTTAAATATTATTGTTAAATATTTCCGTATTTGCAATTTCCGTACAAATAACTGGTACAAATATAATATGTATAGTAAAATTCAATAAAATAAAATAATATTAGATATAAAAAAAAAAATACCAAAAGAAAAATAAAATGGGAAATGGAAAATTGTTTTTTTTTTTTTTTTTAAATAAAAAATTAGTTAACCTGATTTACACTCTTCGTATTATCAATAATATTTTATATTTTTCTCTATTACCCGGTGTCATTTAATTTTAATTGTTTAATCATGCATACATACATACTTTGGTTTTTTTTTTTTTTGAAACATTATAATTGCATAATTTTAGGGTTAATTTTAAAAACTAAATGTTTGTTTTTTTTTTTCTTTTTCTTTTTAATTCTTTTTTATTAGCTGTTTCTTCAAATAGCAATCGTTTTTATTGAAAAGTAAACAAAACATTTGAAAAAAAAAATCATAAATTAATGAGTAAAATATAGTGTCGTATTACAAACTGCCAATTATGATTGTTTCAATATTTAGGTATGTAAAATATGAAAAAATTATAAATTTTAATTATGGGGTTTATACTTGGCTTTTAATTTGAACGTTTTTTTTGTTTCTCGTTAGATAAAAATCAATTGTTGAGAGATACTAAAAACAATATGATATATGTTTTCGTTAATTTTTCTTTTCTTTTGAGTAAAAATGGTGAAAATAATCTAATAATTTACAGTTAAATAAGATTTTAACTCACTTACCAAGCTTATCTCAAATAAATATTAAAACTAGTATCAAAGAATAAACTAAATGTTACGCTAACTTTTGTAAATCTATTGAAGCTACATAAGCTTCGTGAAGGTCATCTGCGTTTATCGTCAAATTTAGTGGCCTAACTCTTTTAAATCTTCTATCGTCGTTTTCTGAATGTAGAAGCACATATTTTAATTTAACCGAAACAAAAAAAATATAATATATTTAATACCAATGCTCTGTTTGAAACAAAACAGGTTGATGGAAGAATTTAAAGGAAACATTTATATCCAGTACTCTTAGATTCAGTTTGGAAAGTAGGAGCGGAACTACTTTAGGAACATCAATATTAATTTTTCTTTTAAATTTATACTTAAATAAATAACATATTAAAACAAAAAAAAACAAAATAGAATATTTTTCATTTTCATTTATATCTTATTTCAATTAACTAATAGAGTACTAATTTGAATTTTTTTTTTTTATTTTTTCAATTTCTCAAAATAATTATTATGTTAAGGCCAATTTATAAATAATATTATTTTTATTTATAAATACAAATTTTATAGTTTAATAAATAATAATCATTAGGTGTGGTAAAAAATATTATGATTTATATAATTAAATTTAAATTATATTCGATTGTATTCAAATATTATATTCTTTAATGTTAAAAGTTTTATTAAAATTTTTCCCCTTTTTTGAAACTGAAATAAAAAAATTCAAATTTCTACGATTTGAAATGATCTTTGAACCTAAAAATGGAAATTACAACAATGTTTTTATAATGTGTATGTATGTATATACAAACTACGCCATCAAATTTTTTCATTTGTTTCTGATCATTTTTTAAATATTTTAAGTATCAATTTATTATTCTAAAAAAAAAAAAAAAAAAATTAAAAATATTAAATTAAAATGCCCCACCTGTAAAACTAATTAATTTTAATATTATTTTACTTTACAATTCTATATTTTAATTTTTAAAGTATCAAAACAGAATAAGAAAAAATCAAAAAAAAAATGATAAATATCAATTCACCTTGATTTAATAAAAAAAAAAAAAAAAACAACAAAAACAAAAAAAAATTAAAAAAAAAAACAATTGACAGATATTATTATATATATGTATATGTAGGTATAAATAATATCGTGCGTAATTGATTTCGATTAACATCAAAATACACGATTCAATTCTTTAATTCAAATTCAATTCCTGTTTTATTTATTTATTTTTTTTTTTTCTCTTTTTGCACTCCAAAAGTTGAACTTATAATTGAATAAACAAAAGATAATATTATTTTACTTTTAATTTTTAATTTAAAGTAACGAACAAACAGACAGAATGTCGGCAATAAACACGTTTTATTCATCAATAATATTAATAAAAGAGAAGAAGAAAAAAAAAATCGATATATACATACATATATATATAATACATAGCAATTTATATATTATAATTATATATAAATAAAATATAAAAGATAATATAATATTTCAATTTCCTAATTTTTTTTTTATTATTATATTTTATTTTCTATATTATACATTTTTATTTAATAATGCTAACTCAATTACTACATACTATTTTAACTATTAATATTAACTATTAATATTATAGTTTTTTAAAGTATTTTTGTTGTTTTTGTTTTTATTTTTATTTTTTTTTTTTTTTGAAGCTGCAGCACCTGAATTTTTTTAAGTTTTGTTTTATTTTTTATTTTTTTAACCAAAGGCAAGCAGCAGAAAAAATAGATATATAGAAAAAGATAAGAAAAAAAAATATCACAAAGTTAATTCGTGCTGTTGTGGTTTGTATATACGGCATATAAAACAACAAGACAATATATGTATATATATATATATATATATATACTATATATGTATATGGATGCTACAAACCAACCATCTTTTAATATTGTGTGGTTAAAAAGTTATCTTGTTTTAGATTACATATACAAGCATTACATGCCATATTATTTGATTATTTTTCTATAATATATATATATTATTATTACATGTATATATATATACATATATATGTATATACCTAAATAATATTCACATACCTACTACTTTTTTTTCTATTAAATTTTATACAATTTATATATATATATATGTAGTAAGTTTTGATTAATATAATTTTTAATTTAATATTGAATTAATTAATCGAAAACTGATTAAACTAATCCAAAATTCAATTTTTTTTTTTTTTTTTTTTGCCGAATTTCAGATATTTGTTAAACAAATTTTTGAAATAAATTCAATTTTACATTTAGATTTAGGAATTCTTCTTTTCATAATTTATTTACTCAATGATAAGGATGAATTTATTCTATATATGTTTTGCATCGCAATGCTTTAAATCGTCTAAAATGTAAAGTAGTAAAATTAATAAACAAGATTTTTATAAAATTAATAAACAATTTTAGGAAAATTAAAAAAAAAAAAAATTTTATTTAAAAAAATTATATTAATTAATTAAAAATTTAATATGATAATACAAATAATTCTCCGTCTTACGGTTAATATTCCATCAAGAGATGGATTCTGGCGTCGACAAATGACTTGAAGAATATTCATTTTAATTATTCGTTAAAACTGTGATTTTTTAAGCCGGTCAGTATAGTCAGTACACTAAGCCGGTATAGGTAATTGCGGTCAGAAATTGTTTTATATCATAAAATTTTATAATTTTATAAAAATTTAAATAATGTGGGATTTTTTTCATGTCATATGGAATTTTTTATTACACAAAAGATAAAAAAGAAAAAAAAAAAAAACTAAAATTAAATAAAATTTAAATGAAATTTAAATAAAGAAAACAAAAGAAAAAATTAAAAAATTAAAACTTGAATTATTTAAAATTTTTATATTTTTTTTGGTGTAATGAAAAAAGATCAATGTAAAAATTGAATGGTAAATATTTAGATTTTATTCAAATAATTTATAATTAAACATTTATTTTAATTATTATTTTATTTATAATTTGTTTAATTCATTTAAATTAATTTTAAAATATAATAAAATATTTGTTTATTATTTTTCATATTCCTATTGCGTTTTATACATAATATGAATGCATATAAATATTGTATATATAAAAATTTATATGCATATACTTAATATAATATAATATATATATATATATGTATATATATATATATTTTTTTTTAAATATTTATTGTACTATATTATGCAAATTTTGTATTCATTCTCTTTTCTTGTTTATTGAAATAAAATAAAAACAAAATAATCATATATTAAAACAGGAGGAAAAATATTTTTGTTAATTTTCAGAAAAAAACATTTTAATCCGCTATCATAGGATATCTATAGTAACAAAAAAAAAAAAATTAATAAATAATTTTAGATAAAATCTTATTTCTAAAGTATTTTTTTTTTTTTTTTTTTTTTGCTAAGATAATCAATTCTTGACTAGATTTTCTATTTACATATTTTAAGTTTTTTACTCATAAGTAGTATAGTAAAATATTAACATTTTTATTTAATATATGTATTAGAAGAAATTTTATTGGTTCAATGGCATACTCTTGATTTTAAACTATATATATATATAAATACAAATTAGAGTTGTTGATAAGAATAAAATAACTGTTGACCTTATTTGAAATATACATATATAAATATATATATGTACATGCAATTTTCAACAATTTATTCCAACTATTGGATGAATTCTTTTTTTTTTATGCTCTACAATTTGGTATCAATTGTTCGCCTCTTTAATTGAGCACATTCATATAATTTATTCTTTAACTAATGTCTTAGTTTAAATTTTGTTGTATTAGAAGACTAAATTAAAAGAATGGAAAATTTTATGATTTTAATTTGCATTAATTTTTTTTTAAATGATTAAATTCCGTTAAAAGGTAACGGTTAAAACAAAATTGATTGAGGTTAAAATATAGACTCGATTATCGATTTATTCGATTCCCTATATGAAATGTACTATATAAAAATATCAAATTTAAATGGAAAAAAACAAATATTATACATATTATTATACATTTTTGTCAATATATAAAAAATTCATTAAAAATGTTTAATATAAAAATTAAATGATCATTTATAAATTTGTCAATTATAATTAGTTGTACAACTAATTCTGAAATTTAATTTTAAAAAAAAACACAATAATAGGTACTGAATAAGGATTAAATAACTTTTCAGAAAATGTAAATCGTACGATTCGAAGAATTCATTTTCTAAACTAACTTATTTTAATTTATCAAATTAAACAGATAATATATACAGGAAAACTTCCATAACTTCGTCTTCACTTCAATTTTCTACTTGAAGTACACTTTCGTTCTATTAAAAAGAAGAGATGTATTTTTTCTATTTCTGTAACTCGAAATCTCTTTAATTCTAATAAATAAAATTCCTTTTTTTCATTTGTTTTTATTCATTCGGCTTAGTGAAGTTTCAATAGTCTAGTTTTATTAAAATGCCTTATATTTACAAACAATTTGCCTATATTCTCTCGATTTAATATTAAACAAAATTAAATATAAAAAAATCAACAATGTCCACCACAGAACCGCTCTTTACTTGTGTAACAACTTTCCCTTAATAGTGTTTTTCAAAATATTTTTCTATTTCAAAATATTCGTAAAAATATCATAATGATTTTATAGTAAATTGACACTTGGGGATGACGAATTTCTACGAAAAGCTTTTCAATTCAAGATATTTACCTTAAAATCTTAAATATTAAATTTTATCAAATTCCGTTTAGCCATTTAAGCTGTACAAGGGCCCACAAACAGACTGATAGACACCACTCCAAAATCACTTAATTCAGAAATGCATTTATGCAAAAAGCTGATGTTCGAAATTTTGGTGACATCATACAATACCTTCCTTATACATTACATATTATATGCGATCAGTAAAAATATAATTTTAATGGATTAATGACCATGTTACCATATTTAGATAACCACTTAATAATTACATATTTAATCACTTAAATAATTACAATTAAATTAACAGCCTAATATAGAAATTTTATTTAAATTTTATTTTTTTATTATTATTTATTTTTATTAATAATAATTATTATATATATATTTTTTTTTTTCTATAATATTATAAACTTTATTTATTTATCTTATAGTGTTTACAACTACATATTTTTAAATATTTATTTCTTAACTCGGTTTCTTTTGTGACGTACTACATATAAAACCTTACAACTATATTACAAATCTGGATTTTATTTAACAGACTCATGGCGCTCCAAATCAAAATACCTGCATAAATAAAACTGTAACTTGAAACTTTTAATATATATTATATATATATATATATACTTTAGTAGATATTAAATGTAACTAATAGATTAAATTATAAAAATATATGTATATATATATATATATACCTTCAGATATTAGAAATAAATTAATTTGAAATTTAATTATCATATTAGTTAGAAAAGTTATTTTTTTTTTTTTATTATAATTATTATTATTTATAGTTTTTATTTGATTTTGAATCGAAAAATTGCAATCGAATTAAAGTATTTCAAGGATGAAACTTTTATATTATTAGCATACATATAAATTAATAATATATATAATATAAAGAAAAAAAAAATAGGTAAAAAAATACAAATATGTAAAATGTAAAGTTCTATATAATATATTTATAAAATAATAAACAAATTTATAGAAAAATAAAAAAAATTTCGAAAATAATAGGGTGTAATATAGTATAAAATTTTTTAATGGAATTTTTATATTAAATTTAAAATGGTATTCTTTAAAATTATTAAGGAACTAGTACTAGTACCTATTCAAAAAATTATTGTATACACAAAAAACAGTACTTATTACCATTTTTTAAGTTTTTTATTATACAAAAAAAAAAAAAATCCGTCTACTTTCAAGTTCGAATTGCGGTCCATTTGTTAATACATCATAACTTTAATCACTACACCAAATTCGTATTTCAATTTTTTTTTTGTTTTATTTCATATATTGATTCTGGAATGACCAACAACATATTGTATATATTAAAGATATAGATTAGATTGATTTTTAAATTTAGAATTATTCCGATGATGGTCTCTCATTGGATGGATCGATTACATAAAATTAAACTTGAACACAAATTTCACTTTTTTAAAAAGTAAACTCTTCTTCAACTCCTAGAGTTTGTTTAAGAAACTTTTTTTGAAGTCCTAGGGTATACAATCAATTCTGAAAATTAATTTAAAAAAAAAAAATACAATAATAGGTACTGAATAAGGATTAAGTAACTTTTCAGAAAATGTAAATCGTACGATTCGAAGAATTCATTTTCTAAACTAACTTATTTTACTTGATCAAATTAAACAGATAATATATACAGGGAAACTTCCATAACTTCGTCTTCTCTAATTTTCTACTTGAAGTACACTTTTCTTCTATTATAAAGATAAGATGTAGTTTTCTGTTTCTGTAACTCGAAATCTCTTTAATTCTAATAAATAAAATTCCTTTTTTACATTCGGCTTAGTAAAGTTTAAATAGTCTAGTTTTATTAAAATACCTTATATTTACAAACTACTTGCCTATATTCTCTCGATTTAATATTAAGCAAAATGAAATATAAAAAAATCAACTGTACCCGCCACAGTAGGATCATTTAATTCTATAGGAAAACTCTTCTTGAACTTCTAAGGTTTGTTTAAGAAAACGTACAGTTCAAGCACAGTTTTATGCATTCGGTTCATTGTAACATACTCTTTTCGTTTTAATATATTTTTATTTAATTTTTTTATGATCTGATTTAGTTAGAATATTTTTTTATCTATACTAACTATAAATGTCAATAAAATAAAAATATATAAAAATGTAGAATACTAAGTAAATTATACATAAATTATACATACATTAACAGTTATTTAAAATATATGTGTTTTTTTTTTTTCCATTTATAAAATATTTTTAACAAATCTATATACCTATAAAAATATAAAAGTGATTATAATTAGGTGTAAAATTCTTGTAATATTTTCCAAAATCTTAAAATCTTAAAAACTGAGATCCAATGCTGGGAAGACTTAAATTAGTTAGCAGAAAATAACGTTGCTAAGCTGGAATGGATGCCTGCCCACTCAGCTGTCTCAAGAAATAAGAAAGAGTTGGGGAACATAACACGTTACAGGGCGTAGATGTAAGGATAACTATCTATCCCGCCTATACCAAACAACAACAACAACAAAAATCCTAAAATATTTTTTCAAAACTAAACAAATCTCAACAACATTGTGCCAACATAATCTTAAAGTGTTGACTGCACATCAATTTATAACATCATAACCCTTAAATATATATTTAATTTCGAAATTTAAATCTGAAAATCTGATTTGAAATATGAACATAGATAATATATTTTAGAACATAATATAATAAATTTTCATTCCTTTCTAATTTCCAACACGATAAAATTTTATTAGCAAACATCCTGTATATGTATTTGAAAATAGAATATACTTTATACAAAAGTATATATATAATATATATGTGCATATATATAATATATATATATACATATACAATTTAGAAATATATTAATGTTATTCTTTCATAAATAACTGGGTAATTCAGATTAAACGAAAAAAAAAAAAAAAAAAAATTAACTAACCTAAAACAGTGGTTATGCGATAGTTTCACATGCCTACTTTTATTAATTGAACTTAAAACCGATTAATTTTTAAAATAGTTTTCTTATATACATATATATATATATATATATATATATATTATTATATATCATAATACATATATAATCATCTTTATTTAACTATATAAACTTGTATATATATCAATATATGTATGTATATAAATATGTTATATATTTAAATAATATTTTGAATATTTAACATATCTGAGTATATATTTTATGACTTTTCAAGTTTTAATAGCAAACATAACGCTGTTCTGTTGTTATTATTGTCTGTCATCATTATATGGATGACATTTTTTTTCCTCTATGTAGAATATAAGAAAAAAAAAAAGTAACAACAAAATGACAATCATACATATGTATATTTACCATCATTTTTTTTTTTTTTTTTTTTGTAATATAAAAATATTTACACTTAAGACAAAAAAAAAAGAAAAAAAAGAATATCAAAAAAAAACCAATATAAAAAAATGAGAAAAAACTACTTTATACTAACCGTATAAATAATGTTAAATATATTTTATAATATTAAACTTTCGTTTATAATACAGACGAAATATATTGCAACTAAAAAAATAAAAAATATAAGAATAGAAACTAAAAAATATAAGATTGAAAGTATTAATTTTTTTTTTTTAAATTTCAAAGACTATGAAAGGTAGAAATACCATAATTTTTGTATAATATATTCTTATCTATTACTGATTATACGTAAAGTTTTTAAAAACGGATGTTAGAGATTACTTATAATAAAATATGATAATAGAAAAGGGGTCTCGGTAACCTAGTGGGTAAAACCGTATAAAATACTGTAAATACCAAGAGAGTCCCCCACCCCACACATTGTAAGAATAATTACCCCTTACAACATTTATAGCCAAACATGGAACGGCTGTGTAATTGCCTTGTAAAATTTATATGGGAGCGAGAAAAACTAAAAAAAAAGTGATATATAATATAAAAATGGATAACAATAATATAAATTGTATTAATCTAATTGCTTTTTAAGAAAAATGTTAATAAATAAAGATTAGAGACTTAAAAATAGACATACATATTAATAATTACAAAATATTATGTATTGTTCGTATACAAAAGACGAGTATTACATAATATGAGGTCAAAGAATACGCAAATTAAAAGCTATGTATATTTGTACTAAAACTTACATATGTAGATATTAGATACAAATAACATTTTTCAATTTCACATTCCTCAGAAATCATAGATTTGAATTTTCAATGCCAACTATTTTGAGTTGATTATTTTAAAACAGAAACCAGTAACCAAAAAGAATGTACACACAGTATTCCTAGGTCCTTTGTACTGATTCAAAGTATATAAAGCTTAGACCAATAAACAAAGTAAACAAAGAATCATAACAGTAAACAGTAAAGAATCTTTTTTTAACTGTATCCTTCTTCGGGCATAATGAAACATTCATTTATTTAAAAACAAACAAAAAAAAGAAATAAAATTGAATTTCTTTGGTTAATTTAAAATTTTAACCTTTTTAACTTTACAATATTTAATTTATTAGATTATTTTGAGTTGACTAAACCAACTGTTTTTGTTTTTTTTCTTTTTTTTTTTTTTCTTTTTAAGTTAGATATACATACTTATATACGTACATTTAACATAATATAACTTACTTATCTACATACAGATGTCTCTTAATACGAGTTTAAGCTATCTATCATTTTTACATATATTTATATAATATACAATTTTTAAAATGTTTCTCTCTCCTATAAATATTTAAAAAAGTCGTTTTTTAATATAGGAATTTATACATATAGGTATACGTATATTTTTTTTTTTATCATCATTTTTTTTTTATTTTTTCACAATTCTCTGCTGTAGCAAAAATGTGGTGTTATTCGTTGTACAAAACGAAAATTAAGAAGAAAAAAAAAAATATGAAAACACTAAACGAAATCAATAATAATAATAATAATAATAAAAAGAAGAAAAATAAGCAAAAAAAAAAAAAGATAAAATTATTAAAAAAAAAATTTTTTTTTTTTTTTTGTATTTTAAAACAACCAACTAAACCCAACTTAAAGTTTAACAAGCAAAGAAAACTTAACCATCAACAACAACTCTCTTTTTTTTTAATTTTTTTAAAACTATTAAGATGAAATACGTAAAACTAAACCGCAGTCAAGCAGTAGTAGAGAATCGATAGTCGAGTTAAAACAACACGAAGTTAATACACGAAAATTATAATAAAAAAAATTAAAACAATAAAAAAAAAAACAAAAGTTGTGTGTTTTTTTAATTTTTCTTTATACAAAAAAAAAAAAAAAAAATATTAATTCAAAAGAATTAAAAAAAAAAAAATCAAATTCAACCTTGTTCAACTTTTTTTCTTTTTTTTTTTTCTCGAAAATGAGATTTGATTTATAATATTCATATTTTACGGACCTCTAATTTTTTTAAATAAATAATATATATATATAAATATATTTTACTTTAATTAAATTAAATTTAAAAATAAAAAGGAAAATACATAAATTGAAAAAAAAAAAAAAAACAACAATTAAAAATAAAACTATATTTGCGTTTATTAACAATAAATATATGTTCAACAAGAAGAAGAAAAATAACGATAAAACTACAAAAAAAAATACCATTACTTTTTCATTCTTAGTAACAGTTAAGAATAATTATAATTACATACATCCATACATATTCAAAACATATTCAATACAAATATATATATATATATACAATTTAAACACATATACATAATATGTATATTTATAAATATAAATATTAATATTAATATATATATATATGTATGTATGTATATACCAATATTTAAATATTAATTTGAAAAATTTAACGTGGTGAAATATAAATTTTTTTATAAAGAGTAAAAAATAAAAGCGTTTTAAATTATTTAAAAGTTTATCTAAAAAATTAAATACATATATAATTAAAATCAATTAAAATTGTCATCAGTTAATTAAAATTTTAATAATTGTATAAAAAATTTTTGAAAAAGAAATATAATTAATAAATAAATTTTTATTAAGATAAAAAGAAAACATCATTTTCTATATCTCACATATCACACCTGTAACCAGTTATAAACATCAGTGCTGATACATTAGAGATATTTTAAAATATGTAGTAGTAGTAGTTGTTGTAGTAATAATGATCGTTGTTTCTTAAAAATTTGTATATTGTATATAATATATCATTTTACACTATAAGTATGCGCAATACTTAAACTTAATCAAAAAAAAAAAAAAAAAAAAGAAAAATAAATATATAAATTTAAAATTGTGTTTTTTTTTTTTTATTAACGATTTTAATTTTTATATAATGTATTTAAAAGATTAATATCTTTGTATATACTTAAAGATAATATAATAACAACTAAATCATTTTAAAAAATACAAAAAAAAATTTTTTTTTAAATTTTAATTATTTATTGAAAAGTGTATAACATAACTTAATTGATATTAAAGTGAAATATAAATAAAAATATATTAATAGTAAAAAAAAAAAAAGATATATATATGTACTTATTAATATCAGTTCACTCATATTAAAGAGTTCATCAGTTCACTCATATTAATTATCACTTTAGTAGATATTAAGTGAAATAATAATATGTTCAATAATAAAAAAAAAAAATTCTAATCATACCCAAAAAAAAAAAAAAAATATTGATTTGTAGTTAAACTTCCTTTTAAAAAAAATATATATCTATATGTATATATGTATTTATTTAATAAATAAATATATTGTGATTAGTAGTAAATCAACTTATATGTATTGAAAAGTCCTATCACTGATTAAATTTAATTTTATAACAAAAAAAAAAAACAAAAACAAACAACAAACAACAACAACAGCAACAACATAAAAAATATTATTTGTATTAGTATTATACATAATTTCTGTTGTGTTAATATTTAAAATTAAAAAACAGGTGATTGTACTAGAAAAAACAAAATCGAATTAATTATTAAATTTTTTTTTTACATGTAAAAAAAAATTTTTAATAATTATTGTAAATTAAAATAAACGACAAAAAAAAATAAAAAAATTTAAAATTTAATATAGTATTTTTTTTTTCTTTGTAAAAAATACATTTTATAATATAAAATATAATTTTAAATAAATTGTAATAAATTTAACAACTTAGTTAATACTATTATATTTAAATATTTAAATATTAATAAATTATTAAAAAAAAAAATCGAAAATTTTTATTTAATATAAAAAAAAAGTAATTATACATAATATTTTAATTTTTATATATAAGTACATATTGTGCCTATAATTATGCTAAAAATATATATATATATATATATATATATTTTTTAATTATGTTTAATAATTTTCACCTATATCAAGTGCAAATATTTGAGAAAAAATTATTTAAATTTTAAGTAAGTATCTATTTTTGTATTTTAAAAGTAAATATATTTAAAAAAAAATTTTTTTTTTTAATTATTAAGATATAAAATAAATCAAAATTTATGGATAAAATATGATTTTATATTTAATAAAAAATATTATAGAATTATAAAATTATATTAGCAAAGACATTAACCTTCTTTTTTTTTCAACTCTTTGAAAAAATATGTATGTATGGTATATGTGGTTATTACTTTTGAATTATTAAGTAAAAATTATATTTCTTAAATGGAAAATTTTCTAGTCTTTCGCTTCGCGGTGTAAATGTATCTAGATACTTAAGTCTAATAATTACATTTTGATTTTATTTTGCTTTTGTTCAATAAAAAATTGTAAAATTAATATAATATTTTACTCTAACTGTTTATAAATCAAAAAAAAAAAAAAATTATTATTTTATAAGTAGTAGTATAGGGTTTAGAAAAGTTTATAAGTATGTATTTGGTTAAGATATTTTGCATTTCTTCTTTTGAAATTATTCTTTCCATGTCTTCTCGTCTATTATGGTCAACTGTTTGTAATGTATTTTTTACAGAAAATGAGTTTTAGCACAAGGCCACATGCACCTTGTAGTGCACCTTGCCACAAGGCCACATGCACCTTGCTGGCCAGTAATTATAGAATACAGGAATGGGTGCGGCTAAGGTTTTCTAAAGTTCAATCCTTATAATTTTGATGCCTGCTTGCCGATTTAACATGTTTAGTTTAAGAAAAATATCCTTTAGAAGGGAATTTAAGTTATTGCATACGTTTTGCCTTCTTTGCATATTAACATTTTGAACATTAGTTTTGATTTTCTGGTAAACAAGTGGTATTGTTTTATTTAGTATGGTTAGTAAGTTTAGATTGTCTTATCCAAATAAAAAATTTAAGAAATTTCTCTCAGGAAAAGTCTTATTAAAACTTGTTCTTATAAATTTAACTTAGAAATTTGATAATTCATTTCCAATTAAATATTTTAAAAATTAAATATTAATTGTTCTATTTAAACTAGTAAAAAAACCAAGTTTCGTATCATATTATTTATACACTTACACAATTTTAAATATGAACGTTTTATTTATAATGTTTACAAAGGAAACGTTCAAAATTTCTTCAATTTTATATTGTGTGAGTTTATTTTATTGTTACTCTACTGTGTATTTTTGTATTTTTTATTTGTTTTATATAAAATAGATAAATATAAATATAATATAAATAATAATTATAATTTATATTATAATTATTTGTTATTATCTTAAATATACATTTTTTTTTTTTTTTCTTATTATTATTTTAAGTAAATTCAATTCGATTGTTGGTCCATAATTAACACAAACACACAATTTATATAAATTAATCTAAGCAAAATTAATACTTAAAAAATAAATCTTTATCTGTTTATGTTTATTAACATATAAATATATTCTTGTATATAGTTAGTTTAGTCTAATTTGAAACACTGGAAAAAAAAAAAAAAATTTAAATAAACATATTATATTTTAGCTTGTACAAATAATCAAATAATTTTCAAAAAAAAGTTTACTTTATATATTTATAAATATAAAATAAAAAAGTTTATTTTATTATATATCAATTTATTAAAATTATTTTAGCTATGGTTTAAATATTACTTTAAAATACTTGATACTAAATGGAATTTATTTAGTTTTATTATATTCGTTTTATACTACTGAAAGAAACGAAAAAAAAAAAAAAAAAAAAAACGCTTTTAAATTTTAAATATACGCTTTAAATTTTTAAATTTGTATTAAATTGAAAATATTTTATTTGAAACGTGTGAGTCATTAAGTAACATATTAATATTAAGAATATATAAATTTAAATATTATGACGTATACATACCTACATATATATATATATAATATCTTATATCTTAGTGTTTTGGTTATAATGAATTTAAACAAATTTTTAATTAACATATTATGTAGGTAATATATGTATGTATATTTTTAAAGTAATTATTTTATTATTTATATAATTTGTAAAAATTTGTTTTTTTTTTTTTTTTTATTTTTGTTTATAATTAAGAAAGAATATATTATACAATGTATAAATACAATGATTTCAACTTTGATTATTACAAGTTATTATATAACATAATATTATTACAACAATAATATTTATTATTAAATTCATACAAAAGTGTATGAATGTATTGTGAAAAATGAAAATTTTAAAATTAATTTTCTATTAATTTTTATATTATAGGATTTTTTTTTTTTTTTTTTGTTTTACACATTTTTAGAAAATAAATAGATACTTATTAGTTCGTGTTTTCATTTGCGTTTGACTATAATAATTAATATAATACAAAAAAATTCAAATTAAAAACTAATATGTACTTAAAAAGTATTGTTTAATTCATATGTTAACTCCGCACTACGAGTATAATAGAAAAAAAAATTTATTTCTCTAGTTTTTTCAGTCTTAAAATAATAATCCATCCTGATTATATTCCTAAAAGTCCCTTCATTAAATAATAAATCATTAAATATTATGCTTCCTAAGCTATACATATATATAAGTACGTATTTTCGTTGGATTTTCGCTCATATAGTTTTTATATTAATTTATTTTTTCAGATTTTTCTTTTTGTTAATAAAAATGACACAAAATAAAACTTTGTTTAAAATTAATTGATTTTTTTTTACTGAATTAAAATTTTAATGAAAAATTAAAAATTCTGTATATACTTTTTTAGGAAAAAATTTATATTTATATTACAATAATTAAATAAATATAATATAAAAAAAAACATATATAATTCGTTCAGACCGCAGTTTATATATATTGTCTACAGATTAGGTACTAATTTTTGCTATAAATGTCATACACAAAAAGTTATACACAAAATAAGAAACGCACAATATTAATTTTTAAGATTATTTTTCGAAAAAAAAAAAAATAAAAAAAAAAACGCTTATTAATACTTTTCAATATGGTTTTTATTACAATATAACTTTAATAGTATAACTTAATTATATAAATATACAGTATAGCTGTATACAAGTATAGTTTTTAAAACTTAATTAAAACTTGTTTTTTTAATTGGCAAATTTTTGTAAAGTTTGGAATTTTGTTTATATTTAAATTTTTTGACAATAATTATAGCATTGTGTGGAACATAGGAATGTAAACGACAGTATTTTTGACAACAGTTATAGCTTTATTTAAATAGAGCTATATTTAGTTTAAAAAAAAAAGTATTAATAGTTGAATGCTAATTAAAGTACATTATCATTATTGTTTTGATTTGAAATAATATTTTTTTTTTTAAAACAATTAATGCAAAACTTGAAAATTAAAAATATATATGTATGGATATATATTTGACAAAAAATTTGACATATTTATACTTATTGTTTTGATACAGTTTTATAAAGTTTAAAAGTTAATTTCAAAAAGAAAATAGAAAGTTTAATTAGTTATTGTTTATTTGATTTTTTATTTAAATTATATATTTATATCGGTAAGGTAACAATTAAAATTGCAGAATGAAAATAAAATACTGATTTATTTGAATATTTATTTTGACAGTTATAAAAACAAAATAAAGGGTTATGAAAAAATATTTTAAATAATTAATATAAAAATCAAAATTTCATGGACAAACGTACGTAAAAACGAGGTGATTTTGAGAAAATCAAGTATCAATATGGATTTTGTTTAACAGAAATATTTTTGAAAAATGTATAGGAAATAAAATCCACTTAATTATTGAAATCCACTTGATTTGCTTATGAACGTACAATCAGTTAAATTTATTAAAGTAGCGCAAGCAACGACACCTTCGGCTAAGAAATCAATTAATAATTTATATACATTGATATTATTTTTTTTTTTTCATATTATATATTATGTATTTACACAATATTTGGTAGTAAAGAAGATATGTTTTCAATTAATAAAACTTTCTACATGTGTAGCATTTGAATCCGCACTCCTTCGATGAGTAAGCGACATTCTTAACCACTAGGCCTCCGAACCTCTTAAAATTAAATTTCATTTTAATTTTTATTTCATATCTGTTAAGCAAACTTTCCCAATATATTAATATGTGTTCAAACAAACTTATATGAAAAACATATTACATTTTTATTATCACTATATAAATATTAAATTAAAATAATACATTATTTGATATTTTATAAGCCAATAATCAATAATATTTTCAATCTAACCTAATTATTGAATACAACAAATACTCTGTGCCCAAGAAATCAAATTATAATTATTTTACAAAAAAAAAAAAAAATTCATATTTTGTAAATGAAATTTATAAATTGAACTGAATTTTATGGTATGCAGACATAGACTTAAAATAAATTTAATTTTCACAATATATAATGTTCATTTTTCTTTTAATCTATACTGATATTTTATTTATTAACAAACTATAAAAAAATTAAATAAAAAAAAAACGGTTTAAGATTAAATGGAGAAAAGATTTAAATCATATTAATGTTTCATCGGAAATTCCACTGATGCACTGGAATGCACTATGGTATGCACATCAAAAATAAAAAAAAAAACGTGGAATTTTTTTGAATAAATAATTTTTGTTTTTTTTTTTTTTTTTATTTCAATTTTAATAAAATATTTAAAAAATTTCATTTGTTTGTTGGTACAAGCTTTTATTTAACTTTTTTTTTTTTTTTATTATTATTTAACCTTTTAATATTTTAAATGAAAGTGAAAAAATCCAAAAAAAAAAAAAAAATCCAAACATATTGTATGCAAATCTTACAGAATATGAGGAGCCAAAGAAGGAACTACAGTCTACACTTAATAATAAATAAAAATTCACGAATACCTACTTTATAACATTTTATATAAAAATAAAATATTTGTTTTATTTGTTTTTTTGTTTTCACATCCAAAAATAAGCCATAAGTTATTATTACAACATCCGTCTTCTGAATAAAAATGTATATACAATGTATATGTATACTTGTATAAAAAAAAAAAACAATATTTATTTAAAAGAAATTAAATAATAATCAAGTGCTAAATATAATCGTACAGTTTTAATTTAGCTTCTTTTTTTTTTTTCGTATACAAATAAAATGCTAAGAAGAAACTTTGAAATACTACAAAGTTTTTAAATGACAAAGTTCAATATTTGGAAGTTCGTTTGTGACTTGAATATCACGAATGTAGAACTTATGTTCCATCTCATGTGTTTCCTAAAATTGGATATAATTATATTTTCAATTTACAAATGTTTATGTATAGAACATCAACATCTTCGTTCATTACATTACGACAATCTTAAACCTATACTTTTACTCCATATAGCAGAATCTTCCTCTTCCTCAACTCATACAATACAATAATTTACTAAAGTTCCTTTAACCTATTTTTTTTAGTGAAAAATTGAAATGGAGTTTAGTGAATTACAATCCCACACTTTGATTTTAGGAATCGTACACGTATCACGCTCTTCTTTAGCGTCTTTCAATAATACAGATTTTATTCCCGCAAAAAAAAAAAAAAAAAATCCTTTAATAGTTGGTGATAATACGGCTGCTGCAAACTATACTATTAATTATAATTAATTTCTATTTAACACAATTTCACTGTATAGTGTAAACATTTTTAAATTACGGCGGGGTGCATAATCACTTTTTAATTAATTAACATTAAAATCTGACATTAAGAGTGCATTCAAAATAAAAAAAATTTAATTTTGATTATATTATATTAAATGAAAAAAATTAAGCATCACAAACCTTTTGAACAAATACTAACATAATATATAAAAATTAAATAAATTGTTCAATTTATATTAAAGAATAAATAATAAAAACCACCCGCAAATTACGTGAAATTAAAACGAAAAAATATTTAATAATAAAATTATTATTATTATTTTTTTATTTTATTTGTTGTTGTTGTTTTTTTTTTTTTTTTTAAATAAAAACGGGAAAATCTTTAATTCAACCTCATATAAATACACCTAATGTAAATAAAAAAATTTCCAAATACGTATTTAGTATAAAAAAAAAAAAAAAAAAACAAAAAAAACTCAATAACAAAAAATTGTATTAACAAAATAAAAATTTCCTTTTATTTTTTTTCAGGTAATTTGCCGAAAATAAAAATTTTCCAATTAATAATTTTTTTTTTTTTTGTTTTTTTTTTTCATCAAAATCTAAACGAAATGTTTTACATTAAATTTAATTGTTTTCGTGAATCGCAACCAGTATAGTGTTTATGTGTGCATGATCAATTTATTTAAATTTTATTTTTGTTAAATTTAATGAAAAAATCAATCGGGTTCACTAATTTTTCACAATAAAATAATAAAATATGAAAAAAATTGAAATTAAAAATATAACAAAAAAAAAAGAGAAATATTTTAAAATTTAATTTATATATACATAATATATATATATTATATTATACATATATATTTAAAAATAAAATATTGAAAATTGTGAAACATAACAAAGTTTTATTTTTATTTTATTTATTTAAATTGAAATTAAATATTAATACAATAAAAATATATAAATATACAATATATGTATGTATATTTTTATAAAAAAAAAATCCTATAAGTTGTTATTGTTTTGAATTTAACAAAAAAAAAAAGAAAAAATAAGTGGCTAAAATAAATTTTTGATTGGAAATTAAAACAAAAAAAAAAAAAAAAAAAACAAACATCTTAATTATAATTAACTTGAAAAAAAAAAAAACCTTATTTTATTTAAAATGGAAACAATTAAATGGAATCTGGATAATTTTTGGTATTTTTGTGAAAAAGGATTTTCATTTTCTTTTGGGATTAATATCATCACTGTAAAACAAATTTGAGGACAAAGGTATTTAAATATTTTATTTATATTTTTTTTTTTTTTTAAATTAATTTCTTTATTTATATTAATATTATATATTATAATGGATAACGCAATATTACGCTAAATCATAGGCTATTAATAATAACATTTAAGTTGAATTGGTTAAATTCTATTAATAATTTTATACAGTAATATTATTTATTTTGTTTATATTATATTATTATTATATACCTACGAGTATATTTGAAAACAAGAGGGATTTGTTTTCAATTAAAAAAAAAACTTCATATCTGTGCATGGATTTGAATAAGCACTGCCTTCGTTAATAAGGCACGTCATTAACTATTCGACCACCGAGACACCTAATTTCGTTGTATATAATAAAATATCAAAATATAAACTAAATGAATTGATTTATAAAAATGTATTTTTTTAAGTTTTTTTTACAATTAGTTTTGTTCTTATTATATGCAAAATTAATGGAATTATATTACTTATAAATTTAATTATTTTAATACCCAGTTTTCACGGTTCAATAAATTGTCCATTACGTTTGTGACACATTAAAAGAAACGAGTAGGATATGACAAAGTAAGACATCAATGACATCAACGCTCGAATTCTCTTTGGTAGTCTTGGACATTAACCAACTAAACGTCAGCTACCTTTTAAACCAAACATTATGTTGGAATTTATGGTATAATGTACTGTTTGGTTTGGGGATTGAGAAAATAGGAATAAAGGAAATTGGAAAATATAGGAAGTAATTTGATGTTGGGATGATTATTTAGAACAAAGATGTTGATGTTCTTTTTGAATTTATCGATATCATACACGTTGTAATTGCTAATTTTAAGGAATACTTCCGGCGGCAAGCTATTCCATATTCGCGCTATACACATTATAAACGAATTTGCATGTGCAAAGGTGTGCCATCTGCTGATCTTTAATGTATAGGAGTTAGCCTGTAATACCCTCCTTGTATTTCACTTGAAATTTTTGGGAGGAAGCATTAATATTTTTATTTCTTCTGGACAGATACCTATATTTTAATTTTAATTTTAATTTTTATATTCTTCTGAACATAATTCCTAATTTTTAGCATGTTGCAAGGTCTCATTTTGAAATGTGAGGTTAGGTATGGCAGTATTGACTGTAGGTGAGATTAGACACGTATACTAGAATTTTTTGATGCTATACATTGACTGGATGATTGAAATTTAATCTTTTACTGAATTCGTAAGTAGCAATAAGAGTGCTATCGCTTGCAAAACTATGGATAGGATTAAAAGTAGGAGAGAGTAGATTATTGATGAAAATTATAAATATAGAGGACAGATCCCTAAGGCTTTCCAGCATTTATTAAAACTTGGTTAGATGAAAAGCAATCGACTACTAAGCCAATCGACTACTAAGCCTAATCGACTACTAAGCCAATCAACTACTAAGCCAATCGAGTTATTCAAAAGGACATTTTTAAAATAAGGCAATATACCATACTCGGTCAAAAGCTTCAGAAATATCCAGAGCCACACCATCAGGTTAAGGCTGGTGCTCAATCATTTCGCAAAAAGCATTAGATCGCCTGTTGAACGATGGGCTTTGAACCCATATTGACTTTCATAAATCAAACCTTTGCTATCCAGATATTTTGTGAGCTCTCTATTAATTATCGATTCCTTAACTTTGAAATGGACTGAAGTAATAGCAATAGGACGGTAATTGGAGCAATCGCTTGAATTATCTTTTTTTGGAGTAGGATGAATTTGCGCAGTCTTTTACTGTGTAGGATATATACTCGAAGCAAATAAATGGTGGAAAAGCTTGCGCAGAGATTTGGAAATAGTAGAACTGGTATTTTTAAGCACCATAGCTGTAATCCCATCAAGACCGGCTGACTTTTTTATATCCGGTTGAGGTAAAGCATTTAGTTGAGGTAGAGCATTTAGTTGAGGTACTGCAGCAGATTTGAGTAACTGCTATACAACTTCTTTTTTATATGCAAGTATCGCAACAACTTCTATGAACTTTAGTTCTTCTAACGCAATAGTTTCAGTTAGCTTTCATATCTTGTAACTTAATTAAGCTAGAGATCTGAAATCTTACAAAAGATGATTAAGGTATATGGTAATAACTTCTGTTAAATTTGGTTGGTCCAAAGCAAAAGATTCAAATAGCTGCCATACAACTCCAAATTTACATAAATATTTCTCGGTACTTAAATAAAAAGAACATCTGCAATTTTGTAAAAGATGATCGTAACAGTATAATATATATTATATATATTCATACGGGTATCCGGTAGAGTTGACACAGTCTCCTTTACATCTTCCTCGTTTTAATTAAAAATTAAAATAATCATTTGTACTCACTTTTTAATAAACCCTATTTTGTTTAAAGATTCTGAATTTATTAATTAATAAAAGTAAATATCAATTTACAATTATATTATATTATTTTCATAAAATTTTGAGAATTGTTTCTATAGGAATTTGCAAATTGTACATATAATAGTACTATTAATTTTATATTGGTGTAGTAATATTTTTTTGTATGTATGTATGATTTTTATGGATTTAAACAGTTTTTCTCTGCCTCGTTGGTCATATCTACTTATAGATTTCTATATAGCAATATTTCAAAATATAAAAAATTTGTTTTACATTATAATTAAGTCATTAATATTCTTCTATATCACACTAATTTAATTCTAATAAAAAAATAGATAATAATAAAATAAATTTTCATTCAATAATGTTTTATAAATTATTATTTATACATCAATTAACTATATTAAAATTTATTTATTTAAAATATATTTAATGAATTGAAAAATTAAATAATATTTTAACCAAATTAAGTATGTACATATTTACAAAAAAAAAAAAAAAAAAAATATCAAAGAAATTAATTAATATTTTTTTTTTTTGAATTATATTTTTTATAATTAAACACTTAAAATATAGTTAAGATATTCTTGTTAATGTATTCCAAAATAATGTATACAATATATTACATGCTGTTAACACTATTGATTTTTATTGTTAATGCCAATCTTTAATAATATACATATGTATATATATATATTAATATATATATATATAGTATATACTGAAGTTGTTAATTAAAGATGTCTATAGCATTTAGATTGATTGACATTATATTGAATTTTATAAGTAGGTATATATATATATATGAGGAAAATACTGACAGTTTTAATTGTAATTGCAACTTAAAAAAAAAAAAAAAATTATCAAAAAATATTTAATTTATATGAAATATACTTTTGTTTTTTTTATTTTTACATTATACATATGTATGTACATGTACACAAAAATTCCACGAATCCTATATTTGAATAATTAATTAATTTCATGAATTCGTGAAATTGTAAAATAATTAATAAACATTTTTTAATACATATACTTTTAGAATTATATATATGTGTATACATATATATTAATTAATTAAATATTATTAATACATTTTTGATGAAATAAATTAAATAATTGAAATTGTTTATTACATTGAATTGCAACAAAAATTTTTTTTTTTACTATATTTTTTTTTTTTTTTATAAGTAAGTTTTTCTTTTCTATTTATTTATTTATTTTTTGTTTTTTTTTTTTTGAAATATTTTGCAACCTAAGAATTACAATAATTAAAAAAAACTAAAATTGATTTGTAATTTGAATGCACACAAATAAATTTTTATTTTATATATTATTTCCTATCTGATAAATCTATATTTAAATTATTTTCTATTTAAGTAAGAGATTTTGAATAAATTAATAAAAAAAAAAAAATAAAATAAAATACTTGTAAGTAATGTTGTTTTTGTTTTTAGTTATTATTATTATTATTATATTTTTTAAACCAGTTAAACAACATTCTTAACGTGACGTTTTTTTTTTTTTTTTTTGTTTTTTTTTTTTTTTTATAAAATTGTCAGCCTCTAAAATTTTAAATTCATATAATATGCAAACATTTATACTTAGGATAGAGGTACATATATTTATAAACATATATACGTACGTATATATTATACTTTTAGATTATTATTATTAGAGTACACATTTATACACTGAATTTAGTTAAAAGTGTTCTCCTTTTCAAGTTTTTGCATATCTATAAATAAAACAAAAAACAAAAAAAAAAATAAAATAAAATAAAAATAAAATTAATAATATTTATTAGAAATAATGAATAATGAAAAAAAAAAAAATGTTGTATTATGTATATGTGCAATTTCAATAATTTCTAATGAAAATTCGCTTCAATCAAATTTATGTAGGTCGACGTCTTTAAGGAATGTGTCCATTCCATTCTCTGTCTATGTATATATACATAATTTTATACATATTAATTATTTATATAGATAAGTATATGCTCATATAAATATATTGTATGTACGGATATATATAACAAGTATATGGACATGTGATACCATATATACACTAACTAATTTCATTTATATATATATACATACATTATACATATACATATAATATATTTTAATCTATCCGTGAAAATAACATATGTTCAAGTTGTTTTTTTTTCCCTTAATTTCTTTCAATGTTATACAAAAGAATAAACACAATATAATAGTTATTATTATGTTTCCAAGCAACGATATTATGTATACTTAGTTATTTTTAAATTGTGTAAGTAAAAATGAACTGTTTAATAACTGATGCAGTGTTACTTAACAAATTTATTGAATTATTTTAGTATTTACTATACGCCCATAGCACATCTCTGGCAGGTTTGAAAATTTTGATTAAAAAATGTTGACATATGTATTGTATGTTAAGACAAAAAAGTAACTAATGTTTAAAAATATGTTTGAATATAGAATTTAAGTGTAAATTTAAACAGTTGTGTCTCGAGAAGATTGTCTGACTTTTTGCAGTATTTTCCAAGCAGAAATTCTCGCAATTTATATAATTTCGAACGCTGGATTGGCTAAAAATCTTTCAGATAACAGAATTACATACTATAGTTTTATTATCAAGCGAACGCTGGATTGGCTAAAAATCTTTCAGATAACAGAATTACATACTATAGTTTTATTATCAAGCGACAATCAAATCGTTTGTAGCATAGTTATCAAAACTAAAGTGATAGAGGGCTGTCGAGAAGCGTTGAAATTAATGTCAGAACAGATACCCTCGGACTCTCAGAACTCATTTGGATCCCAGCGCTCATACTCCGTTTGTCCAAGTACCTTGTACAAACGATCAAATTCAATATAAGGAAGAATGTTTTTAAGTTGGCAAGAGATCGCTGACTTTCAGGTGAAACTTGCAGTACAACTAGAGCCTTGTGGCCGGATCTAAGTTTGAAAACATCCAAATGCGTTTCTTTAGACCTGAAATATAACAATTGGTTGGTATAATTACACACGCTATTTGATATATATATGAATCTTAACGGTACATTTTATAGATGAATTTACACTATAGAGAGCAGAAGTACTTTCTCTGCATCTATCAAAAAAATGGACGACATATTTTGATAGTTTCTTTTCCCTAGATTTAGGTCAACTCTCTGACAAAGACAAAGAAGCTTTCAAAGCTTCTACAGTCAAAGTAATATGGTGTGAAACTTAACACCAACTCTGATCAAATAGTTGCTCTTAAAAAGCATTACAAACCAAGAGTCTAGTGATTACTAACGCATTAGCTCAGTATAAATTGGAATGTAAGAGGTGGAAATCGAAATCGACTTATAACTCCGATTTAATAAAATTAATTAAAAATTTTGTTAATAATTCTTTATTAAGTGATTTGTTTTAACTTTTATAAATTATTTAAGTTTATTTTATTCAAAAAAAATTTGAATTTAATTTTTAAATTATACCTACTCTCAAAATAATCGAGTACCAGTTGTAAAAAATATGTAATCAATATTATTCCGATATTATTTTTTTCATACTTTTGAATGTTTGACAATTTTTACTAAATAGCTCAACTATTTAATGAAATGGGAAATTTAAATTTAACTATTTATTTAAATGGGAAATTAACAAAAAAAAAAAATTGATTAAGTGTATATGTATGAATCTTTCAATACATTTTTATTGAATCTTTTTCGCCACACACTATTTAACTCTGAAAATTTCTCTTATTTCTTTCTTTTAAATACTTCTAACATACAGATTTGCAATAAAACAACACTGTATTGAACAGAACAGAATTTAACAGAATTTAAATGTCAATAAAAACAAATGTCAATAAAAATAAATGTCAAATATGTTACGTATATTGATTAATTATTTATAATTGATTTTACATAATGAAAACTAGAAAAAGTATAATTAATGATGTTAACCTCAATTTTACAATCTAAACAAATTCACAATGTAATTCAATCTTAGTTGTAAACATAGTAGTTTTTTTTTTTTTTTTTTTAATTTAATTATTAAAAAATAAAGCTAAAAAACAATACAAGGTAATATTCAGATTAAAAAAAAAAAAAAAAACACAAAGTTTCAACATCAATTCATTACCACAAACAAAATATATTGGTGGCGTTTAATTCTTTGCTAAATTTAGAATTAGATTTTTTTTTTTTTTTTTTTGTATAATTTATTTATTTTATGACTTAGAAATTAGTTTTGTCTCTAGAAATAAAAATAGAATTTTAATAAATATAATTAAATCAGATTAACTAATCCTTATTAATAACTTCTTTCCTTTTTTAGAAGTAAAAGCAAAAGAAAAAAATAATAAAATTAATTATAAAATAAATTCTTTGAAAATGGTTTTTTTTTTTTTTCCAAAGGTGGCGCTATAGAAACTTGCTTTCTTATATTAATTTTAAAACTTTTTTATTTTAATTTTTTTCGTTGTATTTTTAATTATTATATTATAGGAGTATAATTTGTATGTAAATATTAACGATTATAAAAATTTAATCAAATTTTTAATATAAATTTTTGCTAAATATTTTTAATTATCAAATTAAAATTTGTTCTTTTGATTTTTTAATGTGTGTTTTTTTTTTTTTTTTTATTTGTTTGATATTTTTATTGCCACATTTTTAATTCATACCAAATTAATTTTAATGTTGATGTTGGATAAGTATATTATATTCAAAATATAATTTACAGTACATCCGTGAAAAAACTGAAATATTTTATAAGTTCTATATACGCACTAGGTTAATTTTTTGCATATGAAAAATTTAGAGCTGAATTGATTTGATTGATTATTTTGTACTATTAAAAAAATATTTTCATTACATAAAAGATTACAGAAATCTGTAAGACTACTGCGACTGTGACTGTAAAGTTAATTATTTTTCATATTTTACTTGTATAAATCAGTAAAGTATAATAATTTAAAAATTAAATTGCTAATTTTATTATAAAAACTTTAAATGATAATTTAACAGAGCTGCCGCGAACTGGTAGGCAGAATTTGCACTGCACAAGGGCGGCTTGCTAAAGAAAACAGCATTTCGATTAATTTGGTATTAAAAACCATTAAGAGGCATAAAAAAAATTTTAAACAAAAAAAAAACAAAATTTTTTTTTTTTTATTATATCGTCCAGATATAAATATCTGCCGATATTTTTAGGACCTTTTTGCCTTTAACTTGTAGGCGATCTCGGTGCAAGTATTCACTTATAATTATATTTAATATTTTGTTTACATTATTTTATTATACATATTTTATTTATTATTTTTGACCTGACCGGGGTTTTGCACCCGAGACCTTTCGCCTGAAAGACCGGTGACTTATTCACTGCACCATTGGTCAAATGAAAAACAAATACATATATAATTTTTTTTTTCTTTATATTTATGATCTTTTTATTGTTTTAAGAATAAACTTTACGCTACCAGTTTCAGCTGCTTCAGGTAATAGGAGTTTTTCAAAACTTAAAATAATAAAAACATTTTTAAAATCCCCTACAACCCAAGAACGTTTGTCGAATTTGTCTATAATATCTATAGAAAACGAGAGACAGCTCAGATTTTTTTGCGCACTTTGCACAAAGGCAGCTCAATAGTATGCGACGACACTGTAATTTGACTTTATCAAGGAAAAATTATTTACATATGTAAACAATGCTTTTTAAATTAAAAATACTTTTATGTAAGTTTGTATTTGAATTTCAAATTTCTTCGATAATAATTCAATATAAAAGATCTACAAAGGTTATATACTTCTCTAATGACATGGTTTCATATAGGTACGGCTTTATATTATTTTCAACAAAATTTAATCAAAAGACAAATTATTTTTTATGTATAACATTATATATAACTCGAGATTCAGGAGTTGTGGAAATTCAATTAATACAGAACAAATTAACTATTTGCATGGAATTTGATGCATATTTTTAATTTAAAAAAAAAAAAAAAATATTTGAAACCGGACATTGATTATATCAATATATCGCGACTCTTCTGTATTTATTATTTGCATTTCATTTTTTCTACAGATACTCTTTTATACACCTGAGATATTTGATATGAATATAAGAATATCCCCTTATTAATGTTTTAAGTAATTAATTAAATTATAGAAATATATATATATATAATTTTTATTAAGTTATTATTAGAATATTATACAATGGATTAAATTTCGGAAATCTATAATAGCATTTTTTTTTTTTTATAACATACATATTAGTATTTATGTTATAATATTAAAAATCAAAAAAAAAAAAAAACAGTGAGCTACAAAATTATGATAGAAAAAAAATTAAATTTATTTATAACAGTATTTTAAAAAAAAAAAAAAAAATCAAAATTATATTCTCAAAATACGGAAGAATTTTTTTCGCCTTTTTTTTTTTGTTTATATTAAGAAAGATCCGTTATTTTTTATTACGGTTTAGTGTTGTAATATGAAAACAATTTAACAAAAACCGAAATAAATTAACAAAGCAGACATTATACATATATGGACATATGTAAATATTCATTCCTTCTTTCCTTCTTGGGATCGACCAACCTTTTCAAAATAATTATAATTGGGTTATACTTTGACTTGTCAACTAAATACTGATAATATTAATATAACACATTTTACACATTTAACTAGTGTTTTTTTTTGTTTAATTAAGATTTAGAATTCAATAGAAGTTTTTTTTTTTAACTGAATCTGGTTTATCGAGAAGCTTTAAAGGTATAAAAAAGCGATTTTAAAGGCAAATATGAAACTGAGTGCCCTAAAATCTTGAAAATAACAAAAATAATGATAAAAAATTATAATAACGGCATATAAATAATTTATTTGTCTTTTTTTTTTGTCAATGCCAAATGTTTGTATTCTTAAGATTTTTTCAAACCAAATAATTTTTGTATGTATATATAATAGAATAAAAACTTATGTAATTTAAAAATTTCTTTCATTTTAATTATTACAATTTAAAGAAAAAACAAAAAAAAAAATTTCATAATTGCCAACACTAATTTAAAAATAAACAAAAAAAAAAAAAAAAAAAAAAAAATCAAAGTAAAAAAGACGCCCAAAACAATTAGTATACTAAATTTATTTCTTTTCAATTCTTAATAAATTATAAAATTATTACTTACGTATTTTTTTCGGTTTCTTTTTTTTTTTTTTCACACAAAGTCAATTTCCATTCGAAGAAATTTTAAAATTTTATTTTGATAATTGCGTAATTTTTTTTGCCAAATCATGTTTTATTATTATTTTTATTTTTTTTTTCGTATTTTATAAACAAAAATTGTAACAAAGTTTACCTTAACGTATTGTTTAGAAAAAAAAAAAAATTATTTTGATTTTTTCTTATAATTTTATTTTTCTTAGAAAAGAAAGCGTTTAATTTATGATTTGAAATTGTGGGGTTTTAAAACAAAAAAAAAAACAACAGTTGCCTCTAATTATTCGAATAAAAAAAAAAAACTAAAAACCGTTCACAAATAAAACGTCCAATTGTATATTATACTTATTAAGTATAGAGTTTTGTATTTTTTTTTTTTTTTATTTAAATTTTAATATTTTTTTCACTTTTTTGTTTTTTTTTTTTTTTTTTTTTCATTATTTTGTTTATGTATACTGTACTGAAGGATAATGAATTATAGTTTAGACTATAAAATTGACATTTAAAATTTGGTAGTTGATTATTGCCGCTTATTATACGTCTTCTATGTATAAATACATATATAGATACATTATATAGAGAATGTTTTGCTTTCGTAATAGTAAAAATTTGTATATAAAACTCTTCTTTTCTTCTATTAAAGAACTATAGCCGGCCTTGAACTTACCACTTTCATACATACATTTATAAATATAGTTTTTTTTTTTTTTTTTTTTAATATATTTATAAATAAAGTTTTTATATTATATATATATATATATATATATATAGTTTTGTACGAATATATTTCTATAAGTATATAGAGAAGCATTTATAGAAAGTATAATATATACGAGTATAGTAAAAACTATAAAAATTATTTTGTATCTATCCATTCAATATTTCATAATAGGGAACACATTTTAATTTAGAATAGAAAAATATTTTTTTATTATTTAAATTAATTACTTAAATCTGTGATGATTATCAAATTAAAATAAATAATTTTATAATAAAATATATGTATATATGTATTGATATTTTTATAGTGGATATACTTTTGAAAAATCAAACAAAATATTTATTTTTTAAATTATTATAAAATAAAATGAAAAATACAATAAATTTTATTAAATGAATATTTTTATTTATATTAATACATGATGTATTATATATATATATATAGGATACAGTAATATTACTAAACCATTGACCGCTAAGACCAATATGGGTTGTTTATATTACATATTATTACATTATTATACTAATTTGTCCCAAAGAAAATTTTTTAAGAGAAATTATTTTTTCAGTAATTTTCCTTCCAATATTTAAAATGCTTAACTATCCGTGCAGGATTTGAACCCACATTCCTTCGTTTAATAAATCATGTGATTAATTACTTGGTCATAAAAGTCCCTAAATAGCAACACCTTGGCCACAAAGGCTCCTAGATAAATTAATAATACATACTATAGCAAAAAATTGACAAAACAAACTGTCATTTTGAATTAACTGTCGCCTAAGTATAGGCAATGTATTGCATTTTATTTGAAATTTATGTTAGTCTTTATTTGAAACATTTTATCATTGATATATAATTTATCTGATTTATTACAACTATTTTAAAATATGTACAGTAATATATAATATATTTAATATGAAGATATTTTTAGTAATTATTTAGTAAGGTCCAAGTTAGCCAATACTTTATTTATTTATTTAAAAAAAAAATTAAATTGTATCTTTAAGATGAATTTTGATAGTTTTGATGCTTTGACATTTACTTTTCAGTTTAAGAATCTGCTTCAGGTTTTAGTCGGCTTGTGATATTTCAGTTTACTAATAGATTAAATAGTTGATATAATATTTTATTATATGCATATGTTTTATTGAATGATGTAGAGAAATAATCTTTATGATTGTCATAATGTAAATTTATGCTCCAGAAATGATAAGGAATAAATTTCGAGAAAAGAAATATGTTTTATTTTTTTATACCCTACACATTAAGTATAGGGTATATTAACTTTGGTATGGTGTTTGTAACCACCAAAACGAAGCAAGTTAGATATGGACATGTATATACATAGATATATTCTGAATCAGGATCACCTCCTGAGTCGATTTAGCGATATTCGTCCGTCCGTCCGTTCGCATGATAAGTCAAAAACTAGTGAAGCTATCTTGATGAAATTTTTATAGTAGGTTACTAATTACGAAAGGAAGGCTAATTTCGATTCTGGACAAAATCGGTCCATGGGTTCGGGTACCTCGCATACAACTCTCAAAACCGAACAAGCATATATCTTCGAAATTAATAAGTATAAAAACTTGAAATTTGATATAAGAGTATTCTATCCTGTTCTGATTGGTTGGTTCAAAAGGTTGTAAAAGCATTTATTTTTTTAGCTTATATTAAATACATAACTCAAATAAATTATGGATTTTTAATTTAATTTAAATTTTTTAGGTGTAGGGTATAAATAAGTCGGTTACATCGACTTTCTGTTACATTTACTTGTTTTAATTATAATTTGCTACAATATTTTTAGATTAGAAAATAAAAATAAAGTATAAGTACTTATTTAATATAAAGAAGAGGTCAAAAAAATAAAGAGAGGGATCTAAAAGGACACATAAAAATAAATTATAATACATTTTTCTTTTATATAATAAATTTTTAATTAAATAATTTCGTCTCATTGAACAGTATATGTGCTATATACTTAATTATAAGTTATATATGTAAATTTTACTAAAACTTAAAACAATTAAGCTATTTATGTTATTAAATCGGATTTTTTAAAACCTATACACATAAGTTCGTATTTTCAGAACGATTATTATTAATTCTAACTATAAGCCACTAGTAATGATAAAGATTTCATATTGTTCAGGAAATAAGATATGCATAATTAATAAAAAATTATGAAAATAAAGGAAACAATAATAGGAATTTTAAACTTTCATACATTTCTTATTTTTATATTTTTTCTCGAATGTATTGTATCTTCCAAAATTTCTTGTCTTCTCAAGAAAAAATCAAAGAAAAACTTAGAAACTTAATACAACTTTTTATGCAACATAAGTTTAAGTCTTCAACTTAAGAATACATATTTTATATATTTTATTAGATTGAATTTTGCATGATCCGATTTCGCCCATTTATAATCCCCGCCTTACCTTAGTTATTGTTAACCTACAGTATAAATTTCATCAAGATAGCATCATTATTTTTTGATTTATCGTGCGTACGGACGGACATCGCTAAATCGACTCCGGCGGTGATCCTGATTCAGAATTTATATACATGTCTATACCCAAACTCGCTTCCTTTTGGTGGTTACAAACACCATACCAAAGTTAATATAACCTATACTTAATGTGTAGGGTATAACAAATACAAATCGTGCTTAGATTCCCAAATATTTTCTTTATGATGCTATTCTGGTATTTAATTGATCTTTACTTACACCTTTTCAAACTTATGAATTTTGTTAAAAATAACGTATAAACTTATGTTCAACTTCGCGTTTTATTACTTAGATTTATTAGTTACTCAAAATTAAATAATATGTATAATTAAATAATATATTTTATATAAAATATTTTATCGAATATTAACTGCCAGCAATTAACCTTATACAGATCTTTACTTTTTTAGTGGCAGTACGGCTGACAGAAGTATTTTAAGTGGAAATAAAATCCACAACAACGTAAACAAAGGTCGGAGTATTACTTACATCTCAATAATCTAATCTAATCTAATAGTTTAGTCATAATTTATTTACCACGAGGAATAGGTTTCAATTCACACATAATTATTATAATATTTTAAATCAAAAAAAAATCTTATTATATTAAAATGAAACCGGCCGTACACACGATCAAAATTATATAAGGATATTCTTTCCCCTCATTTTCTAATTATTTTTGTATTACAAATTGATTTTCATTTTACAAAGTTTTAAAATTTATTTACATATAAGTATATAAAAAAAAAAAAAAAAAGAAAAAACAAATAAGGAAATGATTTGCATATTAATATGTATAATATATTTTCCCTTTTATATATTGAATAAAAATTCCATCAACAACACAATTTTTATATAAATAATATGTATAACAGTATATATATATATGCAATTTATTATAATCGTGTGTTAGACATTAATTTTAAAATTAGAATGCGTCCTTGTGAGAAATATAAATTATATGCTTTTAAAACTTTAACAATATTAAATTGATCTAACAATAAAACAGAAAAAAAATGTATATATATATTAATATTAAATATTTATCTAAAAGATATTATTATATAGTCGTGTCCTGATTCAAATTTCCATTTCAAATTTTGTTTATTAAAAAAATTATAAATTGAAAATTATTTTTGTAAAATTAAATTATTGTATATATTTTTATATCTATATATAGTATAGATACATTTAAATTTTTACGCAAATATTTATTAAAGGTGAAGATGTATGTAAAATTTAAAACAACAAAATTTACATTCAAATTGCTGTAATAAATCCAAAATAATAATAATAAAATGTAACTGGTCAGTTTTATAGATAATCAATTTAAATTTTAACTGTATATATATACTGATTGACTGATTAACAATGGACAGAAAATATAAAACAACCTTCAGATATTTTATAAACTATATAAACTAAAAACTAAAAACAAAAAAAAAATAAATTAAAATTAAAATTAAAATAGAAGTATATAGAAAAATAAATAAAATATATATTATACAATGAACCAGTTGTCATATTAATTCATGGTCTTTAGTACATTTTTGTTTTTTTTTTGAAATTATTTATTTGAAATTAAATATTTGTTTTTTTTTTTTTGTTTTTTGTTATTTTCTTTCGAATTGGCGCAAAATATTTTGTGCAATGTATAATGTGAATTTCCGATTATTCTTAAATAATAAATCCAGAAAATAAAAATCAAACTCAATGTAAAATAATTTTAAAATAAATATTTTCAATTTCGATTCTTTTAAATTCCTATTTATTGCAACTCATAATCTGAAATCTGAATAATAAATTTAAACAAAAAAAAAAATTTTGTAATACAGATTTGTGGTTCTTAAGATATATAGATTCTAATAAAAAAAAAAAAAAAAATCAAAAAATTTAATTATTTTCGTTAAAAGATTGAATTAATCTTTTCATAATGATTTCTTTAATTTTTGTATTCATAGAATTGCTTTTAAGCAATTTAACGAATAAAAAAAAAATTGATTTTAGCATCTGATGAAGTACATATTATAATACTTTGAATATTATTGCGGTTGACTTTTATTTTATTCTCCACAATTCATTTTAAAGATTCTTTTATAATTAAATATCGTAAAAGAAAAATAAAGCCGCAATATTGTCTGTATTGTCTGATGTCTTTATTTAAATTATGCCAGAATCGAATATAGATTCGAATTTATTTTAATAACAATTGACAGCAAAATTTCGAGTGCAAACATTTAATATTAGAAATTATAGTACCTATATCATTAATTTAAAAAAAAAAATCCATTTTTAAGTCAATTCATATATAAATAATGAAAAGAAATTGAATACTTTTAAAATTTTTGAAATTAAAACTTATATATTTGATTTTTGTGACTTTATTTAAAAGTTGTTTCACTTATTATTACTCTTCTATATTACAAAATTATCGAAATAAAGGTGTCTTAAAAAAAAAATGTTTTAATAAGTTTTTCAAAATGAAAAAAAAAAACATTTTTGTTATTTTTATTTTCTTTTTCTTTATTTTTTTTGCTGATATTTAATTAACTTAAAAATATCTCTATAAATTGTCTACCTGGGATATCCCATAGAAAAATTCAAGGTGATTATACGTACTACCAGATAAATTTTTTTGATCATGTTGTATCTAAATCGAAACAAGTATTTATCGGCATGAACTTTTTTTTTCTTTTCGCGTTTTTGTTATGTTTTTTGTTTTTTTATTTTTTAGATGTAGGTCGCTTGTTAGACAATTTAATAGTTTTTCTTTTCAAAAATTTGCTAGACAGAATTTGTAATTTTTCTTTATCTTTTCTATTTTATTTTTTTTTTTTTGCTTTTTCATATTTTTTGTTTATTTTCATAAAAAAAAAATAAAAAACAAAAAAAAAAAACTATAGCGCGGCGCATTTAGATTTGAAAGTATCTCTAAATAAGTATCTTAACTTAAAAAAAAAAAAAAACAAAAAATTGTAAAAATTAAATTATAAGAAAAAAAAAAAAAGTTGAAAGTTACGAATTCAGATATTATTTGTATTTAAATGAAAATAAAGCGATAAATACTGGCTATAATTCGCTGGAACCGTTTTATTTTATATTTTCTATTAAAGCGATAAACCGCTTTAAAGCAGAAAGCAAAAGTTATTAAGTATATATAAAAAAAAAAAAATAATAATAAAAAAAAATGAATAGAAAAACTTTGTTTATCTGTAAAAGTTATCACATATGAAGGTAATCGAACTTTAACACAAATCTAGAATTAAAACTAAAATAAAAATATAAATGTATTGTGTTTATATACTTGTAAAGGTTTTTTTTTTTTTATTTAACAATAACTATATGAGAAGAACATTTAAATTTTAATTAAAGAAAATAATTTTCCATTTTGCATATTTACATAATAAATTATCACTTAATAAAAAATATTTCAATAGAGTTTTAAATTTTTAATAGCTTCTTGAATCGCTATACTACTTTAGAATTTAAATTATATTGTATTATTTTATAATTTTGAATAATTTATTTAACATTTACAATTATTATAAATATAATTAAAGTTTTCAATTAATGTCTCATCTATATTGGTATCACTTCAAAAATTTATCATGAATACTGATGTAATATCATTATATGGTTCGTATATGATCGTTCCAACATGACTTAGATTTTGGGTAAATTTCCATCACTTTTTTGTATTCGGTAATGTTAACATTACATAAAATTCATCTTTATTAATAAAAGTCTATAGATTTTTTGAATTATTTTCTTTTAATTTTCAAAGTTAACACTTTTTATAGTCTGCACAGTGATTTCCTATTGTGACATTTTGATAAAAATGGAACCTGCAGAAATATATACAAAACAATATTAATAGAGTAAAGAGATATTAAAAGCATTATGCCAAAACGCAAACCTTCATAGAAGTGTTTAAATTCATGAAATCTCCCTGAAAAATTTATTTTGTAATTTTTAAAATTTTTAAAATATACATTTTAAAAGGGATCAATACATTTTTTGTTTTTTAAATAAAAATCGTATATACAATTTAGCCCATATTTTCTATTAATTTCTATCTCTTAAATATTTTATAATTTTTTTTTTTTTTTTTTATTTATTTTTATTTTAGCAACCCAAGTGGAACCAACATGATTATAAATATACATTAATTTATATATAACTATGTATATATATATATATATATATTATTTAGATATCAAGATTAAAAATATTAAACTCTTTAAGTGTTCTAATTTATACGCAATTTTCATTTTTAATGTAAAAATTTATATATATATATATATATATATGTACTAAGTATACACAATCATATAAAAATAGTTTCTCACAGTTTTGTTATAAGTATATATTTATAATATGTATATTTAAAATATCATTCGAATTGTTTATTTTGATTTCAATCAATAGGTTTCAAAGAAGGAACCCACAGGCGATTTCCAGCAATCTAAATTATTTTTTTTTTTTTTTATAAAACAGAAACAATTTTTCTTTTCTATTTTTTTTTATTGTTTGCATATTGCAACTTTTCTTCTTTTCCATAATAAAAGTCATTTTGTTTTTTTTTATTTTTTTATTTTTTGTTATTTCTATCGATAATTGATTATGTTCTATAGTATAGCCTTTCTAGTACATTTTAATAGGTTAACAATAATTTTTGTTTCTATGGCGTTTTAATGATGTAGTACAGTAACACCACTATAAACGTTTTTCGAAATTTTCGAATTTAATATTTATATTGTAAATATTAGGTATAAAGAACTGATGAGAGAATTTTAAATAACGCATAATATTGAGCTTCATCATAAGAAACAATTTATAAACTTACAAACATAAATATAAATTAAATTAAAAAATTTTCGATATTAGGTAATCATTAGATATGTATGTATATCTATCAAATTAATTTTTTATGATAGGTTTAAATTGAACCAGATGATAGAAATACCTTCAAAATGTATTTTGTATACACAGTAATTTAATTCAATAGTTATATAACAAACCGGACATCTGACAGTTGGGCTGACAAATCAATTTTAATAAAAATAGATAATATGAAAATCGTTTTTAAAAATTTTCAAATCAGAAGATAAATTAATGCTGGCATGTTTGAATGTATAGAGTTGAGTTGAAAATGATTTAGTTGATTAAAACGAAAAGCTTCATACAAGCAAGATATTAATTAAAAACACTTAAATCAATTTTTAATTAAATCGAACCAATTATTTACGAAATTAGTAAAGGGAATTACTGTACATATAAAAATATAATTCCCATTTATATTAGAAGTAAATAAAATGTACATGTACATATATAAAAATACAAATTTCAAGTTCAAATATTATATATTTATATCTGTACGATAGTATCGGATATAATAAAATTGGTCCTCCATTTGTAACACCTCAAAATAAGCAAGCTAGATATACTTTCTGAATCGATCGAATCAGAATCAAATTTTAATTCGATTTAGCTTTGTTCGTCCGTCCGTCAGCACGATAAATCAAAAACTAAGAGAGATTGTGTCTTGTAGTTAACACAAAATATTATTGGATTAATTTATAGGTTCCCTATATTTTTTTGGTTAAGATCCGACCAAAATTTCGGGTAGCTCTCGAACAACTACCTTTTTAAACCGCACATTTCTCATAAAAAATTTTCAAAAGTTCTATATCATCTGATGTAGAGCAATGAAATTTTAAATGCGAATAGATATGCTAAAAATATTAATTTTATGGAAGAACTTTTTTCTGTAACCCCACCCGTTACGCTGTTACAGCCGCCCAAAGTTCGAAAAAACTCTATTTTTAAATCTTTATAAAACAAGTTCTATAAGGTATATCTTCAATGTGAAACTAATGATAGATGCTTTTATGAGCTTTATAAATATATATTTAATAAATATATATTTGTACCTTACGGTGTCTTAATTTACCGTTATGGGGTACTGAATTATTGCAAAATTTTTTAACCCTACTATCTTCTAAACAATTTAAGTTAGAAAGAGAAATTAGATTTAGATTAGAGAAAGAGAGGAGTTTCATCTTTGAAAATAAGAATGAGTTATTTCAAAAAATATTTTTCTATCGCCCCGCGTTTAGGAGTTGTTACTGTTCAAAAACTGAAAACCTCTATTTCTAAACAGTAGCTTAGAACTCCTGTAGCTTGAATTCCTGTTCAAATTTTTTTGAAGTAATACAAAAAAATTAAAGCTCCAACATTATACTTTTATTTCTGTTAACAACTTTTCGTAATTATATAGGGTTACCTTATAATTGATGAAAGTGTGACTTGATTTTTTTGAATTTTTTTTTTACTCGATAATTTAAAATTGTTGAGGATGATGCGTAGTACAAAAAAATTTAAATAAATAAAAAGATAACGGTTGCATGAAGAATTTATATTTATATGATTTGGTATGGTATACATACTTATTTATTTATTTATTTATTTATATTAATATTACATACATAAATGTAATGCAATATTATTGAACCATCGACTACTAAGGCCATTATAGGTTTTTATACTATTATTAAATTATATACTAATATTATTTATTTTGTTTATATGTATTATATACTATATATTAACATTATATTTGGTCGTAAGGGGGTAAAGAAAAAAACACTTACGACCTGTGCAGGGATCGAACCCGCACTCCTTCGGTTAATACGCCACACGCCTACTCACTAGGCTACCGAAGCCCCCACATAGTTATATATCACGTTTATTAATTACATATCGTATATGTCACTGATGATAGTGATTAACGAATGATGTGATAAGAATATTGATATATATGTACAGCGGCGTGTACATATTTTATTGTATTTATAAAAAATTATTCTATGAATGAAATATTTTTAAAGAAATAATTCAATGTATAGCGATATATAATAATATATTATGTATATGAATACAATATATGTATTTTTATATATGTACATTTGCCGCTTAGTAATGAATGGTAATAGTATATTTGGAAAAGTTTTGGATTAATAATCGTTAGGTGGAAGGTTAAAATCTGCTTTTGAAGAATGTGCAAACATATTGTTTGAATATACGTACAAACCATAGTTCTAGAAATTATAAAATTCACCCAAATTATTTTAAAATACTGAAAAATTAAAAAAGTAATATTATAAGAAAAGTGACAGCGTATGAACATACTAACGGATTTGTACGGGTATCTTAGAGTTGACAAAGGCAACTATATTCTTCCTCGTTTTTTTTATTTTAAATTTATATTATTTGAAAAAAAAAAATGAAAAAGAAAAAATCACATTTTCGAAAAAATTGGATTTTTACGCGTAATTTCCTTAAAAGAGAAAAGAAATTTTTATTAAATTATAATAAAATAAATAAAATCTTAATTAGGTAATTAAGAATAAATTAATTTTTGGTAAAAATTAAAGCCGAAAATATTGAAAATTCAAAGATAATTAAAACTTTTAATTTCTTAATTTGTTTTATATATATATATATATATATATTTTGTATAAATTGTTTACACCTTTCAATACGTGATTTATAATTTAATTTCAATTTTTTGTAAATACATACATATATTGTTTTTTAATTTGTCCATAAAAATTTCAAAAAAAAAAAAATTTTTAATTTTATTTGATTATTTGCAAATATCTTAAATCACGTCTAATAGCTAGTAGACATTTATTTTATTAAACCTTTTCTAAAATATAAAAATTAAAAATTTGAAAAATTATTTATGTATTTATATTGATATAAAAAATCCTCCTACATAACACAATTTAAATGTCATTGTGCTTGAAAAAGGATCTGAAAATTAATTTCATATAACAATTTTTCAATAATGAAATTAAAATGTTTTTTATTAAAAAATAAACCTAAAATTATTGAGAAAATCAAAATATTCAAAAATATTAACGTTTTTAAAGAACGTAAACTTTTGGGGTTTTTTTTTTTTTGATTTTTGAAAAATTAATATCACTTTGAATGATAAATCATTATTAATTGTATCTTTTTAAAAATTGTATTAAACCAAAGTTTAAACTAAGTGATAAAAACATGAAAAAAAAGTTCTTAAAATGAAAATATTTTATATCAGTTTTCTTAGCAATTAGATTACATATTTCTAAAGTGTTAAAAGGGGTATACTAAACTTGATAACGTAATTTTGGAAATAAGAACAAACAAATTTATAAATACTTTTCAAATGACATACAATTTCTTTCCTTTCAAAATTATTTCCTGTATATTTCTTATAGCTTGTTTTAAAAACTTTAAAAGATTAATATACACATTAATATAACAAATTATCTAAATATAAAAATTTGCATTCGAAAAGGAAATATTTACTTGCATTTGCAAAAATGAAAACTTACACTTAAAATGAAATTACTGGAATTTAAAAAAAAAAAACTTGCATTTAAAATGGAAATACTCGCATTAAAAAAAAGCGTACGGAAAATTTAAAGTTAAAGTCATTTTTCTAAAAGTAAAAAAGATGTACATACATATGTGGTGTACATGGCAGTTTTTACTGCAAGCCATTCAAATAAAAAAAATAATTATAATATTTTTAGAAATTTTATTTAAAATAACTTTATGTTACTTGAAATATAAATTACTATTAAATTATTGTCAACAAAACATAAACTAGAATAGAAAAAAAACTAGACGAATGAATTTTAATTGAATCTGAATCTGAACATACTAAAGCAAATGTCAAAAATACATCAGAAAAGTCAGCCAACTGTCAATTACAATAAACTGTATTTAATTGCAGTATATCTAATTGAGTTAAACAAAATGAGTGAAAGTAAAAGAAATTATTACCTTTTCAATTTCCATTAATTTAATTTGAAAACAATTATTAATTTTATTTATTAGAATGATCACGCATCAATAAAATATTTAATGCCATTAGATTATTTTATTTTTGTTTTTATTGTTTTTTAGCTTTTATTTTTTTTTTTTTTTTTACAAAATTAAAAAAAAAATAAAAAAAAAAATTTCTTTTAAAAATTTTGCGCAGTTACGATTATTTTATCGTTTTATGAGTGATCGAATCAACGATTGAAATATACGAGTCAATAAATTTTTAAACTAGTTTTAATTTTTTTTTTTTTTTTATATTATTTTATTATGAATTTTTTTATTTTTATCATTATTTCATCTTTTAAAATCAGATTTTTGAAAACTTTTTAATTCTTAAAATCAACTATGTATAAAAACAAAAAAACAAAAAAAACAAAATGCGATTGACAATCAAACAAAATTGTGTTACGTCATTAATATATTTTAGGTAAAAATTTTAAATTATTTTAATTATTATTTTTGTTTTTTTTTTGTTTCTGATTTTAGATAAGTTTAAATTAATTTATTTAATTAAAAAAAAAAATTATAATAAATATTTGACCTGACAAAGCTCGCTATTTCATTGTTCAATGTCGTCGAATTCTGTTTGAAAATCAATTTTTACTTATGAATTTATAAGAATGAATTTATTGATGTATATACAGTACGGTCGTCATATTAGAGAACCTTGAAATTACAGGATAGGTCAGTTTTATGAACGATATATATTATATATCTATATTTATATTACAATTTGAAATTATATATATATATATATATATATATATATATATATTTATAAATAGACCAAAATAAAAACATAATTCCTTTGTATATTGTATAGCTTTTGACTAAATAATAATATGGAAAAACAATAATAGAAGTTGAAGAGGAAAGTTAAAATGTAAACTAATTAATAAAATATATCTAAAAGATTAGTTTGTATTATTTGCAATTGTTATACAAACAACGAACTTCAAAAAAAAAAAAAGGAATCAGGTATACATATTTACATTTTTAAGTAGATTAGATTAGATCATTGGGGTGTAAGGTACATTGAAATCTTTTGATCTATTGCACATCTATATATTGTACTCGTAGGATCCGTATGGAAATCGCATTTTTCAAAATCCCATATCAAAATCGCTCCATATCAAAATCCCGCCAATTAAAATTCCGACATTTAAAATCCTGTTTTTTCTTTGTTTTTTTTTTAATTAAAAATTCGACTTTTTCTAGAGTTTTTGCATACATTTTTTTATGCTTAGATACTGTTAGACACAAAAAGGAGAATATCTGCCTTTTCAAGAATTTTTAAAGAAATCTTGAAAATAAATATCTTTTATAAATAAATATATTTTATATTCTATAAATATATTTCCATCATACGGATACGCATAAAAAAATTGGCCAAACATTACATTTGAGTTAATTGTGCCATCGATTTTTGTGATTTTTATTGTATATATATATATATTTTATTGCATTGTTATTTTTCTTGAACATATATACCTATTTTGTTTTATACTTTTTCTAAAATGCTGTTATTAAAAAGTTGATTATTATTTTATTAGCTAACTTACAATTTTCAGTAGATAATTAAAAAAAATATCTGGGAAATGGTAAAATATTTAAGATATAAAATATGGTAAAAAATGGAATTTTAGAATTTCAATTAAAAATTAATTTGAATTGTCGGGATTTTTCAGTGTTGGGTTTTTAATTGTCGGGATTTTGATATAGCGGGATTTTAATTGGCCGGATTTTGATATGGGGGGATTTTACTTGGCAGGATATTGATATACATAGGATAATTCATCATAAGATATATTTTAAGTAAAAAGATCATTTATTAAATATTGTTAAAATAATATCAAATATATTTATTAGATTTACATAATGATTAGACTTTTATCACTAAAAACCGTTACTTTTTACACGTAAATAAAAAAATATAACTAAAACTAATTGAAACTATCGAAAGGATTTCTATTACATGAACCTACTGTAATGTATGTACACTTTTTATACCCGTACGATAGGATCGGGTATAATAAAATTACTCCTCCGTTTGTAACACCTCGAAATAAGCGAGCTAGATATACCTTCAAAGGTATGGATCGGATCAGAAAAAAATTCTAAGACTTTTGAGCCATGTCCGTCCGTCCGTCCGTCCGTCCGTCCGTCCGTCCGTCCGTCAGCACGCTAACTCAAAAACTAAGAAAGCTAGAATCTTGAAATTTACACAAAATATTTTGGGAGTAATTTGTAGGTTCCCTATTTTTTTTGGTTGAGTTTGGACCAAGCCTTAGGGTAGCTCTCGAACACCTAACTTTTAGATCCCCACATTTTTTTTGCAATAGAGCTATGAAATTTTAACTACTGATAGATCTCACAAAAATATTAATTTTATTTTAAATAACTTTTTTTTGTAGCCCTACCCGTTACGGAGCTACAGCTCCCCAAAGGTTCAAAAACGCTCTATATTTAAATTGTTATAGCATAAGTTGCATAAGGTATATCTTCATTTTGAAAACGGCAAACGATTACTACTTTTATTAGCTTTAAAAATATATAAAACCTGAAATTTTGACACAAGTTAGATCTTTGAAAATAAGTATGAGTCATTTCAGAAATTTTTTTTGTATCACCCCCCGTTTAGGAGCTGTAAGGGGTCAAAAACTGAAAATTTCCTATTTTTAAACACCTGTAACTTGAGCACCTGTTAAAATTTTTTTGAAGTAATACACAAAAATTAAAGCTTCAACATTATACTCTTATTTCTGTTAACAACTTTTTTTAATAATATAGGGTTACTTTATAATTGACGAAAGTGTTACTTGATTTTTTCAAATTTTCTAACAAATTTCTTTAACGAATTTTTTCCATTTTGTTTTACTCGATAATTTGAAATTGTTGAGGATATAATGCGTAGTACATAAAAATACAAATAAATAAACAACATAACGGTTGCTTGAAGAATTTTTATTTATATGATATTAATATATATACATACTTATATAATATCATGTTTATTTACATATCGTGTATGTCACTAGTGAATGAATGATAAGAGTATAGATGTATATTATATAGCACCGTATTTACATACATATATGTATTTTATTGTACTTATAAGAAATTATTCTGTCAATGGAATATTTGAATATAATATAATATAATATTTAAAATTATATTTACTATTTTGTACTAAGTAAATTTAATATACATTTACCGCTTAGTATTAAATGGTACTATAGAATATTTGAAAAAGTTTTGGATTGATAATCGTTATGTGGAAGGTTAGAATTTGCTTTTGAAGAATGTATAAACATATAGTTTGAATATATCTACAACCCATAGTTCGAGAAATTATAAAATTCACCCAAATTATTTTAAAATACTAAAATATTAAAAAAATAATATTGTAAGCAGAGTAACAGGCTGTGAACATACTAACGGTTCGTACGGGTATCTAAGAGTTGACAAAGTCAACTGTATTCTTCCTCGTTTTTTTATACATTATGTATTATTCTTTCTCTTTCTTTTTTTCTCCTGTTTTGTTATTATTTATATTAAATTTAATATTTGCTTTTCTGCAAATTAAAACAAAAAAGAAAACAAAATAGAAGTTTAAATAATAAGAAAACCAAAAAAAAAAACTTTTCACTATAAGTGATGAAATTTCATAATGAGTTTATACTAGATACATCTATAAGATACTTATAAATATACATATCTATACGTATAAAAATATGTATAGTTATAGGTATTTTAGAGAAAAAGTTTTATCTTAAAACTGCGCAAAAATATTTTATAGTATACAAAATAAAAACACACAAAAGTCTAAAGTTTTAAAAACAAAAAAAAAAAGTAAAAATCACTTCTGGAATTTTACTAAAAATAATAAAAAATGAAACATAAAAAAAAAAATTATTTTTAATAAATCTTTACTCAAAAAAAGAAAAATGCTATTTTTCTACTTAATTACACAGAACAGGTAAATAAATAAGTGTATATGTACTTACTTACTAGTATATATAGTATTGTGCTAATAAAGTGATGCACCTTGTGCACATTGCAATTGGTATCAACTAGTAGTAACTAGTAAATCAAAATTGTTTGCTCATAAGTACGTTTAAATTTAGTTGTATTATTTTTTTTTTTTTGCAAATTTTTGTAAAAAAAAATTCAAAATATGTAGAAATTATTTTCATTTTGTCCGTCTATTCATTTACTATTTACAAAACGTATAAACACAATATAAAGCAATGAAGTTATAGATAATCCGTGTAGTCAGGGTAGATATAATATTTTATATGAAAAAAATAACACGGTATAAGATAACTTCATCCATTCCATCCATTGTGTGTAAATCCATTCGTTTGAAAATAACAGTCCCAAAGTTTAGAAAAGTTAAAAGTTTCAAATCAAATGGTTAAAAGTTAAATTCATTGGCATATATTTTCAACTTGAAAATGAAAGAGGAAAAACTTAATAAATCGAAAGAAAAATATAGTAAAAATTCGATTTTTAAATTTACCGTTAAGTAAACTTTCCGTATCTTCCAAACGTTTTAAAATAAAAACTTGAAATAAGAGAAGAGTAAGATCTTTGAGAATGATCATAAGTTACATGAGAATTTTTTGTTGTTTACTAGTTTTGTATCTAATTACTTGTGGACGAATCTAAATTTAAACTTACAGATACAAAAAATTAAAGCTTCTGTTATTATATTTTTCATGTTTTAACAGCTTTATTCAATTAATTGGGGATTAAATTACAATAAAAAATTTTAAAAATTTTTATGGAAAATTACTTCCAATTCCTAGAATATTATCATTTTAAAAATGTAAGCTTTTAAAACCCCTTGGTTTTATATAAACTATTACTTTTATAGTTTTTTTTGTTTTTAATTGACATGATTATACTTATTCGAAAATAAATTATAAATTGAGGATCATTCATTATTTTGATTTTATAAGTACATTTACTTAGAAAATATTTTATTATTTGTAAAAAAAAAAAAAAATAAAAAAGGCGCAAAACCACTAACTATATACAAAAAATAAATAAATGCTTTTAACAATAAGGCTTGTTGATATTTCATCAATGAATTAAAATAAAATGATAATAATACAAATAAAAACAAAAAAAAAAAAACAATAAATAATTTTTTACGTTTAAATCAAAGATTGATCATTGTTGTGTTGTCAAACATGTATTAAATAATGTAGAAAACCTGGTTTTTTTTTTTTTTGTCTTTCTTTAAAGGTGATTAATGAACAGTAGCATATTGTGAATTATATTGTGTGTGTATATTAAATTTTTTTTTTTTGTTTATTTTTTTTTAAATAAAAAAAATTTAAATTAAATTTTTTTAACAGATAAATTCCTAATTAAAAGTATGTATAAGTTAATCAGTAGTTAAACAATGGAATACTGAAGGTATAGCAATTTTTAATTTGAAAATTCCATCTTTCAGTTTTTCCTTCTTTCAGTTTTGGATATATGATAAAATTTTAAATAGTTAACACCTTTATTTAATTATCAATTTGATATACCAATTCATGAGTCTCCTCCAAAACTATCCTTAAAAATTTTGTAATATATACTCCGCTTTATAGCAATACCCATATTAATATATCTCGAAGAAAAAAATTAATTTAAATTTTTTACTTTGTAACTCTTCTGGCAAAAAATTATACTTAGCGCATATACAATAATTTTTGCAGGTACCTATGACGAGGCTAATTTTTAAATTAAATATTAAATTTCTTCCAAAGACACCCCCATGGTTCTACCATATTCTTATACTGACCAAACCCACCTCCTCCTTTAGCCAATATAATGGAATGAAACCCCTAATTGCTAATACACTGCTTAGGAAGTAGGAATAGGAGAGGATAGGACAAGATATGTATCTAATATCTATATGCTTTCCGTATATCACTAGCCCAGTAATAATATTTGCTTTTTTTAAAATACTTTTTATTTTGCACACTTTTTTTAATTATTAAGCAATAGACGGATTCTAAAAAGTTTTATATTGAATAAAAACATAAATGAAAATTTCTCTATTTATCTGCTCTCGACCTTTTTATCTGGCTACTTTGATTTAAATTGTTTCATTTAGATTTAAGTGACAAAATTCTGAAAGTATACACTTAATTATAAAATTAAAATTAATTATAGAAATTTACAAATTAGCGAAATTTGGACATCAGTGATAAAAACTTGAATAACGAAAGGGCAATTAGAACAAAAATATTTATAAAAAGATTTTAATATTATATTTGCTCAAAAAAATAATGATAATATACCTATCAAATGAAAAAATCGAAAGCAAACAGAAGGACTGTCTTAAAGATCAAGCAAGCCATTTTATCTTTTTACAAATTAAACAAAATTCGAAAAGCGTAAAAAGTATTGAATGTATTAAGATTGTAATAATTATATTTCAGTTTTAATTTACAAACACCTCTTGTATACTCTAGATCAAATATCAAAATAACCTTTAAGACAAAAATTAAATAGAAATAAAAAACAAAAGTTTAGAAAGCCAAAGTTCTCTATTTCCAAAAAAAAAAAAAAAAAAAACAAAAAGACCACTTGGAACAGTGGAAGGATAGACAACTGACAACAGAAAAAAAAAAAATTAATAAAAAATTATTACATTTTATGTAAATAAAAAATAAAACTATAAATAACGAAAAAATATTGAGTGCTCCAATGATTCAACAGAATAATTATAAGAATAGGAAGATTTCATATTTCTACAACTGCATTCTTAAATTATTAAAAAATAAATAAATAAATAAATAAAAAAAAAAAAAAAAATTACAAAATATTTGCTTTTGCTAAGTTTTGTTCAAGGATAGAAGATGATGATGTAGACAATTGCATGATAAGTTGTTAATCAGGTTTTTACAGAAATTGTTGCCACATTGACTAGCTGGATTCTCAATAATATATTGAAAAACTATTTAAAAAACTAACATGTTTTAAAAAGAAGATTCATGTAAATGTAAATTAAGTTTTGCAATTTTGTTTTTTTTTATTTTTAAAATATTTATTTAATTTTTTTTTTTTTTTTTTTTTTTCGTTTTGTTTTAATAATACTTTTAGTTATTTCTTTCTTTTGTTAGATATATTATTAATTAATATAAAATTAAAGTTATATAGGATAGTATTTTCTAACAATTAATTTTTTTTTTTTTATATTTTTAATATAAAATAAAAATTCTTTAAATATTTTAACAATGATACTTAAAAAATAGCATGTTATGTATAAAAATTCTGTCTAAATTGCTTTTAGTTTATATAATATTTTTGTCATACTCAAATAAAAGGACACCAAATAGCTGATGTTATTTTATATAATTCCACAACAAACTTAAAATAAATTTGTCAAATAAATGGAAAACTATATATGTACTTACAATTTTAAAGGTTATTAAAATAAAATTAATATTAATATTTTGATAAACTTTTTAATTTATAATAAGGTATAATTTCATTGTTTCTGAAGAAGCTGAAGAATGGAATTAATCGAAAAAAAAAATAATGAGAAATTTAAATCGAATTTTTAAACAGATATCGTGAAAAGTATGTTTAAAGAAAATTTGTGTCAACATTTCCTAATATAAAAACCGTTATAAACGAATTGTAAAGATTGATATAAGAATATAAGATTTAATCCATGCTGTAGCATCATATTTAATGACAATTAATGACAATTTTTATTTCTTTATTTGAAATCTTATTTTCCATTTTATTCTTATTCTTATTTTTATTTTTTTATATGCTACCAAAACACTAGTAGTTAAATTTTAAAAGATTATTATTGTTTAAAATTTTTACTATAACTATGATCTGAAATCAAGATGCACGCACAATGAAAATCAAATTGCACTGTCAAGACAAAATGTTTGCCAATACAAAAGTTCACATTTTAGCAGTTCTTATATATGAGAAATAAATTTGACTGTGAAAAAACCAAATTTAATTTTATTTATAGGGGGTGAGTCTATCAAGGAGAGGAATGAATTCTTGAAGCGTTATTGTTGCATTAAAATTATTCTATCACAGCAGGCATTATACAATTTCATTTTAACTATGAAAAAATTTATTAATTCCCTATAAAATTAATATAAAATAGAAAATTTAACTACAATATTCAGTGAAACTTATTTTATTAAATTAAGTTACCAGTTTAATATACCAAAAAATAAAGCGATTTAAATTAAAGTGCCCAATCAAAGGTGCAGTAAAAAAAAGAACATAATTTTTAATGAAAAAACAAAAATCATTTATCTACGTTCTACAATAACTTATTAAATATTAAAATAAAATACCAATTAAAATACCTAAATGGCAACCCTTGAAATCAAATAAAAATCATTATCACTAATGACAGCATTAACGTATATTATATAGGTAAATAAATAAAAAAGAAAAAAATTTATTAATATGCATTTATTTGTTTGTGACTATCATAAATAGCACAAAAAAAAAAAAAAAAATCATCTTTACATGTTCCAAATAAGGAAGAAAAAGTGTTTAAAAACATTTAAGTCACTTTGTAAATATTTACATATGACAATGTTGGACCGTGTTTAATTGTTTACCGTACACACTTTAAGGGTTGTAACAAAAGATCAGCAGTCTCTCATTTTTTCCTTTTGTTGTTTTTTTTTTTCATAAGTTATTTTCTGTTTTTATACAATATGTACTCATTTTTTTTTTTTTTAATTTTTCTTTTACTTGAAAACAACGAAAAAAAAAAACAAAAAAAAAAAAACCAATTCATGTAGTCATTTATTTGTATGTATATATATAAAATATATGTACATAATATGATGAAGCCACCATGAAGTTACATTTTAAGAAAGAACCTGTAATTTTCGTAAAGTAGAAAGGTCTTTTTTTTTTTCTTTTTTTTGTGATTTTTGTATAGTTGTCTCTTATTTTATGTGTATTTAAAAACGGTAACACTTCGACATTGCGGATTTCTAAGAAATTTTTTTAACATAAAAAAATTAAATAAAAAAAGAAAAGTACAAATGCAAATATAAATAAATACAAGCCTCACAACGTTCAAAAAAAAAAAAAAGAAAAAAATGTCAGTCTTTTTTTTTTTTTTTAAATTACTATCTTTTAAATACTTTATTTATGTATATAGGACTACTTAACAAAAAAACTACTGATTTAACTTTGCTTACACTTTGCTTACAGAAGCCTTAGCTTGTTTTTATTTTATTTTTTGTTTATTTTATTTTTTTTTGTTTGTTTGTTTTTTGTTTTTTTTTTTGTTGTTTCTTGAATAGTAAGTCTTATATTATTATATTATATTGATGATGGGATCAGATGAAGAGTAATAAGTAGTAGTAGATAGTTGTTGGTAAATAATATAAATAAATAAACGTAACAATACGAAACACGGTAAGTAAATAATTTTAAAAACTTAATATCCAACAACAAAAAATTAATAAGATCCAAAAAAAAAAAACGAAAAAGAAAATTTTTTTTTTTAATTTAAGACTAGAAAAAAAAAATAATTAAATTCAAACTATAACAAGGTATTATAAAAATTATATTAATATGGGAAAGAAACTATACAAAATATTAATGATGGGTTATTTTTTGCTTCATTATTTTTTTTTTTTTTTATGAATTATGAAAATGGTTGCTTCTCTTGTTCTTATCAATAATATACAAATATAATTAAAAGATGAAGATAAATTGAACGTACGCAGGGTGGAAAAACTGAGTATGATCATAAAGAAAGTAAAAACAAAATCAAGAAGATTGTGAAAAATCAAAAGACATTTTTTTTTTTCAGTTTTCCATTATACTTAGGAAAAAATGTTATAATATATAATAATGTTGTTGAAGTTTTAGTTTTTGGATTTTACTTTTGAAAAAATTTGTACAGGTGTCTTAATTTAATAAGAAATTTTTAATGTTTAATCCCTAATAGTTTTTAAACAAAGTGATGTACAAAAAAAAAAATTCCTAATATGACTTATAAGACTAAAACGTTTTTTTTCTTCACAGAAGACTGTAATTAAAACCGTTGTTCCGCAGTTATGAGGAAAATAAAAATCTTGAAAAATATATGTTTTGGTAAATTTAAATACTTGCAATTGCAAAAAATTGTATAATTTTATTTTAATATTAATTTATAAATCTAAGAAAATGTTCTTTCGTTTGATATGCTTAGAATGAAAACAAGTAAAAATAACAGTAAGTCGATGCAACCGACTTATTTATACCCTACACCTAAAACATTCCAATTAAATTAAAAATCCATAAGTTATTTTAGTTAGGTATTTAATACAAGCTAAAAAAAATAAATGCTGTTACAACCTTTATACAAAATTTCAGGTTTCTATCTTTATTAAATTCGAAAATATGATTGTTAGGTCTTGGGAAGTGTGTGAAGGCACGCGGACCACCACCCCAATTCATCTCAAATTTTAGAAACATCAACAGAGTAGAACATTCTTATATCAAATTTCAAGTTTATATATTTATTAATTTCGAAGATATGCTTGTTTGGTCTTAGGAGTTGTGTGGCAGATATCTTTATTATCTTTATTAATTTCGAAGATATGCATGTTCGATTTTGGCATTTGTATGGGAGGTACCCGAACAGCTCCACCAATTCATCTTAAATTTTGGACAAATCAGGGATTCAGGAAACAACACCCTAGTACCAAATTTGAAGTTTCTCTCTTTATTAATTTCGAAGATATGCATGTTCGGTTTTGGGAGTTGTATGGGAGGTACCCGAACAACCACTCCACTTCATCTCAAATTTTGGGGATATCAGGGATTCAGAAAAACACACCCTCGTACCAAATTTTAAGTTTCTATCTTTATTAATTTCGAAAATATGCGTATTAGGTTTTGGAAGTTGTATGGGAGGTACTCGAACGCATGGTCCGATTTCGCCCATTTACAATCCCCGCCTTACCTAAGTCATTGTTAACGTACAGTATAAATTTCATCAAGATAGCATCATTATTTTTTGAGTTATCGTGCGTACGGACGGACGGACGGACGGACGGACGGACATCGCTAAATCGACTCCGGCTGTGATCCTGATTCAGAATATATATACATGTCTATACTTAACTCACTTCCTTTTGGTGGTTACAAACACCATACCAAGGTTAATATACCCTATACTTAATGTGTAGGGTATAAAAAAACAAAACTACAGAGAGATTACATTTAAAGGCAAAACTGTACAGAGATACGCACTGTATTTCGGAACTGTATTTCCGGATTGGATGAAATTATATAAAAAAGTTCTACAGTATTAATTTTTTTAAAACAAATATTCATAACTAAAATCTCATTATTCTACCTTTAATAGTATAGAAGGTTTCAAATTTAGAAGGTTTCAAGTTTAAAAGGTTTTAAATTTAGAAGGTAAGTTTAGCTGGTTTCAAGTTTAGAAGGTTTCAAGTTTGTAAACAGACGAACGGACAGAGACATAAAATACGTTTTCTTCTGCAAATAAAAATATATTAATATTAATATTTGTTTAAATGCTATATATTTGGTTTTAATAACCTCTTAGTTGAGATCTGATTCACATTGGAATCTATGATTTGTTACTACATCAGTCAAAAATTCCCATGGGAGTTATGTTTCATAGTAACGAGTCATAAACTCAAATGCTAGATATGTAACTGAAAGTTTTGTTACGTTGTCCTTTAAATCATTATATTCTGAATTTTTAAGAAGACTCTTATTTGTCTTACTAATCTCTTTATGCATTAAATAATTATTGAATGACCGAATTTTACCAATATGTATCATACAGTTTATTTTAGGTATTGTATGTGTATGTGTTAATTATTTCTGATTTATAGCATTGGTAAGTTAAAAGAAAATTTCGATAATTTTAAACGAAAGTACAAAATTATGGAAAACATCATATATGTATGTTGTATCTAAGATATATGCGACTTTTTTTCTATATTAATGATATTGTTTTGATTGACTTAAAAACTATAATACCTATAAAAATTGAAATGCAAAAGTTTTAATATTAATTAAGAACTAATTATATTCAAATAGAAAGTATGTATCAAGGTAAGGTAAATTGTTTCATTTTAAGACATCATTAAATTTAATAAATTAAACAATAAAAACAAAAACAAAATTATGAAATTTATTAAACAAAGTACTCAATCTAACATCTGTAATCTGTACACATAGCAACATCACATATTATACAAAATTCAATTTATATTTACTTTATAGGTACGTGTGTATATTAAAAAAAAAAAAACAAAAAGTTTGTTTTGAGTTTTTTTTGGTCTTTTATTTTTTTTTGGTTTTGTTAAATGTAATTTACTAGCACAGACATCTGGGCTTGCTTTTTTATATACACAAATTATGTATTTGCTTTTTTAACAAATTTATTACTTAAAATTTGTTTTTTGTTTTCCAATTACTCTTTAATAGTTTTTTTTAAGTTCTAGAAAAACAAAACAAAAAAAAAAAAAACACAATGTTAATGAATTACCAAAGTATCAAAGACATTCAATGATCTCATAAATTTCGAAAGTCAAGTCTTATTATATTTTTTAAAAAAAAAAGGAAAAGAAAGAAAAAACAAAAACAAAAATTGAAGTATAAAAGAGTTTTGTTTATTTTATTTTTTAAATCATCACTACTCTCTAAAAAAAACTAAAACAAAATAACATTAAAGTAAAAAAAATATATATATATATATGTATATAAAAAAATATAAAAAAATTTTAACATAATTTTTGGTGGTTGGTAATAAGTGCAACACAACCCATTATTGTTAACCTAATTGAAGAGGTTTTAATTTTATATTCTTTCTCTTTCTTTTCACATTTTTATTTACAAAGTAATAAAATTTGATGTTTCCTTTAGTCAATGAAAATTTACTAAAAACACCAAAAAATTATGCCATAATAAATTTTGGTTTTCATTTTGGTATTGTTTTTGTTTTTTTTTCTTAATCCGAATAATTATTTTTTTTTTTTTTGTTCAGAATATGTTTTATTTTTCGAAAACCGTTTTCTCAATAAATTCAATAAAACAGCTCAAAAAAAATCTTGAACTACTATATAGTATAAAAATAATTATTTGTGATTTTATCTGTGACATATAAGTTTAAATTAAAAAAAAAACACTTGTTGAAAAATCAAATTTTTTTATTTAAGTATTACTTTAGTACTTTATTATTACTTTATAAAGAAATTGATTGATTATATATTCTAAATTAATTGACAATAATAATTGATGGTTTTTTAATAACAAAAAATTGAAAGAAATAAATATAACTGCGCAATTATATATTTAAATATCTGACTGCTGGTATAAATTTGGTTTGTTACCTTAAAAATATAAACTTTCTACTACTATACGATATTTTGTGGAAACTAAATCACAAGAACAAATAATAAGGTAAGTATAAGTCAATGTTGCAAAAAAATTTGATAAATTTAGAAACAATTAACTACTTAAAACACAATCTACTTAAAATTGTTAATAATACAGTAAAATTATCTAAAGAAGAACAAAAAAAAATTTATAAAAGCTTATTAGTCTCGAGGTAACTAAATGAACAAAACTAGGAATCACATGGTTAGAAGAGAAATAAGTAAGTAAGAGAAAAAGGATCGGCGCAGTAGAAATGATTTTTCGTATATTATTTTCTAGATTCTATCAATGTTAATACGAGTATATTTTTAAAAAAATTTCTAAATTTTTTCATTTCTTAAAAATGATTTGAACTTTTCGTACTTTTCAATAAACAAAAAAAAAATTAACATAATACCACAAAAAAAAAACAAAAACGCGTAACAAATCGATATTGACATAAAGTTTTATTTAAAAAGTCATTTTAGAAAACATTAAATACTGATATTAATGCATATATATACATTTTAATATTATATATATATATATATATAGTATATATAATACGTTTAAGAGGAATAAGGAGCATATTATATTCATTCATTCCAGCAGGTAAAATTCTGATGTACAAGGGAAAATTATTTTATTTTTTTTTTTAATGGTTTTGGTACATACCCAGATGAATGAAAAATTTATTTGAATGTTTTTTACTATTAAAATAATTACCTTTAATAGCATTTTAAAGGATATAATTATATACAAGAAATTATTTTTTCTGTTTTTATTTTTATTATACCTACAGTTTATATTCTTTTAATGTATACATTATAGATGTATATATATATATCATATTATATACATACATAATTAACAAAAAAAATAGAAAATATAAAAAAAATTTTCATTATTCACCACCTTGAACATATGACAATTATTTTTTGTTCAAAAACTTCATATTGTAGATCAAAAGGATTGTTGTTTTTATTTTATTTTATTTTTTTTTTTTTGTCTTTTATTTAACAGCGCCTTAATTAGTATTCAACAGATGAAACTTTTGTTAACTTTACAGCAAAAAAAAAAAAATTTAAGAAAAATCACAAACAAAAAAAAACGCAATCTTCTATAAATCAATATATAAGTATACATATATATATAGTTAGTTATACGTACCAATCTGTTGCTGTTACAAATATTTTCTTTAAAATTCAGATTCAATTTTTTCCAGAAACTTTTTTTTTTTTATTTTTGTCATTTTTTTTTTTTTTTTTTTTTTTGTTACTGCAAAAAAATGCATTTTCCAATACACTACATGACATAGACTTGAAATCAAAAACTTAACTTTTTTTTTAATGTATAGTTTTTTGAGCTCTATTTAATGTGATTATATTGAGCAATATGTCAGGCACGTGCTTCCTGTTAAATATAATCAAAACAACAACAACAAAAAAAAACAAATTAAAATTAAAAAACAAAAAAAAATTTAAAATTAAAAGCAAAAAACAAAAAAAAAAAAAAACGCACTTTACAACAACAAAAAAAAAAAATTATTATCATGGGTTGTTTAACTATTAATTCTATCATATGTTTTTACCTTTAGTATATGGACTTGCAAAAAAAAAACCAAAAGAAAAACAAAAACAAAACAAATCAAACAATGAAGTTCACGTACCATTCTTAACTTCAAATTAAATTAAAAACATATGTACACTACTTACATTACATTCACATATATATTTACATTCATGTATATCAATTTATTAAACAAAAACAAATATTCTATTTCTAGTATAGTACCATTCAGACCTATTGGAGTTTAGTTATTTAATAGAAATTCCAATTTCCTATTTAGAATGGCGCCAATTCCTTATATTTACATCGATCATTTTCTCGCACTATACATTATTAACAATTTTGCAACCTGTTGTTTGGTTTTATGTATGGAATCAATATAATATGCACATTTCGTTTTATTTGTTTTTTGTTTTCTTTTATATTTTTGTTTTTTTTTTGTTTTTTTGTTATGCTTACTTTGAATCACTTTTGAATCGTGTTTAAATCTTTATTGCCCAAACATGGATTGGCTCCATTCAAGAAAATCATTTAAAATATTTTTTTTTTATTTGTTTTTTTTTTTTTTTTTTTTTTTGCGTTTTAGCTTCAGATTTTTTTTTTTTCCATTAGATTTAATATTTTATTAAGTAAGTATCATTGTTTCTGAATAGTTTATATAACAAAAACAAAAACAAAATAAAAACAATCTCAATAGATTTCAATAAAGAATGTGAATGGTTACATTCATAAAATTTATTTTAAAAAATACTTTACTGAATGAAATTTTAAAATACTTTAAGGAATAGAAAATTCCTTTTTTGACTAAACTAAAGTGAGAATTCTAACTGAGTAGTTAGTACACTAATCATTAATTCATTATTAAAAGTAAATCGAACCGAACATAAATTATGCATTTTTGAAATTTTCTTTGTCTTTGACAACATTTTCTGAAAAGAATTTTTTTTCAATTCTAATTCAATTTTTCAAAAATTGAAAATTAATCTTATGAGTATTAAACAAAAAGAAAAAAAAGGATGTTCTATGATTCAGTGCTGCCAATTTGGTATTTTAATTTTAAAACTGCTTAATTTAATCCGTAAAAAAAATTGTAACTATAGTGTGAAATTATTGGCTTAGTAATGAATTTTTTAAAAAGACTTATATATGCAAGAGAGAATAAAAATTATCTAGCAGGGCCCAGGGGCGGTTAAGTTGAATACAAAAAAATAAGTAATTGCCTCAATAAGAATGATTTTTTGATTATAAGAAAATGGAATTGTTTAAAGTATCTTTTGATAAAGTTTTGTTTTTATTAAAAACTATAAATAAAAAATAAATCAAAATAACTCTAATATATGTACATATATTGGAAACCTAATTAATATAGGTTGAAAACCTAACTAGCGGTTATATTATGTATCTAAAAATATAGGCATTTATCTTTTCACCTTTAATTTAATCATTATTGCACCAGCAACATCTAATATTTATATTAAATCCTAGGAGGAGTCCGAACCCAATGAATCATACTCATCTGTTGTTTCTGATACAAGATACTTTTGAAATATAACCAATCAATGCAAATAACGCAGCTTGGATATACATAACTACTTTTTTATTATATTAAAGATTGGTGCAGTAACAGGAACTTCCGAGAAAGAAATCCCACGGGTAAAGCCAAAAGTCTTAAACTTTTCGACTTAACACCCATGGCCTCTAAATCTTTTTCAAAAAAGAATTAAAGCCCACGGGTCTAATTCCACTAGATTGGGGGCTTTAAGTCCATTTCGGAAATAAAGCCCACTGAGTATTTCATTTGACTGGATTTTATTTAGTGACATGTCCGAAGTTCTATGGTCAGAACAGAAGTTTCATTGGGAAATTTGACTCACTTCAATGGGACTTTTGTCTCATTCTTAAGTCCTAAGAGATTTTGGGAGAGATTTTAGAATTGAATTCAAAATCAAGATTATACGCCTTTTACAGAATATTTAGATATATGCATATGTAAGTTTCTGAATCAGGATTAGGTTTCTGAATTCTGAATTACAAAATCAGGTTTATACGCTTTTTCCAGAATATGTATATAATCTAATTCAAAACTCGCATATATGCATATATAATATAGGTGTATAATCCTGATTTTGAATTCAATTCAAATATCCCTCCCAAAATCCTTGAGAATAGTAGTATTCCATATATACATATTTTGGACAAAGCATATAACCCTTATTTTGTAACCAACTCTAAAATCTCTCCCAATTCAGAATCTCGCACAAATACATATTAGTAAATATTCTGGTAAAAGAGAATACCACAATTTTATCCAAAACTCTAAAATCCCTCCTAATGCGTTTGCTCTACATATTCTATTACTCTCTTATTTTAATAACAAAAAATAGTGTGAGTTTTAATTTCAATTCAAAAGGAATTAAACCTCGCGGGTTTTAATTTCTTTTAATTATGGGATTTAATTCCAATTCAAAAAGGAATTAACGCCCGCGGGCTTTATTTCCTCGAACGTTCTGTCACGGCACCTTAAAGATTACATTAAAGGTTTTCAACTATAGAAATATAATTTTGAAAATAATATTAGGTCCTTTTTGTAATTTTAAAACAGATTTTTATTAATGTTACATACTTAATTTATTAAATATATGTACTTGTTTCAGCAGTTATTTGGCTCATCGTGATAAGTCACGTTGCTATTATGAAATAACTTGAAATTTAGAACAAAACTTTTTAAGCAATGTATTTGTCGTAGCGCCAAATCTTGTAAACAAATAAGTACTGTTCTTTCTTAAATATGTGAGATTTTAAAAAAAAGATTTTCTTTCATCCAAATATATTTAGTCTAACAAAACATTATTATTCATAGCCTATCACTGACCCTAAAAGTTAGGAAGTTTTAGGTTCAGTGGCAGGCTATGAGTTTTAACAAGCTTAAAAAATATATAGTTTTTATTATGATTAGATCTTAAATTTTCCATATAAAAACTACTTTCACCCAGCCGAGCTTCCCAATTTAGTGTGCTTATAACCTAAATTCTAAAGAAAATCTAAAGGACTCTTTTAAAATTAAAAAGTTTAGTTTCGATTCTAGTTTAATAGTTATCGATGAACTGATTAGGCTGAAACACACAATTTTATTAAAACCTAATAAACGAAGAGCAGAATTACTAATAAATAGTTTTTATTTTTAAAATTTACAATTTACAAAATTTTAAGAACAAACCGAAAAAAAAAAAAAATTCAAAATTTAATACAAACCGAAAAAGAAAAACATTAAAAATTTTAATCAGACGCCCATGTGTCTTGATATAAACTTTATAAAATTCATTCTTATAATAAATTCAGAATGATTTCGAAATAAAAAAAAAAAAAAGGTTAATGTCATGTAGTTTTAATGCACCGACAAATCTATAGATACATCCCTTATATAAATAAATCTACATGTATATGTATAAAATATATAAGATATAAGTAACCTACTGCTGCTGTTAACTTATTTTAATTCTTAATTTATGAATATTAAATAAAACAAAATTAAATTGAATTTAAAATTAACTATATTGAATATATATATATATGTATAGGTATGTACGTATGTATAGCTACATACCATTTAATTTTAAATGAAAATTTCTCATGATGGTTACAAAATTTACGTTTTCCTGAAAATTTGACGAACCAAAATAAAAACAAAAAAAAAAAGATACCAAATTGTATCTTATCTTTTAATCACCCATGTTTTATTTATTTATTTATTTATGTATTCATAATCTGAAAATAGAATAAACATAATAATTTTTATGATCAATGAAAGGGTCACATCCCCTCTTCATCTCTTACAAATCATTATAAAATCCTTGTTCTCATTCTTTAAATTTCTTTTTATTTTTATATCATCACAATAGGTAGTCTCTTTTGTTAGAAGTCATAAAACATAACCATAATCAAGAAGATTAAAAAAAAACAAAAACCAGATAATATATGTAAGAACAAAGGTTTTTAAAGATGCGCATTTTCCAAAAATAAATAAAAAATAGTTTAATATTGGATTTTTTTTTTTTTGAACTTCCACCAAAATTTGTAATTAAAAACATTATGAAAAATCAATAGACTACAATTTGAACAAATGATGTAATATGTAATTTAAAATGAACAAATATGTAAAAATGTTAAAGCTTTGAATTTTTCGTTTTACTTTAAACAAATTTGCACAGATGTTCAAGTTAAAGGTGCCTCAGAATATTAAATATTCGATTTTAATAGATCTTAAACAGGGAGCATTACAAAATTGTTTTTTTTTAAGAAACTTAAGTTCATCCTTAAAGATTTTCCTTTTTGTCAAATTTGAAGGTGTTAATTAACAGTTTTACAAAGATACATACAGAAATAAAAATTTTGACATAAATAAAAATGTCAAAATAAAATAAATGACATTTTGAAATAAAAGTTTTATTTTGACATAATGGTAAATTTATATAATAATTTGCACAACATTATATAATTTTTAATTAAATTTGAAAGCTAAGAAATGTTATGTCCTTTGACGTTTTTAGATCAAAAAAAAATATTCACCAAACTTTGACATATAATATGTCCTATAAAAATAGAACTTTTTCAATTTTGAGAGGCCACATAAAAAAGTTCCTCTACTATAATTAATAAAATAATTTTTAATAATTATAAATATAAAATCTATTGATTTAGTTAAAATTTCATTACTTCATCTTTATCCTTGTAGAACTTTTGTAAACAAATGGACTGATGGATGGACAGATCGAAACTAATATAGATTTTTCAAAATTTATATATTACCAATATGTATATATGTATTGATATGTACGAACGATTGATATGTACGATTCAGAATTAAAAGATTAGGTAATAAGTTACACAGTATTTATATTTCAGACTGGTCAAAAAAAAATGTTTCTTGATAAATTTTTAAGATTAAAAACAATATCTTTATAATAAAGTATTGTTTTTGCTTCAAAAATGAGTGGGTGATCAAAGAAATCATAATTATTATAATTATTAAGGTTTGTTCCATAAGTTAGTTTGTTTAAGATCATATAATGTAATCTCTAATAATTACGCTTTTTAATTAAAGATCTGTAATCCCCTTGACATAGAACGTATCTTTAAAAGGATTGAACTGTTATTTAACAATTTAAACTATTATTTCTTTTTTTTTTTTTTGTGTTCTATACTAATTTCAAAAACAATTATAAAAAAATGTCTTTTGACACTACAATAACAAAAAAAAAAAAGTTAGATAATATTTAAGATTTAATTCCATCTCAAGTGTAGATAATATTTTAATTTACAGTTTAAATAACTTTTTTTTTCATTTGAATTATATGGATTAGATCTGGCATGTAATATTTTACTTTTGCTTTTGTTGTTATGTATATTTATTGAGTCCAAATATTTTAAATTTTTCTGCTTAAGTTAAATTTTCAGTTATATATAGATTTCATAATATCATCAACATTCTAAGGCATATCAAATGTCACTCATTCATTACTGTACAATTTAAATTTAATTTTACTTCTATATTGATAAGATATTGTAAGATATTAAAACGTTAAGAAAATTTTCATATCAATTTAATAGAAAACGGAGGGAAAAAAAAAACTGCTATCATTTTAAAATCTAAACATCAACTAACAAGTAATCAAAGTTTTCTAACTACATACTTTTCTTTTCTTGTTTTCTATAAATTTTTTTTTTTTTTTTTTTGCTACTGATTGTAAATTAAGGAATCGTTTAAAAAAAAAAAAAATCATTCATGCAACTATGATATATTAGTAATTCTTTTAGTAGCGAAACATGTTACAACAGAACCAGAAAATATCTGAAGATACTAAAACACAAATAAAAGAAAAAAATAAAATCTAATTTTTTCTTTTTCTCAATTCTGATTTTGAATTAAAAAGTCACATGATGATGCATTTTTTTATATATATATATACATATATATATTTTTTTTTAGCATTATTGAAATATTCAAGAATCAACTCAATGTTCTTGTTAAAATTAACTGTCGCTCGTCATGAATGCCAACATAATTTTCAATTCATCAAGAAGTTAGCCTAGCTAGGCTATTCTTTATATCTTATACATAAATTTACTTTATATCTTAAAAAATAAATTTTTAAAAGAAAAAAAACAAAAAGAAAAATAAAATAAAATATAAGTAATGGGTATTATATTTAAACGTACAGATTGTAATACCATTTAATGTTAAAAATATATATATATATTGTATAACTATTTAGGTATGTAAGTACGTCAACATGTCTGCTTTTATCGTTAAACGATAGCTCGACCAAAAAATAAAAGAAAAAATATTCAACTTGTAATACCGTTTAGCACTGAAATCAAAGAGAATCTCATAATACGTAAGAAAAAAAAAAACAAAAAAAAAAAGAATGATTTTATAATGAAGCTTTTTTGTATTTTAAATGCGTTAAGAAGAGTGTAGTAATATAAATATTTTTCATTATTTTTTATTTTGTTTTTCAATTTTATTTTTCCGCTTTTTTTTAACTCAAAATATTATATGTAATTCTTACGTTGTTTTACTACTTACGGATTGCAAAACTATTTTACAAAATTTAAAAAAAAAAAAAAAAAAAAAAAAGGAACAGAAAAAAACGTCTCTCAATTGGCTGGTCTAACTATTAACAAACTTCATCCATTTTAATTGGCACGTACAAAATAAATAATTATGTATATAGGAATTTTATATTTTAATAAAAATTAAATTTGCTCTGTATCACATAAAGCATTCGGTTTAAAATAGGCTCTATTGAACTTAGAACTTTTAAATTAAAGCCAAATGTTTTTTTAGAACTTCAAGTTCTCCAATCAAAATTGAATTTACATATACAAACAAAACTATAGTTGAATTATTGTGACTATAAAAAAGTAGTGTTTTAATATGGCTCGAAATTATGCTAACAAATGATTAATAAAGTTTTAAGATTATTTTAAACTAGACTTCGTAGAGAAATGTATAATGCAATAAAAATAAGTAAATAAAAACATCGAATAAAAAGCAATGAAAATAACAATTGTTCAATTGAGAAAAGGATTCATAGAATAAACCAAGTTGGTGTTTGTAAAGAAAATGTGTATGTCTAAAATACAACAATGAGTGGTTATAAACATATCACAGATGACCTGCAATTACAGAAACCTATTTAAGTTTGAGACATATGGAAAAGCCTTGTGGGGTAAACTATACCGGACTGATGAAATTATGTGACGAGGCAACCGAATTAATAATATTGAAATTTAAAATACAAAAGGAAAGCCCAAAGCCGCACATTAACTGTTACAAATCTCTAATAAAAAAAACTAATTACGCATACTATCTATGACATCTAAAATATATACGAGTATTTCAAGCTCAACAAATCTTGAAGAGTTCCCAAATAAAAATAAATAAATTTTTAAAAGAACGAACACCTAAAATTAAAAAAAAAAAAATATTTATATCAAAATAAATAAAATTAAATTTTTTATACATTGAATAGGTAAATATGTATAGTAACGTTTTTTGGTTGTAAAATGTAATTTGACAAAATCATTTAATTGCTTCCCAATAAAATTTCATGTGTTTGTAACTTTTATCAAAAGTCAATTCAATGAATTTACCCATAATAAAGTAGAATTGTTGTAAGTCTTCAGAAAAAAAGAATAATAAAAGAAGAAAACATCAAAACGCAAAAACAAAATAAAAAAAAAAAACATGAAAAACAAACAGAAATAAGAAAACAAAAATTAAAAAACAACATCAAAAAAGTTACTAACATATTGTTTTTAACTGATCAAGTGTATAACTAACTACCAATATACTCCCCTATACCCGTTCCTCTTCGTTTTTAGAAAAACTACAACTACGTTCGGTTATAATCCTTACATATATGTATAAATGTATGTATTTATCTTACCTGTATCTGACATCAACGATAAGAGTAAAAAAGAAACAAAATGATGATAAAAAAAAAAAAAAAAAAAAAGAAAAAAAAACACCATCACACAGCAGGTGTGCATTTTTCTTGTTTGCGTTCACGATTGATTTTATGTTTATAAAATGATCCTAGCAGTGAGACACAAAATTAATTGGATAATATTTCTTGGGTTTTTTTTTTTCCATTTTTTTTTTTTCATTATTATTATTACCTATAGTTTTTTTTTTTTTTGCCAGTATATATTGTCCTAACTTTTTTTTTGTTTTGTTTTAAAAATGCTTTTCCTTAAAATGCTGATCAGAGTGAGTGGTATATAGATATCTAAGTGTGTGTCTTCTAGATACCATCTCTATCTAATTATTGTTAAAATGAAGATAAGTAAAGAGGAAACATACTATAACTATGCAGTATAATACACATGTACTTCTACCTACAATGTTATTTTTTTATTAATTTTTTTTCTTTTTGTTTTTGATTTTTTTTTTTTTTTTTGGTAAATGTCACTCACTATACTTCTGATCAATGGTTAATGGTGATGATGAAAATGATGATGTTAATGCAGATGCTGGTATTGATACATTGATAAAAAAAAAAAAAATTGTATATAAAAATACATTATAACAAGTAAAAGGAATTTCTGTGTTCATTTAATTATTTTTGTTTTTTTTTCCGATACATTTGGCGTTTTTATAATAAATTTTCTTTTTTTGTTTGTTTTTTTTTTTTATATAATAAATGAACTTAAATTTTAATTTTTAGTAAAAGTGAATTATTATATTTTAATGATCAAAGCAAATTTTTGGGGTACTGTAAATTTTTAAAAGAAGATTATTTAACCCTCCACCAGATCTAATCTATATTATTCTTGTATGAGTTTGTCTTTCTTTTTAAACTAAACTTATAGCGTGCAGAAAAATTTCATTATGATCAAAAAAAAAAAAAAAATGAATACAACTTGTTTAGGTATTCAAATATGTAATAATATATAGTTGGGGAAAAAAATAATCTAACCACATACTTAATCAAACATTAATATACTTGGTTTATGGTTACAGATTGTCTGGTCGAAGTGTCTGTATTTCACACCTTGTTGATTAAAAAATTATTTCCATTTATTGTTTAGTGATTTTATAAGATAGACGTTTGCCTTCATTTAAAATCAGTTTAATGATTGAAATATTCTAAGAAGATATAGAATAAATACTAAAATTTAAACTGACATATGTAAAAAATAAACTTATATTTGTTATTTTTAACTCCTTTTAATGTTTTAAATTTTTATCTTTAGTATTCTTACACCTTTATAAAATCAAAGATTTCAATAAAGTTTAGCAAAATCTTGAGATCTCATATAATGGTAAATTTAACTTTTCTAATCATTTTTCAATGTTTGATGTTTCAGGTTGAATAGAAGAACTTGTGTTATAATCATTTGAATATAATGGGGTATATCTATACATAAAAATTTCTCTACAAAAGAATTATTTTAGTGTGATCTATGGTGCAGTGACAGAACGCCCGAGGAAATAAAGCCCGCGGGCATTAATTTCAAATCTTTTGGAATTAACGCCCGTGGGCTTTAACTCCTTTTCAAAAAAGAATTAAAGACAATGGGTCCTAATTTCACTAGCTCGTCAGCTTTAAGTCCATTTCGAAAAAGAATTAAAATCCATTGAGTAACGCAAAATTTACTATCTGTATTTCATTTGACTGGATTTTATTTGATGACATGTCAGAAGTCCAAAGTTCAAAAGTCCTATTGGAACTTTTGGCTCACTTCAATGAGGAATTTTGGGAGGGATTTTGGAATTGAATTCAAAATCAGGATTATACGCCTTTTACAGAATATATTACTTATATACATATTTTGGAAAAAGCATATAACCCTGATTTTGTAACCAATCTATACTATACTTTAAGATCCCTCCCAATTCAGAATCTCGCACGTGTACATATTAGTAAATATTCTGGTAAAAAGGGATACCCCAATTTTTATTCAAAACTCTAAAATCGCTCCTAATGCGTTTGCTCGCTTTGCTTGTTTATATTACTCGCTTTTTTTAATAACCAAAAATAATATAAGTCTTAATTCCAAGTCAAAAGGAATTAAAGCCCGCGGGTATATTAATTATAGGTTTTAATTCCAATTCAAAAATAAATTAAAGTTCTGTCACTGCACCGTGTTTATATCAAATATCTACCCTTTAGAAAATCGGAATAGTTCCGCACTAGTTAAGAACTGATTACAGAGAATTAGTAAATACATTACCTAACCTATTACCACAATGTATATTTAGCATTATAAAACGATGTCCTAGGCGGAAATCAAGCGCCTCCGTTCAGCATTACCTAGAATTAGTTATAGAAGGAGTTTCCGGTAATGAGTTAGATAATGAGTTTGATAAAAAAAAAAATATGGAAAAATATATGCTTATTTATTATTTACTCTCATTTATTTATTTTACTATATTATTATACTAGAAAAGAACAATTATTATATAATATTAAAATTTATAGACATATATATATTAAACAGTAATATTAATTTTTTTTAGTATTTAAACAAACTATTGATAACTTTAGTATCCGCGAGTTTGTTAAATAGCAAATTACCTAATATTATTATTAATTACTTTTCGGTTGAAGTACCCAGAAGATATCTGCATTACTTTTTCGAAAATTATATCAGTTCTAAAACTGGTTACCAAAGAGTAGTTATAGAACTATTTTATTTGAAGCACCAATTCTCCGATTTTCTACTGGGTATAAATGGTCAAAATAGCATGGTTTTATTTTATAAATATGCATATATCTAAATATGACTATCTGAGTTAAACGCTTCATAAAAATTTTTTTTTCTAAATCTCTTCATGTAAGAACAGAATTTTCTTATAAAAAAATCGGAACTTCTGTGTTAATTGTAAATATAACTATTTTTTTAAATTTATAATGTGATTTTTGAAATGACTGTGTCGAATCGATTCCCATTAAAAGAATATACTTAAGTTTATAATTTAAAAGTTACTTTTGAAAAATTTAATGGATTTCAATTGTTAAATATGAATTAAAAAACATGTGGCAATTAAAAAAATAAAAATATGTACTACTATATAACTGTTACGAATAGTAGAGACGATCATTAAATTGAGACACATATGTATTAAAAAAAAATTTAACCAAAAGATTTGTCAGTCATTTGTCAAGAAGCAAATAACTTATATCTAAATATAAATTATAAGCAGGAAATTTTCTATATTATGGCACAAGAACAGAAAATTTACTATTTTTATTAATTTCACTATGCCCGTCCGTCCGTCTGTTTACAAAACTTCTACACAACTAAAGATAAAAAAAAAATTTTAACCATGGGTAGATAACTCATAAAAAAACTAATGTTGTAGAACAACTTTTTCATGTAGCCCCTTCTATTGGAAAGGTATAGCCCTACAAACTTTGAAAAAGCCCTAGTTTTAAATGCTTATATCTCATGTTCTGCGTAATATTTTTTCAATCTGAGAACGCCATTCCACAGTTTTTACCTTTGTAAATCAACATCAAAATTACAGATTTTTTTTTAAATTTAGTATTTAAATTTACCGTTATGTAAAAACCAAATTTTGCTTGATTTTTCTATCTTCATAACTCCTCGCACGCCTTTAGATAGAGACATGAAATTTTGAGGAAAGAAAGAATTTTTAGAATAGTATAAGAGTATAAGTTTCCTCAGAAAATTTTTTTGTAGCACAGAGGGTGCTATTAGGGCTCAAAATCTATTAAGGCTAAGAGCTATTAAGGCTCAAAAATTGAAAATTTTCTATTTTTAGACACCTGTACAAATTTTTCTTCGGCAAGACATAAAAAGTAAACCTTCAGCAATATATTTTTACGTGTGTTAAAGGTGTTTCTTCGTTATATAGGGTTCGGTACATACTACAATAGCTCCTCAAAATTTCAAAATAATCCTGTTTTCACATTTTAAACATTTTGTATTGTCTTTTGAAAATGTGCGCTTTTAAAAACCGTTGGTTTACAATCTGCCTTGTCTTCTTTTGTATCAAATACTAAAAATTATTTTTTAAATTTTATTTTGTAAGAAGAACGTACTCATTTATTTAATTTTTTTTAATATATTGTACTTTTCACTAGACAAAATATATAACAAAAATTTATAAAATTAAAATAACGGTTTATAAATTGAGAAAACTAAAACAAAAAATTTCATTAGATAAAATCAGATAAAATCAGAGTCTCTATAAAAATTATAACATATAGCAGTAGAAACTAAAGTTTACAAGGATGCATTTTTATATAAAATGTTCTGTAACAATCTGTTATACTGTAAACGTTAAAAGTTAAATTTCAAGATTTAAAACCACAGATATGTTTATTGAGCTTTTTAGTCGCAATCGCTGTATGTGATAAAATAACAAAAATGTAAAAAATTAAAGCAAAAAATACAACGCTAAATGACGAATTTTTACTATCAAGAGAATCATTAATACATATATTTACTACACTTTATTAAAAAACAGGATCTGAGTGCAAATTATTTCAACTATAGGTATAATATTTTAAATAAATTTTTTTATTATTTAAAGAACATATTTTATTTAAAAGCAATATTTAAAGAAAATTTTCAAATCTAACACGATACTTCAGAAATTAATTAATTAAATTGGTATAGAATTGAAATTTGAAAGTAAAATTGAATATGCAATAGTTCTCCTGATGTACAGGATCAAATGTCCCTCCTATATTATATAGTGTACTTGTGTTCCAGCAATTGGGGGTTAAAATACATAATTGAAATTTTGAGCTTATAAATAGCCTAATTTGATTCTAATTGAGTCATGGGTATTTGACACGTTGTTTGAGGCAGCAAAAAATAATATATATATTTATGTATTTTGATATTTGTAAAAGTACAAATATTACGATTAGGTTTTCTGACTCAAATCAAGAATTAGGGGACTTTTTGATTGTTTTTTTTTTTTTTTTTTGAACTTTTGTTTTATAGAAGTAAAATTAACAGAATTCCCATTGGACTTGAAACTCTCACCGAAAACAGTCATCTGAATGACAATTTTTGCCAGAGAAAAATTTTCATCCTATATGCCTTATTTCTATCTTAGAATTGAAATAGTGTAAGGACATACTTTTGAGAAATTGAAGTTCAAATTACAAAAAAATACGAATTACAAAATTCAAAATAGAAAAAATTAAATACAATGACAGTCACTTTGTTTTAAAATATAAAAAATTCGAATTACTGAGTATTCGAATAAATGAATTTCAACTTTATATAAAAAATTTTAATTTTCAAGTTTTAAAACAATATTTATCTAAAACAATAATACCTGATACTAAAATATATGTAATATGGAAAAATTAGAATAAGAAATTAGATTTTATATGAGAAAATAGTGAGAACGAAAATTTTAGACCATTTCATGAAAGGATAAATGTATAAGAAAAAAACAAATACTTATGCAATAAATATATTTGAGTTATTATCCTTAAAATTAAATTTATCGTAACATTTTTATTGAGATCCTTTTAATTAATTTCTTATTCATTTGTAGATATTCTTAACGTATTTTAGTTAACGTATATTTGTTTAAACACCTTCTACTATAAATTTCTTTTAAATTTTTTTTTTTTTTTTTTTCAACGTATTAGTTAATTTTAAATTTTCTGTATTTATGTATTTATAATAGAAATAAATTAAAAATATTAAATTATATCTTTTAAAATTTGAAAACATAAAACAGTTTCACTTCAAAAAATAGAATACCTACTGTTTTTTAATCGAATAAATTAAAAAAGAAAAAAGAAAAAAAAAAAATTGAAACAAAAATTTTTGAACTATTTAAAGAAAAGGAAACAAATAATAAAATTTATTGATTCGGACAATAAAATAAAAAGTAAAAACAAAAGTTTTAAATAATAGAATATAAAATAAATATTATATATGTCATCTATAAAAAAAAAAAAAAACAAACCAAATGACAAAAATATACATATAAACATATGTAGTATTTCATTATATTACAACGGGTGGTAAAACCATTATACATTTTATATAAAAAGCCGATTCATTTAAAACAAAAAAAAAAAACAAAAAAGCAAAATGAGAATTTCTTGACGGGAAAATTATGTAATTCTTATTATTTACATAATAAGTATACTTTTTTTTATATATATACATTTTTAATATTAAAAGAAAACGTTAATATGTATGTAAGTATAAAATATTTTTGTTTGTGATTAAGAAAATTTTTTCCGAAAAATCTCTTGTAGATTCTGTTAATTATTTCAAATTTACACTTTACTTTATTGTGGTTTTATATTACAAAAAAAAAAAAACAAAAACAAAAAAAAAATGGAATTTAGATTTTTTTTTTTTTTCTTCATTGAATGAATTGTCATTAGATGACAACAGGATCTATTTTGATTATAATTTTTTTATTATTTTTAATGAAAACTGCATGAATCAAAAAATCTGTATATTTTTTAAATTGTATTCCTTTTGTTTAGGAAAATAAAGGATAAAATAGAATATTGAAAGTATTGAAATAAAATTTATTAAAAAATATTAAAGGATATATTTGAAGGATAAGATAAACATCTTTATTGATATTAATAATAAACTTGTTTTTTTTTTATTAATGAAATATAATTTAAATTTTTTATTATATCAGTTGTTAAATATTACCAAATTTTTTTTTTATTTAATTGTTTTATTAATTCTATTTTAAATTATTTATTTATTTTTTTGTATTAATGTTATAATTTTTATTATTTTTAATTTATTACTTTAATATTATTTCTATTGTTAATTAAATGTTTAAATTAACCATCGTTTAAGAAAATTATTTTAAATAAATGAAAAAATTCGAACTTCTGATAAAATTTGAACAAATTTTTGGAAAAGGTTTGATATCTAAAATTGAATTAATTTATATAAAAATATTTTCACAATCATATATTACATCTTACATCATATATATATATACTAAGACCAACCCTAAGAAAACCCTCTGGATAAATAGTGTGAGATTTTTACTGACCAAACAAAACATTCTTTTTATTCAATAAAATGGAATGAAATCCTTAAGTATCGACGAAGTATATTGCAAAGCAAAGATAGCAAAGGATTGGATAGAGATGAGGAAATTTGAACCGGAGAATGGAAAAATTTGGATGGATGGGAAAAATTTATTTATCTGTTATTATACTAGTTTCTAATCATGACGAAGCTATTATTATTATTATTATTTAAGAATCATAGACTAAACTTTAGTGGAAACAATAAACAATACTTTGTAATAATTAGTGGATCAACAACGTGCAAAAGAATGAGCTGCAACTTCTTTTACAAATCATGAAAATTTTTATGGTGTAGGTGAACGCAAAAGAAGAGAAGCATTCAAAATGAAAAAGGAAAACTGTAAGAGCAAACTAGGGAGTGCAAAATCCGGTCCCAGACAATCTAAAGTGATTCTGGGAAATTATAACTTGAAAAAATATCAAAAAATCATAGGATTCAGTAAAAATAAACTGAGAATTTTAATAGACTTTCTGTCGGCAAACTGGTGTTTTAAGGAGCAGTTAAAGAAAAAAAGGAATAGAGAATAATGGTACGTGCACATTCTGTAAAGGAGAAAAGAATCTTCAGGACAATACTCAAAAACTGTGAATTTTTACTCTGAACAAGATATGTGCACTTAGGAGCATAATGCTTTATCGAAGACGAACTGCTAGAAACAAATTCTCTACAGATTTTAAAGTTTTAAGAGGCAGAAGGGTTGACCGAACTATTAGTAAGTGAAAGTAAAATTCACAATACGTAGTAATAGGGGAAGTACAATAGATCTCTATCAAAAAGAAGCAGTGTTACTAATATCCTTTAAATAATCTAATCTAATCTAATAGCAATTAGGGAAATTAATTAATTATATAATTGAAATTATTAGAGTCCACATATTATTAATTAAATCAAAAACGCCTAAATTCATTTACCAAATCTTGAAATTTAGCTATAGGATAAAATTTTCTTCATTATAGACTTAATATTGGCGACGAACTATAAAAAATTTTTAGTCGCGACACAAATAAAGAAAAAAAATTTAAATATCCTTTTTTTATTTTGTTAATATTAAATAAAATCATATTGTGTTAGAATTTAAATGTATTTTCATAATATCAGAATATTCATTTTTCGTATAACTTTAAAATTTATTGCTTCAATTAAATTAAAATAAATTAATGTTTAATATTTATTGATTTAATATGGTAATTTTTTATAAAAAATTAATTTTAAACACCTCTTTAAAAAAAAAAAAAAACTTAAAACCAAAACAAAAACAAAAAAAAAAAAACAATCCTTAAAATTAGTAATAAATTATAATAGATAATGCCAATTACACTTCATTTATATGATGATAACAGAGAAAATCATGAAAAATCATAAGTACGTGATAAATTTTAATCTTAAAAATCTTGGCGCCATTATAAAAACTCTAATTTATATGTAATTATTATAGAAATTTTTATTACACAAATCAAATATGCAATTACTCTTATAAATTCAATTTGTTCTATATATTCTAATTTGAAGTCTAGTATGTGTGATCGATTAATAGACTAAGATCACAAAAAAAAAAAAAAAAAAACCAAAAAACCAGACTAAATTTTTATTCTTATTTTTGTTTCCCCCCGTTTGGTTTATATCGTAATTGTGTGTAATTTTTACTATAAAATAACTTAATTGAATGTAACATTTTTATTGATCAATAAAAAAAAAAAAAAAAAACAACAAAAAAAAAAATGGTTTTTATTTAAAATTTATCGCATTTCTAATTGATATCCGTAATATGAGATTTCATAGTCCTATATCAATTTTTAAGAAAAGTATATTAGAATTTAACACTTACAGAAAAAAAAAAAATAACAATTTAATTGCGCTATCAATAATTTCACCTGTAACAATTATTAACAAAATATTAGTTGTTCATGCATAAAAAAAAAGGTTTTGTATATTAGGTATATATAGTATCTTATAAATTCAATAACATTATTAAAAACGATATTTACATACAAATTCTTATTTTCTAATAATATATATATATATATATATATATACAATATACACCTACACATTGCAAATAGACGCACAATTTTTAATAATGATACATTCATATAAATTGTGGCGCCATGTATTCCCTGAAATAATACAAATATAACAGCTAGTAATATCTATATATATATATATATATATATGTATATATAAAAAGGGAAAGAAAAAGTATATGAAAGTAAAAATCTATAGTTTAAAAGAGCATAAATTTTTTTTTATAAACTTAAAGATTATGAGCTCTCATATTTTCAGTAATACACACTAAAACAAAAGGCGTCCGTTTTTAAATCCCAGCAGGAATCTTCTTCAGTTTTCAATATATATTTATATATTTTTATCCTTAAAAATAACTTACATTCTTACTAATAAATATAAATATATATATAAATATACACATATATAATATGTATAATCAATATAGTAAATTATTTGGTAGGATGGTTAGTTAGTTGTTTGACTGTTCAACGAAATTTATTTAACATTTCACTTTTTAGTTATTTTTGTTATTTTTTTTTTTGGCTTATTATTATTGTTGTTTTTGTTCAATATATATATATATATATATCTTAATAAATTTGTTGTGAAGAGATACCCTTTTATGACTTAAAAGTTGGTCGGAGATCGTCAATCAAATATTAATGTGAGGTCCTTTTTAGCAAAAAAAAAAAAAAAAACAAAAATGTTCAAAAAAATAAAATAAAACAAAAAACTAGAATGGAATTTTTAAAATTCATTGCCCAGTTCAATGATAAAATAAGTAAGCGTATGATGACAGTATAAAGTTTCATATATAATTTTAAGAATAAAACTTTGTTTCCGGTTTACAAAAAAAATAATAAAAAAAAAAACAATAAAAATAAATAAAGGTTTCATTAAGGATATTTTTTTTTTTTCTACCTTTATAATACTTTAAATAATTTTTTTTTTTTTTTCCAGATTACTAAACATAATTGAATTTTAATTATCGCTGTTAGTGCTGGCTCTTATAATTTCTTAAGTAATTTTGAAAAATTTTCTAGAATTGTTTTCAGCTAATTTCTAACAAAGGACTCATGTAGTGTACTTTTTTTTTTCTGTGTCATCATTTTTCCTGTTCTTTTTTTGTTTTTGTTTTGTAAATATTTTACAATGACAACCTGTTTCTATAAAATAATTAGCAATACAAATTTTTTTTTTTTTTTTTTTTTGAAATGATGAATTTAAAACCTAAAATTTGAAAAATTCATCTTTTTAAAAAAAAGTTAAAAGATAAAATTCTTCCAGGAAAAAAAATTAAAACTTTTATACCATTCGACAATTGGAAAAATTTTGGGAATATCAAAAAAATAATTGATTTAGTCAGATACTAAGCAACCAAGCGAAAAATTAGGTTTAGTCAGATACCATAAGGTTTAGTCAAAATAAAAAATCTTATATATTATTGAAAATTAAAATATATGTCTTAAATAAGTGTAAATTGTTTCAAATTTTATGTAATAAAACAATATTTAAGGTCAATGTGGAAAAAGGGCTTAAATTATTTGATCATGTTAATACACTTTAGTAATCATCAGTACTGCAGAAATATTTGAGACAAAAATATATTTTTGATCAATAAGGGCACAACAATATTTTAGATAAATGAGGGCTTAAATTATTTGATCATGTTAATACAGTTGATTACTAAACTCATCAGTACTGCAGAAATATTTTAGGGACTATTTATTTTATTGTCCCATAATCAGAAATATGACGAAAGAAGAAAAAAGAAAATGGAATCTAAATTTTACAAAAAAAAAAAAAACTTTTGCTAAAAATATTTGTTTATACAATTTTAATGGCATTACTGTTATTATGGTTTTCATTAGTAACCAAACAAAGCTTTAGATTAAAAAGTATTTATATATAGCTGCAAATTTTCAATCCTAGAAATATGATTAATAATTTGTTAGAGCGATGGCAACTCAAAATGCTTGAATTTAGTTTATTTTATTTCTATAGGTATATAAAGAAAGTGAATTTGGTTAATTTTTTTTTATTTTAAAAAAAAAAAAAATTCCACCAGGATTGCAGTATTCCCAGACATAATTATGATGACAATCATTTGAAATAAAGTAAAAAGAGTTAAAACATATTCCTGCAAACAATTTCATCATCCAAAAAAAAAAAAAAAAAAACTTTTTAATTTTCAAATTCTTAAAAATATTAGATACTCCTCTTTTTTTTTTTGGTACATGTATAGAAATGTATTTGCTTCTCTTTATACATCTTTTTGAAGAATGTGTAAAAAAAAAAACAACAGAAAAGGAAAAACTTTTTTTTAAAAAAATGGAAGCGCACTAAAAATCTTTACAAAAATATGTAAAAAAAAAAAAAAAAAACTTTTAAAAATACAAAAATTAATGTGTTAACCTAAGTATTATAAAAATATAAAGCTATGAAAGGGCTTATTGTTTTGATATAACCACATCCATTTGTATATATACTATATATATTATATAAAACGTACACAAAATAATGTATAGTGATTGTGGCGATTACGAAATCCAAAATAAAAAAAAATAAAAACAAAAAGAAAATATATTATAAAGAAAAAGGTATATTCTTATTATATTTTTTATAAGACTATATGGTATATATATATTTATATATGCATATATATATATGTATATATATATATATATTTAAAGATAACATTATGTATTTATATATACATATATATATTATATATATATGTATCTAGTACTTCATTCTTTTAGTTTGTTCTTTTTACTTTTTGATTCCCTTTTTCTTATTCTTATTCTCTTTATATATTTTCATATATATATATATATTTATATATATATATATATATAATGAATGTGCATTCATATGTATATTCCATTCCCTGCATAATATAATTCTTATTTCTTGTTTTTGTTCTTTTGTATTTTTCAATTTAGTTTTGGGTGCAACAAATAAAATAAAATATTTTTGTTTTGTTCTTTTGTTTTTTTTTTGTGTTTTTGTATATATATAAAAAGTAAAAAAAAACAAAAAAAAAAAAGTAAAATGGTTTGTAAGCTAAAGAATGAAAAGAAAAACAAATATGAAAAATAAAAGAAAGATTAAAAAAAAAAAAAAAAAAACATAAAAAGAAACCCTAAAATGAATGTGATTGGTCTGTAAATGAACCGAAAACGGGAGGAGCCCCAAAAAAATCCTTAAATGAATCTTCATTAAATAAATCTTAAGATGAAAAATATATAAATATCTTAAGACACAAAAAAAAAAAAAAAAAAAACAGAAATGAATAAGAAAAGAATCGATTTTAAGAAGTAGTTTGGTTTTTTTTTTTTTTTTTGATGATTTTCTACTGGTTAATACTTACTATTTAGTAGCTAGCTATACAGCAAAAATAACTTTTCATTCCAAATCTTTTTTTCATTGACATTCCTTTAATTATTTCCAGAGAATCGCTTTAGAATTTTTTTTTTTTTTTGAATTAACCTAAATACATATACCTACATATTAATTTTTATTTTTTTTTTTTTTTTTGTACTGATGCAACAATTATATACTGTTAATGAAACACAATATACAGGGTCTGTAAATCTGTATCTAAATTTATAATATTTTTCTAAATTAATTTCATATTCAATAGAATTTTAAATTTGCTATTTCAAATGATTTTAAAGAAATTTCAACTAAAATATATTAAGAAAACTATTAAACAATGGGAATTCCCGTTATTTAAAATATTTAAAAATATTGATTTTCTCTATTAATTTTAAATGCAATGCATTTTCAATAAAAACGAAAATTGAACAGAAGACTATATGAAGACGAATAGACTATATGATAACGAAAAAAACAGAAATGAAAAAATATTCTCAATACCGTAACAAACGTTATATTTTCTATTTAAAATTTAAATGACAAATCTTCAGATTTATTTTACATTTTGAGTATAATTTTCCTTTCAATTAAATCGGGGTATACCTAATATTAATTGTATAATTTTTTTTTCACTTTTTCAATTATCAGTTAAAGTCCGCAATTATCGCATTTACTTATCGTAAATTTCAAAACTTAACTAATTAAAAGTTGTATTATTTAAAAATAAAAGTTATAAATAGAAGTTAAAATTAAAGAAATTAATAATATAAAATATATTAATAATAACTTCGCGTGGTATAATTAGCATAAACAAAAGCTTGCAACTTTGTTTTGGAATTATTCAAAACAAAACAAAAAAAAAAAAAAAACTCATTTTATTTTTAGAAACAAAATCCAATTTGAATAAAACTCAGATTAAAAGCAAATCAATTAAACAAATAAATAAAAAAAAAAATTATTATATTTTTTTTTTATATATAATATTATCAGTATATATAGTAATTATTCTCTTGTATCTAAGAAATATGTCTTTTAAAAAAAAAAAAGCAGAAAACTATATATGTATTTTTATTTATGATCGTAAAAGAATTATTCATTTTTAAACAAGTTCAAAAATTTAATGTTAATTAGATTTGCGTCTATCACGTTTAAATTATGATTCTTTTTGTTTTCCTAAGAAAGGTGAAAATCTTTCAATGACACCAAGAATATCTATTCGATAGTATCAGATTCTTAATGATTAAACCCATCTCCTCCTTTAGCCAATATATTGGAATGAAACTTTTAAGTGCTAAGGCTAGGGAGTATAGGGAAAGAAGATAATTCGTTACAGATCCGGAAACATTGAATTAGGAAGCGAGACAGTAAGGGAATAATGAATCAGCTATTATTAACTTTGTTAGTTTTAAATTAAATTATTGTTAATTTTGTTACCAAAATTTTGTTAAATAAATTACAATAATCGTTTTTATTTTTTAATTGAATTTTTTAATAAAACTTTATGGAATCATAAAAAGATAATGGTGAATTCATTTTCTTAATAAAATCTGTTACATATCTTCTTATATTTAAGTGATGAATTTTTTAAAATCTATTTGGGGGATAAATACTAAAAAAAAAATTAATTATTTCCATGTAAATCGAATTAAAATCAATTAATTGTAATAAATATTTGAACAATTAATAATAAAGTTAATTTTAAAATTAATATTCAAAACAATGACAAAAAAAATCCTATAAATTAAATGCAATTATTTTATATTATACCTATAATTAGAAATCTTCTTTTAAATATACATATACTTGTTACAAAATTAAATTTAATTCCAAGTAAATTCAACAGGTTAATAAGAAAAAGAAAAATATATCATCATAACATTCATAACTAATCTATTCAATTATTATTTTTATGAAATTCTTTCCTTAGAATTTGCACAATCTTCTCTATAAGTAAAAATATTTAAATTGTTTTTTTTTTTTCTTTTTGTATAAAATAAAATTTAATTAGAGCAAACCACTTCTTTTTTTTTTTGTTTAAAAAACAATATTATTAAAATACCTTAAAAGTGGTGAAATTCTTTTTAATTTACTTGGAAAAATTCTAAATTATTTAATAAATTATATATTTTTGCAAAATAATATGTATGTTTTTTTTTTTTTGAAATTCACCACACCAAAATAAGAACTATAAAGAATTTAAAAATCTAAACAAATAAAAATTAAAAAAAAAAAAAAAAAAAAAAAGTGAGAAAAAAACTAAAAATGAAATGAAACAACAAGTGATAATAAGTAGAAAATTTAAAATTTGATCAAACAAAATACTACTAGTACTACTGCAACTATAATACTCATCAATTTAACTCACTTTACTACACTTCACTCAGTCACATTTACTCACTCAATAACTGTTGTTGTACTACTCAGACAGTTCTCACTGTTTAAAAAAAAAAAAAATATTTAAATACTACTACTATACAATTACTACTTGTACAAAACTACTAATAAATACTACTATATACTAGTACTACTTGTTTGCGACTAAAAGACTATACTTCAAAACTACTGCTAGACATAAAAAAAAAAAAGTTTTTTTTTTTTTTTTTTGCTTTTGATATAATTTATAAAAAAAAATTTTGTATTATTTTATAATACAAGATACATTATATTATTAAAATATGTACTAATCTATATAAGACATTATGCGTACATATTATAATATACTTTATATGTATTAAAGTTTAAGACGACAGATAAACTACTCATTCAGTAATGATCAGTATTTTTTTTTTAATACTTATTTTATACTCTATATTTTTGAGATATATTTTTATTTTTTTTTTTTTTATAAGAAACATACCACACAACATATTTACAAAAATATGTAGAATTTTATTTTTGTTTTCAACCAACGAACTAACTAAATTGTATATTGTATGTAATGATAAAATTAAAGCTAGCCAGCCAGCCAACCAACCAACTAACTAACCAACCAACCACTTTTATTTTGAGTAATTATATTTTCTTCTTCTTCTTTTTTCTTTTTGATTTTTTTTTTTTTTTTTTTTGGTATTTTATCTATTGTGAGATTTTTTTTTGTTTCTCATTTTTTTTAAAATATTTTTCCTTTTTGTTCTTTTAATTTTTATTTATATTTTTGAGTATACTGTGCATTATTATATAGTCTTATTGATATAAAAGTAGAGTTATTTTTTGAGAAAGAGACACAATGTATTGTTTAAGAAAATATATATATAAATATATATATAAAAAAGTAAGCATAAATATATTAAAAAAAAAAAGATCTTTTTTCTGGACTTTTGAATCAGGTAGACAGAAAGGCGTTAGTCGTTCTACAGCATTGATCGAGTATATAAGTGTTTTATTCTACACAACAAATTAATTTTTCTGTTCTGATAGTTTTTTACTTTTTTTTCTTGTTTTTTTGTAAATTAATTAAATAATTTTTGACATATAAAACAATATTGTTTTTAAAATTAAAAAAAAAATTTTATATTTTTTGTTCTATCATTAAAAAAAAAAAAATTAAATTTATGCGAAATTATTGAAAAGTTTAATATGAAAAGAAAAAAAAATATGATGATGATATAAAGATTAAAGCGGTTTTTTTTTTTTTTTACACATAATCACTAAATCCAACAAAAACAAGAAGAATAAAAACGATTTACAAAACGGTGATTTATTAAAAAAAAATAAAATACAAAAAATAATAAATTCAAATTGAAAAATAAAAATTAATATAATTAAAAAAAAAAAAAAAAAGTTATAACATATAAATTAAAAAAAAAATATATATATATACATATATTTATGAAAATTAAAAATAATAATTTAAAAAGAACAAAAACAAAAAAAAATAATATATTAATAAAATATTATGTATAAATTACTTACTGAAAAGGATATGATCATAAAATAAATACAACAAAAAAAAAAAAAAATTTAATTTAAAATATTTTACATAAATGCTGTTTGGCATTTCAGTGATAATTTTAAGACGAAAGTTAGTTCTTAAATTTTTTATATATTTTATATATCACTTTCGTCGGAAAAGAAAGGTGAAAATTAATAATAACATTTTAAAAAGATTAAATTTTATTTAAAAATTTTAATAATTAAAGTTTACAAAAAAATAAACATATTATACACTATTTAAATAATTTTAAAACATTTTTAAAATTTTTTTTTGTAAAATATCTGTGGTTTTTTTTTTTTTTTTATTTATTTTTTCTAAATATATTAAGAGTTAATTATATTAATTTCATGTGAAATTTAACATTAATATTTAAAATAAAAAATTTATAATTAATAATATAAATTAATTTTAATTATTTAAAATTAAATTATAACAAATCCACCACTTTAACAAAAAAAAAAAAAACAAGGAAAATTTCAAATTTTTGTTTTTTTTTTCTTTGGATTTTATTTTAATTTTTAATTACAATCGAAAAGACTGAAAGGTGAGTTTTGATTGATTTTTCTTTTTTCGTTTCTATAAAATAATGATTTTTCCTACAATATCTTATAATTTCTCCATCTTTTTTTTTTTTTTTACTTACCGACGCTTTGTTCTTTTTCTTTGATAAATTAAAAATACAAAAAAGCTTAAAAAAATTATCTGAGCTTTCAAATATTTTTTTGTAGGTCTAAAATAAACTAAATTCATTTTAATAAAACATATTTAAAACCTATATTTTAATTGTGTTTTAACTGTAGTCAGTTTTACAATTAGAAGAGATTTTTACCCAAATACCAAATTATTTTATCGTATAACTTATAACTCTTATTCTGTAATGTCAACTTTCAATTAATTAAAAATGGAAATTTAGTTGTTTCTGTTTTAGCCGTATAGATTATGGTAAATTTAAAAAAATAATTCATTTTATTACAGTAAACTTAATATTAATATAATGTAAATTAAAAAAAAAAAATTATTTGTAAACTTCTCATTGATCTAGTAAATATTATTGTATTCCTTAAAAAAAAAAAAAGTGTTTTTTTTTTATATTTATCACTTAAGTTTAAGTATAGCTATATAGTTAAAAAATGGACGACATTATACTAATTTAAATTACAAAAAAAAAATAAAAATAGAAATGCAAAATAAATTAATTTTTATAATTTTCTTAAATCTTATCTTTAGTTATCGTTATACAGAAAAAATAATAATAAATAAATAAATTACACAAAAAGCAGAAAACAAAAATGTGAAGTAAAATAAAATAACTATTACTTAACAACCTGTTTTAATTAGGTCTTTTTCAATACCTGTTTTTATCATAATGTAGTAATAGTACAGTAAATCTACTCAATACCTGTATTAAAGGATTAAAATTATTTATTTTCATTATTATATATATATTTTTTTGTTTCTTTTTTTTTTTTTTTTTTATTAATTTTTATTCTCTTTTATTATTTTTTTTTTTTTTTTCATAATGTAACATTAATATATTAATAATAATAGTAAATAAAAAAAATTATATTTGTAAATTACTTATAAATAAAAAATAAAATTTTGTTTTCTGAAGAATATAAATAAAACGAAAAGATACGCTAAATTGTAATATTGTATATGATTATTTAAATTTTAAATCTATATTAATTAAAATGAATCTTAATCTGTCCATCTTTAGTATACAAGTCAATGATTTAAATAATTTAAAAATACTTCTAGAATATTTAATTATTGTATATGTTGGTAATGTTTGTGTTCACTTGCTATTTTGATTTAAGTAATGAATAACATATATATTTAAGTATTTAAAAATCATTTAATAAGAAACCATGTATGTATGATTAAAACTGCTTAAAAGTAATGATTTTAATTTTTTGAAAGATTGTTCCTTGCAAAGAACTTTCTAAGAACAAATTTGAAACAAAATCGTTTTATATAAAATATTTTATTAATAATATACTATTAATAATACTAATTTTATTCTATATACCTACAGATACTTATAATTTATTGTTTAAAATAAAACATATTTTTTATTTTGTATTATTTTATTTATACTCCTAATTTTAACCTAAAAAAAATATAGTTAAATTTTACAAATTTTATTTTATTATTAAACAGTTTCTTAAATTATTTTTCCTTTAAATTTTATGAATATTTTATATCACATATATATTAAATCAGAAAGGTTTGAAAAAAATTCGAGAAATTTCATTCGAATTAATTTCGAAAAATTTAAAAATAAGATATTTTCTTCTATCGGAAGATTTGTTATTAATCCAATCAAATTCTCAAGATGTATTTCCTTTTTTAAAGAAGTTCTATTTGAAGAGAATTTGAAAATTAAGGGGTCACTTAAGTTATTGAAGGTATATGTATCGATATATGATAACTTAATAGATCAAATAAATCTAACAGAACATTAGAAGGAAATAAGAATCTTGTTAGAATATATCGGGAATATTTTAAATCGTTTTTTAATGTGATTTAATATAATATAAAAAATATTTTACTTTTGTTTACATAAATTATTTTGATAATTAGGAAAATTCTGATGATTTATTTGAAAATCTTAAATGAAAACCTTTTTTTTCTTTTAAAACTAATCGTTTTCTTTTATTTTATATTAGAATCAACCAATTTTTTATGGACTTTACATTTACAGCCTATCTAATAAATAAAATAAAAATGTGTACTTCTCCATTATAAAAGTTAATTAATAAAATTTAAAGTATTAACTAGATATTATAATATTTGAATTCAAATTTGAAAATTTCATTTTAACTATAATGTTCAAAAAAATTACCGTTAATTAAACATATATACTATTTAATTTACTTAAAGTTTCAATTATCTTTATTTGTTTTTTATTTTAAAATATTTAAAACACAATATAAACAATTTTATTGTTTATAAAATTAATTAATTATTTAATTTTATTATTTTTATTTATTTCAGAGTTGTGAACGAACATGCGTGCATGGGTTTTAATCCTTGCAGTGCTGACGACTTTAAAGCCAATCACACAAGTCGTTAGCACAGAAGGCAATATAAATTTATATAATAATAATACCGACACAAATTCAAAATATAATAATATAAAAGAAAATTATAATAATATAATATTAAATAAAAATGAAAATAAAAATATATCATCACCAGTGATTTTAAATAATATTAATAATAGCATAAATAATAATATTCATAATAATAATCAAACTAATAGTAGTAATAGTAATAATAGTAATAAAAATAATATTAATATTTTATATAATAATAATAATAATAATATTAATAATGATAAATATATAAATAATAATAGTCAAAATAAGTTAGATATAAGTAGAATAAATAGTTCTAATAATAATAATAATAATAACACTGAAAACAATAGTACTTTAATAAAAAATAAATTAGATAAACATATAACAAAACATAATCAAAATCAAAATAGTAGTAAAAATAATATAAATAATAATATTATTATAAATAAAAATATTGAAAATATTGAACATTTAACAACGAACAATATTAAAGAAAATAAAAATATAATTAGTAAAAGCAGTGAAATGCAAATAAATAATTATGATACAATTGAAAGTGAAATTAATAATAGCAATAGCAATAATAATGAAAATATAAATAATTTAGATTCAAATGAAAATAATGATAAATTAAAACCAGATCCAGAAACTCTAGTCCAAATTGAAACAAGTTTATTATCACTATTTGGTTTAAAAAAACCACCCAAAATTGATAGATCAAAAGTTGTTATACCAGAAGCTATGAAAAGACTTTATGCTCAAATAATGGGCCATGAATATGATACAGTTACAATTCCAAAGCCTGGATTACATACACATTCAGCCAATACAGTTAGAAGTTTTACACATGAAAGTAAGTAAATATTTTTACAATTATTTAAAGCTATATAATTATTAAAAATATAGAAAACGTAATTTAATTATTCAAATTTTAATGATTTTAAATTGTTTTATTTTATTTATTAAATGTTTTTTTTTTTTTTTTTTTTTTATTGTTTTATTTACAGGTTCTGATACTGATGATAAATTTAAACATCATCATAAATTCAGGCTATTTTTTAATGTAAATAGTATTCCCAATGAAGAAAAATTAAAAGCAGCCGAATTAGAAATAAGTCGTGATAAAATCGAATTTGATAATCCGAATATACCACAGCAACGACAACAACGATTTCGAGTATCAGTATATGATATTATAAAAATTGGTAATAATAAAAATAAAAATTATCAACATCGTGATACAAGTTATTTATTACTCGATACAAAAACAATTTATTTAAATAGTTCCGAAACATTAAGTTTAGATGTTCATACAGCAGTTAATAGGTGGCTGGAATCACCTGATGATAATAACGGTTTATTAATTGAAGTTAAAACAGCACGTACATTAAAACCAGCTAGACATAATCACGTTCGATTACGTAGAAGTTTAGATGAAACACAATCAGAATGGTTACCAAAACAACCATTATTATTCACATATACTGATGATGGTCGACATAAAACAAGATTAATACGTGATGTTAATAGTCAAAGATCAAAACGTGCACATCATACACGTAATGGTCATCATAGAAGAAAAAATACAATATGTCAACGTCGTCCACTCTATGTTGATTTTAATGATGTTGGGTGGAGTGATTGGATTGTTGCACCACCCGGTTATGATGCATATTATTGTCAAGGTGATTGTCCATTTCCATTAACTGATCATTTGAATTCAACAAATCATGCAGTTGTTCAAACATTAGTTAATAGTATAACACCAGCAAAAGTACCAAAAGCATGTTGTATACCAACACAATTATCAGCTATATCAATGTTGTATTTAAACGATCAAAATCAAGTTGTATTGAAAAACTATCAGGATATGACAGTTGTTGGTTGTGGATGTCGATAAAAATAGCAAAAATTCAAAAAAAAAAAAACAAAAAAAAAAAAAAAACAAAAAGAAAATTTATAAAAAATTTTGGAGAAAAAACATAATTAAAACAAACTTTTTGGACAAAAAAAAAAATGGTAATTGAGAAGTTGAAACTTGTTTACAACCTAGGGACATTTTTTAAAAAATTGTTTTTGTTAAAAAGAGTTTTTTTTTTTTTTTTTTTTTGTAATTAAAGATATAAATTTTTTTGAAAGTAAATGGCAATTCTTACTTTTAAAAAGAAATATTAAAAATATCAGTTAATTAAAGTAGAAAAAAAAAAAAAAACTAAAAAGAAACTCAAATAAAAAATCAAATAAAAACAATAGTTTTTGTAAAAAAAAAAAAAAGAAAAATATAAAGAAGAAAAGATTTGAAACGTAAGGCCGAGCCGAACACTTAAAAACATATTTTGTTTTTTTTTTTTTTAATTTATATATAAATTAAAAAATTGAAAAGATCGCCATTTTTATATGTACTATAAAAAATATGTAAAATAATTATTACAAATTGTGTTTTATTTTGAAAGAAAGAAAAAAAAAAAGAATTGAAAGAATGTTATTTAGGAAAAATAAATAAATTTTATACTTTAAAAAAATATATATATACATTCATACATACATATATATATATTTTTTTAAGTATAAAAAAAAAACTTAAATAAAATGATAAAAGAGTAAATTATTAAATTTTATATTTCATTTACATTATAATTATAAAACTATACAAAATAATTTATATGTTATTTTTATATATATATATTTATATATATTAAAATTCATAGTAAAATTTATAAATTTTAAATAATGAAAAATAAAACTTGTATGTATAAAATTAAAAAAAAAAAAAAAAAAAAAGAAAATTTTATTTCTGATTATATAGAAAATGCTTATGTGTCATGGAATTTTTGTAGTTAAATTGAATGATTGTTTTTAAATAAAAAAAAAGAAATATATATATATATTTATATATTATGTATACTTATACTAAGATAATTTTTTTTTATATATATATATATATATATATATATTTAAATAAGTTTTAAAATAAGTTATTGTGAAACATAAATTAATTTTATAAAAATAAAAAAAAAAAACAAAAAAAAAAATACCTAATAAAAAAGGAAAAAACAAACCATTGATGACTCATATATACGTTTTATTTTATTTTATACTTCAATATTTACCTTAAAAAAATTCTCTCTATTTTTTTTTTTTTTTAGTAAATATAAATTTTTTTTTTTTTTTTTTTGTTTAATTATGTAATTAATATTGTATATCATCATTTTTTTTTTTTTTTAAATAAGTGTGTATGATTTGATTTTTTTTTTTTACTTATTATAAAATTCACTGTTATATTACTTTTATATGATATATATATAAATTAATTAAAATTTTATAAGCATTATTAATAATGAAGTAAATAGTAGTATGTATTTAAGAAAGTATGTTGCTGAACATTCAAAATAATCTACAAAAATTATTTTTTATACCTATACATATTATATATAATACACATTTTAAAATGTCAGTGTAAATATTGTATTTTTATATATACATATATAATATATATATATTTTATATTTAAAATTCCTTTTCATTGTTTTTATTTTATTAAGTTATTTGAATATAATTTAAAAAAAAAAAAAAAAAAAAAAGAAATTAGAAAATAAGTTACGAAAGAGAGTATATAAAAATATTAAATACTTCTTAAAAAAAAAAAAAAAACATTTTATTAGTTTTATTTATTTTCTATTTATTTTTAATATATAAATTTTTATAATTTCTTGTCAACAGTTTTAAGGTTATATTATAATTACGCCGCTTAATACCTTAATATTAGATACATATGGAAAGTAAATGGATTTAATATGTTTGTCTAAAATCTATGGAAAAAAAAATTTATAAAAATCATAATAATGTAAAAGTCAAAGCCAAAATTATCTGAAACCTTTTTTTATTACTTAAAATTAAACCAAAATAAAAAAACAAGTAAATTTTGAAGAAAAATGAAATTAATATGGTTATGCTGAAGTTCGGTAAAAAAAGCGTTCGAATGAAAAAGTCCATTAGTCTGCAAACATTTTTTGCAGATGTCAAAGTCAGATGTTTTGCAAAATATTTTTTGTATCTAGTATTTTTTGATAGGTATTTTTTTTTTTTTGTGTTTCTTTAGTATAAAGAAATAATTCAAAATTAAATTACGTTTAAAATAATTTTTATAAATTGATGATGAATTTTGGAGCGATTTTAGAATAATTGGAAAATGAAGAAGTGAAAATTTCAAAGGATTGGCATTTGGAAAGAAAATAACTCAAAATATTATTTTTTACGCTGAACCATGTACCAATTTAAAAAAATATTTTGCACTAACTGGCTTTTGAATTTTGAACTAAATGGACTAATTGTGTCGAAAGAAATTTCATTCATTTTGATTGATTTTCCATTTGGACGGACTACAGCATACACAGAGAAAGAAAATTTCAAAATAAAAATCACGTTTTGCAGCCGTTAATAAAATTCTGATTTCACCATACCATAATATTGGGAATTTTTGTTCATCGAAACACTTCGACAGACTTCAGCATAACCATAAAGAACAATAAGACATAAATTGAAAATCTACTCCTGCTTTCGGTAATGTAAAATGATAATCAGCCAAATGATTTTTGATTCGATTTTAATTCAACTAAGCAACTGTCCAATAGACTTTTGCAAATTTATGACGCGACGTCAAGCGACCTTATCGAACAAAAACAAAATTTTTTTGTTTAGTGTGCTTTAGTATAATTTTTATATATTTGGTTGTTCTGAAATTATAAGCAAGGAAAAATTAAAAATTTAGATAGAATATTAATATACATGTTTTAAAAGCTAAAGAATATTATTTTTTGGAAATTATATAGGTATGTATACATAAATAATAAGGATATGGATCATCTAAATTTAAAAACATAACAATTACTTATATTTTATTTCAATTACTTTTTTATGTTTCAAATTTTAAAATATAATTAAAATTTCACAAGAAAAAATACTATTTATTATTATATAGGAATCCATTTCAACAAAAATATATTTATACTTTTCCTTTTGTACTATTCACACTAAAAATCAACAACTAATCATAAATTTTTACCCTGCTTTGTATAAACAAATTTGACTGATGTTTCGACTTTTTTTGCATAACCGAAAGAATGACACTTGAAATCGAAAGTTGGATGACAGTTGCATTTTTGATGCTTGCCGTGCAAACGACATTACCGAAAGCGGTAATGTCGGTATTTTGATTTTAGGTATACATAATAGCGGTATTAGGTATACATAATGTATACATAATAGCTGTATTTTGATTTTAGGTATACATAACCGATTCCTTAATTAACAAATGGAACAGGAGACAAGGAATCAATGATATTGCAATGAAAATAATTATTAAATTTTGTTGATAATTCTAGTTATGCTTAAAAATTAATATCTTACGCTAAAACTAAATTTTTGTTTTTTATTTATTTATTAATTTTGATTCCCCCTCCCCCACATTATAATGTGATGACGGAATAAATAAAATTTTCCTTTTCAGGAGTAATTATACAGTACAAGTATTAAAATATAATTATATTATTTATTATAGTATTTTACATTACTATTTTAACTTAAACGAAATTTGAATCCAAGACCTTTCGTTTTCGAATTTCAGACCGAATTTTTTGAATAATTATTGTAGGTATTTTACCTACCATTTTGGCTAAAATTTAGATTTAAATTAAATTAAATTGAACTTATTAAAATTTTTAATCACAACTATTATAAAATGTAAATAAAATTTTTATCGAATATTCCCAAATTATTCAATACACCTTACATAAATGGAACAAATTTATTTGTAATATTAATATTAAATAAACATCTATAATTAAATATAATTATTCAGCTAATGTTGCAATGATGTGTAAAAATCATAGACAGGCCTTTCAACCGATAGGTCTCAGATTTAAAACCTGCTCGGGTAATATCCAAGTAAATAAAATAGAACAAAGTATATTATATAAAATTAAAAATTAATATATAATCACATCTTAACGAAACAGAGTTTTTAAATTTTATATAAGTACAGTTATTTATAATTGCATCAGGGAAAAATAAAAGAATTCTTGAAATTTTGACTTCTCTTCTTCTTTTGCTGCTTATCCATAATTGGATGTTATCGGTCATATGATGTTTGCAACGACGTCCTGAAAGATGTTTCGATCAATTTTGACATTTATTGAAAATACTCAAAGAAAAGTTATAGTACCGTTTCAAAAAAAATAAATAAATAAAAATAGTTTTAGAAATATAATATTTTGCACATTCGAAAAATATTTTAAGTAGATTATAAAATATTCGCGTTCAAATTCTACAGATTCAATTCATTATGCAAAGTGATTGCGTTATTTATATCAAGTTAACAAATAAAAAGTCTAAACAAGCTAGATAATTTATTTTTTTGTTTTTGGTTTTAAATAGTTTTTTTTTTTACATTGTTTAAGCTTTTAAATTAAAATGTAAAATGAATAAAAATATTTTTATTATTTGATTAAAAAAAAAAATTATATTGCGTTGAAAATTGTCATTTTTAAATTAAAAATTAATAAAAAAATTAAATTTACGATTATTTAAGAAATAAAAATAATAATTTTACATATGTACATATATATACAAAACAAAGCTACTAGAATATAAGAATTTAATTTATCATTATTAAAATGTCATTAGGAATTTTTTTTTTTTTTTTGTTTTTAATAAAAATGAAAATACACAAAACTGATCAAACAAGTACATTTAATAAGATACTTTATTTGATTACTAAGAAAAATTTATATTCCATTCACATTAAATTACTAATTTAATTTTTTTTTTTTTTTTAGTTTATGATTTTTGATTATAGAATAAAAAAAAAAAAAAACCTCTAAACTTTCTACAGTGAAATCCTCGAAAAAAAAATATTAAAAAAATTTAAAGAAATTACGTAGAAACAAACCAAATTATAAAAGGTGAATTTATTTTCTTAAGCGTAAACGCGTAATAAAAAAAATATTTAGAAAATAATATACAGGGTGTCCTTCAGTCAAAAGTCCCGAAGAAAGGAGGTGATAGGAGGGGGGATCAAAATAAGCCAAAAATTGTTGTGTTCGGGGAACCGAACTCAGAAACCGTTAAGAATAAATCCCCCTTTTCGGAACAATTTTTTGCTTAGGGGACTAACAATAGGGGACTATCACCATCTTTTTTCGTGTCTTTCGACTACCAGACATTATGTATAATAATTTATATTAAATTACTTCAATTATATTAGTGTTAAAATTTTGAAATCATTTAATAAACCGATAACTTAGCAGCTGGTTTTTAAGTTTATTATATATATAAATATATATATATATATATACAATAATTTTACATTGTATATAATAAAAATAAAAAAAAAATAAATAAAACACTACTTCATTTGCTTTCTCTTGTCACATTTAAATTAAAAATAAAAGCGTTTGATCTCTTATGGCATCATAATCAGTTGTATATTATAGTAAACAATAATGAAAAAAAAATTTTGATAAGGTTCATTTTATTTATATTCGATTGAACCACATTTTGTTGTTGTTTGTGTTTTTAATATTACTATGTAAAACATTTTTATCAATTTTTCTTTTTTTTTTTCTAAAATGTTAAATATAGTTTAATTAACTGGTATTTTCCTGAAAAAAAAAAACAAAATATAATGATTTTCTTTATTTCAATTATCGTTCAGAATGAATAAATATTTTTTTTTTCTTTACTAAAAGAAAAATTAAATTAAATTTCACCATCAAATATATATTTTGAGTATTAAAAAATATTATTTTGGGTTTTATTAAATCCAAATAACTTTAAGGTCCTACTACAATTAAACGAAATGTTGTGTAGGTACATATGACACAAGTGCTGTCAAAAAAAATTAAAATACATTGAATTGTAAGGAAAATGTTAAAATTAACATAGTTATGACGCTTACTTATGCAGCTAAGGAAAACAATTGGTTTACTATTAACTTTTACATTGTCAATACAATTTTAAATGTCAAATGTGTTGTTATATTTGTTATTTACATTCATATTATTCATATTTCATATTTTTTATTTGAGTTTCTTTCTTCAATTATTTGTTGTTTTTTTTACTATTTCAGAAATTAACTGAAAAAGTAAAAAAGAAAATTTATTTCAATTTTGCGAAATATACAAAATTCATAAACAATACACAATCTCAACACAAAAAAAAAATAAATGTAATTTTTACGTTTTTCAACATTTTCATTGTGACAACTGACAGGAATTTCTGTACATGCCGCAAGTCGGCGGGAATTGACATAAAAAAAACTTTAATTGTATCTGTATTTTTATTAAATTTATAACATTTTAAAGTCTGTGAAAAAATTCTGTAGGATAAATAAAAAATACTATATATGTTTTCCATAATGATACTATCTGTTTAGAACCTAAAATTAATGATAAAATTACTTAGATTTTATAACTCATCTAACACATTACTTAAACTTATGGACATCTAACACTAAGAACCTGATCTGACATAAATCTATACATAAATATGCAGATGAGAAAGATAAGAGATTTCAAACACAGAATTTTATTAAAAGAGGGGCAAAAGAGTTAATCTAAAGCACATTTACTCATCTCGTCAATAAAAGGTAAATAATTGTCAATAATTTTATTGCATAAATTGTCATTGATAAACTCTTTAAAAATCTTTGTTTTAATGAATCATTTTATATAATTCGAACAAGAAATAAATTGAAAAACAACCATTTAAAACTAGAAAAATTTCTTTTTATCTGTTCCAGATTTTTCTCATCAAATTTTAAGTGTCGGACTAGAACGATGCAAAAAGGATAATATTATAAATATACCAATACAGATTATAAAACCGTACTGATTTTGTTTACTTATAGCATTTTAGATATTAAAGAATTTATTAAATATATATTTAAAAAAAAATTTATTTTAAAGTAAACAAAGTTAAATATCGATTTATATTATTTAAATATAATTGAATTTCGTCCTTCGAAAAGGATCTCATGAAATTTTATTAATTATTAAATTAATATTAAAATTAAACACAAGTTAAAAAAATAGTTATTATAATAACTTTTAATTTACATCATTGTATTTTGTAAGTTTTTCAAAAAAAATTGAAAAAAAAAAAAAAAAAAACAAATATATTTTTGTCTAATCATTCATTTGTAATAATAAAATTGAGGTTTTACTGTATATAATCAAATATCAAAAAAAAAAAAAAAACAAAAAATTATAATTCACACTAGAAAATATGGTGCCAACTTGTCTAGCACAATATTCACTTTCAGAAAACATTAAAAACTGCGCGGTTATTTTAACATCGAGTATGTGTAAATTTATTTAACAAAACAAATAAAAAAAAAAAAACAACAAACCAAAAAAAAAAAACAAACGGAAAATAATTTCTAGACTAAATGGCAGTATCACTTAATTTTGTTTTTTTATTATTATTATTATTATTATTGTTATTATTTAAACAAAACGTTTTTATATTAATTTTTTCTTTTTATTTTTATTTATTTTTTTTTTTTTTTATTAAAAAATACTCTAGACCTCTACCTTATAAGCAGCAACCTACCTATTTATCGTTCCACCTATTACAATCTGACTTATGACTATAAACTATCTATCTTAAAATTTATCAATACAAAATTGATGGTATTCTTAATAATACTCGTAAAAAAAAACAAAAAAAAAAAAAAAAAAAAATGTTAGATGTGGATTTTGCCTAGTTGGCACACATAATAACTTTTTTTTTTTTTATTTTTGTTTTTGATAAAATGATGCTTGTGTTATTTATTAGCAAAATAATTTTCTTGATTTTATTTTGACATTTTTTTTTTTTTTTTTTTTTTGGTACTAACGAACAAATAAAAATAACTTTTTTTTAGGTGTGATATTTTAATAATGATTTGATCTGAATGGAATGTTTAAAGAAAATTTATTATGTATAATTTTAAATAAAAAATAAAAGAAATATACATATAAAAAATAAAAAACAACAAAAAAAGAAACTAATATATTTTATTTTATTATCAACCAACTATAATAATATACAAAATAATTTTTTGAATTAAATTTAAATTTATTTTTTATCATTCCTTAACACTTTGTTTTTTTAATGGTCTGTCAATAAAAAGAAATTAAAAAAAAAAAAAAAAAAAACAAATATATTGTGAAAGACTTATTAAACGACTTTTTAACTAACTATTAAATACAAAAAAAAAAATATTTTAAAATTCAGGAATTTTTTTTTTTTTTGTTTTTTTTTGCAAAAAACGGCTATTAAATTGATATATGTGTTTCCATAATAGTTTTTAATATTTAACGGTTTTATGTCATTTTATTATTTCTTTATCAGTTATTAATTGGAAAAAAACAAAAAAAAAAAAAAAATCATCATCATCATCATCATTTTGGTTTTGTGATCTACATTAAATCCTGGTTTTTTAAAGAATTTAGTGTTTTTTTGTTTTTTTTGTTTTTTCTTTTTTTAAATAACCATTCATGATAGACGTTGTTTTCGCTTTTTATTATTTATATGCATTATTATGTTAAAATTTTACCTTTTATCATGTTTCTAAACGGCAGAAAAAAAACCCCGCAATAAGTATTTTGTACATCATTTACAAAACATGTTTACTTTTAACTGTTCTTTCAAGGACCCTTAAATTGATGGTTTCTGATTAGACAAATGGAAAATTTATAAAAAAAATGAATGGATTATTTTCATAAAAGTGCTTTAGGCACAGAATTTCATTTTAAATTTTTAGAAGGGAAATAGCATGATCCTGTCTCTAAATTTTAATTTTGTCCCTTAGGCTATCATTACCAACACTTTAATAAAAATTTTATGAAAATTATAATGATATAAAAAGCAGTAAACGAAATTATTATAGAAATTAAATTGAAAATATTGTTTCGGTTTTTTTTTTTACAGAGTAAAATACTCTTTTCTACTACCAACTGCACCAGCGAAAAAGAATATTTGATAAATTGGAGATAGGAATAAATATACGATTATGTTAAATTAGCGTTCGATTTAGCAACTAATCCCAACTACCCTTTAACTACTCTTTTCATGTAACAGGAATTCAAACATTATACAAAATAATCTTATCCAATCAATGATGTAGTGCGGTTAAGACACCTACCTTTCATTTAAATGATCTCGAGTTTAAACCCTATGGCTGGGTCATAAAGTGTACATATATATAAGATATAGTTTTTCTTGTACAATATTACAGCCCAGTAATCAACGGCTTAGTTAAATTAATGACTCCAGATACTAAACCTTAGTGAAATATAAATAGTAAATGACTTAGTGAATGCGCTATGCTCTTTATAAGAATGGAAAGGGCCAAAAAAATCTTTAAATAATTTTCTCTTGCCCATTTTCTTGTATTGCCATATGTGAAAACAAATAAATAAGAAATTTATTAATTAAAATTGCTTTGAAACTGTATTAAAATATAGTTTAGTAAATTAGAAATTTTAATCCTAAAATTTACACCTTTCCATTATTAAAACTAACATATTTGATTCTAAAAATTCTTAAGTCACACAATAAAATTATAAAAGAAATCCTAAAGAAACTCAATGACAACACTTTCATATAGATTCTCCTATTTTGAAAGTGTACTATAAACCTAGAATCTATAAAGATTACTAATGTTTTAGCTTAGGTTTTAGCTTAGAAAAAAAAAAACAATTTTTCTCAAATTCAAAATAAAGAAATCATCACGGATGACTCATAAAATCCAAAATTAACCAAAAAAAAAAAAAAACTACTTTTACTTTAAAATTTATTATTTTTAACATATAATTTGTGATTAAACAATTTTAAAAACATTCAATTACCAAATTTATGTTATCATTTTCTGATAATACCAGGTGATCCTAGCACCTCACTGTTAGAATCATAAAATTTTCTTAATAAGATCCTGAATTTTAGTTATGTTGATCATATTTTTTCTGTTTCTTTTTCTTTTTCAGAACAAAAACCATTTTTTTTTTTTTTGTTATGTCTTAAATTTTTTTTACTAATTAATTAATTTTATTTTCCATTTTTACGATTCTACGATATTTTGATTAAATATTTATAACTAACTATTCCTGATTCATGCATAAAAACAAAAAAAAAAAAAATGTTGGGACACCCTCTGCTTTTAAAGATCTGATGACTCATTACATGACAAAAATCAAGAAAAAAATTAACTAGTGATTCGGCATTTCTTTACAACTTTTATAGTTTATTTATTTTTTTTCTTAAATTTTTTTTTTTTTTTTTTTTGATAATATAAAAAAGAAAAAAAAATACTTTTTACACGGCACTCTTATTTTATTCATTGTGATATGATCGAATATTTAGTCCGCGGTTATTACGTACAAAATATATATACAAAGTAACAATGAAAATATTTAGAAAAGTCACTAAAAGCCACCTCGAAGGTCACTTAATACAAAATAAAAACTGTAAAACTGAATTAGCTTATCACTGGCGCTTAAAGATTAGAATATTTTAAATATATATACATGTATATATATAAATTTTTGTATGGGTAATCCACTTTTGAAACAATTCGAATTTAATTCAAATACGTAAAAAAAACCATTATTTCATTTATTTAATCTTAGCAAATATTGATTCTTATTAAATATTAAATATTAAAAAATCTAAAATTGATTTAAATCTTTAAGATATAAGGCCGAATTTAAGATCATAAATTTTAATGAATCTGTAATACTAATCATCAGTATTGAAAAATCTAAAAAAAATATAATAACTATATTAAACTCTAATTATAATAATTGGAACACAATTAAAATCAATAAGCGTCAACAAAAAAAAAAAAACAACACTAATGCGTAATAAGCAACATTTCAAAAGCGAAAAACATTCTTTGTTTCTAACAGAACAAATCTATAAAAAAAACCAAGATTGACCCAAGTAGTCAATTGCTACAAAATATTTTGTTAATTCTTATAATTTTAGTTTTTTTTTTTTTTTTTTTATTATTTTCTTAAGCAGTTGGAAAAAATTTCATTTATTTACTTATTTATTTTTTTTTTTTGTTTTTTTGGTTTTTATCCCAAAAATTCCACTGGTAAATGTAAATCTGACAGGTTGGATAATTAGTCCTATAAGATAAGGTTTGATAGCAAAAGAAATATTGATACAACTATAAGTGAATGAAGAAAAAAATAAAAAAATAAAAAAAAAACAATAATAATAAAAAGGACTATACATACATAATATAATATAGTAAAACATAACATTCCTACAGCAGGTTCACAACATATAATTATACACGTATAATCATCATTCCTGACAAAAATCTCCGCTGTAGAGCGTAAAGCGCCGATATATTATAACAAAAACCAGCACCAACAATAAAAAGTAAAAAAAGTAAAAAAAAAAAAAAAACAAATTAAAAAAGGTCAAATAAATATTAGGAAAATTGATGTACCCTTGATGGTTTAAAACTGATCTAAACTTGGTTAAAAACAAAAAAAAAAAAAAAAAAAAATACAAAACATAAAAAAACAAAAATTTTAAAAACAGCTTCATTATAAATTAGCTATGAACAAAGTCTGAAATCGAAACCATTGAAAGATATAAAAAAAACTTGAAAGATAAAATTGCAAAATCAATAAAATTATTTTAAATAGATACAATATCATCTAAATAAATTTATTTAAAATTTTTTATTTAGATGATATTGTTGACTAATTTCAAAAATTTCATATTTATATTTCGCAATATATAATTTTTTTTTTATTTTCGCAACGTTCAACTTATAGTAACTAATTAATTTTTAAAGTCATTGTTTCAAATTTGTACATTTTAATACTAAATCAGTAATCACTAATTACAAAATACTTTTTATTTTTAAAATTTCATCCTTTGACCGTAACACAACTACAAAACAAAAAATCCAAAAAGAAAAAAAAAAAAAAAATTTTTAAAAGCAAATTTTTTTTTCGTCCTTAATTTTTAACTTTTGTGTACCTGAAAATTTTCAGATCAAATGACTTAAATGGTGTTATTAAAGAAAAATAAAAAAAAAAGAAGAAATTTGGTCATAATACCAACAGTTCTACAGCAGCGAGCGATGTAATTTTATTTAGTTTTGGTTTCTTTTTTTTTTTTTTTTGTTTCTTTTCTCTCAAAAATATTTATTCGGAATATCCTGAAATATTTTCTATTTCATATTACGGTAATTGTAAATTTTACAAAACAAAAAAAAAAAATAAAGGATATTAAGGATATCAGTTAAATTTATCTAAAAAGCGGATGCGAATAATTCATTTTCATTTTGAAAAATATAATATAAGAACAATGAAATGACACAAAATGTTAAGCCAAAAAATTTGAAATAAAAAAAAAAAATATATCTAGAACCTTAAATAACTAAAAAAAAAAATACCTTTTTGTATATGGCGCTTTTCATAGTATAAATGAAATCAATAATAACCATATATATTTATTTATTATTTATGTATGTATACATCAGTATAAATATGTATATAAAAATCACATTCCAATATTTGTTTTTCATTATATTAATTTTGGTCATTGATTTTTTTTTTTGCTTTTTTTTATTTCTTTAATTTTTGTTTTTTATTTTATGGCAATTAGATATTTTGATAAGGTGCTGGTTAGCAAAGTTTTAAAGAGAAGAGGTTTTAAGTATGAATCATACACTAAAAAACAAATTTTGAAATAATTTTGTTGCACCTTCGTTATTAACATAAAAGGTATATAAGTATAAAAAAAAAAAAGGATAAGAAAAGGATCTGTTTGATAACAAAATACTTAAGATTAGAAGTTTACAAAAAAAAGAATATCAATTCTAATATTGGCGGAATTCTTTTAGAAATTAATAAAATTCAAAATATGGTTGAATTTAGAGTAAAAAAAAAAAAAAAACAAATGAATCAGTTTTTGAATTTAAAAAATTTTTCAAATATTTTATCTTTTAAATTTTCTTTTTTCAAAAAGTAAAATGTAACTGCAATAGATAAGTCTCTATTATGAAAGTGAAATATTAAGCAAGGGAATTCGTGTTCATAATCCATGCTTAAACATATAACATACGGTTTGCAAAACATTTTTAAGAAAAGATAATTTCGAAAAAAAAAAGAGATTTTTAATTACACACAATGATACTCGAGTAAATATTTTAAATGTATATAGTTTATAGTTTTTATATTGTTATTATTACATTTAAATTTTACCACAAATTATTATCATTATTGCCTTAACACTTTTATTGAATGGAAATAAATTTATTTGATTTTCAGTTGTGATTTTGATTTTTTTTTTCTTTTATTGAAAACAATGAAAGACCTACTGCTAAGGATTTTTGTTTGTTTTTATTTTTTTTATTTTTTGTAGTAAAACATAAAGATCGCAAGTTATGCTAAACGTAAAATATAGTTAGATAAATATTATGTAAAACAAAAGGATAATGGCTAAAAATAAAAAAAAAAATAAAAAATCACTATATCCCACACATGTTTTGCAAAAAAAAAAAAAATAACAATAACAAGAACCAAGAAAACTTTGCGCACAATCTCACGATGCCCTCAGGTTATTTAGCTGATGATGGGAATTCTTTTCAAAACAAAAAAATAACGAAACTTGTAAAAATTGGTTTCAAGTTTTTACGTCTTTTGTTTTTGCTAATTTCTTTTTATTTTCTTCTTTGAATTTAGAGTATAATCAAAAAAAAAAAAAAAAAATAAAAAAACTTTAACTTTGTTTATTTGTTTGTTAGAGTAAAATAAGCAGAGAAACCAAAATTACAAAATAAAACAAAAAAATCAAAAAAATTGTCTTTTATGTTATTTTGTAAGAACATCACGGTAGGTCTTTTGTTTCAATAAAATTTCAACCCTAAAAACAAAAACGAAAACAATCAAATGAAATAAATTGGACACAAAAAAAAAAAAAAAATAAAAATAAAAATGCATTCTAAAATGTTAATCGTTAAGCTTTTTTCCTTTTTTTTTTTTTTTTTTAAATTGTTCTTAATAAAATAAAAAAGAAAGCCTTTTTTTACAATTCAAGTTTTCCTTTTGTATTTTATTTGCGAAAGAATTTTAAGAATTTTCATTTGTTACCAATTTAATGTCTTAAACCAAAAAAAAAAAAAAAAAAAAACAATAAAAATTAAATTTAAGTAGAAAAATACCAGGAAATATTCTAATGATTTGAAAAAACAAAAAAATAATTGTAACTTACAAAACAAATTTTTTCTTATGATTTTTTTCATTGTTATTTCAGTATTAAAAATTTTAATAATATAAATTACTCTACTAAATTCTTCAAAAGTATTTAAAATGATATTTATACATATAATTGTCTTCAAAAGTTTTTGTTTTTTTTGCTGTTTATATTTCAATAGATTCGTTAAAAGTCAATAAACTTGATAATATCCCTCAAATCAGTAACATTTCCCTGAGAATAGTAACATATTAAAATTTTCTCTTCCCAAACAATTTTTTTTTTTTTAATCTACGTCCTCTTATATATTTCAGTAACCTGAACATACAAAAATTTCAAATTAACCTTTTCAAATTGTCTTTAAAGTCAATTTCTAAAGTTACTGAACCAAATACCAGAACAAAATTATATCCCTTTAAATTCTAAACCATACAATCATTTTACAAAATATTTCTTAAAGTAAAACTACAATTTTTCTTTATATTAAAATCAACTTTAATTTAAACTAACCACTACCTATTAAAAAATTCACCTAAATAATAAAATGACTATAAAATCTTAGGAAATTTCTTTTTATTTAATACAACAATAAGTAGGCAACAAGGACATCTTTTGGGAACAAAAAAAAAATGCATTTTTGTCAAAGAATTTTTCAATTTAAAATTACACTTTTTTAATGCACTTTAATATTGTATTCTCTTATGTTTTTGGTTTTTTTTTTTTTTTTTTGTTTTTTGTATAATAATTAAAAACAATAACGTCAAGATATGGAATCTAAATTTATGTCCATTAGCGTTTTGATCAATGCATGCATTCGCACTAATATTTATCAATAATCATTAATTTTTATGTCTTGTTTATCGTTCATTATTGAAATAACTGAACGCAAAAACTTAACAAAAAACAAAAATTTAAAAAAAAAAAAGAAACGATTTCTTATAATATATACATTTAATATATATGTATATATAAATATATAATTTTATAATATATAAATTTATACATAATAACAAACTTAGGTAAATTATATAAAAGTATATATTATTATGTATATATGTGTATATGCAAAATCTTTTTAAGAAAATAAAAATTAACAAAATCAAAAAAAAAAAATTAAGTGAAACAACAAAAAAAAAAATAAAAACAAAAATTGTCAGAAAAAAGCTAAGTGCGCACAAAGAAAAATAAAAATGTCCCCGGGTTCTTTGTCCATGTTCAACTAACTTTTATCTGAACAGTTTGTATGTTTCTTTTTTTTTTTTTTGTATTTTATCTTTTTATTTTTACATTCAATGCAAAAAAATCTAAAGTGAATTATTTACTAAATGATTCGTTTTTTATTTAAAATCATTTAATAGTGTAGAACAAAAAAAAAAAAAAAAAAATTTAAAAAGATAAAGAATTTCAATGTTTTGCATACTTTTAGGCTGCCCCTAAGAAAAGTATAAAATATACTACGAAAATAATTTTAATTATTTAAATTAAATTATAATTATTTATAGTTTCTATATTTCTATGATGTATAACATTTACCTAGATCATGATATTTTAAGATACCCTTTTTATGAATTTGTTTAAGGAATTTGTTCAAAGCGATAAGCATAGAATCAGTAAATAATCACCTACAGGACGGCAAACATTGTTAACGATACAAAAATTGGTATTTCTTAAGCGTAGTTTAGAGTTTTGTGTCTATAGAAAAAAAATAAGATAATAAGTTAAAAATGAATAAAGTTTCAAATATTAAATATAAAAAAAAAAAAAAAAAATCCATTTATTTAAATAATAATCAGAGAAGAAATCATCACGTTATAATTTTTAATTTGAACCAATATATACTAATCATTTCATTAGAGTTCTCTGAAAGTTAATTATTTTTTTCAACCAAAAAAAAAAAAATCCTTCTATAGCTTCTTCTTTTTAAATTTAAATCTTCAAGTTTCAATCATTTAATGTTGCCTAGTTGACGGTTCTACATATTCTTCTTTTACCTATTAGAAAAGCATATTTCATAAATGTAAATTTTTCGCCGTTTATATTTTATTTAATATTTTTTAACAGAAACTGGCATAATAGTATGTTAAAATATATATAATAGTAATCTTCTTTTTTGTTTTTATTTAAATTAAAACCCATTCCTTTTCTTTAATTTATGTATCCTAGGATTGGCCAAAATCAACATAATTTATGTATACTGTTTTTTTTTTTGTTTTTGTTTTTTCCTTCAATAATCTTCTATAATTTCTTTATATCTACAGTAATTAATTTTTTTCTTCATATATTAAAAAATGAACGTTTTGTAAAACGAAGAAACAAAACATCTAAAATAAAAACAAAAACTAAGAAAAACAAAAAAAAAAAAAAACAAAAAACACAAAAACATTTCAACAGATATTTTATTTAACAGAACTGCAAATTCTTTGCTGGTACATTTTATCTTAAGAAAATTAAATAAAAAAAAGAAATAAAACAAAAAGCAGGACAAACCTTCCAATCTTGTATGCAGCAGTAAATAGTGTCAAAGTAGTCAAAGAGAGATTTTTGAATTAATGATACAAGGTAACAACATAAAACAGGATCAGAATAAAATGCAAATGTAAATTTTAATTTAAGTTAACTTTACCAAAAAACAAAAAGTAAAAAAAACAAAAACAAAAGAGACCAACCATAATTTTAATATGAAAAATTTTTTCCATGGTTCATGTTCTGGATTTTAAAAGGGGTCGAAATTTTAATTTTCATTTTAAATTTCAAATTTCTTTATTTTTAATTCGTACCGATAAAAGATTATATTTCGTTTTTTTTTTTAAAAAAACTACAGCATATTAATTAAAAATCAATTTCAAGCAAAAGAAGTTAAAGGTACATTGTTCTGAATCTAAAATGAAAAAGTTGCATTAATATCGATGTTTATTAAAAAATAATGAATAAAATTTGAAAAGGTTTAAAATGATAATATAAGGTTTTTTTTTTTTCTGATAAAGTTTTTAAATCAAAACTGTTGTATGCGGTGTAACTTCTGATCAGAACTAAAAGAAAATATTCTCTTTGTTTTTTGTTTCAGATATTCGCCAAAAAAAAAAAAAACATCATCTTTTAATTTTAATATTCTTATAGTTTTTTTTATCTAATATACTAATCAACCAAACATTAATTAACAACAAACTTTAGGACTACAATCACGCTTTTTAATTTATTCTCATATTTGCGTTTTTTCACTATTTTTCTCTCTTTGCTGTTATGTGGTTAAAACCCCAGTATTCGTATTGTATTTATTATAATATTTACAGAGTTGAAACATCAAAAGTGGTAAAATATAAAAAAAAAAAAAAAAAAATGAAAACAAGAACTAAAAACCAAAAGAAAAATCATTCGAATAAGTTGTTTTATTTGCGCTAAAAATACCTTGAATTTAAGTAAAAAAAAAAAAAATAAAAAAAATAAAAAAACACAAAATTTTTTTTTAACAACAAAATCGTGTCTGGCGTCCGTTTGTCTATCTGTTTAAGTTTAATTTTTTGCTTTTTGAACTTTTTAAAAGCGAACAATAAAAGAACAAAAAAAAAAAAATAAAAGAGTAAAATAAAAAAGTTAAAAAAAAAAAAACAAAACAACACATCGAGCAAAACGTTTACAAAAAGCAATAACAACAAACCTACTTCGCATTTTGTCATGGAGGTCTTAAGTTGTAGCTGTTTTGATTTTCTGTTTTTCAAATTTTTTTTTTATTTTTTTTTTTTGTTGTTGTTGTTGCTGATTATTTTTAATTTTTCTTTTCTTGTTATTATTATTATTTTTTAATTTGTTTTAGGTCCGTCCAGGCTTTTTGCTTATCAATTCTTAAATATATAACTAAATCACTTGTATATACTTATGCATACATACCAGCATACTTATATTTAAATATTATATGAATATACATAAAATAAATATATAATCATTTTTAAATTGATTTTTGTCAGCTCAAAATAGTTTAAATCAAATTAAAACCTTCAACTAACTTTATTTTTTTTTTTTTTTTCTGATATTAAACTTTCGATTTGCAACTTGAATAAGGAATTTTAGTGTTATATAATAAATGTACATATATAAATTCTTATATTATATTATAACATTATATTTAATTAACAAAAAAAAAAAAACAAAACAGGAAAAATTTTGTCGATAATTTACTGTATCATCGAAACTTGCAAATAAAAATTGCACTTGAAAACTGTTAAAAGTTAAAATTTATATAGTATTTGTTTTTTTTTTTTAGTGCATTTCACTGTCACATAAATATGAACAGGAAATTACACAGCCTTTTCTTTGCAGGCGGGACTGTAAATGTCGAAAGAGGGAATAACTTTTAACCCACACTCCCTCGGTGTTTACAGCGTATTTTATGCGCTCTTATGCCGCTAGCCACCCACTAGCCACCGAGGTCCCTATATAGCATTAAAAATAGGTTTAATTTAGTTTTTATTTTTGGATATAATTATAAATTGTAAAATCAGATTTAAAAAAAAAAAAATTAAAAGTAAGAAATCAAAAGATTATTTCTTTGAAGTTTCCAATATGTATAATAAATATTCGTTTTAATCATTTTTATTTTCCCGATAGATTAAAATATTGTTAGAAATTTTTAATAAAATAATTTTCCATGTTAAATTAAATTAAAACAATAATAAACAAGGCAGAATTTAAAGCCTCAAAGATTTTTAAAAGCAGACGTTTTCCAAAAGATATTAAAGACAATTTAAAATATTTTTGAACTAGCACGAAAATTTATAAATTTTCTTAGAATTTTATATATGTACGAAAAAATTTTTAAAAATCAAGACACTTTACTTTCTTCAATTTTAAGGAAATCCTTCATAATTAAAAAAAACTGTTAATGCCTGTAAAAATATAAGGTTGCAGCTTCAACTTTACTTTGAAAAAATGTGTACAGGTGTTGAAAAATAGAAAATTTTTAATTTTTAACCCCTAAAAGCTCTCAAAAAATCTAATGTAATTTATGCTAAGAAAAATCTTTCCTCTCTCAAAATTGCAAGGCACTATCTAAAAGTGCTTTGGACATATGAAGGAAATAAAATTTTATAATTAATACATGAAGCTAATGAAATATATTGTTTGGTCTTTTTAGATTAAAAAATTTTAAAGCAGAATCTGAGATATTCATATTTGAAAATACGGCTTGTTTTGCTACTTTCTGATCGGATTTTAGTTGCGCAATGGGTTGAGGTACATAAAACAATTATTCAACAAAATTTATTTTGTTTTATGAGACATATCCATGGTTAAAATTATTCTAACTTTAACGATGTAGAGTAGGACGGACGGACAGAGCGAAATTAATAAATAAATTTTTGAAATTTTCTTTTGAAAAATGTATTAAAAATGTATTATTATTTTGCTTAATGTTGTTCAGTAAATGGTAGGTTGACAAGTCTAATTGCATCACAGGTGAACATATTATTACATACAAAAGAGAATCTATGCTAAAAAAATGAAGATGTTATAGATATTTTGAAATAAAGACTGAAGATACATGTTAGGGTACTGCCTACTTGTGTTTTTTGTTTACCTCCCGAACGATAAAATATAATTTAACCATTTAACGTACGGTATACCAAAAAATTTAAATTTATTAACTTCAAAATATTGTAGAGGAAAAACTAAAAAAATAGAGATTTAAATCAATACATTTAAAAAAGCTCGTTAATCATAATTTTAAAAATATTTTACTGAAGGTTTTAATCTAGTTTGTAAAAGAAAATAGGCTTTAATCATAAAATAAATAAATTTTATAAAAACCTCTTTTAACACAGCTCCAAAATTGTTGGGCCCATAACTAATTATGCCACCTTATAAAAGTTTTGTCAACACATTATTCCCCAGACGGTGGTAAATGTCAAGGTACACATTAATAAATCATCCTGTATAAAAATCAAAAACATGTCAAAATTTATAGATATTTTTCATTAGATAGAGAAATTTTTCATATAAAATTTCGCTTCATAATAACTTCAATTAAAAAATGAAGGTAATCTTCTTTTTGATATGACAAAGCATGAGAAAATAGCTAATCATAATATAGTATAAAAAAAAATTAAATAAACTATGACAAAATTATTTTATTCATAAGGTAAATATACTTACAAATAGACTTAGATGAAAACGAGTAGTAGAATGTATCAACTCTGGGATACCCGTATGAACATAATATGTGTTCTTTCCATAAAACTTGATCTTCTTTTATAAAATTTCAGATTTTTGTAGTACCGAGATATATTTATAAATCTTGGAGTTGTATGACACCTTTCCGAACCTGTTGCACCAGCCCAATCAAATTTTACAGAAGTTATAGTCATAAAACTTGCTCATTCCTAGCTTCATTAACTTCCAAGATGTGCAAGCTACCTCAGTGTGCTGCTCTATCACAACTAAATTTTATAGAAGTTATTTGTATACAACTTGACATCTTTTCATTAAATTTAAGATATGTATCCTCAATAGATACTGAGTTATGTTCATCTAAAAAAAGAAGTTGTATGGCAGTTATTCGAAACTATTGCCTAAGTGAACCACATTGTTCGAAATAGTGAACCACATTTTTTAGAAGTTATAGCCATAAAACTTCATCATCTTTTGTAAGATTCCTAGGTTCTTTAACTTCAGACGCCTAGCTTTATTAATTTCAAAGATGGGCAAGCTACTTGAATCTGCAGCTGTTCTAGCCCAACCAAATTTTATAGAAGTTGTTAGCATGAAATTCGACATCTTTTTACAACATTTCAGATACCTCTAGCTTGTATGGCAGCTACTTCAACTGGCTGTCCGAAAATGCTGGATTTAAATAGCAAAACTAACAATTTTTCAAAAATGACGTAAACAAAATACTTTATTTTTTGAGTTATCGTGCGGACGGGCGGACAGACATATATGGCTTAATCGACTCAGAATCTGATTCTTGGCCGATCCATACACTTGAGTCTATATCTAGCTCCACTCCGTTAAGATGTCACAAATGTATTGGCAAATTTAGTATACCATTGAACATATGTTCATACGGCCGTATAAAAAGTATTTCCGACTAACATCCAAAACTACATATGTACATATACATTTAAATACATATTATAAGTGACTAAATACAAACGTTTTATTTTGATAACATTTTGTCATTGTATATAATCATAAAATATATAAAATTCTATTTATTATACATAAAACGAGGAAGAGTGCAGTAGAGTATAGACTGCAGGATACCCGTATGAACGTAATATATACTGGGTTTATAAAACTTAATCGTCTTTTACAAAATTTCAGATGTTTTAGTACCACCGTTAAGTACCGAGATATATTTATGTAAATTTTGGTATTGTATGACAGCTAACCGGAGCTGTTGCACCAATATAAACAAATTTTACAGCAGTTACTACCCTAAAACTTGTTCGTCTGTTTTAGTACGCCGTTAAGTACCGTGTTACATTTATGTAAATTTTGGAATTGTATGACACTAATTGAATTGTATGACATTACGGTTAGCAGCTGTTGCACCAATATAAACAAATTTTACAGCAGTTACTGCCCTAAAACTTGTTTGTCTTTTGTAAGAATTCAGATGCCTAGCTTCATTAACTTTCAAGGTGTACAAGCTACCTGAACTTACTGTTCTAGCACAACAGAATTTTACAAAAGTTGTTAGCATACAATGCGACACTTCTTCACTAAGTTTCAGATACCTAGTACAATAGATACTGAGTTATTTTCATTTAAAAAGAGAAGTTGTATGGCAGCGGTCGAAAATACTGGATTTAAATACCCAAACTAATAATTTTGAAAAAGAGAAGTAAAACAATTTCAGCCTCCTAATAGCTTAATCGAGTCAGAATTCGATTCTGAGCCGATCCATACCTTTATGGAAATGTAATGGCAAATTTATAATACCCTTGAACATAGTTCATACGGGTATAAAAAAAAAAGTTAAAAATGATCATGTTTTTCTTTTTTCAAGTCCTTTATTTTTTCAATCAACAAATTATGACAACAAAAATTAAAAAATATTTACAAAAAAAAAACAATCATTAAAAATTAAAATTTTTTAAAATATTAATGAATTTAATATGAAATTATATTACGAAGTGTTGAGTTGACAAAATAAAAAGAAAAGTTAATTAAAGCAATAGCAAGTGTTCTAAGAACACTTTAAAACTTTTATAAGTAATATATATAATATGTATGTATGTATGTACATTTATAAATACTTACTTCAATTGAATGATATTTAAAAAAACAAATTAATACAAAGAATTTATTAGTAAATGATTATGAATTAATAATATCTGTAAATTGATTGACATCATATTAGTAAAATTTTTTATTGATGATTTTCTATAGATATACACTTAAACTTGAATATATTAAAAATTCTGCAAAAAAAAAAAAAAATAATTAATTCTATACAAATAAAAACTTTGGAATTTGAAATTTGTTGTTAAATAAAAAAAATGATTTTTATATACAGATACATACTTACTCACATAATGTATTAAATAAAATATTCCGAAAACTAATAAGAACCGATCAATTGTAAAAACAAATTAAAAGACTTAAATGCTTTTAAATATAAATCTTTTTTTAAATATAAATTGATTATGGTCGAAATGAACAAATGCAAGAAAGTCAACTCGCTTTCTTCTCATTTCAAAATTAATAATATATCTATACTATTAATACTACTAAATCTGTATAAAAAAACGAAATTATACCATACTTTCAGATGTAACCATTAGCAAACATTATACTTATTTACTAACATTATTTTTAATTCTCGTAATTGAGTTATTGCAAGTTATTAGATCTTAGTTTTAATGTTAGATTATCGTTAAATTCATTTTTTTGGTTTTGTTTTTAGGTTTTAGTTTTACTTTTAATCCTTTATTTTCTTTTTTTTTTTTTGTTTTTTAATTTAAATAATTTGTTATTAGATAGCTACTTCTTACTAACCAGCATAATAACACATTTTAATCATGATGATGGTTTAACTGATAGTGATAAAATAACAAATAAAAATAAGACTAAATTTTAATGAGATCTTGATTGGAGTATCCTTTATATTAGAATTTTCTTAAGTTATATAGACTTTCGTTAGCTTCATAGCTCACAACGATAGCTTCAGTAAAGGGATTAGCATTAACCAAGAAGTCAAACAAGGATGTAGCCTCTCCCCCATATTATTGAACATAGTACTATGTCAAGACCCTAAAACGCCGACCAAAAGCCATTACGCCGTTAACATTATCCTACTAGCCCAGACACATAACAAAATGCAAGCAAAAATTTGTCTACTAAGTAAAAAAGCGAAAACTGTAGAATCACTAATCAACATAAGAAAAACAGAATCACTTAAAATTAATACAATCAATAACAACCACTTCGGAACTACTTCGCAACAAACAATAAAACAATTACAACAAACAATGTATCAAAATTCAATTACCTAAGCAGTATAATGTCTACTAAAGGACGCTGTGGTGAAGAAGGCATAATAAACAGAATAAAACAAGCTGGAGCGGCATATGTAAAATTATGAACAACGTGGAGATCTTCTCACTTGACTAGAAGCACAAAGCTAAGAATATTCAATGCATCCATTAAATCAACATTAATATACGGTAGTGAAGCCTGGCACACAAGCCCAGAAAAATATTAATAAAATCCAAGTATTTATAATAAAACGTTTAAGGTCTATCTGCAGAATCTTCTGGCCAGGGAGAATAAGTAATGAAGCTCTATTGTCAATCACGAAAAATTAATCTGTAATAATACAGATAAGAAGTTGAATGGCGAAAGTAATATCACGCATTGCTAATACTTGCCAAAACAATAGCGTGGCAAGTGGTGGAATCCGCAAAAAAAACGGAGTATCGGAAAACCTCGTACAACATGAAGCAGAACAGTAGAACAAGAAATGCCAGAAAGAGATAAAACGTGATCGCAACACAAACAGCTGGCCAAATACAGAGCACGATGTAAAAGATATGTGGCAGCCCTATGCTTCCTAACCGAATAAAATAAGGAAAATAAAACATGTTGTAGACCAATGGCGTAATCATTAAGTCGTCCACCTTTCACTTAAAAGATATTGTATTGAAATCTCGGTTAGATCATAATCCCTAATCAGTAGTAGAAATTTATATTGTAATATAAAATAAATAAGTAATGCGTGTATGATATAATAGATGGCGCACAAATATAATATATGCGTTTCATTATTTTGTACTATAGCTATACGGCTAAGTAATTATAAATTATATAATTCAAGTGAAGTCACCAAGTGGTGAATACCTATACATAATATATCAAATAAACCTATACTATTTCCTCTTTAATGCTTGTATTGGCCAAATTGTAATAAAATAACAATAAAGATCCCAAATAAATTAAATTTTTTAGTTATCATGTCAAATTGTTATCTTTTTAATTAAATAATGAGCAAAATCTTTCATTAACATTTTCATATTCATTCATAATAAAAAAAAAAAAAACAAACACAAAAATTAAATCATTTTATTTAATTTATTGATCGTTTTTCCTTTCATTAAAATTAAAAACCATTTTCATGCAATAAAATTTTTTCAAACTCTGTATATTATATTTAATGTATACATCTCATGAGCGGCTTTTTTAAATTGCACTTTCTTAAACATAAAAATATAAAAACAAAAAAAAAAAAATAAAATAAAAATAAAAACTAAATTTTTAGAATTATTTTCAAGGTAATAACTCATCATAACTTCATAAGTCATAATAAGAAATCTTTCAAAAAATTTTTTTCACTTAATTATATTTTTTCAAATGAATCATTTGATATAATGATACGCTTCAACATCCATTAAATATAAAACAAAAAATATAAAATAATAAAATGAAAAAAAAAAAAAAAAATGAAAATGAAAATGTATATAATAAGGGCTAATCCCAATTATCCAATCAATACATATTTTATTTTTAATGCATAAATCGAATGCGTTACTTGAACTGGCATTAAGAGTTCATTATTATCAGAAAGTCAATATTTTAATAATCATCTTTTGTTGTACATACCTATATATGTATATACAATGTAATTTATTGATTTAAAGTAGCATTTCATCAAATTATGAAATAAATCTTAATCAATTTAAGATGAAATCTTAAAAATTCTTAAATGTTAAAAAAACAAAGAATTTTTTTACCTGTAATCTTTTCATTTTATTTTTTATATATTATGAGAAATATTTGTTTTTTTTTTTTTAATAATTCCAGTAAATAAAAAGTCACTTTAATAATTGTTTTTCAAATTTCTTAGAATAAAAATTAAAAAAGTTAAAAACATTTAATTGCGATATCCTTAATTTTTATTCATGAAAAAACTAAACTTAATATTCAAAAAAAAAAAAAAAAAAACAGAATAAAATGACAGTTTCCGTGCGATTCAACCGACGGACAGTTTAAATTGCAAATAGATTGACGGCTTCCTTATTTTCAATAAAAATAACAAAAAAAAAAAAAACAAAAAACTTATTCCATACAAAGCCATAACAAAAAAAAAAAAAATAAAAATAAAAAAACACTTATTATATTATATTGTTCTAATCAATTGAGATACTCAATAATCAGCAGCACACATTTCCTAAAAGATGAGATACAATATTCAAACCAAAGTAAGAGGTAAAAAACAAAAAAGGAATTTCATCAATTGATTCAAACAAGGACCTTTGTAGGTGTTTTTTTTTTTTTTTTTTTTGTTTTGTATTTTCATCTCATTTTATTGTTGTTTTATTGATTTGTTCATTCGTCATGTAATTAAATGACGAAGCAAAAGTCAATGAGCTGACTAATTGGAATCTTAAGATTTTTCTTTAAAAATATAGTAATTACAAATCATTTCTTTTTTTTTTTTTTTTTTTATAACATTTTATTTCACCTTAAGTATATATGAAACAATAGAGGAGTGTTTTTTTTTTTTTCTTAAATTAAATTTTTTATTTTAACTTTTTTGGAAATTTTTATTGTACATCCGGTGATAAGCTATATAATATATATATAGAAATACATATATAACATTATTATATTTCACCTTATACCAAATTGACTTGTCCAATACAATAAAAAAAAAAAAAAGTAATCAAAACAAATTTTTTTTTTTTTGTTTTTGTATGAAATTATACATTTTATTTTCAAAAATATTCTCTGATTTTTATTTTTGTTAATGTCAATTTTTACCCTGTCTTGTTAATAATATGGTTTTTTTTTTTTTTTTTAACAATACAGGTTAAAAATCTTCCAATTAATTAATAAAATAGTTAGTAAAAATTGAGTTATCTTCATATATATGATATGAACACTTCTAAGAAGTTAAAAAAAAAAAAATTTAAAAAAAAAAAAGAAAAATGCAAATATCTTTAAAAAAAAAAAAAAAATTAACAATTTTATTATTACTTTGGGTACCTACCTGAATTTTTTTTTTTTCTTTTTATTTTTTATATTATTTTTGTTTTATAATGAAGATATGATGATTTGTATTAGCAGCACCGACGCATATACTTTTCCCCTCTCTTTCTCACTTATTATTTATCATATATTTCAAAACGATAAAAAGCAACAAAATTAAAAAAAAAAACAAAAATAAATAAATGTTCAAAGACGCGCTCGAATTTTTCCCAATAAATTATTGTCTAACAAGATAATATGGGCAAAAAGTGCTTAAACCAAAAAAAAAAAAAAAAAAAACAATAATAATTTTTTTTTTAGCTTGTTGCGTTTTTTTTTTGTTTTTTGTTTTTTGTTTTTAGCCGAATTTGGCCACACACACACTCAATATTGTATACTTTAATTTTCCAATAGCCAAAAAAAAAACTAAAAAAAAAAAATACATAAATACCAAAACCACCAAAAATCTAAATCAGTCATTATATATATCTTTATAACTAGGTATTTTAACTTAATCAATGACTTCATACCAAAAAAAAAAAACAAAAAAAAAGCGAAAAAAGAAAAGTCCTGAAAATCTATCAAATGAATTTATTCGCGAAAACAAAACAAAAAAAAAAATAAAATAAAAACAAAAAGGATCAATATATAGTTGTACTGATCGACTTTAGGATATTAATATTATAAAATTAAATGTTTATATACATATATGTATGTATTATGTAGGTATATATACTAAAACTCTCAAATGTATTCGAAATATAGAGAAATCTACAGTTAACAACTTTATTAAATTATTAAGGCTTTAAAAAATATATTGCGAAATTATTTTAGTTTAAGAATTTTTTTAAAGGAATTCTTTATCTATAGTTAAGTTCAGTTTTTATTTATAAGAGAAGAAAAAGAAAATTGTTATTAACAAGAAATTTGATAGATTTCTGGTATATGTATCTTATATGTAAATATTATAAATGTATAAAAAAATTTATAATAGCCTTTTTAAAATGCATTAAAAACAAAATATACCTAATAAATATTTACCTTAACAAAAAAAAAAAAAAAAATTGGTTCTCAGGTTTTGGAATTTTCATCAATTTATGTCGACACGACATCAGCAGGAGCATATACATGTATAATATTATTATTTAGTATAAATTGTGTTATTTTAAAATAGAACTGCGAATATTTTTTTTCTTTTCTATATTTGAATTTTGTTTTTTTATTTTTCTTTTTTATTGTTTTTTCTTATTTTAGTTGGTTACTTTTTAACTTAATAATGCAATATAAAATATGGCTTAACAAGTTAAAAATATCATAAAAATGTTTAAAAAAAATTTAAAACATTAAACATCGAGTTTGAAATTATTCCGTAATTTAAAATACATAGAAAAAAATATGAACTGGGTTAAAAAAAATTAATTTCTTTTAACTTTTGAGAAGTGAATCAAATATCACCGTCCCGTCGTAATATTCTTAGGAAAAAATTATTTAACAAATAAAATAACTTCGAACATTTGTATATCCGGCACTTATCTGTAACAGATCCAGATTGTTTTATAAATCTTGAATGGTCATATGAAAAAGAAACCAAAAAAATTTACATTGTAAAGTTTAGAATTTTCAAAAATATGTTTAACCGGCATATTTAATACATATAACCAAGATAGAATATGTTAGAAGATTAGGTATACAGCTATTACATATATCTTAAGGTTTGATTTATATTTTTTATTTACAACATCAGTAATTATTAATTTTTTTTTAAAGAATTTTAATATCCGACAAACAGAAGGACATCATACATAAATATTTTTATATGTTTTTTATTTTTTTTTTTTCTACATTTCTGTTTTTTGCTTCTTATTTTTGGGTTTTTTAAAAAACAAACATAGAATCAATATAACTATTTCTTTAGTTTTTGATCATTGGATGATGACTAAGCATTAGACAGAGTTGTATTTTCTCTTTTTTTTTGTTTTTTTTTTAATAATAATTACTATTGCTGACCGCTCACCTTTACTTGATTTTTACCTTTATCTCATCTTTAAATAATTTGTTGAAAGTAACAAAAAGACCACACAACATGTACACTAAAGGGAATCTAAAAATTTTGAATTGGAAAAAAAAAAAAAAAATACCTTCCAAATACATAAAACAAAAAAAAAAAGACAAGCATTTTTTTAAAACAATCATGCACGCAAAAAATAATGAAAAATTTTATAATTTTTTGTTAGTTTTCATTGAAAATTGAAAAAAAAAAAAAAAAAAAAGATTTTTGTTATAAATTTATGAAAGAAAATAAATATTTAAAAACAAAAAAATTAAAAGTTCTATAGCAGTTTATGTCCATTTTTCATTTCATTATCTTTTGAACATATAAAATACGCTATAAACACCAAGGAAATATGAGTTCGAATCCCACACAACGTCATAAATATAATTGCCTCTTACAACATTTACAGACACACTTTAAAAGAAATGGCTGCCCAATTTCTTTGTCACATATCTGTGACAGGGTAATAAACTAAAATAAAAAAAACTCTAATCATTAAAAATTTTCATGAATTCTATTAAATCAAAAAATTTATATTAAATAAATATTACAATATAATTATTTTGATTCACCTGTATAATATCTATCTAATACCTATGTAATATCTATTTTACTTAATTACTTATGTAAATAATATTTTATTAAAGATTTATTTACAAAAAAACAAAAAAGCTTTATTTTCAAACGAATTTCATATACATATATATAAATTATTAATTAAATTAACTGCAGATCACTTATTTTGTCACCTAATAAATCAATAAAACAATTAATCAATAATTAAAAACAAAAAAAAAAAAACGAATAATTAAAATATGTGATTATTCAATAAATCATTATTTTAAGTGATTCAAATGAAAAAATATATAAAAAAAAAAAATATATAAAATTTTTAATGAATATTTAAAAAAAAAAAATTTTAATTTATTTGTTATTAAGTTATAAAAATATTTAAAGATCACTTAATATATAGTAGATGTTATGTATTATATAAATATGTAACCTTAAATTAAATTAAAATTTTTGTTACCACGAAAATAAGGATCTTGATGATAAATGGATCATTTAATAAAATAGTAAAAATAACGTATGGAGATAAGGGTTTTTTTAATATTTCGGCACAATCTGACTAAAGATTTGTATGGTCAGTGGATGATTTGTGGTCAAGCTTTTTTCAACGTTATTTTTACACATTTTGTGTTTAAAGCATATTTAAGTGAAAAGGTTCTTAACATTCCTAAAATTCTTAAACTTATTTTTACTCCATAATGGAATCTTTTCTTGTTCAAACAGTACAATAGTATTTTAAAGGTATCCTATTTCTAACCCATTATTTTCTTCAAAAAAGGAGTTAGTGTTTATGGATTAAAATCCTTCATATTAATATAGTAATCGTGCTTTTATCAGTCCTCTTTCGCATTTTTCGATAATTTCTACCTATACCCCGGAAAAAACAACGTAGGCAGAGGCTGACTAAATTTTTTGAATAAAGTTTTTGTTTTTAATAAGGCTTATCTACGTCATTAATGAATGATCGATTCAATTGTTTATTAATGCAGAATTAAATTTAGCATGCATCAATCAATTGCATATATCAATTTTAAACTGTTGTCAACCAATAACTCATTTTTGAAAAATCAATGAAAACGTTTCGGAATATAGTATTTAAATTCCTTAAATTTAATAAATAAATTTAAAATTATTCGTTTTTATAAACGATTTCTTTTCATAAACTTTTAATATTACAACGAAAAACTAAACAAAATTATTCTGTACTTTAATAGTGGCAAACTGAAGTCATATAATATTTCTTTTTTTTTTTTTTTATTGACTTGAGGCTTTACAATACGAACAAAGCTAAAAAAAAAGAAAAAAAAATTAAACGAAATAAAAATAAAATGCAAAAAAAAACAAAAAAATTACTTAAAACAAAGAAACTTAAAGACCCAAACTTACAAAAAAAAAAAAAAATAACAATCCTAAAAAAATGCCTTAAGGAACAGGAACCAACCAACGTTTTCAGGAAACCAACAAATATTAAAATATTACTTTATAGTGGAATAAAGAAAAACAAAAATCATATTAATTTTTTTTTTTTTTTTTTTCAAAACAATATCTGATCAGTGTTATGCTGAATTTATACCATACTAACAAAAGTTATAACTTATAACATTTTACACAAAAAAAAAAAAAAAAAAAAAAGGATTTTAAAATGATGACCTATAACGACTTGTCATAATTCAACTATCTGTTATAAAAATAAATTATCCTTATATATTATAAACCTACCCTTATTTAATATAAATTCTATAATTTCATTTTTTTTACATATATATTTTGAAATATTTATAAAAATTTTGATTCAATTATGACTCCATATACAAAATAATTGCATATTAAATAAAAATATTTGTTAAAAATAAAAAAAGAAATTTAAAACAAAAATTTCCAGTTTAATTTAAAAGAAAATTAAGAAATTAATGAATCACATACGATAAAATAATTTTAATGAGCTGAAAAATATTTGATAATGAAAAATGTATTGCAGTTACCGTTACCTCTCGATAATTAAAGGAGTTCTTTTAATATACAATTATTGTTTTTTTTTTTAAATTTATCGAAGCTGACTTAATAAACATTTCAAAATTTTTTTTTAGAAAATTAATTTGTCAGTTTTATTTTGCCCGTTTGTTCAACCGTCCACTTGTTTATAAAGCATCTATATTGTTTAAAATAGAGCAATAAATAGTTGACACAAAAACATTAATACAGCCCCAGCTATACAAGCATACAGCCCCTCATAGTTGAAAAATCCTATTTTCAAATGTGTATATCTCAAGTCAATATGTCATATTTTTTACCCTTTATAAATCAATATTATTTTATTTTTTACATATTAGTATTTAAATTTACCGTTATGTGAAATAAAATTTTTCAAGATTTTGCTTTCTTGATATCTCCGGAACACTTTTAATTAGAAACTTGAAATTTTGAAAGAATGAAAATATTTGAGAAGACCTATGAAAGATTTGAGTTACCTATGAAAAACTGTTTGTAACTGTTTCCTCCAAAAAATTAACATTCATTATTTTCTGAAAGCTTTAAATTGAAAGCTTTTGCGTTTATCGTGGATTCCGGAAATAACGCCGCAAGAAACACCTCAAAATTTTGTATGGAAAATAACGCCGTAAATGAATGAAATTACAATGCAAAAATTTGGGCATTATTACAATTTTGGCTGTTTTATTTGATTTTCTTTTTGGAGCTTTATTTCATATGAAATAATCCCTCAAAACAAAATAATTTTGCAAATGAAATAACCCCCCCAAAACAACTATATTTTGGTGATTATTTCGTTATTCTAATGAATGATTTATTTTGATTTATTTATTTTAATAAATGATCATTAAACTTTTATATTTGTTTTCATTATTTTCAGTTTCAACTTTGTCCTTCTAGAGTTATAGGAACTTAAATCCTGTCTAATAAACTTTATAACCTACAGACTTTGACAGCTTTTCCGATTTTCAAAATTTCTGGAAAAAGTGTTTTGCAAGCAACTCAAAAATCTCTCCTAATTCGAAAATTTCGAATAGACATACACCCTGACATACACCCTAATTCGAAAATTTCGAATAGACATACACCCTGATTTTAAATTCAACACTAAAATCTCTCGTAAATCAGAATCTCGCATATATATAGATATATGTAAAAATTCTGAAAAAAAAGAATAACACTGATTTTGAATCCAACTCTAAGATCTTTTATAATTCACAATATCGCATATACATATATTATATGAATATTCTGGAAAAAAGAAATCCCTTGATTTTGAATCCAACTCTAAAATCTCTTCTAAGTCAGAATCTGACATATATGTACATATATGTAAATATTCTGGGAAAAGGTAATGGCCTGATTTCGTAGCGAACTCTAAAATCCCTCCTATTTTCGGGATTTTGTTGTTCGTCAAAATTGAGTGATCCCATAATTAATATACATAATATGTTATTTAAGTTTTCTTAGTAGATAATATCTTAAAAGAATTTGGGGGATTATTTCATTTTGAATTTGGGGTGTTATTTTATAATGAAATAATCCGCAATTTTTTTGGGTGTTATTTCATTTTTTTTTTTGGGGGATTATTTTTTGTAGGCAGCCGTTTATCGTAAAGAAGACTTTAAAAGAAAGTTTCAATATTATATTTTTACATGTTTATTTTGCGAGGGTCCAGTGTTAAGCGATTTTCTTCGATCGATGGTGTTAAGCGAAGGAATTTCTTTAAAAATAAATAAGTGTCGCTTGATTTTTCACAATTTTTTTTTTTTACCTAAGAAAAAAATCTAAATTTTGATGTACAAATATAGTCATAAATTATGATTTACATTTCTAAAAAACAAGAGCTGTTTAAAATTAAAAACTGTTCTCTATCTTGTTTTTGTTAAAAAAAAAAATCATTTTTTTCACATTTTCAATCTTAGCATGATTCAGATTTGCAAATTTAATAATTTCATGCAAAAATATGGAAATTTTTTAAAGTTTATTTAAAATAGAAATACAGATTATTTAGAAAGCTCCTGAATAATTAGATGATGCAATGTAATGGTTTTGAACTTAAAATTTTTAATATAAATTAGGGGATGGTATCTAAATTCCTACTTTTTTTTTTTATTCTGATTTGAGTTTACAAAACACTGTGTTACAAACCGACGGAAATATTTTAATACAATCTAGAGAAATGGTGCTTTTTGCAGAAATTGTACAAAAATTTTAAGTATTATTCAATAATACATTTGAATTTTATAATGCAGAATTTTGTCAGAATTATATATTTAACCAACCCATAAACTATAGCGATTATTTAAAGGATAAAAATTGCTATAGAAATGAATATTAAAAATTTCAGTCTATTAAATATCAAACTCGATTATATCGAAAAAAATAAGTAAATTTAATTTTAAAGGATATTTTTATACATTCTAGAGTATATAGATTTCTTTTAATTTTATATTTTGAATCCAGCTATATTCTGAAAGTCGGAAATTTTTTTTTTTTTTATGGGAAGAAGGCATTTTCCAAAGACACTAAAATTTTTCTCCTTGAAAATATCAGATTCTTACTAACTAACTCACCTCACCTTTTAGCCAATATAATGAAATGAAACCTCTAACTATTAACGCAGTATATTGGCTAGGGAGTGCGGATAGAAGAGTCGCCAAAGATGCCGTAACATTTAATTGGGAGAGCGATGTAATATAACAATGAATCCGCCTATAGTCGTCAACAGTTACAACAATGTGGTAGTATATAAAACCTTGATGCATGATGTAACTAGAGCTAGCTCCATTGTTGCAGCTATTATTATCATTATTATTCTTAAATATGTGATATGCATTATTACAATATAAAATAACTACTTATTTTTTTTTTTATATGATCTATTTTGGAACCCAAGATCCTCCGATTAAAAGGCTGCGGCATAGACTTAACCACTACACCATGAGTCAGAAAATTAATAAAATAATTAATTAACCCGTTAAATCTAGAAAATAAACTTTGTTGTCCCTAAAGTTGCCTTCCACAAATCAACTAAATTAATCCAACTACTTAAAGGACAAAAACTAACAAAAAAAAAAATTCTCATAAATTATTTGTACTGCGAAATTTTTTAAATTTAGTACCACTATAATAGTCTAAATCAAAAAAGAAATTAGCATTATTTTTGTTCTTAATTAATAAATTTAATAAACATCCCCCTATATATGGAAATAATTATATATTTATATATATATTAATATATTATAAATTATAATAATATATAAATATAGAATATATACTATAAATTTACATGTGAATATAATGAATATTTTAGCGGACAGGTCAAAAGGATTTTAATTTCATTGTCTTTTGAGTTTTTTTTTTTTTTGTTGTTTTTTGTTAGAAGTATAAGCAAACAGATCCGAGATATTGTTTCGGATAAAAAAAAAAAAAAAAAAAAAAAGAGTAGATTGTCTGCTTTGATTAACATGTTTTTACTGCATCATTATGTCTTTAACATTATTTAGAACTTTTTTAGATGATGATGACGGAGATGATGATCATGATTACCTAAACGTTTTGTTGTTTCCGATTTTTATAAACGTTTTTTTTTATTTTTTTTTTTTTATAAATATCAAATTCAAATTCGGAGATGATTTGTCTTTAAAAGACCATTTTTTTTATTGGATTTTTGTTGTCTTTCTTTTTACTTTTATGTTTTTTTTTTTTTTTTCGTTGTGTGTTCTGGAATGACATATTTGCATACTATATTAAAATAGTTCGGGAGTATATCCTTTCGCAAAAAAAAAAAACAAAAAAGAGTGATAATGAGAATTTATAGATAGAATATACTAATTTATATATGTATATGTATAATATGTATATTATATATTTACATAATATTGGATAATTATTATTTTACGCTTATAAGTATAATATTTCGGTAAATCTTTATTGTTTTGTCGGTTTGTTTTAAAGTTTTTTTTTTTTTTTTATGTTTGTTTTTTGTCACTGGTCGTTTATTTAATTTTGTCATTAATATAAGAATGATGTGCATTTGTGATGAATAACGATATTAAGATAAAATATTTTTGATTGGTTTCATTTTCAGAAAAACAACCTTTTTTTTTTTTTAACCTTAACCTTAATGTTTTTTTTTTTTTTTATATTAGCTTTTAGTTTTGTACTCTTTAAAATTGGATATAAAATTACCTGTATATAAATTAATATATATATATAGAATTTATAATACATATAATACTTATATAGTATATTAAATTTAGATATTTTTTTTTTTTTGATATTGTTAAATTTTTAAATAATTGATTAAGAAGATAATCGATAACCTATATTGAAACATGAAATACCATAACTAAATAATTGCAGAAATAACACGACCTATTATCTATCAATCAATTCCCTTAATTTGACACTATATATATATATACATATATACATATATATATATAATATAACTAATATACATTATTTTTTTATTATACATATATATACATATAATATATTTATTATATAATACAGTATTAAAAATACATAAGATAAATATTAAAAACTTCTAGTTTCATTATCGTAAATTGTACAAAACATTCAAAAGTATTGTTTTTTTTTTTTTTTTTTTTTTTTGTACTGATGGTTCTTCTGTTAAATGGGAGATCATTTCAAATGACATTCTTATTCTTTTTCTTTGACATTTATCTGACAGCCGCTTTTCAATAAAGCTTAATATGGTATTAAAACGCATCTGAATGTTTTGAGCAAATGTAATGTAAAAATCTATAATGTGATGAGATGAAGTTCTGGATTTTTCGTCGTTTATTTTTGTTTTTGTTTTTGTTTTTTTTTTTTTTTCTGTTTTTATATATTTTCGAATGCAAACATTTTTATCGAACATGAAAGACATTCGACATTATTTTTTTTGATTACTTTGAAAGACAATCGCAAATCTTTGGAATAAACATAGAAGAATGCTATTGTTAAATAAAAGTATATAAGGAAGAAGCAAAAAAAAAAAAAAAAATTATTTAAAATTGTAATTAGCATGATTATTGCGTTTTATTAAAATTAAGAGAAATGTACTTATGTATATGTATATGTATATTATAATATGTATTTATATGAGCTTTGTTTATTCTTTTGGGTGGTCTTTAAGGTAAACGAATTCTTAACGACATTGATTAGATAAAAATTTTTTTTTTTTTGTAAAGTTATTTAAATAATTTCGAAAAGCCAAAAAAAAAAATTTTGTTTAAAAAATAAAAATAGATAAGTGAACGTACTGTGTAATTTTTAATTTAAGCACATACATAAACCCTGCTTGGATTATAAAATAATAATTTATATTTAAGAATATTCGTATAATATAATTAAAAAAAAAAACATTTTTTTTTTGTTAAAGTTATTCTAAATTTTTACCATCCATTTCTCGCAATAGTATTATATCACATAAATTTTGAAGAAATCTTGATTATTTATCGTCTTAATAATTTTATCTTTTCACTGAATTCTCTCTTAATTTTAAAAATTAACAATCTACTGGTAAAAATTATTCCATTCATATAAAAGCTTATCAAATAAAACAACAGTGATTAAGTTATAATTTTGCCGATGAAACTCTGTTACAAATCTTTCTTATGCAAAATAAAATATTAGAAATATTTTGCTAAAATCAATCAGAAAAACTTGAATTTCTATTATACATATACGTATATCCTTTTATTGTTTTTGTGTCATCTTCCCCAGAGAAAATCTTTTATATTTTTAATTCCTGATTTAAAATATTTTTGTACATAGATACGATTTAAAATCTATCTTTATATTGGCGTTTAATATTTGTATGCTGTTCCAAAATTGTATAACAAATTTATTCCAAAAAGTTGAACTGTACGGGGTTATAAATATTTCTTTTAGAATTTTTGTTTTAAAAATATCTGATATTAAAAGATCAGTAATAATTTTTTCGAATAATTTTCTCATTCGAAAAGACTTTTTTGACACTTATTTTAATTACACTTATTTAAATATTATTTCATAATGTCAGAGAAAATTTAAAAATTACTAATTTTTTTATTTTAAATAATATTTAACATGTTCCATATACTAACAAAAAAAAAATCTCAACTATTTTGTTAATATTCATTTAAAATAATATTATGAATAAGGACCTATAAAATTATATTAATTACGATTATTAATACTTTGACACTTTAAGATAGAAAAAATCCAACCCCAATTAATGACAGCACATGAAAAAAGAGATGGAAAGAATTTTAAAAATGTTTCATAAATTTCATGGAGTAGGGTTTAATTTATAGAATGACTATTGCAAACACATCTTTAATCAAAGTGATCTCACAAAAAAGTTACTTAGCCAATTTCTCATTTGACAAAGGTAGACATTTTGCAAGAAGCTGTTTAACAAAAAGCATATTTGACAGAAAAATGAATCATATATGCATTCATAAAAGTGTTGTTTTTTTTTTTTTGAAAAAAATGTAAATATCAGATTTATTTAAAGAGTAGGTACTAAAAGTATATAATATGTGAATAGTGCAGTTGATCTAAACTCACATTTCAAATATCCACTTGACCAATATTATTTAAAAAAAAAAAAACTCTTTTCTCAAAAACTCATTTAATAAAAAATCTAAATGTCAAATTTTTACTTTGCAAAACATCCTTTTCACAAATTTTCAAATAACATCAAATAACATAAGTATATGGGGGACATTTATATTCTGTAGAAGGCATAAAATTCTGATTTTGTAACCAACTATAAAGTCTTTCCTAATTATTTATTTTACATATGTTTAAGCATATAATGGATATATATGTATAAAATATATAAAAATATAAAAAATATAACTGCTGCCTAAACCCCCGCTAAACAAATTTTTAAAACTCTGATTGTGTAACCAACTCTAACGCCTAACGCCTTCACAATTTTTTTTACATACATATTTTAACATTAAAGAATTTAAAAAAGGAGTGACTAGGAGGAGAAATAGATATTTAATATCTGAGTTTTACCAAATATTATTCACCCATGTAAAATAATAACGTTTTATGAAATAGGATTTTTTTTTGAATTTTATTAGTATTTGGAATTTGACTTTTTGTAAAATGTACTTTTATAAAAATGGTGTTTTGATAAAACGTCCGAAAATTAAATTGCTATTATACCGCAAAATTATGCCAAAATTAAATCATAAGAATAAATATTAAATAATTTAACAAATACATTTATATGTATATATATATGTAAATATATCCTGTTTTAAAAATTTCCATACCATTGAACATTTATACATAATGCTCAAATACTTACTTCAATTTCTCATTACCCAAATAGCATATATACCTTATATACACACAGTCTTATATAAATTGATTGAAAATAATTACATTTTTAAACATTTTTTTTTTTTTTTTAATCATAAAAAAAAAATGGTATGTGTGCGTCCACATGGTATCATTCACGTATATCATTTATTTAAGTAATTCCTTTTTCTTTTTTTTTTTTTGTTACTATAATATATCAATAACTAATTAGGTTTAAAATTATTCAGGTAATTTTTTTGTTTTTGTATTTCTATTATGTTTTTTTTTTTTTTTTTATTATTAATTATATAATTTCGAGACAGTATCATAAAATAATTATTACATACATAAAAGATTAAGAAGTTTAATCATTCGACACCCTAACAAAAACTAAACGTCTACAATGGAATGTATTGTGTATTACATTATAATAATAAAAGTAAAAAAAAAAAAAAAAAAAAAAAGAAAAAAATCTTCAAGATATTGAATTTTTAAGATAACTTTCTCAAAAAAAAAATTAAAAAAATACCGATCACCAGCTGTGAATTTGTTTATTATTAAATTATCTTTTATTTTATTTTTTTTTTTTAACATAATTTCTACTTCAGTTTGGCTTTTTTTTTTTATTATTTTTTGTTTACCCAACTGACCAACCTGCTATAATATGGTTCTTATGAATAAATATTCAAATTTAATTCATAGTAAAATCTGTTAGTAATTTTTTATTCAACTAATTTCTTCTTAATGAGGTACTAACTAGTTCCAAATTTATTTCTAAATAAATAAATTTTTTGTTTTTTTTTTTTTTGTTGGTGGAACAGATTAAATGTTAATTAAGAACAACTATGGGATATAGAGTTCATTTAATCATAACCCATATCTGATAGATTTTGCAAAATATTTATGTGCGTAAAATTTACGTTACATGCGAGAATTAACTTGTTTAATTTAATTTAAGTATTTCTTTTAGATAGAGTTGACTGTAAAGATCTTTTAGATAAATATAAATGTTATATAAATAAGTAAAGAATTTAAATAAGTTTCATTTGCAAAGTTTTAAAAGATACTAATATTTCAATTGTGATTGTAAGTTTCACAAAACTACTGATCGATCATCTATAAAGCTATTCTACAAAAATCTATAATTTTTACAATTTAATTCCTTCTTTAAATGGTTTGGGAGTGAGACCCAACCCGAAAAAAAAAATGCACTACACTAAATCAAGACATTAGATAAAAATTATTCAAATTTTGGATTTTATATGTCTATAGAAGAACACAAATATAAGTGATTAACTAAATAATCTTAGATCGCTTATAACGAACACCAAATATTTATTTTACGCAATAACGTAATTAAATGGTTAAAATTCTTAATTGTAAGGATATGAAAGAGATTTTCAGGTTAAATAAAATCAGAAAAGTGAAGAATTTTAAAGACACAGAAATAGAAGTATGATAACTTATGAAAAACTTAACTGTTCTAGAATTAATAAACAAACTCTTAGAATATGACTAAAAAAAAAATACAGAAAATGCTATAAAATGGTGGTATCCGTGTTAGAAAATCAATAAGTAAAAATATACAAAATATTCGTATACATTTTCTAAACTGACCACCTAACAAACTAAATAAGAAAGATTTTATGTTACAGGTGAAAATTAATTTCTTTAACTAACATAAAACAAAAAATAAACCAAACAAAAAAAAAAAAAAACAAAAAACAAGAGGACACGAAGAAAAAGAAGGAACACAAAAAAAAAAATGCATTTTTCATGGTTTGTTAATTAAGTGTTCTTCTATGTGTGCGATGAAATGCGCCTTTCTACTTCAGTAAAATATGTATATCATGTCTTTTATCGTTTTTGTTTTTCTCCTCTTTTTTTTTTTTCTTCTTTTTTTTTATTTATTATTTTTTTTTTTTTTTGTTTTTTGTTTGATTCATTTACAAAAAGAATCTTGGGTATCCATTTATAACCTTATAAAAAATCTTTTAATATCCGATTAAAAATTCAAAGCCGCATAAAGAATTTTTGTTATTATGTTATTTGTGTTGTTCTTTATTTTTCTTTTTGTTATTGTTTTTTTTTTTTTTTTTTTGAATAAAAACCTTGTAATGACTTAATAAAAAAAAAAAAAAAACAAAAGAAAAGATGAAGAGTAGAACGCGTGATCCAACAATAATATAAAAATATATATATATATACAAAAGAATGGAAAATACAATAAAATAACACAAATCCATAAATAATATTCTGTTTTGATTCAGTAAAACACAAATTAATTAATTAAGAATGAAATGAAATAAAATGAAAAACAAAAAAAACAAAAAACATAAGAAAAAAAAAAATTAAACATAAATTAATATAAATAAAGTTTGTTATATTGGGAATTATTTTGTTAAAGATACAGTAACATACATATTATTATTATTATTGTATATTCAATTTCGATTAATAATTTCATCAATTTCGAAGGAGGATCATTTATAATAATAAAAAAAAAAAATCTTCAGAAATCAAAAAAAAAAAAAAAAATACAAAATATAAAAACATCAATTCTTTAAGTTGATCATCAGTTAACCTTTAAATCAGTTATGCTTCCGCCTTTATTATATTTTCTTTTATTGTTTTTTTATTTTTTTTTTTTTGTTTTTTCAAATTGTGCTAATATAATTGATTATCCATGGTTACCTTATTTAAACGTCAAATTTGCTTAACAAGATTGATTTCAATTTCGAGAAGAAAAGAAAATTTTATCATATATGCGCCATGTTAATTGATGAATTTTATATTATAACGATTATAACGAAAACAAAAACCAAATATCCTTGTTTCCATTTTTTAATAATTTAAAAATTAAATATTAATATTATTTAATCATTTGCTTTTTGTAAGGGGGTAAATTTTATAGGTAAAATTTTTTATGTAAGGTAAACTCTAAGGTAAATAAAACCTAGTGTGTAAATTATAAACAACAAAAATCATTCTTTATTTAAATTTAATCCTTACTTAATGTCTAAATAGTTCTGACTTTTTTTTTTTTTCCTTGCCACAGGACATCCACTAAGTCATTTATTATTCACATTTTGACTAAGTTTCAGTTTCTGAAATTATTAATTTCACTAAGCCGTTGATTACTCCGCGGCTGTAGCTATATTGTACAAGACTATAAAGACGTTTTATTTATACGCCATCTATTATCTTATACAAGAATTATTGTTTATTATTATTTCATTATATACCTATGAGAATTACAATATGATATTAAATATAATTTATAAGACATTATTTTTAATTTAATTATATTCTATTAATTATATATTATATAAGAAAAATCTATATTATTTTTTTATTAAACTATATGACCCAGGCAATCCACATCCGAGACCTTTCGTATTAAAGGCCGGGGTCTTAACAACTACACCATTGACTGGATAAATAGTTCTGACTTAATTTACAAAAAATATTTAAAAAAAAAAAATTTAACTACATTGATTTGTCATAATAAGTATAAGCAATTTATTATAGGCCATGGCTCATAAGCGTCTGGCTAGAATATGTTTGTAATTTAATTACGATTATACATATATTTTTATTTGTTTCGTTTTTGTTTGTATTTATTTACTATATATTTTAATATTTATATATTAAATATATTTATATTTTTATATGTCGTCACTTTTTGTTATTTTATACATTAATTGATATAATTGTACTTAAATGTTAGAACAAGAAAATTAACATAAGTATAATTACACTACAGCCTAAAACAATCTAAATATTATTTATGTTTTATTTTGCAGACTCCCTTTTTTCAATGCTACGTGATTGGTTTCTTTAAAAAAAAAAAATTCATTCATATTCATATTTTTTAAAAAAAATTCATTTTTGACATTTTACAAAAAAAAAAAAAAATTAATAACGGTTTATGAAGGACTATTAAAAATAGAGTAATACTTTATTATCTTCGTTGTAACATAATATTTTCTCGCGTTTCACCAAATTAATATTTATGGCACAAAATAATATAACCAATGTGTTTATTCCAACTCGGCTCTATTCATTCAATTCATTTGCAATTCTAGGAAAGCCATTTGACCTTCCTTCCTAACAAATATATCAATTGATGAAAATAAAATGTGCTTCTGTTTAGCAAATGAAAAGCTTTAAATTCTAATAAATCTTATCATTATTCTTCTCACTTTTCAACTTCTATATATAGAAATTCTTCTTTCAACTTCAACACCTATAACGAAATTTCAATAAAGCTCAACATCATGTTATACAAAAAGCAATATAAAAATTTGTTTTATTCTTCTGATTCATCTGACAGTGATATTCCGTTATCGAAAATTCAATACATTGTCAGTTGCAGAACACAATTTCAAGAATTATTGGCAACACTGAACTTCAAAGTTACTAAAGATCTCTTTAGCACTAAATTGTTGAGTTTAATTTTAAGTTATATATGATATATTGTTATCGATATGTCTTCAAAACCTATTTGTAGCAGTTTTTTTAAATGATTATAATTTTATATTTTCTAGTTGGAATGGACTGTAATATTTTTTTTGTTTATTGAATAAAATTCTTTATTATATTTATATAATTTATCTGCCGCCAATACCCTATTAAAATATAAAAATTTACACTCATTTTGGACATGTTCCCTTGTAATTTCTATTGTTTTTTTTTTCTAAAGAAGTTGGGAATCTTCCAAAGACACCAAGAATAAACACTTGGTTGTGTCAGATTTTTTTTGACTAAACCCAACTCTTTTTTTAGCCAATATAATGGTATGATACCCATTACTGCTAAAGCATGTATATTGACTAGGCAGTAAAGATACCGGAGGATAGGGCAAAGCACGCGAAAATTTTCAATTTAATAGTGGGGACTCTAAGGAAACAATGAATCCGCCTATTATTATTACTATTTTGGTAACAGTGACGAAGCCACACAACAGTTACAACATACAGTAGTATATAGCACCTTCCTACATTAGGTAGTCAAAGGAAGCTCTACTACTGTTGCTGCTAGTTATAATTATTATTATTATAATTAATTATACCATATATATTAATATGATATAAAAAATTACTACTTTTTTTTTATATGACTTGATCGGACCTTGAACCCAATTATCCTCCCAATGAACCCAAACAACCTCCAATTGAAAGTATGGCGGCTAACTGCTACGCTATGAGTCAGATAAATTGTCTATGAGTCTATGTAAATTATCTAAAATTTTAAAAATTTTAAATTCAATTTAATTTTTTTTCATTTAATGAAAACTATTGTTAACTCTTATATAAAATATAACTAACTCCTATTACAAATAAAAAATATAAGGGGACACGGTGACCTAGTTGGCAAAAGCGTATAAAATACGCTGTAAACACGGAGGGAGCACAATCCACAGGATCGAATCCCACACAAGTCGTAAGAGTTATTCCCCCTTATCATATGTACAGCCGCGCCTCAACAGGAAAGGATGTGTAATTTCCTGTCCACATTTATGTGGCAGAGAAATACATTAAAAAAAAATAAATAATATTAAGATTGTAAAATTTTATAAGATTAATTGTTATTTTTGTAGTGAAAAAGTCGTATTAAAGAATTAGTTTTCACCTCATATAATTCAAAACTTATAAAGTGTTTATTTTAACCTTAAATTTTTGTTTATAGTTAGGTATAGATAAATAAATTTTTCCACAAGTGGCTATTTTCGTTTTTATTTTTCCACAAGTGGCATCAAACACTAATATCCAGCCCAGTAAAGTGATTTTTAATTTAAAATATTTTACTATATTCCATAAAATTTTTTTTTATATTCCATTATAGTTGAAGCTTTCAAGACACTTTATTTTTCTCTTATCCCTTTAAGATTTTAAAAAAATTTTTAAATGATAGATTTCAATATTAAAAAAAATAACGATTGATTTAAATTTTTCTCTTTCTCTATCTATCTCTTTGTCTCTCTCTTTCTAGAAAATTATCATCTGTATACATATCCCTTTTATTCACATATTAAATAACAAATTATATTAAGAATAAAATAAAATAACAAAAATATACAATATATTATATGTATATGTAATAAAAAAAAACAAAAACAAAAAAAATTAATGTTTTACCGCACTACTCATTCATTTATCGTCCGTAAAAATACATTTTATCAAACAAATTTTCAGCTTTTTATGCTTTCCTAAGTAGCTTTGAAAAACAAAAAAAAAAGGAACCGAAATATAATAAAAAATGTAGCATATCTCGTTTACGATTACAATTCTTCCATCGTATCCATTTGTTATAATTTAAATAAAAAAAAAAAAAAAAAAAAAAACATTGAAAAAAAATTTAAAACCCTAAAAACAAACAGCCATGACGATGATAATGATGATTGATAATGATTGTAATAATGATCAAGCTTATTGCGCCACAATAATAATGATATTGATAATGATGATGATTATAATGATTGGTGGTGGTCTCCAGAATCCAATTATATCCAATGATGATTGTTATTTTACCTTTACAACTTTATGATTCATCTTAAAACAAAAAAAAGCAAAACAAAAAGAAAATAGAAAGAAAAAGATCAGGGGAAACTTCTTTAACATTCGTTATTTTGTTTTTTTTTTATTTTATCTGAAAAAAATTAACCTGCTACTCCTCCTCCTTCACCTTGATCAAATCTGTTTATTTTTTTTTTTTTTTTTGTTGTGAAATTTTTGTTACATTAAAATTTGTCTTCATCCTTCTTTTTTTATGTTGTTTTTGTTTTTACTCTCTTTAGAATAGAGAATAATATACATAACTTGCATTGCATACTGATAAATAAATTTCAACTATATATATATTATGTGACCAAAACTATACCATAACATACCATATCATATTATATACTTGTACCATAATCCAGTACACATATGTGGTAAAATTTTTATTTTTTTTTTTTTTTTCTGATGATGGGGCTGGTGGAATGGAATGTTGTGTGATGGGTGCACGAAATATCCTTGTAACGTGAACACACAAGAGATTGAGTAATTTATATCTTTATTGTTTTATGAATTTACAATGTTTTCGTTACACAAAAATAAAATAAAAATAATCATAAAAAAAACAATAAACTAAAGATCGCACTTGGTCAGAAAAATTTTATTTTTTTTTTGGTTGTTTCAGAAAATATTCTAACTTTTGAATTCAAATATAAAAAAAAAGTCATCATCATCATTATTATCATCACTGTTAAAAGATGGTAAATATATTTTCAAAGTAAAGTTAAACTTGTCATCATGTATGAAATCATTATCAGCATTATCACCATTATCATTATCATCAATATCATCATCATTTTTATTAACATCAATATGATCATCATCATTAACAATTTATACAAAAATGCGTTTAACGTGCCTCTTAATGTTTTTTTTTTTTGTTTTTTCTTTTTTTTTTTTTGGTTTTTGTGTTTTTCATATTTTTTATCATTCTTTTTTTTTTTATTTGTTTTATAAGCCTTAATTTTGGTGAAAATATACAAAGCCGCATTCTTGTTGTGAATCTTAGTTTTTAAATTGACGTTTTAGTTGTGCAGTTTTTTTTTGTTTTGGTTAAAAAAAGAAGAAAAATAAAGAAAAACGAAAAACTAAAGCAAGTGAAGTTTAAATACTTAAAAAATTGTGCATATAAGCAATTTTTTTTTTCAGCAACATGTCGAAAAAATTTTTTTTTATTGTTTGCTTTTTATTTTTGGTTTTTTTTATGAACCAAAACAATTTTATAAAATTATTTGAAAATTCGAGCAATTAAAATTTCTTTTTGTTTTTGTTTTTATTTTTTTTGTTTCTTGTAATTTACAAGAAGATTTTGTTTATTAAAAATGAAAACAAAAATCTCTTTAATTTTTATATTAAAGTTCTTTTTGAGTTAATCAAGATTTGTAAGTTTCTGAATCAGTTTTTGAAGGTATATTAAATTAACTAAAAAACAAAAAAAAAAAAATTTTTTTCTGAATTGATCATATACCACCTGATGTTTTATTCTAATGTTAAAAATTAAATCATTATTTAAAAAAAAAAACAAAAAAAAATTTCCTGAGAATATTAAAAAGTCAGCAAAATTAGTTGAAAACCGATTTTTTTGAATTGACCGGACCTCACATATTTAAAAAGAGATCAACCAGATTATCATTAAGTCATTAATTAATATTAGAAGATACTTGATGATGTTATCATAAACAAATCAATTTTAAAACATCGTGTGGGACAATACCGACCTGTGGTGGTATCAAAATAAAAAAACAAAAAACAAAAAAAAAGGATTATAAAATATTCATTGAGAAAATTTTTGCAAAAGATTTAAAATTTAAACATCTAAATATATAGTGTTAGAGTCCTTAATTTTGAAAAAAGCTATCGTTATTTCATTAATAGAATTTTTATAACATTTTCAAGTATATTATATATAATAAAGTAAAATCAAAATTAAGTTTGTATGTGTGAATTTTACTATATATTTGTTGATTGTCTCGTTTTAATTTATTGCAGTAAAGTTCTGTTGTTATTTGTTGTAAATTATTTGTGTTATTTGTTTGTATAAAAAACATTATATAGAATTAATTTGTTTCTATTATTTTGTAGAACTAAATTTATATATAGAAATTTTGTAAAATCTAACTGTCTCTTCCTTTGTATATTGCAATTTTGTACTAAGAAGAACATTATTCACATCACATAATCAAGCCAGCTCCATTTATTTTTTGAAACAAAATGTTAATATTCTTCAGTAGAATTATATCAATATGCAGGAACTTTCTTAAAACCTTTTTTATCTGAAGCCAAACCATTTCTTTGAAAGACTCTAATTGTCGTAATATGATATGATGTCTTTAACATAATTTCTTTAATATCTCTGTGACTTTTAAAATAAATTTATTGAGAATAAATACCTAACTTTTAAAATATTTCATTATGAGCTTTTCTAAACTTTTTATTTCTTTGTTTTTTTTTTTTTTTAAATAAGAATTCAATTAAAATTTTATTGTACTTTGGTTTGATTTTTTCTGGCAAATTCTTTAAATCATCAAATTTTTAATGGTTTACCTTTTAGTAAGCAAATAAATAATAAATCTTTCAAAATAAGATAACAATATAAAATATGCACACAATATAAAACAAAAAATAAAAACAAAAAAAAAAGAATCAAAGTGATATAAAAATAAAATAAAGTCATAAAATTTGAAACGTAAATTAACTAATTAGTAGCATTAAATGCCACGGATATGGATATCATCTGATAAATTTGTAATAGAAACCCCAAAAAAATAAAAATGAAAAATAAAATAAATAAAACAGAAAATTATCACTTCTTTTATCTCACTCCTTCTTTATTTTATTTTTATTTTTTTTTTAATAAATAAGGTGCTGGATTCTTCTGCTCATTCTTTCTTAAAAACCATATAAACTTCTTCTAATTTACTCAAATTTTTTTCAAAATTAGTCAAACAAATTGATTAAAGAAAAAAGGACAACGAGCCTTTACAAAATAAAACAAAACAAAAAAAAAAAAAACAGAAAACAAAATAAGAATTAAATAAAATAAATAAAAACAAAATGAGAACAAATCGTTTAAATTAACCAGTTAAATAAAGCTGAAATAATCTTTATTTTAGAGCTGATGAAATCTTTTAGAAAAAAAGGAGAAAAAAATTAAAAAATGAAATAAAAAAAAAAAAACAAAAACAAATTTATAACTTAAAATCGTTTAATTTTATATAATGACATCTTTAGATCATCGACGGATCCTTTTTCGTTATAGGTGATGAAAGAGCACCTTTTTAAAAATAATTAAAAATGGCATAAAAATCTTACTAAAATATATATAAAAAAGAAGACTTAATTTCAAAATTAAAAAAAAAAAATAACAATTCTTTTTAGCAACCACCCAAGTTGATTTAGTTTTAACTTTTCAAGTCAATGAATTTTGAACTATACTGAAAATAACAAAAATTTTTTGTTTAAAAAAAAAAAAAAGCAAATGCAATAAAAAACAAAAAAAAAAAAAAACAAAAAATTAAAGTAGTTTCCCTCTTAAGTCTTTTGTTTGGTCAGTGCGCTTTTTTTTTAAGTTCTTAGAATTTTACCTTATTTCTTTAGTTTATTAGTATGAATTTTAATTTTATATACTAGTTAACCAAACCTATATAATTTTTAGTAATTATTAAAGAAAAATTGCTTTTTTTTTGAAAAGGTAAAGAATTCAAAAAACTATTTAGTTTAACGAGATATAAAATACAAATAGATATTTTATTTTTTTATGATCAAAAAATAAAAAAAAAAATTAAAATCTTATTATGTTGACATAATAAATCAAAGTTAGCTTATTATTTTAATTTCATTTTATTAAAGTTATTTACTGTATTAGGAAATTATTATTACATAATTTTATACTGAGAAGCAGCGAAACTATAATGTTTCGGGTATAATATAATTTACTTTAAAGCATAATTAACAAAGTACTCTTTTTAAAAGCTTCCATTTTAATACTGAGCTACGATTAAAGTTATTTTTAATCATTATTAGTCTTCGTTGTTCTTTTTCTTCCTTATTGTATTGTTTTTATTCCCTGCTTTTCGCTTTCATATTTCTGATGCTCTCTAAAATGTATTTTTATATTTCGCTTAACTATACGCTAAATTTTAAGTATCATAAAAACTTTATGTGTAATAATTTTTAATTAATTTAGAATACTTTTTCATTGTTTACAATTTTTTGTACTTATTATTTATAATTTTTAGTTAATCTTCAATATTTAATATTAAAAATAAAAAAATTCACAGCAGGCTATTGAAAATTAATATTAAAATAATTATATAGATAATGGGTGGAATGCATAAAACTGAACTTGAACTCAAATTTCACTTTTTCAAACCAAAATACAAGTTCAAGCGTAGTTTTGTTTGAAAAAGTGAGATTTGAGTTCATGCTCCGTTTTATATATTTGATGCATAATATATACTCTCACTGAAATCTAAAATTTCAATCAATTATATAAATACTATACAAAAATTAAGCTAAAATTTGGTTTATTGTCAAAAAGTCTCCGCAAGAGCAAATTCTTATGGTATTAATAACAGATCAAAAAATAAATGAAGCGAGACGGAAATTAATCTAACACAAGAAAAAGAGGAATAATTAATTAAAAATTGATTTGCAAGCAATAAAGATGATTGAAGGAATACTATGATGACAGCTAATAACTACCAACCAGAAAAAAAAAAGTAAAAAGTTTCATTTTATCTATAAAATGTTTTATTAGAGAATTAGAATTGTCTGACTGTTTAATATCTATTTATTTTAAAATAAAGTATACAATACTAAAAAAAATTATAGTTACTCAAAAATAACAAACAAACTTCCACATAGTACAAGTTACAACCAAAAATTTCAAGTTTTTATTATTAAAAATTTTCGATCATTTACAAAAATTTTCTTAAAAAAATAAAAAAAATTCTCAATTTTATAACTAACAATATTAAATTTTTTTTTTTTTATTAACACATTCACTGTATATTATTATTCTTTAACTTGTTAATTTAAGGCAATAACTCTTTCAATTGTCAAAAATAATTTTATACTTTAAATATACGTTAATTGTATAATAATTGTATTTATATACAAAAAATTTAAAATATACAAAAAAAAAAAAAAAACAAAAACAAATCCTTTCATAAAGACCACCTTAACGAAATTTTACTTATTTTCAAATAATAATCTTGTTTATTTTAAACAAAATTATTTATTTTATTAAACAAAAAAAAAAAAATACAACAATAAAGAACAAGAAATTTACCACTATTTACAATTCAATTTGAACATAATAATCATAATGATGATCATCTCGACCATTGAGTAGAACAATTATATCAAATAAACTTTTCAGTTTTTTTCTTTTTTTTCTGTTGTATTATTAAATTAAAAAAAAAACCCTTAAAAACCATTCACATGCTCTTTGATTATCCAAAAAAAAAACACAAAAAAAAAAAAAAATCCCAGAATCTCTACAATCAGTAGATACTAAATATACATGCTTAAACCAAAAATTCATTCATCTATATCTATATAAACATCATTATATTATACACTATATTTATATATATAAACATATAATTGTAAAATTTTTAATAAATATAATATAAAAAAGATACATTATAAGTTGAGTTGTAATCTTCTCATGAATCTTCTCAAATCTTGTCTTAAAAAGAACATAAACTGAAAAAAAAAACAAAAAAAACGCCAAAACACCAAAAAAGCAGAATATTATTATATATTTATCATCGAAGTTAGTTGATGATTTTTCTTGTTCTTCTGTTTTTTTTTTTTTATCAGAATCTCCTCCGAAAAAAAAACCAAAACCTTATTACAAGTGCTACAAAATGGACCACTTAACTTACACACAATTATGTTTTGTGGTTGGTCGAAAATAAATGATGAAAAAAAATATATATATATATATATATATATAAAAAAAAAAACAAAAAATAAAATAAATAAATAAAAATATGATTTAAGAATGTAATTTTTATAAATGGAGGAGAGAATAATATAATATAAGAAAAATGGTTTTCAACATGCTTTTCAACAGACCATTCCACCATTCATTCTTTTTTAGAGTTTAACACACAAAAAATAAAAATTAAAGCAACAAAAAGAAAAAGTAAAAAATATGTAAGATTTTTCTTTTTTATTGTTTTATTTTTTTTTTTATTAAAATAAAGATTTATACTTATACATATATATATATATATATAAATGTACGTACATATATAATTGAACGTGAAAACTTATGAATCGCGCTCACGAAATTCTGTGGGATTTTACCGCCCAAGTTGAAAATTGTTCTGTCCCACGTTACAATTCAGGCCTTTGTTGTTTTTTTTTTCGTTCCTTTAGAGAATTTTTTTGGTATTTTGTGTTTTTTTTTTACAGATTCAGCATTTTTCTCCCCATTTTGTGTAATTTATTTATTTATTTTTTTTTTTAATTCTCATTAAAATTTTTGAAATTTTGCATTTCATGAAATTGAAAATTATTATTTTTTTTTTGTTTTTTTTTTAATTATTTTAATTATTTGCTGCTTATACTCTCATTATCATGATATAAGGTATATTTATGAGTATAATTTACCTTTAGGTAAATGAATCGTTCTAATCATATTAAATATCATATAATAATAAGCTTAGGGTATGAGTTTGGATTTTTGTTACCTACCCAAATCTCTCATTATTCTTTTTTTACGATATTACATCAACGATCCAATTTTGATCATTTAAAATTGCAGCATCATATTTGATAATTAACATACCTTTGGTTTAGCATACTTTTATCTTGTTCTGAAGATGACTACAGTGCGTTATTCTAAAACCGAAGACCTAAAACTTAGTAACAAAAAATAAAAAAAATTTGATCAACTTTTAATCATTGGTATTTTAATAGTATTTTCGATTGAATTAAACTGTTATAATTTAAACAGTAAACATTTTAATAGCACAATTATTCAAATTTTTAACTTTAACTCTATCGTTCGGTACACGTACACTATTTGAGAGAATGAGAGATTATTTGAAATATTTTAGAATCAAAAATAAATCTATTCATAAAATACTGATTTGATAGAATAATTTTTTTTGTGTAGCCCTTAAGTAATTGCGAATCTATATTAAAATCGTTATATATTCAACTGAATATTTCTTCAATCTGAAAATGTCAAAGGTGATGAATTTTTTGGACCACATAAATGCGAAGGCCTTAAAGAAGACCTTATATAGAAAATTCAAATTTTAAAATGGGATGAATCTTTGAGCATGGGGGGTATGATTTATCGCAGAAAAAAACATTTTTATTTTTTGAACATTTGTTATTTTTAGACATATAAAACCAGGATACCGTTGAATCAGTTTTCAAAAGAAAATGATTAAAAATTAGATTTTTGCATATGTAAACTTTTCTTAAAAATAGTTTTCTTATTTTTTAAATTTCAGAAAGTGTCTCTTGATTTTCCACAATTTTTGCTTATATTAAAGACTTTTAGACTACTTACAAATGCTTTTAGAATTAAAATGCTTTAATATGTGTGCATTGAACAAAAACATCACTTCCTTTAAAATCAAAGTATAGATATTAACAAATGTATATTCATTTTAAGATTTTCAAGAATTAAAGTAATGATCTAATGCTTCCTTTACCTTATTTGCTTTTTAAAAGTATTTAAAGAGGGTAGCAAAGTAATCAAAGCAAGTAATTTCAAAGCATACTTCGAAAACAAAAATTTAAATTAAAAAAATAAAAATTTAAATAAAAAAATTTAAATATAGTTCGCAACTTTATTATATTGAGACTAAAATCATCATACAGTTCAATAAAACTAATTTATGGTCGAGACTAAAATTTCATTAAGATTTAAATCTTTTAACTCATTTAAAATTTCTAATATTAATAATACACTAACTAGAATCCAATGAACATCTGGATGTTGTGAATTTACTCATTTCAGTAGGTCTTTAAGCATATGGATTCCAATTGTTTTTATAATAATTTTTAAAAAAAACCTATTAAGGCAATTGAGTTTTTACGACAAAGCTTGATATGGATTTCTTTTTACTTGGTTATTGATTTAGTTCATGATTATTAGCCTTATTTAATTGAATTGTTTCTGTAATCTTTGGATTGTAAACAAAACCACAAGAAAGCGATTTAGATACATATTTTATTTTATTTTTTTAGTAATTTTAAGTCTTTGATATTTTTTCTTCTTTATCTTACTGCAATCTTTTTAGTTTTGTTAAAGATATTAAAATTACTAAATCTATCTGATCGGTTCTTGATTGTGATTTATTCAAACATGTCCTGAATTTAATTGGCACATGCTACATGAATTATATTCTCAAATGAAATGTGATTAATCATACATTACTAATATAGTTCAAAATATAGAGTTCTTGTAATGTTTAACTCTACGAGTTTAGTCTAATTTTTAAAGCGTTTAATAACAAACACTCTACAATCCGAGACTGAATAGCCTTCATTAAATAAATATGTAATCAATAAAATTACTGATACAATACAACAAAAGTGAAAAGAATTAATAATTAAAATAGCTTTAATTCCCAAAATTTATAGGATGTTTCATCATTAGAAATTCATGTTTTTGCCTTGCTTTCATTTCTGTCTTTTTAACATTGTAGATACCAATTCAAAAAAAAAAACCCTTCTATAAATAATAAAACAGAATTTACATATGATCAAAAATCTTAAATAGAAAAAAATAATATTTTTTAACTCTATAATAATAATAATTATCAAAATGAAAATTTCTTTCAACAAAACTATTTGTTATATTAATATTAAACCAAATTTATACCAATATCTAATGATAATTATTACTATTATAACCAGTCAATTTCCCTTTATTATGTTATGACTGCTGTTAAAACGGAATTAATAATAATAACTGTTTTAAAATAACTTTAACAAGGCAAAATATATATATATATATACATGTTGGTATACATATATGTATATGAAAAAAAATAAATAAATAAATAAAATGCATATAATATTTAAAGAATTTATCAACGCCATGATTGACTGATTCTGGGTAAATGAATAATGATTGACTAACAACGTTTTTAACCAGATTACTTCGGTTTTGTATATAACATATACGCATTAAAGGTATTCAAACAGACGTCTGATTCCATTAATCCGGATCTTAATGCAGATTTATTTAGATTTTATTTTTAAACGTGGTTACTCATATTACGTCAAAAGGTTTTTATTATATATACATACATTCCTACTTTACTTACATATGTATATACATATGTATACATACATACATAAATTTTTTTTTTTTTTAAAAAGATCGAAAATATTTGTTAAGCAAATATTTAAATACAACTTTTTTTTTTTTCGATGAGTGATTCGCTTTTCATCATCATAAAACGGAGATGAAATGAATGTAGGTGTTATGAAATAAAACCAATTTAATTAATATATTAAAATTCATAGTTTTTTTAAAATTTACTATGTTACTTTTTTTTATCTGTATATTCTTGAAAAAAAATATAAGCATTTTATAATTTATTAAAAATTCCCCGGAACCAACCACATTTTACAGAAATTATTGTCGTAAAACTTTATCATCTTTGATAAGATTTCAGATGTCAAAGTTAATTAAGTTTCAAGATATAAAGGGTATTTGAACCTGCTGCTCTAGCACAATTAAAGGTTTTCAGCAGAATTAAAGGATTTGCAGAGGTTTCTAATTTCTTTTCACAAATTTTCAGTTATCTAGCTTCAATAAACCCTAAGTTATAAAGAAGTTTTATGGTGGCTACTAGAATTCGAAAATATTCAGTTTTTACTGAAGCAGTAAAAATGATATCTAAATATGCTTAAAATCGTTAAAAATTAAATAGCAAAACTAACAATTTTACAAAAGTAATGTGGTAAAAATTTCAGAATTCTAGCCCTTTTATTTTTTTTTTTGTGTTATCACCGAAACGGACGGAGGGACGTATACGGCTTAATCAACTCAAATCCATACACTTGAGTCTATATATAGTTAGGCTTCTTTAATGTGTCACAAAGGTAATGGAAAATTTATTATACTCTTGAATATATACGTTAAAGGTATAAAAGTTTAACATTTTGCAGTCTTGTGCTCCCATTTGTATAAAAAAATAAAGGTTTGAGCATATTATAATATAATAAAATAAAAAAAATATCGCATCTCTATATTTGAATAAATTTCTTTTTCGATATAAAATTGGATATTTTAGCGTTTTAGAAGAAAATAAATATAGTTTTTTAATTACGTAATTCTTAAGATTAAATTTTTAAGCGCAGTTATCTAGTAATGAAAATTCAACTAAGAAAAAAAGTCATAAAATAAATAGGGATAATATTTAATTTGGAGTTTATTAATTACACTACAAGATCTAATCCATCAAAATACAAAATAAGAGACTAAAAGTGGTTTTATTTTTTTTTTTCTTTTTTTTTGTTTTCAATAAATACCGATGAAATTTTATAGGGCTATAAAGATGAAGAAAAAGTTTGTTGATCAACTAATATGTTATATTTGTATTGATGTATGATTGTATGTATTTATTTATAATATATAGTATACGACATCAAATGTACATATATTTATGGGCTCATTTACCCAATAAATTGTTCAAATGGTTAAATTAAAAGACAGTAGTATGTGCCAATCAAATTCGTAATGTATATATTATTATTATTTAATATATGTAAAAGGAAATTATTAATTAGAAATTTACTTAATAAATTCTTGTAATTTTTAATAATTTTTGAAATTAATTTCGATATTATATTCTTGAAAACGTTCGCTTTTTCAATCCCTACCAATTTTTAAGTCTATTAAAATAATGAAATAACGAAATATAAAAGTGATAATCTAATTAATGTAAAGTTTGAAATTTTTTTAATATATGTATTTTTAAATTTCAAATACTTTTATTTTAAATTAGTTTTCTCTTTCCTTCCTACCTTTTTTGCCATAACTATATTGAAAGAACGTTTTAACTTTCCAAAATTTAAAAAATGTTCCAACTACTTTATAAAATTAATTATATATTTCGATTTAATTATTTTTATATTTTTATTTTATATATATATGTAATTTTTTTTTATATATATTTTAGTTATTAAATTTTATGTAAAAAAAAAAAAAAATTTTATATATATATATTTTTTTGTTTATTTAAAAAAAAAATGAAATCAAAAAACGCCTTTTCAAAAATTGTGTAATTTATATAAAAACAAAAATCTTAAAATCCCATAAAATTTGATTAAATTTGTTAAAATTCAATTAAATAAAACAAAACGATATTATGAATGAAATAATATAAAAAGAATGACTTTAATATCATATTTTTGTATATTGGACTACAATTGATAAAAACAAAAGTGATTTAATAACATATAAACTATAATTTATTCATATAACTTTCCTTTATTTTTTTTTAAAGCTTTATCATAGTCATAAAATTGAAAAATAAAAAAATTGTTTTGTTTTCTTTTTGAGAACACAAAGAACCATAAAAATGAAAACAGAAAAAATATCCGTTTTAAATACAAAAATGGTCATTACTATTAAGTTAATACATGTCCTTGAATTTCTTTTCCTAGTAACGATAATTCTTTTAAAAATTGTTTCGAGTTATTTAAAGTTGATGCACCATAAATTATTCGTCTAGTTGCATTAGATGTTTGTTTTTGTTTTATAAAATCAACCAAATTTTGATATTCAATATAATTTCCACCACCCACTACAAAAACTACAGCATCTTGAAATGGTGCACGATTTTTTGGTACAATATCACCACCTTTCAAAAGTTTTGGATCAAAATAAAGATAATCATCAATTTCACCTCCAACTCGACATTCCATAACTTGTTCAGTAATTTTTGTAACAGGTAAATTCTACAAAATATAAACTCGAATAAGAAATATGTAACAGAAATAAATTATGAAAAAATTAAATCTATTTTTATTATTATTTATAAACAATACTTACATGTCTTTTAACAACCAAATTTTTTACACCTTCCATTACAAAAGACGATCCTTGTGAAACTAGTTTAGAAAACATATTAACGGTTTTTGTACCACTTCCTTCATAAGGATTTATTTGTTGGCTTATAGCAGAGCCTTTCATTATACTTTTCCAACGTTGAACATATGCTAAAGGTGTTGGATCACATCCACCTTCTTGTAAGGCTTCTTTCATTCTTTCAAATTCAAATTCGGGTACATTTTGAGAACAAATATAATAAATTATATATAAACGCATTTTATCTTCTGGTTGACCAAATTCAGAATCCTTTAATAATTCTAGTATCGGTCTATCTAAAGTTGATTTAGACATGATTTTTTCCTCAATTTCAAAAAATGAATCTAAACGTCTAGATTTTATAAAATTTAAAATAGCGGTTGCTATTTTTGTATGCATATCTATTAAACGCTTTTTTTCCATTAAATGTGGCAAAGAATTGACGGCACTTGTTAATCGAGCTGTTGTATCATTTACTAAAGAAAACGCAACTTCACTTTCACCATCAATACCCATTGATGTTTTCATTTTCTTGATTTCCTCTTCTGATGTTTTATACTCTTCTAATTCTTCTTGAATTGCTTCAGCAACAGTTGGAAAAGGACTACCTACAATTTATTTCTACCTACAATAAATTTCTAATAATTATTAATAAATAATATTTGAATACCTTTATGTGTCATCCAAAATTTATCGCTATTATCCAAATCACAGGCTTTGATTTTTTTCTTTGCTCCAGTTTTCTCTGAACCTGTATCATCATCAACAAATACTCTATTCAAATTTAGATCTAATACATCATGGGCTAAAGCTTGATAAGACCATGTGTGATGCAAAGGAGTTGCTAAATCCATATTTCTGTCAACTATTAAAAGAACAGGTCGCTGAAAACTAAATAAACCACCGGCTTGTCCTGCATCCATGTGAAATAAGTTATTTCTAGCATCCCATAAATTTTCTCTCAATTTTTTTTCTAATTTACGTGCTACCATTTCAGATGCTGTATTTCTTGGGCACCTTATAATTGGAACATTTCCCAATGTTACAAACACAGAAAATAAACTGTCAACAATTCTATCCATTATAGCTTCCATTTCTTCATCTTTTGTATTTGCTCGATTAATTGAGTAATAAGAAATATCGTCACTATTTTGATGTTTTAGAATGAAAAAGTCATCTTCTAAAGAAATAAAATTCACGTATTGATCAAAAACACGCTGAACATTAGCAACACACCCAGCTTGCAAGGCAGCTGCAGCTAAGTCTTCAATTTTTTGTCTAGGTATTGGTGACAAAAAATTTAAATGATAAGTATCATACAACCCGTTTTGAAAATCTTGATGAATACGATCTAAATTTTCATCGGTTGGAGCACAAAAATATACAGCTGGAACATCGGGAACTGAGTCACGATTGGAATGTAATTGGCTAAAAAATTTTAATATATTTTATTTTATTACATTTTTTCTCATTTAATACTTATAAACGTACACATGCAATGTTACACCTAGTTCCCTAAGTTCACGAATCGATACCAAAGGCGATATAACATCCTGACCTACACGGTCATATATTAATATTTTCCATACAGGTTCTGCTACTATTGATTTATTCTGTGGTTGATTTAAATTTAACATTTGCTTTATTGCATCTAAAACAATTAGTTAATTCAAAGATTAAAAATTACCAGTGATAAAATTACAAATTATAATTTTTAGAATTTCTTACTTATTTGCCTCTCTCGTAGCGTTAACATTTTGTCTAAATATTTATATGTAATAAATTAAGATTTAAAGAATTTTATATAGACAACTTAATTAATTTAAATAAAAATATAATATTCAATTTCCTTTATTTTGTGAAATATTCACTTCCATTCACTTCAAAATATACACGAATCAGACACGTCAAATACATATTGAAATATTATTATCGAGATTCGATAGTCGATATTACAAAATGATAATTGACAGCAAGTACTGTATATGTATTAAATATGTATTCGGTATGAGTAATCAGTCCGTGTAAAAATTAATATTTATTTAGTAGTAACAGTAACTAACTAGTAAGTACTGAATGACCCAACTAAAGAAAGAACTTCTCCTTCTACATATTGACTTCTTCCTATATAAGTTGTAGTAGATTTGCTACTTTTTCGTGAGCAAAATGTACTAATTAGTAGATTTTTTATATTAATAGAGACAGAAGTTTACAGAGGCCATTTTATAGTAAAAAGATTAACAAAATAAGTAAAATAAACGAAATACAACACTATATATTACACAAAAACATTTAATTCTGTTTAAAACTAGGTTCGTATATAATAATAAATGAATAAAAAAAAATTAAAACAGCCCTTTGGTTTAAAAACATAGAATAATATAAGAAAGGAAATAAACAAAGGAACAATTCTTTGACTTCTTAATATTGCACATCTGACATTATATAACTAAATTAATAATTTATGGCAGAAATATAATATCACATATATGTACATGTTTTTACCTAAAAATATCTTTTGAAATTCACCATCTGAAACTAATATTTGGCAGAATATTAAAGAAGTTCTTCCCCTGGGCTATGTATTTCATTTTCTTTTACTTTTCTTAGAAGTGTTTTACAAAACATCATATGTGTAATTGTATCGTTTTTTTATTTTTAATTAGGTTCATAAATAATAACGTTCGATTATTTTTTTCAATTGTCATAAAAGTTAAAAGAAAAAGAAAACAATCCATTTTGCTCAAACTTTTTTTTATTTAAGTATAATTTATAAAGAGTAAAAAGTATAAATGATATGCTGATTATTATAATTTCTAAAAAAATGTACTAAATTCCAACAATTTCTAAAAAGTACGTACATAATTTTTTCGACAAAAATGTAGCAGATCTGCTACAATTGTAATAACCACATCGCTATTGTCGAGTTAATTTTGGAAATTGAGCTGATTTGCTTTTTTTTTTTTTGATTTGCCACTCATTTTTCAACAAAAAATCTATCAAACAAATTTGGCATAACTTGATTTCCAGAAAATCACTTCGAAAATGGGTAAATTGGGTATGTAAGTTCCAAGTGCATGAAATTTCGATTGTTGATTTTAAAAAATTTTCAAACCTAGTTCATGAATTTGTTGTCTTAATCAATAAAAATTTTGATAGCAGATTTAGAACTAAAATTTGTTTGTTTTTGTTTATATATTTAAAAAAATAAAATGGAAAAAAGGTTATAAAAACAATTTGATTGGAATGAAAATTCTATTAAATTTTTTAATTAAAATTTGGGGGAAAAAAATATTTGAAAAAAACTCAAAAAAATTCAAAAATAGAAAATTGTTGGTTGGAAGGCTATTGTATCTTAAGAATGCTTTTCTTGCAATTCCACTTTTTTGCTTATGAAATAATTCCTTCTCTTTTTTAGCACTTAATTTTAAAATTAAATTTTTCAAATTCTCGATTGAATACGCCTGTTTTTTTAAAAGATAAAATATAATTTTGTAATTTGCATAATCCAAGTCTAGCCATTTGAACAAATTAATTATTTAGATTTTAGATGTTTAATGTACATCCTATTTAAGCAATACTTTATAAATGTCTTCAAAATATACAATATGGATTTGAAAAAGGCTGTAAAACGTCATTTTTATTTTGAAATGTTATTTTTGTGTATGTGATGCTATATTGCTATGCTCTAATCCGTCGATGTGGAAGCTGAATGTAAAAGAATGAATTTTGATTTTTTTTCTTAAATTTTTTACTTTTTGAAATTGGTCATCTTCATATGGTGAATTATTTTGTGCAGTCAAAGTAGATTTGAATAAATCGATTTTAAATGTTTAATTTATGTTGTGTTACCACTGATTTAGTGCAATGTTTAGTGTGATAGTTCGGAAAGGCTATTAATAAATGTAGCATGATTTATAGTTTCATAAAATCTTACTATTTAAGAAGCAAATAAAACCATAAAACTCTTTAAATCATAACCTGCAATAATACTATTTATGTTTATTAACTTAGGACCATAAAAACAAATTCATACGCAATTTGAAATTTCCTGTTACCACAGTATCAATAAAAACCTTAAATAGTAAAAATTAAATAAAAAATAAAATTCAATTTGTATATTTTTATTAAATTTAACAATCAATAACTGGCAAATAGATATCCGTCTAGATAATTGTGACTTCTTGGAAATCCATTTAAATAATCCTGAAAAAAAAGTAATATAAAATTAATTCATGACTTGAATTTTGTATGTACTTATGTAAGATATAGAACCTATTCAATAACTATTGTTTTATGTTCTCTTCATATGGAGCACATTTCAACTATAATAAGATTAAAATGAATAACGAGATGAAGATTACTTTGATTTATGTCCTTTTTGACAATTACAAAGCTAAAAAACTACTTTGCAAATAACACAAGGACGAAACTTAAGTACATATTAAAGACACACTACTAAGACTTATTATTTTCGCTTATTTTCTTTATGTACAACTTAATCTTACAATAAAATTAGTTAACAACTATAAAGAATATTTTATTTCTGTCCTTTTTGACAATCACAAAACTAAAAAACTACTTTGCAAATAACACAAGGACGAAAGTAATACGATATAATAATTGCGTTTCAATTAACAAAATATTTTTACGAAAACCAATTACTATGTAGTTTTTATTTATTTTAATTAATATTTGCAAATATCACAGCCGTAAGTTACGGTCTTTTTGTGCTGTTAAATAATTTGGCTAATAACAAATTTTGAAACATTTAACTAAAACTTTGTTTTCTTTATATGGAACTTATTCAGACTATAATGTCAGTTCAGAATAAATAACGAGATAAAGAATAATTTATTTCTGTCCTTTTTGACAATCACAAAGATAATAAGAAAACTTTGCAAATAACACAAGGACATTGATGCAGTAATACTTTTTAGATAGCAGATTATACTTACATTTAATCTAACTCCAATCTTCTTGTAGAGTTTCAGCTTAGTTTCATCTTACTGATTAATTAAACTTCACTTGAAATTGATTCTTTCCATTTGATTCGTTCAAAATTATTATACATAGAAAGAATCAACCATTTGATTCTTCCAAAATTATTCACACATGTAGTTTAAGAAATGCACAAAACAATATCCACCTTTATCTCAGATTTGGTACACCATCCACTCATTTTATTTAATTACAATTTATCCACGTAAATGTGTGTTTAAAATTCAATTAAACTTATTAAAAGTTAGACCAGTAGACATTAATTAAGCTAAATATTTAGCATTTTATTATAATCAAATCTTAATGTACGTTTTCTTAAATCCATTTTTTCTTCTTTCAATTCCAACTTTCTTTCAGCCTAATTAACTTAAAATTAATCCAAAATGCCAATTCAAAATAAAATTAATTCACATGCTGGCTGACTGATGGCAAATTGCAAATTGTAATAGCAATTTGCAATAAAATCAGTTATCGATATCCAAAATCCAAATGAATGACTTTCTAGTTGTCAAACAAAATACACCTTTGAAAGTTTATATTTTAAGTTTTATATCCTGTATAACAGTTAACTTAACATATTGAAATGTATATTTTTTAGCGGTATTGCCTCAATTATTAAAAAATTTTAAAATACATATCTAATTTTTAAATTACAAACTGCAATCGAATTGACCCATTTATATTAAACACAAACTAAAAGAAAATGGAAAATTACAATTACAATAGCAAGTGTAAATGTTTTAAACAGATTTTTTAAAATATGCAGGGAATTTTTTACGAAAAAGGTGATAAATAAACGTGTCAAATATTTTTACATTTTAAAGTAAATTAATTAAGAACTCAATGTATGCTTTCTACGCTTTGACAAGATTAAAGGCCAAATTATAATGACGCGTTGTTAAATCGACACACGTGCGGCGCGATGACATTTAAAGTAGAATACACAAGTTTAAATGGCTCAAGTTATAATGATGTAACAACGTTGTACCAACGCGCCACGCTTTACTAAAATAGAAAATTGTTCTAAATTTGCGCGCGTTGTGAATGAAAAACAAAAACAACAATCAAATTTCAAAATCAAAAGAAAAGCCGAGAGTCAACACAATACAAAAATTAGTGAAAAAAAAATAATTAAAATAAAATGGATAATTTGGAAGAAAAATTTAACATTTTGATTGAATTTTTGAATTTTTTTTTTAACTTTACAAAATTTAAATCTTTCAGTTTACGAATTGTTTATATTTTTATAAAATGTCAAGCGTGTAGTGACGCGTGATTATAACTTGAAGAAAATTTTATGTAGCGCCGCACGCGTAGCAATTAAACAAGCGTAGAATTGACGCGTTATTATAATTTGGCCTTAACTATGTATGTAAATAGAAAAGCGTAAAACCACGGCTAACAATACCTGTTATAATCGTTCATTACGTTTTAAAGTACGAAAAGCGCAACACGCCGAAAAAGCATAAAAAGAAAACTGTCAAAGCGAAGCATGTTTACATTGAGTTTTCACCTTTATAAAACGCAGGTAATCTTCTTCAAACACAATCCAAATAGCAAGCGTTACATTTTTATATCAATTTCACACATATATGTATATTTTATACAATATGAAAAAATAAAAACTTGAAAGGTTAAATGTGTTTGCAAAACATTGTAAAAATTTATGAAGAAAATCATTAATTCATAAGTCATAACATTTGGTTTCGATTTGTGACGATTTTAAGTTTTGACAGAAGCGAAATAGCACAGTATTTGTATGAGAATGGGATTGACATGTACACATTTTATTTTACCGAATGCCAATACTGATATGCCAATTTTAAAAATGGTATACTTGCTAAGTTCCCGAGGTAGTTGAGTTTTGCTGTTTATATAGTTTCAATAAAGTTTTCCCGTTAATTTTAGTTTTAATTGTATTTATTTTAAACAAGGCAAATTGTAGTAAATATTTTGATATGCTTTAATCTGGACTGGATACTGAGTCTTCGAAAAAACAATATATGTATGTATATGATATTTACAATCTACTGTGCAGGAAAGCAGAACATACCCAGGCATATCTTTTTTTTTAGAAAATTTTGTTTCTGATTTATATCTTTGAATTTAATTTTTATATTTGTCAAAAAAATGTGAAATTGTTATCAAATTTGAATTTGATCATTCTAAAATCTCATACATATAATAATAATCTTTCATCATTTGATGAAATTATTATCTACGGCTATGTTCAGACTGCAGTTAATATATTCGTTTTTCAGTTATACCACGTTCACACTATGAACTAAAACCAGGTTCTACGAAGAAACCAGCTTCATGTGTGGTTTGTAACTAGGTTTTTCATATTTAAAATTGCCGTCAAAATTAACCAGAATTTTGAAAGTCCTAGTTAATTTTAAGGGTTATAACTAGGTTTTTGATTAAAATATTTTTATATTTTCGATTATTGTTTGCATTTTTTTACATTCCTACGTGATTTTGTTGTAAAATATGTTGTTTATTTTTGGAAAATAAACAAATTGCCGTTTATTTTTTTTCGTTTGAATTTTTAAATGAAAAATGTTTTTATTTGTTATTTAATAAAATGTCGTCCAAAATATTTGTTACTTATTTGTTATTTAATAAAATATCGTCCTTGGTTACCTACAATTGCCACACCGAAATCTAAAATAATACTAGATTCATGTAGGTTCATGCATAACGATAGTCTGAACGGTTGATTTTGAAACTAGGCTTTTTACGTAGTGTGAACATGGTATTACTTCACTATTTCCTATACATATTTGAAAAACTAAAATAGGAATTTACCATTTTTTTTCATTTTTGATCACTAATCACTATTTCAAGAGTTATTTTATACGCCTACAAAGTTATAGTTGAAATTAATTTCTTTATTGCTTAAAAAAATATGAAATAGTGATAAAAAATTAACTGTAAAAAATAGTTGCCATTGCGTAATGCGTATTAGTAAAAAAAAAAAATGAATGGTACATCTGGATCTGTTTATCATTCTTACTTTTTTATTTAGTAGAAGGTACTTTTTGTTTCAGTTGGTTTCAAAAAACATCAACGAGTTTTTAAATAAGTGATAAAAATAAGTTTAATATAAAAAATTATTATAAAAATTAATAAGAGAAGGCAATTTTTAAAAGTTTTAAATAAAAGTGATAAAAATAAGTTTAAATATACTGATAATAGTTTTTCTGAAATTTTTTTTTCTTACATTTTTAAATATGTAACAAAAACAAAAACACTTTTCAACATTTAACAGTTATTTGACAACTAAAATGACAGTTCATTAATTCAGGCAATCGGAATAAGTATAGTCAAACACGTCATAATTGTGCCTACAAATTTCATACTTTGTAGTATTAGATTTTTGAATAAAATTGTTTAAATAGAATAATAGGTAAATGATGCCTATATCATTTTACTATTATTTTTTGAGAAAAATTATAAAAATGCTGGCAAATAACATTTTTATAAAATTTATTTTAATTTGATTAAAACTTTTATTATTTTCAGATTTTATTAGTATAATTTATTACTAATTAGTTTAGAAAATGTTACACTGCGCTTGTATTTTTACCAAAATTTATTACAATATGGAAAAAGGTTACTGTCAAAAATTTCGGTAACAACGCAAGAGGCAGTATTTTATAGCTGTTATAACGGTTATAAGTTATAACACCGTATCTATAACTTATTTAGTTTGTACGTAAAGTATTGATAGTTTTATTTTTATACAATTTTATTTAGATTAGACGATAGCTAAATATGTACGTATGCATTGCTGAAATAATCAAAAAGAAATAATAACAAATGTTTTTTTTATTTTTCTTTATTTCTTTATTTATGTATATATATATATATATATATATATGTATATATTTATGTATATGTTACATTTCATATATAAAATTTTTTTTTTTTAATTTTCCATCCATTGACTAAAATAAATTCTTTTTAAATATTTTACAAAATTTGGTTTTTTGAGTTTTTTTTTTATTTTAAATCTGATTTTTATTTTATTTGGTAAAATTTATGATCTGAAAATTGTTCATATAAAAGGATTTAAAAGGTTTTTTTTTTATAATTCTTATTAGTTTTTGGTTTTTAATAAAAGGAGAGTTTAGTGTTTAAAATTGGCAATAAAAGAATGGTTTATTTTTTCTATTGACGTGTACTGAAGAGAGTATAATATTTGTTGTGTACGTCTTTCTGAATTTAAAATCTTAGTTTATGATATAGTAAAACTTTGAATTGAATAATGAATTAAAATATATCGAATTCCGACCATATGATAAGTTCTGTCATCTATAATTCTATAATCGGAAACGTCAAAGCATATGACACGGCCTACAGGCCACAACCCTCAATATTATAATATGGTAAAAATACAATTTTGAAATAGATGTTTTCGATATAATTATTGTATACATATATGTAAATAATCCCGATATACTTTAGTAAATTATTTCGCAGCGTTTAAAATCATATACTTTTGCTGTTGACGCTTCGCATTGTAGTGATCGTTTAATGTCAAATAATAATTAGGTACCTTTAGTAATAACTTAATTGAATTTCAGTAAGAGTTTTTCTAATATTAATTATTTTAGAATTTCTCTTACTGAATTTCTCTTACTGAAAATAGAATTATGTTTGTATGCAATATCGTAGTAAGAAATGGACCTAAGTATGATCCTACCATAACGGACCAGAGGCCAGGTTTATAAAAAAAAATATTCTATAGGATTGCAAAATGTAAAAAATAATGAATAAAAATAAAAATGTACCTACCCAACTGGTGCAAAAAAAAATTATTGTTTATTTAAAAAAAAAAGTTGCAAAATTTGTCATTTAGAACATAATAATATTTTTCTGATATCCCAACAACTCGCTGAGTTTCTTGAGATTTTTTAAATATTTTAAAAATAATATTCATAATTCTAACGCGATACTTTTGTAGTTCTAACTAGGTTCTGACATTTAAAAACAAATTTCATATAATATAAGAAGCGCTTATTTAGTTTTACTTTTTAGCATAATGAATCACTAAAATTAAAAATGCTCGTTTTTTTTTGTAAAATTTTACATTTTCTATCTTTAGAAAAATTATTGCAAAACTGAGAAAACTTTATAGAATTTGCGTATTTTTTAATAATGCGGGATTCCATACCCATTTTTATGCTTTCATTACATTTTGAAATCTTATTAATTTCATTGTTTCAGATCGTTTCGTCTGCTACCTTCTATTTTCTACCTATGGAGTTATATTTATTATCCTTAAAATTTATCAGAACCATACTTAGATAAATTTCTAAGAAAAAAAAAGGTAACAATTGTAGAACAGTTTTTTAAGTAGTTCTATCTGTTACAAAATTTTAGGTTTCCAAAGTTCGGTTATTATAATTCAAGTGTCATTTGAATATCCTTCATCTAATCTGAAAAGGCAAAACCGCACATACATACATAATAATAATAAGTAAAACCTTAAGTTATAATAAAATAAATATTAAAAAAAAAAATTAAAATTTCTAAATTTTACTTATTATAGCGAAAATAATCACAATTCAAGTTCCTTTTTTTTATTGCCTTTTTAAAAATGTGCACTCTTTTAAAAACCCATGTTTTTTGTTTTTTTTTTTCCATACTGTGCTTTGTTTTGTAATGTTAAATTTGAAAATAAAATATGTAATATGACCAGATATGACATATATAAATGTTTTCAATTAATTAAGCTTTGCTCAGTATAATTTTTTTTATTCAATTTTTGTCTTTTAAAAATATTTTACTTCCTTCGTGGTTTATTTTAATTCTTTCAATTAATGCGTATAGTTTTATAGTTTATAACATAACTATTTTTCATATACTATACATTATGCACAACTACATATATTATATACATTATAGATTATGTATATAATTAAAAAAAATATACATATACTTACATATGATGAAATGATATACATATATATATATTTCATTTCATTTTCAATTCAATGTTATGTTATAAAAAAAAAAAAAAATCATAAATAAAGATCCAAGTTCAGAAAGACTAAGTGTAAAATGTAGGCTATACTAAAAATAATTAAATCGATTTTTATTTATTAGTATAAAAAAAAAAAGAAAAAAAAAAAATTTATTTTTTTGAAAAATTCAGAAAATTGTAAATAGGATAAAACTTATGTAACATTTGAACTGGAACATTAAATATATAAAAAGGTAAAATTTGTATTTTGAACTTTTAAAATTGTTTTTTTTTTTCATTTTTGTATTTTTTTTTTTTTTTTTTTATATAAATAGAGGATGATTTCAATTTCAATGCAATTTAAAAATAATTTTTTTTTTTTTTGGATTTTTTTTTATTTTTATTTTTTTTTAAGGTAAATTTTTTTTTTGGTTTTTAATGAAAAAAAGTCTATATTTGAAACATTGGGATAATTGGAAAATTGGAATAAAACATTTGTTTTTTTTTTTGTAATTGAAATATAAAAAAAAAACTGTAGATAACGCGTTAAGGTAAAAAAAAAAAAAAACTTTTTATGGTAATCTGTACGATTATATTATTAAAGAAATAATTTTTTTTTTTTTTTTTTCACAAAAATGTATGATCTGTTTTTTTTAGACTAATATTGTTAACTACCATTTTTTTTACCATTGTTAAACAGCACTAACTAATCGTCTGTAGTAATTAATATATATGTACATAATATATAAAATATAGTTTGTACAGTGTTTAAATTTTAATTACATTTTTAAAAGAAAAAAAAACTAAAATAAAAAAAAATTTTAATATATTGGATGTACAAAAAAAGAAAAAAAATATTGTCTTCATTTTAAAACTCATTACGAATAACCAATTGGAAAAAACAAAACAAAGTAAATTTTTTCTACATCCTTAAATCTTCGGGCTTTTCATTTAAATACAATTTTCATATAAACTGATAAACAGATATTAATTTACAATAATGTATTCATAAATTCTGAATATACAAGAGCTTTTCACATTATTTAAAACTCCCCAAATATATCTTAGATGAAAATTATATCTAATTTTGAGACAATGGTATAAAATATTATATGTATTACATAAATACATTGTATACACATTCTTTTTTTTTATTGTGATATAATAAAATTGATTTGTAAAATAATAAAAAATAGAATTTTTTATTCGGAGTTTTGGTATTTTTTAACAAAAAACTTATACAAGCTATAAAAAGGCATCATCATATTATTTAGTATCATTGTTAAAAAATTGTCAAACTCAAACCTTTTATTTATCTTATAAAGTGTTTTATAATACATATATCCCTTGTCTGAAAAGCTCTATAATTTCAAGGTTATAATAAGTACATTATTGTAATGTAATGTTTCTTTATATATGTATGTAAATGGTATATTGAAAATGGAAAATATAAATGGCGTGAAAAAAATAGATTTTATTTTTTTTTTGTTTGTTTTTATTGTTTTTTTTTTATTGATATTGGTTTTGATGAGTTTTTAAATAAAGTCAACTGTTTGTTTTTTTTATTTTTATTCTACATTAATAAATTAAAATTTTTATTTGTAATTTTCTTTTCTTTTTTTTTTTTTTCTTTTTCTGTTTGTTTAATTTATATTAAAAAATTTAGTTAAAAAACTTATGAAAAAAAAAAAAAAAAAAACAAAATTTCGAGTACTTTTTTAACTACACTGTACACTGATTATATATTGTATGCGGGTATTAAATACATATTATATACGGCACTTAAAAGTTTAAGGATAATTGGAAAAATTATTTTCAATAAAAATAAAAAAAATATTGGAAATTGTTATGCATAAGATTTGTTTTTTGTTTTCAAGGATGTTTTCTTTTATTTGAATTTATTCAGACATTTGTATAAAGTTTTTTTTTTTTTTGCTGAATTCTGAATTTTATTCTTTTATATTAACTGCAGAAAATGTTGTTTTGTGGTAAAAGTATATTTTACGTATATATATATTGTATATAAGAAAAAAAACTTTATTCTTGCATCATTATTATTATGTTTCAAAAAACATAAAAAATAAATAAAAACAAAAAAAAATTTGTTTTGCAATTGTAGTTTTTTTTTTCGTTTTAATTTAATTTTAATTAATTAATTACTTTTTTTTTTTATTTTTAGTTTAATCGTGTAGTTTTTTTTTTTTGTTTTGTTTCATTCTTCTTTGTTTTTCATAATCCTATAATTCATAAGTATCTTTTTTTATTTATTAATTATTATTATTTTTTATTTATTAATTGGTAATTTTATTTATTTACAATTTATTAAAAAGGAATTCATTTGTAACTTAAATGAAATCATTGTAAGTTTTCAATTCTCAAATTGATTTGATGAAAAAAAAAAAAAATTAAAATAATTAAAAATTATTGTATATAATACATAATATAAGTATGTATAAGTATGTACAAATTAATATATATTATATTATATATGTATATAAATAATAATAAATTAAATTAATATAATGAATATAATAATATTAAATTGATATAATGAATATAGTAATATTGAATTAAAATGTACAGTTCATTAGTCATTTTTTATTCAATTAAATAATTTAAATGGTATGGTTCTAAATTTATAAAAAGAAAAAAAGTCTACGCATGTATAAATTATATTTATTTTTTTTATTTATATTATAATATTGCATATTAGATAGAATAATGCAATATTACTAAATCTTTGGCTACTAAGGCCATTATAGATTGAATAGGTACTATTATTAATATATAAACTATATAGGTAGTATTATTTATTTTGGTTATATTATATATTTTATATTTACATATATTTGATCGCAAGGAGGATATGTAATTCTATTAAAAACTCTTATGATTTGTGCAGGATTTGAACCTGCACACTGCCTCCGTTTGTGCTAAATTGTAGATTGCCGGTTTAAAAAAAAAAAAATGATATAAAATAACATTGCATAAATTTAGGGTTAATCAAATATCACTGTCTTCATATCCGGTTCAGTCCGTACTCCTTACCTTCACTTTTTTTTTTTATACATATTTTACAACGATTTCTTTAAAGTGATTAGAATTCCAAATTAATGTTTTTCCTTTTTTTTTATTTGAGTAAATTATTTACATTTTTTGTTTTTAATAATAATAATAAATACTTGTATATATATATGTATATTTTGTATAATTATATATATATATACTTATGTATAATTAAATCATAATTATTATTCTATATAATAAACTATAATAATATTTTGTTGTAGATCTAAATATTGAAACAGTATTTTCTTTTGGTCTATCATAGAAGTTTTTACTTTTTTTTTTTTTTTTCATTATTTTTTTCTTTAAAATTATTGTTATAAGCACGGCTTGTTTTGTTTTATTTTTATTTCAAAATTTTGTTTTTTATTTTTACTTTAATTTTTTTTTCATTTTAGTATCGTGTTTATTTAAATATTTTTTTTTTTTTTTGGTAATATTGGTATACTTCTGAGTTGATTAGTTGATTTTGTGACATATGTACTTATCATTTTTATTTTACATTTCAATAATATTGTTAAACAGAGAAAAAACTCTACTTGTTTTGTTTATTTTTCCATGACAATTTTTTTTTTTTTTTTTTACATTATTTTCTTATTGTGGTCAAAAGAAAAATTTTACTTTAGATTAATTATACACTTGAGTTAAGTTATACAAATAAACCAAACGTATGGTATTACAAAAAAAAAAAATATATATGTATAAAAAAAAAACTAATTAATTAATAAAAATGGTATTTAATGCGTTTTTTTTTTTCTCACAATTTTTTCATATCACAATATTTTTACAAATATTTTAAGCCCGCCAATTCTATTCACACTTTGGAAAGAGGAAGAAAAAGAGTTTGAAACTTGTATGTTTAGATGTACGTATATCAATTGATAAAATTATATTATTATACTGTTATAGAATTTGATTAAATTTAGGCTGAAAATACATTTTCCTACTGCATACTGTATATTATTGATTACACCAAAATGGTATTACGATTTTAGAGAAGTACACAAAAAATTTTAATAAAATTTTGTCAGTTTTTTATTATTTGTAAAAAAAAAATACATTATGTACAATTATTTTTAAAAATTAATAAATTAAAAAAAAAACGTGAAACCGAATTAATATCAAATTAATAAAATTAACAAAATATTCAAATAGACTCTATTTTTAACAATCAATGTTTTAGGACAGACAGCAGTCTTTCTAATTAAATCAATTTTCAAATTTTCAATCTATTCTTAATAGTTAATAAAATACATGGAAAACTTCAAAAACCATCCATTGAAGAGAACGCACATGGTACCAATAGTGTTGGACTTCACTGAACCACAACTATCCTGTTTAAAACTTGACTTACTTTGGGACCTTCATATAATACAAATGTACAATTTGATTTTAAAGAAAAGAATCTGGTAGGAATTCTTGTGGAAATAGGATTTAGGATTATGGACGATGGATAAGAAAATTTGGAGGGAAATTTTGAAGATAGATTTTAAATATGCTTAAATTATATATCGTACACATAAAGTTATCAACTTTAGTGAACACTTGAGGCAGTTGGTTACATAGACGCGATTGTTATATGCATGACAAATAAATTTCCAAAGGCTGTATTACGCCATTTAACAAGTTCTACAGTGTAGGGATGGGTATCTGTCGCATTCCTTATTTCTCGTTTTGAGTGAAGGCAATAACTCTTTTATTTCTTTAGAACAGGTTTTTATCTCTATGTAAGATATCTATAAAACAAGATAAATGAATAATAAATATTCAACTGTGTATGGCGATGGACGAGTATGTGGATTTGAAGTAACACGGGAATCGTTAATAGGCGTTTTTAGCCTAATATACGTTTTATATATGCTGGGCAAAATCTGATGCAGTAAAGTAAGTTCATTTAAGTTAACGTAGCGCTTAAAATATTTTAAATAAATATTGTTGAAAATATAAGAAAATCCAATTGAAGTAAAATAAATTTCATATAAAATTGGATTTTATTGTACAATATACCGAAATACGCCTATACTAAAAGAAGAATAAATTTTAAAATTGATAATCAATTTTTTTCAGATAACATATAAGTATTAGAAAAGTTTTTATATTCCGATCCGATAAAAAAAAAGTTTAATTTACTATCAGATTTTTGTTAAATACTAGACCTAACTAGACTTTTATAATATATCTTATAATTTCTTCATTTTTTACAATGTTTTTCGTAAAAAAATGTATATGTATGTTGTTTTGACATAAAGTCTACATTTTTCATTACATCAAAATTCAACATTTAATTAAAAAAAAAAAAACAAACAGGAACCGGCAAAGTGTTATAATATAATACTATAGTATGTTAATATTTAAATAATATCGTAATATACATAATATACAGTATATAACTTATTTATATTTGTATAACGTCATCATAAGTATATAATTTAACCGTTTTTTTTTTTTTTTTTTTTGTTTCCTAAATTATTTTACATTTTAATAATTATTTTTCTAATACAACTTTATTCTAAGGCCACATTATACTAGAATTTTTTATACAATTTAATATTTTTTTTTGTTTTTTTTAAATCATTTTTTTTTTTTAATTCTAAATTTTTTTTTTTTTTTCAAATAAAAAGAGAAGTTAAATGTTCATTTTTCTAATTTTTTATTTACAAGTACATAATTGGAATTTAATAAGGCAGGAAAGGTTATTATTTTTAAACTTTGCAATTATATATATAAAGCATACATGTTTTTTTTTTTTTTCTTTTTATAGAAAGCTTTCTAAGTTATATAAAAAAAAAAAAACTGAAATATTTAAAGATATATATAGATAAGACATCTTATGTGCAATAAAATTGAGGAAAAAAAAAACAAAAAAAAAATTTCCATTTTAAAAAATTTCCGTTATACCATTTTAATTTATAATATATAAATAGTTAGCAATACATATATATAGATATATAGATATATGTATATATTCACAAGCAAAATAAATAGAATAGGAAAAACTATGAAATGTAAAAAAAAAAAAAAAAATTTTTTTTAAGACATAAAATTTTCAGATATGAATATTATATCTGGATTTGTATATATAATGTTTTTTACATACATATATATTATTTTTTTTTTTTTTTATTGATAAAAATAATTATTTTTGTTTGGTTGTTATATCAACATGAATTATTTGGCAGTTAATTTTATTTATTTATTTATTTTCTTTTTTTTTTTTTTTTTGTTTCAAAGCTGTAAAGGTTTTGTTTTTTTTTCATTGTTTTTTTTTTTTTGTTGTTTTGCAAATAAAATTTTATAAATTTTAAAAGTATAAAATGGGAACAATTTTTTAACTTTAAATTTATTATGTATTTAAAAAAGAGGAAAAAAAAAAAAATTCTTATTAAATTATTTACAATTTATATTATTTATAGTTTTTTTTTTTTTTTTAATCAGGAAGAAAAATTATTTTATTATTGAAAATTTTGCACTGAATTTGTTTTTTTCGTTTTTTTTTTTTTTTGTTATTTGCTAATAGAATTTATATGTATATTTATTAATGAATTGAAGAACAATATTTGGATTTATTTATTTTTAATAAGAGCAACATTGTATATATATAGTAGGAAGAATATTAAAAAATTTAAGTCAAAGTAAAAAACAATTAAATATGGAATTTATTTGGAAAAATTTTAAATACTTTTATAATTAATAAAAATTTTTAAAAATGATTAAAAGATATTTTACTATATTTTGACGAATTAGTGCAAAAAATTCAAGTTAAAAAAATTCAATGCAAACTTTTTTAAAATGCCTGGAAAAAGTTTAGATTTATTAAAATTTTTCAAAAAAAAAAAAAAAAAAAGTAACTGTCAACTTTACATTTATATTAAAATAATTTTTATTAAAAAATTTTGGTTATAAAATAAAATATCAAATTTTATAAAATAACAGTAATTGTTTCTAACATATACTACATACACGAACACTAATAAATCACTTAAAAATGGTAAAAGTATTTTTAAAGATAATTTTAATACTAACCGAAAATATAAAATTTAATATTTAATAAAAAAAAAAAAAAAAAACTAAAAGATGAATCAAAATGTTTGTGTCCTTTTTCCAGAGTATTCTCTTTCTATTCTCTTTTCTATTCTAATATTTATTTTCTGAAGACATAATTTCCAGATATTTTTCATTATTAATTCTAATAAAATAAACATTTCTTAAAATTAACTTAAAAAATTTTTATAAAATCATATAAAAAAAAAAAAAAAAAAAGTTTTTTTAATGCACTTAATTTTGCCCCTTGAACCTAATTTTTGAAATGTTTTGACGTTTATTTATGAAAAAATATTAAAAAACAAAACAGATTTTGGGGGCTGCAATGGCCTTATGCGAACGAACGTATAAACACCGAAGAAATGTAAATTCGAATCCCACAAAACTTCGTAAGAATAATTCCCGCTTAAGAGTTTTATAATCACATCTGGAAAGAAAAGTGTGTGTTATTTCCTTGTCACATTTATGTGCCAGGGGAATAAAATATAAAATAAAAAATTAAAAAAAAATTTAATCTATTGAATATTTTATAATATTATGAGAAGTTTCGAAAAATTCAAGATTCTTTAATATTTGATGTTATATTGTATGTTATACATAAATTAATTTTTTTTTTTTTTTGAATTGAAAATATGGGTGAGCTTCTATACCATTAATAAAAAATATATAGAAGAGAAAAACCATATTTTCAATTTTTATAAATTATACAAGAGGATCTACATTATCATATCTACTATCTACAGGATCATATTTTTAAATATTGTATATCAATTTATATAATAATATCTGAGAAATTCAGTATTATCATCCCAAATCATTAAGTATTAAAACTCTTGTTATACTTTTACTGAATCAATTTAAAACTTAAAGAATACTTATATACAAAATTTTTATCTTCATTTATATCTAAAAAATAAAATTTAATTAAGTCGTTTCTTTGTAAAAAAAAAAAATCCTTAAAACTTTACAAGATAATTTAATATTTAAAACAACCATATATTTTGCTATAAAATGAAAATATATATTTTATATCTATATGAAAGGTTAGAATTTTTATTCCCAAGTTGATATTAATGTCCAAAAAATATGAAGAAATTTTATTTTTGGTATAATATAAAATAAATAAATTTTGAAATTTTTTCTTAAAATCCTTTAATATAAAAAAAAAATTTTTTTTTTAATATAAACGATTATTTCCGGTTATCAAAGAATCATTTCCTGTTCCATTAGACCGTAAAAATTAACTATAAAAAAATAAACAAAAAAAGAAAAAAAAAATGAATGATTTATTCAGTGTCCAGAGTGAATTAAAAAGAAACCTTCGGAAAAATATTATTTAGATCAATTCAATGGTCTAATATTTCTGCGTATCAACTTTTATAACTTTAATATATATATATATATGTATAATAATATATATATTTTATAATTCTAAACATTTTCAGGCATAGATTTATTATTTAAGATTTCGTTTTTTTTTTTTTTTCATATGAAAAATTTTGAAAAATTTACTAGGTATTAAAAATTTTGAAAGAAAAAAAAAGTTTATAAATCAAAAATTGAAAAAAAAACTTTTTTTTTTTTTTAATATACACAAACTATTCATAAATACAACACTATTATTTATTCATATATTTATAAATGTATATATATATATATATATAAGTTATATGCACTTCCTGGGTGTTATTGTCCCAAGAGCCAAAAAATAAATATAAAAAAAATTTTTTTAGGCTCTGTTGAAAGCTTTAAAATTATTATTTTTTGTTTTAGAACCGTTTTGTTTTGTTTTTTTTTTTTTTTATTTAATATTATTTTTAAAATTGTAATTTTATATATATATAATGTAATTGTATATATATATATATATATATATATATTTGTATATAATTTGTTGTTGTATTCATTTTATTTACAAGTATGTACTATCATATTTTATGTATAGTATGCGGGTTGTTTTTATTATTTTCCTAAATTAATTTTTTTTTTTTTTTTTTTTGAATTTTCGTCCTTTTTTAAGCCTTTTAACTTACAAAATAAAATAAGACAAAAAAAAAAAAAAAACAAAATAAAAGAAAAGTATTTAAAATACTTTACTTCCTTTTCTTAATACGTTAATTTCTTTTGTTCTTTATTTTTTTTGTATTTTTTTGTATTTTTGTTAAATGGAAAACTTCCATCCATGACTATTTTGTTAACCCTTAAACCATTTGATTTAAATTTAACATACAAAAGAAAATGAATAATATGGAACAAAAAAAAAACAAAAAAAATTATCTTCATATAATTAAGAAATATAATTAAGCCGATAATTTATTTTTTGTTTTTGTTTTTTTTGCTTTTTACTAAGGTTCTTTAATTTTTGTTAACTATTATTTTGTTTTTGTTATTATTTTTCTTTTTTTTTTTTTGTGTATAAAATTCCATTTACATTTTATTTCGAAGAAATTTAATTTTTTTGGTTTTGGTAAAAAATGTAAAATATAAAATTAAAACCAAGTAGTAAACGAAAAAAGGATTCTCTGTAAAATGTTTACATATCAGTTACAAGTTAAAAAAAAAAAAAAAACAGAGAAAAGAGAAAAGAAAAAAAAAAGATTCTTTCGAAATTATTTTAATTGAGTGTGTGTATAATACAAATATGAACTTTATTAATATTTTTAATTTAAAAACTTTTTATGTTACACAAGTGATTTTAACCAATAAATGTGTGGTATAAAATCACTGGTGTAACATACATAAAAAAAAAAAAAAACAAAAAAAAAAAAACCAAAATTATAATTAATCGAAAGATATTTTTTTCTTTTTTTTTTTTTTTGCAAATGAAAATAAGTTTTTTTATTTTTTATTATATGTTTGTTTGTCTTTTTTTTTTTTTTTTTTTCAGAACTCAATTAAAAAATATAATAAATATAATATACTCGTTTTCATTTCTTTTTTTTTTGTTTTTTTTTTTAATAATATTTACATATACATTTTTTTTATTGATTTAATGATTTATAATATTAAGACTGCTAGTTTTTATTTGGTAGATAATTATATATATATATATATATTTTTTTATCTTTTATAATTATATAAATATTTATTATTTATATTTGTTTTTTTGTAAATTATAGGTAAGTCTTTCGTTTAAAAATTCATATTATTGGTTAATTATAAAGAAAATTAAAAAAAAAAAATAATAATACCAATATTTTATTTTTAATTAATAATATTAAATATCTTTAATTTTCAATATATGAATTGATTTTTGTTTGATGATTTTTCATTAATGTGTAGTTAAATTTTTTTTTCAATATAATAAAAAAAAAAAATTAATTCTTTTAATTTAATAAAACTCAATTTTTTTTGTTTTTGTTTTTCCAAATTTAATAAATTTAATTGTGTTTATTATTTTGTATTTTAATTAAGAAAATATCATCCAAGATACTTAATGTGATATTTATTTTGTATTATGTTTATGTTTATGTTGTTATTGTTGTTGTTATAGTTGTGTAATTTTTGTTGTTTCGTTGGTATAAATATTTTCGTAATTCCATAATCTATACCACAGCCAGGACCAGTATAAAAATAAATACTTAATACTAACGATATGAGTTTCTTTGTCATCGTAATTTTTATTATTTATCATAATATTATTATTTAATTTATCATTATTATTTTTATTATTATTATTTATATTTATTTTTAAATTTTTTATTTTTATTTCTAAATCTGTTACATTTTTTAATCTCTTAATTATATTTAAATTATTATTATTATTATTATTATTTTTATCACTAATTCTATTATTTATATTACGTCATGTTACACCCGATTCAATTTGATCATGTTGTTGTCATTCATCCCATAAACATTGTTGTTTTTCTTTAACATAATACATATATTGATCACATTTACGGCATGTTTTTATACCACAACGATAATTTGTTGGATTTTGTCCAATACCATTCGATGATATTGGATCTAATTTACCTTTACAATATTTTAAACCACATGGATACCAACCGATACACATTTCTAATGTACATAAACATGATGTACGTAAACCAAGAATTTCACCACATCGTTTTAATGATGAAGTTGTATCATCAGGAAATTGTATTGTTGCTGCCTCTAAACTTGAAATAGATGAACCTTTTTTTTTATTTTTTTTTTTATTATATTGCGTTTTTTTTTTTTTTTTTTGAAAAAAAAAAACCAAACCAACAAAAATAAAATAAATTATGTTGTATAGGAAATATTTACCAAAATTGTTATATAAATATTATAAAATCCAAAAAATGTTTCATGTACATATGTATAAAATAATATATATTATATACATTTTATTTTTGCAATAATATATTAGTCAAATCCATATATTATATAGTAGAAAATTTGTTGACGTGCATCATATATCATCAAGGATGTTTTAGGAATATAAAGAGAAAAGAAAAAAAAAATAACAATATATTATCAAAAAAAAAAAAAAAAAGAAAAACGAAATAAAAAAAGTAAAAAAAAACGAAAAAACAAAATTAAAATGAAAAATTTAAGTTAGTTTACTCTAAATATAACTGTTATTTTGTTATTTTCCCTAAATCCTTAAAATGTCATATTACCAATAAATTTTTATTTTCTTTATTATTTCTAATACTTTTTTTTTTTTTTTTTATTTTTTTTCATTTTTACTTTAATTGCCATGAAAAACGTGTTATTTATTTTACTAGTATGTACTTTTTCATTTTTTCTATTTTTTATTTTTGTTTTATATTTTACCTGGTAATTCTGCCCATGATTTTAAATCAGCATCTCTAACATACGTTGAATCAGCTGCCTCCGAGCATAATGAATATAAATGTCTTGTAATTGGCATCGATCGATTCAATTGTACCCATGCAGTCATCGTATAACTTTCTTTACCTTTATCATCTTCTGGTGTTCGTATTGTACTAGGATTTTTTTGACGTAATTTTGCCATAGCATCAGCAGATATAAAATCACCTTTCATGAATTTTGTCACGAAACACATAACTTGATATTGACTTTGACCACGTTCTTCTTCACCCAAAACAAGAGCTTTAAGAATTTTCACTTCCTATAAAAATAAACAACAAGAAAAAAATAAAGAAAAAAAATTAAGAATAAAAAGTAAAAAAATTAATAACAAGAAAAAAAAAAAACAAATCAAATAAAAAACAAATATAAGAAAATAAGAAAAAGAAAGTTAAACACAGGAAAGTCTGTTGATTCCTTAGGGTGGAATTAAGGAGTCTTACTTGAGCATATAAACAAATAAATGAAATGTATATATATAAGTATATCACATATATATATATATATATCTAATTTTAATAAAAAAATAAAAATTACTTTTACAAACACGATATTCTACATAGAAAATTGGGAATTGAGAAATAATTTTCCAATGTTTATACAACTATATATATGTATGTATGTATATAGATTAACACATAAACTTTTATACATACATATATTTATATATATATATATATGTATATATATAATTTATACTTATATATTAAAATAAAAACAATATAAATATACTTACATTTCGAAAATCGATTAATTGTGTTATAAGTGTTCCGTCCGTTCTTTGAAATTCTAGTGTGATTAAGTCATCACTAACATTGGACGTTATTGTTTCCTGAATCACTTCACCACCCTATATAAGTAAAATATTTAATAAAAGATCAATAATAATAATAATAATAATATGGAAAACAAAAAAAAATTAACTTTTTTTCTTTTTTTCATCTGACATATATTTACATTTTGAAGCATTTGTTACAAATACCATTTATATTTGCTTATGTAAAAAATATATCTATATATATATATATTTTCATATAAAAGTCAAAATAAAAAAAAATCAACTTGATTTATATCAAAATAAAGAGAATTATATTAAAAAAAAAAACAAATTATTGATTCTATTTTATTTGATTCTGAAATTAACCTTGTATCAATTTGATTTTGTTTGCCGAATTTTGTAATCATAAATATTTATTTTTATTTTGACTATTGACATTCTTATTAAAACTCTATTACTGAAAGCCACGATATCGTTTTAATTTAAAAATAAAGAAAACGAAAAAAAAACATGTAACTAACTACATACATTTTATATATATGTACATATATATTGTAAAGGGTATAATTTATAAGAAAAATCTATTTTGAATTGTACATATTCAAATGGAAATAAAAATTATTATTTTTGTATTTTTTTAAATACAAAAAAAAAAAAAAACAAGGCAGAATATAAACCAACAGTTTTTAAATACACACATTTTCCAAAAAACCATACAAACTGTTTAGAATAAACTGTGACATACACCAAAATTTGTAATTTTTTTTTCTTACAATTTTATATATATATAAGAAAACATATGAAAAATAAAGAGAGACTTCCTTCAATTTTAAGGGAACCCCATATAATTAACAAAAACAATTATAACAAATCTAAAATTATAATGTTAAGGTATTAATTTTTGCTTTTTATTTTGATAAAATTTGTAAAGATGCATACAAGATACAGGTCTTAAGTACATTATTGAAATAACAAAATTTCAATTTTTGAACGGTAATAGCCCTTAATACCCCACTTCCTGTGGTACAAAAAAATTTACTGAGATAACTTACACTTGAAATAAAAATTAATTATATTTCAAGTTATATGAATTTTTAGAAATCTAGACAATCACTTATATTTTACAGGAACATTCATTTTAATGCATTGACAAAAATGAAAACATAATCCATAAAGAGGATTGGGAATCACTTTTTTTTAAGGCATTTCTTAAGATTCTTTCATAATCCGTCATGAAATTATTACATTGACGATTGAATATTTTAACATTTATGTATAGGAGATTTATGTATATGGACATTTATGTATATTGTTGTTTTGTAAGTAATAACTAAGTATAATTTAATGTTATAATTTAACTAATATGAAATCTGAAACAATTTAACCTTATTAAAGTGATTCACAAAAGTTGCAAAAATTACAAAATTTTATATTTTTAAGAAATGGCAAAACTCCTAACAATTGCCAAATATCACCTTCAATCGCCGATGTGCTGGAGCTATAAAAGAAGAAAAATCTTGCAAAATTTTGTCTTCACATAACGGTAAATTTAAATAGTAAATTGCAAGTGATTATATAATTTAGATAATGATTTACAAAGATAAAAAAAGATCAGATCTTCTACCGCTTTTATTGAACAAGGCAGAAGGTAAACTAACGGTTTTTAAAAGCATACATTTCCAAAAGATAATACAAACTGTTTAGAATTGTGATTTGCACCAAAATTTTAAAATTTTGTATACTTAATAAGAAAATATTATGTGAAAATAGGACTTTTTTTTTACAAATTTGAGGGACTGTAAGTCCGGAGCCCCATATAACTAAAAAAAACCATTAATACACGTAAAAATATATTTTTTTTTCCTTACTCCTTATAAGGAGCATAGGGCATCCACTAAGTCATTTATTATTCATATTTGACTAAGCTTTAGTTTCTGGAGTAATTATTTTACTAAGCCGTTAATTACTAGGCTGCAGCTATTGCACAAGACTAGGGGTTTCTTTAGCTCTACGCCATCTATTATCAAGAATTATATTTTATTATTATTTTATTATATATTACAATATGATATTAATTATAATTTATGAGACATATATACTTATTTTTAATTTAATTATGTTATACTAATTATAAATCATGAGAAAAATCTATATTATTTTATTAATTTATATGATCCAACCGGAGTTTGAACTCGAGACCTTTCGCAAGAAAGGCCGTTGTCTTAACCACTACTCCATGGCTGGATGAAAAAAAAACCTTAATTTTTATGTCTTGCCGAAGAAAAATGTGTACAGGTTACAAGTGTCTAAGGTTACAAATGTATGCCTAAGTTACAAGTGTCTAAAAATAGCAAATTTTCAATTTTTGAGCTCTAATAGCTCATAAAGAGGGAATAGTTAGTCCAAAAATATTTTCTGAAGAAATTTATACTAATTCTAAAAGTTCTTTCTTTCCTCAAAATTTCAAGTTCCTATCTAAAAGTGTGCCGAAGTTATGAAACAAGAAATATTATGCAAAATTTGATTTTAACATAACGGTAAATTTAAATACTAAATTTAAAAAAAAAAAACATAATTTTGATATTGATTTAATAAAGTAAAAAAAAATCCTGTCGAATGGCGTTTTTTAAAATTGAAAAAATTTTAAGCAGAACTTGATATATATACACATCTAAAAAAAAAAAAGGTTTAATTCAAAATTTAAGGGACTGTAGCTCCTTAGTGGGTGGGGCTACATAAAACAAATTGTTTTACAACATTAATTTTTCTATGAGACCGACTCATACTTAAAATTATATTGCTCTATCTTTAACGGTCTAAAAGTTTTGTAAACAGACGAACGGATGAACGGACTAACGGATTATGGTGTGAAACTAATAAACAATTTTTGAAAATTATTTTAAAAAATTTGTTAAAAAACAAAATAATACAAGAATAAAAATAAATATTTTGTTTTTAGAAAATTATTATTATTATTTTTATATAATATTGATAGAAAAATTTTCAAATTTTTCCTTTATTTATTTCGAATATTTCAATGATTTTTTTTTTTTTTTTGTAGTTTTTTAATGTTTATCATAAATTCATAAATTAGTTTTTAGAAATTATATATCACCTATATATATATATAGAAAGCTTATACTATATTTAATAAAAAATAATAAAAAAAACTAATTCAGTATTTAAATCTAGTTAAGAAAATTTCGGTAATTAATTGTATTATAATCATATTCAATTTATAATCCTTAAAAACAGAAACTCTTCATAAAATTTCATTTATTTAAATCAGTAATTACATATAATGTATATACATATTATGTACCTATGTATATGATATCAGAATGATTTGATTGATGATAAAATGAAAATTTTTTATTAATAATTTATTTTTGTGTATTTAAAATCACCATTAGAATTTTTCAAATAAAATTTAGATAATTGATCTAATCATATTATAATCACTTTTATTTTATATATATATTTTTTTTTATAGTTTCATTTTTTTTTATATATTATAAAGTATATATATACTTATGTATATAGAATGGAAATGTGAAATACAATAAATCATTTATTTAAATAGAAAATTTGACAATTTTATATAAATAATAAATTGTAAAGCTATATTTGATTGAACTTAACACATTTTCATTATTTTTCTATTTACATACATACATATATGTATATGTATATGATATATATGTGATGTATGTATATATGTATATAGCCATAATATAATTATACAATTAAATATTCATTTAAATACAAAATACATACCAAAAATTAAATATCAAATTTTATTAACTAACTGATTATAATGAATGTGTATCAACTATACTACTTATACGTCTATATATAAAGTTTGATACGTTTACATACTAATTGGATTTAGATATCATTTAGAATATAAAATATTATATTGATCGTAAACATAGTAACAGTTAATTTTTTTTTTTTTGTTTGTTTGTTTTTGTAATGAATGTAATCAATTAATTTTTATTAACTACATAATATATATACATATAATATAAACATATATACGTATACATATAATATATATAAGTGGGATCTATAAAATGGAATTTCAAATTTAATTAAAAAAAAAAATAATGTAATTAAGTTTATACTCCTCAAATAATTAATTAAATAAGTATATATATACCGTTATTCAACTAATTAAATAACTCTTAATTAAATCCTACCTAAAATAAAATTATATAATTTTGCATTCAATCTGTTTTTTTTTTTTGTTTCTATACGTATATAATGCTTATTCATACATACATGTACATATTATGTATTTATACTTGACAGTCAGACATTATTCAGAAAATTATAAAAACAGTTTTGTGTTATTTTTTGTCCTTTTTGTTTGGCTTTTTCTTTTTTTTTTTCTTTATTTAAATAAAACAAAAGTCAATATAAATAAGCAAACATTAACATAGGTAAATAAGTGTATGTATATATATGTATGTATATATATATATATATATTTTACTAGAGAACAATATGCAATTAAATTTATTTGAACATATTGGCAAATTCTCATAATTGAAAAGATTACGCATTGTTTTTTTTTATAGTATATTATATACAGTTAGTTTTGTATTGAAATGTAATACAATTGAAAAAAATGTATCTTTTGTTCCCTTAGGTATTGATTGTTAAAATAAAAAAAAAAAATAATGCATTGAATCTGGTAAACATAATATGTATAACTAAATGTATTTTTTTTTTTTTTTTTTATGAAAAATTTCAATAACAGAAAAATAAAAAATTACATTTTAACTATAAAAAAAAGTGAAATAAAATTGATTGGTATAAGCCATTATACCAACATTTATACTGTTTAAATTAAATTTACTATAAATAATGGTATAACCAATAATAAAATGATGACAAAGTTTAATTTTATTTTAAATATAAATTATACATATTTTATTTATATTTTATTTAAGTTTTTTGTTTTTATAAAGTCCAATCGGTTAGACTATAATAGATCATTTTCGAAACCTTTTAACGAGTAAGAAACCTCGTTTTTTTTTCATATATATAAACGTAAATCTAGCTAGATCCTCTGAAAAGGGATTCTCTAAATTGAGCACAGGAGTTGAAATATAGACAATCTATAAGAGAAAAATGTGGAGCATTTACGAAGAAAATTTTGTTTCAAAATATATACATATATATATATACATATTTCAATTTTAAATTTCAAATTAATGCCTATCCATATAGTTTTCTTTCTCCTTTCCTTTTTTATTTCAAATCGTATCATTTTTTTCTCCTTTATATATTCAGATTATATTAAGTCGCCTGTTTTACACCCTATAATCTCTCCTTACAAACAACATTTTCCGAATAAAGTTTATTATTTAATTAATCATTAACAAATTTATCCTAAAGTTGTCAATATTAACTAAATGGAATATATATATATATATATATATATTTTTTTGTTTTTTATAATTTTTCGTAAAATTTATTGACATTCTGATAGCAACATTTTTCGTTTATTTAAAATGAAAAAAAAAAAACAGAAAACAAAAAACAAAAATAAAATAAATAAATAAATAAAAACAAAGTATCCAATCAAACACGAAAACTCTTTAAAATTGTTCCACTTTTCGGATTATTCATTTTGAATAATAAATAAGTATAAAATTTAATTTAGAAAAAAATTAATTTTTTGATTAACTTCATCCACATTCTAAAACAATTCATTCAACTTTCAATAAATCATTTAGAGTCCAATTAAGCTAAATGAATTTTCAAAAATTTTAAATCTTTTTAATCCACCCTCTGAAAATATTCTAGGGATTTATTGACATACAAAATTAATTACACTAATTTTCGAACTATTTTTCAAGGATCTTCGCATTTTATAAGAATTTTTCAAAAATAAAATAAAATATACATATACATATATACAAAAATAAAAAATTATGTTAAGAATAACAAAATAAGATAAAAAAGAAAAAATAACAAAAAAAAAAAAAGAAAGTAAATAAGAAAATTAAAAACAAAGAGCAAAGAAGAAATATATATATATATAAATATATGTATATATATAATTTGATAAATAAACGTAATTTTTTCTGTTGTCAATATCTAATCGAAAAACTTTAAAAAGTACTAAATCTTCTCTTTCTTTTTATATAACTATGTATATATATTTTTCTCTTTTGATAAATATTCGCACAGGTGTCAATTTCTAGAAGCTCACGTACTCATCAAGATTTTATTTAATTTTTATTTTTATTATGTTTTTTTTTTTTGTTATAATTTGAAAAGCAATCCTTTTTTTAAATCAAAAAATTTTTACATGTAAATCTTTTGTCATTAAATGTGTGTTAAGACAAGGTGTTACAAATTGCATTTAGAAATTTATATATAAATATAATTCCACCCCTATATACTGTTCTTTAAATTAAAAAAACTACTAATGATTTTATATAGCTGAAATTAATTTTCTTTTAAGATTTTGTGAATAAAATTTAATCCTTCAATAGATTTGACCAAAATAAAAAGATTGATATTAATCGAATATTGCTATATTAAATAATATTATCTAATTTGTTTTTAAGATCCTATTAATTTTTAAATACGTCTTAGAATTTTAAACATAAAAATAAATTATTTAATACTTAATTAGAATTTATATTTAAAACCATTTTGTAAATGTATACACACACAGGTAAGCAAATAAATGAGCAAATAAATTGTCTATTAATGAGGTAATAAATATTAAAGTTTTATAGAATTTATTACCTATTACCTATAGAATCTATTACCTATAAAAAAGAGTTTGTTTGTTTTTAATTAAATTTAATGTATTATTTATTTAATTATAAATATATTGAATTACAAAAATTTATACTGAAAGACTTTCAAATTAAAAAACAAAAAATAAAATGGATGAAAATTGAATTAGACAGATGTAATTTTTTTTTTTTTTTTTTGTTAATTTTATAATAATAATTAACAAAACTATGAAATTTTAAACACCCTATAATATACATAATATTATAAGAAGAAAATTGTTTTTTCTTTTCTCTCACCTTTACAAATATTTTTTTAATTAAATTAAAAAAAAAACAAAACTCTTAAAAAACAAACAAATTTTCATTCCTCCGCTTGTTAAATTTTCGTTAATCAAACTTTTAATCTTGAAAAAGTTTTCCTTAACACTATATAACAGCTAATTTGAACTCGTCGAAATTTTGATAATGGTGTACCATTACAGAAAATAAAATTTAGAAAGTATATGAATATGACGTGAGAAACAGTGAAGGTGGAAGAGTAGATGTACGACGACGACGACGACAAAAAAACGACAAACAACAAAGATTGCGGTGATGGAAATGATGTTAGCGGCATTGGTGATGATGATTATATTATAGAAGGTATATAGTGATGGTAAAGTTTTTGTTTTTTTTTTTTTTAATATATATACAGAGTTTTATATTGAAAGTGATGGAGGTGAATGGTAAAAATAAAAATTAAAAATAATAAAAAAGAAAAATATAACATAAAATGAAACACAAATGAAACAAAACAAAAACAAAAAAAAAAAAAGAAACGTGAAAAACGATAGTATCAGGTTGTTTCGATGATGGTGTAAACATACGTATATATACTTAACAAATGAAGGAGCATTAAAGCGGAAATAAGTGGGTGATAGCTGGAAGTGCGATTAAAAAATTGTTGAAGAGAAAGCAAGAAAATAAAATAAAAAAGAAAAGTTTAAAAAAAACAAAAAAAAAAAAAAGGACATGAAAGCAAAACAATGTTTTCAACAAAAATTGTAACGAAGAGTTAAAAAGTTAAAAAACAACAATTTTTTTCGTTTTACATTTTGCTTACAAATATTTTTTGTTTTTTTTTTTTTTTTTTTAAACTAAAAGAAAATGGAAAATAAATGAGAAAAAAAAAGTGGGCAGAAAATAAAAATAAATCCGTGTGAAATGTAAATAAGTAAAGTAATAAAGTATCATTGGGAGAAAAACAAAAAAAAAAAAAAATTTTCCAGAAAAAATAATTTAAAGGTTTTTTCTTTTTTTTTTATTTATTTTCGTATTCGGTGGGTTCAAAAATTGAAATGAAAGCCATTCTTTTTCATCGTCAACACATTAATTTTTTTTTTTTTTTTGGTTTTTTGTTATTGCTGCTATTGATTTAAAAAGTAGCATAAAATCGAAAGTTCGTTTGAAAGTTTGTTATCGAGTAAACACAAATCAATTTTGATTCCCATTAAAATGAAAATAATTTAATTTTGTTTCTTTTAAGATTTTTTAAAATTTAAATAATTAGTAGAGTTGTAAATTGGCAAAAATGATTAAGCCTGGTTCAGTATTTAGTAGTTTAAAAGTGAACTACACGCATTAAAAATTACAAAATGCAAAAAAAAAAAAACAATATTAAGATGATGTGTGTCCACAAATATTACAATTCTTGTATTTCGTGGCTGAAAACGAATTTTTGTCGTTAACTAAATTAGGTAAGTAAGTACTTAATAAAATATGTATTAATCTTATTCGACTCTAAATGCTGTTCATTTAATATAATATAAAATTTAGATATTTAATATAAGATAAGATAAGATATTTTTTACTTTTGCGTGACATTTTATTAAGTAAGCTGTGTGGGATTGCAAAGCTTAATACTTAATTCTTAAAATGAAAAACATTTTTATTATTTAAAATAATTTTAAAAGTTTGAATATTTTAAATTAAAAATTATTCTGTTTTACTTTCTTCTATGGAAAAATGTCTACCTATATATACAATTTGAATTAAAAAATGACCTTTAAATAAATTTCTTTAAGTATTCTTGTTTTGTATTTCTATTTTAATTAAAATAACTATATATAAATATTTTTTTTTTAATTTGTATATTGTATTTAATTAAAAGGATATAAGTAACTGCTTCTTTTCCTTTTCAAATTAAAAATTTTAATTAATTTTTAATAATTTTAAACTACAACAACTTTGAATTAATTTCTAAAGTTTTCTCATTTTGTTTTTTGTTTTTTTTTTTTTTGAAAGTAATAAAGATGCTTAAAATCCCACACATCCTATATATAATAAAAAATTTCATAAGAAAATAAAACCAAAAAAATAAATGAAATATAATCCTATAATACATTAAAAATTTAAAATAGTACAAAAAGATAAAAAAAGGGATAAGTGTTATTATAAACAAAAATTTTATACTGATTCATTGTTTTTCCTAAATTATTTATTTTTTTTTTTTCTTTTCCTTTTAACTTATTCATCCTTTTACAAGTTGAAAATTATATGAATAATTCTAAAAGTAACAAAATCATAAGAAAAACTTCAAAAATTAGATATAAAATGATTTTAGAAAAATCTTAACTACCATATATTATATACTTATAGATGACTGAAGTATAATATTAAACCACAAATAATGTTAAAAAAATATGCCACTAAATAAATGTCATGATTCTATTTAATGTCTGTCAAGGCGTCCAAAATTCTATGATATGTATTTGGAAAGTTATGGCATCACTCAAAATGAAATGAAAAAAAAAAATGTTTAATATGATATCATATATGTCTGTTATATGAATAAATTAAAAGAGTGGTTCATATTTCATGTATACAATGTGTAAATACATTAAGTATATAAATATGATATTTTGTTATACTATATAATGTATAAAAAAGTAGGCTTTTGTATATAGATAGATATAAATATCTTAATATAGGACAGGGTAATTTAAATTTTTTTTTGTACTTTTATTCGTTTCATTTCTTTTAAAAGAAATAAAAAAAAAAAAAAAAGAAAGAAAAAGGTCGCTCTTCCTATTCAAAGTTTGACATTTTTAATTTTAGAAATTCTTGTATAAAATCGTAAAAATGTTTTTAATTAATTTTTTTACCATCTTATAATGTCTACGAAATATGATTTGAAAAGAAAAAAATTTTCTGTATATTTGCTTCTTTTTTTTATTTTATATTTTTTTTTTGTTAATAAACATTTTTAAAAAATATAAAAATTGTTTCTTTTCTTATACTTTTTGATTTTTACTTATATTTTATTCTTTTATTTTGTAAAGTTATGAGATGGAAGTTGACATGATTTTTGATCAACAAGATAAATAGCCAACTTTTATTTTTAATATTCTAACTTTTAAAAAAAGATTTTCAGAAAGAATACTTGAAAAATAAATGTTGGGATTTTTGCAACAGCTTTACAGGATAATACTTAACTGTTCTCTATATAATATTTTTTTTCTTTAATTTTTATTTTATTTTTTCATTTTTTTTTTTTTTTGTTTTTGTCTTTTGTCTCATACTTTTTCTCTTTTAAACTAGTTTTTTTTTTTTTTGTATTTCAGCTTTTCTTTATGTTATTTAAACATCATGTAAGTGTTACAAACATGAATTCTATTATTTCTTATTGTATTATCTAATGGGTCCTTGTCTTATAGTAACATTACACCAAAAAAAGAAAAAATAAAATAAAATAAAAAAAATAAAATGTAAAATAGAATAAAAATAGAAGACAAAAAAGATGAAGAAAAATATAAAGTTATGCAGCAATTTATCTTCAAAAAAAAGTACATATAATAATACAATATATATATATATATATATATACAACAAAAGGAAAGAATAAAATAAAATAGAGGAAGAAATAAAAACAGAAGAATATCATAAAAATTATAGAATAGAAAAGAAAAAAACAACAACAATAATAACAACAATAAAAAAGAGATAAATAGAAAAAGCAACATAACAAATAAAGAACACAATAAATTAAAACTTAAGTAAACATCCCTTACAATCCTTGTGTAATAATATTTCTAAACACACATAAATGATATGTGTTTGATCATGTGGGAAAAAATATACATATGCATTATGGATGGAGGCATACCACATATACACTTCGTGATACATGAATAAAGATGACATAAAATAATAATTATATGGTTTTATTTTATATTTTATTATCTTGTTATAATCTTGCAAATAATTTGGCATCGGCTACTATGACCATTATTTATTATGTTAAATGTTATATATTAATTTATAGAATACCTAATATTATTTATTTTATTGATATTATGTTTATTTTAAAGGGTTTGAAACCTGCATATATATGATATGATATTCATATTATGATTATTTTAAAGGGCTTGAACCTGCATATTCATAGTGAATATGTCATAATATAATTAACTACTAGGAGTGAAGCACCAGAATTAACTTTTTTTGTTTTTCAATGTATTTATTTATTATCTGTTTTGATACATTCATTACTTATTCTAAATAAAAATAAAGAATATTCCAATATTTTAACATTTTAATGTACATAATTACAATAGTAACTTAATACAAAAAAAAAAAAGCACCAGAATTAACATAAAAATCTTAAATCTTTATTTGAAAAAAAAAAATTGCATACTTTTCGGGTAATGTTAAAAAAGTGTCGTCGTATGGACTCAATACAAAACAAACAATAGGGTTAAATATAGGGTCAATAGGGTTAAATATTTAAAAAAAAAAAAAATTTAATGTTAAAAATTAAAAAAAAAAAAAAAAAAAATTAAGTTACTCTTACATACGTCAACAAAAAAAATTTTTATAAACCTAAAAATTTCCTGAAAGTTAAAAGCAATGTCAACAATTTATTTCTCGTTTTTCTTTTGACAAGCTTTAAGGCCTTTTTATATACATTTTCTTTTTGTTTATTTTATAAAAAAATTAACTTGTTTACTTATTTAAGACTACATTTTTTTTCTTTTTTATATGTTTCATAAAAAAGGGTTTCCGTTTATTTAAATTTCTTTAAATTTTTTTTTTCATCCTTTAAATAAAAAACTAAATCTTTACAATATTACGAAAACATAAATCAACAATTGATTTTCCATAATTTATTTTTAATAAAGCAACGTATCTGCAGTCAAATAAATTTATGGAAAATTTAAAATAAAATTCAAATAATCGTAAATATAACAAAATTCGTAATCAGATAAATCTTAAATCTGTTATTTAAAATAATTTGAAAATGTATAAGTAAATAATTAAAATTTTCCCTTTCCCTCAATTTAGGTTTTATATTTAGTTATAGATTTCAAATATTATCATAATTGTTTAACAAGTTTACAATATTTACCAAGAGATAATTTTAAATAATTAAATGATAGATAATGATTTTAAATGTCCAACAAATGCAAAACAAATTTTATTAGTTATTTGATCTTATACAGAAAAAAATGTTATAACAAAATTTCATTATACTTATGGGATTCTAAAAACTACTTTATATGAAGTAGTACTTGTGTATATGTTATATGTAATTAGTCCTTGTGTTTAACATACTTGTGAGTATGTTACGTAAATTCAAATATAGTCATTTGTCGCGAAATATACTGAAAAACCAGAGAAAGTACAAAAAAAAAAAAAAAAAACATGATCTTTAAAAAAACAAAAGTAAATAAATAAAAGAAAACATTAATAAAAAAAAACTTTAGTCATATTGCTGAAAAATTTTATGAAAAAGAAAGTACGTTAAATATCCTAATAAAGAGTTTTGGATATTTTATGCTGATATTCATCAAACCAACATTTTTTTTTCACTTTATACTGTTTTGATTCATGTGTCGTAGAGTGTAAAATTAAACATATATTTATAAGGTTTGTACTAGTTATATATTTTTTTTTACAAAATATTATTACATACATATTTTAATATAATAAAAATATAATATAATATAATAAACATATGTATGATTAAATAGAATAGAAGGAGCAAAAGACAAAAAAAAAAAGAAAAAAAAAAAGAAAAACAAATATACAAAAACAATAGAAAAGAGTACAATGACATGTGTATATTAAAATATCTTTTAATAACAATTTAGTCTATTTAGCCTCATCTATCTAGACAAGACAAATAGAAAATTTAGAATGAGTTGAAATTAATCTAATATATACTAGAGGCATTACAGAAATTCTTAGAAAATTGTTTTTTTTTTTTGTTTTGTTTTTGCTTTTCCATTTTTATATTTTTAGTATTTTTTTATTTAATTTTTATATTTGAATTTTTTTTTTTCTTTTTTATTGTTAAAAAATTTTATTGCGAGGATTCTAAGGATGCTATTGAATTTTTGTTTGTAGATCAAGGACGTACAAATATAAAATGAATTATCTAAAAAAATAAAAGAAAAAAAAACAAAATAAAAATTAAACAAACAAAAAAAAAAAAAAAAAAAGAGGAAAGGAGAAAGGAGAAAATAAAAAATGAATTAAAAAATATTTTAGTTGACTTGAGCAAATTGTGAAGTACCTGAGTACATGACAAACAAACGCTTAGTACAACATAAAAAAAAAATAAATAAAATAAACCAAAGCAACCTGTACAAATTAATTTATTTCACTTTTTTTTATATGTTAGAAAATAAAATAAAAAAAAAATAAGAAATGTAAATAAAAATCTAGATTTTAAATTGATCTGGATGAAAGGAGCTTTGTAGCTTTGTATTTTTTTTTTAGTAAATATTATATAGAAACAGGATTGATTTAAATTAGATTTCATTTTTTAAATAAAATGAAAAAAAAAAACAAGAAACTAAAAAAAATAACATAAATTTAGAGTTAGGTATTAAATATATAATATTTATGCAATACAACACAATAAATTCGATTTGTTTTATTTTATATTTGTGTTTTTTTGTTTTTTTGTTAATCCTTTGAGTTTAAATAGTATTTGAGAATATAAATTAGAAAATTTAAAACTCCTTTTTTTTTTTTTTTTTTTTTAATTTTTTTTTTTATTTATATGACAGAAACATACTTCAAATTAAAATATAAATTTAATAGTGTGCATGTGTGAAAAAAAAGATAGATAGATATGTGTTGATGGAAGTCTAAAAAAAAAAAAAAAAAAAGAAAAAAAAAAGTTAAAAAGTTTAGATTGGTAGGTAATATAAAATGTCGGTTGTGTCAATTTTAATTAATCCATTTCGTACGTTTTATTGTAGACAAATGAAAAAAAAAAGTTTTTTTTTTTTTTCCTCTTTTATCTTTGCATTAGTATTAAAGTATTTTTGTTTTGGTGTTTTATTTGTTTTTTGGTTTTTCTTTAAAGAGCATTTCAAATTTTAAATTATACCCTTGTCATACTGTTGTAATAATCACATCTTTTTAAATAGAAAATAATCCATCTGGGAGATGGAAAAATGTAATGTACATAGAGAAGAGAAGAGTGGAGACAGCAGATGAAAATATTTTAAAAATTGATTATTAATCAAAAACAGAATCTTTGTTTCTGCTATTATTTTATACCATTTTATAAACCATTAATGCTTGACATGTTCATTATAATGAGAATTAAATGGGATTTTAATGTAATATTATAAAGGGATGGATGGTTGGGTTTTTTTTTTTTTTTTTTTTTTTACGAGATAATTTAACATTTATGATTTAACTAAAATCGCTATATGTGTATGTTTTTAGTTTAAAATTTAAGTGACATCATAAAAGCGTAAAATGACATAAAAACAATGTCATTGTTTTTAATATTATTAATGTGACTTACGAATATTTTATAATATATTATTCATACATAATATTATATATATATTTTAATTCTTAAGTATTATAGAATAAATATATCACGGGATAAATTATAATTTTTTTTTTTTTAGTGCATATCCCTGCCATATAAAAGTAACAAGGAAATTACACAGGCTTTCTTTTTCAGGTGTGGCTGTACATGTCGTAAGGGGGAATCACTCTTACGACATGTGTGCTTTGGTGTTTGCAGCGATGTTACGACCCACACTGTTTACAGCGTATTTTATAAGCTCTTACCCACTAGGCCACTGAGGCCTCGTGATAAATTTTAATTTTTTTTTTTTTCAAATTTTGAAATGAAAACAGACAGTATACAAGTATATAAAATATATAAATTAAAATTGATTCATCAAATTTTCATGCAAAATATATAAATACATATAAAAAATACTTTATATATTTACTCAACATAATACCATTTATTAGAGAATTATATACGTACGCATATATATATATATATATATATATCAATTATAGACATTGCAATAGCAGTACAACAGTTTAACATAAGTATTAAAATACGATTCAATTTTACTGATTCATACTGAATGATGATGAGTTAAAATGAAATGAAATTGACACAACTACACATACATACATATATATAGGTATATATATATATATAATATTATTGTAATTGAATAGATTTCAAGTGTCATTTTCAATTTACAGTTAGTTTTTCAAGATGATATTCGGAGGAGATTTATAAAAAAAAAAAAAAAATATAACAAAAAATAAAAAGCTCTTCTTGAAAGGTAAAATTGTAATTTTTAAAATTGAGTTCCCCCCTGCTGTACAAACAAACAATTTTTTTTTTTTTACCTTTACTATTTTTATGGTTCTACCATATACATATATATTCAGTGCAAGTTCTTCAAAATCTAAATTTAATATTGCTAAAAGGTATGTAATTTTTGAAAATAAATTGAAAAAGAAAAAAAAAAAAAAATAGAGACAAAACAAAAAAAAAAAAAAAACAAAAACAAACTTTGAAATTTTGTCGTCATAAAGTTTCTGAGAAAGCTAAATAAAATAAATTTTTAAGGGAAAAAAAAACAAAAAATTCACTGAAAGTTCAACAAAAAAAGAAATGAAAAACAATTTTTAAATAATAAGTTCAATAAAACGTAAATTATTTTTCTTTTCAAAACTGCTGTAAAATACTTAACCATAAAAGTTGTTGTTTTTTTTTTTGGATTTTTCATTTTTTGTTTTTGTTTTTATGCCCAAAAGTTATATTTTGTTTTCAATTAGTAAACTTCAGGTGAAAGTAATTCTGAGACTAATTTTGAGTAAATTTTTTAACAGGCCCTTGTGAAACACTTCAAATTATTTTTCTTGTTTTTATGGTTTTTTTTTTTTTTTTTTTTTTTAGATTTTATATTTCAATTCATCAAGGCGGAAAAGACTAAATTGATACTATAGAACTCTTAAAAGTTTTAGAGAAAAGTTTCTTACCATTCATTTTTAGAAAACTTATATTAGGTATATAATACATATATAAATAAATATTTCACTTTCAATTCGAATTAGTTATTTTCTGTTTAGTTAAAACAATTTTGTTGTTGTTTTTTTTTTTCCTTTAAATAATTTATGGTTTATTTCATTTTGATTAGAACTTAAATTTGACCCATATCATGTCACGTACGAAAAAAAAAGAGATCAGATACACCTATCGTGTACTACAAAGTCAAAAACCAGTATTATTTATATTCAAATTTAAAATTTCATATAAAATTCATCTCCTTTTTTTTGTTTTTGAAAAGAAAAAAAAAAAAGGTTACGAAATAAAAATTTCATTTCACAGGATAGAAGTAAAGTTTACTCCTTTGTTCAAAAAGAAAAAAAAAAAAAAAACCAAAAACGAAAAAATTAAAATTTCTCTGTTTGTTTTCAACCTTTTTTAAAGGATTTTATTATTATTACTTATATATACATATATATTTTTACCTGTTTTTATTTTATTTTTTCTTTTTTGTTTGTTTTTTTAAATTTTTTTTTAACAAAATCATATTTACTGACCCTTTTTTTTTTTATTATAATTTTATTTATTCTGGTGTTGTATTACAGATTAAAATTTAAATAAATGATGCGTGGATTGTTAATATACTAAAATATTTTAGACAAATGACTAATTGAAATATTTTATATATTTATACATGTATATGCAAAACATAAAAAAAAAAGAAAATAACAAAAAAAGTAAAGGGAAACAAAAACCAAAAAAATAATGAAATATATAAAGTCCTATATAGTATTGTTTAGTAAACGAGAAGAAATATAAATGAATAATTAATAAAGATATCCTTCTATATATGATATCCTTGTTAGCAAAATAATTCTAATAAAAAATACGACCTATTCACAACCTATTAAATATTATTCCGTTTTATTGTAAATGCGAATAGCAAAAGAAATATAATAATAAAATAATAATAATATGAAGGTAAGAAATAGCTTACCTTAAATTTTGTATATCTTGTTAATATAATATTATATATATATACATATATATAAATATTTTTTTGTTTATTTGTTAAATTATAATATGTATATATACATATTTATTTATATTTATATACAAATAAAGTATGTGTGAATGCATAAGCATAAATGTGTAAATAGGTGAATATATTATCTATATAAATATATTTTATATGTATACCATATACCTATATATATATATATATATTTGACATGTGTTTATTGATATAAATGTTCATTATTTCGATTCCTTCATGAAAATGCTTAGCTGACAAAATGAGAAATGATTTTATGTTCTTTTTTTGTTTCGTTTTTCTGTTTCTTTTTTTTTTTTTGTATTTCTTATTCTTATTTCTTATTTTTTTTTTTCTTTCCTCTTCTTTTAACACAACAAGATTTCTTTACTTATGTTCTTTCTTTTTCCATATATATATATATAGAATTGATACAAGTAATGTAAAAAAAAATAAAATAAAATATAATAAAAATAAATAAATTCTTTTCCTTCAGAATGTGGCTTTTTTTTTCAACTTAATAGGCAAAAAGTAAGAAAAGCAAGAAATAAATAAGCAAAAAAAAAAAAAAAAAAGTGGAAACGAAAAATAATAAAAAAAAAAAAAACAGGTAAAGTGATTATTAAAATAACAATAAAGAGCTGACAAAAGTGAAAAATCGTTTTTAAGTATGTGTTCTCTCTTCTTAAAAAGGCACATTATACACTCAGATCACAAAATTTTCAAGTGTTTATTATATTGTACATTTTTATATTATGCATATATGTATATACGTATGTATAATTAATGAGGAAAAACTGAAAAAAAAAAACAAAATATGAAAATGTCCTATTCATTTTCGATTCTTAAAGTTTAACAATGTCATACATTAATATATATATATATTATATATATATATATACGACAATACTTACAACACATAATTCCTATACGTATATCAAACATATATTACATGCTGCCTACAATTTCGATGACGATGATATAAAAAAAAAAATAAATAAAAACAAAAAAAAAAAAAAAACGACCGGTAAAAATTAGTTTAATATTTAGAACGTGAAAAAAAAAATTTCCATTCAAAATGAATAAAGGAAAGGAAAGAAGCAAAAAGAAAAACTTTTTAAAGACTGAATGTAAATATCAAAAGAAACAACAAAAAAGAAATAAAAAAAAAAAAAAACTTTTAAATGATTCTTTAATAACTTTGATTCTGAAATAAGTAAAGAACAGAACTTAGTAAACTGAATTCAACCATAAAGTACTTAAAAAATACATAATTGAAAATTCAGTTACTTTTAGTTTTTGTAACAGATTTTTTTTTTTTGTTACAATTTTTTTTTGTTTTTCGTAACAGATGTATCTGTAAGTAATGTAATTTACTCAGTTGTATACGCTTAATATTTTTTCAATTGCAAAAAAAAAAAAAAAAAAAAAAACCATTGTTAAATTCACTGATGATACAATTGTAATGGCAGTACTTAGCTATAACTATAATAATGAGTCAACCAAAAAATTACAAATTGCGGTTCATAAAATTCTAAAGGAGGTTAAAACTTAATTACATTAAGCCATTCATTAATCGTTTGTAATTATTGTGTGCAAGATTATGAAGCACAAATATAATTTTTATACGTCATCTATATTATCTTCTACAAGAACGATATAAACCATTATGATATAAGTAATTAAATTTTCTAATATTGTATTTTGATTTGACTGATGTTTTATCAGAAGTTTTTTTTTTGATTCCAACTTAAACACTACAGAATTAGTCAGATTACTTTAAGTACCTACACATACATTATACTTTATGCAAATATTATCAAATATTTTAACACAAAATAATAAGCAGCATTAAAAGAAAATCATGTTCCTTTCTATAATTGAGTAAAAAAATTTATAAGGTGTAATCCGCAGTGTTGGCACAATATATACGTTATGTCCAATTTTTGTGATATAAGTACTAAAAAGAGCCACTATCGGATATTAGTTGCAGTCGATTTAAAAAAAAAAAATTCATAAATATTAACTACATAATATAATCTTTGTACAGGACAAAAAAAGGATTGACGAAACAGCTTACAAATTATGTTAATGTCGAAGCACTATACAATTTTTTGTTAATATAAGTAATATAGACATAAAAAGAAAAAGACTAAAATTGTTTAAACTGAAAATTACATTATTGTACCGTTACATTTTATCTTGAAATAATCTAAAAAATATGAAGAATAAAATTGATCATTAGTTATTATGTAAAGGAATCTAAAAATTAATATAGTAATAAAACTAATAAAAAAAAAATGTGTAAGTATTTAAGTATTGAATATACTATTTAAATTGGCAAAAATCATTTCTCTTTTATCGAAAAATAAAAATATATGATTTGGAAGATAATTTCTTCTACAAGTAAAACTTTTCTTTTTTTCAAATTCTAATTCCAACAAATTGCTATTTCTTTTTTGTTTTTTTTTTATTTTATTTAAATCAGATATAATTATTTGTTATAATAAATACACATATAATACATACATATACATATACATTAACATAAATTCATTTCCATTTATCATATACATATATATTCAAATTAAATTTTTTTTTTTTTTAATTTCACGTTCCATTAATAAGCTCTTGCTTGTGTAATGGGTTTCTAATTGACTTTTCTCTTTACGTTTCCATTTCCTCGTTATATATGACTATACATATATAATTTTGTAATACAGAAAAATCAAAAACCCAAAAAAAAAAAAAAATAACTAAATAAAATTTAACAACCTATACGTAACCATCAATGTTTATTAGTGTGATTTTTTTTAATTCCTTAAGATTTCATACTACACTAGTAAAAATTAGTAACCATTACTGATCTTTAACTAAATTACTAAAAACATACCATATTAAAGACTTTTTAATCAAAAACAAGAAGTGAAAAATATAATAAAAAAAAATCATAATAATAATAATCATAAGTATATTACATATAAATAAAAAAAAAAAAACAAAAACTATAACATAAAATTAACACAAAAAAAAAACAAAATACACTGTTTTATAAAAGAGAAATTGATGTGATTTGGACGAAAAAAAAAAAAAAAAACAAAATAAGTAAATGAACACAAAAAAAAAAAAAATTAACAGTAAGTTTACGTGTCGTGATGACAGAATAATAGTTTTAACACGCCAAATTCTATACACACATATAAAAAATATTAATTTACTTCAAGTTATGACGTTAAAATTGCCCAACTCATTTGGCAATCCTTAAAAATAAATTTCTTCCGGATAGCAATCAATCTAATGTTTTTCAAAACATTAAAAAATAAATATATATACATATATACATAATTATATTTAAATATATCCTGAATATAAAAAGAAAAAGGAAGTAGAAAAAAATAAGAAAAAAAAAAACAAAAAAAAAAAGCAAAAAAAATGTATTTAGAGTAAAATTATTAAAATCTAACAAGTTTACGCTGTCGTATTTTCGTGTCAGAAACAAAAAAGCGCACAATAAAAAAAAAATAACCAGAAAAAAAAAAAATAACCAGAAAAAAAAAAAACAATCAGAAAAAAAAAAAAAAATATGAAAAGAAATACAAAATATGAATATAATTTCCAAAAAATATAAAAAAGAAAAAAAAAAACAAAATAAAAAAATAAATGATACATTTATGACTTATGAAACTTCTCCCAATTTTCTATTCATTTCTTTCTTTTACATTTGATATATTTTCAAATTCTTGACATCTTGTTTTCTAGTCCATATTTTTGATATTTTATTTTATTTTTTGGTTTTTTTTTTTTTTTTTTGCGGTGTTGGTGGATAATTATGGAAGAAAACTGAGAAAGGCACATAAAAAGGCAAATAATAAGTACACCTTTTTGAATTTTTTTTTTTTTTTTTTTTTATCATAAAAAGGATAATATATAATTATATTAATTACAGAGCACAAATATACAATATATAATTAATATAAAAAGGTTGGAAAAGCTTCTTAAATTCCAGGTAATTGTGTATTTGAATATAAAGGTGAAAATGAATGAAATGAACTGAAGTGGGCGAAAAATTGAAGAAAAAAAAAATTAATAATATAATTTATAAAATAAAAATCAAAGAATTTTTCATAAAAAAAAAAATATGATAATTTTCCTTTTAGAAATTTTTTCTGTTTTTTCTTTTTATTTTTTATACATAGGTATAATATAATTTTATTTAAATATTTAATATTGTGTCTTTAATCCTATTAAAGAAATTAGCTTGTACATAATACTGATTTTCTTAAATTTATTTACGCAAATTGTATTATACTTTATGATATTAAAGTTCGTATTCAATTGTATATACATAGTTATACTTATGCCATTTTTACAAAATTTGGTTTTTCCATGATTTTTGAATAAACAAAAAAAATATTTCTGTTATACATACTTATATTTATAAAAGATAGATTTATCTATGATTTGATAAAATATAAAGTATGTTTTTACCTTTTTTTTTTATAGTTTTTTTAAGCTATGTACATATATATATTAGGCTGGTATACTCAAAAATTTGAATCACGTCCATCATATATTCTCCAAATTATATATCTAAAGCATATGGTGAACTTTCTTTTCAAAAAATATATTATTTTTGGCTAGATTTCGACAAAATTTAATTTACCAATATAGTAGTCAAGCAGAATTTAATCAATAAAATATCTTAAAAGAGCTGCATTCAAAAATATTTAACTCTTCATTAATAATTTTAATTTATTAATTTAAAACTATTTTTATACTTCCACTTCAAGTTAAAACAGAAGTCAGAACACTTTTTTTTTTTTTTGGAAATTAGTTTTTCAAAAATTTTTTATTTACTTATAATTAACGTAAAAGGGGCCTCGGTGGCCTAGTGGGTAAGAACGTATAAAAATACGCTGTAAACACTGAGAGAGTGTGGGTTCGAATCCCACACACGTCGTAAGAGTTATTCCCCCTTACGACATTTACAGCCACGCCTGAACAGGAAAGGCTGTGTAATTTACTGTCCACATTTATGTGGCAGAGAAATGCATTAAAAAAAAACAAAATAAATTTAATTCATTGGTTATTAACAAAAAACATTTCATACTTTACGAAACTAAAAATAATTAAGTTTAAATACATAAATAATATATAAAGTAACGAAAATTAAAATAAGGATTTAAATTAATCTAAGTTAATTCTGGGATGTTATTATTACTCCATTTATTAAGTGAAATTTTATTATAAAAGGATATTTTTTAATAAAATATTTAAAAACGTTGAAATATTATTTGCAGGCGCACCAGCGAAAAAAATTTAAACAAACTTCTACAACAGATTTGGCATTTTAAATTAAAATTTTTTTTTTTTTACAGTTTTGAGCTCTTTTTCTTCAGACTAAAAACAAATTGTTATAACAAATTAAAGAACATGCCATTAATTGCTGAACTTACCTATACCACCCTAAATATTAAAAAAAAAACAAAATTTGAGAAAAATGAGAAAATAAAAAATTATTATGTAAAAATATAATAAAAAAAAAAAAAACAAAACGGGGAAAAATTTATATTTTCTTATTATTGTTATTTAAGCCGAAAATAATACGAATTGTAATATTTTGAAAAAAAATTTCGGTATACGGAAATGCCTGTTTAAATATACAAGGCAGATAAGATAATTAAGATGTATTTTTATTTGAATTTTTTATTTTAAGATTATGCTAAAATTATATTATTATTATTATTATTTTTGGCTGTTATTCATTTTTTTTTTTTTAAAGTAAAATAAAAACTTAAATTAAACAAAGGAGAATATAAAACCAAAATTGCGCACATTTTCCAAAAGACAATAAAAACAGTTTAAAATTGTGATTTACACCAAAAATTTGTAAATTTGCTTAGAATTTTACATTTAAGAAAAGTTAAAAATTAAGAGATACTTTTCTGAAATAATTTACTTATAATAATCATGAAAGATCTTTTTCTTATGAAAATTTTAAAGTTCTATCTAAAAGTGTTGCGATGAAAAGATGGAAGTAAAACCTTGCAATATTTTGTTTTCACATGATGGTAAAATTAATTACAAAAAATTTTGTAAATAAATCTGTAGCTTTGGACTGTAGCTCTTTTGCTCTGTTATAAATGGTGTGAATTTTTGTAAAACTATAAACAAATTTTTGAAATTTTTTTTGAAATAAGTACGTGCTAAAAAAACATAAGAAAAATTTATATTCTAATATAAAATTAATAAGAGAAGTTGAAAATGATTTGGAGAATTTTCGTAAATACTATGGGAGAAAATGATAGGCACTGAAGAAGATTACTGAGAGAAAAGTTTTACATATCCTATGCCGATCTCAATAAGGAGACCCAAGTTGATATTCTAGAAAAAGTAAAAGCGTTTTTTTTTCTGTTTTTTTTTTTGACATGATTCAACTACTTACCATTCGTCATTAAATTTAAATTAAGATATATTACTTAGTTAATTAAGTAATCTATCAATTTATATATCAATAGAACATATAAATAACAAACATAAGTATAACAAAACAAACCTCACAGATACTTATCCAAATATACCTACTATAATGTAAACAAAACTAATATTAAAATATCCTTATAAAACCAACAATTTGCATTATATGTATGGGTACTTACTTATAATAAACCTAATTAATAAAATTATATATTTGCAAAAATTCTACATGTGATGTGGCGTAGTACTGTCTCCCGTATAGTAAGTAATCTTGGACGAATTAATTGAGATCAAATCTATCACTAATAAAAATAAGAAGAGTTATATTTCATACTAACTTTTTCATATTCCCATACTAACCTTACATCACCTTACATTACTTTTTACATAACCTTACATCATTCTTATCTCAAAGTAAATGGAAAAACGGCAACTTTAAATAAATCTTATTAATTTTACAATTGATGACTTAACTCTGGAAATATTGAATAAGTTCAAATACTTGGAAGGTTTATAAAAAAAAAAAAAATTAATGAAAATAAAAAAAATTAGAAAGAACGAAATTCTTTGATGGAAGATAACTAAATAATCAAACAGATCTGAGTATATAGATATTACTCACTATATTATGATCGGGGTTCAGAATTCTATCACAAAAAAAAATACACAAATTCAAAAAAACGTTGAAACATTTTCGTCATCCTCAATAGAATTGCCAAACAATACAGATCATATTCATGACAAAATTTCGTTTCTTGTAAACTTTCAAATTATTTTTCATATATTTATTTACTTATATATATATGGTTTTGTTTTTATAAGCCCAGCTTTTCATAAGTATGAAACATGTGAAAACGGTCCTTTATAATATATTTTTTTTCCAATTAAAATAAATGGAAATTATTTCGCTTATAAGCAATTTATTTTAAGATAAAACTCGCTTCTGGGCAGAAATATAATAAAAAGTATTTTATTATATATTATATATTATAAAGTGCATTTTACTAATTCTTGATTAATGGATAATTTGTAAATAAAATATGAAGTAAAATACAAAACAAAAAAATTTATTTATCTTTTCTTCAACCTCTTGTATGTCACCAAACAAAAATAAAAATTTTTAATAGCGTAATCGTCCTTAATCCCTTCAACTTTATAAAAAATTTGTAGTTTCTCTAATTTTTACAGTAGATACCAACTCATTTTCTGCAAACATTTTTTTTCATTCACTACTTATGCTTTGTATAAAAATTCACCATCTTATTGTCAGTTGTTTCGAAATAATTCCATTGAATTTAAGTTTTTATGGGGGAAAAAAAAAAAAACAATAAGTAAAGGAATATAAAACTTTCTTTAAAATTAAAAAAACAAACAAATAAAAGACAAAAGTAAACTTGAGATTATTTATTTAAAAAAAAAAAAAAAACTCATTTAGTTTAAGATTGCAAAAATGATTTTTGAATGAAAATATTTAAATATTAAAAATCTTGTTAAAAAAAATAAATGTAAAAAGAATTACAGATGAATTTAAAAATCAGTGCCTTTCATTAACGTTCACACGATATACTAAGTTTTTCCATTGTATTCTTAATTTTAGAGGGCAGTTTTTGATGTTTTCACTTATTTAAGTATAATTAAGTATATACAATTCTAAATGTAAATTATTTGATACTCTTAATGTACATAAGTACTATTTTAATATTAAAAATATCTACAATGAAAATTTTCCCTTCCCTTAATACTAAATTTTTTTTTGTAAGTTTATTCCTCTGTCACATACTTAAATGTGACAATAAAATTATATAGCCTTTCCTTTTTTAGATTTGGCTTTAAATGTCGTAAGGCGAAATTATTGTTACGACGTGTGTGGGATTTAAAACCATACATTTCCTCGGTTTTTACATTATATTTCATACCCTTTTAACCTCTGGGGGTCCACTTAATGGTTAACTGCATACATATATATATACATATATAAAATTACTATAGTTAACGTAATTATAGGAGTAGATTGGGCGAACGTAAATATTTATTTTTAATCAATAATTTTTTTTTTTTATTTTAAGCGTAGGTAGTATTTTATTTATAAAAATTAAAAAAATATATGTAAACTTAATCAAAAAAAAAAAAAAAAACAAACTAGTGTTCAACAAAATTAAAATTATCTTTGAGAAAAATTTCATTTTTTGAATTTTTTATGCTCTAGTATAAGTATAAGTATATATAGTATAAGTATAAGTATATATACACTTCAACTGTTAGTTAATGTTTTGTTTTAGTACTCACTAACTGATTCAACAACTCAACTGATTAAACACATTCAACTGATTAAACATTTTTTTATTTCGGGTTTATATATTTTAAAATTGGTTTATTACTTTTTCTATAGTTAATAGTTAGTTCTTTAAACAAATTACTCAAACCAAATGGTTTAATCCGTTGATGGATATGAACATAATATTAAATCTAATTTGAGTTTTAAAAAACGAAATTTCCTTATTTTAAAAAGACTTGGCATCAGACTAATATGCATCAATATATATATATATGCATAATCAAAATGATACGAAGGCATTAAAAAAACAAACTTTTAATAAGTAATCCAAAAATAAAATTCATGTTTTATAACTTTATAAGCATAAATAACTAAATTTTGTTCAAATCCGTTTAATATATATATACACTTTGTTAAACAGATTTAAGTGTACATAGGATATAACTATGTATCTATATATATACTTATATATTCCGAAATCTAAATTAATATGAATTTTTATATGATCATTGATATTTCATTTATTTATTTATTTATTTTTTTTTAATTCATCAATTATTCTTCAATTGGACAGAAAAAATAAAAAATTTTTTTTTTTTTTTTACAATAACAGGTCGTGATAAGATGTGATGTGATATGTACAACTTAAATTGAATCAACTTATAAGTTCAAGATTGTTTACTTGAAATACATATATATATATATATAATTTAGAATGACAGTTTAGTTTTTTTTTATTTTTTTTTTTTTTTTATTTAAGAAGAGTTATACTCGATATATTTTTAAGTACATCATTTGTCAACTGTCAGTATAAATAAAATAAAATATAAACATTGGAAAAACAGGGAGAAAAGAAAATAAATGAAAAACAAATAAGTATAAAACAAATGAATAAAAATTGAAGGACGAAATAAAAAAAGGAAAAAAAAAAACCAAACAAACAAAAATCTAAAATGTATAAAATAAAAATCTCATTAAATCAAAAATACAAAATACATAAGTATAATAAGGAAATGAATGATACTATGTGCCATTTCTTGAGAATGTAATCATTGTGAATTAAATCTTTCTTGATATAATTATCCTTAATTCTAATTTAATATTCCAACTTGAATTGGAATACAACATTATATGCATATATAAATATATGTAAATATATATACGAATAAAAATATATAATACATAAATACATAACTAAATATATATATACATACATAAAATATAATATAAATGTATTCTCCTACAATTTACTAATTTGATTTTAGAATAAACCACATTTTTATTATATATATATATATATACTCTTAAACGACCTGCAAAAATTGAATAACCATAATCTTTATTAAAGTTGAAATTTTTAACAAAATTAAGGATTTCAACTAAGTTTTAAAATTCTGTTAGAAAAGGAAAAAAATGTTTTTTTTTTTTTTTTACATTTAACTACTTAGTTCTCATAAAATATTTTTAATTATTTAATTTCTTATTTTATTAACAAATTTATTTTGAAATTATAGAAAAAATATTTTAATCCATAAAACGAAATGAATTAATTCCAGAAAATATAGAAATTAATAACTGGAAATGCTTCAGGCAATAGAATTTTTGAAACAAAGCCGAGGAAATGAAGACACTTTGGAAAGGATCAAATCAGATGAAAGACACCTACTAATTATAGCTATGAATCTTTTGTAATAGAGATGATCCGTTTTAAAAATTTCTTTATAGTTAGGATATTTTACACCTTACAAAAATTCATATATAACTACATACTTATATATACTAACATGTACAGACAGGGAACAAAATGAAAAAAAAAAATTTTTTCTAAATAAGTATAAAAACCCTATAAAATTTAATATACTTACTTAATGGAAAATAAAAAAAAAACTTAAATTTGAAAAAGTATACTCCAAGAAAAATGTATGTACGTATACAGAAATTATTTATTTATATAAGGTAAATGTGGGTATTTTTGACAGTTTAAATTTTTTTTTTACTTTGGAAAAGAGTAAAAAAAAAACAATAGTTAGTACTTACAAGATAAATAAGTAAGTAACTGAAAATGCTTTCATCAATTTATGATATAATTATAATTAAGAATAAGTATTAAAAAAATTACAATTAATAAAATTTATTCTAAAATTCTGTTTGGAAGGTATTTGTGACACAATTGTTTCTAATTGTGACAGCTCTAGGCTGATAATTGTGATCGAATAATAAATTTGTGCACTTTTATTACTTAAAAAAAGACATTTTGATAAAAAAGATTTTATTTTAGTTAAGTATAAAAATATCTTTATTTCGTAGGAAAATATATCTATTTTAAAATTTACTGAATTAAAAAAAAAAAGTCATATTTCATTTGCAAAAAATAAAAAAAAATTTTAAAATTAACAAAAACATAAAAAACTCACAAAATATCCAAATTTAATTCTTAGAAGCTACTTACGAATTAAAAAAAGAAAACAAAAATAATTAAATGGTCATATTTCATTTACAAAAAAAACAAAAAAAATCATCCTTAATAGAAAGAAAAACATAAAAAAATATTTACCACAAATATTTAGATGTGATCCTTAAAACATACGATGGATACGAAACATGAGATTGTATTTGTAACTTAAGTGTTTGTAATTCGGACATTGTTAAAAGTTACAGCATTCACCTATTTTTTAAATATCAATATGTCTGTCGCAAATCGCAATACTAATTATTATTCTCTGTATAATTTAAAATAGTTTTATTTAATTATTTTGAATTAACAGAAACATTTATTTAAATACTAAATATATAAAGCGGAGATACGTTGTACCTATTACGGACAGTATATGAGTATAATTTTAATCGTATTATTTTAATATATTTCAAGGTTTATATATATGCAAAAAAAAGTGAAACAAATACATTTTTAAATTCTAATATCTTTCTTAGTTTTAAAATGCAAACAAAAGATAAAAAAATTAAAATGCATTTAGCAAAATAAAGTGTTTTCCAATTTGAGTGATATGATTTCTAAGTTACGTTTCGGCCATTTGTAGTATGTCATGATCTGTCATTTTTTTTTTCATTGTGTTCAGTAATGTTTACAATTTCATCATGGAGAGATATACGCAAGAACAACGTTTACAAATTATTCAATTTTATTATCAAAATAATCGTGCCACAAACAAAACTGTCGATTCTGGTGCGAAGAAAATCTATACAAATTATTCATCAACAACCATTACATTCACCTAAATTGACAGTTTGGTGTGGTTTTTGTGTGGTGCAATCATCGGTCTGTACTTCTTTCGAAATCAAGCTGGTAACGCCGTTACTGTCAATAGAGAGCGGTATAGATCGATGATAACCAACTTTTTATGACCGAAATTGGAAGAAGTTGATCTTGAAAAAATCTGGTTCCAACAAGACGGGGCTACGTGCCACACAGCACGTGTAACAACCGAATTATTGCGAGAAAAGTTTGAAAATTCGATTATTTCAAGAAATTGTGACATTGAATGGCCTCCAAGAAGTTGTGATTTAACACCATTAGACTATTTCTTATGGGGTTATTTGAAGTCATTGGTATTTAGCAGACTCTCTTCAAGCTTTAGAAGTCAATATTGAATGTGCTATTCATGACATACGACTTGATTTAGTGGAAAAAGTGCTCGAAAATTGGGTTCATCGAATTTGTTCCTGAAAAAGAAGTTGTGGAGGCCATTTGAATGACGTTTTATTCAGAACTTAATTGTATCGATTGTACTTGACATTAAAACATTTGAATTTCCTTAACAATCAGTGTGTTTTTTTTTTGAAAAGAAATCATATCACTCAAATTGGAAAACCCTATATTAAAAAAAAGGGGAGCATTATTGAACTGTAATTCGGACATACGATCACAAATCCTAACTTAGAAGAAATTATTATGCCTGTATTTGTGACAGTTTTTATTTTTATGATTTTTAAAAAATTCTTTATCTTTATTAATTTAAAACACACATTATTATTAAAACATAAATTATAAACTTTTATTTTAAAATTATATACAAATTGTTATATATAATGTTATTTACGGGTTTTGAAAAAGAAAACTAATTGTACTCAAGTTCTCACCTCAAATACTTAAAAAATATGAAAACTGATAGAATTGACGGAAGTGCACTACAAATATTTTAATTTAACCGTCAAGAATGTCATTAACTTTTAAAAAAAGAACAAACATAATTATGAGACAACAGGCGCATGTTTTAGTAGTAAAATTTTAAATTTAAAAAAAGAATCGTACTAGTTCTGCTTATATAAAGTCAAATGATCACAAATACCCACTATGTCACAATTACCCACATTTACCATACTTACCATAATTTAATTATGTACATATTTCTTTTTTAACAGCAAATACATATTAAATATAAATAAAACAATTTTATTTAAAACCTTCGGTTGCTATAATTATTATGAAATTGTTAAATTATATATCTAATTACTTTTACTTACTTATATACAACATAATTAAATTTGGTAATAAAGAAAGTAATGAAATTTCATTTTTATTTACTTATTTATTTAATTTAACATTATCTATATATAACACGTTCATATGGAATTAAAAAATATTTAAGAAAAATCTCGGCTGCTTATAAGTTAATGACTGCTTATGTGACATTATTTATTTTAACGAATTAAATAATTTACCCAGCTGTCAGACAAGATAGTATTGTACTGCGAGTGTGTAATACGAAATGTCAAATTATTATCTGTGTTACATACATACATAGGTGGCATTTTTAATGTCAAAACATTTAATTTATGTCAATTTTAAAAAATATACTTAATTTTTATTTAATTTATTTTCAATTTTTTTTATTTTCATTTAAAAAAAAACAATAAAGAACATAATTATATGTCAGAAAATAACTTATGACATGAATATTGAAGATTACTTTTTTTTTTATTTTTCGACATTTTGATAAGTACATATATTATTTGAAATGACAAATAAAAAGTGAAAATTATTAGCTAGGAAGCTAATAAAGAAGATAGTTGTAAAAAAATACATAATTGTATTATCGAAAATGTTCATGTACCTATTTGTGCAATATTTTGCGATAGTACTATCTCGTTTGGCTGTATAGAGTAAGTAACTGCATTAATTATATATTAGTATTATACGTATAATGGGGCAGAAGTGAAGATATTTCTATTAAAAAAATTAATTAAGTACCTGAGTTATTTTTTCAGTAATTTTCTTTACTAACAACTTAAGGAACTAAAATATATTAGATAAGATAACTTGTCACTTGTACAACATTAGAACACCATTACACCTCAATTATTAAATATTTCAAATACAAATTCAAATTAAATTAAATATTTTAAAATATTTTCACTTTAAAATTCTGAAATAAATATAAAAATATCATTCCTATAATTTTGATTACAACTGTATTGGTACTTGTATACAATTATATACAATATGTACACATTAATTTTGTATAATTTAATTTGATAGATTGTATTTTTTTTATTTTCTTACTTAAAATTCAAAAAAAAAAAAAAAAAAAAAATTTTCGTATTTCTTTTTCTAAAATTTTAACCTTCGAATAAGATTTTGTAATTTTTTTAAATTTGTAAGAATCCTATTCATATTGTATATGTATAGGTAAAATTTATAATATATGGGCTTAATTTGGTCCTTCAAAATTTAATTATGTCATTTTAAGTGTAAACTATACATCTTAATGTTATATTATATAACTACGTTTTTATAAAATGGAAATCTCTCTTGGAATTGAAAAAAAAAAAAAAAAGGATTCATGTAAGTATGTATGTATGTAGATAGATACCTATACTTAGTTAAAAGATTTATTTTAAATAAAGGGGCTATAAAAATAAAATTGATTTAGTTTTTTTTTTTCTATTTGATATTATCTATATTTGTTATTCTATATATATATGTAATATGTATGTACTTCTTATATTATGTGCGGTTTCTTCCATTTTAATTATGATTTGTATTACTTATGTACTATTTCAAAAACAGATACTTGAGGGCAAAAAACATAATTTACGTCATACTTTTATTTAACTTGATTAGATATTTTTGTTCCTTTTTGAAAAAAAAACACATTATGTATACTTATATATGCAAAAAAAAAGTGAAACAAATACATTTTTAAATTCTAATATCTTTCTTAGTTTTAAAATGCAAACAAAAGATAAAAAAATTAAAATGCATTTAGACAAATAAAGGGTTTTCCATGATCTGTTATGTCATATGATGGGTTATGTCATGATCTGTAATTTTTTTTTTCATTGTATTCAGTAATGTTTACAATTTCATCATGGAGAAATATACGCAAGAACAACGTTTACAAATTATTCAATTTTATTATCAAAATAATCATTCTCCGATTGCAACTTTTCGTGCGCTTTTTTTTTTGTGCCACAAACAAAACTGTCGATTCTGGTGGGAAGAAAACCCACAAATTATTCATGAACAACCATTATATTCACCTAAATTGACAGTTTGGTGTGGTTTTTGGTTTGGTGGAATCATCGGTCTGTACTTCTTTCGAAATGAAGCTGATAACACCGTTACTGTCAATATAGAGCGGTATAGATCGATGATAACCAACTTTTTATGACCGAAATTGGAAGAAATTGATCTTGACAAAATCTGGTTTTAACAAGATGGGGTTACGTGCGACACAGCACGTGCAACAACCGAATTATTGCGAGAAAAGTTTGGAAATTTTTAATATATGGGCTTAATTTGGTCCTTCAAAATTTAATTATGTCATTTTAAGTGTAAACTATACATCTTAATGTTATATTTTATAACTACATTTATATAAAATGGAAATCTCTCTTGGAATTGAAAAAAAAAAAAAAAAAAGGATTCATATAAGTATGTATGTATGTAGATAGATACCTATACTTAGTTAAAAGATTTATTTTAAATAAAGGGGTTATAAAAAATAAAATTGATTTAGTTTTTTTTTTTTTCTATTTGTAATATGTAATGTACTTCTTATATTATGTGCGGTTTCTTCCATTTTAATTATGATTTGTATTATGTACTATTTCAAAAACAGATACTTGAGGGCAAAAAACATAATTTACGTCATACTTTTATTTAACTTGATTAGACATTTTTGTTTCTTTTTGAAAAAAAAAAAACACATTATGTATATATACATATATAAAATGTAGCAATGACTATAATATATTTTAATTATATCTTTAAATTACTTTCAGCATAAATACAACAGATTAAAAATATAAATGAATAGGTACTTTTTTTTTGTAATTAAATGTAGTGTACTTGTCTGTGAATAAGTAGAAGATAATTTTATTATAAATAAAATCTAATTATAAATACAAATAAAAACATTTTCTACTTAATTTGCATCATTTGAATTTTTCTTCTTCTCTTTAAAAAATTTTTATTTCAGAGAGTTGTCAAGTTTTTTTTTTTTTCATTTTTTCATTTTTCATTTTTCATTTTTTATTCTATTTTTGTTTTTTTTTTTTTTCAGAAATTATACTGTAATTTTCAATTGGTTAATTTAATTTTAAAAATCATCAAGTGTAATTCAGAAAAAAACAGAAAAAAAGTTAACTTTTTCAACTCTTACATACAATGTTTCTATATATATATATATATGTATATATCTTTTGAGAAGAAACTCAGTTACAATTGCCAACTAAAACGAAAAAAAAAAAAAAAAAAAAAAAAATGAAAAATCAAAAAAAGAAAACCATAATTAAAAGCATGATTTTATTTTTACTTTCATTTTCTTTCAGAATTTCGAAAAAAACGAATCCAAAATCCATTTTGAAATATTTTCATGAGTTTGCATTATTTCAAATTATGTACAGTTGTAAACAGGTAAAAAACAAAAAAAAGCAAAAAAAATGTTAGGTTTAGGTTCAATTATATTCATATTACATAATAATTTTTATTTTTTTTTATAGGTTTTTATAGGTTTCTTATCTTATACCAAGGACAAATTTTCAAAAAAAGAAAATATCAAGAGATTATATTATATGAATCCTTAAACAAAAACAATAATATTATTGTATATAACTACGTATATATTTTATATACATATAACAAATATAACTATACTTAATATCCAAAATGAATTTTCCAATAACCTATTTTAATATTTTAGAAATCGAAAAGAAAAAAAAAATATATAAAGTTAATTCTTTTTTACTTTCATATATACACATATATACTTTTCTATGTAAAATAACATTAAATATTCTTTTAATACTTTTATTATTTTATTTTGTTTTTTTTTTTTTTGTTTTTAATTTCCTTCATAAAAATGATGATTTATTATTAACTTGAAAGTTTAATCCACATTGAACCTAAACTATAAATATATTAAACTTGATCTCGACCTAAAACCATTGACTGGAAATTCTTAATTTTTTTTGAAAAAAACAAAAAAAAAAACAATTCTTTAGATTCTTTGCTTTTTTTTTTTCTTAAATTAAAACTTTACAAAATACAAAGAAAAAAATTTTATTTGACAGGAAGTCGATTGAATTTATCAACTTCTGTTAGTTAGTACTTAATTAAATATGGTTAGTACTTACTTAATTTAATAGTACTTATTAAATATATACCTAAAAACTAAGATGAATTTCTATTAGCTGCCGCAAAGAGAAAATTTTTTTTAAAAAAAAAACTACTTAAGTGATGGGTACTTCATAGAATTGCAAATCAAAAGGATTAAATAGAGAAAACTTCGAGACAGACTGTGTGGAACAGACAATTTTTTTTCTAAATCAATTTTTTCGTTTCCTAAATCAAATTTTTGCAAATTTGTTATATGTTCACAAATGAATGAAATTATGAAAATATTAAATTAAAATACTTACTTGTTTATTCTGGTTTAAAAACAAAAAAAAAAAATAAAGCAAAAGTGCTAAGTATTTGAAATCTTATTAAATATTTATTTCTCTTATGTAAAATCATTACCCCTGTATAAATTACTGAGTCGTTTTACTTTGCAAGTGAGAACAGTTACATCAAAACAATCTAGAATTATTTAACGTTGATTAGTGACGACAGATATCTTTTTTGTTCAGCAAATTATTCGCGGCGATATTATGTCTTCTTAAATTCGTATGAACAGATGAGATTTAGGGGAAATGTAAACAATTTGAGATCGGTGAAAATATATATTTTATATTTCATACCATTCAACCAGATTACAGAAGTTTTGAACATATATTGCCAATGCTAAGAGACACTAACTCACTGTCTAAGCTTTTTGATACAAATGTTAAGCCAGACTTTATATATTCGAGCATGAACATTGGTGTTGGTATAAATAGAGTAAAAAGTATAAATAGACTGAATCAATAATTGTAATCTGTTTAGCATTATATTACACCAGTGTAAAGCATGATCCCCGTAGTATTTTGGTGTAGACAATTTTATAATTTATATTAGGTTAGTTCCCCAAATAAATTATTATTCCTACATAATTTTTTTTTTACAAAACTAAACCTTTATATGTTTAGAACTTAGCTCAATCAATAATTTTGGTCTATTTATTTATTATTTGCGTAAATTTTGGTTCAATCTTGATATATTGTTGGAAGTTGAACCAAAAGATTGCTCAAGTTTCGTTTAAATCCGTGAATGTTTATATGTTTATATGTTTCGACCTTCGCTCAATCAATAACCTTGGTCTATTTATTTATTATTTGCGTAAATTTTGGTTCAATCTTGATATATTGTTGGAAGTTGAATCAAGAGATTGCTCAAATCTCGTTTAAATCCGTGAATTGGGTAATTTTATTTATATAAGTAACTTACTTTGGACATCTTGGAAGAAATATCAATAATTTATGGGTTAAGTATATATTGGTTTTTCATTATATAAATTGCTTAATCGGTTGTAGCAAAAAAAAAAAATGTTCATAGTAACTAGTATTTATCACTAAAAGTGCTAGTAGTAATAACAATTGGTCATTAACTACTACTCTAATAACTAACATCATTTACTAATTTACTAACCCTTGTAAATAATGACGTTGAAGTTTTTTGTAATAGTTACACTAAACTAAATGAACAATTTAAGAGTAAGTTAAAAGCTAAGTCGAAATCAAACTTCATGTAAATATTCGCCTACGTATTAGTGAATATATGCTTGGATTAAGCAAATGTCTGATACAAATATTTAATTATATTTGTTATTGATTCACTAGGTATACGAGTACTTAGGTACTTGTTATCTTAGAAATGTAATCTAATATTGAAGGTGCAAGTTTAGAGTATATTTATAATAACCTCAGCAGAAATTACAAAAATGGGAATAACAAACGAAATGTGACTTCAACGAAAAACTAGAAATTTTTTTATTTAAAAACAGATTAAGTGAAGGAATTTATATGATATGGTTTTATAAAATATTTATACTTAAGTAACAAAGAAAATTAGAAAATGGTTACAAATAATATAATATTTGATAACTAGTTACTTAGTAATAAAAATTTTAATAAATTAACTATTTAATATCTATATACATATATATATATATACAGGTACTTAAGGTGTCAACAAATTATCAATTTTATAATCCTGAGGGAAATTAAAAAAAAATATTTCAAGTTTTTTTTTTTAATAATCATACAATTTAAAAATTTATTTTTATCCATTTCAATAAGATATATAAGAGTAAGAAAGACTATATAGTTAGATAATGAACTGAATGAGTAACAAACTAAAATTAATAAAGAATAAGTAACTAAGTACTTATATATATTTGTTTTTTAATTTTTAATTTTATGAAAATTACCTAATAAGAAATTCACTATGGTAGGTATTTATAAGATTATATTTTAATCATAAAACACAAAAAAATAACCAGATCAAAAAAAAAAAAACATGAATGGTATTATAAAAAAAAAAAACAAAAAAAAAAACAACAAAACAAATTTATAAATTAGGTATTGCTGCGTGATAATCATTGTTCTTAAAATAGATTGAAGGATAATTAGTTAAATAAATCTTGATTTAGAAACTTACTTACTTATTTAAAATTTTATAAGAAAAAAAAGCAAAATAAGCGAAAAAAAAAACAACAAAAAAAAAAACACAAAACAGGAAAATAATTGATGAAAAATTTTTTACAATACCGCACCACCGTATTAAATTGCTTCTTGTTTTATTTATTTATTTTTTTTTATTCCTATTGTTTTATTGTATATTTCTTTTCTTCATCAAATTATCCTTTATATACCGCATACTTATTCTTCTTTTTTTTTTTTTTTTTTAATTTACTTACTTATTTTTATATTCTTTTGTTATTCAAAAAGAAAAAAAAAAAGAAAAAAAAAAAATACTTAGTAATACTGAAAACAATGTTATACTTAATAATAAAGCATAAGAATTCATTGCAGATATTATCTATACTACTTTTTTCAAAAAAATGAGAATATTATACGAGTACATATATATATATATACACATATTTATTGTATTGCTTGTTTTTTATATATATATATATATATATGTAATATGTAGATATTGATAATTAGAAATTAGCTACAGTTGTTTATCAGCTGGTTATAAATATGACGTAGCAATCTATAACGAGCTCTGCAGTAAAATTATCATTTCATCCTGTTGATTTTAGGTACGTGGCATTTTTCTCTTTCTTTCTTTCTTTCATTTTAATTTTTGTTTTTGCTTCATTTTTATTTATTTATTTATTTTTTTTTTTCCTTCTTATTATTGTTATTTTAATTTTTTTTTTATATTTTTATATCTACTTATATATCATATATACGTATATATATACAAATTGATATAGTCTGATGGGCGGAAAGGTGTAAGAAAACACGCAAAAAAAAAAAAAAAAAAAAAAAGAAGTTTTGTAATTTTATTTGCATATTTAAGTAAAAGTTGGGTCCTAAAACATTCCTTCAAAGAGAATAAATATAAAAACATACCAAAAATATGAAGTTTGAAATTATTCTTTTTTACTTTTTTATTTATTTTGTTTTTTTTTGTTTTTTATTTTGTATAACTTGTAAGTAACACCTAAAATAAATTTTTATTTAATTTTTTTTTTTTTTTTTTTGGTTTTTTACAAATAAGCAAGTCCGTAAATGTCTTGCATGTCAAATTTTTCTGTGTATGTACCTAGGTTTTTTTTTTTTGTGTTTTTTTTTTTTTATTTTTATCTATGAAAGAGATGAGTTTACATCAAATGCAAAAAAAAAAAAAAAAAAAACAACAAAACAAAAAAAATAAATTTGTATAGAATCAGAAGAGTTAAAATTAAAATGTATAAAATGTAACGAAATTTGGGAATTTTACAATTTATTTTTTCATGAATTTTTATTTGCTTAGGTTATTATATTATTATATTATTCTTATTCATAGAAAAAATAAAAATGAAGGAAATATTTTCATTTTAAAATTAATTTTATTTTGTGCCTTTATGTTATTTTATTTGTTTTTTTTTTTTTTTATTTAAAAAGTGAGAAATTTTTCTTGTATTCACATAAAAATCAATAACAAATAAGAGTATGGAGGTTAACTTCCTTTCTAGCTACAATATTATATGTATATAATTGTATCCTATATATATATATATATATATATTTATGTATTCTATCTCTATCTGTCTATCTATATTTTGTTTCTTTTACGTTTTTTTTTTCGTTTTTTTCTTCTTCTTTTATATTCTTGATAGCTATTTATTCTTAATATCCTTTTAGATCAAATCCTTCCATTAAAATACAAATGATAAAATGAATAAAAAAAAAAAAAAAAAACAAACCAGTTCAATGCTTTAGAATAATCTAAAAAAGACAAAAAAATATACCAAAAAAAAAAAAATAAAAAGAATATATAAAAGTAAAAAACAAAAAAAAAAATTATTTTATCCGAAAACAAAATCCATGCCATTAAATATACAACTATACCCCAGTGTAATTTTAATGTCTGCCCTATCTATATTTTGTTATATGTGTTTTGTTTTGCTGCTTTTGTTTTATAGGAAAGGAATAAAAAAAAAAAAAAAAAAAAAAATACAGCACCAAGTGGTGGGGTCAAGGCCAATAATTCATGAGTAAAGTAAAAAATATTTTCATTCCGTTTAAAAAAAAAAAAAAAATAATAATTTTTTTTTCTAACCCTCATTCCAACCAACATATAATCCATTCACATTCCCCTTTGACCTCTATACCGTGTTCTGTTATTTTGTTTCTTATCTACTATCTGTGTTGTTCCATTCCATTCCTACATAATATTTACAATCTATAAAGTAAAAGTAGGTAGTTATGAAAAATATTATTTGCCTGACTGTATGATAAGGAGAATAATAAATGACTTAAAATTATGTCTTGACAATCTTTGTCTTCTCACCATTTGGTTGAATGGTGATATGATGGTAACAATAATAACAATAATAATAATAATAAAAAGAATAATAATAATGGTGGTAGATATGTAAATGGTGGTGCTGGTTGGTTAAAGCTTGTTGAAAAATTCTTTTTTAATAGTGTGTGTCTTATTCAAATATATTATAAACTTTCCTTTTCATTTTTTTTTTTATTTTAAATTATGGAAACCTAACAAAACTTTTGTAAAAAATAAAAAAATTTTTTTTTTTTTTTTTTTGCGTGTTTTCTTTTCGATTTGTTATTTTGTTTTTTGTTTTTTTTCTTTTTTGTTAGGATTGTTCATATCAAGTTTTCAAGTTTTTCAAGATTTTTATTGTTATTTTCGGTTTTTTTTCTTTTGTTTTTTATATTTTCCGATTTTGTCACAAAGTAGACTTTTAAATATTATTATTTATCCAATTTAAACAATATTTTTTTAGTTTTGTAAAAAAAAAAACAAAAATATAAAAAAAAAAAAACACAAGAAAATAACAATTTAAGGAAAAATAGAAAAGATACAATATATATATAATATAATACACATATATTTTTATTATTACCTGATTTTGTACATTTATTATTAGTTGACTTTGAAAATTTTTTATTAATTGTAGAAAAATTAATAATACTAAGAAAAAATGATTTGTTTTTAATAAATTTACACACATCTTATCAAAAAAGATACACAAAACTTAAAATTAATTATTATGGAAGAACTGGAATTAAAATTAGATTTATTATTATAAGAAAATCCCATTTATTTTATTGATAAATTTATTACTATTACTTTTTGTGAATTATTAATGTAAACGATTTTTTTTATGTTAATTTTTTTTTCTCTTTTTTCGTTTAATCTTTTTTTTGTATAATATTAATTTCATCCGTTCACAAAAGAAATTTCTTTATCACAAATTTTTTGTAATTTACATTTCTCAACACACGAATACGAACTGAAGTCTCTGATAATTTATTTTTTTTTATTTGACAGCCAGTCTGAAAACTCTGAAGAAATATATAAAATTATTTAATTGGAGTGAATGAGAAAGAAAGTTTGTTTATTTTAAAAAAATTGATGCCTTCAAAAATGAAAATTAGTAGTATAGTAGATGAAATTTCGTGTAGTTTTACATTGTGTTAATCAGTTAGCGCTTTTTATAATTATGTTGGTAATTTTTTTTTTTTTATGTTAAAATAAAATAAAATGAACTGAATTGAAACTTTGAAAGTGGTATAAAATTTGAAATATTGGAATCTGATTAAATTATGAAAATGAAACATGTTTCAATACAATTTTATGAACAAAAATGAACGGTTGATAACTTTGAAAATGAGTTTTCATATGTAAGTCATTTGTGGTTTACTTTTTTTTTACAAGAGATGGCGAATTGATGTTTAGTACCAAAACGAAAATAAGTGTAATGGGGTTTGTGGATTAGATAATGCTACTGATTAATTTCATTCAAATATTTTAGTACTGTGTTTTCTTAGGATGACACCTTTTTTTTTTGAATGACAGTATTTTTTATTTAATTGAAACATTGAACTTTTTAAGAGGATTTTTATTCCTTTATGTAGAAAACTTTACTGTTAAGCACAAAATAAAAAAAAAAAAAGAAACGGTGGAAAATTGTAAAAAATTGTTAGATATTTTCAATAACTGCCGCTATTGTCGGATTTATTTTAGATTTAAAATAACGATTTTTTAAAAATGAGTAGAAGAATGAATGAACATTTTTTAAGTTATATAAAATTAATACAGTAATAAAATATAAAATAATAATTGATAAGACATGTATAAATAAATAATATTAAATATCACAGACGATAAAAAGAAATCCTTTATTTTTTTTTTTAAATATAAATCATGATCAATATAAATATAAATCATTTTTTAAATATAAATCATATGGGTCGCGACATAGTTGTTGCAGTTCTGGGCTGTCTTATATTATTGTGCATTGTTATTTATTATACATATGCTTGAGTAATTTTTTTGCTTTTCTAATGTTTAATAATGGGAGCCTGATTACAGAACTAACAAAAGATATAACAAGATATTTATTTACAGATATATTTACACCAACTTATAGGATATGTATTACAAATACGAAATTTTGAAATCGATAAAAGTTGTCCTTCTCCTTTCGCCTTATCTATCCCGTTCTTGTCGAATTTAATAATTTTATAATAACCAGTATTATAACTTTCTATTGAAAACTAGCTTTTCTTCTCTGTCGTATTCTTTTAATTTGCATTTAAAAAACCGTATTTTGAGTTTTTTCATCAGATTTATTTATTCGAATAAGTCTCGAAGGGTTGAGATTAAGAACTCGAAATAGATCTTGTGTGACTAACTCTTAGTGTATGATATATATTAATCAATTTTAAGTTAATTAATCCATATATGCTATACTTTATGTACTGATTCTCAAAGAAAATAATAAATTTTTCTAATTATAGGTAGAAAGCGTAATTTTAAAATGACAGCAGTGAATTAAAGTGCGAAAAGAAAGCCGAAACGTATGGAATATGATGGTCTTTGGGGTCAATCATGAAAGTCTTATGAATTGAAAATAAAGAAATTTTTTTGTATACGTAATTTTGTGGATTGAAAATAATAAAAAATAAAATTGGGAAAACTAGTTTTATTTGGAGTTTCATTTTGGATGAAGAGATTGAAGAAATGGAAAGGGAAGTATGTAAATACCATTTTATACCGTGAAAGAAGACACCTAACAGACTCATCGACTTTTTAGATACACAGATAAAAATAAATTGGACTTAAAAAAATTATAGTATAAATATAATATAGGCATTTTCATATCTGTGACTATTCAATAGCTTAGGTTGCAAGCCCCCGTATTTTCGGAATCAGAAGTCGGACCGACATGATTTATAAAAGAAACTCACTGATTGTGTAGTAAAATTTAAATTGGTAAACAGAAATAAAAAAATTCGACTTTTAAGCCCGCCCCAAAAAACGGACCTCAAAAACTTTTGTTTTCTATTTCTACATTCTATTACAGTATCGGAGACTAGGTTTTTTTAAATAAGATCGGTCCGACTTCTGGTTTCTAAGATATTGAGGTTTATTGTTCAAAGTCCACAGCTAAAATGCGTGTAACTTAAAAAGTCTGAAATTATGCCACAGTATTTTTTTGACTTAGTATCATGTCTTTAGTATTATTTTCCTCATTCCGAAATCTTCTTCTCCAGTGCTCTTTTGAAAAGTTTGAAGAGACTTCCACAACTAATATATAATTTGTATTATATTAGTTCATTTAAAAGCACTTAAATGTAATGCTAAACTTATTTTTTTATAACAAAGTTTTAAGGGTATGTTTAATACAATATTTACATTATAAATTTTTTTTTTTTAAATACAAAGAAATTTAAAAATGGTTCAATGAAATTTTTCAGTATTTTTAACAAAAAAAATTAATTCAATCATATTTTCCAATCTAAACAGATTTAGTCCAGATTTTTTATTAATATCCATAGTAAAGTGGAAATTAAGAATGAAAATTTATTAATGTAGGTATCTATTGAATTTCTATTACATAATAGTGATAGAAATACTTACCTTTAATACTTGAAAAGTTTTAAGTTCAAAATATATAAAAAGAAAAGTGAATTCACATTTGACGTCAAATAAAAAAATTTGAAAAAAAAAAAAGAAAATTTCCATAATCGAAAATTACTGACCCGAACTAAATCGGTGCTTTTCAATAATTTTTCTTAAAGATCTTACTTTAAACTGAATAAAAGGTTTTTTATCTAAATTATTATGGAAAAAAATAGTGTTGAGACAAGCAATTTTAAGAATATAGTAGAAAATCTTCGTAAGTGCTCGCAAATTATTATTTAACTACTATAAACTGTAGACATTGTTATGATAATAAATTTTGTATTTAACTCAATTATTCAAATAAAATTTGTAGGGGGCCTCGGTGTCCTAGTGGTGTCTAAACACCGAGAGAGTGTGGGTTTGAATCCCACACACATCGTAAGAGTTATTCCCCCTTACGACATTTACGGCCACGTCTGAATAGGAAAGGCTGTGTAATTTCCTGTCCACATTTATGTGGCTGAGAAATACATTAAAAAAAAAAATAAAATTTGTAAAGTATAAAATCTACGGGATTTCTAAATCTGTTAAGGCATTATCGGCAACATTATTTTATTTTTTCTAAAATGCAAGACAAAATCGCAGAATTAAAAAATGCTGGAATGTTTGAATTAGAAGCAGTATAAATATTTTGATTTTAAAAGAAGACTTGTTGTACATATTGATAACACATGACATTTTAAAAAAAAAAAATTTAAAGAAAAATACCTATAGTATATAAAAAACTAAATAACTACAAATAGACATACGAACTTTTTTAGACAAACCATAGTGGCTGCTTTCAAACAGATATTAGAGAATATAATTTATCAATACACGATACTATCCCAAAATACTGTTTCTGTATTTTGGTATACATTTCATAAGAGATCTAATAAGTATTGGCTATCTATAATCGATAGAATCGGTGTCACTAGTAGAATAAAATCGCTATTTTTTCTCTATAATCGGTACAATTCCTATTAGAAGTCATATAATCTGTCTATATATTTTATTTGTCTAATCTGTCTAATAAAAATATTTCATTTTTATGATAACTTTAAAATATCTTTAAATGTTCTAACATTAAATAATATTAATATTTAATATATACACTAAACGATTCTAACGAATATATGTACAAACTTTCTAACTTGCATCAAAATACAGAAATTTTTCTTCTATATAATTTAGATTTCTTACAAACCTATTATAATATATAGGTTATATATATATTTGAATTATCAGAAAAAAAATCTAGAATATACTCTTTGATATTAGAGTTATTTATTCATTTATTATGCCTGTCTATAAAGTATAAAATCATAGTTTTTTACTTTCACACACACACACAGTAAGCATACATTATATTATTATATGAAGAATAAAGTGAAAGGAATTTATTAATTAAAATAAATTTTTCTTTTTTTAAAATTGGCTCTTAATCTGCTCTATTTTTCTTCTCTAAATAATATGGCAATACTCAATAAGCAATTTAGCAAAAAAAAAAAAAAAAAAATTTACATTAGTTTAACCCAGGATTAACCCTTTTTCTATTTGAGTAAGAAAAAAAAAAAAATTGCATACATATAGGATGAATTTAGTGAAAATTATGTAAATGATTTTTTTTTTTTTTTGTTTTTGTAATAAAAGAAAAATCGAAGGGTAATATGAATAATTATAATTATACTGATTGATAAAATGAATTGTTTAAGCAAAAAATTAGGTTGAATTCATATACTGAATATAAAATTAAATTAGAATGAATCTATATACATTATATCTAATAAACCAACAATTTATTGAATTGATTGTTTTAATATTAAATTATATATTATTTAATATCGTTAAGGAATGGAAATACAAGGAAATTATAAAACTAGACGTAATTTATATGGGCAGGAGATAACCAAATATAAAATTTCATTAAATAAAAACTAAAATAAAAAAAAAGACTCTCTATTTCTATATATATATATATATATATATATATGTATATAAAATATTTATGTAAGACATGACTTAAAGTGAAATTTTTCTAAGATTTAAATGTTCCAGCATTTTCGAAATTTTACTTAAAATAAACTCCCCTAGATTCGAAGAAATACTGCAGATCTACAGTCTAGTGATTATGTTGGGTTATCACATGCTTCATTACTAAAACAAAAAAAAAACATGATATTTTCTTTAAGTGATGATATCTTCCTTATTATTGAAAATTTCGAAACATAGTTTTTACTTATAAGGTGTTAACGGATTACATACTTTCATACTCATAGTTTATTAGTGGAGTCATAGTTTATTATTTCATTAATTTTACTTTTTTAAATGTATAGGGGGGTTTCTAGAATACAGTTCCATCATGATGTCGTTTGCTTAATAATAAATTTCTAATAAGAATATAAGTTCTGTTTCTTCTAAATCCCTACTCCATTAGATTTAAGATTAATTCTTAATTTTTTCAATTAGGTAAAAATCTTTTAAAATTAAATTTCCAAATCAAAGAAAATTTATACTATTTGCATTTATTCAAAAAAAAAAAAAATTGTCCTGCCTGCATATGCTTTATATAGTTCAAATAATCATTGTCTTTACATGTAATTTGAAAGAAAGGTTTTTTTTGTAGAAATTTTAAAATTTTTAGTAAATATGTCCTTTAACCCTTAAATAAACACAATACTTTTTATTCTATATATTATCTATAGATGTATATAAAACTATTCTGTACAACAACAGTAAGATAAAGTACATACAACAAAATAAAAAGCAACAATCAAATAAATTAACCGCTGATATTGCCGTTGTTGATTTTTCCCAATCCAATTCTATTAAAAATTATTTACCTTAAACTATAGATATATTGCCATATATATACATACATATATATACACATAAAAATATCTGTATATGTATATGTTTATAAAGAATATATAAATTTATTGTACTTGTACATAATGATAAAATGAGGTGAAAAGAATTTTTGTAAAGATGAATTAATAGATTTGTTGAATAGATTTGAAAAAAAAAAAAAAAAAACAAGGAAAAAAAAGATAACGAGACAATAACGGTACAAAAATTTGAATAGAAAATCAATTCATTTGTTTTTAAAGGAAAAAATTAGGGCAATCTGCTGTTTTGTATATTATACTGTTATTATGTTCTTCCCTGTCATTCTGATTTATTTGCTCCTTTTTTTTTTTTTTTTTGGTGTTTTTTTTACATAACAATGAAAAAGAACTCCACCATGCTTCAGAAAAATTTTTACCTAATAAAATTTGAATGAATTAAACTTATTCTTATCATTTTATTCTTTTTTGCTTGTTTTTCTATGGTAAATTCCAAGATAATTGATGATGTAACAATGAAAAGTTCAACAAATAGTAAAAATTTAAAAAAAAAAAAAGGAATTTGTATTTTCATTGTTTTAAAATAGTAAAAAAAAAAAAAAAAAAACAAAAATTGAATTTATTATTTTGGTAGGTATGTAAAGTTCAAAGTTCTGAATTGAAAATGTGAGGAGAAAAAACAAGAATAAAAAAAAAAAAAAGTTCTCAAAAAAAAAAAATCATTTTCATATCAAAAATAATTAAAAATAAAATATTTAAAATAAATATATAATAAAAGAAATAAATAATAATCTTGTAGTATAATTAAAATAACAATAGATTTTCTATAGTTTAATGAGTATTCAATTTTTTTTTTTTTTTGTATAATATTTTATTATGTTTAAATGAATAAAAACTGAAAATGTCAATACTATTAATTAATTTATAACCTTAGTAAGTATAATTTTATTATTAATAGAAGAAAATTATTAACATTGAATTTAAATTTAATAAAAGATGGTAGAAAAAAGAAAAATACAATAGATTTTATAGATAGTGGAGTGTTATAAAATTTTTATCTTTTAGAATTCTAATTAATTTTTTAATTAATTAAAAAAATTACCATTGTTTTATTTTGATTATTCTCAACCTATAATCTCCCCAGAAAGCAGATTTGTAGAACTCAACTGATTTAAACATCCTGGGTTTAGAGTTAAACCATAAATTGACTTAATTAAATAATTTTTTTGTTATAGTTAAAGATGCAACTAAACGTTTTAAAACTAATCGCTGTAAAACTTATTTTTCTGTATCAGATCTTCTCAATACCTGCAAAATGGACATTAAGCTACAAGTGGAATATAATGAATACATTTACCTTACCACCTTAAAGCTCACATTTGGACTGAAGTGTTACCTTAAAGCTCAATTAACTCAGCCATCTCCAGTATATAGTTGGGTCAATGATTTTGTTTTATAGATATATTGAAGAAATAAACACCTGTTCTGAAATAATTAAACAGTTAATTCGTTCCACTCAAAATTTTTCAACGAAAAATAAAGAGTGCGACAGATACCCACTCGTACACTGGACTTAGAACTTCTAAGATGGAATCAGATGCCAACGCATGTGTTCTTCAAAGTTGGTAACTCATATGTGTACGATTTAGTAAAGTTTACATAATCCTTAATTTTTTCTAAATTCATTTTCCCAGAAATACTTCCCAAATCCCTATAACCATATACCAAACTGTACATTTGTATTAAAGTTCCCAAACTAAAGTTTGATTTGGAGGGGTGATAAAGGAGGGGTGGTTTTGGTTGGCTAAAGTCCAACACTATCTGAAAAAATCACGTACAATTATTCTGGGTTGACTCTTAAAGTTTTCCACCGATCCTCGTAGTTTATTTTAAAACGCTGCGAAACAAAATTTTCCCGAAAGTATTTATTATTTTAGAGCCAGTTTTAAAATTTAAACCACTTTTAAGCAATGAATAAAAGCTTATATACTCGTAATTGTGATACAATATTTTTTAGAAAAATTTCTAAATAATGAGCCTTATAGTTTTAGAATGATCATATATACTTAAGAAGGACTTCTGCTTTATTCACCTATAAAAATAATTATGTATAAGTTGGAGGGGGTTGATAAAGTAAATTAATTAAGAAATTTTGAAAGGTATGAATAAAACAATATACAAAAATAACAACATAAAAAAAATTAGGTATTTAATAAAATATACCTTACCTTACCTTGGAGTTAAGTTTATAAACTTATTTTTAGGATTCCAGCTAAAAATCAAGACTGTTGCTCAAAAATATTAAAATTATTTTTGTTCCCATCAGTTCTTAATTAATAAGATTTTAAGGGTAGGGTAGTAGTAGATTTTTAAAGCTTGATATTGACCATATTAATAATTAAATTATAATTATCTCTAGTATAAACTTCATTTATAGTCTCATGCGTTCTCTCTTGTCCCTCTTCAAAACCTAAAATTTTTAAGAAACAGTCTAAGAGAAAACAAAATTTAAAATTACAATTTGAACAAAAAAAAAAATCGTAATTTTATTCTTTTTCACATCTTTTCACATCTTTATAATATACATATATCACAAAGGATAATACAATCATCAAAGTTGACATCAATATAATCAATAACCTAAAAAAAAAAAAAAAAAATGTTTGCATTAGAATGAAATATTTTTTAAGATAGATAGTATAGCATTTCATTATTTGGTTATTTCGGAAAAAAACCAAAATTAAATTCCAACATTTTAAAATAAACCAGACAACATTTTCTTTTTTTTTTTTTTTAAATGTATTTTCAGATATTATATTTGGTTGTTATAGCCTTACAGCAATGGAAATTAATCGAATATTACAATATTACATATTTGTAAATATATTAAAATTTTATATAGACAAAATATCTAACGGATATAGGATATCGAACCCATAACATAATTGATTTAAAACAAAAAATATACATTTGGGTCTACAAACATTTTTTTTTTAATTTTGTAATTTTTAATTTTTTTTTTTTTTTTTTTGCTTTTATTGTTGTTGTTTTTCATTTATTGGTAATTTATTGAAATGGTGCTTTTCTTTTTTTTTTTTTGTTTTTTTTCCCAAAATATTTCTCTAAGGGTTATAACAATATTATACAATTTTTGCTACTGTTGATATGTTACAATATATAAAATGGTATGGAACTATTAGAAAGAAATATCATGGAACGCTCAGATTGTAATTTTTACAAAAACAAAAAAAAAAAAAACAAAAACTAAAAAACAACAACAATAACAAAGTGCTGAAAAATAAATGAAATAAATATAGAACAAAAAAAAAAAAAATTAATTCGTATTTTGAAAAGGTGAAAATTGTAGGCTTTTTTTTTTTTTTTTTCTATTGATGATAGTTAAAATCGAAAATGTAAAAAAACCACCTTAATGTAATAGAAAGAGATAGAAAATTCCTTTGTGTATATTTTACAGAATTTTACAGAACAAAAACCGAATAAAAAAAAAAAAAAAACAATATACTTTAGAAGAGAATAAACATGGATATGAAAAGAAAGTAGAAATAGCGGCAAATAAAAGGTGAACAAGTAAATTTTTTACATTAGAATTTAGTATACTGACACTATATATATATGTATGTATATAACAAGAAATGTTTAATATACAATATATATGTAGATCAAAAGGTAGTACAATAGAATGTATTAGTGTATCAAGAGATTAGAATATAAAAAACAAAAAAAAAACAAAAAAAAAAACATATGTGGTGTGAATTATAATTAGTAATTCTAATTTCAATGAAATATTTTTCTCTTTTTTTATCCTTGTTTTTTTCTCTTTTTTTTTGTTCTTTGTTTTTTTTCTCTTTTTTGTTTAGTTGTTGTTGTGTTTTGTATAAACCTAGATATATTAGAGATATGATATTAAAAAACAAAATTCAGAAATTTAAAGTATAGAAAAATTAACAAACAAAAAAAAAAAAAAATTGTATTTAAATAGATAATACAAAAGGACATTTATCTAAAAAAAAAAACCGAAAAAGAAAACAAAAATTAATAGAGATCCTATCATTTAAAAGTTAGGTAATTTTCGGGCGTTAAAAATTTGTAATTTTTTGTTTTTATTTTTTTTTCTTTTGTGTTAGGGATTTGCATTTAATTTTCAGTTGAAAAAATTTTATATATACTTATATATATTATCTATATATATTTTATGGTAAATATTATATATGTATATACATACAGTAAAAACTCCATATAATGAACCATCTAAATTCATATATTTCTGTTCGTAATATAGAGAAGTTCCCTAAATAGAGAACCAAAAAAAAAGTTAATATGTTATGTTCTTTCCCCATTCTGTAAAAAATTTTTTTATAAAAATAAAAAGTTCAAAAATTAATGAAAAATAATCTTACATTGCGATGCTTTTTACATAAATATTTTTACCGAAACAAATTTTAAATTTGAATTGATATTTGACATTTAGTTATCATAAAAATTAATTTGACATAATATGTATTGTAATATGTAATATGTACATTGTCAATTATTTTTAAAATGTTGCTAATGTATGTAGAGATTAAGAGATTATTAAGAGATATTCGTTAAATAGAAGTTTATTATATAGAGATTTTTTTGTTCTAAAAATTTGTAGTAAAAGTTGCTAATGTAGTATAAATTGTTCGTTAAATGAAAATGTTCGCTAAATAGAAGGTTCGCTATATTGAGTTTTTACTGTATAAATATTTATTATATTATTTATATATATATAGGTATTTTTATATATTCTCCTATCAAATATATTAATATGGACATTTTGAGGTTTTGAAACTTTTCGCTTGAGGTTTTATTTTGGTTTAATGTCGTCTATTATAAAAACAAAAAAAAAAAAAAAAAAAATGTCGTGTAAAATTGTTAAAAATTGGTGTTATATATTACATTATATTATAGAAATAAAAGATTTTTTCTTTTATTTTCAGATTTTTTTTTTTATTTTAGATCTTTATTTATATACAAAATATTTTATTTATATAGGTGCATATGTAATATATTTTATCTATATATTAATATAAAAATAATTTAAGAATTTTAGGTGAAAAATAAAATTTTAATCAAATTTAAAGTTAAATAATTTTGTAATTTTTAGATATAATTTTTAAATTAAAAAAAAAAAAAATGTTCACACACACAAACAAAATTTTGGTTAATTCTATGTTTATGGAAATTGTATTTGTAAATGTATACATTATGTAAATGTATTTGGATTAAATAATCTTGTCCTTTTTTTATATGGTTTCATTAGAAACTATAGCAGAATTACCTATTCTTACATGATTTTTATTACTTGATGATAAATTTATTGATAAATAAATTTTAGGGAGCGGTACATAATCTTGGTTTTCAAAATCTCGTTTGACAAAATCTTGGTGGACAAAATTTTGGTGGACAAAATCTTAGTGGACAAAATCTGTTTTTTTTTTGGCTTAACTTTAAAATAGTTTACGCATATGTTTGTAAAAAAAATATTATTAGGAGGAATTTTAGAGTTTGATTCAAAGTCAGAGTTTTCGTTTTTTTCAGAATATATATATATATAATATGTATGTCCGAGATTCTGAATATGGGGAAATTTCAGAGATGGATTCAAAATCAGGTTTATTTGTCTTTTACAGAATTTTTATAGATATGCACTTATATATATGCGAGATTCTCAATTAATAAAAGGGACTTTAGAGTTGGATTAAAAATCAGGGTATTCCCTTTTTCCGAATTATTTATATATGTATATGAATATGTATACAGTATTCTGAATTAGGGGGGATTTTAGAGTTGGAGAAAATGAAAAAAACAAAATCATTAAAAGTTTTTACAGTCGGTTTCTTTTAAATAATATAATTAACCAAAAATAAACAAAATTATTTTATAGTTGAAAAATCAAATGTATTGTATTAAGCCTTTAGTTTTTTCCTTGACACTCCTATAGGAGTATAGGGAATCCACTAAGTCATTTATTATTCATATTTGACTAAGCTTCAGTTTCATGAATCATTAATTTCACTAAGCCGTTGATTATTTGGCTGCAGCTATTGTACAAGACTAAGACGTTTCTTTTTTTTATTTCTACGCCATCTATTATCTTATACAACAATTAATTATGGTCTATTATTATTTTATTATATAACTATTACAATATGATATTATTTATAAATTAAAGGACATAATGTACTTATTTTTAATTTAATTATATTCTGCTAATTATATATTATAACAAAAAATCTATATTATTTTTTATTAATCTATATTACCCAACCGGGGTTTGAACCCGAGACCTTTCGTATGAAAGGTCGGTGTCTTAACCAGTACACCATTGGCTGGATAAGACTAAGTAAGGCTAATCAAAATTTAAAAAAAAACGAGGAAGAATACAGTTGCTTTTGTCAACTCTTAGATACCTAGATATCTTAGATTTTAAAATAATTTGAGTGAATTTTATACCTCTTAGATACCTAGATACCTTAGATTTTAAAATAATTTGAGTGAATTTTATAATTTCTAGAAGTATGGGTTGTACATATATTCAAACTATATATTTACACATTTTGCAAAAGCAGATTCTAATCTTTCACATAACGATTATCAATCCAAAACTTTTCCAAATATGCTATAGTACCATTTAATACTAAGCGGCAAATGTATAATAATTTATACTATACATACATATGTATAAATTATTTATCGTACGGGTATAAAAAATGTGAAAATTGAACTTATCTGGAATTTTGAGGGACTGTAAGTCCGGAACCTTATATTACTAAAAAAAACCGTTAACCGTAAAAATATCTTACTGGAACTTTAATATTTATGTCTTGCCGAAGAAAAATTTGTTCATGTGCTTAAGTTACAGATGCCTAAAAATAGCAGATTTTCAATTTTTCAGCCCTAATAGCTCTTTAAAGAATACCTGAAATACCTGTCGAAAGACGCTTTCTGATTGAAAAAATCTTAAGCAGAACATGAGACATAAGCATTTAAAAATAGGGCTTTTTCAAATTTTGAGGGACTGTAGCTCCGGAACGGGTGGGGCTACAGAAAAAAGTTGTTAATAATAAAATTAATATTTTTATGATATCTATGAGCAGTTAAAATTTCAGGTCTCTATTTCAAAAATAATGTGGGAATCTAAAAGTTAGGTGTTCGAGAGCTACTCGAAGTTGTGATCGGATCTCAACAAAAAAAATAGTTAACCTACAAATTATTGTAAGAATATTTTGTGTTAATTTCAAGACTCTAGCTTTCTTAGTTTTTGAGTTATCTTGCTGACGGACAGACAAAGCCCAATCGACTTAGAATTTTTTTCTGATCCAATTCATACCTTTGAAGATATATCTAGCTAGCTTATTTCGAGGTGTTACGAGGTGTTATTTCGATCTTTATCGTACGGGTATAATTAAAGCTTGGAAATAATTAAATTAAAATTTTTTTTAGTAAAAACGAGATTTTGTCAAACGAGATTTTGTAAAAACGAGATTTTGAAAAAGAAGATTTCGTAAGAGACACTAAATTTTAATAAAAAAATGATTTTATGAATTCTTTATTAAATATTTTTATATTATAAAAAAAAACCAAAATTAAAGTTCGCAGCCTTTTGATTTTTGGGATGATGTCGTTGAAAGGCGCTATGCCATAAGGTTTTCGAAGTTATGACTTCCGATGATTGTGACATAGTGTTTTGGTGAAAAGTTTGAAAACAAAAATAAAGAATATTCAATATGTCGAAAAAATATTTAAATTATTGAGACAGAGGGATCGATCGGCTAGTACACAAAACGAATTAAAAAGAAATAAATTTGATCGATTGTAAAATAAATCTGGAGTAACAGTGTTATCCTGAATAGGAAAATTATAAAATCTGTTAATAGAAGATAATGATAAAAAATAACGATGTTCTTTTAAGAGTATATTTTCGTAAAACTATCATTAGTATTCGGAAAATTAACACCATAACAATTTTTGTAATTTTTAAGCAACATGTTATAGCAAAAAGAAAAATTATGAAGCTTCCAATAACATCGTTTAATATTAAAAGTTAACTTTATCTTACTTTATAAATAATTTCGAATAACGTTTATTGTTCTAATAACTGTTTTTATTAGCCTTTTTTACTTTCAGGGCTTATTTCGTGGATCAAATGTTTTTCTGACAATTTTACACTCTCATACTTTAACGCAATGTTAATGGTTCCAATTAACTAGATTATTGTTGTTTAACGAGTGTAAGTAACATTATAATCTTTTGGTTTGATATAGATATCAGTTTCCACTTATGTAATCCTCCTGTCAGCTCTACAGTCTATATGAGAGTAAAAATCTGTGGTTCATTGCTGGCAATTAATCTTCGGCAAAGCAATATGCTCCTATGTGCATGTAACTTGCTCGAAATATAGTTACGCAGTTTTTGAGTAAGTACTCTGGAGTTTCTTCTTCTTCTTGACACAATCTACATGTACTGTCATTCTTTATTTCAATTTTTTTTTAAGTGCCCATTTAACTGGCAATGTCTCGACTAAAATTCTGATAGAATTAAATCTAGAAAATTAGAAGTTTATTTTTTACGGCATTCTATGATTTTTTCATATCATTTTCGGTTATAATTTCCCAGAAGTTACTTAGATTGTTTGTCTTTTTCAATGTCTGAGCTGAAATTGTCTTTGATTGTTTGATTTTAGTGTTTTTGTTGTTTTCTGTTTACTTATACCACAAACAGGTTCGTCGGGATCTGTAAATTTAGATTCCAAGTTCCTAAAATGAATGTATAATTTTTATTTCATTAAGTTTCAGATTAACATTGTATTTAATTGACTTTAAGGATTTATATAACGTCAAAACACACAGACATACAAATAAGTTTTGTTTCTAAAATTTCTTTTTAATATTCTTAGTACCTATACTAATTTAAATATCTTTATGTAAGTAAGTTATATTTATATATTGTAGAATGTAAAAAATTTCAAACAGATTTTCTTCTTAATGAAATTCTGTTCATTAGCACATTTCCAAAAAAATTTTGAAAAAATGTGCTTATTAGTTTCACTCTGTCCGTCCGTCCGTCCGTCCGTCTGTTTACAAAACTTCTACACCGTTAAAGATAGAGAAAAAAAATTTTAACCATAGGTAGGTCTCATAAAAAAAATAATTTTGTGGAACAACTTTTTCATGTAGCCCCTCCCATTACGGAGCTACACCCCCTTTGAAAAAGCCCTATGCTACAAACTTTGAAAAAGCCCTATTTTTAAATGCATATATCTTATGTTCTGCTTAAGATTTTTTCAATCTGAAAACGTCATTCGACAGGTACTTCTTTTATCTTTGTAAATTAATATCAAAATTATACAATTTTTTTAAATTTAGTATTTAAATTTACCGTTATGTGAAAACCAAATTTTGCATGATTTTTCTACTTTCATAACTCCGGCAGGCTTTTAGATAGAGGCTTGAAATTTTGAGACATGAAAGAACTTTTAGAATTAGTATAAGTTTGCTCAGAAAATTTTTTTGGACCACCCCCTGTTTATGAGATATGAGCGCTTAAAAATTGAAAATTTGCTATTTTTAAACACCTGTAACTTAGGAACCTGTACACATTTTACTTCTGCAAGATATAAAATTTAAAGCTACAGTAATATATTTTAACGTGTGGTTTAAAGGTTTATTTTAGTTATATAGGGTTCCAAAGTTGCAGCTGTTCAAAATTGCGAAAAAGTCCCATTTTCAGATGTATATATCTCAGGTCCTGCGTAATAGTTTTGCAATCTAAAACCGTCAGAAGATCGAAAATTTTATTATCTATATAAAACAATATCAAAATTATGCAATATTTTGTAATTTACTATTTAAATTTACCGTTATGTGAAAACCATATTTTGCATGAAATTTCTTTTTTCATAACTCCGGCATGCCTTTAGATAGAAACCTGAAATTTTGAGACAAGAAAGAACTTTTAGAATTATTAGAACTTTAGAAAATTTTTTGGTAACACCCCCTCTTTAAGAGTTATTACGCCTCAAAAATTGAAAATTTGCTTTTTAGACACCTGTAACTTAGGCACCTGTGAAAATTTTTCTTCGGCGAGGCATGAAAATTAAAGGTTCAATAATATATTTTTACGCGTGTTAACGCCTTTTCTTAGTTATATAGGATTCCGGACTTACGGCCCCTCAAAATTTTAAAAATGTCCTATTTTCACGTTTTTTCGTATTACATGAAATCTTCAAATTTTTGTGCAAGTCAAAATTCTAAACAGTTTGTATTGAGTTTGGAAATGTGCGCTTTTAAAAACCGTTGGTTTACATTCTACCTTGTTTTTTTTTTTAATATGGAACATTATATATATATATAATACATATAAATACATAATATGCTTAATTTTGAATTTTATTATACGTATACTTTATTTTTCAGTTTTTAAATAACACTTTTGGGAAAAAAATTAATAATGTTAAAATTAATTTAAAATATTTTGAATAATATAATAAGTTAAGATATCTTAAAAATAAATTACTGGTTTTCTATATATTTTTTGATACAAAAAAAAAAAAAAAAACAAACAATTTAAAAGGGAAGAGAATCTGGAAAAACAAAAACAAAAAAAAAAAAAATTATTCAACAAGTTCATTATAATTTTTTTGTTTTTTTTCAACTTCAAACTTAGATAACTCTTATATAATAATGCAAGAGTAAAATTTAACTTAAATAAAAATGTATAATACATATACATATATATACATATATATTTTATGTAATGTAATTCTTAAGAAGTTGAAAAAAAGAAAAAGGTTTTAAGTGATATATGAATGCAATTCAATATAACCTTGAACGTTGTTGAATTGTTCTTGAATTTTTCATCAAAAGATTTTTATCCTTCACTTAATTCAATTTTGTACTTTAGACTTAAAAAACAAAAAAAAAAAGAAAAACAAATATTTGACAAAAATTTCTTTTCTGTTTTTTTTTTTTTTTTTTAATAAAAAACACAAAATCATCTTAAATCAATTTTCATACATTTACTTGTTTTTATTTTTTAAATTTTTTATCTTCATATGTATAGTTAAAAGTATATACATATATACATATACATACATATATACAATATGAAAAGGTAAAAATTTTTTTATCGTTTATTAAAAAAATGTTATATATTTCTATATGTCTGCTTTGCTCTATATTAAACCAGAGCTCTATCATAAATATTGTTATCCCAATATGAAGTATCCTTTTATATATTTTTTATTTTTTTTTGTTTTTCGGTATGGAATCAATATCCTCTTCTCAATTTTGTAAATAATGTGTTTTTTTTTTTTTGTTTTTAATTTTTTCATTACAGTAATCCTTTTTTCGAACTTCTATTTTGTTTTTAGTTTTATTTTAGTTTTTTTTGCTTACTTTTTTTTTTTTTTTTTTTTTTGGTTTATTTTGTAATCGATATTTGATGTTTAAAAGCCTGTAAGGACTTTAAATTTTTATTTTTTATTTTTTTGTTGGTATCCCAGTTTATATAATTTTGTAAGAAGGATTTTTGTTTTAAAACATTTTTGTTTAAAATATTTTTTTGATTTAAAAGAATTTAAGCAGCATAGCAAATTTAAAGCTACTAGCTTTGTTGTTACTAAATCGTTTTCTCGTTTTATTCGGTGGATGGTCATTTAATTTGGATTTTTTCTTAAATTTATAGTTCTTTCAAAAATTTAAAAGAAACCATTACCTAAACCAATAATACGGAATTAAAGTGTCCAGAACAAAATGAGCTGATAAAAGGCATTGATGATAGCATTTGCAACAAGAAAGATCAAAATTGATTGGAATGATATATTTTCTTGTAATAAAATTGTGTTCGAAATTAAAAGAATTTAATTTTAAATATTTTTTTTAATGGTTAACAACAATAAAGACTTGTCAAAAGTTGATAGAATTTTCTGGGATGATAAAACCATCAAGAAAAACTCGTTAACCGTCTGATTTATTAGAATGAATTAAAGGAAACCCATATTAAAAACTTATCACGAGTTATTTTTTAATGTAATAGAAATATCCTAAAAAATAAAAATAAAATTGAACAGGATACGTTTCGATTTTCGAAACGGATATGTTTCGGATAACGGAACCAGACATATCCTAAAATCAATACTACACAAAATGTTTTTGTTTAATTTGGTTACATTTGTGGTTTGCATGAAATAAATAAACAAATAGGCAGATATGAAGCCAAATAGGCAAGACACAAACAAATAGGCAATTAGACATATTTTCTTCTTTATATAATACTTTTTGTGCCTACAGATAATTTCTAAAATATGAATTTATAGATTTATAAAAGATTATAAAAAAAAAAAAAAACTGTTCAAATTGTCCATTATTCACACAATTCAAATTTAAAAAGAGTCCTTTAATACAAATTTATTAGACAAAATATTTGTAGATAAAATGTCTTGTATCCCGTGTATATAAATATAGGGATACAGTGTAGTTTACACAATTCACCTGTATTAATATATATGACATATGGTATATAGTCATACCTGTAGGCAATTCATGTACAATATAATAAATTTTGGTGTGTGAGAGATTAAAGATTTCATTTATTGTGTGTTAAACAAAAAAAAAAAAAAATTTTTCAAAACATTTCCATTATTGTGCTTCTGTGTATATACTTGGAATTTCTTCTTTTATTTATTTTTATTTTGAAATTTTGCTTGTTAATATGAGTCAAGTTCAGCTTTACAAAACTTTTCATATATTTTGTATATTATGTTTTGGTATTTTAAAATATAAAAATAATTATTGTTAAAATAGATGATAAAATGTTTTAAAAGGTTGTACATATATTGTAAAAAAAAAAATAAAAAAAAATATGAATTAAATCTATAGGAATTTTTATAATATGTGTATATGTATGTATGTTAGATTGATAAAAAATTTAAAGTTCTTTAAAAGATTTTTTTAAAAATTATTAAATAATTGTATGGTTTTAATTGTTTTAATAAATTTATAAATTTAAAATAAGATTTTGTAAATTTAGTTCATCTATTACAGATTACTTTTGTGTATTGGTTGTCATTTAAATTTAAATTATTATTTAAAACAAGAAAAGGTTTATAGATTTTCGTTGTAAAGTCTATTTTTCTCCTAGGATTTTTCTCTGAGTGGAACTGGAACAGTTACATATACAGTTATCTAAATAAAATTCGAAATTGCTATTTGCATCTAATTGGCGACCCTATTATTCTGATAATCTTTATTCCTTTTAACATAGGTTGAAATATATTGGAGTATTATCTTCATTATTATGTGAAGATAATACTTCAATATGGGTGCATGACACTTTGCTGAAAAAAAAAAATCCCGAAAAAAAATTCTGAAAAAAAAAATCTCGAATTTAAATTTGGTGGAAAAAATCCTGAATGTTACAAAATACCGAAAAAAAAAATCTTGAAAACTAAAAATACCGAAATCAAGGAATTTCTGTTCAAATAAGTACATATTATGTAAAAGAAATATAAAAAAGAATTTTAGAGTATTGGATACAAAAATAGATTATACACTTTTTCCAAAATATACATACATATATATATATATATATATAAAATGTAGGTATATGTGAGATTCTGAATTAGGAGGGATTTTAAAGTTGGGCTCATAATTAGAGTTATACGCCTTTTACAGAATATTTATACATATACACCATATGAATATGTGACATTCTGAATTAGGGGATTTTAGAGTTGGATTCGAAAACAGAGTATTTCCTTTTTCAAGAAATTTTTTTATATATGTATCTAAATGTCAGATTCTGAATTAGAAGGGTTTTTAGAGTTGGATTCAAAAATATATTACAAATATGTAAACAATATTTTAATATTATTTGTATAAGTTATAATTTCTTTTATCGTCATTTTATTTTATAACAATTAATTAGTAGCACATTTGAAAAACACAAACATAAAAATTCATATTATATGATGATATGATAGCAGCCCGGTTCATATTATTTGTTTAAAAGAAACGTTATAAAAATTTTTTTATATTTAAATATTGACCAGATGATTAAAATAAAAATGATATTTCAAGCAATAATCTTGAATTAAAATTATTTGTTTTTGGAATCATCATAATATTGGACCGCCGATTTATGGTGATTCCAAAAAAAATAATTTTAATTCAAGATTTTTTTTTTCGAGATTTTATATTATTCGGCATTTTGGTATTTTCAAGATTATTTTTTTTCAAGATTTAAATCATTCGGAATTTTCTTTTCGGGATTATTTTTTCGGTATTTTTTCGTTCGGGACTTTTTTTTTCCCTTCAATATAGCTCTATTTATTTATTTCGGAGTTCTTTAATGGATATCTTGTGGGTAATGGCACTTGTTATGTTAAACTAAAATCAATAATACCTTCAAGTCCTGGATTATCCTGGAATACATAAGACAAATGTTAATTTTTACAATCTGGAAATTCCTAGATGATTTAAAATTGATTGTGAAAATTCCTAGACGTTTTAAAACTTGTTATTGAAAATCTTTTAATGTTAAAACCCACTAAAATGTGAATAGAAATGTCTGATAGATTTGTTCCATTTTATAATTTGCAACTTTTTAAAAAGTATCTGTACAGGTTCGTTTCTTATTTACCTTCTAACTCTCCCTTGTTATTCTATTTCTCTCCATTTTCTTTTCACATTACCTAGTAGGATTACTATAATTTTGTATTATCTAAGGAATTATTTCGTAGTATTTGGATAACGTGTAAAAAAAAAACAAAAAAAAAACAAAAACAATATCCGAAGGACGAAAATATTACTGAACAAAATTATTAAAAAATATAATTTAATGAAAAATTTAAGAGTATAAAAGTAATGTGCTAGCATCAGAAAAAAGGATGATATTAAATTTATAGTTTTTTTTAAGAAATCCATCATTTAATAAAGTATAAAAGATGTCGTATTGTGAAACGGCACAAAAACAATAAGAATTTAAAAAAAACTAAACAAATTATAAAAATATATTGCGCCGTAAAATCTATTTTTAATTTTTAATAAGTATATGTATAATAATATCAGAAATTCTTTCATAAAAACAATCATACATTTTAAACCTAACCAGCCAAAAAGAAAAAAACAAAATTTAATAAAAATAGTTTGTCATCAAATAATTTTAAAAATAAAAATAAAATTATTTCCGAAAAATTTAGCCTCAAGTTTTTATTTATGATAAAAATTTTTATGTTGAAGTTTAAATTATAGGTCCTTAAGATCTTTAAAGAACAAAAAGAAAAAACAAAAGTTTCCAGTAAGTTAAAGAACTAAAAAAAATTATGTAACCTTGAGGTTGTAACATATCTATGGCAAAATAAAAAAAATCTTGATTATAGACATTAGAAATCATACTATCTATAATCATGTTATGAATAAATTCATTTGTAAAATCATACATATTTTATTTTCAAATACATAAATTTAAGTAAGTGTATGTATGTAGGTATATAAAATTTCAAGAATTTCAAGGGTAAAAATATGTTTTATTTCATGTTTTTGTTTTTTTTTACTTACATTCGTACAAAACTTTTTTTTTTTTCTTCATAAAAGTCTTACTGAAAAACTTCTACAATATATAATGTATTTACATGTACACATATACATATACATATATATATAAATGTAATTCCTTAGGCTGTAATAATTAAAAAAAAAAAAAAAACATTGATAAACTGAGGCTATACATATTCAATGTAAATTGGATTATATTTAATAATACCTTATTATCTTAAAAATCAAAAAAAAAAAAAAAAGAAAACAAAATACACAAACATTTAATCCATGTTAAGTTTTTAAAGTTTTTTTGTTTAGTTTAAAATAAAATTAAAAATTAATGAATAACAGAAAGAAAGAAAATGAATATTTTTATTTATTTTTTTTATTTCGTTTTTTTTTTTTTTTGTTTTTTATTTTTAGAAATTAGGAAAATATTAAATTTTTTATTTAAAAAAGTTAAGTTACAATCATTTTATTTTTAAGATATAAAAAATAAAAAAGATTGTAAATCTAAACCTATTAAAATTGTCTGAAAAGTTAAACAGTTAAAAAAAAGAATTTTATATTGCATTTTATCATAAGAATTTTATATTGCAAAATCATTATTTTTTTCTTTGTCTTTTGGTTAAACGAATGAATTTTTTAATCATATATACATTAAATAAAATATTTATTTAAGATAAATTAAATTAAAAAGAAAAACAACTTGTGAAATAATTATATCAATTTTTTTTATAAATTCTATTTTTTATATTAAAAGTAAGAAAGATTACAGTTTCTTCCTTTATATTGTAATATATTAAAAGGTTCCAGTACGAAATTTCGACATTTTTAATTTCTTATAATAATTTTTTATAATCTTGCTTTTTAAAATCTCACTTGTACACTTGTATTTGCTTAGTTAGGCATAACCTTAAATATGTTAGCCATGTTTGGAACCCATTTTACCAAATCCTTATAAAAAGAATAGAATCCGTTCAAAAAAATTTTCTTAAATTTGCTAAAGTAAACATGAACTGATCAATAGAATGATGTATTTATGTAATAAATATAAATTCCATATTAATTTTTTTTTTTTTCCTAAGGGAGGTGGGAATCTTCCAAAGACACCAAGAATTTCCCCCTTGGTAGTGTCAGATTCTTACTGACTAAGCCCACCTCCCCCTTTAGCCAATATAATGGGATGAAACTCTTACCTGCGAACGCAGTATATTGGCTAGGGATTAGGGATAGGAAAGAATAGGAAATGGATACGGAAACATTGAATTGGGAGTGGGACTGTAAGGAAACAATTAATCCGCCTATTATTATTACTATTTTGCTAATACTGACTAAAGCCGTCACAACAGTTACAACATGTAGTAGTAGTATATAAATACTACATGAGGTAACTATTGAAGGCAACCCCCACTGTCACTGTAGCGGCTGTTATTATTGGTAATAGTATTCTTATTAATATTATTATTATTTTACTACAGAGTCAGCGCCATCCGTGGATTACAACGTGCAGCAGTATATAACACCTTACTTACATGATATAACCGAAGATAGCTCCACTGTAGAAGCTATTATTATTATTACTATTATTATTATTATTATTACAATTATTGTTAATATTACTATTACTATTATTATTGTTATTATTACTACTATTAATTATACGATATACATTATTACGATATAAAAGTACTACATATTTTTTATTTATGACCTGACCGAGGTTTGAACCCAAGACCCTTCGATTGAAAGGTTGGAGACTTAACCACTACGCCATGAGTCAGATTTACTATTATTTTTTATTTTTAACTGAAGAGGTTTATTTGATTATCACGTTAACTAAAGTTTAAAATATTTACTAATCTAATATTCTGTTGGGGGCCACGGTGGCCTAGTGGTTAAGAGCGTATAAAATACGCTGTAAACACCGAGGGAGTGTGGGTTCGAATCCCACACACGTCGTAAGAATAATTCCCCCTTACGACATGTACAGCCACGCCTGAAAAGGAAAGCCTGTGTTATATTTCCTTGTTACATTTATGTGGCAGAGAAATGCGCTATAAAACAAAAACAATATTCTGTTATTTACTAAATTTCTCATTGATAAATAAAAGAATATAATATAACATACAAACATACATTCTAGTTTATTAATTCAAATTAAATAATTAATTTTTAATTGTGATTTTATTTTATTTTTTATTTTATTTTATTATCCAGCCAATGGTGTAGTTGTTAAGACACCGGCCTTTTATACTAAAGGTCTCGGGTTCAAACCCCAGCAGGATCATATAAATTAATAAAAAATAATATAGATTTTTCTTATAATATATAATTAGTAAGAATATAATTAAATTAAAAATAAATATATATGTCATATAAATTATAATAAAATATCATATTGTAATAGCTATATAATAAAATAATAATAAACCATAATTCTTGTATAAGATAATAGATGGCGTAGAAATAATTGAAACATCTTAGTCTTGTACAATAGCTACAGCCGAGTAATCAACAACTTAGTTCATTAATGACTCACGAAACTGAAGTTTAGTCAAATATGAACAATAAATGATTTAGTGGATACCATATACTCCTCAAAATTTCATGTTAGCGGAGCTCAAAAAAAAAAAATTTTACAAAATAGATAGCAGGATAATCCTCTTAAAAATACATTTTTTTTGTCGATCGACATTTCATAATCCATGGGTTAACAGTTCATAATCAAATCGTATTCGTTCTTTACTAAAGACAATGTTTAGTCAAAATTTGATTTATTACAAATAAAAGAACAATTTTTTTCTTATGAAAACCTTTTCATTCGGTATGCAACATATTATGCTAAACATTCATTCGGTATGCAACATATTATGCTAAAAAGGCATATTAAACTATAGCATAGAAATTCAAAATTATAAATTACAAATTCACAAGTTAAAATATCTGATTGTTGTGAAATATAGGAGATATATTAGAAATTATATCGAAGATAACCGATTACGTTTCAATAATCAGTTAAATTCCGAAAGTTTAATTACCATAAGGATAAGAGTAATTTTAATTACAATATCTTTAAATGTATTGTAATTTTTATAATAAAACTTTTATATTTTTTGAAACATTTCTGATCTTCACTTTAAAAAAAGCAAAACGTCAACTATTGTAGAAACTTTACCTATACTGTGTTAATTATATTTTAATTAAAATATAAAATAAAATTTTTTACTATAACATAATATAGTATCACATTAAATATTATATATATGACTATTTTGAAAAATTCTATTATCCAAAAATTATTTATGCCTTATAAAATAAGACTAGAATAAATTATTCTAAATAGTCTTATAAATTATAAATTTTACTTATAATAATATTTCTTTATTAAATTGAATTGCAAAAAGGTTTAATAAAAATAAAAAAAAAAGTAGAAATATCTTAAAAACATATTTTATCGATCTCATTAATCGCTAAAATAATTGACTATACCTATAAAAGCATTTATTTAAGATACAACTAATTTTTCTATTGTTTTCTTCTGTTGTATGCAAAAATTCAATCACCTGTTCGAATAATTCAAAAAAAAAAAAAAACATTACATTTAAATAATAAATGAAATAATATAAATCTTTGTTTGTTTTTTTAATTTTAGGTCATTCTATTGTTTTTTTTTTTTTTTTGTATATAAAAAATATCCTTCAATAAAAACTGTAATTTAATACTTATTTTTTAAATGAAATCTATCCTTTTGAAAATATTTTTGTTTATTATTAAATATATATGTATATATAATATATATATATATATATATATATATATATATTATATAAAAACAAACATATATAAATACATATATTATACACTAATAACATACATAATATTATTCTCCTTAATAAATTCGAAATTTTTGTTTTTCATTTCTTCGTTCTAATAAATTGGTATAAAAAAAAAATTTTTTTTTTTTGTTTTGTTGTTTTTTTTTTTTTTCTTTAGTACTTTATATGATTTTATATTAAGACCCGCTTTACTTATGACTTTAATTTCTTTTAAAAATATAACATCATACATGCAAATATCCATTAATAATATGTACCAACATACTTACATACATATGAATATATTAAATATTTTGATCCTGAGCATTTTAAAATCAAAAAATAATATTTTTGTTTTTCTTTTTTTTCTTTTTGTTGTATTTTTATATTTACGACATCGATAGTTGTGTTACTAATTTATTTATAAAAAAAAAAAAAATAAAAAAAAAGGAAAATAAACAACGAAAACAATATTTAAATAAAATTTATACACCTTTTTAAAATATTGAAAAGAAAAAAAAAATTGATAGAAAAAAAAACAAACAAAAAAAAAATAAGAACAATAAAAATAAATAATAATATCATGCTTTCGGCTGGGATTTTATTCAAAATGCGCAGGACATCCATAATCTTTAAAATGTCAAAAAAGTATTTTTTCTTTTCTTTAATTCTCTTGTTTTTTTTTTATTAATGTATTCAGCAGACAGCAGCTCTCAAAAATTTATGCTCTTCTAGATTTCGGTTTTTTTTTTTTTATTGGAATTTTGAGAAATTAAATTTTTGAATTCGCTGTGTTTTCTATTTTCTCTTTTAACCTAAATAAAATGTTTACAATTTTAAATGGATTCTCTTAAAAATGAAATCTGTATTTATATGCGAGAATTAATTTATAAAAGGAGATAAGAGGAAACTGAGCTGAATTTAATTTTTTGTGATTTTTGGGTGTTTTTTATTTAAATTAGCTGAATTAAAAACATATTTTACCTGTTTTATTACACAGGTGATAGGTGTTATATAATTTTGTTTTATAAGTAAGGATAATAATTCATACAGTAATTTTGAGAATCAAAGAATTGAGCCAAAAAAAAAAAAAAGGAAATTCTTATACAAAGGTGTTATTAATTAGATGATACATAAATTGATATCAGGATATTGGATATGATCGATTAATTGCGATAGATATATTTATTTATATACATATATTTATTGAATTTTTTGATTATTAATAGAGAAAATACAATTTTTTTTTTTAAATATTCTCAATGGATTTATTTTTGTTTTAAGGATACTATAGCGATACGTAAAATTCATTGTAAAATTTTTTCCTTTTCTATTTTTTATATCCTTAAATACAAAACAAATTAGGTATAAGTTAGATTTGATGATTACAAAAATTTATAATAAAAATATTATTTATTTATAAATTTTTTAAAGTTTTTCAATATTTATTAGAAATTTTGCTTATAAAATTAAAAAAATGGAAAAAAAATTTAAGTATCACTATATAACTACTATACATTCTAAAATGAATTCAGGGTATACGTAAAAGTAGAAATTATTTTTTTTAGAAATTCCTAATTGATTTTATGGTAATAATTTTACCTACCTTAGGTTAATTAAAACTTTTTTTTAAAACAGTGTGTTTTCTTGTGTGCTTTCGTCTTTTTGTGTATGTTTACATTTTATTCTATGTAAAAAATTCTTTTATTTGTTTTTTTTTTTAAAGGAATCCTTAATTTGATATAATGTTTATAATGGGTATCAAAATAGTAAATTTTATAGTATTACTGTTGTGAATGTATAAAACGCGATTATATGTGTATCTATATAATTAATTAAATACACAACATATTATAGAGAAATACATAAGAAATGACTAGTCGAAGGATATGTTTTAAATAATAGGAAAACTTAGTAAGATAAGGGTAGCGTATAATAGCGTAGTCTAATGAGTTTAAAGATTTATCTTTATTAACAATAAAATTATTATTAATTAATAATATAATAATTAATTGTGATTTCTTCTAATAGATATTTGACTTTTTCAGATTTTGCCTGTAATTTTTGAATGTATTATAAATCAAAAAAAAAAAAAAACAAAGAAATAATTGGCTGAGGGTTGTAATATGACATGTTTTATTTAATTTTTTCTACCAAAGGAAAAAGTTTTATCTAACAATATGGTTTACAAATACATATATTATATTATGTACCTATATATATTGTATATATTATTATTATATATAGAAGAGTTTTATTTCATTTCACGAAAGTGAACAAAAGAATAAGATAAATAATATATATTATAAAAAAAATTTTTTAATTCCTTTATAATTGTATTGTGTTATATTAGTTGTTAGTAAATATTTAAGAAGTGTAGTTATTTGAAATTTTAAATTAGCATAATATTCAATTTTTTTGCTAATTAAAAATTAAAATTTTTAATTTATATAATTATTTTAAAATTAATTTTATATTTTAACTTAGAAATAATTATCATTAATAATAATATTATAACATAATGAATAAGATGAATTTTAAAAGTAATGAAAAAAGTAATCAGAAAAGTAACGAAAAAAAAAATAATCTTTTTTGTATTAGCGTTCTTTTTATTTTGTTTTTTTTTTTTAAATATTGTTTCATTCTAAAAATTTATTTTATAAAAGAATTTTTTTTTTTAAAAATCGTAACATAAATTCTTTTAATTTTCGTATTATTTTGTATAGTGCATTCTGCTTATAGGAAAGTAAGTCAAGTAGTTTGATACATATAAATACATATTATATTAATATAATAATGTATAGTAATTTTTATTTATGTTTTTAAAGTTTTAATTGAAAAAAGAAATTAATATTTATTTGAATTAATACATTAAGATACATTAAGAGTAAAGTAAGAGTTCTTTTAAATAAGTACTTAATACCATAAATTATTAAAAAATCATTAGTACTTGAATTTTAATTGATTTTATTTAAAAAAAAAATAAATAAAAAAATTGTATTAGTTTTTTTTACATAATAATTTAATTAATTTTAAATAAATGGGATTATTAATTACAATGTAAATAATATTATAGAAAAACACTTAATATGTTTTTTTTTAATTAATATATAAATATGTTTTATTTGTATTATATAAATAAAGTAATTCAAGTTTTTATTTAAAATATTGTCTAAATATGAAGCGATAATTTAATAAATATTTAACTTTAGATAGATTTTTTGACAAATTTAATTGTAGATAATGATGCCTACTTTATTCAACTAAAATCAATTATGCCTCACCTAAAACAATTTCAACGTACAACGAGAGAAGCAGCAAGTACTCATTCCTAAATAGTGAAAATTTCTAGGTGACTCAAAATTAATTTTCGAAAATTATTTGATGTGAGAACTGCTAGAATGTGGAATATCTTTTAAATGCACACACCCACTTATGTGTCCCACAAATATGTCACCCTTTTGTCAATTATATTCCATTCTACAATTTGCAACAATTTAAAAAGTACCTTTTTAGGTTCGTTTTTAATTTGCTATTTTAACTTTTCTTTAATATTATTTTTTCTTTCCGTTTTCCCTCTTTCATTTAGTTAAACTTACATTAGTATAAATAGAATTCGTTTTTAGTGTTTCTAGCTAGAGTTTAAGAAAACAACAATTAAAATCAGCAAAACATTTTAGTAGATTTATTAAGTTGAATCTTGATAATGGTGTAAGTTGGGTTAAAACATAGGCCTTTCATTCGGAAACGCTTGGAATTTCGAATCGAATTCCATTTGATATAAACATTTTTCTTATAACTTTTTTACTTTAATGGTATTTAACTTTTACTTAAAATGAAGATATTTTTACTTTAAATGCATATTTTTACTTTAAATAAAGACATTTTTATTTTAAATGTAGAATCTTTAGTTCAGTAATTTATGTTAGGTATATAAATATTCTAGTATATATACATTTATTTAATTTATATAATACATATATTTGGATCTAATATTTATGTGTATACTTATATATATTATATATATATGTAAACTATACGTATTTTTTTACTTCAACTTTTATTAGAATATGTCTTCAAAAATATGTCTTTAAAGTAAAAAATTTAAAGTTAAACTGTTTTCAGTTAAAATAAAAATAAAAGAATTCTTGTATAAGATAATAGATGTCGCACAAAAAATAAATAGTATTTATACCCGTACGATAGGATCGGGTATAATAAAATTACTCCTCTGTTTGTAACACCTTGAAATAAGCGAGCTAGATATACCTTCAAAGGTAGGATCGGATCAGAAAAAAATTCTAAGACTTTTGAGCCATGTCCGTCCGTCCGTCCGTCCGTCAGCACGCTAACTCAAAAACTAAGAAAGCTAGAATCTTGAAATTTACACAAAATATTTTAAGAGTAATTTGTAGGTTCCCTATTTTTTTTGGTTGAGTTTGGACCAAGCCTTAGGGTAGCTCTCGAACACCTAACTTTTAGATCTCCACATTTTTTTTGCAATAGAGCTATGAAATTTTAACTACTGATAGATCTCACAAAAATATTAATTTTATTTTTAATAACTTTTTTTTGTAGCCCCACCCGTTACGGAGCTACAGCTCCCCAAAGGTTCAAAAAAGCTCTATATTTCAATTGTTATAGCACAAGTTGTATAAGGTATATCTTCATTTTGAAAACGCCAAACGATTACTACTTTCATTAGCTTTAAAAGTATATATACAATAAATATATATTTTTGGCATACGGTGTCTTAATTTACCATTATGCGAAACTCAAATTTTGCAAAATTCTTTAACCCCTCCATCTAAACGGTTAAAGTTGGAAACTTGAAATTTTGACAGAAGTTAGATCTTTGAAAATTAGTATGAGTCATTTCAGAAATTTTTTTTGTATCACCCCCCGTTTAGGAGCTGTAAGGGGTCAAAAACTGAAAATTTCCTATTTTGAAACACCTGTAACTTGAACACCTGTTAAAATTTTTTTGAAGTAATACACAAAAATTAAAGCTCCAACATTATACTCTTATTTCTGTTAACAACTTTTTTTAATAATATAGGGTTACTTTATAATTGACGAAAGTGTTACTTGATTTTTTCAAATTTTCTAACAAATTTCTTTAACTAATTTTTTCCATTTTGTTTTACTCGATAATTTGAAATTGTTGAGGATATAATGCGTAGTACAAAAAATGTAATTAAATAAACAACATAACGGTTGCTTGAAGAATTTTTATTTATATGATATTAATATATATACATACTTATATAATATCATGTTTATTTACATATCGTATATGTCACTAGTGAATGAATGATAAGAGTATAGATGTATATTATTTAGCGCCGTATTTACATACATATATGTATTTTATTGTACTTATAAGAAATTATTCTGTCAATGGAATATTTAAATATAATATAATATAATATTTAAAATTATATTTATTATTTTGTACTAAGTAAATTTAATATACATTTACCGCTTAGTATTAAATGGTACTATAGAATATTTGAAAAAGTTTTAGATTGATAATCGTTATGTGGAAGGTTAGAATCTGCTTTTGAAGAATGGTCATATAAACATATAGTTTGAATATATGTACAACCCATAGTTCTAGAAATTATAAAATTCACCCAAATTATTTTAAAATACTAAAATATTAAAAAAATAATATTGTAAGCAGAGTGACAGGCTGTGAACATACTAACGGTTCGTACGGGTATCTAAGAGTTGACAAAGTTAACTGTATTCTTCCTCGTTTTTTTTTGCGTTCAATAGTCTTGTACGATATAGCTTCAACAGAATAATTAACGGCTTAGTGAAACTAATGATTCCCAAAATTGAAGTTTCGTCAAATATGAATAATAAATAACTTAGTGACATCTTAATTTTATTTCTACGAAGGTTTGTTACGAAAGTTTTATTTAGAAATTATTTAGTGAATGCTCTATGCTTCTTATATGAGAAAGGACGAAAATTAAGTTCAATAAATTGTACAAAAAGTTTATTACAAGTACTATTTATTTTCGTATTGAAAATAAATTGAAAAGGTATTTTTTTTGTTGTCCAGTTCTGCCATAGTTATTTGGATTTTTCGAAATATGTTTAAAAAAAAAAGCATATTTTTAGGCAATTAAACTAAAAAGAAGTAAATTAAGTTCTTGTATTAAGTTTAAAAGACAACTAACTAATTAAGATTTTTTTTAATTTTTTTTTTTTTGGGTGATAAATTTAATTGTTTTTTTATAAATAATTGAATTTTGTTCTAATATTACTTTTATTTATGATTTAAGTTTGTAAATTTTCCAATATTGAGTATAAAAAATTTCAATTAGGTTAGTATTACTTTTCGTTTGACTTGAAATATAATCAAACAAAAGTTAAGTTTCAAATATTTTATATGTATTCTAAAAATTTATAAAATAGTTTCATTTGTAGAGCTATTTGTTGTTTTGAAAGTATGTAAAGGCTTAAATAAATTTAAAAGTTAATGAAGTTTATTATTTAAGATCATTTTCTTAAGGAAGTGTACTGTAGTTTTTGAATAATGGTAATTTGTTATAAAAATATTATGTTTTATTAATATTAATTAATTTCAAAAACAAAAGTAGGAATATTAAAAAAAAAAATACATGTGTGTTTATTCTACTTAACATCAATTAAATTAATTTTATATGTATTAAATTCTAATTGTTATATTTATCTAATATCCTGTTATATAATTTTTGTCCATTGTTATTATTCATTTAATATCCTGTAAGATTATTTATTATTTATGTACCTATATATATATATATATATTTTTATTTGATTGAATTGTATTTATTTTAAATCTCAATTCATTAATTAGAAGATTTCAAATATTGAAATAACAAACAAAAGAACAAAACAAGTAAATAAAAAAAAAACAAAAAAAAAAAAAAGTATTTTCAATTTTCCAAGCTGTAAAGCTAAAAATTTTTTCATCCTTCTAAGAAATTTCTACTTTAATTTAAACTTTCATTAAATGAAAAAAAAAAAACAAAAATATATAAAAGAAAAAAATTCGACATCATCTTCTTTGAAGAATAAAAAGAAAACAAAAATCTCTTTTATAATATAAATTGGTAATTCTAAAATATTTTTTTTATATTTTTTTTTTATTTATTTCCCTTTCCATTTGATTTTTTTCTTGTTTGTATTTATTCCACAAATACTTATGCTGAGTTGTCTTTTCAGGATCAGGATACTACAAAATAAATAAAATTAAAATAAAAAAGAAAAGCAGAAGAGTAACAAAAAAAAAAAAAAAAATATAAAAATTAAACTTAAAAGGCTTTAAAACATCAGATTCCTTCATTAATCTTTATTAATTTCTGAACATGGATGTGTTTGTATTAAATTTTTTTGTTTAGAGGAAATTTTATAGAAAGAATGATTCTATTTAAAATTATACTTCTTAAATTTTCTTTTTTTGTTTTCTTTTTTGTTGTTTTGTTTTTTTTTTTTGTATTGTTATTATTACCAATATCACAATCAGTAAAATCACTAATATCATCAATATTTTTAGTATCGTAACCCTAAATATTTTCTTTTCGAAGGAAAAATTATAAAATAAAATCAAACTTTAGTACTGTTTGTATCCTTTTCATTCAGTTTTTCCTTTTCTTTTTTTTTTTTTTTGTATATTATTATTTTTGTTTTCCTTTTGTTTTATTAGTCTTGGCTGAAAGGTCAAAGAATTTTTTTTTTTTTTTTTTCCTTAATATTCCTTGAAAAACATACAAGAAAAATAAAAATCGAAAGAAAAAAAGAAAAACATTGGATACCCCTAATGATATTAGTCCTTTTTTAAATGCTGTCTAAATTTCAATCAATTTCTTATTTTTTTTTGTTTTCTTTTTAGTCGATATGGACAACACTATACATTTTTGCAAAATAACAAAAAAAAAAAAAAAAAAACCAAAAACAAAAACAAAAGTAATGTAACAACAATAAAATTTTAAATAAGAATGAGTAAAGAAAAAAAGAAAAGGAAGAAAAATTTTAAGGATATATAAAAGCAAATACATACTTTCCGAATTACAACAGAACAAAGAAAATTAAAAAAAAAAAATTTTTTTTTTTGGTTTTTTATGATTGCTTTTTTTTTTGCTTTTTACTTTTTTTTATTTTTTGCAAAGAATTTAAGTATAGGTTGAGAACAGAGAGTATTAGGTAGAGAACAGATTCATCTTAAAGCATTTGAATGACATTTATTGAAATGAAGAGTGTTATTTTGTTTAAAAATAATTAATTTAAAAATAATTACAAATTTATTTTATGTTTCCAACAAAAAAAAAAAAAAAAAAATACACGTGTTAAAAGAAATATTTTATTATTTCCTTTAAATTTGTGGCGTAATTTTAAATTTCTACTTAAAAATAACATCGAAATCAAATTTGTCATACAATGTATCATATTACGTAAGTACATATCAATATTATAGAGAATCAGATCAAAATATTTTAAAGAATTTTTTTTTTTTGTTTTTTAAATGTCAATCAATTAATAGAAAAAATTGGAAAAATTGAAAGTTTTAAAACTAATTAAAAAGTAGACAAAAAAAAAATGAAAAAAGGTATTTTTTAATTAAAAAGGACGACGACAATCAAATAATTTTAGCTATTTTTTTTTTTTAAATAAAACTTTCTTTAGTTATTATAAATATATATTATACATTTTATCCTTTCCATATATAATGGATTTTTCTATTTGTCTCTAATGAAAAAAAAAAAAAAAAAAACAAGGGTATAATTAAAAATACAAATGAAAAAAAAAAAAGAATTAAAAATCCTTAAAATAATTTTAAAAGTTTTATAATAAAATTTTAATTCGTGTGTACATAAGTACATAACGATATTTCAAAAATGACTTTTTTTTTTTTTTTAATGTAAATTATTCGATTTAAGTTTGTTTTTTTTTTTTTTTTAATAAATTCAACTTTGTTAATATTGTTAATTTTTTTGTGCTTTTTAAAAAATTCTATTAAAATAAAAAAAATTTTAGATTCTACAATTTATTTTCGCCAGTAGAAAGAAAAAAATATTATAATATACATAAACATTAATGTACATAACTATAAGGACTATTAATTAAGGATTAAAATTAATTTACATATATTTTATAAATGCGTGTGTTTTTATTTTATATTAGTTAAATAATAATACATATAGTAACGCTGGGGTAACAGAAAGTAACAGCGTTTTTATTTTTGTTTCAAATTTTTTTCTTAAGACAATGGATCATAAAAAACTATTATCGTTTTTTAAGCTATGGAGCTCCATAGTGAAATTATTAATATATTCTATTGCAAAAATAGAATATGTGTACATGTGCTTAAATATTGCCTTGCAAAGGAAAACTTAGTATCTGCCTTGTTAGAATTTAAAATCTATTCTTGTGAGTAAATATAATCCTTGGGCATAAAATTGTCATATTTTTGTATAGAAAGAAGGAGGATGTGATATGCCTGAATTTTAATTACCTGTAGTGTCATTTGTCTATATTTTATATTATATTATAAGTTGGTTGTATTATCATTTAACTGTATTTTATTTGACTCTATGAAAAACATATAATTAGATGGGATTTTAGAGTAGGCTATAAAATCAGGGTTTCAATAATTTGTTTAGCAGTGGTTTGGTCTTGTTAAAATATTTGTGTATATCGTATAATAAGGAAGGATTTTAGAGTTGTTTACAAATGAAATACAGTTAAATCAAATACAGCCAAATTAAATACAGACAAATGATAATCAAGTCAAGTGACTTATAGTCAAATGAAATATAGGCTAATGATAGTAACCCATTAAAAGCATAAAAACCAATTAAATATTTTTATCTTATTTAATGACATGGATATAAAGACATAATATATTGTAGATATTTTATCGATGAGATAATAATTATTGCTATTCGCATGTATTTACATAAAGCAATATTCCATAGTGTTAACCGACTTAAACTCTAAATTTTGTTTTATTTATTACTTTATAAAGTAAGTAATTATTGATTTAAAAATCCTAATTTGATTGATTTTTTTAATATTAAAATAATATAAAATATAATTTTTGATTGTGAAAGTAAAAATATTGAATTTAAATAAACATACCTAATATAAATTTATACCTAATATTAAAGGAAAAACAAAAAAAAAGGATTTATTAACTTTGCTTATTTTTAAAATTAAATCCTTAATTTAAAAATTATGGCACAAACAATATAAACAATATTAAAAATAATATATATATATATATATGTATATTGAATCTATAAGAACTTATATAATTTACTCAGATACTCTATTTTTCACTATTTGTTTATGGTATTGCAATTGAGTTCAAAATAATGAGTACAATTTTATTTGTTTATTTTTTCATGAGATAAAAATTATATAAATTAATAAAAGCAAACACTATACACACTGTTATTCAATTACTATAAGTTTATCTTAATATTTTTATTCTTTCTATTATTATTATATGGGTTAATAGCATCAGTATATGTTATAAAAAAGATGAGTATATTATTATTTATTTTTGAGTACTTTTTTTGTTATTATTGAAAAAATAAATTTTTTATATAAAATTAAATATATTTAGTCTAATTAATGTCCTATATATATTTAATAAATATATATATAAATATATATATGTATATAAGGTTTATCATTTTTTATTTGATTATAACTTGTTTGGAGATAATAAAACAAAAAAAAATAACTTAAATGATTCGAATCTATTAAATCTATTTCCTATTAAATCTTGAAAAAGTTCTAATAACTCAAAATAGAACTGGCGATTAATTTGGAAATGATATTTGAATAATTGAGTTTTTTTTGGTAAATTTGAGATAAGTTTCAAAACTATTGTTGGAATTTTTGTATTAGGCTAATAAATTAATATTTTGAAAGAAGTTAAGGTGTTTTGTTAGAACAACTGAAACTACTTAGTAGGAACTTGTGCTGTAATAGTAATTAGTATAGGAACCAGTGTTGGAACAACTAATCGAGTTTTTCTTTATAAATCCAAAAATGGTAAGATTAAAATTAAATAAGTAGTCAGTCACCGGAAGTTCAAATTTCAAATAACAGAATTTTAAGGATTTTTCTTTTAAAAAATAATTTCAATTCATAAAAATATTATATTACTTGTCTTTACATCTAAAAATACAACAAAATCATGATTTATTTTGTATATAAAATTACACTTAGAATTTAATAGAAAAAAAAATTAAAGAAATTATTTCTTCGATAATGTTTTTATTATTTTGTAATGAATTCTTTAAAATATTAATTACCTTCTTTTTTTTTTAACCACTATGTACATCAAAATTAATTCTCATGATACTATCATCATTATTAAAAAATAAAAATTAAAAATACAAAAAAAAAAACAAAAAATAAAAAATACTTTTTAACCTCAAAAGTCAAGGATATTATATTGTTAATCTATTTTATTCTATTTACGTGCTCAAATAACATTTAATTTAGCAAAATTTGTTAAAAGAAATATTTTTCCCTTTCTTTCTCTCTCTCTTTATTTCTTTTTTACTCTTTTTCTTTTATTTTATAAGTAAAGAAAATCTAAAAAAAAAAAAAAAAATCAAAAATAAATAAAATAAAGAGAAAAAAAATTAAAAATTGGAAAATTATTCGATCCTTATTGGATCATTGAAAAAATCAACATTTTCTGCCTAAAATATATAATATACGTATACAATAAAAAAAAATTTTTTGAACAAATGAATACCAAGAATACAAGTAAATTTTTAAGCACATGTACACATATACCAAAATAAAAAAAAAAGAAAACCAAAAATTAAATTTCCATTTTAAAATTTTAATATAAAAGGAAGAATGATAAAAACAAAAAGAAAAAAAAATTATTTTTGTTGTTGGTGGCTTTTAATGTGACTAGCCATTGAAAACACGACCCAAATATTAAATAAGGAATAACAATTTTCATCCTTTTATTTTTGTTGTTTTTCTTATATTTTTTTTTTTTTTTTATTCTTTTGTGAACTTTTAATGAAGACCATCAATTCCTTTAATTAGGATGTTTAAAATTTATAAACGAAATGATTTTCAATTTAATATTCAGGATCAAGTATATGAACCTACTAATATAAATGTTTATGGATTTTATCGGTATTGGATGAAATAAATGATGAATTGGGTGTACTTTATAATTGAGTTACATGTAATAGAATAGTGAATGGCAAAATATTTTTTATATTCTTTTTTTCATAATATTTTATAAAATTATTAATGTAATCTTCTGTTAATTTTTATGATGTTAGTAAAAAATCTTGAAACAAAAAGGAAAATAAATTGAAAATTTAACTTACAAGCGACAAAATAAAAAAATGATATTCAAAAAAAAGAATGGGCTATGATACATTCTTCTTTATACTTTCAGTTACAAAATTTTATACTGGTAAGTGGTAACTGATAACATTTATTTTGTTACCTAATTTTTGTTTTGAAGTGTTAGTGAAGTCTTATAAGCGTTTTTTCATTTTTGTCTTGAAGCGTTTTATTAAAATCTCAGAAATGGTATTATGTAAGATAAGCTTCCACCCTTAACCTATTTAGAATAGATTAAATTTCAACACTTCGTTCTTTAAAAAAAATACTATACTTTTACTTAATTAGCTTAATTAAAATAATATGATCTAACCAAATGGTGTAATGTGTAAATCGCTAGTTTTTCAGTCGAAAATACTTGGGTTGAAACTCTGGTGGAAGGAAAACATTTGCCTTTCTGTTGTGAAGAATTAAAATAAAAGCTTGTAGACAACAATAAACCTATAACTTAAGCGATGATATTTAAAGAGTTAGTATAAAATGCAAAGAATATTTGTACAAAAACTAAATAATTTACATTAAAACGAAAGAATTTTCTTGTGAAGAATTACTTATCTTGAAACAGAGAACGTCATGTTAAAAGACAAAATATAACATTTCGCATATAGGTCCAAATTATTAAAAGAATAAAACGTTGTAAAATTTAATAAAAAAAAGCGCTCCACATTAAAAATTTGAACAAAATTATCTCAACAATCTATCAGTGACACTTAAAAAATTATTACTAAAAATATATCGTGTAGAAAATATCGTTTTCTAGCCTTTGTGAATCCAATTCTAGAGGTACAAGGCAGCACTTTCTTTCTCTCTCATCTGTCCCTGAACAGACCATTACACTGCGCTTGATTACTTAATCTTTCATATTGGTTGCTCAGGTTAATAGGTTCCACTCCGTGAAGGTAAGAGTAGGAATTGGAGAGCGAGAGGTTACAGCAAAAGTTCTTAACAGGAAGTAACAACATAAAGTAATCTCCATATAATTTTTAAAGGACTAAAAGAACTTCCCGGGACAAGAAAAATATTAATGTGTGATATTTGATCAATGCTCCTCAACCATATCCTTCTTGTGTCTCAAAAACCAAGTAAATTAGCTAGCAGTTTTCTCAGGAAATGATACTTGCCTATCTATATTATATAGAAAATGTGAAAAAAAATCATTTTTTTTCAGCACTTTTATATGGAAGGTACTCGACACCTTGATCCGACTCGGCTCAAAAACTATAGGGCTTCACCTATTGTGGAAAACAGTCAAATATAATTCAAGTTTCCTAGGCCAAGCCGTTTAACCACTAGCGTGTATAGAGAGAAACATCCAATTACACAGACTAACATACTCATAGACAATTTTTTAAGCATTTGCAAGAAAAGCTGTATCTTTAGAACGGCCTAAACTATACAAAGATGAAAGTTAGTATAAATAAATTTTCTACATTTTTTAAAACCTAAAATATAGACAAATTTTTTAAAACCTAAATAATAAATTATTATCCCGTAATATATAAGATCCCATAATTTTTTATCGTTCTTCGTTTAAACTCTTAATTTAAATTTTTTTTTATTTGAAAAACAAACAATAAAAAATTTAAATTAAAATGAAATAAAATAAAAAAAAATTAAAAATAAAAACCGAAACAAAAAAAAAAAAAAAAAAAAGGAGAAAAGGAATTTTACTAATGTACATGAATTTTAATGTTATATTATAAATTTAATGAGCTATAATTAAAATGTTTTTGCCTAATACCTGTTCTAGAATTTAAATGGCATTTTCTTTTTTTTGAAATTTCAAAAATTTCGAAAAGTAATTTATAAGTATGGATGATAAATCACTTCTATATCTAAAATATTTATCAAAATATATTTCAAAATAATTTTTTGAAATATTTTAAACATTAATAAAGAAATATTTTTAAAGTAAAAAAGGTAAAAAATAAATAAGGTAATAATAAATATTAAATTCAATATTTTATATGCTTTTATATTAACTTGTCAGTGTCGGTTTATTTATTTATTTATTTATTTATTTGTCATTCTGTCACCCTTTTTATTATCTTCGTAATCTGTTAGCAACATTTGTAAGTGTTGTATGGTGCAGAGGAAAGTGTACAAGTTTCAAAAGTGGGGGGTCATGTTGTTCGAATCCAGTTCACATGCAACTTTTTTTTTTTTTAACTATCTATTCATCAACATTTTTTGAATAAAATATATATATATTTTGTATATATGAATTTAAAACTTACATTTTTATCTCTTATTCATGCATACAAACATACATATTATATTTTTGATCTGTTTTGTTTACAACATTTGTTTAGTATTTAAATCAAAATATTTGCTGTCAACATTCTTTAATGCATATTGAATATACATGGTTAAAAATTAAGATTTTATGTTCGTAATATGTTCATTAAATATTTAAGTGTTGTATAGTGCAGAGGGGAGTGACAGGTTTTGAAAGTAAAAGTAATTTGGTTCGAATCCAATTCGTATGCGTACATTTTTTTTTTTTTTTTTGTTAACTGTATTCATCAACATTTTTTTAATAAAATTTTATGTATAATATACACATATTATTTGATCTTTCCTCCTATAATAATTTAGTTCAATCAATCTTGATGTGCACATGTATTTTGTATTAGTATTTAGCAAAACACAAAATGTATAGGTACAATATTTTTATGTTGCTAAATTATTTTGTTTTAAAACATTTGTTTAGGATTTAAATCAGAATATTTGTTGTCAACATTCTTTATTGCATATTGAATAGGCATGTAGTTAAAAATTAATGTTTTATGTGTTTTATTTAGGAACATTTATTATGTATATTGTGTATATAGATATACAAATAAAATTTTATTCAAAATAATTCCAATTGCCAAATTCAAACTACATACATACATAATATTATTTTTGTACATAGTAAAGAATATAAAAAGTAAAGATCATTACAAAATTATGCTTTTGCGCATTACGCATTATGATTTACAAACAAAATTTTGTCAACACAAAAAATTAAAACTACGTATGTAAATATGTACGTATGTACATAATATTTATTTATTTATTTATATTCTGGTACCGTGGTACATAAATGTGCCGGGTAGCTATAACCCCTGTTTCCTGGTAGGAATGTGGGGTGTACGTGATATAATGATATATAAAGTATTTACATATTGCGATATATGAATATTTTTTTTTATATTATAATTATTGTACCCAGCCGGGAATCGAACCCGAGACCTCTCATTCCCTTATGAATGAGAAGCGGTGCTTCAACCACTGCACCAATGGCTGGATACACATAATATTATGTTAAATTAATTTCCTAAATTATTTTGTTCCGCTCCATTTGTTTATAATTTAAATCAAGATATTTGTCAACAATTTTTACTGCATGATCTTATTAAGCGATTAGGTAGGTACTAGGTAGGTGTTTAAGGTTTGATGTTTGTTTGGATATACGATATACTACAATAACTATACTATAAAGATATACAGTAAAATATATTTATGTATATCATTTTCATACCTGTTAGAAATGTTACTTCAATCCAATTTTAGATTGTAATATTTATAATCACAGTATTTTGGTACATATTTTACCCTTCGAGGTACTTTCATTATTTATGAATTACATACTGGAATCAAAAATTTTTACTCATGCTGTAATGGAATCGATTTAACATCTCTTAATTTACTTAAGCATTTGGTATAAAATTGTAAAACGTATTTTATATCAGAAACAATAATTAATGTATGTGTAAATAAAAAATACCCCATATTTTTTAAAATTTAAATTACATACATATGTGTTTCATTTAAAACTAAAAAGTATAAAATAAAATAATATGTAAAAAAAATATTTTTTAAAATATTCTTTTAGCAAAACGGAATTCGCCCCCTAAAAAGTAGAAAATAAAATTGATTGCCAAACTTTAGCTTTTTGGACTGTTATAATATAAAAGTAAATTGCTGGAATAAAAAAGAAACGCGAACCTCAATTTTCCCAGATTTTTATTTAACCTTATTTCAGCAATTTACTTTTATATTATAACAGTCTAAAATGCTTGCACTAGCAATTATATTATAAGAATTAAAATTGCTAGTGCAAGCATTTTAGACTGTTATAATATAAAAGTAAATTGCTGAAATAAGGTTAAATAAAAATCTGGGAAATTTGAGGTTCGCGTTTCTTTTTTATTCCAGCAATTTACTTTTATATTATAACAGTCCAAAAAGCTAAAGTTTTGCAATCAATTTTATTTTCTACTTTTTAGGGGGCGAATTCCGTTTTGCTAAAAGCATATTTTAAAAAATATTTTTTTACATATTATTTTATTTGTTTTAAATTAATAAAATAAAATTAGTTGTAATCAATTTGTTCTAAAAATTAATATATTATCAAGAGTTCGAGTACAATCGTTGGATCATAATAAAAATATTATGCATTTTATTTTAATAAACAAAATAAATAAATAAATTAATAAATAAAAATAGTACTTGTACCAGATAATAGATGTCGGTGCAAATAACCTAAAAGTATTTATATTTTCAAATTATAATCCAGTACAACAAATTCGAGTCATTAATGATCGAGTAAAATTCAAGATACGAAATTTTGCTGATAAATTTACAACGCAATATTTTCAGATTATCCAGCCGGCTATCAATTTCTCCATAATATGTATTTCCAATGTAGTGGTTAAGAGACCTGCATTTCATTCGGAAGATCTCTAGGTTAAAACTCCGACTGTATTATATAGATTAATAACAAATAAAATAAATTTTTCCATAATGTATATTTAATATAATATACTTAATTAAAGAAAAATAAATATGAACATATGGTGTTTCACATAAGAAAGAGTACAAATATTACAGGTCGTGATTCATGAGGCTAAAACTAGAAAGAAAACCAAAGTTTTTTTTTTAAATATAAAATACTCGTATATTTTTAGTTCTAATTTAAAATGTAATTATTCCAGGATAACAGCATTTAAAACCTTAAAAAATCAACTTTCAATTGCATTTGACTCAAAAGTTATGCGGTGATTAATAATGTAAAATAAAAAAATATAAAATTTCTAATATCTCTTAAAGGACTGAAAATATCAAAGGCTTAGTAAAAGTGATTATAAAAATTGAAAGCTATATTTAAATATGAATAAAAAATGACTTAGTAATTTTTTAGCATTACCTATGCTCCTTATAGGAGTGGAATATACGAATAGATAATTTAGATGAAAAATTTAAATAAAAGAAACTTAAAAATTCAATTTAATTTTTAGTGTTATTTATGTAAGGCCGTTGATTTTTATTAAAATAATTAAAAATTGCTCTATAATAAAATTTCATTTAAATTTACTTTTAGTGGAGTCTCGGTGGCCTAATGGGTAAGAGCTTATAACATATGCTGTAAACACCGAGGGAGTATGTTTTCGAAACCCACACACGTCGTAAGAGTAATTCCCCCTTACAACATGTACAGCCACGCCTGAAAGGGAAAAGCTGTGTTTCCTTGTTACATTTATGTGGCAGGAAAATGCACAAAACAAAAAAAAATTAAATAAAAAAAATTACTTTTAGTTTTATTATTTTCTTCTAATAAAAAAAAAATTTATATGCCGTATTTTATTTTAGAAAGTTGTCATTTATACCAATTCCATAGTTAGATATTGTTACGTGTTAGAAACATAAATATTAAACATTATATATATAATGTATATTATTTTATAATAAAAAATATTTTTTAAGAGATAAAAACTGTTAAAATATAATCACTCATTCGCATTTGTCTATTATCCATATACACAAGTATCAAAGGATAAAATTAAGGACAACATTGTTGTATTATTTGTTAAATAATAATGTATAATATTATATGGGATCTATAGATGAATTAATTATGATTGATTTTATGATTATATGTACAACTTATCTTTTTTTTTTTTTTTTATAGTAAATTTTAAAATTGAATGAATCTTTTTGAAGCTAATTATATTGTATTTGGTTATTATTTAAATTAAAATAAATAGTATCATAATATTGTTAAGTTTAATAAATAATAACAGTTTATTTTAATAAATTTTGTAGTTTTTTAAATAAAATAAAATAAAGTATACATATATATTTTAATATGTTGATATTTTTTATTTAAAAAGTGAAACTATTCAATTCAACTGACTATACAAAAATATTTCAAAATAATCCTGTCAATAAAATACATTACAAGTCAAAATCTATTTAGTGGTTATATTAAAAGACTAATAGAATTTGAATATTTAAATGTTAATGAAATTTTTATGTTATCACTTGTTTTGTTATAAATATTGTTTATTAAAAGGACTCATACATTGGCACGATTATATACTAATAGTTGTATCATACAAAAATGTATGAAAAAGTAAAAATTTTATATTAAGAGTGTTTCGTCCTTCAACACTACTGGACTCATCAGTAGGCTTAAAGTATTCATTTGCATAGACAACTACTAGTTAAAACTTTCGATATCTAATCGTTTTGATATGTATAAAATTTTCTATTAGTTACAGATAATTTTTATGAAATTTTAAATAATACCATGTTTACACTACGCAAAAAACCTACTAAATAGCATAATTTCAAAATCAACCGTTCTGACTATCGTTATGCATGAACCCAGTATTATCTGAGATTTGGGTGTGGCAATTGTAGGTAACCAAGGACGACATTTTATTAAATAAGAAATAAAAAAATTTTTCATTTAAAAATTCAAATGAAAAACCTAAAACGGTAATTTCTTCGGTTCGAGTAGCTTCCATACAACTTCTTTCTTTATATGGAAATAACTTAGTATCTAGGTATCTGGAATATTGCAAAATTGTGTCGAGTTATAGGCCAACAATATCTGTAAAATTTGGTTGTGATGGCGCGACAGTTTCGAGTAGCTGCCATACAACTTCTCTTTTCAAATGAAAATAGCTCAGTGTCTCCTGAAGCTAGGAATTTGAAATTTAGTAAAGAGGTGTCAAGTTATATGCAAAAAACTTTTGTAAAATTTGGTTGGTCTACAGCAGCCGGTTCTTGCACCTCTTGGAACTTAATGAAGCAAGACGTTTGAAATCTTACAAATGATGATCATGTATTATGGCAACAACTTCTGTTAAATTTGGTTGTACTGATGCAACAAGATCGGGTAGCTGCCATAAAACTTCTCTTTTTAAATGAAAATAATTCCGAGTTTATTGAAGCTAGGTATCTGAAATTTTGTAAAAAGATGTGGTATTGCATGCTAACAATTTCTGTAAAATTTGGTTGGGCTAGAGCAGTAAGTTCAGGTTTCATGTACCCTTTGGAACGTTATGAAGCTAAACGTCTGAAATCTTACAAAAAATGATCAAGTTTTAGTGGAATAACTTCTGTAAAATTTGGTTGTGTTGGTGCAATAGATTCGGGTAGTTGTCACACAACACCACAATTTACATAAATATATCTCGGTAATTAACGTCGGTATTAAAACATATGAAATTTTTTAAAAGATGATCAATTTTATAGAAACAAGATATATTACGTTCAAACGCGTATCCCAGAGTTGACACAGTCTACTTTGCTGCACTTTTCCTCTTTTTAAACTTTTCTATTATTCTTATACTTCAAAGTTGATTTTTATAAAATTTCAGACTAACGTTGAAACGTTTTAAAGTTAAAACTAGAAATTGTCGGACTAAAGTTGTGTTGAGTTGAATGACGAATTCTACAATAAAAATGAATTGTGAATAAATAAATAGATTATTTGAGGAGATTTAATAACCTATAATTGTACTTTTATTCCAAAACTGTTTAAAATTACTATGAATTAATTTATTAGGAAAAATGTTTCTAAAATTGTTAAAGGGGCCAAATGTCACATACAAAAGGGCATTGTCTAATAATATTTGGCTATTGAGTAACAAGTATAACAATGAGTTTTCAAAAACCGGTTCTTTATTATTAAATATTAAAACTATTTTGAAATGAAAGTGTAAAGTTGTAACGTGTAAACGTACAACTTTGTAAGTGTAAACGAACCCCTAAAGAAAATTTTAGAATCAGTACGAATCTTCTTTGAAAAATGAAACAAGTGGCGAAAAAACTAAATTAAATATATGGATGATCCACATATGATCATACATATGAATTTTGCTGTTTTTTTTTATTCAATTGATTTTTTTTTTAAACTTAATAAAATAACAAAACTAATTCTTGCAAATAGTAAAGAAAAAATTGATAAAGTTTTGATGGAAAAAACTACGACTGTGGCTTATGAGACAGTGTTGCAGTTCCACTCGTTAAAGACCAATCAAACAAATAATAAATAAAGTTATAAGGAAATTATATTTAATTTCGATTTTTATTATAAATATTTTTATACTTGTATCAACGTACCTCTCAAGGTATAATCAAATTTCTATTACATTTGGGACACATTTGGATGAGACAGATATGCCAAGATATATATTATATTCCTGCTCAGAATCGAATTTTTATTAGATTTACCTATTGACATCTTATTGTCTGTCCGCACTATAATTCAAAAAATAATGATTTTGGATTCTGAAATCTTTACCATATCAGGTTTATAGTAATTATTAGTATCATTATTAAAATGCACCACATTCGACCAGCGGATTCGAGTTACTGCCATAGAACTTCTTTTTTTTATATGAAAATAACTCAGTGTCTATTGAAGCAAGGTATCTGAAAGTTAAGTTTATGCCAACGACTTCTATAAAAATTTCATTAGTCTCGATCACCAGATTCAAGCAAGTGTCATACAACTTCAAACTTTTCATAAATATATCACAGTTCTTAATTGAATAATTGTGTAAAAGATGATCAGCATAATTTATATTCGTACGAGTATCCTAGAGTTGACACACTCAACTATACACTCTTTCTCATTCAATATTAATTTATTCTCTTAACTCTTAATTTAAATAAATTAAAAAAACATTAATCTGTATTGAATTTTTCAATATGATTTTGATTTTCATCAATATTTAATTGTATTTTAAAAATTTTTATTCTATTAAAAAAAAAAAAAATTGTAAAAAATTCAGACAATACTTTGGAAAAATTAACTTTAAAATGCAATGAAACTTAAAAAATCAATAATATAATAACAAAAAAAAAAAAAAAAATTTGAATAAAGTTTAAATATTTAATTTTTTATTTCATTCATTTCAAAAATGAAACAAAGTATACCTTTATTTAAAATAAATTGATATTTTTTAAATGATTTTTACCTTTTTTTTATGATTGTTAATAAATTTCTTTTTAAATATTCTTTTTAATTTCATCCTTTTATAAACACAAGTGTTAATTTATTTAAAAAAAAAAAAATTTTTAATCTGGGTTAAATTCGTCTATTATAAATATTTAAAATAAGTTATATTTTAAACGGAACATCAATAATAGAGAATCAACCACAGTTGGTAACTTTCAGTTGATATCAGAACATTTGATCAGTGAACATTTCGCAAAAAAGACATTTACCACAAAACATATTTATCATAAACATTAAATAAAATGGATAATTCGTAAAAGGACATTTAACAACTGGACAGTTGGTAACTTGGACACTTAGCCATTTGAACGCTTAAAAACTTTTACAAGTCAACATTTCGCAACTTTTAACAATCAATAATTTTATTATCGCTTTCGTTGGCTGCATGAATCTATGTCAAATTATTAACATCGTAAACGTAAAGTTTATTTTTAAAACAAAATTTAGTTTCAAATAAATTTGTGAAAATAATAAAAAAAAAAATTTAGAAACAATTATTATTATTTTTAATTTCCTTAATATTGGAATATTTGACAACTTTTGCAAGGTGCTCAGCAACTATATAAATAAAAGTTACTAAATGTCTAAATGTTAAGTGTCAATTTTGACAAATGTATTTTTGTTAAGTTTTTGTTTTACTAAATGTATTTTTTGTTAAGTGTGTTTTTGGCAAAATGTCCACTTATCAAATATCCAGTAGCTAAATGAAAGTTGCCAAATATACCGTACCCCATTAATACTTTATTGAAAATGTAGAAAATAAAATAATGCATTCTTTAAAAAAAAATGTAAGGAAAAACACATTTGTCTAGATTAGTTATATTTTTTTTTTGGAAGATACCTAATAATAAAATTATATTATCCTCTTCCAGAGAAAAAAAAAAAAAAAAATATAACTAATTCTGTCTACATCTAATATATAAGTAGAATATATAATATTGTAAAATAATCTATATGTACATAATCTTCATATGTTATCTGCCATCTTATATGTTGTTTGAACAACTTATATTATTTTTATACCGTTGAAAAATTAGAAAACTAACATCTTATTTCTTAACCTCATTGTAACTAAGCGAACTGTATTTTAGCACTTAAGATACTACAATATTTTTTATTTTTAAAGGGTGATTGAGGTTAATGAACTAAAGTTTCACATGATACAAAAGAAATTCTTATTGGATTATCCTTTTTAATGTTATTTTAAGGTGTAAGACTTTTTAAATGTACTTAATTCAATAGTCTGGGAAAAAAGATACTGAAGTTGATTATAGTAGTTAGTATATTACGTAAACAGATATCCTTTAAAAAATAACTGATGTGATATAGTTTAAAAAATTAAATTGGCATACAAAAGCAATTTTTAAATATTAATTTTAGCTTAGAATATTATAATTAATATTTTAATCTAAATTTATAAAAGAAAATTTTTTTTAAAATATCCTGCGAAACTTACCACAGCACACTGTTTTGTTTTTTTCTTTGAATTTGAAAAGGTATTGTGAGCTCATAACTCTTCAAATTTTTTCATAATTAATTTTAAGATTGTAATCAAATTAAGGTGAGTGTTTTAAAGATACATTCATTAATTAAAAAAAAAAAAACAAAGAAAAGAAACGAGTGCATTGAAATTTTAATTTATTATTATTGTAATTTTTGTTTATTTTAGCAATTAATCTGTTGTTTTTTTCTTTTTTTTTTTGTGTTGTTAATTGAAAGTTTAAATAAGTTAAATATATGTTTTTAATTCAATATTATCATTAAAAAACATTAAAAAAAAAAAAACTCTAATTATTTTTACGATTTAATTATGCATTTGTTGTTTTATATATAAAAAACACGTATTATACAAGATGTCCTACTATTAATTTTTCATAGAACAGAATGATAAAAAAATTCGAAACAAAACAAAAAATTGTATGGTAAGGCGTGGGGGGTCTTTTTAACAGTTTTCGGGATAATGGTATTAAAGTTGTTTTTGGTATATATGTGCAAAAAAAAATCATATTTTTTTCTATTTATTTAATTAATTAATTCTATATTATTTAATTAATTTTAATTTTATTTAAAATAGAAAGATTCATTTTTTAAATATTCCTACAGCTAAAAATTTTCTTATCTTTTCATCAAAAACTATTAACGAAGCTGGTCATTTGACAAGTCAAATACAGTACTGAAACCGCAAAAATATTCTGTAAAAATTAAATACTAGTTACTTGTTAGTACTTGAACAAAAAAACATTTAATATAGTAAGCATAGGCTAATACAGATATGTAAGTACTTGTTGATAATTGTAAGTACTTGTTGATAATTGTAAGTACTTGTTGATTTTTGTAAGTACTAGTTAATACTTGTAAGTACTGGTTGATACTTGTAAGTACTGGTGATACTGTATGATAAGTATGGTAAGTACAGCTTAAAGTTAATACAAATACTGATTGAACTGGTAAGTATTGATTGATACTGGTAAGTACTGGTGATACTGTATAGTAAGTATGGTAAGTACAGCTAAATACTGATAGAAGTACTGGTTGAACTGGTAAATACTGGCAGCTACTAATACAAGTATTGTTACTTGTACTTTTATTTTTTTAAGCATCAATAACAAGTATTTAAATTTTACTCTCATAGTCAGTACTGGTACTGGTTTGTTTATTTAAATTACTTAACCATTAATTTGTCATTTCTGACTATTAATATGCAAATTTTATTTGATTTTTAAAAATTTTTTTCCAAATTCTCAGATGTAAATTACTAAATTATGTTAACGAAATTTTTATCATATTTTTTTATCATTTCGAAATGGATTTTTTTGTTTATAATCGATCTGACTCATCGCGCAGTGGTTAAGTCGCCAACCTTTCAATCGAATGGTCTTGGGTTTAAACCCTGGTCAGGTCATAAATAAAAAATATGTAGTACTTTTATATCGTAATAATGTATATCGTATAATTAATATTAGTAATAATAACAATAATAAGAATAATAATAATAATAATAATAATAATAATAGTAATAATAATAATAATAATAATAATAATAATAATAATAATAATAATAATAATAATAATAATAATAATAATAATAGCTGCTACAGTAGTGCCATCTTTGGTTATATCATGCAAGTAAGGTGTTATATACTGCTGCACGTTGTAATCCACTGATGGCGCTGACTCTGTAGTAAAATAATAATAATATTAATAAAAATATTAATACCAATAATAACAGCCGCTACAGTGACAGTGGGGGTTGCCTTCAATAGTTACCTCATGTAGTAATATAAATACTACTACTACATGTTGTAACTGTTGTGACGGCTTTAGTCACTGTTAGCAAAATAATAATAATAGGCGGATTCATTGTTTCCTTACAGTCCCACTCCCAATTCAATGTTTCCGTATCCATTTTCCTATCCTTTCCTATCCCTACTCCCTAGCCAATATACTGCGTTCGCAGGTAAGGGTTTCATCCCACTATATTGGCTAAAGGGGGAGGTGGGTTTAGTCAGTAAGAATCTGACACTACCAAGGGGAAATTCTTGGTGTCTTTGGAAGATTCCCACCTCCCTTAGGAAAAAAAAAAATATGTTAAAATTATAGTGGGACACTCCATATATAATGAGTATAAGTATTTCATTTGATTTTTAACAAATATATTTTAATAATGTTATATACTTATTTTATATTATAATTTAATTTTAATTTTATATATATTTTTTTTGTCGCAATCATTCTGTCTGGTTACATAATTTTCATATTTTCCTTCTTTTTAATTTATTTATTTTTTTTTTTTTTATATAAGTTTTAGTTAAACAGCATTTTAAATTTTACATATATATATATTAAATAGTACTTTAGATAGATTTTATAAAAAACAAAAAATGAAAAAATTAAATTTTAATTATAATTAAATTACAAAAAAAAAAAAAAAAATTTTTTATTTTGAAAAAAAGGAAATAAATTTTATTTCATGTTTTTTTTTTTTTTGTATCTGATTAAGGAAATAATTAAATAAATTGTGATTTTTTCCGTAATAATTTTTTGATTGATCATAATATAATTTAATGAATTATAAAATCAAAAATTAAATTTTATATTAAATTAAATTTAAAATTAAAAAAAAAAAAAAAGGATACAACATAAAATAATTTAAAATGAATGTTTTGCATAAAATTTTAATATTATTAAGATTGTTTTTTTTGTATTAATGATTTACCAATTTTCTTTTATTTAATTAATTTTACTTAATCGATTAATATTATAATCAATAAAAAAACTAATCGATAATAAATTCAAGTTTATAAGAAAAAAAAATTTTTACTTAGAAAGTAAAATTAAAAAAAACAAAATAAATAAGTAAAATTAAATACGTGTACATAAATGAAAATTTGAACAAATATTTTGTTTTCGCAAGAATATCTTAAAAAAAAAAAAGTACAAATTTGTAACTTTAAGATTTAAAATGTTTTAAAAGCAAATTTTTAAAAATAATTTTTGGTTTTTACTCTCAACATCAGTTTGTAGAAGGAAATCATATTAAATAAATCAAGGATGAAAATTTGTTTTTTCTAAGTAAAATTGAGAGAAAGTGAAAAAAAAGAAACTATAGATGATTTATTCCTTCAAAACTTACTAACCTCTAACTAAGTAAGAAATTACCAAAAAAAAAAATTATAACATTCATTTCAAAAATTAATAAATGAAAAATGGTGAAAAACTTATAAATTAAAACCTCTTTGTTTTGATAAAAAAAATTGATAAATATTGTAAAGTTTAAGCTTAAGATGAAATGTTTAGAAAGAACAATGAAATTACGCAAAAAAAAAAAAAAAAACTGTTTCAACACTAGCTGTATAAAAATTTAAATTTAAAGTTACAAATTAATGTGACTTGATGTTTCGGAGAGTGTTTGTAGAAATACTGCCAAAAATCAATTTGAAAAATAAAAATATTTAGTAATCGGAAAAATATTCGTTTTAAGACTACAGCTCAAAAAAAAAAAAAAAATCAAAAATGATAAGGATGATGCAATTATTTTATATTTCACTTTCTTTCTTCGAAGGAAATATTTTTGTTATCCTAAACTCAAATAAATTTTTTACATTTTTTTTTTTACTCAAAAGATATTTTTTGATAATTTATTTTACAATTGTATTATATTCTTATATATGTCTTTTTGAAAACATTTTGATTTTCAAGTTTATGGTTATTTTAAGATTTTCTATAAATATTTTTTTTTGTTTTTTAAATCTTATATGATTATTTCAAATATAAATAAATTCTATACATATATAACAAATTTGATACTTTTTAACTATAATACAAATAGAATATTTACATAATAATATTGATACACCAACCCCCATAATATACTCTAGATATCTATTAAAGATATTAAGGATAACAAAAAAAAAAAACAAAAAGAAGAAAAGAAACGAAAAAATATAACTTTTCTCATATAATAAACTCTTCAAAAAAAAAAAATTAAGGAAAAATTCCAAAAGTATCTTAATATTTTACACGTACACATTATTATTATAAATAAAATGTAAATATATCCATATAAATAAGTACTTATAAAAATAAATATATTTACAATAATAATGTTTTAATATATAATATAAATATATGTGATTTTTCTTTTTTTTTTTCTTTTTATTTATTTATTTTTTTTTTCTTTTTTGTAGAAAATAGTTCCCATGTTTATCATTAATGAGTGATGGCCAATGGTGATGATCATATTTCTGCCCATTAGGAATGAATGTTAAGAAATAATATGAAAATATAAAAAAAAAAAAAAAATAAAAATAGATAAAAAGTTGTCTCTGTCAGTAAAAGGAAAGAAAAAAAAAAATTATTTTTTTTAAATTTCATTAAAAATTTTTTATTTTTTGATAATATCATAAATAGTAGAAAAAACAAACTCGGCTTCAAAATTATATTTTGAAAAGGTCCTTAAGTAATGTAATTTTTTTTTAACCCCCCTTTTTCGTATTGTTTGATTTCATATTGATGAGGAATTATCCATTGTAACATTACTATAATATATATTAAAATAAAAATCAGTTTTATTATCTTAAATTAAACTAAATCATTTTTAAGTTGTCGACTGTATCATTTCATATCTTTAATTAGATTTTCAATCACATCCCATTTTCAACCACCATACAATCCACAATTAAAAACAAATTTATATTTTCATTTGCATGCAATATAGTAAAGATAGGGATTGTATCCTGCTATAAAAATAGAATGATTTTTTTTATTATATATACATAATATTTGTTAGTGATGGAATTTGTAAATTGAAATAATAAAAAGAAAAAAAAAAGGAAAAAGAAAACCATTGATAGAAACTTTTTAAAAATTTATCAATACGTTCATAGACCTATTTTTTTTTTTATATATTTTTTTTTTTTTTTTTGTTTCTTTTAGTAGAGTTTTAATGTAATTTTGTTTTCCTAAAGGAAAATCTATACATATAAAATAAACAAAAAAACAAAATATAAAAATATAACATATTCTAACATATAAATATATGCCAACTCAGTGAATATATGAATGTACTACATAATATATATTATACTCGTATATATTTATGTACATGTATAAAGTTTAGTTGTATAATGGATAAAATGACTTTATTTCTTGCAATAAATGAATTGTCAATAATGATTCTAGCTATAATGGATTCTTAAAGTCTTTATGTGATAAAAAGAAAGATAGAACAAAAAAAAAAATAAACAAAAAGCAAAAAAAGAAAAACTGATGAAAAAAAAAAAATGTTAAAAAAGAGTATTGGTTTAAAACGTATGCTACATGACCTAATTCTCGTCCTTGTGTTTTTTTTTTTTTTGGTTATTTTGCTTACATTTCTTAGCTTTTATGCTTTTCTTTTTCAATCCATGCCATCAGGCAATTTTAACAACAACAATAACAAAAACAAAAAACAGAAAAGTGTTTAGTTCAAAAAAAAGAAAAAACAAATATATATATTTGCTTATGTTTTTTTTCTTTTAAATAAATATACCTATAGGTGAATCTGAATAGAAGAAAAAAAAAATTTTTTTTTTTTTTTTCTATAATTTTTTGTGAAAACTGAAAATCATTTTCTATAAGAAACTCAAAATTGAGAGGAAAATTTTTTTTAAGCATTATTAAGTTGATGTTTTTTTTTGTTTTTATATTTTTATTTTTGAAAAGTCATTTCAAGTACAACGGTATAACAAAAAAAAAAAAAAAAAAAAAATTATATTTGGTTTAGTTTTGTTATGTGAGAGTTTTTCTTTTTCTTTTATACATTTTTCAGTAGATTGAGAATAAAAAAAAACAAATTAAAGTGATTTCAAAAATACTTTTGAATATTTTAAGAACACAAAATTTAATATAGAAAAAAAATTTAATATAGAAAAGAAAATTTCTCTTTTGAGAATATTATGCAAAATAAATAGAAAACAGTAAGATGAAATAGTTACTTATAATTTTATAGAAAATAATAAAGATTTAAAAAAAAAAAAAAAAAAAAAACAAAAAAAATTTAAATTTTAAAACATAAAAAATTAAAATGGTTCGTTTAACATTGTTTCAAAATCAGTGTTTTTTTTTCCTTTTTTTTGTTTTTTTTTTTTTGGTTTGTATTAGAAACATAAGAATAATAATATTATATGTAACTATATTTAGAATTCAAGTATATGTTAAGTTATTTAATTCAAAAATAGAATACAATTTCTTAAGAATTTTTAAAGAATTTAAAGTATTTGAAAGAATATTTTGTTGATTTAATTTAAGATAATGGTGAATCAAAAATAAAAAAAAAAAAAATCTTTAAAATTGATACATATTGTAAGAGAATATTTAAATAAATTTTACTAAAGTCTCGACCAAATTATAAAGAATTTTTTTTGTTTTGGAAAATCAAAGCATTTTATAAAGTAAAAAAAAAAAAAAACTAATTCTAATTAAATTACACTGAATTTAACTTAAATTTCAATATTTTCACTTTAAAAAGAAATATATTTCATTCGTTTCCTTTTATATAATATAGACATTCCTATATTTTTTTTTTTTTTTTTGTTTTGTAGAAATCCGCAATTCAATTAGAAAATTGAGATGTTTGTCGTCTAAAAGACATCCTTCCTTGGTAGACTAATTGCATTAAAGATTGATGAAATTTTTTATTTATTTTTTTTTTAACGCTTGCTTATAAAAGTATTAATATAAGCAAATTTATATCTACCATATATATATATACCATATTTCTACCATATATATATATACATGTAATTTAAATAGATACCTACGTGTTAATGTATAGATACAAGAATAAAAAAAAAAAAAAAAGAGCTCTTGTAAAGATGTAAGCAAATAAAATTTCTGTAAGGATAATTCTGCAAAAAAACGAAAAAAATATATTTTATCCTCGAGCAATTTTTAGAGTAAAAAAAAAAAAAAACAAAAAAACAAAAATAGTAAAAATAAGTAGAAAAATAGAAGAAAAATTTTTTTTTTTTTTTTAAATAAATATAAGAAGAACGTAAATTATTCAATAATATTCATAAAAACTGTATATACATATATATTCAATCTATTCAACCATAAAATCAGGTAAAAAATGCATAAGCACAATCCTTTCTCATTTTATAATACTCATTTTTAGTAATAAAAAAAAAAAACAAGAAAAAAAAAATATTCAAGAAATCAAGTCACGTCATCTGATATTTCATCATTTTCTTTATTTTTTTTTTTCTTTTCTCCCTTTTTGTTTTTTTTTTTTTTTTGTCTTTTTCACTTTCTCCATCATATGCATAAATAAATTCTATGCTTTTAAATCTTTTCTCTTCAACTTTTCTTTAGATATTTTTTTTTTTTTGGAAGTTATACTAGATTTTACTCTACTATAATAATATTCTTATCAAATGACTCATTTTTAAATTGTTTTAGAATGAAAAAATCCTTATTGAAAATTTTTCATCCTTAAGTTCACATTTAAGAATTTTTTTTTTCTTTTATTGTAAATGGTTGCGTGAGTTTGTTTGTAAATTCATATATAAATTTTGTATTTTAATTTTATTTTTTATTTTTTTTTGTATTTATGAGGCTGTTGTAGAAGAGTTTAAACATTATATATATGCTATATATATACTAAAAATAATGTTTAATAAATTAAAACAAACGAGAACAATAAATATAATAATGGATTTGTTGATATCTATCAGAAAGTACTTATAACACTTAACTGATAAATTGAATTCAATAACATGTCCTTGATCATAATAAAAAAAAAAAAAAATAAGAAAAAAAACATATTACATAAACATTCAAAAAAAAAAAAAAAAAAAATCTAAATATTGTCACATAAATTCTTTTTCCTTTTCTTTCAAAAAATTTATATGTACACAGAATCTTATATAGGCATTCACAATAAGGAAATTCTTCTTGACAACAATTTATCCATCCTGCATATGGCTGAAATGTTAGTTCTAATCCAGTATTCGTGAAAACATTCATGTGTATTAAGCATAAATTTCAAATCATCATCGTCTTCAAATTCATAACGAGTAGAAAAAAAATGAAATGAATTATTTAAGAACTTTAATTTGATCTTTTCGTTTAATATATAATAATATATGTATATATGTATATATATATAAATATATGTAATACTTATAAGTATATGTGTATATTATACGATAAAATTTATTTTATGGCAATTTATTAAAAAAAGGTAAATTACTTGCATTGCATATAACATGAGAATGAATTATTATTGGTACAAGTTTTAATAGAGACATTTATGATTTCATATAAAAAATACACACATATATAAATACACATATATATATATGTACATAAAATATATTATTTTAAATATATATATATGTATTATATTTAGTAGATATAGAATGCAAGGATATTAATATTAAAAAAATTTAACATATCACTTTTATATGTATATATTTAATATAAAAGAAATAAAGCGAGGGAAAAGAAAAAGAGTAAAAGAGAAAGAAGATAAAATAACGACAATAATGGAATTATTTATCTTGGAAATTAATTTTCAAAATCTTTAAAGTAATAAATTTTATGACTTAGTCAAAAAACCAAACAAACGTTATTTTAGGTGTTTATGTGGAAAGGATACAAAATATTGAAATATTTAGTATGTAAAAAAAAAGAAAGCAAAAATGTACACTTAAAATATTGCAATTTTAATTTAATTGAGTTTATATGAAGATTGAAATGAAACAATTATAAGTATAATATTAAACAAGAAAATATGTAAAATCAAGGATTTTTTTTAAGGTGCATATTTTCGGTGCATAATGATAAGGTGCATAATGATAGTAAAAAATATTTTATTAAAAATTATTGTAATTTGTCTTCATGTGCATATAAGAAGAATGAATAGTAATACGTGGCATCATTACTTTAAAAAATTTACAACATATGTCTAAATGCATCAGATGTCTAAAATTATGTAGGTATAGGTAGATAGGTATAGATCGGGGCAACAGATGCACACTTAGGCTAATTTAAACCCATTGTGATACTCTGGATCAGTATTTCTTCTAATTAAACCATTTGCATCTATAAGAACAAAGCGCTGTAAGTTGATTAAGTCCACCTCCGACAGATCGAAAAGAATATTTAAAAAAAATATCTATATGTAACAAATTCGTATTTTTTGGGGTTTTAAAATGATGTTCTTAAACATGGGATATTATAACTATTTTTTGTTTTCTAAAGTAATTTACATTCATTCTTGAAGACCCTTAAAATTTCTAAAATTTTAGTTTCATATAACTGCAATTTGAAATGTTAAATTGCAAAAAAATTACTATGTACTACTTAAAAATAATATGTTCACTTTTATTTATATTTTTGATTTATAAAACATAAGTAACTTTTTGTGGATTACCTTTTTCAGATTGACAAATTCTTTAGTAAAACTTGAGTTTAATGTGAATCGAATTTTTCCAAATTTCTGACTATGTAGCTGTGTTATGGATCGGTTTACTGAGAAAAATTGTTTTATAATATTGTACATATTTTTAAAAAATCTTTTCAATTCTAAAATTTTATTTCTTTTATAGCTAACTTTGTAGAAGTTTTTTAAACACACGAATCAGCGGAATTGACTCGAACTAATAAACAAAGTTTTTATATGACAAAGAATATGACGTAATGCTTTTTTATTTTAGAAGAAATTCAAAAATTCAATTATTATAATAAAAATGTAATAAATTTTCAAATCCATGTATTGAAGCATAAAATAATTTTCAAGGTTTTTAAAATCAATTTCACATAGACCCTTTACCATAGACTCTTTCTTGTTCTACTTAATTATTTTTCTTTTTTTTTTTAAATTAACATGAAAAATAACAGTTAAACTTTAAAACAGTTCTGGAATATTATCTTTAAAAATGATTAAAGGTTTAATCCAAAAAAGAAGAAAAAGAATAGTCTTATTTTGATGATTACGTACGTAAATTAAATAAAAATTAAGGAGGGTTGACACAATGCAATAAATCGTTCAAAATATCTAATATTAATATATAAACATGAAGTGATATTATAGCATAATATTATAAAGTTTGCTAATTAATAATTTTTTTTAAAAGGTGACCAAAATTAAAAATATTTTAATCTGTAACATAAAAGAGTCGGTCAAGAACGTTTTCTACAAAAATGGTGTACGTAACGGAAGATATCTATTAGCGGTCTATAATTTTTGCATTTTGTATTTATTTTCCTTATAAGTATTTATATTGATTTTTAAATAAAGTTTACCCTTTACTTTAAATTGCTGTTTGTTTATTTTAATTGATCAACAATTAATTAACTTATAGTTCCTATTTTTGCCCATTAAACTTTTTGTCCTACACCTTATAACTACAATTGATTAAATGTTTAATTTAAAAATATGTAAAGAAATTTTGTAATGGTTTCAGTTTACAATTTACACAATATTAATAAATAAATGATATACATATATTATTAAAATATAAATTATAAAATAATATATTAATAAAAATTATTTTCACTTTAAATTTTTCTTTTTGTAAATTTATTCTCTTTTTTTTCTTTTTGTTTTTATATTAATTATTTCTGAAAATTTGAGTTTGTTCATTAATAATTCTGATAAAAAAAAATTATAAATATATGTAAATAAAGTGATTAAAAAATTTTTTTAAAAGATTATTACATCAATTTGAAATTAAAAATTAAAATGTGATTCTTTTTTTATTTAAATATTTTACATATGCATGTATGTACATATAAAAATGCACATCTATCTACATTTTAAAATGTTTATCAGAATTTCACTTTGCCCTTTTAGGTCATTTTATTAAAAAAGTTTTTTTACAAAAAAAGAAATTTGTTGGGTAATTTAAAAAAAAAATAATTTTTTTAATTGTGATATAGATGCCAAAATTACTCATTAAAAATTCTGTTTTGTTTGTTGCCGACGAAAGAGGTAAAGGTGTTAAAAAAGAGAAAAATTGTAGAGTTCATTGTTTTAAGTGTACGGTAGTCTATCCATATTCTAAAACTACTAGTTCTAAAAAATTGAATCATCTTTAAAGAAATTTAAAACATCTAACGCAAATTTACGGAAATTTAAACAATCTAACGTTTTGGACATTTAAAATTTTATAATTTTTTATAAAATTTACAGATGTCTGGCTTTATTAAGTACCAAGATATGAGGATAAAAATTTGACAGCTATCCGCATCTGTAGCGTTAACTAACTAAATTCCGAAATTTAAAAAAATTTCAGATGTCTGGCTTTATTAAGTAGCAAGATGTGAGGATAAAAATTTGACAGCTCCCCGAATCTGTTGCGTTAGACTATTTAAATTCAGTAGAAAACTTAATTTATTTTGACGGAATTTTAAATACACAACTTATATGATTATGCTAATATAAAATTATTTATTGTTACATTTGATATTGAAAATTGAATATTTAATTAAATTATTAAAAATTTATTGATATTCTTTATTTTTCTTCAAAACATGAATTAAAAATTTTTTTTTGATATTTTTGACGTTCGCCATAACTCAGAAACTATAACAACTAGAAAATCAATTAACCCTATTTAAATGTAGGTACCGTTATAAAAAAATATTTTTCAAAAATTTATATTCTGACATTTTAAAAAATTGCATTTCAGTATCTTTAAAATCAGCCTGTCTTTAAACTAATAATTACGTAACGATATTATTTCTTTTAAGATATCATCCGATATAATATGGTCTTAACCATTTAGTGTCAATATTTTTAAAAGACGATATTAGTTCCTTAGACTAGAGAATCAGACGGCATTGAAGACTATTGGAGAAGTTCATTATTTTTATCGATTTTTTTTTGTGCAAAATTGCCAAATAATCTGGTGGGGCAGTTAATTTGTAAGCAGCCATATTAAATTAAATAAAATTCTACTATGAGTAAATAGAGGCTCACACTTTTAGCACATTTCCAAAAATTTTTTGAAATGAATTTTGAAAAAATTTTTACACTCTGTCCGTTCGTTCGTCCGTCTGTTTACAAAACTTCTATACCGTTAAAGATAAAGAAAAACAATTTTACCCATGGGTAACTCTCATAAAAAAATTAATTTTGTGGAACAACTTTTTCATGTAGCCCCATCCATCAGGGAACTACAAGCTACAGCCCCTCAAACTTTGAAAAACCCCTAATTTTTAAATGCGTATATTTCATGTTCCGCTTAATATTTTTTCAATCTGAAAACGCTATTCGACAGGAATTTTTTTGACCTTTGCAAATCAAAAATTATATATTTAAATTTACCGTAATGTGAAAACGAAATTATGCATAGTTTTTCTAGCTTCATAACTCCGGCAAGCTTTAAATTAGGGGCTTGAATTTTTGAGGCAAAAAAGAACTTATAGAATTAGTATAAGTTTCCTCAGAAAATTTGTTTTGTACTAACCCCTTTTTCAGACCTCTTAGGGAATCAAATTAGTTATTACCTATTAGCTATTTTTAGACATCTGTAACTTAGGCACCTGCACAAATTTTTCTTCGGCAAGATATAAAAATTAAAGCTCTAGTAGATAATATATTTTCACGTGTATTAACGGTTTTTCTTAGTTATATAGGGTTCCGGATTTACAGCCACTCAAAGTTGCAAAAAAAGTCGTATTTACACATTTTTTCTTATATGGAATTTTCAAATTTTGGGGCAAGTCACAATTCTAAACAGTTTGTATTATCTTTTGGAAATGTGCGCTTTTGAAAACTGTTTACATTCTGCCTTGTTTTTTTTCTACTACTCATTCACCATTATGCAGTATGCACTTAGTTTTTAGCTATTTTACCTCATTTTAGTAGCTAGTGATTACTAGAATTAAAAAGAAAATGATTTATCTATAAATTATTAATTTGAGTGAATGATAATAATTTAAAAGGGAATTTTCTTTTTAAATACAAAATTATTTTGAAATAGTTGCAATTTATGAATGAAAACAAAAACAAAAACTAAATGAGTTATAGATATAAATACAATATTCATACAAATTATTTTGTAATTATAAAAACATAATTTCTAAAATATTTATTTGCGAAGCGTAAAATTTAAATTTCCTCTGAAAAAAAAAATTAAATAAAAATTTTCAACTGGATATGTAAATGTAAATAATTTTTAATTATATTTTATTATTTTAATTATTTTAGCAATTTAATTTCATTTGAATTTTATAAAATTTATTGGTACATCATATGTTTAAAATCACATCTAAGTTTATTAGATAATATGTATATATACAAAAATGCAAAATATACATACAAAATATAAACAAGGCAGTGTGTAATACGATGTGTTTTAAAAGTGCACATTTTCGAAACATTTATATAAAGTATTTTTAAACTGTGAATATTTTTGTATTAAAATTTGTTAATTTGTCTTAAACTTTTATATTTATATCTTTATTTGGGTACGGTACACTTGACAAACTTTCATTTAGCAACTATGGACATTTAATCATTGAAAATATTAGCATTTTGCATAATAGACACTTAACAAAAAGACATTTTGCAAAATTAACACTTAGCACATTCAGACACTTGGCAACTTTTATTTATGTAGGCGCTTAGTGCTGAGCCAATGAAAGAGTCATTTGCCAAACTGTTCACTGATCAAATGTTCAGTTATCAGGAAAAAGTTATCAACTGACCGGTTCACCTTTATCTATAATGAAAAATTATGAAAAATCCAGAAATTTTTTTTATTATTTTAAAGATTCCTTTAATCCTACGTAATCCTGCGTATAGACTTTAATTTATACATTTCTCCTTTCAAAATTTTGCAATGGTATCTAGATTAAAGTATCTTTTTTGTATCATGTAACAGAAAAATTTAAATATCGAATAGCCGAACGCTATATCACTTTTTTTTTGATTAATAAAGCTTATGGATCTAATCTAAATAAAAACGTACGCGACGTATATACTGTAGGTCAAGCTTTTCAAAATTTTAAAATTGACAAAGCGAAAGCGTATATAAGCTATTTGTTGTTGTCAAGGCCTTTTAAAAACTAAAAAAAAAAATTAAAGTATAAATGAAAAATTGTGTCCTCGTATCAATTTCAGGATACTTTATAGTCGTATTGACGTACTGCCGTATGAAAATTGTAGGTCGTACGATTTTATTTAGGTCAAGGTCTAAAGTTTTTTATTATTTGATGTTTTTAGATTGAAAAATTTATACAACTTTAAATTTTAAATAATTTAAATTTAAGGTTAATTTAAACTTTGACATCTAAAAACATCCCATTTTGTACAAATTTGTTTTTGACGGATTCCTTTTGAAATTTTAAAGTGCTTTACTATATATGGCTAAATTTCATTTCTTTACTTCATTTATATACAAGTATTGCAAAAAGATAGACCAACGTTGTGAAATTAATAAAAAAAAGCATATTTTTTTAAAAAAAATTTTCGAAAAATATGCTAAAATTTAAAATATATATTTTATTTATTTTACATTTTCATTTAATGTTAAAACGTAAATTTTAAAATACACTTAATATCTTTTTATGCTTATTTTGAATTACAGCTGTTATAAGTATCTAGAGTGCGGTTTTCAAACAAAAATAATTTATGGAATGCTAACTAATAATTATTGAAAATGAATAAAATATTTAATTATTTTATGTTGACTTTTTGTTTTTTTTTTTGTATAAAATATAGTAAAAATTTAATTTGTTTTTTATTATTTATTATATATGACAGTTAATTAAAATCAAAAATTGGACGTAATTAAATATAACATAAAAGTTATGATTGATTTCAACTCAAAAAACAAAAAGAAAACGAAATAAAATAAAATATATGTGGTTATTTTGAATTTTTAGAATAAAATAAAATTATTGATCCGAAAAACGGGTTAGGTCTAAAATTTTGTATTACAAATTCTTAAATTACAAAATTTTGTATGTATATTTGTAGGCTTTACTTTATTAAACTGCTAATTGTTTAATAATCGATATCGTAATTGTGGATAATTATGTTTTTTCAAAAGCGTCCAAATAATAAGGTTAAGTTAAGTTCTTTGATGACCAATGATTATTTTAGTTGTTACTGACGTCTATCAGAGTTATATAACTACTCTCCTATTGGTCGTTACTTGTGCCAATCAGTCAATTATAATTTCTCTGATAATCAAACTAACGTAATAGAACGAACTTTCCATGGATAACAATTATACTTCAATTACAGTAATTTAGTTCATAACGGTAATCAATAGTATTATCATAGTAAATAAATCATAACTTTTTTTCTTTGTTTCATTATTTTTCTCTTCTTTTTCTCTATTACTTCTAATTCTTATTATATTCTTATTATAGTTCAGGTTTTTTATTACTTTTCCTTTATAATTTAGTTCATCATCATAAATTTTTTGAAAAGAATGCCTTCTATACAATGCCGTTTATACAATTTTGTTATTTTAGGCGTAACATGTAATCATGTTTTATCAAGATTTAAATAAAATCCGTAATGCAAGATTTTGGAAATAAGATTTTGGACCATACCCACAAAAATCTTGTATGAAAGAAAAAACTGATTAAAACTAATTTAGAGTTATTTAATGATGTTATCAAGATATTATATGACTTTATAATTGTGGAATTCGATAACATGATGTTTTTAGCACATTTTTTCAAAAAAAATTTGAACAATTTGGGTATTAATTTCAATCTGTCCGTTCTTTCGTTTATCTGTTTACAAAACTTCTAAACCTTTTCAAATAGAAAAGTACAATTTTAAACATTTAAACAAAGGGTCTCTTTGAAAAAATTATGTTATGTAACAACTCTTTTATGTAGCCTTATTCGTTACGGAGTTGCAGACCTTCAAAATTGGTAAAATCCCTATTTTTAAATGTGTATATATATATATATATCTCAGGACCTGCTGAGCAGTCTATAACTATAATGAATCCATATTAAAATTATACAATTTTTAGTAACACTTACAGTTATGTGAAGATAACATTTTGCAAAATTTGGATCCCTTCATGATTCTATTAAAAGGGTAATTAGAACTTTTTTGAGAGAAGGAAGATCTTTCAGATATAAGTTACCTCAGATATCGTTTTTTACCCGTGTAAGAGCCATAAGAGGTAAAAATAGAAAATTTGTTTTATTTGAAGATAACTAACAAATTTTGGTGCAAGTCAGAGTACTAAACGGTTTTTATTATCTTTTCGCAAATGTGCGTCTTTAAAAACCTTTCGTTTTATATTCTACCTTCCTTTATTTTGTATTTTAAGTTTTAATTTGAAATTTTTAATCTTTTTTATACCATAAATTATAACCGTTATTTATTAGTTATTTATTATAAATTATAAATAAGATACAATTTTAATTAATTTTACATTTTATTTTCCAATTGGAATAGTTTCAAACCAAAATAAAAATTTCTTTTTTATTACTTATATAAAATAAAAGTAATAATGTAGGATTAAAGTAAATAATTAAGTTTAAAAAATTAAAATTTTCAATATTAAAAGTGAATTGTAGCTTCAATTGAATTTTAAATTTATTTTCAGTTTATCATTTTGCCTTATTTGTTAGTTTTGCGGTAATTAAGTTGCCCTTTTTTCAATTGCAAATTCATCAGAATTGTTAAATTAAATTATTCAAAAAAGTCTGTAAAAAAGAAAAATAAAAAGATGCATACATGAAACGCTATTTTTCCAATAACTGTAAGTACTTCTTATAGTTTTAGTTCTTTATCCTTATATTATTTGTTTGTGTGTGCTTGCATAGAATCTGATAAATTAAAAACAGTTTCATCTAGGTTAATAAAATCCCTAAAGTACTATAGTTTTATGCTAAAGTCTTAATGAGCATTGTAGCATAAAATTTCCAAACAGTTTTGATAACAGAAGAGGAATGAAAGTCAAAGTTGAAATAGCATCAACTTAAAAACGGTTTAATCTAATATAATGAATTTTAAGATAAATGAACTTATGTTAAATTATTTATTTATTTTAAAATTCTTATTTTTTTTTTTAATATATCAAAAAATAATGCCATTATTTATAAATATTTTAAACTTATTAATTGTTATATTGCTTAACTTTCATAATTATTATATATTAACCCTTAACTCATAAATTTTTCCATCTTATATATAAATATGAACAAATTTTAATAAAAGTTATTCTTAAAATTTGTAATTTGTCTAACTAAAGCTACCTAATGTTAAAAGAAGAAGCTGTATGTTAATATATTATATTCATTTACAACCTATAAAATCATCATAATTTGGAATTTATGCATGCGTATATAACATATTCTGAAAAAAGCGAAAGAACCCTGATTTTGTAATAAATTCTAAAATCATTTCAATTATTTTTTTATGCTTCCACCAACACCAAAATATTTAAAATAGTACAAGCTTTTTAACATTGCTAATGTGCATTTATCTACAAAAGTTAACTTGATCGGTTTTTCCAGAAGTAATTTACAAAATAAATAATTTAAAAAAAAAATTTTTAATTTTAGCATTTGCAGCTATAAGCGTCTTGAATGTTCCACAATTAACCAACTGAGAAACCATAAAAATTGCTATAGTTTGTCTTTCTGTAGTTAATTGATTTTTTGTAAGAAAAAATCTCTAATTATTGATTTTGCCGACAAATTTGATTACATTTATAATTAAATTTGGACATATGCGCTGATTTGCCGTCTTCAAAAAAGGTATGGTTTAAATCAATTTTTAAATTAAAAAAAAAATTTTTTTATTTTAAAAATGAAATAATTTCTAGCACAAAATAAAATAATCTTCTAATTTGTATAACAATATGCTAACAGTTATTTAATTAAACAAAGGAGAATGTAAACCAACGTTTTTTAAAGACGCACATTTCAAAAAGGCAATACAAACTGTTTAGAATTGTGAATTGCACCAAAATTTGAAAATTTTCAAAGAATTTCATATAAAAAGCTAAAAATGTGAAAAATGAAGAGACACTTTTGTAGTTTTATCAATTTTAACTTTACATAATTAGGAAAAACCATGTAACACCTGTAACATTATAAAGTTGAAGCTTTAATTTCTGTCTTTTATTTTGAAAAAAATTGTAGAGGTGCTTAAGTTACAGGTGTTTACAAATAGTAGTATTTCAATTTTTGAGCCCTAATAATCCTTAAACGTGAAGTGGTACAAAAAAACTTACTGAGACACTAATTCTGAACAATCTTTGTTTTCTTAAAATTTTAAGGTTCTAATTAAAATCGTGCCGGAGTTATGAAAGAAGAAAAATCTTGCAAAATTTTGTTTTCACATAACGGTAAATTTATATTGTAAATTGCAAAATATTGCATAATTTTGACATTTTTTTACACAGGTAAAAAAAGTTCCAGTATTCTTGCGTTTTTAAATTGTAAAACTCTTACGCAGACCCTCAGATATTCTATACATTTTGTTATTTTGGCTGTAACTTTATAGTCCTATAAAACAAAGAGAAACCGTTAAGACACGTATATTACTGGAGCTTTAATTTTTATGTCTTGCCGAAGAAACAGGGGGGCTCAAAAAATATACAAACAAAAAAATGTTCTGAGGAAACTTATACTATGTAGTTATAAAAGTTCTTTCTTACTACAAAATTTGAAGTCCCCATCTAAAAGCGTTCCGGAGCTATGAAGGAAGAAAAATCATGCAAAGTTTGATTTTCACGTAACGGTAAATTTAAATATTAAATTTAAAAAAAAAAATGTATAATTTTGATATTGATTTATAAAGGCAAAAAAAAAATGGCGTTTTTAAATTGAAAAAATGTTAAACATAACTTGAGATATACCCATTTAAAAATAGGGCTTTTTTCAAAGTTTGAGGGACTGTGGATCCGTAATGGATGGGATTACATGAAAAAGTTGTTCTATACAAAATTAATTTTTTTATGACACCTAATTCATGGTTATAATTTAATTCTCTATCTTTAACCATGTAGAACTTTTGTAAAACAGTCTGACGGACGGAATAACGAACAGAGTGAAACTAATTTTTAACAAGTAAAGTAACAGTAAGTCGATGCAACCGACTTATTTATACCCTACACCTAAAAAATTCAAATTAAATTAAAAATCCATAAGTTATTTTAGTTAGGTATTTAATATAACTAAGCTAAAAAAATAAATGCTTTTACAACCTTTGTACAAAATTTCAGATTTCTATCTTTATTAAATTCGAAAATATGCTTGTTAGGTCTTGGGAAGTGTGTGAAGGCACGCGGACCACCACCCCAATTCATTTTAGAGACATCAACAGGGTAGAACATTCTTATATCAAATTTCAAGTTTATATATTTATTAATTTCGAAGATATGCTTGTTTGGTCTTAGGAGTTGTGTGGCAGATACCCGAACAACCATTCTAATTCATCTTAAATTTTGGACAAATCAGGGATTCAGGAAACAACACCCTAGTACCAAATTTGATGTTTCTATCTTTATTAATTTCGAAGATATGCTTGTTCGGTTTTGGGAGTTGTATGGGAGGTACTCGAACGCATGGTCCGATTTCGCCCATTTACAATCCCCGCCTTACCTTAGTCATTGTTAACCTACAGTATAAATTTCATCAAGATAGCATCATTATTTTTTGAGTTATCGTGCGTACGGACGGACGGACGGACGGACATCGCTAAATCGACTCAGGCGGTGATCCTGATTCAGGATATATATACATGTCTATACCTAACTCGCTTCCTTTTGGTGGTTACAAACACCATACCAAAGTTAATATACCCTATACTTAATGTGTAGAGTATAAAAATGGTTTTTGCAAATGTGTGCTGGAAATGTTAGAGTTCTTATTTTATTGGATGGTTTTTTTTTTCGTCAAGTCTATATTAAAATTAAGAATTAAACAAAAGAATATAATTAAAATTCAAATGTATATTACAATATTACAATTTATTTAATAATATTTTTGTTTTTTTTTTTTTTTTCCACGAAAAGTAGATATAAAATACATGTTAAATATGTATTTTATAAATTATTTATTTATAGCAAAAAGTCATAATTTATAATTAAATGCATTTTAAATATGATTAAATTAAATTTAATTTGTAATTCCTTTATATCAATATAATATAACTTGGTTGTTTTAAGTGCATATTATATTAATTCACTGAGTAATTTTATTTTTGTTTTTTATTTTTTTAATTCATAGATTTATTTTTAATTTTATTTTATTTTTTTAATGTTAATTCGTTGAAATAAAAAAAAATAAAATAAAAAAGTATTTAACACATTTACACATTGTAACATTACGATTATTTCATTATTTTATTTTTTTTTATTTTTTGTTTGTTTTTTTTTGCCAACATTAAAGTAAGTAATTAAATAATTCTGTGTCCTTGAATTTAAAAGATTGTAAATTTAATTTGTAATAAAAAAAAAAAACGAATTAATTAAACTCTGGTTAAAATATTGTTACTTTTTTATTTTGTAATTTTGCTTTTTTTTTTTTTTTTTTTAATTTATTTATTTTGATTTTTATTTTTTTAATTTTTTTTTTTTTTGGATTTAATTAAATATAAATTTAAATTTACAATAAAATTGTTTTTTTTTTTCCAGTAAGAGAAAAATTAAATTTGGTAATAAAAAAAAAAAGAGAATAGAAGAGAAGAGAAAAGAAGAAAAGAGAAGAGAAAAGAACAACAATATTATATAAAAATACAATTTGATAGTATCATTATTCACATTTTAAAACTTATTAAATTATACAGCAAGAATTTTTTTATTTTTTTTGTTTTTTTAAATTAAGTAAAAGAATTTTAGTGAATTAGAAATTTTTTCTATATTTTCTTTCATTTCTTTTATTTTATTTTATTTTTTTTTTCAATTTTATATCTTTTTTTCACTCAAGAAATAATTTATAGATTTTTTTTTTGTTGAAATATTTATAGAATGATTTGTGATATTTAATCTAGGAGGAATTTATTATAAACAGATTTTTAATTCATTCATTCATTCATTCATTCATCAAAAATAAGTAAACTCTTAATTTTTTTATGTTTTTTATACCCGTACGATAGGATCGGGTATAATAAAATTACTCCTCCGTTTGTAACACCTCGAAATAAGCGAGCTAGATATACCTTCAAAGGTATGGATCGGATCAGAAAAAAATTCTAAGACTTTTGAGCCATGTCCGTCCGTCCGTCCGTCCGTCAGCACGCTAACTCAAAAACTAAGAAAGCTAGAATCTTGAAATTTACACAAAATATTCTGGGAATAATTTGTAGGTTTCCTATTTTTTTTGGTTGAGTTTGGACCAAAACTTAGGGTAGCTCAAGAACACCTAACTTTTAGATCCCTACATTTTTTTTGAAATAGAGCTATGAAATTTTAACCGCTGATAGATCTCACAAAAATATTAATTTTGTTTTTAATAACTTTTTTTTGTAGCCCCACCCGTTACGGAGCTACAGCTCCCCAAAGGTTCAAAAAAGCTCTATATTTAAATTGTTATAGCACAAGTTGTATAAGGTATATCTTCATTTTGAAGATATGATATGACGCCAAACGATTACTACTTTTATTAGCTTTAAAAATATATATACAATAAATATATATTTGTGGCATACGGTGTCTTAATTTACCGTTATGCGAAACTAAAATTTTGCAAAATCCTTTAACCCTTCTATCTTTTAAACGGTTTAAGTTGGAAACTTGAAATTTTGACGGAAGTTAGATCTTTGAAAATAAGTATGAGTCATTTCAGAAATTTGTTTTGTATCACCCCCCGTTTAGGAGCTGTGAGGGGTCAAAAACTGAAAATTTCCTATTTTTAAACACCTGTAACTTGAAAACCTGTTAACATTTTTTTGAAGTAATACACAAAAATTAAAGCTTCAACATTATACTCTTATTTCTGTTAACAACTTTTTTTAATAATATAGGGTTACTTTATAATTGACGAAAGTGTTACTTGATTTTTTCAAATTTTCTAACAAATTTCTTTAACGAATTTTTTCCATTTTGGTTTACTCGATAATTTGAAATTGTTGAGGATATAATGCGTAGTACATAAAAATGTAAATAAATAAACAACATAACGGTTGCTTGAAGAATTTTTATTTATATGATATTGATATATATACATACTTATATAATATCATGTTTATTTACATATCGTATATGTCACTAGTGAATGAATGATAAGAGTATAGATGTATATTATATAGCGCCGTATTTACATACATATATGTATTTTATTGTACTTATAAGAAATTATTCTGTCAATGGAATATTTAAATATAATATAATATAATATTTAAAATTATATTTATTATTTTGTATTAAGTAAATTTAATATACATTTACCGCTTAGTATTAAATGGTACTATAGAATATTTGAAAAAGTTTTGGATTGATAATCGTTATGTGGAAGGTTAGAATCTGCTTTTGAAGAATGTACATATAAACTTATAGTTTGAATATATGTACAACCCATAGTTCTAGAAATTATAAAATTCACCCAAATTATTTTAAAATACTAAAATATTAAAAAAATAATATTGTAAGCAGAGTGACAGGCTGTGAACATACTAACGGTTCGTACGGGTATCTAAGAGTTGACAAAGGCAACTGTATTCTTCCTCGTTTTTTTATATTTTTGTTTTTTATTTTGTTAACTTCATTATAAACTTGAATTCATTTTGAAATCAAATTTTAATTTCATAAAACCAATGCTGTATATAATAATATATTCTTATATATTTATATATAAACAGATAATGTATATAATATGTATAAAATATTTGATTTTATGCCTAACCTGAATTAATGATGTTATTTTATTTTTTTTCTAGAATATGGAGTTCAGATTACTATATACTATTTAATTTTATTGTAGCCTTGAACTGTAAAATCGTAGAAAGAGAATAAGAAAAAAAAAACAGAAAAAAATAAAAAATAAAAACCAAAAGAAAAAAATAAAAATAAAAGAACAGTTAGAAAATAGAAAATAAACCCTTTTATTTTTAATTAAATACACTCATTAGATTGTTTTTTTTTTTTTTTTTTTTGGAAAAAAAAAAATCAACATTCTGGTTTATGTAATAAACCAAGTTTACGTTTACTTCCGTATTTACCTTTTATTTTTATTTTTTTTTTAGTCGTCTCTCTTTTAACATTTACACTTTTATTGGGCTATATTTAGTAACTGGATTTTAATAATATCATATACAAAAAAAAAAAATAAAAAAAAAAAAAATCGTTGTTGTATTTAAAATCCTTTTTCTTATATATTTTAATTATCAAATTTTTGTTCATTTATATTAAGTATATGTTGCGGTTAATATGGATAATATAATTGTTATGCATATATTGAATTTATATAATTATTATAAAAATAATTTTATAGTGGAATTTTAAGCTGACAGAGTTATATTGTATATGTTACAATACACTTGTTTGTATATTATATACTGATTAAAAGGAACGGTTGGTTTTTTTTTAGTGGTAATTATGCATAGTAATTAAATTGTATATATTGTTCATAACATTTAAATTGTTTAAAGGATTTTATGAGTTCCTTTGAACGTTAAAAAAGAAACCAAAAATAACAAAATATGAACAATCAAACAAACAAACAAATATTAAAGTATATATATATATATATATATTTTTTTTTTGAAGTATATACCATTAATTCATTTTATGTTTTTTTTTTTTTTTTATAAATTTTGTAAGGTTTTTAAGGTATTATGGAATTTAATAATTCGAAAATTTTTGATTTTCATTTTATAGTTCACTTAAGTTTTATTTTTCTTCTTGCCCTTTAGTTTGGTTTATCTTATTCCAGTTGAATCATTATAGTAATTCATTCTGTACATAATAAAACTATATTATATATATTATAATTGTAAATTTGTTTTTGATATTATGTATTATTTATTTAATTATTTTTAAATATGTATTAATACAGGTTCTTATAGATGGCAACATGCTGGAGAAAAAAATGTTGCAAACTTTCAAAGTTATTAGGTAAGTCATGTAATAAATATTGAAAAACGGTTGATAAGATTACATTATAGGATTACTTCAGTTTCTTTTTTTGAAACTGTTAAAACAATGAAAATTATTTTCAAAAATTTACACTCAACTCATTATTTAGATATCCTATGATTGTTTTAATTTTATTATTCGTTTTCGTAAATATTTTACTTTGTGAAATCGTTAAGTTTATAAATTAATTTGTTTCAATATTCTGGTATATAAAAGACAAAGGTGTATAACAAGAACAAAAAAATAAGTTTTCTCCTCTTTTTTTTATGAATAACGGGATTTTAATGACTTTTTAAACAGGTGCGTAGTTACAGATAAGCTGGAAAGTTTATTTTATTGTTGTTATTTATTTTTATTTTAACATTTTTGTTTTTCTTATTATTTACAATGTTAATTTATTTGTACTTGTATTTGTTTAATTGCATAACATCCTTAGGTGATTTAATACCAATTGACTGTTCATTCTTTTTTTTCGTTCTCTTTCTATCTTTTGATTTTCTTTATTATTTTTATTTTGTTTCGAATAATACCGTTTTAAATTCGAATAATTGTGTACTGTTATTTTGGGAACGAACCGGTTAATGTTAAGTATATTTCCTGTATATTTTGACTTTTTTAATATGCTCTTAAAATTTATTATTGCAAAATTAAATACTGCAAAGTAAAATAAAAATAAAAGAAAATTAAAAATAAAAAAATTAAATTAAATACGCATAAAAACAATCAGAAATACTTACCTGATGATGTACTTAAAATATATATGTACATATATAATATATGTATGTATAAAAAGGTAAACAAATTGTTAAACAATATAATATGAAATTTTTCGATTTCAAAAATATTTTTTTTTGTTCATTTTAACTTCGTTTTAAACTCATGTTAATTACTCCTAAAAGTGCTTTTAAAAGATTAAAATTAAATGAAAAATTAATGAAAAATTTTTACAAAGCAACAAATGGTAATAAACAGCAAAATAAATAAAAAAAAAAAAACTAATAATTTAAAATTACGATTTAAGTATAATTTTTATTAGTATTTAACATGAATGTTAGAAAAAAAATGTTAATGCCTTTGAATTTATTACAAAACTCGATTTTAATCCAAGTTAACAACCAAAGTTAGTTTTTGTTACAAATAAATTTTTTGACTGTTATATAATATAGTCTATATTAAATACTTGGGTTTAATATTTGAAGTTTTGCAGAAGGAAGTGGTATTTTAAGGATTGATTCAATAAAAAACGAGGAAGAATACAGTTGCCTTTGTCAACTCTTAGATACCCGTACGAACCGTTAGTATGTTCACAGCCTGTCACTTTACTTACAATATTATTTTTTTAATATTTTAGTATTTTAAAATAATTTGGGTGAATTTTATAATTTCTAGAATTATGGGTTGTACATATATTCAAACTATATGTTTATACATTCTTTAAAAGCAGATTTTAAACTTCCACATAACGATTATCAATCCAAAACTTTTTCAAATATTCTATAGTACCATTTAATACTAAGCGGTAAATGTATATTAAATTTACTTAGTACAAAATAGTAAATATAATTTTAAATATTATATTATATTATATTTAAATATTCCATTGGCAGAATAATTTCTTATAAGTACAATAAAATACATATATGTATGTAAATACGGCGCTATATAATATACATCTATACTCTTATCATTCATTCACTAGTGACATATACGATATGTAAATAAACATGATATTATATAAGTATGTATATTAATATCATATAAATAAAAATTCTTCAAGCAACCGTTATGTTGTTTATTTATTTACATTTTTATGTACTACACATTATATCCTCAACAATTTCAAATTATCGAGTAAAACAAAATGGAAAAAATTCGTTAAAGAAATTTGGTAGAAAATTTGAAAAAATCAAGTAACACTTTCGTCAATTATTAAGTAACCCTATATTATTAAAAAAAGTTGTTAACAGAAATAAGAGTATAATATTGAAGCTTTAATTTTTGTGTATTACTTCACAAAAATTTTAACAGGTGTTCAAGTTACAGGTGTTTAAAAATTGGAAATTTTCAGTTTTTGACCCCTCACAGCTCCTAAACGGGGGGTGATACAAAACAAATTTCTGAAATGACTCATACTTATTTTCAAAGATCTAACTTCCGTCAAAATTTCAAGTTTCCAACTTAAACCGTTTAAAAGATAGAAGGGTTAAAGGATTTTGCAAAATTTTAGTTTCGCATAACGGTAAATTAAGACACCATATGCCACAAATATATATTTATTGTATATATACTTTTAAAGCTAATGAAAGTATTAATCGTTTGGCGTTTTCGAAATGAAGATATACCTTATACAACTTGTACTATAACAATTTAAATATGGAGCTTTTTTGAACCTTTGAGGAGCTGTAGCTCCGTAACGGGTGGGGCTACAAAAAAAAGTTATTAAAAATAAAATTAATATTTTTGTGAGATCTATCAGCAGTTAAAATTTCATAGCTCTATTTCAAAAAAAATGTCGGGATCTAAAAGTTAGGTGTTCGAGAGCTACCCTAAGTTTTGGTCCAAACTCAACCAAAAAAAATAGGGAACCTACAAATTACTCCAAGAATATTTTGTGTAAATTTCAAGATTCTAGCTTTCTTAGTTTTTGAGTTAGCGTGCTGACGGACGGACGGACGGACGGACATGGCTCAAAAGTCTTAGAATTTTTTTCTGATCCGATCCATACCTTTGAAGGTATATCTAGCTCGCTTATTTCGAGGTGTTACAAACGGAGGAGTAATTTTATTATACCCGATCCTATCGTACGGTACGGGTATAAAAAGACATTTAAAGTATTTTTGTGATTTTTCCTTATAGTTTTAGAGCAATGAAATAATTAAACAGAAATAAAATATAAATTAGCGTAAATTTATAATTACAATACCCTATATGAAGAAAAATTGACAAAAGCATCTGATTTTCTTTATAAAGATATTATAATGAGAAAAGAAAATATAATGACAAATTCTAAATCAAAAAAAAAAAAAAAAAATAGGGGTGTTATCCTCTTTAAGATTGAAAATAAGCAAAAACCGTAAAAAATTATATTTGCTTATACAAAATTTGAGGAAAAATATCACTTTGGTAAATGTTATCAAAAAGAAGATGTAATTTTCTATAATTTTAAATAATCTTCTTTATTTTTTTTCTAAGGGAGGTGGGAATCTTCCAAAGACACCAAGAATCTTCCCTTGGTAGTGCCAGATTCTTACTGACTAAACCCACCTCCCCCTTTAGCCAATATAATGAAACCCGTACATGTAAACGCAGTATATTGGTTAGGAAGTAGGGATACGAAAGGATAGGAAATGGATACGGAAACATTGAATTGGGAGTGGGACTGTAAGGAAAGAATGAATCAGCCTATTATTATTATTATTATTATTATTTTGCTAACAATGGCTATAGCCGTTACAACAGTTACAACATGCAGTAGTATATAAAACCTTACTGCATGAGATAATTATTGAAGGCAACCCCCACTGTCAATATTTCCACTTAGATATCAACTAAATGATTTCTACTGATTCGTGTATTCATTTATTTAAATTATCTGGCTAAAGCTATTTCATAATTATATTTTTTTTTAGATTTCTTCATAATATTATATGCAATAAAGTGAATATATTTTGCTTTTGTATTATAAAACAAAACATGAGTTAGTAATTTCTTAAAAATTTCTTTCACACCAATTTTTTTTTTTACGGTGCTTACCATTGATTTATTTAATTTTTAGATAATAAAATTGAAGCTAACTATAGTTGCTTCAAGAATTTTAATTATGAAGCCAAGCTCCTAAATCTAATGTTGAAATTTAACTCATTGGTTATGTATATTTCAATAAAAAGCATTCAGTTTCAATAACCCTGTTAAAAAATTTTTTTTTTTTGTCATTCTAATAATTTTGAATGAATTTGAATTTCCTTTCAAATTAATTTCAATTATTTTTATAAGGTTTAAAATTCTTTTTTTCAAAAAAAAATTTTGATATATTTTTTTGAATTAATTTTCCTTTCAGTTTTATTAATTTTATGATAAACTTAAAACATAAAGTTGCTATTGAACTTTATAAAAATCTAGCAAAAATGAATAATTCATATTTTTTGACTAATGATTGTACAATTAATTAAAAAAAAAAAAAAAAAAAAAATTTTTTTATTATAATTATATTTTTGGAAAATATTCAAAAAATAATGCGGACTGAATTTCTGTAATAGTAAAATTAGTGTGGTTTTTTTTTTTCTGATTAAATTTATACACAATTCAAAAATTTATTCATACATTTTTTTTTGTTTTTTTTTGAAAAAAATATAATACACCATATTATGACTTTTCAAAAACAGAAAATTAAACCATGAAAAAAAAAAAAAAAATTTATTCAAAATTTATTTGTGTTTGCAATGTGGCTGCAATGACTTTATGCAATTTATTTATTTAATACAAGAAACAAAAAAAAAAAAAAACAACAATGAAAAAACAAAAATGTGTAACGATTTATTTATTTTCTATTCAACTTTTTTAATTTTTTTTCAGAATTTTCTTTATTATTTTGGCAAAAATATTTTTTTATTTTATATTTTATATAAATATATGTATATAGAAAATAATAATTATGTTAATGGTTTTTGATAATTTTTTTTTTCGTGCCAATACAACACTAGTTTGTGGTTTTTAAATATTTTCTATATAAATAGGTTTTTAGTCTGTTATTTGTTCAGTAAAAAGAATTTTTGAAATGGAAAATGTTTTAGGGTTTTTATTTTTTTTTTTATATGGTACCATGGTACCTATAACTATAAAAAAAAAATGTTTTTGTTTTTCATAATTTAATTTAAAAATGTTTGTATAAAAATTTAGAAACATATACAAACGAACAAACAAAAAAAAAACAATTTTATAAAATAAATTAGCTGACCATAAATTATAGTAAAAACCGAATATAGGTAAGAATGGTAAAATATTTAAAATATTATTGTAATTTAATAATATTTTTGGAAATAAATACATGTAATATATATAAATGTACTTAACACATACTTAACATTTTTTTATGATATTATTAAATTTTTTTGAAATACCATAAAATGTATTTTACCATAAAATTTTGAAATACCATAAAATGTAAATGTACATTACTGTAAACTAGAAGTAATTTTTGAATGGATTAAGTAATAATATAAAATTTTAGGAGGGTCCTATTTTATAATATTACTTGAACTCTTTAGTAGGCTTTGTAATTTTGTATTGCCTGCTCTAGACAACTGGTTTAAAATTTAAAATTTTTACTTATATGAAATTTTATGAAAATCCTCTGCGAAGTATAAGTCTAATGAAAATCGATAGATTTTTAACCAAAAAAATTTTTTTAAAAAAAAGATAAAAAAATAATTAATTCTTTCTTTAAAAAAAAAACTACTTTTTTAAGTAATAACAGTATAATTTCATATTGTTAATAGAAGGAAGTTAATAGAAAAATTTACAACCCCTATAAATATGCAATTTAAACAAATAAATTTTTTTTTATGCGCTTAAAAAAAATTAAATCGATTATTTATTTTGGTTCAGGTATAATAATTGAGGTATGTTATTTATTTATTTATTTATATTAATATTACATACATAAATGTAATGCAATATTATTGAACCATCGGCTACTAAGGCCATTATAGGTTTTTATACTATTATTAATTATATACTAATATTATTTATTTTGTTTATATTATATACTATATATTTACATTATATTTGGTCATAAGGGGGGTCTGTAAAGAAAAAAACACTTACGACTTGTGCAGGGATCGAACCCACACTGCTTCGGTTAATACGCCACACGCTTACCCACTAGGCTATCGAAGCCCCTATGTTATTTTACATTTCTTTTTTTTAATTAAATGAATTTATTCCCACATTTTTTATTTATTTTACAATAATGAATATTTCAAAAAGGCCGGCAGTTTCTATATGTGAAAATCGCAGTCTAGGAAAATGCATCTAAAGTTTTTCTAGTATTGATTTGAAATAATTAAATGGAAATCATTATAAGATTAAGTGTTAAGATGACCCTATAGCTTAATTTGTGTGAATAGTACGTATAATTGACTTTTCAAGTCTATTTGTAAAATACATTTATATAAAAGAATAAATTATTTGAATATTAATTGTTTCGACAATTGTTATAATATTAAATGAATCGTTTTTTTTTTTTTTTTTTAGTATAAATCTAATATTCTTAAAATGTACCCAGCAATTCAAAATATAAGTCAAAATGTCTGATATTACTAAGATTTTATATTTCAATAAGTATTACAAAAATTTTTTAATATCCTTGACACAAAACAAAACGTAATTGAAATTATTGTTTTAGTTTTATTATTTATATAATTTTAATGAATCTCGATGTCATTTTTCAACTACTGTTCATTTTTCTGTTGTAATTATCGTTTTTTTTTCTTTCAAATATTAAAAGTACTTTTTATAATTAACAAAAAAAAAAAATATTGATATTGATGTCAGTATCTGGTTTTAGCATTTAAATAATTCTTAAGATTATTAATAATTCTTATAATTTTTACAAAAAAATAATCCATTAATTGAAAATTTTCTATTTTTATATTTTTTAATATCGAAAAATATAATTTTGAAATGAAATTAGTTTGAAGTTTAAATATTTTTTTCTTTTTTTTTACTTAATTTTAAAATAATTTTTAACAAAGGTTAAGTTATGTTTTTCAAGGACATCTTTTCATATCTTAATTTTTTCATTTTTGAGGTTATATCACTTGAATTCATAAGATTTCAATTTTTATTATTCATCTATACATATAATAAACATTTTATATGATTTTTATAACTGGGAATTATTTGGATATATTTTATATTATTTTTTTAATAATTGATTCAATTGATTTTTTTGCAAAAACAAAAAAAAAAAAATAATAATAAAATATACTTAGAAATTAAGACCTTTTTTCTCCAAAAAAAAAAAAAAAAAAATTAGGAATTTTTCTTAAAATTGCAATCATCTTTTATATACTTAATAAAATCCTAATATATTTTGATATTATGTCAAACAAAATTTCTGTTTCCTAATTTCCTATACATATATTCATATATATATATATGTACTAAAAAAATAAAATAATAATATTATTGGTCTTCGTTAAATTTGAAAAAAAAAAAAAAAAAAAAAAAACAAAACCAAAAGGCATAATATATAAAATCAGACTTTATATTTTAACGCACCCGTACAGTTTATCATCAACACCTACACTTTGACTTTGAATTTTTTTTTTATTATAAATAAATTCGTAAAATCTATTCAATATCAAATAATTTTTATCGAAAAAATAAAGTAAAAAATAGAAAGTAAAAAAAAATATATCTACCTATATATATATATATAAAATCACCCCCTTTTTGATTCACAAATATTGGACGTGCTCAATCAACTTTGCCTTTGGCATTCTGCAAAAAAAAAAAAGAAACCATAATGAAACGTTCTTATATATATATTTGAATTAAAAACAAAAACAAAAACAAAAAAAGTAAAAAAAATTAAAAAATTCGAAAATTCGATTTGAAAAGGGTCTTTCATTCTATACTAATTCTTCGATCGGAAATATGAAATGCATGAAACGAATATTTGAGTACAATGGGGCTTTTGCGATTTGTTGAAAAAAAAAATAACAAAAAAAAAAAAAAAAAGGACAGCAAAAATTTTTTACCTTTAATTTTTCCCTTTTTCAATTTTTTCACAGCCTAAATTTTTTTTTTTTTTTTTTTTTTTTAATATTTTTTTTATTTTTTTTTGTATTTTATTTTTGTTTTTTAAATAAATGATTGGAGATCCATTTTCGTACAAACATACATTATAATTGTATATATAAGTATACATTAATATATACATATAAATGTATACGTAAAAGTTGTATATATGACCAGTATACTATAATATTATTTTATCCTAGAAATCCGTTATTGTATGTATACATAAACCCGTCACAAATTTGATAAAGATTGCATTACCATTTACCAAAGTAATACCAATATTCTACTAATAAAAATGGAAAGGATATCAACATAAAAATGAAAAAAAGAAAGAGAAAAGAAAGGGAGTAGTAAAATCAAAAAAAAAAAAAAAAAAATATGTAAAGAAAGAAGACATAAACTTATATTCATATGAAATGATACACTGGTACAGTGATACACAAGAATCTTGTTGAAAATTTTTTTTTTTATGTTATTTTTTTTTTTTTTTTTTGGCAAATACATAAATGAATTTAGGCATAGACAATTTTTTATTTTATTTCTTATTTTATTTGTTTAGTTTAATTTTCGGTTTGATTTTGTTTGATTATATGATTTTGTTGTCCTTATAGAATAGTAAAAATCAATATATTGATGTGGCCCCGGAAATGGTGGTTGGCTAATCATGGATTTGATTGAGGTCCAATACGTGAATATGTGAAATGTTCAAAAGGCAAAAAAAAAGAAATAGTTACAAAAATATATAATATTACAAGGGGAATAACCCTTACCCTATTTCTATTCATTTTAGTTCAAAAAAAAAAAGAAGAAATCAGAAATAAATAACCAAAAAAAAAAAAAAGAGAAAATAAATCCCAAATGACTCTTTTTTGTTGTTGTCGTTTTTTATTATTTTTTTATTTTTGTTTTTTTAGAAATCCTTTGGTTTCTTGACTTTTATTTGCTTTTCACTGAAATTGTGCTAAATTGAAGTTATAAACAAATCAGATGTGTATTGAATTTATGTTTTTTAACTGGAACGATTTATGAGTTAAGAAATTTTATGAAGTTTTTTTTATTTTTTTTATTTTTTTGTGTGCCTGGACAAGCATTAAAATACTTTTTTTTTTTTTTTTGTTTTGATAAATAAGCCTCAAAATTGTATTGAGGTAGTAGAAAGAGAAGAAATAAACTTTTTAAGTGAAACACATTTAAAATTAGGAAGAAAAAAAAAAAAGAGGAGTAAAAAGTATAAATTTAAATGATTTTTATTTTCTTTTAATTTTTTGTTTTTTTACGTATGTGTAAAACTTTTTTGTTTTTTGTTTTTTTTCTTCCTAATTTTATTTTTAAAAGGATATTACATTTACAGATGAATAATAACTTGATATTATTATGAATGATATTTTTAAGGATATATACGATCATAATAATGATTTATCTGTTCATAATAATGTTATTAAGCAGGAATGAAAAAAAATATTTGATTATTTATATTTGCGTTTTTTTTTATTTTATTTTTTTAGATTTTTATTAAAATATCATAAATATTTCTTATTTATTTTTGTACGTATCCATAAATATACTCGTATAGATATATAATATATATGTATAGACTATTTAATATAAAATAAATAAAAAAATAATAACTCATTTTTTACCATATTAGTGTTAATTTTTAGAAAATAGATTTGAAACAGGTTTTTTTTTTTTCTTCCTTACATTTTAAAATTTTTAATATATAAATATTTTTTTTAAAAATTTTATTGAAAGTTATATTTTATTTTTTAATAATTCATTTTTGATTTTTGAATTTTTGTTTTTAGGAAAAAAGGATTGTTTTGAGTATGTTTTTTTTACAAAATTTATTAACAATTTCAATATTGCTCTTATTTGATTTTAAAATAAAAAAATTTTTTTTTTAAGTACATAGAAATGATTTATTTTTTAATAGTTCAATTTATTTTTATGTATTTATATTAAATTTAGGATTAGTTCATAAATTGAAATGTTTCTTTTTTTAGAAATAGCTGTTGCCATTGTTTGAGTAGATTTAATTATTGCACAATAAGTTGTGCGGAAACTGATTTATCGTTATTCTTCGAGGATTAATGAGATGTCCTGTTAAGCGGAGATATAGTAAATAATAAAATGACATATAATTGGAGTTGTTGGTATAAATTACATGATTTTAACTAAAAAAAAAATCTTCTGTTTAAGCTAAATATTTCGGCTAAGAATGAAAAAAACTTTAAATTTATGAAAATGTTGGAAATTTATTTTTATTAGTTATAAAATTCGAAAGCATAATGCAGATATTTCCAAAATTCCGATTATGGCACATATGCTATTTGTTTAAAAGTATTTTTTTTTTCATAGTATAAATATCAAAGTCATTCAAAAAGTAGTTTCTGAGATGTAAAGTGTTAAAGTATGTTAAACGAAACTGCTGTACTCAAATCTATATTAGTTTTATAAATGGCATTCAAAAATAAGAATTTTTCAAGAGCATAGAACACTTAATAGAAAACATTTCTAATAATAATATACAAACACTCATCCATACATAAATACAAACAATTTAATAGAGAAAAACAAAATCAAACAAAATTTTCTTACCGTTATCAATTATCAATATCATTCATCATAATATTTTCAATGCATATTATAATGAAAGATGATTATCATTTTTGGCTAAATATCATTAACTTTAAAGTGTTGTGTTGTATGTGTTCTATTATTGAAAAATAAAATATATATAGCTTAATGTATACAAGTATAGATATAGTTTCTAAATATGATTATTATTAAAAAAAAAAGAAATCGATTCTACCTCGATTTTTTTCTTCCACACACTACGTATTATGACATTTCGCTAAGTTTTGAATACAAATATATATTTGGATACGATTTTTCAATTACAAAATCTACATTGACATATAACATACATATGTATGTTTGGGACTATAATTTTTTTTTGTTTTCTTTTGGAATCAGAAAATTTTCTATCCCATACCAATGCTTGAGACTACGATTTTTTTTGTTTTCTTTTGAAATCTAAAAATTTTGTATCCCACACGAATTTTTTGTAATTTAGATGTCACGGTAAAATATATGTATGTGCACACCAGCTACAGTTCTCCTAGTTATTCTATAATAAAAATTAAATTTTTTTTTTTTTCGAAAAATTCAAAAAAAATTTCATATTTACAATATAAGTTACTTAGTATTACAATACGGGTATACTTAACTTTAGGTACATTGTCCTAGGTGATTGCCTTAAAATGTTACACAAGGGTATCTAGTGGCGCAAAGTTTATATTTCATAGAACATGAATTTTGGCGCAAAGGTCATTTAAAGGTCAAATTGATAATTTTGAAATTTTCCTAATATTTTGTAGTATTTTACTTAAAGCATTATATTTTCGTCTACGATAGTATACAGGAACAAATTTTTTACAACATTGTGGGACCTGCTAGTGTCTTTAATAAATATCTTGTTTCATCTTAATCAGTGCTATCGTTTCTGATATACTGCAGTTCAAACGGAATATTTTGGTATAAAAAAAAATGTTCCCTAGGCTTTCTAGAAACCATACTGTACTTTATAAATTTTTAAAGACACCCTATATTATTTTTATATTGTTAGAACTTATTACTGTAAACTTACCGGAATGTCATAATACGTAGTGTGTAAGTTGCAAATGCTATACTAAAAAATGCAAATATGTACTATACTATGTAAAAATTTAAATTAAATAAATTTAAATCTTTAAAATTGATTCAAATACAAAAATAAAAAGAACCAATGTTAAGCAAAAAAATTTTTTTCCAAATTGAAATTTTAAACAGATTCATAGAGTCAGCAAAATAGTAAAAAAAAAATTCAATTAAAATTTTAACGAAATTATATCCTTTAATTTTAATTCCTTTTTAATTGTCACATTTGTGTGTAATATTTTTGAAATAATTTCTTTTCCTTCAAAATTTTTTTTTTAAATATTATTATAAATAAGTTTTTGCGTTTTTAATGTTAAAATTTTGTATTTTGTATTTTTTTTTTTTTTGTTTTATAAATAGATCTTATAAATATAACTTACAAAAAAAAAATTTAAAAATATCAGTTTACTTCTTTGTTTTATAATTAATTTCTTATTTTATTTATTTTAGATTTTATATTTCAATATTACATTAAATCTTTGAATGTTCCATGGTATTTTACAACATTATATTTATTATTTTTTTGGTAAAAATTTCATTTAAAAATCCAAATTTATTTCTATTGGGTTTTAAAATAAAAACTTAACCTATCTTAACATATCTTAACCTATATATCTAATCTAATTTACCCTATGCTATCCTACATATCCTAAATAATTAAAAATAATTTTAATCTTCTATGTAGGTGTTTTCTAACCACCAATAATTTCTTAATAATGTTTTTATCCCTTTCTGGTCTATCTGGTCTATTCTGGTCTATTATGTCTATCAAATTTCAAAATCGAATAATCTACGCTTGGCGGAATATAGTCTATCAAATTTCAAAATCGAATAATCTACGTTTCGCGGAATATAGTCAATGATCTTGCATGTGGCCCGCCTATTATAATGAAATAATAAGGGGACATGGTTTTGATCTTGAATGTAACCATTTGAATCTAGATATATAAAGAATTTCGGTGCAATGAATTCTGTATTCATGCTGAATTTTATTTACTCATCATTGTCGTAATAAATATTTGACACTAGATTATTTTCCGTTACTTGTAGAGTTGTATTAAAATGGTTACATATTAATTTAATAGCAAAGTTATCGAATCTTATTATGTTTGCATCTTTATATATTACTTTGTTTGAATAAAAATGTTGAAAATTTGATTCTGCTTTTCTTGTTTTATTTATGCAGACACTAATGCATTTTCTCTCAAATTTTCTAATAAGTTCCATTGTGCTAGCACTTATATTAAACCAAATAGGGATGGCATATGCCATTATTGGTCTTATAAGAGCTTGATATGAGATGATTTTAACTCTGGGACTTATCCTTTTATCGTAAAAAAAGTTTCTGGCGGCGATAAAGGCTTTGTTACTTTTACTTAATATGTGCTTTACATTAAAATTTTATATAGAGTATACCGCATCAAAAAAATCAAATAATATTTTGCGTACCTTTAGGATAATTTTAAAATATATTTTTTTTTTTATTTATTATGTATATAAATTGTCTTCTAATTAATTTCTCTAATAATCGAAATTGATATGAGCTGTTTTAATAGAAAAAATATTCTTTATATATAAATTTAAATTACATATTACATATATCCTTTGAATAGATAGCGCCCTAACCTTTTAGTTTATATATGTTTTTTTCCAGTACTACTTTTTTGCTTTAATTTTGGTTGGAATCAATTTAAATGTCCATCATATGTGACTCATGTATCCGAATACTAATTAAATAATTTTTTTGCCCCACTTTTTCATGATAAATTTTTTTTTTTTTTGGTTTTTGTTTTTTTTTTTTGGGTCTTTCAATTTGAAATGTTCATAATAATATATTAAAATATCGTCTTACTTCATATGTGTTAAGGTATCTGTAATTATGATCCAGGATGCGTTAATTTTTTTTTTTTTTTTTACAAAAATTGTAATTTAAAATCTAGTGTGGATGATGGTTTTTTTTTTTCATGTTAAATTAAAAATATAAAAAATTTTAAAAATTATTTATTATACACTTTAATTCCGATATTTTATTTTTTTATTTTTTTCATACTTTCTTTAAAATCTTATACAACGTTAATAATATTTTGAATGGCGGACATGTTTTTTCTTTAAAAAAAAAAGTTTACAATTATGCAGTAGTAAAACTAAGTGACTTAAATGTAAAAACTGATTCACAATAACAAAAGGGAACTATTGTGAATTAAAAAAATTAACAAAATTATGACTTTCAAACAAAATGTGTAATTCTTTAATAAAGAATTGTTCGGAATGGAAATTTAAATCTTTAATAATTAATTTAATTTATTTTTTATTTATTATCGAAATCTATACTTTTCCTCCTTTTTCCATTCAATTTAGTATGAAATTTTTTGACAGATTTTAATATGAAATTTTTCGACTGATTTTAATATAAAGTTTTTCTCGATTTGAGAATATGAAAAATTTTTCTCGAACAATAATACAAATGCCAGAACAATAATATATGTAGTATCTATATAGTATGTACATTTAATTGTATCTATTTTCTTTTATTCATTTGTAACAATCAAACAAACGTCAATCATTTTCAAATTTTTGTTTGTTACGTATACAGCGTATAATGCCATGAATAGAGATTTTGTTTACATACCTATATATCGTATAGATGTTTGTATATATATTAGAATTCGATGAACAGATGTGAATCAGTATGTATATACTTTTATATGGCTGAAAATTTGAAATGAAAATTTATGAATCAAAATTGAAAAATTTCAGAAAAATATTTACAGTGACTTCGATTCGTACTGAATATTCAACATTAAAAAATTATGAAAATAGGTTGGTAAATGGCCTGGTAATTTGTTCCTAATTTTTATTATATACAGATTATATATTATGATGATATTATGATGTGTCTGTGAGTACGTAAAAAATATTACATATGCAATTTTTAAATTTGAAGTCATGCGTTTAATTTAAAACTAAAAAGTATGAAACAAAAAATAATGTAAAAAAAAATTGTTTTAAATAATATGCTTTGATCAAAAGAATCGAAATTCTAACCTTTTAAAAAATAAAAAATAAAATTGTTGGTAGATCTTGGACAACTTAAGTTGTTATAAGATAATAAAAGAATTTCGGAAAACTTTTGAGGTTAGTAAAATTGGAAAAAAAATTCTATAATGAAAGAACTAGGTAAACCAGTAATCGCCATTTATAACCAGTAATCGTCATTTATAACCGATTACTGGTTTACCTAGTAATAATAATAATATATCGGCAGTTATTTAATTTCTATTTTATATCAAAATTTTAATTTACTTTACATACTTCTTTAAGAATTTTTTTTTTTTTTTTTAGTGCATTGCTCTGCCACATAAATGTGAACAGGAAATTACACAGCCTTTCCATTTCAGGTGTGGCTGTAAATGTCGCAAGAGGAATAACTCTTACGACGTGTGTGGGATTCGAGCACTCCTTCGTTGTTGACAGCGGCTTATACGCTCTCACCCACTAGGCCACCGAGGCCCCCTGTTTATAAATAAAATAGAATTAAAAAAAATTAAAAAATAATTTAAAATTTTTATATTACAAACCGGATATTATATAAAATATTGTAATGATAACATTAATTTTTTGCGCAATAAATATAATTTGAAAAGTTTAATTTAAATTAGTTTATTTAATTTAGAATAATCGATGGAAATCTAATAATCAATTTTATTATTTTATAAATATACATATAATTGAATATAGTAATCACTAATCAGTAATTGAGAAGGTTAATTAAATATAATGGTAATATCTTATTTACATTACCTGAAAATAAAGTATAAAGCCGGTTTGAAAAAGAAATTAAAAAAAAAATGGTTTTTTGTTTTTTTATTACCTATTAAAGTAGGTGGAAATCTTGAAAGACATAAATGAGATCAACACATGAATTCTTTTTTGTAGTCTTGGATTTCCAATTAACTAAACGCCACCTACCTTTGAAATCGATCATTAGTTTAGAAATCATGGTACAATGTATTGTGTTTTATTGGAGGATAGAAAAAATAAGAACAAAAGAATAGGATTAAAAGAAATGGAAAAATATGAGAAATTACTAGATATTGGAAGAATTATTAAGAACAGAGATATTGAAGTTCACATAATGCCTTCATTTATGATGACGTCTTCTATTATTTTAAATTTCATAATTTGATCTATGCCATATTAAATTGTATTTGTAACCTCTTTGTTTGGAATTTAACTCTCCATTCGGAGAAGTGGAATGAGGTTCATGAAAAAAAGTGTTAAAAATGTAATCTGCTGCATCTGAAAATGCAAATATGCAATTGCCAAGTTTTTATTAAATGAACGAATAAAATTTCCAGGTTAGAGCTATACTTTCGAAATTAAATTAAAATTCGATGTTTACAAATTTAAGTTCAAATCATGATAATCTAATCAAATCAAGGTATAAACTACAGTGATAACAAAAAAAAATTGCATTTGGGTAAAAAGTAAGACTTATAATGAAGTACATAGTTATCTAATTTTTAATGATAATGTTTATGATTTTGCTAACACCATAAGATAGATGTCTGTTAGGAAAATGAAGTCTTCAATATAAAATGCACTCACAGAAAGTTGAAAACTTACCTTTAAGAAAAAATTATGTATTACGAATTAGAATTTACTTAAATAACCACGGTCCTTGTTAAAATATTTTTCTATGTATTAACATTTTGCAACTCTAAATATCTCTAGATGGTTGATGATGTAATAACTATTTTACTATTTGGATAAATAACTGTTTTATTATTAGGTACTTCGTTTTTTTAATTTATAAATAAAATTTATAACATTTTTATTTTGGCTTTTTTTTTTTTTTAAAATAAATTAAATTTTATTTTTTTTTTTTTTTATTATTGCATATTGAGTTAGCATTGGTAATAATTAAATGAAATTTAATACTATAATAATATGGATTGATGCATATGTTTTTAATAGTTTATTTGGTTAAGGCAATACTCTAAAAAAAAAACTAAAAAAAAAAAAAATTTAAAACAGGATAAATTGGATTTGTGCTTGATATACCATTTAGTATTTAGTTATTTATTTAATTAATTTTTTTTATTTCTTATTTTTATTTTTTTTTGGGTTTTTAATAATAAATTTGAAAGTTTTTATAATACAATTATTTTGAAATAAATTTCAAATAATTAAGTTTTGAATAGTAAAAACAAAAAAAAAACAAAAAAAAAAATGAGTATTTTAGAAAGTAGGATTAAATAGACATTTGTATCTATTTTTTTGTCTCATTTAATTATTAATATAATGAATTTACGTAAGCATTTTTTTTTATAACAGCTTATTTTAATTAATTTTTCTTTTTTTCTTCGTATTTTACCAAATCAAAACAAAAAAAAAAAATATATATATATAATTTTATTTGTAAGGTAAATATAATTAACTTTTTTCTCATTTTCTCGTTATATTTCCAAATTATTTAATTTTACATTGAATGGAGAGTAATGCGTTTGTACAGAAAAATGAATCTTGTGGTAAATAAACAGTCAAAATGAATCTTTTAACAGAGAGCAAAAAGAAAAATACAGGAAATTGAAAAATGAAAAAGAGTAGAAAATAGGTCTATAGGAGTGAACAAACATAGTAAACAAACGGACTTACAAACAAAACTTAGGATTATTATATAAGACCATAAGGATATGGCAAAGATCCTAAAAAATAGGTCTAGGAGTGAATAAACATAGTGAACAAACGGGTTTACAAACAAAACCAAAAATGATTATAGAAGATTTTTCTTATGTTATAACCGTTAAAATTTGACTGAACAACTGTATATCTGCTTTTAAAAATTGCTTAATAAAGTTAGCGAATAGCAATAATTTATGTGTTTTAAATGTAGAAGAAACTTAAAATTTTAATAATGAAGTACATACATGATATTATTTAATAAAGAACCTATTTGAAAAATAAAAATTTTAGTGACTAACTGATTATATCATTTTATTTATATTTTATATTGGTTTGATTTAGATGGATAGGTAGGTAAGTAGAAATTGGTTGTAGATGCACACTTAGATCATTTTAGGGTTGTTGTAATACTCTGGATCAGTATTTTTCATAAATTGTACCATTGCGAGCTTATCACAAAATACTGTAAATAGGTTAAGTCCACTTCTGATAAATCAAAATGAATTTTAGACAAATTTAAAAACAAATTTCCCCAGAAAATTTGTTCTTTTTAGAGCAAGAGCCGGATATTCACGCAATAGCTGAGAGAATGATTTGTCTTTCTTTTTATATTTTCAGATTCTCCAAAAGTTATGTGAGGGATGTTCTAACTTTTTCGCATATCTGCCGATCGAAGAGTGTATCGTTAAAACCCGTATCATATTAAAATAATGATAAAATGAATAAAATAAAAATTAATTGTATTTTATTTGAAAAATTAATCACAAGAAAAAATCAATCTAATAACTGAAGTTCAAATGGCTTTCTGCTGGCTTTCTGAAATAGCTTTTTATATATTAAATGTGTTTATTAATTTATTATTTAAATTCTTTAGTGTTTATTTTAAAAATATAAACTAAATAACGTTATGAATTAAAGATCTTTAAAAAAAAATTTCCTTAATATTAAGCACCTTACTCAGAAAAAGAAAAGTGGGAGGGAATAATGCAATTTAATAATGGTACTTGTATGGGAGGGCATAATACAATAATACATGTAATATTATATAATGTTGAATTTTTTACTGTATCTAAAATATCTTATATACAGTTATTTGCAAAATTTTATTATTGTACTTAAAAATATTACTATTTTCTATAAATCATCATAATAATATTAAATTAGTCTTTAGAATGTAATAAATAAAAGAAATCATCATCTATCATTTTTTTATATTATAACTTAAAAAAAAATTTGGTTTTATAAATATTTGATACAATTTACATAAATTTTTTTATCCATTTTAATTTTCATTTTCAAAATTTTATTGAATATTAAAATTATAAGGTATATACTTTAGTTAAATTCTCGTGCCGAATTTCTTTTCAATTTTTATTGATTTTTTTTTTTTTGTTTTTCTTCTTTTTTGTAACGAAACTATTTGCAACTATTTCGGTAAAGTATTTATTTTTAGAAAGGAAATCTTTTAACCTTTTAAATAAATCTAAAATGTTGACAAAATATCCCTAAAAAATTCAAAGCAAGAAATTTTCTTTTGGAGGGTTTATTTCATTTCCTTTATGATTTCATAAGGAATCCGGACCATAACATAACATTCATTTATTCATACTCAAGTATGTTTATGCATAGCTTAAATAAAATCGGAGGCTCGAAAACTAATCTAAACCATAACCGAATTATATGAATATCCTTTTTTAATAAAACAAGAATAATCCCTTTTTTTTTATTTATTTGTTATTTGTAATATGTTCAATGAACTTAACAATATCAAAATATTATTTAAAAATTGACAAAAAAATTTCATTTCGATTTTTCATCTTTAAAAATAAAAAAGCAACGTTCTAAAAAAAAAAAAGAAAAGTTGAAATTATTTAAAAAGTAATAAATGATTGTAACAAGTAAATAATCAATGTACCATAAATTTAGATTTATTCTTAGGCCTCTTATAATTGATGAATTATAACTCAAAAAAAAAAAAAAAAAAAACAAAAACAAAACCATAATAATAATAATTTTTCTTTACAAAAAATGTATCTTTAATCTTTCAAAGCAGCATCAAATGAAACATTTTGTTTTGAACTCTAAAGGTCATCAACTAAAAGGACTTTGTTATATAGGTAACTGTTTTTTTTTTTCAAATATGTTTTATTTTTGTTTTTTTTTTTTTTTTGATTTCATATTTTTTAACAATATAAAAAATGAATTGTCACATAAACTTTATATTTAAAGTACGAAAAGAAAAAAAAAAAAATAAAAACAAAACCATAATAATAATAATTTTTCTTTACAAAAAATGTATCTTTAATCTTTCAAAGCAGCATCAAATGAAACATTTTGTTTTGAACTCTAAAGGTCATCAACTAAAAGGACTTTGTTATATAGGTAACTGTTTTTTTTTTTCAAATATGTTTTATTTTTGTTTTTTTTTTTTTTTTGATTTCATATTTTTTAACAATATAAAAAATGAATTGTCACATAAACTTTATATTTAAAGTACGAAAAGAAAAAAAAAAAAATAAAAATTAATAATTCATCTATCTTATAAAGTTTAATCTTTCTTTTATATCATACGAAAAATATTTTCTAAATTTTGTCTAGACACTCCTTCATATTGAATCAAAACAAAAACATCATCATTGTGGCAGTCAGTTTCTTCTATATATACCTGCTATATATATATATATATATATATCAATTGGTATATGATATATTTATTAATTTTTTCAAGCCGTTGTTCATCAATCAAAAATATGCTTGACAATTGAATTTGTATAATTTTTTTTTTTCATTATACGTGTATCAAATTTATCATGCATTATTGTTTGATTTAATTTCCAAAAAGAAAATAATAATAATAAAAATATGGTATGAATGAGTATAAATGCATACGTACACACAATAAACACAAAAACCTTAACAATAACAGAAAAGGATACAATTATATATATATATTTTTTAAGAATATCTCTGATGAATTATATTTTAGATGTACATTTAAACATCACATCAACAATATTAACATATGTATAATCAAATAAATTACTTAAGAGACTTATAATAGGTGCTTATAATTTATATTGGTCTTAAAAGCTAAATTTGATTAATTTTTAAAGATTTTTTTTTTTATTAGATATTCAATTTTATTGAATAATTTTTGTATCAGACATTTCCTTAAACCAATCATCAGTTATGATCTTGAACTATCACAAGTAACTGAAAAAAATCATCATTTACAAAGGTTGGTATGTTAGTAAATGATGATACATAGATATTAGAAAAAGTTAATACTTGATTGGTCATTACAACTATTAGTAAGTACAAATTAATGTTAGTAATGATGTTATTGGTAATAAAAACCAAAAAAAAACAAAAAAAAACTAGCATTGCAAAAAAGAAAAAGGAAGGAAGTAACATGCTAGTTAGATTGCAAATGACAGACTAATCATGCAGACTACGAGAATTTACCACGCTCGCGTAAAATCTGGCTCTCAGTTTTAATTTGTTAACGCTAATATCGCAGAACTCAGACCTTGAGTTAGTCCCTCTTAACATACGCGAAATAGGCTCATATTTGCCGCTGTCTGTAGAATGATGACATTAAAAAGCTCGACAGATCTCAAATTATTCAAATTTTCTCTATACCTCAATTTTTCGCGAATAGAAGGGGAGTTGATGTCACCGCGAACAATCTGCTGAAAGAATATGATATCGTGAATGAAGGGAGTTCAAATTAATTAAAGAAAATCTAGCTTCATATGGAGCAGGGCGTATAGGATCAACCCAAGCAAGGTTGCGTCAAACGAAACGAAAAATTTGACTAATTCAATACGTGAAACGTTTATATCACGATATGGAAACCATACTTGGCTTAAGTATTCAAGTATAGGTTTTACATAAGTAATGAAAAGTTGCTTAGTGATATAGGGATCAGAAAACTCTTTTGACCAATGCATAATAAATTCAAGAGTTGAGTTAGCTTTATTTATTATAGAGTAGTAGTGACTCTTGAAATCTAATCTACTACCAAGGATCAGTCCCAAATCAGAAGAACGATGTATTTTTTTAATTGGTTGATCGTTGCGAACATAATCATAATTGATTGTTGAGTTAGCTCGTAACCTTGAAAAGTTCATAATTAGGCATTTGCTAACGTTCGGGATTGTTGTTTCTGCACCATGAACAAGATTGATTGAGGTCATATTGCAACAACTCACAATTACGAGTGGAAGTTATAGTTTTGCAGATTTTTGTATCATCAGCGAAACTAAGAAGACGTGAGTGCGATAAAAATAGGAGTGAGTCATAGGTCGACACTACGAAAAATAAAGGACCTAGTTGGCTGCCTTGCGGTACTCCTGAATTTGCAACATAAGTTGCAGAAATGATAGAACTTAAAAGGACCTGGTATGACCTATATGACAAATAAGACGATAACCATTTAAGGCTATGACTTGAAAATCCTACTGCTTTATACTTTTCAAGGATAATTTTATAGGGAATTAGATCAAAGGCCTTACAGATATCTGTGAATACGACATCAACATGTTTTTTAGTTTCCATTGTATTCCAAATATCAGAGGCGAATTCAGTCATATTAATAACTGTGGATCTTCTTTTTGGAAACCAAGTTGTTCTAGTGAAATAAATGGTAGACAATAATTTTTTCAAATAGTTTGGGAATAGTTGACAGTTTAGTAATGGGTCTATAATTGCTTACATCGCAACGAGTACCATTCATATGTATTGGGTTAATAAATTAAAGTTTCCAGGGCACAGGGAAAGAGACAAATAAAATTGACAAATTGAATAATTTGCAAATGGGACATACCAAATTTTGGGCACAAAATTTTAATATTATTAATGGGTAACCATCAGCGCTACATTTACTATTAACAAAATGAAAAAAACGTCGCGGATTAGAATAAAATTGCGATTTAATTCTGTCAATATAATTTTTATATAAAGTATCAGATAGAATTTTAAATCTATTGTAGGTATCAAGAAAGATATTGTAATGGACAATGGAATTAGTTTCCATATATTTTTTCCGCATGAAGAATTTTGTTTGTTCTTTAGAGAACGCAATTCTTTAGATGACCATGGCACTGAGTAATTAGAGTATTCATGAGATTTTGTAGGAATTGCTTAGCGAAAACATGTTGTTAGCATCTCATAAAACCGTTTAAGGCAGATGTTCAGATTTGATGAAGGAAAAAATTTCTTGTAGGTATTAATATTTAATATTATAGTCTCGTAACCCATGAATAAGTGACACAGAAGTAAAAATAAATCCTAAATAAATTCTAAATTAATAAAAAAATCTAGAAAAAGAAATAAAATTTAAAATAATGATTTTATAAAATTTTAATTTATGTTATGATTATGTTTTTTTGTAAAATATTTTTAAGAACAATTTTTTTTCAAGATTTTATTGTTGTAACTTTAAAAAAAATTTAAAAAGAAAAAATTTTCTTTTCAATTTGTTCGAGAATCGAACCGAATGTATTTATATTTTTTATATTATCTATCTATTTTTTTCACGTTTACTAGCCTTGACGACACATTATCGTCAAATGGCATGCTTTATTTATCTGTCATGCTTTATTTATCTGTCATGAAGAGAAGTTATTGTCAGAATTTTATAGTATTTTATAAGGTTGTGAAATATTAAAAGTAAAGAGAAAAAGACTTTATATTTAGTTATGGCAAAGAAAATATAGGTTAGGTGGTAAACATGTAGACTTTTTTTTATTTTTTGTAGTCGATAAGACACGCACGTTCAAATCTTCCACGTTTATTTTAATAAAAAAAACCACGCCTTTTATACTGTGAATGACGACTTTGACAGAATATTATATAGTAACACTTGACAATAGGAAATTCTTTATTAAAATTTATATGACAGCAAACGTGTTAATAAAAGATTAAAACATTTTGATTGCATTCATTCAGATAAATCGTTAAAATTAAAAAAAATTTATTTTATAAAATTCATCAAAAAAAAATTATTTTATAAAATTTATAATTTTTGAAAAAGCTTGTAGTAAATTTGAACTACATCTCATTTACTTTGAGGCTGACATATTACACATTACACCACGCAGTAGCTATAATTAAAAGTCGAACGGCTTGACACCTTAAATTATATACATATTTACACTATTTATGTACATTATGTAATATTAAAAAACTTTTTTTTTTAAGAAGATAGATAATATTTATTGTGGTTTGGATATGAAAACTCGAAGTTACCAAATAAATAAAAAAACCTAAATTGTGTTTATATCCAGATTAATTTATTATTCATTAAAAGTGAATAATAAAATCTATTTATATAATAAAATAGTAACATATAAACAAAAAAAAAGAAAAAGAATTACGATATTTTATTAAATTTCCAAAGGCTTTGAACCTGATATCACAAATTTAACATTTATTCAAATTTTCTCTATACCTCAATTTTTCGCGAAGAGAAGGGGAGTTGATGTCACCGCGAACAATCTGCTGAAAGAATATGATATCGTGAATGAAGGCAGTTCAAATTAATTAAAGAAAATCTAGCTTCATATGGAGCAGGACGTATAGGATCAACCCAGGCAAAGTTGCGTCAAACGAAATGAAAAATTTGGACTAATTCAATATGTGAAACATTTACATCACGATATGGAAACCATACTTGGCTTGAGTATTCAAGTATAGGTCTTACATAAGTAATGAAAAGTTGCTTAGTGATATAGGGATCAGAAAACTCTTTTGACCAATGTATAATAAATCCAAGAGTTGAGTTGGCTTTATTTATTATAGAGTAGTAGTGACTCTTGAAATCTAATCTACTATCAAGGATCAGTCCCAAATCAGAAGTACGATGTATTTTTTTAATTGGTTGATCGTTGAGAACGTAATCATAATTGATTGTTGAGTTAGCTCGTAACCTTGAAAAGTTCATAATTAGGCATTTGCTAACGTTTAGTTCGGGATTGTTGTTTCTGCACCATGAACAAGATTGATTGAGGTCATATTGCAACAACTCACAATTACGAGTGGAAGTTATAGTTTTATAAAAATAATTTTACTATAAGAGTGAAAGAATTTTTAGCCCTGTAAGTGTTGATATCTTATAATAAGTACTCTATAAGAGTTAATTTAATTCTTATAAAAAGAGTAAAAGTATTTTTAACAATATAAGTATTGCTATCTCATAAGAAGAGCTTTATAAGAGTGAATTAATTTGCTATAATTAGAATTATATTATGAGAGTCTTCAAGTGTGTTATGAGAGTCTTATGAGAACTTTTCCCAATTTTCTAGAGTTTTACTCTTGGCAAATGTTACTTGGGAAGGCTTTGAACCTGATATCACAAATTTAACAGCCGCCTTACCAAATTACACCATAATTTACCTTTAATTGATTTTGCGACTGTATAATTTTAGTTAAAAACCAAAGCAATCTTCACACAAATATATGACAGATTAAGTTTTCATATGAGATAATCTTTAAATGGAAAATTTTGAAATCTATATAATATTAAGTCTATTTTAATTTAATGAAATGTTTTTTGAATTTTAAAATATCACTTAAAATTGATAATTTGTTTTTTCAATGTTAGTACCTATATACTAGAATGTCTAAATAAAGTACTTTGTATCATTCAAATAATACTTTAATTTTATTCAATAAAAGAAATCTTGGATCAAACAAACAAAAAAACAAAAAAAAAATTGTTTTTTGAAACTTTAATTAAGGGTTAATATATTTTAATTTAAAAATTTTTGTAAATTTTTGTAAAAGTCAATTAAAATCATAAATTAAAAGCATTGAACATTATATCAAGGGATTTGAATTTTTTTTTTTTTTAATTCTTTCAATATTTTGTACAACTCATATTTTCTTGTTTTATTTTTTTTTTTTTCATAATTGTACAAAAATTGTGCAAAATAAAAATCGTCTAGACTACAGGGTAAATATTGAAATTAAAATAAAATCAAAAAAAAAAAAGAAAAAAATAAAATCTGATAGGAAAAAGAAAAAATAAAACGGCATAAAATTGAATTTGCCTCCAATTAGAGATTAAAACCAAGCGATTAAATGGACGATATGAGGAAAAAAAAAAATTTTCAAAAATATCCTAATTATGAAATATTATAAAAAAATCATCCGTTACAAATAACATCGGACTTCATCTTGAATACCTATATAGGTATATACTTATCGTATATACTTATAATTTATATTTATATATAATATAATATGTATATATATACTAGCATAACAGATATATAAATCTATTAAGTATATGGTAAAGTTTTTTCATAAAAAATCCTTTTTATTCCTTTCATACTTATCTTTTTGAATGTCAGAATATTTTGAAAAATTGCTAAAAGTTAAAATGGGACCTTTTCTGTAATAAAAAAAAAATAACAAGAAAAACATAACAAACAAAAAAAAAAAAACCGATTTGTAAATAAAAAGAACAGGAAGTTGACTTTAATAAATTTGTCTATAAAACGCCTTCAGCATATTTTTTTTTTTTTTTTTGGTTTTATGCAAAATTTCAATAATTAATTCACGCATAAAATTACTGTGTTTTTATATCCAATAATTAAAAATAAAAAATGGTTTAACGTTAACAACATTTAACAGCAAACACAATTCTTTCATATTACGTATTTTTTTTTTAATCGTTTATTTATTTATTTTCTTTTATTAACGAAAAAAAAAATGTGAGTCTAAATCTATGTTATTGTTAAAAAGTGTTGCTATTTTAAAAAGAGATTAGGCTGTAAAATTAAAAATTACTTTTGATGTAAAATTATCGGATATTAAAGTCATTTACCGTAATCTTAAAAATAAAAAAAAACATAGACCATTTTATAAATTTTTAATATAAAGGTTTGTGAGTTGAAGGGCTGTTTCAGAAGTTGTCTAGATAAATTTCAAATATATACCTAAGGAGTTCAATAGAAATCAACAAGGACGAAACAATTTCTTATAAATTTTTGACATTTAAAATATTTAAATTAAGGTTTAAGTTTTATCTATTTTAAATATCTTTTTAAAAAAAATGTTTAAATTTTTAATTTAAAAAAAAAAAAATAAAAATAAAATATATACCTAGTTTAAAATAGTGGAATAGTGGAATAGTAATAAAAACTAAGTGAAAAAATTAAAAAGGATATATATTTGCATATATAAACGAAAATGAATCAAAAACGAATTTTGTTAAATATAAAATTGGGATATATTAAATTTATTAAAATAAATTTAAAATAAAATCAATCTAACACTTAAAGTCACAAACCACCTTTTAGTTACAAACGATATTTAGAGTTACAAAATTGAATATATTTAAATAAATTATATAAAATTTATTAGTGATTTATTAAAATACAGAATGTCCCAAATGATAATTATTGCTAGTTATAACAAATATTCATTATTGGAAAAAACGAGGAAGAATACAGTTGCCTTTGTCAACTCTTAGATACCCGTACGAACCGTTAGTATGTTCACAGCCTGTCACTCTGCTCACAATATTATTTTTTTAATATTTTAGTATTTTAAAATAATTTGGGTGAATTTTATAATTTCTAGAACTATGGGTTGTACATATATTCAAACTATATGTTTATATGTACATTCTTCAAAAGCAGATTTTAACCTTTCACATAACGATTATCAATCCAAAACTTTTTCAAATATTCTATAGTACCATTTAATACTAAGCGGTAAATGTATATTAAATTTACTAAGTACAAAACAGTAAATATAATTTTAAATATTATATTATATTATATTTAAATATTCCATTGACAGAATAATTTCTTATAAGTACAATAAAATACATATATGTATGTAAATACGGCGCTATATAATATAGATCTATACTTTTATCATTCATTCACTAGTGACATATACGATATGTAAATAAACATGATATTATATAAGTATGTATATATATCAATATCATATAAATAAAAATTCTTCAAGCAACCGTTATGTTGTTTATTTATTTACATTTTTTTGTACTACGCATTATATCCTCAACAATTTCAAATTATCGAGTAAAACAAAATGCAAAAAATTCGTTAAAGAAATTTGTTAGAAAATTTGAAAAAATCAAGTAACACTTTCGTCAATTATAAAGTAACCCTATATTATTAAAAAAATTGTTAACAGAAATAAGAGTATAATGTTGAAGTTTTAATTTTTGTGTATTACTTCAAAAAAAATTTTAACAGGTGTTCAAGTTACAGGTGTTTAAAAATAGGAAATTTTCAGTTTTTAACCCCTTACAGCTCCTAAACGGGGAGTGATACAAAAAAAATTTCTGAAATGACTCATACTAATATGACTTATAACATAATGACTTATTTTCAAAGATCTAACTTCTGTCAAAATTTCAAGTTTCCAACTTAAACCGTTTAGAAGATAGAAGGGTTAAAGGATTTTGCAAAATTTTAGTTTCGCATAACGGTAAATTAAGACACCGTATGTCACAAATATATATTTATTGTATATATACTTTTAAAGCTAATAAAAGTAGTAATCATTCAATGAAGATATACCTTATACAACTTGTGCTATAACAATTTAAATATAGAGCTTTTTTGAACCTTTGGGGAGCTGTAGCTCCGTAACGGGTGGGGCTACAAAAAAAAGTTATTAAAAATAAAATTAATATTTTTGTGAGATCTATCAGCAGTTAAAATTTCATAGCTCTATTGCAAAAAAATGTGAGGATCTAAAAGTTAGGTGTTCGAGAGCTGCCCTAAGGCTTGGTCCAAACTCAACCAAAAAAAATAGGGAACCTACAAATTACTCCCAAAATATTTTGTGTAAATTTCAAGATTCTAGCTTTCTTAGTTTTTGAGTTAGCGTGCTGACGGACGGACGGATGGACGGACGGACGGACATGGCTCAAAAGTCTTAGAATTTTTTTCTGATGCGATCCATACCTTTGAAGGTATATCTAGCTCGCTTATTTCGAGGTGTTACAAACGGAGGAGTAATTTTATTATACCCGATCCTATCGTACGGGTATAATGAAAAGTGAAAACAATATGAGAACCGTGCAATAAATCGCAGAAAATTTCACAATGATAGTTAGAGTTTGATTGAAATATGTAACATTTATGAAAAGTTGTTTATTGTCAAATCAGTAAAAATAATCTAATAAAAACTGAAAAAATCTGTTGAACTTTTCATGGTGATAATAATTAGTTGTGGTAATGAATTATATAATATTTTTTTATGTATAAGGAAGCCAAGCCTTTATCTTTTTTTTATCTTGGTAAAATTATGAAAATGCTCCTTTTTATGAGAGCAGTAGAGAATAAATTATAAAAATATTATAATATTTCACCCCTAAAACTATGCTATTTTTATTGAAAATGTTTCAAACATTAAAACTCATCTTTAAATAAAATTACCATCTTTCTGGACACTCTGTATAATATATTAACTAGTTTATTTTATTTATTATGTGCATTTCTATGATTTATTACAAAAAATTTTTTTTTAATGAATAAAAATATTTCTTTTTTAAATTATTTATTTTTTTTTACCAGTCATATTAATTCTTTGTATGTTAAACCATATGGATCATCGCTTTAAAAATTATTAAACTTGCCGCATTATTGAATTTGATGAAAAATTATTAAAAAATAAAAATAAGAAAATATGAATGAAATAAAATTTATAAAGCATATATGAACATAATATTATAATATGAAGAATAAATAAATTTTTTCAATAAAATGAAAAAAAAAAAAAAAGTCCATTTAGTTAAATATTTCGTGGATATAATTCCAACCGAAACTGACTGATCAATTAAAAAAGAACTACCTATGTATATATAGTTAATAAAACCACTACTACCACAAAATTCTGAATTGAAAAAATTTTTTTAATATTTTTTAATTTTGTTTTTTTTATGACAATTTAATATGTAATTTCATACCACTTCAGTTGTGTTTTATATTTACTGTAAAAAATTTTTATAATTTCCATATCATATTCATTTCGTTAAATTTAAATTATTTTGAAGTATAAAATGTATGTAATAAAACAAAAAAATCAATGTTTTTTTTTTTTGTAATTTGAAATATGACATTTATGATTTGAATGATGTGTTCAACTGTTAATTGTTTACTATATACACAAATATGTTTGTAGTGTATGTTATATATAACCTCTAATAACCTCTCAACTTCTAAACAAACTAGTAAGTGCTTTGATTGGAAATAAAATAGAGTCACCCAAAATATCAGCGTTAACAAAAGCTAAAGACTATTTACACGCACACGACATTCTGTTCGAAACACCTCTGCCAAACGCTTACAATATAGCACCCTGGTTACAAAACATAGATAAATACATAGATACGTCCATAGCAGAATACGAAAGGGAAACCACTGATTGACAAACATATCGGATGCTATTCCAAAGAATGAAAGTTTTACATGCTAATGCATACAAAATATTCAACTAAATATGATAAGGGTGTAGCACTAGCTATAGTTGATGAAGACAAGTTATTTATCAAGAAAATTCTGGCAGGAGAAACCGAGATCTATAACGCCGAAATAGTAGCACTATACGAATCACTTACATGTACTCTAAATCTAAATAAAGACTACATATTAATATGTCCAGATAGTTGAGTTCGCTGTATGCAATTAAAAATATTAAAATAAAAACAACCAATAATAGACAACATTAGGAGCATGCTATTATTGTCAAACAAACAAATAAAATTGGTTTGGACTCCAAGCCACTCTGGCATAACAGGTAACGAACTAGCTGACAAAGAAGCAAAATTAGCAGTAAAAAGTCCAGCTCCGTATGAACGTATCTATTTTCCAAATATCAAAACTAAAGAAATAGAGAAACACATCCTGCACAATAGACAAGTAAAGTGGAACTCCTCCAATAGCTTCCTGAAATTTCATTGGCCGAATGCAACATCTCCAGCATACGAGGTCAAAAATAGAGTAGTAGGAGTCAAAATAAGTAGAATTCGCTTAGGTCACACTCTCTACACTAAAAAACATATCTTCGCCCAATCCAATCCACCCATATGCCCACACTGTGTAAATATTCTAACAATCAAACATATTTTAGTTGACTGTCCAGGTTCAAATAATCTTCTACAAAATCATTCAATAAACTTAAATGAAATACTGAGCCCGAAGTCTGAGAATATTGATAGATTGGAAAATTTTTTTAAACATTATAATATTATGTGGAACTTAATATAATAAACCGTTATATAATAGAAAATAAAAAGCTAATAAGTTAAACACCATATTTCATAAATTCTTAAGAAAAACAAAATCTATTAATTATAATATGTTTAACCTTATTAAAATTCTAAAACTTAAATAATTTTGTAAATAAATTTTTGTAAATAACTTGAAATTACCATGTAAATGTTGTATATATATTAGATTTAATCTCTATCAAGCCCATAATGGCCATAGTAGCCGATTAGCTGTACTAATGTTATAATAATTTATTACATAATATTAGGTTAAAATGAATAAATATTCAGGATCTTGGTAGTCGAGTGTAACTACCGTATAAACACGTGCTTCTTTAGAGTGCGGGTTCTATTTCTGCATAAATAGTAAGTTTTTATGTTATATATATTTATGTAATATGTAATATTAATATATATAATAAATGAAAATAAATAAATTGTATATTCTATTTGTTGTGATGGTGAGTGCTGATATTAATATGGAGGAGTAAAATAAATAACTGTATTATTTTTGAAATCACCTAATTTTCTTGTAAATTAATATTTGTTTAAATAAAATGTATATAATGTATGTGTAGTTTTAAACATTAATTTATTTTCAATAAAAGGTAAATTTATAAAAAAAAAATATGGATGGAATAAATCAATTTGGATAAATGATAACTAGTTTAAATAATAAATTAAAAATATACTTGAATTATTTTGAATTTCGATTGAAAGCAATGTAATTAATAGATACTTAAGTTGAAAATTTTAAATTTATAAATTAATTGTTATTTTTAATAATAATTATTGTTGAATAATTTTATCAATTAACCAGTCTGTTTTAAAAATATAAAAATTAATCAGTAAATCATTTTTTTTTAATAAGAAGAAAACAAGAAAATGAAAAAGAATTAAAATAATAAAACAATAATGCAATTTATTGAAAATAAATGTTATAAGAAAATTTTGTTAATTAATTATTATTTGAAATAAATTACTTTCGAAATTTTAATGAAATTGTTTTATTAAAAAAAATGTTAAACAAAAAGTACTTTAAAAAAAAAAATAATGAAAAAATATAATGAGTTTCAGAGTGAGTAAAGTAACTGCTTACTCTGATTTATTAGACGACACAACCCTTGTTGAATTGAAACATCTCCATTGCTTGTTTTTTTTTTTTTTTTTTAAATTGCATACAGTAATAAAATAGAATATTCATCAATATCGCCTAATTCTGACAAATGTATCTGAATAAGCTGCCTAATAGTTATTTAGATAACTGATAATTATAGCTGCTCAATTTTTTATACTTTAAACATGTCGGAAGAAAATTACCATTATCTATGCCCTATGATAACCTACGATTGTTCATATGGTGTTTCGAAGGTGGCGCTTATAACTGCCAATAGAATTAGATCCTCTGACCCGTTCCTCTACTCAATGTTTCGTCTCTTACAGTGTCTCAATGATTCAATCTACACCCTTCATGAATTGTAAGATGTTTCCCTGGTTGAGCATTCTCACTTCAGAGAAGCTCTTTTAGTGTTCTTAACCACCTGAGTGTAAATTGAAATACCAAAAATTGTATTTCTTTGTCTTGATTAAGAAACGAACTCCTACGTAGCTCCTGAATACAATAATAAATTAAAATTTTAATGAGATATAATTTCATTGCATTATCTCAAACGGTATAGAAATAAAACGATAGCTGATTGTGCAAAGTGTAATTGATAAGTAAATTTTTAAAAGTTTTCTTAAAATGTTATTAAAGGTTTTCTCCTTGCTTTCGCAAAAATTTTAAATTGTAAAATATTATAAAAAGAAAAATGAAATCTTAAGAAATAATTTCAATATTGCTTCATTGCATGCAGTATAGAAAATACTGAAAAAAGTCATAGAGGAAAATATATATAATTATTATTCTAAATAAAATTGAATGTAAAATTTTCTAAATAGTCTATGATCGACAATTCAACAATTTTTGAAATATGATAGATATAAAACAGTCTGTCATTTATATACCTATATATTTTGTTGAATTAAAGTTGGATTATTTTGTTTAAATTTTGAATTGTATTATTCTAAAGTACATTTACTGACGGAAACAAAACAAAAAAAATATATTAAAATAATGGTAATAAAATATTTAGGTCTCGATAGATTAGGAAGTCTTGCTAGAACAATACGAGGTGTTGGTGGATTAAGAGCCGCGATTAAAAAACTTCACAGGTATCACTTATTATAATATCAGACTATATAGCTTTACAAAATATTGAAGTTACTAACATAAATAATATTTTTAATTTTGTTTTGTAGATTTGATGACTTGAGACCTGGAAAACATGTTGGAACTGATCAATATGGTAATAGATATTATACGAATTCATATTATTTTTATGGTAGAAATCGTTGGGTAGAATATTCTGATCAATTTGGTTGGGATTACGATGCCTCACATATCCCAGCTGATTGGTATGGTTGGTTGCATTATAAGGTAAATTATTGAAATTTAATTTTTATTTTTTAAATTTAAATTATACTAAACATGTTTATGTTTAGACTGATCTTATACCAGAATTAGATGGATCTCGACCAAAATATAAATGGATGTCAAATCATAGTGAAAATTTATCAGGAACTAAAGGTAAAACTGGTTTATATAACTATTATAAGTTATATGTTGATTATAATATTTTATATTATTATCTATCTTTTAAATCTTTAAGAACAATATATGCCGTACACAACCACACGTCCGAAGATTACACCTTGGGATTGGGTAAAAGCATGCCCCAAATAAATAATTAATTTAAATGTACAAAACAAAATTAATAATTAAATATATATATATATTTTCTATTGACTGTATATTATACATATAAACCAGTTATTTAGAGATCAGAATAATCAAAGATGATTAAATATGAAATGCATTCGATTAAAATTTAGAATAGTGAAAATAAAATTAAAAAGTTTTCAATTTGTTGTTTTTTATATTATATAATGGGTGTGAGTGGTTTTAAAAAAAATAATACAAGGCATATTTTCAAAGATTTTTTTTTTTGTTTTTATTGAAATTTGATATATAATTCTTGGTTAAAAATGTACTTAAAATGTACTTTGAAGTTTAGATCATTTTATAAAACAGAAAACAATTCAACGATCTTAAGTTTCATTTTCAATAGCTGTAAAAGGAGAAATTTTCTTTAGAAGTAGAAGAACGGTTTTTTAGTTTTTTGTTTTCCCTGCTAAAAGATGTTTTTTCTTTTAAATAGTGATTGAATTTCTTTAAAGAAAATTTATGTGATAACAGAAGTATTCTTTGCTATTTACAAAGCTGTGACTTAAGACCATGCTAAATAAAGTAATCGAAATGTTATTTCACAATTAACGATACAACTAAGGTGTCCGTTTTCGACATTAGCATAGTGAAAAATAATGCTCTGGATTCTTTTTCATCTTAATAACTTCTTGAGAAATAAATCTCATACATACATTTTTTGAAATTTTAATTTTTTGAAATAATCTTTTTGAAATTGTAAATAATTATGTAATATTGATTTTGCGATTCGTTACGAGAGATCCATCAATTTTTTTTTTATTATTGCGAAATAGTTAGGGTTTAAAAAGCACAAATAATTGGAGTACTATTAATTGGTTTAAGATGGTTTATAAAAGGAAAATCTGTAACAGAATCTACAATATGTTCTGGTATTTACGAAAAATTTAAAATATTACTTATAAATATTATTTGTTTAGAAGTTATTTTATAGCTTTTATACGATTATTGTATTGAAATCTATTTTTGCAAGATTTATATACCTTCACTCTCTCGTTGAACATGGTTTAGTGCTGTAACGGTTAGAGGTTAAAATCCCTTTATTTGCCTCTTAGAAGATAAAAAATAGTATAACAGAAAATGTAAGGAAAACAAAACCAACCAATTGACCTAAAAAATCTATAAAAAGTTAATTTTTTTTCAATACCATAGTATATTCGGGAAAAGGTCTCTACAAGTTTTTTAAGTCAGTTTGGTAATCATATTTTAGTTAAATGTGCTTTGTTATAAAAAAAAAAGTAATAAATAAATAGTTTCAATTTTTTTATCTATGAAGTTTTTGTTTTTGTATGGAATTTTAATTGTTTTTCAGGTGTAAGTATACTAAAAAACTGATGTTTTACTTTTATGTCCCATTTAATGCGAAACAACAATGTCACGGCAGTTCATTTTTGAGAAAATTGTAGAATAAGTTTAAAGAAATAATACACCAAGTTTTATTTCACATATTTTTAAGACATTAGGACATTATTGCTCAATTTCAAATGAGAAATAAAGCTAGGGGTTGATTTTTTCAATGAAATATCAACTAACATTCTTGGGATTTTATTTCGCAGTACCTTAATTCATGACTTTAATTACATTTATTATAATTTTTATATTTAGAAAAAAAAAAACAAATTTAAAGAAAAGAGTTTGTCAAAAAATTTCTTGGGAATTTAAAAATGATTCTTTAAAATGAAACCGCTCGAATTTTCCTTTCATCTTGTTAATTCTCTTCAATTTTTTTCTGGGGAATTCTTAAGAGTTATTTTCTTTTAAATAAAGATGTCACAGATCTTACTAATAAATATTTTTTGTTTGTTACTTTGTTATATCTGTAAATTATAATGATAGTTTTAAATATTTTACTAAAAAATAATCAAAATTTATGAGTATCCCTATATTAAAATATTTATACCGATGTGTTTTATAAACGAAGGTGAAATGAGATTTTTTATACAGTACAACTTAAATTATTTCTGATTTCATAATTTCTTTAAATTCATGAACAATAAATATCATTGGGCCTTTCTACACGAGTAGTGTCCTCTTTCGTTTCGTGACTACTTTCCTCTTTTTTTTATTTCCACACTGTTCCTCTCGATAGTCGTTACTTTTATATGTGTGTGTAAATATTTCATTTTAAAACAAAATTTGTTGCGAGAGGTAGATAATAAATATAAAAAAAAAGCACGCATAAAACAAATAAATTTTTTTTTTGTATTTAAGTAACATAAGATTTTTTTGCCTGTAATTTTTAAATAATATATATTATATATGTATGTACCTAGAAATAGAATAAACTCTGTACTGTGCACATAATTTCTTTTTGTCAATAGAATATATTTTAATAATTTCCTCAAGTGAAAGATCAAAAATCACTTTACTTTTTTAAAAATTTGCTGCGACCGTTTCAAAAACTTTTTTCTTTAATTTTCCAAACGAGAATGAAACGTATGTACACATAAAATTTTTTTGACCCTCATAAAAATTTTTATTTGAGTTTTTGTGTGTGTTAGTGGACTAAATTTTTAAACTCTAAAATTTTGGTTTAAAAAATTACTCCTAAAAATCCCCACCACAAATTTAGTTTATAGGCAAGAGGGTATGAAACGAAGGTAAAAGTAAAAAATGACAAAAGAGGACACTACTCGTGTGGAAAGGCCCATTAGTAGATGATTTAAGGCTAATTTTCATGAAGAAAAATATTGGCGATATTTGTTAGAGCATAGGCAGAAGATACAAAAACACTACTTGTGTGACAGAGAAAAAACACAAAAATATTGGACGAATTAAATTGTACAATCGTTCAGAAAATATCGGAGATATGCAAAAATATTGGATGAAATTTAACTCGCTGAAGCTAAATTTTCTATAATTATCTCCGATATTTTTAACACATAAGTAAATAAGTAAAAAATGTGTATGTACACAAAAAAATGGGCACACTATTAACATTCTTATGGGTACATGATCTTTGAATTCATTATTTTTCTCCCTCTTTCCTATTGGTAATACATATTAACTATTAAGTATATAGTTTACTCTTTCTAAATATTCGATATCGGATGAAATTTTTTTCATGAAAATTATGCTTTAATGTTTAGATTTGGCTTTAATCGGCTTGATTAAATTATATATAGTGATATAATACCTTTCATTATTATACAAGATGTTACAGATTCAATGAGATTTTAGTAATCTTCAAAAAGATGATTAATTGTATTAGTCAGGACAAGTGTTCAAAAATTATAGGTACATTGCATGTGTATATAGATTTAGAGTTTTCAAACTGTATTAAAATAATCGTATGATACAAATATTTTACAATACCAAACTCAGTTATGCATTAGAAAATTTATTACTGCACTTGCACTAACAATTCAATTTTCTTTTATTTTGAGCATAATATTTTTTACGATAGGTAATCCTAAAAATATTATTAGATAAGAATAATACAAATACTATGAAATCGTTGAGGTAATAAAATATAGTGTAAGAAATGCATCAATGTTAATCGAATATTGTAGTATAACTGTCAAATTTGTCAGTAAAATCGATTAATAAATTCAGCAATTTATTTTAATTAGCATGTAATATGATAATGAACATTTTTTTTTTTTCTTTTTGCACTCCTTTTAAAATAAACAGTCATCTTAAACTCGCTTATTATTCGAATACAATTAAGTTTCAATTTTTAGAGTGATTATTTTCTTGAAGCTGTCGATTACTTGACTTAGTTCCAAGATTGTGAAATGCAGACACTATTTGAGCATCATTCTTTGACAGCTGAAAATATTTTTTATTAATTTTTATTTATGTTGCATGTTGCATCAACAATGTACGCTATAGTTTCACTCTCTATACTCAGTCTGTAGAATTTACAGTACACATACTCTACAAAAGAGTGTCCATTAAATTTTCGTTAGAACGAAAAAAAATAAAATATCAGTTTTATTTTTAATTTTGATTTTTTCTCTATTTTAAATCTATTTACTTTAATATTTTGTTTCTTGAACATTCCAAATTGAGTTGGAAATTATTTTAAAATGACTTCAAAAAAAAAAAAAAACATTTCTTTTTATTTTTTATTTTGATAATATATTCAATTATTTGACACTTGAAATCGTATAGAAAACAAAAAAAAGTTAAAAGTTAAACAGTTATTTTGCCATGACTGCAAAATGTCTTCGTTTATTGTAAACACTTTTGATATAATTTAATACATTTCAACTTTAGTTTGAGGTTTGAAGTTGGCTGTGGTGTATAGAGACCAAACAAAAGTGTTTGTTATAGATGCAGTTTTTTAATAAATATTTTTTATGATTTATATTTGGTAATTATTGAATATATTTATTATGATGTAATCGAGTAGACTTGTAACCGTGATATTTTTACTGCAATTGATTATTAGTTTAATCCTCCATTTTTTTTTTTTGTTAAATACATATTTTTTTACATACTCAAGAAGTAAATACTCGCGATACTCTTTTGCTCAATTACAATTCAATTTTGGAATCGTGTTGAAAAATTGATTTATATGGTATATACTCCCAGTCTCTTTGTTAAAGTTTTCATTATTATGTGTTCTTTTGCATATAATATATATATATATATATGTATATCTCTTTTATTGTATAAACATTTGAACATTACATAGAGTGTTAGCATTAATTAAAAAATTTTTGATAAAACACTGTAGATATTACCTTTTTAAAAAAAAATTCCATTTATTTAAATTCGACTGTTTTAAAATAATTACATATATCTGTACATATATATCTATATATATTATAATTATTACAATGAATACCTTTTAAATATGTATATATATATATATATATATATTTGTTTTTTTTTTTTTGATTATTCATCATTTATTTCAAAACAAAATTTTTATTTATTTTCATTTTATTTTATTCTCATTACACTTTTCATATTCTCTTTGAAAGTAAAAAGAAAACAAAAAACAAAAACAAAAAATAACAAGAAAAACTAACTTACTTATAATAAATTCCCTATATTAAGAGAATAATCCCAAAGATGAAAATTAATTAAATAATATAACTAGACTGACTTTTAATAAACTTTTCGAAAACTTAAACATAATTCATTGAAACTTGTTAAATTTGTTTTTCTCTTTCTCTTTCTCTTTTTTTGTTTTTTTTATTTTTGTTTTTGGTTTTTTGTTTTTTATTCTTTGTTAGAAATATATTAGAAAAGTAAATAAATAAACAGAAAAATATAAAATATAAAAGATATAAAAGAATGAAAAACTCATACTCGCACCGTTGAGAAAATTTACTTTTTTTTTTTTTCATCTTTTTTATTTTTTTCTTTTATTTTTGTATTTTTAAGCAAAAAAAAAAAAAAAGAAAACAAATTTCCATTCTCCCTATTGTATTCTTTTAAATCTAAATATAAACAACTTAACAAGTAGCTAACTAGCACTCACTCACTCATTTACTTTTGAACACCTTTAAGGAAATTTATTATTGAAAAGATAAACAAGAGTAACTGTATTGAAAATAAACCAACACCATTCACCGGTATTCATCATCAGCAAATTTTTTTTTAGATTATTTAAAGAACAAAAAAAAAAAAAAAAAAGAAATAGAATCCTTAGGGAGAAATGAATACAAAACAAAACAAAAAAATAAGAAAAATAAGAAAAACAAAAAAAAAAAAATATTTCTTGCATTAATTTCAGTTTTTGTTTACCCCAATACTGAAAAGGTGCGCGTTTTCTTTTGAAGTTAAAATTAAATAATATTTTAACATTATTCATTAAAAATTTTTTTCAGAAATTCTTCTAAAATAGTTTTTTTTTCAGTAGTGCTCAAGGTTAAATTAGTATAGGCGGTGGATATTGGTCTTTTAAATTTTTTTTAAAATTTTTTTTTTTTTTTAATAGAATATTATAAAATATTATCCTGCATAAGGGATATTGTCAGTTTTAAGAATTTTTTTTGATTTTTTTGAGTTTATTGATATGTTTGACATGAGTGTTTTATGTTATGTCAAATAGTTACTGTATATTTTTTAATATACCGTTATATTTTTAAAATTTATTTAAACGAATATTCCTAAAATATTTAGTTTTAGATTCATTTTAACACTCATAAAATTTCTGACAATATAAAACTGATCTTTTTCTAATATTATAAAGAATGCTTCATCCTTTATTAGTTTAAATTTAATTAATTTCGAATGATACTGTAAACGAAATATTGTGTTTATTTTGCTTTTTTTTTTTAAACAAATGAATAAAAGTCTTATCCCTAAAAACTTATTTCTTTTTTTAAATATATAAATACAAGAAAATACATACAGATATAAAAAGATCCTTCAAGTTTTTTTACGTAAACATTTTTGTTTTCTTTTGTTAATTTAATTTTTTTTTTTTTGTTTTTATTTTTCAAAAAAGAAAAACAAAATAAAAACTTTACCAAAAAATACCTTACGGGGTAAAAGATCATTTCATTTTCATTTATAATTACTGTGAACTTAAGATCTTGGGACCAAAAAAGAAAAAAAATAGTAATGAATGAATTTTTAAAACATTGATGGTCTTGATGAATATTGTCAGTTGTATGATAATGAAAATGTTTGTGTTAATAATGTTCATAATAATAATAATAACAATAATATTAATAATGATAATGATGATGATGAAGATTATCATGATTATAATGATGATATTTATTATAAAAACAAAAATAATAAGAACTTTAATTGAGAAGTTGTCTTTTTCATGGAAAAAGTTGTCTTGTTTTTTTTTTCTTAGTATATAAAAAAATCGAATTTTTTTTTTCCTTTTCATATTTTAACTGGAAATTGCACAGGTACACCACATAAAATGTAAATAATATTATTATAAAATTATATATATATATATATATATATATATATAAAATATTTACATTAAAAGTCACAAAAATAAAATAAATATAAATAATTGGTAAGGGTATATATGTGTTTAACAAATACATATTATGTTCACCTTACAGCTATACTATATATATATATATATATGTATGTATATTCTGTGAAATATAAACATAAAAAAGGAAAAAAAAAACAGGATATGAAATTTTTAATTTCAACAAAAAATGAAATAAAACATTGGATATTTTTAGTAATCATTTTAAAAGATTTAAAAAAAAAAGAGTATTATTAAGAGTTCGTATAGAGAAGAATTAAAAGATTTTCTCAGGAGTTTTTTTTTTTTTTGAATAATAAGTTAAAATATAAAAGGGAACTTAAGTAATTTTTTTTAAGGAAATTATAAATGATAGTTTTCCAAAAAAATCAGTTTATTTTGAGTTATGGCGTTCTGCATGAGCTTTGCTTACAAAAAATATTGAGGTATGTTTATTAGAAACAAACAAAAATATTAAGATTTTAATATTGTCATTTTTGTGAAACATCTTAAACTTTACGTAAAATTTTTTTATCTTTTTTTTAAATTTGTCCTATATTTTGATTGTTTATATTGGTTTTTTTTTCTAAAATTATATTCAAATAATCATTTATGTATATATACTTAGGGTGTACTACGAAAGCCTAGAAAATTTCTTTTATCAAAATCCTTTTTTATTTTAAAACCTGTTTTTTAAAATCATATTCTTTTTTAAATTCTGAAAAAAGCGTATACCTCTGATTTCGACCCCAATTCTAAAATGTCTTCTAATTCAGAATCGCACATATACATATTAAATATTCTGGAAAAAGCGGATAACACTGATTTCGACCCCAATTCTAAAATGTCTTCTAATTCAGAATCGCACATATACATATTAAATATTCTGGAAAAAGCGTATAACCCTAATTTTGAACCCAATTCTAAAATCCATCCCAATAATTATTCTTTTTATATAGATAACCGATGAAACGATTTTTACAATTTCAAAAAAAAAAACACGATTTAAACAGGACTTTTAAAAAACAAGATTTCAAAAATGGAATTTTAAAAAACAGGATTTGGATAAAACAGGATTATGATAAACCGACTTTCGATACGATCCCATTTACTTACATATTTACATTCCGTCAAATTGTACTAAAATATAGGGTGTTAAGTTGTTTTTTCTTTGTGTTTGTGTTCAACAGGTATCTGCTGGAATTTGAGGAAAGATATACTAGAAAAATTACGATATTATTAATAATGGATAAAGAAAGTTAGATGCTAGGAATATACTCTTAATAAAAATATAGAATATACTTTTAATAAAAAATTTATCTTAATTATTTGGCCCTTAATTATTATGCGAGACAGTGTTAAGCTGTATGAGTTGCAGAATTGTTTAAATTATAACTTTTTTGTTCCCAATTTATTTCATAAATTTTTGTAATATGAGGAACCAGCATATAACAGAAAAAAGTGTTCTTTTTTAATATTTCTTGATACTGAAGAATATATTTAACAGAAAATATATTTTTAAATTTCGAATGAAGTTGAAATTCAAAACGGATGAATATTTTATCAGACAAATTGAAAAATGCATAAGAACTAGAATTTTATGCATATATTATGTAGATTGGAATTCAGAAATGAATTTAGTTTATTTCATAAAAATGTGATAAAAAAAAGTTTACACAATACAATATCAAAGGCATTATAATAACCAGACTCGATTATTTTACTCCGCATTCAGCTAATTGATATATAAAGTAATAATTATTGTTTGTCATTAATTTTAAACCGGAAATAACTATTATTCGCTATAAAATAATGCTATCAATCATAGCGAAAACGAATTAAAAAAAAAAAGTTTTAATTTTTACTGGATTTTGAATCTACTCTCCCGCATAAGTGGTCGATGCTCTATCTTCTGTGACATTCAAATGTACAAAGATTTCTAAAGTCTCTACTTTATAATTCCAGAGTTTTCACAGCTTCAAATAAATTTTTAAAATTAAAAAAAAAAAAAACAATATTTTATCTTTTTTAATATGATCAATTTTAATTAAAATCGGTCTCATAATAACATAAAATCAGAAAATCTAATAAAAATTTTATTTTAAAATAGAATAGTAATAAACTAAATACTGCGCTTCATAAAAAATTGAAATTATTAAAAAAAAAAAAAATACAATATTATTTGACTTTAAATATAATTTTTACGAATAATTCAATACATTATTCTGTAGTATACGTATATAATACCATTTCAATCCTTAACATCTTAATAATAATCCTTTTTAAAAATAAAGTGTATGTTATAAAACTATAAGAATTACACAACAAAATAATAATATGATATCTAAGGGCAAAAAAGAAAATTTAAATTGTCCGAGAAAAAAGAAGAAATTAAACCACAGGAACAAGATATCTGCAAGAACAATTTCTGATGTTATATATTGTTACATCATATTTCTAATATATATGAGTTAAACCATAAAAAAAGGACAAATTAAATAAAAAAGATAAAAGGAAGGAATATGTCCATACGTTTTACCATAAAATTATCAAAAAAAAAAAGAAAAAAAAATGTCAGTTTCACATTGACAGAAAACGTGTCATACAAAACTTTCTAAGATTAATGATTCTTAACTTCCCCCTTTTTTTTTTATTTTTTACATATAGTTACGTAGTTTTAGAAAATTCCCATAGAGTTATTGCAAGTTCATTTAATAGTGTGTTATCTTTCATTTTCTTTTTATTATTGTGTTTATTTTTGTTTTTTTTTTGTTTTTTTATTTATCCTTTCTTCCATCTTTAAACATTATTCTTAAGTATTTAACAAAATTTATGTATATACATATAATATATAATATGTATATAATAATAATGTAATAACATAGTAATCTAGTTATACTGTGAAATCATTTAACTATAATTCATTATTATGTAATTTAAAATCATGTGTGGTCATATAAAAAAATGACGTATAAAGTATACGTCATATATTTTTTTAGTTTTTTTTTTTTTTTGTTATGTTTTTTAAATTGTTTTGATATGGAATTATTTGTACGATAGTATTGCAATTATATCCTTTTTGATTTATTTTTGCATTTTTTCATTTTTGAACTTAAAATGAATTTGAAATTTTATACGGATTTAGAAACTTTAATTATTTTTTTTGAATTTTTAAAGAATTTTTAAGCTACGAGTACTTTAACATCCTTTTTTTTTTTTTTTTCAAGTTTCTTGTAATTTTTTTAATTAATAAGAGTTTTAAATTATCAATTTTCGTATGTTTATTATTCCAAATTTCATCTGTTGGTGTAAGTTTTATCAAAAAACTGCTAGATTATTTATTTCACTGGAAAGATTCAGATTATTTTGTTATTTTTCATATTTTTTTCAGATTTAAGATACAGTTTTGCCATATCATTAAAAAAAACAAACGAAATAAATTAGGTACAGCTTTTTAAAATGAAATTTTCCAAACTAATAGTTTACACAATCTTCAAAAAAAAAAAAAAAAATAGGAAATCCTATAGTCTATAGTCTAGATAACTTACTACAAATTTTTAAAACTTAACGAATAATAAATATTACTTCAAAATATTTTTTTGTATATGCATTACTTGCTTCTTTTTATACGATTCTTTTAATCCTAGGTTTACTAAATAAGATCATATATATGGTACATTTATTATGTAAATGTACCATATATATAAGTTTATTTGTGCTTATAGATAATTATATTTTTGATTAAAAGATAATACATTTTAAAATATATTTATCTTTTATATATTTTTTCAATCGAATTTGTTGTATCTGTTTACTCTTGAGCCGAAGTTCTTAGTTAATTCTGTTACTTAAAGTACTTAAAATAAACAATAACTTTCTTTTAGTACCTCTCAAATTTTCTTTTTCCCACTTGTTTTCTAGAGTTTTTGTTTTTTATTAGTTTTATTCTCCTGCCAGATAAATGTGACAAGGAAATTACCCAGAGCCTTTTCTTTTGAGGTATCGTTTTACATGTGGTAAGAGGGAATTATTTTTACAAGGTGTGTGAGATTCGAACCCACACTCCATCGGTGTTTGTAGCATATTTTACACGCTCTTACCCACTCACCTAGACCCCTTCTACAATTAAAAAATATTTTTTTTTTTTTTGTGCACAAATAATTTTTATTTTAATAATCCATAGTCAGAATACTTTTTTTTTTAGTCATAGAAAATTATTTACTCTTTTTCTTTTTTAACTTTTTTTTTTTTCCTGGTACCTTAGATTATCCTTGGATTGAAGAGAATAAATCTTTGCAAAAAAAAAAAACAAAATTTCAAGTTTTACTTAAAAAAAAAAAAATCTATTCATATAATATGTACATTTTTAAATACATATTCACAGATTATGTTCGTATCTAAGTTCTTAAAATATAACCAGATAAAATATTTGAATTATTTTTAAAGTAGTAAAATTTATTTATGTAAGTATGTGGTGAGTAATGATTGGGGTGGTGGAAATATAAAACTCTTAAATTCAATCGAAATAAAAAGAACAAAAACAAAAAAAAACAAAAAAAAAACAAAAACAAACTAGTAACAAAATAAAAGATAAAAGATAGTAAAGAAAGTTTCTTTTTTCATCCTTTTCTTTTATATTTTCTTTTAAGTCCTGCTGTTTTTACTATATATTTTTCTTGGGTGAACTATTGGATAACTATTCAACAAAAAAAAAAAAAAAGAAAAAAAACAAACAAAAAAAAAACAAAAGGGAATAAAAGTTAAAAAAGTACACAAATTCACTGGGATTAATACGTGGTATATATGACGACACTTTGATTTATGATCCTTTTGGAATTTTATTTTTATCTTTTTTATTTTTTTTTTGTTTTTTTGGTTTTTATTTTATATTTTTTCATGTATGTGAAAAGTTATTTGTTATTTGTTTTTTTTTTTTTTTTTTTTTTATTAATTCACCACAGGATATACGCCCGTCTTATTCTATAATAAAATTTAAAATACTACTATTTTTGTTTATATGTATATAAAAACGAAAAGTTTTAAAGAGAGGTGAAGTTTTAATTTTTTTATAATTTCTTTAAGTTTTATTTGTGTTTCCCTTTTATTTAAAAAGGAAGAATTGAATTTGGTAAAAGATTGAATTGGATTGAATGGGGATATTATAAAGAAGGACATTTAATTTTTTGTTTTTGTTTCTTTAAAGTTTTTATTCAATAATATTTTTGGTCAACAAATTAAAAAGTTTTCTTTTATTTTTCTCCTTTTTTTCCAAACGAATTGAATATTTCAATAATAAAAAGGTTTAAATGTACACAAATAGTATTATGTGTCTGTATCTTTTGAAAGTATTTTTTAAAATATTTTATTTTTTTTTTTATTTTTGAAATCCTAGAAGTTGTATACATTTGGTACGACAATGCAACGTACGAAAGTTCACTCATGATGGCATGGATGGTAAGTTAATTTAAAGAATAAATTAAAGTGTTTTTGTTAAACTTTTTTTTTTGATGTTGAATATTTTGAATATTAAGAGTTTTACAAAATTTCTAATTTGTTTTGATTTTAAATCTGATTTACAATTGGGAAATAATTTTTAATAAAAACATGTACGATTAGTTTTTGTAAGATTTTTAAAAATTTTTAAATAAATTAATTATATTTGAATTAAATGTAAACATGTGTCCATAATATTATTCGATATAAAAAATTTAAGTCAAATAAATCTGATATTTTTTTAAAAAATCCTTAATATATTAAAAAGATTTCTTGCTATTTAAATTATCCATAATATGTATTAGTTTAAAAGGTCTTAAAGTAAACCAATATTTGTGTTTAGATTAGTGTACAATTAGCTTATACAGAATATTTAATACCTAAAAAATGCCTTTATTATTTAATTATACTGGGATAAATTAAATTTTTGTTTCGGGAATTGGTAATTTTTAAAAGAAGGATAGAAATTCCAAATAAAACATATTTTTCCCCCAAGAGAGAATTTTAAAATTTTTTTTTGGTGTTTTTTTTTTTTTTTGTGTTTTTTTTTTTTTGGATGAAAGGGTTGTGCAGTAAACATATAGTATATTAAGAAAAAAAAAATTTTTTTTTAACTAAGGAAATTTTCTCATCTTTTCCATTGACAATTAATTAAAAACTCACTTGGGAAATATCAAAACAAATTGAAATTTCATGTAAATCTTTAAAATATATTTACAGTGGAACTTCCTAAACTTGAACTTATCCTGAACTCTAACTATTTTCATTCATTTGAAATTTTGTTTTAATTGTTTATATAAATTAATTTCTCTTACTCGAAAATCTCTTTAACTCGAATTTTTCTCTTACTGGAACTATTTAATGTCATTTTTAGTAAACAAAGTTTCCTTAACTCGAACTTTTTGTTGAATTTAATTGAAAACAAAATATAACTTTTAATCGTTATTCTTTTTGTTTTTTTATTCTCATTATTTGTTAACATGATGTGCATGTTTACATATTGGACGATAGAAAATTAAAATATTTATCTTTAAAAGAAAGAATTTATTTAATTTTGCTTTTGTGCAATTCTTTTTAAGTCTCTATTACTCGAATTCTCTTTAACTTGAATCAAATTCGGAACATTTAGAAAGTTCGAGTTATAGAAGTTTCACTGTATATATACATAACGTGCATGTATATAATTGAAAATAAAAATATTTATTTACATTACGAATGTGTCCTTGCGAACTTAAAATACACTTACAATTCCTTTTTTTACAAAGTCCTTTTTTTTTGTTTTTACAATTACAGAATTTTAATCAATGTAAAATTGTATAATTTTTGTTTTGGAAAAAGTTTTGTTTTTTTTTTTTTGGTTTAAAGAAAATTTGTTTTAAATTATTTTGTTTTTTTTTTTTTTTTGTTGGTTAATTTAAACAAATAAAAAGTCAATTTAATTGTATAGGGACAACTTAATAGTAATTATATTTATTAATTAAAATTTATCATATTTAATATAAGTATATGATATAAATAGGTATAGATGTATAAATTTAATACATAGTCTAATATATTTATGTAATAATTATTGTAATTCAAATTAATTAAATTAATATAACAATTAAATTTCATTTGAGGAAAAAACAAAAAAAAAAAACAAAAAAAAAACAAATAAAACTAATATAAAACTAAAATAAATATATTATATTTCAATTAAAATATAAAAAATACCTATACAATACATATATTAAATACTCAAATAATAATAATAAAATAATAATAATAATTATCATTAATTTTCTATAAGTTAAAATGGTGGGATATTATTAAATTTAATTAAAAGTGATACGGAATTATTCAATTTCTTTTTTAAAATAAGAAAAAGTACTAAAACGAATTTGATGTAATCGTAAATATGGATTGTAATATTTATCCTTGAATCAGTTTTATTTCGAAGTTTTATATTTGTTTTTTTTTTGTTTTTGTGTTTTAATGTTCTATTAAATAAAATATCATTGGTTTGTTTCTATTTTAAGGAAATTCCCTATTTGAATAAAAAAATAAAAGGAAAGAAAAACACAAAAGTAACGGTACTTAAAATAAAACAACAAAGGACAAACCGCCTTAGTGTATTTTGTTTTTCTATTTTTTTTTTTCCTTTTAAATATTAAAAAAAAAAAAAAAAACTTGTGTTTATTGAAAACTTTATGCAATATGATTTTAAGTAGAACATATCCTTGAATCTTTATCCTCCTTAGTAAAACATTAAATTTTTTTTCTTGTCGTTATGGTTTTCCTTTTTATTAATATAATATCGTTATACTGTTAGTATTAATACTACGAAATAATAACAATAATAATATTATAGGTTAGTGTTTTATTGAAAATGGAACAAAAAAAAAAAAAAAGCAAAACAAAACACAAAAAAAAAAAAAAATAGGTAATAAAAACGAAATAGAAATAGAGTAAAGTCATATTAAACTTAAACTAGAAAATATTTACGAAACAAAAATAAAAAAAAAAAAATAAATAAAAAAAAAAAAATAAATAAAAAGAAAAATATTTTTATTGTTATTTTTGTATTGCAATGAAATGCCGTATACCTTTAAAATTGAACTGGAAAAGTATTTATTGTACTTTTTTATACTTTAAAAGGACAAAAAAAAAAAGGAAAAATAAAAACTTTCCTTTTCATTTGCTTTTTCTTGTTTCTTTTTTTTTTTTTATTTTTCTTATATATTTTTATTATTATTAGTGTCTATTATAAAGTATTTTTTTTTTCTTTTAATTTTCCATTTTTTACTCTCTTTCTCGATTTTTATTTTTCTTTTCAAACTATTACAAGAAAGTTTTTCCTATTATTCTTTTTTCTATTATAATAAAACTTATTCAGATGATGTATTTTAAGATATTATATTGTTGAATCAGCCTTATAATAAGATATCAGAAAGGGTAGGTATATATTATGTATATATTTACATTATATATTGAACATTTTTTTTGTTTTTTTTTTCTTTTAGATCATTGCTGGAAGAATATTATTTTGAATAGTTGGAACGATTGGAATGAATCAAGCTTGTAAATACATTAGAAAATGTTGTCTTAAAAATTTATTCTATTGTAGCCTCTTAAAGTAACAGAATTTCTGATAATATTTTCTAATCTCTTTAACTAATAAATAAGAAACCCATCAACCTCTTCATAATTCTTGGTAACCAGATACATCATATTGAAAAACCGTTTCCTTTTCCTTCTTCTATTTATTTTTCAAAAGAGTTTTCTTTCAATACCGATTATAATACTTATTATAAATCTGTTGAACTTTTAAACTTGCTTCTTAACGCAAAAGAATAAATTAAAGATATACTTCTAAGACATTCATTGGATTACTAAGAGTACTATTAAAAAACAAAAAATGATTGTCCAATTTACTATAAAACTGGAAAAGAACAGGAAAACTTAAAAAAAAAAAAAAAAAAATAAAAATATATACACAAACTTTTCAAATAATAAAAAAAAAAAAAAACTTCTTTAAATCAGTCATTGAAAAAAATCAATTTTAATAATTTTTTATACACCAATAGGTCAAAATAAAATTAAAAAGAAAGAAATTTAAATATAAAAACTAGTAAAGAAGAGAAAAGAAAGTTAAAATAGTTGAAGAAAAACTTTTAAAAAGGAAAAATAAACAATAAAATTTTCCAAATAAATTATGTTCAGTAGTGTAAAATTGAACCGACCGGAAGAGAAAAAAAAAAGAAAGAAAGAGAGAGATAGAGAGAAAAGGAAAAAAATTTTCTCTAGACATTTAATTAAAATGATTGTAACTATTTAAAATTTTTACTTGCCTGACTTTTGTCCTTTTAATTTAAATAAAAAAAAAAATGAAGTTAAAAAGTTTTTATTTTAATTATTTTTGAAATTTAAAATTAATTTTTAACGGGTCAATAAATTGTATGTAGTTATAACAACGCAGTGGGACACAATGATATAAAACTTGTTTTAGTATTTTCTGATTTTAGTGACAATTTAAAAGTTAAATTTATTAAATGTCTTCAACACATTTCTTTTTAGACTGTTTCGACTGTTTTTTTGTTGTTCCTTGAAAATCTCACTCTCACTCAATGGAATATGCCCAGTTTTGTTAATACAAGCTCTAACTATAGGTAATAAATGGGATATGTTAAATCAAGTTTTTCTGATTACTTTTTTACCTGCCAATTTAATTTTAAAATCTTTTTCTCTTCTTCTTGTCGGAACATTAGGATGTGTTTTTTTGGCAAATATTTACCGTAACGTTATGCGGCATTATAACATTGTTTTTATTTAACATTGTAATTTCTTTTCACGGAATTTAATCCTAGAATACTAATGCTAATCGGTTCGACTAAAAAATAAGAAATTTTTTGCTCATTTTATTTAGGACATTTCCAAAAAAATTTTGAATAAATGTGCCTATTAGTTTCACTCTGTCCGTCTGTCTGTCCTTCTGTTTACAAAACTTCTACACCGTTAAAGTTAAAAAAAAAATTTTTTAACCATGGATAGGTGACATAAAAAAATTAATATTGTAGAACAACTTTTTCATGTAGCCCATCATCTTTTCATCCATTACGGAGCTACAGCCCCTCAAACTTTGAAAAAGCCCTAGTTCTAACTGCATATATCTGTTGTTCTGCTTACGCCATTTTACAGGAATTTTCCTTACTTTTCTAAGGCAATATCAAAATTTAATAAATTTTTTAAATTTAGTATTGAAGTTAACCGTTATATGGAAACCAAATTTTGAATGATATTTCTTTTTTCATAACTCCGGCAAGCTTTGAGATAAGAACTTGCAATTTTGAGACAAGAAAGAATTTTTAGAATTAGTATAAGTTTCCTCAGAAAATTTTTTTGACCACCCCCTGTTTAAGATCTATTAGGGCTCAAATATTGAAAATATGCTATTTTTAGACGCCTGTAACTTAGGCACCTACAACAAATTTTTCTTCGACAAGATATAAAAATTAAACCTTCAGTAATATATTTTTACGTGTATTAATGATTTTTCTTAATTATATAGGATGCCGGATTTAAAGCTCTTCAAAATTTGCGAAAAAGTCCTATTGTTATATTTTTCCTTATATGAAATTTTCAAATTTTGGTGCAAGTCATAATTCTAAACAGCATTATCTTTTGAAAATGTGCGCTTTTAAAAATAGTCGTTTTTTATAATTTCAGCATTTATGGTAAATACATATTTATTAGGTAAGTGTTCTGATTTTCGAGTTATGCGAGGGATCATAGATTTCATTAATTTTTTTAATGATAAATAAGGCTGAAATACAATTCTTTAAAGAAATTTTGAAAAAATATGCCTATTAGTTTGTTGGTTTACATTTTACCTTGCTATTTTTTTAGTTTTAATAATGAATTTAATGTATAAGAATGTATGTATGTTTTCAATCATACCTTATTAAAATTTCAGAGAAGAAAAACAAATTTATTCTGTCAAACAAGTATTTATTGGATCGTTAGTCGATTCGACAAAAATTTAGTATCAACATCATAAAAATAAAATTATTATTCTAAAATTCGGGAATAGATTCCTTTTGGTTAGCTTTCAAAAATTTCATGGACTATGAACTAAGTAAGAAAAATATTTTTACTGTAAAAGAGCAAAATTAATTTGGCTATAAAATTGAATTAGAACCAATTACTAGTGAAATTAATTTTGGGGAACCTTCAAATTTGTTTTTTAGCAAATTGTTACAAAAAAGGAAAATAAAAAAAAACTAATAAAAAGAAAAATTAACAATATGAGTTAAGTACTAAATTTTCTATTTTGATTATCCTGTAATAATGCTGTTGGCGTCTGCACGTGTTTAAATATTTTTCGTATTTATTATTAAATTTTTTATTTAGAAATTGTCTTTTTTCTTTTTAATTATGGTGTGCTGGTGTTTTAAATATTTTTTTAATACAAATATTTTTATTTCTTTTAAAAAAAAAAAAAAAAAAAAAACTTAGAACTTAATTTGTTTATGTTTTGCTCTTTATCGTCTTATTTCCCAATATCTCATAGTACTTTTATATATTTGCATAAAAATATATAAATTTTTTTTATTATATTTCTCTGCCACATAAATGTGACACAGCCTTTCCTGTTCAGGCGTGGCTGTCAATGTCGTAAGTTAGTATAACTCTTCCGACGTGTGTGGGGTTCAAACCTACACTCCCTCGGTGTTTACAGCGTATTTTATACGCTCTTACCCACTAGGCCACCGATCCCCCTAAAAATATATTAATTGCTATTGTTTTTAAGATTAATTTTGATGTTAGGTTAATTAAAACTTTTTAGCCGAAGAGTATCCATTTGCTTTTCTCTTAAATAGAAAACTCATTTTTATCTTTATGTTTGGTAAGGTGGATAGACACCTATCCTTACATTTAAACCTTGAAACACGCAATTATATATATAGATCCGTTATGTGTATAGCTAAATTTCATTAATCAATTTTATATAACTGTTTTCTACTTAAAAATTCTAGATTTTTTTTTTTATAGATAAATGTGGATAAATCATTTTAATTTTCAAAATTTGAAACAAAATTTTATCTGACCAATGGTGTAGTGCGTAAGTCACCGGTCTTTCAGGTGAAAGATCTCGGGTTCAAATCCCGATCACGTCAAAAATAATATATAAAATATAATAAAATAATGCAAACAAAATATTAAATGTAATTATAATTGAATACTTGTACCGAGATGGCCCACATGCTAAAGGCAAAAGGGTCCTAAAAATATCGGCAGATATTTATATCTGTACAATATAATATAAAAAAAAAAAACAAAATTTTATTCTACGAAAGTGCTATGAATATCCAAATTGTTTAAACTATACTCGTAAATTTTTTTAATAATAATTTGTGATATGAATTTTGTCATAATAATTTTCAGACAAAAGATATAAATAAATAAATAACAAAAATAATAACAATAACAATAATAATAATAAATGAAACAAATATACAATTTTTTTCAAATGCCTTTAATCAATCTTCAAATATTGAAAAAAAAAAAGAATCGACAAACAAAAAAAGAAAATTCAACGTCTGTTGATTACTTTTTAAAAATGGGATTCAAAACAACCGAAAAACAAATAAAAACTGTCAACAAAAAAAAAAAAATAAATAACAATAAATATTTGAAGAATAATGAAAAAGAAATAGTAGAACAAAAAAGGAAATCCTTCCAGAAGTATCCAGAATTAATAAAATTGGATCAATCTATTTTTACTACCTTTTTTCAAGAATTTTATATTGTTGCCCAGTATTTTTAAAATTATTTACAATCTAATGGTATAAATTGTATAAACAAAGCAACTTTTGGTATATTGATTTAGATTTTGTCTTCAAGCTTGAATCTTTCAAAATATTCTCCTTCGGAATCAGTTTTAGATTTGAATCAGTTGTTTTAAAAACAAATATAACAGAAAAACAAGTAAAACTAACAGTAAGTCGATGTAACCGACTTATTTATACCCTACACCTAAAAAATTCAAATTAAATTAAAAATCCATAAGTTATTTTAGTTAAGTATTTAATATAACTAAGCTAAAAAAATAAATGATTTTACAACCTTTGTACAAAATTTCAGATTTCTATCTTTATTAAATTCGAAAATAAGCTTCTTAGGTCTTGGGAAGTGTGTGAAGGCACGCGGACCACCACCCGAATTCATCTCAAATTTTAGAGACATCAACAGAGTAGAATATTCTTATATCAAATTTTAAGTTTATATATTTATTAATTTCGAAGATATGCTTGTTTGGTCTTGGGAGTTGTGTGGCAGATACCCGAACAACCATTCTAATTCATCTTAAATTTTGGACAAATGAGGGATTCAGGAAACAGCACCCTCGTATCAAATTTGAAGTTCCTATCTTTATTAATTTCGAAGATATACTTGTTCGGTTTTGGGAGTTGTATGGGAAGTACCCGAACAGCTCCTCCAATTCATCTCAAATTTTCAACAAATAAGGGATTCAGGACACAACACCCTAGTACCAAATTTGAAGTTTCTATCTTTATTAATTTCGAATATATGCTTGTTCGGTTTTGGGAGTTGTATGGGAAGTACCCGAACAGCTCCTCCAATTCATCTCAAATTTTCAACAAATAAGGGATTCAGGACACAACACCCTAGTACCAAATTTGAAGATTCTACCTTTATTAATTTCGAAAATATGCTTGTTCGGTTTTGAGATTTGTATGAAAGGTACCCGAACAACCACTCCAATTCATCTCAAATTTTAGGCATATCAGGGATTCAGGAGAACACACCCTCGTACAAAATTTTAAGTTTCTATCTTTATTAATTTCGAAGATATGCGTATTCGGTTTTAGGAGTTGTATGGGAGGTACTCGAACACATGGTCCGATTTCGCCCATTTACAATACCCGCCTTACCTTAGTCATTGTTAACCTACAGTATAAATTTCATCAAGATAGCATCATTATTTTTTGAGTTACCGTGCGTACGGACGGACGGACGGACGGACGGAGGGACGGACATCGCTAAATCGACTCCTGAGGTGATCCTGATTCAGAACATATATACATATCTATACCTAACTCGCTTCCTTTTGGTGGTTACAAACACCATACCAAAGTTAATATACCCTATACTTAATGTGTAGGGTATAATAATTTTAATTTGAATTGTTTTAAATCGAATTTTTAAATTGTCCGATTTTGGTGCGGCTAGAAAATCATTGTCTCTAATAAAAGCAAAAATCTAATTTACTAGCTTTTTAATATACCTATAATATATTTGTTTACTTATAATTATAAATGGTTTAGATCTATGATAAATTCTAAAATAATATGAATACTTTTAAATTTTCATTGATACTTTATAAAGAGTTTGCGGTTCATTAAGTTAGTATGAATTATGATTTATTTTATTTAAAACCTATTTTTAATAATCAGATAAACTGTAAATTACTTTTTTTCCCGGGGTTTTTTCTTCTTATGAATCATCTAAATGTTGTCAACTTCACCTTCAGTTTTCTATTAAAAATTCATTTTCGTTTTTTATGTTATTTTGTTTGCTTGCTGCTTTGCTAAGAATATTAACACTACTTTTAATGAAATCAAAAATACTTTATAGAAGGATAGAAACCCAAAACTTGAACTTTTAAAACTAAAGTTTAACTTTTAATATATAGAAAATAAAAATAATTGTTTTAAATTTAATTGCATTTATTAAAAAAATTGAAAATAAGTATAAAAATTTATTTAGTCCTTTATGGTTTTAATTTTTTTGTTTTTGTTACATATTATATAAGCTAAAGATTATTTAATTATATGTATGTATTTAAATATATAAGTTGAAGCTTTTCTTGGTCCTATATTAAATATAATCTCCATTAAAATTCAGCAAAAATTACTTAACTGAATAGTTCATTGATGAATGACTATTCGAAAAGATGAAAATTCTAAAATTTTATATTATGGCAGGTATGAACAAAAAAAAAAAAAACAAAACAGACAAACATTGAATTTATGTTATGTTTTTAAATCAATATATAAAGGGATGATAAATATAAGTTTTTAATACAAAATATGACAATAAAAAAGGAAATAAGGATAAAATTAGAATAAGGGAGCATGAGAAGTCATAAAATTTTTGTTACAAACAATGCCTTTTTTTTTTTGGTGTATTTGTTTTTTTTTTTTTTTTTACCACATAGGAACAAAAAAATATACAGAAAAAGTAAACAAAAAAAAAAAAAAAGAAAAAAAAGTAACAAAACACGCAGAAATAATTTTCATTTATGTTTTTTTTTTTTTTCTAAAATATTTTTATTTTATTTTAAATTACGATCGAATGAAAATATGGTTTTTATTATATTGCAATAAGTTTATGATTCTACTTATATTTTCCCACCTGTGTTTATAATTTTGTTACCTATAAATAAAATTTTTTTTTTTTTTTTGTGTCATATCATCAGGTGAAAATTGAATGTCTAAATAGGTAACAAATTTATAACAAAAAAGAAAAAAAAAAAAAAAAACATATAATATAAGAATAATAAAAATGGAAATTTAATATTTTGAGTACAGTTTTGATGGTATGCGGTTGATTCTAAAAATTACAAAATAATGAAATAACAAAAAAAAAAATTCAATAATTTACTAAATTATATAATACCTATAAATATTTTTTGTTTTTTTTTAGAATGTTATGTTTTTCGGAATTAATAATATTATTTATTAGAGTATGTAAGTATGTGTGAATATAATAAATTTTGAAATTTGTTTATTTTTTGTTTTTTTTTTTTTTTTTTTGTTCTTCTAAATTTGTAAGGTGTGAATTACTAGATTTATAGGTATTTATAATAATTTTATTATAATCTGTTGGTTGTTGGTTTTTTTTTTTTTTATTACCCCAAAAGTTGATTTATGGTAAAAAGATTTAGTTTTTAGCGATTAATTTATAGACGTGAAAATTTATGTGGTTAGTGTTAAAAAGGTTTCTAGGAAAAAATTTATGTTTTAACATAAATAAATTAAATTATTTTTTTTTTTTTTTTGTTTTTTTTGTAAATACAATTATTATGTACGAGTATATATTATATAAATAGGAAATATTATATAACTTTTTTGCTTTGAAAAAAATATAATTTTTGGAATAAATAACTTGAATAATTCGTAATAACATCAAAACTTTCATATTTTTATATAAATTTACATTATGTTTATTAATTCAAATTTGTATTGTGATTTTTAAGTGATAATATTTTTCAATTACTATTGTCAGTTTGATTAAATTTAAAAAAAAATATAGATAATCCTTCTATTTAAAGTTGTTTAAGAGAAATGCCCATACATACACTGTACTTCAAAGATGATGTAACACAGCTGATGGAATTCATTTTTCATGCGTACGTTGTTTTTATTCAATGTCATCCCATATGCTTACTAAATTTGTTAATTCATATATTTATGATTTAATAAAGTTTAAGAAAAATAATATGATTTTTCTTCAAAATTTCCCTCCACATTTTTTTGCCCATCAATAATTGTAAATTCTCCTAAATTTCATTCTCAAAAGAATCCTTCTCCTATCCGTATTCAAAAAAGAAAACTGTACATTTTTATTAAAAATCCCATCCTAAAGCTTGGTTTAAAAGAGGGTGGTTTGGTTTGGCTAAAGTATAACATTATCCGGAAGAGTCACGTGTAATTCTCTGGGGGGACTTATGAAGTTTTCCATCTATCATCGGAAAAGATAATAAAAATTTTTTAATTTTTATTATATCTACTCAAGGTTTTTTTTTGGTTTTTTAAATTCTTCAGGAGAAAAAAAGCAAAAACAATTTCGGTCGAATACACAAAACTGAGCTCAATCAACAAAGTGTTAAAATATGAATATATAATATTTCGATTTTAGACAGACTTCTCAGTTTATAACGTTGACTTTAATATTTAAAATAGGTCAATATATTATAGTACATACATTTTAATAATGCGGTTTAACATTAGAGTAATCATATTTTTATCAAAAGTTTAACTTGAAGATTTTTTTATTTTTTGTTCTTTAGATCTCCTTTTTTTAACTTTACATTTTCATAGTTTTAAATAGTGCACTTTAGATTTAGAAAATTAATTCTTTCTTTAAAAAAAAAATGTAGTTTCTTATTTAACGTTTTACTAGATTTAAAATTAAAAATCATTTTAAAGTTTTTACGTTATAGTCGTAAGTAGTTGTAAAGTAGTAGTTTTATATTAGAAATATTTTTTTGGTATCCTTTATTACTTTTACTTAAAATAGCTTCAATACTATTATGAATATCTTAAAAAGAGTAAATTATTTAATACTTCTACAAATAAATAAATATTAAAATTTTCCTTTTTTTATGCCTAGTCAAAAAAAAAAAGAAAGAATAAGAAAAATAAATTATTTTTAAATCAATATTTGATATTAGATTTACTTTGTTCCTAATGTTATCTCATATAATATCCTTACATTAATAAGTTGATTTATTTTATATTTGCGTACATTTATACTTAATCACAACACACAGTATATATTTTGAAAAAAACGAGTAAGAGTGCAGTAGAGTGTCAACTCTGGGATACCCGTTGAACGTAATATTTCCTGTTTCTATAAAACTTGATCATCTTTTAAAAACATTCAGATGTTTTAGTACCGACGTTAACTACCTAGATATATTTATGTAAATTGTGGAGTTGCATGACAGCTACCCAAATCTGTTATGCCTAGTATCATTAAGTTCCAAGAAATGCAAGAAGCCTAAACCGGCTGCTTTAGACCAATCAAATTTTACAAAAGTTTTTGGCATGTAACTCACTAAAACACTTTTTCACTAAATTTCAGATAGTTAACTTCAATAGACACTAAGTTATTTTCATTTAAAAAGAGAAGTTGTATGGCAGCTACCCGAAGTTGTTACACCAGCAGAACGAAATTTTACAGAAGCTTTTGCCATAAAACTTGATCATCATTTGCAAAATTTCAGATACCTAGCTTGAATAGACACTGAGTTATTTCCATTGAAAGAAAAAAATTGTATGGCAGCTGCTCGAACGCGGCGACCGAAAATGCTGAACTTAAATAGCAAAACTAACAATTTTGTAAAATTGACGTAAAAAAAATTTCAGCCCCCTAGCTCCTTTATTTTTTGAGTTATCGTGCGGATGGACACTGAGATATTTTCATTTAAAAAGAGAAGTTGTATGGCAGCTACCGGAACCTGTTGCACCAGCACAACCAAATTTTACAGAAGTTGTGGCCATAAAACCTGATCATCATTTGCAAGATTTCAGACGCCTAGCTTTATTAAGTTCCAAAAGATGCAAGACGCCTGAACCGGCTGCTCTAGACCAACCATATTTTACAAAAGTTGTTGGGATGTAACTCGACACCTCTATACTAAATTTCAGATTCCTAGCTTCAATAAACAATGAGTTATTCTCATTTAAACGGAGAAGTTGTGTGGCAGCTACCCGAACCCATCGCACCACCACAACCAAATTTTGCAGAAATTGTTGCCATAAAACTTGATCATTATTTGCGAAATTTCAGAAACCTAGCTTGAATAGATACTGAGTTATTTCAATATAAAGAAGAAAGTTGTATGGCAGCTACTCGAACCCGCCGACCGAAAATGTTGGATTTAAATAGCAAAACTAACAATTTATCAAAAGTGACGTAAAAAAAATTTCAGCCCCTAGCTCCTTTATTTTTTGAGTTATCATGCGGACGAACGGACGGACGTACATGGCTTAATCGACTCAGAATTCGATTCTGAGCCGATCCATTCCTTTGACACTATATCTAGCTCGACTCCTTTAATGTGTCACAAACGTAATGGTAAATTTATTATATCCTTGAACATAGTTCATACGGGTATAAAAATGGAAAAATGTATGCATCACTATTTAAAAAAAAAAGTAAAACGAACAAAAAAAAAAAAAAAATGAAAAACGAGATGCGTGTTAAATTGGCATATAAAATTTTTACTAATTTCCCCATGGAATTAAAAATTACGATATTGATTTCATTTTCTTTTAATTTCCAATAGATTGAAGTGAATTAAATTGTAAAAATCTACAAAGTTAAAAAATTTTATGTATAGGAAAAAAGAAACAGTTCAAACCAAAATAATAAAATAAAAAACACACACACACACACCTGACCAAATATTTAACACATAAATTCAAATCATTTTAAATTTTCTCTTTTCTTTTTAATTCTTCTGTCATAATAAAATGAGGTTGATTGTTTTTGTTTGTTTTTGTTTTTTGAGGAACTTTATTTTGCCAGGTGTCGTATTATAAAGAAAAGAAAAAAACAACGGAACGCAAAACATAATATGCGTTTTGTGGTTCGTTTATTTCAAATTATTGTTTTTGTAAAAAAAAAAAAAAATTGGTACGATATCGTACAAAATGTTTGAAATTGCTATTTTTCTTCTAATAAATTAGATATTTTTTTTTCTAACCTTTTTTTCTAACACTTTTACTGTTCTGTTTTCAATCCTGAAAAACAAAAAAAGTTCTTGAAACAGTAAATTCATCCAACCAAAAAAAGAAAAAAAAACAAAAAAACTAAAAACTGAAGCAAAATTTTTTTTTTTTTTTCCTTATAAAGTTAAACATTTAAAACAAAACATAATAACAACCACAACAACAAAACAAAAAAAAAAAACTCACAATCCCAAAAGGTACTAATTTAAGAATACATTTGAACCTAAAAGTTCAATCAATTGATGAATACGTATACAAGCTTATACTTAATTTAAAAACATGGTTTTCTAATATAGATTCGCATATATAATGTATACACATTACATATGTACATTATATATGGGCGAAAGAGAAAATTTTTTTTTTTTTTCTTTACATTCTCTGTGAAAGAGAAGAAAAAAGTTCAACAGAGAAAGTAAACAATTTCCCTATTTGATTATAAAAAATTTATTTGGTTGCTTCAGCTTCACCTTCGAATTAGGTACATGATGATATTATTTTGGTTCTCACTTTATTCTTTTTCGGATTTTGTATTTTTTTTTTTTTCCAATTTAAACAACATTATTATATAGTACACAATTTCAATTCAAAGATATGGTTTGTGTTATACTTAAGATACATAATATAGATGTAGATTTTTAGGGTGGGATAAGTTCGTATGTACCTATGTACAATCATAATAAAATTTCAATTTATTTGCAAATTGGTTTCAAGGTTTTGGATCATGTAAAAAAAAAAAAAAAAATAAATAAAAAAAAAATGGGATGTAAAAGAATATATTTGATCCGACAAAATATAGGATTTTAAGTTTATTATAAGTTAATTTTGAAATTTTAACGTCCTTTAAAAAAGTAAAAGAAATAATATAGTTGTCTGCTTTAAATTTTGTATTAGATGGAACTGTATAGTTTCATCGAAATATTGGGATTTAGAAATGAGAAGGAAAGTTATGTAAAAATTCAAAAGTATTCATAAAAATGTTATAACTCTGATCTCTTCTTCTTTTGCACTAATATATCAGAATTGATATAAAATAAAAACTCATGGGATTGTCGTATACTGGTCTATATTAAAACTGGTTAGGTTGCAGATTAGTATAGAACTATTTACGATTGTTATTCTTATATCCCATACATAAATTATCAATGAAATAATACCTAAATCCTGTTTAAACTTAAGATCATATTTTTAAACAAATTGCTAAAATTTCCAATATTTTAAAGCCAATTCTTCTGAAAAAATTAAGTAAATCAAAGTGAATTATTAGTTAAGTATTTAATAATTAAAAGACATTAAAAAGTCACATAACATTTCAATATTATAAAAATCTTGTTGTTTGTGTGGCGATATATTCTGTAGAGACCTATCATTTTTAAATTATTTGTTTAGAGAAAAAATTTTGGATAATTTAATTAAAACACTATATATAATTCTTAAACAGGGCCTCAGTAGCCTGGTGGTTAAGAGCGTATAAAATACGCTGTAAACATCGAGGGAGTTTTTTTTTTTGTACATTTCTGTGATACATAAATGTGAACAGGAAATTACACAGCCTTTCCTGTTCAGGCGTGACTGTAAATGTCGTAAGGGGAAATAACGCTTACGGCGTGTGTGGGATTCGAAGCCACACTCCCTCGGTGTTTACAGCGTATTTTATACGCTCTTATACACTAGGCGAACGAGACCTCTACTAATAAATGATAATTTATTTTCTACGCTTTTTTTTGCAGGGAAAGCTTTTTTTCCACTAGCCAAGTTAAATAATAAATAAAAACGAACGAATTATTATTAATATAATGCCCTCTTAATAACTTCCTTCACATTATCTAGTATGACAGTAAAAGAAAAAGTAGAAAACCTACAGTAAGCAAAACAGGAAATAATCAGATACAGATGTGTATCATATTGGATTATTGAGGGTGTGTAAAAGAATAAAATAGATTTATAATTTTTTTATTATTTAAAATTAGGTTATGATGGAATAAGTTCGTTTAAAATCATCGGGTTATGATTTGCTTGATAAGATACGTATATATAAAGTTTAGGCTGAAATAGCAAGGCAAAAATATTTCTGGTTTTTTTTTTTTTGTCTTTTCGCTTATTGAAAGGCATAAGGTTTCACGTGCCATACTCTTGTAATACTAAAATAAATAATATTTTAAATAGGAATTTTTTTTTTTTTGCAAAATTGATTTTTTTTTTCTAATTTTATTTTCAATTTAAGGTTATAAAAATATTAGGTATATTTTATCAAATTACATTGTTAAGAATTTCCAAATAATATCTAGATTTTGGTACTAAAAAATATAATGTTTTTTTTTTGTTATTTTTAATTCTTGTTTTTCTTTTTTGTTTTTAGTGTATTTAAAATTGTTCAGAGCTTATGAATTGTAGGTAAAGATGAAATGGAATTTAATTGAAACAAAATCACACAAAAAAAAAAAAAAACTGTTTCAATTTAGGTAATATCTCTTGTCATATTAAAATTTTTTGAATTTTTATTTAAAAATTAATTTGATTACATCTGAAGATTATTTTATAATACCAATAAAATATTAAATGTGATTACATTCGATAAGGAAATCATAAATTCAAATGAAATTGAAAATTCAATTATTTTTAGATTTCAATTGTAAAAAAAAATCAATTATTTAAAATGAAATATAAATATATAAATAAATTGGTGTAAATTTTATGTTTGCATAATATTTATTAGAGCAGTTTCAAGGTGCAACTGAAAAAATATTTAGAAATGTTTGATTGAACCTTTTTTGATGGAATTTCCAGATAATATAAAATAGTGGGTGAATTATAACCGCATATAAAAAAAAATATAATAATGTATAAAGTATAGATATATATAACAAATTATTAATTAAAGAATCGGGTAAGAGTTGTATTATCTACGGCGAATACCCATTCATTGAATTAATATCGTTTCTAGGTAGGGAATATGGTTGATAATAAATTTATAATTACAGTGTAGTCGCTCAAAAAGATATTTATACCCATTAGGTGAAAGTATACTATAAATTCTGTTCCTATAACTAAAAATAAGAGAATTATTCATGCAAATCATATTCGGATAAAGAAATAAGAATCATAATGAATTTCATGCTCCCTTTAAAGATAACGGCAAATAAAAATAATACTGATGCTATGTTTGCGTGTAATGTACGTAACAATAATTCGTAATTTACGTCTCTGCAAATATGTGTAACTCTACTAAAGGTTATAGCCGAGTTTTTAATATAGTTCAATAAAATTGATGATTTAAGGAACTGAAATATACTTTTTTAGAATTAAAATGCATATATGAAAATTGTATTAAGATTGCTTCTAAATAGTAGACATAAAGCAAATCCAATCCAAAAAGAAGAAAATAGAAAAAAGATATCGAAAAATTATTTTGATCAATCGAAAAAATTATGTTTTTGATTTGGATTTTTTGATTTTGGTTATAGGAACCAAATAGAAAATGATAGGAAATAGAATTGTATAAAGAAATTCAAAATCTTTTAAAGACTGTACAGAACGGAATTCAACAAGAAATACATAAATAATTAAATATTTATAAGATATTTTCAAAAAATTTTAATTTTATTTCTAATTTGCTTTTTAAAATTATTGCAAATGTTTTTCGAGTTTTCTATGTATTATATTTCAAAGTTAATTTAATTTTTTTTCATTTTATTTTGTTTACATATAAAATGTTTAGATATAAATTTAGATATGGATTATTACTTCGAATTGATTTTCTTCATCATTTAGACAAAGTAGTATATTTAATTTAACCCTAATATTTGAAACAATTTCTTTTTCAAAAACCAACCATCTGCAATCTGCAACACTGCCTAAACGCCGCCAACTATATAAATTTTGAGTAATATCTTTGAAAATAAGTATAAGTTATCTCAACTCAAAATATTATAAATTATTTATTTTAATTCGAATATATTTTTCAATGTACAGGCTCCACCTAAGTGGATATTCTATTTTTGATAAATGATAATAATAATAAATATTAAAATGTGAATAGATTGACAACAATTTGAATTAAAATTATATAATTTAATAATAAAAATTGACATATACTGGCAGGTGTTTACAACAAATAATTTTCAATTAACATAGATTGAAAATATATTGGTAATTGATATTACGTCACAAATAATTTATTTATAATAAGTGACATGTTGCCAGTACTGTTGTAAACTTCTGTTAATCTATGTCAATTTATGTCAAATTTGAAATTATTAACAATATAATGGACAATACTTATACTTACAATATTTGTATTAATTGACATATTAAGTATTGACACATTTTATCCATACATTAATGTGAAGATTTTAGTATAAATGAAATATAAATCAATTTTATATTCAAGATAATAAAATTTTATATCCGTTAAGTTTATTGTATTTCAACTTCAACTTTTCACATATTATCACAATATGTAAAATCAAATATTTAAAAAGGGAGAATACAAAAAGGAAATTTATTTTTTAAAGAATCAATTAATAGATTTTTTTAATCAATCAATTTTTGTGTATTCCTTATTGAAAATCGAAAATTTTTTTTATTATAATTTTTGAAAATTTGATATCTTTTAAACCACAAACCTTGAAATTAAGGATTCCAAATGAAAAAGGCAATCCTTAAAAATGAAGAGTGTCACTTTATTTTGTATAATTTTCTCAGGGGGCTTTTAAGTTAAGTTATGTTTATTGAAAAAATTTTTATTATTTTCATAATAAAATTTATTTTGTTTTATTTTTTTTTTTATCTTTTTGCAACTTATTTTTCCATAAACTATATTTTCATCCAAGAATGATTATATTAATAGAAATTAGGCCTTTTAATCAGTCATCAGTTAAAGTGATCAGTCACTTTACATTTTTCCTTATTACGCGTATTCTTTTATTATTCTATTCATGCAGGAATTAAGTATTGACATCAATCATTGACATAAATTATTTTCTATTCAAATTATATTTCATATAAAAACCCCCAAACTATATCACATCGATAAAATTATTAAATGTTTTATTTAATTATATTAATGACTATTAATTTTTTATTATTTTTCTTGATAAATTTAATCTGTGATATTATATATGTATATAAAGTATAGTTTGACAGTATCTGTTAATATTAAATTTTTGATATTGTAATAAAAAATAAATTAATTTGTTGATTTTGAAAAATTTAAAAAATGAAATAAAAGTTTTTTTTTTCAATAAAATGAATTAATTATAAAATATATTAATTAAAGAATTTAATTAAAGGTTGTCAAAATACATTCCGTGTAATTAGAGTTTTTTTTTTTTTTTTTAATTTTATTTAAATGTTTACTAGGAAAAATTAAATTTGTTTAACTTTTCGATTTAAAATTATTGGAAAAATATAAAATAAAAATGTATTTTGGGGACTCGGTAGCCTAGGAGCTAAGCACGTGGATTATTAACCGAGGGAGTGCGAATTCAAGTCCTGCACAGGTAGCAAGTTTTATTAATTGAAAATAAATCCCCCTTGCTACCATAGTGTAAATATATAATATTAATATATAATATAAACCAAATAAATAATATTAATGTATAATTTAATAAAATAAATAAATAATTAAATAAATAAAAATGTATTGATAATTGCAACAAAAAAAAAAAGAAAGAAGTTTTTAATTGATACGCAATACAGGGTGTTCCACATAAGAATGCAAATATTTCAGTAGATGGTTCCTGAAATTAAAATTGGAAAAACTTCTATGGGGGCGAGAGGGAATTTATTTATTCACCAAGATGCTTTACAGAAGACAATAATAAAGGCTTCGGTAGATGAAAGCTTGAAGAACAAGCTAATTTCTGTGATGCATGTATAATGTAAAAAAATATTGTAAAACAAAAAAACATAAAAGTCCCAATATCTCGAAAAGGATTAATAATAGATCCTCTCATTCCCCCCCCCCCCCCATATAATTTCTTTCTAGTTTTAATCTCTGAATCACTTCTGGAAATATTTGCATTCTTATGTGATACACCCTGTATATATATTTATATTTTATATAAATTTACTCAACATAATGTATATATACAATTTAATAATTAAATTTTAAGAAAGACCAAAAATAAAAATGCCTTAGATCCATTTTAAAATTAATAAAATATGTACGAACCGATCCAACCATGAATAAAAATTGGTGTGAAATTAACACCGGAAGCAATCATTTTAGTTTCTCTTTTTTTTTTTTGTTTCTTAGAATATTTTTTTTTTTTTTTCAAAAATATAAAATTAAAAATAAAATTAAAATTAACTTCGATTAAATGTTGAATTAATTTGTATTGGTTTTTAATAAAAAAAAAGTTAAACAAAATGGAAATGATTTAATAATTTTATATTCAATACCTTTTCTTAGAATTATGTATGTAGATTGTAGTTTTTATATTAAAAGATAAAACGTTATACCTTATAACTTATTTAATTATCCTTTATAAGAAAATTGTTTGTTTGGTAGAATATTGCCTCAATAAAATCTCTTTTAAAATATTTTTTAAATGGATTGGTTATAAATAAAAAATTTATTTAAAAAAAACCTACACAAAATAAAAATGAGGGTATGAGGGTAGGTATGACGCGTTTAGTATCCTTTTGTAATTATTATATAAATACCATTTAAAAGATAATTTTTTCTTTTTTCCTTTTAAAAATTTTACTATATATATACCACTGTTATTATATAATTATTATTTCTATATTATTATAATAAGAAAATTATTATTGAAATATTTTATATTACTATAACGTTTGTGGTGTAGAAAAATCAAAAGGAACATTAATTTTAATGAGGTGTTATTAGTGGCTTTTAATTTAAATTTTTTATTCTTTCATTTTCTTTCGATATATTATGTATCTTTCTTTTTTTTTTTTTAATATTTTACTGTTTATTTTCAATTGAATCTGAAAGAAAAGAAAAATGAAATAAATTATAAGAAAAACAACAAAATAAAAAGTAAGAATTCTTTAGTATTTTATTTAAATGTATATTTTAAGATATTTTCAATATAATATATACGCAATATGTGTTGGAATTAAAATATCTAATAAGTAATGGCGGTTGGGTAGTTTAATATTGGTGTTGGTAATGGTGGTTGATTGTTGACTTTTGATAAAATAATTTTTTTTTTTTGTTTTTTTATTTAGTTTTTGTATTTTTGTCTGAATAACCATAATGTATATGAATTTTAACTGTAAGCAAACAGAAAAACCAAAAGATTGAAAAGTATTACAAGTATATACATACATTTTTTTTTTTTTTCTCATATTTTCAAGAATTTATTTCTTATATATTTTTATATTATAATATTATTTCCTTAAATAAATATTTTATATAAAAGAGAAATAAACGTTTACGTTTTAAATTCTCCATAAATAAAAAAAAGAGACAAAAAATGAAAAAAAAAATATCCTTTTTTTTTCAAGGATAAGAAGGATGAAACAGGATATGAAGTAAAAATGAAAATTAGAATTGCTCTAATGACTATGAAAAATGTTTCTTTTCATGTTCGTCGGCTTATTTATTTAATGTACACATATATAAAATATATATATATATATATATATATAATATATACATATATGTAATATTATTTATGTATATTTTCTTTTTTTTTATTTTTTTTTTTTATATTTTAAAATGTAATTTTCCATACAGTGGAAAATTATATTTGTTATAATATGTTGAGCTTAGAAAAAAGGAATATTATTAGAGGCAATAAAATCAGACAGGAAAATAATATTTGTAATAATTTTAAATGTTTTTTATTGCTTCAAATTTATTTTTATTGCGTGATATTTACACAAAAATAAAATAATAATAATATAAAAAAAAAAGAAAACATATAATATGTTTCTTTAATTTTAACGCACAAACTTACATATATGTGTATAATATTTGCAATTTAATCACACAAAATATGTAAAAATATAATTTATTTTTAAAATTTTATTTTTTACTAAGAAATTGTATGTATGATAAGGCCAGAGAAGAAAACGAATAAGGAAAAACCCTAAAAAAAAAATGAAATGAAATTTTTCAAAATAGCTAAAAAAAAATTATTATTATTATTTTTTTTCATTATTTTTTTAAATATAGAATTTTAAGAAATTTTTCGAAAAAAATTTTCTTTTAAAGTTATAATAAAAATAATATAATTTATAATATTACATTATGTTTATAAGCATGTGTGCATGTGTAGCTATGCAATCATGTCTATGTTTACACAATTTATATAATTTAATTTTTTTCTATAATAATATGATAAATGAAAAATGTGAGAAAAAAATCTTTCAAATTTCCATTGAGATATGAAATTTTTCAGCCTTTACTCATATCCTTTTAATATTTTAAATTTTTTATTTTATTTTTCGTCGTATATTCTCTAAGGAAATATTCGAGTACACACCTCTAAGGATTAAAGTTAAGTTTTCTATATATTTCTTGTTGTGTTTTTTTGGTTTTTGTTTTTTTTTTTTTTGCTAAATCGTTTTAAATTTAAAGTTTATTTTGTTCATATGAGAATCTGTTTTTTTTTTTCTTCTTTTATTGTAACATATGGTTTTATAATTTTACAGAAAGTTGTACAAAATGAAATAAAGAAAAAAAAATATTTAATTTGATAATTCCTTAAAGGATAGAATTTATAAAAATATATAAGACAATAATAAAAGATGTAAGTGAATGTTAAGGAAATAGAGAACATGAAACAAAAAGAAAAAAACAAAAAAAAAAAAAAAAACAAGAAAAGTTTTTAAGTAGGTTGCCTCTGTAAGTAAACATGTTTAGAGTTTAAAATATTATTGTTTCTTTAAAGAAATTTAATATTAATAAAAAGTCTTTAAATTAATTTGAGAAAAACAAAAAAAAAAAAAAAAAATAAATATTTCTAAGAAATTCTACATACTTATATATATATATATATATATATATAATGTATAATCATGTTTATTTTTTTCTTAAATTCATTTAAAATGTAAATTGTCTTCTACGTATGAAAATGAATTTATGTTTCATAGAATTCTGATTGTATTTGTATTGTATACAATTAAATATTTTTAGATCCTTAAATTTGTTATTTTTTTTTTTTTTTTGGAAGAAAATAAATGTAACTTAGAAATAATAATAATAATTATAATTTGAATGCCTTTATATGTATGTAAATGTATATAAAAAGAAATAAATAAAAGAAAATAATTCAAGATGTTGTTTGTATATGTAACGTTTAATATTCAGCATAATATATTTAAAGTAATATTCATGTAAAGGAATCTATTCACGACTTAAAAAAATGATATTGACAAAATGGAGTTTTATTCGAATCATAAAATTGGAAGTACGCATATATTATATGAATCTAACTCTGAAAGTTAATTTTTATACCCTTATGAATGATGTTTAAGGGTACAATAAATTAGCCATTACGTTTGTGACACCTTAAAGGAGTCGAGTTAGATATATCCTCAAAGGTATGGATCGGTTCAGAATCGAATTCTGAGTTGATTAAGCCATTTACGTTTATCGCTTCGTCAGTCCGGACGATAACTCAAAAAATAAAAGAGCTAGGAGGCTAAATTTTTTTTACGACACTTTTGCAAAATTGTTAGTTTTGCTATTTAAATACAGCATTTTCGGCCGCCGGATTCAAGTAGCTGCCATACAATTTCTTTCTTTACATGGAAATATCTCAGTATCTATTGAAGCTAAGTTATCTGAAATTTTGCAAAATGGTGTCGATTTACAGACCAACCATTTTTGTAAAATTTGGTTGATCTAGATCAGCTGGTTCTGACTTCTTTCACCATTTGGAACTTAATGAAGCTAGGCGTCTGAAATCTTACAAATGATGATTAACAAGTTTTATTGCAATAATTACTGTAAAATTTGATTGTGCTTGTGCAATAGGTCCGACTACCTCTCATATAACTCCAAAATTTACATAAATATATCTCTGTACTTAAAGTCGGTACTAAAACTTCTGAACTTTTGTAAAAGATGTTCAAGTTTTATGAAAATAGCATATATTACATTCATATGGGTATCCCTCAGTTGACGCAGTCTACTCTACTGTACTCTTTTTCATTTTGTTCTTAAAATTAAAAGTCTCATACTAAAAACATACTGGAGTTATGTAGGAAGTATAATTTTCCAAAAATTTTCTTTTCACATAACGGTAAATTTTAAATACTAAATTGCTTGATATTGATTTATAAAGTTAAAAAAATTTCCTATTCTTTGATGTTGGCGACGTTCAAAAAATTTTAAACAGTATATAAACTTTTGCCAACTTTAAGAGATTGCAGCTCCGTAATGCTTCATAATGTTAATATTTTTAAAAGGTGGCCTGTTCTATGTTCTATCTTAAACGTTTAAAATTATATGTTTTAAAAAGAGACGGACGGATGGTCAAATGGATTAATAGAGTTAAATTTATTAAAAATTATTGAGAAAAATAAAAATTTCTCCTCAATAAAAATGCTTAATTTAAAATTTAATTAAATTATAACACTCTTTTTAGACCTAATAACTAGCAGATGTTTTCTATAGAAGTATATTAGTAAAAATATATTAGGATAAATCATAAGTTTAAATAGGAGATGTCTAGGCAATTTCAATATTATCATGCCTACTGATGAGTCTAGTGATGTTGAAAAAACAAGACACTCCTAACATATTATTTAATTTGTTATTCAATTTTTTTTTGAAAAATGTGTTAAAAAGGGGTGCCGTTTTCTGATATTTTATACATAACATATATTACATCAGGTTTTTTTTTCAGCTTGTATAATAAATATATTCTGATATTTACAACTAACTTTAATTTTAAACAAAGTTTATTAGTTTTACATTGCTATAAAGGTATTGCAATGAATTTACATTTTTTCTATACATAAATTTAAAATTTTTGAAACACCATTTCCCATATTTAAAAAAACAAGGTAGAATGTAAACCAACGGTTTTTAAAAGCGCACATTTCCAAAATATAATACAAACTATTTAGAAATTATGACTTGAACCAAAATTTGGAAATTTCGCATAAGAAAAAATGTGAAAATAAGACTCTTCTGGAATTTTGAGGGGCTGTAAGTCCGAAACCCTATATAACTAAAAAAAACTGTTAACACACGTAAATGTATATTACTTGTCTTGCCCAACGAAAATTTGTACAGATGCCTAAGTTACAAATTGGGGGTGGTACAAAAAAATGTTCTGAGGAAACTTATACTAATTCTAAAAGTTCTTTCTTGTCTCACAATTTCAAGTTCCTATTTAAAAGCGTGCCGGGGTTATGAAGATAGAAAAATCATGCAAAATTTGGTTTTTACATAACGATAAATTTAAATACTAAATTTAAAAAACTTGTACAATTTTCATATTCATTTATAAAGGTCACAAATAGTTCCTGTCTAACGATGTTTTCAGATTGAAAAAATGTTAAGCAGAACATGAGATATAAACATTTAAAAATAGGGTTTTTTCAAAGTTTGAGGGGTTGTAGCTCCGTAATGGCTGGGGCTGCATAAAAAAGTTGTTCCACAAAATTAATTTTTTTATGAGACCTACCCATGGTTACACTTTTTTTTCTTTATCTTTAACGGTGTAGAAGTTTTGTAAACAGAAGGACAGACGGATGGACAGAGTGAAACTATTAGGCACATTTTTCCAAAATTTTTTTGGAAATGTGCTAAAAACATTTATCAATTTTTATATTCTAAATAAAATAATTACCAATTATTATTTATTTTGTTTTGTTAATAAAATAATAAACAGATTTTATATGATATTTAAAAATATAAATGAGCCAATTTAAAATGGTACTCATTAGTAAAATTAAATACAACAAAAAAAGAAAAAACAATAGGGAAAATAGTTATTTTGAAGTGTGCAAGAGTGTCTTTAATGGCTTTTAAATACTGAATAATTTAGGTCAAGATTTTTTTTTTTTTTTAATTATAATCAGTTAATATTTACTATATTTGCATAGTTTTTGGAACAGTAATTTTTATTAAATAATTTTTTTTTAATCAATAAATAATAATTTTATATTAGTTTTTTTCAATCAAAGGATATTCAACTTAGGGATTTTCACAAAGGCATGTCAGATGATATGCATATAATGTATGAGATGGAAAAACGTACCGTTATATTTACTTAAACAATAATTTAATAATGTGTAATGGATTTAAATGGTTTAAAGACTTTAAAAATATAATATACCTTTTTTACTTGAACTGAATAGTCTTTTACTTTAAGTGAAAACATTTTTACTTTAAGTGAAGACTTTTAAATAAAAATTAAAATAAAAAATTACATATAATAATAATTGTTTAAATACAAATACGGTGACGACTGCGAAAAATTTTACTTCCGGTAACTGTCCGTCCGTCTGGATGTTTACAAAACTTCTACACCGTTTGAAATAAAGCAATAAAATGTTAACTACTACGGATAGCCATTCTCAAAAAACTAATTTTGTGGAATAACTTTTTTCGGTAGCTCCACACGTTACGGAGCTACAGCCTTACAAAGTTCGAAAAAGCTTTATCTTTAAATTCTTATAACACAGGTTCTATAAGGCATATTTTCATATTTTTTTATTTTTTAAACTTCGCTAAATCTCTGTCAGAAAGTATAAAAAATGAGGTAACCCCTGCTCAAAAAATTAAAAAAAAACAAATTTAAAACAAAACAAGAACGAGATTTTAAGAAACCAGATTTTGGGAAAATGAGATTTTAAAAAATGAAATTAAAAAAAAAAAATGAGATTTTGGGATCTCGTAACTAACGCTGAAAGTTTGGGAGTTTTGATTTATAAAAAGAAATCTGTTAATCAAGCTGTTTAAATGTTTTGCCATGATTTAGTGTTTAAACTGTTTTGATTATTGAAATTTTTTCTAAAAGTTATTCAAACAGAAGCTTACCAAAGATATTGATCGTGATCACTATGTTGAATGTGATCACTATGTTAAATATCCTGAGAGTATCATTTTAAATAATGTTAGTCTTTAAAATTATAATAGTTCTTTGTGTATTCTTTTAAAAGTTCAGACGAAAAAAAATTTTACAAACTTATTGAATAGTCTCAAGTTTAAATTTATTTACTTTTTTTTTTAATAATTTAAAATATTATAATAAAATGTTCATAAAATGTTTATTTTGTTATTAAAAATTTCAAAAAAATAAATAGATGTTATTTTTTTTTTTATTTCCTAAAACATTTAAATTGTAATAATAAAATTATGGAAACCATCGATTGAAATTTAAGTTCATAATAATAAAAATATTATTTAATAAATTATTAAAGTAATTTAATTTTTGATGTAAAATTTTATAAAATTTGTAATAATTTTTAATTATAGTTTTAAATATCTCATATGATCTTTATAGGTACCTTTGGTACTCTTTAAGAGCGCAGAATATTTAATTCTTTTCAGTTGAATATTTAAAATATTTGAAAATTCAAAACGGAAACATTTAATATAATTTAAATATAGTAGATTTCTAGATCTGATTAATTTATAGTGTAGTGATAAAGTCGCCAGTTTTTATATTTTATTCGAAAGTTCTTGCAACCAAAACCGTATCAGGTCACATCCAGTAGTGAAAACCGAATCAGATCACATTCAGTAAAAAAAAAAACAAAAGCAAAAATGTACATGTACTACGTACTTGGTGAATGTTTTTTCATAATGTGGCACATTGTTAAATTTTAATTAGCTCGAAAATAACAAGATCAAATAAAAGTTTATATACATATGTATTTGTGTACCGGTTTAATTTTGAAAATTGTTATTAAGTGCTTAGTATCCTTCAAAACTTTGAAATTTTATGTAAACTTCCTTAATTTTTTTTTCTTTTTTTTTCATTGTTTTTAATTTTTTTTTTCTTTGCTCTTATATTATCTGTGTGATTAAGTCGTTTTGATTCCCATTAGTATTAAAATAATAATCTTATTTATATAAACTAAATTTTCATAAAATATAATATTATATTATGGCACATAAATAACATCAAAGAATTTGATAAAATAGACACAAGCTATTAAAGTATAAAACGAGGAAGAGCTTATTATTGACTGTGTCAACTCTTGAGTATCTGCACCTACATTATATATGCTGATTGCATAAAATTTAACTATCCTTTAGAATCTAACTTAATTAAGTTCTTACTTAGTATGAACTAAGGTAATCATAAGAGATGATAAGAGATACATATATAACGAGTAGAGATGTATATATGTAAATTTTAGAGTTGTGTAATAGCTAATCGATCTCGTTGCACCGAACTAGACTAAATTTCATAGAGGTTCTTTCCATAAAATTTAATCAGCTTTTAGAAAATTTCAGACCATAGCTTTGACCATAGCAAATTATAGCCATAGTGTAGCTTTTATGAAGTATTAAGATATGGCCATTTAAATTTCGGAGCTAACGAAATCTCTTGCATTAGACTAACAAAATTCTGCAGAGTTGTTGGCATAAAATTTAACTTGATTAATTATATACTTAGTTATGTTCATATAAAAAGTTGTATGGCAGTTACTCGAACGAATAGAGAAACTGGCATCAATATAAAATTGAAATATAGCTTCATTATTATTTTATAAAAATGAAATATAACTTTATTATTTTTTGAGTTATCGTGTGGGCGGATAAACGAACATACATATTTAAATCGGCTTAAAATTCGATCCTAAGCAAGAATATCTGAACCGTATAGTAAACCATACGGGTAAAAAAGAAGTTAAAACTGAACCTTTTAAAGTAGAATTAAAGGGAAATTGTTGCACCATCTTTGTTGGACGAAAACAATTAGTTTTAATTTAAAGATATAGTTTATAATAACATGTAAATCAAAAACTTTAAAATACTTGATATTAATGATATTTTTTAAAATACAAGATCTTAAACTACAGTTACACTAAGTAACATGATGTGAATTATATTGTCAATCTTGATTTAAACATCTGTCACTTTATATCAATTTTTGGTCAAATTCAATATTAACTTAGTTTATTATGTCAGTTGTTTATTGGATAATCTGTCATTTAATGTAACATCAGCATTACTCTACTTCTTTTATCATTATAAATGTATATTTTAACCTCGTTTTTTCTTTTTAAATAATGTATTTATTCTCTATAGGCTAACTTTGAAATTTTAAAATTTATGAAACTTAAGAACAATATTTTAATTTTCAAATGAATCAAAAGCACTTAATTATTTTAATAAGTAAAAATACTTCAAACAAAAAAAAAAAAAAATTAAAAAATAATTGAAAATATTATAAAAGTAAATTAAATGAATAAATAAATAAAATTTTATATAAAGCGATTTTATAAAGTGTATATAGACGTTTAAACATGTACATGAATTAAATAAAATGAAAAAAATTTTGTTTTTCATTATATTATATATACAGGGTGTCCGAGACTCAAGTACGCGCACTGCACTCAGTGATTGGGGGCATTAAAACAAACAAAAAATTGTACTGGAGGGGGGGTCTATTGTGGAACCTTTTCGAGATATGAGGGATTAAAGATTTTTTAGAGACTTTTCATAAAAAAATCTATAACGTTTGAACGGCTTACTGCAGAGAGATAAAAACCAAATACATTTTGTAGAGTAAATTGTCAGCTGTAATTGTTGTATACTGATGATCCACATATACCCAATAGTTACAAAGTTATGAAGGTTCAAAATAATTTAAAATGAAAAAATTATGTTTCAAACTCAATTTTCTTTTGAAAGACCCGGTATTTGGGGTACTTTTTATAGCATATTTCGAGACAGCTTTTCAAGCCCTATGATTAGTACCCAATAACTTTTTCTCTATCTCTAACCATTTTTGAGATATGAGGAATAGAAAAGTGTGTTATTTTCAATCAACTATAATTTAATTGTATTTTTAATAGATAAAATTGGTTATAAAATTAAATTACAACACTAGATTATCAATAATTAAAAATTTTATCGAATGTGCAGGTGTTTTTTTTAATAACACACTTTTCTATTCTTCATATCTCAAAAATGCTTAGAGATAGAGAAAAAGTTATTGGGTACTAATTATAGGGCTTGAAAAGCTGTCTGGAAATATGCTATAAAAAGTACCCCAAATACCGGGTTTTTCAAAAGAAAATTGATTTTGAAACATAATTTTTTCATTTTAAATCATTTTGAACCTTCATAACTTTGTAACTATTGGGTATATGTAGATCATCAGTATACAACAATTACAGCTGACAATTTACTCTACAAAATGTATTTTTTTTTATCTCTCTGCAGTAAGCCGTTCAAAAGTTATAGATTTTTTTATGGAAAGTCTCTAAAAAATCTTTAATCCCTCATATCTCGAAAAGGGTCCACAATAGACCCCCCCTCCAGTACAATTTTTTGTTTGTTTTAATGCCCCCAATCACTGAGTGCAGTGCGCGTACTTCAGTCTCGGACACCCTGTATATATATTTTTTTTTACATTAAATTCAAATTAAAAATAAATATTTTCAATTATTTTCATTACAATAATAATTATTAAAAACAAACCAAAAAAAAAAAAAAAACATGGACAACAATATAAAAATTAAAAAATATAAATTTTGAATTGCTGTTATTATGACATCAATAGCATGGTGTGATGCAGTATTAGTTGTCAGTAATCACGTATGTTAAATACTTTTTTTCAAATAAGAAATATTTACTATTTTACAAAATAAATTTTATATATTTTTTCTAAAAATAAGAATTTTAAATAATTCAAATTCCTTAAAATATATAATTGAATTAAAATTATGTTTAAAATGTTACGATTGCAGGACAATCAGCCTTAAGTATAATCATTATATTTCAATAAGAGCATTCAAACTCTTAAGTTAAATGCCTCCACTGAAAGTTTTTTTATACGAAACAAGAAGTGCGACAGATGCCCACCCCTACTCTGTAAAACTCTCAAAGTGGCGTAACACGGATTATGGTAATTCGCGTGTCATGTGCACGTCACGTTTGTGGAATCACATGCCATCACATGTGTTCCCCAAAATTAGTACTCATATTTGTACGATTTAATTAAGTTTAAGAAGAACATTAACATCTTTCTTCTAAATTTTCCTCAAAATTTTCACACCCATTCACACCCAATTTATCCAAAAAATTTAAAAAGCAACATAAACATAAAAAGCTACAAACCGTTTAAATGCAAATATATTAGACTATTAGAGAATTAACTGTAAGCTAAATTTCTATTTAATTAAAATGAGTTTGAGTGAATTTTGAGTTATAATAATGAGTGGAAAAATATATTATAAATTACTATTAAAACTAAAATCACTAATTGAATGAGTAAAGAAAAAATAAAATAATAACCAGACTTATAAAAAATTTGTAGCATTTTATAGTAGATGAATTGAGGGAAAAAAAGAGATTAAAAAGAAAAATATATTCTAAGTAAATAAAATAATTGCTTTTCAGTATTGTACAAAGGGTTGAGTACGAAATTTCAAAAAAAAAATTCCATTTGCAAAATACCATTTACATAATTCAAAAAAAAAAAAAATTTCAAAATTCAAAATTTAATGGCAAACATTTTAAATAGTGCTAAAAGCATTCTCTAAACAAATTGTTGGGACTCTATGATTTTGTAGCCAACTGTTAAATCGCTTCTAACATTTTATTAAATACACATTTCAACAATAAGGCATTTAAAATAGTGGGGGCTACCACCTCCAAACCGCCCTAAAGAAATTATTGGACCCTGATTTTGTAATCAACCATAAAACCCCACCTATTTCTTTTTATTTACATACATATTTCAACAACAGTATAAAATATACTACACGCCTTTTATTTATTCTGTAAGAAAGCTTTCCTGAAAAACACAAACACAAACACACGTCAATCACAAAGAATAATATATTTCATTTTGTGGGCCTTTTTTTGAATATTTTGGAAGTTTTTTCTTTGGAATTTTTTTTTTGTGGAATTATTTTTTTTCATTGTTTGGAATTTTGTAACTTTGAAATTTTTTTTTGGAATTATGGTACCATCTCTTGTACAAGATCTACACCCGAGATATATACGTCTTAGTCAAACTAATGATTTTGGAAACTGAAGCTTGATTGTTATTATTTTAGAGATATAAGTATTACTATGACTTTTTTTATGTAGATCTAAATTATTATGCTCTATTGTGTGCTATTAGTGTATACTCTATGCTTCTTAAAAAAATGGAAAGGAGAAATAAAAACATTTATATAAAAAAATCAAGAAAAAATCAAATAATTATTAATTTATTTTTCTTTCAAATTAATACTACAATGATATGACGATTGCTTTTTGGTAATTCAGTAAAGCTAATATTCAGTATCTTCCCATATGCCTAATATGTCTTTATTCCTATTTTTCCCAATCCCCAAACCAGACAGTATCTTGTACCATAGTTTCTAATCTAATGTTTAGTTTAAAAAAAACGTGGCGTTTGATTGCTTCAAATCTTATGCTACTAAAGACATTTCGCGCGTTGATTTCAGTGATATCTTTAGAGATTTCCACATATCCTTGCAAAAAACAAAAAATATATATAAATTATTTCAATCCTCTTTAGAATTGTAAGTGTAAATATTTTATACTAGATTTTGTATACTTTAGAGTTTAGAGTAATTAGTATTTGCTTAGCAAACGCTTAATTAAAACTCAAAATTCAATAGGTCAAAAATCAGCGCTGCGAACCGGCGAAAAATCGGGTTCGGGTTCTGATTCAGGTTCAAATTTTTGAATCAAAATAATAAATCAATAAAGTTTAAAAAATATGTTATGGGTAAAAGAGATTTTTCAAGCACTATCAAACTGTGCATACAAATTCATTAAAAATTCGATATAAAAACAGTTATTAGACGTTAAAAATTATGTGTTTTTTTAAAACTTAACAAAAGAGCGATTTGTTTAATTTTGAAATAACGGTCCTCAATTACTTTAGTATGTATTAAAAAAACGTAATTTTATTTATTTCTTATTTATTTATGAAAAAAATTTTCATTTAATCTCACAAATATAATATTTTTAAAGTTCCCTTCTTTGAAAGAAGTTCATTGTGGAGATAAAATAAGTTCCAGTCCAGCAAAAGTCCGCTCTACACTAACCTCTGTAGCAGGAACAGCTAATATTATTTGGGCTGCTTCATATAGAAGTGGTGTGCTCACTTTGTGTTCATCCCCAAAATTTAAAATATTTTCAGTTTTAGATAATCTAGGGAAAGCTTCATAAACTAATTTTTGGCGACATTATCGATATTGGACTTATCATCGTTGGACTTTTCGTTTTCCTTATTTTATAACATTTCCTCCGAAATGTAAATTTCTTCACCGGAAGAACTGCAACTAGAACTAATTATATTAACATTTGTAGTTTTTTTTTATTTTGACATAACAATTCTCCATTTCCTGATTTAACTTTTTTCAAAATATTTAATTTTTTTTCAAAATTTGTTGTTTAGCTTGGGGGATATTTTCTTTTTTTAATAAAACTTTAAGTGTAGCGTCTAAGTATACAGCAGTATACAAAAGTTCATGTTCAATAAATAATTTTTCGCGTTTAATGATATTTGAGTATAAATGAGTAGCTATTTTTTTCCCCCAAGATTGTATAAAAATGATATAAAGCAAAAAACGAAAAAAAAAACATGTGAGCTTGAACCACGCTTTTTACTAGGTTTAGGTTCGAGTTCGAGTTTGGGTTCTTTAAAATGCTTGCTTCGGAGCGGATTCTGAGTTCAGCAGTTCGGGTACGGTTTCCTGCCCTGGGTCAAATACTAACTGATATAGTTTTGTCAGTAACCAAGAAAAATTTATGAAGGGAACCTTTAAAAAAAACTCACAAATTTTGTATTTTTTATTTTTTTTTTTAACTTTTAAGATAATTTTTTGTTTTTCGTGTACAAACTGACTGACAGAATTTTTAATTTCTAATAAATATTTACGACAGACGAAAAAAAATTATGATAACAATATGATATTTATTATCAATATATAATATTGGTAAATTTGAACAACTATCATATAATGTCTATTTTATTTAGTATTGAGGTTTTTGTTTTTTTCGAACATCCAATATATAAGTATTATGTATATATTTATTTATTATGTATTCAAATACCAACAGTAAGTTTATTTTAATTTTGTGTAAATTGTAAAATATGTAGTAAACATTTTTTTTTTTTAATTATTTATTTATTTTTTTTTTTCTTCTGATTTCGAATTAGTTGTGGTTCGTTATGCTTATTGGAATTTGCGATGTTTATTGTCATGGGTTATGCAAATAAAAAAAAAAATAAAAACAAAAATCTGAAAAACAAAAAATAATGAAAAACTAAAAAACCAGAAAATAAAAACTTATTATACGCTTTTATTTTATTATTAAATTGCATATTATTACAGAACTTTATTTAGGATTATGTTCCAGCTCTTAAAATATCAAATAAAAGAGGTCATATTCTTTAAAAATTTCATTCTCTTAAATCTAGATTTAGTGATTTTTACTCAACCTAACATAAAATCTCTCTACCCTTCTGTGTTCTTTGATTTGTTTAAATGGGATTTGTAAAGATAGTTTTTTTTTCTTTTTAAAATCAGTTAATGTATTTTTCATTCAAGCGTTCAATTATTGAGTTACGAAAGGTATATATTATGTATATTCATTCCAGCCTCTAGAATTTAGACCAATCTCTCTCTCTCTCTGCTGCCATTATCAAATTGTTGGATGTAAAGCGATCATATATTTAATTTGGTTCGGTTGAAGTCTTGCAACGATATTGCTCAATTGATTTCGATTGCCTGCTAAGTGGATCGACTCTCCAATCGAGCTAATGTTTGTCCAATTTCTAATATTTCTTGCCCATGATAGTTACTTCCTGCCTACTCCTCTTTTTACTCCTCTTCATACTTGTTATTGAGCATCAGATGTCCGAATATACAGTTTTTCTTCTTTTAACAAGTTGAGGCAGTGCTTTCTCTGTGCCCATACATCTTAGAACTTCGGTATTTGAAATGTGGTCTACCCAGGAGATTTTTTGTATTCTTTTCTGTATATCCACATTTCAAAGGCTTCAATTTTGTTCATATGTGAAGTCTTCAGTGTCCAAGATTCCAAGCCATACAGTAAAACGGAGCAAACGTAGCATTTAACAAAACGTAAGCGTAATTTTATACTGATGTTTTGATTGCATAATATAGTTTTATAATTGGTGAAAAACTTTCTGTCGCAATTTCAATACAACATCTGAGTTCTTGATCAAAATCCCATGTTTCATTTAACCAGCATCCTATATATTTGAAGCAACCCACCCACTCAATCAGTTGATCTTCAATTTTTAGTATGGAGGAAGTATACAATACGTTTTCTCGACTTACAATCATGAGTTTTGTTTTTACAATATTTATTTTCAGCCCAAAATGTTTACTGTTGTTTGCTGGTTAATCCGGCTTAATATGAACTGCATATCTTCAAACCAATAGGTATAAAAAAACATTTTTTTTTAAATTTTTTGATAACTTATAAAATTTTATAATTTACAAAAAAAAAAAAAAAACATTTTTCTAAAAAATATTTATATAGGTATGTATTTTTTTAAATATCAATTTACCAATAATTTTATCCATTTAGGTGTCAAGAACGATTACTATTAATTAAAATTATTTATTTTATTTTAAAATATATCTATGTATTCATTTATTTAATTTTTCTTTATTTAATATATTATTTATATATTTTTTTTACACATTTTACACAATTTTTATTTTATTGTTATTATGTTATGGCCTTGTAAGATATATAGGAAATCGTAAATGAATTCAAATTAATATTTATTTATAAAAAAAATACCATGTATGCAATTTGACATTAAAACAATATACAAAGGACAAAAAAAAAAAAAATAAATAAGCATGAAATAAAAAGAAAAATAGAAAAAAAAAAAAACAAACTAGGACCAGAACCAAAATCAATAAATTTTTTTTTTTTTTTAAATTTATTTTTTTTTTTTTATGGTAGAGAAAAAAATGAAACTACCAAATAACAAATTACATATTTTCAATTGAAATTTATTTTGTATAGATTTAAAAAAAAAAAAAAAAACAAAAAAATTATTTAAAATTAAAATTGATTGAAAATCAATGGTTAATAAAACTAATGGTTTTTGTTATTTATTTTGAAATTTATTATTAAGAATGAAAAAAAAAAAAACCAAATAATTGTTAGAAAGTTTTATATTTTTAATTAAAATACATAATGTATATATTTTTATTATTTATAAATTTTTTGTTGGGAAGAAAATTAATACTCCTTTTCTTTTTTTTTTTTTTTTTTTTTTGTATAATTAAAATTAATGAAATTTTAAAGATTTTTAATATTTATATTCTATTTTTATATGTTTTATGATAATTGAGATACCATGTTAACAAATGAAAAAATTTTTTCAAGTGTGAACCTTCATTTTATTTTAAATAATTAGTTCATCACATTGAAGATCTTTCATATACATTTGTACAATTGAAAGATCTTCAATGTGATGAACTAATTATTTAAAATAAAATGAAGGTTCACACTTGAAAAAATTTTACAATCAATTGATTGTAAATGTTTCATTATCCAATCTTTCAATTGTAAGAAATGTTCTAGAAGATCTGGCGACTTATCTCAAATAAAATATAATATAGGGAAGAGCTAAACACTATAGATACATAAAAGATCAAATTGAGTTGAGGTAATGGGATTTCGAAAATAAAGGAGAAGAAATTTTTGTTGATTCCGTACTAAAAAGAAAAGAAAAATTGAATATGCAGTTTTTCTTCTTTTAACAAGTTGAGGCAGTGCTTTCTCTGTGCCCATACATCTTAGAACTTCGGTGTTTGAAATGTGGTCTACCCAGGAGATTTTTTGTATTCTTCTGTATATCTGTATAAAGATCAAATTGAGTTGAGGTGATAGGATTTCGAAAATCAAGGAGAAGAAATTTTTGTTGATTCCGTACTAAAAAGAAAAGAAAAATTGAATATGCAGTTTTTCTTCTTTTAACAAGTTGAGGCAGTGCTTTCTCTGTGCCCATACATCTTAGAACTTCGGTGTTTGAAATGTGGTCTACCCAGGAGATTTTTTGTATTCTTCTGTATATCTGTATAAAGATCAAATTGAGTTGAGGTAATGGGATTTCGAAAATAAAGGAGAAGAAATTTTTGTTGATTCCGTACTAAAAAGAAAAGAAAAATTGATTTCGTACTTAAAAAAAAAAATAAATGTAAAAGAATTTAAAATAAATAATGATAAAAAATATATATCTTGTTATATAGCATCAATTGAATATCAAAAAATCTGTAGACTGATATAAAAATTAAAGAAAAAAAAACATTATTTAAAGGAAAAACCGTTGATTTTATACTTAAAATTATGATTTTTTGTGAAAACATCATACTTATATAAAGAAAATTCTATAATATATTTATAAAATTGTATCTATAAAATATAATTTTTAAGTAAAACAATATAACAAATATAAACTTTACAAGTTTAAAAATACGTCAAAAATGTTAATTATTTTATAAAATTGATTTTCGAACCATTAACAGTCATTCTTACTGATTCCTTTTACAACTTTACAATCCTGTTACAAATACAACTAAATGCAATACATTCATATATTATTTTTTAAAGTAAAATCAGAATAAAAAAAACAAGACAGTATGTAAACCAATGGTTTTTAAAGGTGCACGTTTCGAAAAGAATTGGCGCACAAAATGTTTAGAATTGTGACTTGCACCAAAATTTCCAAATTTTTTTTTTTTTTGAATTTCATTTAACAAGAAAAAATTTGACTTTATTTTTCAGACACTTTCATCAATTTTAAGGGAATTCTAAGTAATTAAGAAAAATTATTAAGACGTGTAAAATTTTAATGTTGAAGCTTAATTATTTTGCCATTTATTTTGGAAATTTTTTTATAGATGCCTAAGTTACAGCAAATTTTCAATTTTTAAGTTCTAATAGCTTTTAAACAGAGGGTGGTCCAAAACTAATTTTTGAGGAAACTTATACTAATTCTAAAAGTTCTTTCTTCCCTCAAAATTTCATGTTCCTATCTAAAAGCGTGCCGGAGTTATAAAAAAAGAAAATTCATGCAATATTTGGTTTCCACATAACGGTAAATTTAAATTGTAAATTACAAAATATTTTGATATTATTTTATAGAGGCGAGAAAATGTCCAGTTTTCAGTGTTTTTCGATTGCAAAACTACTACGTAGAGCCTGAGATATATAAATTGTATATTTTTGATATTGATTTGCAAAGGTAAAACAAATTCCTGTCGAATAGTGTTTTTAAATTGAGAAAATGTTAAGGAAAATTTGAGATACACCTACATTTAAAAATAGGACTTTTTTAAAGTTTGATGGGCTGTAGCTCCGTAATGAAAGGAGCTACATGAAAAAGTTGTTTTATAACTTTAATTTTTTTATGAAACCTACCCATGGTTAAAATGTTCTTTCTCTATTATTAACGATGTAGAAGTTTTGTAAACAGACGGTGGGACTTACGGATAGAGTGAAACTAATAGTCACATTTTATCAAACATTTTTTAGAAATGTGTTAAAAATTAAGGAAAATATGTAGAAAAATTTTAAATAGAGTATAATAAAATTTACTAAGCATTATTATTTTCAATGATATGTCATTGTGATTAAATAGCAATAGATGCACTGTAATTTGAAAAAAAAAAAAATTTTAAATAGTGCCTGAAAAAGGTGAATTGCATAGGTGTGTTAAAATTTTTAATGTTATGTAAACAAAAATGTATGCTGATGAAAATTAAATTAAAATCAATTTACAAACAAGAATTATTGCACTCTTTATTGTATTAATATGTTAGCTTAGGTTGGTTAAAGTGGCTACCGAAACGGCTCACTTAGACCGTATTTGTTCCATTGTGATACCACATAGAAACTTTTCTAAAAACCAAACTTATGTAAAACCAATTTGAGCTTTTTATTAAGCGACATATACTCTTCACATTTTTAGCTGCTAGATCGCTAAGGTTGTTGAAGAGATATTGTCCCAAATGGGTGTTCGTTTTAGCCGAAAAGGCCAGGCATGTTCAAATGAGATGAAGAGTCGCGTCTTCTTTTTCTAGTATCTTTTTATATAGTATCTTTTTGTAGAAACTGCAATTATTTGCGGATAATCCAAGTCTTTTGGCATTTTTCCTTATATTAGACAGTGATCGATGATTATACCCAATATCTGCCTTTTTAACAGAAAGCAGATCAAATTAGATCGTCTTAAATCGGTTTTCGGCCATATCAGTCTTGTGATATTGTACGAGGTCACGTTTGAACATTTGTTATTTACAATATCCGTTATTTCCTTTCGAAGTAACGTTTTGCATGTAGATTAAGGTACCCCTAGTCTTACCTTGTCCGGCAAGACTTATAAGGTTGTATTGGTATGTATTGTATTAATTACCTAAATAAAGTTTTCCAACTAAATTGACTAAAATTTAAATTTAATTTGTTTTTTTTTTCCTTTAAATTGAAGCCATTTACTATAGAAGATTTACAGCCACAGGAGATTTACTTAAATTTGTCAAAAAAAAAAAATATTTAAATTAATTAATTCAAAGAAAAATTTCTAAAATCCTTAACTATAATTTTCCAATAAATTCAATTTTAATTTTTGTATATTATTCGATTTACAATAAATTTGAGAGGAAATATTTAAGGAAAATTAAATAAAACTGACATAAAATGAAAATTTTATTTAAAAATGATGAAAATTGAATATGGAAATTACAGAATTTTTTTTTTTTTTTAAATAATAATATTATATGTATATATCCTATAGATATTTTGGAAATGGAAATTTTATTACCTAAATAAAGAGAACAAATTTACTATAAAATTTGTAGATCATTTAGGCTATACTTTATCATTTTAGAATTTTTGAAAAGTGTTCCTAAAACTTTTGATAATTGAATTTGAATTGTGAAATTTTTAGTTTGAAAAAATTTTCATCTGTCTAATACAATTGTAAATAAAATTGATTCGTAAATAAAATCAACTTAAAAATTGTAGGTACATATTGTATATATTTTGTATGTCTCCATTAATTTTTTTTTTTTTGTGTTTTTTTATTGTATTATTGTTATTTTTCATTTATTTTTTGGACATTTTAGACATGTATATGTCTTCAAAATGAATAGAAATAGAAAAAAAAAAAGAAAATTTGAAATAGAAATTAATGTAGATTTTGTGTACTATGTACTTAAAATACTGAGAAATATTGTATTCACTATTATGTTTTTTGTTTTGTTAAATATGTTTTATTGTTATTTTTGTTTTTGTTTTATGTCTTTTGACTTTTTGCATTAGTAAATCTTTTCTCATTTTATTGTGTTAGACAGAAATTTTTTTTTCTTGTGTACCTGTGCATTCAAAGCCACATTGATGTTAGAAGAATAGAGAATTGAACCAAAAAAAAAAAAAAACTAAAATTATGATGATTTTAAATGTCGGTTTTGTTTAATATTTTATAATGTTGTCCAAAAAAAAAATTAAAATTATATGATATTATAGGTGATTGGTATGAAAATATATTTCTTTTGAAATTGTTTTTCTTCTATTTTTAATTAAAGGAAAAAAAGACACATTTAATAATAATAATAAGTAAAGGATTTGTGCATTTAAATTTATTTATTTATTTTGTTATATTAATAATGAAAATCACATATGATAATGCAATATTATTAAACCATCGGCTACTAAGGTTATTATAGGTTGTAATATTATTTATTTTGCTATTATATTATATTATATTTTTGTATCCTTTTTAACCAAGTATTTAAGCTAGTTACCTTTTATCTGAGTGTCAATAATTTGTATTAAAAAAAAAAAAACCAGATTGCATATATTTAGGGGTTGTTAATAAAAATTATCATGAATAAAGAAAATCATTTAATAAATTATTATATGAAAATAATGAAGGTATATAAGTTAATTTCAATGTTTTGAATATATTTTTATATAATTTATCGGGGGCATAAAACTTGTCAAAATTCAGATGACCAACATATGTTTCTCCTAAAGTTCACTTATCAAAAACTCACAATGCAAAAAATCAAGTATCAAATTTTCTTTTCTTCATTTTACAAAAAAATTAAAAAAAATATCTCTTTAGCAAAGACTTTGTATATAGTAAAATTAAGATGTTAATACTATTGATAATTTGTCCCTATTTTACTGAATATTTTAATATGTATATGTATATGAAAGGTTTCGAATTAGGAGGGTTTTCATATTTGGTTAAAAAATCAAGATTTTAATAAATTGTTTAGTAGGGATTTCGCGCAACATCCTCTACTATTTTAAATGCTTTGTTATTGAAAAACATATATACAAAATAATTAAGAAAGATTTCAAAACTTGGGTTGCAATAATTTGTTTAGCGGAGGTTATAAAAATTATTAGAAGATTTGTTGGTTGGTTAGTTTCAAAATCATGGTTTCCTCTTTTTCCAAAATATGTATAAATATGTATATGCGAGTATGCGAGATTGAATTAGGAGAGATTTTAGAGTTGATTTTTTTGAGATTTTAGAAACGAACTTTTTGCCAAGTGATTTTTTGCAGTGTGATGTTTGCAATATGAGTTTACATATTTGTTGACCTATTCAATAAGAAAAATTTAAGCAAAATAAAAGACATATCTACAATATATTTCAAAAAAACTTTGCCTTTCAAAAACAAATTTCAAAAAACAAAAAAAAAATTTTTTTTTCGTTTTAAAGGAAAATGCTTCAGTGATTGAATAAAATTTGATTGACATGATTTTCTTTGTTCAATTTTACGCTATAGAAATTTTTCTTCTAAAAAGTGATTGCAAAACAGTATTTATAAGGAAGTAATTCAAATTTTGATTGTTTTTTGATTAAAAGTGAATTATCACTTCAAAATGTAAAATAAATTTATTGTAAATGAAAATAATCAATTTTTTTTTATTTTTGAATTTTTAAATATTTGTATTGAATCAGATAAAAATGCTAATATAGAAATTCTAAATGCAGTTTTTTAGATTATCTATGTGTAATGGAAAAAAAAAAATTAAGTTTTTCTTTTTACTTTATTATTAAATAGTAATTACATATTATTTAATCAAATAATTTATTAAATATAATTTATTAAAAATTTTTTTTTTTTTTTATGCTTAAATTAATTTTACAATTAATATTGTGTAAAAAAAAAAAAAAATTGTTGTTAAGTAATTTAAAATTCTTTTAATGTAAAATTTTTTTTATTATTTTTTGTTTTTATTTATATTTTTCCATATTGCATAATTCAACGTCATCAACAATGCAACTGCACCCTTGTAAATTATGCTCTAATTAAAACGACATGCTCATTTAACAATTTAACTAGGTCGTGTTCTTGATTCTGTAAAATTAAACAATTAAAACAAGAAAAACAACAACTAAAAAAATTAAATGTATTTTATATTAACAAGAATGAAATGGGAACATTAAATATTCCCTAAAAACAAAACTGAAAATTATAAAAAAAAATTTTTTTTTTTTGTTGTTTTTGCTTTAACCAAAGAAATGATTAAAATTTGTTTGTTTTTTTTTTTGTATGTAGGTTTGGGGGAAAAAATTTAACTCTTAATTAGAGATTTTAGGTTTTTTTTTTTTTTTTTGGGAAAATTTTTATTAATTATATTGCGTAAAATATAAGGATTGAAAGTAGCCTTCGAATTTTGTGACAGAATGAAATTTATGTATTTATTTTACAGTTAAGTATAGTTTGTAATTTTAAGAAATTTTAGTTTTTTTAAAGAAATGTACTGACAGTAGCATAAAATATCAAATTTTTTTTTTGTTTTTTTTTTAATGTCTGTCACACACCTTTTTAGCACATTTCCAAAACAAATTTGAAAAAATGTGCTTATTAGTTTCACTCTGTCCGTCCGTCCGTTCGTCTGTTTACAAAACTTCTACACCGTTAAAGAGAGAGAAAAACAATTTTAACTATTGGTAAGTCTCATAAAAAAAATAATTTTGTGGAACAACTTTTTCATGTAGCCCCATCCATTACGAAGCTACAGCCCCTCAAACTTTGGAATAGCCCTATTTTTAAATGCATATATCTTACGTTTTGCTTAATATTTTTTCAATCTGAAAACGTCATGCGACAGGTATTTATTTTACCTTTATAAATCAATATCAAAATTATATATATTTTTTAAATTTAGTTTTTAAATTTACTGTTATGTGAAAACCAAATTTTGCATGATTTTTCTACTTTCATAACTCCGGCACGCTTTTAGATAGAGGATTGAAATTTTGAGACAAGAAGGAACTTTTAGAATTAGTATAAGTTTGCTCAGAAAATGTTTTTGGGTCAACCCCTGTTTATGAGCTGTTAGGGTTCAAAAATTGAAAATTTGTTATTTTTAAACACCTGTAACTTAGGAACCTGTACACATTTTACTTCAATATGATATAAAAATTAAAGCTACAGTAATATATTTTAACGTGTGGTTTAAAGGTTTATTTTTGTTATATAGGGTTCCAGAGTTACAGCTCTTCAAAATTGCGAAAAAAGCCCCATTTTCAGATGTATATATCTCAGGCTCTGCGTAATAGTGTTACAATCTAAAACGAAAATTTTATTATCTACATAAAGCAATATTAAAATTTTGCAATATTTATTTGAAAGCCACATTTTGCATGAAATTTCTTTTTTCATCACTCTGGCACACCTTCAAATTTTGAGACATGAAAGAACTTTTAGAATTAGTATAAGTTTCCTTAGAAATTTTTTTTGCACCACCCCCTATTTAAGAGGTATTAGGGCTGAAAAATTGAAAATTTGCTATTTTTAGGCAACTTAAACACCTGTACAAATTTTTCTTCAGCAAGACATAAAAATTAAAGCTCCAGTAATATATTTTTACGTGGGGTAACGGTTTTTCTTAGTTATAAAGGGTTCTGGACTTAAGGCCCCTCAAAATTGCAGAAAAGTCCTATTTTCACATATTTCTTATTACAAAAAAATTTCTTAAATTTTATTTTTAAATTTTCAAATGTTTGTGCAAGTCACAATTCTAAACAGTTTGTATTGTGTTTTTGGAAATGTGCGCTTTTAAAAACTTTTGGTTTACATTTTACCTTGTTTATTTTATTTAATCTGCCTGCCTTTCCTGTTCAGGTGTAGCTGTACATGTCGTCAGGTGGAATAACTCTTACGACGTGTGTGGGATTCGAATCAACACTCCTTCGGTGTTTGCAGCGTATTTTATACGCTCTTACCCACTAGGCCATACCGAGGCCCCATATATCAAATTTTATAAAACAAAATGTAAAAAAGAGGTATTTTGAAACCGTAACTTTTATCAGGATATTTCCAAATTTTTTAAGTATCAAAAAAAGGATCATATGAATTGCTCTTGAGAACAATGAAAATTATATATTCAGCTCCGAAGAAAACCTATGATTGATGATTTTATTTATTCGATACTAATGATTGCCCTACTTTGGGCTATGCAAGAGTGAATTAATTTTAATTAGTATTAATTGGTACTAAAAAATACTGAAAAGTTATATAATTTCTTTTATTATAAAGATAAAAAATAAGTTCAAGCTCAATATTACTTTTTTTTTATGGTTATTTTTTCGCTTCTTTTCAAATTATAAAAGTAAATATTAAATTTGAAACACGTGCAGCAGAATAACAATAAAAAGACAAAAAATAACAAAACTTTTGTTTGTGTTGGTTTAATGTTAAAGAAAATTGATGACAACACCACGAGCTTTAAACTTCTTCTTTCTTATTTTATATGCCAAAATAAACGATTTGGTTTTGAGAGGATCACGTTTTTGTTACTTCCCATGTAAAAAGAAAAAAAAAACTTTTATTTTGTGAATTTTATTGATTGTTTTTTTTTATATAATATACTTCTTTTTTTTTTGAGTTTTTGGTAATTACGTTTCAACAATTACGTTTACTACAGTAATTTGACCAAATACATATAAAGGAAAGTTTTCCTTTTGTTTCAAAAAAAAAAAAATGTTTGTGTAATTTTTAATGTGTTAAAAACTTTAGTTTCATTTTAATTAAATATAGACTAATAGCCATTTAAAATGTAATTAAAAAATTGTTGAACTGATTTTATAATTGTAATAAATTTTTCAAATATTTTTACTTTTATTATTATAAATAATTATTGTTATGAAATAATAAATAATAATTATAAATAATTATTTGATTTATTTATTTAGCCTAGAAGTATGCAATCAGTTTTTGTAATTTATACAGAGTGGATATTTTTCGGGAAATAATATATGTAGGGGCCGCTGTGGCCTAATTGTTAAAGATCAGGCTTATTAACAAACGAATGTGGATTCCAATCCTGTACAGCTAGCAAATGTTTTTAATTGTAAGGAAAATTTCAGATTAGAATTACTGCAATAATATTCAATCTATAATGAAAAGTTTAAAATCAAATAAGTTCGAAATTTATGTACATTTATGTTTATGAAAAAAAACGCAAATGAAATAAGGTACGAAATGTTGATCTTATATCATCTTTCTCCAGAAAGTACAATTTTTTACTACAATTTATTGTTAATTTTAAACATTTACTACAATTTATTACAATTTTAAACCTTCCGAAAAAAATAATATTAATCCTTTTATCCAAAAAGTTTTTCGGTAAAATATTTTGATTGATTTTTGTTTTGAACTAATGCTTTAAGTTACCCAAAAATTTTTACAAAAACTTAGTTTAATTCCGAAATGATTGTAAATTAACATCAAAATGTACACAAATAAAAATGAGCATAAATAAATAAATTAAAAAGGAGAACCATTCTATAAAAAAATTTGTTAAGATTTCAAAAAATAATTGATTTGTATAATGTGTCTGTTCTATTTCGTATAGATCCTAAAATATAAATAAATAATTTATAAATTTCAGTATTTTCTGATCTAGTTTTATGAAAAACAATTTAAAATATCCTTTTTGTCTAGATTTATGCTCAATTACTCTGTATATTCTCTTCTATGTAAGAGATGATCAGATCTAAAGATGATGAAAATTGATAGAAATCAAAATAAAGGAAAATAGCTTAATATTTTCGACATACTTTAATTCTTTCTATTTCTTTCAAAACATTTTTTTTTGTGATTTTTCACCATTGAAATATTTTGTATAAATATTTCATAGGGTTATTTTAAAATTGGAACAACACTAAAATATAAAATGCATGAAAATAAAAATTTTTATTTTTAATTATAATAAAATTATGAATTAAAATCTCATTTTTAAATGTAATTAATGTAATTTATCTAAGTTGTGCTCCTTAAAAACAATATTTCCTAAAAGCTTTAAGTATTTTAATGGATTGATATATTTGTATAAAATTGATATTAAAGAAAATACTGTATAGAACAAGCATCGAATTTATAATATTTAAAATTTCATTAACCTCAATAGGAATGAATATAAAAATTATATAATATTATTATTCGTCCATATAATTGTGAAAATCGGCTTTTATTCCTAAATATTGCACTTAAATAATTGAATTTTCATTCATACTATTATTCATTATCAAATTAAAATTTGTTGAAAATTCTTAAAGATTCTTCTATGGGCATATTTTAATCCTTTTTTGTGTATACAGTGACTCAACTTGATCGAATATTTTGTAAAATTGGATAAAAAAATATTGTTACATACTTAACGTTTTTTACTTATATGTTTATTGATATAGAAAGTCATTAAAAAATTGATACCAATCGCTATTTTTCTCGTTTTAATCTTCTATATTACGTTCTTTCTTTGGAACATACCATAATCTAGACACAACATAAATAAATTGAAAATACTATCAATGATTATAGTTATTTTGTGTACATTTATCAATATTTGTTTTAAAAAAAATTAACTTTTTATTTTTATACTGCCCGTCTGCATGTCTGTTTGTTTACAAAATTTTTATTCGCATTCATCACGTAGTTACAGTCTTTCAAAGTTGGGAAAAACCATATTTTGAAATTTTTGTGTTTTGTACCCAAAAATGTTAAACAATTAAAAACTTGCTATATCTAGTTTTTAAATTTGTTTGGAAACCCTGTTTTCTGGAAGCCTTTCAAACAGAATATTAAAATTTAAAAATGAGGAAAATCTAGAAAAATCAAAGAAAAATTAAAGTTCCAACATTATACTTTAACAAAGGGTTAATAGCTTTTTTTAATTCTGTATGCTATTCCCTTAAAATTAAATAAAGTGTCCCTTGATTTTTCAAAAAAATTTTTTTTACATTACAAATATTGGTGCAGGGGCCTTGGTGGCCTAGTGGGTAAGAGCGTATAAAATATGCTGTAAACACCGAGGAGTATGGGTCAAATCTCACACATATCGTAAGAGTTGTTCTCCCTTATGACTTTTACCGCCACGCCTGGAAAGGAAAGGCTATGTAATTTCCTGTTCACATTTATGTGGCAGAGAAATGCACTAAAAAAAATATTGATGCAAAAGTAATTTCAAATTCTTTGTGTATTAAAAATGAACGCATCTACTCTCCTCCTCCTCTCCTCTTAAACTGACTCATGACGCAGTGGTTAATTCGCCAACCTTTCAATCGAATGATCTTGGGTTCAAACCCCGGTCAGGTCATAAATAAAAAATATGTAGTACTTTTATATCGTAATAATGTATATCGTATAATTAATATTAGTAATAATAACAATAATAATAATAGTTAATAATAGTAATAATAATAATAATAATAACAATAATAATAATAATAATAATAATAATAGATACTACAGTGGGGCTATCTTTGGTTATATCATGCAAGTAAGGTGTTATATACTGCTGCACGTTGTAATCCACTGATGGCGTTGACTCTGTGGTAAAATAATAATAATAATAATAATAATAATAATAATAATAGTAATAATAATAGTAATAATAATAATAGCTACTACAGTGGGGCTATCTTTGGTTATATCATGCAAGTAAGGTGTTATATACTGCTGCACGTTATAATCCACTGATGGCGCTGACTCTGTAGTAAAATAATAATAATATTAATAAAAAATATTAATACCAATAATAACAGCCGCTACAGTGACAGTGGGGGTTGCCTTCAATAGTTGCCTCATGTAGTAATATATACTACTACTACATGTTGTAACTATTGTGACGGCTTTAGTCACTGTTAGCAAAACAATAATAATAGGCGGATTCATTGTTTCCTTACAGTCCCACTCCCAATTCAATGTTTCCGTAACCATTTTCCTATCCTTTCCTATCCCTACTCCCTAGCCAATATACTGCGTTCGCAGGTAAGGGTTTCATCCCACTATATTGGCTAAAGGGGGGGGTGGGTTTAGTCAGTAAGAATCTGACACTACCAAGGGGAAATTCTTGGTGTCTTTGGAAGATTCCCACCTCCCTTAGGAAAAAAAAAAAAAACTGTACATCTTCCTTTAATATACTGCCTTGTTTATCATAAGATAAATTCAATCAATTATTTGTGATAGATGACAAATATGTATGTGTTTAATTATAATTAAATTCCTTAACACATTAAATATATTATAGTTATCTAAAAAATCTTTATAAATTCCGTCATAAATTCATCATAAATTCAGTATAAATAAAAAAACATACATCGATTTTTTATTCATCTTTCTTGAATGGCTATTAAAAAAAGAGAGGAACAAAAAAAAATCTCTTTTAATTATTAAATTAATTCTTATTCTCAATTTATTAAAATAAGTGTACCCAATTTCAGTTTTCTGTTCTACTGTTCTTAAAACAAAAACTAAAAAATGTCATGTGAGTTCAAAATTCTTTAAAAGTTTATTGTGTTTTTTTTTTGTTTCTGCTTTTTGTTAGGCATGTTTTTAGGTTATTTACCTAAATTATAACTTAGACCTTGTTAAAATATAAACATTATTGCTATGAATGAGTAATGATTTTTATAATTTTTATTTTATTTTTTGTGCTCCTTTAAAAAAAAAAAATTTTAGCTCTTTGACAAGAGAACTAAATAAATTTCAAGGGGTTTTTAATTTTTTTTTTTTTGGTTTTGCTTGTTTTTTTTTTTTGATAAAGACTTTCCTTTTAAAAAAACATAATAAAAAAAAAAAAATATTTCTAATTGAGGTCATAACCCCTCGATATATATACCTACATTAGTTAAAAAAAAAAAATAAAAACAGAATCTCTTCAGGTTTTTTTTTTTTGTTTACCCATCCCAAAGAAAATTGAAATCCCTATTTAAAAATTTTTTAATGAAAGCTTAATATAAGAGTATTGGGATTTATTTATTTATTTTTTTTTTTTTTTGGTTTTGTTTTTTATTTTCTCATTTCTTTTTATTATTTGTAATAATTTTTATGTCATTTCTTTGCAAAAAAAAAAAAACTTTTTAAAATTTATTTGTGAAAGTCACATAAAAGATTTTCGCTTAAAATTCTCTTATTTTTTTTTTTTTTTTTTGTTTTTCTCTTTTCTTTTATATTTTATTACTGTTACTTTATGATATATGAATAAATTCTAAAGGGAATTGATATTTATTTGTGCCACCTTAATTCTCTATTCTCATTCATTAAATTGTATTGATGCTGGTATACTGATGTTGATGGTGGTGGTTGGTGATGGCTTACATACAATGTAAAATTTTATAAGGATTTTTTAAGACGAGTTGCTTGCTTATATTATATTTAAATATGAAAGTAAGCCTAGCCATATTAAATTTATTTTTTAAACTTTTTATGCATTTTGTGATTTGTTAAAATGTTTGCTAACATTTAAATAAAATAAGGGTCTTCAAATTGAACCTGCTCTCAATAGACTGAAATAAAGAAAATGTGAGAAAAAAAACTTTTCATATTCAATAAAAAAATGAAAACAAAAATAAAAAAAAAAATTTTTAAAAAGAAAAAAAACAAGTTTTATTTTTTGATTTTTATAATGATGCTTATGTGTTTTTTTATTTTGTTTTTGTTGTAGTGTTGAGGTATGTGGTACAAGGTTGTGTAATAAAGTTTTTTTTTTACAGAGTTTACATTTAAAGTTTTTTTTTACAGAAAATGTTTATAAACATTTTTTTTTTTTGTTTTGTTGGTTTATGTAATATTCTTTTGTTTTTGTGTTTTTATTGTTGAGAAAAGTTATTTTTTTTTATTTTTTAATTTTCTTTTCAACAAAGTTTTATATATTGGAAAAGAAATTATATCTTATAAATTTTTAAACTTTGACCTCGTCTCTCATCATCGTTAATGAAACAACGAAAAAAAAAAAAAAAAAGGAATGAAAACAAAAACGAAAGCAAAAAAATTCAATTTTTTTTTTTAGTATACACTGAGTCAACTTCTTTTGTGTTGTTTTAGAGAAAATTTTCTTCTTGAGTATTTTGAATAATACAACCTTAATTATTGAATGAAAAATCATTTTACAGTTTTTTATTTTTTCAGTTATTTTTTTTTTTAAAGAAATTAAAAGTGTTTATTAGGTGTATGATTATTTGCTCTGGACCTAAATAAATTTTTCTTTGAATCTTCATTTTTAAAATGATGCCATTCTTGATAATGAAAAGTAAAATATATTTTTTGAAGATATTTAAAATTAATTGAAATTTTTTTTTTCGTTTTTGGGAAAAATTTCTTTTCGTTTTTTTTTTTTTTTGTTTTGTTGTGATTGGAAAGGAAAATTGGTATTTTTTAAGTATTTGGTTTTTAAACTGGGTTCAGTTCAATTTATTTGACAACAATCTTGTTAAATATGTTGGCTTCATTTTATTATTCAAATAATTAAAAAAAAAATATAAGAATGAACCTTTAACTTTTAAATAGAATCGATTAGTTAAATAAAACCACGAGAGGTCATAAATTTTTTTTTTCTGCGAAAAATTTTTCAAAAATTAATCAATTATAATTTTAATGAAAAAAAAAAAAGGATATAGGTACTGTGTAGATTTATTTATATTTTATCAGAGTCCCTTAAGAAAAGTTTTTAATTACTGTCGGTCACAATTAATTATTGTAATAAGAAGAAATTAAATTCACAAAAATATAAACCAAAACTCAAAAGGTGAATGTCTGAATAAAAAATAATTGATTTATGTTTAAAAGTTTTTTTTTTTTTGTTTTTTAATTATAATTAAAATTTAGAATAAATGAGTTCTATTAACTTATCATTATTTTAGTATTAATGGAAATGAATTGGAAAATTTTTGAATTTTTATTTTGTTTATACCATATATATATTTATTTAATACATATTTTTAATTAATAATCAAAAGTGTATTTGTATTTCGATCCTTTCCTCTTATAGGGTCCTTTATAATAAGATTTCATAATTAGTAGAGAATATCTTCAAATTATAATATAAAATGTTTGAGATAAGAAAAAAAAAAAATAAATAAAGATTAAAATTTAAAATTAATGTCTTCGGAACTAAAAACGGAATTTATGAATTTATAAAACTTAAAATTTAAAAAACGTGTGCTTATTATTATGCATACATAGAAATATTTTTAAAACGTTTTTTGAAAGTTTTTTTTTGCATTATTTGGTGCCAAAATAATGTCTTTTTTTTTTTTGAATTTAATTAATAACGATAACAATTAATAAATTTATGTTTAATGAAAAACAATATTTTAAATATGTATGTTCTTCTTCGATTGCATATTATGAGTACTATTTTAAAGTTTTATAAATCGACATAAAAAAAAAATATTTTTATTTAACATAATATTTAAATTTACGTGAAATCGAAGTTTTTCAAACCTTCGTTCACTCAAACATTAAAAATTTTCGAATTTGGCAGAGAAATTTCTAATTTCCAAATTTTTGGGTACTTCGCATCTTCGTTTGGATAAAATCAAGTTTTATAAGTAAATTTATCTTGTTACCTGGCTTACCTATTTTTTTTAGTCTCAATTTCATAGTTTAATTTGTTGTTCTGAAGATATATAAAACGAGTTTTTCAAACTATACAAAAGTACTTGTCCTCCTATTATATAACTTGCTAATATTAATTTACTCAGTACTAGTTTTATTAATTTTGAAGATATTTAAATTGAGTTAAAAAATTTGTATGATAGCTAAGTATAATAGGTCTCTGAAGGTGTGATCCGATTTCGATTAAAAAAAATACGGAATCCATAAAAGGTTTTAAAAATATTTGATATAAATTTCCATTTTATTTTTCTTTTCTAAGTTACCGCGCTAATGTACTGAAGAAGTGTGGAACGGACATACATATACTCAATGATCTTATCCATACACATGAATCTATATATAACTATATGCAGTCTCGTTCAATGTTTTTTAAATCTAGGAATAAGTTTAATATACCGATGACTATATCGTTCGTTAAGTTATAAAAATACACCACATTATATTTGGTCGTTTTTTTTTTTGTTGAATAAAAATTTAATTTTAGGATTAAAAGCAGTTTTTTTTGCAATTTTTTATATTTTTATAAAAAAACAAAAAAAAAAATGATTAATAAAAAATTAAATGGCACTTTTAAATTTAAATAACCTAGTATTAAGAACTAATTTTTTTTTAAATCTATTATAAACATCCTTTGAAATGTGTAACCTACTTATAGAGTATATTGCTTTAAGGATTTAAAATTTTTAATGTTAAATAGAAAAATTAGTTTTTGAATCAATTTAGAGCACGTTGATTTTTTTTTTGTTTTTTTTTTTTTTGTAGAAAAAGAAGTTTTAGATAAAATAAAAGTATAAAAAATAATAAAGTGTTTATAAGAAATAATTAATGATTGAAACATACTTATGTTTTTTTTTTTTTTTTTTTTGAATTTTAAATAAATAATTTTTTTTCCCATATGTATATAATGTATTACAAACACCACATTTTCAAGTATTCTAGATTGTGTTATGCAATTATTCAAATTACTCTATTAAGGTTTTTTTTTTTTTTTTTAATTATTACACTTTATTAATCATTATGTTTGAATAAATGAATGAATGAATGCTCTAAATATATAATACACTATATGTACATTTATATCAAAAATGGAATTTAGGTTAATTTCTTTCTTTTACTTTTTTTTTTGTTTGTATTTGTACATATAATTAAACTAACTTGCGGCTTTCAGGTGAACTACTTTAAAAGAAAACATTTGAAAAAAAAAAAATGAAAACATTTTTTTTTTAAAAATACATTTGGTAGATTTATGAACTAAAAAGTTTTCTTTTTTGTTGTGTTTATGTTTTAGAAACACACATACGGATTTAACTATAATCCAGTTTTATTGTAGAAGAATTTTGTATCTATCAGATATATAGAGGTACTATTCCTTTTAGCTCTCATTTAATTTTTAAACGAACATTTTTTTTTTTTGGTTTTCTTTCGATTTTTTTGTTGTTTTTTTTTTTACATTTTATAACTGAAGTATATTGAATGATAGATTATAGTATTTTGCATTTAAATCACTTTTTACCTCCTACAATTTTTCTATGTTGTTTTGAATGTAAATTTCGGATATGAAATAAAATTCGTTAAAAATTTTCAATGAAAAATTCATAAATTTTAAAAAATTTTCATTTTTTTTGTGTTTTTTTCCCCCTGTGTTTTAAGTGATTGTAAAACGTTTAGAATTGATTTTGGAAAATTTTTTCTAATTAAATTTGTAAACAAATAATATAAAAAGTTCTTTAAAAATTTTTATATCATACTTCCCTATAGTTTTCCGTTTAATGACGTAAATCAGCCGTTTAATGGCGTAAGAATTTAATTAAAGGCTAATTGGAATTTATAAAATTTGGTTTATATTATATTACATTTTGTAGAGAATGCTTATTAATCTGAAATAAAATTCTGAACTCGTTTCTTAAAATTATTTCAATGGAAAACAAGATGCGCGATTGCTTTTGGATAAGGCCTTGTAGGGAAACAAAATGTATGAAATTTTCACTAAGCTATGATATTAACATTCAAACAAGAATAAGTAATTGTTGTTTGAGCCTTAACAGAATCGAGAATTTCAATATTAATATAATTTAGAAAAATATAATTAATAATATCTTAAGAAGTTTGAGGCATGACTTCTGCAAATCAACAATTATCTCGTTTGTTTCCCTTTTCTTAACATTTTTCCACCTTAAGTCATAAACTAATTACCGAACAGTATTAAAGAAATCTTTTTCGGAATCCCAAATTTTTATTTTATGTCTCTTTACAATTTCAAAATCAGATTAAAGTAAAATAAAGACTAGATTTTATTTACAAGTAGTAATTCAGTACAAAATTGCACTTCTTATAATATAAAGACTTGATTTGAGTAGAAAAAGTTTTGTCATTAAGTCATTTTCCATAGGTATCTAAGAACTTAAGTTTTACGGATTTATAAAATCATAAATTCTTTTAAATAATGATTTGTATCTAGTATTATGTTATAAGCCTTTATAAGACTTATCTATTTTTTATTGACAGGTACAACTTAATTTAATTTTATTTTGTTAAAATATAAAAAAAAATTCCTTTTAAATTGTATTTGTTTTGACAAACACATGCTGTGTTAGATGTAAAACAGTTAATACAAGGTAAACAAAACTTTTTTGTATACAGGTGGGAATAAAATATTTTTTTTTTTTTTTGTTAGAGCCTATTACATAAAATAATTTTTTATATGCTTTTGTTTTTTTTTTTTTCTCAAAAAGATTGACAGATTTACTCAGTTATGTAGATTTATTATTCAAGGATATTTGTAAAAATTCGAATAGGGTTATGTGAACTGTAAAATTAAATAGGATAGAATCACATTAGATAGAAAAGAATAGAACTGGGTAAAAAAATACTGTCTCAAATCAGTTATACTGAAAATATTTTCATTTTAAAAGATTAAATTTACACTTTTGGGATGAAAAATTGAGAAAGTATGCTTAGATAAACTAATGGAATCAAAAATTTTAAATTTAAATTAAAAATATTAATGCTGCTTTGATTTAATACATTAAAAGATTGTATGATTAAAGAAGTTTTTAGTTGTAATTAGAAATTTTATGCGACTGTCGGTAATATTATTTAAAATTTTCAAACATTTCTGTTTGCATTGCATTGTATCTAAGGTAAGTTTGTCATTTTATTAATGATACTATTTAAGGTTGTACAACAAAAATTCTGATTTTTAGACCAAAAATATACAGTTTTTCCAGGATACTAAACTATTTATTCTGCGAATTAATTAATTTATTCTGAATTCTATAACTCAGAGTTTTGTAAATTCAGTTCAAAATAAGAAACAATACGATCCCTAATATCTAACCTAAGATTAAATTCTGGAAGGTATTAAAATTAAAATTTCTTTAAATTATATCTTAAGTTTTCTCCATTACTTAAAATTTCATTTGGAACATTTAAAAAACATTTCCTTAAGGAATAATATAAAATCATATTAAAAAAACAAAAATTGAACATAAAAATTAACATCAAGATGTCTGACCTAAAACTATTAAAATTTTCCTTAAGCTTCGTTTTCTTTTACTTAAAAAATTTAAAGTACCAAAAGTAAAAAAAATAAAACGAAAATATAAAATAAAAATTTTAAGGGTTAAAATTAATGAGGAAACTTTTAAAAAAAATTTATACCTATACATATTCTTTATAAAAATTTTATCACGTAAAATACAAAAAAATATTTTACCGAATTTTATGTTGGCATATTTAAAGGAAGATAGATAAAGTACCTGAACGGATATCTTATATAATTGGTAAAAAACACTCTTGGACTTGAGAAAACTTTTATTAGAATTGTAATAAATATAATAATGTTTAAGGAAATAATTTTTAAAGAAAAATATTTTTTAAAGTTGAACAGGTAATAAACTAACAAACATCTACCATTACTATATGAATTTTCCAAATTAAAGTAAACATTTTTATATATATATATATGATATTAAAGTATCTATATTTATGTTATTATTTAAAATAAGATATGTATAAGTTATTATTAAACTATATTATAGTACAATACTATATTTGTTATTAAATAGAATTAAAGCTGGTAGGTGAAAAGAAAAAAGTTTTAGATTAAGGTGCAAAAATAAAAAGTAATATAAAAACGAGGAAGAATACAGTTGACTTTGTCAACTCTTAGATACCCGTACGAACCGTTAGTATGTTCACAGCCTGTCACTCTGCTTACAATATTATTTTTTTAATATTTTAGTATTTTAAAATAATTTGGGTGAATTTTATAATTTCTAGAACTATGGGTTGTACATATATTCAAACTATATGTTTATATGTACATTCTTCAAAAGCAGATTCTAACCTTCCACATAACGATTATCAATCCAAAACTTTTTCAAATATTCTATAGTACCATTTAATACTAAGCGGTAAATGTATATTAAATTTACTAAGTACAAAACAGTAAATATAATTTTAAATATTATATTATATTATATTTAAATATTCCATTGACAGAATAATTTCTTATAAGTACAATAAAATACATATGTGTATGTAAATACGGCGCTATATAATATACATCTATACTCTTATCATTCATTCACTAGTGACATATACGATATGTAAATAAACATGATATTATATAAGTATGTATATATATCAATATCATATAAATAAAAATTCTTCAAGCAACCGTTATGTTGTTTATTTAATAACATTTTTTTGTACTACGCATTATATCCTCAACAATTTCAAATTATCGAGTAAAACAAAATGGAAAAAATTCGTTAATGAAATTTGTTAGAAAATTTGAAAAAATCAAGTAACACTTTCGTCAATTATAAAGTAACCCTATATTATTAAAAAAAGTTATTAACAGAAATAAGAGTATGATGTTGAAGCTTTAATTTTTGTGTATTACTTCAAAAAAATTTTAACAGGTGTCTTAGAAGATTTTAACAAAGTCTTAGAATTTTTTTCTGATCCGATCCATACCTTTGAAGGTATATCTAGCTCGCTTATTTCGAGGTGTTACAAACGGAGGAGTAATTTTATTATACCCGATCCTATCGTACGGGTATAATTATTTTGTTGCAAATTTCTTTTAAATTTTAAATCCAAATATTCATTTATACATATAACCTTATATACAGAACGAAATCTTTGAGAAATTAAGAAAATTTATAACTTAAAAATTGTTTTGCGTGTTTCAATGTATATATATAAAGATCTATAAAAAGGTGAAATTAAATAATCGGTTATGCAATACAAAATTGTACGTCCAAATAAGCTGATTTTGTTTTATTTATTTTTATATTTAGCACGACTCCTTAGCACTATCTTAATAACTTGGCCACCTAGACCCCAGTAAAGTAAAACATAATACAAAAATTAACAACTGCCAAAGTTTTAAATGCTTAGGAATTTTATATCAAAACCTGTATAACTTCAAAGATCACGTTAAAAATCAAATAATAAAAGCAACAAAAGCCTTTTTAACACTTCGTAAATAGTTTTACTCAAACATACTATGCGACAAAGTCAAATTATTTTCTTACAAGAATTTAATTCGGCCACTATTAACTGTTGTCCAATCAAGTTTAACATCAGATCATCTGTGATGGAAAAACTAAGAATATTTGAACGTAAATGCCTCAGAGCATGTACGAATTAAAACAGGAAACCTACAACAAATTATCAATATTACTACTCCAACAAAATATTATATGAAAAGGCCAAAATAATCAGAATCGAAAATTTTATTATTCGTCTCATACGAAACCATATTCAGAGAAGTAGTGAAGTTCTAGAAAATTATTTAATATGTTACCCATGTGTGACAATGTATTATTTAAACACTCAATTCGGGTTTTATACCTCCTGAAGGATTCGTATTCCTAGATAGAAATAATTACATTTTAAACGAAATAGTAACGATAAGAAAATACCAGTACCAGTTCTTTCTTCCCTTAAAATTTCAAGCCTCTATCTAAAAGCGTGCCGGAGTTATGAAAGTAGAAAAATCATCAAAATTTGGTTTTCCATAACGGTAAATTTAAATACTAAATTTAAAAACTATATATAATTGTGATATTGATTTAAAAAGGTAAAGGAAGTTTCCGTTGAATGGCGTTTTCAAATTGAAAATATGTTAAGGGGAACATTAAATAAACGGGTTTACAAATGGGGTTTCTTCAACGTTTGAGGGCTGTAGTTCCCTGATAGATACATGAAAAAGTTGTTCCACAAAATTAATTTTTTTATGAGACCTACCCATGTTTAAAATTTTTTTTCTCTATCTTTAACGGTGTAGAAGCTTTGTGACAGACGGGCGGTCGAACGGACGGACTGAAACTAATTGGCACATTTTTTCAAAATTTTATTTATTTATTTATATTAATATTCCACCCTTCTCGCTTACTTCAAATATTTTATGCTAAATTTAATTTCGAAATCGGTCAATATGGTATGCATAACAATTAACTGTATAAAACATGCTGGAGAGATTTCTATATATTAGTTCCAGACAAGAGAAAAATTAAAAACTCTGTAAATTTTAAATATTTGGGAGTCAACTATAAGTATTTATTTAACTTCAACCTCCACTTACAAAAACAAATAACGCCTTTATAAATTTATCTAAGCTGTTCTTCTCTAGAAAAGCTGTTCTTCTCTGTAGCATAGTAAAATTACTCTCCTACAAAACCTTAATCCGATCAGTACTAACATATGCATATATGTTCATTATGGTATAATGTCAGTGCTTCTTCGATGGAGAAATTAAGAACGTTTGAACGCAAGTGTTTAAGAGCTTGTACAAATTATAATAGGAAATCTAATACAATGGGCATTTATTTCTATTCAAATAAATTTATTTATGATAAGACGAACAATTTGAAATAATTTACATATATATCAAAATCTATTCAAATAACCATACAAAATAAAATGTGAGAGCGAGCTATTGCTAGTGATGGGATAATATCGATAGTGGCAACAATCGGTTGTTCTTTTTTCATAAGGAAATAATCTTTTTACAATTGATTCTTTCAATTCTATTAAAATTTGTTTTCCAACATCTGTCATAATGGTAGAATTTAAATGGTCGAGCTTTAAAATAATACCGTGAATTAATGGAATTACCAAAGAGATAGTGACATACTGATCTCCAGAAATTTCTGTTGTTGCATTTTCGAAAGGCTCCAGTATATCAACTATTTCCGATAAAATATCGGCTTCATTTGATGTAATAACAATAGTGGCAGGTGGTCCGTTCTTTAATGATATTATTATAATTGTTATCATTTCTCTTAATTTTAAAAATCTTCATTGCCACTTCGCTATTCCATCTGGTGCTCACTGATTCTATAAATCTAAATTCCGTCATATTTTTTCTTGTTGTAAATTTCGTAACTTGTCACTAGCGATTGTACTAGATTTGAAAAAAGTTATTATATCTTTTATTCTTTTTATCAAACGTTTCAATTCACCGTTTTTTGATAAAGCATCTTTTACAACCAAATTCAAAGTATGTGCGAAGCACGGCATGTGTTTTATTTTTAATAAATTTATAGCTGCAACAATATTTGCAGCATTATCTGTGACAATAGTTGACACTTTGTCCGAAATTTTCCAATCTATCATAATTTCAGATATATTTTTTAAATGGTCAGCTGTGTGACTACCTTCAATCTTTTTAGTTGATATAACTGCTGACATTAATTTTTTGCAATCTATAAAATGACATGTTACAGTAATATATCCTTCTGTAATGGATGACGTCCGGGTGTCGGTAGTTAAGGAACATAATTCTACATTTTTTTAACATATCCTTCAATTTTTTTCGTGCGTTTTCATATAGATTTGGTAACATAACATCACTTATATGTCTACGAGATGGCAGTACAAATTTGCTGTCCAATTCAGCTACAAATTCTTTAAACCCAGTATCTTCTACAATACTGAAAGGTTGAAAATCTTTAGTTATAAAACCCATTAATTTATGTAAAAGTAATTTATTTCTAGGACTGTTCACATCATATGATTCTTTAGATGCAAAATATAATTGCAATGGTCTTTGACCAGACGATGTTGAAGGCTCATTTTGAATTGCTTTGTCCCACTCAGATCTGTCCAACCTTCGCATGTGATCTATAAGATTACTAGTATTACCACTAGTTTTGCATTCTTTATTGCAAATGTTGCATTTAGCTATAGGTTTTCCACCAGCACTTTTTGTAAAAAAAAATCATACTTTAGATTTAGCAAGTAATGATGTTGTTGCCATTCTTAAACCTAGGGTAATTTAAAAAATATTTTTCAAAATAAAAAATAATAAGTTATTAATAACCAATTAAATATGTTTTTATAATATTTTTGTTTAACTAATTTAGTGGTACCTACCAATTATTTTTTTATCAAATAAATAATTTTAAATATGTACTCAAATTCAAAACAAAATATACACTACACTTAAAAAACGAATTTACAGTAAATTTTAAATTTTTGGGAAATCACCAAACTAAATTGTATATCCAATAACAACGCTTACTGTGATTTTGATGCCATATTATTCTTTTTAATTTAGGGTATCGATATTTTTTTTTATATCGATATTTTCAATATTTGTTAACTATCGATAGTATCGATAGTCCTATCGATATTATCCCATCACTAGCTATTGCACAGCCATGTACATATTATGTAAATAAAATTGTATGTAAGAATTCAGTTTTGTTTTAGAATTGTAATAAAAAATTAAATATTGAACTAAAAATAAAAAGAAAGAAAAAAAAAAAAGTAACTGTCTACGCACAATGACAACGACAACGACTAAAATATCTGTCGTTGTCGTTGAATGGCGCACAATCACAACGACAAACATGTATGACATTTATAAAAGTGAAAAAATGATGACAAAAAACCAAGTAAAAATTTCTTTAAAGTTGGCATTTTTGTATAAAGCTGAACTTTTGTCGTATAAATATTTTTTTATCCTAAACCAATTCAATCAGCTCTCATCCATTAAAAAAAATTTAAATCATCTATCAGTTTATTCGACCAAAATTTATAAGAATTTGTTTATGTTTCATATTAAGTGGTAAAACATTAGTAATTATTCTGCTTCTGCTAGCTATATTTACTTTGCTGGCAATGAAAATGTTATCTCAAAATTAATATTTTTTTTTAATCAATTATTAATGAAAACTTAAACACTTTTTAACAATTTTTTTTAATAATTTGCCGGATAGCTTCATAAATTAAAAAAATAATTCGAATACAAAACTTCAAATTATATTTGATACGTTTTTGTACATAAAATTGCACCTCTACATCTGATTATTCATAAATTGACAACTAAATATCATTTAGTTACACACTGTGGAATTTGTCAAAATTATGTTGCACAACGACAAAATTAAATTTAAATATAATTAAACGACAACATAAAATTGTTTTTGTATTGTATATGGTAATAATCGTTGTCATTATTATTGTGCGTAGATAGTAAGTGTATGTTATATCCGATTTTTTTTTTTGCGAGGGACGGTGGAAAACATCACCATGCTACATTGTAGTTGCCTTGAGTTAGTACCACGTCCATTATTGCCATATAGTCATTGTCCGATTTAGAGTTACCAATCCTATTTTTACTCCCTACTCCCTAGATATGAAACGGTTAGTTTCATCCCATATTATATTATTTAAAGGAGAAAGTTTTTTTTTTTTTTAATGCATTTCTCTGCCACATATATGTGAACAGGACATTACACAGTCTTTCCTGTTCAGGCGTGGCCATAAATGTCGAAAGGGGGAATAACTCTTACGACGTGTGTAAGATTCGAACCCACACTCCCTCGGTGTTTACAGCGTATTTTATACGCTCTTATTCACTAGGCCACCGAGACCCATAGGAGAAAGTTGGTTTATTCAATAAAAATCTGAGACTATTTAACTAATATTCTTCGTGTTTTTGCAAGATTCTCACTTCCCATAGCAAATAGAAAAGTAAAAAAAAATGTATTTAATATAATGTCCTAGTAGATACTTTTGAAGAGACTTTAATCTGATTGCGGATCTAAACTGTACTTTAAAACAAGTGTATAGTATCTCTCTACTCTCTCGATTTCGTTGTTATATGTGATAAGCTTGTTTTTATTTTTGTTATTTTAGGTTAGAGTACCTATTACGGGTATATGACAGTTGGCCACTTTGCAAAAAGACATTTCGAACAAATGGAATTTAACAAAAGGAACATTTCGCAAAAAGACTTTTAACAAACTAATATTTAATAAACAAACTTTTCTTTACATATGAATATATATACATACATCTAGGTACAAATGTATATGTTAAATGAAAAAACAAAATATATATAAACAAGTTTATATATACATATATACAAAATATTCTACAAAAAGCGAATACCCTGATTTTGTAACCAATTATAAACTCGCTTCTAATTATATTTTCTACATATATATTTCAACTGGGAATAGCGCAGTTGACCTAAACTCACATTGCAAACATTGCATTGCAAACATCACGTTGCAAAAAATCACTTGGCAAAAAACTCGTTTCGCAAAAACGAATTTGTGAAAAAAGGTAGATGTTACTTTGCAAAATATCCCGTTTGGCAAATTTTCAAACATCAAATAGCTTAGGTATATGTATATGGGGGAAATTTATTCTGGAAAGAGCGTATAACTCTAATTTTGTAAACAACTTTAAGATACTTCTAATTATTCTTTTTGCATACATATTTATTTAATGAATATTCTGGAAAAAGGGAATACCCTGATTTCGGATCTAACTCTAAAATCGCTCCGAACATTGTTTCAGATACATATTTCAATAACAAGGCATTTAAAAAAGTGGGCGCTACTATATTCCCAAACCCCCCCTAAACAAATTATTGGTATTCTGATTTTGTAATCAACTATAAAATTCCATCTATTTCTTTTTTTATATACATATTTCAACAACAATATATTTATATAAAAATATATATATGTATATTATATAAAAATATTGTGGAAAAAGCGTATAACTCTAATTTTGAATTCAACTTTAAAATCCCTCCGGATTCAGAATCTCACATATAAATATATATAATACAAAACAGACTTATATGAAAGTATTTTTGCAATAAGTCTGTTTTGTCAAAAGGCATTAGACAAAATGTCTTTTTGCGAACTAGATTTTAGCAAATTGGCATACTCCCATCTATTACACATTCTTTGATTTTAAAACTGCTGTATTTTCTTTCAAATAAATGTTTCTATTGTTCATTTTGACCTATTTTTAAAATAATTCTAATGATTTATTATGTAGGACATCATTATCATAAATAAAAGTGATTAAATTTCATCATTTGAATCCAAATTGTAATTAAAATCTTAATTACTAATATATTTTTTTCACTTTAAAAAATAAAAATGTATAATTTAAAAAAAAAATAAGAAACAATTAAATTTGTTTTTAATTTTGAATTTTTACAAAAAAAAATTTAATTAGGAATTAAATAGATATTTAATAATAAATTTGTTCAATTGTCTTATTACAATTTAAATATCTTTATTTTTTTAATTTTTCGTTTTTTTTTTAATTTTAAATAATGTTATAAAAAAAAAAAATGTTAAACAAGTAACTATCTTTTAATTATGAAATAATTACAAATGCAAGAAAACTAAAGTAGATAAAAAAATTTTGTAGTAAAATAAAAAAAATTTGTAAAAAATTTTTTTTTTTGTTTTTCGTCTAATTTTTTTTTTTCATTTTTCCTCCTCTTTTCATTTTTCCCATTTTTGCTCCCTGTCAAATTTTTTTTTTTTATTTTATATTTGTATTTGCATTCATAAGTTTCAGTTTTTTTTTAAAGGATCCTTTCTAAAACTTAGTGTATTTTATAATTATCTTTTTGTTTTTTGTTTTATTATTTCTGTAAGGATATAAATTTTGATTCTGAAGAAAAAAAAAAAAAAAATTCAGTTTTGGATATTCATATATTTTTTTTTTTTTATTAAACAATTTAAGTTGTATTAAATAAATACAATTTTTATTTGTCTTTTCTTTTCTTTCGGTCTTAAAAATTTTTCCATGTTAAAAACTAATAATAAATAAAATAATTCAAGTGTATATCCCCTTTGACCTTCTCCTATAATAGTCTTACTTGTGTTCTGAAAATAAGTGAATTTTTAAAGTTAAACCCATATTTGATTGGTAGATATAATTAAAATAAGAACTATAAGCACTTAAAATGTTATGATTCGTTAGAGATTACAGAAATTACACTTGGTTTTCCTGCATAAGATTGAACTTTAACCAATCAAACCGTCCGTTCTTTCAATGTTAAGCCAAACGTTAGGATAGGATCCTTAATATAAATGTATTGTCAGATTTTTGCAATTAGGATGAGGAAAAGAGCTTGGGAAGTGGAACAAATTTAGGACTATGATGCTGTTGAAATTTGGTGGGATATATTGGAGAAAGATGTTCTTCTTTTCATTAAATTTTATTACCGTATACATAAAAATTATCAACTTTAGAGAACGCATATGATTGTATATCGCTCTAAATCGTGATGTGTGCATAATAAAGATTTTTTCATCAGCTGTGTTACGCCATAATCTTAACAATTTGACGCTGTAGAGATTGGCATCTGTTGTAGTTATTGTTTTAAAATAATTTAAATGTAGACATTAATTTTTTTTTTTCCTAAGGTAGGTAGAAATCTTCCAAAGACACCAAGAATTTCCCCCTTGGTAGTGTCAGATTCTTACTGACTAAACCTATCTCCCCCTTTAGCCAATATAATGGGATGAAACCCTTACCTGCGAACGCAGTATATTGGCTAGGGGATAGGAAAGGATAGGAAATGAATACGGAAACATTGAATTGAGAGTGGGACTGTAAGGAAACAATGAATCTGTCTGTTATTATTACTAGTTTGCTAACCTAGTTTGCTAACTTTTGCTATAGCCGTTACAACAGTTACAACATGTAGTAGTATATAACACCTTACTACATGAGGTAATTATTGAAGGCAACCCCCACTGTCACTGTAGCGGCTATTATTATTGGTATTAGTATTCTTATTAATATTATTACTATTTTACTACAGAATCAAGGCCATCAGTGGATCACAACGTGCAGCAGTATATAACACCTTACTTGCATAATATAACCAAAGATAGCTCTACTGTAGCAGCCATTATTATTATTATAATTATTGTTATTATTACTATTAATGTTTTATTTCCTTGGAGCAATTATGTACATTTAAAACAAGATCAGTACGGCAATGACTGACTCAACTGAACGTTGAAATAACGCTTCGATCGTTAATCAGACTACAGAGTTATACTGTTTTACACATTATTAAAATAACCTATAGCATTGTATTTGGGCATTCAACCGAAATTTATATTTTCGTCTTAATGCAAATTTTATGAATATTGGAAGACTTGTTGCAGAAAAGTGAATTTTACAGCAATATTACTTCTGCTTCAACAGAAATGGGATTTCACCAAGTCAATTTTTGGTTTAACTCAATACTCGGAATATTTATCTGTTGGTTGCAGCAAAGTTTTTTCCTGGAATAAAGATTGGTAACAAGATTTTCGCGAAATCTACCATAGTTGTATTTGATTGCAATTTAAAATAACCCGTGTATGTATAAACACTATTTTATCATTCAATTAATCAAGCTAACATTATTTTTCGCTACATCACTCTAAAATGGTTTCCCATAAAAATTATCTTTTAAAAATATATTTTTAAATAAGAGTATTCTGAATTTTATCTATGTCAAAACATTTTTGGTAGTCAGACCAACTCTAACAAAGTATGTAAGTTAGGAAAGTAAGTTTTTGATATAAAATAAGTAGCTATGCTATGACTTAGATATTGTCAGTTTTTCGTAATTACATTTATTATTTATTACTACGACAAATTTTTAAAATGTTTTTACGATTTCAATACTTTTCTTAAATTAAATGTATGAAAAATAAAAATTAAAAAGTAAATAACCAAAAATAAGAATAAAATTATATATATTTTTTTTTATATAATTTTTAATCCAATGTTTCTATTGAGGATAAGCCCCTATAGCGTTACAATGAGTAACAAAAAACCTTTTTTTTTTTACATTGTCCTATTTAAATACCATCTAACCAACAAAAAAAAAACAAAAAGTAAAGCAAAAAAACAAACAACAAAATAGAACAAAACGAAAGGGATAAAATTGTCGACGTGGGATTACCTTTTTTATGAAGCTATTAAAAAATATAAAGCAAAAAGTAAATGAAAAAAAAAAAAAAATCTTTTAACAAAAATATTTGATATCAAACTAAAGCAAAAAAAAAAAAATAATATAGCATTTTATCCCTACTTTTTAGAATTTTTTCGGTTAAATTTTTCAAAAAAAGAAAAGTGAAAATAATTGAAAAAAAAAAAAAGAGAAATAATAATTAAAATAAAATAATATGATTTCAACAAGAGCGACAGGCAATAATTTAAACGACACAAGTATGCAATCATCATCTTATATTTCTGCACATATGCGAATCCTTTGATTTAAAAATAGTATAAGTTGTCACAAAAATAGTTTTCAAGCAGATTAATTAAAAAATAATAATAAAAACTTTTGCTAAATACATTTTTTTTTTGGCATTTTGCCAGAGAATATTAATTGTAATGCAATCGAAAGTTATATAGAACTGAATATATGCTAATGAAAAATTTGCAATGAAGCAATGAAATATTTCACCTAATTACAAAAATAGAACATTTCTAAAACTTTTATTGATAAGTGAAATTTTATAAGCAAAATTAAAATAAAAGCTATTTTATTATTTGGTCCAGTTTTGAATGCAAAAATCAGTCAGCAATACGGTTATGTTAATTTTCACTTCAGTTTTCTATCACAAATTATTCATAATTGTCTAGATTTCAAAATTCTAGGTGCCTAAAATTTCTAATTTTTAAATCGTTATAATTTTCAAGAGTTTGAACACTTTTTAAAGAATCAGTTTATTGTCAAACTTCACATTTCTAATCTTAAGCAAGTTTTGGAATCAAACTATTTTCAAAATATTGATTTCATATAATAAAAGTCGTTTAAAAAATTTTTTTTTACAAAGTTTAAGGAATTTTGATTTTCAAATTGAAAAAAATATTCAGGAGAACTTAATTTACTTATTGGTTAAATATTTGAATATTAGATAATGTTTTTCTAATTTTTGAAGGTACTACAACTGTTACTTATTCTATATGGTCTATATATATGCCAGGAAAATTATTTTCCTGATGTCAAATAATTTTATCAGTCGGATATTCAGGAATGTCTTATATTACAAATTACCATAATAGTGTAAGCTTCTGTTTTTTTTTTAGGAGTTTTTAATTATATTGCCCCTGCCACATAAATGTGACAAATAAATTTGACACAGCCTTTTCTATTCAGGCGTGGCTGTAAATGTCGTAAGGGGAAATTATTCCTACGGCGTGTGTGGGATTCGAATTCACATTCCCTCGGTGTTTACAGCTTATGTTATACGATCTTACCTAGTTGGACACCGAAATCTCTTATAAAATCTTATTCCGATGTAGATTTTAATGTATAACAAACAACTCTAGAAATAATTAGTTCCATCAATTCAAGTTTTTGACACAATACATTTTTGTTAAATTTTATAAAGTTTTTGCTAGTTAAAGTTTATTTTATTTTAATAGTTTAGGTTTAAGTATAGGCATGAGATTTAAAAATTACTCAAAGAAGTTAAAAAATTATCCACCAAAACTAGTTGTTCATTTTCTTTTTTTTTTGCGATTTCTATACTTTTTCTTTTCCTTGACAAAAAAAAGAGATAGAAAACAAAAAAGTGAACAAAATGATTCACCTGGGAAAATTTTTTATTTTAACTTTATCAACATTTAGAATTTTTTGTACAAGCAATTATTTTTGTATTTTCTTTTTTTTTTGTTTTTATTTTGTTTTTTTATTTTTTTGGTTTTTTTTTTAAATAATTTCTATTAGAGTTTAAGTGTAAGCATAATGATAAAAAAAAGAAATTAAAAGCTGATAAAAGCTTTTACAATTTATTTATGAAATTTTATTTGAAGTATCGCTACAAATCCGACATTTATTTTCAAGCTTCACAAATATAACCCAATATTATCTTCAGATTTGGATTTAAGATTTTTTGTTATAAATCTGTATGTAAATTAATTTTTTAAGTTTTTATATTCTTTCGACATGCATGATACATATAATATATGTATGTATCACAAAAAGTTCAAACATCTCTAAAAACTACAAAATATATGTAAATAGGTTGAAATTTGTCCAAACACGTTGATTAAACGAATGGGTAATCCATTGTAATATAAATTGGAAAAAAATGCCTTCACAAAAACATTCTTAGTAACTTTGATGGAGTTTTTGATTGAGGATGGTATAAAACAACAGATGGTATAAAAACAATAGAGATGAACCAAACGACTTTACCGGTCCAAAATCAAAATATAATTTGTAATAAAACATTTACTAGTTTAAGAACCTACGCGTTGTGTTAATGCTATGGACAATAGTGTTTTTACTTATTTAAAATGAATGAATTGTTTGTGTTACCTAAAAAAGTTGTTGTTCATATAAGTATACTAAAGCAATTAATGGTATAATATTACACCACCTAACATCTCGACTGGTACATTTTTTTACCACCCTTCTTAGTATATCTTCCTCTTTGGAGCATCAAATTGTTGAGATACATAATATCTGTGGACAACTAAAACTTTGTTGAAAATAAAAAATTTACCCTATCTCACCTATACGAATTGATTGTCGAAAAGGTTAAAAGAAATAAACATATAACTACTGAAAAAAAAACAATACTAATGGTTTGAATTTAAATTATAATTAATGTCAGTATCTTATCTATATCTACCAACGCTCTTTTTACTCCGACCGAGATTCAACTAATGAAAGCACAACACATCACAACACAAGCTATAGCCAAAATTGTGCGATAAGGTACAATTTTTAAATTAATCATCATTATTGTGTAGATGGCTTCAAATTAATATGGATATTAATATAATATATATATTTAAATATTTCATACTAGCAATGAAACTGAGATTTTAAAATCTCTGTTATCAGCAAATCATTTCCTATAGCATTTGCTATAGTCTTATAAACAATAAAGATTGTTATACAATATTAAGTAATTATTCAATTCATTCAGGATATTTTATATACTCGTATATATTTTTAAAAATACTATGTTTATTCTGACCTTTATCCAGATTTCTCTAAGGAAATAATATTTAAATCCACCTCTTAAATAGTATAGCATTTATTGAACTTTGTCTTTAAGATTGATTGTATAGAATTAATTTTGTTTCAAATTACTTAACTGCAAAAAAAAAGAAAAAAAAAAAAAAACATTTTGGGAGTTTTCAATTATTATCAATTTACTTCCTTAGAGATATGACCTTTATAAATTTTCAATGAAAACATTTTTTTTTTTTTTGTTTTAAGTTAATGTTTTTACCTAGGAATATTAAAAAAAAATTAAATGAATAAAATGTTAAGGTTCATATTTTCATAAAATAGGGAATAGGGTCTGTGGTAATAATAATATTGGTAAATACTAATACTTACTCGTACATTATAGTTTATTTTATATTTTTATAAAAAATTTTTTCAGTTATTTAGTAAAACTATTTATTTATTTTTTTTTTTTTTCAGATAAAAAAACGAGACGATGTTGAATATTGTTGTTTATATAGTCAAAATGGGAAGATGGATTGTTTCTAATGGTGGATTTTACCTTGATGATTTTACTACCGACTTGATTTTTATTCAGGTTAATAGAAAGAGAGTATATTAAAATTTTACATAAAAACAAAAAAAATTGAGATCATTGCAAATAATTTCTCTTTTATAATTTTATATTTTAAACGGAAGCACTGATTTCAAACGTCAAAATTATATAATGAATGAAAAATAAAGTTTTTATTTAAAAACAATTAAAATAATTTATTAAATTTGTTTTTTTTTGAATATTGACTGCCTGTTTTTTTTTAAAAATCTGTTAGAATACTGATTGTCAAATTTTGTAAAATCAGTGCTGCCAAAATTATCAACAATTTTTTATTTATTTATTTAATACGAGCTTAAATCGGTGACATGTCACAGCTCCCTTTGTCATAAGTCCCTAAGGGACTTATGATACATCAAAAGTGTCATAACTCCGTAAGGGACTTATGACACTTTGTAAAATGTCATAAGTCCCTTAGAGAGTTATGAAACTTTTTTTCAGAGGGACTTTTGACACACTTAAATATTTTATTAAGTGCCATAAGTCCCTTAAAGAGTATTTTGACGAAAAAAGTTGTTATATTGATGCATGACGATATGTAATCTTTTCCAGGAGTTTAACCAAACGGTCCAGAATTTTGGGGATAATATATTCCCTTTCTCAGAAATATAGGGATTTTGACGAAAATTGGGCGAGTTTAAATAAACGATAAAAACGGTAACAAAAACAGGTTATTTGCTCCAATTTATTGATATTAAATAATTTTAGAAATTGAAATAAAAATATGTCTATGAAGATTTTGAAAAAGAGTCAATTCTGGTTTTATAACCAAAGTTTCGCACAAATGAAATTCATAAAAATTTTGGAAAAAGGATCAACTTTGATTTTGTAACTAACTTAACTTACTTTCTAATATAGAATCTAGCACTCTGGATATGCATATATACAGCACTCTGGAAAAAGGAACAACTTTGATTTTGAAACCGACCAGCGACCAGCCCAATGTAGAAATATATAATAAAAGTTTCGATTTGTGAAATTATAAGACATAAATCATAAAGGGAGTTATGACACTTTTGAATGGGACTTATACCCTTAGGGACTTATGACAAAGGGAGCTGTGACATGTCACCCTTAAATCAAGCAAGTTACAATAAAAATGCTTAATCTAGTTTAAAGCTAAAATTAACAAATATTCAAATAACTAATTAATAATAATTTAATGAAAAGAAAAGAAAATAAAAAGAAGAAATTACTATTTATAAATTAATTTAAATAAAAATTAAACTATCTATAAATTACAACAAAATAAATTCAATTAAGAGTCTCCAGGTCAAGGGTTATTCAATAACTTCATTCACACAAATATAGATTACTTTTTTTAAGTGACTGTTTTGGTAGTAGGAGGTTAATATGGGAGGTTAATATGTTTATATATGTTACAAAGAGACATCATCATATTAATAGGTTCATGTTTGCCATAATTAATTCTATGAAATGAAAGATTCCTACCCCTAGATCTTTTATAGAGACAACTATAGGAATAGTTTGGTTATTGAAAGAATGGGAATACAAGATCGGGCATGAACGATGTGTAAAAGTAATTAATGCACATTTATTAACGTTAAGTTGAAGATTATTATTGCAACACCAATCATAAATTTTATTAAATCATCTTATAAATTTTTAATTTTAAGGAAGATTTTCATATCGTCGGCGTAAATTTTAATATGGCTATTAAGTATTAACGAAGTAACATCGTTAATGTAAATAATGAAGAGTAGAGATCCAAGATGACTACGTTAGAAAACACTTGTGGCAGCATCGAATTCAGAAGATGTTCCAGATCTAAAAGTCACACTATACCTACGTTCGGAAAATATTATTCTATACCTACGTTCGATTTCCCAAAATATTATAAAACAGCCGAATATAATTGTCTAAAAATTAAATCAACATTTCCTAAATCAGATCAAATTATCTCTGGTTTTCTATATAAAAAGGTATACCTACTGTTATTCTTGTTTAATGTATACTGTATTTTCATAACAACTAATGCTAACTTATCGCTATCTCCCTTTGATTTTCTGATTTTTTTTTTTTTTTTTTTTACGAGGGTTGGTGGAAAACTCGAAAGTCACCAAGAGGAACTGCATTCCTCAAGGTAGTGTTGAACTTTAACCAACCAAAACCACCCCCCTTTTAAAACTAAACTTTAGGATGGAACCTTTAATACGAATGTACAGTTTGGTTTTGGGGATAGGGATATGGGAAGGATAATTGGGGAAATTGGCATTGGGAAGGATTAAAAATGAAGTCGGAAGAAAAATGGTTCAGCTAAAATCCACCTTATTATTTATAAAAAATCTTACGAACTAAAATCAACAAATGAGCCACGGAGCATTAATATCAAAAAAATTGTAAATGGCACAAGATATTCGATCCTAGGCAACAAACCATGTAAATTGAGAATAATTTTAAAAAGAAAAAAATTTTGGTTCTACCAATGGCTAGTTTAAAATATTTTAAGTTTTTTAATACCATTTCAATTTCATAAATGAATTGATTATTCTGACATTTTCTAATATCCTTTTACTTATAATATATAGTTTTGTTTTGAAGTACTGTACACTAGCAGTACCATAACTTCTAACTTCATTTCTTCAAGTAAGAACAATATCAAATTTTTAAACCTTAAACAAAGAAATTTCCACAAATCTTCAGCTTCAGTATAAGTTAATTTATTGAACTCTAATTATTATGAGATGTTACAGAATTATTACAGAGATTAGGACAGTTCTAGAGTTTCTTAACCATAGTTAAAAGGCAAAAAGGGCTTTAAAGTTTTTTAAAGTAATTAAGATTTTCAATTTAAATTCTATTCTATTTCTATTCATTCTAATTAATTGATTTTTTTTTTTTTTGTCATTTTATGTTCATCCACAGTTCTGCATATTTTAATTGACAACAAAAAAACATAAAAGAATAATATTGTCTATTAGACTATTATGGATTTGATTTGAATTAATGTTAATTTATTTGAAAAAAAAATAGAACATACATGTATGCCAAAAAAAGAAACATCTAAAAAACTAGTTTCAATCAATTCACTTTTCTATAAAAGCAATAACTGAATGAAACTGAAATTAATGAAATAAAAACAATCTAATCTAACGATAGAAATAATGAAAATAAACTATAATATGCAATGATGAATGAACATCAGTTTAAAATACATATACGGATATCGGCCATTTGCAAAAAAAAAAGAAGAAAAGTTGAAGATGTCTTAATAAGAAAGGATAATTAAAGTCAAATCTTTCGAATGGAAAATCATTTTATTTCATTTTCATTTTATTTTTTATTTTTTGAAAATTTTCTGGTCTAATGGAAGTTAGTTTATTCTGAAAAACAAATAATCAATGAATACCACTTTTTTCATTTATTCCTTTTGGCATTAACTTACATTTTTTTTTAAAATTTTATTTTTAGGTTTTTTTAGATTTAAATTTCTATGTTGTTGATTAGATTTTACTATGGTACCTATACTTTTAAAGTTTTTTTTTTTTTAAATCTATTCATGTATGAGTGCTGTGTTTATATGTGCTGTCCAGTTCACTTAAACAATTAAAATATAGGGTTTTATTTATATGTTAAGTGATATCAATAAATCAAAATAGAATTCAAAAATCATGGTATATGTACATATATGTTACAAGTTTTAGGTTAGGTTTATGGTAATTAGTAACAGAATTGATGCTCAGATAGCTCAGATGAAAACTGACCTAACGCCTTCACCAGTCTCTAGGTTCGTAGTTTACTTTTAAAGGTATTTTTTTTCCTTTTCAATCCTGTATGAGCATGAGGCATACGCCATACACTAAGTGATTTATTATATCATGACTAAGCTTAACTTTATGGAATCATTGGTTTCGTTGATTACTCACCTGCGGCTATTGTACAACACTATGAAACACAAATATTTCTTATACATAACAAAATAGGTATATTTTTTATACCTTTAAAAGTATGGGATAATCTATAGCAAAAAGTTGATGTTAAATTTCTTTTGATTTATGCCACGATGTTAATACTCAGATGGAAGAAGTTTTGAAAAGTTTTTAAGTCCATACTCTGGAGTTCACGTAAATATTAAGAAAAAATACTCCTGACTTACTTTTTAGTTTTTTAAATGTACTGGAGATTGTGTAAAGAAAGTTTCCGCACTCTTTATAGTGCAAATATTATTTGCAAAAGCTAAAGTTAATATTACACGTTACCGTTATGACTTTTGACAATTGAAGAAGAAATATATCTACAAGAATCTTATTTTATTCGTATTTAAAATATGGGGTTATATGTAGTAGATGAAAAATAATAAGAAGAGAAACAATCTAATGAAATTTTATGTTCTTTTTTTTCTGAGAGACTAATTGAAGTCTCGAAGGAGACAGAATGTACGAATAAAAGTTAAAACTATTAAAAATCACTACAATTTTCAGAAGAGAATTAGGTTCTCCCATTTTTATTCAACTTCATTCTTTGATCTGAGGATGAGGTTAAATATAGAAAATGTCAATGCTATATAGGTATCTTTAAAATAACAAACCCAAAACAATTTTTCAAAACATTTTATATAAAGATTATATTCCATTCCATTCTCTAGAGAAGATCTATAAATTTTCTTTAGACAACTGTTTAATTTTTATAATTTTTTAACGTTATTTTGGTTCACTTTTTGTTTTGTTTTGTTTTTATTATGAAAAAAAAAAAGGTTACCTTTTCTGCTAGACTGGATCAATAAATTTATCGAAAAAAATAAACTTTTTTAATTTGAAAACAATTTCTGGTTATGCCATGTGTTATGTTTATCAGTGTATTCAAAAAATATGTTCTGAGAAAAAAAACAATTCAAAATAAAAACAATAAATTTTATTTTTGTTGAAAAAAATGCCATCTGTGGTCAACCTGAGAAAAAAAAAGAGCTAAAGAAATTTGAATTTAAAATTTATTATCTTAAAGGATATTTTCATTGAATTAGGGTTAAAAACTGTAAGTGTTAAATTAAAATTTGTTTAAGATGCCAAATTACAAGTTAACACCAGCGTTTTAGTATAGCGTATCTATATATATGTATTTGAGATACAACGAACGGAACGAAAAAAAATTCTGCTTTTATTGAGAACTAATTTGAAATTAGAAATTTTTAGCACTTTGGATGCATTCCTTGCTAAACTAAAAAAATTTTTAAAATTATAGTTTTGAATTGTTCTTAAACCGAGAAAAAGACAGATTTTGTATCATAAAAAAATGATACTTATAATATTCTAGTCTAGTCTATGCAAAAACCAGCATGTATAATTACAACAATAATGTTGTAAACAAAGGGATAACATTTACTTTAGATGGTATGTAAAAAAAAATAAAAAAAATTAAATAAAACCATTTTTAAGCACATTTTTAAATAAAAAATAAAAAAAAGAAATGTAATATTTTTAATATGTCGAACCAAAATAAAATAATATAAAATATTTTCGGTTTTTCTATGTTCCTTTTTAAACTTAAAACATTTTGTAAATTGCTCAATGCTCATATCTTACCTTTACAGTTTTTATGTGACATAAATATTTAGATAATGGTTTTGTGGTGTAGGTATAATTTGACTTTTACTGTTTATTTAGTTATGTGCATTTTATAGATGATGTTTTTTTTTTTTTTAGGAATTAAAAATAAAAAAAATTTCAGTATTTTTTTTTCTTTTTTTCTGATTTGTTTGTTAATTTTCCACAGATCAAAAAATAAACGTACAGGAAGGCGGTTAACCTTTAAAATTGGTTGAAAATAATTGTGCTGTGGTGTGTATATTAATGTGTATTCTGTTTGTGTCATATATACAAAATTTTTTTGTTGTTGGTTTATATATTGTTAGTACCTAATGTATATATAGAATATGTTTTAAATCAAATGTTTCGGAACGATTTTAATTTTTATATTTTCTTTTTTTTTTTTTGCTCCCTTGAAATTGTTTTTCCGTTTAATTTCCGGTTCATTAGATTTTTAGGATGAAAATGATTTTTGGGATTTATTTTGTTTTTCCTGTTTCCATTTTTGTTTTTTTTTCGTTTATTTGTGGTTGTTATATTTTATTTTTTTTTTCTCATTTTGGTTCTATTTAGGTTTAAGAATAAATGATGGCGGATGCATCAAAATAAAAACGAATTTTTATGTTTGAAATAAAGATGGTGGAGTTTTTTTTGTTAAATATATGATTTCTAACCAAAATTACTTTTGATTGTATTTCTTAATAAAAGTATTAACAAAAAACTAAATGTAAAAGTTTTGATTTAAATAAAACTTTTGATTTAAATAAAAAAAATAAAAAAAAAAAATGGTTTTGTTTTGCTATACTTTTTAAAATATTTTGCTTTAAACATTTTAACATTTTTTTAAGCGATAGTTTTTGAAATAAAGCAGTTGAGTTTTTGAAGGTAAAACAAATATTTATCAGAAAAGTTGTAAGAAATTAATTCATCTGTTCTTAACATATTATATTTTTATTTTGTAACATACGTTAGTATTTTATATGTCTCTTTAATATCTGATAAAACCGATATACCTATTGTAAATTTTCCAAATATCTATTGTAAAGTATCTATTGTTATTACATTGTTTTTATTATACCCGTACGATAGGATCGGGTATAATAAAATTACTCCTCCGTTTGTAACACCTCGAAATAAGCGAGCTAGATATACCTTCAAAGGTATGGATCGGATCAGAAAAAAATTCTAAGACTTTTGAGCCATGTCCGTCCGTCCGTCCGTCCGTCCGTCCGTCCGTCCGTCCGTCCGTCCGTCCGTCAGCACGCTAACTCAAAAACTAAGAAAGCTAGAATCTTGAAATTTACGCAAAATATTTTGGGAGTAATTTGTAGGTTCCCTATTTTTTTTGGTTGAGTTTGGACCAAGCCTTAGGGTAGCTCTCGAACACCTAACTTTTAGATCCCCACATTTTTTTTGCAATAGAGCTATGAAATTTTAACTACTGATATATCTCACAAAAATATTAATTTTATTTTTAATAACTTTTTTTTGTAGCCCCACCCGTTACGGAGCTACAGCTCCCCAAAGGTTCAAAAAAGCTCTATATTTAAATTGTTATAGCACAAGTTGTATAAGGTATATCTTCATTTTGAAAACGCCAAACGATTACTACTTTCATTAGCTTTAAAAGTATATATACAATAAATATATATTTTTGGCATACGGTGTCTTAATTTACCGTTATGCGAAACTCAAATTTTGCAAAATTCTTTAACCCTTCCATCTTCTAAACGGTTAAAGTTGGAAACTTGAAATTTTGACAGAAGTTAGATCTTTGAAAATAAGTATGAGTCATTTCAGAAATTTTTTTTGTATCACCCCCCGTTTAGGAGCTGTAAGGGGTCAAAAACTGAAAATTTCCTATTTTTAAACACCTGTAACTTGAACACCTGTTAAAATTTTTTTGAAGTAATACACAAAAATTAAAGCTGCAATATTATACTTTTATTTCTGTTAACAACTTTTTTTAATAATATAGGGTTACTTTATAATTGACGAAAGTGTTACTTGATTTTTTCAAATTTTCTAACAAATTTCTTTAAAACGAATTTTTTCCATTTTGTTTTACTCGATAATTTGAAATTGTTGAGGATATAATGCGTAGGACATAAAAATGTAAATAAATAAACAACATAACGGTTGCTTGAAGAATTTTTATTTATATGATATTAATATATATACATACTTATATAATATCATGTTTATTTACATATCGTATATGTCACTAGTGCATGAATGATAAGAGTATAGATGTATATTATATAGCGCCGTATTTACATACATATATGTATTTTATTGTACTTATAAGAAATTATTCTGTCAATGGAATATTTAAATATAATATAATATAATATTTAAAATTATATTTACTGTTTTGTACTTAGTAAATTTAATATACATTTACCGCTTAGTATTAAATGGTACTATAGAATATTTGAAAAAGTTTTGGATTGATAATCGTTATGTGGAAGGTTAGAATCTGCTTTTGAAGAATGTACATATAAACATGTAGTTTGAATATATGTACAACCCATAGTTCTAGAAATTATAAAATTCACCCAAATTATTTTAAAATACTAAAATATTAAAAAAATAATATTGTAAGCAGAGTGACAGGCTGTGAACATACTAACGGTTCGTACGGGTATCTAAGAGTTGACAAAGTCAACTGTATTCTTCCTCGTATTTTTGTTTAGATTAAATAATTGACAAGAATCGGATGTTAAAAATTTCTTGAAAATATCCAAAAATTGGAAGATAAAAATGATATAACATGATAATTATAATCGACTTAAAGTACAGAATAAGGTTTTTCTAAATGTCTTGCTTGCTTTTGTGATATTTTCTTAACGTTGTAATTGTGAACTGTGTCAAATCTTATATATAAAATTTAATTAACTCGCCAAGGTATAGGAAATCAACAGTGACAATGGGATGCGTGGAATTTTTATTAGAAGATATTGCCTACAAGAATGTATAATCTATAGTTTCGCGGTTGTTTAATTTTTAGTTCTTTTATTGTCTATTATAGCCAATAGCAATCTTCATTTCATGGTTTAATTCGAACGTTTTTAGTGTTTTTCAGCTATGCAGAAAATTAAATATTTTTCTAGATATTAATATTAATGTATTCACATCTTCTATTCCGCTTCTTCCTTTACCACTATATTACAGGATATTTCCATTAGCCGTAGTTATTTCGCCAATCCTGTTTCTTCTCATTCCGCTTATATCCATAACTTATAGATTTAACTTTGATGTTTCTATGGGTTTGGGGTTGGCTAAAGTTAATTGTTCATAATAACGAAAAATTTGGACACAAATATTTATTTTCGAAAATTTCGTATTTCCTGTATTTGCATGTAATTTCCAAATTTTAACTTCCAGATTTCTGTATTTACATATATTATTTTTAAGAATATTTTCTTCTATTTGATAAAAAAAAAAGAGATACAAATTTTAATCATTCTATATGAATCGTCTTTTTGTTAAACAGAGTTTTGTAAATTAAATTTTTGCAATATATCTTTTCATTGTTTGAAAATCCTTTTAGAAATCAGCTTCCTTGTAAAAATTTCTCAAAGAAATTAGAATTCAATTTTGTTATTTTATGACAATGATAAATCGACTGCATTAGGCATCGTCTATTGTCTAATAGAAAAATATGTAATTTTGTTTTGTAATTTGCACAGTTTGGAAAAATTTTTGTAATACAATTTTAATAGTGGTGCTAAAAGGTAACTTAGTTAACATAACTTTTTAATTTTAGTATAAAAAATTATTTAAGTTTTAAGAATTTGCAATTAGCATATTGATTAATTTGTACACTTATCATAAGTTTTTTAATTAATTTTCAACAATTTTCTCTAATATATAAACAACATGATCTATTTAAGGTATTTAATTTCTTTCAAAAAAATTTAGAATCTATATTCAACATTATTATAAATCTTTTTCTTTATTTGGATCATTTTACACTTTAATTTTTTATCTGAAACAATGTGTCCAAAAAAAAAAACTATTTTTAATATTTTATTCAAAGATAATAAAAAAAACAAAAAAAAAAAAAAACCACAACAAAAATAAATTATACAATATTAATATAACAATTTAATATAACTTCATTAGAATACTTTAAAGAATTCAAGTGGAACCGGAAACGGAAGTAGTAACATTAAAATAAAAGATAAAAAAAGAAAATAAACAAAACAAAAGGCAAAAAAATAAAGTTAACTAATTTTTTATGATTTCTCCTTTCCTAAACGTGCTATTTTTTCCATTATTCGTTGGATCTAAAGGCAAAACATAAAAAAAAAAAAAAAAAAATTTTATATGTTTGATAGTAATAAAAATAAAAATTGTTTTCTGTTATATCCTTTTTAAATTTTTTTTTTTGTTTTTTACTTTTTTTTCTTTTCATTTGTCCTATTTTGTTTTTGTGGTTTTTTTTATTTTTTCTTTAAAGTTTAAATGTGAAATTTTTTAGTATTCGCCTTTAAAAATTTCTGTTTGTTTTTATTATATTATCCTTTTTTCTCATTATTCTCTTCCTTTCTCTTTTTTATAGCTTTTTATTAGGAAATCGTAAAAATGTTTTAGACATGAGTAAAATAAAATATTCAATAGTGTATTGGAAAAAAAAAAAAAAATTGTCCTTTTTCTTTTACTTGTTCTTTTCTTCTAGATTGATTTTTTATTTTTTCTTATTTTTTCTTAACTAATATTAGAATAAAAATTCAATTTTTCTTCTTTTTTTGTTTTTGTTTTTGTTTCTTTTTTTTTTTTTTTTGTGTAGTAAATGAAAGAAAAAATTTTCGGTTTCTGATAGTCTGAAACTGATTGAAATGTAGGTGCATAGTAGTCATGGTACAATATAAAAAGTGAAACTAAAAAATTTTAGAGTTAGTAGAAAAAAAACTTAAAAGAATTGTACTGGATCGATGGTAAAAGGATCTGAAGGTCTTTTAATAGAAATTCCATTTAAATTATTTTTTTTTCTGTTATGTTTTGGCAGTTAAATTCTGTTTTTTTATGTTTGTAAAATTTTTCTATTGTTTTGCTGTGAAAAGGAAAGATTTCAAAAAGTATGTATTAGAATAATAGAAAACAAAAATATAAAAAAAAAATTCTTTTGTATTTTGGTATTATCTTACTAAAGTTGTGCGGTCATTCTTTTGTAGATGTGCAATTGATTTTGTTAAAAAAAAAAAAAAATTATGAAAGAAATCAAGAAAAAATATGTGTTAGAGTAAAGGAATCACTAAAAATAAAATATATAATATAATGAAATATAATGTTTTCGAGATAAAAGGGTTCCAAACCAAAAATTATGTAAGATACAATAATTCAATAAATGGAATTATCTACTTACCTTAGAGTTACCAGAGGTATATAAATATTTTTGAAAAGAAAAAACCTTTTGTTCTTATTATTATGTGATTAGCAATTAAAAATCGTGTGAAAAGCTATTATTAATAGTAAACCTTGTTATCGATAGGTATCGTGTTTAAGTTTTATTTGTAATTGTAAATTTTTGCTGTATGATAATTCTTTTTTTTATTTTTAATTTTTCCTGTTTTCACCATTTTCTTATTATTCATTTATTTCTGAATTCTTTTGACTATGTCAATAAACTTCTAAATAATCTTGGATTTTAGTGTTAATTTTAAGTTTAAAATACATTAGGTCCATGAACACATTCCAATATTGTTTTGTTTACGAGTGCAAAAATTTACTTTAAAATCTTTTAATGGCCATTATTTACTGATGAATTAATTAATAATTTTTTTCATTACGCTTTTTTTTTTTAAATATTATGGCAACCATTTAAAATTATTTATCTAAATTTTTCTGTTTCGGGAAACTTTAATTTTTATAAAATTTGAATATAACCATTTCAGACGAGAACAAAAAGTTAATGCATTTCAAATCGATTTAAATTCACTTTTATTTCATTTTTTTTTCATATTCTTTAAAAATTTTTTTTGTTCTGTTTTTTTTTTTTTTTTGTAGCTATTAGGTTTCCTTTCTGAAAAGTTTATTTAACGGAAAATAAATCTCGAACATATTATATATACATATATACAGATATATTATAATATATATATATTAAGAGTCATGTAAGGGTATTTTTTTTTTAATCTTTCCAATACTATTTTTACTTTTATTTGATTACAAGATCCCAGTTTATACTTCTTTTGTCGTTTTCAGGAGAAGAAGTAAATGTAAGGATCGAAGGACACATGAAATTTGTGTGAAAATTGTTCCCAGGGGTAATAGTTTGTAATGCTTAATACCTTTCCATCAGGTTGATGTTTGTTTTTTTTTTTTTTGTTTTCTTTTCAATATTTTTTTTTTTTTGTTGAAAAAGAAAAATTAATAATAAAAACCAAAAAAAAAAGGATATTTACTTGTACTTTTTCAATTTTCCAAGTAATAAAAAACCGCTGAATTTCAATTTAAATTTTTTTTTGTTTTGTTTTTTTTTTTTTTTTGATTTCGTGGGTCATTTTTGTTCATTCAAAAGTGAACTAAAATTGTTTTTTTTTGTTTGGGATGTGAACTGTGTGTGTATGTGTTTGTTTTTTTTTTGTTTTGTTAAATTCAACTCAATGTCACTAAATAAATGGGACAAAGGATGTTTGGTTGTTGGTTATGATAAAAGATTTTTGTTTTGTTTTTGATTTTTATTGCTATTTTTATTATTTTGATTAAAAAAAAAAAGAAAAACAGGACTTACAAGTTGAAAATAGTGAAAAGGAATTTTAATTAAGGTGAATAAAAGGATACTTTTTTCCTCTGTTCCATTTCAGCTGCTAGAACAATTCATTTTTATTGAATTTTTGTTTCAATTTATAAACAAAAGTTAACAAGGAACGTTTTAAGCTTGAATGTGACATGATAAAAGAAAGATTACAGAAATATTACAAAAAAAAAATTTCGCAATTTAAACAATGGAATAACTTATTCATAAAGTATCAAAAGATTTTCTAAAAATAAGTTTAAGTTTAGTGGAAAAAATTAAAAAACGTTGATATATTTTAATTTTTTTTTACTTTACTAGGTAGTTTTTAATTTACAGGGTGTCATTTAAAAGCGTTTCAATTGATTTTTAATAATTTGATTGTATGTTCAGTAGAATTAGTTATTATGATTTAAAAACATTTTTATCGTCTTCTTTTGTAGACAGTTTGTTAGTTTTCTGTCTTTTTTTAAACAGTCAGCAGAATCTTGTTTATTTTTCTTCTTATATATGCTTTTCTTGTTTTCTTCTCATATGGGTACTTTTTGTTTTGTATAATTTTAATGGCACCCCGCATATAATAGATGTGCCTTTTTAATTAACTATATTGTTCATGGGATCGGTAGGGATTAGGAAACTTATAACGAATAATCGGACTAAAATCACCGAAGTATCTATTTTTGTTTGCGTTTTTTGGTATAAATTTGTTCAATAATTTAACATTTGCATTTTAAAATCTTGTTTTATCAATCAACAAATGAATTTTTATTTTAATTATATCAGTAAATCTACTACAAATCTAAGTTTTTTCTAAAACATAGTTTTGTTCTGTATTGCTATTGATATTAAATAATCAAAAAAAAAATATATATATATTGAAATAAATCTAAAATCTTATAAAAATTACTATGTTAAATTATCGGATTAGATGAGGAGGAATTTTTAAATATTAAATCAATTAAACATCACCGTAATGTAGCAGCTACTTGTCCTTTCTATAAATATCTCTAAGGCACCTATATTTATATTCTATAAATATCACCTCTGCGGAACTCAAAAATAGCATGCCTATACTGCAACCATTCCGTTGTAATACACTTAAAGTAAATCTTTCTCATATTTACGTAATGGAGTCTATTAGAAAGAACAACGAAATATAGGAACTCATTACTACCACAGGTGTCTCTCTATCGTATAATATACAGAATTTCAAAGACATCTGTCAACTTGCATCTGCTAAAATTTCCATTTAATGCCACTCCTATAATTTAAAATCAAAATTCCTCTTCCTTATTCCCTTTCTGTTCTTTATCGTATTCCTCAGCCACTATATTGCTTTGAAGTTAGGATGATTAGCCCATTATAGATACTAACGACTATATATTACTATATTATATTTCAATTAATGCCTTATTGGATCAATTTACCGGTAAGCATTTAAATTAATTCATCCGGTAGAATTCAAAACATCATTGATAATATACCAGTCCTCATTTTAACGAGCAATTTCCTATCAAATGGTTAATTATTAAGAACTTTACTTTAGTTTATACATTTATACCTAAGATAATAAATATGAAAAATTATTTTAAGGTTAGTAAAATTTTGAAAATAAAATATTTTAAACCAATGAGTACAAACTATCAACACCTTAGCAAGATATTAATATAAATTTAAAAAAAAAATTATTAACACATATTCTTTTCCAATTTAATTTTATGGATGGGGGTAACAAGAGCATCAATCGAATGTTAGACTAAAGCTCTTTAATTTTAGATACTCTTTTTGTTTAGTTATGCTCTTGAATTTACAATAATATGTTTAATTAATTTTTTTTATTCTGAATGAAAAATGATGGCATATTTAAATGATCTGAAATAGAACCTTTCTTTAGCAGTGTAGTTGTGGTGCACATATTAAATTATTGTAAATATATATTGTAAATAATATTATTGTAATAATATGTTGTAAATATATTATTTACGGTATATTATTATGTTATTTACATTGTATATCGATTAGGATCCAGTAAATGGTGTAATGGTTAACACATAAGGCTTTCATTCGAAAGGTTTCGGGCTCAAACCCCGATGGGATCATGTAGATTATTAAAAAATAATATAGATTTTTTATTTTTTTTTTAAAAAGAATATAATTATTATTATATCATAATATCAATTTATATCATAGTCTAATACCTATATAATAAAATAAAAATAAAATATATAAAATAATAGATGGCGCAGAAATAAAAATATTAACGTATCATATAGTCTTGCACAATAGCTATACAGCTGAATAATGAATGACTAAGTAAAACGTAGAATTTTAAACTAAAGTTTAGTAAAATATGAATGATAAATAATTTACTGGATCCCATGGAGTAACATAAAAAAAATTTTTGGCTTGGCAATAATAAAATTTATTCTATTTTTTTCTTTGAATTAATTAACCAAAACATCCTTTGGTTTTTTTTTTTTTTTAAATTATTAAACAATTAGAACATATTACTTAAAATTTTTCTTTTGGTATTTTTTGGTATTTTTTTTTATTTAAAGAGAAAAACTATTTTCATTAAAATTCCTTGTAAATTTACTAGAAAAAATTTTTTATAATAAAAAATTTCTTTATATAATTAAAAATTAAAACAAACAAAAAAAAAAAAAACAAAACAGAAAATTCCAAAATAACAAATGGACAAAAAAAATTATTTTTCTCTTATCTAAAATCTTTAATATGTAGTAAAAAAAAAATTTCCCGCCCACGTGTCATTTTCAAAAAAAAAAGAAAAAAGAAAAAAAATATCCTTATAATATCTTGATGGCATACGTCCAAGTCCAGCAAATTAAAAAAAAAAAAAAAAAAAAAATTTAAAACGACGAAATTACCATAACCTAGTATAACTAAAAATTAATTTTTTTTAATACTTTTACGATTTCTTAATATAATTTCTTTTTTTTTTTTTTTTCATTCAAAATTATTTAAGAATATTTTGTATGAATAAAGAAGTGGGGAAAGTGAAAGCAAAGAATAAAGTTCCAAACATTGGATCCTATTTTCTATTTGTAGGTATCTATAGTAATTCTGTAAGGAAAAATAATATGGAAGGCGACAGGATACTGATGATGAAAACGATAATGACAATAACTATGAACATTCTACAATTGAAACTACTATTAAATGATTCTGTATTTTGTGTATATTGTGTCTTCATTCCACTTCCTGAAGATTAATGAATTCTTAGTATTATTACACCCCATTAAATTAAGTACAAAAAAAAAAACAAAAAATATATAATAATAATAATAATAAAAATGAACGTTAAAATATAAAAACAAAAAAAGAAAAAAAAAAGAAAAGTGGAATAATTAAAGTTTTATTAAGTGCTGAGGCTATTTTAGTTGGATTATTATGTGACTTTGATTTATTAACATGGTAACCGTTTTTGGTACACCTTTTTGAAGAACTGGCATAATATTAGAAAACAAGAAATAACGAAAGCAAAAGAAGAAAAGAAAAAAATATTTAATTTATTTTTATTTTATTTTTTTTTCCTCATTACACTTCTACCTTAAATTCCCTTAGCCAAGCAAAAGATTTATGCTAATCTGGTTTATTAAGTGCAAAAGTAAAAAAAAAAAAATATATATATAATATACCTACATATATATTTACTATCTTTTTTCACAATTTTTTATTTTATTTTTATTTTTTTTTCTCATTTTTATTCATTCATTCAGTTGTTCTTTCGTTTGTTGGTATTCGATATAAATTTTCTGGACGAGCACCGATGAAAAATTATTTTGTGAAAAAACAAAAATAAAAAAAACAAAAAGTGTTTTAAAGCGGAAATTAACTGATAAAAAAAAACTTAATAAAAAAAAACCATACCTAACCTAAAGGTTTTCTTTTTTTTTCTTTCTAAAGGACTAAATGACCTTTAAGCTTTTAATGATGATAATTTTCTGTTATTGCTTTTTTCTAGTTAAAATTTTCTTTTTTTTTTTTTTTTTGTTTTTATTGTATTAATTTTTTATTCTTTAAAAAAAGTTTTAGGTTTGTACTATCTATATATAGTCATCCTTTAGTTGTTATTCAGGGTTAATTATGAAAGTTTGTTTTTGGATATTTTTTTTTTTTTTTTATGGGGCTAGTTTAAAATCTGTTGGTATTACGTAAACGTTTGTTTGAAAAAAAATTTGATTTAATACTATCTTGGACATTACTTAAATAATAAGATGCGATAGCTAGAAGGCTAGAACTAGTCCACTCTAGACTAGTCGGTGTAGTAGAATGAAGCTAAGTAATGCTGATATCCATAATTTACAAATCAATTAAAGAAATGACATTTTGTAGGAAGCAGTTTCTACTTTCTGATCATCAAAAACTTTAATTAGTTGCTCATTAGGCTCATCAAAAACTTCAATTGGTTTTGAGGTATTTAATTAACTGCTGCTCCTCAGGTAAATCCTCTTATAATCAAAATTATCATATAAATTCTTCTGCCATTTAATTGTGGCTCATTTATTGAAATTTTGATTTCAGAATGAATCAATAATGTTCAAAAATAAAATGGTTTTTAAGTTTTGGAATTGAAATCGCAAGGTTTTTAAAAAAGTTTGATGACAATTAAAATTTGTTAATAAACAATTTAGAAAAATTCTTTGAAATATAAAAATGCCTCCGTCTATCTTCTAAAATAATTCGTACACTATCTTTTATTTTATGGATTAAAGAAATGTAATATATTATATACTTTCAAATTTATCTAAAATATCTTGTGGTATAATTTAAAAATGAATTGTGGGTGAAAATGGATTAAGACCAATTTTCTTTATGAAAATGTCAGTTTGAAACCAATAAAACAAAAAAGAAGAAGAATTAGATGAAAAAATGAAGGTAGTTAAGTGTGATGTGTTGCTGAAAAAGATGTCATAAAATTAGTTAAATTTTAAAATAAAAAAAAAAAACAACAACAACAACACTGTCAAACAAAAAGAAGAAAGAAAAAAAATTCACTTAGAGTAAGAAGAGGATAAATATTAAATAAAAGTAAACTGAGTGTTTTTTCATATCCTTTGTAAATTGTTTACTTATTAATCAGAAACAGAAATTGGGCTGTAAGAGAGTACCACTTTTCTTCTGATTGATGACATTCTAATTGGGATTTTTTTTTTTTTTTTTTGTTATATAGCTCCCAAAGTAATAAAGTAATTAAATTTACAAAAACATAAGAATAAAATTAAAAAACAAAACAGAAGAAAATAAAAATTATGCCAAAAAAAAAAAGAAGAAAATTAATAAGGAGTAAAAAAAACTGACATTTAATTAATGAAAGGTATAAAAATTGTTCTGCAAAAAATAAAAAAAAAAAAACAGCTTAAATAAGGACAATCGTTTTATTTTTTTTATAAAGAACAATGTTTGATTGTTTTTTTTTTTCTTTTCTTTTTCTCGAGTAATTAATTTTTAATTTAAATTTGAAAAACTTTGATTTTTTTTTTGTTTTTTCGAAAAATAAAATTTTGAATTTCATGAAAAATTTTCAATAAAATAAAACAGAAGTCTTTTTCATCTTTTATGAAATTTTTTAAAATTTTTGGAATTGTGTCCTAAAAATTTCAATAAACTGATTAGTGTGGACTTGGGATTAGTATAAACTCAAAAGTTAAACGAAACTTTTTCAACGGAAAATAATATTGTTTACTACGTATTATATGTTATATTGTAGGGTTCTGAAAAGGAATTTTTGATTATTTAAAATAGTTCAAATATTCAAATTAATTTCGACGTTTTTCCCCTTAAATAACAAAAAGAAAATACAAAAAATTAAAAACTTTTATTGGAAAATTTTGTTAATCTGCTACTTAGGAATTCGTCATACAAGTAAAAAACCGTTACCTAGAAAAATAGCGCTAAGAGTAAGCATCATGCATTCTTAGCGCTATTTTTATAGGTAACGGTTCAACATGACTATCTAGTTAAAAATAATTATCCATATTAGTATTTGATTATTTCAAAGCATTATAGTCCAAATACATGGTCTAAGTACATGGTATCTAACGATTAAGATTAAGGAATATACTTTATTTTCAAATTGGAACAGTTAATTAAAATTAAACCAAGTCAGAAAAACCAAAAAAAAACCGTTTGGAATACTATAAATTGTATCTTGTAAATTTTTTTTTTAGCTTTTTTAACATTTTATATGAAAGAAAAAATTGTGGAAAATCAAGACATACACTCTCTTCAAAGGAAACCCTGTACTATTAAGAAAAACTGTTAAAACGTATATATAAAATTATGGGGATAAAGCTTAAATTTTTTTGTTTTACTTTGAAAAAATTTATAAAAATTACAAATTATAGCCGTCTAAAAAGTAATTTGTCAAGATTTTCGACCCCTATAACGCCTGTTAAATAGAGGAAGGTACAAAAAAACTTCCTGAGCTAAATTATGTTAATTCTGAAATATCTTTAATTTTTCACAATTTCAAAGTTCTATCTATTTTCGTTGTAGAGATATGATCTAAAAACAAAAGCGGATTTTCGGATTTCAAATAACGGAAACGGTAAAATTATATAAAAATCATATGACAGCCAAACAATTGTAGAACAATTGATAAAGATGAAAAATTTATTATGATTTTTTGGTCACTTTTAAAAAAAATTTTTCACAAAGTTCACCTTAAGATTTAATTTTATTTCACCTTTGAATTTTCATCATGATAGAATACACCTGTTGTTTTAACCATAATTAAAAATAATTAAATCAATTGTTTTTGTTCTTTTATTTTTACTTTTATTGCCATTCACTTTTGCAAAATTTTCCAACTAACAATAAAAAATATTTTTTTAAAAAGAAAAATAAAATTTAACTTGTCTTAAAATAAGTTTAAAGTTACAAATTAAATTTAAATTATTTAAATGAATTTTATATTAAAGGGATTTATTGTCATTATTAATATATATATATATTGTGTATGCATATTATATATATTTAACTGTGATGAAAGTTTAAAAAAAATAAATAAAAACTGTTATATAAATTACTTTCATTATGTTTTTTATTACATGTTCGTGATAATAATGCAAATAATGAATTAATAATAATAAATATCTATATGATAATCATAATAAATCAATAATATTATATATTTAAATAATATAATAACAATAACAATAATAATAATAAATATTAAAGTACATAAATATAAGGTGTAATGAAATTATTATTTTATCGTATAAAAAGAATTAATAATTTTAAGTATTTACATTATTATTATAATTTTTTTTTTTTTGTTTATTTTCATAATTTAATTGAAATAAATCATAAAAGGGCAATCTTACATATATATAAAAATATACTCGTTAATATAATTATATTTTTGAGTTATTTTCGACTATGAAATGACTAAAAATATGAAATAAACTATTATATGAGACAAAGTATCTTAAGGCCCCATAGGGCATTACACCTTCGGTGTTATGCCTTACTAACGATCAAACACATTGTCCAGATATTGTAAGGGCAGTATGTTCAACCTATGGTAGGATACAGTACCCCAAAGAAAATTTGGACATTATGGCTCACCTAAAATTGAGGCGGAATATATCCCACCAGCTATGGGATACAACGCCACAAAAAACTTTAGGCTCTATGACCCACTAAAATATTGATTTTCTTTTTATTTCATGTCAGTGTATATTTGAATTTTGATTTATGAGCCATTTTATAGTCGGTTACAAAATCAAGATTATACGCTTTTTCCAGAATATTTATTTAATTCTGATTTTGTAATCAACTATAAAATTCTTGCTAATTCAGAATCTCGCATGTACATAAATATACATATTATTCTTTAAAAAGCGTATAACTCTGATTTTGTAACGAACTCTAAAACTACTCCTAATCCAGAATCCCATCATATATGCATAAATAATTTGAAAAAAAGGGAATACCCGGATCTTGAATCCAACTCTGAAATTCTTTCTAATTCAGAATCTCATACATACATATTTATACACATAACCCCCGTCAAAACAAATTATTAAACAGAGATTTTGAAGCTAATTCTAAAATCTCTCCTAATTATTTTTCTTAGACAAATATTTCAACTAGAAAGCTTTTGAAATAGTGGGGGCTGCTAAAGGCGTTTTACTATTTTTTTTTGACAAGAATATTATATATGAGTGGCTTTTTGTCAAACTTTAAAAAATAATAAATAATATTTAAATAATTAATAAATTTAAGTTGTTTATTTAACAGAAGGTATTATTTCAGATACTTATTTTTTCTTTATTTACGTTTTTTTTCCAGATTTTTTTCAGATACTAACCTACATTAGGCTATTTTGTTCAATTTTGATCGCTCATAACATCAAAAAACAACAAAAATTATTATGGTGTTATGTCCCACCAATTTATGGATATTCTAACTTACATCTAAGAAATATTTTCCCTAAACTAAATTTAGGCATTATGTCCCATCGCTGGTGGGAAATAACGTCTAAGGGTATAATAGTCAGGAGCTGTATGAAGCCGCCATACAAATATTTTATCTTCTATTAGGCATTTCTTCACTTATAGTTGAAACTAGGACCATTTAGAAATTCCTTGGCTGTCGAAAAATTCGTCCAGTGAAACAGAACTAATGACGGTGGTGGCTGAGGAAAACAGCTGTAGAATGAAAGTTTTAAATTATAATTAAGAAATTCAAAACAAAAACCAAAAAGAATTATTGCGATATCGTGGTTTCTTACAAAAATTCTTTTTTTAAACTTCAATATTTTATAAGAGTCACTTGTTTAATTTATCTTTTAAAATCATCACATTAGTTTCGAAAACAAATTTGCAGCGTAAAATTATAGATTTTTTTATCTTGCCGTCAATGAAAAATCCATCGCCCGTCTGGACTCTCGCATTTAAATAAATGGCTTGCGGAAAAAGTTCTGACAATACTGTTGTGAAAAATAATTCTAGGTTTACCTTAAGATTAATACAAATTTCTTACAAATTATTACACAAATTATACATATAAATATATAATTGAAAGTTATTCCGATAATCTAATCCACTTCTTATATCCATCTCTTTCTACTGTCACATCTTTTTACTCAAAATCAAAAATTATTGTAAAGTTTAGTTTAAAAGTGAATGGTTTTGGTTGGTTAAAGTCCAACACTATGGGGAGCAAACAACGTGTAGATGACTTAATTTTTCGATAACGAAATTTTCCACCGACCCCTGTAAAAAGGAAAAAAAACCTTCTAGAGGTTTAGAACTCTATTAATTTTTTTCATTTGCCTTTAGTTGAACATATCTTTTTTCTTGTAATTTTATTTTTTATTATGTCTTTATTAAATTTTTGGTTTCGACTTTTTTATTTTCCATTCGAAAGAGTTTAATCCGATAAATTTTTCTTCTTTTATACAAGGATTTGCACACTTTATGTTTTGAAAGGATGCAAATTATATGAAATATGCTTACCTAGCATTTTATTTTGATACGGGTCGAGAATATTGTTATGTTGGTTTCATAGTTTTCGGAAAATTTGTTTTTGATTCAAAAAAAAAAAAATTTATAAAAGCTTCGGCAAAATAAGATACTTATTTCGGCAAAGTAAGATTAAATGGTTATATTGAAATAGATATTAATGTAAAAAATTTTAAAAATTGAAACGTATTTACGAATAAACAAATGAGTTGATTAAAAAAACAGAAGTTATCTGAATTTTACTTATAGGTTCGCAGAGTAAGGGGAAATATGTATGTATGTATATATATATATATCTTGAAATAAAATATAGCTTCTATTAATGAATCTAAAAAATTTTTTTATTAACTTTAAAATTAATTTCGCTTTGAAGTTATATTTTCGTATAATGATAATTTGATATTTAATAGGGTTGACCTTAAAAAAAAATTTAACTCCATTTTCTTTTTTTTATTATGTTAAATTATACTTTATGTAAATTTTAATCTTTTCGTTTGATTGGGCATGTTTTTTTTTTTTCATGGTTGAATTTACGTAATTATAATGGATATATCTAGTTATTATTATTTTATTAATTCAATATTGTTTTTTTTTTTTTGGTCAAAGATTAAAAACTAAGAATTGGTTTTTTTTTTTTTTTTTATTTATCCCTTAAAATGTAGAAAAATTTTTTGATTTATATAGTTATGATTAAAAGTCAGGCTAAGAACTATTATAAAAAAAAATTTTGATCAAAAATTTTTCATATTTTTGAATTGAAGGTTATAAAAATAATAAATTGGAGATTGTATAAAATTTTCATATAATATAAATATTTATCTTGAAGTTAAGTAATTGTTCAAAATGTATAAAATCTGAAACTGATATGTATAGGTATTATGAATTAAATTTATATTTTTATATCTTTAAATTTGTCTATCCTTCAATTTATTTAAAAAAAATATAATTTTGTTATGGTTCATTTTTTTAATCGTTTATTTTAAATTTAAAAAAAATTTTCATTCATTAATTTTTGTATTAGAATACCAGAAAAGGTTTAGAAGCGTGAAAAAATTCGATCTAAAGATTTAATAAAATTTTGTTGTTTTAAATAAGAATGTAAATAAGGAGCAAAATCAAAATACTTATTGTTAAAGTTTTATGCGTGAGTATAGGTGAGAATCATTGAAAGACAATATAAAACAGCATAATAATTAAAATTTTTTTATAAGCGCTTAATTTTTCTTTTTTTTTTTTGACCAAACGATTATTTAAAAGAGTATAGTAGTGTTGGGACAATAGAAAATAAGGTCAAGCAATAAAAATGAAGATTGCGCTTTAGAATCTGGTACATGAAGATAAGATATTAATGCTCTTTTTATATTATGTTGTGTTTATATGGACGTATTTTTGCATCATTATAAATTGCAGTTTCCTTAAACTATACATAGATAAAATTACTTTAAAAATAAAATACAGAGTTGAAAATTATGTAAAACTACCGATAATTTTTGGTCTAGATTAGATTATATAACTGAAAAATATATGTGTATTTAAATTGGTATATCTAGTTTTAATTTTGCACTAATAGTTGCTTAAAATGTTTTTTATTTTATATTTTAGAATCTTTTGTAATTGATAAAATACCAAATTAGACTTCCAAATAACCTTAAATTTAAATTTTTAGCTTTATTTTAAATTTCAAGAAAAATTACAAATATAATACACTCTTTTTCTTGAATAAAGCGAATGGTCGAGTAACGTTGTCGTTCTCTGTTACATTAAACAAAACGTATGCATACCGGATAAACACATGGTTCCGACATTTTAATTCAAGTGTAAATTTTTATTGAATTTTCATGATAAATTTTATTATTAGAATAAATTTTGTATTGTTAGATTTTCTAATTGAATATTTTGTATGCAAGATTTTAAAATAAACGAGGAAGAATACAGTTGTCTTTGTCAACTCTTAGATACCCGTACAACCCGTTAGTATGTTCATAGCCTGTCACTCTGCTTATAATATTATTTTTTTAATTTTTTAGTTTTTTAAAATAATTTGGGTGAATTTTTTATTTTCTAGAACTATGCGGGTTGTACATATATTCAAACTACATGTTATGCATTCTTTAAAAACAGATTCTAACCTTCCACTTATAACTTTTCCAAATATGTTATGTATGCTAAATATGCTATAAATATAGTACCATTTAATACTAAGCGGCAAATGTATAATAATTTATACTAAGGATATGTATTATTATATCATTCATTTATCAGTGACATATACGATATGTAAATAACTGGAGGGATAACTGGCAATTTTAGGGGGCTATAAGTCCGGAACCCTATATTATGTGAAAACCCGTTAACCCACCTTAACGGACCTTTATTGAACCTTTAATTTTCATGTCTGTATAATATAAAAATTTTACAGTTGGCTAAGTTACAGGTGTCTAAAAATAGCAAATTTTCAATTTTTGAGGCGTAATAACTCTTAAAGAGGGGGTGCGATCAAAAAATTTTCTTACGTGCCGCTCCTATTTATACTATCAAATATTAAACTGTAATTTTCATCGCTGTTTGCAGCTGTTTCAGAATAGTTGTGTATATTAGAAAAATATTAACCTTTATAATAAATTACGAGTAAGTCAAAATGAGTACACACCTTTAATTTTTTCAATATTTTTTGATATTTTTTTTATTGTTTAAATTTTTGTATTTTTTTTTTTTTTTTAGTTTTGATTGCAAATATTATTTTAATTCCAACAGTTTTTTTTTTTTTTTTAATGTAAAGATAATATTGAAATTAAAAAAAGCAACAAGAAAAAAATATTAAAAAATTTTTGTTTTTTTTCTTGTTTTTAAACATTAACAGGAAAAAGATATTATATCATATGACATAATAATTGGATAAAATTTATCGAAAATTGCGTAATATATTACTTTATTATTATTTTTAATGTTATTATTATTGTTATATATATATATATATATATATGGAGATAGTGAAATACATAATATAAGTCAACATACATACATACATATATACAATATAAAATAATGAAATGATTATATTTGATTTGAAAGAGCAATCTGGCGCCACTATAATTCAAGAGAACAAAAAAAAAAATTAAGGAAAAAAAAAAAAAAAATTATAATAAAAAAAGAATATTTAAAAAAAAAAAAAATTAAAAAAAATAGTAAAAAAAAATGGAAGAGAAAATGAACAAATTCACTAAAAAAAAAAAAAAATACAACAGAAACACTTAAAATGTAAATTTATTCTATTTATTTTCAACAATGTAAATTGAGAGCCATCTGATGTTCAATTTTTTTTTTTTTGTTTTTCCTTTTTATATTGTCGCAGAAATATTTTTTTTTTATTTATTTTTTTATTTTTTTATTTTCGACCATTATCATTCATTCTTATAATCATCAATATCATTATCAATATTATCATTATCATCATTCAGATCATCGCCATCATTTATAATAGAAAGAAATACACATAGAATTTGGGAAAAATTTTTTTTTTTTTTTTGAAATTTTCATTATTAAGGAAAATTTTTAAGTTTTTATTGAAAAAAAAAAAAACAAATAATCAAAAGAAACAAAAAAAAAAATAACAAAAAATAAATATAGTATAAAGAGGTCCTTGAAAATTTCTTAAAATAAGAAAATAATTTTTAGATTTCAATTTTTTATTGAATTGATGACAAAAAAAAAAAAAAAAAAACCAAAAAAAATTAAATTTATACTTTAAACTAAAAAAAAAATGGTGTTGTTTTTTATTTATGAAAATTTTTTGTTTTGTATATTTTATATTTTAGAAGGTGTTGAATTTGAAGAGAATTTTTTTTTTTTCTATGAATTTAAACAATAGTTTGAAAAAATCTTTTACGAAAATTGTATTAAAATATAATATAAAGAAAATTGTTTTTGAGATGATTTTTTTTTGGTTTTTTTTTTTTTTTTTTATGTTTTATAAGATACTTTATACAAACTTTAAATTCAAGGATAAATTATTGAAAGGTCGTTTACACTGTATTACTTGGAATGTGTGTACAAATTGAAAATAAAAAACTAATAGAAATTTGAATATTGTGCTTAAAAACAAAAATTTAAAAAAAAAAAAAATTTTTTTATAAAAGAATTTTTAAGAAAAAGTATATATAAAAGTTTAAAGATTATCGTAATTTAATTTAATATTATTTGAAATGAATAAGTATTGAAAATGAGGTAATATTAAATTAATTTTTTTTTTTTTTTTGAATTTTTTTCAATTTAAAAAAATGTTTTTTTATTATTAGAATTTTATTTCAATTATTTTTTTTTATCAATTATTTAAAAAGACAAAATAATAAATAAAATAAAAAAGTTTTTTTTTTTTTTAACTTATAGGTAACTTTAAAATAATTGGAATGATTCAGGAGTTTTATTTAATTAAGACCAATTTTAAATCTAGATTTTTTTAAATTTTTCATTTCATTTTTTTTTTTTTTTTGTAATTATGAAATTTATAATTACATATTTACATAATTGAATTTAATTTTTAAGATTTTAATTATTAGTTATTAAAATTTGTTTAACATACTTTTATCTTGAGATATGCTTTTAAATTACACAATATAAAATTTTTTCAAATGATGTGTATTTATTTAATTTGGTGCAAGTGTAGAAATCTTTTTCCTATATTTAAGAATTTCTACAAGTTCCAATATTTCATTTATTTATTATTCAATTTAAAAATGGTCTAATAAAATCATAAAATAAATAAAATAGATAACAAGGTAGAATGCAAACCAACGGTTTTTAAAAGCGCACATTTCCAAAACTCAATATAAACTATTTGTGACTTACACAAAAATTTGAAAATTTCATGTAATAAGAAAAAATGTGAAAATAGGACATTTTTGAAATTTTGAGGGGCTGTAATTCCGGAATACTACATAACTAAGAAAAGCCGTTAACACACGTAAAAATGTATTATTAAACCTTTAATTTTCATGTCTTGCCGAAGAAAAATTTGTACAGGTGCTTAAGTTACAGGTGTCTAAAAATAGCAAATTTTCAATTTTTGAGGCGTAATAACTCTTAAAGAGGGGGTGTTATCAAAAAATTTTCTGAGGAAACTTATACTAATTCTAAAAGTTCTTTCTTGTCTCAAAATTTCAGGTTCGTATCTAAAGGCGTGCCGGAGTTATGAAAAACGAAATTTCATGCAAAATGTGGTTTTTACATAACGGTAAATTTAAATAGTAAATTACAAAATATTACATAATTTTGATATTGTTTTATATAGATAATAAAATTTTCGATCTTCTGCCGGTTTTAGATTGCAAAACTATTACGCATAGCCTGAGATATATACATCTGAAAATGGGGCTTTTTCGCAATTTTGAAGAGCTGCAACTTTGGAACCCTTTACAATTAAAGCAAACCTTTAACACACGTAAAAATATATTATTGTAGCTTTAATTTTTATATCTTGCAGAAGTAAAATGTGTACAGGTTCCTAAGTTACAGGTGTTTAAAAATAGCAAATTTTCAATTTTTAAGCCCTAATAGCTCATAAACAGGGGGTGGTCCGAAAAAATTTTCTGAGCAAACTTATACTAATTCTAAAAGTTCTTTCTTGCCTCAAAATTTCAAGCTTGTATCTAGAAGCGTGCCGGAGTTATGAAAGTAGAAAAATCATGCAAAATTGGGTTTTCACATAACGGTAAATTTAAATACTAAATTTAAAAAAATTGTATAATTTTGATATTAATTTACAAAGATAAAAGAAATAGCTGTCGAATGACGTTTTCAGATTGAAAAAATCTTAAGCAGAACATAAGATATATGCATTTAAAAATACGGCTTTTTCAAAGTTTGAGGGGCTGTAGCTCCGTAATGGGGGGGGGGCTACATGAAAAAGTTGTTCCACAAAATTATTTTTTTTATGAGACCTACCTATGGTTAAAATTTTTTTTCTCTATCTTTAACGGTGTAGAAGTTTTGTAAACAGACGGACGGACGGACGGACAGAGTGAAACTAATAAGCACATTTTTTCAAAATTTTTTTGGAAATGTGCTAAAAAGTATATTGTACATCTATAATTGAATAGTTTATACAGAATGAAAACATAAACAGGTTTGAGCAAAAAAATGTATTCATTTAAAATGAAATTTAATTAAAGATTCTATAAAAATTGTATAAAATACGCTCTAAACACTGATAGAGTCTAGATTCGAATCCCGCACACACATCGGAAGAATAATTCCCCCTTACGACATTTACAGCGACGCCTGAAAAGGAACGGCTGTGTAATTTTTTTGTCACTTTTATTTAGCAGAGAAATGCACAAAAAAAAAAAAAAAAATTTACGAAAAAATCTCGTCACAAAAATCAGAAGATAATTAAGGTTTCCTTTAAACCTGAAACCTGCAGTTTTCAGTTAAACTTGAAAACGACAAGCATTTTTTTTTTTAGTGCATTTCTCTGCCATATAAATGTGAACAGGAAATTACGCAGTCTTTCCTTTTCAGATGTGGCTTTAAATATCGTAACGGGGAAATATTCTTACTACATGTGCGGAATTCGAACCCACACTCCTTCGGTGTTTACAACATTTAATAGATTCTTACGCACAAGGCCATCGAGGCCCCAAAGTACAAAATTAAACTAATAAAAACAGCAGATTGAAAAATTTCATGGTTGCATTATGTTTAATTCGATATTGAGCTTTTAGAAATAACAGGAATACAATTATGTAAAATCAGAATATTATATAGCATTTTTCGATTAAATAAAATCTTTTTTTCAAATTAAACAAAACATTTGTCAAAGTAAATGAAACTATTTTTATTTTAAAATAAATTTTTTTTCAAATGGAATGATCCTACACGAAACTTATCCAGCCATTGGTGCAGTGGTTGACGCACCGCTTCTCATTCATAAGGGAGTGAGAGGTCTCGGGTTCGATTCCCGGTTGGGTGCAATAATAATAATATAAAAAAAAAAAAAATATTCATATATAAATACTTAATATATCACATAATATCTCGTACACCCCACATTCATACCAGGAAACAGGGGTTATAGCTACCTGGCACATTTATATACCACGGTACCTGTATATAAATAAATAAATAAATAATACACGAAACTTACAAAACTTAAACGAAAAAAAACCAAAACCTTAACCAAAACTTGCATAATATAATCATTTTTGATATCATATTAATTAATTCCAAAAAAATATTCAAAATTCAATAATTTTAGTAAATAATAAAAATATGTATAATTGATATAAAAATAACAATGTTTGTTATGTATTAACTCTTTAATAGGTACATAAGTTTATCGCTTTAAATGCATCGTTTCATAAGTAAAATCATTTCTTTGCTTTTCTAATTTAAAATCTACACTTTACAAATTGCTGAGTGATCAGGATACAGTGTAAACAATTGGGATGTGCTTTACACTATATTTTGTTTAAAGGCTAGAGAAGGGTTTAGTAAACAAAAATTAAAGATATCTATAGAATTTTTAAAAAAGATCTTTTAAAGATCAATATTCTATCTAGAAAACTAGGACGAAATAGCATTCAGAGTTTTTTAAAGACAAAAATATATAAAAAAAAATATTTAATATAATAAATTTTTCGAATTTTCTAATTTTCTAAAAAAATTATTCTTTAATTTGTAGTAAATTTAAAACTTTTACTAGTAACTTTTATTATAGTATCATAAATAATAATATCCTGAATATACGCCCATTTAGGTACTCATTAATTATAATATTGAATTTCTAACAGATTTTATTAGAATTTCTGATCAGTTTGATATTAACCTCCTTTAGAAAAAATAAAAAAAATAGAAAGTAAAAATCTTAACAAAAATAATTATAGAAAAAAAATTTTTTTTTTTTTTTTATTTGTTTTATATTGTAAAGTAAAGTGGGGGTGTCATTCATCATTCATTAATAGTTTTGTTTTCTTTATTTTGAACAAAATCAAATCATTTTGTCATGGTATAACAGAAATTTTTCTTCTCGTTATGCAAATTAACAATATTATGATATTATTCATATAATTATAGAAATAGTGTTACCAGGTTTTATTATTTATTCAAGTAGCCAAAAATGGTTCTTGAAATAAAATTTATTTTTTTAGAGATTTTTTTGATTCAAAAATGTATTCTAAGTTTTTATGGGATTGAAAGATTTCTAAAGATTAAAAATCAATTCAGTTGCTAATTCTTGTTCAATTCAATCCCATACAAAAAATGTAAATTGTAAAGAAAATTTATGAAAAAATATTTTTTTTTTTCCTTTATTATTATATAACATACAAAAAATGTGTACTTGTACTAAAGTATAATAAAAAAATTCAAATGAAATGGTAAATATATAAATCTTAATATTCAAAACACGTGTATAAAATATTATATAAAATATATTCTTAATAAAATTATATTTTTTAAAGGAAATAATTATCTAAATGAAGTGTAATTTTCTATCAATTATTAAGCTGTTAATAACATTCACCATAATATTACACGATATCCTACAATAAAATAATATTATATACGTATATATATGTATGTATGTTGAACTTACCATTATATTCAACTTAATAATCTATTTTCAACATATTTACAATCTTATTTCTATTTTGATTTTTATTTTTTTTTATTTTATGGGAGAGTTTCTTCTTTTTTGTTGTGTTTTTTTTTTTTTTTTTTTTGGTTTGGTTTTCAAGGATATAATATTCATCAGGATTAATCGTTTCAATTAATCTTCTTCCTGATTTACGGTTAATAACATCGAAAGCAAAAAAAAATATATAACAAATCAAAAAAAAAAAAAATAAACGAAAAATTTAAATGAAACAAAACTTAATTCAAGTTTAATAAAAGAATGAAATAAAAAAAAGAAAAAAAGAGATTAAAATAGAGATATAAAGAAAAATCAGTTTTGATTAGTTTTAGATGGAGACCGGAGAGTAAAAGTGTGTGCCAAAAAAAGAAATATATATATTTCTATAAATATTGATATATGTCACATATATATATATATATATAAATAGATATATGTAAACATAATGTATTTACATGTTATATTTCAAATTTGATATATCAATTACTAAAACTCGTATGCTTTCTACATACTCGTATTGTATAATTATAGGAAACGGATAATGATACTTAATCGATGTAAGAAATCGATTTTTAATTTTTTTTTTTCTGGTTTTCTGGATACACTACAACCAAGATAGGTGAGTTTAAAAAAAATTGTTTTTGTTTTTTTTCCTTGCCATTTCTATAAGGAGCATAGAGCTTTCACTAAGTCACTTATTATTCATGTTTGACTAAGTTTCAGTTTCTGAAATCATTAATTTCACTAAGCCGTTGATTACTCGGCTGTAGCTATTGTACAAAACTATGAGATGTTTCTTTTTTATATATACGTCATTTATTATCTTATACAAGAATAATGGTTTTAAAAGAAAATAATTAATATTTGAGATCTTAATTTAATTTTAAATAACATAATTGGAATTAGTTTGAATTTTTGTTTATACATTAATTAATTGATTTGTTTGAAGTTGTCCAGTTGTAAATAGCCGGTTAAAATTTTAAAATCAGTTTCAGCTTTATAAATAATCCACTTGTATGTTAATTTTCTTAAAAATTATTATAATAAATTCAAATTTAAAATAAACGAGGAAGAGTGCAGTAGAGTAGACTGTGTCAACTCTGGGATACCCGTATGAACGTAATATATCCTATTATAAAACTTGATCATCTTTGAAAAACATTCAGATGTTTTAGTACCGAACTACAGAGATATATTTATGTAAATTGTGGAGTTGTATGACAGCTACCCGAATCTATTGCGCCTAGCTTCATTAAGTTCCAAGAAATGCAAGAAGCTTAAACCGGCTGCATTAGATCAATCAAATTTTACAAAAGTTTTTGGCATGCAACTCGACACTTTTTCACTAAATTTCAGATAGCTAGGTTCAATAGAAACTGAGTTCTTTTAATTTAAAAAGAGATTTTGTATGGCAGCTACCCGAACCCGTCACACCACCACAACCAAATTTTGCAGAAGTTGTTGCCATAAAACTTGATCATCATTTGCAAGATTTCAGACGCCTAGCTTTATTAACTTCCAACAGATGCAAGAAGCCTGAACCGGCTGCTCTAGACCAACCAAATTTTACAAAAGTTGTTGGCATATAACTCGACACCTCTTTACTAAATTTCAGATTCCTAGCTTTAATAAACACTGAGTTATTCTCATTTAACCGGATAAGTTGTATGGCAGCTACCCGAACCCGTCGCACCACCACAACCAAATTTTGCAAAAGTTGTTGCCATAAAACTTGATCATCATTTGCAAGATTTCAGATGCCTAGCTTTATTAACTTCCAAGAGGTGCAAGAAGCCTGAACCGGCTGCTCTAGACCAACCAAATTTTACAAAAGTTGTTGGCATGTAACTCGATACCTCTTTACTAAATTTTAGATTCCTAGCTTCAATAAACACTGAGTTATTCTCATTTAAACGGAGAAGTTGTATGGCAGCTACCCGAACCCGCCGCGCCAACACAACCAAATTTTACAGAAGTTGTTGCTATAAAACTTGATCATCATTTGCAAAATTTCAGAAACCTATCTTGAATAGATACTGAGTTATTTCTATATAAAAAAAGAAGTTGTATGGCAGCTACTCGAACCCGCCGACCGAAAATGTTGGATTTAAATAGCAAAACTAACAATTTTGCAAAAGTGACGTAAAAAAAATTTCAGCCTCCTAGCTCCTTTATTTTTTAAGTTATCGTGCGGACGGACGGGCGGACGTACATGGCTTAATCGACTCAGAACTCGATTCTGAGCCGATCCATACCTTTGACACTATATCTAGCTCGACTCCTTTAAGGTGTCACAAACGTAATGGCAAATTTATTATACCCTTGAACATAGTTCATACGGGTATAAAGATTATTGTGATTAATTAAATTTATAAAAAGGCAAAGAATTATATGATGGATCATGTTATACGAATTTATTGGGTTTTATTTTTGAGAATAATTGATAATTGGTACACGTCATAAACGCAGCTATACAAGCAGATGGCTAGATAGCATTGAAAATTATTTAAGGATATTGTAGGTGTTCAGTACTGGAGAATAACGACAGTAGACTGAGAATATTGACGCAGTGTTGTCCCGGAGGTTAGTGCCCTTCCTGAACTATAGTATAGCTCCAAAAGATGATGACAATGAGATGTTATTAATTAAATTGAAAAACTAAATAACTAAAATGAAATACAATTTAAGAGAAAATGACTAGCTAAGTAATGTTTGAATTTTATTTAATATTGGAAAATAAGAAGGAAATGTTCATGTGATTTTTTCAATTAGCTATGTGATAAAAGTTTGCAATTACTTTTCATACATTTAGGAAAAGGAAATATTTTGGAAAAATTTTAAAGAAAGAAAATATAACAAAAATAATAAATTTTTTTAAATGGTAATCAATGGATCTTCTATTTCTATAGTTCTATAGTTTTTCAGTTGGGATCAATAATATACATATTGCTAAAAATTAAATATGATATATTTAAAAAGTTTAAAAGGAAAAAGGAAAAAACTGTACACATATACGCTTTTTCGAAATATCCTGTATGACGGATTCTTCTTATATCTTAGATATTGGTTACATTTCCAAATTATGGCATATTGTGTTGAATGCATAAAACTGCGCTTGAAAATATTTCACTTCAAAAAATACAAGTTTTAACGAAGATTTTGTTTGAAAAATAATAGAGTTCCAGCTCAATTTTACACATTTGAACTTTTATTTGACAACGACCTATTTTTATAGTGAGTGACATAATTCAGTTTCAGCTCAGTTTTATTCATTTGACCTATTATTTGACAGAATATATAAAGCGCGTTTTTTTTAACCTTTTAACCGATATTACATTAGTTCTTTAAGAGATATTTACAGTAATTTGAATTTGATCTTAATATTTTCAAAGGTCGATATCAATTATTTGTTACTTTCATCGCTAATCGAAATCCTTACAGAAATTCTTTATTAATAAAATTTACATAAACTTTTTTTGCGTAAAATTTGAAAAAATCGGGTAAACAGCCATAAACGATGAAAGTCATATTTTAAATAACTAAAACCAGTCTTTTATACGTTTTTCAACTTTTTTAAGTTCGACTGTATTATATTAAATAAAAATTATAGATAAAAATATGAAATCAAAATTAAAATATAAGAATTCTTAAGAAATTTTATTCTATTCAGGATATGAAACGAAATAAAATTGAAATGGAATAAAAAAACCAAAAAAAAAAACAAACAACTCTTAAAGTGAAAGAGAAAAACAAAAAATTATAAATATAAAGTTAAGAAAATAACGAAAAAAAAAGAAAAAAAAAAAAAAAGAAAATTTGATGGAAATATTTAATAAACTTTTTATATTTCACATATTTATTATATAATACTTATTTGTATTTTATTTTATTTTGATTAAGAATATTTTCATTTCATGTGCAACATTTTTAGTCATATCATCTTAATCAAAATCATCATTGTATGCTGTCTAGAAAACTGGATCTATAGTCTATATTTTAATGAAAAAAAAAAAAAAAAGAAGAAAAGAAAAAGTGATACTTATATTTTCCATCATTTCTAATCTATATGACATAGCAAAATACTTATATAAATACATACATATATATATAAATTAATTTATTAAGATTTTTCCTATATATATCCATTATTATGTAGTATTATAGTCTGATCTGTTTTTATTTTTGTTTTGTTGGACCTTCTTAATGTTTTCAACAGATTTCAGATAATAACAAATAAATATAAATAAATAAAATAAAATAAAAATTATATTTTCATTTCAGATTTCTATTATATATTAATATTATATAAGTATATATTTTGTAAGACTCATATTGTTAAGGATATTAAATTGTACAATTGTTTTATGAAATGTAAATGTTAACGAAAGGAAATTGTGTGTAAAGTACATTATAATTGACTTGTTTATGAAAAAAAAAACATTTTTTTTTTATTTTATTAATGTTAATAAATTATATAGTTATTTTATTATGACAGAAAAATGATAAATGAGAAATTGTAAATATACAAATTAATAAACACTTGATTTTTGATTTATATATATACATTATATTATATAAAAGAATAATTGAATTTTAAATCTTGATTACAAATATGTATATTTATATGTTATACATTTAGTATTATAATATGTAAAGTATAAATATATTTTTTTTTAATTTAAATTATTTATATTAGAATTTAAATATTTCTATATACTATTGTTTTTTTTTTTACAGCTTTAAATTTTCATGTATAGGTATACCTATATTTGAAGTAAAAATTTGACTTTAATAAAATTTATAATACCTTGTATTATTTTTATTTTCCAAATGGAAAATATATTCTACAATGGGAAAAATACAACAAGATGAAATATGGGATATTTTATTTTTTTCGTCAACATTACAAATGAAATATAAATATATATATATATTTGATTACTTTTTATTTGAACTATCCTTTTTTCATAGAAATTTCTAACCTAAAATAACACTATAATATTGTTTTTCTATTAAAATTTTATCTAGTTCTTTCTGAAGTTTTTTCTTGTAATGATTTCATTTTCAACAAATCTTACATTTAAGTAAATTTTTTTTGCATAGGAAATATTTATTCAAAAGGAACTCATAGTAATTCAACAACATTCAAATACATTTTTGCAGAGATCTACTATTTAGAGATTACATATAGTAATTAACATCTTCTAATAACATTTTTGAAGAGAAAACAGAAAATGTATAAAGAAAGCTCATATCGCAAATAACAGAAAAAAAAAAATAAAATAAATATAAGAAATTTATTTAGGTAATTAGTCGAATCCTAAATTGCATTTAGACAAAAAGAATATTTCGCAACTTTCCATTTGACATAAGAAAACATTTTATCAAAAGATATTTGATTCAGCATATAATTAGTAAATATTACATGATATATTCTGGTAAAAGCGTATAACTTTGATCTTTTAATCAACTCTATGTGATCCTTCCTTAATTGTTAAGTGGGTTAAGTAGATTGGTGTGAAAATTATTAGTTTTGAAGTGTTTTATTTGATAAATAAACCATATGTGATATAGTCATTAAGCCAAATTGAATTATGCTAAATGAAAGTTTGCAGTATAGATTTTGCGAAGCAGGTCGCTACTTTTTCTCTGAGTAAACATTAATAAATTGTGATGTGAATTGTGTAATATTTATTGTTAAATATAAATATTTTAAAATTTTAATATTAATTTAATCTGTTAGATTTGTATGAAAAATTTTATGAATACGGTAAAAAGATGAACATGAAAAATATGTTTATATTGTTGCGTGTTTGTCGGCTCACAATTATTTATCTGTTTTCCCATAAATAATAACACTTAACCTTTACTTTATCATTTCGGTTAATTCGATCTTAACTCTATCACATCCAAATTAGAACTCTTCTTTATTTACAGGAATTGGCGATATTTATACAAAATTTCTTATATTCTAGAACATTACATGTTACTTTACATTTCGGTAAATAACTTATTACTAATACTAATACAAATATAATGTTATATTAATGTAATGTTAATGTTATGTTCATGTAATGTTAATGTTAATATTATTCTTAAACCTAATATTATTTATTTCACTTATATTTCTATTTAATTCTAGATTATTTCTACTATGTTCTAGATTATTCCAGATTGTTCTATTTACTACTTTTCCAGATTGTTCTATTTACAACAATATCTATATCTTACTATATATATCTTATAACTCTAATATACAAAATATTTCATTAAATATATTAAGATTAAATGAATTTTTGCAGTTTATCAAATAAAAAATTCCTTTTTTGATTTACATCTGTCGTATGACGGATTTTTAACCTAGTTAATAATAATTAATATCAACCAAATTACAAAAAAAAAAAAAAAAATTAGTCTTCTAAAAGAACTTTAAAATGTTAATAAAATAAAAATCTATGTAATACAGTATAATATCAAATTTCAGTTTAATTTTGCATCCCTAATCAATTGCACCACTACACTTACAACATTATTAGCTATCATTTTCCGCAAGTGTAAACATTTTGACATTTTAAAAATATACAAAATCAATTCAGGATCCAATAAGAAAGCCAATAAAAATGTGATAAATTTACAATTTGAAAATCAAATATCCTTTCAATTTAGAACATAAATCTGACTTTCATTTCAAAATAAAACAAAATGAAAAATCTTAATATATTAAGCAACAAAATATTGTTTTTGTTGCAAAAATTTACGTTACTATTTTATGAACTCTATATGTGTTGTATCACATAGAATAGCCAAACAAACTCAAAAAGTTAAAAAAGGATGAAATATTCAAAAAAAAAAAACAAACCAATTAAATATCGCACAAACATTTGAGAATTGAATCTTGTAATGCCAATCAATTGCAATAGAAATCTACAAAACTATATTTTAATTTAAAATCCGTGAATAGAATTCGTTTACTACGTTATTTCGTTAATATGTATGGGTGTGCGTTACCATAATTTTAAAGCAAGTTTAAATATCATATATATATATATATACATATGTTTTTTTTATTGAAATTTAATAATATTTGTTAAATTCCTAGATGTTGAATATTGCACAAAAAGATAACGAGAAAAATTTACATAGATCTGAAAGTTCATTCACCTTCAAATCTATTTATCAGAATTTAGAACCTAGAGATTGTGTCTCAAGTATGTATTTTTTACATTTATAAATAACAATATTAAGAGGAATGGAATATTTTCTCACAACCAGCTAGTTTTGTTTTCAATTTTGTTTCTGCCAGGATTTATTAGATTTTATTTGTTATCCTTACAGCAAAAAAATAAAAATGATGCAAAAAAAAAAAAAACAAAAACAAAAAAAATTACTGCAATTTTGTATTAAATTGTCGTAGGATACTTTTCTTTAAGCGATTTTAATTGACAAGTGAACGTAACGCACCCAATTTTCTCAAACCTATATTTTTTTTTTTTTTTTTTTAAAATAAAAAACAAATGCATGACAATCAAATATCAAAATAGTAAAGGCCGAAACAAGAAAAAAAACATAAAAAAAAAACATTCTGGAAAAAAAGGTAGAAGAAAATAATTGAAAAAAAAAATAAAAAAAAAGTAAATAATAAAAAGAAAAATAATATTTTTAAAATTTGAAAATTACTTGCTTACATATACATACATAATGTACACTGATATGCGAAATGACAATCGTATGGTACTTATTTATATTGTTGTGTCAAGGTATTATTAATTTTATTTTCAACGAATCCAGTAATTGTCTTTAGCATTTTTCCTTGATATTGTATTATTAACAATGATAAAGATAATTATATCACACAAAGTTATTACAGTTAGTCACATATTTTACCGCTATTCGGTCAGGTATTCCACCATTTCTACAGATATATGTGAAAAATGTTAAATATTAAAAAAGTAAATTATTTTCAGTGCAAATAAATTTAAAAATCAACTGCATTGTAAAATGCTGATGAAATCTATCTTCAGAATAAGAAGAAAACCAAGGAATATAACACAAAAAAGTATGAAACGTAAATCAATAGGATTTAATATAACAAAAACACAAATTCAATCAACTCATTAATTGAACAACTTGTCATCAAAAAAACAGAAGAAAATAATGGAAAAGCTAAGTAATTTGACTTGAAGTTTACGGAGCTTAAGAAAATATTGGACCCGTTAATTGATGAAAACATAGAATTTCAAAATTCAAAACTAAAACTTCAAAACTAAAAGAACTAATGGATTTTTAACTTCAAACATTAGTGGAACTTTAAGAAACTATCAAATATCTCTCTAACAGATTATTATTATATAATGATTATATAATGAAATGTAATGATTATGATTACTATTATTTACTGAAAAGTGGTTTTGGAGATATGTATTTGTATAGTAGAACAATATCACATATTTTTCTGACTTTTTATCTTAACTAATTTTGTTTCTTTTTTTAACTAATTCTTAACTAATTTTGTTTCTAACCTCTTCTTCTTATTATTTCATTTTATTTTTCGATTTATATTAGTAAATGTTTATATTGTTAACTTTTATCAGGTTTCTGTTTATCTCCGCATGATTATCATTTTGTTTTCTTCATCCATTTAAGATTCTACAGTTCTTATGATACTATTTTTATAATTTTTATTTTTAATTTTCTGTTTAAAATTTTAGTTTGTGCTTTATGTATTTTGAATACCCACTGTATATAAAACAAGTACATTAAAAAAATTAAAAAAACAAAAAATAAAAACAAAAAATTTATAAGAAGTATTCAAATTCAACGATTCTTATCAAATCGCTAAAGTACCGTTATGTTAAGATAAATTGACTTTTTATTTGACAGTAGCTATGTATATTTTTCCTTTCTTTTCACTAATATTCTTTTTCTATTTTTTGTTTAATTTTTCATTTTTTTTTTATCTCTTTTTTTTCCCGTTATTGTTTTTTATGCTTTGCAATATTGTACCGTTTTCTATCCCATCTATTATTTCAACGCAATGATGTTTTAAATCGGCTCTCCAGAGAGCATATTAAGAACGAATGAAATATGAAAATCAAGATGCGGCGGTGGTAATGTTTAGTGGAAACAATGGTAACAGCAAAGGCATACGATTTTTTGGTATTAGTGGAAGTAGAAGTTCAGTTTGAAGTTGTGAGATAAAAAATGCAATTTAAAAATAAAAAAAATGTTTTTAGGCGTTGAACAGTGAAGGGATAAAATGATGAGATTTACTTCATTTTATGTGTTAAAGGTATCTATTGTTATTTTTTTTTAAGTTTTGTTTTAAACGTCAAGGTAATTTTACAGCTAAATTATTATTTCATTTTTTTTTCTCTTTTGATTTATAGTAAATTTTGTTTTTATTGTTAGCTTTCATCAGGTTTCTATATTTATGTCGCCGTGATCGCCGTTATTTTTGTCGTTTATGCATAATAGATTACCATGCTTACCATGGTATTTTTTTTTTTGCTTTTTATTTAAGTTTTTGTATTTTTGAAGTGATTTCAAGAGAATAATTTCAATAAAAATTTATAAATGTCATTTTGGAAATTTTTTAAAGGGGATGGTTGCAGAGAAGAAAATTAAGAATAAGAAAAATGAAAAATATTAAAAAAAAAAAAAATGTTTATAATGTTAAAGTGAAAGTAATTTTAAAAGCATGAAAATTGTCTTTTTATAAATTTATATATTTTTTTTAAAGCTGTCTGTAATTGTATTATTTTTTTCTTATAATGACGCTTGAGTTTATAAATGAATCATTTTTATAATGAAAAGTTATAAATAATGTTTTTTTTTTTTTAAAATAGGAGTTAAAAATTTGGTCATGGTATTTAATAAAATAGATTTAATTTTTGATTTTTTTTGGATAAATATGGGTTTATTCTTAGTTTATTTTGAAATGGTTTGATGAATGAATGAAGATTGATTTCTAGAGGACAGGTGTTGTTTAGACCAAAAACAATCCAAGTAAATATGGTTATGCAAAATGCGAATTCTTTTATGTATATATAACTAAATTCAGATTTAGTTATTTAAGTCATACATTAGAAAATATTAATATGGATACTTACGTAAAACTTAGAAACATATTCAGAAGTGGTTCAACATAAGATCATATGAAAAGAAAAGAAGTTTTAGTGAAATGAACTCAACTCTAAATTACGTAAAAGACAATTTGATTATGTTTTTTTGTTTTAACTGCTTCCACACTATATACCTAAACCGACACTCATCACATTCACAATTATCTTTTATTTTAACATTTTCGGTTTGGATTTTTAGGTGCTATATTGCAATAAAACAAACTTTAAAATAAAATAAACTTTAATGAACATAGAGTTAATGTTTTCTAATTGGCAGACTTAAATTATTTAAAAATTTTGTAGGATATTAAAGACAAAACGAAATGTTGATCTTCTTAATTTTAATTTTAGTGTAATGTCAAAAGTTTTTCAATTCCAAGGAGATAGAATTTTATTATACCATCACCCATAAAATGATTTTTAACAGCTTTTATTGAACTTACTCGTGACTCGTGGTTAAAGGAATCGTGGAATCTTGCAAGCTATTTTAGACACACTTCCCGTTGAGCTAAAGACTTGAAATTTTGGACACAGTTTAGATTCCGTGGCACATGATTCTAAAATAATACATAATACCAAAAAACAGGAGAGAAGTTAACTAAATTAACAAAATAAAATTTTCATATAATTACATTACAGATTTTTTATCAGAATTATTAGAGAGAAAAAAAATAAAAATATGATATTTGTCTTCACATGTATTTGTTTGGTTGTTGCCTTTTAATTATAGCTATATGGACAAAACTAAATGTATATATCTAGACATAATACACATATAATTTGATACATTTATAGTTTTGACATTTCTCTTTTTCATGAAACACACATGCAAAGAAACGGCAATCATGTTTAAATTTTTGTTTGTTACATTATACATATGTATGTATGTATATATGTATGTACATATATATTTATGTTAATGGCCCTTTCCACACGAGTATTGTCCTCTTTCGTCATTTTTTACTTTTACCTTTGTTTTATACCCTCTTGCCTATAAACTAAATTTGTGGTGGGGATTTTTAGGAGTAATTTTTTAAACCAAAATTTTAGAGTTTAAAAATTTAGTCCACTAACACAAACAAAAACTCAAATAAAAATTTTTATGAGGGTCAAAAAAATTTTATGTGTACATACGTTTCATTCTCGTTTGGAAAATTAAAGAAAAAAGTTTTTGAAACGGTCGCAGCAAATTTTTAAAAAAGTAAAGTGATTTTTGATCTTTCACTTGATGAAATTATTAAAATATATTCTATTGACAAAAAGAAATTATGTGCACAGTACAGAGTTTATTCTATTTCTAGGTACATACATATATAATATATATTATTTAAAAATTACATGCAAAAAAATCTTATGTTACTTAAATACAAAAAAAAATTTATTTGTTTTATGCGTGCTTTTTTTTTATATTAATTATCTACCTCTCGCAACAAATTTTGTTTTAAAATGAAATATTTACACACACATATAAAAGTAACGACTATCGAGAGGAACAGTGTGGAAATAAAAAAAAGAGGAAAGTAGTCACGAAACGAAAGAGGACACTACTCGTGTAGAAAGGCCCAATGAGAGTAATAGATTTTTGTTTACATAATACATACGTATATTATAATTAATAATACATGTAAGTATATTAGAATTCGATGATAAGATGTGTATCAAAAATGTAAATAGGTATACATACATGCAGTCATATATGTAATCAAGTATCAAGCATAATATTTAATCTGTAGACTGTAAATTAAATCATAAAAATTCGAAAGATTAAAAAAAATAGCCACACAAACATAATACATACTTCTAACCAAATTTTCCCCTTTCTTTAATATTTAAGCTCAAATAAAACATAAACAACACTAAAAAAAATTGACAATGAAGATTGAAAAAAGAAAACAAAAGTTTAGTAGTTTGTATTTTTTGCTACATTACAGAATTAAATACAGGCATTTAAAAGAAAAGAATAAAATTATGCACCTATGTATTCGGAATGAGAATTTGCCTAAAAATAGAATTTTAAGAAAATACTATTCCTAAATACTAATTGCTATCGTATCGTATTATAACATTACAGAATTAATCTACAGAAATTAGTTTAGAAAAAAACGTATATTGTTATACAGAAATATAACTATGTAGATATGTAGCATGTAGTACAAAAATATGAAATCAAACAAATTGACTAAAACAACTGTAACTTAAAAATCATTTATCCGGTTTATATGGTTAATATCTTGTTAGATTATTAATAAAATTTTCTAACAAAGTTAATTTATTAATTTATGATATTTACCGTTTAGAAGATATTGACTCATAAACGTAAAATAAATTTTTTTTGTTAATAAAAAATAACTTCATTGGCCACCGTGGAATTTTCACATAGCCTCAAAGATGAAAGAAAAAGAACGACTAAAAACGTTTTCATGTGGACTCATTTAACTGCCTTACTTATCTATGTGTGTGTGAAAAAAAAATCATTTTAAAAAAAAAAATTGATGCGAGAGGTACGTATAAGAAAAGAGCGGAAGAAAAGAAATTGAATTCATATTCGCCTAGCCGTCTTGTTTGTACTTTTTTTTTTTGTATGAAAAAAGTGTTAAATTACATCTTTATCTCTTATTTTTTTTAATACTACAAAAATAAATAAAAAATTTAGGTGTGTGTGTGTTTTTTTTATAAGAAACTCAAAAATTTTTGTTTGTAACAAAATATTTCTTTTAAAATAGGATAATTGCATTTAGGTCATTTTGAAAAATTTTTAAGAAAAAATCAATAAAGACTGCAATATAAACAAAATATACCAAAATACCTACTATTATTATTTTTTTTTTATTATTAAGTCTATTTTAAACGTTGAAACTATGAAAAAAAAATATTCTTTTACTAAATTATTCATTTGTTTCAAAATTTGAATATTAAAATATTTTTCCTGTATATTCTCTGATGTGTTTGGATATTAATAAAAATGGTACAGGATTCTCAATGGTAATTCTTTAATAGGTAATTCAAGATATCCAGAAGTTAGAATCCTATTTAATTTGGAAAAATGAGTGCAACCAATTTAATGCACATATTTTTGCATACTTGTAATTTAATTATTTGAATAAGGTTCTGGTTGATACATGAATTGGATGTCTGTTAAGCATATATCAGCTTTAAAAATTTCAGCTAATACCCCAATTTCTTTATATGGATTTTGCGAGAAAAATGAACGAAAAGTTGCAGTGAAGTTTTGCACGGGTTTTCTTATACCAATTAATCTCGTTCTCGTTCCAAAAAAAAAAAATTAACTAAAATATGAAAAAAAAATTTCTTTAGAACGTTTGGAAGCAGTATATGGAAAATTTGAAATTTTTTTTAAAGTGAGTATTTCCATAACCAAAAAAAAAATTAAAAGGACATTTTTCATATTGAAAATCCAACCATCTCTGTATGGTAAATACAGTTCTTCGAAATTTATTTTATAATCTATATAGAATGTTTTTAGTACAAGTTTTCTTCTATCTTCGGTTTTGTAACGATTTAATTAACTTTTTTTGTTTTGTTTTTAGAAACAGCTGTTTTCGGTAAAAAAATTTGTACCGTAAGCACCGTAATATTAAAAAGTTATATGAAAATAAAAACATTTTCATCTTAAAAGACCCTGTATAGTATAACATTTACAAATATGAGAAAATTATGTGCGAACGCTAAAAATTTTCTCATTAAATATTTATTACAAGATTTTTGAATATTACTTACATATACGAATACAATGTACATATACTTACATAAAATATCATATGGACATAATATGTTTTTACCATTGAAACTATTTTCATTTCTCGAATATATTATATATATAATATGATGTATATATAAAAACAAAGAAAAACTAAAAATTAATGAGTATTATATGAAAAAATTTGCTTATATTTTTATTAAGAAACACAAAAAAAAAAAAAAATTAAAAAAAAATTAACTCTATAGTATAACACATCACTTTAATATCCTTTTTACTCCAAAAAAAATGAAAAATAAAATTCCTTTTAATAAAAAATTCTTTTACTTTATGCGTTATGCATTATACAAGAATAGTGACATTTTACACAATTTAAAAAAATAATATTAAAAGTTAACTTAATCCTCTTATACGTTTACGTCTTTTACTTTGGCTGCAAGTACTTAAAGAATCATATTTTTTTTTAAACAGTCTATAATATGTAAGTGGTTATGTTATTTCAACTTTTGGTTTACTCAAATTGTGAAAGTGGTATTAGAAAAGTTAGTTAAAATCCTCTTTAATTATTGAAGGCGGAAGGTTTTTAAGAACTATTTTTAATTCAGATCGTTGTTACATTTTATTATTAGGTATCTAGAATTTTATTTATTTTTTTTTTTAAATATAAAGGTTTTACTTTTCCCATAATTACTTGTTTACTGGAGGCGTTTTATTAAACTTAACCAGGATTGGAGGTTTTTGTGTTTAAGAATGTACAATCATTTCTAATAACTTAAAAATGTTTTTAAAATATTTTGACAATGTGTTGGCAGCATCTAATCAAAGGCGTAGTGTCTAAGTCTGCGGACTTTTAGTTGAAAAGTTTCAGGTTTAAATCCAGGTCAGGTAAAAATATTATTAAAAAATATAATTAACTTTTACAAGAAAAAAGTAGTTGGGAGAAGTTGTTAAATATAACGCTAATTAAAGCTAACCATATTTACTCCTACCTACTCTTTCTCAAAGGCTGGTGTAGTTGGAAGTAGAAAAGAATAGTTTACTTCGTAAAAGGAACGCAAAAGGAAAAGAATAGAATAGGAAACGGAAAGGTGGATTTATTTCCTCATTACATTGTATGAGGTGGTTGAACCAAATTAAGTACATAATATGTATCTGACCAATCAAACCTAGGTCAGGTCAAAATATTAAATAAAATGTAATAAAGTAATATAAGTTGTAAATTGTACCGATATGGCCGACAAACTTTTTTTCGTATTGACAAGAACCGTGGGTTAAAATCCTAAATAGATTTTGCTGCAAAAGCTTTTAACAGAAAGGATAAATTACAAAATTTTCTCTTAACATGATCATAAGTAATGTAAATAAAATAAGTAATAGTATCGAAATTTTGTCCATTTTTTTAAAACTGAAAAAAAATATATGAAAACATTAGAATAATAATTAAATCTGCTACTTTAAAAAATCAAAAGTCCTTATTGGAAACAAACAAGCTAACCGTTTATTCAACCGCATTTCTATAGCATTTCAATGCGGTTGTTTTTAAAAAATATCTTACTAACTTATTCTTTGTATTTAAAATTAAAATAAAAATATTTCTAATTTATTCAAAAAAAAAAAATTTTTTTTTTTCTTTTTAACTTTTAAATTTGTAAATGTTTAAATAACTTAATACAGATGGATAATAAAGATATGTTAGATAACAAATTGAACGTTAAAAGGGAATCTTTTAAAGTGTCTATTGTGAATTAAAACAAAAAAAAAATCGTTTTAATGTATAGCCAAACAAAAAAAAAAAAGTACAAATATTGTCATACCATATTTCAGAAAAACTTAATTCTATAAAATCTCTATATGTATATACATATATATATACATATGTATATTTTCTCACATATATAAAAAACATAAACACACAAAAAAAAATAAGAGACATGTTCTTATTCTATGAATACAAATGAAGTAATTACGGTTTTTGTGTGTTAAATTTTTTTTTTATGAAAAAAAAAAAAAAAACACTAAAACTATAGTCATCTCTTTTGTATTCCTTTGGAAAATATTTAAAGTATAAATAAAATTTTTTAAAAACACCAAGAAATAAAAATCATAAGGCAAAGAAAAAAAAAAACAAAAAAATTAGAATATTTATTTTTCATATCGAGACATCAAGATTTTAAACAATGCAAAATAGGAGCATCCCTGTTATTAAAATTTATTTTTTTTTTTTATTTGTTATTATTTTATTCTTGGGTATTCCCTTTTGGTGTACTATGCATTTTATGACTTTAGGACAGGAAAAACTAAAAAAAAAAAAAAAAAAAAAAAAAAATAAATAAGAAATAATAATAACAACAATTTAATTCCTATCGGTACAACTATAAAAAGGATATGCGTTAGAATATAGATACACAATAATAATCATGATAAACAAAATATATATATACAGTATACGTATATATGTATATATATATATTCAGATTAAAAATTTTAATATTAAGGTGTACATAATATATTATTATTATACATATTATATACCTTGTTTGTTTATTTTAACAAAAACATAAGTTTGTTTTGTATGTGTTTTATTAAAGCCTTAAAAGTAAAATCAAGTAAATAACTGAAATTAGAAAATATAAAACAAAAGAAGAAAAAAAAAAAGAAAAAAAAAAAAAGAAAAAAAAAAACAAATAAATAAACAAACAAAAACAATCTTTATTTGTCTATTATCACATTCAGTGTCTTTATATCCAACTTTATTACACTAGGACGTACAGAATATTTAAATTTTGTATAATTTTATGAACATTTTTCTTTCTCAGAAGGAATTTTAATACAGGAATTTAACATAGGTAGGTAGGTGTATTATAACAATATTACAAAATGTCATACATAAAATGAAAATCATTATTATTTTTCATATGTATTTAAACTTTTAAAATATCTCTTTAAAATTTAAATATGATTATTTGAAAAATATTTTATAAAATATAATAAAATAATTATTATATTGTCTTTGTTTTAATAATCCTGATTATATATAAGTATGTTGAAAAATGTTTTTTATAGAGGGGTCTCGGTAGCTTAGTGGGTAAGAGCGTATGCAATATGCTGTAAACACGGAGTTCGAATCCCACACACGTCCGTAAGAGTTATTCTCTCTTACGACATTTACAGCCACGCCTGAACAGGAAAGGCTGTGTGTTTCCTGTTATGTGGCAGAGAAATGCAATAAAAAAAAAAATTTTATATTGTTCGAATCTAAAAAAAAAAAAAGGAAAAAATTACAGTTATTTTGAAAATAATTTTCATATAATCCGTTAAAATATCAATTAATATCTTTTAAATTTCTTAGCATGCGTGTGAATTTCCTCACGGAAAAGATAAAGTTGATTCAATTTTTCGACCCGAGCGAAAAAAGTTGCATCTGCTTTTTCTAATTGATTAAACTGTTAAAAATGATCGCCACAAAAAAAAAAACTACGCAGAAGAACTTAATATAGGTAAAAATTAATAAATTTTAGAAAAGTAATGGCTACCTAGCATTTATTTTTTTGTTTTATACTCTATGTTTACAGTTGTTTTGTACTTTTTTTTTAATTTATCAAATGATTTCTTCTCTGATATGATTAACATTTTTTGACTGGTGCTCATTTAAAAATCAAACTTTTATTTTAGGAACTTTTATTTAGAATTTATTTAGGAAGCCAGTATACGGTAATATAAATGAATTTGCATCTATAAAAATTGGAGAATTGTATACAGAGGTTTTCCTATAGTATAGTTATTTAAAAATCAGTTAATTTATAACATTTAGTTTATAAAAACCCTACATTTATAATAATATTTAAGATAATTTTTTATTAAATGTTAAATTCTTTTAAATTCAGAAAACTGTTATATGCGACATGACATGATAACTTAGATTAATTAGTAGTATTGATATTAATATCTTCCATATTATTAGCAAAGGTATCCAGCGTTACGCGGGTTTCTTTCAAAAACAAACTAAATAACGTACATAGATTTCTTTAAAAAAAAAACTATACGCTTCGTTCATGGGTTTTATTATAAAAACAATCAGGAATACATAAAAAATGTTACTTTAAAATTTTCATATTTCTTTGAAACGGTCTTGAAAAATGAATTAGGTAGATAGCAAGGAGCTGCTAATTCACAATTAGGCTAGTTTAGAGCCGCGTTATGATACTCTCTCTAAAATAATTTAACAAATCTCAAAAAATTTTGAAATATTTTTCTTGTTAAAAGAAAAATTTTTTTTTGGCGAATCGAGATACGGAATTTGGTTGGAGATTCTAATTTGTTGTTTTAACTTTTCAAGTTAATGTGTTAAATATTTTACAATATTAAAAGCGAGGAAATTTTTTAAAAATCTTTTTTCGGTTCAAGAATACATGTGTAAAAGTGAACATAATTCGGTTAGAAATTCTTTTTTGATGAGTTGTCATGCAGTAACGGGTTAACGAATTCTAAGTCTGTTATTGTAGTTAACTACACTGTATACGGTGCAATACATCCTAAATTTGAATCAATGTAATGGTATGATTTTAATTTAATGAAAAAAACTAAATAAATACTCTGAAAAAAGAACGAAAATAATTTTGAAAAGCCCTATAAATCGAAGCTGTATTCAAGAACTTTGTTCTTACGACGAATTTTTATAGAGCCAACAAATGCCCAAAGTTTAAAGTGAATTGGTCAATTAACCAAAAAAAAACAGCGGTTGTGCCGAAAAAGATTAACGGAATAAAAACAAAATTGTGCTAGACTTTTTCGATACTACGAGAAACATTTCTCAAAAGTTTGGTTTCAATCAAATGAATGGTTTGACCATAAAAATCAATTAGCAATGAAATCAAAAATCAAGCAACGAATGAGAAACATAGATTTTACTTAATTTGTAATAAATATTACATCTTAAACGAGTGACACCTTAAAGGAGTCGAACTAGATATACTGCCAAAGGTATGGATCGGCTCAGAATCGAATTTTGATTCGATTAAGCCATGTACGTCCGCCAATCCAATAATTTTGCAAAATAGTGTAGACTTATAGGATAACAACATCTGTAAAATTTGGTTTTGATGGTGCAACAGGTTCGGGTAACTGTCATACAACTCTACAATTTACATAAATATATCTTGGTAGTTAACGTTGGTACTAAAACATCTGAAATTTTTTTTTTTTATTTATTTATATACAGTTACCGTGGTACATAAATGTGCCAGGTAGCTATAACCCCTGTTTCCTGGTAGGAATGTAAGAATTTTTTTAAAAATGATCAAGTTTTATAGAAACAGAATATATTACGTTCATACGGGTATCCCAGAGTTGACACAGACTACTTTACTGCACTCTTCTTTGTTTTATTATTTTGTAAAAAGTACTGTTTTTTTATGAATCTTAACTGTAATATAAATTTTACATTCTATACAGACTAATTGAAACAAAAAAGCACCAGAATAGTTTTTTTTATATTAATAAAAAAAATTTTAAATCAATGTTTTGATAATAGATACATATATCATAAAATAAAGATAGAAATAATAAAATAGAAAAAGAGAAAAGGATATAAAAAAAAATAGAGAAAATCTAAAAACATAAAATAAATTAAAAAATATAGGTTTAGAAAAAAAAAATGAGATATTACAAAGTTAACTTTTTTTTTTCTTTACCAAAAACTGTCTGTTGCAGAAACCTAAGCTTTTATAAAATAGTTTTGGTTTGGTGGACCACAATATAGAGGTTTAAATGGTCATTTGCATATATTTATTTCTGTTTTTTTTTTTTACTATACAGAATAATCTCTGTAAGTGATGGAATAATTTTAAAGGGTTTGAAAATAATATGTATATATAGGTTTTATAAATACATAATAATTTATATACATAATATTATATATTTTATATTGGTAGAAAATGTGTGATAAGAACAATCTTATATGATTCGTAATACTAATTGTTTTGTTTTTTATTTTCTTGTATTTTTTGGATGCATGAAGCATTTGAAAAATTTAAAGATAATAGACAAAAAACAAAAATATCTTATTTTTATATAACAAAAAAATATGTTTCATTTTCTTTAATCCTTTGTTTTTTTATTTAATCCTTAAAGGTGTATATCTAAGGTTTTTTTGTTCTATTATAATTTTCTAATCAAAATAGTTTTTGTTATAAGACTTTAAAAATGTTGGTTTTTTTAGTTCTTGAATAATAAGAATTAAATTTAAATTATACTAATCTTAGGAAAATTTTAAAATACTTTGAAGAAATGTAAAAAAAAAATTTTTATTTTTAGTAAAAAAATTAATTTCCTATAATTATTTATAGATCCTTAGGTATTTCTCTATTTATCTAGATCGAGTGCAGTTATAATATCTAGATAGAAAGAATGTATAAAACCAAAAAATAAAAAAAAATATCGTAAATGCTTAAAAATTTATTTAAGGCCAGAAATCACAATAAAATTAAACTTTTATTATAAAGTTCACAAAGAAAAACAAAAAACCAGGCAGAATGAAAACCAACAGGTTTTAAAGGTGGACATTTTTCAAAAGACTAAAGACAAACAGTTTAGAATTTAGACTTGGACCAAAATTTGTAATTTTCCTTAGAGTTTAAAATGTAACAAAAAACTGTGGAAAAATAAAGAGCCATTTTCTTCAATTTTAAGGAAACCGCCTTATATAATTAAGCAAAAACTTTAATACACCTTAAATTATAATATTGAAGATTTGATTTTTGAGTTTTATTTCGGAAAAAATTTGTACAGATGCCTGAGTTATAGGTGTCTAAAAATAGTAAATTTTCAATTTTGGAGCAGTAATATAGCTTTTAAATAGTGGATGATACATAAAAATTTCAGAGACAATTTGTGTTAATTCTGAAATGATTCTCTTTTATAATTTCAAGGCTCAATTAAAAACGCTGTAGAGGTATGAAAGAAATAAAATGTTCTAAAATTTCCATATAACGGTAAATGTAAATACTAAATTTAAAAAACTTGTACTGTATCCTGTTGAATGTTGTACCTTATATAGGAAAAATTTTAAACAAAACCTGACATACACACATTAAAAAATAAGAATTTTTAAAACTTTGAGGGGCTGTAGTTCCGTAATGGGAGCAGCTACAAAAAAACTTATTCTAATTACAATTAGTTACAACAATTAATTACAACTACAACATTAATTTTTTTATGAGATCTTCTCATGGTTAAAATTTCTTTGTTATATCTTAAATGGTGTAGGAGTTTTGTAAAACAGACAGACGGACGGCAGAACGGACAGAGCAAAAAAAGAGTAATAGCTAAATTTTTTTCAAAAAATATGCCAAAAATAATACTAAAAAAACTTTTTAATTTATATTTACATTTAAGATTAAATACATTAATTAAAAATCCTTTTTTTTTTTTTATAATATATTATCCTTTACGATTTCCTAATAATAAAATCCTTTACGATTTTCTCTCTTTGTCTTATCTTCTAGTTGGTGTATTCAATTTCATAATCAGAGTGAATTTTTTTTTTTCATTTCCAAAAATCGATTTAAAGAAGTTCAATTCATTGCCTTTTGGTTAAAATTCTCAATAGAATTATATAAAACTTAATAACTATATCTTATTTAATATTCGATAGATATTTATACAAATATTTTAATAAAGATTTGTTTTATATGTGTTTGATTACGAATTTATCTTGTTATATGAATTTAACTGGTATTATATAAAATAATTCTTTGAAAATACAAATAAAGGTATAAGTATCATATTATATTTTGTCTTTGCAAAAGAAATTAAATAAGTTTTAATCGGTTATTTAATTTTAGCTAGAAATAGTTTTAATTTAATATTTATATAAAATATTATAAAATATCCTTAGAGAACTTAAAAAATTTAATAAATAGTTTTGTATTTCATTTTAATTTTTTTTTTCTTTTGCTAGTATAAAGATAAAATAATCCTTTAACTAATGTGAATCCATTTGAAAATAGTTGAGCTGTAGTACTTTATAATAATTAAAAAGATAGATGCGCATATAGTATAGGTACAAGATATCAATTTTATTTACAGATTTTATTTTTTATCAATGTCCAATACCTACTTTATAAATGACGTATACAACATTGATTTTGGATTATTATAGTTTTGATATTTTATTCGGATTATTTTAATTATATTTTATTAAAGTTACTTAAAAGATGTATTTTAAGTATAAAATATCTTATATAACTTAAATCTGTCTGGTATTACTTGATTGTTGTCAGAAAATATGAAATTTATTAGTTAAATTAAATTGAAATTTATAGAAATTAAATTTCTTACTATAAAGTTAAAACAAGTTCTGGAGCGAACATTTAAACATTTTAAACTAATATTCTTGTTGTTCCATCTCCTAGGCCACTCCAGCATGGGTCTCACTTCTTTTTAGTGATTAGAACGTGGTTAACGGTGTTTAATTCACCCATTTTATTCAATAAAGAATTGAATTAATTTTCGTTGTTTGAGCATATTCTTACTTTGGAGAACTCTAAAATTTGTCAGTTGGAAATATTTTTCTTTTCGAAAAGAGATGGGAGTCTTCTAAAGACAGGTCGAAAACCTTAGCCAATATAATGGAATAAAAATATTGCGTTTCAAATAAAAGAAAATCAATATAAATCTCTTAAATAAGGATTGATAGGACACGTATCGGAAACTTTGGAGAGTAAGTAGTGGGACCAAATAGAACAATGAATATACCTATTATTATTATTATTAGTTTGCTATCAGTTACCAAGCCATCAACAATAAACTACATGCAGTAGTATAAAACACCTTCCTGCATGACGTTATAATTGAAGGCAGCTTCACTGTAGCAGCTATTATTATTAGTTTTAGCATTTTTTAAATACATTACTGCATACATTTACTGCACCCTTTTCTAGATTATGTAATTAAACATTAATTCATAAGCCTACTCAAGAGTATAGTAGTGTTGAAGGATCAAACACTTGTAAAATAAATATGCTTTACAGAGTATTTTTTTAAAGATACAACAATTGATATATAATTAAAGCTGTGCATCAATTTTTGAATTTAAGTAAAAATCAGTAAAAGTCTATATAATAGCGGTTCAATTTAAATTTTGAAAAATTTTTTTCTTCCTCAAAATTTCATTATAAAAACAAATGCATTAGTTTTATTTATTTTAAGGGGGTATAACTCTTACGATGTGTGTAGGAATCGAACCCACACTCCCTCAGTATTTACAACGTATGTTATACGCTCTTACCCACTAGGCCACCCAGTTCCCCCGTCGGGATTATTTCTTTTATTTTATTTATAATATTTTTTATAAATCATTTAAGATAAAAGAATAAGAATAGAATAAAAATAAGAAAAATTTTTATTAGTTACAAAAGTAACTTTTTAACAAGATTTACATAGTAATATTTTACAAGTCAAAATAATAATATTTTTTTTTTTTTACAAAGTGAATTTTCTTTTTCCATAACAAACACAAATAATCTTTTAAATTCATTTAGATTTGTAGCGTTCTTCATATCTGCTGGTAATTTATTAAATAGAATTAAATCTTTATACATAATATATAGTTTTGCTCAGTTTCTCTTCTTGCATTTAGTAGTCTAAAGTTCTCCCTGTTCCGTAGGAAATACGGCTGCTCATCTCTTACATACCTCAGTTTACGTTTTAAATATGTTGGTAATAAATCATTTTTAATTTTATATATGAAATTTAATACATTGTAATTAATTCTTTGTTTCACGCTAATTCAGTTCAATTTCGTTAGCATGAAATTTCTAGATATGCGTCTAATGGTTCCCAGCAATAGTCTCATCGCCCTATTTTGTAATTTTTGCAAATTATCTATTGTCTGATTGTTACACATACAAATAATTGATGAGCAATAATCATAATGTTGTAATACTATGAGCAATAATGTTAATGTGGTATTATAGATATTAAATAGGGTGTCAGCTGGTACTTTATTTTTAATTCTGTACATAAATTTTATTTTTTTAGCAATTTTTAAGCATAGCCTATTAACATGAATTGAAAAATTTAATTTATTGTCTATTATTACTATTCGAGGTACTTTATTTCACTTATTATATTTTCGACGTTTTCATTATCAATATTTAAACCCGGCTGGGTACAATAATTATAATATAACAAAAGAAAAAAAAGCATTCATATATCGCAATATATAAATACTTAATATATCATAATAACTCGTACACCCTACATTCCTACCAGGAAACAGGGGTTTTAGTTACCTGGCACATTTATGTACCACGGTACCTGGATATAAATAAATAAATAAATAAATTTATTTGTTAGTTTGTATTTATTAGCATTGCTTTTGCTTTATTTAAATTTAGTTTTAATTTATTTGTGTTTAACCACTCATATATAATTTTTGTATATATATATATATATTTTACACTTTTTTTTTATTTCATTAATATATATTATAAATAGTAATGTCTTTATATTTGAACTTTGTGGAACACCAAATTCAATGACATCCTCTTGTGACACGTGTTCTTTAAACTTAGTTTTTTGTTTCCTATCTTTTAAATAATTATTAAACCACTATAATTCATTGTTTTTAATGTCATATTTTTGCAATTTTTTAATTAAAATGTCTCTGTCTATTGTCTCGAAAGTTCTTTTCAAATCTAGAAACACTGCCGCTTGTATTGATCTATCTTCACATATTTTTTTTTCACTCCGAAAACATTAAATTTAACACACTCTCACAGCAATTCCACTCTCACAAAAAAGCAAAAAATTAATTGAGAAATAAATATTTTATTTTTCTCTTTGAAATATTTTAAAAACCACTTCTTTACATAAAGGGTTTTTACTTTTGTAAATAAAAAAAAAATTTCAAAATTAAAAGTTTTATAAGATAAGTAAAAAAAAATTTTTTTTTCTTGTATTTTAGAATTATATTAATTTTTTTTTTTTTATTATTAAAAAGAAAATAATAAATAGAATTAATACTTTTATTAATATAATATTAATTAAAATTTAAAAACTATTTGAATAGGTACAACAAATTAAAGATTTATTTAATTTAAGTTTTGAAATTTAAATTTAATACATTTGTTTTTTTTTTTTTGTTTTTTTTTTTTTTTTGATTTTTTATAGATGACATTTAAATACCCACTATTCAAATATTATAATATTAATTAATTTTAAATAAAATCAAATTAAAAGGAAAAAATATGATGGAAAACTTTAATAATTCCTTTTGAATTATTCAAAAAAAAAAAAAAGTTTTTTGTAACTTTTATATCCCACATCAAGAATGAAAAAATTAAAAAGTCAAAGTCAACGAATAAATAATTTTTGTAATAATTTCAACTTAAAACTTTTACAAATTATTTTATATTTTCTTTTAAATTTTTAGACGGACATAAGTCTCCTGTTTTTTATATCCTTTTTTTTTTTCATTTGTCACTTTTGGAAAATTTGAAGAAATGCAAAAGAAAAAAAAAAAAAATAAAGGAAAAGGAAAAACTTACGCTAATTTTCATATAATTTTCAATCAAAAAACTTTTATTCTATCAGATTAAAAGAAGCAAAAAAAAAACAAAATATAAAAATTATTATTTTTTTTATATCCGTCTTTAAGTTAAAACTTTTCTTTGGAATTCATTATCCTTAAATATGAAATATAAATATTTTAAGTTTAATTCTATAACTATATCTATCTCTTTCTTTTTAATTCTTAGTAAACTATCATAAAATAAGAAAATAAAAGAACAAAAAATATAAAAATATAAAAATGTGATTTTCTTATAATAAACTTTTCCATAAGTTTTCCTTAAAAAATTTTAGATAAATTGCAACTATAGTTACCATGTATTAAGAGAGTGAAAAAGAGATAGAAAATAAATCAAAAAAAAAAAAAAAAAAAACGAAAACAAGTACAGTTGACGGCAGGATATTGACAGGAAAGCAATTGTAATTTTCTTTTTATTATATTTTGCTTTTGTTTTTTTTTTTTTTATAACGCTGCTAGACTTTCACCAGACAGATTTATAAACGTGACAAATGATTTGCTGTCTCTTTTTATTTTATTATGTTTTCTTTTTTTTTTTTTGTCTTCTCATTACTATAATTCTTTTTGATTTTACTTTCAATTTTGGTTTTTTTTTTTTTTTTTATAGAAGAGTTGACTACAGAGTTATCAGACAAGTCGATAATTCGTACTTTTAATGGTATTAAAAGTAACAAAAAAAAAAAAAAAAAATAAGTAAAATAAAAAGATAAAGAAAAAAAAATGATTTTGTTTTTGTTTCATTTTGTTTTTCATCTTCAAAAATCTAACGTAAAAATAGTGTTAAGAATATATATTTTATTGTATGTATATAAGTACATATTTAGATGTTTGTCTGAGTATATGTAATTGGTGTTGAAGAAAAATAGAAAATCCGATTATATAGTAATAAAAAGTTATTTTGCATAGACATTTTTTTTTTTTTTTTTTTGCGTTTTGTACAGTATACGACGTGATTTAACAGTTATAAGGATAGTGGTAGAGAGAGTAATTAAATTATATATGAATGTATATAAATATATATTATAACGTTGTGTAGGCTGTTGTGTAGGCTGTGTTTTCAAACAACAAAAAAAAAAAAAGAAATAAATCGAAATAATAAGAAACAGAAAAATACAATTATTTTTGGATTTCTAAGAGAAAATTATAAATTTTATTTGATAAAGAAATAAGAAAATTTTTTTTTTTACAATCATTTCTATCTGAGGTATCACCTGAGGATATGTATGGGTTAAAATTCCATACATTCAATAAGCTTGTTATATAAAAAGAATAATAATTACTGAAAAAAATAATTTTCAATTACAATCCGTCTTGCAATCCAATTATTATACATGTAGGATTATAATATTACTGTAATAAAGATTATCCACATAATATATTATAATAAATGGGAAAGCATTTAAATACAAACTTTTTCAATTTAACTATTAAAAAATATTTTTAAATTAATAAATAAATAAAATTATTTTATTTATATAAATTGATTATTTGATTTTCAATAGTTATATAATAATTTCAGTCAACAGATGCTCTGTTCAATTTATAGTATATATTTTAAAAACAAAAAAAAAAAACAAAAAAATGTATTTATGTATTATGTATTTCTATTTTTTTTTCGAACTTCAATAATTATTTATGTGATATACGATATATCATTTGCTATATCATAAAAATATATTCATATATATTGTAAAATGCACTTTTCTTTATTGCAATACATATTTTCCTTCCATTCACAGATCCCTTCGTCCAAAAACACTTTAAGCAACTGTTTTATATTCTCTAATGTTTGTATATTCCATTAATGACCACATTCACGAATTTTCTTTTAAACGATGCCTGTTTAATTTCTTCTAACGTGTCAAATTTGATATGACTGTGTAATAGTTGCTTTAACGTCAATTGTCAAAAATCATTTATATTTTGACTTTATACTAACTGCATTATTACTGTTATTTAGAAATGATATAGTGTAATTACCACCCTATGACAATATTTAATTTATCCAAAATAATCTACATCTGCTTTAACATTGTAGTCTTAGATATTCAGTAAATTACTATATATAAATTATATTTTACGAAATTCTTTGAGACGTTAAAAAAATGACATATGTGAATTCAAGCAAAAAAAATTTCAATAAATTAAATGAACCAGCTCCGATTTAAATGTAAATGACATATGAGGTTTTAGATTTCGATTGTATTCCTTGAACTAGGTGATCTTGGATATCTATAAAAATAAAATATTACTCCGGAGCGAAAGGAGATCTATTTGTTATTTTCAAGTTAATTTTTATGAAAACGGTATTCAAAGTTTTCGTGTAAACATTTTTTGTAAAAAAAAAGTCATATATTTTTCCATGTATAGGAAGTTGGAAAATGTTTTAAATATTAAGATTATCAGCGTTCATGCAAACGCCTGATTCTTTTTGAATTGAAAAATTATTGTATTTTCCGAATAACTGTGATCTTTTCATAAAAAAAACCATTATTAATGTAGAAATTTAATTTAATTTTTAAATTTGACATGATCTTAGTTTTAAGTTACGTTATCCTATATTGATATTTGATTATATCTTTACGGCTTTCAAAATAATTCAATATCAACTTGTTGTATTCCATTGAAATTTTATTAAAGAAAATTTTCAACGAGATTTTTAAATTGATTTAAACGGAAATTTTAATTATTAAAATTTTTGACTCGACATACCAAATGCATGCAGTTCAAAGAAAGCCTTTGAGAGTCGAACATCCTGCATTGCACCGCACTTCCAATAATATTAAGTAATTAGACATTAATTCATAACCCAACTCAAGAGTCCAGTAGTGTTGAATGATGAAACAATTTTAAAATAAATATACTTTCCAGGCAATTTTTTTAAATAAATATAATTTTTCCAGGCAAGATACAATAATTGTAATCTATAATCTATATGTATATCTATCTATATGTAATCGTACCTATATGTATCTATTTCTTAAAAAAGTTAATTAAAAATGGGTTAAAGTCAATATAATGGTCGTACAATTAAATTTTTGTATTTTTATTTTTCTTTTTTCAGTTCAAGGAGGACCACAAAGGACAACTTTAAGAGTTGTACAGCATGTATAAATATCTAATATACAGAACTCGAGAAGTACGGATTTTTGGATACTTTTTCTCAAAATTAAAATGCATCTCTCAGTTTACAAAATTTCTATATTGATTTTATTAAAAAATTTTTTTTATAAAAAAACTTTTTTGTGTACCCGTGTAATGACTGCATTTTATAATGAATTTTATTTAGTAATGTAATTTTTTCATTTTTCTTTATATTAAAATTCATACTGTGAATAATTCTAAAGTAAAAATTAAATTTATTTGTTTAACAAAGATTTTCTTTTTTTAGAATTTTTATCATTTAAGGCGTTAGCAGAATCTGAAAAATTTAGCTTTATTTAAGTTGTAAACTAGAAACAAAAAAAAAAACAAAAAAAATATTTTTTGCAATGTAGCTAATAACTTTAAATATAAAATGTTAACATATACATTTTAATTATTTAAACAACCTTCAACATTATCTTCTATTTATTTTATTTTTTAACAAAATTATGTTGAAAATGCAAATAACGTTTAAAATGTTAAAATTTTGAAAATCAAATATTGTGAGATGCATATATAATTATATAACATATGTATATATATATATATATATATAAAATTTAATTTTAGTGGAAAAATAATTATATATGTAGCTAGATTATATTGATTTTGTAAATGAATGAAAAAATTTAATATATAATTTGCACATATATACATATATAGATATACTATATAATATTATGTATTTGATATAAAATCCTTTTAAGAATTAGTTTATTTAACCATTACTAATTGTTTACCATATGATCAAATTTCAAAATCAATTCCATATCATTTAATATTATACAAAATTTTCATTTTAATTTTCTAACTTTTCTATATTTTCTGTACAACAATCCACAGATCAACAAAATTGAAAATGAAAATAATAATATATGGGTTATATATATATACGTAAAAAATTTAATATGACTGTAGATATATGTATGGGATATGTATATGTCATATTCATAGATTTCCTTTTAAATAGCACATTGTAGCATTTTATGTACAATGAATTGTATTCCATTATATTAAAAAACGTTTAAAAAAAAAAAAAAAAAAATTTGTATTTTTCTTTTTATTATTTTTCTTAATAAATGAATCCACTTGAATGACCCAATATCACTGAATAAAGAGAAAAAGAAAATTAAATTGATTATTGATTTCAAAAAATCACATCGTTAATACTGAAAATGGAAGTTATATTTAATGAATTTAACATAATATTATTTCTATATACAATTATTTTTGTATGCGTTTCTATAATGTGATATATATTTGTATATATGTATATGTATGTATGTATATGAGAATAAAAAATTTAAAAATTAAATTTTGGTCTTTGTTTTTCTTCAATTTCATTTTCATTATAGGAATTTTTTTTTAAAAATGGGGCATATTACATTGTTGTTTTATTTTTTTTCATTTTGAATTTTCTGGTTTTAATCAAATGGTTACAAGAAATTGAAATTAGAAGTTAAAATTAGCTTTCGTGGTTGGTTTTTTTCTTCTTTTTTTTTTTTTTTTGTATAATGTTATAATTATGTACATAAATACATAATATGTGTACGTAGCATATTGAAGTGAATTGTGATAGGTTCTATTATAATTTATCTGTATATAGGCTTTTGTAGATTACAGAGTAAAGAACAATCCTATATTAAAAATTTTTTAGTTAATGAAATTGATTTTCTAAAAACACTTTTAAAGTTAATTAATTTTATAGGCTAAAGCAAAATTATTATGTAAACATAGGGAATATAGAAAAAAAAAAATATAACATATAAGATATTCATATATTATAATGTACATACTTATACATTAAAAGAAATAGAAAAAAGGAGGGGGTAAATTTTTCCATAATCATACAAAACATAACCGGCCCATGATACCTTATTGGAAAAGTAAATTTTCATTTCTAAAATTTTTAGAGATTGCAAATTAAAAAGTAAGGAAATTTAAAAAAAAAAAAGAAATATAATACTATATTTTTTTTTTATTTTAGTAATTAATTTTGTTATAAAAACATAACATCTATAAAACAAAAACAAGTAATTGAAGCAAAATTAAGAATATTAAATATTTCAAATATTTCCAATTCAATTATAGGTAGATATTAATTTTTTTAGTCGAACTAAGGTAAAAAAAAATTAAAGGGTTATAGTTCGAAAAAGGGTCCATACCTGATTCTAAAGAAATTGATTAAAATAGTACTTGATGACGTCACGAATATTTCATAAAAAAACCCTCTTTTGTGGAAAGGTCATTTGAAGGTCACATTGATTCTTTGAAAATTTACCTAAAATATTTTAATACCGTTTTATATATGGTCTATTAAATTATATATACAGATTTATAAAGATATTATATAAATAATTATATAAAGATTTAGATATGAGATTGTAGAAAACTCTCTAAGCTTTAATACAAATTTTGTTTCGATTCAATCGTTTTTATCCTTTACGAAATATTGAAGTTCAAAAAAAATTAGCTTGAAGAGATACTGAGTTATTTCTATATGAAGAAAGAAGTTGTATGGCAGCTACTCGAACCCGCTGATCGAAAATGTTGAATTTAAATAAACTAACAATTTTGCAAAAGTGAAGTAAAAAAAATTTTAGCCTCCTAGCTCCTTTATTTTTTGAGTTATCGTGCGGACGGACGTACATGAATTTGATTCTGAGCCGATCCATACCTTTGACACTATATCTAGCTCGAATCCTTTAAGGTGTCACAAACGTAATGGTAAATTTATTATACCCTTGAACATAGTTCATACGGGTATAACAAGGAAGCTTTAGTATTTTAAATGCTGTAGTGTTTTCAAGCACCGTAGATGTTTTTAAATAAAAAAGATATTATTTAATTTGTGAATTTATTCAGTGTAACAAAACTTAAAAACTAATCAGCTTTTTTTTATATAGATCTAAAATTTAAAAATAAAAAACAAAACTTAATATAACAATAATTATAAACGTTAATACAGAACTCTACCAATTAAGATTGAAATATTTTTACTACTAAATTGTATAGTCTTTCCCTTTCTTTTCAGCAAACATAAACGTCTGTTATTTAATGTTTCTTTTTGAAATAAAAAAATATTTAGGTGAAATTGTAAAAGTTTTTAAGATGAAACTTGTTCCATTCTTAAATATTTTTCTATTCAAATCATATACATTTTTTGTGTAATTTTTTCCTTATGTAAAATTTAGTGGGAACATCGATATCTTGAGCAAAACAAATCTTGATAAAAACAAATATTGGAAGGAAAAATATTGACATTAGCAAGCAAACGTTGAAAAAAAAAATCTTGACATAACAAAATCTTGAAATTATAAAATTAAAAACTTTAACAAAATCTTGAAATTTTTTGAAGTAAGCGGATACAAGAAGAATAAATAAAGCTGATTTCAAAAATTTCTAGAAAAACCAGATAATATTATATTCTATTTTTGTTTTTATACATAAATATTTTTGTAATGATGGCATTAGATATATGAAACTTTTACTTTTTGGTCTAGAATCTCTAAAATGTTTTATATAATAAACCATAACTCATACCAGATACAATAAATCCGAGAGATACTTTTGAAAATTGTTTAAATGAGCAATTATTTTTTAATAAAAGAATGTTCCGTTATTTGAATATTTGTTTTTAATTTTATTAAAACTAAATATTCATAATATGTAATTAATTATTAGTTATTAAAATTTGTTTAATTTTGAAATGCTCTTCAATCACACAATATAAATTTTATTCAAATGATGTGTATTTATTTAATTTGGCGCAAGTGTAGAAATCTTTTCCTATATTTAAAAATTTCTACAAGTTCCAATATTTCATTTGTTTATTATTAAATTTGAAAAAGGTCTAATAAAATCAAAAAGATAAATATAATAGATAAAAAGGACATTATACATCTATAATTGGATAGTTATACAGAATGAAAACATAAAGAGGTTTCAGAAAAAAATGTATTCATTTGAAATGTAACTTAATTGAAGAATCTATAAAAATTGACACAGGGATCTCGGTGGCCAGCTGGTAAGAGCTGGTAAAGCTGGTATAAAATACGCTATAAACACCGAAGTGGTGTACGTTCGAATCCCACACACGTCGTAAGAGTAATTCTCCCTTACACTTTTTAGCAAATTTTTTAATTGGAACTGGAACTTTATTATTTTTATTGAAATATTTTTTTTCTTAAGATTTTGTGTGTCATGATTTTTAACAATTTTGAAAAAACGTGTCTATTAGTTTCACTCTGTCCGTCGGTTTGTCCATCTGTCCGTCTGTCCGTCTGTTTACAAAACTTCTACACCGTTAAAGATAGAGAAAAAAAATTTAACCTTGGGTAGATCTCATAAAAAAATTAATTTTGTGGAACAACTTTTTGATATAGCCCCAACCATCAGGGAACTACAGCCCCTCAAACTTTGAAAAAGCCCTATTTTAAATGCGTATATTTCATGTTCCGCTTAACATTTTTTCAATCAGAAAACGCCATTCGACAGGAATGTTTTAACCTTTTCAAATCAATGTCAAAATTATATAATTTTTTAAAATTTAGTATTTAAATTTACTGTTATGTGAAAACTAAATTTTGCATAATTTTTCTATCTTCATAACCCATGCACGCTTTTAGATAAGAGCCTTGAAATTTTGAAACAAGAAAGAACTTTTGGAATTAGTATAAGTTTCCTTAGGAAGTTTTTTAGATACCACCCTGTTTAAGACGTATTAGGGCTTTAAAATTGAAAATTTCCTATTTTTATACACCTGTAACTTTGGCACCTGCACATATTTTTCTTGGGCAAGACAAAAAACCTAAGATGCTGTAATATATTTTTACCTGCATTAATAGTTTTTTTTAGTTATATAGGGTACTGGATTTACAGCCCCTCAAAATTGCAAAAAAGTTCGATTTTCAAATTTTTTTTTTTATATGAAATTTTAAAATTTTGTTGCAAGTCACAATTCTAAACAGTTTGTATTATCTTTTGGAAATGTGCGCTTTTAAAAACCGTTGGTTTACATTCTGCCTTGTTTATTTTTGTTTTGCATTTTAAAATTTTTTTTACAAGATTTTGTTTTTTAATATATTTGTACACCCCCTAAAATTAAATTTGAATGCAGTGCACTAAAAGTGAAGTGACAAAAATGTCGTTGAATAGTTTCTGTTTTTTTTTTTTGTGTTTCTATATATATTTGTTTTTATATATTTTTTTCTTAATTTTCTTTTTCTATAAAAAATTTATTACCGGTTAAATTGAAGTGAGTAGAACGTAATAAAAGAATGAAATAGAAATATTTGGAAAACACTTATTTTGTATATGTAATAAATGTGTGTGTGTTTATACTATTTTCTAAAAATATCTTCTATAAATGTCAAAAATTTTTCTTTCTTCTAAAAAACCAACAAAAAACAAAAACCTATAATTTTTTTTCTTTTTCTTCTTGTAGCTGTAGATACGTGTGTTTATTTATTTGTTAGAAAACTGTTGTCAGATTTTTGTGTTGTGATGACTGGTGTTTTGTGTTGAAAATTTATTAAATTTGCATTGCTTTTGCAAAGTTTACATTTCCTTACTTATTCTTTTATTGTTTTTGTCGTTTGTGTTATTTTATTTTGTTATTTTCTGTTAATATTGCATTTATATGAAATCCTGCTATTGAGAGCAAATGTTATAAACGATTCCGTTTTTCTATTACTATCTTTTTTTTTTTTTTTGAAAATAAGTTTTTTTTTTCGTAATTTTCAAGAAGAATTCATTTATTTATTATTATTTATTTACTTAAGAAGTGTGTTTGAATTGTATTAAATCCATTTTTATTTTATATATTTTATTTTTTTTTTTTTTTTTAAGGAATTTGAATTTTATAAAGTGTTTATTAAATAGTACTATTTTTTTTTTTTAATAGGATAAATTTTTCGTAAAAATCTATACAATTCCCTGGGAAAAAAAAATCTGTAAATAAATATTTTTAAATTTTGATTTTTTTTGTTTTTAAACTTAACAATCATATTCAACTACAGAAAAATTTAAAGATAAAAAAATGACATGAATTTTGAAAAACATTTTTGTTTTGATTTTTAATTTATTAAAGAAGATGGGTAATGAAGTTAATAATATGTTTTTGTTGATATGAATTGAAATTTATAAATATATATTCGATATCTTTTAAATAAACCTGAGATGTTTAGCATTCATAAATAAAGTGGACAAGTGTTAAAAGCATGGAACACTTTCTCCATTATAAGTTATTTTGCTTTGTATTATAAGAACAGGGTCATCACAGGGTCATCATGCACCAAAGAATAGAGCAGTATAATTTTGAAAAAAACTCAAACACTACAGCTGCTTGCCACAGCCTTACAAAATTTATTTCAAAAAGCATGGATGATGTCAGTTACATGGCTTGCGTATTTCTAGATCTACAAAACGCGTTTGACTGTGTAGACCATGAAATACCTCTAACAAAATTTTCTAAAATTAATTTTGATGAAAACCAAAAATTTCGTTCTTTAAGTTGTTTTTGTTCAATCGTCATGAAAGGGTCCGTATCAATAACGCACTAAGTTCAACAAAAGTTAATAATAAGGGCGTTCCCCAAGGCTCAATTATATGGCCAGATTTATTTAAGATTTATATAGATGATATGTCACGTCTAAAGAAAAAGATGTTAAAAGTGGTATTCAGGAAGACTTAAAAATAATAGAAGAGTGGCTAACAAACTATCGTCTTCTTTTCAATATAAAAAAAAACGAAAGTACTACTATTTGATAATAAGAATTATACGGCGGATGCAAATTTAACTGTTAACTCAAAATCTTTACAATGTGTTAAAGTTTTTTTTTTTTTTTAATGCATAAATGTGGACAGGAAATTACACAATCGTTCCTGTTCAGACGTGACTGTAAATGCCGTAAGGGGGAATAACTCTTACGACGTGTGTGGGATTCGAACCCATACTCCCTTGCTGTTTACAGCGTATTTTATACGCTCTTACCCACTAGTAGGCTACCGAGACTCCATGTGTTAAAGTTTTCAATTACTTAGGATTGTTGATCGATAGTAAAGTAAAGTGGAATGATCATAAAAATCATATAATAAAAAAAACTACTCCATATATTTTCATCTTAAAACATGTTCGTTTCTCTCTTCTATAGCTGTATACACAATTTACTCGTCCTACATTTTATCATATATATATTACATAAATAATCCAATTTGGAGCAGAGCTCCTCAATTAGCACTTAATAGACTTGATGTAACTCACAAAAAAGTTATTAAAACAATTAATTTTCATCCCTCAAGTTTTTCTACAAACCAGCTTTACTGTGATCAATACTTAAGTTTGAGTGTTATATGCAGATGTGAATTGTATATTACGGCTTTCAAAATTACAAACAACCTTATTAAACACAACTTTATTCTAAATAGAATAATAGACATTCATACCCACAACACAAAAAATAAAGCAAATTACTATTTATCGCTGTTCAAAACAATAAAAAAAAAATTACCTTTACAACTGTCTAAAGATATATAATGAACTACCAAGTGACCTTAAAATTATCAATAATATTTATCTCTTCAAATAGGAGATCAAAAGGTTTTTATTAAATAATATATAAATTGTAAAACAAGATAAATTTAAAAACTTCTGGGAAGAATTCGTAAGAGAAATGGCTGTGTAAAGTTGTAAAAATGGATACATGAAAATTGAATAACTGCAATTCTTCATTTAAATTTTAAAGATTTTATTTTTCTTTTTGCTTTTAATTTTAATATTTATTAGTTAAATTTAATTTTTCTTTTTTGCAATTCTTTTAATTTTTTATAACTTTCACTGTATGTAGATGTTGGTAAAATTTTTTTTAGATCAGTTTCTGGTCAAAACATCTTTTTATCTTTATCGTTTAATGACCTTCTTTTTAACAAAGCAATTAAAATATTATTATCATGTAATAATAATAGTTGCGGTCGACCGTAGATTTTTTAAGATTGTTTAGTCCCAAGTGTATCACTACCCACTCAAATGTGAATATCACTCAAATGTTTCTCGTGCTCGTGCTTACTAGTGAACTCAAAAATAAACTTACGTTAAGTCCAAATGTACATCACGGGTGAAAATTTGCATAATGTCCTCAAAATCTTGAATCAATTTAATTTACTTGTTTGTTATACCATTCAAAATGTTCACCGGTAATACATATTGGAACTTAAAACGAGACAAGTGATTTTGGATCGGTGATATACGAGGGACTTAACGCAAGTTTATTTTTATGTTCAGTGGTGAGCGTAGTTTTTAATGTATTAAAAAGAGTTTTTATTTATTATTTTGTCTAAAAGTTATTGCATCATTACAGTTTAAATAGAGTTGAAATTAAAAGCATTATAAATCTAGAAAAAATAAAATTTTATAATATGCATTCTTTTCATATATATTTTATTAAATTCCCATAAAAGAAATTAAATAAAAAAAAAAAAATAATTAATATAAAAATATTTCAGTTAAAAAAAAATTTCTGTTAGCTAGACTTCATAAAATTGAATTCTTTTTTTCAGCAACATTCTAATTTAAAATTAATATTAATTTTCTTTTAATATCATTTTTTTTTTAAATTATTTTTTTTATTATTTTTTATTAATATATACTTAAATTGTTTTTTTTCTTTCTTTATTAATAAAAGAAAATCAAATAAACAAATTTATTTCATCTGATTATAATCAATTTTTTTTTTTTTATTTCTTTTTTTTTTTTTTTTGTATAATTCAATTGAATTTAATTCAAATGTTAACAAATTGGAAAATACTAAATAAAAAGAAAAACAAAAATAGGTAGGTACATAATGAATAATTTTTTGATAAAACATTTAAATTATTTGAAAAAGAAAATATATTTCAAAAATAGAAAAACAACAAAAATAATAAAATTAATCTCAACAGTATACAAAAAAAAAACAAAAAAAAAAAAGAACATTAGTTCAATAACCCCATCAGAAAGTTAGGGGTAAGCATCGAATAAAATGGTAATAGAATAAAATCGGAAAATGGTAAAGTAACATCATCATTTATTCGCTATACACGCACAATTTTCATACAAATATTTAAACATGCTATAAAATAAATTTTTTTTTTTTTTTTTTTTTATTTTCGCTTGTCTTTGATTATTTCTTTCTCTTTCTCTTCTAAATTTAGTTTTTTTTTTTTTTTATTTCAAAGATATTCCTTTTTAGAATTTCAAATAGTACAAATCTTACAAATTAGTAACATAAAAATAATAATAAAATAAAGTAAGAGGAAAAAAAAAAAAAAAGAAAGAAATATCTTAACAAAATATACATATATCTACTATTGATGAAAATCAAATTGAAATAAAAAATGAAAGAAAAATAAAAAAAAAAAAAAAAAATTGTTTATCTATCAAAATACAATTTTACCTTTTTTATGTATATTTTTCTTTTATTTTTTTTATTTATTTTGTTTTTTTTTTTGTTTTCTTTTTTTTTTTTTTATAATTTCACCAATTTTTTAGGAAGAACATTTCAATCAAAACAGATTGATTTTTACTATAATATGTTTTGTACGTTTTATTTTTTTTTTTGTTTTGTTTTTTTGCTTCTTTTTTTATTCTATTGTATATCGACTATTATTACTCTCTCTCTCTCTCTCTCTATCTTTTTTTTTCTTATATACTCCTACTAACATCATTTAAACATTTAAACTTATTCTATTTTTTTTTTGTTTTTGTTTTTTTACTTCAAGATCCTATAGTCTACATATGGTTTTTTGTCGTGTATGAATTTGGAGTGTCATCTGCTTGACCTTCTGGAATTTTTTTTTTTTGTTTTGCATTTCTCTGCCATATAAATGTGGACAAGAAATTACACAGCCATTTCTGTTTGGGCGTGGCAGTGAATGTCGTAAGGGGGAATAACTCTTACGACGTGTGTAACCCACACTCCCTCGGTGTTTAGCGATTAGGGCCTATTCTATTTCTCATTAAAATACGAAATAAAGTATTAAAGGCTTTAAGATCTCACAGCACCTCATCTAATTAATTGTTTTTAACAAAGAAAATTTAGAAAAAGAGCTCTTCTTAAAATTAAATAAAAACCGGTTTTAAATTATTTTTCAGAAGGGATTACCATACCCATTATACTAAAATTATTATACCCATTATACTAAAATAGAGTTAGAGTGCGTTTGTTTTGAATATTCTATTACTATCTTATTTTAATATCAAAATATAGTGTGGGTGTGGGTCTTGATTCCACTTCAAAAGAAATTAAAACCTGCAGGTTTTAATTTCTTTATTATGAGCTTTAATTTCAATTCAAAAAGGATTTAACGGCCATAGGAGTTTATTCCAAAAGTTTTGGAATAAAAGCCCGCGGGCTTTCTGCCATCACATCGTAGAAAACATTAATATAATTATATTTAAAATTTAGAAATTTCAAAGGCTTATTTTTATTTTAGCTCTTTTAATTTAATAATAAAAAATTTTCAAAAAAAAAAATTGTTAATACAAAATTAAAATAAAATTTTTGCAGGATCTTAAGAAAATTTATCAACAGCTTTTAAAGCGCCAGCTTGAACTCGAAACTCAATTAAAATATCAACAAAAATATATAGATGTTCAAGCGGAATTTTTCTTTCAAAAAGCGAGGTTGAGTTAAAATTCAGTTTTATGAATTCGACTCATTATCCTACTCATGCCACAAGGCAACTGGATATTAACTGGACATAAAATTACTGAAGAATTAAATTTTTTGCTTATGATATGTCTTAAAATCCTATAATATGTTTTAAAATATGCATAGGTTGTAATATGGTATAAAATTTCTGTAGAAAATTTCGAGCACTGTGCTGTATTTTTCAGATATTGAGAGACGACAAATTGACAATCTGAAAATTTGTCGCAATTGATTGACAAAGATTTTTTTTTTTTTTTGTAAAAAATAATTGATAGATTTTCAGTATGTTTTGCCATCTTTTTATTTCAATTTTACATATTTTTATGAAACATAAATTGGCAAACTGTCTATTGAAACTGGCAAACTGTGAAAAAGTGCACTGACTCTCATTTGAACTCGAGTTTATGATACAAATCAATTCGAATTTGAATTGAACCACTATATAAATTATCATCAATTGTAATAATGATTATTGTAGATATCAATAATATTTTAGTATAGTTAAGAAAGTTCAATCATGTTAATGTTAATGTTGAAAATTTTTTTATTTCCTATTACAATTCTTTTTCTTATACAATATATACAAGAAAGTAAAATAGATACAAAACAAAAAAAAATAAAAAAATAAAAAAAAGATAAAAAAGGAACTAAACAAAAGGTAAATATGTGAATAAACAAAAAGAATTTGTAGTAAGTGAAAAAAATATAAATAAATCTATAGATATATAAACTATAAGATTCAAAATAGGAAAATTTTTTTATTTTAAATTGAGAGAAAAAATAAAATAAATACCTAATACTAAAAAAAAAAATTAAAAAAAAAAAAAAAAAAACATTTTTATTATACTCTTCAATTGTATATACTTTGCACGCATCAGTAGCTATTATTCTTCTTTTGAAATAACGAAAAAAAAAAAAATCTCTTCAATGGCAATACAATACATAAATGTTTATTTGTTTTTCTTGCAACTTTTTTCTTTTGTTTTTTTTTTTTTTTTCTTGTTCCATTAAAATTGTACAAATTTTCCAAAAATCTATCTTATAAATAGATATATATTTTGTTTTTCTTTTTTCTTTTTATCTTTATTTGAATCCATGTTTACCAATTCAATTCATTTTTTGTGTTTTATTATATGGGAATTTGTCTGAAGGCGAATTTTTTTGTACGTAAGGTGAGTTTCAATTTAAGTTGCTCTCTTTCTTTGTGTTGTTTTTTTCTATTTTTTTTTTTTTTTTTACTGTTTCTTACCATATTATCCTTATTTTATCTATTTACAGTTTTTTTGTATGAATGTAATGTAAAACCAATATGTAAAAGTATTTATGTAAGGGGGGGGGGAGGAAAAAAATATATAAAAAAAAAGAAATAAAAAAAATAAAAATTGAAAATTATCTTTAAATTATTTATAACGCTAAATTTTTATTATATTTTTTTTTTTTTTTGTTTTACGCGTTGTCAATTGAAAATTGTTTTATTTTGTTTTTTTTTTTTTTTTGAAAAAAGAAAAAAAGAATTTTTCATTTATCATTCTAAATGAATCTATAAACTATCTAAAGTTTAGTAAATTATCTTTATTTGTATATTCAAAATACTTATGTTTAGTATAAAACATGAATAGATTATATGTGTTTTTTTTTTTTTTTTTTTTTATAAGAAACTTTTTTTTTACTTTTTTTTATGAAATTGAATTTTTTGAGGGCTGATTGAATTGAATGGAAAATTACTTAGTTGATAAGTCAATTTTATTTTGCTATGATAAACTTTGATTTTTATTAAGCTGTTCGTTTGCATTCTGAATATTTATAAGAATTTTATTTGAATGTTTTTTTTTTATGATGGAGTTATTTAAAAAAAAAATTCTCTGTTTAAGTTAAAATGAAAAGGTTTAAGTTTTTTTATTTAATGGAGTATACCTGCTTGAACGAATTTTTTTTTAAATTTTTAGTTGAATGAGGGATAAGAAAAGTTATTATGTTATAACAGTGATATTCTGATTGAATTTTTATTTTCTCGTTAGTTGGTGGGAATCTTTAAAAGATACAATTGAATATTATAGCACCGATGTATGCTAGATTTTTACCGACTAATTTTCATTTGTTGTCAATTAAAACTAGTTGAACTGACTAATCATTAGTTTTTGCTTAAAGTTTTAGTGTACTTTTTTATATATATTTTCCCTTTGAAAATCTGTACTTTGCCCCATATCTAAAAATTTAATTCTTTTAAGGTTTTCTGTAGTAATCTGATTTTCTTTAAGTAGAGCAGTTTTTACATTTATATTCCGTTCTAGACGAGCTTTATTTTTTATGGCAAATCTCTTTATTTCCTCTATAGCTTTGGGAATTTCTAAATTTCTATAAATACCGTTATTACGTACATACCATGCTGCACTTAAGATAATGCGTTTACGACTTTATTCGGAAAAATTTTTATTTTTTTAATCCCCAAAGCTGAGTGACATATAATTACTTGATAAATTAACACACATTATTTTTTTTTATTTTTTTTTTATTGCATTTCTCTGCCGCATAAATGTGAACAGTAAATTACACAGACTTTCCTGTTGAGGCGTGGCCAAGTAAATGTTGTAAGGGGGAATAACTCTTACGAAGTATGTGGGATTCGAACCCACACTCTCTCGGTGTTTACAGCGTATTTTATACCCTTATATCCACTAGGCCACCGAGGCCCCACACATTATTATTATACCCTACACCTAAAGTATAGGGTATATTAACTTTGGTATGGGGTTTGTAACCACCAAAAGGAAGCGAATTAGATATAGACATTTATATATATATTTTGAATCAGGATCACTTCCTGAGTCGATTTAGCGTTGTCCCTCCGTCCGTACGCACGATAAACTAACTAATGATGCTATCTTGATGATATTTATACTGTAGGTTAGCAATGACTAAAGAAAGGCGGGGATTGAAAGCTTACGAACGATCCCCAGAGCAAACGAGATTATTTCCAAAACCAACAAAGATAGAACCTTTAAATTTGGTACACTGGTGTTCTTTCATGTTTTGTTTATGTTTATGAAATTTGAGAGGATTTGGTCCATGCGGTTCGGATTTTGGAAGCTTCCGTAGGGAGCAAAGGAGCAAACGAGCTTATCTTCAAAATCGACAAAAGTAGAAACTTTAAATTTAGTACAATGGTGTTCTGACATGTTTTCTTTATGTCCCTGAGATGGATTTGATGGGTTGGTGTGGCCATTCGGATACCTTACACAAGCCTTCCAAGGACTAACAAGCATATCTTCGAAATTAATAAAGATAGAAACTTGAAATTTTCTAAAAGGGTGTCAAGTATATCCCAAGAGGGTGTCTCTTTTACGTTTCTGAAATTCAAGTTGAATAAGACAGAAAAGGAAGGAAGTTCAAGCAGCTGCCAAACATTTTATGGATTTTAAATTTAATTCGAATTATTCAGGTGTAGAGTATTAATAAGTCTGTTGCATTGACTTACTGTTACATTTATTTGTTGTTGTTAAGTTAGTCTTACAACCTAGAAGGCAATAAATCTATGTGTGTTTATTATCTATCTAAAGCTATTTTTTCTTTTTAACGTGTTCTTTTCAATGTAGCTTGACATCTAGGGTCATTTCCTCGTTATTTATTTTTGTATTTTTGATTATGTATTTATTTACTTAACTAAGAAGAAATGGAATTAAACTTAATTCAGTTAATTTCTAAAAATATTAATTTTATCTAATGACTTAATGAATTATTGTTACTAATTGGTTATAAAAAATCATACAAGATGTATAATTTTTGTAAAATCTGCTAGGGGGGATAGGGGAAATAGTATAAGCAATTTGAGTTAGACCAGAATAGTGGAAAAAACATGCGGTTCATGACTTTGACGAGACTAGAGAAGATTTTCAAACAGAGTAGTGGGATTGCTAAGAAAGATCTTAAGAAAATTTTTGATTATTTTATTATATAATTGTTTATATTTATTAACAAATGTCAAGAAACATAAAAGTCTGTAATTTGTCTCTATATACACCTAAGTTTATATATGCTCTCTATAAAAAAATTCAATAATTAAAGCAGTTTCAATATTTTGAAACTCTATATAACTATTTATAAAATTTTTAAATAATGGCCTTTAATATTTAAATAGATACAATTTCTAATAATACCAAACTTAAAAGTTCAATACCGTTAAATTCTTTCCCTCCATTTTTATTTTCAACATAAAGATTGACATTTTTAATGTCAAAAAAAAAAAAAAACAAATCACAAATTCAGATTAAAAGTAATTTTTTTGCTTACATTATTTAAAAAATTAATGTTATTTTAGTCTAGATACTTTTAATTTCTGTTATAAATGATTTCATTGGATTAAAAGCACTAAAAAGTAAAATAAGCATTTCAATTCAAAGAATAATAAAGAATGTAATTTAAATGCAAATTAATAATAGCAAATTAATTAATAATAGCAAATTTAAATTTTATTATTATAATATTACCTTAAAATCATAATATGCATATGTAAGTATCTATTAATTTAACAAAAGAAATGATCCTTTAAAATTATTTTACTTACTTAATAAAAATTATAGATGTGTGTTTTTTTTTTGTCTAACATAAATAAAGATTGTATTTTTTTGGTAGACGACAACAAATTTAATTTTTTGTTTTTTATAGTTCTCTAAAGTACTATTCATTTTTTTTAACATTAAATAGCTTTTCTTTAAAGTTTTTAAGATACTCTTATCAGATACAAATTCATATGTGAAAAATAATCTTGGAAATAATAATAATAAAACTGATATGGATTAAAGATTTTTTGTCTAGATAATTAACGCGGTTTTTATTATGCAAACTTATATATTTTTTCCTTATACATACACAGTGGTATGCAAAATAACAACATTGTCGGACCGTTTCATATGCCTCTACTTCATTTGCTTGTAGTGTAATTTGATTGTAAATTAGGGAGGATGTTAGAGTTGGTTATAAACTCAGAGTTTCAATAATTTGTTTAGCAGGGGTTTGAGTGCGGCAAGCCCTACTCTTTTAAATATTTTGTTGTTGAAATATATATGTCGGACCGTTTCATATGTCTGTACTTCATTTGTTTGTAGTGTTATTTGATTGTAAAACACATAATTAGGGAGGATGTTAGAGTTGGTTATAAACTCAGAGTTTCAATAATTTGTTTAGCAGGGGTTTGAGTGCGGCAAGCCTTACCCTTTTAAATATTTTATTGTTGAAATATGTATCTGAAACAAATAATTAGAGGGAATTTTAGATTTGGTTACAAATGAAATCCAGTGAAATGAATATATACAGTGAAAAGAAATACAGCCAAATGAAATACACTCTTGTGATAGTAACCTCGACATTGCCCATCACTCACTTTTCAAATTTAATATAATCAAATTCAATTGTAATCAAATTTAACTTATGTACATATTAATTTTGTGGATTTCATATCATATTTTTTAATGTAAGACCTTTCCAGAATCTTTCTCATGCTTAAAGATATAAAATGTATATTTTGGTATGATCGAAATCATTAATTAAAGCTATATACATATTATAAGTACCTTAAAACTAAAATTTTAAATTCGTCCCAAATTTAAATATTAAGATGGATCCAAAATTATTATAAAATTGGATTTTTCTTGTCATAAAAACACAAAATCTTAGTGAATTTCTGTGTTTTTATGACAAGCCTATTTATATTGATATAAAGTTTAAACTCAGATCTAAGTAATAACTAATTTTTATTATCTAATAGTATACGTAATATAAATTAAATATTTTAGCATTACTGTAAAATGTTCCAAAGCTTTGCATTATAAAAATCATAAATTTCAATTACCAATGAATTCAATTTCCAATACTTTTATTATGCATACAACTGTACGTATATATATACTTTCGTATCTCTATATATTCTCATAATGATAAAGATTGTATATAATTTGTATATAATATTTAATAGATATTATGATTTGAAAATTTTATAACAGTAATAAAACGAATTCTAATAATTTTGTTCAGCTTTACACCTGAGACAACCGTTTTTTTTTTTCTGTTAATTTTTCACGTATAATACAATATAGGCGATGGGAATAAAATTATTATATATGATTGTATGTACATATATGCGCATACATAATAATATATATTAAAATCTGATAAATATTGAGTGAATGACTTCATAATATGAGAATATTATGATAATGATTATAATTTGTGATTATGATTGTGATGATGATGATGATTCTGATTATAAGATGAATAAATGCCGCATGAAATTAAGTGAAACGAAAAATTTTAATGAGAGTAAAAATGCATTTTTAATTGTCTTATGGTATTGGCATATGTATCTATACTATACTCGTATGATAATATTTTAACGTAAATTTTTTTTTTTTTAAGGTGATATTAACAATGTATGTATATATAGATATGTATATATATCAATATGATATAAAGAAAAAGAAACTTAAGGATTATTGTAAAGTAATCATAAAACAAAACAGAAAAAAAAAAATATTTTTTTTTTTTATATTATATTGTATCTAGAGTTTTATGAATTTTTACTGTCGATTGTGTTTTTGTTTTTTTTTTTTTTTATTAATCTTTTGAATACTTTGAAAATGTCTACATTATTTTTGAGTTTATTATACTTTTAAGATTTTATAACTTAAAAGTGCAATGATCGAATGAAATTATCAAAAAATTCAAATGAGTTTTTAATAATATACTAGAGTTTCTGTTATGTATATGTGTATATTACTTGTAATAATCTAAAAAACAATGCACATTTAAGATATAGATTTAATAATGGCTGGGACGACGAAAACTTAATTTATTTTTCCCAATAGATGAAAATATCTATGTAAGAAAAACAATAAACTTTTTAATATTTGAAAAATGTTTATAGAGCAAAAGTTAAAAGATAATATTTTTTGGTGTGATTCTTTAAAAATTTCTTATATCACGAAATTGGTAAATTGGTTTTGTTGAAAAATAATGTTACAACTAAAATCACGTATTCTTTAAAAATTTTTTTAAACTTTAAAAATTTGTTTCTAATTATTTGTATGTAGTGGTAATTGGTTTTTAAGTGAAAAGATTTTCGTTTATTTTCCTTTAGGTCGTTTGTCATAATATAATAATGGAATAAATTTATGTTAAAAGGAAAATGAAAGATATGTAATTTTTAGAATGATTTTTTTTTGTTTTTAGATAAGATAATTTTAAGGTTTAACGTTTGCTTAAGGTAATATTTATTTTATTATAATGTATACATCTAGTTAAAAATATAAAATTAATAATATTTTAAATATATTAATGGATATGAGATTGAGTTTCTGTAGATTGTTTCGGCTTAACCTTTTTAAAAAAAGAAATTTCATGCAAAATGTGGTTTTCATATAACGGTAAATTTAAATACTAAATTTAAAGAAATTGTATAATTTTGATATTAATTTACAAAGTTAAAAAAATACCTGTTGAATGACGTTTGCAGATTGAAAAAATCTTAAGCAGAACATAAGATATATGCATTTAAAAATAGGGCTTTTTCAAAGTTTGAGGGGTTGTGGCTCCCATGGTTACCCATGGTTAAAATTTTTATTTCTCTATCTTTAACGGTGTAGAAGTTTTGTAAACAGACGGACGGACGGACAGAGTGAAACTAATAAGCATATTTTTTCAAAATTTTTTTGAAAATGTGCTAAAAAACTGTTGTGTATACGTGAGCTTCTTTATTTTTTTTTTTTTTAAATTAGAGAATCTTGAATATTTCTTGAAGTTTTTGTTTTTAAAATGTTGATAAGACATAATATGTAATAAATTTTTTATCTGTTGCACATATTTTAAATATTAAATACAGTGGAAGCCGATAGCCCTGGCAGCTAGTATTTTTAAATCACTATTGTATATAATTTAAATTATATTCAATAAAGATTATTAATAATAATAATAATGATAATAATAAGTACCGTGTTATCATATGTTAATTAAAGTGTAGTTTAATTCTTAAAAAACATTAAATATGTTTTATACGTTTTCTATATTATATGATTTTATTTTAACTAATTACATCTTTAAAATTTCTTTCTCATATCATCCTATATTTTATATTTCTTGCTCCAGCTTATACACAATGATATTTGGAGATTATGGAGATATTTGGAGATAAAGAATACCTAATGAAATTTGGATATAATGCTTTTCTTTGACCTTATGTGAATGAATAAATAATTAAATCGGTTGTAATAAATAAGCATAAATTAAATGTGATCATTTAAATAATATATTATAAATAAATTCAAATGCCTAAATTTTAATTTTATTTTTTAACAAAAACTGTAAATTTCTGATGAGCTTAAAGGAATATATTTTCCAAAACTCATTCAAATTTTTCAACAGCCTTAAGGTTTAAAACCATTTATTTATTTTGATTTTTCAGTATAATTTAAATTTTAACATTTATTTTAATGTACAAAAATGTCAGATTTGACATTTAATTTTAGAAAAGTACATTGTTTATATTTTAATGTGAAAATTTTGTCCTTTCTTTGATTATTTTTTTAATGCGAAAAAAAAAAAAACTATTATTATACGATCACTTTCCTACACTTATTATAATATTAGATTATTAACCATTTCTATATAATATTATGACAATTTGTCAAAGAGAGACGTAAAAGACAATGACATCTTTGTAATTCACAACATCAATGTTTTCTGGGTGTTCATTTGATGATATGACATAAATAATTTATTAACTATTACAATATAAAGTTATAGAAAATAATGGTTTTGTGGTATTTGCAAAAAGCTAATTTTATAAAAAAAAAAAATTTTTTTTTCAAAAGAGAAAAAACAGAACATCTGAGTACAGAGAACAGAGCAAAACAACAAAATAGGAACGTGAGAATCAAAACCACTTTAAATTGTGAAAAAAAAAAAATATATATATATATAAACTCAACGTTTTGTTTCTGTTTTTTGTTTTTATTTTAGGGTTTTAAGAAAATTCAATTTTCGGGAAAATAAGAAACAGCAAACATACAAAAAGAAAATAACTACTGTTATAAAATAATTTCTTTTGTATTCGTATACAGTATACACGAATAACAATTTACAATAAAAATGAACATTATTAAGATTATGTATTGACTTCAAAGAAAAAAGAAAAAAAGTTCAATGTTTCTGTTTCTATTTTTATTTTTTCCTCAACTATTTTTATATCGTTTTTGTTTTTTTTTTTTGTTATTTGTTTTGTTTATTTACTTATATTCCATTCTATTTAGCTTATTTTATTGTGTTTTTAAGAGTAAACAAACTTTTTAAAGTAAAATTTCGCTAAATTGAACTGAAAAAGAAAAACCAAAACAAAAAACAAAACAAAAAGTTAAAGCAAAAACATATAGAAAATTTAACTATAAAAACCAAAAAAAAAAAAAAATAGTACACAATTCAAATAGAATTAAGTTCAAGCAAAAAAAAAAAAAAAAAAAAAGAGATAGAGGATAGAGAAAAAATAATCAAAACGAAAAAAAATAAAACGATAATCATACCGAGCACAGCGGTATATTAAAGATTAACGGTATTATTTACCGATTTTATTTCCATTTTCTTTACTGTTGTTGTTGATGTTAGTTGATATTTTTTTTGTTTTGTTTTCTTTTTTTTTTTTTGTTCTTTTTTTTCGTTATAAAGTGTTTTGACTTTCTTTTCTAAACGATTCTTATCGACTTACTAAAGTACCGTAACATTAAGATAAATTGACTCTTTCCTGCCGCTACTACTGTTTTTAATTTTTTTTTCTTTTTTTTGTGTTGTGTAGCCATTTTCTTTTTAGTGTTTTTTATGTTTGTTTTAATATTTTTGTTGTTCTATTCAATTTATTATGATTGCATTTTTGTTGTTTCTTGTGTATTTATCTATTTTACTTTTTTGTTATACTACTTATATACTTTTTATTTATGTTGAATAATTGTTTTGTGAAATAGAATAGGTATTTACAAGTTTAATTTTTGGGTTTATTTTATTCAAACTGTAGTTAGTTGAAATTTTAGTTTAACCTAAAAGTATGCAATTAATTGGTTTGTACATAATGTATTAAATTTTTTTTTTTTTAGGGGGCTTCGGTAGCCTAGTGGATAGGCGTGTGGCGTATTAACCGAAGGAGTGTGGGTTCAATCCCTGCATAGGTCGTAACTGTTTTTTCTTCTTTACATACCCCCTTACGACCAAATATAATGTAAATATATAGTATATAAAATAAACAAAATAAATAATTTTAGTATACATAATTTAATAATAGTATAAAAACCTATAATGGCCTTAGTAGCCGATGGTTCAATAATATTGCATTACATTTATGTATGTAATATTAATATAAATAAATAAATAAATAAAATAAATAAAATTTTTTAGGTTTTTCATAATAAATTGTATTTTTGACATTTGTTAGGCTTAAAAGTGTTTCTAAAATTGTTTTTTATTATAATTTTTTTAATACCGATGTGAACATAAAGTTGATACCGGTCAAAGCTAATACTTATGTGAAAATACGGCCCTAAATGTTTAATTGGATATTTATTGCTGATACTTTATGACTGACGTGGTAATTCAAATCTGAAGTTTATTTCAAATTATTAAATCAATATTTAAATATTGTCTAAAATCTCCTAAAATAATTTATGCATTTTTTTTCTATATTTATCTTTTGTTAATTCTAAAGTCGATCTCAAAATTTTATTATAACTTGATTTCTTAAATTATTCATTTCACCTTTCCATTAAAATATTTTCTAGAAAAGTCCAAACTTTCATAAGTTGTTGCAGACTAACCTGTTGGTTAATTAACAAAAAATAACAGTCCAGTCAGACAAAAGTATTTGTAATTTATTTAAAATAAAATATTCTTTTAAATAGTTTCTTAAGACTTAATTTTACGTAAAAAACATCGATATAAAATATAAGATGAAAAATAAAAAAAAAAAAAAAAAATTAAAATAAAAATAAAATACTGAATTAAACTACTTTTCATTTTTTTGTAATCATTCGAATACTATACATATAATATTTAAATACACATACATCCAGACATAAAATGTATCTACCTAATATAGAAAAAACATCGCGAAGAAGTTCTATTAAGCCAGGAAAATGACAGGCAATTGCAATTTAATGGAAAATTGTATTTTCTTTTATGGTTGTGTTTTTTATTTTTGTTTTTTAATTTTCTTTCTTTGTTTTTAATTTTTCAGTTTTTCTTCTTTTTTGTTTTCTCAATGGTGGTAGTACATTGACATTAAGATAGAGAAAAAAAAAAATTCTTTTTCTTTTGTTGGTTTTCTTAGGCGAATGAATAGAAAATAATAAGAAAATTTTTAGTTCGTTTTGTTTTATTTTGTTCTTGCGGTTTTTTTAATTCGTGGTTAAAAAAAAAAACACAGTGCTTTTTTCTCTCTTAATTTCTAATGTAAAATATGTAGATTCGAATATGAATGACGAAGGATAATTGCTTTGTATTTTGGGTTAAAAGGCTGGAAGGAGTTTTCGGGGTGAGTTCATAGTTTTGATGATGATGACAGTTTAATTTGATGTTTATAATATTATGCTTGTGCGTGTGGTGTTGAAAAAAAAATTAAAATTTATTTTATTTATATTTTTTTTTAGAATTTTTATTTTTAAAAATTAAATTTAATGGAAAAGAAAAGTTTATAGTAACTTAAAAGGTTATATAGGAAAAAAGGAAAAGTAAAAATAAATAAATAGAAAAAAATCAAATAAAAGTTTTTTCACTTCATTTTTTTTTTTATTTTTTGTTTTGTAATTAAATGAAATAAAGGTTTAAATTATTATTTTTTTTTTTTTCAAAATTTACCAAAATTTAGTTTTTATTTGTTTTTTCTATTGTTAAAAAAAAACATATATGTATGTATATAATGCCAAAAAATTGGATCTGAATATTTTAAAAATTAAAGACTTCAAAAAAGTTATGTAGTGTAAAATCATTGTAAATGTAAATTATTTGCTATTTTAGAAATTTCTTTTTAATAAAGATGTCATACAAACAAAAACTAAAAACATTTTATGTCATAAACATTTTATGACAAAATATCAACATAATTTTGTCATAAAATGTAACTTGTGAGCTATACAAAATTATTTAAGCCCCTGTTAATGTGTAGTCAAATTCTATGTTGAATCCCAATTCATATAATAGACAGTTGCAGTTTAGAAAAATAGAATTTATGGAAAAAGTACAATCCGTAAAAATTCAGAAAGCAAAACCAAATTCGTCAAAACACTAACTGAAATTATTTTTAAAATAACGCCAAAACAGAATTAAATTGTATAAAGAGCCTGTAGGTGGTGTACGTATATTTAGATTATTTGGTATTGTGAATGAGGACTTAAAGTTCGAAATATATGTTTTAAAGGTACATGGGGAAAACAGAATAGGTATCCGTAAAACATTCGTAAAATGCACAAACAAAGTTTGGAGCAAAATACAGTTAATTTTTTTTAATGAGCAACGTTGTCTGTAACAATATTGCCGTTGTTCGTTTTAGCTTGCCCTAATGTAAAAAATTTAAAATCTAAAAAGACCCTATATTTGGTGTACAATCTTTGATTAAGATTGTACATGTAACATAGTACAGAAGGCGAGAAAACCGTACAAATATTACCACAATTGTACAAATGGTAACCCTGCATAAAATTGACATACAAAATATTTAAAAATAAAAAATTATTCAAATTTAATTTTGGTTATAAGAACTGCTGTATACTCAAATTTAAGTATTTGAGAAGAAATTGAATTCAAAAAAGAATACAATTAGAAAAATTTTCTAATCGCTTCAAATAATATACAAACATTCATACATAAATGCAACAATTTAATAGAAAAGTAAAAAACCAAAACAATTTATTATATATTTGAATTTTAAAGAGATTCGCCCGCTGGTTATACATAAGTACATACTTACATATTAATTATTAATAACAGATCAATATTATTCATTATTATTTAAAATTTCAATAAATATTGTGATAAATGACGATTTTGATCAATTTTTTTCTTTATACATGCATAAGTTAAAGTACATAACATACATATAGCCAAAGAATAGTTGAACCGTTGTGGTCGAGTCGAGTCGAGTCGAGACTCGTGACTCGAGAGGAAAAAAAGAATACACAATTTCAAAGAGACTAAGTGAAAATGTCTCTTATAATTTTTTTTTGTTATTCTGTTCTGTTGTGTACGTTTTGTTACTAGTACCGACTATCGTAGGTACCCTAGTATTGTAATATAAAAATGTGTTATTTATGGTTTTTATTATTAATATTATGTATAGGTTTTATAGTAGAAAAATCGTAAAAAATATGTAGTTACTGATGTTCAAAGCTTGAAACGGTATTCATAATACGTAGTGTGTGACTGAAAACTACTAAATTATAATTATAGATGATTTGATCAGCATAGAAAAAATTAAACCATATCTAATTTTCTTAGGAAAAATAATGTTCTAAAATTTGAAAAGTAGTAAAATAGTAATTCATTTTTATCTTCTTCCGCAACAATGACGGTAAGTATTTTTTATGATTATTTTTTAAGCATCTCTTGGGATGAGAAAATATATTAAATCATAAAGTATATTAACTAGTGATGCCAACGTAAATGAAAGTTCTAATTTCCAACTGTTTAAGATATTCTTTCCCAAAAAAAAAAAAAAATTTACACAAATACAATAATGGGTATATTCATGTTTTAAAAATAATTTTATTATTCTTAAGTACTTTTCCATTAAGTAGAAAAATTATTGAAATGTCCTTCATTTTAATTTATTCCAGGTTTCAAATATATAATAATATATTATTGTATAATACATTTTTATTTTTATTTTTTTTTCATATTCGTTCATTTTTAACACATGACGTACTTAATATACATAGATTAACCTCAAACTTTGAATTAATGACCAAAAACTTGAACGTAAATCAAATAAAAATGTTTATATGCATACATATTATATATTTTATTTTTATTTAGCTGTGATGAAAATGGGATTACATGTGAAACCTACCATGAAAAAAGAATAAGAAAAAAGAAAACAAAAAAAAAAAAAAATTAAAATAGAAAAATAGAAAAATAAAAATTAAGAAAATATTTTTCACATCATATTATTACATACATCAACCTGAATAGCACTAATAAGAAAAAAAAAAAAATTTTTTTTTCAAGGTTATTTTCATTTTCTATAGACTTTGGCGATTTTATGAAACATTCTTTTTTCCATTTTTAAGACTTAAGATTATAACGTTCTTGTCATTCATTTTTGAAGGAAAATTAACGTTTTCGAAGAAAAGAAGGAAAATAATATAAAAAAAAAAAAATAAAAAAAAACCATTAAGGCAGTCAAGCATTACGCATATTTACGTAAAAAAATTCATTCATTTATACATGAAAGTGAAAACTATTATAAGTTTTTTTTTTTAATAAAAGTTTTCTTCTCTTTGCATCTCATCTTTCTAAACAAATCCTTTTTTTTTTTTTCTTGAAAATTATCGTACTAAACAGGAATAATTTTTGACTTAAGGTGTACATATTATTAATGATATTATATTATCATAAATCAAGTACAGTGAGTGTCATAAATATTTGTGTAATGATAATTATACCCGTATGAACTATGTTCAAGGGTATAATAAATTTGCCATTACGTTTGTGACACCTTAAAGGAGTCGAGCTAGATATAGTGTCAAAGGTATGGATCGGCTCAGAATCGAATTCTGAGTCGATTAAGCCATGTACGTCCGTCCTTCCGTCCGCACGATAACTCAAAAAATAAAGGAACTAGGAGGCTGAAATTTTTTTTACGGCACTTTTGCAAAATTGTTAGTTTTGCTATTTAAATCCAACATTTTCGGTCGGCGGGTTCGAGTAGCTGCCATACAACTTCTATCTTTATATAGAAATAACTCAGTATCTATTCAAGCTAGGTTTCTGAAATTTTGCAAATGATGATCAAGTTTTATGGCAACAACTTCTGTAAAATTTGGTTGTGGTGGTGCGGCGGGTTCGGGTAGCTGCCATACAACTTCTCCGTTTAAATGAGAATAACTCAGTGTCTATTAAAGCTAGCAGCCTGATATTTAGTAACAAGATGTCGAGTTACAGGCCAACAACTTTTGTAAAATTTGGTTGGTCTAGAGCAGCCGGTTCAGGTTTCTTGCACCTCTTCGAACTTAATAAAGCTAGGCGTCTGAAATCTTGCAAATGATGATCAAATTTTATGGCAACCACTTTTGCAAAATTTGGTTGTGGTGGTGCGACGGGTTCGGGTAGCTGCCATACAACTTATTCGTTTAAATGAGAATAACTCAGTGTCTATTGAAGCTAGGAACCTGAAATTTAGTAAAAAGATGTCGAGTTATAGGCCAACAACGTTTGTAAAATTTGGTTGGTCTAGAGCAGCCGGTTCAGGCTTCTTGCACCTCTTGGAACTTAATGAAGCTAGGCGTCTGAAATCTTGCAAATGATGATCAAGTTTTATGGCAACCACTTTTGCAAAATTTGGTTGTGGTGGTGCGACGGGTTCGGGTAGCTGCCATACAACTTATCCGTTTAGATGAGAATAACTCAGTGTCTATTGAAGCTAGGAACCTGAAATTTAGTAAAGAGGTGTCGAGTTATAGGCCAACAACTTTTGTAAAATTTGGTTGGTCTAGAGCAGCCGGTTCAGGCTTCTTGCACCTCTTGGAACTTAATGAAGCTAGGCGCAATAGATTCAGGTAGCTGTCATACAACTCCACAATTTACATAAATATATCTCTGTAGTTCGGTACTAAAACATCTGAATGTTTTTAAAAGATGATCAAGTTTTATAGAAATAGGATATATTACGTTCATACGGGTATCCCAGAGTTGACACAGTCTACTCTACTGCACTCTTCCTCGTTTTTAATTTAATTTTATATTTTGTTTCTTGTTTATTAAAATTAAAAATGATTTTTAAATAAAAGTAACTACTTAAAATTAGATATAGTCAGATTTGGATATGATGACTTTCAGTTATATTGTGATCAATAAGTTTAGTTTTATTCATTTTTGTTTCATTTTTGTTTTCTTAATAAAACACATATAACATTTTTTTTTGTGTAGAGTTTAGCAATTTTCGTACAAAATTTTTTAAATATTCTTCAAAATTAAAATAGTAACAATGAATTGTAAATAATTTGGAATAAAATTATTCGAAAAGAAAATGCTAAAGAAAATTTTAGAGAAGGAGAAAATAATAAATAATTGAAGAATGCTCAAATGATGCCGTACATCTATTTATTATAAGTATTAGTAGTTATTAAATCCTTGATGAGTGATTTCAATTGCTTCATTTCTATTTGGTATAACTTGGTGAAATCTTAACGTCTCTTATTTTCTTTTTAAAAAAATATTTTTTACTTGAAAATAACCTAAAAGATCTTTTTTAAAAAAAGATTTAAAGTTATAGGTTTAAATGTTTTAAACGTCAAAATTTTATTAGATGTTCAGTTCTATTGGACTTCTCAGGCGGTATACAACTGAACCTTATCTAAACAACTTCCTTTTTTTTCTTTCAAGAAACATCTAAACTTAGGTTAAATGTTTTAAATACCAAAAGTTTATTAGAAGTTGTTTCGTCGTTGAAGAGATTTTTTTGAAATTGTCTAGGTAAGGTTCAGTTCTATATACTGAGGAACGAATTCGAATAGAACTGAACGAGAACGAAACAACTTTTAATAACACATTTTTTGGTGTTTAAAACTTAAGATTAAATTATTATGGATTAAAAATTATATTTAAATTTAAGATTAAAACACGCATTAAAAATTACATTGAATACCTACTTTCATTATCTTCTTACATATTTTTTTGATACTTGTTGTACTCGTATTTTGTAAAAATATATAATATATTTTTGTTTTTTTTTTTGTAAGAAAAATTCAGGTTTGTTATTTAACATATTATACATATGGTAAAGGTGACAAATTACTTTTATGCGTGTACTTATTTATTTAATTTTTTCTTTTTTTCTTTTTCCTATAGAAATCTTTATAATTTTTTAACTGAAAAACAACAATAAAACACAAGAAAAAAAAAAAAAAGAAAAAATTTTTATATTGTTTTCTTTTGTTAGGTACTAACTTGGCACCTTAAATAGACGGGTTCGTATATGGCACGTACAATAATTTTTATATTTTTTTTTTCTATTTTTTTTTATATTTTTGTATGAATCCTTATTTTAAGTACTTTCTATTTCGGTTATTTTTTTCTTTTTACCCCAGAAAGAGGTGTGTAGAAATAAAATTGAGGTAAAATTGGATACAAAATGTACAGCAAAAAAAAAAAAAAAAAAAATTAAAAAAATTAAAGGTAAAAATAAATAATAAAAATAACAAAAAATAAAAAAAAAAAAAAAAAACTAGAAAAATCATGCCTACCGTATCATAGGAATCATATCTTTAATATAAAATACGACATTTATGTCATACATTTTATGTGGAAATATTTTTATTTTGCTCTTAGCAATAACACGGTATAACAGAAAATGTCAGTTCTCAGTTATATATCCAGATAATTGGTGTGAGTGTATGTGAATATTCTATGTAAAAAAAAAAAATTATGAAAAATGAATTATTTCAGAATTTAATGGAATGGACGGAAAATAATAGACCAGAAAAAAATGTATTAATTTTGTGTAATAATAAAATGGCAACACAAAAAAAAAAAAAAAAAAAATAAAAAAAAAATTTGAATTTATTTTTTGTTTTTTTGTGTTTTTGTTGATGGAATGAAAATTTATGTAGGTGGATGGATTGAATGTCCCATTGTTACTTTTTTTTTGTTTTTTTTTTGTTCTTATTTTTGATGTTATGCTGTATTTTTAAGCACGTGCATGTGATTTTTTCAAACTTATGGAGTTTTTTTTTTTTTTTTTTTGTATATAATAATGTTAATATTTTTTGTATTTGAGTTGAAAATTGAAAGGTTATGTTTTTAATGTTATCAGAAATAATAATTATGTAAGTAATGTTCATTTTGATTTTATATATTATACACTTTTCTTTTTGTATTTTTTTTTGAAAACGAAATTAATCTTTAGTTTTTCGCAAGGGCTATAAAATAAAATTATCAGAATCATTAATACGATATTAAGAATGTATTGATATGTTGAACATAAGGTACGTTCTGATCTTTTTGGTGGGTGGAAAAAAACAAAAAAATAAATTAATTAAACTTTGTTCTTTTTCAATTTATATATTTAAATTTAATATAAAAGAAGAAAAATAAATTTTTCGTAGAATATTATATAGTAGTTTATGTAATTTTACTTTTAATTTATTTTTATAATTATTAGGAAGTTGATCATAAGATCAAAATTACTGTGAAAATTTTTTCATGGGTTCATTATTATACATAACAACAGGGCAGAATATAAACCAACGGTTTTAAAAGCGTATATTTCCAAAAGATAATACAAACTGTTTAGAATTGTCACTTTGTACCAAAAGTTGAAAATTTCATATAAGACAAAATGTAAAAATAGGACTTTTTTGAAATTTTGAGGGGCTGTAAGTCCGGAACCCTATATAACTAAAAAAAATTTTTTACAAGTGCCTAAAAAAGATAAATTTTCAATTTTGAGCCGTAATGCGTCTTCAATAGGGGTTGGTACAAAAAAAATTCTGAGGAAACTTATATTATTTCTAAAAGTTCTTTCTTTCTCAAAACTTCAAGTTCCTATCTAAAAGTGTACTGGAATTATGAAAAAAGAAATCTCATGCAAAATGTGATTTTCACATAACGGTAAATTTAAATAGTTGAACTTTTAGAGTTAGTATAAGTTTCCTTAGAAATTTGTTTGCACCACCCCCTGTTTAGGAGGTATTAGGGCTGAAAAATTGAAAATTTGCTATTTTTAGGCACTTGTACAAATTTTTTTTTTAGTTATATAGGGTTCCGGACTTACAGCCCTTCAAAATTGCAAAAAAGTCCTATTTTCACATTTTTTCTTATATGAAATTTTCAAATTTTTATTCAAATCACAATTCCAAACAGTTTGTATTATCTTTTGGAAATATACGCTTTTAAAACCGTTGGTTTATATTTTATATATCAATAAATATATATATATTATATATTATTATTTCCAAAATTTTAAATGTAAATTAAATTTAAAGATATTTTTTTTTTTTCAAGAAAATATAATTGATTTTTATTAAGGTTTCAAAAAAATATATAAATAAAAATTTAATGTAGAAGAATCTTATGTTATTAATGGTAAAATAAAAAAAAACAAAACAAAAATCTTAAAACGACAATCCAAATTTTTGTCTTTATTTATTTTTAAATTATAAGATTTTCTTAAGAATTAGCTTGATATTAAAACATTTTGAAGTATTTTTCCAATATCTTAATTAGCTTAATTTATTCCGAAGGGGAATAATATAATTATTGATAAATAGATTTTTAATCTTGTAAATAAAAATATATTTAAGAAATAATGTTATATAAATATAATATATCGTATAGATCAATAATAAAATTCCAAAAATAATTACTTAGAAATCTGATATTGGAATTAAAAGAAGTAGGTTCTAGAAAAGTATAAAGAGTTGCGAAAGAAAATAGGTGGTTAAACGGGGTATGGTCGGTGGATTCTATAAGTGATCTTCAAACAAATTTCGGCTGAGTGTAGTTGCATTATTTTTATTTTTACTTTAAATTTAAAATCAATAGTTGGCGTCATATACATTAGTACAGATAATTTTAGCAAAACAGTATGCAATAGGAAGTGGTTTTAAAAATTAAAATAAAATTGAAATCAAATTTTAGTTTTCTAAGATTGCTTTTATAGAGAAGATTGCAAAAAGCGAAAGAAAAATTTTTGGAACATATTGAAATATATTATCTAATACCATTAGTTTTAGCGTCTCAACTTCAATAAAATTAGAAACGGTGAATCAGTTAAAGTATTTCGATGTTATGGTTGAATGAATTGAACTCCTTATATTATATCTTTGAAACAGTACAATCGTCCTACTATGCGAAATTCTATAGCATTTGCGATCAGTTATTCCTATGAAGGGCTATTAAAAATGTTTAATTATGGTATATTTAAATTTAAAGTGTAATATGATATGTGTAATTTCATTTACAATAAACTCTTAAAAATTAGACCTTCTTTTTACTTCTGGCTGTGTAAACGTAACTAGTACATTGACGGGAGCACCTTTTTCAAAAATTGATTGTCATCATCTACCTTTCAGTTTTCTATTTCATTATAATTAAATAGAAAATAGTTCGTCATTAAATAAATATCTCATATAAATTTAATTTTTGCAAAACTAATTTTTGTATGCTTAGCAATTTTTTTCTTTCAATTAACTTTAATTTAGCAAAACTATCAATGAGAAACTATTAGATATGAACAAAGTTATTATCGCTTAGAAAATTCTAATGTCTGCAAACAAATAATTGTAAAAGGCGATTCCAATAAATTAAAAAATAATGACAATATTATATCGCAAATATTAGAAAGCTAAGGAAGGTAAGGATGCTATTAGAAAGGCTGCATTATTTCGCAAACATTAGAAAGGCTGCTTAAACTTTGGAGGTTAATATATCACCAAATAATATTATTAACACTGCCATTTTTAAACACTGTAAAATAGTATCCAAAAATGGCAAAGAATATGAAAAGGTAGAATTTCCCAACTCCACAATGAAAATAAATTTTGTGCGTAATAAAAAAAGGTTCAAAAATTTACCAAACTTTAAATATATTCGTTACGTTGACGCTTCGACAACAAACAACAAATAAATGGTACATCTAAACCTATTCTACTAAAAAAATGAGTATGTCGTTGATAATTTGTTCAAGAAAACCCAGAATGAAAATGATGATCATATACTAGACAATAGTGAACGTCATAACAATGTGAATGGTAATAATGGTCAAATACCAGACAATAGTGATGAGGATGCGGTATTTCATAGCAGTGCGGAATAGTTTTTAATTTTTTAAGTATCACTCATTATATCTTTTTTCTTTTTTAGTTTTAAAACTGTAATAATATTTTTAATTAGTTTAATTTAATTTTTTTTTTTCTTATGAATAATGCTTGCAACATAGACTAGTTTTTAAATCAGAACTCAATTTTAGATTCAAAATCATTCAAATTATTATACATAAATTCAAGAAGTATGTTAAACAAATTAGATACAGTACAATGCGATAATTAATGTGGTTGTTTTCCAATATTCCACATTATGTTGGGTTTCATTGATTTCGAGAAAGTACAAATAGAGGAAGTGGTGTCAATATTTTTTTGCATGAATGAATCTGTGGCCATAGTATTTATGAAAACGCTGATACTTTTAAAAATATTTTATTAGTAGAAATTCCAAAACTAAAATTTAAGATTTTTGCAGTTTATAGATAACCGAATCCATCAAATTCAATTATAGATTTTAGAAACAAAATTGAGCAACTTACCCGCACTTTTAATGACTTATATTTAGTGGGCGACCGCAACATAAATCTTTTAGAAAACCGAAACTATACACAAAGTTTCACTAATACATTAAATTCTAATGGTTTTATTATTTTAAACTTCATATCATCTTAAATGTCAACGAAAACCGGTTATCATATATGATTATACACTTTCTATATATGAAAATTCTTTGAGTGATCATAATATATTAAACTACACTGATTTTATTTCTAAATAGATTATATACTTAATACTAAACAAAATATTAAATTGCAAAAATATAAATTTTTAAAACCATTCATGGCGCATAAATTACTAGTATTATCAAAAGAAAAGGAAAGACTGTATAAATTGACTATATTATACCCTAATAATTATCTGTAGGTTTGCAAATCAAAAAAATTAAAAAAACAAGGTAGAATGTAAACCAACGGTCTTTAAAAGCGCACATCTGCCTTCAAAATTTCAAGTCCCTATCTAAAAGCGTTCCGGAGTTATGAGAGTAGAAAAATCATGCAAAAATTTAATTTTCATATAACGGTAAATTTAAAAACTAAATTTAAAAAAATTGTATAATTTAGATATTAATTTATAAAGGTATAAAAAATACCTGTCGATTGACGTTTCCAGATTGAAAAAATGTTAAGCAAAACATGAGATATACGCGTTTAAAAATAGGGCTTTTTCAAAGTTTAAGGGGCTGCAGTTCCCTGATGGATGGGGCTACATAAAAAAGTTTGTTCCACGAAATTAATTTTCTTATGAGACCTACATATGGTTAAATATTTTTTTCTCTATTTTTAACGGTGTAGAAGTTTTGTAAACAGACGAACGGACGGACAGAGTGAAACTAATAAGCACATTTTTTAAAATTTTTTTTCAGGGGTCAATTCTTGGACTACTATTGTTCCTCATCTATATCAATGATGTTTTTAATGTCCCCTTAAATGGTAACTTAACTATGTATGCGGATGATGCTCTGTTAGTTTTTAATGAAGTATCGATAGAAAATATGTTTAGAAACATGGAATCGAACTTAAACTCACATATACTAATGTATTATTTATTTAAAAAATAAAATTATACCTTATGTTGCAGCGCTAAATAAGATACAAGGCAATTATTATCCAATATATACTTTGCACATATTCACTCGATATTGATCTATTTAAATTCGATTTGATCGTATGCATCAGCATATAGACTGCATGAACTTCATCAGGTTTTGCAAAACAAAGCATTAAAATTTGTTAACAATCTACCTATTTTGAATCCTTCAAGTTAATTTTATAATGTAATGATTCTTTCATTGGATATACTTAAAATTTTTAAGATGTGTGTGTTATGTTATAAACTAATTCATAAAATAATTAAATCTGACTTAATCTTAATCTTATCCAAAATTTCTGAGACTCATAACTAAAATACACGTAATCGGAACAATATAACAGTTCAAAATTTTCCAATGAACGCTTTCTTGTCCACCATGATTTTTCATTTTAATAGCTTACTTCTGAACGTAAAAAACTCAAATAAGATTTTAATTTTTAAAAATCGACTAAAAGTGTATTTTATGGCCAACTAAACCACATTTCTTTTCATACATATTAGGTATAAACTTTGAATTTTGTAATAATAATAAGTTTTTTTTTTTTGTTTGTTTTATTATTAAAAACTAACCTAACTTTCATTTTCATATTATCATAACTTCGTATCTTTTTTTGTGTTTTTGTGTTTTTGTTATTTTCTTTTTTTTTTGTTGTGTTAAAAAAGGTATTTTTTAAAAAAAATTATGTTATTAAATTTGGATCAAGTGTAATATTAGTACTTAAGTAAGTTATGTTGAAAATATGAAATTCTCAAGAAAGTATATATAGTATATATAGACGTAAGTAAGAAGTATATATAGTATATAAGTATATATAAAATAGAGTTATATATAAAAAATTCTTTACTAGACATAAATAATTTAAATAATGCGATGCGATTGATAAATTTTACGAAGTAATTTACTATAGATTTGACTTGTATGTTCCTCGAGTTCGTGATAAAAATATCAATTCAAGCCCACTACAGTATGATGGTGAACTAAGAATTCTTAGAAATAAAAAAAAGAATAAAGCGTGGAATATATATTTAAAAAAAAAAAAGAAAATATTTCTTATTCAAACTTTTTAAATTTATTTACCGCATTCAAATTCTTATTAAGTCTTAAATATGAAGCTTACATTAGTAAAATTGCTTTGCAACTTCGTATAGATCTTAAATCTTTTTGAAAGGTGGTTTAATGACACATTTAGCCATAAAAAACCCAAATTTATTATAATTTTTGACTATAAGAAGGTAAATATTATTAATATTATAATATTACTTTATACAAAATAATATTATGCAACTATTTTGTTTGATTTTTTACTCTACATTTCGAATAACGCTAAAGATTTTACCGTTAATTTATTATTTTTTTATAAATATTAAAATATTTTTTAAAAATTATTTTTTAACACTTTTTTTTATTTGAGAAAGTGATGAAATTTTGTGGTTTTTTTTTTTTCGAGTTGAATGATTTTTTTTATTATAACATTACCTGTAATGTAAGATTGTTACCTTTGATAAAATCCATAGTAAAACATTAAAAAGAACTATAACAAACTATTTTGGCTATTTTTTTTTTTTTTTGTTTTTTTCTCTTATAAATTGTGAAGAAAAAAATGTGGTTGTGTCAGTTAAGAATTGACGTTTAATGGTTCCCCCGAAAGGAGGAAGAAAGGTAAAAAAAAATAATCTAGAAATTCGAAAAGAAAATAATTCTTAAAACTTATATAATATAATAATACATATTATCGATAATAATATGAATATATATATGTTTGTAATGTATATAAATATATAATATATAAAATGTTATATAAAATATGTAAAAGTATATAATATTATAACAGGAAAGGGAATATAATATGGATGACTTATGGGTATATTAAGTTTAATTTTCAACAATAGCAATAACTAAAAAGAAAAATCAGGATATTTCTGGATATAATACAGGAAGTTAAAAATGCTTTTATAGAAAATTATGTTAAAAGTTTTGTGTTATTTTCTCTTTTGTTTTATTTTTATTTTGTTTTGTTTTCAATTTTTTTTTTTTTTTGGTTTTACGTTTTTTCTTTTGATCAAAGTTTGAATATATAAAATTTGAAGGGAGATTTAAAGAAATCTTTGAAAAAATTATATACCTAATCTTTATTTTGGTCAATGTAAATTATTTGTATTAATAATCTATTTGGAATAAATTTAGTATGAAATCTCTGTTACAAATCATAGCGATCATAAGTAGTTTTTCAAAACTTTGTTACAATGTTGAACATAAAGGAAATGGCCTCTATTTTACGTCATATCAAAAATATGTTGACATATTAATCATAGAGTGAAACCATTTACCATGTTATTAAAAAAATATAATAATAATATTTCACTTAATTTCCTTGTATCGATAATGTAAATCAAAGTAATAAAATTTGAAATTTAATTAACTTTGAATTTACAATCCTTTTTGTTTTAAATCCTGTATGTGTATTAGATAAAATAATATTATAATATTTTTTGTAATTTTCATTTAACATAATCTTAATTCGCTACATTCTATATATATAATATATATTACATGATTATCTTGATTGATATCCACTTTTAGAATAATATCCTTAAATAAAAAATATTTTTCAATTCCTTTCTATTCTATTTCATTCAACCGTTTAAGATTTTTAACACCAAAAAATTTGATAGGATTTTCTTTTTTTGTCTAATACTCATTGATACAAAAATTATATTCTAATATTTTTTATATTAGCAATGACCTTTCTATTTTTCCTCGTACTTAATAAATAAAAAAAAAAGAGAAAAATAAAAACTAAATAAAAGATATTCAGAGAGATATTATATTTTACCATTTTTTGTTTTTCACATAATATTATTTTCAGAGTAAATTGAAATAAATTGGTTACTTGTGTTAAAGGGATGAATTCGACATATAAGGAAATGGTCTTAAACTATTGATTTATTGTTAAAGTTTTGCATTCATTTCATCGGGTATAGCAAAATATAATGGCCTTTAATATGTATGTATCTATAACATGTATATAGAAATGTTTATGTCTGTAATTTCTATTTTAATAAATACCGCAAAATATAGGATATGCATAGTATTTAAACTATACAGTATTCTTGATATACAATTTAATGTTCGCCTTTTCGCTTTTTTGCTCCTATTGTTCAAAGGCAATAAATAACAGTTTTGTTTTTTTTTTGTTTTGTCTTTGTTTTTTTCTTATAATTTTTTCCCCAGTATCCAGAATAACATTTTTGTTTTGTTCGTATAAGTTTTCTTTTGGTGAAGATTAAATCACCATAAGTTAAGCAGCAACCAGCACCTAAAAAGCTATATTATATTATGTAAAAGCGCATAATATATAAGTATTATATTTAAAAAAGAAAAAATACATTTTATTAAAAATAGAATGGGTATGAGGGAAAAATCACTGAATACAAACTAATTTGCAAAAAGACATTAGTAAGAAAATGAAAAAAAAACTAAAATTTAAGCCCACTTACAAAGATATTATTTTATATAAAAAAAAAACGAAGAAAGAAAGGATATTCATAGGAGTTTTATTTATCTACACCTACATAAATATATCTATACTCTATTTTTATATGTACACAATTTATACTTATACTCGTATATATATACAATTATTAACAAATAATAGTTATATAATGGAGTTATGTTTTTATTTTTTAAATATTAATCTGTAAGTTTTTAATAATCTATCTAGAAGGCAACCGTTATATTTTTATTTTTTTTGTATTCTAGTTATTATAAAGGATGTTTATTTAAAAGGAATCGTATATTGTTTTTTTTGAATTCAAATGTAAAAAAAAATAAAAACAAAATATTTTTTGGAAATGAAAAAATAAAAATAATTTATGAAACGGATATATTTTTTCGTCTTTTAACAATATGAGCTATTAGAAATCCTTTTCAAATTTAATGAAAAAGGACACCAAATTAAAAATATATAAAGGATAAAAAAAGGAAATAAAAAAAAAACATAGCATTGACAATATTTTATACCCATTATTGAATAAATATTGAATACCGTTATTTAAAACGGAAATTGAAATGTGAACACATTTTAATAACAAAAAAATATATATATATATATTATATATATAGTATATTTCCTCTAAAATTATATTATCATCCCAATTTTATTTTGGATGGGTAATTTTAAAAAGGATTAAAAAGAAAACAAAGTATAAAATTTATTGAAAATAATAAGAAATACAATTATTGTGTTTTTATTTAGTATTATAAATTTGGTGATATTAAATATTTAGTAAAACTATATTTTATACAATATATTTGCGTCCAAATATAGCACGCAAAGAGGATTTGTTAAGAAAACTTCTTTTTTAGTCATTTTATCGTTACAATTAAAAATACTACCTACATTTACAGTATTTAAACCCACACTCCTTCTGTTGTAGGAGTGCGGTTTAAATACATCATGTGCTTAATCATTCAGCTACTGAATTTCCATTTTTATTGGTTGAGATCCGATCAAAACTTCGGGTAGCTCTCGAACACCTAACTTTTAGATCTCCACATTTTTTTTGAAATACAGCCATGCAATTTTAACTGCTGATATATATCATAAAAATATTAATTTACAGCCCCCCAAAGTTTGAAAAAGCTCTATATTTGAATTGTTATAAAACAATTTGTAATAGGATTACGATTACTGCTTTTATTCTTTTTAAAAATATATATATAATAAATATATACTTGCGGCGTACGGCGTCTTAATTTACCGTTATGCGAAACTTAAATTTTGCAAAATTCTTGACTCCTTCTATTTTCCAAAAGGTTTAAGTTAGAAACTTGAAATTTTGTGAGAAGTTAGGTCTCTGAAAATAAGTATGGGTCATGTCAGAAAATATTTTTGTATTGCCCCCTGTTAAGCTCCAACATTATATTTTTATTTCTATTAACTAACTAACTTAACCTAAACCTATTCTATTAATGTATTGTGCCACTGAGGTTCCCAAATATATATATATATATATATACATTTTTTTTTTAAATTATTTATTTATTCAATTATAACTAAACCTAAAAAAATCTTAATCTAGTTTGGAAGCTAATCTTAATCTAGTCTTGAATGAAATTATTTAAAAGAAGTCTTTTTGAATATTTATTTAACAATAGAAGTTTTTTGTTTTTTTTTGTTTTTTTTTTTCCCCTCGGAAAGTCATATAAAAACCAACTTTATTTCCAAAATTTTAAAAGTATAATTAAAAATTAATCCTAATAAAACAAACTTAACCTAAGCCCCACCCCTGTTTCCTTAATGGGTTTTTTCCGAAGTGTTAAATATTCGGGAAAAATCAACAAAGAAAAAATTATTTCTAAAATTAAAATCAAAAAAACTTTATTATTTATTTATTTATTTATATTAATGTTGCAAATCATATAGGATTTTGCAATATTACAAAACCATCGGCTACTAAAGGCCATTATAGGTTGAATACTATTAAATAATACACTAATATTATTTATTTTGTTTATATTATATATTTATGTATATACGGGTTTATTTATTTATTTATATTAATATTACATACATAAATGTAATGCAATATTGGCTACCAAGGCCATTATAGGTTTTTATATTATTATTAAATTATATACTAATATTATTTATTTTGTTTATATTATATACTATATATTTGCATTATATTTCGTCGTAAGAGAGATGTAAAGAAAAAAACACTTACGATCGGTGCAGGGATCGAACCCATACTACTTCGGTTAATACGCCACATGCTTACCCACTAGGCTACCGAAGGCCCTATATATGAGTTAAAATAAAAATCGAAAAATTTATTTTGATTTTGCATACTTTTAGGGGGACATTTATTTTCTTTTAAATATTTGTTTGTTTTTCATGGATCTTTTTTTATTTTTTCTTAACGAAAGTTTTCTTAAAATAACAGTGCCTATCAATAACGGATTTCAATAAAACTTTTAATTAGAAAGATTAACAAAAAAAAAAATAGCATTAAAAATAAATTATAATTAAACAAAATTTCTTTATTTCGATTTATATGTTTCTATAAAGAGTTGTTAAAACTATAATAGTATTTAGGATCTTAAATCATTATAAAATATTTCAAATTAATATCTTTAAGGATTTTTAACAATAAAATAACAAAAACATTTTTTTGCTTTTGATACATATCTATATAAAATTCTACTTTAACATTTGTATAACAAAACAAATCCTTTAATTATATTTATTTATTATATAACAATATATATGGATCTGCTTAAACAGAGTAGAATAATTTACTTTAATGTTAATTTTGAGACTTGATTTAGAATTCATTTTGATCTGTAATTAAATGTCGTTAATACAAACAAAATGGAAAAAAAATATCAATTTTAACACTGTTCATAAAAATTAATAATTTCTTCTTTAATCATTTCAAAATATCCTTTAACAATTTATAAAACAATCAGAAACTAAAAAATTTTCTAAAGCCTAAGTATAAAATTTCATAAAAAAAAAAAAAAAAAAAAAATTTGCAGAAATTTTTAATTAATTCAATTAGGATTATGAATATACATATTCAGTACATATTGTCATATATTGGTCTACATAATAAATAGATAGAATTAGATTGGAATAGATGGCTATATGAAGATTTAGTTAGAACTGATTAAATAAAGATCTTTTATACAAAGACGTGTGTCTCACCCCAAATTAATATTGAAATTTTAATAAAATTGTTAAACATTTTTTTTATAAAATTACTAAATATTGTATACTGAACCTAAAAGGATTTTAAAAAAGAATTTAAAAAAGTTTATTCAATTTAATGGTGGTTTGTGCAAAATAAATATATGTTTTTTAAGTTATATTAAAAAAAAAAATTTGTTAAATTATTTATAAATTTGTTATAATTATCATGATTTTAATTATAAGTTTGCAAAGTTTCTAGACACACACACACTTTTGTATAATCCAATAATTAAAAGGAATATATTTATAGCTATAAATTATAAAATTAAACATTTAATGTATTTTTTTTTTTTTATAGAAAACTCTTCATTTGATTTTTAGACAAAATTATCTCGAGAAAAGTTTAAGATATTGTTTTATTTTTGATTTTTGTCTGATGTCCCAGATACCAAACTGTCATAATATTTTCTACTTTGGTTTTTTTTTTTTTTTTTACGAGAGTTCGTGGAAAACTCGAAAGTCACCAAGAGGAACTGCACGTGCTTCCTGGTAGTGTTGGACTTTAATCAACCAAAACCACCCCCCTTTTAAAACAAAGCTTTAGGATGGAACCTTTAATACGAATGTACAGTTTGGTTTTGGGGATAGGGATGTGGAAAGGATAATTGGGAAAATTGGAATTGGGAAATTTGGATTATGGGGGATAGGTAGGAAAATTTTGAGGGACATTTTGAAGAAAGATGTTGATGTTCTTCTTAAACTTAAGTAAATCGTACACATAAGAATTACCAACTTTAGGGAACACATGCGATGGTATATGGTTCCACAGGCGGGACGTGCGCATGACAAACGAATTTCCATAAGCTGTATTTCGCCATCTTGAAATCTCTACATGGTAGGGATGAGCTTCTGCTGCCCGCCTTGTTTCTCGCTGGAAAACTTTGAGCGGAGGCATTAACTGTTTTAATTCATTCGAGCAGGTGTTAATCTCTACGAGATATCTCTAAAACAAGGTTAGTAACCCAACTAACACTCTGGTAAACCCTCCACCACTCAGAGTTGGTAAACACTCTGTATATAGTATTCAATTAATTTGTTTGTTTTCATCTTTAAATAATTTTTTTTTTAATAATTCCTTCATAAAAAAAAAAAACAAAATGATATCATTAGAGTAAATTTTAAATTAATAAGAAGAGACAAAAAAATAAGTATATAATATAGTAGAATGAAACAACAATAAAGAATAAAGTGGTTATAGCTAGGTATTCAAAACAAAGTTAAAAAAGAATCCAATAAATGAACACTTTTCGAAATGAAACTAAACAAAACAAAAAAAAAAATAAAAAACTGAAATGTATGTAGGTGCTTTCTATATTATATATTTGCATCTTTTCAATATTGATGCAAAAATAGATTCACATTATATAATAATATGTACGTCATATATCCTATTATTAATTATATACTCTTTATATATACTTATCATATATGCGTCTACATTATATTATGTCAACTTCATCAATTAGTTTGTATATTGAAAGAGGAAATAACTTTCAATATTGTTTTAATTATTTTTAATTTTCACATTTCCATCCTACATACTATAATATTATTATCTATAGATATGATTTTATTTTCTTTTTATTATGATGTTTCACTTTAAATGTCTCATATCTCTAGATGGAAATGATGATGAGTTTTGTATGATAACATAATATTTTTCAAATTTTTTTTTTTTTTTATATACCCTATTTGGAAAATTTTATTTCTACCACAATATTCAGATCAATAACCTAACCTCTACTATAAATTAATAAAAAAAATGATATTGATTCTAGAATGCATAATTGATTGATTGATATTGATAATAATTAAAATTACTTAACATGAGAGAAAACTTAGAAATTGAATTGTTTATGAGGGCATTTTTCTATGTTTTTATTTCCCCTAAAAAAAAATATATATTTCCAATTCCTGACAATTTTATTCTAATGCAAGAAATTAACTTACACTTGAATAAATAAAGTCGATATATATATATATATATATTTTTTTTTGCATCAACATAATTTTACGTACTTTAATTTTTATTTTGATACATTGAACAACAATCAATAAATAAAAAACAAACTATACATGCATATATAAATAAAATTTTAAAACACTTTATGATCATTTTACTGAACAGAGCGTTAATTTTTATACCATAATTTTGTTTTAAGTACTACAGATAAATCTGCACTGATGATTTCCTAACTTAATAATACTTTAATATAAATAATATAATGTTCTTTAATATATTTTTAGTTGTTGTTGTAATTTTACTATAATCTGTTTTTTTTTTTTTTTATAAATCTGTTTAAGATTTTTTTTTTTTTATCTGTGATTTGTGAAAATGAAAACCATTGATTTTTAATATATATACGTATCCCTAGCGAATATAAATACTGCATCTTATATGTATAATATATTTGTCATTTCGTTTTTAAAATGGGATTGTATTCAATAATATTTTAAGAATTATATGAAAAATCAAAAATTGTAAATTTTATTTTAATAATTTACAAAATACAGGGTGTTTCAGTGAGTCCATATACCTAAAGATAATACTGGCACTCCAGACAAATAAAAAAATTTTTACAAGGAGGACTCTATATTGATTACTACTCGAGTTTTAAAGGTTCAAATTCGTAAAGTGCGAATTGTCATTCGATCCAATATAAAATTATATAACTTTTGAACTGTTAGCTCCGGAAACAAGTTATATAGCTCATTTTAAAGCTGTTTAGAGCATGTGTCTATTGATGTTTATACTATATTTGAAGTTATGCATTCTGGAGATTTTTCTTTCTAGCATTTGGAAAAGAATAAATATGTAATTATTAATATATAAACTACCTGCCACACCCTAAAGAGAAGGCAGCCATCATTTTCCTGTCACATTGCATGTGGCAGGTAAATTTTCTGAAATAACTAAATAAATTCTATTTAAAATATATTGAAAGTTTATAGTATGTTTTAAAAGAATATTAGATTGATCTGTACGGGAAATCGCAGTGGTAAATCATATTAATTGTATAACACTATATTTTTAATACTTATATGTATAACACTTATAACACTATATAACGATCAAAAACAACTGAAATTAATATTTCTAAACAAATATTTTTGAAAAAATTCAGTATACGGGAATTGATAAAATTTATTTTCTCAATTGTCAGTTGATCAGGTTGTCTTTGATCATTTTCTAATTTTACATGAACGCTTTAAGTCGATTAAAAAACTCACAAAGGTTCACGTGTAATAAAATTAAAGCAGATTCTTAACTTTTGCATTCTTTAAAATACAACAATCTTTAAAATACAATTTTGTTCGTCTATTCGAATTTAGGGAAATGGAAACCTTAAAATTATAAAAATTCATATATCTTTAAAACTATTAGGTCTACAGACATGATTATAATTTTCTTGTTCCTGAAGCAACATCATCTAATAAAGTATAATTCATCAAAATAGGGCTTATAGCTTTTTGCATGATCTTGATCTGTTAAACATTTAGGCTTATGAAATTCTCTATATAGATATATTTTATGTAAGATATAACTAATTAAATTGATAAAGTAACAGAAGGATTAGAATAATTATAATAAAGAGTAAATGAAATTTGGTTGCTCTTAAATCTAAATCAAAGTAATTTACTAACAAGGCTATTACTACGGATTCAGCCTACAAGCAATTTGAGACCGTTAATATTTTAAATAAATTCTGTAATATTGTTAACCGCTAAAACATTTTTTTTTAATTTTATAAATGAACAGAAGTAAAATGACTATCATAAAAAATACTTTATGATATCTTTAAAAAGTGTACATCAGAAATAAAAGTTAATGTAAGTAAAATTTTAAGAGGAAAAAACTTATAAAGACCTCAAATCCTTTTTTTTTTTTTTTTGGATTCATGCCAATCATTTAATTTATTATCAGTGCGGTTATAATCTAAATTTTCAATTACCAAAAATTCTTATTATTAGCAGACATTATCATTTTCGTTCAAAATTTAAAATCATCAATCTGTAAAATCAAAATTGAAAATTTTTTATGAAAAATATATACAAAAATAATATAATTAGTTTTGCATCGTATTGGGGGAAAAATTTTAATTTTTTTATTAAAATAATGTCAATTTTTTTTTTTTTTTTTGGTTAAAAAAAAAGTCCTTATATGTAAATTTGTAAATCTGTTAATAACTTTTAGTTTTAAATAAATTGTAATTTATGAAATTATAAAAAAAAAAAAAAAACAAAAAATTTGTGTTAATGTTATATTTTTTAACTGTGGATTCAATTATTTACAATTAGTTTTTCAATATTTTCTAAATAAACAAAATATAATAATTTGAAGTTTCAAAAAAAAAAAAAAAAAATTTTTCAAAATTAATTCAAAATTTCCAATTTATTGAACAATATACACATTTTGGAATTAGAATAATTTATTGTCCCTATAAGCATGCAATAAAATATTATTAAAATATCGTTCAAATATTATTTTAGAATGGGTGGAAAATTTAACATTTAAATATAATAAATTTTTCTTTTCTGGATTTTTGAATATTTTTGAAACTATGTCAATTACGTCGTAAGTTTTATTTTATTTTTTTGGAAAATAATTGAAAACTGAATTTATGGTCAGATAGATATTATTAGAAATATATTTTTAGTTTGATTATTTTGTTAGGTTAAATGTTTTTGTTTTTTTTTTGTTGGTTTAAAAATCCCAATTTATTCAGTCAAACTAAAAACTAGATTTGTTATTGTTGAGTGAAATTAAAACAAAAAAAAAAAAAAAAGAAAATTTTGATATGATAATATTTTAATAAAATATAAATTTTTTTGTGGTAATATCGAATTGAACCAAAAAAAAAAAAAAAAAAAAATTTTTTTTCCAGTTAAATTAATTTGAATTTGGTTAAATATGGTTGGTAGCTGTATAGAGATATTGATAGCGGTTAAATTTCAAATCATATTTTGAAACCAATCATAAAAAATTAAAAAAATATATTTTTGATTTTTTTTTTTTAATTTTTTTTTTTATTTTATTTTTTTTAACTTAATTATTTCCAATGATTCAAAGTAAAAAATGTTACTATAAAATGTTAGCGAATGTTTCGTAAACTTAAACCTAAAATAAAGGTAAATTTTGAATTTAGATTTGAGAAAATTAAGATAAATACAAGGAATAGAAAAAATAAAGTACTTTAATCCTTTTAATTGATAAGACAATATAACCTTTTGGGTCCCCATCAGACAATAAATCCTAGCAAAAGTTTGATGACATTGAAATACTACTTTTATTCACTTATGACTTTTTTGATGAACGTCTAGAAAAGTATTTCTGTTTTGAAACATAAGTCCTCTTCAATCATTTGATTTTCCAGATGAAGCATATATATTATAATATATCAAATAGTGAAGTTTTTTTTAAGATTAATAATACCAATATATTAAGTGGGAGTTTTATAGTTTTTTCATTGTTTATGAAAAATCAAAAATTGGAATACCAAAAGGAGATGTTTGTTAAAAATAATGATTCTACTAAAATTTGTTCATATTAATCCCATTTGGGATGGTGTCATAATTCAAAAGATACAGTATTCTAACTAATGAAAAATAAATTCCAAAAAGAATATTTCTAAAAAAAAATTTCAAAAAAATTCTCTTAGAATTCGTTTCTAGAATATTATTATGTGTTTAAATGATATCCCAATAAAAAGCACAAAGCGACACTATGGTTTATTATTTTTGTTTGCGTTGACAGTACTTTGACATAATATTAGATAGGTATTAAAAATGAAAAACAAGGCAGAATGTAAAGTGTAAACGAACCGTTTTTAAAAGCGCACATTTCCAAAAGATAATACAAACTGTTTAAAATGTTTAGAACTGTTTAGAATTGTGACCAAATTTTGAAAATTTCATATAGGAAAAAATATGAAAATAGGAAAATTTTTTTGCAATTTTGAGGAGTCCGAAACCGTATAAACCTAAGAAAAACTGTTAACACACGTAAAAATATATTACTGATGCTTTAATTTTTATGTCTTGCCGAAGACTTGTCACTAACCTTGTTGGGTCACTAACCTTGTCTTGGGTCACTAACCGTCTGTGGAACCATATACCATCGCATGTGTTCCCTAAAGTTGGTAATTCTTATGTGTACGATTTACTTATGTTCAAGAAGAACATCAACATCTTTCTTCAAAATATCCCTCAAAATTTTCCTACCTATCCCCCATAATCCAAATTTCCCTGTATAGAAATTTGGGAATTCCAATTTTCCCAATTATCCTTCCCACATCCCTATCCCCAAAACCAAACTGTACATTCGTATTAAAGGTTCATCTTAAAGTTTGGTTTTAAAAGGGGGGTGGTTTTGGTTGGTTAAAGTCCAACACTACCCTGAGGAAGCACGTGCAGTTCCTCTTGGTGACTTTCGAGTTTTGCACCAACCCTCGTAACAAAAAAACAAAAACAAAAAAAATGTCTAGCCGAATAAAAATTTGTACAGGTGCCTAAATTACAGGTGTCTAAAAAAAGCTAATTTTCAACTTTTGAACGCTTAAGCTCTCAAACAGGGGGTGGTAAAAAAAAAAATTTTCTGAGGAAACTTATATTGATTTGATTAGAAGTTCTTTTTTACCTCAAAATTTCAAGTCCCTATCTAAATGCATGTCGGAGTTATGAAGGTAGTAAAATTATATAAAAATTGGTTTTCACATAATGGTAAATTTAAATACTAAATTTAAAAAATTGTATAATTTTGATATTGATTTAGAATGTTAAAAACAATTCGAATGACGTTTTCAGATTGAAAAAATTTTAAGTAAAACATGAGATAGCTATACGCATTTAAAAATAGGGATTTTCCAAAGTTGGAGGAGCTGTAGCTCCGTAATGAATCGGGCTACATAAAAAAGTTGTTCTACGAGATCTACACGTCTGACTCGTCTCATAAAACCCTACCTACCCTAGACGGGACGTAGCCATATGGTTAAAATTTTTTTTGCCCATCTTTAACGGTGTAAAAGTTTTGTAGACAGACGAATGGACGAACAGAGTGAAACTAATAAGCACAATTTTTCAATATTTTTTTTGTTATGTGCTAAAAATTTTTATTTGTTTTTTTTTTGCAATTTCAAAGTAAAATTTGAAAGACGTTCGTTTTTTTGAATATTTTTTTTTTAAATGATAATAAAGCGACGCTATCAGTGGATCATGAAAAGAAATTCAAATCTCGCAGCAATGTTTAAAACGAGGCGAGTATTACTACCTTTACATTTGGATGAAAATATCTATGTAGTTAACGTAGAGAGGGAAAAAACCCTGATAGGATTTCAATTAATAATATAAAATTATCTCGAATACCAAAAAATGTAGAAAAAGCAATTCAAAAATTAAAAACGTTGAAATCTTAAATAAAATATTGAATCATTTTTTTTCTACAATTTTTGCAACCAATATTTTTTTTTTCATTAAATCGACCCACATCTGAAATAAAAAAATTCAAAACCAATTATGATAACGAAAGTGTTTTGATATTTGGGATTTTAGAATTTTGGATTTTGAATTTTGGGATTTTGGCATTTATTTTGTATTTGGGATATCGTGGCCAACACTATAATTTTGTATAAAAAATATTTAGAAGAGATATAAGTAGTAGGTGGTTATTAATAAATCAGGCTTTTATGCAGTTTTTCCATAATATGTACATATCAGGTTAATGACATTCAGAAGGGATTTAATAGTTGTTTGAAAAATCAAGGTTTCAATAAATTTTTTATTGGAAATTTGGAGACTATTTTAAATATTTTAGCTGTTTTCATATTTGAATAAAAATTATTTAGGTGGTATTTTAAGATGGTATATAAATTCAGTGTTATATGGGAGACTTCAAATTAGGTATTTTAAAAGTTGGTAATTTTTTTGGAATTGTTTTTGTTGAAATTATGTAAGCTGTACTTATTTTGAATGATTTAATGCAGTATGCAACCGACATAACCCGATTCCGCAAAAAACTAAAAACCATTTAAATTAGACATAAAACAAAATAAAATTTGGCAAGACAGAGCAATTTTTAATCAAATACTGTACTTAATTTTAAAATGATTTAAGCAAATCGTTAACTACTATTTAAATGTATATTAAAGATGTTACACAAAATCAATCGAAGGGTTACTAAGAGTAAGTACAGGAGAGAAATCAATGTATATTATGTAGGAGTGATAAATGTTTCGCATTTCTTTATTAAAAAATTTTATACCAAAATTAATTTCTTTTAAAAAACAAGGTAGAATGTAAATCAACGGTTTTTAAAAGCACACATTTCCAAAACTCAATACAAATTGTTTAGAAGTGTGACTTACACAAAAATTTGAAAATTTAAGACATAAAATTTAAGATATTTTTTGTAATAAAAAAATATGTGAAAATAGAACTTTTCTGGAATTTTGAGGGGCTGTAAGTTCGGAACCCTATATAACTAAAAAAAAACGGTTAACGTACGTAAAAATATATTACTGGAGCTTTAATTTTTATGTCTTGCCGAAGAAAAATTTGTACAGGTGCTTAAGTTACAAGTACCTAAAAAGAGCAAATTTTCAATTTTTCAGCCCTAATACCTCTTAAGCAGGGGGTGGTGTAAAAAAAATTTCTGAGCAAACTTATACCAATTTAAAAGTTCTTTCTTGTCTCAAAATTTCAGGTTTCTACTAAAGGCGTGCCGGAGTTATGAAAAAAAAATTTCATGCAAAATTTGGTTTTCACATAACGGTAAATTACAAAATAATTCAGAAATAGTAAATTACAAGATATTGCATAATTTTGATATTGTTTTACGTAGATAATAAAATTTTCCATCTTCTGGCGGTTTTAGATTGCAAAACTATTACGCAGAGCCTGAGATATATACATCTGAAAATGGAGCTTTTTCACAATTTTGAAGAGCTGTAACTCTGGATCGCTATATAACTAAAATAAACCATTAACACACGTAAAAACATATTACTGTAGCTTTAATTTTTATATCTTGCCGAAGTAAAATGTGTGCAGGTGCCTAAGTTACAGGTGTTTAAAAATAGCAAATTGAGCCCTAATAGCTCATTAGGCTACGTGTTTAAAAATAGCAAATTGAGCCCTAATAGCTCATAAACAGCGAGTGGTCGAAAAAAATGTTCAGAGCAAATTTATACTAATTCTAAAAACTCTTTCTTTTCCCAAAATTTCAAGTCCTTATTTAAAAGCGTTCCGGAGTTATGAAGGAAGAAATATAATGCAAAATTTGGTTTTTACATAACGGTAAATTTAAATACTAAATTTTAAAAATAATTTTGATATTAATTTACAAAGTTAAAAAAAAACTTGTCGAATGACGTTTTCAGATTGAAAAAAATCTTAGGCAGAACATGAGATATATGAATTTAAAAATTGGGCTTTTTCATAGTTTGAAGGGCTGTAGCTCCGTAATGAATGGGACTACATGACAAGGTTGTTCCACAAAATTAATTTTTTTATGAGAGCTACCCATAATTAAAATTTTTTTTCTCTATCTTTAACGGTGTAGAAGTTTTGTAAACAGACAGACGGACGGACAGAGTGAAACTAATAAGCAGATTTTTTCAAAATTTTTTTGGAAATGTGCTAAAAACTATAATTCTTTGAACAAAATTTTAAAAATTTTAAAAGTTTTAATTTATTAAGATGTTCAAGTGCTTAAAACTTTACTCAAAATTCAATTATTATACCCGTACGATAGGATCGGGTATAATAAAATTACTCCTCCGTTTGTAACACCTCGAAATAAGCGAGCTAGATATACCTTCAAAGGTATGGATCGGATCAGAAAAAAATTCTAAGACTTTTGAGCCATGTCCGTCCGTCCATCCGTCCGTCCGTCCGTCAGCACGCTAACTCAAAAACTAAGAAAGCTAGAATCTTGAAATTTACACAAAATATTCTGGGAGTAATTTGTAGGTTCCCTATTTTTTTTGGTTGAGTTTGGACCAAGCCTTAGGGTAGCTCTCGAACACCTAACTTTTAGGTCCCTACATTTTTTTTGAAATAGAGCTATGAAATTTTAACAGCTGATAGATCTCACAAAAATATTAATTTTATTTTTAATAACTTATTTTTGTAGCCCCACCCGTTACGGAGCTACAGCTCCTCAAAGGTTCAAAAAAGCTCTATATTTAAATTGTTATAGCACAAGTTGTATAAGGTATATCTTCATTATGAAAACGCCAAACGATTACTACTTTTATTAGCTTTAAAAGTATATATACAATAAATATATATTTGTGGCATACGGTGTCTTAATTTACCGTTATGCGAAACTCAAATTTTGCAAAATCCTTTAACCCTTCTATCTTCTAAACGGTTTAAGTTGGAAAGTTGAAATTTTGACAAAAGTTAGATCTTTGAAAATAAGTATGAGTCATTTCAGAAATTTTTTTTGTATCACCCTCCGTTTAGGAGCTGTAAGGGGTCAAAAACTGAAAATTTCCTATTTTTAAACACCTGTAAATTGAACACCTGTTAAATTTTTTTTGAAGTAATACACAAAAATTAAAGCTTCAACATTATACTCTTATTTCTGTTAACAACTTTATTCAATAATGTATGGTTACTTTATAATTGACGAAAGAGTTACTTGATTTTTTCAAATTTTCTAACAAATTTCTTCAACAAATTTTTTGCATTTGTTTTACTCGATAATTTGAAATTGTTGTTGAGTAGTACAAAAAAAAGTAAATAAATAAACAACATAACGGTTGCTTGAAGAATTTTTATTTATATGATATTGATATACATACTTATATAATATCATGTTTATTTACATATCGTATATGCCACTAGTGAGTGAATGATAAGAGTATATATGTATATTATATAGTGCCGTATTTACATACATATATGTATTTTATTGTACTTATAAGAAATTATTCTGTCAATGAAATATTTAAATATAATATAATATAATATTTAAAATTATATTTACTGTTTTGTACTTAGTAAATTTAATATACATTTACCGCTTAGTATTAAATGGTACTATAGAATATTTGAAAAAGTTTTGGATTGATAATCGTTATGTGGAAGGTTAGAATCTGCTTTTGAAGAATGTACATATAAACATGTAGTTTGAATATATGTACAACCCATAGTACTAGAAATTATAAAATTCACCCAAATTATTTTAAAATACTAAAATATTAAAAAAATAATATTGTAAGCAAAGTGACAGACTGTAAACATACTAACGGTTCGTACGGGTATCTAAGAGTTGACAAAGTCAACTGTATTCTTCCTCGTTTTTATTGAATTTGTCTGGGGCGTAAAATTTTTTATTATAGGTAGATATATAATATAATAAAATATATATATATATATTTTTAAATTGATTTTTCGAAAAAAAAAAAAAAATTTAAAATAAGATTAAAAACTACATAAATTGAAAAAGTTTTCTGAATAGAACAGAAAAACTGTTTTGTTTAGTTTTAAAGTAAATTTAACAAAAAGACAAAAAGAAAAGCAGAAAATCTAAAATTCAAAAAAAAAAAAAATTTCAAAAAATTATCTTTTATTTTCTAAATATTTTAGTTTTGTTTGCTTAATATTTGAATGTATACGAAAATAAATCAAACATTGACTTTTGCATATAACTTGAATATATATTTTAAACTTTTCTAATATTTTCATTTTGCATCATCCCGTTTCTAATTTGCATTTTCCAAATATTTTAATAAAATAAACAAAATAACTAGATTTTTTTTTTTTTTAATAAATAATGTACTATAAAAGTTAATTAAAGTGTGAAAATTCATTTTTTAGTTGCAGGGAAAAGAAACATAGAATTTTTGATTAAATCTTTGGCTTTGATTTTTAGTTTTATTTTATTAAAATGCATATTTTTGCATAACATTAATATGTAGGTACATGTTTTATTTTCTATACTAAATGAAAATTTTAGTTTAATTTTATTATACTAGACTAGAATTTTAGTAAAAATTGAAAAAAATAAAAAAAACTTTTTTAACAGCTTTATGTAATAAAATTTAATAACATTAAGTGCTAAATTTAATTTGAAATGTTCTATTTTAATGTTTTGAAATGATCATTAAAGCATTCTGATTACAGTAATTTTGCTGTAATTCACTTTTCTTTTTGTATTATTACCTCATGTAAAACTTATCAAGCTAAACACAATTTACTCATTTATTTATCTGCAGATATTTTAAATGGAAGCAGGTTAAAATCCAACACACCAAAATTCACCTACGGCAAAATCTGACTCTGTAGAAAATAATAATACTATTACTAAGTAATCTAATACTAATAATAATAGCTACAGTGACTGTGAGGTTGCCTTCAATAATGTAACTCATGCAGGAAGGTATTATATAATGCTGCATATGCTGTAACTGTTGTAACGGTTATTGTCTCTGTTAAATAGTATTAATAAATAATAGCAAAATAATATTAATAATAAGCGGATTCATTGTTTCCTTACAGTTTCACTCCCAATTCAATGTTTCCCCATTATATTGTGCTATCCTTTCCTATGCTTACTCCCTAGTCAATATATACTCCGTTAGCAGGTATAGGAGTTTCATACCATTATATTGTCTGAGTCAGAAAGAATCTGACATTACCAAAGAGGAATTGTTAGTGTTTTTGGAAGATTCCTATCTCCCTTAGGAAAGAAAAGTTTTGTATGAAATAGGTTACTACGCGTGGATATACTATATATGTATTCTTCTTGGAGTTGCATACAAAATCATGGTTGTATTTTCTCTAGAATATGCTATATATATATGCTATAGATTATGAATGAGGAGGGATTTTACAATTGGATTCCAAAGCAGAATTGCTTCCTTTTCCAAAATATTTATATATATATGTCTACGTGACATTCCGAATTAGGAGATATTTTAGAATTGCATTCAAAGTCAAATTTCAATAATTTATTTAGCGGCTCTCCATTATTTTGTTGTTGAAGTACGTATTTGTAATATGTTAAACAGAATATTTAAAAAGATTTTAGACTTTGGAAAAACAATTTTTGATTTGAAAAATTTTGTATGTAATATTGTGTCGCATAAAAGTTTGGCGTATAAGATAATGTATAAAACTCATTTTAAATTAATGAAAAATATATTTTGTTTTCGAGTTATTTGCGTTTTGCAGATTTACGCTATCTTTTTACGGTACTATTATTTAGTCATGATTTTACACTGATAGTATTTCTTGGCATATGGTTTATTGTACATCTTTGAATGTAGAATCGATAATTTTTAATAATTTCAAAGCGGTACTACAGGTATGAATAGATTTATTAAAAAAAAAATTTTATTAAAAATTAAATTATGTTTTAGTCCTTTATTTACAATAAGTTTTTTTACATAAAGTGAATAAATAGTTTTAATTAATTATTTTTAAAAAACAAAACTGAATTAAAACTGTAAAAAAGAATAAATAAACGAAAAATATCGCAAAGGAAAATTAATATAAAAACAATTTTTATGCAATAAAAAATTTCACTCTAGCCCATTTTTTATACCCTACACCTAAAGTATAGGGTATATTAACTTTGGTATGGTGTTTGTAATCATCAAAAAGAAGTGGGTTAGATATAGACATGCCTATATATTCTGAATCAGTGTCACATCCTGAGTCGATTTAACGATATCCGTCCGCCCGTCCGTCCGTCCGTACGCACGATAACTCAAAAAATAATGATGCTATCTTGATGAAATTTATACTTTAAGTTAACAATGACTAAAGTAAGGCGGAGATTGCAAATGGCCGAAATCGGACCATGGGGTCGAGTACCTCCCATACAACTCCCAAAACCGAATACGCATAGCTTCGAAATTAATAAAGATAGAAACTTAAAATTTTGCACGAGGGTGTGTTTTACTGAATTATTGATATCCGTACGTAAAATTTGATATGAATTGGAGTGGTTGTTCGGGTACCTCCCACACAACTCCCAAAACCGAACAAGAATATATTCGAAATTAATAAAGATAGAAACTTCAAATTTGGTACTAGAGTGTTGTTTTCTGAATCCTTGATTTATCCAAAATTTGAAATGAATTGGAGAAGTTGTTCGGGTACCTCCCATACAACTCTCAAGACCGAGCATATCTTCGAAATTAATAAATATAAAAACTTGAAATTTGATATAAGAGTGTTCTACCCAGTTCTGATGATGATGTCTTTAAAATTTGAGAAGAATTGAGGTGGTGGTCCGGGTGCCTTCACACACTTCCCAAGACCTAACAAGCATATTTTCGAATTTAGAAACATGAAATTTTGTACAAAGGTTGTAAAAGCATTTATTTTTTTTAGCTTATATTAAATACCTAACTAAAATAACTTATGATTTTTAATTGAATTTGAACTTTTTAGGTGTAGGGTATAAATAAGTCGGTTGCATTGACTTACTGTTACATTTACTTGTTTTTTTACTAAAGTTGAATTGAATTCTAATTTTTCCAATAATCAATACTGCCATATATGTACCCTATCATTATAGTTCAATTAAGAATACCAAATACCGATATTTTTGAATTTCCTTGCTGTATTTGAAAACTTATTTTTCAGAAATATTCTTTTCATTCTTAATTTTGTTGCCTCTGGATTTAAATCTGCAGTTCTTCGGCTCATGTATTTCTTATTTTACAAATGGGTTTTTGAGGGTCTGTTGAATAAAGTTTTAACTATTATTTAACGAAAACCGTTTATATTGAATTATTTTATTTTATTTTATTTTATTTCTTATTCAATTTCCAGTAGATAATTTATTTAGTATAGAAATAAATTTTTAATAAAAAAAAATAAACTTTGTTCATTTCATTATAACAATTTTTGTTCATATCATTATAACAATTTTAACCTAATTTAGTTTACATATTTTTATGACTACATTATTATTACATCTTAAAATTGGAACAAAATGATTCATTATTAACTATATTTTGATTAATTTCTTATGTTCATTTTGGTTTTTATTTAGCATGTCATTTTAAAATTTTATTGTATCCTAAAAATATGCAAATTATTTATTTTTTTTGTCTTTTTTTTAAAATGCAACTGGAAATTAAATCTGGAGGGAAAATGAAATCTGGAAATTTTTGTTTTTATTTTCTCGTTTGTCATTTTCATTTTTAATTTTTGACTGAATTTTTCAGTTGCGATAAAATTAAGAATAAAACAAAATAAAATAAAAGATATACCGGAACATTTTGACAGCAATACCGGAGACTATGATTTATGAATTCGAGACAAAAAATTTAAAATTGCTTAAAAAATTATTCATTTCTGTTTTGGTTGAGAATAAATGATTTTATAAAAGAAAAATAGTTTTTGGATTTTAATAAATCTAAAAGTGTTTATTCAAGGTTTGATAGCGTTTAAATCTAAAGGAAATAAAAATAAATAAGATTTAAACATTTTGATTTTATTTTTATTTTTATAACCTAGTTTTGAATGAAATATGATGTTTTAATAATATGTTTTTATTATCATTTAATAAAATTATATTACGAGAATATTAATATAGTTTTGCATATATTACAAGAACATTGGCCACATTTCAAATAGGTACATAAATATAATGTACAAATCAGGATGTAAAACCTAAGATTTTTAAAGGGGCATATTAGAGGATATATTTGTAATCTTGAGTTTTTAAAGACGTAATTTTCTGTAAAACATTATATAAATTTTGTTTTAGTTTTTTCCGTCAGATTAGAAATCTATTCAGTAGAATTTGATTTATAACTATTTTAATATAGAAAATCTTTTTAAATAAAACCACGCGACGTAAAGTGGTTGATTCAGATGAACGTAAAATCATAGAAACATAACATAATGTTTTATTAAACCAACTCTGATTTGTGAAATATTTGTTATAAAATTTTAGACTTAGAACTAAAATCAAACACTGCTATAGAATGGACATATTTTTGATGTAGAGGAAAATTCTGCCGAATGTTTGAGTTATCTTTTTGTTGTAAACCTTGTTTGTCTAGTAGTGACCTGAATAATACCTCTAAAGTTTATATTCGACCTAATATGAAGTAGAACTTTGGCATATGAGCTGGTGCTCTTTATTCTTTCTTAAATTACAATGAAGAAGCTATGCATGCATGTAAAAAACTATTTTATAATAAGGCACTCAACAATAAAGTGAAAATCATTGCATACCTTACATTGATCGGACCAGTATTATCATATGGTATACCAGTATGGTATAATATAAGCGCCAGTCTGATGGAAAAAATCAGAAAATTTGAAAGAAAGTGCATAAGAGTATGTATTAACAAATCACACAAACCAGAATCTGACTACAAATGTTTTTATTCAAATAAATATTTGTACAAAGAAGCAAACATAAACAGAATCGATAATTTTATGATAAAATTAATTCGAAATCATTATGTTAGAGCAACAAATACTCCAGAAAATGGTCTAATATCCCATATATTTTACCACAATGAGGAGTACATTAAAAAAACTTTGCTCTCGGCCCCTGAGCATTTTATATATCTAGATAAAAATGGTTATATTCAAAACCCTATACTATACCACTATACCACTATTATATTCGTGTCCCTATACTATACCACTATAGTAGACGGGCTACATGTAAAACTATTGAATATGATCCTGGTAACATTAACAGAGATTTCCTGAAGTATGACATGAGTATTCCTCATAAAGATACATTAATTAGGCAAAACTGTTGGTGGTTAGGTACAGCATGAAATATATGGAAACATATTTTTTGTATGTATATTAGTGTAAGGTAGGATAAGATTTTAAATTATAGGTTAAGTTAGTATAGGCTAGTTTTATAAAAATTAAAAAGAAAAAAACATTGATTTTTAACAATTTTTTCAATGAAAAGTTAAAGAAGATATGAAATTATATAAATGTATGTATATTAAAAATAAGAAAAAGCTAATTTAACATTGACATAACTTAACATAAAAAAAAAAAAAAAATATTGATAAGAAACGTTTTTTTTGTAAACTTTTTTAAGTTAAGGTAAATTTGATAAATTGGAATAAATAAAGTTTAATAAAAAAAAAAAAAAAAATTACAATGAAGAATAAAGAGCCTTATCTCCCATCCAAAATAAAGTCCTATGCCTAATCGTCGACCGTATTGTTCAGGTTTGACAGTTATTCTATTGAACTAAAATCAATAATGTCTTTCTTAAAATAATTCCAACGCGACACTAGGGAAGTGTGAAATGCCCATTTCTATACCGTGGCAACTCTTAGATGGCTCAAAACTGGTTTTGAAAATTATTTTATTTATTATGAGAACAACTAAAATGTGGAACATACTTTCATTCAATGTATTCTCCTCTGATAGATATGGTCTATTAAATAATTTACTACTTTTCAAAAAGAACTTGTACATGTTCGTCTCCAATTTACCTTCCAATTATTTTCTCTTATCCTATATTCCTCAAATTCCTCTCCTTATTACATAATCTAACATAATCTAAGATATCTTGTATAAAAAAATCTTTTATATTTTGGCAGCTTGTAAAAATAATATACAATAAAACTAAAAATATTATATTTATTTTATTATAATTTAATAATTGGTTGTAAAATGTCAATGTTAAAGTTTTGATTTAGTATTATTACAAGTACTTTTTAGCACATTTCCAAAAAAATTTTGAAAAAATGTGCTTATTAGTTTCACTCTGTCCGTCCGTCCGTCCGTCCGTCCGTCCGTCTGTTTACAAAACTTCTACACCGTTAAAGATAGAGAAAAAAAATTTTAACCATAGGTAGGTCTCATAAAAAAAATAATTTTGTGGAACAACTTTTTCATGTAGCCCCCCCCATTACGGAGCTACACCCCCTCAAACTTTGAAAAAGCCCTATTTTTAAATGCATATATCTTATGTTCTGCTTAAGATTTTTTCAATCTGAAAACGTCATTCGACAGGTATTTCTTTTATCTTTGTAAATTAATATCAAAATTATACAAGTTTTTTAAATTTAGTATTTAAATTTACCGTTATGTGAAAACCAAATTTTGCATGATTTTTCTACTTTCATAACTCCGGCACGCTTCTAGATAGAAACTTGAAATTTTGAGGCAAGAAAGAACTTTTAGAATTAGTATAAGTTTGCTCAGAAAATTTTTTCGGACCACCCCCTGTTTATGAGCTATTAGGGCTTAAAAATTGAAAATTTGCTATTTTTAAACACCTGTAACTTAGGAACCTGCACACATTTTACTTCTGCAAGATGTAAAAATTAAAGCTACAATAATATATTTTCACGTGTGTGAAAGGTTTATTTTAGTTGTAAAGGGTTCCAAAGCTGCAGCTCTTCAAAATTGTAAAAAAGCCCCATTTTCAGATGTATATATCTCGAGCTCTGCGTAATAGTTTTGCAATCTAAAACCGGCAGAAGATCGAAAATTTTATTATCTATATAAAACAATATCAAAATTATGTAATATTTTGTAATTTACGATTTAAATTTACCGTTATGTGAAAACCACATTTTGCATGAAATTTCTTTTTTCATAACTCCGGCACCCCTTTAGATAGGAACCTGAAATTTTGAGACAAGAAAGAACTTTTAGAATTAGTATAAGTTTCCTCAGAAAATTTTTTGGTGACACCCCCTCTTTAAGAGTTATTACGCCTCAAAAATTGAAAATTTGCTATTTTTAGACACCTGTAACTTAGGCACCTGTACAAATTTTTCTTCGGCAAGACATGAAAATTAAAGCTACAATAATATATTTTTACGTGTGTGAAAGGTTTATTTTAATTGTAAAGGGTTCCAAAGCTGCAGCTCTTCAAAATTGTAAAAAAGCCCCATTTTCAGATGTATATATCTCAGGCTTTGCGTAATAGTTTTGCAATCTAAAACCGGCAGAAGATCGAAAATTTTATTATCTATATAAAACAATATCAAAATTATGTAATATTTTGTAATTTACGATTTAAATTTACCGTTATGTGAAAACCACATTTTGCATGAAATTTCTTTTTTCATAACTCCGGCACCCCTTTAGATAGGAACCTGAAATTTTGAGACAAGAAAGAACTTTTAGAATTAGTATAAGTTTCCTCAGAAAATTTTTTGGTAACGCCCCCTCTTTAAGAGTTATTACGCCTCAAAAATTGAAAATTTGCTATTTTTAGACACCTGTAACTTAGGCACCTGTAAAAATTTTTCTTCGGCAAGACATAAAAATTAAAGCTTCAATAATATATTTTTACGTGTGTTAACAGCTTTTCTTAGTTTTATAGGATTCCGGACTTACGGGCCCTCAAAATCTCAAAAATGTCCTATTTTCACATTTTTTCTTATTACATGAAATTTTCAAATTTTTGTGTAAGTCACACTTCTAAACAGTTTGTATTGAGTTTTGGAAATGTGCGCTTTTAAAAACCGTTGGTTTACATTCTACCTTGTTTATATCTTCTTTTGTATTGTTTGTTATTGTGGAAAACTTGATCTTGTGTTTTTTCCCTTCCTTATATTACAAATTTAATATTAAAGTATTATAAAAGAATTATTTTAAGCATTAACCTTTTTCAATATTTTAAAATAAAAAAATTTCAATTTAAAAGGATCAAAAATATTTCTTTCAGTGTATTAGTTAAATAAATTTACTATTTTAGTTACTTTTATCATATCAAAATAATCAAACTGAATAATATAAAATTAAAAAAAGAAAATAATCGTAATAGATTTCATGTTCATAGATTTATTCAGTCTCATTTTTTTATCATATTTCTAGGGAAAACTAATATCCTTTAAATAAGAAAAAAAACAATTTTTTTTTTTTTATTTACAAACAAAACAAAAAGTAAAACAAATCAATTTCATTATTCAAATAACATTTCTCATACTTATAAAATAATAAATAAAATAAATATTCTAAAACAAAAAAACAAAAAGGGTTGAAAATTATTTCCATAATTTCAATGAAGATAAAATTATATGACATATACATAGTAAATATAACAAATTTATAAAAAAAATTCCAAAAGATTTCTGACATAATGAAATTAAAGGGGAAAAACAATAGAAAAAAAGATGGAAAACCTTGAAAACTTTTTTTTTTGTTTTTTTTTTGTTTTTTTTTTGATTTCTGTTTTTATATATTTCTTTTTTTTTTCTTCTAAAATAAATTTTGAACTTTGAATTGATTGAAGAAAGAAAAATAAATACATAAAAATAGTGAAAGAAAACTGTAAGAAAACATAAGGATACAAAATATCTAATAATAATAAAAATGATTGAATTGTTGTTTGGGATCGACTTTAGTCCACTTTTGAACCTATATCAAAATTCTTGATAAAATTTAAAATTGAATGAGAAAGAAAAAGAAAATGTCATCAAAAATTATAAAATAAAAAAAAATTAAATTATAATTTATTCAACTTTTTTTTTTATTTGTTTTTTTTTTTTAGCATAAAAATGAGGGGAAGTAAGAGTAACTTTTTTTGATAAAACTTCAGAATGATACCTATTTTAATAAACTGAGTCTTTTTCGTATAAAAAAAATACGTTGATAGCAGTTATTCGAATCCCGCGGCCGAAATTGTTCATTTCAATAACGAAACTGGATTTTATATAAAAAAGAAATGGTAAAAAATCCAGAATTCTCCGTTATTTTTTCAATTGTTGTGTGGACGTAGGCACGGACATACCTAAATCGACTCAGAATGAAATTCTAAAAAAGAATATAATATTATATATACTGTTCCTTATATATCTCTTCGCCTTTAAAGTTGCAGAAACGTAAAGACAAATTTATTATACCCTTAATCTATGTTCGTACGGATATAAATAAATATAGAAATAATTGTAGAACGAGTAAATTAAGATTAAGATATATTGAAAAAAAATTTTTGGTTTATTTACAATAATTTATTTATTATCATAAATTAAAAATAGATACATATAATAACGTAAATTATTATAAATTGTTTAGTTTTAATTATGCAATATTTACTTTTTAAAATATAAAAATCGTGTAGACAAATTATTTGATGTGATTTTAAATTTCCAAAATGTTTTTTTGATCATTATATCATTAAGAAATGAGTGCCTCAAAATCTAATCTCTTATGTGAGTAACATTTCCAAAAAAAATTTGAAAAAATTAGCTTATTAGTTTCACTCTGTCCGTCCGACCGTCTGTCCGTCCGTTTACAAAACTTCTACAGCGATAAAGATAAAAAAAATATTAACCATAAGTATTAGGTAGGAGTAAACCTTCAAACTTTGAAAACGCCCTATTTTTAAATGCGTATATATCATGTGCTGCTTAAAATTTTTTCAATTTGAAGACGCCATTCGACAGGACGTTTTTTACCTTTATAAATTATATATATAAAAATTAAACAATTTTTTAAAGGGGAGATTTTTTAAAAGGGATTTTTTTTTAAAGGAAATGGGAGTTGGTAGGTAAGTGAATAATGAATTTGTTTGAATAATGAATCAGATTCATCTTGAATATGTTCAAATTATAAATAAAATAATTGTCAGCTTTTCGGAACACATTATATAGTTATAGGGTCCACTTTCTCACATCAAACGAATTGCTGTATCCACTATAATATAATACCATTTAGGTAGTTCCATGTAGTAGCAATTAGCAATTGCAGCCTCGCCAGTGATACCTGGGAATTATTTGAGAGGAAGCAACATTTGTAATTTAATTTTATCTGAGTAAGTGTCAATACCTATAAGATATTTGCAGAAAAGAGAATAAAGTCCATTATTACGGCAGATGTCAATAGATATGAGAGTATTAGTCTCCACAGGATCATCAATGAACCCAATGCCGAACCCAATCTCTTGAACTACCTCAATTTGAACTCGATTGAGGTAGTTCAAGAGAAGTAACTTGGAGATCAACCCATATATTTGAATTGCATTCCATCTTACGTCGTATGTAAACTTTACAGATATTAGTCAGGTCTCTGGATGAAAAATATAGACTACACCAAAAGAGAAACACCAAGTATTTGGCAGCACTTTTCGCTATATTAAAAATATAATAATTACACATAATTTTTTAATTAAGCTGCATGCCTAAAATGATTAGACTTTCTGATCTTTGAACGGTTTCTCGATGGAACTAAAAAATATCTTATTTAAAATTTAATCTTACTACTAAAATTTAGAAAACTATTTTTTAAAGTTATGGCTTTAAAATATAATAATATATTTAATGTAACAAAAATAAAAATTTATAAATTATAATTTAATATTTATACTGTGTTACTACAACTAAAAAGGAAACGTTATTAATTTTCTCATCAGATTGTATGTCGTGGGGTAATCAAAATAAATAAATAAATATATCTTTTCAATATTAAAAAATTTAAAATACATTTTTACAAACTTCGTCTATTAGGTACAGTAATTAGAAAATAAATATCTTTTCTATAATATAAACATTTCTTTTCAATTTAAATAAAAAAAAAATTTTAAGGATCTTTCTAATAAAATAATTCTTAGTTGTAAATTTTAATACTAGGCATTTATAAAAAGAAATAATTTATAATTTTTATTTTTAACAGAAAATCTTTAAAGATTTCAAAAACTGTTAAAGAATATAATATAAATACAAAAGGATTACATAATATAGAAAAGGATTATTTTTATATTTACTTTATAATTTACTTTTGATTTAATTTACTTTTGATTTTTAATTTTAATCTGTTTGTGTTAAAGAAAAAAAGCTACTTTAAAACAGTTTTAGAGGAAAGGAAAACTTTTTTTTAATCGGATTAAATTAATTTGTCCATAATATTTATATAAGTTGAAATCCTAATAAAAAAGATCCTGTCTTTTAAAATATTTAAATTTTTAGTAAAATTAATTATTTTTTAAAAGTAAAAAATTTACAATAATAATTATAAAATGCAACAAAACATAAAAATGTTTTCAATGTAAATGAAACATAATACAACAGAATAAATAAATCTAATTATGATTTTTTTTAGTAATTCTGTAATAGTATCTTTAAACCAAACATTTTTTTTTAATTTTTAATTTTTCATATAGTTTTTAAAAACAAGAAATTTCCAGACAAAAATAATAGAAGGAATTTAAGAAAATCATATGAGAATCATCAAAATGCTTACAGAAAATGAATTTTGTTTCACATAAAAGTAAAAAAACGTAACTGTGTAGATATTAGACTAAAGCCAAATAAATTAAATTTTCAATAAATTGGCTAATGGGAGTTTTGTGACTGGTATAGCCTCCTTCTATTTGAAGTTTTTTTTTTGTTGAAATATTATGTTTAAAAAACTAATTAGTAGGAATTTGAAGAAGATGTTGGTCTGACGCGAACTCGCGAACTGAGTGGTTAGATGCTAATAAAAACAAAATTACCTGTTTTGGAACACTCGAATATGGCGAAATTTGTTAATTTTTTGATTGCAACAGTTTTTATTTCAATGAGACTTTTCATTCTATTTAGTGAGCCGTCAGTCATATTACAAAAATTTAATATAATTGAAATAAAAACTGTTGATCGATTAAGTAAATTGATTCAAACTAAAAAAATTTGCGTCCTTTGTTGGTATCATTGCTGGTAAAAAGAATAATTAGAAATACCAACTATTTAGAAATTTGCAAATTTTTTCTAAATATTGATTGTAAAAAGTTGTAAACAGATTCAATCTCAACAAAACTTGTAGATAAATAATTTAATATATTCTAGCTAGAGTAAGAAGTAAAACGAAAGAATTGAAGCCAAAGGGAAAAGAAAATGTTCGTTATTATCACATAATTGCAACGCTCCAATTTGGAAACATGTAACTAGATAATTAAAGTCTGTTCAAAAATGGTTAAAACATACAGTTAATATCAAAAAATCTTTTTGTATAACAAATAACTTATTGAACAAATTTCATAGTTTCAGAGAAACTCCGTAAAATAAATCTGATTTTTAAATTTTATTTCTTTATGCTTTGTATTAAAAGTAACACATAAAATTATAATCAATTCTGGAATACAAAAACTTCCTCCCTTATCAAATGTAATAATATTAGGTATTAACTGTCTTGAAGAAGTAAAAACAAAATTTATGGAGTTTAATTATTTATTCGTATACCTTTGATAGAATTTTGAAAGACTTGAGTCAACTCATATTGGCAGTATTGATTTATTTATAATATCTCATCCTCGTTTTTTAATGTTTTTTGTTTTGTTAGGTAGTTATTTTTTTATTTTTATTTTTTTGTGAATTTGTGCGAGTGTCTTAATTGTACATAATATCCAAAATATACATTACCTATATATTTTGAATCCTTTTTAAAGTTATAGTTTGAGAACCACTTTTTATAATTAAATCTAAATTTAGATATCACATTGTTTTATTTTTTTATTTTGTTTTTTTTTAATTGTTTCTGACTAAATAATATGATTTTTTTTTTAATTCAATGTCATTATAATTGACAAAAATGCAGTTCGAGAAAAAAAAAAATCATATTAGAATGATTTTTTTTTTTTTAGTTTACAGAACACCCAAAAAATTAATCTATTCAATGTTTATTTTTTATTTTTTTTTGTTTGAAATTCTATTAAAGAAACAATTTGATTTGTACAATAGCGATGACATGATATTTTACCCTTAAAAATCTAAATTTAATTGGTTTTATTTACATGTATAGTTACAATTCCATTTTAATATTTAAAGTCTTTCATATATCCTTCATCAAAATCATACAGTACAAAGATAAACAGTTACTATTAAAATGAAATGAACAGCAAATAAAAATTAAGAAAACTTAGAATTTTTTTTTTTGATCCTAAATTAAAATCTAGGGCTTATAGCAGTATTGCCTTTTTACTCACCACCTACTTTTTTTTTATGATTCTTTGCATATTTAACTTAATGAGGTGTTAAATAGATGTAGATAATAATAAATGGTGAGAAAACGGTAAAGAACCGTATATTTAACCTTTAGTCAAAAAAAAATTTAAATCTGAGGTTTAAAGGAGACCAGTTAACATCTTTTATTTTCATCTTAGAAACATTTGAATATTTTCAAATCTCTTAACATTTCCAAGTAAAGCTGAGTATTTAAATAAGCAAAGGAGCTTTAGGCGCATGTTATGAAACTGTTAAATATACATGGAAATTTATGTATATTATATCTACATAATTCTATATATAATATTAACATAATCATTTTATACTCACTTACTTTATTTCTTATTTTTCATATATTAAATTTATTTCAATTTTTTTTTATTTATTAAAATATAAATATATTAGGTAAATTTATTTATACTCTGGGTTCTGTACGTTGTTTACATTGTTTACCAATAGCTAAAAATCCTTCTGACATTTATATTTAAATATTGGGTATTTTATAGTGTGTATTTTACTGTGTAAAAGAATTAACGTAATTTACTTTTCCAACACTGAATGTTCATTTAAAGGAAGTTAGGATAGGTATAAATTTTATTTTAAAGTAAAATCTTAATTTCAGATCTTGTATTCATTGTTTTATTCATTGCTGTAACTAATGTATTTTTCAAAAAAATTTTACAAAAGAAAACATTGTAATATTTATAGTCGTTATGTCTGATGCAATATCCATATGTCTAAATGTATCTTCTATAAAAGGACAATAAAGAAAACTTAAGGACAAAGTTGTTTTCGAAAACAACAACAACAAATAAAATCAAATAAGAAAACAATGAATAAAAGGCTTAATTGAAATGTTCATACATTTCATATGTTATCCATTGGTGCATTTATTTACTTTAAAAAAAATTTTTGTTTCTTCATTTTTTATTTGTGCTTTTAAAATGTTATGCAATACAAGGTAGCAAAAAATCTGATAGAAATAAAAGTAGACGAAATAAGATAGTTAATTACTTAGATAAATATAAAACTTTTATTTATTACTATCAAAAACTAAACTAAATTCTGCTTGTTTAAAACTCTTAAAAAAGGTATATACAGAGAGAGAAAATGTTTAGAACGCGTAATAATAACCTAGCTGTAATAAAAACCTATCTTTTTTATAACTTTTAAGTTTTTTATCCTTAACGCTTAAATTGAATGGAATAATTAGGTATAATCTATAATGTAATTCATGTGTAAGATAATAGATGGCGTAAAACTAAAGAAACGCCTAGTCTTCTACAAAAGTTGCAGCCGAGTAATCAACGGCTTAGTGAAGTAATGATTACAGAAACTATGAATAATAAATGAAATGTGAATAATAAATGACTTAGTGGATGCCCTATGCTCCTTCTAGGAGTAAGAAAATAAAAAACAAAATCTATAAAAATAATAATTAGATATAATCTCTCTATGAAAATAAGGCACCAAAAAATCTCAAAGAAAATATTATATTTGAAAGGATTCTGAACTATTGCTAAGCATTATCTAATTAAACCAAAGAAAGTACTCTAACAAACTCAAGAACCTAATAAGAAATAAAAATCTTCAGGTTGAGTTTTTTTTAAGTGATGCAATTCTTTTTAATGTAGTTCAAAAATTTTATTATCGAAAACAAACTGTTCATTTTCAATTTTTCTTTTTCGATATTTTTTGGAAAATTGAAATTTTGGGTACATTACATAAAATTTTAGTATCATTGTTTTTTTTTTTAACCTGTTTTCTTTTTTAATAAAACAAAAACCAATACAAACATTTATTTAATCATTTTCTTTTGTATCGTCATTTTATTCAGTTTCATCCTGATCGCATTCAGTTGCAAAAAAAAAACTCAAAAAAAAAAAAAAACAAAAAATTTCTCTTTAACATGCAAATTACCTCGAGATGCATATCGAGGTAACCTATAATAGTTGCTTGAATGAATAAAAATTCATTTTTGTAAATGGAAATTGAAATTTTTTGTTTTCTTTTAGAGTAAAATTTTTCATGAAAAACTTTGTTTTGATATCTTTTGTGTACTATGGAAATTGCTAAAAAATAAAATAAAATTCCTGCTTGTTATATATTGAAAACGAGTTCAATTTATCTAAAAAGGAATCCACCAAGTGTTAAAATCAATAAGTGTCCTGTTTTTTTTTTTTTTTTTTTGTTTTGTTTTGTAGTTTTTAGAGTTGAGTTGAATTGCACTTTATTTTATTGTATATCGTAAAAAAAAAAAAAAAAAAAAAAAATTGAATTGCATTTGAAGGGTATCTTAAATATATGCAATGTAGAGCGTTTTTATAAGCGAATAAATAAATAAAGATTTGCATACATTTACATTAAATGTTGTTATGAATATATTTTTTGGTAATATATTTTTTTATATTATTGTTTTTTAACTGAATTTGCAACAAAATTATTAAATTGTATTACGTTTAATGTTAGTACTCTTTACTTTTTATTGATACCTTTTTAGATTTATTTTTTTTTATGATCAAAATAATCTGATGACTTTGAAAATCTATATTAAATTTCAATTGAAATTTAAAGTTTTCACTGTATTGAAAAAGTTTTCAGAAATTTTGATTTAAACTTTAATCTATATAATTATAATTTAGTAGTTTTCGGCCACACATTACGTATTATGAGAAACCGTTAAGTTTTGAATAAAAATACTTATTTGGATATGATTTTTCTATTACAAAATCTACATTAACATATAATAATAATAAATCGCATATAACAGAATATTATATATGTTCCATAGTATTAACGCATAAGTAACACCAGGTAACTCAGTAGAAAATCGGAGAATTAGTGCTCTAAATAAATAGTTCTATAACTACACTTTGGTAATCAGTTTCAGAAGTGATATAATTTCAAAAAAAAAAGTAATTCAGAAGATAATGGGTTGGTTGTAATGCAGAAAGGTAATTTTTATTGTTTTCTTAAAACTCGCGGATACTAAAGTTATGAATAGTATGTTTAAATACTAAAAAAAATGATTATTATTATTGTTTAATATATTGTTATATACTCGCAGGATTGCCCCTTGCCACACTACAAGATCGCCCTTCAACAACAAACATACCATTCCAATAAAATTTATTCTTGTTATCTTATTAACATTTTTTATTCTTCGTCTTATTTCATAATTGCATATTCAATATCTAAAAATTGTTAAACCCCAAAACCAAATAAAAAACTAAAAAATCATAAGTGTTAAATTATAATTTTGTATTTAAAGAAAAACTATAAATTGCAAATAGCCTAAGTAAATAATTTTGTTATGAAATCAATTTAATTTTTTTTCTTTAAAAAAATTGCTGACTGTAAGAAAAAATCAATAAATTTAAAATTTTTTATTTTTGTTATGTCCTGTTAAATGTTAATTTTGAAAAAAATGTAAAAAAGTCAGTCCACTTTGAATGATCTGAGTTATAAGATCGAATTTGTTAATAAAGGAAACCAAATTATTTAAATAAAAATTGCGTTTTCGAAATAAAAAAACATTTCTATATTATATGTATATAAATTTTAATATTACATAATTGATTTTTTTTGCTAGTATAATAGTATACTATATAGTAAAATAAATAAATAAAAGTAAATAATAAATAAGCATATATTTTTTCCATATTTTTTTATCAAACTCATTGCCATCAGGAACTGGTTCTATAACTAATTCTATATAATGCGGAACGGAAGCGATTGATTCCCGCCTAGGTAATCGTTTGTAAAACATAATGCTAAATATAAATTATGGTAATAGATTAGGTAATGCATTTACTAATTCTCTGTAATCAGTTGTTAACTAGTGCGGAACTAGTCCGATTTTCTACTGGGAGTCACATATAAATAATTTTACTTAATCTCAGTAACATTAAAAACGAGGAAGAATACAGTTGCCTTTGTCAACTCTTAGATACCCGTACGAACCGTTAGTATGTTCACATCCTGTCACTCTGCTTACAATATTATTTTTTTAATGTTTTAGTATTTTAAAATAATTTGGGTGAATTTTATAATTTCTAGAATTATGGGTTGTACATATATTGAAACTATATGTTTATACATTCTTCAAAAGCAAATTCTAACCTGCCATATAACGATTATCAATCCAAAACTTTTCCAAATATGTTATAGTATTTAACACTAAGCGGCAAATGTATAATAATTAATACTATTATATATCAGTGACATATACGATATGTAAATAAACATGAGTTATATAAGTATGTATCCTAATATCATATAAATATAAATTCTTCAAGCAACCGTTATATTTTTTATTTATTTAATTTTTTTTTTTGTACTATGCCATCATCCTCAACCATTTCAAATTATCGAGTAAAAAAAAATGCAAAAAAAACGTTAAAAAAATTTGTTAGAAAAATGACGTCACACTTTCGTCAATTTTAAGGTAACCCTATATTATTAAGAAAACTTGTTAATAGAAATAAAACTATAAAAAATTTCAAAAAATTTGGTGTTGGTCAGGTGTTTAAAAATAAGGAATTTTTTAGTTTTTGACCCCATACAACTCCAAAACGGGAAGCGATACAAAAATATTTTCTGAAATGACTCTTACTGATTTTCAAAAACTTAACCTCAAAATTTCAAGTTTCTAACTAAAACCGTTTGGAAGATAGAACAAGTCAAGAATTTTGCAAAATTTGAGTTTCGCATACCAGTAAATTAAGACACCGTATGACACAAGTATATATTTATTGTATATTTATTTTTAAAGCTAATAAAAGCAGTAATCGTTTGGCGATATGGAAGATATATATACCTTATACAACTTATGTTATAGCAATTTAAATATAGAGCCTTTTAGAACTTTGGGGGGGGGGGGGACTGTAGCTTCGTAAATGGTTAGGCTACATAAAAAAGTTGTTCCATAAAATTAATATTTTTATGATATCTATCAGCAATTACAATTTCATGGCTCTATATTTCAAAAAAAATGTGAAGATCTAAAAATTAGTCCTTCAAGAGCTACCCGAAGTTTCGTTCGGATCTCAGCCAAAAAAAATAGGGAACCTACAAATTGATATAAGAATATTTTTTGTTAATTTCAAGGCTCTAGTTTTCTTAGTTTTTGAGTTATCTTACTGATGGACAAACGGAGAAAGCTTAATCGACTTAGAATTTGATGCTGATCCGATCCATACCTTTGAAGGTATATCTAGCTAGCTTATTTCGAGGTGTTACAAACGGAGGAGCAATTTTAATATACCCGATCCTTATCGTGCGGGTATAATTATTTCATTTCACACAAAATGAATTTTTGTTTGCTTTAAGTATTGTTACTTTCTTCAATTTTAATACATTTAGCTCAGAATTACATAATCGAAAATTTTATTATTTTGAACTTTATTTACTTTAAAATTTTACAATATTTCAAAACAAGTACGTATAATTTTTGTTTTTTTTTTTTTTGTTTTGCTTTTTTTAATAGCTGCATAAAGAATAATTTAATTAAATATTTCTTTAACTTATGTCATTGAAGGAAATTTCTAGTAATTGTGTTACAACTTTTTCTATAGAAAACAAAATTATATAGAAAATAAAAACTTAAGGCGATTTACAAAAAAATAATTTTACCATCGACTAAAATACTTTTACTATCTAACAGGAGGCATTTAATTTATGCTGACCATTTATACGTGTAATACTTCACGTGTAATACATAAGACTTTCCAAGATTATTATCATTTGTAATTTTTCTCATGATTTTTTTTTTTAATAAAACAAAAAAAAAAATAAAAAATTAAATCACAAACTTTTCATCAATGACCTTAAAAATTTTAAAATTATTCAATATCTTTTTTTTTTTAAAAAAAATTTCTAAACTTTTCCAATATTATTTTTTTAAAGGTGTGGTGTTTTCTTTAATATTCTCAGTAACATTTAATCAAAACTTTTCAGATATGAAAAAAAAATTATATACAAAAGTTTTTCTACATAATATTTTGGTACCTATTATACCTATAGATAATATATCTAAAAGCAAAATGAAAATTTTCACTACAAGTATACTAAATATTCTACCATTTAATTTAACTTACCTAAAATATTTAGGTGAGTAGGTACAGTCGATAACAAGAAAAAATTATTTATTTTAAAAACTTGAGTGCAAAACACGTTTTTTCTAAACAGAGAGCATGAAAGTATTCAAGAGTGTAAATAAGACAGCATTAACAATTTTTGTAATGGTTGAAGGAAATACAATATTTTTATTCAAATGTGGTGAAGAAACATCTAAACACATTTTTTTGTATTCGACATTTTTTTTTGTCTTTTTGTGTACAATTTAAATTTACTAGAAGAAGATATACATTAATATTAGAACACTTAGTATGTACACTTAGTAAGTAAAGAAGGAAGTTCGTGAATAGAACATTAATCTTAAAACAAACCAGGACATCATAGAAAATTTTCGTGTCAGGATTTTTGCGGAAAAACTTTTTTCTTTTTTGCAATATTTTGCCTAGAATTTATATTTTTCCTCTTCTATTTATAATTCATGATAATATAAAATATCTACACCTTAAGACATACACAATATCTATTTTTGCTATAAATATATGCATATCTACATACACATGTATATACAAAATGGCTAAAAAATTTGTCTATTACTTTATATCCTAACTATTCATATCTCATTTAAAATCAAAACGGAATAAAAATTATAGTGGAATGGTAAATGAAAAAAAAAAAAATAACAAAAAAAAAGGTGATCTTAAAATTGAATGACGCTGAAAAAATAGACTAACCATTTAGGAATAATCAATTGATTTCAAAAGGGATAACATCTTTAAGAAGTCTTCAAAGAACAATTAAATGATATGTCAGGAATTTTAGTGTATAAATTTTTAGTGTTAAATTTAAGTTAAGTTAAGTTAAATTTTAATAAAAATTACAATAAAATTACTCTGAAGCATAATTTGGAATTTTTATAGAAATTACAATGTTCTAGATGTTATAAATCAACAGTTTTAACAGTATTAATATTTAATTCAATTTCATTAGTAAACTTGATTGAATTCCGTAGAGATAAAAAGTATAAGTTTATTGAAAAGATATTGTATGAAGGGAGGGGTTCGTTTTAAAATTAATTTTAATCATGTTAGAAGAAATGTACATTATACACCATAAGAGGGAAGCTTTTCCTTCAGTTACATTCCGTCGATTAAATTATTGTTATTTAAGGGACAAAGTGACACTGTGACCTTTTGATGTACATCAATTGTGTTTTCCCTGTTACTACGTGTTCTGGACTTTACGTTCACTTATAATGCTTCTGTCAACCGTACTGTCTCTAAAAAAGTTTAGATCTTTATAGGGCTTAGTGCTGGCATTTTAACATCGACAAACTAATATGTTCCTTCCTAGGGAGCATATTATATTGTTCGAACATACCTATATTGTTCGAAATAAAGCCACACATTTTTTAAGTATGTATCTGGCAGTCTCTTCGTTTTCCCTAAATCTCTTGAAGCAAATGATTCTTCGGAAGTTTTAATTAAAAATTAATATATTGTTAGGATTCTTAGAGTCATCAATTTTTATTTAAACTTTTCGAGCCTAATAATATGTTCGAATACCATACAATGTCATATATTTGTTATTATTTATATATTTGTTTAAAATTATTATATGAATTCAAAATATAATAAACGCATATATTAACTTCATTTAGAAGATTTTCTACTAACAACTTTTTTCTTACCTTGTATCTTGAGCTCGATTCTTAGATTTAAACTTTTAAATCTTTTTTTTTATTCAAAAAATTTAAAATTTTTTTAAAATAGAAGAAAAACGTGAATTGAATAAAAAAAAAATAATGCTAAAAATTTTTTTTTTTTTTTTTGTAATATCAAATGAGTCGAAAAGAAGAGACAAAAGAAAAATAAATAAAATGAGAAATTAAAAATCGAAAAAAGAGAGAGAGAGGGAGTACCTTTAGAAAAAACTTATCTTTACCACCTGAACTTTTTGCTGTGAGTTTTACTTTTGCTTGATTGCACTTAAAGAATTTCATAGTGTTTATACCAATACTGTTAATGTTTTTGCTGTGACGAATTTTATTTATTTAAAATCTGATTTTGGCTTTAAATCAAAATCAAAAAGACCTTTAAAATCAAAATCTTTTCTTATGGATATTTTTCATAGTGTACTTATATAGAGTATTATAAGAAAAATTTATCACATTTACTTTATTGGTAGTCGGAAATTAGAATTTTATATTGTATGCATATGTATTTCAATATTATATTGAGAGAGTATATGTGACTAATTCAAAAATTTTATTTGTTTGTGTTTGTAAGGAAATGTAAAATATGTTTCAAAAATTTTATTTAATTTTAATGGGAAAATTTAAGCACAAATAAAAATATATGCTCAGTAGTTAAATTCGAAGTAATTTTGTTTTTTTTCTTTTTAGTATGTATGAGTATTTTAAAAGATTTTATTGCTTAAAAAGTTAATAAATGCTGCTAAAATATAAACTTTTTTATAAGAAGATTAATCTAATTAATGCACGGAGTAACCAAAATATTTATTATCTATACATATTATAATAAAAGGGGTCACATACGAAAGCTTGCGTCTTAATATCTCGTATGTCAAAATCTTGTATCTTGTAAAAACTCATGTTTCAAAATTTCGAAATCATTTATTTTCGTTATAAATTTATAGTTCTTTGGATGTAAATTGCATTGACAATATTTTTATAACAATCAGTGACTGAAAAAGAAATAGTAATTAAATTCACTATTTTAAAACATGTAATTGGAATTCGTTTTTGTTTTTGTAACTTATCTATACTGGTTACGCAAAAAAAATTCTTCTTATTTTAAAAATCTATCTTACAGAAAAATAGTGGGGGATACCAAATGTAACTAATTCTAAAATTGCTCCTAATAATTCTTTAAACATTTACATAGCTATTTAAATATCACAGAATTCAAAATATTATATATAAATATATAAATGTCGTATTTGAAAAAATGGAAAATATGGAAAATATCATGAAACAAGAGATTTTGTGGCACGAGATTTTGTCACGTGTGAGATTATATATGATACGAGATTTCAAAAAAGGAGTTTTATAAAAACACGAGATTTTAAGACATGCTATTTTGACATCCGGCTTTTCATAGAACTATAATAAAAGTAAATGGTGACGAGAAAATTTCGGAAGATTTTTGATTTCTTTTTTAGACTAGAACTTTTCATAAAGAATTAATTTTTTTTTTTTAATGCATTTTTCTATCACATAAATGTGGACAGGAAATTACACAGCTTTTCCTGTTCAGGCGTGGCTGTAAATGCCGTAAGGGGGAATAACTCTTACACCGTGTATAGGATTCGAACCGATACTCCCTTACAGCGTTTATTTTATACGCTCTTACCCACTAGGCCACAGAGGCCCCTAGAATTAATAATTTTGAATATATGCACAAAATAAATTTTTCAAAAAGATAAACGAAAAAACGAAAAATAAGAAAATATTTTACTATAAGATTCACTAAGGGATACTACAGGTTATCATTATAGTTAGTCACTCACACAGTAACTATATATAATCATATAATAAGAATATTTTGTTTTCAATAAATTTCACTAAAATTTAAATTCAAAACATTATAATTAATACAGTTAAGGCGAGTTCTTTCAGATTTTATATTTAATTTAGATTCAAGTAACCGTTATTATAAAAGTTTTTTTTTTTTGTTTTTGCAAAAATGAAAATAATTCCATCACTTATATTCACAATTTTATAAAAAAATTAATTCAAAAATATCCTGTCATGAATTCAATAATCCTGTCATGAACCTAATAAATATACTTCTGTTCTTTTTACGTCAAATATTTATTTTTGGATTTTTTTTCTTTGTCATTTTTTGTGAATTTTTATAAAAAGAAACCGGTTTTTAATATTCGTCAAAAATTTTTTCTTTTTTTTTTTAAGTTTAAATAGTCTGCAATAAAAAAAAAACAAATTTTAATTTAATTCTTATTTACTTGCATTCCAAAGCTTTTTCAAAATATAATCCACCTGGATGAATATATTGTGAATTAATGTATAAAAAAAAAAAATTTTGCCGTGTAACGTTTTTAAAATAAGATAGGGATTTTACATTTTTTTTTCTATAATGAAAAAAATTTTTTAGTTTTTTTATATAAAATTTTTTTTTTTTAAATATGTTTTTTATTACTTTATAATAAATAAAAAAAAAAAAAAAGACTGGATGCTTCTATATAATAGGATTTAAATTAATATAAAGATATTTTTTAAGAGGATTTTCTTTTAAATTGAAAAGAATTGAAAAAAAAATGCACGAATGCTTTTTCTCTCTTTTCAACACGTTTCATATTGTATACTAATAATTCTTTTACATATTGATGTAGTTTTTTTTTGTTTTGTTGTAGCGGCTTTTTTTGTTTTATCAGGATCGGTTTAAGAAAACTGTTAGCCTAAATAATAATATTGAGTATTGTACAAAAACAAAAAAAAAAAATCCAGATACATTTTGTAACTTCTTAAAATTTCAAAGAAAATATTTTTGATATTTTTACATTATCCTTTTCCAAGATTTTTTTTTTTTTTTTGTTACCCAAATATTAGAAAAGGGTCCTTTATACAAAGTTGTTGTAGGATTAGGTATTGATCCTGGTTAGGATTAAGTAGGATTGGAAGTAGGTACAGTAATAAGGGAGAGTTTGAAGATAAATTAGAAGCGAACCTCTCCAGGTTCTTTTTGAAAAGTTGCAAATTATATAATCCAAATCTATCAGACGGGAACACATTGGCTCAAGGTAGCTATATATTTTAACTCACAACAAATAAGTTACTTTTACCAGTTTTAAACGTTCAAGAATTTGTACAGTTTAAAAATGAGCCTTTGTAGCCTCAATAGTAATGCATTAAAAGGAAAGCATTATTAACTTTAGTTCATTAGAACAAGTACCATTACCTACAAAATATATATAAAAGTGAGATAAATCTCCAATATTTTGATGTATGTTAAGACGAGTAAAAATTACATGAATAATAGTAACGCCATAATTAGGTGTAAAGTGCGATTTTTGATTTTATCAAGCTAACCTAATGAAAATTGAGGGTTGCTAGCCCATAAATGAGAGTTGTATTCCATATTACGTTGAATATATGCTCTATAGATATTAGATAGATCGCTAAGAGATGTCATATTATTATAATGAATATGGTAATACATTTATGTGATAGAGTTAAGATATATTTTTTTCTTTCCTTGCTAATTTCTCAATTGATAGTCTGATAAGCCTATATGGAGGATTCCTAAGTTTGTAAAGACAAATAAATATTTCAATATGTATAATATGTATATAAACTGGATAATTTGTCCATAGCAAATTTTTCATTTATGGTACATAATAATAATATTACGATCCATAAAGTTAAGTTTAAGTGTTATTTTAATAACACGTTTTTTTTTTTAAATAAATATGGTCAAGTTTTAATGCACTAAATATAAAAATCCAGACCTGACTTTGAAATTTTTGTTTTTATTGTTGAATTCCTGTATATTATTTTCTATAGGTACTATTTTTTTTTTTTTTTTTTATTGATGTTGCCGTTCTATATTTTGTATATTTTTGCTTATATGTTATATAATATATGAAAGATCATAATCGTATTTTATTTGCTATCATGTCGCCATCTTTTGTTGATACAATCAAGTTATTTTTATAATTTAGACTAAAGGAATTTAAGTTATTTTTTTACAGATTTTTTTTATTATTTTTTTTTTTTTTCTGCTCTTTGATTTTCCACAATATAAAAATAGCAAGGATTTTTCTTTTTTGTTTGGAAAAACCTTTTTTTTTCTCAATTTTTTTTTTTTTTGTTTTTGTTTTGTATCTAATTTCATGAATGAATTCGTTTATTAGTAAATTTTAGAATAGTGAAAATACCTGAAATGGAAGAGTAATATAAAAGAAAGAAAAAAAAAAAAAAAATCAGGATAATTCGACTCAAAATTTTTTCCAAGAATTTTCTTTATGATTATGAAAATGAAAAAAAAAAAACAAAAAATTGCTAGGAATATTGTGGAGTTTTATATTTTCAATTTTATAAATTAGTTTTAATTTTTTTTTGAAATTGGAACGAGAAAATTCCAAAAAGATTGAAAAAATTCGGATTAACTTTTTTCTTTATTTTCTTTTTTTTTTAAATTATTATTTTATATTTAAATATATTAAAAATTTTCAGAATTTATTTGCATGAATTTTTTGTATATACATATATTATTATTAATCAATCCTCATTTTCGTGGAAAACAGATTAGACATGTATGTTTGTTTTTTTAACTAATTTTTGAACGATTAGTTGGTTATTTTTTTTAACTATAATTAAAATACAATAGAGTAAAAGTATGTTATATAAATTTATTTCTTTATTATAGTGATTTTATATCCGTATTACATACGACTATTATGGACGACATGTTCTTTGGTTATTATTATATTATATTCTTATGTTATAAAATTGTATGTATAGGAATGCATCTGAAACCAAAGATTTTTTTTTTTTTTTGTTTCCGAATTTATTAAAACATAATAAACTTTTGCTCGGATCTAATTAGAAAATTATAATACATCTAAAGTTCTAAAGTTTTCCGTATCCTGCTGAATATTTCATTATGGAAAATAATATCTTTCGAATAAGTTTTTTAATTCACTTTTTGTTTTTCTTTTGAATTTTAAGCGTAATTTCCCTGTAATCATTTTGCCAATGGAAATTTCTATTTTCCGTTATTATTTTTTATTTTATTTTAAATTCATCTTTACTGGGTTCAAATATTATAACTTTATTCTTATTATTATTATTGCTATTATTATAAGAATTAAATTTGACTACATTATTATGAAATCAACATTAATTCCCTATTTTTAAAAAAATTTTAGATAAAAATATCCTGAATTTTTTTTTTTTGTTTTTTTTTTAATCAAAATCAAAAATCAAAAAGTCCTTAAAATTATATTTCAAATATTGCATTTTATTTGGTTTCTTTCGTTTTCTATTGCAAAAATTTTTTTTTTACTTAAATTATTTTTTCACTATTTTACAATGAAATTTTAAAGGAAATAATAAAAGGAAAAATTAATTTACTAATTGTTATGTTAATGTCCTTTTAATATTTTTATTTTTTGTTTTTTCTTTATTCTATAAGTTCTATTCGGTACTATTTATAAATGAATATATGATTTTCTTTTTTCGTTTTGTTCTAAAGTTTATAAAGAAAAAATTTTCTTTTTATTTTAGTATTAGCTACTCGTAAAAATAAACAAAAATTTATAAGATCCATTAGTGTAATATGTTTGGTGGTAAATCGTTACAATAAAATGAAAGGAAAAACAAAAGAAAGAAAACATTTTCTGTTCTTTTATGTTTCTGAAATTTTAAAGGAAATGAAAAATTATTATTGTAAAATATTGTAATAATGTATGTAAATATATGCTTTAATAACCTTTCATATAAACGAGTTTAATGTAGAAGATTTATAATGAAAGGGTTGCATCTATATAAAGAAAAAACTCTTTAACACAAGCAGATTAAAAAAAAAAAAAAGAGTTGCCAAAATAGTTTTTTTTTTTGCTTTATGGTAACAAATAATTAAAATTTGTATAATTTTATTCAATTCAAATAACCATTGCGAAACAAAATAATTAAAAGCTATTTAAAATATTTTTTTTTTTGTTTTGAAATCTGCAAAGTAAAAATTGATGGATTTTTTAATCATTGTCATCAATATGTTTATCGTCATCATTAAAGTTTTAAACTATTAGTTTTTTGGCCTTGCAATTGAAAATGTACGGAACACGTAAATGCTACCGAAATATTAAATTGCTATTATTGAATTGGTACGAAGGATGAAAGAAAATAATTTTGATTTTACTTCTATACCTTGAAGTAAAACTTCGGTTGCAATTGATGTTTGCAATTGCATGTTTTAAAATCAATTGCAATTGAAAAAAACTGGTTAATTATAAGTTTATCATCTTAGAATCAACAAAATACAAATTTTTTATTAGCATCTTTTATCAAAAAAAAAACTTTACTTTTATTGAAAAAATTTCAATCATATCAGCATAGAGTGCAGTTGTATACTCTTTTTTGAGCGGTACGTTTTCCGCGCCTTTTCATAATAAATATCACAAACCCCAAAAAACTATTCACTCATGTATGTTTTTTTTTCGAGCCAATAAGGGAAGTTTAATGGAAATAAATTTTATTAAAACATATGTTGATATATTTAATTACTTTTTAAGTGCTAAATAACTTCATTTAAATGAAATTAAAAGAAAATTTTAATTAGTTTTGTACTCAGTAATTATTGTACTATTTAAAAGTAATCCATTCTAGTTATTTAAGATTAGAAGATTTAAATGTCATGTGTATTTGTTTTCATGAAATGTGTGATAACTATATGTTATTCACAATTTTATTTCCCAATAAAGACTACAGTTCCAAGATCTTATTATACCCGTATGAACTATGTTCAAGGGTATAATAAATTTGCCATTACGTTTGTGACACCTTAAAGGAGTCGAGCTAGATATAGTGATGATCAAGTTTTATGGCACCAAATTCTGTAAAACTTGGTTGTGATGGTGCGAGAGGTTCGGGTAGTTGCCATACAACTTCTCTTTTTAAATGAAAATAACTCAGTGTCTATTGAAGCTATCTGAAATTTAGTGAAAAAGTATCGGGTTGCATGCCAAAAACTTTTGTAAAATTTTATTGGTCTAAAGAAGCCAGTTCAGGCTTCTTGCATTTCTTGGAACTTAATGAAGCTAGGCGCAATAGATTCGGGTAGCTGTCATACAACTCCACAATTTACATAAATATATCTCTGTAGTTCGGTACTAAAACATCTGAATGTTTTTCAAAGATGATCAAGTTTTATAGAAACAGGATATATTACGTTCATACGGGTATCCCAGAGTTGACACAGTCTACTCTACTGCACTCTTCCTCGTTTTTTAGCACATTTCCAAAAAAATTTTGAAAAAATGTGCTTATTAGTTTCACTCTGTCCGTCCGTCCGTCCGTCCGTCCGTCCGTCCGTCCGTCCGTCCGTCCGTCTGTTTACAAAACTTCTACACCGTTAAAGATAGAGAAAAAAAATTTTAACCATAGGTAGGTCTTATAAAAAAAATAATTTTGTGGAACAACTTTTTCATGTAGCCCCCCCCATTACGGAGCTACACCCCCTCAAACTTTGAAAAAGCCCTATTTTTAAATGCATATATCTTATGTTCTGCTTAAGATTTTTTCAATCTGAAAACGTCATTCGACAGGTATTTCTTTTATCTTTGTAAATTAATATCAAAATTATACAATTTTTTTAAATTTAGTATTTAAATTTACCGTTATGTGAAAACCAAATTTTGCATGATTTTTCTACTTTCATAACTCCGGCACGCTTCTAGATACAAGCTTGAAATTTTGAGGCAAGAAAGAACTTTTAGAATTAGTATAAGTTTCCTCAGAAAATTTTTTCGGACCACCCCCTGTTTATGAGCTATTAGGGCTTAAAAATTGAAAATTTGCTATTTTTAAACACCTGTAACTTAGGAACCTGCACACATTTTACTTCTGCAAGATGTAAAAATTAAAGCTACAATAATATATTTTTACGTGTGTGAAAGGTTTATTTTAGTTGTAAAGGGTTCCAAAGCTGCAGCTCTTCAAAATTGTAAAAAAGCTCCATTTTCAGATGTATATATCTCGGGCTTTGCGTAATAGTTTTGCAATCTAAAACCGCCAGAAGATCAAAAATTTTATTATCTATATAAAACAATATCAAAATTATGTAATATTTTGTAATTTACGATTTAAATTTACCGTTATGTGAAAACCACATTTTGCATGAAATTTCTTTTTTCATAACTCCGGCACCCCTTTAGATAGGAACCTGAAATTTTGAGACAAGAAAGAACTTTTAGAATTAGTATAAGTTTCCTCAGAAAATTTTTTGGTAACGCCCCCTCTTTAAGAGTTATTACGCCTCAAAAATTGAAATTTTGCTATTTTTAGACACCTGTAACTTAGGCACCTGTAAAAACTTTTCTTCGGCAAGACATAAAAATTAAAGCTTCAATAATATATTTTTACGTGTGTTAACAGCTTTTCTTAGTTATATAGGATTCCGGACTTACGGCCCCTCAAAATCTCAAAAATGTCCTATTTTCACGTTTTTTTCTTATTACATGAAATTTTCAAATTTTTGTGTAAGTCACACTTCTAAACAATTTGTATTGAGTTTTGGAAATGTGCGCTTTTAAAAACCGTTGGTTTACATTCTACCTTGTTTTTGTATGATTGTACTATACTACATTTAATATCGTCTGCAGTCTGATGGGAAAAACCACAATTCAAACTATTTAATAAAGTTAGATTGCAACTTTAAATGTTTATAACATAATAATATGTTAAGAATTTTATAATGTTTTCTGTTGGATGTAATAAAGCCATAGTTTTTGAAGCCATATTTTGCGAATATTCCCGAATATGACTTTATTATACATTCACATGAGTCAAAACCATAATATAATTATATCTTATTCGATTAAAATTAATGATTTTGAATTTGGAGGGGTTCGCAAATAAGGAAAAAGAAGTAATCCTGTTTCTGTAACTAGGTAACTATAAAATTCGTCCAAATTCAAAATATGACATCGTACATATTATGTACATGTTATCGAAAAAGTGGATAATCCAGATTTTCTAATCTATGAATATTTTTTTAATTTATTAAAATTACAAATTTACAATAAATTTTATATTTGTTGTTAAGAGATTATTTGTTGCTGTTCAAATTTATTTTCAAGTCATAAAGGATAATAATAATAAGTCTTATTGTTAAAATGACAATAATAATACAAAAGAAAGTTATATTTGAACCTGAGAATAATTTATTTATGGCTTTATGACATACAGTTTTTACGGACCGCATACAATTATGTATAAGGTAAGTATTGTTTTCATACTAAAAATTTGTACCCGAGATTTTTGCAAATATGCACTACTCCGGTGTGGAGAAGGCTGTAAAATTTTTTTTAGCATGATGTCCGTCTGTGTGTGTGTGAGTGTTGGTATGTCTGTGGACACGTGTATAGCTTAAACGACTGAGCGGAATTTTTTGCAATTTCATATTTAAGGTTTTCACGTAAATATCTCGGATTGATAAGCTTTTGGAGCAAATCGGACAACCGCAAGTGGTAGTTTACAAGTGTACTTTTTAAGTGTTTTACAAATATTTCGTAACAGAAAAATTTGATGAGAAAAATTATTAAGAAAAAGTTGTTACACAAGTAAAAAGCAACAACTTTGCCATAGAACATTTTTTGATCCGACTAACTTTAACTTTTATTTAATTTTTTTTCTAAGTCCATATTTCATACATATTATAGCACGCCATATGAATTTATAATTTGAGAACAGTTTATTGAACAACGTGATTCAGAATTTTGGTAAAAGATTGGAAGCCTGCCGAAGTAGTAGAGGGGGCCACTTGGCCGACATAATTTTTCATTATTAACCGGAACCTATTTGTAATAAATTAAAATAAAAATATATTTAATATTTCAAAAAAAAGTCTTTATACCCGTATGAACTATGTTCAAGGGTATAATAAATTTGCCATTACGTTTGTGACACCTTAAAGGAGTCGAGCTAGATATAGTGTCAAAGGTATGGATCGGCTCAGAATCGAATTCTGAGTCGATTAAGCCATGTACGTCCGTCCGTCCGTCCGTCCGTCCGTCCGTCCGCACGATAACTCAAAAAATAAAGGAGCTAGGGGGCTGAAATTTTTTTTACGTCACTTTTGCAAAATTGTTAGTTTTGCTATTTAAATCCAACATTTTCGGTTGGCGGGTTCGAGTAGCTGCCATACAACTTCTATCTTTATATAGAAATAACTCAGTATCTATTCAAGCTAGATTTCTGAAATTTTGCAAATGATGATCAAGTTTTATGGCAACAACTTCTGTAAAATTTGGTTGTGCTGGTGCAGCGTGTTCGGGTAGCTGCCATACAACTTCTCCGGTTAAATGAGAATAACTCAGTGTTTATTGAAGCTAGGAATCTGAAATTTAGTAAAGAAGTGTCGAGTTATATGCCAACAACTTTCGTAAAATTTGTTTGGTCTAGAGCAGCCGGTTCAGACTTCTTGCACCTCTTGGAACCTAATGAAGCTAGGCGTCTGAAATTTTGCAAATGATGATCAAGTTTTATGGCAACAACTTCTACAAAATTTAGTTGTGCTGGTGCGACGGGTTCGGGTAGCTGCCATACAAAATCTCTTTTTAAATGAAAAGAACTCAGTGTCCGTCCGCACGATAACTCAAAAAATAGAGGAGCTAGCAGGCTGAAAATTTTTTTACGTCACTTTTGTAAAATTGTTAGTTTTGCTATTTAACTCCAGCATTTTCTGTCCCCGGGTTCGGGTAGCTGCCATACAACTTCTTTCTTTAAATAGAAATAACCCAGTGTCTGTTCAATCTAGGTATCTGAAATTTTGCGAATGATGATCAAGTTTTATGGCAACAACTTCTACAAAATTTGGTTCTGGTGGTGCGACGGGTTCGGGTAGCTGCCATACAAAATTTCTTTTTAAATGAAAAGAACTCAGTGTCCGTCCGCACGATAACTCAAAAAATAAAGAAGCTAGGAGGCTGAAATTTTTTTTACGTTACTTTTGTAAAATTGTTAGTTTTGCTATTTAACTCCAGCATTTTCGGCCGCCGGGTTCGAGTAGCTGCCATACAACTTCTTTCTTTAAATAGAAATAACCCAGTGTCTGTTATCTAGGTATCTGAAATTTTGCAAATGATGATGAAGTTTTATGGCAACAACTTCTACAAAATTTGGTTGTGCTGGTGCGACGGGTTCGGGTAGCTGCCATACAAAATCTCCTTTTAAATGAAAAGAATTCAGTGTCCGTCCGCACGATAACTCAAAAAATAAAGGAGCTAGGAGGCTGAAATTTTTTTTACGTCACTCTTGCAAAATTGTTAGTTTTGCTATTTAACTCCAGCATTTTCGGCCGCCGGGTTCGAGTAGCTGCCATACAACTTCTTTCTTTAAATAGAAATAACCCAGTGTCTGTTCAATCTAGGTATCTGAAATTTTGCGAATGATGATCAAGTTTTATGGCAACAACTTCTGCAAAATTTGGTTGTGGTGGTGTGACGGGTTCGGGTAGCTGCCATACAAAATCTCTTTTTAAATGAAAGAACTCAGTGTCTGTCCGCACGATAACTCAAAAAATAAAGGAGTTAGGAGGCTGCAATTTTTTTTACGTCACTTTTACAAAATTGTTAGTTTTGCTATTTAACTCCAGCATTTTCGGCCGCCGGGTTCGAGTAGCTGCCATACAACTTCTTTCTTTAAATGGAAATAACCCAGTGTCTATTCAATCTAGGTATCTGAAATTTTGCAAATGATGATCGAGTTTTATGGCAACAACTTCTGTAAAATTTTGTTGTGATGATATGACAGGTTCGCATAGTTGCCATACAACTTCTCTTTTTAAATGAAAATAACTCAGCGTCTATTGAAGCTATCTATCTGAAATTTAGTGAAAAAGTGTCGAGTTGCATGCCAAAAATTTTTGTAAAATTTGAGTGGTCTAAAGCAGCCGGTTCAGGCTTTTTGCATTTCTTGGAACTTAATGAAGCTAGGCGCAATAGATTCGGGTAGCTATCATACAACTCCACAATTTACATAAATATATCTCTGTAGTTCGGTACTAAAACTCTGAATGTTTTTAAAAGATGATCAAGTTTTATAGAAACAGGATATATTACGTTCATACGGGTATCCCAGAGTTGACACAGTCTACTCTACTGCACTCTTCCTCGTTTTTTATTAAAACTAAAATGATACCTCAATTTTGAACACCCTTGAACAATTTTCTTTTGTTTTTTTTTATATTTTTAAAAATTTATATACATATATGTATGTGCTTATATCTATGCATATTATTCTTTTGTTGATGTCATAAAATTAAAACGGTACAATTTTTGTTAGCAGATTCTATATTAATCTTATGTTTGTTTTTTATTTGTTTACATTTTTTATTATTTTTTACTTCTAATATTTTTGAATGAAAAAAAAATCATGTACCTGCATTACATAGTAATGGATGGATGTATGAATGAATCACATACATATATTTTTACGATTTCATTGTTTATTATTGTTATTGAATAAAACAAAATGTTGTTAAATTATTAGAAGTTATTTTGCTTTGATATAAATTATTTGTTTACATAATATAATCTATAAATTTTGGCATTGTACTTTTCGTGTAGTGGCGGTCGGTCCTGTGGTGGAGACACCTGATTTTTTTTTATCAAACTATGAATTTACAATTAATTTAAACGAGAGAGAAAACCATATTGAGAATACGGCTGTATGACTCATTTAAATGTATAATAAAGCCATATTCCTAAAAGATATGGCTAGTTTAAAACCTATGGCTTTATGACAGTTCACCGATTTATTCATTTTTTATGAACTTCACTGCATTTTATTTCTAATTTTTGTTTTTGTTTAAAGCAACCCAAAATTCCGCTGTTCAAATTTCATATCTTTTTTGTTAATAACTTTGAAAATGGTCTTTTCAATACTCGTATAAACAATAAACTGAGAATGTAAGATTTTTTTAATTTTCTAATTTTTCTTCTTTTCATTTTTTTTTTAATACGATTTTGTTTTCTTTTTCTCTTTCATACATGCTTTCAACTTGTAACATGCATGTATGATATTCTCTTCCTACTGTCTAGACCATAAGCTATTTATTTATTGTCTGGCTTTGCCTATTGTGGGTAAATTAAAAAAAAATATTTTTATTTTTTTTTGTTTCTTTGATTTTTTGTATGCTTTTCTTTTCTTTTCTTTTCGGAGATCCTTATAAATTAAATGGGTGAAAAATTAAAGCAAAAATTATTGTTTTTTTCTTCGCTTGTTTAATACATTTTCGCAAAAAAGCACATCTAAAAATTTTCGATTTATTTTATTGAAGCAATTATACAATTGTATAGAAAATCTTTGGTAGTAGATTTATTTTAGTTGCAATAAGTGGTAAATGGTAATCTACCAAAGCAAAGACTAGACTAATTCAAATAAATGGGATGTGCTCTCCTTTTGACTATCTCGTATTATTTAGTGAGAAAACAAAGAGGTAGATATATTTGGTATATTATAATAATAATAAATAGTAGATGTTACGAATCGGATTAAGTTGGCGAAAGTTGTTAAGGTTAAAACATTATTATTTAATTTAATTTTTTTTTTTAAATAAAATGGTACATATTCTTGCTGATTTAAGTTTAAATACTAATTTCTTAATAATTATTGGATATTCGAAATTTGACAGAGAAATAAGTTTGTGGCATAAGACAAGACGTATACAAATACAAGTATAATGTTTTTATAGACAGCCAAAAATTATAATTGTTTATAGATATACAACAAACGTTTTCTCAAAAATAGTATTTTCGGGCTTCGAGGATATCAAAAAACTTTGAGTTAAATAAAAGTTACCATATTTAGTCGATTTTTTTAACACTTAAGAATATTTCATTTTTATTACGAGCACGTTAAAGTAAGAATGTTGGAAAATAAACTAAAATAACACTAATTTATAATACGATGGAAGAAAATGGATATGGTATTTATATTTTATACAGTTCATTATATTATTTTTATTAGAATTGTATATTACATATATTGAAGAGTCTTTTGTTAAAAATAATAAATCAATTTTCATTTTATTTTAGTTTTTTGTTTCGATTATTTTAGTTTTGAACTTACCAACTCTTTATACCCATACAAACGCTAGACATACACATATATTAAAATTAGTCCTCCGTTTGTAATACATCGAAATAAGCATGACAGATGTTATAGACTTAAGTGTATGAATCGGAACAATAATTAGTCAATTAAAGTTTTGTCTAAGGATGAAAGAACCATCTCGTCTGTGTGTCGGCATAAATAAAAATGAAACAAGGTAGAATGTAAACCAACGGTTTTTAAAAGCGCACATTTCCAAAACTCAATACAAACTGTTTAGAATTGTGATTTGCACAAAAATTTGAAAATTTTATGTAATAAGAAAAAACGTGAAAATAGGACATTTTTGAAATTTTGAGGGGCTATAAGTCCGGAATCCTATATAACTAAGAAAAGCCGTTAACACACGTAAAAATATATTATTAAACCTTTAATTTTCATGTCTTGCCGAAGAAAAATTTGTACAGATGTCTAAGTTACAGGTGTCTAAAAATAGCAAATTTTCAATTTTTGAGGCGTAATAACTCTTAAAGAGGGGGTGTTACCAAAAAATTTTTTGAGGAAACTTATACTAATTCTAAAAGTTCTTTCTTGTCTCAAAATTTCAGGTTCCTATCTAAAGGAGTGCCGGAGTTATGAAAAAAGAAATTTCATGCAAAATGTGGTTTTCACATAACGGTAAATTTAAATAGTAAATTACAAAATATTGCATAATTTTGATATTGTTTTATATAGATAATAAAATTTTCGATCTTCTGACGGTTTTAAATTGCGAAATTATTACGCAGAGCCCGAGATATATACATCTGAAAATGGGGATTTTTCGCAATTTTGAAGAGCTGCAACTTTGGAACTCTTTACAGTTAAAATAAACCTTTAACACACGTAAAAATATATTATTGTAGCTTTAATTTTTATATCTTACAGAAGTAAAATGTGTACAGGTTCCTAAGTTACAGGTGCTTAAAAATAGCAAATTTTCAATTTTTAAGCCCTAATAGCTCATAAACAGAAGGTGGTCCGAAAAAATTTTCTGAGCAAACTTATACTAATTCTAAAAGTTCTTTCTTGCCTCAAAATTTCAAGCTTCTATCTAGAAGCGTGCCGGAGTTATGAAAGTAGAAAAATCATGCAAAATTTGGTTTTCACATAACGGTAAATTTAAATACTACATTTAAAAAAATTTTATAATTTTGATATTAATTTACAAAGAGAAAAGAAATACCTGTCGAATGACGTTTTCAGATTGAAAAAATCTTAAGCAAAACATAAGATATATGCATTTAAAAATAGGGCTTTTTCAAAGTTTGAGGAGCTGTAGCTCCGTAATGGGGGGGGGCTACATGAAAAAGTTGTTCCACAAAATTATTTTTTTTATGAGACCTACCTATGGTTAAAATTTTTTTTCTCTATCTTTAACGGTGTAGAAGTTTTGTAAACAGACGGACGGACGGACGGACGGACGGACAGAGTGAAACTAATAAGCACATTTTTTCAAAATTTTTTTGGAAATGTGCTAAAAATAGAGAAGAAGATAGAGCCATAAAATTAACCTAAAATATTTTTAAACCAATTTTTAAGTTATCTAAAATTGATATCCGACCAAAATTTTGGGTAGTTCTCGAACAATTGGTGCAATATTATCATTTTAAATCCAAATTTTTTATTTGAATTTTTCAACAAATTATTTGAGTTTAATTTTGAGTACAACAACAAATTATTTGTGTTAATTTTTTTTTATACATTGTTATGAAAAAAAGCTTATAAATTGTCTTATTTGTAATAAAAATGTTAAAATACTAATATACCATTTTCACTTTAACTGAGGATTTTTTTACTTTACGTGAATATTTCTTAGATTTTTTTACTTTAAGTGAAGAAATTTTTATTATATAAAAATTAATTTAAAGACATTTTTTTTTTAAATATATTTGGATCTGATATTTATGTATCTAATATTTATGTGTATGTATGTACTTTATGTATATATATATATATATATATATATATATGTATATTATATGTATTTTTGTACTTTAACTTTTATTACAAATGTTTTTACTTTAAATAAAAAATCTTCACTTAAAGTAAAAATTAGCTCACTTAAAGTAAAAAATACTTCAGTTAAAGTAAAAACATTATATATGTATTTAATATAATATTTGTACATACATTTATAAAAATAAAATTAAATAAATAAAAGTTCATTTAAATAAATTTTATGGCTTTTAAATATTAGTTTATATTTTTATTTTTGTATACTAATATGATTTGTAGAACAGCAAGTCATAAGCGCACATTTATCCATTTTGTATAGGATCCCTATTGTTTTCTATTGTAATCAGCGTATGGGTATTTTAGAGTTAACAAGGATAACTGTATTGTTTCCTCCTTTTTTATGATGTTTTACTCAACTTTTGGATTGTGTTTTTCTTTTTCAAACATTTGTTATTATTTTAAGTCAATGAAAGAGAAAAATGAAATTATTTATTTCAATTCGATATTATATTGCAACAACGTATTTTCCTATAAATTAAAGAAAGAAATTAAGAGTAAGGAAGATTAAGAAAGGGAAAACAAGATTGTAAAAATAACTAGAAAAAAAAAAAACAAAAGAAAAATTTTTAATAAATTATTTTACTCTTATAGGGTTTATTATTTTTGTTTTTTAGTTTTTTTTTTGGCTTAAGAAAAGTTGTCTTCAATATATTGTTCATTAAAAGTTCTGTTTTAAATGAAAAGAAAATTGAAACCAAAAAAAAGAATATAGTTAAACAAAAGACCAATAAAATAACAAAAAAAATATCAAAAAAAAACCATTAAAACAAAAAAACAAAATATTAGAGATGAAATTGAAGATATTGGCGCCTAAATGGCAATATAAATATTGCAAGAATTGCGTTTTACTTACCAAAACTACAAAAAAAAAAATAGTACTTAATGTTATGTTTTTTTAATGGTGCGTAAGAAACAAAAGGTTCTAAATGAAATTTTTTAATATTTTAAAATGATGTATATTTAACATATAAGGTATAATATTTTGAAATATTGTAAAATATAATGAAATTGCTCTACGATTATAAATATAGTTGGCGACTGGTTTAGTTATTCGAAATAAGTATACGACTCACATATTTCATTGTTCCTTAAATTGTCAAATGTTATTAAATTGTTATTTAAAATTTAATAAATGTCAGTAATCACTAGACTCTGGTTCGTATAGTGCACCTTCAAAATTGTAAGAGAATGTGTTCGACTGGATTTGGTGTTAAATTTCTATAGATTTATGCCACAATGATGCCATTCTGAGAGAAAACACTTTAAGTGCTTCTCAGATCCATGTCATAGAGTTAATTTAAATCTTGGAAAAGGAAACTGACAAAATATTTAGGCTTTTTCTTGATAGACTGGAACAGCTGTGTAGAGAAAGTGCTCAACCCTTTCTATAGCATCAATTCCTCTCCAAACCCTACAGTTAAAATCTACATGCATACCTTATCTTCTAATTTATATACCGATAAGAGAATGACCGGTACCACCAACCGAGTGTCTTATTTCACCAACCTAGTGTATTTATTTCTAGAGAAAGAGAGTATACATTTGGATTTTTTTAAACCCAAATCTGGCCACATATGGCTTTGTTTGTACTGTTCTACAAGTTGTACCTATAAGGCACCGTTCTTTGGCCAATTCAACGAAGTTCTTCTTAGTATTGATTTTGAGCATTTATATAGGTAAAATACGCGGACAAATAGAATATTTAAAAGGCTTAGCTAAAGCTCTCATAGTAGCTATGCTAGTTTATCCATTATCTTGTTTTCTGTAATCATTATTAAATACATTTAACTGTAAAAAGTGGCAAATAATATCTTTAAAATATAAATTACTCAAAAACTTAATTATTGTAATTAGACTAATATGTTTTAGAAATGAATAAAGAACTTTTTAAAGTTTAAAGTAGAATTTATAATTTTTCAATTGTAAGATCAAAGATAAAAGAGTCATTATTCTTTTTTATTATTTTTCAATTGAAAGTGATTCAATATAGAAAGCATTATTGTAGAAATTAAGATGAATTCAAAAATACGAAAATCAATGGAATCAAAAAGTTTTGAAATTATAAAAATTTTTTTTTAGTTTTAACTCTTTTCAATCATAAATTGTTGAAATATTTCTAAAACAAAACAAAACAAAAAAAATATTTCTTTGATTTGAAGTGGGAAGTTAATTCATTTATTTGATTTTAAAATTCAATTAAATTTTTTATTTAACTTTTCAAGTTTTTTATTTTTTATTTTTGTAGATTAGAAAGTTTCCTTTTATAAAGAATATTAAACGTAACAACTTCAAAATTAGTTATTTAATAATTGGAAAATATTGGCTTTTATTATTTCATAGTGAAACATAATATTATTTCATAGAGTTATTTCATATTGATGGTACGGATGTCTTATTTTAAAATTATCACTTTTATTGTTGTTAAAAATTTTTCGAGACATAAATTTTTTGAAATTAAATATAATATGTTATAAATATAATAATTCATTAATATAATATATAAAATGTTTTGTAAAATATTTTTCCTAAATTATTTCTGTGGGTGGAGCAATATAGTGCGTATATTTTATTATAATTAAACTTATTTGTGAAATTGATTAAAGTCACAAACCAATATTGAATAATTCAATAGTAGACACAAACCAATCATTAAAAATATATTATTAAATATGTTGTCTTTCAGGATTAAAATCTTAATTACATGTGTATTTAATGAAAACTTTAAAAATAGTTTAATTGTAAATAACGGAATGATATAAAAGGAACTTATCTAAAAAATTTAATGAAAGAAAAACAAAATAGAATTTTTCGTGTTTCAGCCATTTATGATGGCTTATGTAGATTTTAAATAATTATTGAATTTAAAAATGACTATACGTTGTATTGTAAGGAATTTAATTTAATTTAAAAAGGATCAAATATATATTAATTCAGTAACCATTTTTTTTTTTTTTTTGTTCAAGAAATGTGTCAGAAACTTTTCTATGGATAACTTGATATATTACATTTTTATGATATGTTAGATTATAAATTACTAAATCGCCTACTTTTTGTATAGCAAGACTAAATTAAAAAATTGTATTACTGGTCAATAAAATAGATCAAAACATTAATTTCCTATAATAAATTTAATGTATACATTTTCAACAATTATGACACAAATTCATCGATAAACCTATGACTCAATTCTAAAATGTTGTGTTAGTTACCTTTTGTTTAATTTTTATTTTATATTATTCAAAACTTTTAAAACGATATTTATAAACATTTTTTAACTTGAATAAATTAAATTAAAAATTATCTATAGATTTATAAATAACTAACTAAATTGAAAATTTGATTTTACCATTTACAAATACATAAATTCCAAATAAGTATATTAATATGTATGAACAATTTAGTTCAATTAAATACTAAATTTAACAGGTAAAATAAATTCAATTTTAATTTAAAATAATGGAAAATAAATGTATTCTTCTGAAAATGTATAATCAAAATGAATATTTGAATCTAATATAAATAATTATTTATCTCCTTTGAGATAAAATCTTTTTGATTCATACATATTTTTTTTATGATAATAAAATTCAATATATTTTTGTATTATTAATAAAATTTCGTCAATTTAGGAATTACAATTCAATTTTTATTTATTTGTTGGTGGAAAAAAAAAAAAGGATATTCTGTCCATTTTATTTTATTTTATTTTTTTTCTATTACATTAGATATAAAAATATGACTGTAGTTTTAAGATAACAATATGATGATTTTCCTTTAAAAAAAAAAAAAAATACTTATAACTATAATATATTGTGATCTAGAATTTAAATTTTTATGACATAAAACATTGCAATTTTTTTACGCCAATATTATTTTATATTGTTACAATAATAAAAATATAAAAAATAATAAAGGATTCAATCAAAACTTGAATATATTTCTTCTTCCACTTTATCAATATTGTTATGGTTATTTTCTCCTTTATTTTTATTTTTTTCGTTTTTTCGTTTTATTGTTTTTATTTTATGTTACCTGTAAATAATGTATACATCCATCAATTTAAGATTTACCTTAATATAACATATTACACATTTCACTATATGTATGTACTTTGAATTTATATATTCTTATAGTAAATATTTTCACACTCCACACATGAATGACAGAGAAACTCCATCAAAACGCCAAAATAAAAAAATATAATAATACTACAGTTATGTATGAGAATGTACAGTTATGCTCAATTTTTTGAAAACACAAAAAAAGTTATTTTTTTTTGTTTCTGCGTAAATATAATTTAATTAATATAGTTCATGTATTACTATGCATTTACAGATGTTGGTGGTTAATATTCTATTTTTATTACATTTAGTTAAACAGAGCCAAGAATTAGAGACAATTTGTCTACAAAAAATCTTTAAAGGAATCAATAATCTATTAAGTACTCAGTTACGGCAAAGTGAGTTTTCACAATATATTCGTTAATACCGAAACATAAAATCACATTTCAATTACAAAAGACCATAATGTAATACATTTTTTTTCGTAAGTAATGTCACTTCATTTTTTTGTGAATTATCCTTTTAAGTACATTTTGAAAAATTTTCTATTAGCTTCACTCTGTCCGTCCGTCTGTTTACAAAACTTATATACTGTTTATTACAGAGCAATGAAATATTAACTATGCATGGGTCTCTTAAAAAATTAATCTGGTAGAATAACTTTTTTATGTACTCCCACCGTTAGAGATCCTGCAGACAGCACCTGCTAATTTTGAAAAAAACTTCTTTTTAAATGCGTACATCTTAGCTTCTGTTTAAATCAACTTTATAAATCAACCAGAATTTTTTTACGTTAGCGTTTTCTAATAAAATTATGTTTTCAAATTGATATTGAATAAGGCTAAAAATATGTGTACAAACTATATATAGATAAGAACGTAAGGGTTTCTGCTCTTTAACTATATGTATGTACTCATTTTTGATAAAATACTGTACAGAAATGTATGTATATGTATATGAATATCTTTTCTAATTTAATTGATTGTTTTTATAGTATTTTTGAACATATGTACATTACACATACAGTATGTACATATATCAATGATATTTTTTGGGAAATATGTTAAACAGATACATCTTATATAGGTACACCAAAAATGCAATCCTGTATGATAACATAATGATTATCGAATGGAGGAGATTGTTTCTGTTTTGCAATAACTGCCGAAAATGTTATGTTGTTAAAATCTAAACGCAGTATTCTTAAAATACTTAATTAGGTTATTTTAATTAGTATTATATAGTAGAAATTTGCATTGAAAGCTTTTTATGCAATATCAAAAACAAAATAGACAAAAGCAAAGAGTGTTGGAAATATCTTTTTAATAATAATAAAATAACAATACCAAACATTAGGCAGAATATTTCTAATACGTACTCGTGCGGAAATGGGTTAACGAACGTTAACAAAAATTTTGTCACAGGCTTTATTTAGAATCATGAATTTTTTTGATAGTCTATCTTGCCAAAATGTGTTAATGTAACACGACAAAATTAATTAAATGAGTTTGTGTGTCAAAGTGCAATACTTGTGCAAATTTTCAATTGGTTAAATCAACAAGTACAACAACAAAAAAATGAGAAACTTCATGGCCTGAGGCCGGATGCATAAACGGATTAATGTATCGTAACAAAATCAACTCAGAAAGCTTTTGTGATAAACAGCTACACTTTTGTCAATTTTCAACTCAATTGGTCAAATCTTTTAAGCGCGACAATAAAGGAATTAAAAAACTTCATTGAACCCTGGTGCCGAAATGGGTTAATGTATCATAACCAAATCAACTTAGTGAACTTCTGCGGTAAAGAGCTATACTATTGTAAATTTTCAGCTCAATTGGTCAAATCGTTTAAGCGCGACAACAAAAAAATTTAATGAACTTCGTTTGGCTTTCTTCCCCAAACGGGTTATCAGAACTTCATAAAAATTTGTGACAGGCTTTTTCTCAGACCATAAAACCGCCATACAAAATTTAACATAAATCGGAAACACACAATTTTTTGGAAGCCCGCCGGGCCGAATCCGGTTAATATCTTGCAACCATATTTCTTCGACAAACCCGGAAAGCGAAAAGAATATTTGTGCTCAATCGGTCAAACCGTTTGGGCAGGTCAGTGAAAAACCCCAAAAGGCTTTAAAAGGCTCTCGGGCCCCAATGGTTTAATGAACCAAAACACGATAGCCTATAACTCCTTCCGGGGTCGTAGAAATATTCCTGCAAAACTTGGTTACAATCGGACTAGTGGTTTTGTTTTGAATCAGAAACAAACAAACAGAATTTTTTTGTTATATATTAGATTTAAATGCTGATCTGATAATAAATATGTTAATGATATGTTACGAAACCTTAATAACAAAAATTTCGTAACTTATGTATAGAAGGATAATTTGTAATATTTATTTTTCTTCTTTGTATTAGGTTATTCCTTTTACAATGGCCATTTATTAATTATGAATTGATTACAACGGATTTTAAAATAATTGCAAAAAATTAAACCTTCTGTCAAACCTTCCAAAACCTTTTTCTTTTTTAGATCTAAGTTGAAAAAGTTGTTTCATTGCATTGCACCAAATGTTGAATAATATTTTTTCAGTTGGCCATAACTGTTTATATCAATTCATCGCTGTTTTTTTTTTCTTTTTATTTAAGAAGCTTATAAAATCCCGTATTATCAAAATAATATATATTTTCGATCAAATGAAAATAAAAATAAAATGATAATGGAATGAGATATTTGTGGAGAGAAAAACCACGTAACAATTTAGGAGACATCTTCTAAATTCTATAAAATAGGCTGTTCAATGTTTTTTTGTTTTGATTTGTTTTTTTTTTTTTTATATTCTTTTTTCGATTCACATTCGATTCGGAATCCATGAAAAATTCATTTGCAATAAAAGAAGAATTTTACCATTTATTTTAAGTTTATCTTATGATTTTATCAGATCAAAATCATACCATTATTATTTTTTCGTACCGCTGTAAGTTATGCCATTTCTTATCATACCATAAAAATACTGTTTCTTAGTTGGTATTTTTCATCATTAAATTACAAAATAGAATAAAAGTGTATATGAGAAAGATGAAATAAAGTGTTTTATGGGAATCTTAAGTAAGAAAAATATTTGAAAAAAAAATAACGGTAAAAGAATTTGTTAAGGCTCTATAAAAAAAGAAAAAATGTATGTATATATAAGTATGTATAAATTGACATTGATGGATTGACACTTCTAATGTAAAAGAATTTTTTTTTTTTTTTTTACTGCGATTATTAGATAGAAGATACATACACCCATTTTTTGTTTTTTGTTTGGTTTTTGTTGTCTCTTTCATGCATTTGATGATATTTTTATTTTATTTAATTTTTCTTTTTATTACTTTTGGTTAATCTTCAAAATCAAAAAATTTTGTAAAATAATGTGTTTTTGTTTTTTGTATATTTTAAAAAATAACGTTGACATTTTTTATTTGCTTTTTATATACTAAAGATAAAATTGCAAGTAACTAGGGAAAAATTAGTAGTGTAGATAAAGTTTTTGATTGGTATAGGGGATCTTTTTTTTCTTTTTAGGTAAAAGTTTACACTTTTACTTGAAATAAAATATCATTGAATTTATATTTATTAGGAGATTTTTTCAGGGTTATGTGGGAGATTGACATGATACATTCTACTTACAGAAAACCAGTTAAAGCTTTGAAAGAGAATTTCTTTGAAAAAACTACTCGCAGTGTTTGATAGAATGCGGTTACCATAAAAAGTAGTGACTGATCTGAAGATTTTATAGTCTAAAAAATTATTGTTTTTTTAGAAAGAAAAATTGTTTTTACCAATAATTGAATATTTATCCTGTGTAGCAGGAAAACAAGAAAACAATACATAGGTAAGAAAATATTTCATTCCAATATCATAAAAATTTCCTTTGTTACATACATATTATATTTTGATCTGGAATTTTCGTTTCTAAAAAATTCAAGTAGACTAAATTTAATACCTATAAATTTTTAAAGTGAGAGTGTGCGTTTAAAATATAATATTTTAAATTAAATTTCACATAGAAACCTAATTTTTTTCTTAGATTTTATAGTAGGTACATTGTAAATACATTGAGAATTCAATATTTTTTTTAATAAAAATTAATAACTGTTGCTTTGATAATACATAATATAAAAGAGGGCACAAGCTAAATAATATAATTTTTTTTTTTTTTATATTAATATTTCCTTTTTTTTTTTTGAAAATTCTCTAGACCTTTATCAGATATGACAGTTATTATAATACGCGTGCAAGAAAATTAAAAAAAAAAATAATTGAAAGTCTCTTACCTTCTTTAAATATTCTGTTTTAATATTAATATTTAAACAATAAACAAATTATGAACAAACATCTTAAGGAAAAAATAACATATGCCCCAAAAAGAGTTTTTCTTTTTGTTTCTTTCTTTTTTCTTCAGTTTTTTATTCAGAGTAAAAGTTTTAAAGAGGGAAAATCGAACGAAAAAAAAAAAAAAATGTTTCATACTTGGATTTGACAAGTTTGAGCGTCGCATAATATGTTCGATATATAACAGTTTAATTTTATCTAACAAAAGAAATAATAACAAAAAAAAAATAAAAGTAAAAAAAAAAACCGAAAAAATTATAAATTACCAAAATATATCGTATCCTTAAATCATCTTAAAGAAGAAAAAAAGCGATAAATACCAGTTAAACTTTGTATGCCTTTCAATAAGTTTACAGCACTTCGTAATATTCTGTTTTTCATGCTTTTTCATTTTATTTTTAAATCATTTTTAGAAATTAATGAGTATAGTAATACTGTTAAATATAAATCAAAGATAACATAATATATTATATACTTATATACTTTAATTATTTGAACTAATAATGAACTTTTATGATGCTTGTTTAATAAATTTATAAATTTAAGCCTTTTCTATAATTCAAAATTGTCAATATTATTTTTGATCCTTTCTTGGATTTTAAATAGCAGTGTCATTAATAAATTATTGAAATATTTTTAGGTTATCTTTTGAAAATGCTAAATTTATAAACTAATACAGAAAGCAGAAAGTTGTCTGTTTCTTTGTTCGCTTATAACTTAATAACTATATCCTCACATGAGTGAAAACAGAAGAATTCTTGCTGTTTGAAAGTGGTTATAGACTATGTTGCATTTTCTTCCGTTAACCCGTTGCTGTATGAGAATTAACGGTATTCCAAAATTTTTTTTTTGTTTTGGGTTAACAGTATACCCAATTGATCTCAAACCTTGCAGAAACATTTTCCTACGTCAACGAAGTTCTCTTCAAACATAATTGTTTCTGATTTATAAATTTGTTCCGCCGTCCCCTAACCCCAAAACATTTGATGTACCTGAATTTTGTTCAATTTAAAAGCGCATTTTTAAAGTTGCAAAAAAAGCTAAAAACAACTGGATTTTGAGTTCCGTTAACCTGTTTTGACTCATTTTAATAAAGATTTTTTTTATCCTTTCGTTGTTCTATCTAAATTTTTTGATCGATTGGCCTCAAACTTTGTACAAATTTTGCGTTTAAGCAGAAGAGCTCATTGACTTGATTAAATTACAATCTGCTAGTCCTTTACGGCATGTAAATGTTCTAAAAAAAATTTTTTATCGTTCTCTAAAAAAGTAAAAAAAATTAATAAAACAGGAAAACTACAATTTATATAAAAAATAAACTCTTTTTATAAAATTTTACTTCTAGTTTTTATAAGAAGTTGACTTATATTATTTTATTTTTAATGCATAGGATAATGGAGGAACGTTTAAATTGCTTAAGATAATGTAGTACGATAGGATATTATATGATTCAGTACTTGCAAATCGAACAATTGGCATAACGTCTTTATGTTAATATTAATATCTTTACACCTATATCTGCTTTATGGTCATCATTCGTTCAAAGATACTTCTCTGTTATTTACTATCCTGCTTATTATTTGTGTTAAATAACGCGTAATTTCGCTAAATTTGAGTTAGGCTTAGGAATAAAAATTGATTTTTCTATAATAGGACCAGATTAAAAATTGTACTAAGATATAGAAAAGAAGTTAGACGAATCGAAACTTGAATCAAATTAAAACGTGATCAATTCGTAATTGAAGAACAATTACATATCAAATTTTTTGATACTTTTATTTTTTTTTTTATATTGATCAATCTTTGAGAGGATAAATTATTCAACATCAGTCAATGTAGTAAGACTGATAAAAAATATTTTGATATTATTTATATTTTTATTTTTACTCTTACTTTCAACATTTTTTTTATTTTCCTTATTTTTATTCAATATGTATTGTATTCGTCTAAAATAAATTTGTGTTATAAATGTCCTTGGAAGTAATTTTTTTATATTATACCTATGTATGTGTATTATAATATATTTTAATACCAAACCTCAAACAAAAAAAAAAAAAAAATCTATCTTTACCTATTTTGAATGAGAATAAATTATTATTTGTAATAAAGATAGGTGCTCAATGTCAGATTTTATACGATCAATATACTGGTAATATGGTCGAAATTTTTTTTCTTTTGTATACCTAACTATATTGAATTTCTAATGAATTCTGATGAATATACTATTTCATTGTGAAAGAAATAAATAAAGGAGTTCATTTTTAATTTAGTACATTTTTTACTATCTATACAATAAATATAAAATAGGTATTTATTAGAAATTTTATATAAGATGATAGATGAAATTTACTTATTTCTTGTGTCCCGGTAAGTAGGATTGTCATTGTTAGAAAAGTATATAATAATTCTTATGTATTACAAAAAAAGATTAATACATATGTATTACGGTGTCCTAAGAAGCCACGCCGCATTATTTAAAACAAATTAAATAGTGGTTGTTGATATCAGGTTTAGATCAATTACAAATACAGTAATAGTTTGAAATAACTAAGATATTTGAGAGTGGCTCTTTTTATATAACTTTAATGGAATCTCGTAATGGAATCTTAATTAAAATTCAACAGTTAGAGCCGGTTAATCAACGGTCTAATAAGAAGAATTCATTTAAAAAACGGAAATAAACTGAATAAGATTTAAGAAACTGAAACTTAGTCTAATATGAATAATAAACAGTTTAATAGATGCACAAACAATGCTCTTTAAAGAAGTACAAACCAACAAAAAAAAAAATTGTTTAAGAGCTAACTTTGATGATTCATCAGCCAAATATAACTTAACGTGATGCCAAATGTTTCCATCATCTGCGACAAGATAATGAATATAAGTTCACTTTAAGTAAATTTTTTTTAAAATGTGTAAAACACGCCTTATTCTAAAATATTTTCTTTTCTTGGAAAAGTATTGGACCTTTTTATCAATTTTTTAATACGATTTTTACCTTGAAATCAATTAGATATTGTTGCTTGAAATGATTTTAAAGTATCACAGTTCATCAAGCATTATAAAATCTATAATCTATAATTTAAATAATTTTATTCAAGAAAACTTTTTTGAAGTGAAAGGATTTAGGTCTTAAAATATTTTTCTTTTTCCAATCTAAGCCTTTACTCATCAGATTTTATTTAGTTATTCTGACATATAATAATAATGAGAAAAGTGGTTACTTTAAAATTGATATTACCGAAAGATAAAAATAGAAAAGACATAGATTTAGGAAAATGTATTAATATTTATAATACATTTTATGATATACTTTTATAAAGAATATTTACATTATTATGGCAAATCTTTAAAAGTTGAATGGGAAAGAAACTGCTATACAACTACCTACTTTAAAAATTTATGAGGAAAAAAGATAGGAACTAAAAATCTTTAAATTTATACTGTGTTAATAGTAAAAATTTTTATATTATGTCAAATTTTTCTGATTTTTTATTTAAGGGTTTTTTTTCGAATCCATTTTTCCCGCTATATTTTAGATATGTGCAGTTTTTCAACAAAAGAATAAAAAAAATTAAGAAGTACTACACTAAAACAGTTTATGTATGTGTTATTAAATTTTCTATTAGATTATATGACAATGCATCATATACTTGGTACAGCAAAAAATAGCATGAATTTAAGAAATATATACCTATAAAAGGTTGACTTGCAATATTATTTTCAGTTCCTCATATATTGACGATGGGATGCATTAATATGATTGAAATATGATAGCTACTTGACTAATGGCGTAGTGATTAAATAGCCGGCTTTCCATTCAAAAGATTTTTCGGTTCAAAAACCACTACGGTTAAATCGTGTTTAGTATTAGTAATTCATATTTATTTATTTATGTATTTACATAAATGTACCACGTAGTACGTAACCCCTATTTGCAGTTTGAAATATGTAGTCAGTTATTTTGTAACGTAATAATTAATATCGTAATAAAATATATTATATTTGTTTTTCATAATCTTGTATAAAATTTCTCCAACTAATCAACGGCTTAGTGAAAATAGTGAAATATGAATAAAATGTGACTTAATGAATGCTCTATGAATGGATATTCTATAGGTAAACATAAAAGTTTCAACTCATTAGAATGATCAAGGTTAGTTTAATTTGAGTTTGAAAATTTCGTTAGTCCAGAATAAAACGATTCATTAAAATAAAACAAAATAAAATTTTATATCCATTTCAAACAATGCAGAAGTTTTGTAAACACTCGAACGGATAGACAGTCAATAATAATCAAAAAATTTTTGAAAAATATGCTGAAAAGAAAAGGATTTTGTTTTTGTTAATTGGAGTCTAAATTAATTTGACTTCAACAAGTAATCCTAAACCTAACCCTTTCAACTACATCCAAATTTTTAATTTCAGTACATAAATAGGGAATGCTGAATACTTGAATCCCATGTACATCAACGGTAAACACAACTCATACGTTTCAAAATTCAGTAAATCTAAAAATAAATTTGCATTAAGTCCCATGTGTATATCACCGGTGAACATTGCCGAATCTTCTCAAAATCCCAAATCAATTTACATATATACTTATTTTTATCTTTGAATATTTTCACTCGTGATATATTGAACCTTAACGCAACTTTATTTTTATGTTGACCGGTGAGCACTATATTTTGCAATATTTGAGTGAAGTTTACTGGTGATACACCTTAACACAAAGTACTTTTTTATGTTCACCGATGAGCGTGTGATCATTGTCTTAACATGTCAGATGTTAAGACAATAGTTACCATTTCTTCACTCTATACATTGGATTCTTATAGTTTTTATACATTATTTAATTCAATTCTTTCAATTTTCAAAAATAAGAAAATCAAAGAGGCAAAAGACATCAGCTACTATAAGTAACTGTCAAAAAATTTTGTAAATTTGGAAGAATTATTCAATCAATTAATAAAAATTAACACAATTATAGACAAAACAAAACCATACATTTTGTAAAAAAAAGAAAAAGCAAATTAATAATAGTGGAATAACATTATTCATCAATTAAAATGAAATTTTTCCCGCCATAATTACGTTTACGTTTTCTATAATAAATAAAATAATATGTAAAAAATATATTTTTTAAAATAAGCTTTTATTAAAACCGAACTCTCCCCCTAAAAAGTAGAAAATCAAATTGATTGTAGAGTTTGAGTATCTTGGACTGTCGTAATATAAAAGTAAATCGTGGTTCTTTTTCATTCCATCAATTTTTATGGAATCATGAAATATGAAATTTTTTTTTCATCCATATGTTTCTCATATATATGTATGTATAGAAGAAGTTTTACAATTTTATACTAAATGTTTAAGTAAATTAAGGAATTTAGTTATTGTTTATTTTTATAATTTCCAAAGCGATTCCGTTACGACAAGAGTTAAAAGTTGTTATTCCAGTAATTCATAAATACTGCAAATACCACGAAGGGTAAATATACTACAATACCTCAGACAATAATATTATTACTATACTACAGAAATATGCAGTAAAATATATCATACGTATTAGAAATGTTGCGTCAACTAAAGTTGGATATCTATGTAATATTTATAATAATTAAATAAAATTTTATATTTAATTAAAAGCATTTAATTTACAGTATTTGAGTACATTTATGCATATTCAAACAAAATACCTAACCTTAAACCTACCTTGCCCACCTAGTAATTGCATGATTTTATTAATGCAGTAAAAAATGTTGTCAAAATTTTGTTTATAAATCATAATTAGTAATGCATAAAAGCATACATTTGTAATGATTTTTCACTTTACTTTACTTTACTTTTTATATTCTTTGCCAAATATGTAGTTTGAATTTGGAAATTGGAAATTATTTTTGAATAAAATTTTATGTTATTACACATAACACAATGTATATAATAAATGTTCCTAAACAAAACACATAAAACCTTAAGGTGATGACCCAATGATCGCGTTGCTTCTTGCGTTGCTTCTAGCCTCGCTTTATGACCAACAACCAATATAAAATAAAAAAAAAATAGAAAAAATAAAAAAATGTATTGTCAACGTGAGTAAAAGTAGAAAGTTACTCTACTCTAGCGTCACTTTTCTCTTTGGTCAAGTTCCATAAATCAATATATTATTCTACTTAAACGTCAAAGCGACGTTTATATATGTGTGTATTTTATGTACGAAATGAATAAAAGATAAAAATTTAAGTTTTAAATCCATATACTTCTTTTTTTTTTTTTTAATGCATTTCTCATAAATGTTGACAGGAAATTACACAGCCTTTCCTGTTCAAACGTTGCTGTAAATGTCGTAAGGGGAATAACTCTTATGATGTGTATGGGATTCGAACCCACACTTTCTCGGTGTTGACAGCGCATTTTATTGGCCCTGTTTACACTTGTTAAGATTTCTGTATGCAATGATGTATTCATTCTTGTATTTAAAATGTGCTGCAAAACTCTCGCGTTTACATTAAGTTGCATTTTGTAGTTACAACTTTATATGTGTGCGTTTCAAAATTTTTTATTGTTGCTTTACATGTATTGGCGACTTGCTACAGCTAAAGTAGCTAAATTTTGGTTAATGGTTAATTTTGCGCATTCTCGTCGTTTTTTTTTCGTTTTTAAATATTTTTTTTGGGAGAAGTGAGGAAGTGGGAAAGATAAAGAAAAAGTTGCAACCGAATAATGCAACCAGTGTAAACAGGCGAATACGCTCTTACCAACTAGGAAGAATTAAATTGGAATTCTATCCGAATTACTCCCACTTTCAAAAGGTGTACGGTTTCCTCTGCACCTTACAACACTTATATAAATTATGAACAGATTACAAACATAATAAAAATTGTGACAAAATGACAAATAAATAAATATATAAATAAACCGACACTGATGAGTTAATATAAGGCATATAATAATAGGAATAATATTATTTTATTTTAAATATTGGTGAATTCTTATAGTGTTTTTAAACGTGATATTCTTTGGAAAACATAAAAAGCATTTAAATTCAATTTTTGTTATTGTCAATAAACTTTTTTTTGATATCGAAACGTAAATAATTAAAAAATAAACAATAAGAAAAAATAAAATTACCAAAAAAATTAATTATTTTTGGTAATTATAAAATTGTAGGTATTTTTAATTATTTTTTTATTTATTTTTTTATTTTGCTAATTACAAAAATAAAAATATCGTTTTTACGATAACTAGAAAAATTAGGTTAGGTATGAATATTTAAATTTTTTTTCAAAATTCATTAAGGAAATTTAATTTACTCAATTAATTATAAAAAATTTATTTTTATACTTTTTTTTTTTTGGTACCTACGTAAACATTATTGATAGAAATCTTTTTTAGGAGAGGAAAAAAAAGGAACCTAAAAACGAATTCTAAGTAGATATTGTTTTTTTTTTTTTTTTTTTGTTGTACGTTTTGTTTATAATTTATTACATAAATACCATAATTATACAATAATTCCGGAAGTAATAAACCATTTAAAATTTTAGTCTTCGCTCTTTTTTTTTTTTTTGTTTTTGGAAATAAATTTCAATTTTCAATTTATATCTTTGGAGTGTCTTTAGAATCATTTACGACAAAAAAAAAAAAAAAACTCATTTTTTTCATTCTTCTTTTTAAGGAAAAAAAAAAAAAAATGACGAAGAATTAAAATAAAACTATTAAAATAATTTATGATTGTTTTATCTTTAAATTTTTTTCTTTTTACTTATATAGAATAAATTTGAATTAAGTAATAGCCAATAGGTAGTTTAACTATTCAGAAACCTGTAAAAATGGTTTGAAATAAATATGGAGAGACTTCTACCAGATAATCTAAACTATATCCTTTTCGGTTATAAAATGTAAAAATTACAGAAAATTCAAATGGTTATAAAAGAAAACCGGTTAGGAGACAAATATCTATTCTTTAAGAAATTTTCTTGAAATATGGAAAGTTGCAGTATGTAAAAATATGCTTCGACTTTTATGAAAGAGATAAGCAGATGGAACAGGATTTTAGGAATTTTACAGACGAAAAAATTGTTCAAGGACTAAAAAAGCTAATTTATATCTTTTATGAAAGTTTGTCTATACAAATGATGCAACTAATATTTCTTAACGGTTTTCTGAGGTTCAAATTAAAGATTTTCTATCAAGATCATAAAGAAAAATTTTATGTAAAACGAAATAAAGAAGTCAAAATTTCAAAAATAAAATTGTTCCAGTCAAGGCTGTAGAATAATTATTGCTCATATTTTTCTATTTTGTTTTATTATTTTTTTTTTTTTTTAATTTCACGTTGTTACATCATAATTCATTATAAGATAAAAAAAAAATCCTTTCTATAAAATAAATTAAGAGATACGCAATGTTTTTTTTTTTTCAAAATAATTTTTATACAAACTCCATGTTTGAGGAATAATTTTTATTTTTTTTCACAATCCTAAAGATAACATTTTTTCGATCTTCGTTCTGTCGCATCTGAATATCTCTTTCTCAATTCCTTTATTTTATGTCTAGCTTTTGTTTTTTGTTTTATTTTTTAAATTTGTATATTTATTTTTCATTTTTATATTTTTCTTCCATTTTTTTATTTTCATAGAATTAATATTCCAAATTTTGCTTTTGATTAAGATTTTTAAAAATTCAAAAAAAAAAAAAAAGAAAAATTAAAATAAAAAAAAACAGAAAAACAAAAAATTATATGAATAAGAAATAGAATAAAATAAAACATTAACAAATGGGATAAAGACCAAAATGAACGTTAATTTTGAATTCAGGTCTATGATTTCGAACTGATTTAAACACAAACAAAAAAAAAAAAATTTTTACTTGACTAAATAATTCTAAAAAGATGAAAAAAGAAAAAAATTGTTGAATTGATGATGGGAGTCCTCCTAACTGATTTGACTAAATAAAGTAAATAGAGAAACATTAAAATAACTGTTGTAGTACCAAATTATTCAAGCTAGAATAGCTGAGTGGATGATTGGATTGAGTGGAATGAGAAGTTCCATTCTAATAGAAGGATGTTATGCTGATGATTTTAGCAAGTCAGCAATAATAAAAATATGAAAAAAAAAAAAAATAAAATAAAGTATAAGGGTAGCCAGTTGTACAATTCAGACTTATTCATAGAAAAGAAAAAAAAAGGTAAAATTTAAATGTTAAAACGAAACATTTTTCTTCTGAAATTTTTTTATTTATTTTTTTTTAAAACAGGGTCGGTTTTTATACTAATTATTAAAGTTGAAGTTGACTAAAATTCAACATTAAAACTTAAAGTATGTAAATATCACCCAATCAAAACTATATTGTATAACATTTCTTTTCAAAAATTTCAAAATGAAAAATTTCTTTTTAGACCGATATTGATTTTGAAATTAAAGAAAATAAAAGTATTAAAGTAAAATGTTTTAATTATATAATTCTAAAAATTAAAATTGTTTTAAAGTTGCACTAGATTAATTGAAGGTTGTATTTCTTTGAATCATTAAAAGTAAATTAAAGAAGTAATGGAAAAAACCAAGGGTTTTCAAAAAAAAACACATTTCCAAAATTAAAAGATATTCCATAATAAGCCTATAGTAAAGAGTCTATAAATATTTTGAAAAATAAATTTATAATAATATAAATTACGTATTTTATTAATACAAATTATGAATAATAACGAAAACAATAAGAAAAAATTGAGAAAAATCAAATCACACTTTCATCGTCATTCGTCATATTAGTTTAAAAAAATTTGGACAGATGCCCCAGTTACAGGTGTTTAAAAATAGACAATTTTCAGTTTTTGATCACTTACAGCTCCTAAACGGGAGGTAACAAAAAAATATTTTCTGAAATGATTCATACTTATTTTCAAAGATCTAACTCCTCTCTTTCGAGCTTCTAAGTTAATTTGTTTAAAAAATAGAAGGGGTCCAAATTTTTGTAAAAATTGAATTTCATATAAGCCGCATGACAAAATTGAAATTCATATAAGCCGCAAAGTTTATTAAACCAGCTATCGTTTGGTGTTTCTAGATTGAAAATAATGCCTTATTAGAACCTGTGTTATAACAATTTAAAGATAGGGGTTTTTGGAACTTTGTAGGGCTGTAAAAAGTTGTTCCACAAAATTAGTTTTTTGGCGATGCCTACTCGTAGTTAAAATTTTATTGCTTTATTTCAAACTGTGTAGAAGTTTTGTAAACACCCAGACAGACGGACAGATACAGAGTGAAACTAATAAGTACATTTTTTCAAAATGTTTTGAAAATGTGCTAGAAATATATAATACTACCATAATATAAATACCATACAATAATTTAAAAAAAAATTATTATAAAATAGTCGATAATTATTTATTTCAAGTCATTATAATTTTGAAATAAAAATAATGATATTTTAGTTTCTTAACTTAAATAAATCTCGAAGGGCTCTAATGGTTCGTATTATAGTTAATACAAGGTAATATTTAAGAATCTAAAACTTATGCCCTAAACGTATGCAATTTTCGATTAGTATAAAAAACTTTTGTTGCAAGCCCATAATGGTCCTAGAAGCAGTGGGTTAGACTAATATTAATGTAATTTATTATATAATATTAGAAATAAATAAATAAATAAAATTTTAGTGCTTATTTATTTTATGATACTTAATGAATTCACCGTTCCGTTGCCTTTCCAACAGATTCTAAGATATTATGTAAAAAATATTAAGTCTGTTTTTTTACAATATTTTGGACATTCGATGGCCGAGCACAAATTCTGCCCAGGTAGTAAATTTTTTTCCAAAAAATCCAAATACCAAAGTAAATATATAACTAATATTAAATTAACTTAATATAATTAATCATTATTTTAAGGTTATTTAATAACTAATTAAATAACCTTACAATAGAAAATAATTGAGATTGCTACAATTTGTGTACCCACATACTCTTAAACTTCAAAATTTATTTTGTGAATACCTTTTTAGTTTTATTTAAGATAAATTATATATTTATATAATAATTGCACCTGAATAAAACATTAAAAAAAAAAAAAAAAAAAAGTGTATAATAGACAATATAAATAATAATAATGTATAAATTAATAAATAGTATTAAACCTATAATAATATAGTATAGCCGATATGGTATTATATTACATTTTATTCTATGTGATTTGTAATATTAATCCCATAATTGAGGGTTTTGTTATTATTGATTATTTCTATAGGATTTCCAATATTAATTTATAATAAAAATCGATATAAAAATGGAAAATAGTAGGCACCCATTCAAAAATTCTAAATATATATAAGTAGAAAAAATATTACTATAAATAGCAGACTTTTCATTCTATTGGAAAAAAATATGATTTTAAATTCAATTGAATATTTGAAGTATGTTTTTTTTTTAATGTATGCAGTGTTTATTGGTATATGTTATCCGAATTAAAAAAAAAAAATAAATAAAAATTGTGACTATACCTACTAACTATATATTAAAATTTAAAATTTTTATGTTTGTTATATGTTTTAGATACAATAGGTTTTTTCCATTTTAAGGAAACACTATAAAATTAAAAAAAGCGTAGGTGTCCAAAATACGTATCTAAATTTTTAAAACTTGTGAATTATAAATTTTTGAGCTTTAATATATCTTAAACAGAGGGAAGTATAAATTTACATTTATGAATTTATACTTATTCTCAAAGATTTTCTTTCTCTCAAAATTTCAAGGTTCTGACTAATAGATATTGGTAAATTTAAATAATAATTTAAAAAAGCTTAGATTAATATTTATATTGATTTATAAAAGCTTTAAAAATTTACTAACTTTTGCCGTTTGAGTGAAATTTGAAAATATGTCATAAGAACTTGAGATATGAGAGTTTGTAACATTATATAATAGATCTATGGCCTATATAGATGGTAGACACGGAAAAGTGAAACTAATAAATCTAATTTTTTTCAAAATTAGTTTGTTTTTTTTTCTTTTTTTTTTAATGCATTCCTCTGCCCCATAAATGTGGACAGGAAATTACACAGCCTTTCTGTTCAGGCGTCGTTCAGCGTTAAAATTAAAAAGTTTGCGTTAAAATATAAAATAAATTGAATTTGTTTTTTATTCCTTTAAAATACGCCAAATTATAATATCACTTGATCCTGTACTGTTATTTTTTTTATCTAGTATAATAATATTATATGATTATAATAGAGTGTCCTAAAAATCAGAACTTTCTTTGTAATAGTACTTTATAATAACGGTTGTTGGAGGAATAGAAGAGGTTGTTTTTTTTGTTGGTAATTTTTGCTATATATATATATGAATATATAACATATATTATGTATAAAAATAATGTATATATATACATAATATATATATATAATGTCCACTTTACTTACTTAACAATTTACTTCTAAAATATATTCTATATTCATATTGTGTACCTTTTAATGTAATTTTTTATGCAAAATGGATGGACGCAAAGAAAAAAAAAAAGCAAAAATTAATAGAAACAACTGAAACCAAAGTAACAAAATATTTATATACATGCATTTATATAAAATAATATATACGTATTTATATATAAAAAAATATAAGCAGAAAATAAAATAAAACAAGCTCGTGATTTGAATAAAGAGAATATTTGAAAATATTTGAATAAAAGAAAAACTGTTTTAAACGAAAATAAACATCCTTTTATTGAAATTTTGGTTCCTTTTGTATTATTTGTTCACCATAACATAACACAATGGATACACAATACGTCTTCTCTTTCTTTTTGTTTTACTTCTATGTTTTATTGCGTAGTGGAGTTGTAGAATACCATATTTTATATAATATTTTTATTTTTTTTTTATTTTGTAGATATATAATGTACGTTTCTTGTTTTATAACATTTCAAGTAAAGATTTGTTTAAGGTGACCATTAGTGTTAAAATCTTCCTGTCTATAACTTTTACTTTTTGTTTTATACAAAAGTGATCTATACATTTTTATCGCTTGGCCAATAAAAAACCATCGGTAAATCGTAAAATTCATTAGAAAGATGATTGAATGCAATATATTTCCTACTAAAAGAGTTTTGCTGGAAAAGTTGGTTATTGTCTGCTAATCTGTTTAATTAAATTTTCTTTTGTAAAGCAAAGGTTTTCCTTGACGTCATTACATTCATATTTTGTTTTTTTTTTTTGTTTTTTTTAGTGTATTCCCCTGCCATATAAATGTGACAAGGAAATTACATAGCTTTTCCTTTTCAGGCGAGGCTGTAAATGTAGTAAGGAGCAATTATTCTCCTTCAGTGTTTACAACGTATTTCACACACTCTTGTCCACTAGGCCTACAATAATAATTAAGTGAGACACACAAATTATATTTTATGCTTTGGTTATATTTGCAAACATTTGGTGAAAATTCGCTTATCACTTAATTTGATAATACAGGTTACAGGTTGCTGATTCATTTAAAGTTTTTATGTAAACGAATTAAATGTCAAAATCTTCATTTCGTTTATTCAATTTATTCAAAAACATTCATACAACTTAAATGTAAAAACAAAATAAAAAAAATGTAACTACTAACAACTGTAAATATGTGTATATTAATAATTAAATAAAATTAGGGTATTGCGTAGGGTACGCAGGGAATTTTTTTTGGTAGTGTTAGACTTCAACAAACTAAACCTCTTTTTTAAACCAAATTTTAGGTTAGAACCCATGGTACAATTGGGTCACAATTGGGTTATTGGGTCACACTGTAGATACTATTTCTTATTAGTGTATTTTCTGCTTTAATGAAAGTTTTTTTATATTTATATGAGCTGCATCATTTAAAACAACAATTAGAATTTTGTTAATTTACAAAAAAATAAATAACATTTCTGTACAACATTGTTTAAAACATATGATTACTTCATTTAATCACATTAACATAACAATATAGTTGAGTTATATATAATTATTTTGTATATGTATGGGTTGTCCTTTTAAGTAGAAAATTGTTATAGGAAATGTCCTATTCCTGGTCTTAGTCTTGTTTATTTTATCGACGAAAACTTTTTTTTTTATTCGCTTTTAAACATTTCTTTTTTCGTGAAAATATTTTGAATTTTCCCAAAATAAAATAATGGTGACTGGTTTTTTGAATTTGTTTTTTTTGTTAGAACTGAGAAAGAATTCTATAAAATTTTCATTTATTTTTTGTGTTGATGTAAGAGTTCAACATCAAAAAAAAAAAAAAAAAATCAAAAAATAAAAATGAACTGAAATAAAAACATTCGAAAGAGCTGAGATCCTTAATATTAGGACGACAGGACGACAATTATGTGTACGAATGTTAAGTAACTAAATGCAAATACAAAAGAACATGAGAAAAAAAGAAAATAAAAAGAAAAATAAAGAAAAAAAAAATTAAAGAGGAACAATTTTCGCATACCAGCACTTTCTTGCTATGAATTTAAGATTAAGTTATTCGTTGTCGGTCGTCTGCGTAGGAATATTGGATCTTTATTCATTTTTCTTTTTTGGGGTTTTTGTTTTTTTTTTTACTTATTTATTTGTTTAAAAAAAAAAAAAATTTCAATGGAGTTGAAACATTTTCGTTTTCGTATAAAATGAATAAAGAAACAAATTTTAGTTGTTTTTTGTTTTAATTTTTTAAATATTTTTTTCACAATATTTTCGTTTATTTAATTTGAAAGTTTTACATTTTATTTTGGATTTTTATTTTTTATATATTGTGTCGTTGGATATTATTCAGTTTTCATTCTGTTCTGGATAAAAAATAAGTTTTTTATTTTGATTTTTTTTTGTTTGAATAAAAAAGCAAAATATTGGACTTTGCATAATTTAGTCTTTTCAATTCTATGTTTATTTTTTTATTTTTATTTTCCAGGAAGAATAAATTAATGTTCTTTGCATTTCAAATATTTAAAAAGTTTTCGACAATTTGAAATTTAATGTCAATAATATGTTTAATGTCAATAATTTTACAGTATTGAGTTAATTTAATTATGAGTGTTGACTTTTGAATGTTTGTATAGAAAAAACAGATGGAAAGAAGTTAAGTAGAAAATATACAATGAATTCTATAAATATTATCGTTTTTAGGGAAATTTGAATGCAATGCCATTATTATGTTATGATAAAAAATAATATTCATTTGATTTTATGCATTTTTATACTAAAATATTTGTTCTTATCTTATATTTTAGTATTGTTTTTCATATAGTTTATTTTTATTAATCCTATGTTCTATTATTGCTTAAATTTTACTGAATTTGAAATAAAAGTGTAAAAGAGACATCACAAATTGAAAAATATTTAAAAAATAATTAAAATTAGAAAAATAATTTTTAGTAAAGTAATTTATAACAGTAATTCATAACATAAAAAATATAATAATAAAAACATAAAACAAAAATATAATATTTAATACATTTCACACATTTAGTTAAATACATTTAGGTAAACATGAATAAAATTTACTTACCGGCTTTTACTGGAACGTCTATAACTTTCAACATTCAAATACAAACTACTTATTTATTTAATTTTTGTTTACTTAAAAATATGATGAAAGAATAAAGTACAGCTACAGTTACATGATTTCAAAAAATATATTTGTTTCGTAGTAGGCTAAAAAAAAAAATGTGTGAGTAAAATTTACGTAGATTAAATTTCCACGGTTAAAAACTAATTAAATTTGTTAAATTTGATGTTGTTTGTTGATTTTTTCAATAATATGGTAAAACAAATTCTTAGGATCCATTCTCAATGTATAGAACTATTTGAAGAAATCAAGCATTAGTTGAATGATAAGCCGGACCCGCAAGAATAAAAATATGTTGGAAAAATTTATAAATCAATTAGATAATAAAAAAAATTATCAATTTTCCGAAATTATAAAAGAAACTTTAACAGAACATCGAAAAATTAAGGGAAAACTTATTTTATTAGAACTGCAAAACTGTAAATAATATATGTAGGAAAAAGTAATAGATAAACGAAAATGGATTTGGTAAAATTGACATAATATGTATGTATTATATGTATAGGCAAAATAAAAAAAAAATTAATAATCAAAAGGATAATACAATGTAGTGTAATGCAAATGTTATTAAAATTATATACCCTTCATAGTAGGTGTATTATTGCATAATAAAAACTCTTTTAAACAATTTTATTTAAATGTTTAACATAGTAATCTTTTTGATTTTAAATACATATAGTTTCTTAAAATTATTACTTCTTAGGGTAAAATTACTTACTACTAAAGGGTAAAAGATGTCAAACAGCTATAAAAAACTTTAAAACTTTCTTTTATATAACACTTTTTTTGCCTTTAATTCTTGCTTTTTTACCTAGAATTCGTATCATTCATTATAAAAAAAAATACTATTTAAGAAATATTTTATTTTTTAGTGATCCTTGGATCCATTATTTGAAAAAAACTTTTTTTGATGAAAATAAAATTTTCTTTTAAATGAAGTCTTTACACAAAAAATTTTTTTTTTCGTTTATGTTAAATTTGCACTATTAGAATTCAATATTGTTAAAATTTCCAATTAAAGTCACATCAATTTTTTTTTTTGTAAAAATGAAGGGTAAAGTATAAAAATAAATAAATATATTTTCTTACTAGAGAATTTAAGTTCAAGTTCTATTAAAAACTAATAAATAATCTTGTATATATTTTTTTCTATCCTATTTCAAAATTCTGTCATATTTTTTTTATTTATTTTTTTTGTTTTTTCGTTTTTCTTATAGAAGTTAAAATACTTACAATATAGGTACCTTATTAAAATTCGTTAGGAGAAAAAGAGACAGAAAGTTTAAAATTTATTTATTATCATTTGGTGTACGTATAGGTATCCATATACATATGTATATTTATTAGACTTTCTTTTTATTTATTTACACATATATTATACATTGTGGTAACAGGCAAAATCCTTACAATGAATTAGCAAAAAAAAAAAAAAACAGAAAGCGCTGAAAAAGAAACAAAAATAAAAAAAAAACAAACAAAGACAGTAAAAACAAATATAAAGAATAAAATTAGAATCATAAAATCTGTTCACGTGTATTAAAAACACGATTCTGTTATTATATATTGCCCCTTGACAGGACATCTATCTATATGATATATGTTTAGGTCCTTTAATAAGATTTTTATCTTCTGAAGGTTTACTTTATTTTTGTTTTTATATAATATGTGTTTCATATTATATGTTCTTTGATTTTTTGTTTTAAAAGAACTGGAAAATATTTTTTTATATTCCTTCTTCTCCCTCTCTTTTTATTTGATCCAGTAATGTTTTAAAGAACTGAAAAATATTTTTATTTTATTTTTTTCACATTTTTAGGATACTATATATAAATTATAGTACCTATATAATATATTTTATGTTGTTGTCTTTATATATTACTGTCTCACTCTTTAATTTTTGTCAGATCGAAATTTTTCTTGAAATAAATCTTAAGATTTCTTTTATTTTAAACCACAAAAGACCCGTTATATTTAATCAGATCATTTATCATAATTAGAGTTTTTCGAAAATATTTCCATCTATTATTTTATTATAGAAAATGAAAGAGAAAGAATGACTATTTTTAATATTATGTGTTTGAAGATTATATTATATGATTGCATAAAAACAAAGAAGAACAATAATGTGTGAATTGAATGCCTAGGACAATAGAAATTGTGATAATAATTCTTATATATATGTATTTAAAAACAAAAAAAATAAGAAAATATTTGCCGCCTATTCGCACAAAAATAAAAAAATAAAAAATATTAAGTTTTACACTAAATGGAATTCTAGACCGCCATCACCTATACATGATAATGCATATTCACATGTACAATTAATGGATAAAAAATAGCATTAAACAAAATAGCAAAAAAAACAAAACAAAAAGATAAATAAGGGGTCGTAAAAGGGGTTAAAAGATAAATTTTACTTGAGTTCAAGTAACGAAATTTTTTTTTTTGCTTTTTTCCTTTATCTTGGATTCAGAATCATAATTTATTATATTTGAAGTGGAAAAAAAAAAAAAAAAAAAACGATTTACAAAGTGTATTTGTATTATAACTATATATACATTAAATGTGTAAATTTTATTTTTGTCCATTTATATACATATAAAATAATATATAGTTCGAAAAAAGAGTAAGTTAGGGTATCCAGATGTATGAATAATATTATGTCAGAAAATTGTATTAAACAGTTTATTGTTAAAGTGTCTGTGGATGGAAATAATTTTAACCTCATAAGAGGATTATACTTCTTTAGTAATAAAGTTTAATTATAAGTTTTTTTGTTTTTTTTTTTTTATGAAAAAAAACGTTTACAATATTCATTAGTTTGACATTTCTAGAAAATGTCTGAACTAAAAAATGTTTGGTGCCCAGCTTAATTTTTTTTTGTAAATTAACAAATTTGTAGAACTTTAGAAAATTTACTCGTATAACAAGAATCCACAATTCATGTACAATTTATCTACGTAACTATCTAATATAATATTGATATATTCAATGTCTACTAAATTTCTGTCAATTGTAATATGGTTTTTTTAAAATCAAAATTTTAATTTTTATATTTTCTATTTATGCACGAATCATCTCTTTGCAACAGATACATAGGGAAAGGAGCAGGGACATAAAAGTGAGGAAGAAAAAAAAAACTCTGAATAAAAGTATATTAATTTAAATGACTTATTGTTTTATTTTTTTGCAATTCTCATCGTTTATATAACTTGAGATAAATCCAGATACTATCCTTAAGGATAATTCATTTTATTATTTTTACTTTTCTATTAAGTACATTTAACGATACTCATAATGTTTAATTACACATTATTTATTCTAAATTAATAATAATAAAAAAAAAAAAATTTTTTTTTGGTTAAGAAAAACTTTCCATTCCATTTTCCAGCATTTAATATATTATATTATTTACTTTTATATATGGTTTATATGCATTTCTATATAAAACAAGGTAGAATGTAAACCAACGGTTTTTAAAAGCACACATTTCCAAAACACACTACAAACTGTTTAGAATTATGACTTGCACAAAAATTTGAAAATTTCATGTAATAAGAAAAAATGTGAAAATAGGACATTTTTGAAATTTTGAGGGGCCGTAATTCTGGAATCCTATATAACTAAGGAAAGCCGTTAATACATGTAAATATATAATATAATAATATAATATTGAACCTTTAATTTTCATGTCTTGCCGAAGAAAAATTTGTACCGGTGCCAAAGTTACAGGTGTCTAAAAATAGCAAATTTTAAATTTTTGAGGCATAATAACTCTTAAAGAAGGTTTGCTACCAAAAAATTTTCTGAAAAAACTTAAACTAATTCTAAAAGTTCTTTCTTGTCTCAAAATTTCAGGTTCCTATCTAAAGGCGTGCCGGAGTTATGAAAAAAGAAATTTCATGCAAAATGTGGTTTTCACATAACGGTAAATTTAAATCGTAAATTACTAAATATTACATAATTTTGATATTGTTTTATATAGATAATAAAATTTTCGATCTTCTGGCGGTTTTAAATTGCAAAACTGTTACGCAGAGCCTGAGATATATACATCTGAAAATGGGACTTTTTCGCAATTTTGAAGAGCTGCAACTTTGAAACCCTTTACAGCTTAAATAAACCTTTAACACACGTAAAAATATATTACTTTAGCTTTAATTTTTATATCTTGCAGAAGTAAAATGTGAACAGGTTCCTAAGTTATAGGTGTTTAAAAATAGCAAATTTTCAATTTTTAAGCCCTAGTAGCTCATAAACAGGGGGTGGTCCAAAAAAATTTTCTGAGCAAACTTTTACTAATTCTAAAAGTTCTTTTTTGCCTCAAAATTTCAAACCTCTATCTAGAAGCGTGTCGGAGTTATGAAAATAGAAAAATCATGCAAAATTTGGTTTTCACATAACGGTAAATTTAAATACTAAATTTAAAAAAATTGTATAATTGTGATATTAATTTACAAAGATAAAAGAAGTACCTGTCGAATGACGTTTACAGATTGGAAAAATCTTAAGCAGAACATAAGATATATGCATTTAAAAATAGGGCTTTTTCAAAGTTTGAGGGGCTGTAGCTCCGTAATGGGAGGGGCTACATGAAAAAGTTGTCCCACAAAATTATTTTTTTTATGAGACCTACCCATGGTTAAAATTTTTTTTCTCTATCTTTAACGGTGTAGAAGTTTTGTAAACAGACGGACGGACGGACGGACAGAGTGAAACTAATAAGCAGATTTTTTCAAATTTTTTTTGGAAATGTGCTAAAAAAGGCAATCGAATTAAATTTAAGCTAAAGAAAAAGGATATTAGTAAGATTTATTTATTTATTTTGTTTTTTATTTTTTTTAAGATTTATTTGTGTTAAACAAACATATTGGAAATTAAAGTGCTTTTTTTTTTATTTTTTTTAATAATCGTTAATTTAATCTTTTATTAAGAACAAATTAATTAAGGCGTATATTTTAAGTATTATAAAATCTTTAGGCATTCAAGATTTATTAAAAATTTTTCCACAATTTTATCGAATTTTTCGAAATTTTATTGAAAAATTCGAAAAATTAACATTAAGAAAATTTTGTGTTAACATTTTGTACATATATAATATTCAGACAAAAGGTTTATAATATTTTAAGGGGAAATTATTATAGAATTATAAAAAAGTAAATCTAATATAGAATTCGTGTTCGTAGTTAGGGTTGTATACATCCTTAGATAATAAAATTTAATTAAAAGAATTATTAATATTCGTTTTAGTTCTTGGATAAAACAAGCTAAATAACCATACTAAATAGCTTACTGTGCCAAAATAGAATTAAAAGTTCTATAGTTCGAGCGTTAATTTGATGACAACATATTTGGTAATACGTATCATAAGTCTAACGTGATATAAGTATCTAAAATGTTTTTTGGGTTAATATCAATGATTTTTTTATTAGTATTTTTTTAACACATTATATTTTAAGCACTTTATTGTTGTTGTTGTTTGATAGGAGGGAGGGGTGAGGTGAGGTGGGATAGACAACTATCTTTATACTTAAGTCATATGATTCGTTGTGCACTTCAACTCCATGAGACGCTCATTTATCATAGCGGCTCATCACCCCAGACAATGCCTCTAAAGAATCGGACGATATGGTTCCCTGATCAAACGCTCTCAACTCGGGGAGTTTTTTCCCAGTAGTCCTCTCTCAAGGTTCCTCCTCTTTGAGTTTCTAGCGTTATAGGCATTGTCAAAGTATAGCTGCATTAAGCAATTCATTATTGTATAGGTAGAAGGAAATTCATTTTGATTAAATTTAAATTAAATTTAAAGCACTAATACATTTTTCCTATTAAAATTTAATGTTAATTTTCTTTGTGTAATTTATTTTTTATTAAACACTTTAGAAATGGATATATAACAGCATTAATTATATAATATAATTAAATAAAATTAATAAATAATGAAAAAAAAAAAAAAACTTAAAATAATATGACTAAAAAACGTCAAAATATAACAAAACAATGGTAAACCTTTGTTATATTATCTACTTAAGTAATTATTTTAATAAAAATTTAAAACTAATTAATTTGTATGTAATATCATGATATAACATATTACAATATAATATGTACATATATGTATAGGTATGTCTGATTTAAAATCAATTTTTTTATTTTATTTTATATAAATATTCATTGTAATTCACATAATTAATTTAATTACATAAATATTTAAAAAATTAAAAAAAAAAATCAGCACAGGATACTAAAAATTAATTAATAAAAAAAAAAAAAAGATGAAAATTGAATAAAATATTATAAATCAAATGATATTTACAAAAACAAAAAGTCACGAGTTCATTATCATGACAATAAATTATTATTTATTTTATAAAATTAATATTTAAAGTATAACTACTAAAATACGTTTTAAAGTAAACAAATTATTATTTTATTAATTACCGACCGCATACAATTAAGTAGGTAGGTATTGTTTTCATACTAAAAATTTGTACCCGAGATTTTGGCAAATATGCACTACTTCGATGTGGAGAAGGCTGTAATTTTTTTTTAGCATGATGTCCGTATGTGTGGGTAGGTGCGTGTGTGTGTGGGTATGTCTGTGGGTACGTGTACTGCAGCTTAAACGACTGAGCGAAATTTTTTGCAATATCATATTTAAGATTTTGATGCAAATATCTCGGATTGATAAACTTTTGGAGTAAGTCGGACAACCGCAAGTGGTAGTTTACTATAGTATACTTTTTAAGTTTTTTTCGAATATTTCGTAACAGAAAAATTTTATGAGAAAAATTATTAAGAAAAAGTTGTTACACCCTTAAAGAGGAACAACTTTGCCATAGAACATTTTTTGATTCGACTAACTTAAACTTTTATTTAATTTTTTTTCTAAGTCCAAATTTCATACATAACACTCCATATCAATTTATAAATGAACAATTTTTTTTTGTTTTTTTTTATATTTCTAAAAATTTATATACATATGTACATATGTACTTATATGGATATAAGTATATGTATATGCATATTATTCTTTCTTTATATGCATATTATTCTTTTGTTAATGACATAAAATTAAAACGATAAGATTTTTGTTAGCAGATTCAATATTATTAGGTACATTACTTAATAATGTAAATGGATGTATGAATGAATGAATATTTTCGATTTCACTGCTTATTATTGTTATTGAATAAAACAAAATGTTGTTAAATTATTAGAAGTTATTTTGCTTTGATATAAATTATTATGTAAACAATCTATAAATTTTGGCATTGTACTTTTCGTGTAGTGGCGATCGGTTCTGTGGTGGAGACAACTGATTTTTTTTACTTTAATTAAAGTTATATGTTTCATTAACTTAGAAATTAAATTTTATTCAAAATTTGTATAACTACGAACGAGTATATATTACATTACATCGATCTGAGAGGTTTACTCTTATCTTAAAAATAAAATTCCCGCAGTTAAAAATTTCTTTTGATTTGCGTTGAAGTTGATTTTACAGTTTCTTATAATACTCGCAAAAACTCAAAATTTCGTGTAAGTTGACACATTACTTTCACTCGACAACGTCTTAAATTGTCTATCTCAAACTGCAAAGATTTTTTCATTCGTAATATGCGTACCCTGCTGGTTCATGTAAGTTGTACCGGAATCTTGAATTTCTATTATTTCTGCATTGTGTTCACCTATACCACTCGAAAAAATTTCCAAATTTTCCAGAGAGAATACGTAAAAATTTCCAAAGGATCACCAATGATTTATCACTTCTCTTTCTTATGCGATCTTTTAGTCCCACTTTCAGTAGGGTAGTATCATTAGAATTTAATTCCTCTATTATAGGTTTCAAAACATGTTAAATATTTCTGACAATATTAATATCATAATTGATCAAAAGATAATTCATACTGAAATCTTATAAAAGTCATTTTTATAGGATCAACTTATACAAAGAAATTTTTTTACGATCGACACTAAACTATTTCATTTAAGTCAATATTGGAATTTTCATCATCGTTATCACATTATTATCCGTTTTAGTTGTAAATAAAGCTGGCATAATCTCTAAATAGATATATGTATATATGTCGTAAAACAATTGTAGTTTCAAAGTTTAAAAATAATTTGATTTAAGACTGCTTAAATTTACAAATATTCTTTTGTAAAATTTCTATTGTATTCAATAAACGAAAGAAATAGTTTTTTTTTCTTTTCTTCGGCTATTTTGTTACATTTTTTAAAATTTGAAAAAAAAAAAAAAAAAATATATATTTTTTAGCACATTTCCAAAAAAAATTTGAAAAAATGTGCTTATTATTTTCACTCTGTCAGTCCGTCCGTCTGTTTACAAAACTTCTACACCGTTAAAGATAGAGAAAAAAAATTTTAACCATTGGTAGCTGTCATAAAAAAAATGATTTTTTGGAACAACTTTTTCATATAGCCCCATTCATTAGGGGGCTACAGCCCCTCAAACTTTCAAAAAGCCCTATTTTTAAATTTTTTCAATCTGAAAACGTCATTCGACAGGTATTTTAATTATAATTAAAATTACACAATATTTTTAAATTTAGTATTTAAATTTACCGTTATTGTGAAAACCAAATTTAGCATGATTTGTCTACTCTCATAACTACGGAACACTTTTAGATAGAAACTTGAAATTTTGAGGGCAGAAAGAAAGAAAGAAAAGAAATTTTGAGGGCTTTTAAAATTAGTATAAGCTTTCTTAGAATTTTTTTTTGATCCACCCCCTGTTTATGAGCTATTATGAGCTATTGGGGATAAAATTTAAAATTAGCTATTTTTAAACACCTGTAACTTAGGCACCTGTACATTTATCACTTGGGCAAGATATAAAAATTAAAGCTCCAGTAATATACTTATATAATATATAGGTTTTTTTTAGTTTTGTAGGATTCCAGAGTAACAGCCTCTAAATTGCAAAAAATCCCGGTTTTCAGATGTATATATTTCAGGCTCTTTATAATAGTTTTACAATCTAAAACCGCTAAAAGGCCGAAAACTTTATTATCTCTATAAAAGAATATCAAAATTATGCAATATTTTGTAATTTACTATTTAAATTTACTGTTATGTGAAAACCACATTTTGCGAGTGTTCTTTTTCCATAGCTACGGCATACCTTTAGATAGGAACCTGAAAGTTTCCTGAGAAAAGTTTTTTTTGTACCACCCCTGTTTAAGAAATATTAAGGCTCAAAAATTAAAAATTTGCTATTTTTAGGTACCTGTAACTTAGGAACTGTACAAATTTTTCTTTGGGAAGACATAAAAATTAAAGCTCCAGTAATATACTTTTACGTGTGTAAACGATTTTTCTTAGTTATATAGAGTTCCGGACTTACAGCCCCTCAAAATTCCAGAAAAATCTAATTTCCACATTTTTTCTTATTACAAGAAATTTTAAAATTTTTGTGCAAGTCACAATAATTCTGTACAGTTTGTATTGTCTTTTGAAAATGTGCGCTTTTAAAAACCCTTGGTTTACATTCTACCTTGTTTATTTCTCTTCTTTATATTTCTAGATGTATTATGCTTTTTTACTTCTTCAGAAGTATTTATTTTCACAATAAAATTGAATATATTTTGCCAGTTCATAATTAATTGAGCCAAATATATAATATAATAATAAAAGAAAACAAAATGTCATGTCTGAACATGAGAATATTAAAAGATAAATTCTACAGTATTTTTAACTGGTAAATAAAACTTAATTATTCAGGCAGACATAAAATTCTTTAATATTTATAATCAAAATCAATACCGTTGCAAATTTGATCAAAAAAGTTTGAAAAAAATTTAAAAAATCTCAATGTAAACAACTTTTTTTTAAAATACTCGACTAATAACCTAATAATAAAAAACTAGAGTCTAGAGTCTAGACTAATGCAATACAAAATTTATAAAAATTAAAAAAACATTTCGAAGAAGAAGAATAATATCTACAATACATTCTATATAAGTGCAACAAATACAAAAATAAAAGGTAAGTATATAAGAACATAAACATAAATAATAACAAATAAACAAACAAGTATTGATTACGTTAACATGTAACATAAAACAGACAATATTTAACATTAAATAAGGAAAGAAAAGAAAGATAGATATAAAAAATTTAAATAATATAATACAAAACTTAGACAGATATTACAAAACTTTAGAATGCAAGAAAATTCACAACAATTAATAAACATTAAAAAGATAAAAACTAAAAAAAAATAAAAATTAAAAGGAATTGATAAAAAAGTATCTATAATTAAAAAAATATGTTTTGGTATTGTTTTAGTGTTTTTAAAAATATAAAGGACACTTCAAAATGTAAATAAAGTGGATAGAGAAAATTTAAAATTTGAAGCTCTTCCAATGTTGAACAGAAATAAAAAATACTTTTCAAATTTTTTGCTTTATCTATTTATTTTAATTCATAATTTAACCAAGAAAAAAATTAAACATATGAATTTAAATTTACTTACCTTTGGTTGGTTGGTTGGTTTAGGTGGCTGGCCATCGCCGCTCCTGGCAGTGACCCCAATTAGCGCGTTAGCACCGTTTTGGTATCACTTCCGTGACGCTGTTTAGCGGTGGGCCTACTTGTTCCGCCAGTGAAGCATTTAGGCTGGAACCCCTCCTTGCTAACTCATCAGCATGTTCATTACCTGCGATGTTCTTATGTCCCGGAACTCACAGTTATGTAACATTACATTGATTAATTACATTCTTAAGCTCGTCGAAACATTTCCTGACGAGCTTAGATGTTATTATTGCAGAGTTGAGAGCCGCAGTTGCTGCTTGGCTGTCCGTAACTATTGCAACGCTTCCTCCCAAAGAAGTATTGTTCCCTAGTATTTGGCATGCTTTCCAGATTTTAGTGATTCTGAATAGACACCAGCATCAACACCACACTTCATCTTTGAACCATCAGTGAAGAGTGCGGTGTCAATTTCTCCCAAGGGGTTTTCCTGTTTCTATTCCCTTCTTGTGGTACTTATCTATAGTTGATTATAAAACATTTACAATTTTCGTTTTATTAGTTTCTATCTTTTTTAATAACTAATTACATTTTTAATAATATATTTTATGTTCCCAAGGTTACATTGTTTGTAACCCAAGAAATTCTGAAAAATAATACATTTTGAGATTACAACATATTGCAATCTGGTGAAATTTTAAACTATACCGAAACATACAGTATGTGTCGGTTCAATATAAATCTGAGATAGAACTAATTGATATTGAATTATCTCGTAAATGATAAAAGATATGGTACAAACAAATTCTGCTAGCATAAATAGGAGCTTTTAGGAAGGTATTTCTTCCCCCCGGAAGAACTTTTTGTTTTTTTTTTTAACAGAGGTCTGTAATTCTATAAAGACACCAACAATACTTCTTTCTAGTATGATATTTTTACTCATTAAATTCACCTTCTCCTTTAACCACCAATATAATGGAATGAAACCTCAAGCTGCCAGTATATTGGTTAGGGAGTAGCATTAGGAAAATATAAGACAGGGATGCGGAAGCTTTGAATATGGGAGTGGAATCGTATAAGAGTAGAATGAATCCGCTATTTATTATTATGTACTATTTTGCTAACTGTTACATATTTTTTTATTTGTTTAAAAATACCTAAAGAGACATAGTTTCATGTGAAGGCTATAAATTGTAAAAAAAAAGCCAACATTAGCCATCAACAGTTACAACATACAGTTGTATGTATCACATATTCAAACTGTAATAATTAAAGAATTATTAAAGACAGTTCCACTGTAGCGCAATTTTAATTATTAGTATTAGTATTAATTATGATTGTTGTTATTATTATTTTGCTTTAGAGACAAAACCATTAGTAAGTTGCAACATGCTGTATTATATTATAAAACTTTCATGCATAAAGTCTAATAATTGAATGCTACTTCACTGTAGTAGCTATTATTTATTTAATACACATTTACGTTATATATTATTATCATATAAAATTACTACTTATATTTATGTAATCTGACCGGGATTTGAAGCGAAGATCCTCAGATTTAAAAATTTAAAGGAGGATTAAAACCACTACTACATGAGTCAATCAAAAATTTTTACCTCTATGTCATGAGTAAGCTTATTTTATTCTCCTTCATCAGATCTTGCTGTAATTATGTCAAGTTTATTTCGAAACACCCTCTATATAATATAATATACCTATACATAATGTAAGAAAAACTGTAAATAATATTAAATAAAACTACTCTAAAAGTTTCCTTTGATAAAACTTTAATAATTTATAAATAAATTGAAACTTTAATGAGGATTAAAATTATCATTTTTTTTCAATAATTTTTTTTAAAGAAATATCATTTTTAAGTACCAATTAAAAAAACAAAGCGAACAAAGCAAAATAAAATCTTAAAATAACCAAAACCATTATTTTCTAAAATCATTAAGAAAGTGTCCTTTATAAAAAAAAAAAAACAAGAAAGAAAAAAAAAAGAAAATTTCTTAAATGAATGAAATGAATTTGAAAGAAAGAAATATTATGAAATTGTATCTCAAAGGTAAAATTTTGTTGTCTTACAAAATGTTTCCAAATCATAAAATCGATTCTTTGTATTAAAAAAACAAAAACAATATTTTGTGAATTACTTTGGTTACTTATTTTTTTATAAATATAAAAAATGTATTTTCTCAAAAGCTTTTATGTCACTTTAAAATAAGTTTCCACCTGCTATTCTCAAAAGAAAAAAACAAATTTATTTTTTCTCACCATAAATTTTTTTTTAACTTTCATTTTTTAAGTTACAAAAATGAAAGAACAAACAAAAAAATATAAAAAAAAAAAAAACAAGAAGTTCAAGGCAAATTTGATAACATTTACACAAACATTAAAATAAATTTTTATATATAGGTTAGGTGTGTAAAGATTTTTATTTTACTACTTTAATCATATTTTTAAAAAGAAAAGAAAATTAGACCAGGTCGAGAATATGTCATTGTCATTTTTGTCGAAGAAGATGAAAAAACAAAGGATAAAAATGATTTTTTACTCAATTGTTATGAAGACAATTTATGTATTCAAGTTTAGGTTTATGTACACTAGTATACCAAAATTTGTATATAAAGTATGTTTCTAACTATTAGATAATTATGCGAAGAGAAACATGAGGATAAAGAAGCCTATATTCAGTAATAAGAGAGCTGTATACCTTTTTGCCTTTAACTGAAGACATTTTTACTGTAAATGAAGCCATTTTAATTTAAGTGAAAATGTTTTTCTTAAATTTTTACTTTGAAATAAAATGAAATGAAATTTTTTTATTTTAAGTGTAGGCATTTGTAATAAAAGTATACATACAATATATATAAATATCAGATTCAAATATGTATAAGTATATAAAAATAAAAAGTATATGTATATTAAATATTTATAAAAAAAAAAATTACTAAAGTAAAAGTTATTCACTTAAACTAAAAAGTTTATACTTAAAGTAAAGTAAAAAATTTTCAATTTAAGTTAAAACGTCTTCACCTAAAATAAAAAAAAATATTCACTTAAAGTAAAAAAGTTAAAGTAAGAAAAAGTAGAATAATAAAAGTTCTTTTTGCAAGCGAAAACGAATATGCCCAAAATTTCTGTCTATTAATTTAAAACACAAAATTATTGTAATGTGAAATAGGTTAATATTTCGTCGAAAAAAAGTGATTAGAAATTCAAAAGATCTCATTGATGACTTCACGGGCTCATTAGAGATTAAAAACGTCTGAATCGTTTATATAAGATTATAATAAGATTTTCTAATTTTATTTTTCTTATTGTATAAAACTTTACGAAAATAAAAGTTTCGTATGCCCAAACAGCAATAAATCATTCGTGCTTCAATTAAATGGAGAGCACTGCTGCAGATTTCAAAGCATTTTACAGTACTAAAAGTATGGAAATGTATTTTTTTTATGTTAATTTAATATTTTCTTATTATAAAATTAACTACAAAGTATTTTTTTTTTTATAGTTTTACGCACTTTTATGTAAAACTATATTTAATGTTTTGTACGTAATACATATTATAGAAATTTAAGTTTTCAAAGTTATAATATTATAGCTACTCGTATATCTAAAAATACATTTTTTTCTTAAGAAAATTTATGAGATATACCTTTTGGCCATTACTAGGGACTACAAAATTCAATCAAACAGTTATTGCTGAAGAATTTTTTTTTTATTGAAATAATCATGACCATCAACATAAATATCATTATTATGAACGATTATTACTATTAACCATCATAACAACGACTGTCATCATTTTCATTACACATTATCAATATTAATATATTTATTTTTGTTCTTCACTTGTTGTAGGTATATAAAATATTGTAAGGATTTTACCGTTATAAAATATTTGAAAGCAATGAATTATAATAATTTTGGGAGAAAAAAAAACATATCTAATCACTGTACAAAACAAATTGCTTTGTTATTACATGTGACTGTGGAAAAAGTGGGAAATCTAAAATTTTAAAATTTTTTAATTTTAATCTAATCGGTAAAAGATTTTTATTCTAAATAAAATTGTAATTGAAATTATAATCTTCAGATTTCATTAATAATTTAATCAATTCTTTTTTCTGTAAAATGGAATTAATATATATTTTGCAATGGGAACTTAAAATAAATGTATTATTAATTTTAGTGTAATTCAGTAGGGTAGTAGAAAGGTCGTAAATTGAACAGATTCATATAAATTGTAAAAAAATTTGAAGGCTTAAAAATCTTGTATTGTTTGAACTTATACAATTTGAAAAAATCTTTAACTTGTATATAACGCACGGAAAAGGTTAATTGTAAAAATTTATGTAAAAATATAGGAATAATAATAAATATTTTAAAGAAATTTTTAAATTTTGAAGATTAATAAAAAAACTTTCAAAAATAGCCACTTTTTTTGCAATAAGATTCAGATTTGGGAACTGAGTCAATAACTTTCTTGTTTCAACATATTTATATGTAATTACGCTGAGCTGTTCGCTGTAAATTACAAGGATCCATTTAAAGAAGCACTAAACATAGTGAGCTGCTCTTAAACCTAATGAATAAATGCATCTAACATAATAAACTGATGATGAAGACTTCCCTTATGTACTTTAATATAGCCGTATTATTAACAACAACATAATTATAGGTATAGTTGACTTAATTATTTTAATGATGTGTTAAAAAGAAATATAATCTTTTAACATATTGGAGCGCCAATAAATAAATAAATAAATATTTGAATATTTCGACTGATGATAAATGACGATGTTCTAAAGTTGTAACTGACTATCAGTAGATATGGTGATCAAGTACTAGGTACATCATCAGCATCTTAGAATACGAATCATGCAAATTTAAAGTGAAACAATACCATAATTTATATTTGAATGACGTGGTCGCATATGAAGCTCAAGTATCATTCAAATACTTGAATCACGTGACCCAATATGAAGCTAAAGTATTATTGAAATATAAATGACGGGGCATGAAAAGAGTTAAGGCGAGAATAAAAAAAACTGAAAAAGGTGAAATTGAAAAGGATGTTAAATAAAATGTGTCGAAGCACTATGTGCTATTGATAGCAAATTATGAAAATGTATAGATACTAATTAGATTAATAGTTTCACGGGTTTGATATGAAACTAAAGAAAAATAACATTACCCCAGAAACACTGTTGAAAAATAGGAGATTTTATACGGCAGGGTGAAATAACAAAAAAATTATTCTAAAAGTTTAATAAATAGCTACCGACCAGATAACTTGAAGTTATCAGTATGACTTTAAGTGAAACAACCAAAAAGTCTTAATTTATATTTTTCTGAAATAATTCTGATTTATATTCTCTTCCTTTTGTAAGCAGATATATTTATTAAATAATTTATGTACATAATTTTTCAATTAGAAAATAAAATTGATATAATGTCAACATGAGAGTAAGATTATTAAATTATATATTTTCATTTTTAAAGATAATATTGTCTATATCGATCTCACTCTCTCTTTCTCTGTTCACTATTAAAAAAAACAAGTAATTACAGCAATATTTTCTTTTAAAACTTAGAAAGAATATTAGAAGCACTATCGGGAATAAAATTTTTCTTATTTAAATATGTTCATCTTTTTATAGTATTACATTTAGAAGATTTGTGTCTGTCTAATTGTCTGTCTAAAATTAGAAGATCTGGAGAGGTCTAATTGATTACTTCTAAAATTTCTCCATTTATTTTTCAATATTCTTAGTCTTAAAGGAAAAACATACTTAGACTTTTAAATTGAAAAATTTTAGAACTTTAAAGTAAATAAAAAAGGAATTGATTCACAAAATATAAAAAAAAAAAAACAAAAAGAAAGTTTATTAATAACAGAAAACGATAAAAGAATAAAAAAAAAATTACTAAAAATGATTTCAAGATTTTTTTTAAAATTCAAACACACGAAAATAACTTTTCTTTTTTAAAGTGTTTAAAAACAATTGAAAGAAAATTTTTTATGATATTCTTGCGTAAAATACGTGAGAAATGCAAAATATACATTTACAGAACTGAAAAAGAGTTTTCGATAAAAATTAAATTAAATTTTATTTTTTTCTTTCTTATGGCTAGACTTAAAATGCTATTAAAACTTATGAATTTCGAATTGATTTAATTTATTTCATTTTTGTACGTTGGCTGAAAGTTGCTGTTTTTGACTGTTCTTATAAGTATTTTATTAAAATTTTTTTCTCTTTTTAGCACTTTTTAAAAAAAATCTGCTTATCAAATTCATTCTGTCTGTCCGTCTATCCGTATGGTTAGAATATAGATCTAGGTTGCGCTTAAGATGGAGAATGGAAATTTTAACAATGGATAGGTCCTAATAAAAACTAATGTAAATTCATACATTATGAAGCTATTTAGCCTTTCAATGTTGGAAAAAAACTCTACTTTCCTATAACGATAACTCAAGTTCTGACGAACAGATTTTAAATTGACAAAACGTGAAATGGCATAAAATTAGGATTATGTAGGTATGATTATAGGGTTTCCTTAAATTTAATGAAAAGGTTTCTTGATTATCCACAATTTTGTCTTATATAAAAAAATTCACAAATTTGATAGTTTGATAAAAAGTAGTTACAATGCTAAAATGTTTTGCTTGTCTATTAAAAGTATGAGTCTTTAAAAACCTTCTTTTTCGCACATTTCCAAAAAATTTTAAAAAATGTACCTATTAGTTTCACTCTGCCGATCCGTCTGTATGTCCGTCTGTTTACAAAATTTCTACACGGTTAAAGATAGAGAAAAAAAATTTTAACCATGAGTGGGTCTCATAAAAAAATTAATGTTGTAGAACAATTTATTCATTTAGCCCCATTTATTACGAAGCCGCTCAAATTTTGAAACACCCCTATTTTTAAATGCGTATATCTCAGGTTCTGCTTAACTTTCAATCTGAAAACGCCATTCTCGCAGAATTTTTTTTTATCTTTGTAAATAAATATAACAATTATACAAGTTTTTTAAATTTAGTATTTAAATTTACCGTTATGTGAAAACTAAATTTTGCATGATTTTTTTACCTTCATAATTCTGGCACGATTTTAGATAGGAACTTGAAATTTTGAGGTAAGCAGGCATAAAAATTAAGGCTCCTGTAATATCCAATAATTACTATATGTGATAAGGGATTTTTTTAGTTATATAAGGTTCCAGATTACAGCCCCTAAAAATTGAAAAAAAGCGTTATTTTCAGATCTACATATCTCAGCCTCTGCGTAGTAGTTTTACAATCTAAAACTAGAAGACCGGAAATTTTCTTAGCTCTATAAAAAAATATCAAAATTATGCAATATTTTGTAATTTTTTATTATTTAAATTTAAGCGTTATGTGAAAATCAAATTTTGCATGATATTTCATTTTTCATAACTCTGGCACGCTTTTAGATGGGACCTTAAAATTTTGAGACAAGAAAGAATTAGTATTAGTACTTTTAGAATTAGTATAAGCTTGCTCAGAAATTTGTTTTGGACCGCACCCTATTTATAAGCTATTAGGACTCAAAAATTTAAAATTTGCTATTTTTCAACACCTTTAACTTTTTTTTTGCACTTGTATACATTTTGTTTTTGTCAAGTCATAAAAATTACGGCTCAAGTAATATATTTTTATGTGTAATAACGTTTTTTTTTTAGTTGTAGGGTTCCAGATTACAGCCCCTCAAAATTGCAAAAATGTTCAGATGAATATATCTCAGGTTCTGCGTATAGTTTTACAATTTACAAACACTACAAGAATAGAAATGGTTTTACTTTTATAAAACAATATTAAAATTATATGCAATATTTTGCTATTCAGTATATAAATTTACCGTTATGTGAAACCAAATTTTGCATGATATTTCGTTTTTTAACTGAGGCACCCTTTTAGACAGGAACTTGAAATTTTGAGACAAGAAAACACTTTTAGAATTAGTTTAGTTTCCACAGAAAATTTTTTTCTACTATTAGGGCTCAAAAATTTAAAATTTGCTATTTTTAGACACCTGTACAAATTTTTCACCGAAGAGACATAAAAATTAAAGCTTCAGTAAAATACTTTTACGTGTGTTAACAGGTTTTTTTTGTTAGATATATACGGTTCCGGACTTGCAGCCCCTCAAAGTTGCAAAAAAGTTCTATTTTTACATTTTTTTCTTATATAAAATTTACAAATTTTGGTTCAAGTCACAATTCTAAACATTTTGTATTACCTTTTGGAAATGTGCGCTTTTAAAAACTGTTAGTTTACATTCTGCATTGTTTTTAAATACCTCCAGCCTTGTTTTCATTTTTCTTTCTTACATTATTATTAAAACATACTATCTCTAAATATTTAAATATGCAAATAAAATATAAAAATTCAATATGATTGGTTAAATAAAACAAATATTATAATGTTTTTAATTTAAGTAAGTAATATTTACCATAATTTTGATTGAGATAGGTTGACATCATTTTAAATTACATGATTTTATTTAAATAACTATATATTTTTATTTTTAAAAGTGCTTTAATTTGCTAAAATACTTAATATTTGTGTTTTTTTTTCAGACATAAAGTTTAAGGAAAATAATAATTTATGTATATTATTTTAATTGGCATATTGTTAATTTCAAATAGATACAATATAATAGCAGACAGACTTTTGAATATATTTATATATGTATATATAAATATCTATATATAACTTGATTTTAATAGTATTATTTTAGTTTGAGTCCTTTATTTATTTAATTCGAGAATATTGTCAATTAATGAAACTTAATTGGAATCTGATATTTAAGGCTACAAATTACAATTGAAACGATATTATATCAAATGAAAAATATTTGAAGGAAAATTGACATTATAATTATGTACCTACCTATATACAGTTATTTATTTCTTTAGTAAATGTTATATTTTAATATTAAAGTTTAATAATTCTTAAAAGTAATTTTTTATTCTTTATGCTTATTTGACAGTTATCATTTTTGTATGTAATTGTCACTTATAATATATTCGAATTGTGTTTTCTTCAAAAATTTTTCAAATGTAATATAATATATAGTGATTAATTTCCTATAATATTATTATTTTAGTTATGTACTTTAGTTCAAACCCCAATGCAAATTTAAAATTCCAATGACATTAATTTTTGTTCTTACCAAAATAAAGACATAATATTATATTATAGACTGTATTTAATTGTATGAGTGAATAATAAATCCCGCGTGTTTTTGAGAAACGCAATGCTACTATTGATTATTTCTTAATTATAGCTTTAAATTTTGATGATAAGGTCAGTAATCGTTATTTTTATTTTTAATTTAGTATTCAAACTTTAAACACTGTCCATAGAAAACATCGCAATACATTAAACACTTATGGAACGATTTTTTTATTTAACGATAAATTAACAAAATAAATGTGACAATTTTCATACCATAGATACCTACCTATAAAATAGAAAAAAAAAAAAATTTGTACAGATGTTAAAGTAGATTTGTTGTCCCCTAATGAAAAATTCTTATTTTTACATAATATAATCATTACCAATTCATTTCATATAATATAAACACACAATATAATTATTTTTATTACAGAAATAACGGTACTTATTTTTGTCATTTTGATGAGATATAATGAAGAATCATTTATATACGATGCTATGATGACGACGACGACGACGACGACGACGTGATTAATACACATTTTTATTTTTAACAATTTTTTTATTTTTTTTTATTTGCATTCTCTTTGTAACAGTTTCTTTATACAGCTGTATGGAGTGATATGTGAAAATGAAATTAGAGTTATTTTTATTGTTATTGTGTTGGTATTTTTGGAATAACCACGTTATTATATATGTGTACTATAACAGCACTTAAACAACTCACTAAATTTTATTGTTCTTCATAACAATCTTATATGTCTATAATAGAAATTGTAATGAGATCACAAAAATTGTTTAACTTCTCTTTTATATGTACATTTGTTTTTGTTTTCTTTTTTTTTTTTAATTCGCTCACCGTTATAGGTACGATAAAAATTACCTGCTGTCATGTTATCAACGGTTGAAACATTTTCAATTTTTTTTGTTGTGGACATTAAAAAAAGGACAAAATAACAAATTCAAAAAAAAAAAAAAAAAAACAGCAAAGAATTCAAAATAAATTATATAGAAACAGTTATAATAAATTGCAGAACATTACAGTACAAAATAAAAAATAACAGTAAAAAACAAACGAACATAAAACTTTCAAATGTTTGCCTGTTCAATGTCTAGTAGAATTTCTATGTTTTTTTTTTCTTTGTTTTGTTTCGTTTTGATTTTATTTCATTCATTTCATTTCATTTCATTTCATTTTGGTTGTTATTTTGTTACCCACCCCTAACATTTTAACTGTCGCACTTCATTCTCTATAAGTCATCGAAATTGTATTTTATTGCAAATGTAAAGTGGAAAAAAAAAATGTTTTATTTATTTATTTTGCTTTTATTCAGGCTTTCAATTACGTACAATCTCATATACCTAAACACACAAACATATATAAAAACTCATAAGTATATTTTACATAAGGGTGGAATAAGAAAGATATAGAATTTAACACAATTATAAAACCTCTAGACATTTTTAGTTCTAAAAATTTTCCCAGAATGAGTATTAAAAATTAAGTGTCTTCCATAAATATTTTCAAAATGTATGAAATTTTTCTATTTTAAAACATAAAATACAGTAATATTACTATAAGTAATGGATATATTTATTAAAGAGACAGAAAAATAAGAGTTATTAAAAGAAAGAGAAAGTATAAACAATATGCAATCACATAATATTAGTATATATATACATAATATAATATAATATGTTGTGCTATGGTTATGTACATTGGGGGAAATAAATTTTTTAAGAATTGTAGGCAGTTCAGACAGAAGAAAAAAAAAACAAAACATGGAAATAAATAAAGTGAAAGAAATGGTAGAATGTTTTTAGTTTCACATATTCTTGATTTTAAATGATCAAAAGAAAACGAAAGAAAACGACAATATAAATAAAATGGAAAGAGTTTTAAACAATTTTTTTTTTTTCTTATTTTTTAAATATTGTTTGTGAAAGGAGCTTTAAAATTACAACTTTGTTCAGGACTATATAAGGATTAATAATTCAATATATGTTTAGCGTTTTTATTGAAGTGGTACAGTTGTCCAAGCAAAGTAATTGTTAACTAATATCAATAATGTTTCTTTTGTTGGAAAAATGGAAAAAATGTTCCACAATAATGTCTTATTATAGCCGAAATATGTTTTTAACCTTGATTATTTATTAGTATCGGTTAGTAAGATCAGCTTTTACAGAAATATTTTATAATCAAACAGAATAAACTGATCAATTTTTTATGTCTTACAAGTTTTCAATAAAAAAATTGCTGTTAATACAAAATTGTTTTCATATGATATTTGTTTTAGTAATTTATCATTGATGTGCAAAGTTTTATAAAGGAGCATCAAAATTATTACTATTTATTTAAAATGAAGATTTTATATAACAAAATATGATACATATAACTTACAAAAAAAAAAAAAAATTTAAAAATTAACCTATATTTAATTTTGTTTTTTTTTTTAATTTGCATATTTTTAGGAGCAATATATATTTTAACTTTTTACACGTATCTTAAACAAAACGGTAATTTCTATCTTGGAATATTTGGTATAGGTTGTTAATAAAACCTTTTTGAGAAATGTATTCTGTTCGTATTTAAACAAATTTCAATGATAAAAATGAAAAAAAAAAAAAAAAAAAACAAATTCTTAGCATAAAAATTCCCACCCAACCTTTCATTTTCACTAACTGAGTTAATTTTTAAAGGAAAATAGATAATATACAAGAATAATATTTAAAAGAAAAAATTGGATGTTGGCGTGAATTATTTCCCAGTAATTTGTAAAAAAAAAAAAATTTATTTTTCCTTTCCTTTTTTTTTTGTTATTCTTTATAGTTTCCATCCATCCTTCATTTCATCCTTTAAACATATCACACATTGTGATTTTCTAAATATATTTACATATTACTTTCTTTTTCACACAAAAACCAGATACAATTATACCTTTAAATTTAAATATGTGATAGAATAAACAAAACAAAACAAATCATACTTAGAATATTATACACAATATATAGTAAAAAAAAAAAAAAAAATAATAATAATAAAAAAAGGAAAATAAGCAAATAATAAATTGTAATTTATAATATAATGTCGTATTTTAAAATTATGCACATCCTTCATTCTGATGGAAAGACATAGAAAAAAATAAAAATAAAATAAAAATGTTTAGTTCTATTTCTATTATTTTTTCCTCCCAGATTTTTATAAATGTTGCGCAATATCTCATATAGGATGATAAAAACTTAAAAACATTAATATTAGAATAATAATAAAGATAATAATTTACATTTAAAGGATTTCTTTTTTGTTTTTTTTTTTGTTTTATATATATTTTGTGTAGAATACAAAACAAAACCAAAAAAAAAACTAAACCAAGAAGATGTCGTAAATATCTCCGAATGTTAAATTTAATTTTTCTGTTTAGTTTAGTTTTAATTTTTCTTAGATCTCTACAATTTTTCTTTTTTTTTCTATGGTGTGGTTTTTTTCAAAATCAGTTTTTGCACCTTCTAGTAATAGCACCTTCTAGTATATAGTATATAGCACTAATAATAAGAGTTGAAAAGAAAAAAATGCTGTCGCAAAAACAAATTATTTTTAGATATTTTTAATTTAATTTAAATGACCAAATTGTAAATCGTATGATCAAATTGAGAGATGATACTTAATCTACAACAAATAAAGGATTCGAATGTACTTTTCTATCTAATTTTTTTTTAACCATTAACAATTAACTAAAACCGATTTTTTGATTTTACTATACATATTTCATTTAATAGAATTGTTAATAGCTGAATACATCTGTATATAACATAATATGTGAACTAAAAGAAAAATTCGGAAGTTTTTGTTTCGGATATAGCTGATACAGTCAAACATTATTCATTTTTTAACCTATTTTATTTTCTGTAATGCTTCTCTATTTGATGCTTTAAATCGGTCTATTATCAATTAAAGTTTCATTAAATATTGTACTTCTACAATTTGTATATAAACTTGGATGCATAGCTATTTCATTTCTATAATAAAATTTATTTTTCGTTTTTCCTTTTTTTTCTGCCTAGTAGATAAAATATTTTTAAGTATGTTGGAAAAAGAGCATTGCAAACTACCAAACACTTAATAATTTCAGGATAATGAGGGCATAATTATAATTTAAAGAAAATTTTGAATATTTCTTGTTTGTTTGTACAGTATATAAAGAGAAAACCGAAGTGTTATATAAAAAATTAAAAAAATTGCTTAGAAAAGCAAAAAAAAAAGAGTGGAAAAAAAAGTATTACACAATGTATAAAAAAAAAAAAAATAATTTAAAGGATATTTTAGAAAAATTAAGTTTTTAGTAATCGTAATAGGTCACCATCATACTTTAATTCATTAAGTATGTGTGATAAAGATTTCAAAATTAATAGCATGAATAAATTTTAGAAAAAAGGGAAGACCAGAAAATAAAAAAAAAACTAAAAAAAAAAAAAATAACAAAACTAAAACTAAAATAAAAATGGGTCTTTCTTTTTATTTTAGAAATTTATTTTAGTAGAGCAGATAATGTTTGGTACACTATTTTGTACTTTTTTTTTAATTATTATTAAATAAAAAAAAAAAAAATTTTTTTTGTTTTGCATGGCATTTTGATTAAGAAAATTTAGGTTATATTTTTTATTTTTAGTTTTTAAAATGAAAAGTGAAATCTGATTTAATTTAAATATTAAAAACAATAAATTGAATTCAGAAATTTTATTATTTTCATTAATATAATAATAATATATAGGACAGACAATAATTTTTTTTTTTTGTTATAAAAAGAATACACAATGTTTTTTTTTTTTTTAAATATAATAATTATTTTAATCAAATATAATTTCGCGAAAAGTGTTACACTGCACTGTTATTATTATGTCTTTATTAAAAGGCTAAAAAATAACCTAAAAAAACATTAAAACTTATTGAACCGAAGTTTAAATCATACCAATTAACATACATTCAATAATGTGAAGTACATGTGAAGCTAATCGGTATAAATGTCCCGAAGTGTAAATAGACCTCTAGATATTGAAAAATAAATTAAAACATCAAGATGACATCAAAGATAAATGGCATCATCACAGATAAATAGACATTAAATTTCGCACACAAAACCCCTCGATCTTTTATCCTTATAGTTGCAAAATAACTTAAGCTGCAAAATAAAAGCTGATAATGAGAAAAGTGTGAAAAAACTGTTATTCAAGACATAAAACTTCGAAACTTAGCAGATGGAAAATTGTGGGAAATAGTAGATCAAAATTATAAATTATAGTGGAATTTGTAGCGTATGACCAAAGATTATGCAATGACTTTGAAATTTACCAAAAAATTAAAAAAAATCAATATTTTTATTGAGGATAGCAATATAAGATAGTATGCTATAAAAAAGGATTAAAAGTCAGTCCTAATTCAGAAAAAATCATAGTAAAAATATAATTCAAAATAAAAGTTATTCTGAGTTCTATCTGAAGTTCAATAGTAGAGTTTAAATAAGTCATGTTCAAAATATAGCTATTTATAAAGGGTGCAAAAGAGTAATTAAATGTTTGGGAGAAATTGCAAATAATTTATATATTGTGACGATTGCACAGATGTTGCTAAAGATTTTTGTAAGTTTCCGATTTTTTTTACAAAATTTTCACGAACCTATTGATAAAATTTAAGTGATTTATTATGCCATTACTCATATTAAATAACTTTGGAATCTTGTTATTTTCATATAATGAAAATCTTATTTTGTATTCACACTTCCTTCAACTAAAATCAAATCTGTTTTATTTATTTTTAATATTTAATCAAAATTCTCGAATCACTTTCAGTTAATATGATAAAAACTTTAAAACTTCTTAATATCTCATATATTATTATATCTTAAAGCTAAAATACATTAAAATGAATCTAAAGTGTGGATTCAAATTAATTTGAAGAACATTTCAAACAAGGATAAAACAAGTAATGGAAAAAACAAAGGGTTTTCAAAAAAGCACATTTCCTAAATTAAAAAATATTAATAAGCCTAGAGTAAAGAGTAGATATATTGAAAAATAGATTTGTTTGATTTTTTTTTTTGGTAAGAAGAAATTGAGAAAAATCAAATCAGATTGTCGTCAATTATGAGGTAACCCTATATTATTAAAAAAAATTATTAACACAAATAAAAGTACAATATTGTATTGTAGCTCTAATTTTTGTATATTACTTCAAAAAAATTTGGAAGGTTCCCAAGTTACAGATGTTTCAAAATAGAGAATTTCAGTTGTTAACCTCTTACAGCTCCTAAACGGGGAGCGCCCCAAAATTATTTCCTGAAATGTCTCATACTTATTCCCAAAGATTTAACTCCTTTCAAAATTGCAAGCTTCTAACTTAAACTGTTTGAAAGAAAGAAGGGGTCCAAATTTTTGCAAAAATTGAGTTTCATATAACGGTATATTAAAATACCACATGCCACATATTTATTTTGCATATATTCATAAAATTTATAAAACCAGCTATCGTTTGGAGTTTCCAGATTGAAAATATGCGTTATGGAAGCGCGTTATGGTTATGCGTGTTATAACAGTTTAAAAATAGGACTTTTTCGAACTTTGTAGGGTTGTAGCTCCGTAACGGGTGGAGCTAAAAGAAAAAAGAAGAAAATTAGTTTTTTGGCGATGCCTATCCGTAATTAAAATTTCCTTTCTTTATTTCAAACGGTATGGAAGTATTGTAAACACCAAAATGGACTGACAAACGGGCAGATTAAAACTAATAAGCACATTTTTTCAAAATTTTTTGAAAATGGGCTACACAGGAACAAGAAAGGAAAAGAAAAAAAAAACATTTTTATCAAAATGAAAACTATTAAAAACAATAAAATTATGTATTATTTACGCATCGTTAACAGTTTCAAATTACCCTATTTAAGATATTTCCTATATATAAATATATTTACATATTAATATACATACATAGAATTAATAGAAATCCCTTGTTATTAAATTAAAAATGTATACAAATAGATAAAATATTATAAATAAGAAAAAAGTAAAAGTAAATAAAACCAAAAAACTTATTTAATTAATTTTTATAATTTTATTATTATATATGTAGTTACTTTCATATTTTCCGAATATATGTTTCTTATATAATGCCGATCGAAAGTTTTGATGCCCTCGCATGTTTGAAGGACATTAATGTGTGGTATTCAATTTTATTAATATTTGATATTAAAGATGAAAATTTTGTTTCGATAGTTAATATTAACGTAAAACTCGACTAAATTGTGACATTTTAGGTCGGAAAGGATTGAGATGAGCTAAGAATTTAATGATCCTTTAATTAATATTGTTTGTGATTCTTAATGCTGATAAATATTGAATTTATTAAGAATATAAATCAAAATAATTTGGTTTTTTTATAGTTAACTAAAAAAGATGAAAAAAATCCATATCTTATTTCTAAAATAGCTATGTAGGTATAAAAGAAAATTTATGTTTCTAAAAAAATACAAAATTTAATGAAGAATTTGTTTCTATTAATATTAGAAGAATGAAAATTTGATTTAAAATGAGATATAAATTCAGGCTTTGACGAAAACAAGCACGGTCTTGTTATAATTATCGAAACTACATAATAGTTAAAGTACGGTAGATGGCGTTTTTTCTGAAGATCCATAGCAGAGTTTGACGAAAATAATTTTTATTAAAGACCTTCAACCTTCAACCTTAAACCTTCAAAGTTAATTAAGAAGTGAGAAGTTCGAAAATGGGAGGGTATGAAAACTTTCTCCCAAACAGTTAATTACTTGTCCTCATTTTCGAAGCACATTAATTTTAAGGCATAAAATCTTTTTAATATGTGATATTCAGGATGAAAATTTTGTTTCGACAGGTAATATTTGAGTATATTAAAGTAATACACTACTAAACTATGACATCTTCGGTCATACATTTTTTTTTCTTCCTTACTCATATAAGAAGCATAGGGCATCCACTAAGTCATTTATTATTCATATTTGACTAAGCTTCAGTTTCTGGAATCATTATTTTACTAAGCCGTTCATTACTCGGCTGTAGCTATTGTACAAGACTAGGAGTTTTTTTTAATTATACGCCATCTATTATCTTACACAAGAATTATATTTTATAATTATTTTATTATATATTACAATATGACTTTTAAACTGTAGTCGTGCAAATGATAATGCTTTGCTCTTCTTTCTTTTATCGAAAGGGTTTAAAAAAAAAAAAAAAAATAGAAAGTTTCAATTCTTTTTTATAACCAACTATAGGTTTGCAAAAATCTTTTATAATAATTATACTGATACTGCATTTAGTACATGTTGATGGCTTTATCACCTTTAGCAAAATTGTAATAAAAATGCACGTTTCAATTGCTTCTTTATAGTCTACTCCCTTCTACCCCACTCCACAATTCAATATTTCCTGAGTTAGAGGTTTCATCCCATTATATTTGCTAGAGGAGGAGGTTTCTGACACTGACGACCCTATCTATGAAAAGGATATTATTGGTGTCTTTCAATGATCCTAATGTCTCTTTAAAAAAAAAAAAAATCAATTTTAATTTTTATGAATGGGGCAACATTACGCTTTATGCATGGGGCAACATTAGAGTCTTGTATGGTTTAAATCATTTTGGTATTTCCCTAAATCAAAACAAAATATTTAAGTGTATACATATTTCTTTTCCGAATATTATTTGAATACTTCATTTCATAGACAAAAAGTTTTAAAATAATATAAAATATTAAATAAATAATTATTTAAAAAAGTTTAAATAAATAATGTTATAATTAAAGAAAAATTCAAAACTTTTATTTATTACTGTAAAATAGATAATAATGATCTATATATAAAATATAAAAAATAAATACATTTTCTATCAAGGTTAGTAATTAACTTGAAGATGAACTTATATATTCTTATATATATAATAATATTAAGCATATCATTATTTTATATTGTGATTATTTTCGATATAACAATAGCCATTATATTAGATTTGAAAGAAAAACATAAAATGAACCCAAAAAAATTACTTCATCTTAATTTTCATTCTTTTAACTAATTATTATATATATAAATATTTTTTTTTTAATTTTTGTTTTTGAAAATAAAACAATGTCAGACTATTACATCTCTTTCTCTTTTTTATTTATTTTCATTTCATTTATTTTTCTCTTTTATTTCAATATTTCTAAAAGTTGATATAGAAATGATTTCATATAACATTTTTTTTTTTTCATTTCTTTATTTAAATGTCGTACAATATTAAGTATCATATAAAATGTACTTTAATTTTTTCCAAGTGTTAGAAAGAGATAAACAATAATATTATTTCTATTTGTGTTATATTTCAATGTGTTCTTTTTCAAAGTCAAAGTCAAATACACATATTTCTACTTGAAAATGTAACATTTAGATATATATATATACATATTTTTTTTTTTTTTTTTTGGAATAAAACCATTTGAATGGATTACTTTCAAGTAAAATATGATAATATAGAATAAATGTATATTTTCTAGAATCTGTTTTATAAAATATAATGATGAAGCTCTTATAGATTCAATCAGAAAAATAAAAATAAAAAAGAAAACAATAACTAAACTCAATAAAATCAAAAATTTACTTGTAATTGAATTACTTAATGAAGAATGAAAAAGAATTTACTTAATGAAGTTCAATTAAATAATATTGTAAATATATTTAAATATAATATGTATATGTAGATACATAATATATATATATTATATATGTATGTACATAATATATATGAAGAATCAAATAACAAAATGTATAAAATGTCAAAAACATAAAACTTGAATATATATCTTATCGTACCTATCTTAAGAAAATTAATTTTGATACCACATATTGCATATTTATAGGCTATTGAATAAAAAATAATAATAAATATTATGATTTTGAAAACTTTTCAAATGAATTTATGAAAATTAAATTGAAATAAAGGTTAAAAAATTCAATTCAATCATGAATAATATGAAAATACAAGATTATATTTTTTTGTTTTATAATTTGGATAAATAAAATATTTGTTTTTTTTTTTTTTTTTTGTTCACATTTATGAAAGCATTATATTATTTTAAATAATTTTTCGATTCATTTATTTCCATTAACATTTAAAATGTCTGCATTTTAATGATGATTAGATAAAAAATAATATCTTAGTTCATATGGGTTTTAATTGAAAATATAAACATTTTTTTTATAGTTCATTAATATTATTATTATTATCTATGTGCATATATATCTTGATTTCTGTACTCAGACTTTGACCATCTAAATAATATTATGGATGATTTGTTTTTGATTATAGATGCTATTTTTGGATATAAAATTAATTTAATAGTTTTTTCAATTTGTTTTATACACGTGTACACATCAATTATATATTTTTTTTTATTTATTACTTAAAGATTTTACATTATTTCTATTAAAATATTTTAAAATAGATATTTTTTTATTATTTGTTCGTTAATTTTTTTTTTTTTTTGTAATTTGATTTTATATTACTCTTAGTTTTAATTATATGGATCAAATGTATAAAACTGATCATAAACTCAAATTTCAATTTTTTTAAACAAAAGTTACGAGTTCAAGAGTAGTTTTTATTTGAGAAAGTGAAATTTTAGTTGCTCAGTTGCTTATATATTCCATCCAATATTAACATTATGTTATTATTTAGGTGATGATCCAACGCTCGAATGACCTTGCTCTCGCTTTAGCCTTTAAATAGAATAGATTAATTTAAATAGACCTTGATAAAAGGTAACGAACCACGAGAAGCCAATTAGTAACATATCGAGAGGAGAGAATTGCTACTTTCAATCTCATTGTTAATCAATTTGTTTTTTTTTTTTTTTGTCTGGCGACGCGTGAAACGAAGCAAACATTGTGCCATAACCTTTAACTTACAATTATTAAAAAAAAATAAATAAAGAAAATCAATATCATTTCTTTTTTAAGTTGTATAAGAATCTATATTCTTAAATTCGTCCATTTTAATACAATATGATTTAAATTCTAATATAAAAGTGAATAGTTATTGATGTTCATGTATTAAGAGTCCTGAATTTGCTCCAAGAAAAGTTTATCAATAAAATTTTATTAGTTCATTGTCCTGTATGATTTTTTTTTAAATAAATTTTTTTTTAAAAATAACCCTTAATAAAATAATAACAACATAAAAAATTAATATATTTGCAAAATACTTAAATAAAATTACATTTGATCCTTAAAACAAAAAACAAAAAAAAAATAATCTTTAATCGGAAATCAATTTTTGAATTATAGATATTTTAATGTTTTATCTTTTTTATAGTTGAGAATATTGAAAATATGTTTGTGTTTTTTTAATAAAACATTATCTACATATATATTATATTGTAATCGTTTTGTATATCAAAAGAATAAAATTAAATTTTAAGGGTGGATGACACAATTGAAAATCATAAAACCAAAAAAAAAAAATCAGTATTTTTATATTAGAAAATATAATAATTGCTTTTGATAACAAATTTATAATAACAAAATGGTAATTTAAAGTATTGTCCTTTTTGGTTAAGTGAATTTTAAAAATTGTTGTCTCAATAAATATCAGAGCTTACAGGTTATAATATAGAATATTGTATAATATATATATGTATATACAAAAATATATATTTTTTAACAACAAGAGATGACCTTTTGAAGGACATCTTTTTTATATTTTAAAAGTCGAAAAAAAAAAATTTAAAAATATTGAATTTAAATTTTTTCAATCAAAGTAAAATTTTTATTTTGTGCACTTGAATTTCACAGACCACAAAAACTACTCATCTTTTTGATTTTATATTTTGGTATAAGTCTATTTTTACTTTTGTACATGAACATATTATATATTATATAGTTAATAGTTTCTATTTTGCTTCTTTATATCTGTTGTTTTTTTTTTAAATACATATTATAAGAATTGATATTGTGGTCAAGTAAAAAAAAGGATATATTTTTCTAGTTTATTTATTTATTTTAATTTTTTTTTTTTTTTAGTTATTCAAAAAATCTTTAGTTCAAAAGTAAATCTTGAAAATATTTTATAAGTATTTTTTGATAATGTAATTTTGGCACTATAAGATTCAAAAAAGTACTTGAACTGTATAGATTTAGAATAACTAAAAAATAGAAAAAAAAAAAATATAATGAAATTCATGTAGCAATTGGATCAATATATATATGTATATAATAATACCAAAAAAAAAAAAAATTGGTTTTGAAGTGTAGCTTGTTGTCTTCTTATTTTTAACATTAAAAAAAATTGGTGGTTTTTTGTTGGTTTTTATATTCTCGTATTTTTTTTTTTTTTTTTTTTGAATTGTGATCTGGCAAATATCCTTAATTTTACAATGCTCTTAAAACTTTTTCATTAATATTAAAGTGCTTCGAATGAATTTATTTTAAGTTTTTCAATTTTCATTTTTCATAGTTTTTAACAATAAACTTTCACAATTTAGTTTTACAAGTAATACTCTGAATGATGTGTCAATTAAGCAGTTTTTTGGTAATCGGTTTTGCCGATTAAGTCTCTGTTTGGTATTTAAAGTAATTAAATATAAAAATAAATACTATAAACTAAATGTAAGCATAAACAACAATATTGATAAATAATAACTCTTGTTCAAAAAAAATGGATGAATTAAGCAGTTATGTAATTAACGTGTTAGTTATATAAAAGAAGAAGAAGCTAAGTTCTGTGGCAGGTTATTGGGCGAAATACCCTGTATATTATATAACATTTATATATTATTTTTATATATCTTATTTATAATTTTGTTAGACATGTGGATAGGCATATATTTTCTAGTTTTATACGAATATTATTTGTAAGAGCTTAGAATAGAACTAAAGGATGTCTTAAAGATTTATTTTAATATATATACTCTATGTAGGTATTTTTCAAAAAAATTCTAAAAATTTCATTCTAATGATTTTTATACATAATTTTTTTTTTAAATTCTTTGAATACTTAAGCCAAACCCATAAATAAAATATAGAAAGTATAGATTGCGGACTGAGTTTATGATTCTGGTATTTATTATATCATTAGTTACTGAAAAACGATTAGTTTTTAGATTTAAGGCAAAGAACACTTTAATAAAAAAATATTTTTTGTTTTATAATACATATTTTGATAATTAAGCAGTACCAAAAAAAAAATCAGATCCCGCAACCGAAAAAATGATAACCCGCCATCGATAAGAGAAATTATAGAAGTGTTGGCAAGACCAAAATATAATAAAGTCGAAAGTATCGATGGCATTCCAGTAGAACTGCTAAAAACAAATCCAGGATGCATAACAGAAACTCTTAATCCTATCCTGCAAGAAATATGGAATAGCGAAACAATACCATCCTCTTGGAAGACAGGTATCATAATTAAATTTCAAAAGAAAGGTGACCTAGATGATAATAATTTATTAACTGACCTCAACGCAGTTAATAAAATATTATCATCACTAATATTATTCAGAATTGAAGGGAGAATTGAAAATAATTTGCGAGAAGAGCGGCTTTAGAAAGAAACGCGGATGGGTCGATCAATCAAACACCCTGAGACTGATAAGAAAACAATTAGCGGAATGGAAGTCTCCATTATACATAACATTTGTGAACTTCCAAAGAGCATTTGACACAATCAGACGTAGCGCAATGTGGAATGCATTAAGAAAAGAAGCAATACCAAGTAGAATAATCCGCCTGATTAAAAACATGTACGACAATGCGGAAACAAGAATTCTACACAATGACAAACTAAGCAAACTACTAATAATGAAGACGGGAGTAAAACAAGGTTATCCGATCTCCCTAGTATTGTTCACCTCCGTACTTGATGGCGTAATGGAAGAAGCATCCTCAGCCCCAAAAGGAATAAAATGGAGCATAAACAGTCGCTTGGAAGATCTAGTTAGACTATGTCTACCATAGTCCTACTCGCTCAAACATATATGGATATGCAAGAAAAACTTCAAGTCCTGAAAATCAAGACGAAAGAAGTTGGACGAAAGAAGTTCTTATGGAAACATAAGAAAAACCAAATCATTAACGATAAATGCCACAAATAAACAATAACTTAAGATAAATGATAATACAATAGAAGATGTTTCGTAATTCAACTATATCGGTAGTATTATTACTACAAATTTAGGGGCAAATAAAGATATAGAAAATAGACTAAAACAGTCAATTCTTTATCTTTATTTTATCAGGAATTTGGCATATTGTCTGTGTGGAGATCCTCACACCTAAACAGAGACACCAAAGTAAGAATTTTCAATACCTGTGTGAAATCAGTCCTACTAAATGGAAGTGAGACTTGGTTCGTAAAGCAGTTAACCACCAACAAGCTACAAAAATTCGTGAATAAATGCTGTGGTCTCTTATGAAACAAGAACCAATAGCACTTCAAATAAAAAGGAAAAAATAGAGGTGGATAGGACACATACTCAGAAAGGCACCAAATACTATAGCTCGCCAAGCATTAGAGTGGAACCCACAGCACAAAGAAAAATAGGAAGAACACGTATGACACGGAGGAGAATAATATCGAAAGAAATAGAAGATAATGGTAATGTTGGGAAGAAATAAAACAAATGGCCTTTCAAGACTCCCCAAGGGAGTAAAGGAAGGAAAACAAAAAGAAAAAATTAATTGTCAAATTTTTAAATATACAATTAATAAAAATAATAATAATAATAATTAAAAAATTAATTAAAATAAATTCTTCAATATAAATATTTAATTAAATTAATAAATATTTGTATAGCTTAAAAATAAACAAATCTAAAAGTTTCTAAAAAAAATTCTAAAACTACAAACAAATGAAAATGTTTAAAGACAGTAAAAAAGGATTATTTAGTTAAGTAATTGATAGAAATAACAAAAAAAAAAATTTTTATAAAATATTATATTGCATATGTATAAAATCTCAGTTTATTGAAATTGTAAGTTTAACATATCGTACAGTTTATCTATAAACGAGACTAAGCATACCACCTTTAAGAACCGTCTTAATTTCAGGAAGAATTAAACAAATATCACTCTTTTTATTTATTTAAATAATTGAAGGTACTTAGAAAAAAAAACAATAAAACCAACCAAAAGAAAAGAAAAACTATTCGTTTTATATAAAGATTTCTTTTTAATATTTTTGCTTTTTATTTTTATAAAGTTTTTTTTTTTTTTTTATTTAAAAGGATACATGAAATCTAAAAAGATAATAAAATGTGTTCAGTCACTGTCAAAAGCTATTTGTATAAGGACCTTACGAATTTTTTTTTTTTTTTATTGTTGTTTATGGTTTATTTTACTAAAGAAATAAAATAATTCTATTGTTTGCTTAGTTAAAGTGTATTGTATATGGTATAAAAAAGCATGGATTAGAATATGTATTTTGTTTTTTATATTGTACTTTAAAAATAGTGTTTTGTTATTTTTTATTTTAAGACCAGTACAAATTTTTTTTCGTTTTTGTTATAGTTGTTTTGTTGCGATCCTTTTCGTTTAAAAGAAACAAAAAAATAAATAAAAATGATGAAATATTATACAAGTACACATACATCAAAAATAAAAAAATGAAAAATATTAAAAAATAAAATAATATAAAATAAAAAAAAAATTATTTTTTAACATTTTATCACGAAAAAAAATCAATGTTTTATTATAGAAAAAAGAAAGAGTGTTAAAAGATATAATAACAAAAATTATAGTGAGGGAGAGGGGATATTACTTATGTCAAAAGTAGTTTTCAGAAAAAAAACCAAAAAAAAACTCTTAATAAAAAGAATGGATTTGCTTAAGGATATTTTGGAAATATATGACTTTTATTTACACTTAGTGTCATAAATACGTGAATATTTAGATGCATAATTTAATTAGATTAAAATATTTTTTTTTTCTTCAATTACACGTCATAAATATTGACCATAGTGATACTATAAAAAAATGTTAAAAGTTGTTTATTATTTTCGTATTAGGCTGTTTTAAAATAAAAGATTTTTGTTAGTTGTTATGGGGTTGTTTTTAGTTGTTTTGTTGTTATGGGCTTTACGGGATCTCTTTTCTTTCTTTTTGATTGAAAAAATTACTTTATTTTGGTATAACAGTGGATACTTATACTATCATTTTATATAATTCAAAAATATTTCATAAATATTAATTCAATGGTTAAATTATCTTTCTTTTTCATCATTACGAATCAAAAAACATTTAACGAAAAGGATAAATAGGTTAAATAGGTTCAAAATAATGTACGAAAATTTATGCTGGAAAAGTTTTTTTAAGTTAAGTTATCCACCAAACCTACATCTGAAGCTGATACCTATAAAAGTACACAGAAAAGTAAAAATAAAAATTAAATTGACATGAAAAAAGGATTTGAAAAATAAAAAAAAAATGTATTTTTTGTTTTGAATTTTATAAAATTACAATAAAAGACAATCTTCGTTATTTTCTTTTAACATTTTTTCACCTCTAAGGTTAAGTTAAAAGTAATTTTAAAAAATAAAAACATAATTTAAAAGTAAAATTCTTTTTCACATAATAAAATTTGTTGTGTGCTGTTTTGTATCTATTGTTTTTCATAGAGTTGATGCAAAATATTTTTTTTTTTCTGAAAAAAATATGATCATAATACAAGATAAATTAATTAAAGTATTTTGTACACAAAAAAGGACAAGTTATTTGTTTATAAGATAATAAACGAAAAAATGTAAATAATCATTTTATATTATTTTACTTTAGAATTGCAACTTTAAGTTTAAATTATAATTATAGAGAGATACCATGAAGAAAATGGTTTTCTTAAAAATTAATTGGTATCCTTTTGGTTTAATTGGGTAATATATTTTTGGGAAACGAGCATTTTACAATCCTATAAAAACATCATTGGTTTTTGAATTGTTAAAACCATTGATGACTTGATTTAATTGTTCTTCGAATAATAAAAATAATTCAAAGGATAAAATACTAACTTGGACAAATTTGGAAGGATAAATATAAGATTAAAATATTACGAATGGCAACTCAGTCAAATCAACCAAGTACTATTTACGTGTAATTTAATTTAATACCTATATCTTATATTTTCAGTGAAATGAAACTAAGGAATCCTTGGGATATGAATAGATATTAAAGTAAATCAAAAATCTTACGATTCTTAGGTAAAAGATAATAAATCCTTTTTTTTTTTTATTTATTAATTTAAATCTAGGAATTTGTTCCTCTGTACTAAAAAGTAGTTGAAACTAAATAAAATGACATGTGAACGGTGAAATTGCGGATAAAGAGGAATACGGACGGTAATTGCATGATAAATCTGTTAAGATTCATCTTGAATTTAGGAAAATTGTAAATCATAAAATCGCCAACTTTTGAAAATACAGAGGATAGTAGTAGGTTCCATATTTTTGCAGCTCTGACAACAAACAAATTGCTATAACTTAGGAAATTCCACATAGCAGACATGAACACTTGAAGCCTTCTAGTGGTACAGTGGATTGTTTTCAGAGGTGGCGTCAGTGATATATTTATTAAAAATCAGTTTAAAAATGGATATTTTTTCTTATTAACCAATAAAAATAACTTTCTTGTGTTCTTGTGAGAGTTAGGTGTATATAGTTATTGAATTGTAGATGATCCCACCATAAAAATAGCTAAGTAGCTATCCTCAAATATTCGTTGTGCATACTGAAAGACTGAGAAAGAAGAAGAAAGAGAAATAGTGATTTGTTTATTGTGCTGAATTTTAAAAGAAATGAAACGGTTTGTGCATTCTTCGCTGGCTACATTTGGCTATACTTTATTGAGATCATGATCCACCAACTCATAACAAGATGAAAACAGAAAATTAGAAGGAAAAAATATTAGACTAAAATGTTACGAATAACAATTCAGTCAAATCAACCAAAAGAGTATAATTTCTTACTTGATTAGAGTTATATGGCCTTCCTTCATTAATGCGTACTTACATACTATGATTTTAATTAAAGTTTTTTTCAGAAAGTTAAATTCTAAGTAAGAATTTCACAATATATACATATAATTATATTGTACATATATTACAAATTTTTCTCATTCAATAACTTATTAAACGAAAAAAAGCAAAATATCAAATTAAATATTGAGTATTAAATATTTTTTGTTTATGGTTTAACCAAGTTAATTAAAATTTATTTTAGAAAAAAAAATTTTGTTTTAATTAAATTTTTAGTAAATTTTTTTTTCCTTTATAGTCCGCATAGGATAGTAACTGGAAAGTTAAGGTTTCGGGTAAGTTAATTGGAATTTATATTTAAACGAGCAAAAGTGCAGTAGAGTAGACTGTGTCAGCTTTGGGATACCCGTATGAATGTAATATATTATGCTGTTTCCATAAAACATGATCATCTTTCACAAAAGTTCGGATGTTTTAGCACTGACGTCAAGTAGCGAGATATATAGTTTATATAAATTTTTGAGTTGTATGACAACTAACCGGATCTATTGCACCAGCACAACCAAATTTTACAGAAGTTATTGTTTCAACTTCATCATCTTTTCTAAGATTTCAGATGCCTAACTTCATTAATTTCCATGACGTGCAAACTACTTGAACTTACTGCTTTAGCCCAACCAAATTTTACAGGAATTTTTATCGTGCAATTGGACATCTTTTTCCCAAATTTCAGATACCTAGCTTTAATAGACTCGTACTTATTTTCACTTGAAAAGAGAAGTTATATGGCAGCTACCAAAACCTGTCGCACCAGTACAACCAAATTTTACAGATATTGTTGCCCTGTAACTCGACACTATTTTGCAAAATTTCAGATACCTAATTTCAGATTTTATTTCTGAGTAACTAAACGAACCAAGTGTAATAACACTTTAAGCAAGGAATGGAAGTGAATGGAATTGAATAACTTACTTCTGATCATTAATAATCCAGTTCAGTAAAAATTTTTTTTTAGTCGTTTAGGTGGAATCATCGAAGATACTATAGAGGAGTGGAACAAGCACGAGTGTGTGTGACTCATTAAGTGTGTCACTCATTAAATACCAAACTCCTTTTGTGTATGTGTGACTCCTTTTTTCGAGCAAACTTTAGGCTATATAATGGTCTTTATTACTCATATATACACAGTCACCTTGAATATTTGGACGATGTATGTAACCGTCACCAATTCTAGAGAACAGCGTACGAGTTTCTGTTAACTAAATTATGCCATTTGGAAATTTGAAGTACATAGTGACATACTCATGGAATATTACTTAATTATTTTTAAATAATTTTTTTTTTTTAAGTTTTCCAAATAAGGAAAATTAACTTTGTGGTAAAAATATGTTTTTAGCACATTTTTAAAAAAAAATTTTGAAAATTTTCCTTTTAGTTTAGTTCACTCAGTTCGTTTCTCCGTCCGGCCTTTTTAAATTTACCATTATGTGAAAATAAAATTTTCGAAGATTTCCCTACTTGATATCTCCGTAAAGCTTCTAAATAGAGCTTTGAAATTTTCACAGAAGAAGACATTTTACAATTAGTACGTATAAGTTATCTCAGAAATTGTTTTTTACCACCTCCTATTTAAAAGCTCTTTGCGTTCAAAAATTTAAATTTTTCCTATTTTGAGACCCCTGTTGTAACTCAGGCACTTGTTCAAATTTTGCCAAAATAAAAGTCAAACATTAAAACTTCAAGATTATATTTTTATATGTATTAGCAGATTTTCTTAATTTTGAAGAGTTGCCTTAAAGTAAATGAAGGGTCTCTTGATTTTCATTTAATTTTCACAATTCTACGAAATTCACAAATTTTGCTGCAAGTCACAATTCAAAACTTTTTGCATTGTCTTTTGAAAAATATGCACCTATTTTAGGATCATTGCTTTTCATTCTGCCTTGTTTTATTTAAAAGTGATAATGAAATATTATTTTCTATCAAATATATTAAATTTTTTTTTAATTCAAAATTAATTAAAGTGATTTTTATTAGATAGGTAGTTAATAAAAAGAATCATAGGAGCCGCTGTTTAATTAAATTCTCAATATATAACCACTACATATTTTTAGAAATATTTTATTTAATTGTACAGAAGTATGTACTTTTTTTACTGAATTTTTAGTTACAAATTTGATTACTTTTCAAATTTTACATACATACATGTTATATATATGTTTACATAATTTTTTTAAGTGAATAAAACGTAATAAATGGACAAAGAATAGTATATGAGAATATGAAAAAAGGCATATAATATAATATATAATGAGTATTTTTGAATGATAATATCCTTATATAATTGAAATAAAAAAGGACCAAAAAAAAAAAAATTAAATGCATTTTTCTTTTTTAATAAAACTTGAAAAATTATTTGAAAATATGTGCTTTTATATAAAAAGTGTATTCAGGAAATTTTTGGCAGTTCTCGGTATTATTATGTTAACAGATAAAGAAAATAAAGGAAATCACGTTTTTCAATATTTTAAACTCAATGAAATGTGAAAATATAAAATATTATTATTTTCTTTTCGAAAAAACACAGTATAGAATTTATGGTATTTTTAATATTAACTGTAATTTTATACTGGTTATAATTCTTGTATTTATAATATTAAAACAATTTCCTTAAAAACAGACGGTGTAGGGAAAAAAGTTCTATACTTTATATATTCACTAAAAAACTTATAAAGTTATTAAATAAATACAAAAATTGAATAAAAAAAGCACATTTGAATTACCTCTATGAAAGAAAACTCTCATGGGACTTTTGATTTAACACTAAAGGCAGAAGTTACTGAAGAGAATCAATACGGTCACTACCTAAAGAGGGTGTGATTCTTAGTTTAAACTTAGTACAGACTTAGTAAAAGCCAAACCTAGTTTATATAAAGAAGATATACTTTTGTATTAAAATCAATTAGTACAAATTGTGTGGTTTGTTATTGAGAAAAACTTCTTTTTACAATATTAAAAATTCTTGCTACCAATGCAATATTTGAAAGCGCACTACTTTTGTTAAATATTCAAGTGCTTAACTACTCGACCACCAAGATTTCTCCGTTATTATAATTCTTCACAGTTTGAAATGATATTCGATATGTTATGATTTATTTATTTCTTTTAATATTACAAATCACATAAGATAAGACAATGTTATTAAACATATGACTACCCAGTTCATTATAGGTTGAGTACAAGGAAGTACTTTATTACTAAAAGACGTAATATAATCTCTTTTTTGGTCATAAAAGAGGAAGATTAAAGATGCTTCATACACTCATTGAGAACTCCTGATCGTTCCACTTCTCTATAGTGAGTTTCGATAATTTTTGTAATCTACATTTTGTTTAAAAGAAAAACTATATTTGTTATTTGCCGTTATCTGCTTGAATAGGAAAATATTATGGAATTTTATTTTATAAATATTTTTTATTTGATTTGATTTCATATTTTATTTATGCTTATTCCTGCCTTTATTTCTGCCAGTTGCTCTAAAATTTGAGTCTGATTTCTAGTTCAGTATTGCAGTTGAATATATATACATATACCTATATACATACATAGTAGTAATATATATACATACATAGATGCAGTTTTAAACTATCAGGAAAATAATTTTTTTTTGAATAACTAGCGGGGAGCTCCATTATTATTAAGATATAACATGGATCATAAAGTAAAATTTCAATCTAAAATCTAAATATCAAAAATACTAAAAAAACAAAAAAAAAAAAAGGTAGAATGTAAAATTGAAGGTTTTTAAAGGTGCACACTTTATAAAAGAAAATGAAAATGATTTAAAATATTGTAACTTCTTTTAGAATTATGTAAGTAAAAAAAAAATGTTTAACGAAAATCACTTGTTGGGAGAAATTGCGAGACAAATATCACTTTATTCGATTTTAGGGAAATCCTATAGGTATAATTAAGAAAATCTGTTCTCGTATAAGATGTAATATTATAATGTTGAAGCTTTAATTGTTTGCGATTTACTTTGAAAAAATTTGTACAGATGTTTAAATTTCATGTATAGGAAATTTTAATTTTTTCCACCCCTAATAGCTCTAGACAATATAACTCATAGCTCCTACAAAAAAAAAATGTATAATTACTAATGAGGTACAAAAAAAAATGTCTGAGGTAACGTATACTAATTCTAAAAGATTATTTTGAAATTCTCAAAATTTCACAGTTCTCTAAAAATATATTCCGGGGATATGAAGGATGCAAATTCTTGCAAAATTTTATTTTCACATAACGGTAAATTTAAATATTAATGTTAAAAAAATGTTCTGAACGTTTGACATTTTTAAATTGAAAAAATGTTAAGCTTAATCTGAAATATTATGCACATCTGAAAATAGAACTTTTTTTTTAGAACTTCGAGGAGAAATACCTCCGTTTTGATTAAAACCACATGTAGAAGTAGTTCTACATAAAAAAGTTGTTAAATTTTTTAACAGATTTATTTATGATTAAAAATTTATTGTTCTATCTTAAAAGTTCTATCTTAAATTTATTTATGATTAAAAATTTATCTGTTCTATCTAAACGTAAAAGTTTTGTAAACAGAGGGGCAAAGTGATTAAACTAAAAAGCTAGTTTTTTAAAAATATGTTCAAAAATGACAACTCAATTAAAAATCAGTTTAATGATGATAAAAAATAATAAAACAAAACAATTTTTAATCCTTTGGTATTTGGAAGAATTTTTAATAAAATAATAGGTACCTATTATAAATTATTTAGTAATTTTATTAATCTTGGTGCTAAAAACCCAGTTAAACCTAAGCAATATGTTAACAAATCTTAATATTCATTGTAAAAGAAACGAACAGTCTTAATTAGTTAAAATTGTAAATTTCTTAAATTGATTTCATAAAAAAATAATTTAAAAATGTTTTTTTAAATTTTTTTTTAATATTAAATTTTTTTTTATTTTTCTTTTTCTTCATCCATTATAAAACCAAAAATCTAAGCCAACAAAGTAATAAAAGAAAGAGATAGAGAAGAAGAAAATTATTATTGCTATTTACTTACACTGAAAAATCAAGAAAAAAAAAAAAAATAAAAAATAAAAACTCGGCAAACCAGATTAATCACTTATATATTGTTATACATATATAAATGTAAATTTATGTTTTATTTTTCAAATATTATTTTATCCTTTTTGACTTTGTTTATTATATTATATATATATATAATACTATATATATATACATAATATATATTTTAACATAATTATTATGCTGATGTGAATTTATGCATAAAATATACCCATAGAGATTTATTTTTATTTATAGCATTTTTCGACTCCTGTTTCATCCATTTTAATTTTTACACCGTTATTTTTTCTGCTTTTTAAGTAAAATTTTCCGTATTTTGCCATTTTTTCAACTGTGTTTTTTTTTTGTTTTGTTTTTATTTTTTTATTTTTTGTATTTCTTACTTGGATATTTTTTTTTTTTTTTTTTATGAATAAAACTGAATGAAAATGCATTGTGGTTGATTTTTGACTTTTTGTAATCGTTACCTTTCGTTTTTTTTTTTTTATTTTGTTGAAAAACGGTATAACTCGAAGTGGGGTGTATATATTTCTGTATAAATGTTCATAATATGTAAAGTTAAAAAAAAAAAAAAATTATAAGCATTTTATTTTTGTTATTTTTGGAATTTTTACAAATAAATTTTTAGACTTATAAAAAAAAGAGAATTTAAAAACAACTGAGTTCAAAAATTTAAAAAAAAAAAATTCTTTTTTTTTATAAAGGATTTTGTAAAATAAAATTGAAATAAATGAAAGAAAAAATTAAACAAAAAAACAAAAAATAAGACTCATGGAAGTTTTTAATATAATAATAGTTTTAATTTTAAATTACATTTCAATTTAATATTTTTTTTTTTTTATATGGAAGTTTTTATAAATTTGACTGAAAAGTATTTTAAAATTAGCAACATTTGTATTAACAAAATTAATCTGGCCTGAATGAAGACATTACATTAAATACCAAAATATTAATTTTTTTTAATACCTAATATATCGTACACGAATATTAGTAAATAGCTCTCAATCCTTATTATAAAACAATTTTTGATTTAACACATTTCTCTGGAAATCCAGCTGAAAATCAGATTAAACTATCTAGCAAAGTTTAGAACTATATTAAACAAATTGTGATCTTTGTCTTAGTTTTTCTTTTTTTTTGGCGTTTCCCAAGCTTTAGAGAAGGATTTCTTTGTACATTGTTGGTTTAGGTTTGACTAAATGAAGGAGGAAGTTAGAAGGAAAATAGGATAAAAATAGGGCGAAATTATAATGTAAGTTAGATACGAAATAAAATAAAAGTTAACAGAGGTGAACATACTTGATGGAAGCATATTCCAAATTTTACTAGTTCTCACAATAAATAAGTTTCCACAACCAGTTTTAAACTGCCTAGAAATTTTGACATGGGCAGTTCCTGGCTACCGTATTTAACGTTGAAATTGTTTGAGAGAAGTTATTAATGATTTAAATTCATTCTGAACAAATGTCGTCAGCTACGAGATATCTCCGATATTTTGAGGAATGTTAAGAGGTGTAACAGTCACCAGAACGACACAGTGGCCTATTAAATGAAATGCACCGTTTATCTGGGTAACAGAATAATATTTGTTGTGTGCCAATTCAAATATGTGAATCCATTATAGGTCGAATGTATATGATTTATAGATATTAGACAGATCTTTATAAGAAAAAGATAAGCTTTACAAAGAGAAAGATGACTCAAACATTTAGAAGAATGCAGCTACAGCAAAAATATGTTCATTCTACAACATTTTTTGGTTAAGCTGCAATTAAATTCTTTTTAAAATTATAATTTTTTATTTTTATAAAAATAAATCAATAAAATAAAATAATTTTTTGTAGGAAAATTTAAAAAATCTATGAAATATTATGGAGATAACACTTTTGTAAAATTTAAAATATTATATCAAAGATCAATTTTAACTATTCTTTGATATAGAAGAGAAAGATCATGTCCAAATTGTTTTTAATTCTTTAATTTTTCTTGGAATTTTATATTTGAATATGACATTATTAATTAAAATTTTTATAAATTTTGAAATGCAAGTATTTCGAAAATACTCTAAAAGTATAAAATTATGTCCTAATTGCCTTAAAAATGAGTATACATGTTTATCTTTAGTTCAAGTTCCAGCTACTATCAAATAATCGTTATATTTTGACATAATTTTAAAAAAGTTTTTGAAAAATTGTAAAAAGTGTATAGTGATTTTCATAATTTTCTTACACAAATACAAAAAAAAACTTGTAAGAAAACTGGTTAAAAATAAAATTTTTATTTTTTAGTAAATCAATTTAATAACTAGGGGCCTCGGTGGCCTAGTGGGTAAGAGCGTATAAAATACGCTGTAAACACCGCGGGAGTCTGGGTTCGAATCCCACACACGTCGTAAGAGTTATTCCTCCTTACGACCTTTACAGCTACGTCTGTAAAGGAAAGGTTGTGTAATTTCCTGTTCACATTTATGTGGCAGAGAAATAAACTAAAAAAAAAAATTTAATAAATCTACAATTTAATCTAATTAAATTAAGAGTTTACTTTAATCATTTTTGATTCCAATAGAAATAAAAAAATTTACTTAAAATATGTTTAACAAAATGTTTTAATCGTGTCCTTCTGCAAAACTTATTTTTACATCAATTCTATTTTTTATGTAGAAACATACAATAAAAGATACTTTATTTTATTTAGTTTAAAATTTTAAAAAGTTTGTTCCTGTATAATCACAAAAATGTGGACAGGAAATCACACAGTCTTTCCTGTTTAGGCGTGCCTGTAAATGTCGTAAGGGAGAATAACTCCTACGACATGTGTGGGATTCGAACCCACACTCCCTCGGTGTTTACAGCGTTTTTTAAACACTCTTACCCACTAGACCACCGAGGCCCCATCCCATATTATAAATCTTATAATAAATCATTTTCTTTTAAATCAAATTGTTAAGAAGTAGGTTTCATATTTTACAAAAATAATTATTTTTGTAATAGTAATTTTCTATTTAAAATTTTGGCAATTATTATTAAAAATTATTTTAGCTTTTCTCCTAAATAATATATCTTCTGTAAATGGTTTCTCACCACAATAATGAATTAAATTTATAATTTTAATCTTTTAAAATAATGATTATTTTGTTTAATTATCCGTGTGTTCTTTTATATAAATATTATTCGTGGTTTTAGTGTTATATACTTATAAAAATAAATGAAAATAAGAAAAAAAATACAGTTACTCTTGTCAATTCTAAAATATACCTGTACAAATTCGTTATTATATTTAAAACACAATATATCTACCATTACTATGATTGTAAGAAAATACTAAAAAACCATGAAATAATGTTAAAGTTATATTTTGAAGGATGCAGACATTTGTATGTCGCAGTTTTATATTATTAAAAGTTTAAACAAAAACCATTAGTTGTTATTAAACACCAAAAGGAAAAAAAACCGAAAAAAACCGAAATATTCTCGGTCTCATTATGAGAAAACCTGAATACCAATTATTACACCTCATAATTCAGAGCAAAATGCATGATCGGTGCGATACAGGAGAAAGCAATAATCATGACTCATTAGAAACATTAAAGAATGAACCAGTATATAGTGCACATTGGTGTGCGGTTGAATTATTTCAATCGGAAAGATATAAGTAATCACATGATCGCCAACATTCCAAATTGGATAAGCATAGTGTAAGAAGAAGTCTAATATATCAGCCAAAAATAATAGGAAATTTACAAATTCAATAATATTTTTAAATCTAAACTGTTTTAGTTTTTGTTTTACTGTGCCTGTTCGACAAAAGAACTAATGGACGGACAGGTAGACAGATGTACAGGTAAAAAAGTATATAAACGCGGGCAGGTAAACATATGAACATAGTTAAACTGATTCATTTTTCAATATTAATCCGATGAATAGACAAATTGAGTGTAGATATTTTCCATATCTAGTTCTATGTGTAGCAAACGGATATACAATTTTAATATACCCTTGATCTATCATTTCTTTCGGATAAAAAATAATAAAAGAAACAAACAAGAACAACACCGAAAGGATTTAATTTTTTAAACTGACTAAAATATTGTCTTTCACAAACCAGTTTCCTGGATATTTTTGTGCTTTCAATCTTTTTATATTATATACTTTAATTTTTATATTAAGCCCAAAAGTATAATTTTGTACATTTAAAATGAATAAAAAAGTAATTTAAAGTGATTTTCTTAATTTTTAATATGTTCTTATTATTTTTTTTTTTCGTTTTTGTATCTTACGGATATTATAGCTAAAATAACAGGACTAAAATTTTTAAATAATCTAGAGGATTAAATAAAAACAGAATACAATTGAAAAAGAGTACAATTTGTCATTAAATCTAATCTTACACTTAAAATTAATATCCTTCAAAAAATTAAGAGAAAAAAAATTCATTAATAACAAGACGTGTAAAAGATTTTAAAATGATAAATTTTATATAAAGATGAAGGCATTTTATCCTTCAAAGTTTTAATAAAAGGCTTAAAGATTATTTCTATTAACATTTAAAATTTTCAATGAATATTTAAAAATATTTCGTTTTTTTGTTTTGAACCATTAAATTTTAATATAATAAATTTGAGTTTAAATATTTTATAGAAAAAAAACAAACAAACTTTTTAAATAGGTCTGCTTTATCGACCGTTACTTTAGATTAAATAATTTTTTTTTACTGGTAAATGTTTTTATGAAATTCTCTTTAAAAAATATACAAATTTCGACAATTTTAAGACAGTATTATGGACAAATTGTTATATAACACAAAATAAAATATAATATTGAAATATAAAATAGAAGAGTCTTTCATTACAAGTTCAGTAGAGTTTTGTAAGTAAACCGGAAAGATTAAGTTAATTCTACAAATTAATTTGAAAAGTTTCATTAAAAGGACATCGAAAACCCTTAAAAAATGTTTTTCCTAACTATAGGCATTTATATTATCCAAACGATAAATAGAAACACATGTAAGATAGTTAAAATGAATTAATGAAATAATTAATTTTTTTCTACAGTATTAACCCGTCGATACTCTCGCAATATTTTTTTTATAGGTACTGCGCACTAAGACATATTGACCCTTACTTAAAAATACAAAATGAGCGTTAATAATATGAAATATCATCTCAATATTTTTTTTTCTGATAATATAAGTTTTTTTACCAATACTAAAACATTCACTTATTATATTTAAAAATTATTTAGTAAAAAACAAAAATTCAAAAAATATGTCGAAATAAAGCCTTTTCATAAAATCTTTTATGTTTATATGTTAAATTTTTGACACTTTTTATTGCAGCTACTATAAACGTAGATACATCAAAATTCTTGAAATTTTACAGTCGTATATAAAATTTGATAATAAACATTGCTTCAATACAAAGTCTAACAGCACTAAGAACAGAAAATTCAAAATAAAAACAAATAAAGGTTTTAGGAAATTGGAAATTAATTGACCCAGATGGATCTGCGTCAATTAATTTCCAACATTGCAAATATGAGTAAAGTTTTCAAAAAATCAACATAAAAATGCCCATTATTGTTTCAGAAATTGTTAGAGATCGGCTAGTGAGAAAATAAAATAGATTTTGGGTCGAAAATACTCGTACGTGAGTACTAGAGGGTTAAAATTGGTTGCTAAGGGCAATTAGTTGAATTATTTATTTAAAAAAAAAATTTTTTTTTAATTTCGCGTATGAAAACTTCAAAATGCTATTGAAAAATTAAACTTGCTTTCATTTATTGTTGGTGATTATAAAAATAAATTGTTTTTTATCATATTGAGTCAACGATTATGCATTACCCCGTATTGAAAATTTCTAATAAAATTATATAAATAAAATAGTATTAGAAATAAACTTGTCATCTGTAAAAATAAAACTAGTAAAACTAATTTATTTAATATTATTTTTTATCATTTAATAAGAATACAACTAAAATATATCCAATTATTTTCTTTTCTTTATTGTTAAATTATCAGAAACTAATGACAAAATAATGTTTTTTTTTTTATCCGCCGCAATTTATGCAATTACATTTATTTTGTATATGCATTTTTGAATAATATACAAAAGCATTGTAAAAAATATTATAAAATAAAAATAAATTCAATTTTGAATGGAAAAGAAAAGGCATAACAGTATATATTTTATATATTATGTACATTATATATCTAACATATATAATATATTATGTATATACATTTTGTCAAAAATTAAAATATCTTTTGTGTTTATTTGTAAGGCAAAGAAATTCACCGTAAAATTTTCGAACATCTTTTTTTTTTTATTATATAAATAGAAATGCAAAATTAAAATATCAAAAAATGAAAATCTTTTATAATATCTTACGGTTCAATTCAGTATCTTAGAGATATTATAATTTTTCAAGATTATTTGTTCAGAGAGCATGAAATTAAATTTAATCATGCATATAAGTTATTATATATTTTCATATAAATTTTTTTTTTTTTTGTTTTTCTTCTATTATTATTTATCTTTTATCAATAAACCACAATATTATTTAATATGTTTGCAGCATATATAATATGTGTATATGTACATAGATATTTTTTATCATGTGATATTATTATATAAAAATCAATATTTGATTTAAGGTTTTTTTTTTTTTTTTTGATAAATTAAGATAACAAATAAATGAAAAAAAAAAAAAACAAAAAAAAAAATTAAATAAAAAATTATTATATTATGAATATGACTAAGAAATTTTATCATAAAAAATTGTAATGATGTTATGATGTATTATTCGATTGAAGATCTATACATAATAATAATATGTAAAAGAAATTTTATATACTTATATAAAATGTGTCATTGTTGGAATTAAGAAAAAAATCGATAAAATACTTCGATGTTGCAAAATGAATCCAAATTTTATGTTTAACACTATAGGTGTACAGGCGGTATACAGGTGATGGGTACTACATGTATATATCTTTAACTTACATCAATATTACATTATTTTTTAAAAAAAGTGAACCCCTTATATTTTTAACATGTTTTCAGTTCATACCGCCTCACAAAGTTTGAAAAGTATTATTTTCAAATATGGATGAGATTGTGCTTTTTAATATCAAAATTATACATCCGAATTATATCTCCGAAACGTTTTTAACAACCAGCATAATTCTTCATTTTTTTTTTGTTCAATTAATTTTTTCCTCCAGATCACGTACGGAATCTAATATTTACCCTTATAAACTTACAATATAATGATTAGTTTCTATTTCTCAAAAGTCTTTGAAAGTACATTGAAAAATTTGAATATTTTGAAATGATTACCTAAAATTTTATAAGTTTCGTTGGGGTTTTATTGTCCAGTTATATAATTTAAAAGATATTAATTTTTAAAATAATCATAACATCTGTTTAAAAGAAGCAAAAGATTTTCTTAATTATTTATACAAAACAAAATTAAATATTTAATTTTAATTAAATTGAAAAAAAAAAAAGTTTTATAAAATAGTTAGCACATATACAATTTACAAGCTTTAATAATTTTGACCCAAAAAAAAAAAATTGATTTTCGCTAGACATATTACACAAATTACACAAAACAATTTCTGAAAAATACACTTTTAATGAAACCTTTACCCACCTTAATTAAATAAAGAATCTGAATAACTTCAAATTAATTTATTTAAATGTATATGTATATATTAATATATTCTTATAATATATAATTATCTAATTATATATATATATCTACATGCATATTTATATAATGCTTTGCTAATTTTTTTACAATTTAGTAATATTATGGTCGAATTTAATCATCACATGTATTTGCACCCGACCTAATAAAAATGGTATCTTTTAATTTTTTCTTTTTCACTTACAGTTATCTTATGACTATATAATATGAACATTAACATTCTTAATCGAGGATTCTTATAAAAAAAAAAAAAAAAAAACAGAAAATAAAACAAGTAACCAGAAAAAGGAGGGTAAATAATATCAAAAAAAAAAAAAAATATATCGGACCCTATTTTACAGCCTTATTACATTGTAATAGAGTAAGAAAAACATCAAGATAACCATTGACCATACTACTGGATGTTTGTAATGAACTCAGACTATGATACAAAAAAAAAAAAAAAAAACACTCGTTTTATTATTTTTATCCGTCTAAAAATAAAAAAAGAATCAAAATTTCTTTATTATCATTCAAATCATTATCATCATCGTCATCATTATCATCATCATCAATACAATGTATCTTTTCTTTTCTATCTTTTGGAGTTTAACTTGCATTGCTTCTCCTTTTATAAATTCATCTCGAAATTAGATGTCTTTTAATTTGAGTTTTTATGATATTCTGCTGATTCATTGAATTCTTTAATTTTTTTTTTTTATTCGGTACACACGTCGGTACACTAAGTAGATTTTATATTTTGTTTTTTAACTTGATAAAATAGTTATGTAGTTTTATGAATACGGGCTGAATTTTCGGACTATATTATCTTTTTTTTTAGGATTGTAAGGATTATTTTAAAAATTAAATAAAAATGTAAAAAAAAATCTTCTTTTTCTTTTTTGGTATGATATCTACTCATTCAATTCACTTAGTACAAGTTAAGAATCATATAGTTAAATCTCTAAAAAGTGTTGATATCATGTAGGAGACTCAGATTAAATTTATTTAATGTATAGTTTACTTTATAAACATATAATTTATTATTATTTCACTTTCCATTACAAAATCTGTAAATCTTTTAAATGTTACTCCAGACCTGAACTTTAATATGATCATTTTGCATACTCAATGATGATGACTTAAAAGAAAACTTTGCAATCAGTTATTTTAAAAATCATTAGATATTGAATCACTCCGGAAAAGAATTATCAGTACCAAACAAGGATAGTGATAGGTTTAGGCGAAAGTTTCATTTACATTTACAGGTTAGGGTAATTTAAATAACTTTTATAAATTCTTTTTTTTTTTAAGTTTTTTTTTGCCTTCAGTAGATCTTTAATATTAAATATTAAAATTACAAAATCAAAAAAAAAAAAAAAAAAAAAAAACTGAAACATAAGATGTTTTGTTTTTTGTTTGTAAATTTAAGCAAACAAAATTTAAGATGATAACAAAAGGAGCAAAACGTGTTGTATGACAAAATTAAGAAAATAAAATAACTTGTTAATAAATCACTTTCTAATAAATCATCTAACAAAAGAAATAAATAAGAGAACGTTCTGAATATAAATAGATTCATTAAAATGTAAACTTGTATCTTTCTCTTTATTTCTCTTAGTTGAGAGCAATGAACATTAAAAGGATAAAAAAAAAAAAAAACCAAACCAATAGTGCTAATGTAGAAAAGGAATCTAATTTTTACCTTTCTATATTTTTCAATATACATACATACTTAATATATTATAAAGTCGTACGATATTAGATGTATTAAACACGTCTCCTTTATTTTGCTTAATATATTATACAAGAGTTTAAAGCTATAAAAAAGTTATTTTAACACATTTATTGATTTTAAAACAAATTAAATTCACTTAAGAGTTATTAGAAATAAATTTCATATTGATTATCTTTGTGAAAATTCTTTGTTATAAATATTGAGATATTGAGTTAATATTTCTTTTAAAAACGTCAACTGCATATTAAATATAATTTGTTATAAGAGTGTACTAAAAATTATAATTCGATAGCTTTTAAATCTTTTATAATATTATAACGAATAATAAGATCAAGGTTATTCAAATTAATAGAAAGAAGACATCAAAAACATCTTTTGTGATAAATTAAAACCTACGATAACTTAAATACAGTAATCTTTTCTAACCTTTAGTCTTAAAACAAAATGGAAACTACTAAACTACTAAAACTAAAAATTTATTAAATTTTACGATAAAACAAAAATTTATTTTTACTGTATTGCACGTGTTTTTATTTTTTGTACTTTTAAATTTAGAACAAAAAAAATAAAAGAGTAATATTTATTTTTATTCTCAAACTTTTCAAAAAAAAAAAAAAAAAAAAAACAATCCTAAAATAACAAACACACGAAATATTATATATAAGCATTATATACTTTTTTTTTTCTTTGTATTTCTAAAAATTTTATGTTTTTAATGGTAATATCGTAATATTATGGTTTATTATGTGGTGTTGTATTTTGATCGTAAAAAAGTTTGATATTTTATTTGTTTTTTTTTTTTTTATATAATTTTTTCCTTTTTTTTTTGTGTATCCTTGGACTGTCAGAAACATAAAAATGATATGAATAAAGAGGAAAAATTGTTAACAGCATCTATATTTTAATATTTTTTTTTCTTTCCTATTTTTTTTTAATGGTTTTTCACTTTTTTTTTTCCTTTTTTTTTTAAAAAAAGGAAATTGTAATGAATGCGTGAGTGCGTCTTCATATAAGAATCAAAGTATAATTTATATAATAAGGTATATATACATAAAAACAGTTATGGTTAATTCATTATGAAGTAATAAAAAATGTCTAGGTGATTTAAAAATAAGGGTAAAAAAACAAAAAAAAAAAATGGTTCGCAAAATTTAAATTATTAGTATAGATTAGAAGTGTGCTAAAAAAAGACTACTAACATTTTTGTTGCTGTTTTTTTTTTTTTTATATTTTTTTTAACTCAAAACAATGTATTTTAACCCCAATTTTATATAACAAATCAAAATTTATTCAAGCTTCTTGTGCTGTAAGAATCAATAATGCATTGAATAAAAAAAAACAAAAATGGAAAGATCGAAAGGATAATAGCACGCATATTCTTGAGATAAATAATGTAAAACTTATTTTGCAAGAAAGTATTAGAAATCGAAAAAGGATCAAAAAAAGATTAAGAGAAATTGGAAATTAGTAAACGTAGTAAACTACAAAAAAAATTAACTCGTACTTCAAAAGTAAAGTAGAATGGAGAAGAGAACAAAATATTACGTCATGTAGAGTTTGACGGTTTATAAAGTAAGGAATAAATAAGAGATTATAAGAAGATTAAGGAGCTCTTTTAATGATATTATCCATTCTAATCTGTTATCTATTGATTGTAGTAAACTGTCGTATGTAATTCGTATATTTCTGTTATTTTATAAATACCTACCAAACAATAGCTACAATTTTTGCTTAGTAGAACTGCAATTACAATTGAAGAAAAAGATTTTTTTAATATATTTTTATTTTAATAGCAGAAAATTTAGAAAGAAGAACAATTTACCCTTATTTTATCATTTTTTTATATTGCGAATAATATGGTTTTTATTTTCTCAATTTTCTTCTAATATTTTTGACCACAACTATATATAAAGTATAATTGTATAAGAATAGAAAAGATGAAAAAAAAAAACATAGAAGAAAAAGGATTATAATGTTAGAATTAAATTTAGTGATTTTATATTTTTGATAACGTGTTTGTTATAGAGAAATACTTAAAATAAAATAAATGATAAGAGAGAAAAAATAAAAATATATGAATTAGAGGTATTTATAATGATATTTTTTTATTTTTTTTTTTTTTTTAGGCAATTTAAATTATTTTGTAAAGAAAAGGACATAAGAGAAATTTGCTTTTTAAATAATAAAAAAAAAAAAAAAATAGAAGTGAAAAAAGGATATAAAATATTTTTATATAATTTTAAATTATTAAACTTTGGTTTTTTCTTTTTCTTTATATATAAATTTAATATCGCTGATATGTAGGAGTATTATGTAAAGTTTTAAATTACTTTTAAAACAAATTTTTTTTTTTTTAAAAACCATTTATTAAGTTTAACAAAAATTATTATTGTTATTATTATTATAATTCTAAAAACAAAAAAGGTTAAGAAAATAACTGATTAGGGGCCTCGGTGGTCTAGTGGATAAGAGCGTATTTTTATAAACACCGAGGAGCTGTAAACACCGAGGTAGTGTGGGATAGAAACCAACACACGTCGTAACAGTTATTCCCCCTTACGACATTTACAGCCACGCCTGAAAAGGTAAGGCTGTGTATAAAAACAAATAACTGATTTTAAGTTGAGGTGATTCATTGTGGTAATAAGGATTCATTGTAAGTATAATGAAGGAATCGTAGCAAATAAAATTACTCTTGTTATTTTAAGTCCTTTTCACTTCTATTTAGAAATTATTTTATTTTATTTTTTTAAATTAAAATGCTCTGACACTAATGTAAAGTCAGTGTTGTTTTTTTTATGTAATTTAGTGTTCTTATATAAATTCGGAAACAGTATGTATTAAAAAACACATTATTGTATTTTTAGCCGTAATATGATTTTAAATTTTTGTAAAATTTTTAAAATTTATAAATTACATTTAAATGTTTAGAATTTTTATATAAATTAGTTAAACAATTTGAACAGGCAGGCATAAAAAATGAATGCTTGTCTTTTGAAGGACTAATATAATATACTTAAATAAGACAGACACGATTCACGATGGTATATTAGAAATTACTTACAAAAACATATTTTGACTTTATGGAATGGTAAAAAATAACCTTCAAAACTTACCTAATTTGCAATACTTATATAATAATCTTTGAATATATTGAGAATTCGTTATAGTGAGTACGGATTCGTTGCTTTTCGTATTAATATAATTTTACAGAAATTTATAAAAAACGAGGAAGAGTGCAGTTGAGTAGACTGTGTCAACTCTGGGATACCCGTATGAACGTAATATATCCTGTTTCTATAAAACTTGATCATCTTTTAAAAACATTCAGAGTTTTAGTACCGAACTAAAGAGATATATTTATGTAAATTGTGGAGTTGTATGATAGCTACCCGAATCTATTGCGCCTAGCTTCATTAAGTTCCAAGAAATGCAAAAAGCCTGAACCGGCTGCTTTAGACCATTCAAATTTTACAAAAGTTTTTGGCACTAAATTTCAGATAGCTCGTTCACTAAATTTCAGATAGCTAGCTTCAATAGACACTGAGTTATTTTCATTTAAAAAGAGAAGTTGTATGGCAACTATCCGAACCTGTCATATCATCACAACAAAATTTTACAGAAGTTGTTGCCATAAAACTCGATCATCATTTGCAAAATTTCAGAAACCTAGCTTGAATAGGTACTGAGTTATTTCTATATAAAGATAGAAGTTGTATGGCAGCTACTCGAACTCGGCGGCCGAAAATGCTGGAGTTAAATAGCAAAACTAACAATTTTGTAAAAGTGACGTAAAAAAAATTTCAGCCTCCTAACTCCTTTATTTTTTGAGTTATCGTGCGGACGGACACTGAGTTATTTTCATTTAAAAAGAGAAGTTGTATGGCAGCTACCCGAACCCGTCGCACCACCACAACCAAATTTTGCAGAAGTTGTTGCCATAAAACTTGATCATCATTCGCAAAATTGCAGATACCTAGATTGAACAGACACTGGGTTATTTCCATTTAAAGAAAGACGTTGTATGGCAGCTACCCGAACCCGGGGACAGAAAATGCTGGAGTTAAATAGCAAAACTAACAATTTTACAAAAGTCACGTAACAAAATTTTCAGCCTCCTAGCTCCTCTATTTTTTGAGTTATCGTGCGGACGGACACTGAGTTCTTTCATTTAAAAAGGGATTTTGTATGGCAGCTACCCGAACCCGTCACAGCACCACAACCAAATTTTGCAGAAGTTGTTGCCATAAAACTTGATCATCACTCGCAAAATTTCAGATACCTAGATTGAACAGACACTGGGTTATTTCTATTTAAAGAAAGAAGTTGTATGGCAGCTACCCGAACCCGCGGACAGAAAATGCTGGAGTTAAATAGCAAAACTAACAATTTTACAAAAGTCACGTAAAAAAATTTTCAGCCTCCTAGCTCCTCTATTTTTTGAGTTATCGTGCGGACGGACACTGAGTTCTTTTCATTTAAAAAGAGATTTTGTATGGCAGCTACCCGAACCCGTCGCACCAGCACAACCAAATTTTGTAGAAGTTGTTGCCATAAAACTTGATCATCATTTGCAAGATTTCAGACGCCTAGCTTTATTAACTTCCAAGAGGTGCAAGAAGCCTGAACCGGCTGTTCTAGGCCAAACAAATTTTACAAAAGTTGTTGGCATATAACTCGACACTTCTTTACTAAATTTCAGATTTCTAGCTTCAATAAACACTGAGTTATTCTCATTTAACCGGATAAGTTGTATGGCAGCTACCCGAACCCGCCGCACCACCACAACCAAATTTTACAAAAGTTGTTGCCATAAAACTTGATCATCATTTGCAAAATTTCAGACGCCTAGCTTCATTAGGTTCCAAGAGGTGCAAGAAGTCTGAACCGGCTGCTCTAGACCAACCAAATTTTACAAAAGTTGTTGGCATCTAACTCGACACCTTTTTACTAAATTTCAGATTCCTAGCTTCAATAAACACTGAGTTATTCTCATTTAAACGGAGAAGTTGTATGGCAGCTACCCGAACCCGCTGCACCAGCACAACCAAATTTTACAGAAGTTGTTGCCATAAAACTTGATCATCATTTGCAAAATTTCAGAAACCTAGCTTGAATAGGTACTGAGTTATTTCTATATAAAGATAGAAGTTGTATGGCAGCTACTCGAACCCGCCGACCGAAAATGTTGGATTTAAATAGCAAAACTAACAATTTTGCAAAAGTGACGTAAAAAAAATTTCAGCCCTCTAGCTCTTTTATTTTTTGAGTTATCGTGCGGACGGACGGACGGACGGACGGACGTACATGGCTTAATCGACTCAGAATTCGATTCTGAGCCGATCCATACCTTTGACACTATATCTAGCTCGACTCCTTTAAGGTGTCACAAACGTAATGGCAAATTTATTATACCCTTGAACATAGTTCATACGGGTATAAAAATAAAATGAGTCTCATATGTTGCGCGGCAAACCATTTTTGCAAAAATTTCCGATTTATGATAGATGACGTTGTTATAAAATCTTATGACAATTGAAACTAATAGATATGCTGACAAAGTTATAGTAAAAAAAGGAGAAACGAAGAATTGAAGGTTAATTACTAAATGGATTCGCACCAATTCCAGTGAAATTTAAAAATTTTTTGATTTGTAGTTGTTGATAGGTCTTGTAAAACTGGGCTCGATTGTCAGAGTGTTGCAACTGTAATTTGAAGAAATTGATTTGAAATATAACTTATCATGATGCATTTTAGTAATAATACAAACGGTCTTCTAAATGAAGGAAGAACATTGTGTGTTGATAACTTTTACACGGTGTTACAATTTTCTAAAATATTTCTTAAAAAACAAAACTCTTGTCGTCGGTTCCCATAAAATACGAATGACACATAATATCTAATATAAAACAATACCGTCTACTAGACCATCTACAATACCGTCGCTTCAGCTTCATATGAAATAAAGTCATTCAAATATGAATGGCTTGGCATGCAGAGTGTTTAAATAAATTTATCATAAATAATTTCTTAAATCAGTATTATAGGTGTTAAAAATATATCTGTATAAATCAACCTAAAAGGAATCTTACACAAATTTAAAAAAATTAAAATTTATTTTTATTCTTTAATTTTTATATATAAATAAAAACGAACCAATTTTTAATTTTACCTTTCAATGCCAAAAAAATTTTCCATCACATATTTTCTTTTTTCTTTGTATTAAATTCAAAAGAAAAATGAAAAAATAAAAGAGAAAAGTTTTCCGCTTTTCCTAACGTCAATCAATCAAACTTGTAATTGAATTGTTCAACATTTAATCAATTTATAATCGATTCCTTTATCCAAATAACCCAAATATAAAACAAAAAATTATGTATATATAAAAAATAACGAAAACTTTTCTTTTTTTTTTGTTTTTACTTGATATTAATGAACAAAGTTTTAAAAATATTTGGCTTTCATAATGTTGATGCAGATCATTTTCCGTGTTTAACATTAATTATGTCTTTAAAGGTTTGTAATAAGTGTTTCTTTAAAATTACTACAAAAGGATTTTAGCTTTAATATCTCAGTAAAAGAATAATAAATGGTATTAGACATATCTTAGTTTGCCAATATAGTTCACAAATATATTGATAAGATAATCGTTTTTTTACTTTTAGTAATTCTTTCGCTACTTTATAACAATAACTATTTTAGTTTAAATTAAAAAAAATTTAATAAGAGAATTTTTTTTTTTTTTTTTGGGTAAGGATGGTGTCAGAATCATCGAATGATACTTCCCCCAACACAATTATGTGAGACTTTAACGCACTAAACACATGCACTAACGAGTTTGAAAGACTAACCATTAATTTTGCGTTAACGCTAGACGCTAGAAGCGATGCGAGCATTGGGTCATCATCTTTATTCGTCTACTGAAATTGCAGATCTTCGTGAAGGTTCTATTTCTAGTAGCCTAGTTCTTAAGCCTAGTAGCCCAATTAAGCCTTCTAATGGCATTTTCAGGAGTTTTGAAGCTTTTACATTTATGTGCCCTTCTAAGCGGCTCTTTTGTTTTAGTGCACAGTGTTTTATTCTTCGCTTACAGTAGGAATTTCTAGATTTCTAGATTCCTATATGTAAATCACCATTTCGTACGCACCAAAGACCATTAACCATGTTATGTAAAATTTTATTTTAGAAAATTTTAATGCTCTGAATATTTGTTTGTTTGGCACAACCCCAAAGCAGTATGCCGTACAACCAAATAGGCTTAATTATTTAGTTAGGAGCCAATACATTTGTCTATATTTCTATTCTAATTCGACTTTTTTCTGCTTTTTTTCTAAAAGTGCTCTTTCCATCACAGCTTGACATAAGAAGCCTTGTTTTCTTAGGGTATATCTATTCTATTTAAATTTTAAGGTTGCGGGATTTTGTACAATTTTATTTGTAAAATTTATTTGGACCAATTTAACTTCATTAAGATTAATTTTCCATTTTTTGGTTCACGAAAAAACCGTATCGCATGCTTTTTGTAATTTATCTGTAGCCAATATTGGATCCTACTGCCATTATTGTAGTATCGTCAAGAAATGTAGCTACAGTTATAATGTCTATAATCTTAATAAATCACTGGTATTAAGCAAATATAATGTAGGACCCAAGATACTTCCTTGAGGCATATTTGCTTTGATTTCTCTAAGTGTAGAAAATTCCTCATCCTGTTTATTTCTAAACAACCTCTCAGTCAAGTACGATGAGAGTATTGTATGAAGAGTACATATTGTTTAGATAAAATTTTTCTTAGGTATAAATTAAGCCTTCACGCCAAACTTTATCGAATCCGTGAGCTACTTCTAGAAAGATTGTATTCAATATTTGCTTTTCTTCTAGAGCTTTTTATATTATATCTGTAATCCTATGCACTTGATCAATAGTTGAATGTTGAATATCACAGAATATAAAAAAAATATTTCTGTTCGAATGTCGGTTTTAAATTTCCAGAAAAATTTTGATTGTAAATAATGAATTGATGTTATTTTGATTTAATTACTATACAAATACCATTTTATTCAAATCAGTACTACATTATTAATGAAAATATAATTGGCAAATTTAAACATGATGCCAAAACAAGGAGCAGTAAAATATATATACCTATAATTTTGCTTACACTTTCTTAAATGACCTTGTAAGTCATTTTAATTCATTAAAAATTTCTGTTTGAGATTATGTCCGCCAAATTGTATGGACTCAAAATTCATACCTCCTAAAAGTTACTAAAACAATGTTTTTGTGGCCAAACATTGTGTTCAGAAAAACAAACAGAAATTAAAAGTAAACAATAAGATAAAAGGACGAAACGATAATGATTCATTGTTTTTATTTTTGTTTCATAACAAAAACAAAAAAAGAAAAGAAAAACCAAAAAAAAAATAACGTATTTTTTCCTACAATTGAACTTTTTTTTTTATTGGTTGGGAAAATTTTCGACAGTATATTATACTAGTATGTACATACTCTATCTGGTTGTGGTTGTTTTCATTATTTTGTTTTTAAGTTACAAATATTGCGTAGTATTTAAAAAAAAAAACAACACATTTAGAATTAGGCATTTAAAATGAAGGCAAAAAAAAGTGCCAAGCATGGTTTTTTTAACGGTTATTACAAGTTTTTCAAATTAAATGACTCATTAAAATTTTTAAAGATTCAAATATAAGAGAAAAAAAAAACAAAAAATTTACAAAATACAGCAATGACCAAAAATAAGCACAAGCAGAAAAATAAAATAAAAATAATATTTAAATAAAATAATGTATGCACCAAATGGTAGATGGCATACAAAATATAGATGAGAAGAAGATAGATATTTGTTTTTTTTTTTTTTATAAAAGATCCACGATTTATAAAAATTTTATTGCAGGATCAGTGAAGTGAATCATGAAAACTCTACAAAAATTCGATATTAACAGAAATAATTTTATTGAACTTTAATAATATTTTATAGCATTTTGTTAAGTAATTTAAAACTAATTTAGTACATTCAATATTGTTGAGTAATGGGACATTTTATAATAAATCACCCATTATGAAGCTAAGAATTATTTAATTGGGAATTTCAAAAAATCTGTAGCCTAGAAAAAATAATCATTTCAAGTTAAAATTGTATATTAAAAATTTATTGGATTGGACAGGTTAGGTCGATTTTAAAAAATTCGTTTCTGAAAAACGCGATTCAAAAATATCGACTTGTGCAATTTCTTTATTTTAAAAAAGTCGATTATAAAATGTTGATTAGAAAATATATTGGTTTAAAAAATCTTAAAATGAATCAAATATCGATTTAAAAATAAATGTTGCTTGCAATTATGATGAAAGTCCTACAGCTTCCAAGCTACCGCTAAAAAATTTATTAAAAAAATGATTTTTTAACCAACTTTAAAATTTTCTCCTAATTTTTTTTTAAACACATATTATTTCAGCAAGAAAAGATTTAAAACAGTGGTCCACAAACACCATCTAAAACAATTATTGAAATCGTAATTTTTTGCTGATTATTAAATTTAACCGAATCAAATTTTTCTTTTTTAAATGAAGCGTGTGTAACCATGATTTTGTAACCTCTTAAGTAAAAATTTTGAATAGGTACCGAAATATAGAAAAAAAAAGTCTGTAAAAGAAAGTTTTGAAATATAAAATTTTCGTTAATTTTATAAATTATACCTACAAATAATTATAAAATAGGCCTCCTATTATACATTTTTTATCTTCTATGACTTTACAATGAAGAGGAAGAACCAAACTTAATGGAAAACTATCTAATGTCGCAATTGCAGTATTCTCTTGCAGGATTTTTTTTAGTTTTATATATTTTTCGAAATATTTGTATATACAGGATATTATTTTTATATTAATTTCTTTAATATTATTGCCATTTAATACTTTATTAATAATTATTCTTATACACCATTGGCTATTTCCAGATTTAATGAAAAATAAATGATTAAAAGAAATTTACTCAGTAATAAATAATTTCTATTCTCCGAGAATATTTTAATAATTATATTTTGATGTTATTTTTATTAAATGATTATTTTAAATTAATGGAAAATTCATTTCAAGCTTACATACCATACGAGATTTAATCTGAAGGTTAAAGCAATTTATTAAAAAAAAAATCATTTAAGGTTTGTATATTGAATTTTAAAATAATTTTTTTTTTTTAATATTATTTTTAACAGATAATTAAATATTTTTTTTTTATATTATTTTTACAAAAACAAACAAAGAGAAATTTTTAAAATTAAGTTTTTTTTTTTCTAGAAAATACAAGCTTCTAAACTTTATTTAGACGGAATTAATAAAAGAATAAAATATGCAACATAATTTTTTCTTAAAAATAAAAATGAAAAGTTCCTTTCTTTAAAACTTTTATTATTTTTTTTTCTTTTAAACTAAACAAAAAATATAATTTTCGAACAAAATTTACTAAATAAAGAAAATTTTTATTATATTTCTTTTTTTTTTTTTCTGTTTTCTTTCATTAATTAGCAGCATATCCTTTTTATTTATTTGAAGAAAAACAATAGTATTTTCTTTGCCTCTAACCTTTAATTAACTGCATAATAACAAAAAAAAAATAGAAAATATTTTCTACGATGGTATTGTGTGAGTGTATAATAAAGATTATGCAATTGCACAATGGTTTTAGCTTAACTAACTGTTCTTTTTGTTTTTTTTTTTTTTTTTGTTTATTTAATAAACAACTTTATTTCAGTTTTCTTTTATTAGTTTTACTGGTATATTCAACCTATTGGCGTTTTTGTTTTGTCTCGTTTGTATAAAATCATTTACATGTTATTTGCTACTGATGGTAAAGTTACTTTGAAAATTATTTGTTATTTTAATAAAATTCACTGAAAAGGAGACCAAAGAATATATTTGGAAAGAAAAGAATAAAGCAGTATGTGAAACCAAAACAATTTAAAAAGCGCACCTTCTACCAAAGCAGTAATACCAACCTATATAATATTTTAAAATGATGATTTTTTTAAAACATATTCAAAAACAGTTGTTTATAAGTTAGATTCTGTTCGTTTGTTCAACCACTTTACTATCATTTCCTTTCATTATAAAAATTACTTCAAAAGTAACGAGGTCTATAAAATTAAAAGATTCCAATTCTTATTACTCAACAAAAATTTTGACAATTATTGCAAAATTTTTAAAGGTGAGGTTTAAATGATACCCTATACATATATAATCCAGCCATTGGTGCAGTAGTTGACGCATCGCTTCACATTCATAAGGGAATGAGAGGTCTCGGATGTGATTCCCGGCTGGGTACAATAATTATAATATAAAAACAAAAATATTCATATATTGCAATATGTACCACGTACCATTTATGTACCACGGTACCTGTATATAAATAAATAAATAAATAAATATACATATATTCATATTGAGATCTATTTATGGTTAAAAGTTCAGTGCTTTATCGGAAATGATGAAGATGTGTTGGAAACAAACGAATGGCCAGGTTGAAATTATTTAATTTTATTTTTTGAAAATGTGGTTGTTATTTCCATAATGTATGAAGAATCTCTTTTACCTTTTAGTTTTCTTCATAATTTCTTTACAGAGAGAAATTTAGAATAAATGTTTTACTCTCTAAAAACCTTTTATTCCTACACAAAATGTAAACACGTCGTGTTAAATTAAAAAATATGATATTTGAATATGAAAATACACAAAATAAAAACAAAGATATGGGGTAAATATTTGCATGAAACTTTAAAATAAGATAATTATAAATTTTTTTTTTCCAAGAAGTTCTATCAGATTATACTTATTCTAACTCTTAAACTTAAACTTACTTTAAAGAATTAATACTTCTAAATAGCTTGAAAATTAAGTTAAAAATTTTATATTAGAGTTCAGACGTTGAAAATTAACATAAATAATGTCAAATTCTTAGAATTAGAATAGAAGATTAGAATAGAGATACTATTCTTCGCAGAAACACCATAGTAGGTCTGGTCTTTTTAAGCTTTAATTTCATTGTTGGACAGGAATCAAAGTAATCAAAGTACAAATTCACGCTTGAACTTATGAATGTGTATGGTACTATAAAAATAGAATAATGTATAAAAATTAATTTTTTTTATATAAAAGGATATTCGATTTATAATTCTAGACATTGTAAACGAAACATATCCAACATAATATAACAGAAACTTCTTAATTAGAAAAATGTGCAAAACAAACAAAAGTTTTCTAAAGGCTATTTTTTTTTATCTTCCATTGTTTTTCTTAGCTTTTAATTAAACTTTCTTTTTAAAGGTTTCTTTATTTAAACATTGATCGTGATTATTTTTTGCCTTTGATTTCATTCGCAGTACGAACAGTACAACTAAATTAATAAATTTTATATACCAGACGGCTGAATAAAGTTAAGGGAAAACCACAACATATTTTATATATTTTTATGTTATATAAACTCTATATTGTAAGTGTCAACGTCAAAAAATACCATATTTGAAACACTTTTGTTATTGCTTTTCTTTAAAAAAAAAAGAAAAAAAATAAACATAAAATAAGATGTTGATATAAGGAAAAAAAAGAAGTCTTGATTTTAGCCTGAAGTTTTTTATAAAAAAACACCAAGTTGTAATAGGACAAACAAAAAAAATATAAAAAAAAAACAATGTTAAAGCTTTTTTTTTGTATTCATTTATATTGCAATCAAAGAACAGTGAAACAATGGGTTAAAGAATAATTTTTGTGTTTTCTGTTGTTCATAAAGATCAAGACAATGTTCATTTTCAGAAATTATATACAAGCAACTTTCAAAAAAAAAAAAAATCAAAATGTTACTACTTAATTGGGGAGGCAAATGTCAGAGACGTAGTAAAATATTTAAATTAAAATATATTAAAAAGGATACCTTGAAAAAAAAAGAAAAAAAAAGTTTGTAATAAAAAGAAACAAATAAATTTATTAATCTTTTTTCTCACCCTAAAGTTATGCAATTTATTTAATTCAAATAATTACTCGTTATGATTTTAAAATAAAATGTTGAGGAGCTTCGGTAGCCTAGTGGGTAGGAGTGTGACGTATTAACCGAAGGAGTGTGGATTCGATCCTTGCACAGGTCGTAAGTGTTTTTTTCTTTACATACTCCCCTTACGACCAAATATAATGTAAATATATAGTATATAATATAAACAAAATAAATAATATTAGTATATAATTAATAATAGTATAAAAACCTATAATAGCCTTGGTAGCCGATGGTTCAATAATATTGCATTACATTTATGTATGTAATATTAATATAAATAAATAAATAAATAAAATAAAATGTTGGGCAGGGTTGGCTTAGTGATCAAGCACATGATTTATTAATTAAAGCAGTTCCGATTCAAATCTTACATAGATCACAAGTTTTTTAATTGAAAACAAATTCCCCCTAGCTATTGCTAGCTCCCTCGGTTAGTAAGCCTCGTGCTTAACCAATAAACAATAATATAAATGAATAAAAGTATTCAATTTATAATGGATCATGAAGCCTTTGTAGTCAATAGTTTAGTAATATTACATTATCATAAATAAATGAACACAAAAAATGCCCATTAATAGTTCGTGGTGACCGAATGATTAAGCACATGATGTATTAATCGAGGCAGTATGAGATCAAATTTTGCATACATAGAAAGTTTTTTCATTAGATTTTTCTTCTGAGTAAAAACTTTTGAATTCTTAATAGTATACTATTTAAGTAAAATAACTTTTTAAAATTTTGTTTGTACGTTACGTACAATAAAATTATTCTAAATTGTTTAATAATGCATAAAATTATAACATTACATTTTTTGTTTAAAATAATATTTTTTTGTAAAAAATTTTCTTAACTCTTAAGTTCTTAAATTCTTTCATAAGGAAGGAATTCATGTACATAAGAAATACCTATCAGCTTTATTTTGAACACGATTTATTCAAAAACCAAAATATTTTTTAATGCAAAATTATTTTATATCATGGCTGATTTATTTTGTACCTGGACATACCTAAAATATAGAGTACCTATATATTATAATGTTATATAATATATAGTAATAATTGCTTTTTGTTGTATTTTTTTTTTTTGTTTTTTTATTATCCTATGTTTTTCTCTTGTTATAATATAAATGGAGCGTAAAAAACTTCTTTAAGCCATGTTTTTTTTTTTTTTTTTTTCAAAATAACATCAATACTTTAAGGATATTTTTTAATCTTTTACTTTATTGTTGCATAAAAACTATAGATTTTTGTTCATACATGCTTATATAATAATATATAATAATTAGATTTTCTTGTATAAGAATGCATTTTCTATAATGAATTTTTAAAATATTCTGAAAATATTATATTATTTAACAATAAATTGCATTTATTTTAAAAAAAAATTATTTTTAAACATGTAAAATATAAAAAAGTTTTTTATTTAGAAAATTCTAAATTATTCTTTTGAGTAACAGGAAATAGTTGAAGTCTTTTGGTTTTTTAAAAATGTTTGCCTTGAAGGAATTGTTCTGATTTTGGTTAAACTTTTTATTTTTATCGTTTTAAATAATGAATTTTAAATTAACATTTACTATAAATTTTAATATTAGATCTAAGATGAGTAAATAATATTGAATACAACATAAATAAAAAGAAAATTTAACCTGCATCTTAACTAGATCGATATAATACAAGTATATAATATATATATTAAGTTCATAGAATAATTTTTTTTTTACTAAAATCTTTTTCTAGGTAATTTGTAATAAATTCTAGATAGTTTATTTAATCACTTCCTTATTTCTTTATATTTTCTTATTTTCATCCGGATATTCTATATTTTATTCGTTATGGCAGACCTTTTTTATGATTTGTATATTAAAATTTAATTAAAAATTGAATAATTAAATCTTAAGATAATAAAAATATCAAATGAAAATACAAAGTCAAAACTGAATGATCTAATTTTCCAATTTTAATTTAAGTTGATATAGAAGCGGAAATTTAATAAGTTTTATACATATATAATAAAAGACAAAAAGTAAAGAAAGATTTAAATCATTTAAAATATTACACGAAATTAATATTTCCGGTCTCATTTTTACAATATTAAATTTCCCATTTTTATTGAAAAGAGAACAAAAAAATAAAAAAAATAAAAAAAAACATAAAAATTAAATTCTCATGGGATTTCTTATAAAGTTTAGGTGCGAAATAATTCACCTTTTTCGTTATCATAATGAAATATTTTCTTAATTATTAAAGGACATAAACGCGTCCATTTGAAAAAAAAAAAATAAAATAAAAAAAAAAATTTCTCTAAGAAAGACGAAAGAAATTACATAACTAACTACAGTTAAAAACAGTGAACATTAACATCAAAAGCATACGAATAACGAAGGTTGAAAAATGAAGGACATTAAGACAAACAAAAATAATAAAACAAAAAAAAAACCAAAAAAAAAGAACATTAATTTTTAAAAGAAATAAATATAAGTATATATATATATATACCAAGAAATACAAATAACAACGTGGGTATTTCATTTACTTCTTAAATGTCCTTAAAAATGATCATCAGATTAGAAACAATTTTGCTTTCTAAATGATTCAAAAACACCAAACAAAAAAAAAAAATAAAGCTAAAAACTACACAAAACAAACTTAACAAAAAAAAAAAAAAAGAAAAAATTTAAAACAAAATTAAAAATAAAATTACCAAAACAAAAAAAAAAAAAATTAAAAAATAAGGTGAAAATTTAAAATTAAATTTTCGTTTAGATATTCTTTCTGACTTGTTTTTTTTTCTATTTCATTTTTCACCCAATCTTATTTTTTTTTTTATTTTTTCAGTTTTTTTTTTTTTTTTGATTTTTTCGTTTTTTTCACGATTTTATGAAATTTTCTATTTTATTGCCAATGTTGAACAGCTATATCGTATATACTGGACCTTATCTCATCAGTAAAACCTGACGGTTTGACTGACAATTTAAATTCATAGATAACAAACAAAATTAAAAAAAAAAAAAAAAATTTAAACCATTCTAAAATAGCAAAAAAAAAACATTAAACATTAGAAGAAAAATTTAAAGAAAATTACATTAGATTTTTTTTTTTCTTCTACCACACTTTTGCTAATACAAATATTTTTTCCTTTAAAGCGTTTTCATTTCTTTCTATAGAATTTTATTTTTTTCACAGTTTTCTTTTGTGTTTTTTAAAAACAACAAAAAAGAAAAACAAAACTAAAATGTTATCCAAATGATTTTTCGTATATTCACATAACGTGATAGCATATACTTAAAGGAATTATTTATGAGTTGAATTTTTATGAGTAGGTTTGATTTTAAATTTCTCTGGTATTCAGCTTAAAATCTAGATATTAATTTGAACTTGATATGATAGATATAATTTAGATAAAAGATAGATATTTTAAATATCAGTTAAGTTTTTAAGAGGTTCGTAGCGCCAAGTGTAATTCTGAACAAAATAATCTATGGTATAAATATTTCATAACATAAATTTGGATTTAGATTTGATATAGTTTATAAGATTTTAGTGGCCATGATAGTTTAGATAAACTTTCTCAAGATTTCAATACTTTTTTAAAACTGCGTATGTATCTATACGAAAAAATCGAATAAAAAAAAAATTAAAATTGTTTTGACAAAAAAAATTAAAAAAAAAAACCTAAAAAGGACGATAAAAAGAAAAAAAAACAGTAAAAATTTTAAATAAAAAAGAAATATTTTTTTCAATATCAGATTTCATTTTTTGTTGCTTTACTCTCTTAGAAATGTTCTCATACATACGTATCTTAAAACTGAAAAATTTGAACACTACGTTGACTCAATCCCGTTTTCAAGGATATTCTTCCTTTATTATAAGTTTTCAGAGACGTAACAATTTATGCGAAGTTCAGAACATTTTGATGTTTAAAATATTGATTTTAAAAAGTTTCGACAAATTCGGTTTTGTATGAAATTTGTTTTTTTTTTTAGAAAAATCTGAATATTTTTTAAAATTAATTTAAATATGGCTTAATATAAATAATATAATGTATACCTACATATTAAGATATAAATGTGTATATTTCATATACTAGTGTGTAGATTTGTATATATCTATTCTAAAAAATGTATAACAAAGTTTTCTAATTAATTGAGATTTTTTTAATATAAAATCGTATTTTTACAATTTCTTTCATACTGTAGAATGTGAGTAAAGCTTTTCCACTTAACTAATTAAACGAGGGACCTCGGTGGCCTAGTGGGTAAGAGCGTATAAAATACGTTGTAAACACCGAGGAAGTGTGGGTTCGAATCCCACACACGTCGTAAGAGTTATTCCCTCTTACGACATTTACAGCCACGTCTGAACAGGAAAGGCTGTATATCCTGTCCAAATTTATGTGGCATAGAAATGCATTTAAAAAAAAAAACATTAATTTAACGGGCTATTAAGCATGTTATTCATTTGAAAAACAAAAAATAAAATTTTTTGTTTAGATAGTCGAGTCTTTTAATTGTTCGTTCGTGCTTTATCAATTAAAACTCCGTTTCAATTACAAAATATGAGGATTACCCTTATATAATTGGGTACAGTAACGTCACTGTATACGATTAAAAGAAATGTACAAACAAATAAATATAAAAAAAAGGAAAAAATAAAAATTGCAAAAGAAAAATCAAATAAAAACAATAATAATATAACAAAAAAAAAAAAAATAAATAAATAACAAAAAATTTATAGATCGCGCTGGGTTCCTAAGATTAACTTGTCCATTTTTAGCGATAAACTTGAAGTGTTATTACCTGACACTTTTATTAATTACACTCGATATTTTGATAGCAATATTCCCTTTTATATTATATCGTACACAGTACCAGAGTAGTTAACTACCATTATTACAGGTCCTTTTTTTATTTTTCTTTTATTTTTGTTGTTGTTGTTGATTATTATTGTTGCAAAAAGTTTTATGTTGTAACGGTAAAACAAAAACAAAAAAGAAAAATAAATTAAAATAAAACTTTACTATTATTTTGGTACTAGCATTCTGTTATTGTCAATGTTGTTGCTTTTTTGTTTTACAAGGTTTATTCAAGAGAATAGAACGTAACGTATTTAGAAAAATCACTATTGTGAATAGAATTTAACTTATCATGTTTATATAATACCTATTATATACATACTTATATAATATTATGTGTAGTGTATATAGATGCAATTAAATAAATAAGGAATGGTGAATTAAAATTTTGCAAAAATAAAAAAAAAAAAAACAAAATGTAATCTAAATAGACGGTTAATAAAAGAAAATATTTTGCACGATTTTTTAAATATTTTCATTCGATATGAATACGAAATACGTTATAGAATATATTCAGGGCTGTCCCAAAGGTTAATCAGGCTTGTTTATTTTGATATTTGAAATAATTGTATTTTTTTTTTTTTTTTGTGAATAAATTTTAATTTATTGCGTATAATTAAACAAAATCAGGTTAAATTTCTGTTTTAAACTTTGAGACTCCGTCTATTGCATGTTTACAATTAATTTTATAGGTTAAATTTAACAAAAAACTTTAGTACAACAAATTTCAAAATTATCTATGTAACTTTAATATGACTGATGTAAATTAGAAAGTGTTTTGTTTAATCAAATATATATAATATGTAAACAAAGAATTTAAGTTTAATGCTATTACCTTATGTTTAACGCTTAAGTATTAACATTTCATTTTTCACTTAAATACTGAATACACGCGTCCGCACGACAATATCGTTTTTAAAACAGAATGAATTCAGAAAATGTCTAATACCGGATAATATTACCCACGGATATATTTGTTATAATAAAAATTTATTTTTAGATTACTTTAAAGTTTAAATAAATTACATTTTAAATTTGCTAGGTTTAAGAAAAACTTCAACATCTTTATTCGTCACATTCTTTCAAACCTTAAATCTTTTCATTGCGGAATTTTCCCTCGCCAAACAGAACAAAATAAAACTAAAGATCCCTTAACCAATGGTTTGGTCCAAAAAAAAGTTGTGTTAGTGGGTTAACGTTTCATACGTTAATAGAGGAATCATGCTCGTACCATAAGTCTTTTAATGTTTTTTATGGTTCTCGCCTATTCCCGTGAAAAAATTTTTAAATTTACCACTTTTAATATATTATATTATGTATACACTGATACTACGTTCCTCAGACGTTAAAAAAACTTTAAACATTTAATCATTGTAAAATAAAATTTTTATCTCATCTGACAGCCATTAATTGTCAGGGGGAACTTAAGGGTTAAAATGGTTTATATATTTTTATATATAATCTCCGTAATAATATGCAATGTAATTTTCCATATTACTATATTTTAATATTATGTCATTGAATTTTTGTTTTTGTGTCTTCTATACTATAATTCGTACAATAATATTATGTTATCGAAATAAATAAATCAAAAATATACTAGTTATCTCCATCTAAATTCTATGCTAAAACATATTTTATATTGCTTTAACTTGCTTGCTTTAATGACAGATTTCCAAGCCACCACTGTATTTTCAACCTTATAAATTAAATCTATGATATTTTTAGTTAGATTTGTATTATTCCAATAAGATCAAATAATGAACATTGAAAAGTATGGTATTTGATTATTGAATTCGTATTGGGATAAAGAATCATATTAAGGAGAAAAATTTAATATAGAGAAAATACATTTTCCTTTTTTTTTTTTTTGTACTTTTTTTTACATATAAATTTGCTCCTTTTTCATTTTCCCCATTCATGTTTTAACATTTAGTTTTATTTACATTTTATTACGAAATCAAAAAAAAAGAGAACTCTGTCCAAGAAATAATATAAAGTCAAAAAGAAAAGTAATATGTATTAAAATTGAGCAGGATTTCAACTAAAGAGGACCTTGGGGTAAATAATAAATCTTTAGTACGGACAAACAATGAGTGGTTTAATTTACAAGTTTGAGTCAAGCTAAATTAAAATTAAAAAAAAAATTTTGTTTCTGTATTTAAAATAGAAATTTTGTTTGTTTTATCTTTTTCATTTTTTTTCATTTCAAAAATTGAAAGGACTTGTTTTTAAAGTACTAAAAGTAAAAAAAAAAAATGTTGTCATTGAAAAAAAATTTTTTTTTTCCAATTTATTATCTACAGCATTTTTTAGTGTATGTAGCAAAAAAAAAATTACATTTTATCTATTGAAAATCAATTTTTTGTGTTAAAATAAGTTTGACGTATTTGACATACAATACTGTCTGGACAACATTTTTTTTTTTGTCTACGTATTTCTATGCCGCCTTGCCTCGAAAAATATTTTTTTTTTTTTTTTGGCATGTTGAAAAGAAATAGAGATGGGGGTAAAAATTTAAACGATAATGATAATGAAAATTTAATATCATGTAATTAAATTTAATTGATTATCTTCAATCTGATCAATTGAAACGATGTATTTTATATGAATTAAATTAAGTGTCATTCAATTGAAAGTTTTTCGTGCTTTCAAATTAAGAAAAAAAATTTTTTTATTTGGTTATGCTTTTTAGCACACTTTCAAAAAAAAAATTTGAAAAAATATGTCTATTAGTTTCACTTTGTCCGTCCGTCCGTTTATTTACAAATTTTTACACCGCTAAAGATAGAGAAAAACGAGGAAGAATACAGTTGCTTTTGTCAACTCTTAGATACCCGTACGAACCGTTAGTATGTTCACAGCCTGTCACTTTGCTTACAATATTATTTTTTTAATATTTTAGTATTTTAAAATAATTTGGGTGAATTTTATAATTTCTAGAACTATGGCTTGTACATATATTCAAACTATATGTTTATACATTCTTCAAAAGCAGATTTTAACCTTCCACATAACAATTATCAATCCAAAACTTTTTCAAATATTCTATAGTACCATTTAATACTAAGCGGTAAATGTATATTAAATTTACTTAGTACAAAATAGTAAATATAATTTTAAATATTATATTATATTATATTTAAATATTCCATTGACAGAATAATTTCTTATAAGTACAATAAAATACATATATGTATGTAAATACGGCGCAATATAATATACATCTATACTCTTATCATTCATTCACTAGTGACATATACGATATATTGTAAATAAACATGATATTATATAAGTATGTATATATATCAATATCATATAAATAAAAATTCTTCAAGCAACCGTTATGTTGTTTATTTATTTACATTTTCTTGTACTACGCATTATATTTTCAACAATTTCAAATTATCGAGTAAAACAAAATGGAAAAAATTCGTTAAAGAAATTTGTTAGAAAATCTGAAAAAATCAAGTAACACTTTCGTCAATTATAAAGTAACCCTATATTATTAAAAAAAGTTGTTAACAGAAATAAGAGTATAATGTTAAAGCTTTAATTTTTGTGTATTACTTTAAAAAAATTTTAACAGGTGTTCAAGTTACAGGTGTTTAAAAATAGGAAATTTTCAGTTTTTGACCCTTTACAGCTCTTAAACGGGGGGTGATACAAAAAAACTTTTTGAAACGACTCATATTAATTTTCAAAGATCTAACTTCTGTCATTGTCTGTCATAAAATTTCAAGTTTCCAACTTTAACCGTTGAAAAGATAGAAGGGTTAAAGGATTTTTCAAAATTTGAGTTTCGCATAACGGTAAATAAAGACACCGTATGCCACAAATATATATTTATTGTATATATACTTTTAAAGCTAATGAAATAGTAATCGTTTGGCGTTTTCAAAATGAAGATATACCTTATACAACAGAAAATTTTTTTGTTTTCGTAAATCAATACCAAAATTATACAATTTTTTAAATTTAAATTTACCGTAATGTGAAACCTAAATTTTACATGATTTTTATATCTTCATAGCTCCGGTATTCTTTTAGATAAGGGCTTGAATTTTGAGGTAAGAAAGAACTTTTAAAATTAGTATAAGCTTCCTCAGACATTTTTTTTGTACTACCCCCTATTTAAGAGTTATTAGGGATTAAAAATTTAAAATGTGCTCTTTTTAGGCACCTGTAACTTAAGCACCTGTATACATTTTTTTGCGGCAAGACATAAAAATAAAAGCTTCAGTAATATAATTGTACTTGTGTTAACGGTTTTACTTAGGTATACGGTTTCTACACAGCCTCTCAAAATTTCAAAAAAGTTCTATTTTCACATTTTTTTTTTATTATTATGAAATTCCACGAAAATTTTCAATTTTTGGTGCAAGTCACAATTCTATACAGTTTATATTGTCTTTTGGGAATGTGCGCTTTTGAAAAGCATTGGCTTACATTTTTCCTTGTTTTTATTTGATTTTATTCTTTTTGTTTTATTTTGTTTGTTTGTCTGACTTAAATTTATTATGTAAATATTATTTTGTTGACGAGAGAATCTATTAAATTTTCAAAAATTGTTTCGATTTCAAATGGAACTTTTACAATAAATTTTTAATTTTTTTGATCTTTAACAAATGTATCTATGTAAAATTTTTTAAAGATTCATTATTATATGGTTTAGTTAAAAAGATTCTATTTTAGTGAATATAGGTATTATATTGAAGAATCGGATACATAAACCGCTAAAGTAATTTCTTGTAATTGCTCTGGGGAAATAAAAATAAAGATAAATTTAGAGATTAATTTAGAGAAAAAAACTTCTGATAATTTATTATACTATTTATTAAAGTATAGGGTAATTTAACTTTGGTATGGTGTTTGTAACCACCAAAAGGAAGCGAGTTAGATATGGACATGTATATATATTCTGAATAAGGATCACCTCCTAAGTCGATTTAGCCATGTCCGTCCATCCGTCCGTCCGTACGCACGATAACTCAAAAACAATGATGCTATCTTGATGAAATTTATACTGGAGGTTAACAATGACTAAAGAAAGACGGGAATTGCAAATGGGCGAAATCGGACCTTCCATATAACTCCCAAAACCGAACACGCATATCTTCGAAATTAATAAAGATAGAAACTTAAAATTTTGTACGAGCGTGTTTTTTCCTGAATCCCTGATACCCCTAAAATTTTAGATGAATTAGAGTGGTTGTTCGGGTACCTCCCATACAACTCCCAAAACCGAATAAGCATACATTCGAAATTGATAAAGATAGAAACTTCAAATTTGGTACTAGGGTCTTGTTTCCTGAATTCCTAATTTGTCCAAAATTTGAGATGAATTGGAGCAGTTGTTCGAATACCTCCCACACAACTCCCAAAACCGAACAAGCATATTATCTTTGAAATTAGTAAATATAAAACCATGTCTCTAAAATTTGAGATGAATTGGGATGGTGGTCCGGATACCTTCACTCACTTCCCAAGACCTAACAAGCATATCTTCAAATTTAATAAAGATAGAAACCTGAAATTTTGTACAAAGGTTGTAAAAGCATTTATTTTTTTTAGCTTATATTAAATACGTAACTAAAATAACTTATGAATTTTTAATTTAATTTGAATTTTTTAGGTGTAGGGTATAAATAAGTCGGTTGCATTGACTTACTGTTACATTTACTTGTTTTTGGAGCATTTTGCTTGTTTAAATTCAGTTATTGTATAAAGAAAACTAACAACAAAATAAACTAAGGATTATTTTTATTTGAAATGTCCTTCAACGCACGGTCTTTTTTTTTTAAATTAATGTTCCGGTTAATCTGCACTTCAAAGAGCACTTAGGTAATACTCTCAAAGTATAAAAAGCAAAGCAGAGTAAAATGGGACATATATTCCAAATGACAATAAAAATTGTTATTATTGTGACTTGCAATAAAATTTGTAAATTTTTTCTAAGAATTTTATATGTATTGTGTAAGTTTAAGATACTAAGAATTAAGAAAATTAAGAATTAGATGTTAAGATATGAAAAGTTATAAAGCATTAATTTTCGGGCTTTACTTTAAAAATATTTGTACAGTAGCGTTTTAAGTTGAAAAAATGTTACGTATACGTATTAGAAATGTTACGTCAACTAAAGTTGGATATAAAATATTTATAATTATTTAATAAAATTTTATATCTAATTAAAAGCATTTAATTCACAGTATTTGACACATTTATGTATGTATACACAAATAAAATACTTAACCTTAAACCTACCTTGCCTACCTAGCATCGCTTAACAAGATCATGCAATAAAAAATGTTGACTAATATTTTAATTTAAAATATAAACAAATGTAGCGGAACAAAATATTTTAAAGCAAAAGTTGTTAAAAAAAATACATAATGTACGAAAATTCATTATGTATTTATAGGTAGTTTTAAATTTTTGTGCTGATAAAATTTTGTTTGTGAATGAATTATGATTTGTAATGCGCAAAAGCATAATTTTGTAAAGATCTTTACTTTATATATTTTTTGCCTAGTTTATCTAGTTTGGGTTAGGAAATTGGAATTATATTTTTGTGTATAGGTGTATTTATGTTAATACACTTAAATATATTATATGCATTTATGTTAATACACAATATACATTATAAATGTTCCTAAACAAAACAAATAAAACTTTAATAAATTCGAACGGCTTCAAACCAAATTACTTACACTTTCAAAACCTGTACGCTTTCCTTTCCACCATACAACACTTACATGTTTTGTTAACAGATTACGAACATAAAACTTAATTTTTAAGTCCATGCCATGTGCTATGCCATTTAATGTGTATGCCATTCAATATGCATTAAAGAATGTTGACAACACATATTTTGATTTAAATCCTAAACAAATGTTAAACAAAAAAATTTAGCAACATAAAAATATCTCAGTAGAAAATCGGAGAATTGGTGCTCTAAATAAATAGATATAACTATATTATAAATAACTATAACTACTTTTTAGTAACCAGTTTTAGAACTAATATAATTTTTGAAAAAGTAATGCAGAAGGCAATGGGTTGGTTGAAATGCAAAAAGTTATAATAACGTAATTTTTATTATTTTCTTAAAATTCGCGGATACTAAAATTATCAATAGTTTGTTTAAATACTAAAAAAAATGAATATTACTGTTTAATATATATATATATAACTATATATATAACTAATTTTAGGTAATGCTGAACGGAGGCAATTTGATTCCCACCTAGCACATCGTTTTTAAAATGTTATGCTAAATTTACATTATGGTAATAATTTAGTTAATTTATTTACTAATTCTCTGTATAATCAGTTCTTAACTATAGTGGGGAACTAGTCCGATTTTCTATTATGATTGTATTTATTGTGTTTTGCTAAATGGTAATACAAAACTCCATGTGCAATGGACATCGAGATTTAAATTAGTATAGGAGGAAAGATCAAATATAACTACATAATATGTGTATATTGTATGTATGTGCATGGATTTTATTTTTTACTCTTATAAGGAGCATAGGGCATCCATCCACATCCAAGTCATTTATTATTCATATTTGACTAAGCTTTAGTTTCTGGTTTCACCTTTAATTTTTGCATATATCAAAAACGTTTAGAGATATAGAAAAAGTTTAAAAGTTAGTTAAAGATAAAAAAAAAGATCTTAAGTCAAGGTACTAATCATAGGGCTTGAAAAGCTGTTTCAAAATGTGCTATAAAAAGTACCCTAAATACAGGGTGTTTCAAAAGAAAATTGAGTTTGAAATATAGCGTTTTCATTTTAAATCATTTTGAACCTTCGTAACTTTGTAACTGTTGAGTATATATTATTCTGCATTTAATTATATTCTGTCATATTTTCATCTTTAAGGCTTATAGCATTTCACCTTATTCTGTTTTTCAATCTGAAGTTAATAGTTTGATGCTGTTATTAAATCTGGATTACTATTCCTTATTTTTTATACAATTTTCATTATTGTGACGTAATTCTTTCGATGATTGTAAAACTAGCAACTAACTTACATTACAATATATTTTTAATTTCGTTAAAAATTGCGAATTAAAAAAATTCTAAAAATTTATAAATTTTTAGTCAATATTTTTTTTAAAAAATAATATAAAAATTTTATGACGGAGACACTCTACTAATATATCAATGTTCATATAATGTTTTCTGCATATCTACTGATTTCTGCATAATTATTTCAATAAATTTCTGTAATATCTAGAAATATTATTCACAGATTGTTTTAATACAACTGCTTTGTGGTAGAAATTGAAGAAAACCATAAAATTTCGAAAGAATCACATAAATAGGAAACAATAATAAGCAAAAATATAAAATTGGAATTGTGAAAATTAGATTAAAAATATATGTTTTGAAATTGTTTTTTTTTCTTTTTAAGTTCTCATTAGATTGAAGAAAAACAACTTTTTCTGTAAACAAAATATTTGCTGGTATTTCTTCTATTCATTTCAACATGGTACTGTTGACAGTTGTTATTTAATTTTTTTAATACAATATTGGAGCAAAACTACCGCACAATAAAAAAAAAACAGATATAACTCGTCTCTAATTAAAAAAGATGAAAACTAATTACACTTTAAACGAATTTATTTATTTAATTTTTTTTTTTATCTTAAATAGATGAGTAAACTGGGGATTTTGATAAGAGTGTTAATTTATTTACTATTTATTTAGTCCTTGTTCGTTTCATATGGAAAATAATTTTTAATTTTCAAATTTTCAAGTTTTGTTTATTTTGTTATTTTACAAGAGTAAATTTTTTAATGTTTTTTTCATTTTGTTTTCCAGGTGCTAGTACAAATGTTAGAATACTCGTATAATTTCCAAAAATTTCTTACTATGTACAAAGGAGAGGTAGAGTAAGAATATAGTTCAAAATGTAGGATATCCTGCATAAGAATGATATACGTTCAGGGGCAGTTACAGAAGTTAAAATCAAGCAAAAAATTGTATGCTAGGAGGAGGAGAGTCTATTCTGGACCATTTTCGATACGGTGCTTTTCAGAAAAATATGTGTAACCTTTCAATCAAGTTCACTTTAAAGAGATGTAAGAAAATGCATATTGTAGAGTGAATAATATTCAAACTTCTTTGTGCATTCGTAACCTTCATAATATGTTCATTTACAAAGTTATGAAGGTTTAAAGATGGTAAAAAAGAAAACTTGTTTTAAACTCAATTTTCTTTTGAAACACCTTGGGGTATTTTTTATAGCATATTTGGAAAGCCCCATATGGTACAGATATAGACTTCTCTACCATACAATTTTGTGCTGCGTTTTACCTCGTCTACCTTATAATTAAAATAGATAGGGTTCTTATGTTCTAATTAGACACCCTGTTCATTAAACGAAAATGTGTAGGTAATATGGTATATGAAATTTTGACATTGTGAGCGCTTTCAAATACTTAAAAGATTTTTTTATTTTTAATTTATTTATACTATGAAGTTTAAATAATATTTTTATATTAAATAACAAACTTGAAGCTAAAATGTATTTGTTCAGTAGAAGGTTAATTTAAGAATTAAATATCCATTCGAAAAAAAAATATAACTTTTTGTCAATTTAATACTTCGAAAAGAATGAAAAAACATCAAAACTATAATGTAATCTGAACTTAGATTATAATTTTTGTAATGTAAGCTGTACTTAGAAAATTTTAACTAAATTTAGAATATCAACTTCCAATATGCCATTTGATAATTTGGGACGTCTTTGTCTACAGCCTCAGTTCTAAAAGAAGTTTTTAAATTTTAGTATTATATAATATATTAGTAAAGATAAGGACTTTCGAACTAAGGAATGTTTGAATGGTGGTTTAGAAAATATACAGAATTTGAAAGCGAAAATTATCTTCTGTTCAATTCCGGTTGAGATCCATAAATGTTTTTTTCTTTTTATTTTAAATTTGCGAAAAATTAAAATTTGTTCATAATATTATAATATATGTGGAAAAATATATACATACATTCACATACAGAAACATGCATAAAAATATTTATTGTAACATACTTTTAAATAAAAATAATTTAAATCCTGTTTGAATTCTGTTTTTTTTTTTTCCTTTAAAAGTTTGTATCAATTAAATTTCAAATTTTATTTTCCAATTTCCACTATGTATATCTAAGTATCGTAGATGTATATCTATGTATAGTAAGTATATATCTAGTTATTCTTAAAGTATAAGCAGCTTCAGCAAGTATAGTACTGCAAGTTACTAAATTAAAACTTAAAAGAATCAACAGAAAAAATATAAATCAACAACAACAAATCAACTCTTATAATATTATTTTTATATTAGAAGAGACCTCCTAATTTATAAAAATTATTTAAAAAGATAATAATAGGAAGTCTTAAACCGATGTAAAACGTATTTTTTTTCCCATTAAAAAAATGCATACAATATTTTTATCTACAAGTATAGTAAGACTAATGCATTATATTTATAATTTCATAGAAAAACAAGTTGTTTTTTTTTTTTTTTTTCAAAAGTTATAATAAAATAAGCAACTTTTTTTATTTTTTACCGACCGCATGTATTAATGTATAAGGTATAGGAATTGTTTGCACAGCAAAAATTTGTACCAGAGATTTTTGCAAATATACACTACTCCGGTGCGTAGCAGACTGTAAAAAATTTTTTAGCGTGAAGGCTGTTTGTTTGTGTTTGTGTGTATGATTATGGGCAAGTGTACAGCTTAGACATCGTCGACGCAGAAAGCGGGTCGGCGTTTTTTTTTTAAATATTTCAAACATATATTGATTTTCAAACAAGTGGTCATAAAGAAAAGTGATAAAATGGCGATTTGTTTGCTGTCGATTTTGTAAAATTAAAATTGTTTGAATTTTGGAGTGGCAAAACTACGATAAATGTAGAAAAATTTTCATTTTTTTCGTGTTTATCGATTTATATCATTTTTAATTGCAATAAGTTATCATATCACATGTTAATTTAAATAATATATATATTAACTACATACCTATACATAATAATGTATAATAATATAAAAACATACTAGGTACTTTACCTTAAAAAAATTTTATATAAAAATATATGTATATACTAACTGATACACTCATTATAAAGTGTTTATTAACATTCTCATATATTCGAAACATTTTTCTGAGTTTTCTCTTATTTCCCTATAGAGATGACGCAACTTGTCAAAAACTAGCTCATTCCATATTAATATGGTGAATTTCATATCTTCGATCATTTTCAAAAATTAAATTTTTTAGTAAATAAGAATTTGCTTCATAAAATAAAATTTTACAAAAAATCAGCATTTTAAAGAATACGCTATTTGAAAGGTAACGTTAAGCAGAAATTTCTGTTATTAAATCAATTTAAAAAAAACGCCCGCTTTCTTCGTGGACGAGGTCTTAAGCGGACTGAGCGGAATTTTTTTTAAGTTTCATATTTACATAAAAATGTAAAACGATAATAAAGAGAAGGCCGAAGTATTTGCAGAACATTTAGAAAATATTTTTAAACTAAACGAAATAAACTCAGATCTTTGTTTAGTAGAAGATATTATAATAGAAGAAAATACTATTACTCCATTTACGCAAGAAGAAATTATTGAAGAAATAAGAACACTAATATTAAATAAAGCCCCAGGTTTTGACCTTACTGCAGCCAACGTAATAAAAGAGTTTTTGTGTAAGCTCTAAAGTTTTTAACAAAAATCATAAATGCAGCAGTAAAATTGAAGTATGTTCCAAGCGCTTGGAAAGTAGCAGAAGTTGTTATGATAACAAAGCCATTATATGAGGCAAATCTTATAGTCCAATCTCTGCTACAAATTATATCAAAATTTGATGAGAAATTGTTGTCAAAATTGCTGAAGCCTGTTATAAAAAATGGAAATTTAATTCCAAATCACCAATTTGAATTAAGAGCCAAGCATGCAACAATTGACCAAATACGTAGAATTTCTAGACGTAGTCCAAGCGTTTGAAGAAGTTTGGCACGAAGGATTATTATTTAAATTAAGGAGATTGATATCGTTACAATATGTGGAGATACTCGAATAGTTCTTGTCTGAAAGATTATTAGAATTAAACAAGAAGAATAGTACTCTATATTAAGAGAACTAAAAACAGGTGTGCTTCAAGCTAGTATTCTAGGTTCTATACTGTACTTGCTTTAAACAACTGAAATACTAGAAGTAGAAAATGTAACTGTAGCAACATTTGTTGATGATACTGCAATATTGGCAGTACGATCAAATATTAACTAAGCTACAAGAAAATTACAGAAAACCAGTGAAAAAGTATGTTATTGGACGAACAAATGGAAAATAAAACTTAATGAAGGTAATTCTGTTCATGTTAATTTTACCATCAGAATTATAGAAAACCACGAAAAATAAATTTAAATGGTGTAAACATGTCAATCGAAAATTCAGCAAAATACATAGGAATGACACTGGATGTCAAGCTAAGGTGGAATGAACTTGTTAAAAAGAAAAAACTAGAACTTGAAAATAAATATAGAGAAAATTGACTCGTAGGTCCTAAGTCTAAACTAACAATAAAGTGTTAATTTACAACCAAGTAATTAAACATATATCGCATTCAAGTTTGGGGTAGTGCCAAGGAAACGCATATTAAAAAAAATACAAACTTTTCAGAACAAAGGCGTAGGACTTGATTTACGTACTACGGATTGATAAGATCGGAAAACCGAATGTGGTAGTTTACTAGTGATATTTTTAAGTTTTTTACGAATATTTCATAATAGGAAAATATTATGAGGAAAATTATTAAGAAAAAGTTATTACACAAGTAAAAAGGAACAACTTTTCTATCAAACATTTTTTTAACCGACCAACTTTAAGGTTTTTTTTATTTCAAGCAGATTCAATATTAATGTTATGTTTGTCTTGTAGGTATTTGTTTACAGTTTTTATTATTTTCTACTTCTAAAATTTTTGAATGAAAAAAAAACCATGTACATGCATATGTATGAATGTATGTATGAATATAATTATTTTTACGATAATTCATTGCCTATATTATTGTTATTGAATAAAAAAAAAAATTATTAAAATATTAGAAGTTATTTTGCTTTGATATAAATTAGGTATTATGTAAAAAAAACTATGAATTTTGGCATTATGCTTTTCGTGTAATAGCGGTCGACCCTGTAATGGAGATAACTGATTTTTTTTTAATCAAAAAGGGTCAAAATTCTACAATATTCATTTTTTAATTTAAGTTGTTTGAAAAGTTTTTTTAATCTCTTTTCGGGATAAACATATTTGTATACAAAAGGATTTAAATATACATAATATGTATCCTATGTGTAAAAACAAAAATACAGTTGCAGTTGCAGTTTGAACTAAATGATCCATTTTTTTTTTTTTTTGGTTTTGGTCTCCTGGTGATGACAAAGAGGTTAAATCTATTTGTGATTATTTTTTTAATTTTTTTTAAATAAAAATTTTCTAAAAACCAAAACATCTAAGTAATCTAAGTTGAAACGTAAAAGATTTCGAACCAAAAGTATAAATAATATATTTTTGTATTTAAATGTCAGATTGAAAGTTTATATAAAATATTTTTTTACAGTGATTTGATTTAAATTTAAGTAAATAAATTTTTAATACTTTTTCTATCTTATTTTTTTCATTCTTTTATATTTAATGAAATTATGTTGAATTTTTTTTTATTTTGTTTTAATTTATTTTTCTCAATTTTTAATTAGTGCATTATTTTGATAATCTCCGCTAGATCATCAACAGTTTTGAAATATGTGTGTACATAATATTATACTTTTTTTTATTAAAATTAATTTTTATTTAAAATGAATGAAAAAATTGATTGAATATTTAATTAATATTAAAATTTTTTTTTGAAATTAAAATTCAATCAAATTTTGAAGTTTTCATTAAATTCTATTTAGATTTTTTTTCTAGTACATTTAATTAAATAAGGTAGAATGTAAACAAACGGTTTTTAAAAGCGCACATTTTCAAAACTCAATATAAACTGTTTAGAATTGTGACTTGCACAAAAATTTGAAAATTTCATGTAATAAGAAAAAACGTGAAAATAGGACATTTTTGAAATTTTGAGGGGCCGTACGTCCGGAATCCTTTATAACTGAAAAAAACCATTAACACACGTAAAAATATATTATTGAACCTTTAATTTTCATGTCTTGTCAAAGAAAAATTTTTACAGGTGCCTAAGTTACAGGTGTAATAACTCAATTTTGAGGCGTAATAACTCTTAAAGAGGGGGTGCTACCAAAACATTTTTTGAGGAAACTTATACTAATTCTAAAAGTTCTTTCTTTTCTCAAAATTTCAGGTTCCTATCTAAAGGCGTGCCGGAGTTATGAAAAAAGAAATTTCATGCAAAAAGTGGTTTTCACATAAAGGTAAATTTAAATAGTAAATTACAAAATATTACATAATTTTGGTATTGTTTTATATAGATAATAAAATTTTCGATCTTCTGGCGGTTTTAGATTGCAAAACTATTACGCAGAGCCTGAGATATATGCATCTGAAAATGGGGCTTTTTCGCAATTTTGAAGAGCTGCAACTTTGGAACCCTTTACAAATGAAATAAATCTTTAACAAACGTAAAAATATATTACTGTAGCTTTAATTTTTATATCTTGCAGAAGTAAAATGTGTACAGGTTTCTAAGTTACAGGTGTTTAAAAATAGCAAATTTTCAATTTTTAAGCCTTAATAGCTCATAAACAGGGAGTGGTCCAAAAAAATTTTCTGAACAAACTTATACTAATTCTAAAAGTTTTTTCTTGCCTAAAAATTTCAAGCCTCTATCTGAAAGTGTGCCGGAGTTATGAAAGTAGAAAAATCATGCAAAATTTGGTTTTCACATAACGGTAAATTTAAATACTAAATTTAAAAAAACTGTATAATTTTGATATTAATTTACAAAGCTAAAAAAAATACCTGTCGAATGACGTTTTCAGATTGAAAAAACCATAACCGGAGCATAAGATATATGCGTTTAAAAAAAGGGATTTTTCAAAGTTTGAGGGGTTGTAGCTCCGTAATGGATGGGGCGACATGAAAAAGTTGTTCCACAAAAGTATTTTTTTTATGAAACCTACCCATGGTTAAAATTTTTTTTCTCTATCTTTAACGGTGTAGAAGTTTTGTAAACAGACGGACGGACGGACAGAGTGAAACTAATAAGCACATTTTTTTGGAAATATGCTAAAAATAAGTTATATAAAATTTTTTTTTTTTAGATAATATAAAAAAAAATAATTCTTTATGGAATTTTAAAAAGAAAAGTTAGGTATTTCTTTCTATATAAAATTATTTTACTAATTTCAAAAATTAAAAAAATAAATAGAAATTTTATATTTTAATATTTATAAAAAAATATTTAAACAAATTTAAAAAAAATAATGTTATTATTTAATATATACTTTCGAATAGTATCTGTTAGAAATTATGTTAATTATGTTAATAAATTCTTAACTAGTGAAAAGGCCCATCACATGATGCGTGCATGGCGTATAAAATTTGTTTTTTTCAATACTGTATGGTATTGTTAATCCGAACCCAATCATTTTTATTATTTTTAAATAATAAAATTTAAATTTTGTTTTTCTTTTTTCGAGTAGCAAAAAATAATTCGGTCACATGCTGGGAGTTGCTCATCGTCTTAGATAATCTTTCATTGAAAATGCGTGTGTTGCGAGCGTTTGAAATATTTTTTTGCCAATTTTTCTCTTGTACATTATTTCTCATTTCACTATTAAGGCTGGTTTTCATTAGAAAAAAATATCCACGAAAATGTTAAAAATGTTAGAGCATACTCAGAAGATACAAAAATGACATGTGTGTAAAAGAGAAACGTTTAACGATATTTTTATTTTGCTGAATATCGTACATAAATTAGCTGAATATCGTCTATACATTTTAGAGAAGTATTTTGTCAACGATATTTCTGAGTATATATTTTCTTTTCCCTCGTTCCCATTGGTAATACACTATATTTTTTTCTCTTTCTAAAATTGCGATAATATCCACGACATTTCTCATGAAAACCAGCCTCTAAACAATTCATTTTACATAAAAATTTCAAGCTTCCATCTTTTAGTTAATTCTATAATATACATATGTATATTAACATGCAGTTAAATAATGGTTAATAATTATCGAAGTATGTATTTGCTAATAAGTAATTAAACCGCCTTCATTTATGTAAACATAATGCAATTTGTTACATGTACCAATACCAAACCAAAAAAAAAATCCATTAGTTAAAAGTGGTAAAAACTACTATACCTCTATACCTATACTTGCTTCAAGTTTTCTGTATATGATAATTTAGATGAGAAAGTAAGAGAACAGAGCATATGTATTCTTAAATTTTTACTTCCAATTGTATACAAAGGCGTTCAGATAATTTCGATCTGATTTTTTTCTCCATATAAAATAATTGTTTAGACACAGAAAGAAGTTCGTGCAAATTTAAAGATTTTGTATCTTATCCGATAATGGAGGGTGAACATATTTTTAAACTATATGAAAATTTAAAAAATGATTTTACAATATAAGTGCTGCGACAAATAAGACTTAAATTATTTTATTAAGTTATATTAGAGTAGGAATTTATTATATAATAAAAAATTTAAACAAAACTGTAAAACAATTTGATTTAAAAACAAAATTATTTAGTGTTAAGGATATGTAAACTAATAAATTATTTTTAATTAAGCATATCTTTCTTTTTTTTTTATCTAACTTATTATAGTTTTTCAGATAAATATTTTCATAAAAACTTTATTAAATTCAAAAATATTTTATAAAGATTTATATAAGAATGCATATAAAATTTTCATTATGAAACACTTAATTCTATTTTAATTTCATCTTATTACTTTTGCTTCACTTTTTTGTCTATGATTTTTCATCTCTTTCTTGCACATACATTCTTATTACCATCTATTTCTAAAATTTTTTTATCAAATAAATATAATTATATATATGTATGTAATTTTTAATCTCAAGAGAGCGCGTTTGTATTCTTATTACTTACTATGGTTTTGATAATTACATTCACATTATTAAACTACATATTTAAGTTGCATTCTTTTTATATGCTTTTATATTAACTCGTCGCTGTCGGTTTATTTATTTATTTATTTATTTATTTATTTATTTATTTATTTATTTGTCATTCTGTCACGCTTTTTATTATCTTCGTAATCTGTTAGCAACATTTGTAAGTGTAGTATGGTGCAGAGGATAGTGTACAGGTTTCAAAAGTGGTGATCATGTTGTTCGAATCCAGTTCACATGCAACATTTTTTTTTTTTTAACTATCTATTCATCAACATTTTTTGAATAAAATATGTATACATTTTTGTATATATCAATTTAAAACTTACATTTTTATCTCTTATTCATGCATACAAACATACACATTATATTTTTGATCTTTCCTGGTGTTTTGTATTAGCATAATTAGCAAAACACAATCCATACATATAATATTTTTATGTATGTTGCTAAGTTATTTTGTTTACAACATTTGTTTAGTATTTATATCAAAATATTTGCTGTCAACATTCTTTAATGCATATTGAATTAATGCATATATGGTGCAGAGGAAAGTGTACAGGTCTTGAAAGTGAGTGTTAATATGTGGACTGTGGTTCGAATCCAATTCGTATATATGTATAATTTTTTTTTTTTTTTTTTAACTCTATTCATCAATATTTTTTAAATAAAATTTTATGTACCTACATAATATTATTTTTGTACATAGAAAAGAATATAAAAAGTAAAGATCATTACAAAATTATGCTTTTGCGCATTACGCATTATGATTTACAAACAAAAAATCTATTACGCATTATGATTTGTCAACACAAAAAATTAAAACTACATATGTAAATATGTACGTACGTATGTACATAATATTTATTTATTTATTTATATTCAGGTACCGTGGTACATAAATGTGGTAGCTATAACCCTTGTTTCCTGGTAGGAATGTGTACGTGATATAATGATATATTATAAAGTATTTACATATTGCGATATATGAATTTTTTTTTTTTTTTATTTTATAATTATTGTACCCAGCCGGGAATCGAACCCGTGACCTCTCATTCCCTTATGAATGAGAAGCGGTGCGTCAACCACTGCACCAATGGCTGGATACACATAATATTATGTTAAACTAATTTCCTAAATTATTTTCTTCCGCTCCATTTGTTTATAATTTAAATCAAGATATTTGTCAACATTTTTTACTGCATGATCTTATTAAGCGATTAGGTAGGTACTAGGTAGGTGTTTAAGGTTTGATGTTTGTTTGGATATACGATATACTACTAATAGTATACTATAGAAATATACAGTAAAGTACATTTATGTATATCATTTTCATTCGAGTTATGTTGTTGGATTGTAATATTTATATAATCACAGTATTTTGGTACATATTTTACCCTTCGAGGTACTTTCTTTATTTATGAATTACATACTGGAATAAAAAAATTTTACTCTTGCTGTAATGGAATCGATTTAACATCTCTTAATTTACTTAAACATTTGGTATAAAATTATAAAACGTATTTTATATCAGAAACAATAATTAATGTATGTATGAATAAAAAATATCCCATATTTTTAAATTCAAATTATGTGTTTCATTTAAAACTAAAAAGTATAAAATAAAATAATATGTAAAAAAAATATTTTTTAAAATATGCTTTTATCGAAACCAAATTCGCCCCCTAAAAAGTAGAAAATAAAATTGATTGCAAAACTTTAGCTTTTTTGACTGTTATAATATAAAAGTGAATTGCTAGTGCAAGCATTTTGGACTGTTATAATATAAAAGTAAATTGCTGGAATAAAAAAGAAACACGAACCTCAAATTTCCTAGATTTTTATTTAACCTTATTCCAGCAATTTACTTTTATATTATAACAGTCCAAAATGCTTGCACTAGCAATTCACTTTTATATTATAACAGTCAAAAAAGCTAAAGTTTTGCAATCAATTTTATTTTCTACTTTTTAGGGGGCGAATTTGGTTTCGATAAAAGCATATTTTAAAAAATATTTTTTTTACATATTATTTTATTTACTAATACTAATGCATTTTCTACACCAAAAACTATTTTTCTTAGTTTCACATTCATTGTGTATAGAGAAAACATATACGAAAAAATACAACACTACATACGAGTATATATTTTTATAATGTAATTTTATTTGGGTGCCAAAATGAATGCGTTTGTGTGCATGTATAATATAGGTTTACTGACCACTGAAATGGAAATTGGTAGTACATACGAGTACCCAAATGAATATTCAATTTACTTGAATTTTATTGCAATAGATATATCTACTTTGATTTTAAAAACAAAATAATGATTTGTATTTATTAGATTTAGACATATTGTAGTAACAGTATAAATAATATACGAGGCTTTTTTCATTAAAAAAATATTTCTAATAATAAGAATCTTTTGAGAGATTATAATCATTATGATATAATGCATTGTCGTTTTACTGTAGGAATTCTTTTTGCTCATAATAAATGTCACATGTCAATTATCAATGTCAACAACCCCAATACTCAATACAATATTATGAAATATGATATTTATGATTGTTCTCCTTTTTTTTTTTTAAACAAAACAAAATAATAACAATTTTTTTCTCTTTGCTCTTTTTTTTCCATTTGCTCATTCATTTGATTTTCGCTTTGCTTTATGTTAGTATTTACTGTTTAGTAATTAATATTGTGTTATTATTTGTGCTTCTAATAAATTATACATACATAATATCGTTTAACATATTATAATAATATAACATTACTAATTTACTACATTGTACGCAGTACATTATATAAATTATAATTATAGTTGGTAATTGGTATTGGTTGGTACATAATATGTAGCAGAATTAAAGAGACAGTGAAGAGTATAGTTTAAGAATCAAACCATTTTTTTTCATATATTTTTGTCTCTCTTCTTGTTAGTATTAGTATTAAGTAAGATATATTTTGATTGTATGTGCTTTAAAATTTAATAAAAAGGGCCTTTTTTTCTTAATAATTATTAAATTTGTTAATGTGATTATAATATCTTTTAAAAAAAATCTTTTATCTTTTGGTAAGCAATTTTTATCAAATTTTAGGAGTAATTCGTCCTATAACATTACTTGAACTCTTCAAAGCCTACTTCTAATGTTGTATTGCCTATAGACAACTTCTGGTTTAAAATTTTCGATTTGTCTTAAACTTTTATGAAATTTTATCAAGATCATCTGCGAAGTATAAAAGAAGCGTCCAAGTGATGTTGTACGACAAAATACTCCTAAATTTTGAGGAATGTTCATACTCAATATTTTTTTATGTATTTATTAATTTTTTATTTTATTCAATTAAAAATAACTGTACGAATTATATTGATTTGATATTACTAGAAAGTGGTGTATGTCAAATTTTTTATAATTTATTTATGAGAAAAAAAATTGCAATTTTGTTTTATTTGCATCTCTGAATACATTTTTTTGTAATTCTAATTTATGACTCCTTAAATTACTGCAGCCTACATGTATCTTCCAAAAGATACATGTAGCCTTCTTTATCTTCAATACTGCAGCCTTCTTTATCTTCAATAAAGTCTTAACTGATAATTAAAAAAAAATAGCATAGCTATAAGGTTTAAATGGAAAAAAAATAACTTTAAACAGTAATTGTAAAATTTTTTTATAAAATTAAAAAAAAATGAGGCAGAGTGCAGTAGAGTAGACTGTGTCAAGTCTAGGATACCCATACAAATGTAATATATCCTGTTTCTATAAAAATTGATCATCTTTTAAAAACTTTCAGATGTTTTACTACCGACGTTAACAACAGAGGTATATTTATGTAAATAGTGGAGTTGTATGAAAACTACCCGAATCTATTGCACCAACACAACCAAATTTTACAAAAGTTGTTGGCATATAACTCGACACATCTTTACTAAATTTCAGGTTCCTAGCTTCAGTAGGCACTGAGTTATTTTCATTTGAAAAGAGAAGTTGTATGGTAGCTATCCGAACCAGTCGTACCATCACAGCCGAATTTTACAGAAGTTGTTGCCATAAAACTTGATCATCATTTGCAAAATTTCAGATACCTAGCTTCAATAGATACTGAGTTATTTCCACAAAAAGAAAGAAGTTGTATGGTAGCTACTCGAACCCAGCGGCCGAAAATGCTGGATTTAAATCGCGAAATTAACAATTTTGCAAAATGACGCAAAAAATATTTCAGCCTCCTAGCTCCTTTATTTTTTGAGTTATCGTGTGGATGGACGGGCGGACGTACATAACTTAATCGACTCAGAATTCGATTCTGAGCCGATCCATACCTTTGACCTCGACTGTTAATAGAAAACCAGTGTTAATAGAGTGTTAATAAAGAACCATCTGCATTAATAGAGAACCATCCGCGTTTTGTGAGTATATTAACTTTTTTTTATATTACTAACAAATAATGCCTTTTTAAACTGTACTCTGCTGTAATTGTTTTATAATTGCAAAACATAGGTTCGATTTTTTGAGTCATCGAAAATGACTCATAATAATAATAAAAATAATTCATAATAAATTACCTAAAGTGAAAAAAAAGTGTTCATTATAACTTATAACGTCTAATACTAATGTTTTCTTTGTTTTTTCACGCCCAAGACAGACCCGATCAGATTCTTACTGACTAAACTTACCTCTTCCTTTATTCAAAATAACGGAATGAAACCCATAACTGCTAATTGCGTATATCGACTAGAGAATAGGTATTGGAGACGATATTATAAGGTTACAGAAACTTTGAATTGCGAAGTGGGATTATAAGGTATGTAATTCGCATATTATTATTATTTTGCAATCAGTGATGAAGCCACTAACAGTTACAGCATGCAGCAGTTATTAACACCTTCCTGCATGAGGTAATAATTGAAGGTAGCTTCACTGTTATTTTAGCACCTATTTATTATTAATATTTGTATTAATTATTATTGTTAATATTTATATTAATAAATTATTATTATTATTATAATATTTTTTTCATAATTTAGTGTAGTGTAGTGAATTGAGTATATATAAATCGCCTTTCTAACACTATCACCTTAAAACTGAATATATATTTACTGCCTAAGTGAACCTTGTGATTCATGGAACTGAAGTTTAGTCTTTTTTAACTTCCATAATAAACAGCTTTATTGTTATGTCAATTTATTTGACAAGACTAAAAACCTCCAATTATGATTATATTATAGCGCTATAAATTTGTTTTCATTATAAGTTAATTAATCTTGAAATAAATAATCTTAAAATAAATTTCTACATAATAACTGCTTGCAATAGCTAAAAGAAAAGATATATTTTCAATTTGCAAAAACATAATAATAATAAATTTATTTTTTATTCATAAATGATCTTTAAAATCGCTAATCGTGGATGATGAGACAAACAAAAAAATGTTCTATTTTTAACGGTTTTCGAGATAAGGGTGTTAAAAGATTATCGTATATCTTTTTAAGGAGAAACTCATGTCTTTTTTCATGTATAATATAAGATTTAAGATAATATTTGGTCTTATGTGTATACATACATATATTGTATGTATTTATGTGTATACATATATCTCGAAAACAGTAAACACTTTGATGCTAATTGTAGGAAGTAACCATAAATTAAAGCTAACAACTTAGCAAATTAAAATTTTAAATTCCGTTGCAATATTGTAATAAATTTTTTTTTTTTGATATGGAAGATTATTAATAGTAGAATACCCTGTACATTTATTAAAAATATACATTGATTTTACTTCATTTTATATTAAAAGACATAATAAATGATAATGCTGAACGTATATCCTGCCGAAGACAAATGATCTTCAACTATTGAATAAAACGTAAACCAGATAAAAAAATTATTTATATTCTTCATCTTTTATTATAATAATATATGTATAAAAGAGATAGAATGTATTTTTAAATTGAAGGAAAAAAAAAATAAAAAGAAGAAAACAAATTTTTAACGGAATAAAAGAGAATTAAATCTTTTGCAGATAAAAAAAATTTAAAGGATATTTCAAAGTAATTTTTTTCATAGTTGAATAAGAAATCCTATAGAAAAAAATTTTTTTTTTTTATTGTCAGGGATAGATAGTAAGTGTTCATTATGCAAAACAAAGCATTTGTATAATTTTTTTTATCAGAAATAATAAAATATATTGGATCATGTTGTTGTTAAATAGATAAAATAGAAATCGTTTTTTAAGGATTTTAATAGACTTTGTGGCAGGATACTAAAACTCAATACATATTCATAAAAATTAATTAAAATGATTAAAAATAGTAGTAATAGAAAATAGTATTTTAAAAAAACCTGCAAATCGAGTATTACGTTTCTTATAAATACCCATTTTTAAGATATTAATTATTTTTCTTAGAGTTTTAGGTCTTCTACTAATAATCAAAAAAAAACAATTGCTTCAAAGTTAAGGGTAGATTTTGTCACCCGTAAAAAATTTTTTTTTTTTTTATTTCGTTCCCCTACTACATAAATGTGACGAGGACATTAATTACACAGCTTTTCTTTTTCAGGTGTGGCTGTAAATGTCGGAAGGGGAATAATTTTTACGAGTGTGTAGGATTCGAACCCATGTGTGGGATCCGATGTCTACAATGTATTTTATACACTTTTACCCACTAAGCCACCGATGTCTCTTATAAAATAATATTGTATTGCGTATTTAATTTTTACAAAAATTTTTTTTTTTTTTTTGGTTTTAACGTGCATTGATAATTTAAATTATTTTAACACCACAATTCACTTTAAACTGTTTATATGTTTAGACACTTTAAATTTACATTTAACGAAAAACTGTTTAAAATGTGTCACATAATTAATGAAAAAGAATATTGAAGAAAAATAAAAAACAAAACTTAAAAATTCACCACTTTCCAATTTATTTTTTAAAAAAATTTCTTTTAAGTGATAATTCAATTAAAATTTTCTTTTTTATCGCAGTTGACTTTAGATAAAAAAAAAAATTTTCCAGAAAAAGAAAGAAGAGAAAACTAAAAAGAAAAAATTAATGTCCATCCGTTACAGTTATATTTATTTGCTTTTAAATTTCTATTTTTACCATGTTTTTTTTAAATTTTTTTTTGAAAAATTTGCTTATTAAATTCATTCTGCCCGTACATTCAACTATTTAAAAAATTTTTACACCATTTCAGCTCCCAGTACCTGAATGAAATTTTAACCATTGATAAATGTCAACATATGTCATATAAACCCAACTTCCTTCGTATCCAGTACTCTGTTAATCAGATCTTTAAAATTGGGAGGATAATAATTTTTAACATTCATCATAATATTCCTTAGAAAAAAAAAATTGTTCTTCACCCTGTTTATGAGATATTAGGTGTCAAAAATTAAAGATTTACTATATTTTGACACTTGTAACTTTAAAGTAAAAATTAAAATTTCATTCTACATTAAATGTACTAACAGCTTTTCCTTATTATATAGTGTTGCCTTAAAAGTAAAAAAAAAAAAGTGTTTCTTAATCTCTTACAATATTATCTTAAATAAAAAATTACAAATTTTAGTTCAATTCACAATAAATTCTAAACTATTTTAATTATCCTTTGGAAAATGTGCGCCTTTAAAAACCTTTGCTTTTATAAACTGTCTTGTTGTTTTTTTTCATTTTTAGTGTTCCAAGAAGAGTTTTTACAGATATTGCGATTAAAGAAAAAAAAAAAAAAGAAATAAATTTATATTTGAAGGATTTTTTTCTGGATTGAGGATTAAATTGTTTCCTCTTCTAGTTTTTATTTTTCTTGTTGTACATTTTTATTTCTTGATAATTTTTAAATTAACACATCGCTCCAAATAGAAAATAAAATTCGAAATAAAAGTCTTAACTGTCAAACAATTATAAATTGATTTTTGTGAATTATTTTGAATGTTGTAGTCAAATACCGAATACCTACTGTAGAAGGTTTATGATGATTAAACATTTTTTTATTAAATTAACGTCAGTTAGTGTTGATAATTTAAATATTATTATTGAGAGAACTGTTATAAAATATTTTGTGCAAAAAAAAAAACATAATAGTAATATTTTGTGCAAGAAAAGAACATCCATTTACAGTAGCAAATAGGGTGTAAAAAAAATTATCAGGAAAAACAAGGCTACTTTTAAAAGTTAAACAAAAGTACAGTCAAAATTAAATGTTTATATTAAAATCACTTTAAGTCTAACTTAAATTATTTATGTCAACATTATTGCAGAAACTGATTTTCTTTGACTACTATTATATTTGTTTAGTTAGATATTGTGCCCTCAGAGCTTCATACCTTTAAAAAGTCTATATAGTCATCATAGAATTTTTTTAAACATTCTTTGGAGTACTAATTTTTATCTTCAAATTAAAAGGGATAAAGATCTTTGAGAATCAATGTAAAATTGCTCAGAAAAAAATTCGGATTCCTCCCCCTGTTTATGAGATATTTAAGGGCCACATTGTTGGTGTATCTCAAAGACACATAATGTCAAACAATACAAAGAGTAGTACAATGCTAAATAATTTTTCGTTACCTAAAAGAAATGGATTAAATTATAGTATCGATATAAAGCTTAAATAATAATATCTATATTCACTAAAAATAGAAATAGGATCCGATCATAACAGTTTTTTTTTATAACAGTTTTTAATTGAATAACGTATACAAAAAAAAATAATAGTCTCAAATCTCATTTTAAGCGAAATATTCGACTAAATCAATTTTGAAAAGAGGTAAAGATACACTTGAATGATTTTTCTCTTATAAAAATTACTTAATTTTTTATTATTTGGTATTTTTTTGTTTTCTTTGAAAATTTTCCAATATTTAGTGTACTTTTAAACAATTTACGCAGTAAAAAGCAAATGAATTGAAATATTCTCAATAATTGAAAATAATGTTATTTTTTTTTTTTTTTGTTTATTGTGAAAATGATTTTCAATTATTGATATATTAAATTTTATAAAAGGAAATAAAAATTTAAAAATAAACTTAATATTAATTGTATTTGAAAGCTTTAAACTAAAAACTGTTTAATAATATTATGCAATCAACCGAAAAATATAATAATAGAATAAAAACTATTTTTTGTAAAAATCTATTGGAATTTTTTTTTTTTTTTTGTGAGGGTAGGTGGGAATTATCAAAAGATACTATAAAGGAGTGGGGGCGAACTTGACTATATACTATATGAATATGTGGAACTTTAATGCAATAAGGATCACCACGGTTTTTTGATGAAACAATAAATATTTATTTAGTACAAGAGCAAAATTAAATTTATGGAAAGAAAATTAATTTACAAATAAAAGACCGTAAAAGTTCTATATTTCGAATTATTCTTCGAGTAATTCTTCGTTTCAGTAGAGAGAATCCTTCTCTTTTTAATAACGGTAAAAGTGTTAGGGTTTTTAAATATATTTATTCATGATATAGCTAAAAACTGTAATTTTTGTTCATCTTGTATAGTTTTTCGCGTTACAAATTTTTTGTGTTGAATCGAAAGTAACATATTGAAGCTGTTGCCAAGCTATTTTTTTGCTATAATACAGACCTTGTAAGGATATTTCTTACTCTCTAAATATTTATAGGTATAAGAAAATAATATTTTTTATTTAGAGATTTTTTAAACAGGCTAGTTAAGAAAAAATTAAAGTTTTCTTTTCACATTATTATCTAAAGACTCATATGCAAGTTAGAGGAAGCCTTTTAAGAAGAAGAATAATAGGTTGAAGATATTAAATTTAAAAATAACTTAAATTTTTATTTTGAATAATTCTAATTTGGGTTTAAATTTAGTTAACTTTTTAAATAAGTTTAATTTAAAAATTAAAGCTTAAAAATAACATTTATTATTGTTTTTTTTTTTTTTTTTAAGTAGCCTAATAACTTTTTGAATATAAATTTTTCGTATTCAAAGTTGTACATTTTAAGTATAAAAAATACGCTCGTACCACTCATTATGTATAAAATATTAAAAGTTTTTGATTCTCTTTGTGATATTATTTAAAAAAAAAGTCATAATATTTCCACCTGGAAAGTCATAAAATTGTGAGAAAATTTAAGTTTAAGAAGCATAAAACTTAATTTTCCGAAAAATCAAAAAATCAAAAAAAAAAAGAAGTTGTGGTAACTTCTAAGAAATGTTTTTTTTTTTTTTTTTGTTTTTAATATTGTGAATTATTTTGATCCCCTCATATATAAAAGGAAAACTGGAATACTCAAAACAAAAACGATAATAAAAAAAGATTAAAGTGGAGTTCTCTTGTTACGTGAACATTATAATAACTAAGAAGAACAACAAAAAATACTAGAGAGAGAAAGAAATGGAAGGATTCAAAATTAAGAACAAAAATAATATAATAAAAAGGGTGGTTCAAAAAAAAACTATTGGAAAATGAAAAAAGGATATTTTTGTTTTTTTATTGAAGTATAGTTTTTCTAGCTCAGAAACAGCTGTTTTAAATATTAAAAATAAATTCTTATAAATTATAATGCTAAAAATTCATTAAAAATTTGTTAAATTATGCTCAATTGCTTTTAGATGGTTCAAATTGACATTTTATGCCTTTAGAAGTTTAATTCAATATTTCGTTTACATTATGTTTAATAGAACAAATTTGGTAGGTATGTCAATTTATTTTTCGACAATTCTTTATTGTTTTATAAAGGGTGTTCAAAATTGAGGTATCATTTTAATTTTAATAAAAAAAGACTTTTTTTTGAAATATTAAATATATTTTTATTTTAATTTATTACAAATAGGTTCCGGTTAATAATGAAAAATTATGTCGGTCAAGTGGCACCGTCTACTACTTCGGCAGGCTTCCAATCTTTTATATGCAATTATTAATTGTTATATGTATATACAGTATTATTCTTAAAATGATATTTTTGGTCCTATTAAAAATAAATAAGGACAGTTTATATATTTTATTCAAATAAAGTACATGCTATTATTGTTCTACTTCTACGTTACATTTTAGTTGTATAATTATAAAAGTTTTTCGACCATTTTCTATCTGTCCAAAACTTTGAATTTTATTTTAATATGTTGATATTTTTTTTTCGGATATTAGAAACGAATATTTGATATTCTTCTTCTAACAAATTTATTGGTTAGTTTTAGTTCAAAGAGCATGACGTAAGGTTTTAAAAAAAAAATAAAAATACGAATGGTAAAAAAAAAAAAAAATATTAAAATAAAAGTAAAAGAAAAATATAATATGAATATTAGTGAGAACTAAGGGGGTACTTAATACTTAAAATACTTTAATATTTTTTCATCTTTATATTTTGTTTGTTTCTTTTTTAATGGGTTTGTTTCACTTTTTATTTTTTTTTTTTTTTGTTTTGTGTATTATTATAGTTTTGTTGGTCATTTCAGTTATGTTTTCAATTTTTAAAATTTTTCTGTTATATTATAATCAAAAAAATATATTATATATATATATACGTATATTATATATTAATATAAAATATTTCTAACTGTATTATAATATTTATTTAAAGTAAATGTAATATGTATAATAATAGTTTGGTAAAATACAGTTACTCTTAAATGGCATAAACAGTACTTTGCTTCATTTTGTTGTTGTTATGTTTTTTTTTTTTTTTTTATTATTAAATATAATACAAAAGAAATTCATTTTGAAACTTGAAACTTAAAACCATTTGTATTAAAGTTAAGTACCGTAAAAAAGGAATTATCGCTTCCAAAAGTAAAAAAAAACGGGATGGATATTTAAGGACAATAATAGGGAGTAAGGAGGGGACGAAGAATGGACTAGCCAAAAGAATCTAAGAAGGGCAAAAGAAAAAAATGAAAAAAATAAAATAAAATATAAAAAAAAATTAACTAACAAAAGATATAAAAAAAAAAGAAAACTTTGAAAGAAAGAAAAATTTTTCAAAAAAAAAAAAAATTGTGAAAAGTAGATTATATTTTTCTTCTTTTTCTTTTTTTTTATGGTCTTTTTCTCTTATGGTTTATACGTATTTTTTATATTTCAAAGTTTATTTAAAAAAAAAAAAAAAATTAATACTTTTTATTTAAATTTTAATTTTTGTTTATTTCTTGTTAGTTTGTTTACTTTTTTTGTTTTTTGTTTATTATTTATTAATGCAATTCTAGTTATTTTTTGCCTTTATTTTTAATTATATTTTTTTTTTGTATTTTTGATTTAATTTTTGTTAAAAAAAAAAAAATAATTAAAGCTTTTTCTTTCAGTTCTAAATATTTTTTTTTTTTCGAATAAATACTTGCGTTATAACAAAATCCGCTTTGTTGAAATTTATACAATTATTTTAAATATTACTAGAAAATCCCCTGTGCAATTGCACAATTTCTATAGATTCAAAAACATTTGCGGTATCATACTGACTCCCTTAATAAACTACCTAAAAATTTCATTTTTACATCAGCACCATTAAAAAAACTTTGGTATCACTTACTTACTTGATGTAATAGAAAAAAACATAAAACAAATCTGAACACATAAAATTAAAAATGTTAGGAACAGTTTATTAATTTTTTCACGCCGTTTTTTCGTGGCGGTAATTTTTGACAGTTTTTTAATCATTGAGAAAAAATGGTCCAAGCTAAAAACACATTCAGGGTAAAAGTTCGTGCCGATATCTCAAAAATTGTTTGAAACACATGTATAAAGTGCACAATAAAAACCGGCGAAAAGCCAACCAACACCAACCGCTACGACATTTTTATTTTTGTTACATTTAAAATAATCCCAATAATCGAAATAATTTTAATATTTGTTAAAATTTTACCAGACTCTCTATTTTTCTTTAGTTTAAAAAAAAAATTTTTATGTCGATAAAAACAGTTGTTTTCGCCGCGAATTTCTTTAATTACCAAAACTACTTTCAAGTCTTTTGCGTTTATTTTTTTTTTTGCTTGAAAAAAATTTGCTGAATTTATTTTATTTAAATGTACTTTGGAAGAGGTCTTTAGTATATTTAATAAAAGATTCATGTCTCTGATAATGTAATTTCATAAATTTTCGGGGCCTTTTTTTTTGTGTGGGTCGTTTTCGACAGCTTTTTAATTTAATGGTCTAATAATAAATTAGTACAAAATTATGAATCTATTTTGAGAGAAGGCATCTAAAATGATATTTCCTATGTTATTTTTTCTCTTTTTTTTAAGAAAAATATCCATTTCTAAAATATTTAGCAAGTTTCTGATTTCTGTTATGAAATATAATTAGCTAAGTCTGCCGAATTTTATATTAATAAAAAAAATTCGAATATTTTATGTTATATCAAAAATTCAGCTTAAAAAATCAAAATTCCAACCTAAATAAACAAAACTACTTTAAAGTCTGTTGCGAAACTTTTACCAGCTTTTATAATAGTGAAAACAAAATCAAGAATAAAATCGGCCTATTATTTTTTTTCTTATAAATATAAGGCTTACTATAAACTTTGCTCTTTTCACTTTCAGGTCTTTTAATTTTATTAAGAGTATTTTTATTTTTTTCAAAACAAAGAGTCATTTGAAAACTGCCAGCAGAAGATTAATAATTTATTTTTAATTTACCGCTGCGACCAGTTCATAATGGATGACGGTCAAATTTAAAAATTAAAAATTTGCTTTAAATTTTGTGTCGAAAGTACTTTTTAAAAAGTAAACATTTGTGTCTCTGATAAGACTTTTAGTCCAAGATTTGTGTCTCTGATAATAAAATTTTAAATTATTAAATAAATATACAGAAATATCATCTTTGCCAGTTTAGTTTACATTCAGTGTGAGTGGTTTATTATAGAAATAAAATATTTTTTTTTTACATCTTGTGTGTCTGGTATTAATATCTATATGATATTTAATATCCTGTGTGAATTGGTATTATCAGAGACTACATAGAGATGTACAAATTCATACAAAAATTTGTACTAATTTTTTTTCAAACGGGCCAGCTAAAACTGGCTAGTTTTAAAAATTTTAAAGCACAGAAATATTTGATTTGTGTCATAGCTAAAAGAATTTAGTGAAAACCAGAATCTTCTGTAAAATCTGGTGTAAAATGTAAAAATTATCATTCATATATTTTATGCATTTACAAAATTTTTTTATCTTTGTGAATTAAACCATAATCATTATATTGTGTATATTATCAGAAATTCAATCATTAATTTCAGGTATTATATTATCTGATCTGATTAACAAATCTTATTTTTTTCCATGGCTAACAATATTACTAATGGTCTAATAATAAATTAGTACAAAATTATGAATCTTTTGTGAGAGAAGGCGTCTAAAATGACATTTTCTATGTAATTTTTTTCTTTTTTTTTTTAAGAAAAATATCCGTTTCTATAATATTTAGTAAGTTTCTGACTTCTGTTATGAAATATAATTATTTAAGTCTGCCTAATTTTATATTAATAAAAAAATTTCGAATATTTTATGTTATACCAGTTCTACCGAAAATTTAGCTTAAAAATCTAAATTTCAACCTAAATAAACAAAACTATTTTAAAGTCTGTTACGAAGCACCAGCTTTTATACTAATGAAAACAAAATCAAGAATAAAATCGGCCTATTATTTTTTTCTAATAAATATGAGGTTTACTATAAACTTTGCTCACTCTCACTTTTTCACTTTCAGGCGCTTTAATTTTATTAAGAGTACCTATTTTTATTTTTTTTTTCCAAAACAAAGATTGAAAACGCCAACAGAAGATTAATAATTTATTTTTAATTTACCGCTGCGACCAGTTCATAATGGACGTAGCGGTCAAATTTAAAAATTAAAAATTTGCTGAATTTATTTTGATTGAAAATGTGTTTTTTAAGTATGTATATACTTTTCCTTTTTTGACTGTACTCACTTTTAATGAACGGTTTGTGTCTCTGACAATAATTCTAGTGGAAAATTTAGTCTCTGGTAATAATATTTACTAAATTTATTTATATTTTTAATTAACGGTTTGCGTCTCTTGATAATACTTTGAGTTAAAGATTCGTATCTCTGGTAATAAAACTTTAAATTATTAAATAAATAGTAAAAAAGCCTTATTAAAGGGTATAAGTAGAAAAATAAAGCTTTTGTGAAAGTTTCCTCAGTTTTATGAACAATTTAATTTTAGTAAATTTATTCAAATACTTATATGTATTATATTTAGATATTGATAAATGTAAAATTTATTGCTAAAGTGTTTTAAATAATGAAAAACCTCAATGATGCTGTGAAGTAGTTTCTTTCAAAAATGTAATAAAAATGATTATTTAATAAATCTCATCTCTTGTAAATTTCTTTGTCAAGCTTTGGATTAAAAAACCAAAGGTTGGATTAAAAACCAATGGTAAATAAATTTTTGCCAATAGTATCAAAAATTTTCGCTTCGAAAAAATACAGTATCAAACTTTATAATTTTGAAACTAAACTACACTGATCTGATGCATTTGCCTAATTATAATATATAGTACACTTGTTATATTTTTCTATGGTTGCCATAGCAAATGCTTCAAAACTTTCTTTGTTATATTTTTCAAACAAATTTTTACTCTATCCGTAATAATATTCTGTCTCTTTATGTATCGCTTTCTCTACAAAATCTTCACACCGTAAGTTTTACGCACCTTTTATGTAAAACAATAAAAATTGGCTGTGCATATAATGTTGAAGTTTTAGAAGATAAAAATCATAAAAGAAGCATAAAATTAAGAAAATGTTACACATTCAAAATTTAATTGAAAATTGTGATTTTATAATTTAAATTGCGCTCCTTTAAAAGCTTTGGTTTTACGCACCGCTTTATTTTTTTATAATTTCTACTTAAAAATGCAACTCTTTAAAAACTTTGATTTATGCACTGTCTTGTTTTTTCATTCTTTTTATAGCATAACATTTTAATTCTTTTTTTCTATCTGTTATGTACCTAAATATCAGATGTACGTTTCTTTCTTTTCATAGCATAGCATTTAATATTTCTTTTTCTATCTGTTATGTACGTAAATATCAGAGGTATGTTTTTTCATTTAAAATCATAACATTTTAATAGTTCTTTTTTTCTTTAAAAATATTTAAAAACAGTCAAAGTAACATTTTTTGTTCTCTTTTTTTTTTCTATTCGTTTTTATTTTTCTTCGCAGTATTACATTTATTTTTTTTTGTTTTCTGTTATTTACGTACGCTAAGTATTTCTTTTATTTTTTTTAAATATTAAATTTATACATACAGCCTATTTAAAAAATATAAATTATAACCTATAGAACATTTTGAATTTTTTTTTGTTCGTTTATGTTTACCGTCCATTCATTCATATAAATAACTGTTGCCTATACAAAAAATAATAAATCTATAATAAATCTAATATATGTATACTCCTATTTTTATTCATATATCTATATTATGGGCTAAACTTCTGATTCTAAAATTGTACTATATTATGGCAAAATTTTTAAAAAATTAAGAAAATGTTACTTAGCAAAATTTAAATAAAAATATTATTGCAATTTTATAATGTTCTACTTAAAAATCCGAACCTTTAAAAACTTTGATTTATACACTGCCTTGTTTTTTCTTTCTTTTCATAGCATAACATTGTGATATTTCTTTTTTTCTATCTGTTATGTACCTCAATATCAGATGGACTTTTCGTTCTTTTCATAGCATAACATTTTTTTTTTCCTTTTTCTATCTGTTATGTAGGTACGTAAATATCAGACGTATGTTTTTTTTCTATTAAAATCATAACATTTTAATAGTTCTTTTTTTCTTTAAAATTATTTAAAAACAATCAAAGTAACATTTTTGTTCTCTGTTTTTTCTATTCGTTTTTGTTTTTCTTCGCAGTATTACATTTTACTTTTTTTTTTTTGTTTTCTGTTATTTTTTTTAAATATTAAATTTATACATCAGACTATTTAAAAAATATAAATTATAACCTATAGAACATTTTGAATTTTTTTTTGTTCGTTTATGTTTACCGTCCATTCATTCATATTAATAACTGTTGCCTATATAAAAAATAATAAATCTAATATATGTATACCCATATTTTTATTCATATATCTATATTATGGGCTAAACTTCTGATTCTAAAATTGTACTATATTATGGCAAAATTTTTAAAAAATTAAGAAAATGTTACTTAGCAAAATTTAAATAAAAATATTATTGCAATTTTATAATGTTCTACTTAAAAATCCGAACCTTTAAAAACTTTGATTTATACACTGCCTTGTTTTTTCTTTCTTTTCATAGCATAACATTGTGATATTTCTTTTTTTCTATCTGTTATGTACCTCAATATCAGATGGACTTTTCGTTCTTTTCATAGCATAACATTTTTTTTTTCCTTTTTCTATCTGTTATGTAGGTACGTAAATATCAGACGTATGTTTTTTTTCTATTAAAATCATAACATTTTAATAGTTCTTTTTTTCTTTAAAAATATTTAAAAACAATCAAAGTAACATTTTTGTTCTCTTTTTTTTCTATTCGTTTTTATTTTTCTTCGCAGTATTACATTTTACTTTTGTTTTTTTTTGTTTTCTGTTCTTTTTTTTAAGTATTAAATTTATACATCAGTCTATTTAAAAAATATAAATTATAACCTATAGAACATTCTGAATTTTTTTTTTGTTCGTTTATGTTTACCGTCCATTCATTCATATAAATAACTGTTGCCTATATAAAAAATAATAAATCTATAATAAATCTAATATATGTATACCCATATTTTTATTCATATATCTCTATATTATGGGCTAAACTTCTGATTCTAAAATTGTACTATATTATGGCAAAATTTTTAAAAAATTAAGAAAATGTTACTTAGCAAAATTTAAATAAAAATATTATTGCAATTTTATAATGTTCTACTTAAAAATACGACCCTCTAAAAACTTTGATTTATACACTGCCTTGTTTTTTCTTTCATTTCATAGCATAACATTATAATATTTATTGTTTTCTATCTTTTATATGGGTAAATATCAGATGTACGTTTCTTTCTTTTCATAGTATAACATTTGTTAAATTAACATTTAACATAACAGGAGGGCACGCTACTCAGCAGCAGCAACTTGTCTTTTATTATATTTAGATATACAGAAATATCATCATTGCCAGTTTAGTTTACATTCAGTGTGAGTGTTTTATTATAGATATAAAATATTTTTTTTTACATGTTGGCAAGGTCTCGCCAACATCTTGTGTATTATATTATAGATAGTAAATTTTTTTTTTTTTCTTTATTTTCAAAGAAATTTCTTTGTTTGGGGAGAGGATTTACGTCCAAATTTATAGCTTTTAATTAGAATTGTTATTATTACAAAATCTTAAAATATTACGTAATGGATTATTAAAAAAAAAAAAAAAAAATTAAATTAAAATACAATATAACAACTAAAAAAAAACAGTCAATGCTGGCTGAGTGAATTGAGTATATTGAGTAAAATTTAATATTTAAATTATATAGTATAATTTTTTTTTTCACGTTTATTTATTTCAAATTTGCGAAAAAAAAAAATTCAGAGGTTTACATAAGGTTAAATATTTAAAAATTATTTTGTGAAAAAAAAAATGTCAATAAAATTTAGAAAGGATTTAAATAAAGGATACTATATCTTCTTTTTAGATACAGTATCCCATTGAATTTCTTTCAGTTCCTTTAAAATCTTTTGATTTATTTAATTTACGTTTTTATATAATTTAAGAGTAAGAGCGTTTACGAATCTATTTCACTTCTCACTAAATACTAGCTAATTGCACTTAAATAATTCTAAAAAATTTCGATAATTTTTTATTTTATTCGAAAATATAAATAAGCGTATTAAATTAGCTGATCGCACTTGATTCACTGCCAATTTTTAAGTGTACTTTCGACATTACTAGATTTTTGCACTAAAAATCGCAATAATAATACATTATAATAATACATTAAGAAAAGAAGTGTTAAGTGTGTAGTGTTAAGTGCTAATATGATAGGTACAGAAATGCCCTAAAAAAAAACGGTATGTGTTAAATTTAAACACTATGTTTTTCATTAATACATATAATTGCCAGTTGCGTATTCGATTATCCTATGAACCTGATAATATTCTTCGAAATTATGATTTTCCACATATAATCTTCTTCTTAAGGAGTACTCGCATTTCTCTCGATAATTTTCACTCGATTTTTAGTTCTTTTATTTTAACTAAACTCTTTTATCTGTTCAAAAGTAGGTCTTTATGTTTTCTTTTTATATATGTAATAAAATTGAACCTAGTTTCTGACTTTCACTCAACATATTTTAAAATTTGAAATACTCGTATCTAAAATATGTTATATTTCACAAAGAATAAAAACTTAACTGTAAAATGCTTCAGGTATCTTAGAAAACAAAAGCCACAAGTATCTACAAACAAATGGTTGTATTTTTCTAAATAAAATTTTTTACTTTTTTTAAAAGGTAAAAAATCATTTTATGAAATGAAATGATCATTTTATGAAATGAAAATCTTTCTAGCTGTTGTTACACAATCGAACTTAATCTAAATTGTTATATATCCTTTATCTCATCTAATATTACCATTATCTTTAAACAGAAAAACTGTTTTGGTATAATATATACCACTATTTTTTTTTTCTTTTCTTTCAAATATTCAATCTAAAATAAATTATTTCAATTTATTTTCTAAATATTTTAAAGATAATTTTTGTTTTTAGTGTATGTTACAATTACTAATATTAGGTTTCATATTCACTAAATTTTTTAAATTCAATTTTTGGAATACATACAATCTATTAAAAGTTAAAATATAGGAGTTTAAAATTTTGTATAATAAAGAAAATAATACGCTAAAAAAAAAAAAAACACAAAATGTTTATATTAGTGGTTATTTTTATTGCCATAATACTTAACACCATGATACAAAAAGGGATTTATTTAAATATAATCTTTTAATTCGTTTTTTCTAGTCATAATTTCCAGTTATTAGACAAATTTTCATTTAACCAATCAAATTTTCATAATATTTAAATTCAGAATTTGATTTATTAGGTACCTTTAACCGGTAATATACGAATATTTTTTTTTTTTATTTTCGATTTCGATACTATATGAATAGCAATACCGATACCGGTAAAATAAATTAGGTACCTACCTTTTCTGCAATGCTAAAAAAATAGAAAATGTAAGAAATGTGCATAAATACATACAAATATAATGTGCAAAATTGATCAGTTGTAAAGTTTTAAATTATTTACATGCTATAAGAAACGTCTTGTTTAAACATTATAAATTTTAAGGACGAAAAACTTCCATTTTTTAATAATACCAAATAAGGAAGCCTCGCTGCTTTCATAATTTCTAATTTAATTTATTAAGTTTTTCTGAAATTTAGCTATTTAAACTCCTAGAGCAGTTAATTAGTAATTCCTTCTTTTGTATAACATATTGAATTAATGTTATATAAAATCATAAATAAAAAAAAATACCATAAAGAAAAAAGAAAATTGAAATAGCGGAAAAATTTTTTATATAAAATGAAAACCTTACCTAATCCGATTATCCTTTTAGTGGTTTGTTTATTTTTTGTTTTTGTTTTTTTCTTTTTCTCAGGCTTTTACTTCCCTTTTTTTTATACTATGGTATAATGCTGCCATATGATGTATGCGGCATATACATTGAATATAATTTAGCGTAGAAAAATTAATTCGCATGAAAATTTTGCAAAAAAAAAAAACAAAAATTTGATTTATATTTTTTCAAAGAAAAATATAGAATGTTTTTGTGTCCTGAAATTTTTTCCTTTTTATTTTTTTTTTTTTTTCAAAAAGTAAAAATGAAAAAAACCGCGTATTTTTTCGAGCGAAAAAGCTTTGTTTTTAAATTCAGTTCTTGTAAATGTCAAAAAGATTTTAGGAATGTCGGCAAGCAGAAAATATAATAGAAAATAAAAACAAAAAAAAAAAAAGAGAAAAAATTCGTGGCTTACAATATTATTAATTTAAATATAAAATTTTCAGGATACAGGTAAAAATGTTTTTTATTGGAATAAAAATATATTTTCTTTGAGTTGACTTTTTCATCAAACGAAACGTTAATATATAAATCCTTTTTGATAAACATATTAACTTTTTTCAAAGAAATTTCTTTGGAAATAAAAAAAAATTGTAATGTCAATTTGAATTTTTTTTCTATTGGTCTCTTTTTCTTTGTTTTTCATTATTTTGGCCTACTAAGAACTTTTTTTTTTTTAATGCACACATGAATGTGGACAGGAAATTACACAGCTTTCCTGTTAAGGCGTGGCTGTAAATGTCGTCAGGGGAATGGGACGTGTATGGGATTCCAACCCACACTCCCTCGGTGTTTACAGCGTATTTTATACGCTCTTACCAACTAGGCTACCGAGACCCCCTTACTAAGAACTGTTTTTCCAAAATCTGAAATTTATCTATATATAGAAACATGAAAGTAATAAAGAAAAAAAAACAATAAGAAAATGTGTTAGAATTTTCTTAGCAAAAAATAAAATGGTTCTGTTCGATGTCCGGTTATTTGGCAATGAATACTCCTTGCAGACAAAAAAGTAAGTAGAGGGGTTAAGTAAAGTTTAACAGATAAAGTTAGAATAACAAATATGAATATTTAAAATTAATATTTTGTAATTTATATGTTTGTACAAAACTTTTTCTTCACTGCACCTTTTTCGCGCCTTTCTTAAAATTTAAATCAATATATAATCATAAAAAAGTCGTAAAAAAAGTAGGTAGTTAATGCAAAAGGACTATGAAGTTCTGCTCGGTAAAAGAAAATTGATTTTCTTTATATAAAATAAAATTTAACCGATGTTATTTTGGGATTTAAACAGACAATTCTAATAACATGAGATGGTAAGTTTTTGGACAAGTAAAATAACAAGAATAGCTTAAACAGCAGCCATTTTCGAGCAATCTAATAGATTGTTAACATTATTGTATTATAAATATAACAAAACATATCATATTACAAGTGTAAAAAGAACCAAAATAAATTGAAAAAAAGAAAATGTTCATATCTAAATCTTACGCTGAAAGCTATAAGGATTAATGAGATATCAATTTAGATACTTTATTTTTCTAATTTTATTTTCTTCTATTACACTTTTGATATAATTCTGAGGAAAATTTGTTTACAAAAAGTATTTCTCTAAATTTTAAAAGAAAAAAAGTTCTTTTTGAAAAAGAAAAGAAAAATAAAATTTATAAACAGCATGACTAATTATTGTCAGTTAACGTTCTGCAGCGATGATGCTATGTACATATAATTAATTTTGCAGAGGCGCATAACCAAATCATATTTTTAAAAATTTGTTTTTGTAGTTAGGTATAATATATGAGCGAATGAAACACAGTGTTTTTTTTATGAGCAATGCGAGTGTATATAATGATTGCCTTATGTAATATCATTTTAAATATTAAATTTTTTTGATTCTTGGTAAATATGTAAGTATTTTAATTTGAAAATATATGTAAGTAATAAAAAAAAAAAAAAGAAAAATTTCAATAGTTATGCACTAGAAACTACTTATTGTGGAGAATAATTCGTAAGAGTTCATTATTAGAGTGAAATTTTTCGGGCACAAGAGAAATTAAGCGCCCATTAATAGTTAATATGGTGCTGATTTAATTTTAGTGCTACAACAACTACAAAATTATAAAGATCAGTAAAAACGGCTAATTACAATACAAGGTAAGGCAAATCATTTTTTAACATTTTAATAAGACAGAAAAAAAAATATTGAAAATACACAGAAACAACCTACAGAAAGCCCTAAGATTCGCTATCACATAGATGATGATAAAATTATATAATTTACAGATGAAACACTCTGTGCACCTTTTAAAATAATATATGATAAAGCCTTTAGGATAGAAAGTTTTCATAAACATAAATAAAGTGAATATTTGAATAGGGCTAAATAATGGATTTAGGGAAACGAACAATGAGATTTGATTTATACATGGAATATGTTTTTCATATGAAATTGATTATGAAATTGTATTTTAATTGAATTTTATATAATTATACTTTAAGGTAAAAAACAAAAATTAAAATAATGAATTTTATATGTATAGTTTTATAAAAGTTAACGGTATTAAAATAATAGAAAATTTACATTAACCATTATTGGATGAAAAACTTTCGATTTTGATATTTTAATGAATAGCAGAGATACGAAAATTGTTTGTATTTTTCAAAAAAAAAAATTTTTTTTTTTTTATTTTGTTTCCTTGCAGGTGAATTTTTTACCTTAAGCAAAAACCCGCGATATTAACTGAGATGAAAATGTAAACGGAAATGAGTAAAAAAGATGAATTGATGATGAAATATAAAAAAATAATACTAAACTTTTTCCTTTATGTACAAGTTAAGCTATAAACAAAAAAAAAAAGTATGATAAAATGTAGGAATGAAAAGAAACTTTCTGAAAACTCAAATAAATTTAAAGGAAGCCAAAAAAAAAAAAAAACAAAAAACTAATAAATGAATGTTGTTCTTTTGTTTGTTTAAAATTTCCTAAAATCCAGGATATACAGTTAGTGCTGTTTTATTTGGAACTAAAATTTTATTTATCTTGTTTTTGTGTTCACTTAACTTTTAAAATGTCTTTTCAACAACAATTTGTCTTCATGAAATTTTTCGAAAATACGTGAAATTAATTTCTAAAGTGATAACAGATAACTTTCTTATTAAAAAATTGAAATTGCAAACAAAATGTAGGTCAGTTAAAATGAATTTAAGTATTTATATTTTTCCATTTTTAATGATATCAATCAACCGCATTTTAAAACGGTGTATTTAACGTTTAAAATGTAATTTACTTAAATTTTTAGGAATATTTTTATACCAGATCATGTTTTATATTTAGTGATGGGGTTCCAAAGTTAAAAGTTAAATAAAACATCAAACAATTTTTTTCAATGGTTAGAAAATGAGAATAAATGCTCTAAGAAAACAAAAGTCCTGACTTTAGTATAAAAACAAAAAAATTACTACTTAAAGAGTTTAGAAAGAAGTTTAATTCATTTATTAGCAAACATGCAACAAAACTCTATGGTGTTGGGACATTAATTGCTAATTCAATTCTTTAAATAATTATCAATAATTTTCAATTCTAATAAAAAAAATACCCGATTATCATTAAAAATATGAAAAGTTTGTATTGCAATAATCTTTTTTTTTATTATATTTAAACATTAACTCCACATTTATAAATATTGTAAACATTTTTTCTTCATAAATCATAACTATAAAATCGAAAATATTATTTTTCCAGACTCTCATGGGATATCTTAAAATTTTAACATTATTTTATGTTTTCTTTATATTTTTTTAAAAAAATATTTCGTTCTTTAAATTAAAGTATTTTATATATTCTTTTTTTATAGTGTAAGGTATTCAAAATTTATCCAACATATCAATATTATTAATATGTAACCAAAAGTCAAACTATCCAATTGTAGAAAGTAATTGTTTTGTATTGAAAATTTTTAAAATCTGCTATCAAAAGTAAAGTCTTATTTACTCTAATAGTGTCCTGTGAACTTTCTTTATACTATATTGTGCATATTAATATATTTACACTTCACTATTTATACATATAATAACATATATATAGATAGATACTATTATAATATTTTAGAATCCATTAATTTAAACACTTTAGCATACCAAATATCTTGACTTTTTTTTTTTTTTTAATACAATCATAAAAAAGTAGAATGCAACTTAACTAAGAAAAGAATCCTTTGACAGAAAAAAAAAAAAAATCATTTTTATTTATTTCTTTTTAGAAAAAGGTATCAAAAATCGAATATAAAAGATATTTTACAAGTAGCTTATAGCATATAACAATAAAAAAAAAAAAATTCTAAGATTGTTGACTTTAATTTTTTTTGTAGAAGTACCAAAAAAAAAATCTTAGATAATCTGCATTATTTTTTTTTTTCTTTCTTCATCTGTCCATTTTATTTTATTTTCAATTTTCACAAATATTTCACTCTATATTGTGAATGTTGGTTTACTTTTTAGGTACCTTAAAAAAGAGTTTTAATACTTTAAAACATGGACATATTATGACAAAATATTTATGAGAAATAGTAATGTGGCGTACCAATGTTTGTTTACTAAATTTGGAATTTGGTAAAAATGTTAACGTATAACTAAAAAAAAAAAAGGTTTGATGTGGTTAGTCTTTTGAATCTATATCTAATAACAACAAGGTGTGGAGTTTATTAAAACAAAATATTAGCCTTGGAATATGCTATTTTTTATGAGTATCTAAAAGTTTTTATTAAAACTTAGGTATTAGGTAACTTAAAAAACATTTAAGGCATAAAAAGTCTTGTAATGTACTTATATATTTCACTTTCTATAACTGCATTACAAGACTTTTTATAGTAATTGTCATATTATAGACTTTAAGCAATAGACAAAATGGAAATTCTTATTATAATATGATTTATATACTGTGTGAAAAAATTCTTAGGGTTGTCATGTGGAAAAAAGATTGAAGAGAGTTTTTTTAGTAAAAATGTGTCAATAATATTACAATCGATGGATACTTGACCACTTGGAGCCCCCTCTAAAAGTATGAGTCACTAAGTTTGTCCGGATGAAGTTTCTTTTTAAACCAAAGTAGTATTTAATAAGTTCTAATTCAGTTACATCAATAAAATTTTATACAATTTCTCCAAAGATATTGTTAAATTTAACATTAGCAGCAAAACGCATTAGTTATTATTTAATTAAGATTTATTGTATAACAAAATCCGGAGAATTCAAAAATGCAGACATATCTTGAGCGACTTAAAAAAATGAAAAACAACATTTCATTTATAAAGCTTTAACATTTTATTTCGACTGTGACACTGTACTATTATACTATATTATATAGCAGTCGTAATAATTTTGTAAACAAAAAACACTAAAACTGATGAAAAAAATCATCAGAGGACCTAATCAAAAAAAATATAGAAAACAAAAATCCAAATTTCAGGTTCACATCACGTATTTTATTACCTTGATATGAAATTGACTTTTTATTTTACTATTTTTTTGTGTTTTCAATTCGTCCCAATACAAAAAAAAAAAAAATAAAAAGGATATAAGATTTTGGTATCCCTTTACATTGCTATCAAGTCTCCTCTGAATAAGAAAATCAAAAAAAAAAAAAAAAATGATTCCATTTAAGTGCTTGCATTTAGGTGAAGTAAGGATGAAAGTTTCTAAGGAATAGAAAATAAAATTGTTTTGTTTATTTTCAGAAAACAACAGAAATTTTTCATATATGAAAACTGTGAATACATGAGAATGGAATGTTTCAGAATGAGAATCATAGGACAATAACTTTTAAACGTTTTTTTTTTTTTTTTGTTTATTATTATTTTACTTTTTCAATTGCATTTGTTTTATTTTTCTTTTTTCTAAAAATCTAAATATAATGTGATCAACTTGGTGTTTTGAATACGAGTATTATAGATAATACTTTGATTGAATTAAAAAATTGTTTTAAAACATGACCTGTTTTCAAAAAACTCTTTTTTTTTTTATATAAAGATGCAAAATATAGAAAAAAAAACCAGGACAATGAACTTTTGATGTACATAATATGATCATAAAAATAAACTTAGGATTATATTTATTTTAAATTAAAGATTTAAATATATTTTAAATACACATAAATCAAAATTAGAGGGATTTTTTTAAAACAATAAGTTGAAAAAAATTATATGATGGTCACACCCAAATTCTGAGTTCAAATATAATTGTCAAAGAATTTTATATAACTGGTAAAACATTGATAAAAAAAATTTTTTTGTTGAATTTTTTGGCATTGTTCAAATTTTATAATTAAAAAAAAAAATTCTCTTTAGAAAGAAATGTTTTTAATAAAATTTTTTTTTTCGATATTCGACAACTCTAAAATATTATAACTAGGTACGCTTTTTTTATACCAAAATCTTTTTATGCCAAATTTGAATTTTTATAGTTTATATATAGATAATATAATATTTCATTCTCTAATGGTTACTATCAGAAGACTGTATTTCATTTGAGTGTTTAGCATTTGTCTGAATTTTCATTTGCCTGTATCACATTTCCCTGTAGTGTCATTTTGACTGTATTTCATTTAATTGTACTTCAACCAGACAACATTTAAAAGAATAGGGGGCAGTCGAATAGGGAGCCCCAAACTCCTACTAAACTAATTATTGAAATTCTGATTTTGTAATCAACTTTAAAATCGTAATTATATGTTTTGTAATGTTTTGTTGTTGAAATTCAGTCAAATGAACTACTGTCAAATGACACTACAGACAATTGTGATGCAGGCATATGACGTGCTCATTTCTGTAACCTAGAGTAGATAGGTTCATTTTTAATCAATATTCTCTATTAGTAAATACTTTTAGGAACTTTCAGAATGGCAATTTATAACAAGTTTAGAAATTTATATTTTTTTTTCCTTCCCACTTTTATAAGGAGCATACGGCATTCATTAAGTCATTTATTACTCGGCTGCAACTGTCTAGTCTATGTGAGATGTAAATATTCTTTCAAATCTATGAGACGTAAATATATTTGGGTACATTTATATATAGGTAACAAAAAATTTTTGAAATTGTCTCGTATTAATTTGATTTAATTAAGTTAAGTTATAACATTTTATTATATGGGAACATTATAAATTACATAAATTTTAGTATTCATAGACACTTTTTGTTACTATTAAACTTTCTATTTCATTTCATTATAATGACACATTACTATTAAGGAAATATTCATTACTCTAATGATGAGAACTTATATTTGCAAAATAAATTATTAAAAGAATTTTTTTTTCACTTGATTCATATAAAAAAAAAAATTTATCTGATAAATAAAAATCTATTTAAATTTTTTTTTCGCTTCCGATAATCTAATGATTTACAAATTTTAGAATATTATTAATTAATTAATTTAAGCTGATTAATCAAATCAGAATGGATTCATTTAAATTAAGTTATCTTTTTATCAATTTGAATTGTAAAAAAATCGATTACCTATAATATTAAATCAATTTATTATTGTATCATGCATATAAAATTATCATATATCGAATTTATATATTAACCCTAATATACTCGTAATTTTTAAATATTTTAAAATCTTTTACGAAACTTAATGAATAATTTATTTAATATCGATTTTTCTATTTAAAACCATTATTATTAATAAAAAAAAAAAAAAAATTAATTAAAAACTTTAATTCCCAAATCATCAAATTTTATACAAACTTATATATTTTGTTAAATGTATATTTTTTTTTTTTTCTGCTTGGCTTAATTTTTATCATTCGATTATTGCTTGCACTTCATTTACACAATATAATAATACAAAAAAGAAATATTAACCATTACATTTACCAAAGGTAACAATTTTTCAATATTCACTTTTATAGATAAATAAAAATAATAACAATTTGTTATGTATGACGATTTGTTAAATAATAATGATTTTTTTCAAGATGTCGGTAAAATTCTGCACTTTCATTGATATTTTGTGGTAAGCAAATTCTTGTGTATAGTCCATATAACAGATACCAATTTTTACTTTTCGATTCTGCTCTTTAATTAATGGCATAACCAATTTGTAGGAAGAAGTTTTGTTAATTAATATGGTTACTACATGAAATGTTCGATGTTAGCATGATACCAGAAATTTACATTATCTTTGGTCGTAATAGGGGTATATAAAGAAAAAAACACTTAAGACCTGTGCAGAGATCGAACCCACACTCCTTCGGTTAATACGCCACACGGCTACCCTCTAGGCTACCGAAGCCCCCCTGACATTTTTTTTTTTTTTTTTTTTTTTTTAAACTTTATTTTACTCTTTTTAACATTCTTAAATTATCTTAGCCTATAAAAGTTTAGAAAAACAGCTTTTTTTTTATATATAATTTAATTAACATTTAAACTTATCCTATCGTTTTTATTGTTAATTTTATTAATTATTTTATTTTTAAAAATCTAAGTAATATTGCAATTTAGCAATTTTTTTTTTTTAATATTCAATTTTGGAGAAATTCAGAGTATTAAAACCAAATATCTATTTTTTTTTTTAATATAAAACCTTAACCTAACTTAGTCTAACTTAAAATACTTAACCTAGCTAAAAATAGTTTTGTATATAATACTTAATGCTAATTAATTAGAGTTATCTAACCACCAATAGTTTTTGTTTACTGATTTGTCTTTTTCTGGTATAGACATATCATATTTTAAATTTACTCCGTTAATATTGCCCGGGTGGAAATCTATAACCTTACATGTAGCCCTTCTATTATAGTGATATAATAGAGGGACATGGTTTTGGTTTTGGATGTAACCTTTTTGATCTAAAAAGATGAAGTGCTCAGGGGCAATGAAACCGGTGAGCAAAGTCTTTTTAATGTACTCCTCATTGTGGTAGAATATATGAGATATTAAACCATTTTCTGGAGTATTTTGTGCTCTATCATAGTGATTTCGAACTAATTTTATTATAAAATTATCGATTCTTATGATTTGGGCTTCCTTGTACAGATATTTGTTTGAATAATAATATTTGTAGTCGGATTCGGGCTTTCTATTAATATTAGTACATACTCTTAAGCACTTTCTTTCATATTTACGTAATGTTTCCATTAAACTTGCACTTATGTTGTACCATATTGGTGCACCATATACAAGTGTTGGCCTTATTAGTGTTTGATAACAAATTATTTTAACTCTTTTACTAATGTTTTTATTGTAAAACAGTTTTTTGGCTGCCATAAAGGCTTTGTTACTATTTGATATAATATGCTTTGTGTGATTAATATAGTGTAAATTTCTATGTAATTGGATTCCCAGATATTTAACTATTTTTTTATTTGTTAATATAGATCGATCTGGTGATCTTATTGAAAACTTTTTCCAATTTTTTCTTATATTATTACTGGTTTTATCTACTGTGTTACGGAATAGTATTGTTTCACATTTGTTATAGTTTATTTTAAGTTTCCAAACTTTGGCATAATCAACTATAATATTAAACATTTTTTGAACTTTGTTTTTGATTTGCTCGACGGTTTCATTTGCATTGTATATAATAATGTCATCTGCAAACGCTAATGAATAATTGTTACCCTTTATCTGCTCTAGTAGTTTAAGTAATTCCGCAATATAAATTGAAAATAGAATTGGGGCATTTACGGTTCCTTGTAAAAGTCCATTTTCTACTCTAAAAATTTTATCGGATCTACTATTTCGGTTATAAATGAAAAATTTGTTTTCGTATGTCATATTTATTATAATTGTAATTAAGTTTTTTGGAAATTTATATTTCAAGAGCTTGTAAATTAGGCCATCTAACCATACAGTGTTAAAAGCTTTTTCCAAATCTACTAGGCAAGCTCCAACGCCATAGTTTTTATTAATGTACCAGCAGATGTCAGAAGTTAGTTTTGTGATTGCATGGATTGCTCCATGTTTATGTCTGAATCCGAACTGATTCTCTGGTATAAGCTTTTTATTAAATGAAAACTCACTTATTTTATCATTTATAAGTGTTTCGAATACTTTCCCTATATTTGGCGTTAAGCTAATTGGTCTGTAATTAGCTGGATTTGTTGGATCTTTTCCTGGCTTTTTAAATACTAATATTTTGGCCTTTTTCCATATTATAGGGAAGTAAGCGTGATTTAGACAATTATTAAATAATATAACGTATTTTGATATGATTTTCGAACTTAAATTTTTTAAAACTATATTTGGAATTTGATCGACACCGTACGATGTTTTATTTTTAAGTGATATGAATTTTTGCTTTAATGTGTTAAAGTTGCAGAAATTGTTGTTATTTGAATTAATATTGGAAGATCTATTGCTATTGTTAAAATTTACTTGGGTTATTTTGTTTAGCCGGTTATTTTTATTATATTCTTTAAACAAATGAACTGTATTTATAATATGTAAGTGAAAATTATTGTATTGACTTGTATCTGTTTTGTGAGTTCTTTCCACGTAAGATCCCAAAACATTATAGATGTCTTTTGGTTTTTTTATTATATATTTGTTATCGAGACTAGTGTTTAGTTTGGGGATATCTATATTATTTTGTAAAAGGAGGTTCGAATCAACGGGATCTATATGTATATATTTTATGTTACTATTATCTTTTGCTCTAAATAATTTATTTATTTCTGGGAACATATTTCTGTTTTGCGGTTTTATTTTTTTTAATCTGTTTTTCCAATAATTGTTAATTTCTATATTTATTTGTTGTTTTATTAAAGTTTTTACGTTATTTAATAGACTTTTGAGTAATCGAATTTCTTGAGCAGTAAAATCGAGCCGTTTTTTGTATATTCTATGTATGTCGTTCATTAACGAAGTTTTTTTCTTTAATAAGAATTTTAGTTTATTTGAATAAAATTTGTTTACCGTGTTTTTTGTGTTTTTACTTTTTGGTACTGTTTCATTAATGGTATTTGTAATTACTTGATTTAATTTTAAAATGTGATTATCTATTTCATCTATGTCTAAGTTACGATTGTCTACGATTTTAGTGCTATTCCTATATTCTCTATCTAAGTTTTTATCTAAATTTTTTTTAAATTTATTCCAATTTGTTTCGCTAAAAATATATTTAAAGTCATCTGGTAACTCCTGATTTAAAAGTTCTTGCTTTTTTATTACAAATGGAAATAAGATAGCTTTATGATCACTATCGTATGGAAGAGTATAAAGTTTATTTTGGTTATTATTGTATTTGATATTAATTCTCACATCAGAAAAAACAAGATCGATGTAAGAGTTTGCACGTGGGAGTGTTGGAGAATCTGTGACGTTTAAATTACATTTATATAGTATACTATTTCTTTCTAACCATTTATAAAGTTTTATTCCTCTACTATTATTATTTGAATTTTGCCATGTTTGATGTTTAGCGTTGAAATCACCAGTAATAACATAAAAATTGTTTTGATTTTTTAAATCTAATATATAAAAAAGTTTTTCAAATTCTTCAATAAATTTATAACTATTATGATTTGAAGCGTAAACCGACAGAATGTATAATTTATAATTATTTTTTAATTTTATTTCTATAATGCATGGTTCAATGCATAAAAAATTATTAAAAATATTATTTTTAACTATGTCAAATTTTATTGTTTTATTAATACATATGGCAACACCGCCACCATCTGGTAGCCAATTTCGGTCTTTTCTTATAATATTATAAGTGTCAAAAGACATGTGGTTATTTTTTTTTAATTTTGTTTCAGACAAGCATATTATATCAGGTTTATTGTTATCAATAAAGTGCATAAGAGAGAGCTTTTTGTCGATAGAAATGAGAGAATTTACATTTACACAAATTAATTTTAAATCTATGTAATTGTTGTTGGAGTGAGTAATTATTAATTATTATGTGTGATGTATATTTAATATTTCATAGATATGATCTATTTTATCGTTAAATTTTTTTTCTAAATTTTTAATACTATTTCTTATCTCCTCTAAAATTGTATTTTGGTTAGTATTGATTTGGTTAGTATTATTTTGAATTTCATTGAGGTTAGTATTATTAGTTTTATTTAAATTTCTTACTACATTAGAATATGTCATATTAGGATGAACTTTGATAGTAGGTATATGTTTATCAGATATTTTTTCTTTTAGTTGCTTTTGAAGCTCTTCCCGTTTTTTAATTCTTTGTTGATGCTCTTGGCAGCCTTTGAAAGATGCTGGATGGCCATTTTTTTTGCACAGTATACAAAACAGCCGCTCTTTGGGATCTTCCTTCTTAATTTCACATTCTCCAGGTGTATGATTTTTTCCACATTTAACACATCGGAAGTCCATGTTGCAATTTGCTGCCGAGTGTGAAAAACGTTGGCATCTAGTGCATTGAAGTTCTTGTGTTTTGTGTAAATTTTCCCATTTAATTATATGGTGATCCAGTGCTCTAATTTTCATTATTTCATTTACAGAACTATTTGGTTTAGCTTGTACTATGAAGTGTGGTAATGTTTTGTTGTTGTTTAATGAGTATTTTGTGGTAAGTCGTGTTACCTTTTCAAATTGTATATTTCCGTTTTCATTTATTTTTAGACTATCCAGTACTTCCTCGCATGTGTATCCACTATTCAGCCCTTTCATTACCAAGGTAATTTTTTTTTCACTTTTGGGTGTATATGTGTAATAATTTGTATTCGTTTTTTTTAGCAGCTCGCAAATACGGGAATAATCGTTTAAACAGTTTGTGTAGATAACAATGTGCATTTCATTAATATCTTTGATTAGAAAATCAGTTACTTTTAGGTTATTTTTGATCGTATTCTTCAAAATGTTTGAATCTGTTTTGAAAACGCTAATTGGCGGCATTTTCAATTTTTTATTACTTTTATCCACTTTAGAGGATTGGAATGGTTCGTTTATTACATTATGTTTAGCATAATTTTTATTTTTATTAATATTTTCTTCTTTTTTTTTTGCTATTTTATTTTTTATTTCAGCATTAACTTTTGTGAGTTGAATAACATTCTCATCATCGCCATTAGCATCTTCATTGTTTGATTCATCACTACTATCAATGTCATCAGTTATATCCATCAATGGCTCAAAATAATTTTGATTGGAGCTCGTTCCTTCATCAGCTTTATCCTTTTTTATTAGTTTTAGTAGTTTACTATTTTCAGTTTTCAATTTTTCAATTATTAATTTTAATTCGCGGTTAGTTTTTTCGCGATTTTCTTTTTTCATTTTATATATTGGTTTATTTAATATTTCATTAACTTTAAAGTTTATAGATTGTTTTAGCTTATTTGTGGTTAAGATACTTTCGTTAGATCCATTTGCTTGCATAATTAAGATCCCTTTTTAGGGGAATCTAATTAAGAAGTGAACTGTTTATAAATTATTTAATATTTTTCTCGTATTGTTTTTAATTAATTTTACTATTTTTTTTTTTTTTTTTTTATGTAGTGCACTATATTTAGTTTTTTAAAAATTAAATAAAAAAATTTTTATTATATTTTAGATACAGGGATTGACGTCCTTTCTCATTCGCATACCGAGTCGAACTCCCCCCTGACATTTTAAACTAATTATATGACACCGATATTTTGAAATAATCATTGCATACTTTCAGGCAACATTTTTTTCATGATTACCTTTAGTCACGGTAATTTTTTTAAATTATCCATTTTAGTTTCATTTTACAACGATTTTATTTTTTTTTTCGATACACTATTGGATACTTTTATAAACAAATTAATAACACACGTGTCAACATTGTCAACATTGAAAATTCATGTATTTTATTGAATTTCGTTAATGAAAAAATGATGAGGGAGCCTACAATAGTAATGCAACAAGATTTTAAATTTTTGTTTTGCTAAAAAATAATATAACGATCTGAAAGTTGAAGAAAAATAATATATTATATAATATTTTATCCATTTATTATAATCGTATTACGTATATAACATGTATATGTTAATATGTATTTATTATATACGATTACTGAATACAGCAAAATGCAAAAAATTGTTTTGGGGCAATTTTTATTCATGATTGACTCCGTTGGTTGTATTCTACTTCTTTTCTTTTTTTTTTTTTTAAATTTTTTATTTGTTTTTTTATTTTGCAATTATAATTTAATTCATTGACCTAAATATTGGAATACTTTATTCATTTATTTTGTTGTTGTAGGTGTACCAATAATTGGTTGTTACTGTTGTTGTTGCAAACTGTGGTTTTATTAATGTAGTTTTTTTTTACTATTAAAATTAAATATTCCCTAAAGCTAAATAAAATTATTTACAGTAAGAATAAATTTACCACGTGCAATGTAAAAATATTGTTCTAGGTTGTATAAAAAAAAAAGAAGCAATATTTTTAAACACCAAAAGTTTTTAAACATTTTCAAAATGAAAATAAAAAGCATTTAAAAAATTCTGATTACTTTTGCTTTAAAATTTGTAATTTTTTATCTGTTTTACCCAATAATAGTTTTTAAAAAGGGAGAAATACAAAAAAAAAATTTTTGTTTGGTGAAGTAACTATTTCTTATAGATTTTTTTTCTACTCATATAGATTTGAAGATTCTGACTAATAGCGTTCAGAAGATCAGGGTAGAACGAAAAGATTTCAGAATAAGCGAAGAGAAGAAGCGAGATTTCAGAAATAAATAAGTAAAAGAAAAGCTCATTGGCTTCGGTAACCTAGTATGTAGGCGTGTGGCGTATTAACTGAAGTAGTATGGGTTCGATCCCTGCACAGGTCGTAAGTGTTTTTTTCTTTACATATCCCCCTTACCACCAAATAGATAATAAAATAAATATGTAGTATAAAAATAAAAATAAAAATATAGTATATTATAAAAATAAAATATAAAAATAAAATATAATAAATTTAAAAATAAATATATAGTATATAATATAAACAAAATAAATAATATTAGTATATAATTTAATATAAGTATAAGCCTATAATGGCCGTATAAACATATAGTAGCCGATGGTTCAATAATAGGTAATACGTAGGTAATTTTCTTGCAAGCCCCTTGAATAGAACTATTCTGCCAAAATACGACTGCAGCTACTGCTTCGTTGCTGGTTCTGAAAATTTACATTTTTCAAGAACGCAAAATAATGCAGAATCGTGGCATCCTCGTCTACAGGTAAAAAGATAATTAATAATCTAATGATTGTATGTTGATATAATTATTTTAAATTAATTTAAAAGGTTGTGGTTGGTAAATCCCATATTGGCGTTTATAAATTGGTGAGAGAAATTGGGAAAGAACTTATAGGTGCTCTGACAAGATTGGAGAAAATGGAAAACGGCAAAATACGTATCCAAAAAAAAAAAAAGAGCGGCTATAAAAACAAAAAACACAAAATAGAAAGAATAAAAAATAAGAGCAAAAAAAAATGAGTAAATTAGACTTTTTAAAAAGGATTGCACAAAATATAAATATAAATTAATTTTTTTTTTGTAGATGAGAAAATTAATTTAATTTTTGTTATAATATGTAGGATATTTATTTTGTTGTTTATTTAAAATAAAACTGAAAATGTGGATTACTTTTATAATAAAATTTTATTATTTTGTCTAAAAAAAAACAGAAAATTTAAAAAAATTTTCAATTTGAAAAATAAAAATTTTTCGATATTTTTTGTTATTAAAAAGCGAGACTTTAAAAAGCCGAGATTTTAAAAAGCGAGATTTTAAAAACCCGAGATTTAAAAAAAGCGAGATTTTACAGAGCGATATTAAAAATGTCGAGATTTCGTACCGCTCCTCTTTGATGGTTGTAATATACTATAAAAATATTTAAATACAATACTAAGTAAAAACTTCTAATGTTTGTGAAAATTAAAAAAAATCAAATGATTGTATCATGATTTAAGAAATTTAATTATTTTATTTTTAGAAATTTAAAAATTTTAAGAATTTAATGACAATAATACCCTGGGAAAAATCTAAGGAGAAATAAATTGTACTATGAATTTAATCTTATGAGGATTTTTTTTACCTTCCAACTCTTATAAGGAGTATAGGGTATCCACTAAGTCATTTAGTATTCATATTTTGGCTAAGCTTCAGTTTCTGGAATCATTATTTCTCTAAGCTGTTGATTACTCGGCTGTAGCTATTGTACAAGACTAGACGTTTCTTTTAATTCTACGCCATCTATTATTTTACACAAGAATTATATTTTATTATCTTATTAAATTATATTATAATATGATATTATTATAATTTATAAGACATATAATATACACTTATTTTTAAATTAGTTATATTATACTAATTATATATTTATAAGAAAAATCTGTATTATTTTTTTATTAATCTATATGACGATATGACTCAGCCGAGGTTTGAACCCGAGACCTTTAAATGTTTCGTATGAAAGGCCGATGTTTTAACCACTAAACAATTGGTTTAACCACTAACCAATTTAATGGTCTAATAATAAATTAGTACAAAATTATGAATCTATTGTGAGAGAAGGCTTCTAAAATGATATTTTCTATGTTATTTTTTCTTTCATTCATTTCATCCATTACTATAATATTTAGTAAGTTTCTGATTTCTGTTATGAAATATAATTAGCTTAGTCTGCCGAATTTTATATTAATAAAAAAATTCGAATATTTTATGTTATATCAAAAGTGCAGCTTAAAAAAATATAAGGCTTACTATAAACTTTGCTCTTTTCACTTTCAAGTCTTTTAATTTTATTAAGAGTATTTTTATTTTTTTCAAAACAAAGAGTCATTTGAAAACTGCGAACAGGAGATTAATAATTTATTTTTAATTTACCGCTGCGACCAGTTCATAATGGATGTGGCAGTCAAATTTAAAAATTAAAAATTTGCTTTAAATTTTGTGTCGAAAGTACCTTTTAAAAAGTAAAAGTTTGTGTCTCTGATAAGACTTTTAGTCGAAGATTTGTGTCTCTGATAATAAAATTTTAAATTATTAAATAAATATACTGAAATATCATCATTGCCAGTTCAGTTTACATTCAGTGTGAGTGGTTTATTATAGATCTGGCCAACATCTTGTGTGTATATTATCAGAAATTCAATCATTAATTCCTGGTATTATATTATCTGATCTGATTAATAAATCTTATTTTTTTCCACGGCTAACAATATTATTAATGGTCTAATAATAAATTAGTACAAAATTATGAATCTTTTGTAGAGAAGGCTTCCAAAATGATATTTTCTATGTTAGTTTTTTTTTTAAGAAAAATATCCATTTCTATAATATTTGGTAAGTTCCAGACTTCTGTTATGAAATATAAATATTTAGGTCTGCCGAATTTTATATTAATAAAAAAATTTCGAATATTTTATGTTATGTTTTATGTTAAAAATCTAAATTTCAACCTAAATAAACAAAACTATTTTAAAGTCTGTTACGAAGTTTTTACCAGCTTTTATACTAATGAAAACAAAATCAAGAATAAAATCGGCCTATAATTTTTTTCTTATAAATATGAGACTTACTATAAACTTTGCTCTTTTCATTTTCAGGTGTTTTAATTTTATTAAGAGTACCTATTTTTATTTTTTTTTTTTCAAAACAAAGATTGAAAACGCCAACAGAAGATTAATAATTTATTTTTAATTTACCGCTGCGACCAGTTCATAATGGATGTGGCGGTCAAATTTAAAAATTAAAAATTTGCTGAATTTATTTTTATTGAAAATGTGTTTTTTAAATATGTACTTCACCTTTTTTGACTGTACTAACTTTTAATGAACGGTTTGTGTCTCTGATAATACTTCTAGTGGAAAATTTGGTCTCTGGTAATAATATTTACTAAATTTATTTATATTTTTAATTAACGGTTTGTGTCTCTTGATAATACTTTGAGTCAAAGATTTGTGTCTCTGGTAATAAAATTTTAAATTATTAAATAAATATACAGAAATATCATCATTTCCAGTTTAGTTTACATTCAGTGTGAGTGTTTTATTATAGATATAAAATATATTTTTTTACATGTTGGCAAGGTCTCGCCAATATCTTGTATATTATATTATAGAAATTATTAATCCCCCAAGAGATAAGACCGAATCGTGAAATTTTTTAAATTGTTAAGTCGAATAGGCCTTTCATGTAATCCCATCAATTACAGAGCTGCAGCCCCTCCAACTTTGAAAGAGCCCTATTTTTAAATGAGTATATATCATGTTCTATTTAACATTTTTTCAATCTGAAAACACTGAATGGTGTTTTTTACAGGATTTTTTTTGCCTTTGTAAATCAATATCAAATATATACATTTTTCTTTTTTAAAATTTAATATCTAAATTTACCGTTATGTGAAAACCAAATTTTGCATGATTTCTCTTTTTTTCATAACTGCGGCACGCTTTTAGATAGGAACTTGAAATTTTGAGACAAGAAAGAATCGATATAAGTTTCCACTGAACATTTTTTTGTACTCTCCCCTGTTTTAGAGCTATTGAAACTCAAAAATTGAAAATTTGTTTTTTGTAGACACCTGTAACTTGGGCACCTAGTACAAATTTTTGTGAGGAAAGACATAAAAGCTTCAGTAATATATTTTTACATGTATTACCAGTTTTTCTTAGTTATATAGGGTTCCGAATTAACAGCCCCTCAAAATTGCAAAAAAGTCCTATTTTCACATTTTTTCTTATATGAAATTTTCAAATTTTGGTTCAAGTTACAATAATTCTAAACAGTTTGTATTATATTTTGGAAATGTGCGCTTTTAAAAACCGTTGGTTTACATTCTGCTTTGTTTTTTTAATTTTCGAAATGATGTCCGTTTCCTTACAAAATACAGAAATTCTTTTAATATGATTAATAAATTGAATGAGAATCTTTTGATTGTATTAATTGAATCAACAATTTTGTTATAGTTTAAGCATAATTTCGTTTATACTTTTTCCATTTTCTTTCTTTTTTTTTTTCTTAATTTCAATTCCAAATCCTTCCTAATTAAAAATCTCCCATATATTTTTATACACATAATCCACGTCAAACAAATTATTGAAACCCTTATTTGACACCAATTCTAAAATCTTTCTTAATTATTTTTCTGACATAAATATTTTAACTACAAACCTTTTGGAATAGCGGGGCTTCTAAAGGCTTTTTACTATTTTTTTGCCAACAATATAAATGTGTTATAATATGACTTTTTGTCAAACTTTGTAACATAATAAATAATATTATATAATGCTAATAAATTTAAGTTGTTTATCTAACAGAAAGTGTTATTTTTCGATACATGTTTTATCTTCATTTGGGATTTTTTTAGGTGGGTCGAATTATTTTAAATTAGGCCATTTTGTCCCATTTTGATGGGTCATAACATCCAAAAACAAACGAATTATTATGGCCTTATGTCCTACCAATTTAAGGCGATATTATGAATCACAGCTAATGGAACATTAGACCCAAATTCAATTTGGGCATTATGTACCTCCTCTGATGCCTCATAATATCTACGGATATAATATACGGCCGCCAAATTTTTTATATATATTTTTTGTTAAATGTCTTTATAATAATTTGTGTTTTTGATGTCATATGTATATATGTCATATATATGTCATATGTCATATTTCACTTCAATAAACAATAATAATTATTATTGAATTTACGAATATAATGAAAAGAAAACTTAAAACTAAAAGAAAAAAAAAAAAATTATAAGATTAAAATCGTGAATATAAAAATCAAATCTCAATTTAGGTTTTAATCATTTTATTTTTTTACTTTAAATTCCTAAAAAAAATTCATTAAAAATAATAATAAAGAAAAAAAACAATTAAAATATAAAATCTTTTGAAATTACGAAATATGGGATTTAAGGGGTTGTTTTGTTCATTTTATATAAAGGAAAATAAAAATATGTATGTAATTATTGTGAAAATTCTTAAAATTCCGTTTGTTGATGATATTCTATTGTTACCTAAATAAAAGTCCTTGCATTATTTAAATTCATAATAAATTGAGTGCATTTTGAAAATTCAAAAAATTTTTTTTTAAATAAATACGATCTATATGGATCTAAAATTTATTGTAAACCTTATACTGTTTTTAAGAACTACGAATGAAATAAAAATTAAAAAAAAGAAAATCATGAAAAACTGTTAAGATCACTTTAATTGATTTTTTTTTTTATGTTTTGGTTCACAATTGATTGATTTCTTTTGTGTTCTCTTACTCCAATTAAAGTTTTTGAACGTTCAACCAATTGAAAATTTTAATTGAAAATTTAAAGAATGTGTTTTTTCTTTCTAAGTTTCTATTCATTAATTTAAAAGTTCATTTTGGATAGTAAACAACTCAGGTCAAAAAAATACTCTACGAATACTCTACTCTACTCTAAGAATATTCATATATACTAATTTATATATCAGAATAAGTAGTGTAACACTGAAAACCTCTTAATAAAAAACTTAAAATTTTTTATATTATAAGTGTATTCCTACTTAATTATTTTCTTTAGTTTAGTTTTTCATAAAAGTTTTTTTTTTTCAATTTTCGGAAATTTTATGTTAAAGAAATTTTGTATAAATGTTTACATAAATGTAAAATAAATGTTCTGATGTAAAAGAAAAATTTTTAATTAAAAATAAAAAACATAATAAACAAACAATATTTGAGCACATTTAAAGATTTTAAAGGTAATCGAAAATTTATTAAAAATCTGAATAATATAAATTGTTATTAGAAAAAATAATTAAAATTAGCCTTGTTTGTTTTATTTCATTTTTTTGCTTAGTTTTTTTTTTTGTTATTTTGATGAAAAATAAAATCATGTTGTATTTCTTATTTAAATTTTTTAAATTCTACAAAGAATTGCAAACTCTCTTTTTGATTTTTATCACTGATCTCTTATCTACAACCTTCAATCGAATCTACAGTTTCGTGATGACAACACTCTGGTTGCATCTTATGCATTCCTAGGAAATAATAAGACACAAACACTGTTGTTAATGCAGCACGGCTTACAATGTTCAATACGATTAACCATGATTTAGCGATAATTGCTAGCTGGGGTGCTAAGAACAGAGTGGAGTTTAACATCACCAAAACTCAATGTTGTTAGATCTCACTAAAAAAACAAATACCAACCCTTCTCTGAGGTTCCAGGATGCTCACTTGCTTGCTTGCTCACTTGTCTTATTGGCGACTTCGTTGAGACTGCTTGATTCACTTCTCTTAGCATTCGTCGAGCCCTTTCTTTTTTTTTATATATATTTTGTGGGTAATGCACTTGTTCAGATGAGATAAAATCGCTGATACCACCTCTCAAAACATTTCATCGCACCAATAAAGGGGTCTCAACTGCTCATACCTACTATGTGGAACTTCCTAAATGGTACTCTACTGGTTATAGCAATTCATTTGTTGTTAGAATTATTACCACCCTCTACGACGATTCAAAAGTTGACGATTTTTTGATTTACAATTCGCACAAATTCAAGACGAATCTTAACAGATTTATGACGCAATTACCGTCTCATTCCCCTTTATCCGCATTCGTCTCATCCGTATCCCATCCAATTTAGTCTCAACTACGTTTTAGTACATAAGGGAACATGTTCCTAGATTGAGATTATTGACTAAAAATTAAAAAAAAAATTGTGCAAAAAATGGGTTAATAACTTATATTTCTTGATCTGAAAATATATTGAACAAATCAAAGTAAGTATTGTATAATGTGGTATGTAAATATCCTCATACCCTGTCCCCAAAAGTACTCCGCACTCCATAAACAAATGATTTTCCTTGAATGTTGAACTACTTCTTGTATTTTGTATACTCTTCAATTTGTACCTTTAATCAACATGAATGACTTTAATTTTTTTAAAGCATTGTTTTTCAAATTGCTTTGAATTGATTTGTTGGGTGCATGTATGCCGATTTGTCTGTAGTGTCATTTGACGGTATTTTTTTTAAGTTGACTTAATTTTTATTTGACTGTCAAATGAAAACCAAATACAGTCAAATGAAATTCATTCAAAGGACGGGCAAATGAAAATGCAGGTAAATAATATTCAGTCAAGTAATATCTAGTTGTAGTTAAATGGAATAAAGGCTTGTTGTAATACTAACTTGAATATTTATAAATTATTAATTTTCTGACAAAATTTTTCATTACGTTAAATTATTTTAATAGGTTATAAATATTAAGACATGATAAATCTGAATTAACTACCAAAAACAATCATAATCACAACCACTGAATTAACTACAAATATCATAAAGTATTTTCACAGTTTTAGTATACATCCTTCTCATGCGGAAGCTCAAATTCTATTCCAAATGGACTTTTTATTTATCATTCGTTAATTGGTTCAAAATGATGACAACACAATCATTTATAATTTATATATAACATAAATAGTAAAACAAATATTTGCAAATATCATATGTTTTAGCAAACAATTTTAACTCATACCTCCTAACTCACAGATTTTCAAGTATCGTAATGAGAACAAAAAAATATCCAAATATATCTTAATAAATATAAACAAACTAGACGACTCCTATAATTTATGTGATAAAATTCTACGAATAATTCTTACAACGACAATATTAATGAAAAATTTTACTGATTTTCAAACATCAAAATATTTTTTTTGTTTTATTTGAAAAATTGAAAGTGCCATTTTTATAATAATATAAATATATGATTATACTTCATAGCTTAAACTTCATAGGCTAGTTGCAATGCAAACCCACATATAATATGATAAAACTTTAGTACTATCTGATGTATAATAGTAGTTGGGTGGGTGCAAATTCTAATAACAAAAATATAATATTGTCAATTTATTCCCATTTCTATATACGTTAGGTATTCATTATACCGCCTTCTTCTTACATTATTTTCCTCATTATTCCTAAATGTACTTTGGGTGCAGACAATTATTAGCAAGATAAAGGAGTATAAATTTATTTTTGCAATTTTCATAACTAAACTATATATAGATCATTTGGTTTCAACATTTTACTGAAAATTTATTTCATCTATTATTGATAAAATACTTAAAATAAAAAAATATTAAATAAATCTATAATATATGATTTTAGTTTTTAATAGAATAGATACAATATATCTATTTACTTAATCCGTTTTCTTATACAATACAATATAATGCAATAATATATCTAATCCTAAATTTTTTTTTACTTTGAAATATTATTATAAATTTTATTTTATTTTTTTATTTTTTTTTTTGTTTCAAAATAAATCTTCATAATTTTTTTTTTTTTTTAACTTTTAAATCTTTTTTTTTTTTTATGTAATCAGGATATCAGGACGATTTAGAAATTGCTTTTTTATTTTTTTTTTTTTTTTATAATCATAATTCTTAATACAATTCAATTTTAGTAATTCTAATATCATTTTTATTATTTTTTATTTTTATTTTTTTTATATTTTTTGCACGTTAATCTTAATTTCTAATGTCAACAGTTCAGTTAAACATTATACTACATAAAACATAAAATAAGAATAGTATAAATCCAGATAAAAATATACCATCAATACCACCCACGTAGAATAACATAATACATGTTTATGTATATAATACACATATAAATTATATACAAAATAATATATATGTGTTTTTATATGTAATAATGGTAAGCACAAGTTATTCCATCGTAAAATATTAAGAATTCAGAAAATCGTAATGAATCAAATGGGACCTTACTCCTTTTTTTTTTTCGTTTTATTTTTTATTTATATTGTTTTTATATTTTTATTATTTTTATTATTATTAAGGTTATTATTTTATATATGAAAATCATTGGCACTTTAAAATGAGAGCGACAAGACAATGAAAAACAGAATAAAAACAAAAGAAAATTCGGTTATTGAAAAAAAAAAAAAAAAAAATCTGAATAATAAAAAAATCAGGATAATATTCAGAACAATAAAAACGAATAATTTCAATATAAATTTATATATACATATATATATATTAAAATAAAAAAGAAATTATTTATCTGTATTTGTATATGCATTTTATTGTGAACTTCAATTCAAATTTTATTATCTAAAAAATTATTAAATATTGTAAGTAGAACAAAATTAAGGTGACCATATATAATATTTAAATTTAAACGATAACATTTAATGATAATTAGGTGTTGCCGTCATATAATGTAACTTTAATTTGAACAACTTCCAATTGCTGTTGTTTTGTGTATGGAAAAGATCCACAAAAAAAGTCTTCAAGGTTAACTTAACGTCACTCTATGGCTGGTCTTTATGACAGAATGTATGATTTTGGGGTGAATGTAAGGTGAACTAAGGTAGAATTCAAATCTCACATTTTCAAACACAAGTTTAGTTATAGATTTTGATTGAAAAAATGAAATTTAAGTTCAAGTTCAGATTTATCACAGACTAAATAAACTATAAAGACGATCAGTTTCATATTATTTCAAACAAAGCATTATTTACGATATATTCATCATTTATAAATTCATACATCACTTATCTAAATCCAATTTGGAGCAGAGCTTCTCAAATTTACCTTAATAAGCTTAACGTCCTTAACAAAAAATGTATCAAGATAATCCATAGATATTCAAATCAATATCCTTCAAACTTACTATATACTCTACTCAATATATTAGCCTTATGAATATTTGTAAATACGAATTATATATCCTAGCTTTCAAAATAGTAAACAACGAAATTAAGCATAACTTTATATTAAATAGAAGTATAATTGATATTCATAATTATAATATCCGCAACAAAGATAATTTCTACTTAACACTATTTCGCACTAAATACCAGAAAAATAATTGTCTATATAACTGCTTAAAAGTGTACAATGACGTCCTGCTTAAAAGTGTACAAATGAAATCTTAAAAGTCATAGATAATTTAGTAATCTTCAAAAATAAAATTAAAACATATGTGTTTGAGCCACAATAAGAAATGTTTAAAAATTTTCAAGATATAATAAATGTATGTATAAAAAATTTTTTATAAAGAAATTTAACTGAAATATTATAATATAAACTCTGACTGAAAAGAAAAAGAATCTATAATATAATAATATCTAATACACAAGATGTTGGCGAGACCTTGCCAACATGTAAAAAAATATATTTTATATCTATAATAAAACACTCACACTGAATGTAAACTAAACTGGCAATGATGATATTTCTGTATATTTATTTAATAATTTAAAATTTTATTATCAGAGACACAAGTCTTCGACTAAAAGTCTTATCAGAGACACAAACTTTTACTTTTTAAAAAGTACTTTCGACACAAAATTTAAAGCAAATTTTTAATTTTTAAATTTGACTGCCACATCCATTATGAACTGGTCGCAGCGGTAAATTAAAAATAAATTATTAATCTTCTGTTGGCAGTTTTCAAATGACTCTTTGTTTTGAAAAAAATAAAAATACTCTTAATAAAATTAAAAGACTTGAAAGTGAAAAGAGCTAAGTTTATATATAGTAAGTCTTATATTTATAAGAAATAAATAATAGGCCGATTTTATTTTTGATTTTGTTTTCACTATTATAAAAGCTGGTAAAAGTTTCGCAAAAAGTAGTTTTGTTTATTTAGGTTGGAATTTTGATTTTTTAAGCTGAATTTTTGATATAACATAAAATATTCGAATTTTTTTTATTAATATAAAATTCGGCAGACTTAGCTAATTATATTTCATAACAGATATCAGAAACTTACTAAATATTATAGAAATGGATATTTTTCTTAAAAAAAAAGAAAAAATAACATAGAAAATATCATTTTAGAAGCCTTCTCTCACAATAGATTCATAATTTTGTACTAATTTATTATTAGACCATTAAATTAAAAAAGCTATCGAAAACGACCGTCACAAAAAAAAGCCCCGAAAATTTATGAAATTTTATTATCAGAGACATGAATCTTTTATTAAATATACCAAAGACCTCTTCCAAAGTACATTTAAATAAAATAAATTCAGCAAATTTTTTTCAAGCAAAAAAAAAAAACAAGTAAAAGTAACAATAAGTCGATGCAACCGACTTATTAATACCCTACACGCTATACCTAAAAAATTCAAATTAAATTAAAAATCCATAAGTTATTTTAGTTAGGTACTTAATATACCTAAGCTAAAAAAATACATGTAATAATCCCTCCCTTAATACAGGTAGTAAGGGTATGATAACGTAAATGTTTTTGAATCTATAGAAATTGTGCAATTGCACAGGGGATTTTCTAGTATAATATAAAATTTAAAAATTTAAAAATTTAAAATATTTGAATAAGTAAAAATAAAAAAGTAATATTATAAATAACTTTTAAATATGTAAAATAATAAGATGTCTAAAAGATATAAATAAATTGTAATTAAGTTAATACAATATATTCTCATTATATCTATATTAATTATTTCGGATTAAATAATATCTAATATTAAATATTAATGTATATTTTTAAAAAATTGTAAATTTCAAAAAATGAAGGAAAAAATATGCGTTTGTTAATTATGAGACCATAAAGCTAAGGCTAAGTTCTAAAAAACAAATTATTGTAATACCTAATAAAATAATATTTTGTAAATAATATAAATTATAAAATTATAAGAGTGTTAAAGAGCATAATATTAGTGTTTTACACTTAAAATAAAATAAAATAAAATAAAAAATACTTAATACTTAATGAAATGAAAAATACTTAAATAATTTTCGATTAAATATATTTCGATTAAAATCATAATCTTACGATATGTCGGTAAAGTAAGTGATTTTAAAAAAATTATATAATTGAAATATGAAAAGAAATTACAACGGTCAAGTTCATTGACCTATATTCCTTTTAACATAAGAAAAAATAGTAGATATATAATAAAATTGATCATTACATAAAAAAAAATTAAGAATCAATTTCTAATTACTTAACGAAAGTGCATAATTACTTTAATACATGAAATTTTATTTAATAATGGCAGCACTCGTTTGACTTACAGTAAAAATTCATTTACTATGTAATATATGTACATACATATGTCCATAATAATTGTTAATTGTCAAAAAATATAAACAATGAAACATATTGGAATGCAAGCTTAGTAAGTATTTTGCATTCGTTTTTTTTTTATAAAAATTACAATTTAAATAACAAATTTTATTTTATATTTTATTTTTAGTTAAAATTATAATTTTAGGATGCAACCCATGAAGATACTGGACAATAGTTATTGTGGTGATTTTCTCTGGATAAGTCAGATAAAGTATACAAATAATTTTTAAATATGTAATTGATTCTTTGTATTTTCTTTTGCTTTTATTTTTAGATGAACGAGAAATCAACAAAACATGATGACTGGAGAAAAAATAAGAGTGATTTTAATGAATATAAGAAATTATGAAGTCTATAATAGCGATAAAAAAAAAAAACTTAACAGGTAATTTTTGAAATAATGGTAACTTTTATATACTTTATTTTATTTTAACACTATAATACAATGTACAATTATGTATATATGAGTGTAATGAATAAGATTACAGATTTTAAAATGTGTGGTGAGCCTATCACATATATATATAAACTATAAAACGTGATATAAAATTAAAAAAAATAAAAATTGAATAAGTACAATAAATTCTGAGCACATACAACTTTTTTCTTGTAAATTTTTTTTTTTGAAAAAAAAAAAAAATAGGTATATATAAAATATAGGAAACAGAAAGAATGAATAAAATAATAAGAAATAAAAAAAATAGGGAGAAATCGGGAATCGAACAATGTGAAAAAACACCTTTTAAGGAAATAATAATAAAATTTTCGAGTAAAAAACAAAAAAAAAAAATTATTTTATTATTATTTTCCCACAATTTATATTGCAAAATGAAAATGTACGATTCAGCAAATGAATGAATCCGAGTAAGTGAATAAATAAATGAATGAATAAAAAGTGTAAAAAAAAAAAAATTTTAATTTTTTATTCATCCAATTTAAAAAATAAAATTGATAATATCCAATCATAAAATTATATAAAATTTTATTTTTTTTCCTGTTCGCGGCGTAAATTTTTAGCCAGGAAATGACAGGACATTTCAATTAAAGAAATTAAATCAAAATTATTTCAAAGTTTTCTTCAATTGGTTATGTATGATCTTATTTGAACTTTTTTCTTTTGAGTGGTTCGAAACTTGTTTTATTTGAGTTTGGTGTAATCAATGGATTTATCTTGTATACAAAAATGTTTTGATTATTTCACAAAAATGAAAAATGTGATGACTAAAATATTTAATACATAAATTTGAACTTGAAAGATATTTTAAAGGATTAAATTTATTTCATATAGGTACCTATTCAATTTATTTTTACTCATTCAAAAATTTTTAAAACTAAGACTGCAATCATTTACAGTAGAATATAGGTTAAGAGATTAGAAAAAATAAAAGTATAAAATTATAAAGTGCCTTAAAATATCGAATGCAAAATAAAATTGATTTTTAATTCAAATAGCTTTATTTTATTTGAACTTAGGCATCTGGTTGGTATACTCAATCTACAATAACTCAATTCTGATTGAAATCTCTTAAAAGTGTATATGGGATGTCTAACCATTTTTAAATTTTTTACTTTTAATTATACTTTTTCTTTTATACTACTAGGTACGAGGATTAGTTCTCTTCTCATAAACATTTTACATTATCTAGGCGCTCTTGTATAATGATCCTCTGTCAAAAAGCAAGAATTAGAGTGCTTCAAGATATCTATACAAGATAACTAATTTGTGCAATATATATTAATATTGTCAAGATAGTGTTTTCAAATTTCATGAAGTTTTCTTCAGATTATAAAAATAACTAATATTATAAAGCAAATTTTCAAACATTTATCAGAGCTTCGTATAAAAATACTGAATTTTAATTTAGGTTCTTTTCTGATGAGAAACTAAATCTATGCTAAAAGAAAGACAAAATTAATAATTATTATTTCTTAATTCAAACATTTTTTGAACATTTCCTTCCATATAAATAATGAGATTTATGAGTAACTATTGTAAAGGAAGACAAAATAACATTCATTATACCTTATACTGTTTCCATTTTACTATATTTTGTTTTTGACACTTATAAAATTTCTATGTCCTAAAGAAAAGAAAAATATAAGAAAAAAAAAACACATATAATTGCTAATAATAAATTTTTCATTATTACATTCATTATACAGTTCATCCCTATCTGTGGGCTTAAAATTCTTCTTTTTTTCTAAAAAATGTTTGAAAAAAAAAATTTTTTTTTAACGACTATTTCACATTTTATTGTTTTTCTATCTTTCAGGATATCATAATATTCTGAATATCCTGATAGTATTTTATTAAAAAAAAATTATACACCTTTGGTGGTCATCAATTTTTAGTCTTATTGGTAATAACTGTATACATATTTCGGTTCTAATATTATTTTTATTGCGATAATAATTTTATCTGTTATGTTCTTTTTGAGGAGATGATGTGTCGTCTTAATTATACCTCAGATATTTAAACCAAAAAAAAACAAAACATGAAATTAAGCTTTCAAAAATTTATTTATAGGTAGGATTTAAAATTTTTACCACGCTTCTAAAAAAAAAAAAAAATCGTTTAATGCAAAAAAAAAACCTTGAAATTAATGAAAAATAAAATAAAAGTGTAAAACCAGATCAGAATTTGGATGAAATATTTATTTTCCCAATATACATTAAAAAGGGAAAACAAAATTAAAGAAAACGTTTATCATACAAATATAAACAGGACGAAAAATAATAGAGCGATGGAAAAGTTAGAAGAGGATTTTGTTTTTTTTTTTTGCTTTTGAAATTTGACAAACGATGTTACTGAAATCACTCTGATATTTTACAAAGCGATAAATAAAAAAATTCGAAAAAATATTGAAGCCGATTTTTTTTTTAGAATAACGGGGTAATAATAACAAATGGAGGTGTCTCTAAAATAAATTTCTTCATAACTTTTAAAAAGCCTTGAATTTTTCGGATTTTTGTTACTATTTTATTTTTTGTGTAATATCGTTTTAAGATTTTTTTATTACCTATTGATTAAGAAAATAATTTTTGAAGTATTAAATTATAGGATATCCAACAGAGTTCTAGCAACAATATAATATGTAATATGATAGTAATATAGTAATATAAAATAATCGGATAACACAATAATTATGAGTGTCAGAATTTATTATATATGATGCGGCTTAAATTAAAATTTTATTTATTAATGTTTTTCTTTCTTTTTATTAATCTTTTGAGATTTATTTAATTTTTTAGAATAATATTGAAAATAAATTTTATTTTTATCTCAGTTATTTCTTTGTAATAAAAATTTTTGAACGTAAATATACAAAAATGTAATAATAAGTAAAATATTAGTTTGTATTTTTATTATTTTGAATCGTAAAGTAAGTGTTTACTTCTACGAAGGATTTTAACCATGTGGAATTATGTATAAAATATGCATATTTTTTTCAAATTGTATATCATTGATAGTTTTAGGCTATTTTGCTAATTTCAAATCTAAAAGGACATACCACTAGCATGATCACATTTACGGCTCCGCGAATTCACGCTTTAAGAATTATCGAATTTTTAAATATTTTGTTTTTTGGGTTTCTTTGATTTGTTGGAAATTTTAAAAATTGACGTTCAATTGAAATTATATTTATCAAAAAAATCCTGTTTTGTTTAAAAAATAAGCTGTAGGAGCCTCGGTAGTCTAGTAGAGTGTTGGTTCGAATCCCACACACGTCGTAAGAGTAATTCCCCTTGACGACAGCCATGCAAGAAAAGGAGAGGCTGTGTAATTTCCTTGTCACATCCTATATGGCAGGGCAATAAATTAAAAAAAAAACCGGTGTATTTTATGTATTATATTATGTTAATGATAAAAAGGAGGTTTTGTAGTTCGTTACAAAATCAGTGTTTTAAGCTTTTTGCTAGGAAGTTTTAAAAAAGTGTTTGAAATGTTTGTAAACTTTCTTGAAAAAGCAAAAATTTCGTCTTTTTCTAGCAGTTTGTGTACAATTAATCTTTCTGATTAATAAATTTTTGTCGCTTTATAATACTCTATTCGCTTTATAATACTCTATAATAATATAATAAAAAGTATGTAAGGATGGGGTTAAGGGGTTAAGCAAAGATGCTCCCTTTCGCCGCTACTATTTACCATAGTACTGGAAGATATCTTGAGAGAAGTGAATAATATCGAAAGAGGCATCTATTGGTCAGATGTCAAAACGCTAGAAGATCTGGATTTCGCAGATGACATATGCTTTCTATCAAACAACAAAGAAGATGCATAATCCAAGCTTAATCACCTACATATATCCCGAAAAATTGGTCTCAAAATCAACATTAGTAAAACCAAAGTAATGCACATACACCTGGCAAATAACAACCCCATAAAGCTAGACGGTCAAGCCATTGAATGCACTACGAATTTCTGCTATCTGGGGAACATCATCACACCAACAGGCGGCACTAATGAGGATGTGCAAAATAAAATTGATAAAGCCAGAACAGCTTTCAGCAGACTTCGCCCCATATGGAACAGCTCGCAAATATCAAGACGAACCAAGCTAAGCATATTCAATTCATGTGTAAAGTCCACATTAACATATGGATGCGAATCATGGCTACTTACTAATTCCATAAAAAATAAAGTACAAATCTTCATCAACCAACATCTCAGAATAATATGCCGAATATTCTGGCCCACCAAAATTAAGAACGTAAATTTATGGCAATTAACTGGCGAAGAGCCCATAGTGAAGCAAATCATCAGAAGGAAATGCAACTGGATTGGCCATACACTAAGGAAAACTAATGGTATAACAAGAATGGCGCTCACCTGGAATCCTTAAGGTGGGTCCAGGGCGACAGGTAGGCCAAGAACAACATGGAGAAGAACGGTGCTGGAAGAGCTAAGTAGATTCGGAAAATCATGGAACGACATAGAATTACTAGCAAATAATAGAGAAGAGTGCAAACTCCAAGTTGAAGTCCTATGCTCCCTAGTGGAGTAACAGGAAAAAGAAAAAAAAAAATACTCTATAAAATATTATTTTTAGAGTCCTTTTTCGTTTTTAACCCTAAAATACTAATCTGATTTTTTGTATGTTAATAGGTATCTATTAAATATTACTCGAATCGACTAACAGTCCAAAAAATCCTTCTTTGATAGGATTTGACTTTGATGTCACGAAATAAATTTAAAACCATAAAAATCTTTTTACATTTTTGTGATAATGATGAAATAGATAAGAACGATAACTTGGCAAAGGTAAAGTGTTATTTAATTTCATAAATATTTTAATTTATATTTGTTTACTATGCGTTGAAGTTCTCGTAATTGTGTTGTGAAACATTTTTATAATAAATTACAGCGTAGCAAAATAAATAGGTACACAATTTACTTTAGTTTCACAAATAGTTATTTTTTTTATTTTTTCTCCTACTTTGTTTTGACATTTACGTCATGATTCAGTGAATAGTAAACGCCTGGAAGCTACACTGTTTTAATCGTTTAATCAAGATATATATAGCAAAGTATAAAAATGAAAAACCTATGCCACAAAAAAATTTTCGCGTTTTTATTTCTGAAAAGCTACTATTGGCATGTGTAGAAGAATCATCTCAAGATGCTCAAGAAGAATATCAACCTTACAATTTAGCAGGAGTATCAGGCACACATGTTGTTGTTTCACAAGAAGAAGGAAAATTTCGCCGATGTCAATTAAAAACAATGTGGCAAGCCAACCAAATTCATGTACAAGAAGTGTAATATTCATTTGCATACAAAGTGTTTTGAAAAATATCACGAAAAATAATTTTTTTCTTATAATTTTTAGCACATTTTTCAAAAATTTTTTTATAAATTGATTATTTTATTTCATTTTGTAATTTTTTTAAGTAATTTTAATAAAAGTATATATAATATAAATTAAAATTTTTTTTTTTTTTTTTATGATTTTGCGGCTATCTATATTTACTATATATTTCAATATTTATTAAGAATTTCCTTAATTGAAAAGATAAAATCTCTAAATAAAAATATAATTTTTCTTGAATAAAAAAAATGCCAATGAGCGGCCAGTGTTCGATTTTTCGAACAGCATTTTTCCAGGCTCACGAACAAGCTTGCTCAAATCTGACAACGGATTTGAATTTTTTAGCTCTTAGTTATCTTAAATCTTATAGCTTTGCCAAAAATTAAGATATGTTTTTTTTTGGCCGAAAATGGATTAATTAAATGGATTGTCCTTAAGACAGAGTATACCTATAATTCATTTAAAAAATATTGCTTTTTTCCTTTATTCTTTTAATTTTCTGTTAATATTTATTGTTTAATGTTATCTAATTTATAGTGGAATTTTCGATTTATCTAAGTCATAAACTACGAGTATGTTATAAAATTTTTAGATGATTTATTAATTAGATACCGGAAAGGTTTGCCAATAATTTTTGAAAACAATAAGAATTCAAATATCGATACATTTTATATTTTCCTATTTTAGATAATATTAAATGTATATAAATATTAGCTGTTTTTAATCAATACTGTGTAAAATATTATAGTGCTGCCATATTGTGTCTTTTCATTAACTTTTTATTTCTTTAATTCATAAAATTTTCATCAATTTCAATTCTCTGACAATCCCTTTCTACTTAATTTTCTGTAAATTACTTATCTGTGAAATTCGAGTTTGAAGACACAAATCAATCATTAGATACACATTTAGTTTTTATACCCGTACGATAGGATCGGGTATAATAAAATTACTCCTCCGTTTGTAACACCTCGAAATAAGCGAGCTAGATATACCTTCAAAGGTATGGATCGGATCAGAAAAAAATTCTAAGACTTTTGAGCCATGTCCGTCCGTCCGTCCGTCCGTCCGTCAGCACGCTAACTCAAAAACTAAGAAAGCTAGAATCTTGAAATTTACACAAAATATTTTGGGAGTAATTTGTAGGTTCCCTATTTTTTTTGGTTGAGTTTGGACCAAGCCTTAGGGTAGCTCTCGAACACCTAACTTTTAGATCTCCACATTTTTTTTGCAATGGAGCTATGAAATTTTAACTACTGATAGATCTCACAAAAATATTAATTTTATTTTTAATAACTTTTTTTTGTAGTCCCACCCGTTACGGAGCTACAGCTCCCCAAAGGTTCAAAAAAGCTCTATATTTAAATTCTTATAGCACAAGTTCTATAAGGTATATCTTCATTTTGAAAACGCCAAACGATTACAACTTTCATTAGCTTTAAAAGTATATATACAATAAATATATATTTTTGGCATACGGTGTCTTAATTTACCGTTATGCGAAACTCAAATTTTGCAAAATCCTTTAACCCTTCTATCTTCTAAACGGTTTAAGTTGGAAACTTGAAATTTTGACAGAAGTTAGATCTTTGAAAATTATGAGTCATTTAAGAAATTTTTTTTGTATCACCCCCCGTTTAGGAGCTGTAAGGGGTCAAAAACTGAAAATTTCCTATTTTTAAACACCTGTAACTTGAACACCTGTTAAAATTTTTTTGAAGTAATACACAAAAATTAAAGCTCCAACATTATATTTTTATTTCTGTTAACAACTTTTTTTAATAATATAGGGTTACTTTATAATTGACGGAAGTGTTACTTGATTTTTTCAAATTTTCTAACAAATTTCTTTAACGGATTTTTTCCATTTTGTTTTACTCGATAATTTGAAATTGTTGAGGATATAATGCGTAGTACAAAAAAATGTAATTAAATAAACAACATAACGGTTGCTTGAAGAATTTTTATTTATATGATATTGATATATATACATACTTATATAATATCATGTTTATTTACATATCGTATATGTCACTAGTAAATGAATGATAAGAGTATAGATGTATATTATATAGCGCCGTATTTACATACACATATGTATTTTATTGTACTTATAAGAAATTATTCTGCCAATGGAATATTTAAATATAATATAATATAATATTTAAAATTATATTTACTGTTTTGTACTTAGTAAATTTAATATACATTTACCGCTTAGTATTAAATGGTACTATAGAATATTTGAAAAAGTTTTGGATTGATAATCGTTATGTGGAAGGTTAGAATCTGCTTTTGAAGAATGTACATATAAACATATAGTTTGAATATATGTACAACCCATAGTTCTAAAAATTATAAAATTCACCCAAATTATTTTACAATACTAAAATATTAAAAAAATAATATTGTAAGCAGAGTGACAGGCTGTGAACATACTAACGGTTCGTACGGGTATCTAAGAGTTGACAAAGTCAACTGTATTCTTCCTCGTTTTTTTACTAGTAATAATATCTTAACACGTTGAGGCCCACACTCAGTGTTAAAATTTTCAACTTGTGTTAAATTTCCCATATCTATATATCACGGCTGAACATCATTTAAATATTTCAAAATCACGTGCTCATCGATGAACATAAAAACTAAAGTTGTGTTAAGTTCCATAATATATCAGCGGTGAACATTTTTAAACATAAAAACTATACATTAAATTGATTCGGGATTTTGAGAACATTAAGGAATGTTCATTAAGCAATGATACACGTGGCAATTAACACAAGTTCGTTTTTATGTTTGCTGAAGAGCACTGGATTTTTAAACATTTGAGCGATGTTTATTTATTTATTTATTTATGTTATAATACACATGAGGCGATTAGTCTCTACAAATTGTATATAAGAAGAAATTGTATATAGGAAAAAATCAAAATAATTATTATAAATTTTTAAACATAATATTGAGTTCAGAGATAACATATAATTCAAATTTATTTCATTAATTAAAATTAAACAAATTTTATATTATATATTTTGAATCATAAAATCAAAATATAAACAATTAACACGAACCAAATTGAATAAAGTCTTATAACTGAATATTTTAAATATTTTCAACTAAGATGCTTTGCTTGAAATATCCCCAATAGGACCTGAAAAATTGATGTCATCAAAATTTACAACTGTTAGCACTCGGTAAAAAATTCCAAAAAAAATACAATCTTAACAAAAAATGATAAATTACTGCGCCTATCATTATTATGTGGAACAATAAAATTTAATGTTCACCGGTTATATATGTGGAACTCAACGTGTTAAAAAGAAACTACATCTTGTGTATTTAAATTAAATTTTAAAAACACTTTGATTGTAAATAAAGCAATAGAAAAAAAAGTAAATTTACATTTTTCTTAAATTCGGAATAAAAAATCAAATGAAATAAAAAAAAAAGAAAATAAGGATTAATTTTTTTTCTGTCATTTATGGTGGGTTACGGGGCTAGAGTGTTATAAAAATATTAATATTAGCATATTTTATTTACGTCTAAATTTATGCCGAAATATTTTGATTAATTTTTTTTTTTTTTTTTATTACTTTGAATTTTCATTGTTTTAATTTTTTTCTTTTATCTTTACTGATGAAAATTGTATTTAATTTGTATAAATTAAAATTTATTGCAAAAAAAATAATATTTAGAATTCATATTAGCCCATTAATTCTCCATTAAAGAATATAAAAAAAAAAAATCAAAAAATAAAAAAATAGAAAACATTAAAAAAAAAAGTTCTAAAATCAAATTTATTAGTTGTTTTCTTTTTTATTTTTACTGGAAATAATTCTTTTCTTTCAAAATCTTTTTCAATTTCATTTCAATCCTTAAACTTTAAGCTCAAATCAATCAATTTTTTGTCTTATATTCAATCTTAAAGATCATAAATATACATTTATTGCGTTTATAATATACTAAATTAAAATTCTATTAGTCTAAATTATACCTAGTATTTTTTTTTTTTTTTAACATTTTTTATTATTGGTTTTATATCATATGAAAAAAGAAAATTAAAACAATTTAAAGAAAAAAAAGTACATAAATTGTGGGAGAATTGATCCTTCTGACTTCAAATAAAAAGGAATAATAAAATATAAAAAACATTTTTACAGAACAATTTAATGATTCAATAAAAAACAATTTTTTTTATTTTTTTTTATATATTATATATTTTTTTGTTTTTTTGTTTTTTTTTTTGATAAGTTAATCACCTATAAAAACTCATCAATAATGACCGACATCGACATTTTTGAGGCTATTAAAATACACTGTAGAATTGCTCTTCTTTTTACATCCACATATTTTCATTTAAAATCGAATGTGTATTTTAATGTTTAAAAAACAAAAAAAAAAAAGGAAAATGTTTGTTTTATGTAATAAATTAAAATGTAATTGGAATTGACTAAAATGAATTTTTATTTAAGTACCTTTTTGTAATCCAAAAATATTTTGAGATGTGGTATAATCCTTTTAATATAAACTCATTGTTTCTCTTGTTTTGGCTAACTGTATCTGATTATCGAAGCCACCCCTGTAAATTAACACCTCTGTAAGTAGAATTACCATTTTGTTACAGATTGCTTTCATTGGGCTTTGTAATGAATATAAAATCAAAGGGGTGTGATCACAAAAATTTCGATTAAAGTTAAAGTATGTTTGACTTTAAATTAAAAAAAAATATGTTGATTTTGGGAAATTATGGAAAGCATTTTTTTTTTTTTTTTTTTTTGGTTTTGAAAATGAAAAATGCCTTTAATCGATATCCTTTGTCAGGATATCAAAATAATAGTAACATTTTTTTTTTTTTTTTTTGTTTATTTTAAATGAAAGAAAAATTAAATTATTTTTTGCTGACATTGGATACCAAAATTTTCAATTCATTTTTTTTTTTTTTGTTTTCTTTTCTTTTCTATCTCTCTTCTTGTCATATCAACTTGTCCCTCTTCTTTATGTTTTTTAGAACAGGATAAATATATCTAAAAGATGTATTTTATTTTGAAAGACAGAATATGTTTTCTTTGGATCAAATAAAGCAAAAAAAATACATAAACTTCGTAAATGTATTTTATGGTTTGTAATGAATTTCAATAGACACAAAACAAAAAAAAAAAAAAAAAACATTACAAATTATTTTATTTTATTTGGATGACTTCAGGATAATTTTCTTCTCTAAATATTTTTATACCCGTATGAACTATGTTCAAGGGTATAATAAATTTGCCATTACGTTTGTGACACCTTAAAGGAGCCGAGCTAGATATAGTGTCAAAGGTATGGATCGGCTCAGAATCAAATTCTGAGTCGATTAAGCCATGTACGTCCGTCCGTCCGTCCGTCCGCACGATAACTCAAAAAATAAAGGAGCTAAGAGGCTGATATTTTTTTTACGTCACTTTTGCAAAATTGTTAGTTTTGCTATTTAACTCCAGCATTTTCGGCCGCCGGGTTCGAGTAGCTGCCATACAACTTCTTTCTTTAAATGGAAATAACCCAGTGTCTATTCAATCTAGGTATCTGAAATTTTGTTAATGATAATCCAGTTTTATGGCAATAACTTCTGTAAAATTTGGTTGTGATGATATGACAGGTTCGGGTAGTTACCATACAACTTCTCTTTTTAAATGAAAATAACTCAGTGTCTATTGAATCTAGCTATCTGAAATTTAGTGAAAAAGTGTCGAGTTGAATGCCAAAAACTTTTGTAAAATTTGATTGATCTAATGCAGCCGGTTTAGGCTTCTTGCATTTCTTGGAACTTAATGAAGCTAGGCGCAATAGATTCGGGTAGCTGTCATACAATTCCACAACTTACATAAATATATCTCTGTAGTTCGGTACTAAAACATCTGAATGTTTTTAAAAGATGATCTAGTTTTATAATAGGATATATTACGTTCATACGGGTATCCCAGAGTTGACACAGTCTACTCTACTGCACTCTTCCTCTTTATTTTTGCTTTTATTTTTTATTTTCTAGGACTAAATTGTTGAAAATTTATTACTGATTATAAAACAGAAAAAATTTTTGAGCTGGTATGTATTATTTTATAAAAAATTAAATTTTATAGAAAGAAAAATTAGTATGTATTATTTTTATAAAAAAGAAAATATCCAAAAAATTAAAAGAAAATCTTAAATTATATCAGAAATTTAAGTAATATTTAGTAGAATTTTTGTAAAATCAGAAATGGAAGGGAATAAAAATATTATTTAGTTTTTAATAAAGAAATGAAATTTCATAAAAAAATTAATTTTAATTTAGACTTTGATTTTTTTATTTTCAACATACAAATTTTGAATTCCTGAACAACAGTATTTTAAAAAAAAAAAAATTTTTTTTTCACTATTATAACATTTAATGTCTTTATTCCTGATTATTCCTGTGGAAAAAAAGAAAAAAATATTATTATTATTTTTCTTTCTTAATTTTTGGAATAAAATTTTAAATTCATGAAAATAATTGAAATTTAATTTTCTAAATGGAAAACTGCAGTTCATAATGCAAACTTCTGTATATATATTTTATATATATATATATACGAGTATACAAAGCTATATACATTTGGAAAATTTGAAAAGTTCAGTTTTTACTCTAATTAGATTATTATTAATAAATTATTTAGCGTTTTTATCATTTGAATAAGAAAAGTAAGGATCATATTATTACTATATGGTTTTGTTAAAATGGAAAAACTCACTTTCAGAATAGATACAATTATCTATTTGTCATAATTTTTCCTAATTTACACGGTGTTTGATTACATAATTAATGTTCCAGAAACAAAAAATTACGTTAAACAGGACAATTTACAAAAACTTGGCAATGGCTAAAATATGGAGAGAAAACAGAATATAATGAATTATAATAGAATGCTTGTTTTTGAGTAAAAGAAAAATACAAAGTAGAATAAAATTTTAAATAGAAAAGGTTAGATAAATTTTAAACTAAGATCGTCAAAATCTAATTTTATTTTCATGCTATGCTGGTAAGAAGGAGCATAATATGATGATTGTTTTTAAAATTTACTGTATCTATACCTACAATAAAAATTTTTTTTTGTAACTTTAAAAATTTTGAGAAAAATTTTCAATTTTACTAAAGGGTTGATTATTTTCTGTTAAGAAAAAAATAAATTAAAAATAATTTTAGAAAATGATAAACCTAAATTTTTTTTTTTTATTATACTCTGCACAGCCTTTCCTTCCAGGTGTAGATGTAAGTATTGTAAGGGAGAATTATCCTTACGGTGAATATGAGGGGGAATTATTCTTACAGTGAATATGATATTCGAACCGATACTCCACCTCGGTGTTTAAATCTTATTTTATACGTTCCTACCTATTAGGCCACCGATGACCTAACATACCCACACTCCATCTCGGTGTTTAAATAGTATTTTTTACGCTCCTACCTATTAGGACACCGAGGCCTTAACATAAATCTATGATTTGTGATAAATTAGAAACTTGTTTTTTTTTTTTTGGGTGCAAAATCTATAGTTTATTTGAAATAAGAAAAAAAATTTTTTATTGCTATCATTGATATTTATTATAAGTTTATATAGTAGGAAACAGGTATATGTTATTTAAACCATATACATAATAAAAATGTTGTTTTTTTTTTGAATATAATAATATAATTATAGATATATAAAACACAAGTCATTGCATAAACATTTTTATTTGTAGATAAATTTAATATGTCGTTCTAAGAATTAAACTAAAAATATGTATGTTGAATTCTTAAGCTACATTTTTTTAATTTTTGTTTTTGTTTTTAGCACATTTCCAAAAAAATTTTGAAAAAATGTGCTTATTAGTTTCACTCTGTCCGTCCGTCTGTTTACAAAACTTCTACACCGTTAAAGATAGAGAAAAAAAATTTTAACCATAGGTAGGTCTCATAAAAAAAATAATTTTGTGGAACAACTTTTTCATGTAGCCCCCCCATTACGGAGCTACAGCCCCTCAAACTTTGAAAAAGCCCTATTTTTAAATGCATATATCTTATGTTCTGCTTAAGATTTTTTCAATCTGAAAACGTCATTCGACAGGTATTTCTTTTATCTTTGTAAATTAATATCAAAATTATACAATTTTTTAAAATTTAGTATTTAAATTTACCGTTATGTGAAAGACAAATTTCGCATGATTTTTCTACTTTCATAACTCCGGCACTCTTCTAGATAGAAGCTTAAAATTTTGAGGCAAGAAAGAACTTTTAGAATTAGTATAAGTTTGCTCAGAAAATTTTTTCGGACCAACCCCTGTTTATGAGCTATTAGGGCTTAAAAATTGAAAATTTGCTATTTTTAAACACCTGTAACTTAGGAACCTGTACACATTTTACTTCTGCAAGATATAAAAATTAAAGCTACAATAATATATTTTTACGTGTGTTAAAGGTTTATTTTAATTGTAAAGGGTTCCAAAGTTGCAGCTCTTCAAAATTGCGAAAAAGCCCCATTTTCAGATGTATATATCTCGGGCTCTGCGTAGTAATTTTGCAATCTAAAACCGCCAGAAGATCGAAAATTTTATTATCTATATAAAACAATATCAAAATTATGTAATATATTGTAATTTACTATTTAAATTTACCGTTATGTGAAAACCACATTTTGCATGATATTTTTTTTTTTCATAACTCCGGCACCCCTTTAGATAGGAATCTAAAATTTTGAGACAAGAAAGAACTTTTAGAATTAGTATAAGTTTCCTCAGAATTTTTTGGTAACACCCCTTCTTTAAGAGTTATTACGCCTCAAAAATTGAAAATTTGCTATTTTTAGACACCTGTAACTTAGGCACCTGTACAAATTTTTCTTCGACAAGACATGAAAATTAAAGGTTTAATAATATATTTTTACGTGTGTTAACGGCTTTTCTTAGTTATATAGGATTCCGGACTTATAGCCCCTCAAAATTTCAAAAATGTCATATTTTCACATTTTTTCTTATTACATGACATTTTCAAATTTTTGTGTAAGTCACACTTCTAAACAGATTGTATTGAGTTTTGGAAATGTGCGCTTTTAAAAACCTTTGGTTTACATTCTACCTTGTTTGATTTTCTTTTGCATTTCAATATTTTGTCCAAAAGAATTTATTTAAAAAGTTTATCATACATAAAAAAAAAAAAAAAATATTCAATAAAATAAATTATTATATTATTTTCTTATAATAATAATTTATGACATTTTTAAATTTTCCTGTGGGTGTAATAAAATAATTCGTTTAAAATTAACATTTATATTCATAGAAAACAAATATATTTATAGATTTATTATTTTAAATAATTTTTGAAAATGTATTTAAAAAATTTTATTGAAAATAAGTGTTATGAAGTAATGTGCATCTATAGTTTTGTTGTTTTTGTCGAACAAATAATAATTGTTATACAAAATTAATTTAAATATTGTATTTATACCCGTATGAACTATATTCAAGAGTATAATAAATTTGCCATTACGTTTTGACACCTTAAAGGAGTCGAGCTAGATATAGTGTCAAAGGTATGGATCGGCTCAGAATCGAATTCTGAGTCGATTAAGCCATATACGTTCGTCTGTCCGCACGATAACTCAAAAACTAAAGGAGCTAGGAGGCTGAAATTTTGTTTACGTCACTATTGCAAAATTGTTAGTTTTGCTATTTAAATCTAGCATTTTCGACCGCCGCGTTCGAGTAGCTGCCATACAACTTCTTTCTTTATATGGAAATAACTCAGTATCTATTCAAGCCAGGTATCTGAAATTTTGGAAATTAGGATCAAGTTTTATGACACAACTTCTGCAAAATTTGGTTGTGATGGTACGACCGGTTCAAGTACCTGCCATACAACTTCTCTTTTTAAATGAAAATAACTCAGCGTCTATTGAAGCTAGGTTTCTGAAATTTAATGATGTCGAGTTACATGCCAAAAACTTTTGTAAAATTTGATTGGTCTAAAGCAGACGGTTCAGGCTTCTTGCACTTCTTGGAACTTAATAAAATTAGGCGTCTAAAATCTTATAAATGATGATCTAGTTTTATGGCAACAACTTCTGTAAAATATAGTTTTGCTGGTGCAACATGTTCGGGTAGCTGCCATACAACTTCTCTTTTTAAATGAAAATAACTCAGTGTCTATTTAAGCTAGGTTTCTGAAATTTAGTGAAGAGATGTCGAGTTACATGCCAAAACTTTTGTAAAATTTGATTGGTCTAAAGCAGACGGTTCAGGCTTCTTGCACCTCTTGGAACTTAATATTAGTAACTTATTGTCACTTTTATTATAAAATTGTATTAAATAAATGTTTAAGATTATTTGAAGAAAACATTATAATTATAACATTTTTTTAGCAGACGGTAGAAAATGTTTGACAGTTCTTCAAAGGAATTGCACGAAGTTCCTCTCAATAGTTTTGGACTTTAACCGACTAAAACCACTCCCTTTAAAACCAAACTTTTAGAATAGATCTTTTAATACAAAACATAATGTACAGTTTGATTATGGGAATAAGAATGTGGCAAGGATTAATTGGGAAGTTGGTTTTGGAATAATTAGGATTATGAAGAAAGAAGGGAGGAATTTGGAGAGTTAATGTATAATAAATTTTTTTTTGTATTTGAGAAAGAAAATATTATAGTTAACTTAGTTATGAATATGGTTCAATGGCAAAACAGAAGATTGCCATTACTTTTGGCACACTATAAAGGAAACGAGACAAATATGAACAAAATATTATTATATTCTTTCTCAGGATTGAATCCTGACCCGATTTCGCTATCTGCATCCGTCTGACGCAGCACTATAACTTGAAATGTAATAGATCTGCAATTTTTACTATTTAATTTTTAAATAAATGCAAGTTTTTAATAACTTCTGTAAAATTTCGTTGAATTGACAAAACGAGTTCTAGTAAAGCTGCCATATATCTCCGAAATTCTGCAAAATAATATGTAATTTCATCGAAAGAGAATATATTGGGTTCACACATTCAACTATACACTGTTCCTTGTTTTTAAATAAAGTTTCTAAGAGAAGAAAAATTGTCATATTCCAAAGCTATTCTTTTACAACTATTACAACTATTGCGTAATTCAAATCTCACAATCGTTGGAAGAAAAATTCCGCCTTACGATATTTGGAGTTATAACCGGAGAAGAAAAGTTGTCTATTTTCCTTGTCAGGGTAGTCAATAAACTCCAAAAAAAAAAAAAAAAGAGTAAACAGACCTACTAAATATCAAAATAACCAATAATTTTAAAGTATCTTTTATTTTTTAATCTTAAATTACATTTTTCTATACTAAATATAAGTAAAACAACTAAATGTAAGCTAAATCTATTATCTCAAATAGTAAACTTTTTAATATTTTGTTTTTCAAATTTATTTTCATGATTTTATTAATATTATAAAAATACTGGTGTTTTAATTGTCTCCTTTTGTTGGTACCTTATAATGAAATAATTTTGACTGAAAAAAATTTAATGAATTTATTTTTAAAGTGTTACCTATATAATATCTAATTTTATTATTTTGTATTATAAAATTTATAGACAATTTCAAGATGAACACAAAATTTTTAGTAAAAAAATTTATTTTGAATTCATTGCAACAGACCTTAAATTTTGTTCTTTGTTAAACTAATTTATAACATTTTTTAAACTTCTTAAAATAGATACACTAATAAAAACATAATTATTTTACTTTTAAGTTTCTATTATCATTGTAAAGGTACTTAAAAACTTTCCTTTAATAATTCAAGTTATTTGGTATACGAAAAAAAAAAAAAAAAAAAACAAAAACTCAAAAGATTAAAAACTTTCTTTCACTATTTTAATGAAACAAGCAAAAAAAAATTATTTATTTTAGTAATTATCATAAATTTTCTGAAAAAAATGTTTTCTTCTTTAATATTCAAGAAATAATAACTCTTCCACTTAATTGATTTGAAAAGAACACGCTTTAATAACCCACCCTTATTTAGAATTTATGATCAACTTTAACATTTTTTTTTTTTTTTTTTTTAATTATTATTTTGTTCAAAATCTGAATATATAGAGACAACAAAATTTTCATTATTTTACAAAATTCTATCTGATAATTTAATTGCATAAATTATTTCATAAATCCTATCCTAAGGCAAAACTAAATGTCTTAGAACGTTATTCTCTTCCTTTTGCAAAAAAAAAAAAAATAAAATAAAATAAAAAAAAAAAAACATAGAAAAAAACATAGAAAATTATATTGGCATCATCATTGTTTGGCTCACAAAATATTGAGACATCGAAACTTACAACAGTACCTAATTACAAAACACAAAAATTATTGTGTATCTTTTCACTAGATTACTGTTAAATGATCTGTAAATATAGATTCGAGTCATGGAATTCATGTTAAAATAAAACTGTCCTTATCTAAAAAAAACAAAAAAAATTTTTTTTTTTTTTCTTCCTATACTATTTTTGTTTATTTATAATTTGAAAATAAATGAAATTAAAAGGGGAATTCTCTTAATATCTTATTAACACAATTTTTTCAATTTCCCTTCAGTTATTTTCTTTCAGAATCCTTTTATATGATTCCCATTCCAATTATTGTAGGATATACCGAAAAAATACAGGAAATAACAAAACAAAACAATCAAAGACAATTGTGTCTGATATAATGATGGAAAAAAGTTGAAATTTAAAATTAGGAAATGAATATTTACACCAAAAATGTAAATAGAAAAGGTTTACAATACAAAAAAAAAAAAACAGAAACAAGAAAAACATAATTTAGACTAGAAGGACATTACCAAATAAATATAAAAACAAAGCAAAAACAAAAAAAAAAAAAAAAACCTCAAAATAACTTCCTTGTAGTTCATATTGATTTTGAGCAAAAAACACACTACAACTTACAAAAATAAAACAAAGAAGACAAACAATAATTACGTTTTTATAAGGAGTGAGAAAAAACAGTTTTTTTTTTTTAATTTCTTTGTTACTATCTTAAAGAATTATAAAAGGATTGAATTTACTAGAAACTTATTTGAATATAGATACTTAATATAAGGTAAATGTGATACAACTACCACTTTAATAACAAAATTTAGTATTTTTTTCTAATATATTATAAAGTATGATAAATTACATTTTAAAAATGTTGAGTTAAAAAATTCGATCTACTTTAAATTTCTGCTACATTAGAAAATGCACATAGAAGGTTCTACAAAATTTGAATGATATCAGATCATAAGCATAAGTAAGTAATATACAAACTCAACAACATAAAAATAGAGGGATTGATGATTGCCTAAAATCAAAAGAAATATTTTTCGGAATATGAATATGATTTTGCAGAGCAAATTTAGGTTGTTAATTCAAAAAATGATATGCCAAGTAACTTTAGTTCAGCAACTTCTCTATTATTTTGTAAGTCAATCAGTTAATCGTTTATTAGTTTAATTTTTGGACAAAATAGAGTAAAACACAACTCATATTGAAATAAGGATTAAACAAAAAAAAAAAAATCACAATTAAACAGTTATTATAACAAAATACTGGTACGACTACTAAATATCAAGTCCTTAATGAAAATTTTATTTTCCAAAATTAAAATAAACTCGTTTTTTTTACTAAATCTAGTAAAATAAAATTTTCCTCTAAAATTTTACAAACATACTTCAAACATAAATATAAAAGTTAAAAGTTCAATTGGTTGCCAACAACAAATCATTTTAGCCTATATATATTCTTCATTGAAATAGAAAATAGGAAATTCATTATTATAAATGTAGCGAAACCTTTTTGACTTTAATTTGTTTTCTTTTTAAAGTCCTTTCTGCTTCATTTCTATTATTGTTCAAATTTAATCACTTTCTTCATTCTCACATTTCATGTCCACCATTTCTTAAAATACACAAAAACACAAAATAAAAAAAAAATTTAATTATATAATGAAGTAATTTTTGCAGCTAATATTGTGGCCAAATAAAGTGGAACATTAAGCTTTAATGTTATAAAAATGAGAAAATCATTTTTAATATAACTTTATTAAAAACAAAAACAAAAAACAAAAAAAAAAAAAAATTAATCGAGGGTGTTAAAAAATAAGAGGATGCTTAAATCCTTTTCTTATTAAGTGAAACTATAACTGCAATAAATATTAAGGGTAACTTTTATCTTTGTTAAGTACTTTAAACCAACAGTATTTTCTTATTGTTTTTTTTTTTGGCTGTGACTCTGTTATCCTTTAATATTTTTTTATTGTATCTTTTTGATGAAATTATTTTATAATTTTGTCAATGTCCTTGAATGTTAATTTTGGTTATTGTCGTTAATAATGAATGAAATGACATTTATTTTAAGATAAGGAGCTAAAAGGATATTAAAAGATATAATAAGGAAAAAAAAAAATATATATATAAAGTATATATTATAGTAGTTGAAGACATTGAAAACAAAGTAGTTGAAAGTTGATGGAGGTAATTATAAATTTAAAGAGGAAAACTTTTATAGTTTTTAATAGTTTTTAAGTGTTGCGGTTGTTAAATATTTTAAAAATTTCTTATAAATCTTTTCTTAAATATAAATCTTCCTAAAGAACAACATTTAGTTACACCTGTGAACATTTTTATAATATTTATCGATTAAATGCATTTATAATAAAGGTTTATAATAAAAAAAATTAATTATTAAAGTTTTTGTTTATTATACTGTGGTGCCTATAAAATGTTTTGTAAAAAAAAAGTACTTTTCAATTTTCAAGTTTTGTTTTTTACTTAAGTATTTTTGTTTTTTTTTTTTTGGTTTTGTTTTTTACTTAATTTCTTTTTTATGTGTGATTTGAAGGAGTTTTTTTACTGTATGGACAATCTTTATTTAACTTGAATATTTAATATAAATAAGACTTTTTTGAACGAAAATAAGTAGAGAATAGATAAATTTAATTGCTGACAAGCTTGTTTCAGTTTTAAATAATTATTGAGTAACAAACAAAATATTAAGTAAATTTTTAAAAATAATCTATTGTTACAAAACCGAAATAATACCTACATTTATTCAGTTTTTTTTTTTTCTACAAAATTTTTCATCAAAATTTATTAACTTTCAAATAAAAAAACTTTTTTTATTTGATATTGCCATAAAAAATTAAATTCTATGAATGTATTTTTTTTTTTTTTTTGAGACAAGTTAAAGAAAAATATACCTATATACATATTATGGACTATAAAAAGCCTTAAAGAAATTTAAATTTAAAATAATATCCTCATCATTTTTGTTTTTCACAACACCAACTAAATAGTAACATAGTCATAAACAGATCAAAATACAGATATTATAAACATTGTAAAAATATTTTCACTTCTTATAAAATGAAAAGTCAAATATATACGATATTATAAAGAAGGTTAACGAACTGAAAATATTTTTTGATAAAAAAACGGCTCAATCTTTAAAAATTACTATATAGTCGGTTCTTATTAATTTTGTTTTTTTTTCCTACAATTATTGTCAGTACACCAGCTATAATAATTTTGAATCTTCAAAATTACTGTTTAAAATAAACTTTTCATCTGTTTTTGATGCAGAAATATCAAAAAATAAAATTTTCATTTATACAAAGGGAAAATTAAAAATTGTTTTTCGTCAATTTGATTCGGTGATTCATTCATGTTTTATGAGGTGACCATATATACAATAAAATGTTATTATAAGATGACAATTTGATTATTCAATTGTGTTTAATAAGAGTTTTGAAATGATAAATTTTATCATTTGAAATTTTTATTTTTGATTATCGGCTCAATTTTTACTTTAAATAAGTAGACAAGGGGTCTCAGTGGCCCAGTGGGTAAGAGCGTATAAAATAAAATCGAGGGAGTGTCGGTTCGAATCCCACACACCTTGTAAGAGCTATTCCCCCTTACGACATTTATAGCCACGCCTGAACAAGAAAGTCTGTGTAATTTCCAGTCCTCATTTATATGTGGCAGAGTGCATTAAAAAACAATAAAATAAGTAGACAAAACAAAAGATTTTTAAATTTGTAATTACAAAAATCATATATTGTTAAATTGATCTTAAAAATTATTTCAAAATATGAAAAAAAAAAAAAAAATTCAAACTGTTGGAATTCACCAAACTTATTGGTAACTTTATTTTTTTTGAATTAAAAACAGAATGCGCCATTAAACATATCTTATAATAAAGTACCTATAGCTGGACTAACAAAAACATCAAACATAAAAAACAAAAAACAACAAATCAGTAAAAAAAACAAAAAACTAAAAATTATATAACTTTTTTACACCTGGTATATTCTCATCACTTTAAAATTTATCTGCAGAAAAGTAAAAATTTATATAAACAGGTAAAATATAAAAAATAATAACAAAAATTGTTTTAATGCTATCATCCTATTTTTCTTTCTTTTTTTTTTTTGGCTAAGATTTTGCTACTTGATTATTTGCCAAAAATAACTGTAAATATACATAAATAAAAAAAAGAACAAAAAAGAACACAAATAGAAAAAAAAACATTTATTTTTTGTAAAAAACTTGTTGTACAACAAAATGTTAAATTCAAAATTCCTTCTCACATTTTGTTTTTTTCACCTTTAATATTTTTTCTGTTATTCAATACACCTGTTTTTTTTTTATATATTTTTTTTTAATTCACCAATTATTTTCATTTTCTTTTTCCCTTGATCAAATAAAATTACATTGTGTTTTTATTTTGGGGAAAGATTACGATTGCTATAAATATCTTTGGTCAAACGAAAATTCGTACTATATTATATTATCAAAAGTAATATTTATTAAAAAATGTTAGGTAATTAACGGTGTTGCTTTCTTTTAAACAATTGCAGTAGAGTATCTATATAGCATCTATCCATTAGTATATATCTGTTAATGTGCGAATACCTATTTAAGCCCAAATTTCGACATTGTAAATTTATCTAATTAGTTTTAAACTAATCTAGGAAAGTATAGTTGAGCGCTATTTTTCCTTTAAAATAGAAGAACATTTTTTTAATTAAATATTTTAGGAGTAACTTTTTTTTAACAAAGAACATGATAATATGTTTGGAAATACTAAAAACAGGGCCGAATATAAACCAACGGTTTTTAAAAGCGCACATTTCCAAAACACAATACAAACTGTTTAGAAGTGTCACTCTGTACCAAAAGTTGAAAATTTCATATAAGAAAAAATGTGGAAATAGGAATTTTTTGCAATTTTGAGGGGTTGTAAGTCCCGAACCCTATATAAGTAAGAAAAACAATTAACATACGTAAAAATATTGTACTGAAGTTTTAATTTTTAATCTCAAAATAGAAAATTTTTTAATTTTTAAGCGCTAATAGATTATAAACAGGGGATTGTCCAAGAAATTTTTCTGACTAAACTTATACTAATTCTAAAAGTTCTTTCTTATTTCAAAATTTCAAGTCCCTATCTAAGAGCCTTATTAAGGTAAAAAAATCGGAGTTATTAAGGTAAAAAAATCATGCAAAATTTATTTTTCACATAACAGTAAATTTAAATACTAAATTTAAAAAAAATTATATAATTTTCATATTGAAATTGAAAAAATGTTTACGAAAACTTAAGATATACACATTTAAAAATAGGGTTTTTTTTTAAGTTTGAGGGGCTGTAGCTCCGTAATGGTCTGAAACATGAAAAAGTTGTTCTACAACATTAATTTTTTTATGAGACCTACCCACGGTTAAAATTGTTTTTCTCTATCTTTAACAGTGTAGAAGTTTTGGAAACAGACGGATACAAACATGGACGAATGAACTGAGTGAAAGTAATAGGCACATTTTTTCCAAAATGTTTTTGAAAATGTGCTAAAAATATGGGTGGAAACAAACTTTAATAGATTTCGTAACAGGTACAAAAAAAAAGATCCATAAATGGGATATCCCTTCTAGTTTTCTGCTATATATTTTGTTCAGTGTTTTAAATTTTAAAAAATCTTAATTATTTGTTTAGAAATAAATCATTTCAATTCTTATGAAATTATTATAAGGTATTATGTTCGGTTTGACATAGCCGGAAGCATACTGTATTTATTGAAGTTATATTTAGATATTATGTTTAAACAAATAAATATCATTAAGTATTTTACTACAAACCGAATTATTATTTTTTTTTTTTCTCCTAAGGGAGGTGGGAATCTTCCAAAGACACCAAGAATTTCCCCTTTGGTAGTGTCAGATTCTTACTGACTAAAACCACCTCCCCCTTTAGCCAATATAGTGGGATGAAACCCTTACCTGCGAACGCAGTATATTGGCTAGGGAGTAGGGATAGGAAAGGATAGGAAAATGGATACGGAAACATTGAATTGGGAGTGGGACTGTAAGGAAACAATGAATCCGCATATTATTATTATTTAGCTAACAGTGACTAAAGCCGTCACAACAGTTACAACATGTAGTAGTAGTGTATATATTACTACATGAGGTAATTATTGAAGGCAACCCCCACTGTCACTGTAGCGGCTGTTATTATTGGTATTAATATTCTTATTAATATTATTATTATTTTACTACAGAGTCAGCGCCATCAGTGGATTACAACGTGCAGCAGTATATAACACCTTACTTGCATGATATAACTAAAGATGGCTCTACTGTAGCAGCTATTATTTTACTATTATTATTATTTTTATTGTTTTTATTATTATTACTATTATTATTATTATAATTATTGTTTTATTACTATTACTATTATAATTATTATTACTATTATTATTATTACTATTATTATTATTATTATTACTATTATTATTATTACTATTATTATTATTATTATTACTATTATTGTTATTATTTTGCTACAGAGTCAGCGCCATCCGTGAATTACAACATGCAGCAGTATATAACACCTTACTTGCATGATATAACCAAAGATGGCTCCACTATAGTAGCTATTATTATTATTACTATTATTATTACTATTATTATTATTATTATAATTATTGTTATTATTACTATTATTATTATTATTAATATTATTATTGCTATTATTACTAATATTAATTATACGATATACATTATTACGATATAAAAGTACTACATATTTTTAATTTATGACCTGACCGGGGTTTGAACCCAAGACCATTCGATTGAAAGGTTGGCGACTTAACCACTGCGCCATGAGTCAGATAAGCACCAAGTCATAAATTTGTAGCACCAAGTCACCATTTGTAGCACCAAGTCATAAATTTTTTTTTTTTAAACTTTAAACTTTTTTAAACGATATCATAAAAAACACATGATTACATTTGTGTAATATTCTTTTTGTAGACTAAATCGTTTTTTATCAAAAATGATTGTACAATTTTGTTTTTTTATCTTGTATTTTCCAAATTTCAGTTACTTTTAAGTTTTTCATAAAATTTTCAACTTGTACAAAATAAATGTTTATTGAATATGCACAATCTTTTCATGGGTATAGTCTGTAGTCAATCAAAAAGTCCTTTTTTTTTTATAAATTTACTTCTATTGATGAAATTACTTACCAAAAATCAAATCCGGCAGTTTATCAATAGAAAAATTAAAAAAAAACAAAAAAAAGAGAAATGAAAAGAAGACATAATATTATGTAGTGAATAACAAAAAAAAAAAAACTTGATGATTTGCATTTTTTTAAGAATTTATTTATTTTTCATCTTATATCTTCTTTTTTTTCTCTTTTTGTAATGTAAAAGAATTTTGTTGTTTATTTGCATTTTTTTTTTAGTACAGACGCCAATAAAATTTAAGTTGTTTCTTATTTTCTTTCATCTTATCGTGACCATTTTAAAATTTTTCTTTATTATTTTCTTTCAACTTCTTGTAAAAGCAAAATAAAATTGTATTTAAGATAAATAAAAGTTAACATCAAATAAGAAAGAGATGGATATTATATAGGAAAACAAAAACAAGAAAAAAATAGTTAAATAAATTCCTTTACATTTTAACAGGAATAGATATATCTGCAATGCATAAAACAAGAAATTATAATATTATATAAACCGAAAGAAAAAGAAGGGCATATTTTCAAAATGATAATACTAAGTAGGCTATGCTGTCTTTTAAGTCCAGCGTCAAATTTTTTTTAACAGACTTTAGGTTATAAAAATTAGCAAACTTTAATTTTATTTTTACCCCTATTCAGTTTTGTTTTTTTTAGTATTGAGTACCTATTTAAAATTTCTAAATTAACTTATGTTCATTCTTGAAGCTTCATCTGAAAATTTTAAGTGTCTTACTTTAAGCGTTTAGAGTATACGCTATGACTTCAAAATTTTACAATATGATATGATAATATGATTTAATAAAATATGATTTCATATAACGGTAAATTTAAATTGTACTTAATCCTTTTGTTTTAATTTATTAAGTTATCTCACCCGTTCCGGGCATAAATAAAAAAGTTGTTCAACAACTGTTATACATTTTTTTATCACAACGGTATAAGAAATTTGTAAAAAGACCGACGAACAGATAGAGAGATAGATGAGCAGACATGATAAATAAAGTGATAAGATATTTAGAGCCCGTTAGAAAATTCCGTTTCACCGCTGCAATATCGAAAATCGAATTTTATTATTAAAGGTAATTATAAAAAATTTACAAATGGGTTGATTTCAAAATGGAAATATATGCAAAGAGGATGCTGATAAATGCTATCAATCTTATTAAAATTACTTTACATATATGTGTTGGGATAAAATTTTAATCCTGAACGACTAAATATTAAATCATAATCTAATACTTAAATTAGATTTGATTAAATAAAAAAATGTTTGAATCAATTTTTTTCATTCGTTTACATTTTCATTTATGGTTTAAAAGATTTAAAAAGTATTTGCTCTAAACTGATCGGAAAGATTAAGGAATTAAGGTAGAAAAAAAACGACAGCTTTTTAGAAATATTAACGTACATAATTTGAAAGAGATAGCATGATTTTATATTCATATGTAATTATTTTAATGAACTCCTTAAATAAATTGTTAATGAATTTTATTTTTTTTTTTGTCAATATAAAAATAATTTTGGCTATTAATGAAAATTCGAATTTTGAACCTTATACTTTAGCAAACCACTTTCAAAAGCAGAAATTATATTATATATTTTCAAATCATTCTTTTAACTCAAAAAAAAAAAATCATTTTGCTCTATTTAATATTTTTTGTTTCTGTTTATTAACCACTAACATACCAAACCAAATTATCTATTTCTTTTTCTTTAATTCTTGTGTATTACTTACTTATTGAAATTTTTGTTTTATTCGGCCTTATATTTACTGATTTCTGATTTTTTTTTTTTCGTTAAAACTTTTTATTATAAAGAGTTCCAGAACCAAAAAAAAAAAAAACGTTATAGCTTAAATAAAAAAAAAGTAGAACAGCCTTTCAAAAGCATGAATTTATCCTTTTATCCTTAAAAATATAAAAATATATCAGAAAGATATTTTAGATAAATTCTGATAATCATTGATTTTTACTAAAATTGAGTATCACAAGTACAGTATCTGGTAAAATAATGACGATAAAAATGTATAGATAAGAAATTTTTCATTTACTCAAAACTTTAAAAATTATCGACTAAAATCAAGACATCTATTCCAATATCTGAAATAATCCTTGTAGATTTGACATTTAAATTTAGTTTTTAAAATTTTTAGGTGTTTCTAATTGATTTCATTTTGTATGCACAACATTCTCATTATAATATGCAGTTTGTTCTTTAAAAAAAAAAACAAATTTTTTTTTGGAACAACAGTTTTATTTTGCCCCTCATTACTCATTACAGAGATACAGCCCATTCTATTTTATAATATTTTATTAAAATTAATTTTGTTAATATTTTGTACATAACTGTAATTTTTCTTCAAAACTGTATATTATAATATTCATGTATGTAAATATATTGTATATATTTTTCGAATACAACAAATTTAGTTAAGTATATATATTTTATGCATATTTAGTAGGATAATGATCCTGTCATCCAAATGCAGTACCTATATGTGTGAAAAAAAAAAAAAAAAAAATTATAAAACACTACTATTTTCTTTATTTAAAATTTTTTCTTTCTATTAATTCACAGAAATTGTATTGCAATGATGCAATAAAAAGTTTAAATATAAAACTTGTGCCAAATTGGCAAGATTGGAAAAATACAGAAAACCACAAATCAAGGAAAAAAAAAAATTAAATTTTATTCAAAAGTATTTTACGATACGAATCATTAATTTAGTTTATATAAACCGAAAAACTTTAAAATTAGAATCGATTACACCCGTTATATAAAATTTGATTTAATTTGGTTTGTGACTTAGATAAGCTTTATTAGATAAATTTTTTAAGTTAATGTGAAATTGTAAAATTAATATTGATTATTTGATTGAAATAATCTGATAATGAATTTGTTATATTTAAGATTTATAAATTTTAAATTTAAATGTTTACTTTATTGTTTGAGGTTATGATTTGATTGCAGGCTCCCATTTACAACATAAAAACTAAATTTTTTTAAAAGGTTAAAAATAAAGTACAGTATTATAGTACAAAGTTCTGTGAAACATAATATCTTAGAATCTTCTTATTAATTAAAAAATAATATTAATATTAAAGTTTAAGCAAATAAAAATCATCTTGTTTATTAAAATGCAAAAAATCAAATATTTATATTTCTTTTTCACAATAATGCAAAGTGCGTTATGTGATAGTTAGTAAGTATAATTGTATGTATATGTATATGTATGTAATGTATGTAACAGTAGTTATTATACATTCAGTAAAAGAAATATAACAGTATAATTCATTAAAAATATGAACTTAGTAATTTGAGTATCGATTTCATAAGTTAGTGGATAAATTATCAAATCTTTAGGTTATGTTAGGTTTAATTTTCTGCATTATATATAAACGAGGAAGAATACAGTTGCCTTTGTCAACTCTTAGATACCCGTACGAACCGTTAGTATGTTCACAGCCTGTCACTCTGCTCACAATATTATTTTTTTATTATTTTAGTATTTTAAAATAATTTGGGTGAATTTTATAATTTCTAGAACTATGGGTTGTACATATATTCAAACTATATGTTTATATGTACATTCCTCAAAAGCAGATTCTAACCTTTCACATAACGATTATCAATCCAAAACTTTTTCAAATATTCTATAGTACCATTTAATACTAAGCGGTAAATGTATATTAAATTTACTTAGTACAAAATAGTAAATATAATTTTAAATATTATATTATATTATATTTAAATATTCCATTGACAGAATAATTTCTTATAAGTACAATAAAATACATATATGTATGTAAATACGGCGCTATATAATATACATCTATACTCTTATCATTCATTCACTAGTGACATATACGATATATTGTAAATAAACATGATATTATATAAGTATGTATATATATCAATATCATATAAATAAAAATTCTTCAAGCAACCGTTATGTTGTTTATTTATTTACATTTTTATGTACTACGCATTACGCATACTACGTATGTACAAAATGCAAAAAACTCGTTAAAGAAATTTGTTAGAAAATTTGAAAAAATCAAGTAACACTTTCGTCAATTATAAAGTAACCCTATATTATTAAAAAAAGTTGTTAACAGAAATAAGAGTATAATGTTGAAGCTTTAATTTTTGTGTATTACTTCAAAAAAATTTTAACAGGTGTTCAAATTACAGGTGTTTAAAAATAGGAAATTTTCAGTTTTTGACCCCTTACAGCTCCTAAACGGGGAGTTATTTTCAAAGATCTAACTTTTGTCAAAATTTCAAGTTTCCAACTTAAACCGTTTAGAAGATAGAAGGGTTGAAAGATTTTGCAAAATTTGAGTTTCACATAACGGTAAATTAAGACACCGTATGCCACAACTATATATTTATTGTATATATACTTTTAAAGCTAATAAAAGTAGTAATCGTTTGGCTATTTCAAAATGAAGATATACCTTATAGAACTTGTGCTATAACAATTTAAATATAAAGCTTTTTTGAACCTTTGGAGAGCTGTAGCTCCGTAACGGGTGGGGCTACAAAAAAAAGTTATTAAAAATAAAATTAATATTTTTGTGAGATCTTTCAGTAGTTAAAATTTCATAGCTCTATTGCAAAAAAAATTTGGGGATCTAAAAGTTAGGTGTTCGAGAGCTACCCTAAGGCTTGGTCCAAACTCAACCAAAAAAAATAGGGACCCTACAAATTACTCCCAGAATATTTTGTGTAAATTTAAATTTCAAGTTTCTAGCTCTCTTAGTTTTTGAGTTAGCGTGCTGACGGACGGACGGACATGGCTCAAAAGTCTTAGAATTTTTTTCTGATCCGATCCATATCTTTGAAGGTATATCTAGCTTGCTTATTTCGAGGTGTTACAAACGGAGGAGTAATTTTATTATACCCGATCCTATCGTACGGGTATAAAAAAATGTAGCTTTGCCATAAATACTTTATAATTATAACAAAAGAAAAAAAAATTAATCTCTTATTTTACCCGTACGATAGGATCACAACTTCTTTATTTATATGGACATAACTCTGTGCCTATTGAACTTAGGTATCTGAAATTTTATGAAAAGATATCGAGTTTAATGCTAACAACTTCTGTTAAATTTGGTTGTACTAGAGCAGCAGCTTTAGACAGCTTGCACATCTTGGAACTTAATGAAACTATAGGCATCTAAAATCTTACAAAAGAAGATTAAGTCTTATGAGAATAACTTTTGTAAAATTTGGTTGTTCCAGTGCAAATGTGGTTGTTCCAGGTTCGAATAGCTGCCATACAATTTCTTTTTTTAAATAAGCTTAATGTATGCATATCTTCGTAACTATTGGCTCTTATTAAAGTTAAACATCTGAAATTTTAAAATAAAAATAAATTTTATCAAGTTTAATCGCAATAACTTCTGTGACATTTGTTTGCTTCAGGGCAACAACAGATTCGAGTAGTTATCATACAACTCCAAAATTTACAAAAATATGTCTCGGTAGATACTCAACAAAGTAAAACATCTGAAATTTTATAAAAGATGATGAAGTTTTATGGAAATGGCATATATTATTTTCATCCAAGAGTTGACACAGTCTACTCTGCACTATTCCTAGTTTTAATTATAAACGGAATTTTAACATAAAAACTAAACGTTTTTTAGTATACATATATAACTTATAAAATGTAAAAAAAAAAAATTAATAAACAGGTTTAACATAATAAAAAAAAAAAATATGGAAAAGTTAAGAGTTAATTTTATTTACTATTTTTCAATCTTAAACCGAATTATCACAAAAGTAAAAAAAAAAAAATCTTTCAAACTATTATAAAAATTTCGCAAAAAAAGAAAATTTTTTTCCTAAATTTGAAAAAAATAATGTCTTAAATAAAAAAAAAAAACTCTTTTTTAACTAAATAATAACGACAATGTATTTAATTCAAAATCATTTTACTCATACCTATTAAACATAAATAAATACAAGTAAACATATTATATAGCATGTATATACATATACAATAAAAAACATTTAAAATCTTTTGTGGTTTTTTATTTCTTATATAAATATCTTTTTGTTTTTGGGTTTCAATTTAAACATTTTTTTTTGTTATATTCTAATTTAAAAACTAAAGAAACTAAATCTTAAGTAAAACAAAATATTAACTTATCACATTGCCATGAATAATGAGAACAAAAAAAAAGAACTTGCACTGCTGAGATGCCAAAAGAAAAATTTTGAAACACTTTGAATATTTATTTGCTCTAGAATAAAAACTAAAAACACAAAATAGGAAGGGTTAAAAGATATCGAATTAACTACAGAAGATTATGTTAAATAAATACTCAAATATATAGATATTATCTTGACTGAAGATATCATTCGAATAAAACAGAAACATAAAACATTTTTTAACTTTTTTATATTTATTCAAAAATGGAAACAAATATGAAATTAGAAACTCCATTTAGAAAAATATTTTCCCAGTTGCAAATTAAAATATTGTCTTAAATACAGGTAGCGCAGAGAAATAGGATTAAAAATCTTATAGAAAATTAGAATGGGATGTATCTACTACACGTATAAGCATAATATTCAACAGAGAAGAACCTCCTAAGTGTGCTTTTTGTAAAGAAATAGCCAGAATACATACAGATACATTGTAGTCGACTACTGCATTAAAGGGTTAAAGAATTGCTGGATTAAAAAATCCACCCCTCCTACAATAGTATTGGCAAACAGTAAATAAGGGGATTTCATAAATAAAACAGTTAATCCTTTTAAACATCACAGAATATAGAAACACGTCTAAAACATGAAATATAAATTAAAATTAATAAAATCCGATTTTTTTTTTGTACATTTCCCTCTAAGGAAATTACACAGCCTTTCCTTTTCAGGCGAGGCTGTACATATCGTAAGAGCGAATTACTCTCACAACGTGTGTGGTATTCGAACCCACACTACCTTCGTGTTTACAGCGTATTTTATACGCTTTTACCCACTAGGCCGTCGGAGGTAAAAGCGTATTGGCCCTTAAGGCCAATTATGTATAGTATATAAAGAAAATTAGAATAAATATTTACGTAAAAAATAAAATAATATAAAATAATAAATAACTCACTCAACAGAATAAATGGAAATATACTATAATTTTATTTTAGCTCTTAAGTAATTTTTTAGATTTTGAGTTGACCCACATGTATAAAATGCAACCATTCCGTTAATTAAAATGTACATTAATAAACTGATTGTATACTAATAGTTTATTCAAAGTTCTGACTATATAGTTTAGAATTATGGTAACACTTTATTTCAACATATCAATTAATTTGCTAAACACAACTGATTAAAGTTTTCTTGCCAAATATCAATTAGAATCTTTTGTTTTTATCATACACTTTTAGACTATGTCTATTGCGTGTACTGTTTGGTTTTTTTAAAAAACGAATTGTTAGAACATTATCTATTAATTTCACTGTGGAATAATAAATATTATGGAATATTACATTAATTATTTACTTACGCTAATGTCAAATTGCTTACAATGCTCTCTTTTATTATTTTCTTTTTGAACAATATTATTTTCAATTTTCGATACGATCAACCATCTGAAACATAAGCGAAAGTTAATTTTTTAAATTCCTTTTAGTTTAGATTTTAATATTTTTAAAAAAGTCACCCAAAAATACAATTTCAAATTAATTTAACAAACAAAACTAAACAAAAGGATTAAAAATATAAAAGTAAAAAAGATCATTTCGGTTGTTAAAGTGTTAAAAAAGTAAGAAAAAATACACAAGAATTAAATTTAAACAAACAAAAAATACAATAATTTTTCAAATCAAGTAAATTATATTAACAAAGAAATATAAAAATTAGAAAAAAAGGATAATATCTCAAAATCTTAAACAATCTATTGCCGGAATCCTTAAGACTTTAAAAAAGAAAGTATGTAGTAATAAAAGAATGGAATAGAGAGGACCAAAAATAGCAACAAAAAAAAAAACTATATCATAAAATGAGTTTAAAAAAAAAAAAACTAATAAAAAAACCAAGAGTTTTCAAAAAAGAACATTTCGAAAATTAAAAAATGTTCAATAATAAGTTTTGGATTTCATAAATAAAAAAGAAAATAAATTTACAATAATATAAAAATTAAAAAAAATCGTTAGAAAAATGTGTTAGAAACGAGCGAGAACATAGTTGCTCTTGTCAACTTTTAAAATATTTTAAATAACGTTATTATCAACTCTTAAATAACCCCTTTATATAGCGTTCAAAATACAATAAATTTACTATCCCTCTGCTATGGTTTCAATTTTGATTATTTTTAGAATAACCATTGTATTAGTGTCGCTAGCACTAAAAATTCGAACAAATGTCACTAAGCGTTTTATAGAACGGATTGAATTTTACTTTCCATGAGAAGTGGAATCTTCAAAAAACACAAAAAAAACTCAAAAGAATCTTTTAATTATAGTACTGACGGACCGAGGGACGAACGGACAAAGCTTAATCGACTAATTTTTCGATCGTGATCCGCTCCATACACTTGAGTGATTTGAGCAATTTTAATATAGGAGACGGGTATTAAAAATTTGGGAAAAATCAAGTCAAACTTTTGTCAAAAATAACCCAAAGATAAAGTTGTTAACAGAAATAAAAATATAATGTTAAAGCTTTAATTTTCCCCCTTTATCCTCCATAATCCTATTTATCCCTAAGTCCAAATAATCCTTTCCACATTCTTATTCTGAAAACCAAACTGTACATTATATTATGTTAATATATTTAAAGATCCATCCTAAACTCTACTTTTAAAGAGGGTAGTTTTGGTTGGTTAAAATATCGGAATAATCTCGTATAGTTAATTTGAGTGACTTTCGATGTTTCACACCGACCCTCTAACAAAAAAAAAAGATTCACAAGATTATAACACAAGATATAACAATTTAAATTTAGGGCTTTTTAGAACTTTGGGAGACTGTAGTTCCGTAACTGGTAGGGTTCCTTAGATCTAATTTTGTGATGTTTATCTGTAGTTAAAATTGTATTTCTCTACTTTAAACAGTGTAGAAGTTGGAAGGACATACGGACGGAATGAAACTGATAGGCATATTTTTTTAAATTTTTTTTGAAAATGTGCTAAAAAGAAATGTTAGCACATAGCTAGTAAGAAGTAAGAAAAAAATAAAAGACTCTCTGAAATGTGTGGGGGATTTGAAAGAAAGAATGGCAAATAGTATTTCAGTTTTATGGAATTGACTTTTTTATTAACTTTTTATTGTTATATGTTTTTTTTTGTAAATTTTAACTCCTTGAAATTTATTTTATATACTTATTATGTATGCCTATTTACAAAAAGAGAAAAATAAAAAATACCTTTTAAAATAGTTTAAAAATAACAAAAAAAAAAAATCTAAAATTATTTTTTAACCAATATGGTTTTATTCTTTTTATTTTGTTTTCGGTAATTTTATCTTTTTAATACTGTTGTGTGTTATTTGTTTTAAATTTTGTTTTTCGTTTTTATTTTTAAAGAAATAAAATAGAAATATTGAACTTTGAACGAAAAGAAAAAGTCCTTCAAAATTAACTTTTTATTTTTCTTTCAAATGTACTTTTTTCAGCACTAAAAAGCAAAAACTTATTTAAAACAAAAAATAAGAAATACACAACAATTTTCTTTGCTTATTGTTTATTTTTTTTTTGTGTTTGGTTACTTGTGTATAAACGGACTATTTAAGAAGTTTTTGTGGGCGATTTAATAACCTTAAGGAAATTTAAAAATATTTTGTTGTTAAGTTTTTGTATTTTTCAAAGATATTTGAAGGTGTATAATTATACCTTTGTTATACAATTTAAATTTTGAAATGAAATAAAATATTTTTAAAGTTAGATAGGGAACTATCAGAAAAAAGAGGGACGGAAGTAAAGCCGGAGTGGGAAAAGTTAAAAATATTCAATATATAACTGAACTTATTTGTAAGAATTTGAATATAAAACAAACTCAGATCTAAAAATATACAAGCTACTCGAAGTTTCAGGCATAGTTCCTATTAAATGAAAATAATCAAAAGTTAAAACTAAAAAAGGAATAGATATACGTATCTACATCAGATAAGATAGTTTTATTTTTGAGATTACATTTTAAAATTAAGAACATATTTTTAACTGATTTTATTAAATAAGAACTCATGACTGTGTAGCTTTCATTGTATTATTTACTTAAATTCAGTAAACACAAAAAATAAAGTCTAAGATTCAATTTAAATATTCTTAAATTTAATTATACCCGTATGAACTATGTTCAAGGGTATAATAAATTTGCCATTACGTTTGTGACACCTTAAAGGAGTCGAGCTAGATATAGTGTCAAAGGTATGGATCGGCTCAGAATCGAATTCTGAGTCGATTAAGCCATGTACGTCCGTCCGTCCGTCCGTCCGCACGATAACTCAAAAAATAAAGGAGCTAGAAGGCTGACAATTTTTTTACGGCACTTTTGCAAAATTGTTAGTTTTGCTATTTAAATCCAACATTTTCGGTCGGCGGGTTCGAGTAGCTGCCATACAACTTCTATCTTTATATAGAAATAACTCAGTATCTATTCAAGATAGGTTTCTGAAATTTTGCAAATGATGATTAAGTTTTATGGCAACAACTTCTGTAAAATTTGGTTGTGGTGGTGCGACGGGTTCGAGTAGCTGCCATACAACTTCTCCGTTTAAATGAGAATAACTCAGTGTCTATTGAAGTTAGGAACCTGAAATTTAGTAAAAAGGTGTCGAGTTATAGGCCAACAACTTTTGTAAAATTTGGTTGGTCTAGAGCAGCCGGTTCAGGCTTCTTGTACCTCTTCGAACTTAATTAAGCTAGGCGTCTGAAATCTTGCAAATGATGATCAAATTTTATGGCAACCACTTTTGCAAAATTTGGTTGTGGTGGTGCGACGAGTTCGGGTAGCTGCCATACAACTTATCCGTTTAAATAAGAATAACTCAGCGTCTATTGAAGTTAGGAACCTGAAATTTAGTAAAAAGGTGTCGAGTTATAGGCCAACAACTTTTGTAAAATTTGATTGGTCTAGAGCAGCCGGTTCAGGCTTCTTGCACCTCTTGGAACTTAATGAAGCTAGGCGTCTGAAATCTTGCAAATGATGATCAAGTTTTATGGCAACCACTTTTGCAAAATTTGGTTGTGGTGGTGCGACGGGTTCGGGTAGCTGCCATACAACTTATCCGTTTAAATGAGAATAACTCAGTGTCTATTGAAGCTAGCAACCTGAAATTTAGTAAAGAGGTGTCGAGTTATAGACCAACAACTTTTGTAAAATTTGGTTGGTCTAGAGTAGCCGGTTCAGGCTTCTTGCACCTCTTGGGACTTAATGAAGCTAGGCGCAATAGATTCAGGTAGCTATCATACAACTCCACAATTTACATAAATATATCTCTGTAGTTCGGTACTAAAACATCTGAATGTTTTTAAAAGATTATCAAGTTTTATAGAAACAGGATATATTACGTTCATACGGGTATCCCAGAGTTGACACAGTCTACTCTACTGCACTCTTCCTCGTTTTTAATCTAAATTTTCAAACTGATGTTAAGGTATTTTTTACAATATTGACAACTAAATAATTTTCTTGGGGCCTGAAAATAATATCAAAATGATATCAAAATATGTTTAAAATATGCTGATGTAGTGGCTCTCGATATTTCTAAGGCTTTCGGCCAAGTTTGACACGATGCGCTGTTGACGTAATGCAAATCATTAGGTCTAGCTAGGGTCTTTCTGAAATGGGTTGGAGATTTCCTTTCGAATCGTACGATTCGTGTACCTGTTCTACGGATATAAATCTGACAAATTAAAAATAAATGCTGTAAATAAATGCAAATTAAAAATTTGGTGTCCCTCAAAGTTCAATTTTCTCCCTACTCTCCATAGTTTCGCCCACTCCCCCACTTTTTCCCCTGTACAAAGGTTTCGCAGACGATAGCACCCTTGTAGCTTCCTATGAGTTTCATAGCCGATGTAACATTAATCACCAGATTAATACAACAGCAAAAAATTTCACTATTAGTAAGCTAAATAACAATTTTGCAAAAATTCAAAAATAGGGTAAAGTCAACAGACTTGATTTCAACACCAAAAAACGCAATGCTGTCTGATCTCGTGAAAAAGTGCCACGACAATTCCCAACGTACTATTCCAAGGAGAAATTTTGCAGCATTCGACAGATTTAAACATGGGTATCGAGTTAAACCGAAAATTGACTTGGTTAAATCACATTTTTGGTATAGCTAAAGATGCAACTAAATGCTTGGGTTTTTTGTATCGCTGCAAAACTTACTTTTCTGCAATTGAATAAAACGTATATTAGACTGAAAATGGAGTGCACATATTTCGGCTGCAGGCCGCTTCCACTCCGCTTAATGCTTAATGCTTATTGCTTCCATTCAAAACGAGAAACTAGGAGTGCAACAGAAGCTCCTATCTACCATGTAGAGTTATCAAGATGGCGAAATACAGCTTATGGAAATTCATTTGTTAGTGCATGTTCCGTATGTGGAACCGAACATATACCATAACATGTGTTCCCTAAAGTTGGTAATTCAAATGTGTACGATTTACTTAAGTTTAAGAAGAACATTAACATCTTTCTTCGGACTATTCCTCCCAATTTTCATTTCTATCAGCCATAATCTCAAATTCCCTATTTCCAAATTCTCCAATCATCCTTCCCGCGTCACTATCCTTGGTTTTAAAAGGGGGTGGTTTTGATTGGTTAAAAAGTGCAACACTATTCTGAGGAACCAATTGTAGTTGTTCCTCTTGGTGACTTTCGAGTTTTCCACCAACCCTCGTGAAAAAAAACAAGCATGCATAGATGACATCAAAATATTCTTAAAAATAAGTGTAAGATATTAAAACTTAAAAGTTGAAGTATTTGGAAAAAATATTTTATAAGGTTAGTTTAAATGTAAAACATTTTAAAAGTTTTTAAAGTCTTTTATATAAAATGTTTAGATGTTTATCAAAAGTTCGAGAAATATTTGTTAAAGTAATTTTGTTTAGTTTTTTTTTTTGAAGTAATTTTTAAAACAAAATAAAATGGAAAAAAACAAAAATCCAGTGATTCCCAAATTCGAAATTCTGAAAAGAAAAAAATGACGAATTTATGAACAAAAAATACTTTGTAAATTTTTTAATTTTTATTAATTTATAAAAATACTATGACTGTTAAAACAAAATATTTTAAACTGAATTTACCTAAAATAAATATAAGTCAATTTATTAATATTATCGTATAGGTGAATATAATAACATTACTTTTGAAGTGGAATTTAAATTAGATTTTAAAAGGAAATTTAAAAATTTTATTTTATACCTAAAAGGACATTCTATTTTCTTATTTTGAAAATATTCGGAAATTAAAAATTTTTATAACATTTTATTGCAATAAATTTCGAAAATAACAACTGCATTGTAAGGACACTCCATAACAAAGAATTCAGGTTACAATCAAATTTATTTGAAATTTGTAGTGTAGCGTTTTTCGATTTCAAATACAAAGCCAATATAAAGTAATATAAAATATAAAAAAAATAAATAAATAGAAGATAATAACAATAATTTAAAGTAAAATGAGAAAAAGGTTCTGTCATGTTTTTTTTTTTCGCTTTCTGAAGGGTACGATTTATGTTCTTGTGTGGTTCAGTTTGCTTTAGTATTCATAAAATATTATATTATGATAATTTTAAAAATAGTTTAAATGTTAACAGTGTGTTCCATTGTAATTGAAAAGGATTATAAGAAGTTATAACAATATAAAAAGTGGTTGTTTAACCCCTCTTGAGTAAAAAAATATGTTTTCTTAAATTATTGTTTGAAATCTTAATGTTCACATCAGTTCAGTTGATCAAAATGTTGAAAAGAAATATTTAAACATATTCTAAACTAAAAATTGAAATATTAAGCAAATCAGGGATTCAGGAAACAACACCCTCGTATCAAATTTGAAGTTTCTATCTTTATTAATTTTGAAGATATGCTTGTTTGGTTTTGGGAGTTGTGTGGAAGGTACCCGAACAACTCCTCCAATTCATCTCAAATTATTAGTATAATCTCCCAATATCATCTCAATTATATTAATATAATCTCCTTATATCATCTCAAATATTAATATAAATAAATAAATAAATAGTATAATCCCCATCTTGCTATCAAATATAGTCAAATATTATATAATATTTATACTGCTATATAAATTAATAAGATTATTTAACAATATAATGATCTTTAGTAGCCAATGTAGTAAGGGATATTGATTTATTCTATGTGATTTGTAATATTAATTTTCATTTCCTGATATATTGATAGAATAATATCATCATCATTGGCTAGGGCCTTCACCTATTGCAGTAAACCTTCACCTTCATGTAAACCTGTCTCTTGCTAAAGTTCTCCAGTTGATTGTTCCTATTGTACGCATATGCGTCGCCGTCAATTCATCTTAATTTGGGCCGTTCTTTTTTTCTTTTTAAGTCCTACCAAACAGTAGTAACTCTCTAGGTAGATAATCAGCGTAATCTGTCCATTTTCATTGTCTTCATAATATCTGCGTGGTCATATAATTGGTAGAGTTCTTGATTGTATCGTTTTCGCCATACACCGTTATCATTTACGGCACCAAAATTTTTTCTAATAGGTACCTTTCTTTCAAGTACTGCTAGTTAATTTTCGTCCACTTTGCACAGTGTCTTAGGTATTGAAAGTTTTGAGTAATTTCAAAATTGTTCTCTCCAATTGTTAGATTTTATCCTAGCGAGCCTATTGTTACATTTCGTCCTGATCTTGATTCACTTGTTGTTAATGTGAGTATTTTCGTTTTATTTTCATTTATAACTAAACTCATGTTTTTTGCCGTTTTTTCGATACATATAAAACTAGTTTTAAGAGCTGCAATCGATTTTGTTACAACAGCAATGTCGTCAGCACACGCATAAGAATTTCTCCTGATTTATAAAGTATTGGTCCCCTTGTATTAACTTGTGCATCTCTTACAATTTTTCCAGTGCGAGATTGAATAGAATGCTGAAAAGGACATCTAAAGGCAGGAAAGTCTTCAATAAAATATATCATGTTCTTAGTCAGAAAAATTAATTTAAATTGATATATTTGATTTTTATATATTAAAGGTTTTACACTTTAATACACTTTTTTGTAATCACAAATATACAATAATATAATGAAAATAATATCATAAAAATTAAAAAAAAGTTTTAAATTATGAAAAAAAAAAATAAACTTAAAATTCTTCTTAAAAGTACCGTATAATTAACAAAAAAAAGTTACAAGGATGATTTAAATTTTCATTTAAATAAAGAGTTTATTTGTTTTTTTGTTTTTTTTGGTTTTAATGGCAACGAACCACAATAAATGGAATCAATATGAGAATAGATTTTTTTTTTTTTTCTAAATTATCCTCATTTTTATAATTTTTAAATATTCTTAAGGACTCTTAATTTTTTTTATATTTATCATCATTTAAAAAATAAGTTATTTTGCCTATAACTTTCAGGAAAACCACAAAATATCCTAAAATAATAAAAGAAAGGGGAAAATAAAAACTTAGAAAAACCAAAATAATATAATGAAAGTATACAAAAAAAAATTAGAAATAAAAATGTATGTATGTATATGTGTATTTATCTTTGGAACTTTTTAAATATTTTTGCTACATTTTCTATTAAATGGAGTTCATTATTTTTATGTTAAAAAATTTTTTATTTATTTTTTATAATTTTTATTGTTAGGGTTTATGAAAAATGTTTAAAAATAAATAAATAAGACAGTATATAAAAAAAAAGGTTTGCAAAGGCGTACATTTTAAAAATGTTAACAACAAGTTAAAATTTCAAATCTGAAATGTTTAATAAAATATTAAAATTTTTTGTTTGACTTTTTTCTGTACCTAAAGAAAGTCTTCAAAAAAATTCTTTTTTTTTTTAGATTTGGGAAAATTTTAGTGATTTTAATTCCAGTTTATGTTAACTTTATATATACATATAATATGTAGGTATATAAATATAATATATATAATTGTGCTGTCTTGCCTTGTCCTGTCTTGTCCCTGATATTGAAAAAAGCAGATCGTCAGGCAGATAACATAAAATTAAGTAATCTAATTTTTTTTTTTTAAATATGCTAAAAATGTCAAACTTTTGATGAGTTACAAAAAAAAAAACAAAACAAAAATCCAAATAAACTTCCATTAAATGATGATATTTATGTTTAAAAACAAGTAGATTGGGAAATCTCTTGAACAAAAAAAAAAAAAAAAAAAAACAACTAATGGAATAAAAAAAGATGAATATTTATAGGATAGTAAATTTTTTTAGTACCTAACTATATAATAACATTGCTATACTAAACAGAAAAAGGGTAATTTTAAAATTTCTATTTATTCGGAATAAAATAAATTCGGAATTCTAAATCGGAAAATAAACATATTATTATAGTACCTAATAATACCAAAAAAATTTTTCAGCATAAGAAAAAATTCCCAAAATTTATACTAAAAAAATTTAATTGAAACGATCAACAAAAGCGGCACCAAAAACTTTTCTTTTCAAGTTCACCAAAAAAGTTTACCGTTAAAATTTAAATTGAGTAAATCTATCTTAAGAAACTGACACCAAAAACATACCTCATTTCTAAAGCATTCGATGCAATGTTTTGAAAGTTTATGTCAAAATAAAAAATAACTAAAGTTTTTTTTACAAACATCCGAAAAGGATCTTGGTACAACTTTTGGTTTTTCACACTCATAAATGTGTGAAAATTCTTAACATAAAATTAGTCTACTTTCAGTAAAATGTTTACTTTCAGTAAATTGTTAATGTTATAGTTATATTTATGGAATACAGAATGAAATTCTAATTTTAATTCAGTGTGATGTAACAATTTCTTTAATTAAAGCACAATATCACTAAATCATTATCCTTAATTTATATGTTTGCCCCAAAAATATTCATATTAAGTAATGTTCATATTGTATTTTTGTTTATTTTTAGGTTAAAAAATTTAAAATTTATTTTCGGTCTGTAACAGTAAAGTTAAAAACCAGAAATATTTTTTTACTTCATCTTATACTCTCTTTTCTTTTTTATTTTTTTTGTAAAGTTTTTTTCCCATCTGCTAAATAGGGTCAAAGTTTTCTAATTGTGGTTAATATTAGCTTAGTTGAAAAGGTTAGTTTGAAAGTTTTATTTTTGTTTTTTTTGTATGAATAATTAACCGACACAATCGCAAAATATATCTACACCAGAAAAATTTAAAAGGAGAGGAAACCTATCTATATCCTATCCTATCTAATATCCTTTGAGAAAAAATTGTTTTGAAGTACTATTTTATTAATAAGGTCAAAAATTAAAATGCTCAGCGCCAATTTTTTTTCTTTTTATCGCTTACAATGATGTATAAGGTAGGTATTGTTTTCATACTAAAAATTTGTACAAGAGATTTTGAAAAATATGCACTACTGCGTTGTAGAGAAGACTGTAAACATTTTTTTAGCATGATGTCCTTCTGTATGTGTGTGTGTTTGTGTGTGTATGTGTGTGTGTGTGGGTTCGTGTGTGTGTGGGTATGTCTGTGAGCACGTGTACATCTTAAACGACTGAGCGGAATTTTTTACAATATCATATTTAAGGTTTTGACGTAAATATCTCGGATTGATAAGCTTTTGGAGCAAATCGGACAACCGCAAGTGGTAGTTTACTAGTATATTTTTTAAGTTTTTTACGAATATTTCATTAATATTAAAAATTATTTCATTAAAAATTTCATAATTATCGAATTATTTCATTAAAAATTATGAAGAAAAAGTTGTTACATACTTAAAAAGGAACAACTTTACCATAGAACATTTTTTGATCCGGCTAACTTTAACTTTTATTTAATTTTTTTTCTCCATATAAAATTATATGAAGAATTTTTTTGTTTTTTTTTTTTTATAGGTAGGTATCTCTAAAAATTTATATACATTTAATACACTTAAAATTAAAACAGTAAAATTTTTGTTAGCAGATTCAATATTAATCTTATGTTTGTTTTGTATTTGTTTACAGTTTTTATTATTTTTTACTTCTAATATTTTTGAATAAAAAAAAATCATGTTTAAATTGATGTATTTTGAATGTAAATGGATGTATGAATGAATGTAGATACATATATTTTACGATTTCATTGCTTATTATTGTTATTGAATAAAACAACATGTTGTTAAATAATTAGAAGTTATTTTGCTTTGATATAAATTATTATGTAAACAATCTATAAATTTTGGCATTGTACTTTTCATGTAGTGGCGGTCGGTCCTGTGATGGAGATAGCTGATTTTTTTTTGTTATTAAACTCTAAGTTTATTTAATAGCTAGAAATTTATTTTTAATATTAATAATTATAATATAGGATTTCACATTTTGTTTGATTCTGTCATTTGTGTATGAAAATTTTATAATAATATTTTAATGAATAATGTTAAGGAATTAATGCTCAAAAATGTTATTTGAAAGTAGGTACCTATCATGTAAGTTTTCTTATTGAGAGATGTTTGAACTTTTAACGTAGAAGATTATAAAAATAACAGTTTTCGAATAATAAAATGTTATAAAATAAAATAGAAAAATTTAAACTTTATATGTATGTTATTAGTAGCATTAATAAGTTAAGGGATTAATAAAATAAACAAAAATATAATGGTTTAAAAGTTCTTAAAGTTCACAATATTTCAGTATAATTAAGTATAATAAAAAAATTTTTAGAACCTAAAAATATTAGCGATCATCTTTAATATGAAGTTTCATATCCCGTTATGCCTACTTCCTTTTATTAGAGTTTTGGATAAACAAATTACTTTTTCGTATATAAAATCATTTTTAGATTACATCATTTAAAATGATTTTAAATTATTCTTAAAAAATAAATAATAGACCTTGAATATACTAATAAAAATAATAAATAATATACAACTAATATGAAATGAAAATTTAATTATCAAAAAAAAAAAAAAAACAAAAAATTTTTTATTCATTTAATTTTCAATTAAAATCCATTGAGTTTTATATTTTTATTTGAAGCATGAAGTGAATAAATTTAAATTTCTCATCATTTTTATGAAGCATTGGGAATAAATTTCGACAACAACATAAAATTTAATTAAAAATTTTACGAAACAAAAAAATTTTTAATTTCTATTTTTAAGCTAATCATTACCAATATTATTTAAATAAATATAGATATTATATCTAAATATTGAAATAAAATTTTATATATTTTCAATATACTGAATACAATTTTTTTTTACTCCATTTTTCTTCTTGGGCAAAGACAAAGTAAAATGTAAACCAACGGTTTTTAAATGCGCACATTTCCAAAAGACAATATATATGCGCACAATATTTGCACAAAAATTTGTAAATTTCATGTAATAAGAAAAAATATGACTTTTCTGGAATTTTGAGGAGCTTTGAGTTTTCTGGAATTTTGAGGAAGTCCGCAACCCTATAAAAACCGTTTACACACGTAAAATATATTACTGGAGCTTTAATTTTTATGTCTTGTCGAAGAAAAATTTGGACAGGTGCCTAAAACTAGCAAATTTTCAATTTTTGAGCCCTAATAACTCTTTAACAGTAAGCGGTACAAATAAGGAAGTTTATACTAATTCTAAAAGTTTTTTCTTGTCTTAAAATTTCAGGTTCTTATCTAAACGCGTTCCGGAGTTATGAGGGTAGAAGAATAATGCAAAATTTGGTTTTCACATAACGGTAAATTTAAATACTAAGTTTAAATAAATTGTATAATTTTGATTTATAAAAAAAAAAAAAAAAAATACCTATCAAATGATATTTTCACACGAATTTTTCTGTAATTTTCTAAATTATATTGTTGCGATGGAAGTTTCTTTAAAAAAATTTATCTCAATATAGCATTTATATGGTCATAAAGGCCGTGAAATTTATATAAAAGCTGGAGGCAATATTTTCAAAATTTAAGTTTATAGATATGCTTTTAATGCCTCCAGCTGTTATTTTACATATACATTATATGCTTAAAAAGAAATTGGCATACAAATGCAGTTATTTAAAATCGGTCGATTTTTCTTGTTTTAAAAAAAGTCAGTTATAAAATTTAATATTTTTATGTACCAATTATTTAAAAAACTTTTACATTACTTTATTTCATACTTTTTAGTTTTAAATGAAATGCATAACTTCAATTTAAATATATGTACATACTGGTATACATGCATACATATATGTAATCAAGCATTAAGCATAATATTTAATCTGTAGACTGTAAATTAAATCATAAAAATTCGAAAGATTAAAAAAAAAATATTCACACATACATACATATTAATATACTTTTATCCAAATTCACTTTTTCCTTTACATTTAAACTCAAGTAAAACATAAACAACACAAAAAAAATTGATGATTAATATTGATATTGAAAAAATCAGCTATCTCCACCACAGGACCGACCGCTACTACACGAAAAGTACAATGCCAACATTTATAGATTTTTTACATAATAATTTATATCAAAGCAAAATAAGTTCTAATTATTTAACAACATTTTGTTTTATTCAATAACAATAATAAGTAATGAATTCGTAAAAATATACATACGTATGTGGATTCATTCATACATCCATTTACATTATTATGTAATATACATGATTTTTTTTTCATTTAAAAATATTAGAAGTAAAAAATATTGAATCTGCTAAAAAAATTTTCCCGTTTTAATTTTATGCCATCAACAAAAGAATAATATGGATATAATATATGTATATAAATTTTTAGAGATATAAAAAAAAAACAAAAATTGTTCTTATAAATTTATATGGAGTGGTTATGTATGAAATTTGGACTTACAAAAAGAATTAAATAAAAGTTAAAGTTAGTCGGATCAAAAAATGTTCTACGGCAAAGTTGTTCCTCTTTAAGTGTGTAACAACTTTTTCTTAATGATTTTTCTCATAAAATTTTTCTGTTACGAAATATTCATAAAAAACTTAAAAAGTCCACTAGTAAACTACCACTTGCGGTTCTCTGATAAGCGATTCCAATAGCTTATAAATCCGAGATATTTATGTCAAAACCTTAAATACGAAATTACAAAAAAATCCGTTCAGTTGTTTAAGCTGAGCACATGCTGGCAGACATACCCACACACACACGCACTCACCCACCCACAACACACCTACACATCTACACACACACACGCATATAATGCAACAAACAAAAATTTAAAATTGATTGCCATTTCTTTCTTTGTGTGTTTTATGAAAAAGAAAAATGTATAAACTAAATGTATGTATACATTTAGTTTTGTCTATTGCTAATTAAAAGACAACAACCAAACAAATTCATGTCAAGGCAAATTTCATATTTTTATTTTACTCTGCAATAATTCTGTTAAAAAATCTGTAATATCTTTGTATGATTTTATTTTGGTAATTTAGTTTTTTGGTATTATTATTTTAGAATAATGTATTGTCATCGGAATCTAAACTGTGTTCAAAATTCAAAAGAATTCAAAATAATTAGAATTATTGTTGAATATTTCATATTTTCGTTTTTTAGCACATTTCCAAAAAAATTGTGAAAAAGTGTGCCTATTAGTTTCACTCTGTCCGTTCATCCGTCCGCCCGTCTGTTTGCAAAACTCTACAACGTTAAAGATAGAGAACACAAATTTTAACCATGGGTAGGTCTTATAAAAAAATTAAGTTTGTGGAAGAACTTTTTCATGTAGTCCCATCCATCAGGGAACTACAGCCCCTCAAACTTGAAAAAAAAACCTATTTTTAAACGCGTGCATCCCAGATGAACGTACACTAAATATTAATCATATTTAGAAACTATATCTATAAATTATATCTATGTATATTTTATTTTTCTATAATAGAACACATACAACACTTTACACATACACCCTTTAAAGGTACCTAATGATATTTCGCCAAAAATGATAATCATCTTTTATCATAATATGCATTGAAAATATTATAATGAATGATATTGATATTGGTAAGGAATTTTTTTTTTGGTTTTGTTTTTCTCTATTAAATTGTTTCTAATTATGTATGGATATGAGTGTTTGTATATTATAAATATTAGAAATTTTTTTTATTAATTAGTTTTCTATGCTATTGAAAAAATCTTATGTTTGAATGCAATTTATGAAACTCATATAGATTTGAAAAACAGCAGTTTCCAACCAAAATTAAATTTTAATGAATTTTAATTTTTAAATATTTTGTTAGCTTTTCAATACCGGTAGATATCCAAACATACATACATCGTATATCTCATGTTCTACTTAACATTTTCCAATCTCAAAACGCCATTTGACAGAAATTTTTTTTACTTTTATAAATCAATATCAAAATTATACAATTTATTTAAATTTAGTATTTAAATTTACCATTAGGTATATGAAAAATAAATTTTGCATGATTTTTCTATCTTTATAACTACGGCACACTTTTAGATAAGGATTTGCAATTTTAAGATAAGGAAGAACTTTTGAAATTAGTATAAGTTTCCTCAGAATTTTTTTTTGGAGTACCCCTTGGTTTTGAGGTATTAGAACTCAAAAATTGAACTAACGCACCTGTACACATCTTTCTTTGGCAAGACAAAAAACTTAATACTTCTGTAATATATTTTTACGTGTGTTAACGGTTTTTCTTAGTTATATAGGGTTCCGGACTTACAGCCTTTTAAAATTGCAAAAAAGTCTTATTTTCACATTTTTTCTTATATGAAATTTGCAAATTTTGGTACAAGTCACAAATTATAAACAGTTTCTATTATCTTTTGAAAATGTGCGCTTTTAAAAACCGTTGGTTTACATTCTGCCTTGTTTTTGTTTTCTTGTAGAAACAAGAAATTTTGTTTCTCATACGAATTTTTTGTCATTTAGATGTCAAGGTAAAATATATACGTACATACCATAGCTACAGGCCGGTCCCTAGTATGTGTATAATTTGTTAACGAAGATGATATTGAATTGTTGAAACTTATGATAAAAAAAAACCATAATATGGAGGTATATTACATTATTTACTTAGTATATATTTCCAAACATGTAAGAATTTTTAAATTGGAAATGTTGAAGTTTCGAGAAAAGAAAAGTCTTTTGGAATTAGCATAAGTTACCTCAGAAAATTTTTTTTTTTTCCTCTTCTTGTCAGCTATTAGAAGTAAAATTTGAAAATTTACTCTTTTAAGTACCAGCTGCAACTTAGCCACCTGTGCAAATTTTTTCAACGTAATATAAAAAATCCAACATTGCATTATATATATTATAGATATGTTAATAGCTTACCAATAAAGAGTTTCTTTAAACTGAAGAAACTATCTCTTGATTTTTCACAATTTTTTTTACAATATGTATATAATAGAAAGTTCTAAAATAACCTAAAAATTTTCGGCAAGTTTTTAGTTTAAATTCTGCCTTATTTTAGATTTTTAGCAGCTGAAATATCATTGCCGTTGAAATTTCGTTTTAAATTCTGAGTATGGTAACAGATACATATTTTGATTCGTGTAATTTTTTAAAATATAAAAAATACAATGTTAAAATTTATTACTGAACTATTTTAGGTAATCATTTTCATAACCATTTAATAAAATTTTTGTTAAGTTAAATTTGTTTTCATTTTTTTCTTGAAAGCACCCTTGTCTTTTAGTGTTTTTATATAAAAACCGTCATATCTAATAATCTGTAAGATATATATATATATTCGGTTTTTTTATCTTATAAGATAGTAATCTGAAAAATATTTTAACAGATAAAAATAATCAAAAAAATTACAAAACAGAACAATTTTTTTTTTCATAAATGCTTATATTTTCTAAACTCTACGATATAGACACAAAATATGTATAATCGAATTATAGAAAACAATAGACCTTTCCAAAAGTGTATAAGTACTACTGGAGGGTTTTTTGGTAAAACCATGAGATATTTGGTTTTTAAAGATTGTTTTTTTTTTTCAAAAATTTTCAACTTTGAACTACAATATCTTCAGAACGGCAACACCTATCGTCACCAACGTAACTGCAAATAACACCAAATAAGGATATATATTTTTGGAAAGATGACAACACCAAGTATATTGCAGATATAGACATTTGGTCCTACGCGGGTACAACATTTACCATTGTAGAGCCCTTTTTTTATCGTCTTTTCAAAAATTTACAGTTTTAAAAACCTTTCTCCCGCACTTTCTCGTTGTTTTACAACGTATTTTGTACGATCTTACACACTAGGACACCGACGACGCCTCATTTAAATGTTTTATTATTAATATATATTGTTTGAATTAAATTATTAATATTTATTTTGAATGTAAGTATTGTTTAACTAAAATTTGGATAATAAAAACTTCTAATTTTTCCACTAATCTTCTAAAAACTTTACACTAATGTTTCTCAGATTCCAATTTATTTGTACCATAGTCAAGTTATTTGAATTTAGAGAGCTGGTATAAAATTTTAATTCTATATTATTATTACAGTTGAAGTTCAGATATTTTGTAGATACCAAACTGTAATCGAGTTCCCTTAAAATTAACATAAACTTAAACTCACCGAAGAGTGAGCATTTATCTTTTATTATGAAGTTTGATCGTATTATTTTTTAAAAAATAATTTTTATAAATTTCATGCAATTATCACTTAAAAGGTTCAATCATCCTTTTAAATTGAATTCTTTCTGTTATTAAAAATTTTTGTTATAGTTTACACCTTAATTTTAGTGTACCTTAACAAAAAAAAAAAAAAAATTAGATTAAAAAAAATGTCATTATGATGTTATAACCCTTATTATTAACTAATACATATTCTCAAACTATACATTTGCATTTTTTTAATTTTTAATTCATTTATGTTATACTTAAAAAAAAAAAACACCCGTTATAACGGTTATAATGAAGTGTAGTGGTGTAATTTAACGATTTAGAACAACGTCATTATAATTATTATAATTAAACTTATATTAAAAAAAAAACAGTAATTATACATACACATAACAGTTATGCTTAAACCATAACCCATACATTTTAATATCTTTAGTGTCAAAAACAACAATAAAACTAATTAGAATAAGTTTGAAGGTTATTAAAACACTTATATATAACAACAAACATACCCAATTCATTAAGACTACACAAAAATTTTATATATTTTTTTTTTTGTTTTTCATAACAAATTTCTTTTATACTTTTTATTATTTTAGTGGTGATTTTTAGTAATATTGTAATTATTTTTAACTGTTATTTGCATGTAAAAACCATTATAATCATACCACTAACATAACGGAATTATATTTTAAATACCTAACATTAAAAAAAAAAACATTCTTAAGATTATATGGTATGATTTCCGTGTAAAATTATACTAAATGGCGTGTTACTTAGAGAATTTTTCTTGATTTACCATGAAAATTTAACCGCAAAGTGTATATTATAATAGGTATTATTATTATTATTTTTTTTTTTTTTTCATTTTTATTATATTTTTCATTTTTATTCTTAAAAATAAAATAAATTTGTTTTTTTTTTTTGTTTTTAACTAATAAGCAAGAAAATTATACAAAATTTTGTGATTAAATAATATAAAAGAAAAACAAAAAAAAAAGGAAATGAATATGTTAAGTTTATTAAAACCTTTTTTTATACAATTCATAGCTATATACAAAAATAAATATACATAATTGAAACTCTTCTGAAAATTATTTTTATCCCAATCTTCTTACTTATTAATCAAATAGCTATTTCATGCCAGTAGGTATATACTCCTTTGCGAAAAAATGAACACTTGACGCGTGCAGTAAAAATTTTACAAAAATTTAACATTTAAATCAACAAAAAAAAAAAATTGTGTACTTTTGTCAACAAACGAATATTTTATAGCCAAAAATATAGTCAAAGAATTGTTAAACAAAATTTTAAGTTTAATATAATAATGTAGGACTTAAGATAGAAAATGAAATGTAATAGTATGTGCAAAGATAATGGAACAAGAAACTTTATATTATGACACTGTATATAGAAGAAAAATTGAAAATTCAAATTTAATCGGTATATCAATAAATTAAGTTATCAATGTTTTATGATTAAATTTTAAAATTAATTAAAATAATGTAGTACAAATTTTTTAAAGAATTAGCTTACTTCTGAACATAACTTTTCCTAACGGTTTCTAAACTCTCTTTTATATTCTTAATTTTTTAGTTATAGGCGAAACTTTTATTCAAAATTGATATCAAAGTCATCAATTACACATTTTGAATATTATTATCTCATTTTCTTTCATTGTAATGTGAAGGTTGTCAGTTGCTGGTTCGTGCGAAAAACCGGATTCAAATCTCGGTCCTTCCAAATATTAAATAAAATATAATAAGATAAAGACGTAAGCAAAATAAAAAATATAATTATAATTTAATACATGTAGCACAACTACACCTGAAAAGAAAAGGTTGAATTATTTCCTCATCACATAATATGTGGTGGGAGATTCATAATAAAAAATTAAAGTAAACTTCTGAAGACGAAAAATAAAATGTGTATCTATAATGTCACGGTAGACAACCGGGGCCTCGGTGGCCTAGTGGGTAAGAACGTATAAATATGCTGTAAACACCGAGAGAGTGTGGGTTCGAGTCCCACACACATCGTAAGAAAATTCCACCTTAGGACATTTACAGCCATGAAAAGGAAACGCTGTGTAATTTCCTTTTCACATTTATGTGGCAGAGAAATGCATTAAAAAAAATGTTCACACTAAAATATTTTTATTATATTAGAAAAGCAATTAATAAATTTACAAGTTAAAAACAATGATAATATGTGAAAAAATTTGAAGAGATTGTTCCTGAATTTTAAATTCTAAAATATTTTCTTTACCTTGTAATATTTCCAATTTACTTTCCATATGCTAAAGATATTATTAAAAAATGTTTTTTGAATGAAAAAGTTTGATTATTAGGTTCAATCTATTCGACCATCCGCCTGTTTTCAAAACTTCTACACTTAAAACCTTAAAATTATGAGAAAAAACAAAGATTTTTTTAGATTTTAGCATTAGTTTATCTCAAAAAATCTTTTCCACCCCTCCATTAAAAAAAAAGCTGTTAAAAAGAGTCAAAAATTGAAAATTTACTGATTTTAGAGAACTATAACTTAGGTAAACTGTAACATGTACAAAATATTCGAAAGTAAAACTCAAAAATTAAATCTTTAATATTATATTGTTACATGTGTTAACAGCTTCTGATAATTATTATATGGGGTTTCCATAAAATTGAAAAAAGTCTTTTGATTTTTGACAATTTCCTTCCTTGTGTATAAAATTCTGAGAATAATTAAAAAGTGTGCAAGTAAAAATAATTCTCTAACTATTTTCCGTATCTTTTAAAAAAAATTCTTAATTTTAAAAATTATTGGTTTTATATTTTGGCATTTTTAATAGAAAATATCTAATAATATCTAAGAATTTTCTAAAAATATCTATAAATTTTACTTTAAAAATAATTCACTTTCCTTTTAAAATTCCTTAAAATGTGAACGTATCATCTTTAATATAATAATTTATTTTTATAATATACCATTATTCTTTTCAATATGTTCTTGCCATTTAAAATATTATTGTATATGTATGCTTAAAAAATGTCACTACTCCATGAATAGAATATTGGAAGGAGAGGAAGAAAATATACTTACAAAATCATGGTAAACTTCCATTTTAAAATGTATAAAAAACTAAATACAAATTATTATTAAATATATATTATGGGCTATTTATTGAAATATACATAAACATTTTAATGCCGGCAATAAATAATTTTTCACATTTTCTTTCAAACCGCAATATCTACTAACATATTGCATAAGTTTTCAAAAAATACGTGGTTTTGTCTATATATAAATACTTAATAGTAAATAGTAAATAAATACTTAATTTTAAATAACAAGAATAGAATTAGACTTATTTTTAAGTGCTACTGTTGAGTGTTACGGAGGTTATATAAAAAGAATTGACAGAGACAATAAGGAAGAGTTGTTTTCTTAACAAGAGATTAAAAATCGGATCTCATATAAAGAAAAAATCAAATTAATTTGTATTAAACGTGTATAAGTATAGTAATAGAAGTGAAAAATGTAATAAATCTTAAATCGTGAAAATTAATGACAAATTAAAACGCTAAATTGGAATTAATTTGATTTATCAGAATTTTCAGAGCAAGAATTTAAATCTATAAATATTTAATTAAAATACGATATAATTGCTTATAATTATAAATTTTTATAAGCAATCAACTTAAATAGACAAACAAATATTTCTATATATAATCTAGATTCTAGATTGTTTTTTAACTAGAACGTTATTTCTATAAAATTTTCATAGTCCTAACATAAAAATAGATGTGTATTTTAAAAATTTTTTTTGTAAATTTTGAAAGAAAACAACAATTTTTTTTTTTTTTCCTGAAAAATTAGATGAAAGCTTAAGATACATGTATGTAGATAACAAAAAACTAAAGTTTTTGAAATTATTTTTTTTCTATTTCTTAAAAGGTGGAGCTGTTTTTTTTTTTTTTTATAACAGCTGCTGTTATTGCTGTTTACTTGCATCATATAAAACAACAAAAAAAAAAAACAAAACCCTTTTAATGAAAACATTTTTAAAGCTCAAGTCTTTCATCTGCAACTGATAACACTTGAGTTTTTGTTCCAAAAAAAAAAAAAGAAAAAAAACAAAAATTATCTACCATGTATTTTGTTTCATTATAAAATAATATTGGAAGATGTTGTAATGTGTTGCAATGTAATGTAAAAAAAAAAAAATCAAAAAACAAAAAGAAAGAAATAAACATATTTACTTCAAGTGTTGAATAGTTTTTCAAGTATATAAAAAACTTACACACATATTATACGGAGTACCTAACTATAACTTTTCCACATCAAAAACAAAAAAAAAAAAAAAAAAAAGGAAAATAAAATTATTATATCTTTTTAAACACACCCAAAAAGTTCTTGAAAATTTTAAATTTTTAACCAAACACATGATGTTAAAATAATTTTTAAAACTTGTTAAGTGTCAAAGTATGGTAGATATTTACTGAATAAATTGTCATTATTTTGTAAGATGTAATCAAATGCAAGTATAAATACTATAAGAAGGAAATATTATGTTAATGTGTTGTCTTTAAATTGGCAAAAAAAAAAAAAAACTAATGACAACCACCTTTTGGTTATAATTTAATAAAGCTACCAGTAATCTTATGAAAATGTGTCCAAATAAAAATTTAACAATAATTTTCATAAATAAAATTGTAAATCAATTAAAATTGGTATCTTCTCAGATCATCTCATTTTTGACTATAGATAGAACGAATTGATATTTAAGAATATCATTTTCACAAATTTTTTTTTTTTTTTTTTGTCCAACTTTGCTTTCTTTAGATTTAGAAAGCAATCGAGTTCATTAAAAAGTTTCACAAATGTAGTTATTTCTTTGAAAACGGACAAAAGGATCAATTCTATGTATCCTGATTTTCAGTTAAGATCACATTGATTACCAACTATAGTTACTTTCAAAAAAAAAAGAAAAAGAAATGTTTACAAAATACATTTTGAGAATTTTTTTAATAAATTTTTTTGAAGGAAGAATAAAACTTAACGTATGAATCCATTTAAGTCAATATTATCTGACTCATGGCGCAGTGGTTAAGTCGCCAACCTTTCAATCGAATGGTCTTGGGTTCAAACCCAGGTCAGGTCATAAATAAAAAAAAAAAAATATGTAGTACTTTTATATCGTAATAATGTATATCGTATAATTAATATTAGTAATAATAATAATAATAATAATAATAATAATAATAATAATAATAATAATAATAATAATAATAATAATAATAATAATAATAATAATAATAATAATAATAATAATAATAATAATAATAATTAATAATTATAATAATAATAATAATAATAATAATAATTAATAAATAATAGCTGCTACAGTGGAGCCATCTTTGGTTATATCATGCAAGTAAGGTGTTATATACTGCTGTATGTTGTAATCCTCTGATGGCGCTGACTCTGTAGTAAAATAATAATAATATTAATAAGAATATTAATACCAATAATAGCAGCCGCTACAGTGACAGTGGGGGTTGCCTTCATTAGTTGCCTCATGTAGTAATATATACTACTACTACATGTTGTAACTGTTGTGACGGCTTTAGTCACTGTTAGCAAAATAATAATAATAATAGGCGGATTCATTGTTTCCTTACAGTCCCACTCCCAATTCAATGTTTCCGTATCCATTTTCCTATCCTTTTCTATCCCTACTCCCTAGCCAATATACTGCGTTCACAGGTACGGGTTTCAATCCTATATATTGGCTAAAGGGGGAGGTGGGTTTAGTCAGTAAGAATCTGAGACTACCAAGGAGAAATTCTTGGTGTCTTTGGAAGATTCCCACCTCCCTTAGGAAAAAAAAAAAAATACAGTAACCGATTAAAAAATATATATATTTTACATTTCATATCTTCTCTTAATTTCCTTTTATTTCTTAACTTAATATCAATTCAAATTTAATAAAGTCAAATTCAAAAATTTTAAATAGGTACTGGTAAATATGTTTAAAAGACTTTTATCAACATTATTACCTATTATGTTTCAAAATAAATTGTTTGATAAGTTGTCAAAGACTTGTGAAGAATTGTAATAAAAATTAATATAAGATCCTAGAATTTCAAAGGATTAATTTCAAAATTAAGTTTTGTACCTATTTAATTACCACAAATAGTTTTAAATTTTTGTTTTTAATTGCCTTTTAATTATTTTCATTTTACAATTTTTCGATTCCTTTTAAAACATTTGCCATAACATTTTAGTTTCTATTATAATATTGCATGTGTTTTTCTCTACATTAAATTTAATCAGAATAGAATTCAAAAACAAAAATTTTTTTTTTAGAAGTTTAAAAAGAGTAGGTAAGCTATAATTAAATTTTCTGGTTTTTTATTTTTTTAAAATTCATCTACTATTACAATAAGAAATAAAGGATTTTTCAAAGTTTAGATAACTTTTTCTACCACACTCAAAATCAAATTATTTTCTTCACTTTAAATTTCCTTGAATCCTTTGACATAATTTTAATTTCTGATCTACCTCTTCTTCTTTCACAAAAAACAAAAAAAAAAAAACAATCAGAGAAGATAACGTATATTAAAAGTGCTCATAAAACATGACCTAATTTTGTTGTTGTTTGTTTGGTGTAGGCATCATTTTATATACTGTTTCAAGAGAAAAAAAAAAAAAAAAAACAACAAAAATACACATATTATAAGCACAGCTCTTTTTAAAATGATTATAAATTTTTGCCAGTTATATGCTTTACAAGAATTCTAATTCCATTGTAAATATTATTTAATACTTTTTGAAAAAGGAAAAATCAATTTTTAAAATACTTTAAAGGAATGACTTTGTAATTTTGATCCACTTTAGATGAAACAAAAAAAAAAAAAAAAAAAAAAAAAATGATTTTAATGTCTATCACCACCTGTCTTCTTCTCTTTATCTATATACAATATAACAAGTAAAAACTTCACTGTCATAATAATTATTTCCTCTGCTGATTCAAATTTCACAAAAAAAAAAAAATAAATAAATAAATAACGCACCGTAACCAAATTAAAAACAGGATTCATCATTACATACATACACAAACAAATTTATTTAGAACAACCAGAATTTTTCTTTTTTGCTTTGTCACTTTTAAAATTTCCCAAAAAAGGATCTGTAAAATGAAAATTTTTTTTTTTTTTCGCAATAATTTTGATATACAGATTATATTTCTGGAATTTAAACCAAGTTTGATATTCTAAAGAAAATGAAAAAAATCAACTTATAGTGAAAGATGTCATTTTGTATTGAAGTAAACAAAATATTATAGACAAAATTAGTTAAAATCATAGTTGATATATCGAAAACATTTATTAGTACCTATCTTACAATTTTTTTAAGCTTACATATTATAATAAACACATATAGGGTCGAATGCATAAAACTGAACTTGATCTTAAATGCCACTTTTTCAAGCAAAAACTACATTTGAACTCAAAGGTTTTGTTTGAAAAAGTTAAATTTGAGTTTAAGCTCAGTTGTTTCCATTTGACATATTGTCTATTGTGAATTACCCTTCTGTTGTTAATATTAGAATTACCTCTGGTTTGAAATAGATTTCCTCGATATCTAAAAAAAATGTTTATGCAAAAACCGTTTTCGTGAAAAGTGTATAGATTCATACAAGGCTAAAAAGGAGTATTTCTACTGAACTGTATGTCCTTGACGTGTGTAAGTTGTATAGAGTAGAGTTGAGTAAAAATAGATAACATGTAGGTGTTTCGGCTGAAAATAATTTTCCTAAGGTCAAAAACTATATAAACTTGTTAGAATTTTAGACAGATTTTCTCAGAAGTTTCTCTAAGAATTATGCTAGTTTTTTTCTAAGTTCTAAATAAATTTTTTATATAATATACTTGGTCAGATCTTGATCTTGGTCAGATCAGAAATCTTGGTCAGATTTCGTATTTTTCATAAAATTCAAAAATCTCCTTCAATATTTCCTTAAAGCTGAAATAATTTATTATTCTGTACTTTTTTTAATAAAATTCTTAAATTTTATGAAATTATACATCCAATCATGAAAATTTTTACATTTTTTTATATTTTTTGTTTATAATTTTTTGAACGAATCATTTCGTGTTTTTTCATATGTGCTGACACATCCAAAAATTTTAAAAATAAAAAAGAATAAAAAAAAAAATATTAATAAAAATGAAAAAAAGTAGGAAATATATATATATTTTTTTTTTTTTTTTGATAGAAAAAGACAACCAGAAGAAAAGAAAAAAAAGAATTAAAAAAATATAAAAACAAAATTATAAATTCATCAGTTGAATTCATTTGAGAAGTTTATGTTCAAAAGAAGGATAACTAACTTCTCCTACAGTTTTTTTTTTCTCTTTTTTTTTATATTTTATCTAATATTTTTTTTTTTTTTTTTTTTTGTGTTTTGAATAGAATTTTATATATGAATTCTTATAAACCTTTATAAATTGCAAACAAACGAATCAGAAAACAACAGAATAAAAGAGAAATATATAAAAAAAAAAAAAAATTAAGGATAAAAAAAATACTGTTAACTGTTTTACTTGTGAATTTCATCTTTCAACAGTTCTTTTATCTTAATCCTGTGTAAAAATAAAAAAAAAAAAAAACCTTTTAAAAAACCTTTACTTTTTATATGTGTTTTTGATAATGTATATAATATGTATATATTATACATATATGACAAATATATAAATAATAAGGATAAATAATATATGTATATATACATATAAATAAATTCATATTGATAGCGTTTAAAGTGTTATTAAAGATAGAAGAAAATAATATACAAACAGAAAATTATATTCAATAAAAATTGTTTAATTTTTTTTTTTTTTGGTGTTTCTTGCACACTATGAGTAGATATTTTAGTCTTAAAATTAAAAATATTTGATAAAATGATAAAAAATAGTTTTAAATAATTATAGGTGAAAGCATTAAACATTTAAATACATTTAGGTATGTAGAATCAAAATAAGGTAATGTTTTTTTAAATATAGATCAACAAGTACTCTATTGTATTTCTGCTCTTTGATAATTTATTTATTTTGGATTATTATATTTAACCAGATTTAACGTCATTAATAAGCATATCTATATTATACAACATCAACTATTGAGAGAAACAATTGTATAAAAAGATTTATAATGGTATTCATAGAATTTCTGTCTTTTATTTAGTGTGATATAGTTATTAATATCTTATTATTGTAAACAGTACAATTTTTCAAATCTTATGAAAGTTTTTGATACATACTTTACTGAAAATATGCTTATTAGTTTTATTCCATTTGACTGTTGCTTCAACCAAAAAAAAAAAAAAATTATATCATAGATCCTGTTGAAAAATTTATTTTGGTAAAGAATTTTTCAAGGTACATATACGAGTAGGATAGGTATATGGAGTTTTTTTTAATATTCATAAAAGGTGTCTTTTACAAATTTTCAATGAATGTAAAAATTTTACAAATTTAGAAACAACCATAACCATCATCTTATATAAATATTATTATCCTTTCATAATATCTATTTTTTTTTATTTTATTTCATTTCTTTTTTTGAACAATAAAATTTTCCTAAAAAAATAAAAATGGACAGGTACAATCGTGTAAAATATAATATAATATATCTAAATCAATTCACATGTTAAGAAATAATTTATAATTTTTCTTCAAATTTTCTTATGTTTCCTTTCAACATAAAATTTATAGAAAGTAAGAATATTTTAGATCAGAAAAATGTTGCATTCTTCAATTTTCAGTTTTTTATTATTTTTTTAAATTTAAGAAACATTTCATCATTTTTAACCAACCCTAACTTAACTATTTAAGAATAAGAATAAATAAATACATGAGTATCTCTAAATATAAAACGTATAATACATAATATATATTATATGTATAGCATATTATTATCTATAGTTATTTTCGGATAAAAAATTTAAAGTTAAAGAAAAATAAAAACAATACTGAGTGACTATAGATATTTATATTGTAGTTGTTGCTTATAATCATAATGATGTTGTTGGATTTTCTATAATATTTTTGTTAACTGTTTTCAAACATATTTATGTTGATAGAATTGAAGTGCACATTAAATATAATATTGTATAATATGCATATTTGATTATTTTAGTGTTACCGTATTGGATTTTAATTTGTATCTTAATTCAATCAATTCTTATAGAAATTATTCAAGAAGAACAGTTGTGAAATTTCTTCAAAAAAATAGCGAGCCTTATAAAAGTTTTTAATTTTTTGAATGTCCGATCATTTCAAGCTCATATTTTGTTGTTTTAATATTTTTTTTTGTAAACGAAATCATGTAAAATCATATAGAAGAAGTTTCTATATAAGATGACGTTACGAAGTACCGTTGATATACATTGATTATGACTTAGGGGGGTTTCTATTATCTTCAGACCATAACAAATTTTTGTTGATTTATATTTATCGGTTGCAGAAATGATTTGTGTCTTTTTGTTGTCTCAATAGATATTTTTCATTTGGAATTCGAAATTCGAAATTTCTAGCATAGGTACCCCTTAAGCATTGTACTTTTAAGAATTGATGTAATATATAATATTTAAAAACATTTACTATAAAAATTTTCTTTCTTTTAAATCTCTGAAACATGAACAATCTCTGTAATAAAATGTAAAATGTAATAAAATCGAAAGCAATGATGTAATAGTTCATAAAGCAGTTTTTATTTAGTATCTAGTCACAGAGAATAAATTCAAAATGTAAAACGAATTTATAGAATTTGTAATTTTTGCCCGTGGGAATGTGTGTGTAATTTTCCTAGTAATTAATTATATTACAATTTTTGCTCTTAAATTTATTCAAAGGTTCAGATTCTAATATGCACAACTGAAATGTTGTAGGTACCTATGTATGCAAAATTGGCTGAATTCTAATATATTACAAAACGCCGTTTGCGTAATTTTGATTTTTTTAAATCATATTTTGTTAAAAGTCTGAAATATATTTTGCGAAGTTTTGGCAAAGTGTTACTTTTGTTAAAAGTCTTTTCGTGAAATGACATTATGCTAATAAGTATTTTTTGTCAAATATCATTAGGTTGAATGGCTTTTTGAGAAATGTATTTAGATAAAGTGGAATTCTCCCAATGGAAATGGTATACATATACATATAATATGGTAAACCAATTTTCTTGTAGGCAATTTAATATTTTACTTAATAAAAGAGAATTCGAATAAAATTTAATTTAAGCTATAATACGATGCTAATAAGATTTACAATTTTAAAACATTTCGACAAAAAAAAAAAAAACAAACGTTTTAAAAATGTGTAATTACAAAATGTCTATTTTATTCAATAATTAATTTGTCCATTTATTCAAAGGTCGATCATTTTTAATTGTTCATCTATTTACCAATTTTTCATCTATTAATCAAATTGTCAATCTGTCTACCCATGTCAAATTACCTCAATATAATAATGATATTTTAACCATTGATAGATTAAATTCATTTTGAGTAAGAAAATGAAAGTTTAGAAAAACACATTCAATAAAAATGGTAGCTTTTCTTGTTGGAAGAAATTAAAAACAAAAGGAAGTTTTATATTATTTTCCAATTTTTTTAAATTTTTATTAAAAACAAAATTAATTTCGAGTACAATTAAAAAAAGCTAATTTTTTTTTGGCTTTTCTGAAGATAATGGAAATCCCCCTAAGTCATAATCAATGTATATCAACGGTACTTCGTAACGCCATCTTTTCAAAAACATACATCACCCCGTATCTAGGCCTTTAAGGATCAAAAGGACATTTATGAACATGCTTTCCCATTTCAGTGTTTTTATATACAAGGTGTTTCCGACTCGATGGTCTTCCTTGAAATTTGTGATCGGGTATTGCAGGGGAAAGGCTTCTATTCTGGACCCTTTTCGAGATATGAGAGCTTAAAGATGTTTTAGCGACTTTTCATAAAAAAATCTATAACTATTGAAAGGCTTGCTATAGAGAGATAAAAAAAAAATTCATTTTATAGAGTAAGTTGTGGCTTTAATTTTTATGTACTAATGATCCCCATATACCCAACAGTTAGAAAGTTATGAAGGTTCAAATTGATTTAAAATGAAAAAATTATTTTTCAAACTCAACTTTTTATAGCATATTTCGAAACAGATTTTCAAGCCCTATAATTAGTACCTAATGACTTTTTCTCTATTTCTAACTGTTTTTGAGATATTAAAAAATAGAAAAGTGTGTTATTTTCAAAAGTGTTTTAACACATTTTGCGTGTTATAACACACTTTTATATTTTTCATATCTGAAAAACGGTTAGAGGTAGAGAAAAAGTTATTAGGTACTAATTATAGGGCTTGAAAAGCTGTTTCGTAATATGCTATAAAAAGTACCTACCCTACAACAGGGTGTTTCAAAAGAAAATTAAGTTTGAAACATAGTATTTTCATTTTGAATCATTTTGAATCTTCATAACTTTCTAACTTTTATGCTCTGGGAATTATTACTATACACAAATTAAAGCTGATAACTTACTCTACAAAACTCACTTTTTTATATCTCTCTATAGGAAGCTGTTCAAAAGTTATAGATTTTTTATGGAAAGTCGCTAAAACATCTTTAACCTCTCATATCTCGAAAAGGGTCCAGAATAGACACCTTTCCCCTCCAATACAATTTTTTGTTCGTCTCGACATGCCCGATCATTCATTCTAAGGAAGATCATTGAGTCGGAAACACCTTGTACAATATGTTAATTGTCCCTTTCGTCCTTACAGGACCAGATGAGGAAATAATGAAATATAAGGTACCGTTAATTTACACTAATTTTACGGGATCCCGTTATCTTCAGAATCCCCTTATTTTTGAAGTAAAACATAATAAAATTGCATAAAAAAAAACAAAAATATTTTACTTTATAAATATAGTAAAAATACTACCTTTGAAATAAAACGAGGAAGAATACAGTTGACTTTGTCAACTCTTAGATACCCGTACGAACCGTTAGTATGTTCACAGCCTGTCACTCTGCTTACAATATTATTTTTTTAATATTTTAGTATTTTAAAATAATTTGGGTGAATTTTATAATTTCTAGAACTATGGGTTGTACATATATTCAAACTGTATGTTTATATGTACATTCTTCAAAAGCAGATTCTAACCTTTCACATAACGATTATCAATCCAAAACTTTTTCAAATATTCTATAAAACCATTTAATACTAAGCGGTAAATGTATATTAAATTTACTAAGTACAAAACAGTAAATATAATTTTAAATATTATATTATATTATATTTAAATATTCCATTGACAGAAAAATTTCTTATAAGTACAATAAAATACATATATGTATGTAAATACGGCGCTATATAATATACATCTATACTCTTATCATTCATTCACTAGTGACATATACGATATGTAAATAAACATTATATTATATAAGTATGTATATATATCAATATCATATAAATAAAAATTCTTCAAGCAACCGTTATGTTGTTTATTTAATTATATTTTTTTGTACTACGCATTATATCCTCAACAATTTCAAATTATCGAGTAAAATAAAATGGAAAAAATTCGTTAAAGAAATTTGTTAGAAAATTTGAAAAAATCAAGTAACACTTTCGTCAATTATAAAATAACCCTATATTATTAAAAAAAGTTGTTAACAGAAATAAAAATATAATGTTGGAGCTTTAATTTTTGTGTATTACTTCAAAAAAATTTTAACAGGTGTTCAAGTTACAGGTGTTTAAAAATAGGAAATTTTCAGTTTTTGACCCCTTACAGCTCCTAAACGGGGGGTGATACAAAAAAAATTTCTGAAATGACTCATACTAATTTTCAAAGATCTAACTTCTGTCAAAATTTCAAGTTTCCAACTTTAACCGTTTAGAAGATGGAAGGGTTAAAGAATTTTGCAAAATTTGAGTTTTGCATAACGGTAAATTAAGACACCGTATGCCAAAATTATATATTTATTGTATATATACTTTTAAAGCTAATGAAAGTAGTAATCATTTGGCGTTTTCAAAATGAAGATATACCTTATACAACTTGTGCTATAATAATTTAAATATGGAGCTTTTTTGAACCTTTGGGGAGCTGTAGCTCCGTAACGGGTGGGGCTACAAAAAAAAGTTATTAAAAATAAAATTAATATTTTTGTGAGATCTATCAGTGGTTAAAATTTCATAGCTCTATTGCAAAAAAAATGTGGGGATCTAAAAGTTAGGTGTTCGAGAGCTACCCTAAGGCTTGCTCCAAACTCAACCAAAAAAAATAGGGAACCTACAAATTACTCCCAAAATATTTTGTGTAAATTTCAAGATTCTAGCTTTCTTAGTTTTTGAGTTAGCGTGCTGACGGACGGACGGACGGACGGACGGACATGGCTCAAAAGTCTTAGAATTTTTTTCTGATCCGATCCATACCTTTGAAGGTATATCTAGCTCGCTTATTTCGAGGTGTTACAAACGGAGGAGTAATTTTATTATACCCGATCCTATCGTACGGGTATAAAAACGACATTTATAATCAGACAAGTACATACATTAGATATAATATTATTTCAAAGTGTAAACGAAATCTGCTTTAGACAAAAAAAAAAAAAACTAACTATAAAAAAAAAAAAGAAAATATAAAAATAAAGTAAAGAATTAACAATTTATTTGTTAAGTGTGTGGGTAAAAAAAAAAAAAAAAAAAATAATGATAATAATAATAAAAAAAAAATAATGGAGAAAACAAAGAATTGATTGGCAACAAACAAAAGAAAAATAAAAAAAAAAAACAAGAGAACGATAAAAGAATTAAAAAAATAAAAAGAAAACAAAACAAGATAAAGAATTAGATAGAAAATTTTCTACTTCCGTTGAAATGCGGTTTTCAAGTATTTTGTTTTGTTTTTCTTTTTGAATTACTGTTTATATTATACCTACATTAAATATATTTTATGATATAAACGTTTTAGTTATAGTGCTTTCTGGTGGGATATTGTTGTTTTATAGAAAATCACATGACATTGATGGATTGATTGTCTGTCTGGTAACTTTATTTCACTATAACAATATACACACAAATCTATGAAATGAAAAGAATATATTTTCTCTTTTGTTTTTTTTTTGCTATATTTATGTTGGTTTTTGGGAAAAGTTAGAAAATGTTCAAGGATTTAAATACTATAGAAAATAATTTGTTAGTATTTAACTGATTTTATAACCGGTTTAAATTTATTTTACATAACAGATACATGAGTGCATTAAAATGAATGTCTTGAAATGTGGTTGAAAATTTGTTTTTGTTTTTTATTTTATTTTCATTCAAAAAAAAAAATTTAAATGTAATAAAATTGTTATTATAATATTTGAATAAAATATACTACTAACAGTGTAGATATATGAATTTAATTTAAGTTTGTAATGTATTAAATTAAATGCAAAAAAAAAAAAAAAACATTTTTAGAATGTATTCCTTACTATTAAAAGGATTGTAAAATTGAAAAGTCAAGAAATTTTCTTTTATATTTCATAAAAGAAAAATCAAATAATATTGCTGTTGCAAAACAACAATTATAACTTCAGAGTGTTTATTAAACATTATTAAAAAGGAATTAAAACAAAAAAAGATATTTCATTTCTTACTATTTGAAAAAAAAAAAAAAAATTACAATGTAAATATTGAATAAAAATTTTTTTACTATCGTAAAATATATTTTACTGTTAAACCAGTAAATGTTAAAATAAAATTTGAATAGATTTGTTATTCAATTCAAAATTATTGGCTGTTTTTAAACAAACCAAAGAGTAAAATATAATTCATTAATTTATTTGATTCATCATTATTTATAAGGTTCAATTACCGCAATTACCGAATATGAAAACAGGAGAAAAGAAGATGATTTACCTATTCACGATATTTTAAATAAAATAATTTATGTTCAAAAATATTTCTTTTTGTCTTAGCTGTCAAAAACTACTATTTTTAATATTATTCGGCCAAAATACACGGTTCTGCGTGCCAAACGCTTTACACTTCGTTTCACATCCTCTTTCCTACACACAAATTGTGAGAATATTTGGTATTGAGAGAAAGGGAATTGTTCATCCAAAATTTTACTGAATTCACTTACTAATACAAACAAATTTAAAGGCATATTAAAATTAATTAAAGAATTACAGTAATATCGATGTTAGTTTAGTCCACTAGAAACTAGATGTTTATTTTACTACTTATAAATTTAAAAGGGCTACGTAAATCATAAATCTAAATCTAAAAAATTAAATTTATTTACAGAACAATTACTTTTATTTTTATACCCTACACATTAAGTATAGGGTATATTAACTTTGGTATGGTGTTTGTAACCACCAAAAGGAAGCGAGTTAGGTATAGACATGTATATATATTCTGAATCAGGATCACCGCCGGAGTCGATTTAGCGATGTCCGTCCGTCCGTACGCACGATAACTCAAAAAGTAATGATGCTATCTTGATGAAATTTATACTGTAGATTAACAATGACTAAGGTAAGGCGGGGATTGTAAATGGGCGAAATCGGACCATGCGTTCGAGTACCTCCCATACAACTTCCAAAACCTAATACGCATATTTTCGAAATTAATAAAGATAGAAACTTAAAATTTTGTACGAGGGTGTGCTTTTCTGAATCCCTGATATCCCCAAAATTTGAGATGAATTGGTGGAGCTGTTCGGGTACCTCCCATACAACTCCCAAAACCGAACATGCATATCTTCGAAATTAATAAAGATAGGAACTACAAATTTGATACGAGGATGCTGTTTCCTAAATCCCTGCTTTGTCTAAAATTTGAGAGGAATTGGAGTGGTCGTTCGGGTACCTCCCATACAACTCCCAAAACCGAACAAGCATATTTTCGAAATTAATAAAGACAGAAACTTCAAATTTGGTACTAGGGTGTTGTTTCCTGAATCCCTGATTTGTCCAAAATTTGAGATGAATTGGTGGAGCTGTTCGGGTACCTCCCATACAACTCCCAAAACCGAACATGCATTTCTTCGAAATTAATAAAGATAGGAACTTCAAATTTGATACGAGGGTGCTGTTTCCTAAATCCCTGATTTGCCTTAAATTTGAGATGAATTGGAGTGGTCGTTCGGGTACCTCCCATACAACTCCCAAAACCGAACAAGCATATCTTCGAAATTAATAAAGACAGAAACTTCAAATTTAGAACAAGGGTGTTGTTTCCTGAATCCCTGATTTGTCCAAAATTTAAGATGAATTAGAATAGTTGTTCGGGTATCTGCCACACAACTCCTAAGACCAAACAAGCATATCTTCGAAATTAATAAATATATAAACTTGAAATTTGATATTAGAATGTTCTACCCTGTTGATGTCTCTAAAATTTGAGATGAATTAGGGTGGTGGTCCGCGTGCCTTCACACACTTCCCAAGACCTAACAATCATATTTTCGAATTTAATAAAGATAGAAACCTGAAATTTTGTACAAAGGTTGTAACAGCATTTATTTTTTTTAGCTTGTATTAAATACCTAACTAAAATAACTTATGGATTTTTAATTTAATTTGAATGCTTTAGGTGTAGGGTATAAATAAGTCGGTTGCATCGACTTACTGTTATTTTTACTTGTTTTTGTTTTATACACACAAATTTTCATATGTTGGTATACCTATAAAAAACAAAAACTTTCCGCTAGCCGACTAAACATTCTCTAATCAGTGTTCAATATTCCAATGAGGAGAATTTCACGCATACATTGACAAGTGCAGAATCTGGTTAATACTCGTGTAAAAGCGAGCAGTCGACGTGATCTCATGTACTGCAGACCCGTGTAGTTTGGCGAATTGATACCAATTTTTAGGCATTTAAAGAATAATTTTAATAGATAAATCATTTATTATGACGTCAATTAGAAAATATAATTTCACTGAAATAAACAATACAATATTATTAAAAACAATTTAAACAAATAATAATATTATTTAATATTTTTAAATTGTATCAAGAATATAAATAATTTGTACATACACATTATTAAGAAGTTTTAAATGCCAACTTTTTTTTAAAATGAAAAATTATGTTTTCATTTTGACAATTATATTATATACAATACATATGTACAATATTGTTATTCGTAAAATGTCATGAATTATTTTCTTTTATTATTTTTATTTTATTTATTTTATATATAATGTGTACCTATATATATAATATTCGTATATAATATTTACTTTTTTAATTTATTTAAATGGTTTTATTTTTGTTTTATTCAATTTTCTAAAGGACAATAAAAAGTTTTACATTTCATACAATTTAAATATATATATATATATAGGTACTTATTTCATAAAGTGCAATGTACAGTTAGTTGTAGAAAAGGATAAAAAAATATAGTATATTTTTTTTTTTTAACTGTTCTCGTTTATTATATTTTATGCAATGTATATAATAATATTATATATTTAATATGCATAAATGAATTTTACAATTTAAATTGTTGTAAGAAATAAAGCATTTCCTTGTACATTGCATTTTCAATTCAACCGCAATCATATACTATTAAATTTTATTTTTTTTCTTTTTTTTATAATAAAAAAAAAATAAAAATCTTTTTACTTTTTTTTTCTTCGGCTTTTTTCTTTAAGTACTGAAAATCAGACATGAAAAAAAAAAAAAAAAATTTTAATGTTGGCAACAGTGCTTTTTGATATTCTATATAATTAATTGTTCTGAAAAACATAATTTAGATTATTTTAAAAACCTACAATAATTTTGTAAAATGGAAAATTTTCCTAGAGTTTGAGTAGCGTGTAAAAGAAAAAAAAAAAATAAAAATAAAAATTTATATTGGAAAATTATGTGGAAAACTGACTCCCACTAAATAAAAAAGGAAATAAAGAAAAATGTATATTGTTATACAGTCTTATGATATAAAGGTTAAATTAAAGCTTAAGTTCAAAATATGATCCGTGTTGACGTAAATTAAATTAAACTTATACTAAAAGAACTAAAAGAATGCAAAAATTAAATCAATGGAAATTTTTTTTTTTTACTTAAAATTTTTGAACCCGGTGATCATTCATTAATTTGATTCTTAAAGTTTTTTTTTTTAAAAAAGTTTTTTGTTTATATTATCTTTTTATTCGACAAATTTTTACAAAAAAAAAAATTTTCTTTCTAAATTTGTTATTTTTATTATATGTATTTAAATTTAACTTACCAAAATTTTTTTAAAGTACTGTAAATATTCATATTGACTGATTTCTGTATAACTCATATGGTAGAAATTTTCATTTTTTTTTTTTTTTTTTTGTCTCTTTTCCAATGAATATAAGAAATTGCTGTAGAAAACTTATAGAGGTGGTCAAAATTATTAAATGTACTACTGGTCAATGCTATACTCTTTTAATAAGAAACAAAAATGAACTTTTAATGTAAGCATTTCAAGTACTTAAAGAAATATACAACGTGTACATGCATACATATATATACAGAATATTCATTTATTTGTGGTCATGAAAATTTACAAATTTTTTTGTGAAAAGAACAAAGTGGTCTTTACACTTAATTTTCATTAAAACATATAGAAAAGGTTTTTTTTTCTTTTTTGAAAATTATTAAAGAAGTCACGTCGAATTATACGCAAGCAATTCAACAGATATTGGATCAAATGCATAAAACTGAGCTTGAATTGAAACCACATTTTTTTTATATAAAAACTACGCTTAGTCTTGTGGTTTTTGTTGAAAAAAGTTAGAGTTCGAGTTCAGTTTTACGCAAATAATGTATAACAAATAAAAATATAACAAACCTGTTTTCGTAAATAATAAATAAAACTCTAGATACCTATTGAATGTAATTATACAGAAAATTAAAATAAAAAAACCTCCTTAATTAAACAACTGTGGCATGTCCTTCGAAAGAGTGTCGTTCGCAGGTTGCCATCAGGAATTTAACAGTTTCGTATCTCTCATTACTCCTTGAATGAGAAACTCGACTAAAAAAAACTATTTATTATTAATTTATATCTCATAAATAGCAGGGAAAAAAATATAAAAAACATTTCAAAAACTATTTTATGTACATGGTAATGTTAAGAGAAAGAAAGAAAATCACATTGAAACTACAATTTAAGTCAACCCTTAAGCAGTACAAATTGAAAATAAAAGGAAAGTTTTTTTTACTGTTTTACTGTTCACAGTTATAACGGTACATTAACTAAAAGGATGTATATATATATATATGTACAGTTATTTTGTTTTATTTATTTTTTGTTGTTTTCGTTTTCTATATATAGGAATAAATACAAAGTATTTTCAGCAGGCTCGTAAATATTCATGAAAAATAAAATTCACCATAGAAAATTCGGGTTTCCGTGTAAAAGAAAAACTTAACATTTTTGAGAATTAATTTTTTTTTTTTTTAATGAAAAGTGTAACTTTTTAAAAATTTTTTTTTATTATTTTATTTTATTTAATTTACAGAAAATGAAAATATTATTTTTATGTTTTTTTTTTTTGTTTTATATAGGAATTCTCTGTTTCTTTTTTCTTGAAACTCTGCACGTAATTTATTCCAGTTATGAAAGTTAATTGCATTTTATGACCAAAGTTAAGTTTTTTCAAGAAAATAGTTCATAATAATTCTCTGATTCCTCTTTTCATCACTTCTCCTAGAATTATGCAATATATAATAAAAAAATTTTCAGTAATTTTTATAAGTATGTGTGGTTAATGGCCATAGCAGCCGAGGGCTGTACTAATGTTATAGTAATTTATTATATAATATTAGAATAAATAAATAAATAAATAAATAAGTATGTGTGGTTATATGTTGTAAATATGAGATTTGGTTTATTTTGTAAAAAATTATTAAGCAAATTAGAATAATAAAAATTCAAAAATTAAAATATTTAAAGGACAAGTTTATTCAATTTTGTTTTTCATAAATTAAATAATTTTTTTTTTGTTTTTGTAAACAAGGATTTTATTAAAATGACACATAAAATTTAATTGAAAAGTTTAAAAAAGGTTAATGGCTTTTTAAAATTAAATAAAAAAACAAAAAACGAAATTATAAAATGAAAGAAATTTTAATTTGTAATTGACTAAATTTACAAGAACTTTAATAATATAATATTGAACTAATTCTCCATTTCATCTAATTCTTAATTTTAATCTATTGATCTAATTCATCCATTTTCCCGCAAAGTATTTGTAGATGAATATTTTGGTTTGCAGATTATGAAGAGTAAAACTAAGAGGCAAAAATAAAAATAAAATATTTTTATTATTTTGAATTATATTTAGCTTTATCAAAATTAAAAAGATAATTTGATTCTATAATCATTATTTATTAATATGTATTATTTATATATATAGGTACATATTATTATGTACATATAACACATTTCTAATATTTTAATTATATGCTCTATTTTGCATAATTTCATTTTAAAGACTGTAACCAATTAACTAAATCACTCAAGAGTATCATTTTTCGATTTTCTATTAAAAACAAAAAACATTCACGCTTTAAAATTTTTTCTTATTTCATCACAATTATTATAAAATATTAGGGTTTATAGTACTTTTATTCAAATGAAAAATTTCAATAGATAAACCAGAAAATTTCTAATTTTTCAGTTAAACTTTTTAACAGCCATAATATACATATCTACTTTTATAACTATTCTATATTATAAAATATAAAGTGCCTTATATATCTTAGCATTTTACTACCTTAAATCTGTTAAATGTATTCAAGATAATAAATGTTATGGAATATGAATAATTATCAAATATATATCCGTAAAAGCTTTATTCTTGAAATTAATAAAATTCTATTAATCTAAAGCTGCAGTAGTTTTTACCTATTTCAGGATCGAGATCCACATTAAAATATTATATGAAACGTTCCCGGAGTGTAAGATCTAACAAATACTGATTTTAGTAATTTGGATTACATACCGAAATATATCAAATTCTGCATTACAAAAGTAAATTGTTACAAATTCAGAATAACAATAATAGAAATAATACAATTAAAAATTCATGTCAGTCAAATATTTGAGCCTGGGAAGTTTTACATAATATTTCCCCAAAATTTTCTTCTTCTCCTTTTTAAATAGAATTATTTAAAGATTTAAAGATGCTAAAAGGGTTGCGTATCCTGTCATAGGATTCTAAATTAAAAGATAAAAAAAACACATGCAATTTTTCCACCCAATGTGTTGTTAGATATTATGTTATCGGATATTGTTAAAGAATGAGTATATGTAACCGTTATTAATATTTCGTTTCAATTTTGTTTTCGCAGAGCGAAGAAATTGCAAAGTACAAATGCTTTCCAGAGTACCGTTTAAGAACCACTGCTCAAGTGTTATGTTCAAAATTGTTTCATTTATAATAGAACAAATTAAATTAGATGGATCCAAATAAAGAATTCAGGTTCCAATAAGTTTCTTACTTATTAAAAAGGTAAACTTTAATATAGTTTCTTTTTTTTTAAAAACATTTTTTGAAACATAATATTAATAATAACAATTATTATGTGGGGGTGTTACTTCAAAAAATGTTCAGAAAATTAATTGAAGGTGATAAAATATCAACCGATTGGAGAAACAGCTATCTTATACCACTATATAAGAACAAGGCAATGTGCAACATTGTGACAATTATAGGGGCATCAAGTTGACGTCACATACATTGAAAATCTGGGAAAGGGTAATTTAAATGTTAAGAAGAATAATATAAATTAGCAAAAACTAATCAAAACTGTCAAAGAAAGCTCAACTACTGATGTAATACAAACAATAAGAATCCTTTTAGAAAAATTCAAAGTAAAGGAAAAGGACCTATACATTGCATTTATAGACCTAGAGAGAGACCTTTTATCGATTATCGATTACCTAGAGAAATCATATCCTAACCTAGAGAAATCACAGAGCCCCTGAACAATATGTCGAAATTATAATAAAAGATATGTACGCAACGCAGGTGAAAAGTAAAAGTTGTTTATCGGAAAGCTTTAAAGTTGGTGTTGGGGTTTATCAAGGAACAGCTTTAAGTTCACTTCTCTTTATCTCCGCTTTGGACTACCTTACCAATAAATTTCAAGGACCTGTTCCATGGACAATTACATATGCTGATGATATTGTTCTTATACGGAGTATATGCACGTACCATTTGGGAACGAACAATTTATAGGCCCAACAAATACAGTAGAAATAGAAAATGTACCAATACCGATAACGAATGCTTTTAAATATCTTGGTTTAATTATAACACCAAACGGAAAAATAGATGATGATGTTACCAGTCGTGTTAATGCTAATTGGCTGTAGATCGGTAACGGGCATCCTGTTTCCCTTAAACTGAAGGGAAAAATCTATAAGGCAACAGTCAGACCAGCTCTAATGTGTGGAACAGAGTGCTGGGCAGCAAATAAGAAACATGAACAAAAGCTGCACTTCGCTGAGATGAGAATGTTAACGTGGTCCGCAGTCGTGACGAAACTGGACAAAGTGCGAAACCAATACATCAGAGGCACTTTCAAGGTTGACATCAAAGACAAATTAGCCGAAAAGCGTCTGGTGCGGGCATGTTATGCGAAAAGACGAAGAAAATGGTGTTCTAAAAGCTCTTAATAGACCAATACCTAGGAGAGGACCTGGGGGATCATCAGCAACATGGCTTCGATTACTCAAAAAAGATATGAAGAAAGCAGGAATTGAACGCTACGACAACCCAAGACAGAAGTACTTGGCGGTTCAGATCAAGGAGGTCCGACCCCAAATAAGGGAAATGGTCATGAAGAAAATGAAAGAAAAATAGAATATGACACATATTAGTATCTATAAAAAATACCTATACATAAATTTTGCTATATATTAAATGTCCCAATCCCATAAATTTTTGTGCATCATTTAAATACAACTATTTTATTTAAATCATATTATGATTTCCATTATATTTAAATCAGAAAAATATTATGATTTACAATTAAAATTAAATACCTACCACAAAGGTATTCATCCAAAATAAAAAAAAAACAAAAAATCTTTTCAATTCTTTAATCTAATCTTTACGAACTGTACATAATGATATGCATTTAGAATTAATCATATGCCTAATTAAATCACAAATTTATTTTATTTATAAGTAATAATACAAATATATACATATGTATGCATGAATGTACATATGTTTATTGAATCTTTGTTTGATTATTAAATTTAATAGGTACCTATTTGTAAAACAATTTATGCATAAAATTTTAGTCCTTAAATAATTTAGTATATATATTAGTCTATGTATTATTATAAATATTATTATGTATTTGTATTTCAAATTTATTAATTCATAATAAAATTAATAATCTTCCTATCATTAAAATATTCTATTGATTAATTTTTCGCGTTTTCTTTTAGTTTTAATTTGCATCAGTGACATAATTTAATTGTTTAGTGATTTTATCGTCACAATTTTCTGTTTTAATACTTCTTGGTAAGAAAAAAATTAATGGATGAATTACAAAAAATAATAATTATTATGTATATATGTCGTTTAAAACTGAATTTAATATTATGTATCTATAATACATATATATCTGATATTATATTCTAATATAATAGTAAACAAAAAATTAAAATGCTTAATTAAATGCTAAAAATAATAAAAGAATTAGAAACCAAAATAATTGTTTGACTTATTTGGCACTAATATTATTCAAGTATCTATAATTAAAACTACTTATATCCTTTTTTATAAAAAAAACAAAGTAGAATGTAAACCAACGGTTTTTAAAAGCGCACATTTCCAAAAGACAATACAAACTCTTTAGTGACTTGCACAAAAATTTGAAAATTTCATGTAATAAGAAAAAACGTGAAAATAGGTAAGTCCGGAACCCTATATAACTAAGAAAAACCGTTAACACACGTAAACATATATTATTGAACCTTTAATTTTTATGTCTTGCCGAAGAAAAGTTTTACAGGTGCCTAAGTTACAGGTATTTAAAAATAGCAAATTTTCAATTTTTGAGCCCTAATAGCTCATAAACAGGAGGTGGTACGAAACAAATTTCTAAGCAAACTTATACTAATTCTAAAAGTTCTTCCTTGTTTCAAAATTTTCAAGCCCCTATCTAAAAGCGTGCCGGAGTTATGAAGGTAGAAAAATCATGCAAAATTTGGTTTTCACATAACGGTAAATTTAAATACTAAATTTAAAAACTATGTATAATTTTGATATTGATCTGAAAAGGTAAAGAAAATTTCTGTCGAATGGCGTTTTCAAATCGAAAAAATGGTAAGCGAAACATGAAATATACGCATTTAAAATAGGGCTTTTTCAAAGTTTATGGGTCTGTATAGCTCCGTAATGGATTGGGCTACATGAAAAAGTTGTTCCACAAAATTAATATTTTTATGAGACCTACCCATGGTTAAACATTTTTTTTCTCTATTATTAACGGTGTAGAAGTTTTGTAAATAGACGGACGGACGGACAGATTCAAAATTTTTTTTGGAAATGTGCTAACAAATAAAAAGAAATCCTAGTTCAGTAGGAATGAAATGAATCTAAAGTTAATAAAATTTTTGATTCCTCTGGGCTTGAGCTCGTATAATTTTTGTTTAAAAAAGTGAGATTTGTGAGTTAAACCAACTCAGTTTTATACTTTCGTCCCGTTATTTACTCATACGTTAGGAGTGTCCAATAAATTACTTTAGAACTATAACAAAATAAATTACCGTTTTTATATAATCTAATTTCTCTTTTTCTTTTCAATAATTTGCAAAAATTAATTTTTGCCTTAATTTGCCTTTTTTCTAGTTTCTTAATGCTTTTCTTTATGTTTTCTTAAGTTAGGAAGCTGTTCTTAAAGATAAAAATTTCTATAAAATATTTCCAAATTTCCTTCCAAATATTCCTTGAACAGTTTTTTGATTTTAAATTTCTTCAACTAATTTTCCATTTCGTAAACATTTTTCACAATTTAAATTTAAATTATTTTTTTCCGCAATTTTTTTTTTTGTCACTTTAAGATTTTTGTGTAATCCTTATTTCCATTTTTTTTTTTTTTTTAATTTTTCACTTAACATATTCTAAATGGAATGGAAATTATTTCAATGTCTATAATTGGTTTTTTTTTTTTTTTGAATGTTCATTTTAATAATAACTTTTTTTTTTGTTAATTTTTCCTTAAAAATTTTTTTCACATTAGAAATACATGAAGAAAAAAGCAGAAAATTTAACAACTTAATTTTCAACAAACATTCCGCCATTTTTATTTATTTTTTTCTTTGTTTTTACTCTATATTTTTTTATACCTCTAAGGTTATTTAAATTAATTTAGAAAAAAAAAAAAAATGCCATATGAAACTAAAAAAATACCTTAAAAATTCTTTTTAGCAACATTTTTAAAAATATTTTTACCAACATATAACATTCCCAGTGAAAGCTACTTAAAAAAAATTTTTTTTTCCTGTTTCATTCATTCTCTATCATATTGTTCACTCATTGTAATCCGCCTCATCATATTATAAGAGCAGTAAATAGCACTAAAAAAAATAATCAGTATATATAAGACTTCATCAAGAATGCTGTCATGTCACTAAAAAATTAAAAGGTGGAAACTAACATGTTAACGAGTAAAACAGTAGCAAAAACCAAAAAAAAAAAAAATAACAGAAAAATGAGTGAATAAAAGAACGAAAAAATAAAATACTTTTTTTTTTTTTTTGTTTTTTGATTTGGTTTTTTCACACACTGTAGTGGAACCGAATATTCTGATTTACTTGAATGACTTGCTTACCCAAACCATTGCTCAATTTGTAGAAAGTAGACTTAAAAGTAACCTAGCATATAGTATCTATACATAGGAAATGATAAATAAGAAATGAAAGAGACACAAAAACAAAAAAAACAAAAAAATGAAAAGAAAAGTATTGAAGAGAAATTAATGACTCAGTTAACGAGCATATCCTGACGTACCATAAAAGGAATTAAAAGCTGCAAATTTCATATATTCCATATTGTACATTCAAACACACGTATATGCCAAAATATATTAGTAATTATATATATATATATATATATAACATGTTTATATATTCACTTTCATACATATACAGATTATCATTCTTATAAAGACTTGGGTTATGCATGTTTTTTTTTACACTTAAATTGAAAGTGAAGAAAATTAATTTTGTGAATGGATTGATCTAAAAAGGGTCTAACTATAAATGAAACAACTTATTTTGAACAGAAGGATTAGTATATTTACAAAATAAAGTTAAATGATCATATTAACAATATATGGAGTTTAGAATTGATTTATATTAAATGACACCCTCTTTTCTATTTAAAATAATTCTTACTTGTGACAAAAATAAAATGAAAAGTGATAGAAAAAAAAAGATAAAAACAATAAATTAATTCTTTAAGAGATAAGTTGTAAAGAATAAAAATCTAATAGAAATTTTAGAAGAATTTTATGAGTTTTATTTTAATGCACCTATAGATATATATAATATTTAATATAATTTTCACTGAAATGGAGCAAATATATTCCAAGTGCTACGCACAAAATTCAATTTAACTAAATTGAAGTTTGCGGAATTACAACTAAAGGTAAAATTAGGTTTTATGTTTTAAAACGTAAGAGTTACTGGAAAACTATTTGACATTCTACACTAACCATCTCGAGATTTATGGACAAGCGTTTTCACAATGTTTTCACAACCGTTTTGTTATTTTATAATTTTATTATTATATAAATGGACAACTGTGTTTATTTTTTTAGTTTTAAAGAATGTATAAAACTAATATTAAATTCTTTAAGAACGAAGTTGAGTTATATGCTTGAATTAGATTTATAACCCTTGGCCTAAAGTCACATTACAAAATCTCATTTTGCTGATCAAAATTATTTCCATATTTTCATATAGTTCTTTATAAATAAATCTCTGGGGCCTCGGTGACCTAGTGGGTAAGAGGGTATAAAATACGCTGTAAACACCGAAGGAGTGTGAGTTCGAATCGCACACATGTCGTAAGACCTTTTACGACATGTACAACCACGCCTGAACAGGAAAGGCTGTGAAATTTGCTGTCCACAGAGAAATACATTAAATGGCAGAGAATATATGGCAGAGAAATACATTAAAAAAAAAAATCTTAAAAGCTATATTTTATAACCTCCTCTCTTTTAATATAGTGTGGGTTTTAAATATGGTTGAAATTTCAGGTTTACAATAATTTATGTAAGCCCTGCAAAGACAATATTATTAAAACCTTAATTATATCTGCCTTATACTTTAATTATAATCTACTATAAAAATACTCACAACTAATTTATTTTATTTATGATTAAACATGCATAATATCAAATAATAAAACGCTCAATCGCCTGTTGCCTCAAATCTTCACTAAACAAATAATTAAAATGTTGCGCTTGGTAAGAACTTTAAAATTTCTCCTGATTCAATTTTTGTCTACGTATATATATTATATACACCTTCTGGATAAAGTGTAATTTTAGCTTTATAACCTATTATAAAATTTGTCAAATGATATTCATTAAAACAATACGAACAAAATACCTATATTATAAAAAAAAAAATTGTGATTGTTTAGATTTTGAACTTGACACCACAAATTTAGCAGCACCATAATCTACTTTAGCTATAGTTGAAAATATATATATTTGTCTTCACACAAATATACCTTTTTTACTTTAACTGAAGATGTGAAGAAATTTTTACTTTAAATGAAGATTTTTTCTTTTAAGTGAAGCCATTTATAATAGAAGTTAAAGTAAAAAAAAATATATAATATACATAATACACATAATATATATTAATAAATTTATTATGTAAATGAAATTTTATATATACCTACATAAATTAAATAATATTTATATATCTAGCATAAATTACTGTAGTAAAGATTCATCACTTAAAGTAAAAAAATATTCACTTAAAATAAATAAATCTTCAGTTAATGTAAAAAATATTCACTTAAAGTAAAAAAGTCGTCAGTTAAAGGAAAAAATGTATATATGATGCACTCTAAAAAATCTCTTAGAAATTACTTCTATAATAGTAGTTACTTAGCACATAAATTTGAGTTATTTTGATAAGCCCAAAGTAAAAATAAACATCTATAGCTTTATTTTTAAATTCGCTTAAAAATGTATGATATTATACTTATCCATAGTGATATCTAAGTAAAACTAGACTGTTTTTAAACAAAAATTGTAAAATAACTCATTCAAACTAGTTGAAACACGCTTAACTGTAATTTACTAACCGAAACGTGCGCAAAAACATTTATTGTGTAGTAAAGTCGCGTCGCGCGATACACATTTTGTAGCAAAATGAAATTGTTGTTTACGTACTTATTTCAGAGTTCAGTTCTTAAAGTATTGATATGCTTTTTATAAGCTGCGGCAAAGTATTCATTTTTTTTTATATTATATTTTTTTTAAATATTTCAAATTGAAATGAAGTGTTACAAAATAAAAATTAACTAATTGTTAGCAATACTTATTATAGATCTTACTTAATTAAAATATAATGAAATATAAATATGGGACAGTATGCATTATATAGGCTAAAGTTATTTTGCAAATTTAGGTTTTTTTTTTATATTGTATTTTTAAATATTTCAATTCAATATTTAAATAGGTACTCTGAAGCTTTTTTATATTTCCTCAGAAAATTAGAATAACACGTTTTGAAGTTTCATTTTCCTACAATTTATACAGCGAAACAACATTTTTTGGGAGTAAAAGAGAACTTTTTAATGAATTACAATTGCTCCTTTGTTTGTAAAAAACTATCTTCATAGAAGGAAAATCACACTTTTTTAGAGATAACACGCACATTTTTCTTAGATTAGCCCATTTTTTGAGATAATTCACTTTTTTCAAATAATTTAAGCTTTTTTAGAGGAAATATACATTTCTTTGGAGATAGTTCGCATTCTGTGTATTTTAAAAACACTCATTTTTGTAAGGAAAAAAACTTAATTTTTCTTGCATTACACTTTAATGATATTTCACTCAAAAGTTGTAGGCAAACAGTTTCTTACTATTATAGTAGTAAAAATTTTTTAGAGTGTTACTTTTAAATGTAATATAACAAATTTTCCATTAGAATCAAGCGCTCAAATCGAACTTGTAATATTATTTTCATTATAAATTATTGATTATAGAAAAACGCCATCTACGTACCATTTCGTATGAATTTTCATTTTAATATGAATATAATAGTAATATTTTCTACATGGTTAAATACAGGTCTAGTTATCTTAAGTATTTACGTTTTCATTTATGTTCAAAATTTTATTTTGTGACGAAAAGTACTAGTACAAAATAAAAAATACAAAACAATAATAATTTTTATGATTATTACCTTTTTCTATTATTAAGAGAAAAAAAAAAAATGGTATCTAATAATCCCAATAATATGTAGGGAGCGAGTCTTATACCTGTATTGTTCATTTGCCCGTAGTATAATTTCCATGTATTTCTTACAATTTGTCTGTATTATCATTTGGTTGTATTTCATTCTAAATTAGGAGATATATTAGAGTTACATTCAAAAGCAGAGCTTTACGCTTTTTCCGAAATATTTATATACATATTTGTATTTGTGAGAATCTGAATTAGGAGGGACTTTAGTGAATTCAAAGTCAAAGTTATACGCTTTTTACAGAATATTTATAAAAATATATTTTTGTATAATATAAAATAAAGACAAATTATATACAGGCAAATGAAATACAGACTTTGGATAGTAACCCTAATATGTATGATATATGTATTCTATGTGGATAATAATGTTGAATTAAAAATTTTAAAATAATCCCTTTTTCGATTATACCTTTTCAATAATTTACAAGATTATCATTATATTCTTTTTTCCATTTTTTCTTTAGTTTTTTTTTTATTTATTTTTTTTATTTTTATACTGTTTTAGGTCATTTCATGCATTGCTTAGCTTAATTATACCTAAAAAATATTATGTTTCACCTCATTACAATTATCTAAAAGTATCATTTAAAAAAAAAATTAATTTGACCTTTTTTAATACCGTTAAAAGATTATAAGGATATAAGATACTTATATCTTATATAATAATATTGTAATAAAATAAGTTTTATTAGTATTATAAGATTGTTTTATTTTAATTTTATCCACATTCATCTAATTAGATATTTTTTCTTTTTTTTTTTTTTTTTTTGGTTATTATTATTATTCTAAGAAAATATCTGTTAGTTCTGGATGTTTTGAATTAATTGAATTAATGGAATTTTAAGGAAAATCTTTCTATTATATTATTGTAGCACCATTTAATACTGAACCTGCGGCGTGATTTTATACTAGATAATTTATATGAATACAGTGTAAGTGTTTACTAGAACCTAAATTAATTTATTTGGATAATGATAAATATGAATATTTCTTTGAGATTTAAAATTCTTAGAAGATAATCTTTGCTAAATAAAAATTGCCCTCAAAAATATTAAAATTGTACGTATAATAATATTTAAAACATTTCAAATTATTTGGTTTGAACATTGTTAGAGGCTCTTAATACGTAGGTACCCAGAAATATTAATCATTTTAAAATAAATTGGATTTATTTTTAAAAATGATTGATAATTTTTTAATAGTTTTTGTAGTTTTTATATTACAAAGAATGTTATTCTAATTGCAATATGCTATGGTAGGTAACTTTGTTATATTTTCTTTTGTTAACCAACTTATTTTTTTTTTTTATTTTAACATTGATTAGAAACAATCTGTTAGTTATAAAAACAAATTATAAAAATCAATAACATGTTTTCGGTTTTTTATTTATTTATTTATTTATATTAACATTAGAAATCACATAGGATATTGCAATATTACATCTGCTACTAAGGCCATTATAGGTCGAATACTATTATTAAATTATACACTAATATTATTTATATTGTTTATATTATCTATTTTACATTTACGCTATATTTGGTAGCAAGGGGTATTAGTTTTCAATTAATAAAACTTGCTAACTGTGGAGGATTTGAACCAGCAATCCTTCGGTTCATAAGCCATGTGTTTAACCACTAGGCCACCGAAGCCCCTTCGGTTTTTTTTTGTTACCATTGATTAAACGCGTGTTTACTGTTTAAGTATAAGTAATGCATATGTTCAGGATCCTATTAAAATGCCAGTTTAGAATGCTTGAAATTAGAACGCATTTAATAATCTAATTTAAAACCAGTCCATATTTTCTGAAATATTTTCTTCACTTTATGACTAAATTTCCCTAAAATGCATTGACTTAAAATATGCATTAAGTTTGTGTATTTTCGTTTCATCATCTATAAAAATCGTTGTATTTAAGATAATTTTCTTGGTATTAATTTATAATTGTTATCAGATGTTCTTTAAAAACTTTTTCTTTAAAATCCAAAATATTCATCCAAATCTCGTCATATTTATAAAAGAATATTTATGTTTAGAATATTTTTTTGTTAGATTTTGATTAAGTACTTAATATAAACTGTCAAGGAGGACACCAAAAAATATCCTTCTATTTTCTGTAAAATAAATATATCTAATAAAGATAATAATATTTATCTATATGATTTTTTGTTTCTTTGAATTTTCCTGGGCAAAAGACAACATAAACAACAATTTTACAAAATAAAAATTTTTTTTTATTTTACTAATTAAAGTTATCAAAAAAAAAAAAAAAAAAAAAAAAAAAATAAGAATCCATCAAAAGTTGTTGTTGAAAGTAAGATGATGCGATTTTATTACTTCTGCTACATGTAAATAATATACCTATTTACATCTAAAATTTAATCCATAACATTCAGCATTTAATTTAAACAATAACCGACCGATAGTCAAAATGGAAATAAAGGAAATAAAAATGGAAATTAACCGGCATCTGTTTAGGTGATTTAGCAGTAACGCAATTAAATGCAATTTATGTTTCTATAAATCTTTTTAGTGTTTCTAATTTAATTTTTTTTTTTTTATTTGAATATAGGTATACATTTATATTCTATAATATTATATAGGTACGTATGTATGTGTAGACACAATTTAATTGAAGAATTAATGTAGAACGAAGAGATTTTGTAATTTTTCTATTTTACAGTAAATATTATTGAGGTTTTTTTTTTCGAATTTAATTTTGTAAAAAGAAGGCTAAAACATTAAAAACATAATTAGTTGTTATGTTTATTTTTTTTTTTATTGTTTTTTTTATTTTTAATGTTTTCATTTGTAGTCGAAATATCCTTTATGTTTTATTTGCTCTTTTGATTTTCTTATAAATACCATTGTATAAAATTACTTTCGCTCAGATTTTAGGAAGAAAATTTCGAAAGAAAAATTTATATTTTTAAAATATAGGTACCTATTAATATTGAAGAATTATTTTGAATTTCATTTATGCCTATTTAGATTTTTTTTTTTGGAGAAAAAATTGATGGTGTTACATTTTGTAAAAACTCGTTTGTAATGTTTTTACAGATACTAAAATAAAAATTGATAACTAAACGAAGTAAAAGAATTTGTTATCAGTTCATTATATATGTGTATATGTATGTATAGTGGAGGTTATACCATGAGTTGAATTAAACAGAGTGTCATTATTGGTTCTTATTTCTTTATGGGCTTTTTGTATAACATCAACGTAATATTCTTCTTTCTATAATAATATATACTATTAAAATTGAATTAAATATAAAACGTTCAGTAATTTTGTATTTATATTTTCTAATTTTTAATTGGTTCATTTTGAGTAAAAGTGATTTTTAATAAACCATAAACAGATTTTGTTGTTTTAATGCCAGGACTATAATAAAGGAAAATTTTAGGAAATTTTTTTTTTCTTCTTTCTAATATTATTATTTAGTAATTTTAATTTTAATAAAAGTTTTTATTATTGAGTTTAGAATTTTATTGGTTTAATAAAAACAAATTAATAAAATATTCACAATTATTGCTATAATATTTAAAATTAAAACAAAAAGGTATAGTTTGCAATATGGTAAGAATAAAGTAGTTATATTTTATTTCCTGTAGGATTCAAGACTTTTTTTTTGAAAATTTATAAAAGATTTGATGCATACAGATTTATAATCAGTGGAAAAGTGTAGATCCAAAAAAAAGATTTTAAATTATGGAAATCAAATTAGGTACTGTTATCGTTAAAGGTTTTAAGTAGTAAAATTTTTGAATATTTGTGGTTTAACAGCTAAAGTTGGGTTACTAGGGTTAGATTAATTGATAAACCAAATTTTAATATAAAATTACCAAAATTAATACCTAATTTTTTTTCTTTTTTTTGTAAATAATTTAAAATTGTAAATAAACTTTCAACTTTACAAAAACAACTTTCGTAAAATTCTGATTAGACGTATATATTTCTTTTGGTAATATGAAAATATAAATTTTTTAATCAATTTTCATATTTTAAGGTTTACGTCTTTGCTAAAGATTTATTTAAGGCGTCAGTTATAGCTATCATTGAAATACTTCCGGAAAAAACAGTTCATTGAAAACTTATACTTTTTTCCGTATAGGCGATTATAACAATCAAAAAAAACTGTCAGTTAAATTATCTGTCAAATGGCAAATGACAATAATGAGGGCAAAATAAAAATAAATGTAATTTAAATTTAAATTGTTGTTAGCGTTATTTCGATGTTTGCAAAATAAAGTTTTATTATTTTAATTTATTTAATTATTATTGGTAGAAAATGGCACTAATAAAGAATAAAAAAAATTTTTTTATTTAATAATGACATTGGCTGAATTGAGAAGAATAAAAAAGTAAAAATTTTCTAGAATTAATTTTTTTTGTTTCACATTTTTTGAAATTTCCATTTTAAAACAAAAAATTTTAAAACTAAACTTAAAACAAAATAATAAAAAAAAAACAAAATTTAAGCCTAAACTCATAAAAATACAAAATCATAATGAAATATATCAAGAATTACATCAGAATTTTTTTCAATGACAAACTGAAATGGGAAGAAATGAAACTTAATAATATGTCATTGGAACAATTTTGTTTCATTAGCAAAATTACTGATCAGTTGTTCAGGAAAATAATTACCAATCCGGAAAATCATAAAATTAATTTTTTTTTTAAATATTTAATTTAAAATTTAAAAATTCGTAGAAGAATTTATTCTTTAGAAATTATTTAATCATTAAATCAACACTTTTGTTAAATTTTATATGTCTTTGTTGCAAAAACATTGAAAATAAACATTTTCCGGAAGCATTTCAATAATAGCTATAACTGGCGCCTAACTTTAAATTTGTTCGGAAAATATTATTTTAATTATATTACAAGTAGGTACTACATAATATTTTTGTAGGTAAGTATTCAAAAATGTGTTATTACAGTACTGTTGTTGAGAGTTTTTATGATTTAATATCGACATATATAGATTTTATATGTATATTATATGTATTTTTATGATTGCACAGCTAAATATCTGTTTGAGCAATATTAGATCAGACCTTTACATTAATTATCTATTTATCTCAGCTATTTAACCTAAAATTTTTGAATCTTAAAAAGATGAAAATATATTTTAAACCCAAATTGCCGAATAGAAACAAAGTAATATAATTTCAACAAAATCCAATAAATTAAAACATGTTTTCTTCCACAAAACTAAATATTATGATTTTATACATTTAAAAAAATTTTACAAAAATTTTTCTCCGGACTTGACTTAACAAAACTACTCAACAGGGTTGTCAAACATTGTTAACAAATCATATTATATTTACACTTTACTGCTTTATATTTAAAATAAAAAATTTAGGTATCAACAGAAATTATGCGATAATACGATCCTTTTGTTTAAATTTTCAAAATGTTCAGTTTGTGGATTCAAAAAATGTTAAAAAAAGTTATTAATAAATTTCCATTTATTTTTTAATTATTTAAATAAAAAATTATTAAATTTTAAAGTTTTAACATCTAAAAATAAAAGTTTCCTTAATCCTAATTTTAACTAGATTTTTTTTTTATTATTTTCTTTTCTTGTTAGTTATTCGTGAAACACTCTATAAAATATTATATGTATTATTAGATATTATAATGTATCTTATATAATACAATATGAAGTAGATAAATACTGCAAGTATCATTATATTTATATGATATTTTTAAATGTCTAACACATGTTTATTACACGGCACATATTCTAAAACTAACAAAAAAAAAAAAAACATCGCAAAAACATCGAATATTAAATTTCGTCAAATTACAATATTTTAATAGTGAAAAATTTATATTCTTATGTCTACATTCATTTCAAAAATTAATTTAAATATTTGTATTTGTGTGGATTATTAAAATTTTAATAAAATATGTAGGTATCATTGTTTACAAATTACTACAACAACAAATATTTAAATGTCAAAAGTATTTAGAAATTTATTTGAAAAATTCTGAAAAAAAAAGAAATATTTAAGTAAAATTTTTTTTGTGTAAATTTTAAAAAGAGAATAAAAATGTATAAAATTTTATTATAATTATCATCATCATCATCATCTAAATTAACATCATCATTAATATCAATATCATTTGCGAAGTAATTGAGTAACAATTTAAAGATAATTAATATATTATCCATATAAATTTGTTTTCCTCTTTATTTTTTTTTGTTATTTCAATTCTAATGTTGGAAGAAACATTAAAAAACAATATTTTCATTTTACCCGTATTTATTTATGAAAATGACATAATTTACAAATTTGGCTGTAAGAAAAAATGAAAAATGAACAAAGTACATACAATAATATTACAACGAATGTAAATTGTAATTATTTTCATTGAATGCTGAAAACAATAATTCACAACGAGGAAAATGAAAATTCAAACAAAACTAAAAAAAAAAAAAGAAATATCTAAAATAATATCTAAATAAACTAACAAAAATTAAAATTCTTTTGTCCAAATTTTATCTTTCAATTTATTTTGTTTATTTTTGCACACATAAATTCTGAATGATGGTAAACAATTTCAAGTATAGAAATATTACTGACATTTTAAAATTAAAAATAAGTGTTATTTTTACAACCTAAAATGATGCTTAATATACAAAGCATATACGAGTACTATAATTTTTATTTTTGTTTTATTTTAGAACAGGCATGTACTAAGGGGGTAATTGAAAATTACTAAAAACAGAAACATTAAAAAGGATTTAAAGCTTACAAGAGTAGAAGATAGAACAAATTCTAAAGTTCTGGTGTGTATGTAAAAAAAGGTCTAAAACTTACTATATTGGATTACTTTACGAATTCTTATATTGAAAACACAAAGAAAAATACTGGCTTTAGAAAAAAGTTATTGAACATAGTTAATTGCGACGAAGAGAGTCGCGATCTTTAACAGAATCATGTTTGACAAAAGTATCAAATATTCCATTATATTTTTTTTCCATTCAGAAGTTCTGCATAGACTGAAACAATTTAGAAATAAGAGAACAGTATCAAATGATTGTATCTATTAAAATTTTGTAACCAAACTTTTCCATTTTTCTTTCATCAACATTTTAAAAGAAAAAATACCCATATCTTGAATTTTTGCTTAAATTATAATTAGAAACTAATCATTTTGTCAAACGATATCCAGATTGTAATTTTTTAACGGAATTTAACGTTCAGATCATTTAAATTATTCTTGTAAATCTCAAAATCTTAAACTGACAACGAACATAATAAGGATTCGTTAAAAAAAAAAAAAAAGGAATTAAAACATTCAACTATATGTTAAATACATATTATTTATTATAAATGTACATATATATAATATCATGGTAATAATGCTTTATATTCGATATAGATTATATTTTTGTTGTTATTTTGTTTTTGTTGGATTGTCATTCTAATGTTATCAATAACAGTAGAACAGTAGTGTAATATCATTGTATAAAAAAACTCATTTAAATTGTGGTTTTATTTTTTATTTTTATTCTTTTTTTTTTTTATAAATAAATTCTTTTGTACTGATATAACATCATTACAATATGATACAAACCTATACATAATATTACAAAAAAAAGAAACACCTATGTGAGATTTTCTAGTAATATACCATGTCACATCTAATTGTTCTCAAATATTATGTACATGTACATACATTGTTCTCTCGCTTATTTATTTGCCAATACTACAACATATATATATTTAATTATTGTATAATTTAAAATAATACAGTTATTTTACGTAGGTAATATAGAAAAATAAATGAAATAACTATAAAAATATATAATATCTAACCAGTAACTGAACTATATACCCATAAAATATGTGGCTTTTAAATTTCATGGCACGTTCAATTTTCTTTTTTATTCTCGTTTTTTTTTTTTTTTTTTTTAGTAAACAAATACCGTTATATCAATATGTAATTTAACTTATTGATTTAATGTTAATGAGATACAAAATCTATAGATAAATAAATATATATATATATATAGACATTATATTGTAGCTTATATTTTATTATATAATGTTATTGTAATGAAAGGATAATACAGGATCATTAATTGTGCACAATAATAAAACAGTTGAGAATGTGAATGAAAAAAAATTCCTTTTCAATTAATGAACGTTATATTCTTGTATGCATTTTTTTTTAATATGGTGATATAATATGAAAATCCAATTTTATATTGATTGAAATTTTCATGTCTTTTTTCGTCCTTTTATGTATTTGGTGACCTACCAATGTTTTAATGGTCAATAGTGAATATGTGATGGTTTTGTTAGGTATACAACTGTTTATCTGCTAAAATTTTATTTTTTTTTTTTGTACAATCAATCTGCTTTTATTATCTACTCTTTTTTTTTTTTTTTTGCGTTTTATAAAGTTTGTTCAATTTAAAAAAAACAAACATACTGAAAATATCATTTTTTATTCTTTATAACACACACACTTATATATATAAATATATATAATAAGTGTACAATATTGTAGTTTTATTTGAGTTCATTTACTTTCTTTTTATCTTGTTAGAAATGGTTTATTGTTAAGAACTTTGTCTATCGATCCATTTTATTACTTACTTAAGATTCTTACAATCATATTTGCTAATCCAAATATTATGGTGAGTTGTGTTGTGTTCAATACTCAAATATCGTGTGTGTTGTGTGCAATAAAAAAGGTATATATAGGTATTTTAAATAACCTTAATATGCAATATTATCTAAAACATACCTGTCTAAGCTGTTTTTCAATAGCTAAAATAGTTGTTCTTGAATAGGTATAGAGAAAGCTTATTTTATATCTTCATGGCTTTCGATGAATAGAATTGGGTCAACTAAGATTTCGATTATTAAAAAGCTTGGAGATTTTTTTTTTTTTGTAATTTTATTATAAATATCTAGTATCATTGGTTGTTCCAGCATTTTATAAATCAGTGCATAATACAAGCTACATTTTTAATTTATTATCAACTTTTATTTATTTATTTATTTATATTAATATCACATACATAAATGTAATGCAATATTATTGAACCATCGGCTACTAAGGCCATTATAGGTTTTTATACTATTATTAAATTATATACTAATATTATTTATTTTCTTTATATTATATACTATATATTTACATTATATTTGGTTGTAAGGGGGTATGTAAAGAAAAACACTTACGACCTGTGCAGGAATCGAACCCACACTCCTTCGGTTAATACGCCACATGCCTACCCACTAGGCTGCCGAAGCCCCCCTAACCAATAATTTTATTTTATTTATTTATTTATATTAATATTACATACATTAATGTAGTGCAATATTATTGAACCATCGGCTACTAAGGCCATTATAGGTTTTTATACTATTATTAAATTATATACTAATATTATTTATTTTGTTTATATTATATACTATATATTTACATTATATTAGGTCGTAAGGGGGGTATGTAAAGAAAAAAACTTACGACCTGTGCAGGGATCGAACCTACACTCCTTCGGTTAATACGCCACACGCCTACCCACTAGGCTACCGAAGCCCCCAACCAATAATTTTTTGAATAAATTAAATCTATTTTAAAGTATTGCATATTTTACGGCGCTTAACAACAAAAAAAAAACAATTGACTTTCAACGTTTTTACTTGAACCAAACTTTACTTCAACCAAATTTTACAGAAGTTGTTGCCATAAAACTTGATCTTCATTTCTAAGATTGTAAACGCCTAGCTTCATTAAGTTTCAAGAGGTGCAAGAAGCCTGAACCGGCTGCTCTAGACCAACCAAATTTTACAAAAATTGTTGGCATGTATGTTGATGTAAAAAAAAATTCAGCATTCTGGCTCCTTTAAGGTGTCACTAACGTAGTGGCAAATTTATTATACCCTTGAACATAGTTCCTACGGTTATAATTAATGTAGGTATAGGCAGTAGAATTTGTAAGATTTGTTTATAAATAGCTAGTAATTAAAGGGTTGGAACTTTAAATTAGATATACTTTTACAGCTTATATGTAGTTCAGTAACCAATCTAAGTCAATAAGTAAAAATTTCAAATCAGTTACAATTTGGATTAAAGTTTGAGGAGAAATTTATAATAGGTTTTTATGGCAACTTACATCCAATCACGTTTAAGAGAAAATAAAAAACATAAAAATTCCAAATTAATGCTATTTGTCCAAATTTCTTTATTTTTATATTTATACTATATAAAATTTTAAGAGAAATTACAAATTTTGATGCAAATCACAATAGTTAAAAACTATTGTGATTTGCATCATTATCTTTTAAAAATGTGCGCTTTAGAAACCCTTTGACTTATATTCTTCCTTATATTATTTTGTAACAATTTAAGTTCGTGTTAGTTAATCTCTATTGTGTCTACACTCTTTAAGTTTGGTGGAATTATGCTACAAAAGAAAATAAATATTGAAAAGCAAACAATAAAAAAATGAACATTGGAAAATGAAGTATTCACTATCATTTAAATTACGTTTTTATTAGGTTTTTATTCAGTATGAGTATAAATTGATGCTTTTCTTTTCACTATAGGTACTATACTATATTCTTCAATTCTATTTTTTATTTCTTGTTAAGAATTTCAATTGATAAAATCCTTTTATTTATTTCAGTGAAAATCAATGTTTTTTTGTGGTATAACAATCACTATTATAACGGTAAATATTTACACAAACTAAGAAATATTTAAAGTATATACGAATATAGATACACACCTCTATAGTAATAATTTCTTATTATGTTTTCCATCGTTTTTGAAATACATTTTGCATAATCAATGGTTTGGATCGGTATAATGCTAAGAAAAAGCTTTGAAAAATATGCATTATTGGACATAATCGATGACAGATGAAATTTGAGATGGAAATTTCATTTTAAATGAATATAAATGAAATAATTATGAGAAAATGAAAGAAAATTAAAAAAATAAAAAAATCAAAATGGAGTGAAGAGAAAGAGATAAAAAAAGAAAAATAATTCGTATTAAATGGCATATTTTTTTGTTATACAAAATTAAAAACATGTGGTTTTTTGTTTTTTTTTTCTGAATTTACAGAAATTGATGGTTAAATGAAAATAGAAGTGATATTAAGAGATAATTTGTTAGATACTTTTATTCTTATCTCTATTTATTTATTATTTAAAAATACTGTTTATTTTTTAATAAAAAAATAGCTAGTTGTACCTAATTGGAAAATATTTAATAGTATTTAAATGAAAAAAAAAATAGATAATTTAAATAAAAATACGCATATTAAAATTTATGATGATAGTTTTTTTATCCGTTAATTTTTGTTTGTGTACTAAATACGAATCCAATATACCATTAATCAATTAACTACAAATTCCGTGTCAACAAACAACTAATCATTCAATTTTTTTTTTAATATTTATATTTTTATTAAATAAATTAAAATATCTGCATTTAAAAAATTCAAAAAAAATAGTATTACAATCGATGACGATAGGATAGTCTTAAATTACCTATTGCTTAAAAATAAAGTCAAAAAACGGGTTTTAAACTTATGAAAGGAGTCAGCAGTTTTTTATTACACTCCCGATTTTCAATGGAAAATAATTAAAAGCTTTTGCACCTATCTTAAAAAAACACATTGTTTTTTTTTTGGGGTTTCGGTAGCCTAGTGGGTAGGCGTGTGGCATATTAACCGAAGGAGTGTGGGTTCGGTCTCTACACAGGTTGTAAGTGTTTTTCTTTACATACCTCCTTACGACCAAATATAATGTAAATATATAGTATATAATATAAACAAAATAAATAATATTAGTATATAATTAATAATAGTATAAAAACCTATAATGGCCTTAGTAGCCGATGGTTCAATAATATTGCATTACATTTATGTATGTAATATTAATATAAATAAATAAATACATAAACACATTGTTTCATTTTGAACGTTAAATTACTTTCACTATTAAGTTCATTAATCTTAAATATGTGAAAGATAAATTCTTAAAACATTTATTTGAAGACTAAATCCAAACTGAAAACCATAAAGGTAAATTACATTTTATTAATGATCCAAAAGGTTTTTTTTTAAATTTAAATAGATTTTTTTCTGTTATGAAACTAGGAAAGAATCAATATAACAGTTTGGAATCAATATTACAGTTTAAAAAGCATTATGCGATATGAACTAATATTATCAAGCGACAAAACCCCAAAACAAAAATGAACTAAACCCCATTATTTTTGCAAAAATTTAATTTTCAGATTCATTTTTTTTTTTGGAAATTAAGTTTATTTTTAGAATTTAAGGATTAAGTAATTTATGTTTTGGGGAGTTAGTGCTTTTTCTTCAATGTTAAAACCGCTTTTGTTTCTGTAAAAGTACCATGTAATGTAAAAGAAATAATGTGGAGGGATTTCATAATAATATTATTTAAAAATAAAACGATTAAGAGTGCAGTAGAGTAGACTGTGTCAACTCTGGGATACCCGTATGAACGTAATATATCCTGTTTTTATAAAACTTGATCATCTTTTAAAAACATTCAGATGTTTTAGTACCGACGTTAACTACACTGATATATTTATGTTAATTGTGGAGTTGTATGACAGCTACCCAAATCTATTGCGCCTAGCTTCATTAAGTTTCAAGAAATGCAAGAAGCCTGAACCGGCTGCTTTAGACCAATCAAGTTTTACAGAAGTTTTTTGCATGTAACTCGACACTTTTTCACTAAATTTCAGATAGCTAGCTTCAATAGACACTGAGTTATTTTCATTTAAAAAGAAAAGTTGTATGGCAGCTACCCGAAGTTGTTGCACCAGCAGAACCTAATTTTACAGTAGTTGTTGCCATAAAACTGCATCATCATTTCTAAGATTGCAGACCCCTAGGTTCATTAAGTCCCAAGAGGTGTAAGAAGCCTGAACAGGCTGCTTTAGACGAACCAAATTTTACAAAAGTTTTTGGCATGTAACTCGACACCTCTTTACTAAATTTCAGATTCATAGCTTCAATAAACACTGAATTATTCTCATTTAAACGGAGAAGTTGTATGGCAGCTACCCGAACCTGCCGCACTACCACAACCAAATTTTGCAGAAGTTTTTGCCAATCAACAATTTTGCAAAAGTGACGTAAAAAAAATTGCAGCTTCCTAGCTCCTTTATTTTTTGAGTTATCGTGCGGACGGACGGAGGGACGGACGTACATGATTTAATCGACTCAGAATTCGATTCTGAGCCGATCCATACCTTTGGCACTATATCTAGCTCGACTCCTTTAAGGTGTCACAAACGTAATGGTAAATTTATTACACCCTTGAACATAGTTCATACGGGCACAACAAGGTTTATCATTTAATTAAAATATTTATAAATATGCGTATATGCAATATTCTGAATTAGAAGGGATTTTAAAGTTGAATTCAAAATCATATTGATATATTCCCTTTTTCCGGAATATTTATGTATATAGATATATACAAAATATATATTCGACATTTCCAATTTGGAAGAATTTCAGAGTTGGATTGTGGAAAAACCGAATTTCTAACCAACCCTTGATTTTGTAATCAAATTTATAATTCTTTCTAATAATTATTTCTTCGTAGGTACTTAACTTACATATTTCAAAATTAAAGAATTTAGTCCCAAATCCCATATGCCCTAATTTTTGAAGTTTAGTTAATTGTTTTTCGGGCGGTTAGTACACAACTGACATTGGTCTATAATTTATAATAAACTAACACACAAAAACAATGGATTTTTCCTTTTCGGGATTAGTGACTTTTTTTTTTTTTTTGCGAGGTTAGGTGGGAATCATCGAAAGACACTATTGAGGAGTGAAAACGAGGACGAATCCTCTATGAGTGTGTGGGACTGTAACCCACTAAACACCACCTCCCTTTTTTGACCAAACAATAGGTTATACGACCTTTAGTACTAAACTGTACTGCCTGGTCATAGGAAGTTGAGTTAAGGAATGAAAATATGAAAAATTTCAAATTGGCAGGCATGTTGTGAACAAAGTTGTTAATATTCACCTTGAGTTTTTGCACATTGTAAATGTAAACATCACCAATTCTGGGGAACACATGAGGTGGAAGATGGTTCCACATACGCAATGTTCGTACTACAAAGGGATTTTCATAAGCCGAATTATGCCATCTGGGAATTTGAGCTACATAGGGATGGGCAGGAGAGGCTCTCCTTGTTTCTCTTTGGAATGCTTTGAGAGGAGGCATCAAATTTTTAATCTCGTTAGAGCAAGAACCCAACCCTGTAAGGTATCTATAAAATAGGGTAAGTGTTCTTGTTAGTCGCCGTAGACCGAGTGGAGAGAGCGTAGAGGTGATATTGGGATCATTTATTAGACGAATTGCTCTATTTTGCACTTTATCGAGAAATCCCAATGCCATTTTGGAGGTTCCTGCCCAAATATGTGCATTGTACTCCATCTTTGGTCTTATATATGTTTTATAGATATTTAGGAGATCAGAAGATGAAAAGAAGGCTTTACAACGATACAGGAAACCCATACACCTAGATGCATCTTTAGCTATATCAAAAATATGATTGGACAAACTTAATTTTTAATTTAGCTCCATGCCCAAGATGTTGAGCTTACCCGCATGCTGCATAACTTCCCCTTGAAACTTTGGTGTTATATTATGGTGCACTTAATACAATATTCTAATTTCTAATTTGTTTATTAAATTGATTTAGAATTCAGTAGAATAAAAAGAATTATCTAAAAAAAAAAAAAATAAATAAAATTATTATAAAATATTTACATACATATTGCATCATGTCATGTCATGTTTTAAAATAGAAAAAATTGTATTAAATAACAATTGATATAAATAAATAGTTTAAATTTCTAATTAATGATAACCACTAAATAAATCACATTTTATTGCTTATTAAATAGTATAGGTAACATCCTAAATCAAATATATCTAATATATATATATATATATATATATAGTATTAACTCATGTCAAAACATATAGGAATTCATAAATTCTTAGCTTTTTATTTTGAAAATTTAATTTTTAAGTTGTTCTTTTTATCATTTACACCTGTAGTATTCAATCATAAATAATAACTATTTATTTATCTAAAAGATATACAATAATAGAAATATGATGTTTTGAAGGATATTTTTAGATATTTTTGGTTTCTATTGTAAAGTGTTTTTTTTTTTTTTTTTATATCCTTTATAATATCCTTATTGACACCTGATTACAATGTTTTCTACACATTGTTGGTTGGTTGTTTTTTTTTTATTTATTTTTTTTTTTTTTGCATTTGATCAAAATTAAAATGTATACTTTTAGTTACAATGTATACTAAAGATATTTATTTAAATATAATGTTAATATAAATTATAGATATAGATAATATAATTATATATTTAGATTTAAGTTGAATTAATTTAATAATAAAGAAATTTTCAAATAAAATGATATAAGATTACTAAAAATAGATTAAAGTTATATTTTTAGATTATAAATAATATAATATAATATTAATATTATTATGTTATGTATTGTACATTAATATTACAAAATATTATAGAGTATATATATTATTTGGGAATAATAAATTATGTAATAAATTCAATCAACTTATGTTGTTGAATAATTTATGATTAATTTTACTGTTGAAAATTTTACTTTACTAAAATATACATATTATAAATATTGTTTTAAAAATGAAAATTTTATTATTTATTTGACACAGATGTGACCATATATTAACCACCATAACATTACCAAAAATTTTATAATTTCAATTTAATATTATTCAAAATATATGAAATAAAATTTCTATTTATTATGCATTTTATGTACATATTATGAATATTACGTTTTAGAAACCTGAGGGCATTTTAAATTAAACTAAAATAAAAAATCTAAATACAATGTAATAAGCCTCAAAGAATATCTATAGAATATTAATGAACTAACAAAGTAAATTTTTTTTAATTTATTATATTATTGAATATTAATTATAATAAAATTGTACAATTTGAATCGTCATTAGAGTTATAGAAAAAAATTTGTACCTATATAAAATTAATAAAATAGTTACTGTTTACAACTTATGGTATGATTCTCACATTTTTTAATTGACTAAATTCTTATACGTTAATTAAGTTAACCTCGCTGTAGCTTAGTTTTAATATTATAATACAGAATTATTTTTTTTTGTTTTTTTCTTTTATAATAACTTTAGCAGGTTAATAATATTTGAATAACGTAAATAATATCGGACAATATGCAAATATCTTAAACATTTCCCATAATATAACAATAATATGACGAATTTATGAGCTATTATTTTTTTTAATTAATTTAATTTTTAATTTAATGGTAATCCAATTACATCTGTTATAAATTGGTCAAATACTAATAAAATAAAAATAGTGTTTCAGTCAGGGAAGCTAATCATTTTAGGACACCCTTGGAAATTCTTTACAGAAATGTCGTAAAAAATTTTTAATTTTTTCAAACAATCATCATCCATCATTAGGTTAAATCTATGACAAAATAAATTTAGTCAATTCATACTTTTATTATCCATCATATCAATGATAGAAAAATATAAACATGAGTAAAAATAAAATATACCAAATAAACAAATACTGTAAACCTCATAGAATATAACTATCAATATCCAAGAGTAAATAAATAAATACCGAAATATGAAAAAAAAAAATTTTCATTTTACAAATAAAACAGTTAATGCCTCCACTTAAAGTTTTTCTACTTCAAACAAGAAGTGCAATAGCTGATGCCTACGCCTACACTATAGAACTTTTAAGATAGTGTAACAGGATTTATTATGCACTTCTCGCGTTTGTGGGATCAAATGCTTTCGTATGTGTTCCCCAAAATTGGTAACTTGCATATGTGTACGATTTAGTAAAGTTTCAAAAGAGTATTAAACAACTTTTTTTCAAAAACTCGTTTCAAATTTTCTTGCCCGTCCTAACTTAATCTTAAATTTTCCCAAATGCCTTTATTTTAAGAATCCTTTTCACATCCTTCTACCATAAACCAAATTGTACATTTGTATTAATGCTTCCGAAACTAAAGTTTGATTTAAAAGAAGGTGGTTTTAGTTGATTAAATTCCAAAAAATATTCGGAAAAATCACGTCCAATTATTGTGGATGATTTTTGAAATTTTTTACCGAACTTCGTTAACAACAAAATAACAAAATAATAAAGCAATAAGAAAATATAGCAATAATAATAGCTGCTACATTGACCGTGGAGGTTGCCTTCAATAATTGAGGTAATTTCCAGTAATTTGTTAATACTACTGTATATTATAACTGTTGTAACGGCTATAGTCACTGTTAGCAAAATAGTAATAATAATAGGCGGATTCATTGTTTCCTTACAGTTCCACTGCCAATTCAATATTTCCGTATCCCATTATATTGGCTAAAGGGGGAGGTGGGTTTAGTCAGTAAGAATCTGATACTATCAAGGGTGAAATTCTTGGTGTCTTTGGAAGATTCCCACCTCCCTTAGGAAAAAAAAAAAAATAAGAAAATACAAATAAATGGATTGTTGTTTGTATTTTCTTATTTTTTTTTTTTTTTTTTTAATTACAATCAATTACAATTTAAGTAAAAGTTAAATAAAAGTTCAATACCTATGGTTTGTGTTTTAATTATTTATCGAAAATTGTAAAATAGTCTAAAATTTAAAAGACATTAGAAGAAACAAAGAGGAACATTAACATTATCGTTAACTTAAGAAAATTTATGATTTATGAAATATAACTTTCTTTATACATTTGAGACTGACCTAATATAATACAAATAAAATAAATATGTGTCATAAATTAATGACTATAATAGTTTAATAATAACTTTGAATTGGATAGAAATTTAGAATAATTTGATATATTAATGTGATGTCATTAAGTCCTGAATGAGGTATATTGGAAGAAGGAGAAGAAGAATTTATTAAAAGTTTTCTATTTCTAATTGATTTTCAAAAAAAAAAAAATTTATGATGTTTCCTTTTAAACTGTTTTAAATATATTATATTTAAAATGAATTTTACAAAATCTTAAAAAAACTCATAATTATACTAAAACAAGGGCCAAGTGAAAAAAGGCCTCAAAAATTTTTATTGCAAATGAACAATAAAGTCTGAACTCCAATACAATAAAAACTATACATGTTAAAAATATTATAGTCCATAGTATAGGTGTATTTTTTCTAAAATTTTAAATATTTTTTTTTTTTTTTGTAAACCCCAAGAAAATCTTCAATTTATAGTAACTGTTTTGGTAATAACAATTATTATAGTCCTTATCCTTTAAAAAAAAAAGTATAAAATTCCTTAAAAACGATCATAATATTATCTTAAAATACAAATATGTATATACAAAAAAAAAAATAGGCAAAATTTAAAAAACAATTTTTTTTTTTTCTGAAATCCTGAAATCCTTTATTTATGTACAATCAAATAATTTTTAGATTTAAAATTGAAATCTAGTGAAAAAAATTACTAAAGTATGCCAAAATTGAAAAAAAAAAACAAACAAACAAAATTTTTTAATGTTGTTTTTATTTTTCGAACTATTATCGTAATTCTGTCTAGCAATATTTTGACTCTAATACCATTTCTAAAATGGTGTTTTATTTTTTTTTTAATTTTTTTTTGATTTTAATCTGGATAATAATGTGTAAGTAAACAAACCCATTAATCTGATCTTTATGAGGGTCCAATAAAGACTAGATTCCCATTTAGTGGATGAAAGGATAATAGAAATGATGGGTTTACATTTCAATCGGACTTTCGTTCTTATTTTTATATTTTATTTATTTTTTTTTTTTTTTTTTTTAACAAAAACAAAATATAATACCAGCAACTAAAATTTCTTAAGAATTCTACAAAAAAAAAATAAAAAAAAATCATATTTATTGATATTGAAAATTACTGCTTTGGGGATTTATCTATTTAATGATTCATGTATAGACCAATAACTTAAAATCATGAAAATCCTTTGGGTTGGGTCAGTTGGATCAAAATAAAAATTGCTGTTTTAAAAATAATTTTTTATGTATGTAATAAAATGCATTCGAATACCTTTCATTCATGTTATATTTTTAAAAATGGTATCTAAAATAGCTTGTGTAAGTATCTAAACTGTGAATTCTAAATTATTGCACCAATTTAGTTAAAATATTATTATGATACATCAAATTTTAATCTTTGATTGGATTTAAGTGAGTGTATAGTGGTTAAAACGGAAAATATATTTTTATTAAATTTAACTGTGCATCTTAGATCAGTCAAAAATCATATTTTATTCTTACAGTAAATTAGCCGAACCTGAGAGGGAAAGGCTATCATTTTTTGCCCACTATATTGCATGGTGTGAGGGGAAAACTTCAAATAAAAAAAAAAGAACAGTAAATTAGCAATTAAATTGAGGGATAGAATGAAATAAAGGAAATCTACAAAATATAAATTAAATTTAAAATTGAGAGGAATTTTATAATGAAAAATAAATTTATCTTTAGTTATGTATTAAAAAATTTGGCACTGAAAATTTGTTAGAGTTTGTTCAACCTCTATTTTATTGATGCACAATTCAATTTAATCTTACAGAGTTACAAATAAAATTTAAATTTAAAATTTTTGTTTTTAGTTTTTTGATATTTTTATGAGGGTGAATTGTATTTTGTGAAAAAAAAAACATGTATTTTTTGCTAGTATTCAGATATTTATTGATCTTTTTTATACCTTTACGCTCATAAATTTTAAAAACACATAAGATAAGAAATAAAAAAAAATGAAAAAAAAAAAAAATAAAATAAAAACCAACATAATACTTTTCAATAAGAATAAAATTGAAAAGGATAATTGAGGATTTAACCGAATTTTTTTATATTGTATTTATTTTTTTTTTTAATATCTTAAGATACTTTTTATTTATTATTGTTTTAAAAAGAAATGTACCTATTATTATTTATTATAAAACGAAAAAAAAATCAGTTAGAAATAATTATAATAATTATCTTATGTCTATATGACCATATAATGGGTATTTTGACTTTTAATTAAAAAGTTTTGGGATTAAATGATTTTGTTTTTTTTTTTTTTCAATTTAGATTTTTATAATTAATTTATATTGATATTAATTTTGGCTACTCTTTAGATTAGCTTCTACTCTATACTCAATTGATTTATAATTTTGCACAAACAAAATTCAATATATGTATAGAAATAATGAACTTCTATAATGGTCTCGATTGGCGTTTAGGAGCCTTTAAGAGGTTAATATCGTCTTTTGAAAATATTTAGGTATACTAAAATTAAGTTATAGGTAATAAATATTTATTAAATACTTAAAGCAATTGTCTTCGATAATAGCTTAAAAGAAGGTCTTAAGATGAGTCTTCAAATGATGAATTAAACAAAGACTGGGTGAAAATGAAAAATTGTTTCGGTGTAGTGGTACATTTTAGTAACCAACTTAGGTTTATTTATCTTCTTTCTACCTTACTAAAATAGAATGAATTGCTTTTTTAGCTCTTTATGCTTTGAATTATAGTAAATAGTTGGACTGGATATTGGTTTTGATTTTTAATATTTCAGTTTTTAATCCATATGAATTTATCTTGTAATACGATGAACTTATAATATGGAACAAAACATATCGAACGGCAAAAATCTCAAGAAAGGTTTTTTCTTTTAAGGTACCAACTAATATTATAGTTTTAGCAGTTCAAATGATATTTACCCTAATATAAATTTAGTATCAATATTTTCAAAGGACGATATCCACTCCTGGCTTAGACATTGAGGACATTATTTTTAGACGGTTTAGACAGAAGGACATTATTTTTATTCAATTTCATTTGTGCAAAATTACAAAAGAATGATACGTGACAGCTAATCGAAATATTCCCTTAATTTTAACTATTTAATGTAGTTGTATAAAAATGTAGTTGTGTAAAATACTTTGAAACTTAGGATTGGTTGAAATAAAAATAAATAAACTGAAATTAAATGAGAAATGGAATACCTAACAATTATTTAATTACAAAATAGTATTTTTAAATAGTACATATTATAATAACTTTCAAGATAAATGTTATATGCTTAAAGTTAACATTTTACAAGAATAAAAGTTTTTAAAAACTATGATATATAACCATAACAACTTCAAAAATATATGACTAAGTTTTATATTTTAAACCTCTTTAAATAACAATAATCAAATCTACTCTCAGATCTCTGTGCGTTAGGAATAATTTTTTTAATTTAAGACAGGAAGAAAATTTTTTTATCTACTACTTGGTTGTGTAAAACAGTTTTCTGATATAAAACTATTTTAAAAAAAAAAAAAGTAGAGCAAAATAATCTATACAATATAATATTTTCGTTTGAATTAAGTACTAAATTAAATAGTTCATATCATATTATAAATTATTACCTTTCAGATGCAAGAGATAACATAAAATAAGGAGTTTTTATTTAGATGACCCAAATAAATATTTTTCTTATTAATATTTTAATAAAACGCGCAAAAATTTAATTCAACTTTAAATCCAACCAATCCTTTGAAATTTTTTAATAGTACAAAACTATGGTATCTATCAACATTATCACTTCGAAATGAATACAAACTTATTTATTGAAAATTTTGAAATATTATTATATTTTATTATAATTAATGATTAATATACGTAATCTATTGTATCACAATATTTCCTTTTTAAATTTATTTGTAAAATTTTGTCCTTCCTAAAATTAAAAAAAAAAAAAAAAGAAATTATTTTAACTTTTTCTTTTTCTCATAATTAATTAATAAAAATGGATCTAAAACCCACTCCTAGGCAATAAAAAAAAAAACTTAAGAAAAATTTTAACTAAACAATATTTTAAGTTATTTATTTTATATTTTAGATTTTTCATTCATATTTTTATTTAATCCTTTACACATTTTTATTTTTCTCAGAACTTATTAATAATAATAAAATTCTCTTCGATTTCCTTTTAAGATAACATTAACATTATAAAACCAATCCTTTAAAATATGGGAGCGTCAATAATATATAGTTTGAGTGCAACCGCATTCCACCAGGTTTTCAATTTCCTTTCTATGAATATTACAATAATTCAAATAAAAAAAAAAAAAAAAAAAAACCAAAGACAAGAAATAAAAAAAAAGGTGTTTCCATCCTTTATAGCCACTGTAAATTTTCTAGAAAATCCTTTTTCTTTTTTTTTGTTTTTTTTTTATTACTGGAATATTCCCGTAATTTTTTTTTATTAAGCTGAAATGATAGAAAATATTTTAACAAATTATAGAAATTACTATTATATCTTCCGACCAAACCTTTTTGTAGTCTAGAAAGAAGACATATGTTTATGTCTTGTGAAACTAACACCTACTTTCAGTATTCAAAGAAGATTAAAAGAAATGAAAATGTATAAAAGTAGTAAAAGAAATAAAAGAAAGAAAATTTGAAGAAAAAAAGGATTTCTTAATCACAGTCATTAATAAATTTCTATTATTATTTTTAGTTTTTCTTATCCTTTCTATTGAATATTTTCGTGAATTAATCGAATTAATTCATCAGAATTTCTTTTCTATTTCTTTGGTTTTCAATTCTAATTACTTAATATTAAAAATAATAGGGATTGGTGGTAACTTTGTTAACTATTCAGTTTTTTTTTTGTTTTGTTTATAATATTAGTTAAAATAATTGGTTTTGTTTTTGTTATATTTTATATTTTCTTTTTCAAACTACTGCTATTCATTTTTTTATATTCAAAACTTTTATGATAACTTCAGAAAATTGATTAGAAATTTACATGGTTGTAATGAATCAAATCAAAATAGACAAGAAAAATAGTAGTAGTTGTCAGATTAAAAACAAAAATTGTCTAAATTAACTTTATAATAGGGGCGTTAATGAGTAAGATCGTATAGAATAGAGCCTAGTGAGTAAGATCGTATGAAATACGCTATAAATACCGAGGTAGTGTGTATTCGAATACCACAAAAATTATAAGAATAATTTTCGCTTACGACATTTACAGTCACACCTGGAAAGCAAGGGATGTGCTATTTTCTTGTTACATTTATATGGAAAGGTAAATAATGCCGGTTTTTAAGTACATCTGCCTAAAGTATTATATTAATATTGTAATATACTTAGTTTTTTTTGATCAAATCTTTGCATTTTATTATTTTGAGTAAAAGTTCCCTTACAAATGAAATGTTTTGAACATAATAATTAAAAATTATCTCATTTTCCGTGTTGGTGTGTCTGATTGAAATAACGAATTCCACTGTTTACATTGTCTATTAATAGCTCTGATAACAGTTACACTTAAGCACTTATGCACTTTTACACTTAAGCAACGCAGTTCTCGATTTGGCAAAGTAAATCTCATGTAATTGATTTCAAATACTCTAATCATAATGCTGCCCCTACATTTTGTTCTTCTATACCTACAATATTGTTCCTTAATTTCTTCTTTTTTTTTTTTGCTAGTATTTGGACGAGATATTTTAATTTGCGTATTTCTATTGTGTTGTTAATTTTAACATTTATTTTTAATTCTTAGTAAAAAAGCTAAATCTTTCAATTCTACTCTAAAACCTAAATCATTTAAAACCGGTTATGGGAGTTTGTATTCTTTCCTAAAATAAGACTTTTCTAAAATAAATCACATTTGTATTTTTTTTTAATTAAAAATTTTTTAAAAATTAATCGACTCAACTCGATTAACGATATAAAAATAATACTTTAAGCTAATGTGGTAACCAAGTTTCCGGCTGCCCAAAATATTTTTCTTAAGTTAATTCTAAACCTTTTACATTGCTACTATTAAATGCCTACACAAATACCGTAAAAAATCGAGTTACTATATTTATTTTTAGATCATCAACTTTCATTCAACTACTGTGCAGGATATCCTCAAATTGAACGTCACTCAAAATTTTAAAATAAATATTTAGTTAGATTTTTAGAAATGCCTGTTAGAAAATTAATACAAAAAAATATGTAGAAACTAAATGCTGTTAAAAAAAATCCTATTACTTATTAGGGAACTATGCAACTGCATAATTTTATTTCAAAACATCTCGTATTATTTTTAAATTTTAAAAATTTGTAAAAGTTCAAAAATTAAACCTACAATACGTAATATTATTATTATCGACTAACAAATTTTTATTTTTAGTTTTGTACGTTTCAAATATCCAATTTAAACTTTATACTTTCTACTTACTATATCTTTCCAATACTGCCATATAAAATTACTTTTGATTATAACACAGCATCTAAAATAATAAATAAACTATTAGATACTCTAGAATGTGTTACTCTAAAATGGTTTTTGTTATTTATTATAAAATTTTTTTTTTATTTATCCAAGTAAAAGAAGCTATACTGAATACTAAATACAGTGAAACCTGTGAAGTTGGCCACTTTTGCAAAATAGGTACTAGGGAAAATTGACCAAAATATAACAACATAAAGAAAATTTCACAATGGTTTCAAAAATGTCTTCATGCTGTATCTTCATGTCATGTAATTTGGCAATTTCTTTCCTTATATTAACTTAACCTTACAAAAATACCTGTAAAAGTTGGCTAAATCTTTGAAATTTTTGCACAAAAAAGGAATAGCACATAATTTTGTAGTTTGTACAATTGTCAATTCAATGTAAATTACTCAATACGTCGGTTTAGAAATTAGCAATTACCATTCAATACTCATATTTTTATTTTCTTTAATTTTTTGAATTTTTTAACTTTTTAATTTTTAAATTTTTGAAAAAATCAAATCCTTAGATTTAAACCATTTTTGATTAATTAAGTACATGTTTATAATAGATAATTAATTACTTAGGGTTTTTTCTTTTTTAGTTCAGATTAAAGCCAGAACTGGCTTTTAAATGTTTGATTTTCATTTCCATATATCGCAGAGCATTTGAATTTAAATGTAAACAATTTTTACTTTTTTATATGATTTGACACATTTGACAGCTTAATGCTCTATTGTGTTTCAAAATTATTTCTGAAGGGTCAACCTAAATAAAAGCGTACGACATACAATTTGTATACACTAGTACGTCGATACGTCGGCGTATCCCGAAATTGATACGCGCATATAATAATTAATTTGTCAAAAAAATCATTATTTAATGTGTCATAACTCATATTTAACAAAAAAAAAAAATAATTTTTTTGTATTTTTATTTTGTAATTGAATAAAATTTTAAAATTTAAAAAAAAACTAGTCTACACAACATTATTATTCTCTTATTATTCTAAAAAATTCTCAATTCTCAAAATACATAAAAAACAACAACAAATTTTTTTATACTCTTTGTAAGTTTTTAAAATTTAAATGCTCGACGTACAGTACGCCATATGTATTTCGGGTGCTCTCATATAAATTCAGGTATTAAAAAATATTTTGACAGAAATTATATAAGTCGTACGCTTTGATTTAGGTTGGGCCCTAAGTGTTTATATTATAAAATATGTTTAATCTATTCAGAACGTACTCGATATCTGTTCAGAGGACAAATCTGAACTAAAAAAGAAACACCGTTATTTGAATTTTCTTTCTACATAAAAAAAAAATTTTCTACAAGCAAGCCACCTGTAAATGTTCCACAAAAATGTTCCAACTGAAGGTGGTCAACTTAAACAGATTTCACTGTATTTATATTCTAAATATTGTGTTAAAGTACAAAGCTATTATCATTAGGATTTTTATGAAAACAATAAAATGTCTCAATTATTTTAAATTTTTCAATTTTCAAAAAAAGTTTTCTAAAATTTAATTTTTACATAGCTAATATTTAAAAAAAAAATAAAACTTTTCTCCTTGTTTTTCTTTATAATGTCATTTAAATCAGAATATTTTAATAAAATTCGATTAATATCAAAAATGTTTACAACAAAAAAAAAAACGTCTTTTCATATAATTCAATTTCAATTTAAAATTTAGTTTTCCAATTATTTCCATTTAATTCAATAATGTATAGAAAATTTTCATAATTTGTGCACGCTATTATTATCATTTCTATACCATTAGAAAACTTTTCTGAATGACAAAAAATTATTCAAATATTCATTTTACCGTAAAAGAATGGTGAAAAAAAAAAAATATCATGTTAAAAAAAAAATAAAATCAAATTGAAAGTATTAATAATAATCATAAAACTACTCTATAGCTACTATTTTCTCCTAATTATTGTTAAAATCAATTTTCTTTTGGAAAAACTATACATATACCGTAGAAATTATGAAATTAAAGAATGAATTGAAAAACAAAACGAAAAAAGATATCTTACGATTTAAAAAGATTTTCTTTTAAAAGAAAAAAATTTCAAATTGCACTCAATTTCAATATTTCTTTTAGTGGTTGCGTTGGAATGTGATTGGCATTAATTTAGTTTGAAGTTATGAAATAATTTTAAAAATTAAGTAAGTTTTCTTTTCATTTGGTTCTAAGTAGATCAAGTATGATCTAGATTCATTGAATTTTAGATTATAAGTAATAAAACAGATATAGAAAAAAAAATTTTTTTTACCATCCTTTTCTGGTTTTAAATTTTTAAATGTTGAACCTGTTAGAAAAACTACAGAGCTAATTTGAAAAGGTAGTTTAGTAGTATTAGTAATATTTAGTAGTGTTTACGAACATACTTTGGCTAAGTTCATTAAAAAAAATGTTTCCTAAAAATTAGAAATTTAATACCATAGATTTTTGTTTTTGAGAACTATTCAAAATAATATGAAGATAAGTAAGGCCATCTTACGCATCTATTATAGGTACCAGTAAAGAAAATGTTATAATAGAATGTAGAATAATAAGAATATGATGAAGTATGATGGATGAGTATCGGTTAAAGTGTTGTTTATTACCAAAATTACTCAAAAATTTTGCATTAAATATAGTACTTACTAACTCCAATTATTTTTATTGCCTCATGTTTTTATACTCATAATATATTAAACCTTTAAACATAATAAACATTTCTATTGGGGCATTGGTGGCCTAGTGGGTAAGAGCGTATAAAATACGCTGTAAACACTGAGGGAGCTTAGTTTCGAATCCCACACACGCCGTAAGAGTTATTGCCCCTTACGACATTTACAGCCACGCCTGTAAAGAAAAGGCTGTGTAATTTCCTGTTCACATTTATGTGGCAGAGAAATGCACTAAAAAAACAAAAAAAAAAAATTTGTATTGTATTTTAGAGGGTTTAAATTAGAATTATTTTACATTTGTAAAGTTATCTATTTATAGTTTCTATTTTTAATATACGTATATTATTTTGAATTTTTTATATAGCCATTAGTTGTTTTTAGTTATTAAATTAAGAAATGATTAAAAAGGATTTAAAAACAAAATAAGTTACTAGATAAGAAAATTTTTTAACTTTTCCGAGTTAACACAGTACCAAAAGTACTATCATACCCATTAAAGCTTCTATGCATTGGTATTTGTATTTGTTTAATTTTTTTTCCCCCTTGCCACTCCAATGAGGAGTTTAGGGCATCCACTAAGTCATTTATTATTCATATTTGACTAAGCTTCAGTTTCGTGAATCATTAATTTCACTAAGCCGCTGATTACTCGGCTGTAATAAAAATCTAATTACAACATTTTTTATTAATAATTAAATATGGATTAAGCTTTCGAGTTTTTATATTGTACCTAAACAGATGAAACGAATAAATCTATAGTAATTTATTTTAGGACAGCTTATTATTAAATCATAACTGAAATGTACAACAAACAGTTTTCTTAAATCAAAGGGTATTAATGATATTTAAATACTAAAATAACTATACGATAAGAAGTTGATAGAAAATGTTATCTGCTATGGTCACATTCTAAAAAATTATATAAAATAAAATTGCGTGCTTTTAAATTATCCTATGAAACCAAGAATTAAAAATACCTATGGAAATTTTTAAAAATAATGAAATTTCGTTGATAATTATATTAATAAAACGCATATCTTATTATTGTCAAATATAACTCTTATACTTTTATTGACTATTTTTCTTTTTTTTCTTTTTTAATTTTCTGTTATATTAAAGTTTCAATTGCACTTGACAAAAAGCTTTATATAAATTCAAGGAAATATATTTTTTTTTACATTTCATATTTTTCATTTATTTTTTTCCTATAATTTTAAAAGAAAATTATTCCTTTCTATTAAAAAATATAATAAAAGAAATAAAATTAAACAAAAATGCAAAAAAAAAAAAAAAAATTACCTTTTCTCAGGAAAAAATATCTACGGTTTGAAAATAAAATTAAAAAAAAAAAAACATTACAATAAAAGTCAAAAAGAAAGAAAAAAATAAAGGTAGATATAAAATCAAAGAGAAAATCTTAAATTGAAGAAGTTTTTCTTGCAATTTTTTAATTTTATAACGAGATTTAAAAAGTTTTTTATTTTTTTATTTTTATTTTTTAAATGGAAAAGTTATACTCGTAAATAGTTATCAGTTTATATAACATGTTTGTTTGTGTATTTAAATTATAAAAATAACTGTTATATTATATTATTATAACTGTATAATGTGAATGCAGGTCGTAGAATAAAATGATTAAAAAAAAATCAAAAATGTTAAGTTGATTTGTTGCAAAAAACGAAAAAAATTTATATTTGTTGCGACTGTTCCTCTTTTAATGTTTTTTTTTTTTCTTTTTTCCGTATTTCTCTATTAAAAACGAATTGAAAGGTATAGTAAAACTGTTAGAAAATTAACTGAAAGTAAAATTAAACTTTAAATTATAAATTTTTAAAATTAAAAAAATTATGTCAAACAGTACATAATTGTCTGTAATGTATTATATTATGTGGTATGTATGTATAAACACTCTAGTAAATATTAAATATTACTGCGACCTAACCTAAATATAACGAGCGAAGATATAGAAGAAGCCACAATATTACGTATGCTTGAATAATAAACAATTAGAAAATGTCGTTACCACAAAATGTAGTAATGCATTGCTGTTAAATCAGCTGTTGAAATATTTAAACAGTTACAATATTTACAGTTTACACCAACTTTACATATTTCATAGCTACCTTATGAGTTATGACAAACATCATATTATATATAATACACAAGATTTTGGCAAGACCTGTTTTTAAACAATTATTGCTATATCGCCGCGAACTTTCATCCTGAATGTGTCTTCACCTAAAAAAGATTGAAGTATTGGACCCTATTTTCTCATTGATTAAAAAACTGTTAAAAATGACCGCCACGAAAATATGGCGACGTTAATAAATTTAAGAAAAGTCGTAACTTAAATAGGTAGCTTTGGTACTGTGTTTAGATTTGTTTTGTTTTTTTTTCTATTTCATCAAGTAAGTGATTTCGAATTCACAAAAAAGCGACTGATTCTAATTGGTGCCATTATGGCAAAATATGTTATGTGCCTGTTTCAAAATTTGTACGACCCTTTTAATTTTCATTTAAAACTTGTTTCAAAAATTAGTTGAAGAATTGCATGCCACTACGGTAACACGTTTCAAAAATGTAATAGGATTGAAACGTCTTGCGGCCATTTAGTAGAATATTATTAAAGTTTTGTATGGAAGGTCAAAAATTTTAAAATTAAAAAAAAACTAAAAATAAGCTTAAAAATAAAAAAAGGAAGGTATGCGCTAGACAAGGAAGTGAAAGACAAAAAAATCAAGGATCAGACCATTTTTACAGGAGATATTCAACAGCCACGTAAACTTGACTCTGCCCCCTTTTTATAAATGATTTTAACTAAATATATAGGTACATATCTACATATTATATGTATAAATTTTTCTATTTCAGACTAATAATAAAATAACGAAATAAATTAGATAGCAACTGCATTTCATTTATTTATTTTGCTTTGGTTTAAATACTAAGTTAAAAAAAAGGTAAAATTTTTTGTGCAACTTTTGAATAATAATTTGTATAATGTATTAATTGTTTTGCGCTTTTTTTTCTCTTTCTAGATTTTTATATCAAGTTGTTTTTTTTTTTATGAGTAATTTAAATAAAAATGAAAAAAAAAAAGAATAATGGCAATTAAGGATTTATAAATAGTATTTTATAATTTTATAATAATAAATCTGCACTGATATAAGAAAATATGTATTCGATATTTTAATTGGTAATCCTAACGAAATTATATATTTATTTTGGTGTAACTAACATAGGTATAGATTTTTTAGTAGCTCAAATAAATTATTGCTGAAATTGAAAATAATAAGTTTAGTTTGAATACTTATAGGAAAAACTTAAATTTTACTTTTCTTTTTTCGCAAGTCCACGTGCACTTCTCAACTTGCCGCCTATTAATAAATAATTCACCTTCCACTAATCAGTACAATTTAATTGAAAATTCAGTTTTTATTGTTGTAAAATGTTATTAGTAATTATTCATTTAGAAATCAATCATTCTAGATGTAAAGTTAAATGGCTGAATTAGTAGTTTTATAGCTTCAATAACAAAAATAATGAAAAGTTCTTTTTATCTTAAAGATTCTTTTACAGCAAGTCTGTAAAAATAGTAAGTTCAAAATGTATCCTATTTAATTTGAAGTTTTGAAATAAAGAAAAAACCTAAAAGTTAGATCCTAAATGGTCTAGCTATAAGATTTGATTTAATATGCCACCTTTGGTTCCGTTTTATTTTTTTTTGTCTATGCAAAATATACTAAGTCAATTTCAAACGACAAATTCAAATATTTTTAAGAATTCGACTAAACTAAAAAACTTTTATGGATTCTCTGAATCCAAATCGTAAGAAGATGTATCAGTAGTTTAGTGGATTCATAAAATGAAAAATTATTTTATAAAAACTTAAGGTACTCAAAATTATTATAAAAAACTTAATTCGTTTTCCCATATATCGCTGCAAAAATTATAGAGTACTATAAATGAATGAATTTTTATATTTTTAATATTAATTATGACTTAGTTTTAAAAGTATGTACTTAGTTTTTGTAATCTTTTTTAAAAAAAAAACCTACCTTTAAAGAAAGTTTTCAATTGACGACTACTTAATACTTTCTTTGAATTAAAATAATTATTTTGCATATTTTTATTTATTTTTTTTTTAATTTTATAAACGTCATAAGATAATATTATAATTTTAAATTTTTTTTTAACCTTCATTTTACCTTGGAAAGAATAAGGTTTTGTTTAAGAAATGAAAACTTTATTTGAAAGTTTATAATTGATTGCATTCCCATAACAAATAAAATGTTTTTTTTTGAATAAGTTAAAAGCATAAGATAATGAGTGATGGTGCAAAATATCGAATGTCAGTCAAAGGAACAGCTCGAAGTTCCTCTGGGTATTGTTATATTTTAATCAAGCAAAATCACCCCTTTTAAAACCAAACTTTAGGATTTGATCTTTAATGCATAACATAAGACTCAATGATCTTTAATACATAACATAAGTAGATAAGGATGATGTGAAAATGGTTCTTTCGGACAATGGGTTTGATTAATTAGGATTAAGGAGGATGAAGGGGAAAGGGGAAGTAATGTTTGGTATATTATTGAACATTGTAATAATATTAAATGCGTTTTTTTTTGTCCGTTAAATCATTTTAATAAAATGAATAATCTTAAAGTTTTTTCATAGATGAATTTATTATTGGAAAAAACATAAAATGATTTATGTTAAGTCTTTTCTTTATATGAATTATTTATTAAACTTTCTTTCATAAATGCGAAATCTAATTTACTAACAAATTTCGCCATTATCATAAATAATTTCAATTAGATAACAAATTTTTAGGTACCTAATAAACTAAATTGATTATATTCTTGTGTCTATTCTTGATGAGGTTGCTCTTTACTTGGAATTATGATTTTACTTTTTTACAGTAGTAGGTGCAAATCATCGAAAGATCCTAAAGAAGAGCAGTGCAAGGACAATTCTTCTATAATTATTTAGTAAGACTTTAACCCAGTAAACACCAGATCTCCTTTTGATCAAAAAATATTTTGTTGAATTTTTAGTGCTATTGTTATGTTTGGTTAAAGCGCGATTCTGTAAGAATCTCCGGAAAAAAATTGGTTTAAGGTTTGCAAGAATGTGATGAACGAAGTTGTTGATATTCTCCTTAATTCTATGTAAATTAAAAATATAATCATCCCCAATAGTTTAACCCATAAGACCCGTAACTTTAGTCAAAGCGATATTCTGTAGTAATTTATAAAAGTTAAACATAGACTTTAATTCAATAAAATTTAGTTTAGCGGGAGTGAAATTCTCAAAAAAATTGATAGAATTTAAAGACTCACTTCACTAAAAGATACAATGAACTGTTTAATTTTTTGAGATAAAATATAGAGTTTTATTGTAGAAGAAAATTAGAAAGAAACAAAATTTTTAATTGAGTAATTTGAACAAATTATAAAAAAATGCAACTTTAACCAAATAAACTATTCACCGTTCACAGATAACTGTAACAGTTTCTTTGAAACTCCTCTCTGTAAAAATATCAACTTTAAACGATATGAACTTTTCAGTTTTCATATTGATTTATTGATTCTAGTCTTTTCGTATAATTCGTATAGTCCATAGTTTATAATTTTAGAACTACTTATATTCCTATTTGTTTGTATTCTTTGTTTTTTATGACATGTAAAAAGATAATTTGTGTTAAAAAAAAACCGTAAAGAATAATAAAACAAAAAAAAAAGACAAAATAATTGCTTGCAATAAAAATAAAAAAAAAATAAAGAAAACAATAAAATTATATTATGCATTATATTCTCGTAATCACAACATTTTGTATCCTTTTGTCTTCTTTTTTTTTTTTTTTTGTTGTAATTTTTTTTCTTTCATTTGTAACGGAAACATTTTCGCGTGTTATCTACATAAAATGAAAAAAAAGAAATAAACCAAAAAAAAAAAATCAAAGTAACGGAATATAAATTAAACTTACCTGTGTGCGCGTATAACCGTAATTTATATCCTTTCTAGCTTTTATTTTGTTATTTTTTTTGTATCTATATATAACATATGAAATTTTTTATTTTTTTCTATTCATAATAATATTTTTTTCGCTTTAGTTAATTTTCTGTCTCTTTCTACTTTTTATTTTGCAGTCAAATCAATTATGTAAATTTTTTTTCCAGTTTATTCATAAAGCAAAACAAAACAAAACAAAAAAAAAAAATGTAGCAATTTTTAGGTAAAAGACCACACAACTCTTTAACATTTACCGTTAACATTTTTATTTTCATTATTATTATTACTGTTTAGTGTTTTTATTGTTATTGTTACTGTATTTGAAATAACCTTTCACGCTAGTATGTGTACAATTAGAAGAAAATAGAAAATATAGGGATAACTAATACCCTAAAGTTATCCCGTTTTATTCCATTCTAAGTTAATTTTTTCAACATTGTTACAAAGTAGGTAGATAGATAAATTATTCAGATATTTTACCGTTATACAAATAACGTTAGTATTTTATTAAATGTCTTAAATGGAAAATATTCTAAATGAAAAATTATAACATAAAGTGAATAAAAAAAATTAATGAATGACATAAAGAAAAGATGAAACTATAGAAAATTATGAAATTTTGATAGCTATTAACTAATGAATGGACAAAACTAATTAAAATAAAGTTGTAAAAAAAACCAAACATATCGAAATTAAATGAATTAATGAAATTAAAATTTTAAGAGATAATTACTGGTCAATGGTTGATATAAATACACACAGTATAAAAGATTCAAAGGGGAAGGGATATAGTAGACTCTCTATTACTATATTTGCGAATGCAGCTAGGGTTAAACTGATAATCTATAGGGTTTCTTATCTTTACACACATAAACTCTTTGTCCGAAAATAAAATTGGATATTAAATTTTATTTATGAATTCTACGGGCTAGCTATAGACAAATAAAAATAGTTGACAATCAAAAATACAAAGGAATGGTATCAAAATCTTTCTTTGTTTATGCTGTTTTGTGCTCTCTAAAATAAATTTTTTAATCTATATGTAAACCAATCGAAAGCTATTGTTTTTATTGAGATAGCTTACTAGAAGATAGCACTTACTCTTATTTAAAAGAAGTAAAGATAAAAATAAAAGGTAAAGGTAAACATAAGAAAAGAAAATATTTATTATAACTTTGTATAATATATATCTAAAATGTTTAAGCACTTAAGCATAGGTTTGGAGATTCAATGAAAAACAAAAAATATATATAAAAATATTTAGTGCATGTTGAAAAACAATAGAAAGAAAGAAATTAATTTTATTATGGTGTAAAAACGTGTTCAGTTTTCTGGGAGAATATTGGGCTAAACAATAGACAATATATTATTAATATCTGAAGAATGAACACTAAAGTTCATATTCTAAAGCTGTTGTTTTTTTTTTAGTTTAAAGTTGAATCTTAATTAAATTCAAATTACTTTTCTGACACTAATTTTACTCCATTTCAATAAAAATATTTTAAAAAATGTTTAAGTTCGAACGTTTCAATAAAAAGATGACATACAGTTGTTCCATATTTTTAAGTCTTTAAACAAATAGAAGAAAGAGTGATACAGACTACAGCTAGATAAAATTCGTAAATACCTAAACATAAGGCAACAAAAATCTTTTTAATAATCAAAAAGCAAAAAAATAAAAAAAAACGTGCCGGATATTGAATGACTCAAGAGCAACAAATTTAAATGGAAAATCACGATGTGCGTGTATTCCCTTTATGTATAAAGGATAAACCAAAAAACATTAAAAAATCTGTTGTAACATTTCTTTTCTTTTTTTCTGTATATTGCTTTCTCTCTCTTTTTTTTTTTTTTTTTTTCTAGATATTCTTTCTATTTATATTTTTTCATATTCAGGTGAAATCACCTTGGGGGCATTTGAAATTTCTGTTCGCAGCATATAATAGGTAAGCAAAATGAAAAGACAATAACAAAATAAAAAAAAATATCAAAAAGACACATTACACACACTGTTAAAAGGGGTTGAATGAATGTCACTGGAGAGGAGGCATGTTAAAAAAATGTGATTTAGAATAAAATAAAAACAAAAAAAAAAACTAATACGTAAATATAAATCACGTACTTTTACTGTTTTTCTATTTTTTCTGTTTTGTAGCCACATATAGAATGTACATATATATATGTACATTTCACGTATGAATTGTTGCCTGTCTAAGTGAATGTAAGTGAGCTTTAAGGTAAAAGTTAAAAAAGAAGAAAATAAAAAAAAAACCAAACTGATATGTATTTAAAAAAAAAAAAATTTTAAATTTCTAAATTTTCTTCTTCTGAAAACTGGTGTAGGAGTGAAAGCTATACAATAGCTAGAAGGAGTATAAATTTTTTCCCAAATCAAATATTGCATGAATTTTTTTTATTGTCGTCTATTTAAATATTATTTAGGTATTGGTTGGAAAAAGTGAACTAAATGATGGAAAATTTGTTAAAAGAACTTAAATGATAGTGTGAATAAACTTGAAAAAAATTTGAACTAGAAGTGACTTTTTCAAAAAATAGAAGAAAAAAAAAATCGCGAAAGGATACTGAAAAATCAACAATGCGAATTAACATCAGTTTAAACAAATAAAATCTAAAATGTTTAAAAGTCTTTAAAATAAAGTAAGCAAAAAAAGGCTGTATGTACCAAAAGTTTTCCAATATACACACATTATAAACCATACAAAGTAAAAAACATTTTACAATTGTGACTATTTTTGCAAAAAACTTGTTTTAGATTTTTTTTTAAATTTTTTTGCTGTCGGGAAAATTGATGAAAATCAAGAGGCATTTTCTTTAATATAGAGCAAAACCCATTTTAAGTTAACAAAAGATGTTGACGCATTTTACTTTTGAGAAATTGTCCCTTGTCCAAGTTGTTGGTTAATAATTTTTGACCGCTTAAAATTTTTTTGAAATGTATTATTTACTTAAAAATCTGTTAAAGTTTCAAGTGACTAACATTTTACTGCTTTATTGTAAACATTGTACAACCGACCGAGTGATAGAAATTTTTTTAAAAAATCTTATAATATAAAATCATTGACAGACTAGTGAAAATTATAGTGCAGTTTCTAGATACCAAGGCTTGAGTGAGGTATTATAATTGAAATCTTTCAGAACTATTCTTTAAAAGTTAACAAAATCTCTAAAGTAAAAAAAAAAATTGTAAATAAGTTTGTTATTTTAACAATGGGTTTTATTTTTTCAAGGCTGCTTCCTATGAATTTCGATTTTAATTTTTAAGCATTTTTTTTTTTGGATTGAAATGAAATTTGTACAATTTAATTTTAAATTTGTTTTTCCAAAATTTAAAATATTTTCTCCTTAATTTTTAATAAGAATTTACAAAATATAATTGTTTAACTGGATCCCCAAAACTTTTTTGAATTTAGCTTAGTCCACAAAACTTTTTTTTAAATTAAAAATTGGTTTGTTTTGTACATATTATTCGTTTTGTATTTTCATATCCATAATGCGAAGAAAGTATTGAAATCGTGGTAATCTCTAAGTTTCCAACCTTTAACTAATCTTTTTGAGATCATAGAATCTATGTTATAATAATATATGTGTTGTATATGTGTATAACCTTAAGTGGCTATAGAGTTGGGTATATTTTCTTTTTTTTTTGTTTTAAATGGGAACACAAGAGAACACTGAGACCTATATAAAGATATATTGTGTATTTACTGCCCCTCTTCCCTACGACATTTCGAAAGAATTATAGAATCTTAGTATGTTTTCGGGAGCCATATTGGCTAATTCATCTGTGGTAAGAAATTCTTCGTCTATATGATAAAGTCTTATTGATGCTGCTTCGCAGTGGCAGAGTAGATGCTTCTTGCCTCGGCTTTAATTTAATAAAGCCGATATATATCTTCAGCTAGTCCAGTTTCTTTAGGCGGTAGTTTACAGGACTGTGGCCTGTAATGACACCTACAAAAGTTCTGATGTCCTTTTTGTTGAAAGTCAGTAGCTTATCCACTTCTATTTTTCAAAGTTTTATAAACTTTTTTGTTGTACTTAAACGTGGAAGCCTATTTACTTTAGTTTACTGTCAAATTTTGGCACTTGCATTAAAAGGTTACTAATCAAGTAAATAACTATAGAATAACAAAATAAGGTGCAGTTATTTTATTTAGACAAATTAGTTTTATTGCGAATTTGTAGGTAGACAACTACCGAAAATATAGATAATTAAAAAGAATGTAAGTACAAAAGAAATATCTAATTATTATGCTGTTGTATAATTTGGAAGTTATGGTGGGATATCTAAGTTCGAGAAGTAAACATTTATTCTTTTAACAACTGAGAGATGGTTTTCGCTTAAAAAAAATAATGTATATATTTTAATGTAAAAAATCGGAAAATCGAAAATAGATTCTATGATTGCAGTTTTGAATTGTTGAACAGAACAGTTGAAAATTGATTTGAATTTTGCAGTTTTATATCCATATAAACCTAGTTATAAGCGTATAAATGTATAATAAATTTGTTATTTTGTTCATATCGGAGACGAGGTATAGATATGGAATATATTCTCGTTAAAGATTAAATTCTGAGTTGATTTAGTTTTGTTCGTTTTTGTTCGTCCGTTTGTCCACATGACAACTTAAAAAAAGGAAGGAGAGCTAGGATTCGGATTTCCTATTAAAATTTAACAATTTGGATCTGCGAGTTCGACTAAAATATAACAGTTTCTGTTATATGTCAAATATCTTACAATTTTATTTTTTATATACTCATATAACGCACACATATAACTCAGAATGTCTAAAATTGTCTGAATGTCTAAAATTGTCTGAATGTCTAAAATTGTCAAAAAAAAAGTTAAGTTTAATAACAACGACCCCCGCAAAATTTCATTGGTGTATGGCATAAGTTCGCTTAACTATATGGCGAAATTTTTTATCCTCATGCCGTAGTACATAATTATTAGACTAGAAATCAGAAATTTTTAAAAGATTATTAAGTTTTATATCAATAGCATATGTGAAATTTGGTTTGTTTGTCGCAACGGTTTTTAGTAGCTGTCATTCAACTCCGAAGTTTATATAAATATATTTCGGCAACTACTTAATTAAGTTTAATACCTGTTGATTAAACTTTGTGGAAACAAGTTTCATTATATTAGTGGGCTAGTCAACTCTACCCTCTTGCTCGTTGACACGAGAAACTTTAATATTATCATTAATATTTCTTTTAAAAATCTGTTTTCACTCGATCATTAGTTTAATTTACATTTGAGTGCACGAAAAGTTATTACGAAAATAGTACCGTTGTATATTTATTTTTTAATTAAGTTTACACTTATAAATTTAAAAGAAATATTTTCTTCTTTTAAATAAAAGAAGGACAAAACATTGCATGAAAGAGGTGGATGAAAATTAATTAAAGATTTTTACTATACAATTTAAATTATTCAGTTTTTTTTTTTTTTTTTACTAATTTTCAAAAACTAACAGAAATTTTTCTATTTTTAAAAAATGTTGGAACGAGAAAGTATAATACCTAGTTGGTTTTGTTTTTTTTTTTTTGCTTTATGCTGCCTTGCATTTTATTATTTTTCTTTTATATTTTATTTTCTGTTGCTTTGCTTTGCTTTGCTTTTAAAATTAAGGAATGCAGAGTGAATTAAGAAAATTAAAAAAAAGAAAACAAACGTTTTTTTTTTAATTTTAAGAATACATTAAAAAGTTTTTTTTTTTTTGTTTTTGTGCATTTAATGTGTAAAACAACAGTTATTTTTTTTTTTTCTTTAAAACACATTTTTAGAAGATTATTTCTTATATTCACTTATACATATCTTAGAAAAATATCTTTAAAAAATTAGGCAATGCGGCAGATGTTGTACTAAACCAAAAAAAAAAGAAAATGTTTGTAGTTTGTAATTTTCTATGTGAACACGACAAGTTTTCAGCATTTTAAAAAACAAAAAAAAAAAAAGAGCAAAGAAAAAACTTTCAAAGTTATAAAAAATCTTTCATTTTCAAGGATTCAAAACGCGATAGAATAACATTGTCATTGTTAATTTTTTTTTTTTCTGTTTTTTTTTTAGCAAGCAAGAAGAACAGAATAGCACTTTGGAGGCTTTATGAAATCGTTTGTGTGTACTTTTTATTTTGGTTTTTTAAGTTTTTAAAAATAACAAAGGAAACTTATTATTTTTTAGTATGACGCAAGGTTAAAGTTCATTCACTTAAAAAAAAAGTTTATATTTCTCATTATTTATTTTTGTAATTTTTAAAGTATGTGCATATTTTTAATATACATTATATTATATAAAAACAAAAACACTGTAATTCATTCTTTACTTAGTTTTAATTGTATATCATAAAATATATTCTGTACAAGTAATATTTTTAAATCACTCCTTAAGGAACCAAAGTTTTTGAATTCTTCTTAGAAATGCACAGACAATAAACTTATGAATTCCCATTTATATTTTATATAGACTTGAAAAAAAAAAAATAAATAAAACAGAAAAAACTAAAAGGCAACAATGATTTATTGTTTTGCTTTTCTTAGGGGCAAATTATGAGCAAAATTTATATTAAGTGTGTATTTCATATAAAAAAATGCATACATTGTTAGATATAATTCTAAAAAAAAAACTCTCGACCTCTTAACTTTCTCATATAACAGGTTTATAGCTGAATAGCTCAGAATAGTAAAATATTCATTCAAAAGAAAAACATTCCATGGATTAATAATATTAGATTAAAAAAAATTATGAAATACAGAAAATTACGTCACTTTCAGTATGATTACAATACTCTAGCCTCAACTAATATATCATAATTATTATAGAAAAACAATAAAAACGATAGAAGAAAATCTGTTGTTATAAAAAAAAAACAGATACTCTAAATTTTCTTTAATATGTTAATGTCAGCCATATTGTTATACGTTTCATTACAAACTTATTTTAACTAGGAATCTCAAATTATTTGAAAAGAAAATTTATTTTTGTCTGAAATCATCAGATTCTACTTTATTTGCCACCAAAAACAAATTTCAAATCAAGAATTTAAAATACAAAAAAAGTTTTACAGTTACAATATGTATTTTTTAGAAAAGGTAATGAATTTCCGTGACTTTTCTATTGCCTTAACAAACAACAACCAACACCATTCAATTTTAATTTATACAAAAAAAAAAAAAAATTTTCATCATGGACCACATAAAACATCATAAAAAAGAAAAAATATAACACACTGTTTGGATGCACTTTTTTACCGTTCATTTTCCGTGATTACATCTGTAATAATGAAAAGTAAATACAAACAAAAGTTTTCGAAACAAAGTTAAATACACATATAAAAATGAAGGTTAAATTGAAAAAAAAAAAAAACATGAAAGAGTGTAAATAGTTGACTGTATCAACTTTAGGATACCCATACGAACATAAATTGTGCTATGTTTCGATAAATAACGATATTTAGTCCTTCTACAAAATTCCAGATATTTGACTGAATTTAAGTATACAGTTAATTAATAATATTTATGTAAATTATCCAGTTTTACGATAGCTGTATAAATCCGAAATGCTGTAAATCAAACCAACCAATATTTACAAATGATATTGCCATAAAACTTGATTTCACGTGTCAGGTGTCTAGTTATCAAGATATTATGAAGATAAAAACAAAGAAGTTGCATAACTTTGGATAAAAAGAGAAATTGTATGACAGCTACTTAAACCTACCGGTCGAACTTGTTTAATTTTAATAGTAAAACTACATTTATTGAAATAATAGAAATTAAAAAAAAAATTTCGGAATCTCAGTTTAATTTGTTTTAAAATTATTATGCAGCCGCACCGACTAACACATCAAAATGAGCGCATAATCCCATCCAAGAATATAACATATACTTTTCCATATATCTATATTCATTACGTACTCTGTTACAAACGTAATGAAAAATTTATTATATTCTTATAGAACTATGATCGTAACGACGTATAACAAGATAGAGAAAGAAAAAGGACGAATAGAAAAGATAACAAGCAGTAGAATGAAAAACCAAAACGAGAATAAACTTTAATATTCATTTGAGACCATAATGCAAGCATTAACTAAATGAAAAAAATATGTTATATGGTGAATGTTGATGATGGTAAATAACATTATATATTTTATATTAGATATATGTATGTACCTAAATAGATAATAATATTATAAAACTGATTTTATTATTAGGTACAATGTTATTCTAAAAAAAATCAGGTGAATTATTTGAAAACTTGTACGTATAATAATAACGCGATGGCAGATATATATTTTGAATTTTGAAAAAAAAAAATTGTTTCTCGATTGTGGTACAAAATTAAAGAATAAAAGTCCTTATCGAAAATACATAAGATCAAGAAAAAACAAGTTTAAATCAGGCACATTTATATTCAGTTATTTTCAATTAAAGATAATAGGTTTAAAAATATAAGGGTTCGTAATTTTATTTTTCTATATCTATATTCTATATACGTTTTAATTTCTTATAAATTTTAGATTTATTCCAAAAAGACTACCTAAAAACTTATTAATCTGCATCTATAGTAGCTAGTAATTTTATTTTTTTTCAGTGCACAGGTGTATTACGTAAAATATTTTAAAATAATTTAAATTAATTTTTAAGATAAAATAAACACTTTATACACCACTGAAAACATATAGTGATTAAGTCGACAATCTTTCAATTGAAAGGTTTCGGTTTCAAACCCCGATAAGGTCTTATCCGCAATATAAGTAATTAATATACTAATAAATTAATATTGTAATATACAAAATAAATAATGCTATAAATACAATATAAGATATAAAGCAGGGTTTATATTATCAGTTAAATTGCGCAAATTCATCACTCAGATAATTTGCACGAATTTATATCACCTGACTATATCAATTTCATCTTTCACTTACATTTTCAATTTTATTTGTGCAGACTTTCATTTTAATTAGTAACAATGAAACAATGGAAAGATGGGTTTTTATTAATGTCCGCAGCAATGTGTATAATTTAAAAAAAAAAAAATTAAAACGTAAACCTAGAAAATTGTCAAAAGCCTGGCTACTAAAAAGAGAATCCTTTTCTCATACAAATTTATTAAAGGAGCTTCATAATGATCCAAATGATTTTCGCAATTATTTGCGTATATGGATGAGTCAACATATGAGCATTTATTAAATTTACAATGAATAAATAATAATAATAATATTTGATAATATTTCAAATATTTAGAAATTAACATAACATATACATATCTTTTGAATTTTATAAAACGAATAAAATAAGTAAATTTATACACAAACCAATCAGCTGATTTCTTCGATTTCATAAAAAAAATTGCAACGATAAGTTTGCATAGCGCTTACATTCTCAAATTTATCGTATATTTGAGAATGTAATTTATTTACGATCACAAACTAAATTTCAAAACGGAACAGAACTCGCACAATCTAATTTTGAAGTGCACAAACCTCAATTTCTATTTACACTTTCATACTTATCTGACAATCTGATCGATTCAGATGAATTTGTGCAATTAAACTTACAGTATAAACTCTGCTTAACATATTATATTTGTGTTTCATAATGGCTGCAGCTTTCTTTCTACTGAAATCTTTTGGATATTTAAATGATTTGTTATACAGTTTTGGAAGACGGCGAACTTTACCAGTACGGTCAAGTACAATAAATCAATCTGACAAAAGACCAATTACTGCACACGTATTATATAAATTATAAAAAAAAAACTATTCAATTAAGGAAAAATAATAAAATAAATACAAGTACCTAGGTAAATCTAAAGTGTCATAAAGCACGTCGTCATTTATTTAATTTAATTTCAAGTTCATTACTTTTTTAAAGTCATATCATTTCTTTTTAAATAAATGCACAATGCATGATACATGTAAGATATGAAAAACGACCATGAATTTAACATCACACATATTGTGTATATCATATTACCATATTGTGTAATCTTTTGAATACTGCAATAATATCTAATATACAAATATAACAAATATGTATGTATGTACATTAAAAATTTCTTAACATTTTTTCTTACTTTTACTTATAAAAATATTAAAAAAAATATATATATATCAAAAGAAGCCAACCTAGAACTGAAGTAAAAAAACAATAATCCTTTTTTTTTTTTAATTTGCAAAAAGGATACATACATAGAGATATAATAAAAAAGAAAAAAACCATAGAGAATTTTTCCCAAAGAAAATTTCTACAATGATAATATTATTTTTTTTTTTTTTTTATTTTTTCTTTGCTTTGGCCCCAACATTATTATCCATTGGATACATATTTATATAAAAAGGAATTATATTTTGAGTTCTTCTGATTTATGTTTTTTTGTAATTGCATTTTTGTATCTGCATTAATACACTATAACTGTTATATCAAGCACACAAAAACATACAATATAAGAATATAGAATTCGCATCTATGGCAAAGAATGTTAACAATTGTTTATATGTATATATATAAATATAGACCTTTCCTTTGTTTATATATTATATACGTATATAAACTCTTCTATACAGGATGCAATCATAATAGTATGTAATCCCATCTATCTCTTATATATTATATTATATTGTATATATATATTATACATATATATATATATATATATATATTTTTTTTTTTAACATTACATTTTGTACTTATTTCATATAAATGCATTCGCGTACATAAATCTGAGTGTATATTTGGATAAACATGTATGTATGTTCCTTAACCATCAGTATATTAAAAATAAATATACGGAAAAAAGGATAGAAAAAGAATAAGAAAAAAAAAAATATTGAAAAGGAATAAAAAAAAAAAAAACACAAAAAATACAAATATAAAATATATAAAAAATAGAAAATTTCCTATAGAGAGTTTAATTTATTTTATGGACCTCATAATTAAGCCGCAGGATATCAAGAACATGATAGCGGTTGCGGATTTTGTTAATGACTCATTTGGTGGATTTTGAAAATGGATTATAATATGCATTTATATTATAATTATATATATATAGATAATAAAAATATATTATATAGGTATATGTGTTATTACAGAAAATAATATAATATATTATTATATTAACAGTAAAAATACTTTTTGGCACATAACATAATGTCTCCAATGAAATTTTTATTAAATTTTATGCTTCTCCTGAAGAAAAAAAAAATTTTGTTCGTGTGAACATACTTTGTTAAACAATAAAAATTTAATTTTTCAAATGTCATTGACTAAATGTTGAAAATTAAAAATTATAGCAATTAAATTTCACCATATGATAATAAATGATTAGGTGGAAAATAAAAAAGAATTTTAATTACACACCAATAAGAAAATATAGTAGTGTAGTTACAGCAGTAGGTATGTTTTTGTTATTTTGAAAAGGTAAAAAGTTTAAAAAAATTTAGTAATCATTTTCTTTAGGAAATTTCAAAAAAACTTTAAGAAATGAAAAGAAATAATTAAAAGAAAAAAGAGTTTATATTTTACATAGGTATATTTTTTGCATTAAAATTTTTTAATATCTTGTTTGAAAAACTATCCCATAGGAAGAATTTAAAATCGACTTAAGATTGAAATCTTCGGAGGTTGCTTTATATAGACTGTCAACTAGAAATGATGTTATATGAAAAAATTTATTTTCAGTTCACTGTCCTTTTGCTTTGGGTGTTGGGTTAATCTTTAATATTTAAATAACGAGATTGCCCATTCTCAAAATCCCAAAATAACAAAATCTCAAACATAAAATCCAAAAATTGGGAATTTCCAATGTGAATATACATATTATTGCATTTTCTAAACAAAATAATAGATGAGAAAATTGTCATTTTTATAGAAATTGAAAATGTTTTACGGTTGCATGTTTGTAAGAAAATAATTAAAAGAGATTTTAAAGTTAGTAACAAAATCATGGATTCAATAAGTTGATCTGTGGGGGTTTGGAGATGGTCCTACTATTTAAAAAGCTTTGTTATTGAAATATGTATGCAAGAAGAGTACTCGTAATTAGTAGTAGAGATGGAAAAAATTTTGAAATTCCTGTTGGTAGCAGTGATTGTTACTCTTGAATCACTGTGATAAATCAGAGTGATTCAAATCACTGTTATTTTGATTGGCTTTAAAACAAATTTTTTTAGTATATGATTTCATTCACAGCTATTTTTATTGATTTTCGGTATCGGTATCTCTTATCCGATAATTTTTAACAAATTATTTCGTTTTTGAGTGTACATATTAAAATGGCGCCATATTAAAATATTATGTATATGAAAAGCTAAAAAAACTAGAAAATATATTTTGCTCTAAAAAGTATTAAAATTTCATGTTGTAAGCTGTCGATATTTTACAGAAAAAATTTTGAATTCGATTTTAATATAACATTTGGCATATTATTTCGATGATTATTTCACAACTAAAAAATTTAAAATAGCTTCAAATGATAATTTTTTTAAAAATAGAAAAAAAAAGCAGAAAAAAACTTCATGTAATTTTTTGAAATATAAAGTTCAATTTTTAGGTATTTATGTATGTAAATGTAATGACTAATTTAGTAATGCTTGAGAGTTGAGAGGCACTCAAAATATTTAATAAAATGTTAAGAAATTAAGTAGTGTTTGTGTAAATTGTTAAAATGTTATAAATCTTGACATTATTGAATGTTGTTATTGCTATTTATTTGTAGAATAAGCATTGGTGCTGCGATTTCTGAACAATTATGGTGTGTTCCTGTGACTAGTATTAAAAAATTTTATGTTGAAAATCAAATCACAATTCAACAATAAATCACTGAAATATCACACCATCACTTAGGAGGATTTTATAGTTGGTTAGAAAACCAGAGTTTCAATAAATTGTTTTATGGGTTTTAAAATTCTCTATTTGAGATTTGGGATTTTGAATTGAAGAATTTTTAAGATTTTATAATTTTTGGAAATTGGAATTTGATATTTTGTATTTGGAATTTCGTACCCAACACTTATTTAATTAGGAATACCTAACAGTAAATAATCAAATTATTTTTGATATAATAGTAGGTACATACCTATTATTATTTTTGATGAATATTTTGATAATATTTGAATGAATTAAAAATTTTAATGTCACGTAACCGAAATAAGTTAGATGTTGTGAATTTATTATTTTTAATTTAACTTTAGTGTAATATTGAAAAATTAAAAAAGAAAAGGTAATTTGAAATGTACAAATTACAATGCATTGGATTCAAAAATTTATATTTTACAATCAAATATTTTTATTTTTTTAATGCTGTATACAAAATGGACGGTTACACAATTATAATTTGTATACAACCGAGTTATTTAAGGTTTTTTTTTTTTTTTTTTGTTTTATTTATTTATTTTTTTTTTCATTTTTGTTATAATTTTGTCAGAATATTATTGAAATAAAAAATTCATTAAAATTTAATTGTCGTAATTTAAACAAAATTAATTTCTTGTTTAAACAATATTTCATGGAATGGAATGGGAAAAAATCTAAAAAAAAAAAATCATTTTGCTAATTAAGTTATAATAATATCTAGTTATTCATTTATTACAACTTAGAATTTAAAATTTTCTCGTTTTTCCAGAAATTATAGGTTTATTGATACATTAATGCTTTAACCGTTTAATTTTCTTTTTAAAAATAATGCAAGTAATGCAATTTAGATCAGCGCAAACGATTTTATAAATGGGAAAAATAGTTAGCAAAAGTCCTATTTTTAAATATTTACATATATTTCAAGTTCTGCTGAATATTTTTTCAATCTATAAAAATATTAAAATAATAAGTTTTGTCTTTAATTTACCGTTATGTTAGACCAAAATGATCAAAGAACATCTCTAGAATACGTTTTAAATGTAACTATAAAAGACATGATGCAATACCTAAGGTTTTAAAACTTTCTTGTTTTTTTTTCGTAATTTTGAGACATATCCGTATTTTAAAATATCTGAGACAGAGGATGATGTGTCATATCCATAATAGTTACTATAGTAAGAATTTTAATTAGATGGTTATTCGATTTTTAAATTGAAATCATTTTCAGCTTTAGGTGAATAAAAATTATATGTATTTTTTTTTTTTAATAATTGTTATTTTAAATTGAAATAAATTTAATATTTTATTCTGTTTCATTATTAAATGTCTTAAATAGAAAATTATGAGAGCGTTTATCATTAATCGTAAATTTCAACCGTATATAATTAATTTATTTCAATATTATATATATAGGTACTTTTATATTCTTAATTAACAATTTCTTCTTTAGCAAATTAAATATATTATAACGTTAAAATACAAAATTGTAACCTACACAAAAAACAATAAAAAAAAAAAAAAATAAAACGAGGAAGAATACAGTTACCCTTGTCAACTTTTAAATACCCGTACGATTCCGTTATATTCTCTACCACTATGCTATGCTCTCTTTATGTCTATCACTCTATTATATTATCTTTTTAAGTTTTAATTATGTTTTTAAAATAATTTCGGTAAAATTCATACTGGAACTATATCATTCATAGATTCATATGGTTTATATATGCGATTCTTCCAAAGCAGATTGTAACCTACCACACCTAACGATTATCAATTCAAAACTTCTTCAAATATTCTATAGTACCATTTCATATACTAAGCGGTAAATTTATATTACTTGATACTTACTATAAAATTAGGAAATAAATTTTAATATGTATAATGTATTCATATATAATATATATATTAATATATATCGCCATATTTCTTTATATTGCTTTAAAAATATTTCATTCATAGAATATAAGTACAATAAAATACGTATATAAATACGCCGCTATATCTGTACTCTTAAATTATATATCATTCATTCATCAGTGACATATACGATATGTAAATAAACATGATATTTAAGTGTGCATACCAATGTCATCTAAATATAAATTTTTCAAGCAACCGTTATATTTTTTATTTATTTCATACTCACAATTTTAGTTATCGAGTAAAAACCAATTCAAAATAATCGTTAGAATAATTTGTTTGAAAAATTAAAAAAAATGAAGTCGCACTTTCGTCAATTTTAAGGTAACCGTGGCGTATAGGTATTATTAAGAAAAATTGTTAACAGGAATAAAAAAAATAATGTTGGAGCTCTCTGCTAATCTAACTGCCTTCAAAATTTCAAGTTTTTACTTAAACCGTTTGGAAGATAGAAGGGGTCAAGAATTTTGCCTAAATTGAGCTTTCTGTATCGGTCAATTAAAATACCGTATGGCAAAATTATATATTTATTATATACATATTTATAAAGCTAATAAACGCTGTTATCATTTGGCGTTTTCAGGTTGAACCACCTTATAGAACTTATGTTTTAACAATTTAAATGTAGGGCTTTTTCGAACTTTGTGGGGCTATAGATCTGGAACGGATGAGACTACAGAAAGAAGTTGCTCCATAAATTTGTTTTACGATATCTATATGTAGTTAAAATTTCAATGCTCTAATTTAAACGATGATGAACTTTTGAAAAATTTGTATGAAAAATGTGGAGATTAAAAAGTTAGTTGTTCGAGAGCTACGCGAAGTTTTGGTCGAATCTCAACCAATAAAAATGAACAACCTACAAACTAATCTAAGAATATGTTGTGTTAAAACTCTAGCTTTCTTAGTTTTTAAGTTATCGTGCTGACAGACAGACGGGCGGACGGACAAAGCGACTAATTTTTCCATTCCTATGTGATCGACACCTTTGAGTCTAAATCTAGCTTACTTATTTTGAGGTGTTACAAAAGTAGGAGGTATTTTATAATACTTGATTTTTATCGTACGAGTATAACAATAGAAAATTAAATAATTTAAGTGTAAAATAAATAATTTCCTGTGGTTTAAACACTAACTTTCTGGTCTTACTCTCAAAAACCTTTCACTAATTGTACGATACAAGTATTTTTTTTTTCTTTTTTTTCAATAAACATAACTGTAAATTAAAAGTTTAGTTAAAATATTTTGTTAAAAGTTCAACGATTAATAACGGTTAAAAACGATGCAATGTCCTCTATGTTACCTAGAAATTTTTTTTTATAATTAAATGGTACCTACATTGCATCAGTTACGGTACGTTTGCAGACATAAAATGTGAGTGCATTAGTATTGCATAGTAAAAAGAAAAAAGAAAACTAAAAACAAAATTGCGGTAAATATTAATTTTTTTTTTTTATATAATTTTTAGTACTAGAAGTTCACTTCTATTTATAATTAGTTAATTAAGAAAAATTTTCATAATGTTTACTCGGGGGTTTTTTTTTTTTTTTTGTTATTTTGATCCATTTTCATTTCGCTTGAATAAATATTATTTTGTACCGTTCCTTTACTAGAATTGAGAAAACTGTTTTAGTTTGCCATTTTAAAATTTTTGTTTTTAATTTATATAACTGTTAATTTTTGTTTTTGTTTTATTATATTATGTTATAGTTTTTTTTTGTTGTTTTTGTTCGGTTAGTATAACAATGAAAAAAGAAAAGTTAGTTTTTCTGTTGTTAAGTTGTTGGGTTTACTAGTGTTCCTTCAACGTTCAAGTTTTCTAAAAACAAAAAAAAAAAAAAAGCGAAATGTAAAAATAAGAAACTTTATTATTTTATAAAAAAAAAAAAAATTTTGTAAAAAACTTAAAAGCAGAAAAAGAAATATATTTTTTTTTCTCTGACTATTTGCAAACAATTAGAGGTTTTGTGGTTGGTTGATCAAACAGAGATGAATATTCATTTTCATTCTGTTTGTTTCTCTCTTTTTTTCATTTTCTAGAAAAACTCTAAATATACTTATTTTGGTGTTTCAATTGAATTTTCATTCCATCTTTTTTGAGTCTTATTTTCTTATTTTATATTATTTGCATAAGTTGTGAATATTTTACATTATTCCTTTTTTTTTTTTTTTTTGTATTACATCAGAGTGAAAGAGACATAATTTATATTTACATATACATACATATACCTATTGTATTTATAAAATTAGATTTTAAATTTACTCACCCAAAAAAAAAAAAAAACAAGTGAAAAAAAAAATGTAATCAACTCTTCTTAAAGGTACAATAAATTAATTGTGGTGAATATAAATTAAAAAGCATAAAAGAAGAAAAATTATTTAAAGTTAAACTTAAACTGGGTAAAAAACATCGAATTTTTCAAAAATAAAAAAAAATTGTATACCATATTTTGATTAAGGTATAAGTAAAAAAATTAATTGTTAAGTTGGATAGTATTTATATTTTAATTAGTTAGATAATTAGAAAATAATAGATTTTTACCAGAAATAATTTGGTTTTAAATAAAAGAAAACACATCTCTTTTTTTGTTTAATATAGTAGGGAAGGGATTTTTTTTAAATATAAGTGTAAATTTGGAGGAAAACTGAACAAAGAAATATTTTTGAAAGAAGTAGAACATTTTAAGTTGACTAATAAAACCTGCGCCTTTGAAACATGACGACTACAAAAAAAAGGTTAACTAAAAATGAATAAAACCTAGCGGTTGGTTAAAATAAAATATTTGCTTTTTCACTTCTATATAATTATCATAGAGCATAAACTAAGCCGCTTATTATTTGGCTAAGCTTCAGTTTCTTTTTAATTATTTTACATTATTCACTAAGCCGTTAATTACTCGGCTGTAGTTATTGTATAAGATTATGAAACACAAAACAAGTTTTAGATTTGTGCGTCATCTATTATCTTATACAAGAATCATTTACATATTTTTTTATTGATTTTATATTACGATATTAAAAATTATTATTACGATACGTTATAAATTTTGAATATTGTACCTTATCATTATTTGAATCCGAGATCATCCGATTAGAAATTTGGCGACTTACCACTATTTCATTAGTCAGACGTTAAATACAGTCAAACGTTGTTTAATAGAATTTATTTTTTTAATTTAGAAAAATGGCAATATTTCTTTAAGTTTTAAAAATAACAAAAATTCTTTCGTATATTTATCCTTAAAATTCTTTAACACTATAAATTCAATAAGACAGCACAAAATATATCTTTAAAGTTTTGTAAAAACAATATTATATTACATAAACCTTGCAAGTGTTAATAGAAATTGTTGTATATAACATAAGGGACTAATTTAATAAAAATTTGTTTTATCTTTAACTTTCTAATAATTATGAAATATTAATGATTAAATCGGTTTCAATATTGGATAAAAAGTCTAGTTTTCACCTATGTAGCTTTACATTTTTCTAAGGCGCTTTTCTTTGATTTAAGATTAAATTTGTGGTAATTATTTATGTTACTATAGATACTGTAAGTTAAGTAATCATATTTGAAATTAATTAAGAAAATTAAAAATGTTGGCATAAAGAAATTATTAATTTTTTTTAAAACGAAATGAAAAAAATGGTTGTACATATTGAAAACAAATTGACAATAAGATTTTGTCAATAAGATGTAAAAAAAAATAAAAAATAAAAAAATATGTCAAATTATAGCCCTCCATTATTTAAAAAAAGTTAACAAAAAATTTAAAAGATTTGTATCTATAAAAATATATCTTAGAGGACGATATAAAGAAAGATTTTTATACCCGTACGATAGGATCGGGTATAATAAAATTACTCCTCCGTTTGTAACACCTCGAAATAAGCGAGCTAGATATACCTTCAAAGGTATGGATTGGATCACAAAAAAATTCTAAGACGATTGAGCCACGTCCGTCCGTCCGTCAGCACCCTAACTCAAAAACTAAGAAAGCTAGAATCTTGAAATTTACACAAAATATTCTAGCAGTAATTTGTAGGTTCCATATTTCTTTTGGTTGAGTTCGGACCAAACCTTCGGCTCTCGAACACCTAACTTTTAGATCCCCACATTTTTTTTGAAATAGAGCTATGAAGTTTTAACTGCTGATAGATCTTATAAAAATATTAATTTTATTTTTAATAACTTTTTTTTGTAGCCCCACCCGTTACGGAGTTACAGCTCTCCAAAGCTTCAAAAAAGCTCTATATTTAAATTGTTACAGCACAAGTTGTATAAGGTAAATCTTCATTTTGAAAACGCCAAACGATTACTACTTTTATTAGCTTTAAAAATATATATACAATAAATATATATTTGTGGCATACGGTTTCTTAATTTACCGTTATGCGAAACTCAAATTTTGCAAAATCCTTTAACCCTTCTATCTTCTAAACGGTTTAAGTTGGAAACTTGAAATTTTGACAGAAGTTAGATCTTTGAAAATAAGTATGAGTCATTTCAGAAATTTTTTTGTATCACCCCCCGTTTAGGAGCTGTAAGGGGTCAAAAACTGAAAATTTCCTATTTTTAAACACCTGTAACTTTAACACCTGTTAAAATTTTTTTGAAGTAATACACAAAAATTAAACCTACAACATTATACTCTTATTTCTGTTAACAACTTTTTTTAATAATATAGGGTTACTTTATAATTGACGAAAGTGATACTTGATTTTTTCAAATTTTCTAGCAAATTTCTTTAAAACGAATTTTTTGCATTTTGTTTTACTCGATAATTTGAAATTGTTGAGGATGCGTAGTACAAAAAAATGTAAATAAATAAACAACATAACGGTTGCTTGAAGAATTTTTATTTATATAATATTGATATACATACATACTTATATAATATCATGTTTATTTACATATCGTATATGTCACTAGTGAATGAATGATAAGAGTATAGATGTATATTATATAGCGCCGTATTTACATACATATATGTATTTTATTATACTTATAAGAAATTATTCTGTCAATGGAATATTTAAATATAATATAATATAATATTTAAAATTATATTTACTATTTTGTACTAAGTAAATTTAATATACATTTACCGCTTAGTATTAAATGGTACTATAGAATATTTGAAAAAGTTTTGGATTGATAATCGTTATGTGGGAGGTTAAAATCTGCTTTTGAAGAATGTATAAACATATAGTTTGAATATATGTACAACCCATAGTACTAGAAATTATAAAATTCACCCAAATTATTTTAAAATACTAAAATATTAAAAAAATAATATTGTAAGCAGAATGACAGGCTGTGAACATACTAACGGTTCGTACGGGTATCTAAGAGTTGACAAAGGCAACTATATTCTTCGTTATCCTCGTTATCTATAAAAATATATCCTTATCTTACCACGTAAAACCTTTTATCATAATATTTAATCTGTAAATGACAGACATTTAAAACCCTTTTACTCAATGATTTACCAACCAACTTTCATTTTTTTCATTTTAAATAATGAATATTCAGTACAGCCATCTTACAAGATTAATATTTTTCCAAAATTTTCTGATTTTTATTAATAATTTTTCATTTTTATAAAAAATCCATGTAAAGTATATACATATGTATCATATAATATGTATAATCTATACCTATAATATACATATTTAAAAACGACGCTCTTTTATTCCGTTGAATTTTTGTTTTCTTTTTTCTTTTCGATTAAAAATTTTAAAATATTGGTTGTAGGGTAGGAGTTGGAATTTCACAATATAACTGAATATAAACATTCAGATTTTAGTTTCGGTTTTAGTACAGCGGTAGAGTGTGGGGTTATTAATATTTGTTTTTTAATCTTGCAAGTTCGATTCAGTTTTGTTTTTTTTTTGGTTTTATAAATAAATTCTTACATATCATAATATTATCATAATATTTAATCTGTATTGATAGACATTTAAAACACTTTTACTCAAGGATTTACCATCTTAGGCTTCTTATAATATATATATAATAGGTATATATTGAGTTTCCAATACTCAATAAATCAAGTTCAACTTCTAAACGATAATAATAACCGTTTTTTTTACAAAAAATATCATTTGCAAAGAAATCATAAAGGCTTTAATTATTGAAAATTGTATTTTTACATTTTAAATAAAATCATAAAGAAACTGTATTGTAATTGCTAATTAAAACACCTCGAATTTCGAGGGGCGGGCGAATACTAGTACTTTATTAAACCAGAGTTTAATTAAATATCTTTCGTTTTCAATGTAGCAATGATTTAATGTACCTCTTCTTTTAGCACTCCTTTCTTAACATTGTAAACCATTAGAATTTCTTATAATCTATTAAAATATACTATAGTTATTTTAATATTATGGCCGGGTCTTAAAGTATCTTAAACTTTATATTTATAATAACAGAAAACAAGTTGTAATTTTCAAAATATTACAAAAATAAATTTTAACTACAGTAAAATAAAATTTGACAATAGTTACAAGTAATTCTATATAATCTTATATTATTATATAATACAATTTCTTATCTTTAATAATATTTATATATAGAAATGTATGTATAATATTTGTATGCAAAAAATACATTAAAGTTAACAACATCAAATTTTTTTTGCTATTTTCTTTTTTTTTTTTTTTTTGTTTTTTATTTATTGATATCTAAAAATTTTTGAAATGAATAGATAATAAAAGGAAATCAAATTCATTAAATCCTTTTTTCGTAACTGTATTTTCTTTGATTTTATTATATTTTCTTATTTTTTGTTTTTAACATATTTCTAACAGCTTTTACATATGTACCTATATTACCATATATAAAATAATATGTAGGTAATTTGTATGTATATGTTTAATCCTTAATTTGATAAGTCTCAAAAGAAGCAAAGAAAAGAAATTTCTTTTTTTTTTTATTCATTACTCCCTCATAAAAAAATTTTGTTCTTTTCTATATACCGTTTATTTGTTCGTTTATTTTTGTATGTATGGGAATGTAAATAAGTGTATGAGTATATATATGTATATGGGATAAATGTTTTTATGTATTATATGAATGAAATTCTTAAAAAATTATAGTTAAAACTATTTTCAACAAATGAAAGGTTCTATGGAAAATATCCTATCATTATTGCACATTAAAAAAAAACTTGTTTTCCCAAGCTTCCTCTGAGAAGTGTTCGAAAAATCGAACAGTTGGTTAAAAAACCAAGCAAAACCACCCGCTTTAAAATCAAACATTAGGATGAGTCCATTAATAGATAACATAATGAACAGTTTAATTTTAGCAAAAGATTGTGGAAAGGATTAATTTGGTTTGGGATAATTAGGATTATGGAGTATGAAAAGGGAAATTAGATGATACTGTTGCAGATTTATTTTGTTCACTATAATACTGATACGTGATTATCACTTCATATCCACTAGTATAATTTCCATGAGGATTAACAAATGTAGTTCATATATATCTGTTAATATTTTCAAAATTGTCTATAAGTAACTATCGGTCATCTGTTCAAAATTTTTCTATAAGTAAATTATGGAACTTTAATATTTGAATCTGTTTAAATTTTTTCTCTTTTAAATCATTCCTTTCTTTTGATTTGGTATAAAGTTTAAGAATTTTCGATTTTTTTAAAGTTTAAAGTTGTTTTATTAATTTTCAATTCAAAATTTAATAAATATTTTTATTTTTTTCACCGCAATTTAAAATTTACTAAGTAAATAAATTAAATTTACTTTGCGGTTTTATTATTTTAGGACATCAGTAGGTATACATTTATATATTTTGACATAATTATGTTTTTTCTATTTTGGAAATAATAACTTTTGAAAATATTTCCCTTAGCTCATTATATAATTTTTGACTGTAGGGAAAAAAAAAAATTTTTAAGCAATAAATTTTCCTATAAATTGAATAAGAGATAAAAATGAATTCGCAAAAAAATCAAAACTAAAGAAAAAGAAAAGGATACTCTTCACAGCAATAAAAATTTTTTTTTTTTTTTTTTCTACTCATTTTTCTTTCATTTTTGTAGTTTTTTGATAGTTTTAAAGTAAACGAATTTCAAACCTATTTGAAAAGAGAAGAAGCCAAGTCATTGATATGTAATCGGTTCTAATTTATTCGAATTATTTGAATAGACAGAACTTTAAAGATAAATGAATGAAAAAAAATAGTGTGAGAGATTTTCTTTAGGAGAAAAAAAGGACGAAAACAAAAAAAAAAAATAAAAACAGAAAATGAATTTTAAGATAAAAAAAAAAAAAATTAAAAAAATAAAAATTGTCAATTTTAAATTTTCTCAATTTTTTTTTTTTTTTTTTTTTTGGTTTAGATATCAATGAATATTATTTTAAATTATCGTATTGAAAATGTAAAGTATTATGAGTAACATGGATATTATATGTATTTACACCTAGCTATATACAAAACAAAGTTGGAAGTTCACAACATACACAATGTGATGTATAAAAAGCAACATATTAGATACATATTATACCTATAGTCGACCCATGTTAATTTTATTTTCAAAAAAATATTTTCTTTCATTTTCTCAGGGATTAATTTTGAACCCAAATTTGATAATCAATGATGTTATTGTATTTTTTTTTTTTTTTTATAAAACAGTCGAATTTTGTTAAATAGAACATTAAAAGATATAAAAAAAAAAACAATTTTAATATTGGTAACATTGAAGGAAAAGTTGTTCTGTATTAATGTGGAAGATATTTTATTAATGGAAAAATTCTACTTTAAAGTAAATTGATAGTTTTGTTTAATAGTCCTAATTTAAACAGCGTTTACTTCATTTTAATTTTGTAGTACAGTTTTTATTAAATTGAGATAGATATAGCTTTTGTATTTAGACAATCTCAGTGTTTTCACTTTCAAAAAATCAATGACTTTTTAAACTATGTCACTAGGTCATCAACACAATATTAAGATGATGTGGTTAGTCAAAGTGTGATATTAAGCTGACTGTTTATTATCACAAAATACTTTAATCAAGGAAATTTTTTAAAAAAAATTTAATAAAAGATGATTAAAGAGAATGGAAAAATGTTCAAGAACTAGAGTAACTATATAAGATACGTGAAACAGGGACTTTAGTACGTATATGTATAAAGTTCCGCTGATAATAATCGGCACAAAAAGAATATGCTAAAAAACAAAAAATGTTAGAATCAAATTATAAACAGGGGGTCTCTGTGGTAAGAACATATAACATACGTTATAAATACTGAATCATACACATGTCGTAAGAATAATTGCCTCTTATGACATTTACCCCTACACTTCGACAGAAAAGGTTGTGTAATTTCCTTGCCATATTTATGAGGCATAGAAAAATTTTTTAAACAAATAAAAGAATTTAAAAATTTATACGTAAAATATTTGGAATATTCTTACGATATATTATTATCAATAATATATTATAAACTCTATAGAGTATAGAGTTAGATCTCCTAACGATTAAATTCCTTAACGGTCTTCAATAAAACATTATGAATCTCTATGGAATAGGAGAAAATAATCTAGATCAGCGTTACCGGTTGAAAAAGCAGAAAAAATTCAGTCAAAAAACTTATTGTATGACCCAGAATAAAAGACCCAGTACGTAATTAACTTAAAGTTAAGATTATTGTGCATTATTAAAGATAGGATTCTAAAAATAAAAATAACAAGATAAAGGGTTAAAGAAGTAAATTAGTGTATAAAATAAACAATTCCTTACAAAAACTTATACTTTTATTATACATTTAACATGTATGCTAAGGTCTTACAATATTATTTAAGTATTTACAAATATATTATGTAAAATGATTTTAGCATTTTATAATATTATAATATATGAATCACAGTTAATGTTAAAAAAAAAAAAAAATTGGGTCCAACAAAAAATGTTTAAATATTGATTTTATTTAAATCTGAAAATGTTAAAATAAATTTCAAAATAAAAAAAAAAGAAAAGAAAATAAATGAAAGAAAAAACTTAAAACTAAATTAGAAAAGTTTTTTTTTTTTTTTTTATTCATTTTTATTTATTTTTATTATTTTTATCTCTTTCTATTTTTCATTTTTTTTATACTGATTTTTGTTTTTATTATATGGATTGGACATGTATAAGTTCAAGTTGTTAGATAATTGCACAAAAATCCTTTACTTTGATTTAGATTTCATCATCATCATTTCATCAACCCTTAAAGCTTAACATTATCAAGATGAATAAAAAGAAAATGTTGAACTGTTAAATAAAATTTTTAAAGTAAATTTTATTTTTTTTTTTATTTTTCTCTTTCAAAAAATAAATATAAAAAAAAAAACACAAATTTCAAAAATATTTTTAATTACGAAAAAAAAAAAAAAAAAAAACAATTAATAAGAGTGCTAACATCTTATCGATGTCGTATAGGATATACAGTTCATATGAATTTTACCGAACGTTTTCGTATAGTTACTATTTTATCTTTCAAGCTAATGACGACTTTAAGAAGAGCAATTATTCAGCTTTTAATTAAATTATAGTTAGAGTATAGTCAATAATTCATTCAGTCAAGTGATTATGACACCGACCTTTCATTCTAAAATCTTTCGATTGAAACCACTGCTGGATCATATTGATTAATAAAAAATAATATAGATTTTTCTTATAATATAAGATAATTAAATGAAAAATAAATATATATTCATAATAATTTGTATCATATCATAATATATCTACATTATAATATATATATATATATATATATATATTAATATAGATGACGCAGAATTCAAAATATTTGCCTTTTCATAGTTATGTAGAATAGAGAAAGCCGTAATCACAGTCCTAGCGAAACTAATGATTCCCGAAACTTAGACTAAGTAAATGTTAATAATACGTAGAGCTGTAAGGATTCTTTATACTCTTAATTTATAGCAGTGAAAAATAGGAAAAAATAAAGTCAGTAATTAAATTAAACATCAAATCACAATATAACTGGAAAAGAAAAAATAAATCTGTCAGCTGTATAGTATCAATCGACATATTATTCTAAAATCACGGCCCTATTGTATCAATTAAATATGATAACGATAATCAAATATAGATATAGGTAATAGCATTTTTTATTTTGATAAGTGATTGTTTTTTATTAATCAAAACTTTATTGAATTATTACCAAATATAATAGTTTTGGTGCAACAAGTACTTATAAAAACGAATAAGAGCGCAGTAGAATAGGCTGGGATAACTCTAACTCTGGGATACCCGTATGAAAATAATATATACTGTTTCCATAAAACTTGATAATCTTTCACAAGATTTCAGATGCCTAGCGTATTTATGTTCCAATATTAGCGAGCTACTAAAACCTGCTACTTTAGCACAACAAAATTTTACAGAAGTTGCTTACCTGCAACTTAACATCTCACATCAAAGATTATTTGATTAGTGATAAGAAGTTGGTGCAATAGAGCCCAAATCAAAGATTATTTCCTTCAAAAATATAAATAAAAAGAAATACCTAGATAATTTAAAGTTAAAGCAGCTATATTTTCAAAAATTAAAAAAGTGAAGAAAAATTCGGTTGCCCTTTGTCACCTCAATACCCATACGAACGCTTTATTGTGTTCAAAATACAATATAGTATCACTCTGCTTACAATATATTTTTTTTTAAATTTTTCATTATTGTAAACTAATTTGATTGAGTTTTATAATTTCTGGAACTATGGATTATATTATTTTTCCAACGCAAATTCGACTCTACCACTTAATAACCACTTAACGGGTATAAAAACGAAGGCTCAGAAATATTTTAAAAATAACGAAATAACATAATAACGAAAAATCGTGATTACATCTTGATGATCAAAGTGTTTACTTACTTTTATCGAGAGGAGAGTCGACTCTGGAAATGGTTTTTTTAGGGAAACATCAGTATTTTCAATTTTGATCAAATATTAGGTTATATTGTGTTGTAATCAATTTGAGTTTTGTAATTAATTAAAATGTATCATTTTTCGTACGACCAATCATTATAAAGCTCACCATTTTATCAGTAATACAATTTAAATTATTTTAAGTAAACTATACGAGTAGGTACAGCTTATACCGAGTTATCAACTATGGCTCTTTTAGTTAAAAATTTTATATCTGTTATTTTATTTTTGTTTTTTATTATAAAACCTAAATATTTTCTAAATTTGGTTATGAAATTTAATAAAAATAAAAATTTTTTTTTTTTTTTTTGTACAATAAACGTGTATTCAACTTTTATACACGATAGATTTAAAATTTTGTTAGTTGGGATTGAAATTTTTCTCGGTGTTAGTATAATGTTATACCTAAAATACTCTCTATAAATTGTAAATAAAATACTATAGTAAAAAAACTAATATGAAAAAAAAAATAAGTTTAAATGTTTTCCATCAAAATTAAATGTTTGATGATAAAACTTTTTTTTTTTTTTTCAACCAAAATTTATTTGAACTTAAGAAACTTTTTGAAAATAATAAAATGCATTTTTTTATATTAGATAATACCCCATAGATATAAGCATATAGAAGTTAGATATAACCATATATAGAAGAAAAAGTCAACATTCTTATTGATATGCAACGGTAATATGCATAATATGTATACATACATGTTTTAAAATATAAAATGAATATAAAATTTTAGATATTTTAATCCTTAAAAATTTATTTTTAAAATTTTTACTTTATATTTAATGATCAAAAAGAAAAGTTTCTATAATACATAATATTAAAACTTATATTTATATTCATACTCAATTTTTTCGGACACATATTGAATTTTTTTTATCTTTTACTTTTAAAAGTTAAAAAAAGTTTTACTATTTATTTAAAAATGAAATTATATTTTAAAATAAAAATTATTTTTTAGAATTTTCCAACTTTTAAAATAGGACTCAAAACCGAATAATTTTAGTAGGTAGTCATCTTGTTGCTATAGAGATTTTGTACTTGCAATTGTTTTTTTTTTTTTTTTTTTGACCTAATCAGATAAAAGTAAGAAAAAATTATATTATATACCTATGTTCAAAAATTCAGAACGAAATATAATATTATTATATAAGAAAAAAAACTATAGATAATGAATCAAAATGCATTTAAGATTAGATAAAATCTTTCCATAATACAAATTAAAAAATTATTTTAATTTTCTCAATAAATTTTTATCAAATGAACAATTTTTGAATACTTTTTTTTTTTTTTTTATCACATTTATTTCTATTTTATGACCAATTCTTAGACTTTTCTTATGTTTTTTTTTTTTTTTCTGTTTTTATCTTCTATCATTATTTTCATTATAACGACTATTAAAAATTATTTTAAAAAGAAAAAGAAAATTTAATTTAAAATTAATCTTAGATAAAAATTAAAATTCCCACGTTCGTATTTTTTTTTTTTTTCACCCTTAAATGATAGAAAATAAAAAAGAGTAATGACTGAATAAAATGAACTAAAGTGCTTTGAGAATTTTATTTTATCCTTTGGTTTTTCCAATATAAATATTAAAAGCATTCAAAAAACATTAAAATTGTACTTTAAATTGTTTTAATAGTTTTCAATGAGATTTATTAGAAAAGAGAAAGAAATTCCCCTATGCTTTAAATGAAAAAAACGTGGTTTTTTTTTTTTTTTTTTAAAAACAATCTCTTTCTAACGACAAAATCTAGAATTAATATAACATTAACAAAATATATAAAAACTTCCAACAATCTGCAGAAAAAAAACTATGTATTTAGATACTAAAGTTTATTGAACACAAAAGTATCTTTTAATATAAATATACCTAGTAATGGTTTAAAAAAAAAATCTTGTTGAGAATTCATTCCTATTTTCTTATAAAAAAAATTGTATTTAACGGTAAAAGAAAAACACATAAGGATAGATTTTTTTCATACATATTTTTCAATGTATACAAAACAAATATTTTTATCTGTCGGATATATGTATGTATTTTTTTGCTTATCTTCAGACAATTTCTGACATAGTTATAAGTCCCTGTTACATTACATCCCTGTCTCATTCTTGTTCACAATTCTAAATCAAATACAGATTTAATAAGGTATGATTTTAAGTTCTACTTAAAGATATAGGGTAAAAAAAATGGTTGACGTAATAAAAGAGCCACATTTATGTTTGTCAGTTTGTTTTATTTTTATGAAATTGCTTTAAAGACAAGCTAAGTAAGTAAGTAAAGCAGTTTCTTAATAGTTTGTTAATTTATCTTGAATATAAATAAAAAAAAAAAGCTTTGAAATGAAAGTTACCCTAACACTTAATATGAAGTCAATTTTTAACACTTAGTTATTGGATATTTTACCTTATATTATACAAAATAAAAATAAATATTTTTTTATTAAAGTAAAGATCTGTTTAGTGCTAGTCTTATTTACCCGTTTAGTGTTGTTATTGCTACTGATAGAGTTATATAATATTATTATATATCTGTAATGTAATTGCAAGGATTTCTACAATTCTTGTTAATGGAATTTTCTATTGCTATCTTTTTCTATTTATAAAAGATCTATTATCGTATTTCTTTTATTCTTTTTGTTTTGTTTTTTTTTTTTTATTTTTAAATGCAAGATAAAACTTACTAATGTTAAATTATAGTGTATAAAACTGTATATTAGATATTGTTTAAAGGTATGAACATATAAGTGAAAACTTAAAAAAAAAAAAAAAACAAAACAAAAAGAATAAAATAGAAAGAGATAGAGTGAAAACTTAAAAAAAGTGAAGTGATATTATTTCTTTTCTTGTACGAAGGATTAAAAATAAGAAAAAAAAAAATATATAATTTCTCACTTCTGTCTTAAAATAACAATTAAAAAGGTTTTAATTTTTTTCTTTTTCACTTTTTAGCTTTTTTATTTTTAATCTTTTAATTAAATGTATAAAATTTTAAATTAGAAAAAAGCAAAAAAAGATATTTTAAAAAACAATCTTTTACATTTTTAAGTAGAGTTTATTTTTATATTAATGTTTAATAAGAATCTATTCGGTTCGTTTTGTATAAAAATTAGATACACATTCTATTAGTTTTTATTTTATAGATACATTAAATTCGTCATTAGTTAACTTTAAAATGAATGCTTAAAATTAATTTTTATTTTTAGATTATGTTAGAATTAACTTTTATGTAAAAGTTAAGTTATTTTTAGTTGAATGATGCATTTAATAAGTATTAAATGCACAATAATTTCTTAATTTCTAAACCTTTTCAAATTCCAAACAAGCTTAAAATAAAAAAAAAAACATAATTAAAATTCTGCGTAAACTGAAGCATTTATATTTAAGAAAATTATGTTTTTTTTTTCTCGATTTAGATAATATTTAGTTTATAATGGCATAATATTGGCATAACGAAATATTATATTCAAATTAAAGTTTCGATATTACAGTTTCAGAAAATGATATAAAATGTTCAGATCCACTCTGTAAGTTTTTGATGAGAAAAACTGTAAGATAGAATAATATCAAATATAATCAACCTATACCAATAAACTATAATTTTAAAAACGTTTACATTGTACGGAATTTTTTGAATTTGAGGTAAAGAAAAGAAATGGTAGCTAGATAATACACGGTTTTTAAAAGCGCACATTTCCAAAACTCAATACAAACTGTTTAGAATTGTGACTTGCACAAAAATTTCAAAATTTCATGTAATAAGAAAAAATGTGAAAATAGGACATTTTTGAAATTTTGAGAGGCCGTAAGTCCGGAATCCTATATAACTAAGAAAAGCCGTTAACACACGTAAAAATATATTATTAAACCTTTAGTTTTCATGTCTTGCCGAAGAAAAATTTTTACATGTGTCTAAGTTACAGGTGTCTAAAAATAGCAAATTTTCAATTTTTGAGGCGTAATAACTCTTGAAGAGGGGGTGTTACCAAAAAATTTTCTGAGCAAACTTATACTAATTTTAAAACTTCTTTCTTGCCTCAAAATTTCAAGCCTCTATCTAAAAGCGTGCCGGAGTTATGAAAGTAAGAAAAATCATGCAAAATTTGGTTTTTACATAACGGTAAATTTAAAAACTAAATTTAAAAAAAATATCTGTCGAATAACGTTTTCAGATTGAAAAAATCTTAAGCAGAACATAAGATACATGCATTTAAAAATAGGGCTTTTTCAAAGTTTGAGGGGCTGTAGCTCCGTAATGGGTGGGGCTACATGAAAAAGTTGTTCCACAAAATTATTGTTTTTATGAGACCTATCCATGGTTAAAAAATTTTTTCTCTATCTTTAACGGTGTAGAAGTTTTGTAAACAGACGGACGGACGGACAGACGGACAGAGTGAAATTAATAAGCACATTTTTTAAAAATTTTTTTGGAAATGTGCTAAAAAGATTAGCTCTACGTTACTATAGCTAAGAATAACAAACAGTGTCACTGATTATTACTATAATATAATAATATAGTGATAACTCTGATTATATAAGAATAATTTGTAGTAAAATGCGTGTCTTTATAAACAAAAATAAATAAACTTTCATTTTTTCTTAAATAAATTCATTTTATTTTCTTTTTTTAATGCATTTCTCTGCCACATAAATGTGGACACGAAATTACACAGCCTTTCCTGTTCAGACGTGGCTGTAAATGTCATAAGGGGGAATTACTCTTATGACAAGCGTGGGATTCGAACCCTCACTCCTTCGGTGTTTACAGGATGTTTTATACGCTCTTATCCACTAGACCACCGAGGCCCCATTTATTTTATTTTATAAATATGTATATTATTTCTTAGGTATTTATTTAGGATAAATTTGGCGCAAATATTTTACGAATTAAACCTCAACATATTCTCAATATAACACCGTGCCCCTAATATTCTATCGAACATAATATCATAAATATTGCAAATTTTCTAAGAAAGAAATAGTTGTTAATTTTTTGAACAATTTTCAATAGTGTAACATAAAAAAATTATTACCTGTTAAAAACTACATTTAGGTTTTTTAGTCTAGAAATTTTAAAATTTTAGCAAATAATAACAAAAACAGGATTATAATATGTGACAGTTATTAAACTTCATTATAATATATCTGTAATATTAGTTAATCAGTTAATTTAATTAAATTAAAATCTAATCAATTGATTTCACTTGATTTAATTATAAACACCTTTAATTTTTGTAGACTTGTCAAAGATTTAAATAAGTAGGTATTACCTATATTTTTATGAAAACCATTTATACTTCTCATGTGTGATAAAATCAATTTCTTGCAACACCATGATATTAATTTAGTCGTTAGCTTCTTCTTAATTATTAATTTAATGTTAATAATTGCCCTTGTTTCCATACGTATTAGTTAAAAAAAAAAACAAACATTTTTTACCTACCGCATACAATAACTATGTATAAGGTAGGTATTGTTTTCATATTAAAAATTTGTCTTCGAGATTTTGGCAAATACGCACTACTCCGGTGTGGAGAAGGCTGTACAAAAATTTTTAGCGTGATGTTTGTCTGTGCGTGTGTGTGTATGCCTGTGGGCACGTGTACAGCATAAACGACTGAGCGGAATTTTTTGAAATTTCATATTTAACGTTTTGATATAAATATCTCGGATTGATAAGTTTTTGGAGCAAGTCGGACAATGGGAAGTAGTAGTTTACTACTGTCATTTTTAAGTTTTTTACGAAATTTCCTAACAGGAAAACATTATGAGAAAAATTATTAAGAAAAAGTTGTTACACAATAAATTAAAGAGGAAAAACTTTTCCATATAACATTTTTTGATCCGACTAACTTTAACTTTTATTTAATTTTTTTCTAAGTGCAAATTTCATACATATTACAACACGCCATAAAAATTTACATTACCTATATGTATGAACAAATTTTTATACCCGTACGATAGAATCGGGTATAATAAAATTACTCCTCCGTTTGTAACACCTCGAAATAAGCGAGCTAGATATACCTTCAAAGGTATGGATCGGATCAGAAAAAAATTCTAAGACTTTTGAGCCATGTCCGTCCGTCCGTCCGTCCGTCAGCACGCTAACTCAAAAACTAAGAAAGCTAGAATCTTGAAATTTACACAAAATATTCTGGGAGTAATTTGTAGGTTCCCTATTTTTTTTGGTTGAGTTTGGACCAAGCCTTTTGAAAACGCCAAACGATTACTACTTTTATTAGCTTTAAAAGTGTATATACAATAAATATATATTTGTGACATACGGTGTCTTAATTTACCGTTATGCGAAACTCAAATTTTGCAAAATCCTTTAACCCTTCTATCTTCTAAACGGTTTAAGTTGAAAATTTGAAATTTTTACAGAAGTTAGATCTTTAAAAATAAGTATGAGTCATTTCAGAAATTTTTTTTGTATCACCCCCCGTTTAGGAGCTGTAAGGGTCAAAAACTGAAAATTTCCTATTTTTAAACACCTGTAACTTGAACACCTGTTAAAATTTTTTTGAAGTAATACACAAAAATTAAAGCTTCAACATTATACTCTTATTTCTGTTAACAACTTTTTTTAATAATATAGGGTTACTTTATAATTGACGAAAGTGTTACTTGATTTTTTCAAATTTTCTAACAAATTTCTTTAACGAATTTTTTCCATTTTGTTTTATTCGATAATTTGAAATTGTTGAGGATATAATGCGTAGTATAAAAAAATGTAAATAAATAAACAACATAACGGTTGCTTGAAGAATTTTTATTTATATGATATTGATATATATACATACTTATATAATATCATGTTTATTTACATATCGTATATGTCACTAGTGAATGAATGATAAGAGTATATATGTATATTATATAGCGCCGTATTTACATACATATATGTATTTTAATGTACTTATAAGAAATAATTCTGTCAATGGAATATTTAAATATAATATAATATAATATAATATTTTATTTAAAATTATATTTACTATTTTGTACTAAGTAAATTTAATATACATTTACCGCTTAGTATTAAATGGTACTATAGAATATTTGAAAAAGTTTTGGATTGATAATCGTTATGTGGAAGGTTAGAATCTGCTTTAGAAAAATGTACATATAAACATATAGTTTGAATATATGTACAACCCATAAGTTCTAGAAATTATAAAATTCACCCAAATTATTTTAAAATACTAAAATATTAAAAAAACAATATTGTAAGCAGAGTGGCTGTGAACATACTAACGGTTCGTACGGGTATCTAAGAGTTGACAAAGGCAACTGTATTCTTCCTCGTTTTTATTTTTTTTTATACCTTTCTCTAAAAATTTATATATTTATGCATATTATTCTTTTGTTGATGACGTAAAATTTAAACGGAATTTTTGTTAGCAGATTCAATATTAATTTTATGCTTGTTTTGTATTAGTTTACAGTTTTTATTATTTTTTATTTCTAAATATTTTTGAATGAAAAAATGGATTCTTGTTTAAATGGATGTATTTTGACTGTAAATGGATGTATGAATGAATGTAGATACATATATTTTACGATTTCATTGCTTATTACCTATTGTTATTGAATAAAAAAAAAATTATGTTAAATTATTAAAAGTTATTTTGCTTTGATATAAAATATTATGTGAAAAATCTTGGTTTTATACTTTTCGTTTAATAGCGGTCGGTCCTGTGGTGGATACAGCTGATTCTTTATACTGTAAAAAATTAAAACGTTCTTTTTTTAAAAAATAAAGAAATCTTTTTTATTTTAGAATTTAAATAAACATTAAAAAGTTTCTTTATATGAATAAAATTTTCGGTTGGAAGGAAACTGTAGAGATCAAAGAAACTAGCACAATAATTATAATTTAAAAATTTAAAACTGAGAGATTCAATATAAACTAAATTGTTGATGATATTTGATTTTATTTTCATAAATTTCCATTTCTATCAATTTTCTTTTTATTATAAAATATTATATAACTTTTTTTTTGTTTGAAAAGTGACTAAAAGGAAAAATGGATACAAATCCTGTGTACTGTTTTTTATGGTATGTTTAAAAACTGTATAAAATTAGTTTTTTGAAAAATAATTTTTCCATTGCATTAGTTTTTTACAAGAGGGACACTAAAAATAAAAAAAAATTAAGAGTTTGAAATTTTATTGAAACAGAAAAACTTAAACTGCTTCATGGTATGATGGTAGAACCTTCTTTTCGTCTTTAATTTTGTTAATTGTCTATGAATCCTTCGTCAGCTTCAAAACGGATTACTATGCACACATTTGGGCTGGAGCCCCACAAGCAGCATATAACTAAACAAAATGGATCCCATTAAATAAAGGATCCCATTTTGTTACCTCAACTCTGGCTCCAGTAGGTCAAAGTATCATTGGAGCACTATTTTATAGATATTTTGTTGGTGTAGAAACCTGTTCAGAAGAAATCAAAACTTAAATTCTTCCTCTCAAAAATTTTAACAAGATACAAGAAGGGTTGTACAGACTAATACATATAACTTAAATATCGTCGGATGGCACATCTTTCCATATGTCGTTTGTAATGCGTACAGTTCGAATATGGGAACAGATTGCTTTGTACTAAATAATACTCCTAACATAGAGTTACTTCCTATATTTCCCAATTTCTTTTATTTCTATTTTCCCAATTCCCAAAGCAAACAGTACATTGTGCCATAATGTTTGGTTTAAAACTGAGGTTGTGTTTAATTGGTTGAAGTCCAACACTAACAAAGAGAACTCACGTGTTGATCAAATTCATGTCTTTCGAGTTTTCCATCTATACCCTGGTAAGAAAACAAAAAAAAATATTTCATAAGATATCATTTTTTATATGTAATTTTATGTCAGACCATAATTAAAAAAAAAAAAAATTCCTGAAATTTTCTTTAATCAATCAAAATGTTATTTGATTATTCAAAACCTTATTGTAAAAGGAACTTTCAACTTGTATTTAATTTAGAATTTATATCTGTTCATGACTACCCAAATATAATATTGTATACATTCAAAAAAGCTATAACTACATAAAGACTAACACACATATACTATATAATTCATACATATTCGTATATACTACAGAATCTAATTTAAATTCTTTAGTTAAAATTAGTTGAATACCTAAAAGGGTATAAAACAAGTAAAAGTAACAGTAAATCGATGCAACCGACTTATTTATACCCTACACCTAAAAAATTCAAATTAAATTAAAAATCCATAAGTTATTTTAGTTAGGTATTTAATATACCTAAGCTAAAAAAATAAATGCTTATACAACCTTTGTACAAAATTTCAGATTTCTATCTTTATTAAATTCGAAGATATGCTTGTTAGATCTTGGGAAGTGTGTGAAGGCACGCGGATCACCACCCCAATTCATCTCAAATTTTAGAGACATTATCAGAACAGGGTAGAACACTCTTATATCAAATTTCAAGTTTTTATATTTATTAATTTCGAAAATATGCTTGTTCGGTCTTGAGAATTGTGTGGCAGATACCCGAACAACCATTCCAATTCATCTGAAATTTTAGGCAAATCAGGGATTCAGGAAACAACAGCCTCATATCAAATTTGCAGTTTTTATTAATTTCAAAGATATGCTTGTGCGGTTTTGGGACTTGTGTGTGAGGTATCCGAACAACCCCTCCAATTCATCTCAAGTTTTATTCTCATGAAATTTATTTATTTTTTTATTTTGTAATTAATTTATTGAATCAGAGAAAATTTAATTTTCATTATAAACATTTATTATATTTTTATAGAAGACTGTTATCTATTCCATTTTATTAAAGAAATCACTGACATGGACATAAGAAATTAGTACTACAATATTAACAACAGCTGTCAACTGAAGTTTCGATTCTTGGAATCTATTACTACAAAAGGATTTTACTGTATTTAAATCTATTCATTTTCTATGATGTACCTATACTCTATTTACGAATATATACATAATTAGTACGCAAATTTCCTATATGTACCTAAAATTTTTGAAAATGAAAATATAGTTTATTATACTTTCCAAATCATATTGTTAGTCATGGTTTTTTAAATTGTATGTAAAATTCATAACATCCGGTCACTTTAAAATTTAAATAAAAAGTTACAATCTATCACAATAGAATTTTAATAAAATAAGTTTTATTTTGTTTATAGTACAAAAAGTGAATACAACTTACCATATGTGTGTCATGAATACAACAAAGAATTTATTATTGTGAATTTTTTTTTTTTAGTGCAAGCTAACCAACTGCAGTTTTATTTTTATTTTTTTTGTTGCTGGTATTTAACCCTTAAGAAACTTTTAAATTTTTAGTAGAACGTAAACACTTTTACATACATATATTATTAAGTCTCTCTTTTTTATTTCTATACACATGGTAATATTATGTACCTATTTGTTTTTTTTTTTTTTGTTTTGTAGGTATATAAAACAGTGAACAAAAGAAAATCTTGCTGATAAATGTTTTTCGGTATAAATTAATTCTTTGTATGTAAAATAAATATAAACATTGTACAGTATTGGATAAAATAATGATAACATGTAATATTATTATTATATTCATAAGCTTTTTAAATTCAATTTTAAAGTATTACAATCATAGTTTTTTTAATTTAAATAATTGGTCGAATTATGAGTCTTATAGCAAGTGTCTTTATATATTATAGGTTCTTTAAAATATAAATTGAATTCTATGAGTTGAAAATAATCCAATACATATAGGTGTAAAATATGTTATAGTTTACTTTATAGAATTTTTATATACATTTTCTAGAATTTTTCTAAGGTGTTGATGTTCTTCTTAAAGCAATGTAAATTGAAAATGTAATCATCCCCAATTTTATGGCAACACATGAGGTGGCAATACCTTATTATACATCTTCATTCCTGTCGTTCTCAATATTTGCGTACTCCTTATTTAAGCTGTTTGTAACGCATTATGATAATCCTTAGATAAATAAATATTTGTAGCAGATTTGTTCGTATAATTTTAAATTTCTTATAAAACATTTGGATATTATCTATATTTGTATATATCCGTATCAAGTTTATAGTGGAAACTTCAAATATTCCATAGGATTTCAATAAATTTGCATTCTAAGCGCAATATTATTATAATAACATTGAAAATTATTGAATAATTTTTTGTATTTAACATATTCTTAGACGATTTTTAGAACAAAGCATTAAACAATAAATAAACATAATTGCGACCAATGACCAATCACCGGCGAAATAAGCTTCGCCAAAGTATTTCTTGTCAAAGGAACCATAATTGTACGGAAACGAAAAATTAAAATATATTTGTTAAATCTTTTACTTCGATTTAAGTTTTTTATATTTTTCTTGTTTAGAGATAATTAATGTCAAAACACGATCATCAGCGAAAAAAAATATAAAATAGCTTAATCTCGATGACGACGAATTTCCGGTTGAACGTTGATAGTATCAACTGTGATTAAATGCATAAGAATGCATGTTATGTTTTAAATTTTCGCGAATTTTTCGTCGATATAGTCGAATTTGTGTGTATTACTTTTAGGAGGATATACTAATCAATAAATAAGCACATTATTGTGCTATTCGTTTCAGTTCTGTGGTGTTCAGTAGTTTTGTGATTTTTTTTTTTCAATAATTTTCCCTTGTTAGATTTTTAGTGACTAAGCCCACCTCCCCCTTTATTCAACATAATGGGATGAAATCCTTACCTGCGAACGCAGTATATTGGCTAGGGAGTAGGGATAGGAAATGGATACGGAAAAATTGAATTGGCAGTGGGACTGTAAGGAAACAATGAATCCGCATATAATTATTACTATTTTAATAACAGTGACTATAGCCGTTACAATAGTTACACCATGCAGCATAGTATATAACATCTTACTGCATGAGGTAATTAAGGTAACCCCAACTGTCACTGTAGCAGCTATTATTATTATTATTACTAAAACACTTGAATATATTAAAACATAATGGTTTATTTATTTCCAATTAGTAGATACGAGAATCTTCTGTACAATATTAATGTATCACAATCATTTTTGTATAGGACAACACTTGAATAGGGATGAAAATGTAAGAGTACTGATTTCAAAATTATTAGAATTGAAAAGAAATGCCCGGATGTAAAAATCATAATTTTGAACAATACTGTCCTGTATACAAAAATACTAATTGTTCTTCCTTGATGTGGTTGTAATACTGTTGTAGGCAGATTACAAAAAAAAAAAAAAATAAATAAAAAATATATTACTTTACGAATGATAAATAAACCTTCTTGGCAGGATAATATTTATATATTATCACTTTTTTTTTGTTGTATACAAAAAGTTAAAGAAGAGAAAAACATAAACAAAATATTGCCATCTTTTGTTGAAATTATCCATAAATTTATTTTTGTTGGTTTTCAGATCAAAAAGGTGCATGATGAAGTTTAAGCATTTTCACCTTATTTCTTTTTTTAAATTTTATTTTTTATCATATAACATAAATATTATAATAATATTATATAATATAAGAAAATGTACATAATATAAAATCTCTTATATTGTTTTGGAAAGAATTCATTTTAAATTCTTCCTTTTGTTTGATTTTATTTTATATTTTTGTAATATAGAGCCTTTTATTTAACATATGATACACGTATATATCATAACAATGGTAAATGTTTCTTAAGATGAATAAAATAAATAAAGAGAAATTATATTTTATAATAAAAAAAAAAAAAAATATAAAAGGTTTCAGAAATCCTGAAAGAAAAATTCTTTTGAAATACAGCAGTTAATATTTATATTTCTACAGGTAAATATTAGGTACCTATGTATATATTTTTGTTATTATTTTGAAAATAATAGTAAAAAAGTCGTTTAATATTTACAATAATAGTTTTAATAATGAAAACTATTTTCCAAAAAAAAAGATTAAAATTTTTTTATATGTATTTAAATGCTTTTTTATAAGTTTTTAATACTTATTACAACAGACACCTTCATTTTGAAAGTACCAGATTTAACATTTAGTTATAATTTATATAAAAATATTTAACAAAAAAAAAAAAAAAAGCAAAGTGTTTTAATCCTTGTATGAGTAATAATTTGTTGCATTAGGATTTTAATAATAACTTTGAAGGATTATCAAGATTTTCAAGAAGTTTTTTTTTTTAACTTTAAGGATATTTTAAAAATTATTTCTGTGAAAAAGTTCTGTTAGATTTATTATTATTTTTTTTTTTCATTTTGTTTTCTGTCAAGCAAGACCAATAGGGAACCAAGCTAAATTATTGCAATTCTAGCCCTGTCTTTAATTTTCTGTTATTGTCTCCTTAATATTAATTTATAATAGGACTGTTTTATTTTTAATATACTCATTATAATATGAATATTGTAATATTAATAACACAATCAAATTTTTTATAAAGATCAAATATAAGTACATATGGTTGAATCACTTAATTTAATTTAATAAAATATATTTATTAAGTTTTATTTTCAATGAAGTCAAACTTTTTCATTCTTTAAGCATTTATATATTTTTATCTTAAAGTGAAGTGAAACTTTGAATGAAAGGACTTTCAAAAAAAAATGCTTTCGCTACTTTATATCTATTTCAGATATTCATTAAATATGTTTTTCCTTAGTTTATTGATGTTGGCCCCACAAGAAAAAAAGTTGGTTTACTTTAGAAGTTATTATTATTTCGTAATTAAAATGAAAAACATATTGTCCGTCTTTAGTTTAAACCTATTAAAAGATTTAGTAAATTTGAAATTAAAGATAATTTATGTAAAATTTCTTTTTTCTTGTTTTGTTAGTTCATTCCTCTGTCAAAAAATTACACAGTCTTTCCTTTTTAGACGTAGCTATAAATGTACGTCATGTGTGAGATTCGAATCCACACTTCCACGGTGTTTCTAGCGAATTTTATACGATCTTACCCATTTATCCACCGACGCCCCATATTAAATTTCAAATAAAAAAAAAAACAAAAATTATTTAAATTAGCTTCAAGTCTAGACGAACTCATTATGACTTTTATTTTCCAAGTACCTATTAATGTGCTAAATACTTACTATATTTTCTCAACAATTTCGAATTTTTATAAGAAAACTCATCCTTAAAAATCCTGGTTTTTTCAAGCTTTCAGCTTCAATAAGCCATTTACAAACTTTGTTAAAGCCAAGCTAAGCGTTTAATTTATAAAGCTGGAATTAATGTTAATTTATAATTTATGTTTTGTTTCACTCATAGATGATATGAAGTTATCATATCATATAATAAAAAAAAAATAAAAAATAAAGTTTGATAAAGTTTCACTCAATTGAAGTTTTCTTGAAATTCTTTACTTTATCTAATCTAAATAAATAACTTTTATAATCTGATTTGAATGGGAAAACTGAAAGTTTCACTGACACACAATTTAACAAAGTTTGACAAATAAATTTAATATTAGTGGAAGTGTTCAATATTACACCTCACTCTATAAACTACAAATAAATTTGATCCTATCTCACATTATATTAAAAGGGACCTACTCTATATCTAAACTCTTTGATATAAGCGTTAACAAACTAAAACTTAGACTCAAACTTTACCCTAGAATGAATAATAAATTTGTCTGCATGATTCATGATCAAGATGATGAATAGTAACTGCTGTTTATTATCCTAAGCAATATTATGTCTGATACTTAATATTAAAAATGTAATTAAATTGCAAATTTTAATCAAAGTTCACGATTTTTTTATTGAAATTATTGATTTTAATTTCAATATTATTAAGTTTACAATTTAATACTTTATTATTTACATTTCCATTTATTTCCGAAAATTTTAAAATACTTTTAGTATAATGTCATATTTCTTTATTAAAGATATATATATATATATATATTTTTAAATATCTCTAAATTCAACATCAACAAATTTGTATATTGATTTAAAACTGATTTAAATTAAATTGCTACTTCGAGTCCTTGCTAATGTTTATTTTTTATATCCTGTGTTTTTTTTCTTTTGCATTCCTAAAAATTAAACGAAATCATTTTAATACGAAATTAAAATATTTTTTTTCCCGAAAACACAAATTTAATTTTCTTTTCTTTTGACATTGAATGAAGAGAGATACAAATATCAGTTGTAGAAGTGCTGTAAAGAAATTGGCACGTGGTTTTCAAAATTCAACAAAAACAAAAAAATAAAAAAAAAAATAACATTAAGATAAGAAATTAAAAAAAAAAAAAAAAAAAAAAAAATCAAAGTGACATTACAATTTGTCATGTTCTTTACAAACACATAATACAAACATTGAAAAATTTTATTCATTCAAAGTTTGCATGGTAATCAAATATAATATTAATATGATGAAAATATAGGGTGGTAAAAAAACAAAAAAAAAAACCACTTTTCATTCAATGCTGCGTATAGAAAATCTGATTAAAGCAATATAAAGATGAATTACAAAAAATCAAATTCAAATACCTTGAAGCAGACGATTCAAATCTTCTGATAATGTCAATTTTCTTTTTTTTTTTTTCCTTATTCTTTTCGGTAAAATATAAAAAAAAAAAATTAAAATAAAAAAAACGAACTAAATTTTTATCAAAGGAAAAATAAAAATTAGAAAAATTTAACAAAAATAAAAACAAAAAATTATACATTGAATGATAAATTTCTTAAAATTCGAATTTCGATCAATGTTTTCCATCTTTATATGTTTAAATTCAATGTTTATTTTTTTCCTGCTTATATTTTATTCATCTCTTTCTAACACTTAAAAAAATATTTAAGATTTAAAAAAAAAGAAATGAGAAAATACAATAATATAACAGCAACAAACTAGATAACGATAAAAAATTAATCAAAAATAATCAGGGTAACAGAAAAAAAAAAAAAAAATAAAAAATAGAAAATCATTAAAAAACACAACATCCGGAAAAATGAAATCAACAGCAAAAGAAAAAAAAAAAATGTAGGTGTTTCTGTTGTTTTTTTTTTTTTATGGAAAATGAAAAACAAAAAAAAAAAAATCATTAGGGTGTTGAATTCGATTGCTCAATTTAAAATTTAATCAAGCGTTTTTTTTTCTTTGCTATTTTACTTTGAAGGTTAAAAACAACTTAAAGAACTATACATAATATTATATAATATAAAAACATCAGTAGGTATTCATCTTTACAATGTAGTGATACATTATTATATACATACAGTGAAGCATCCATTGAGAAATCATAAAATTTGATAAAAAAAATACAAAAACGAAAATAATTTTTTTTAAAAATATTTCTTTAAATAAATTCTTTTCAAACTGATTTTAGTTTTATTTTATTTAGGTATTTATTTTTTTATATTGATGAAGACACTGAACTTTAATCGTACAATCACTAGATATTTCATTTTAAGTCTGTAGTACACCTTCAAAACGTGTAGGAGAATCTGTGAATGTCTGAAAATATCTGTAAATGTCTGAACCTGTCTTAGGTTTTCTTATAGATTTATACAACAATGAAATTATTCTGACGGAAGAAGTTTTGAAAGCATAGCTTACATACATGTCAGAGAATTTACCTAAATCTTCGAAAAAGAATCTAAGGAAATATCTCTGTCGACAAATTATAGTTTTATTTAGTTTTCTTATAATAAAAAGCTATATGGTAATAATGAACTATTCTTCAAAACAAAAAATCTCTGTTATAATGCGCAATAAGTAGTTTTGTTTCAACTGATTTTTTGTTCGTACTTAAAATATTTTTTTTTAAATAGACTATCTTGACTGGTCCTATAAGTGTTGGTTGGTTTAGGTTCGGTTATTCTAACTGAAACTTTTCGTTGATTTGTTTGAAAATGACCAATATGTACCTACACTTAGCAAAGTATAACATTAAAACTATACTTATGTACCAGTACCACTAGCTATAACACTTTCTGTAGATCTTTTTTGATGTAGATCTCAATAGATCTACATCAAGCAGTTTCACTACACCCCTTAAATAACAATAATTTTTGTAGTGATACAAATATATATTTTTAAATAATTTTTTATAAATTTAAAAGCTTAGATATAAAATATTTAACTTTTTTTTGTTAAAGAAAAAAACTTCACACATAATATATTATGACTTTGACAATAAGCGTTTTCCAACCCCTAAAAACACTTTTAAGGTTAATTTCTTTAAAAAAAATGTATTATTATTGATAAACGAACTATATAACATTGTAAAAATTTGTTAAATTTTTTGGAAAATAAAAAGAAACGTTTAATTTATTGTTAATATCAATAATATACAATTATTATGTATTTATATTATTAACCCTTCAGTACTCGCATAACATTTTTTCATAAATTCTTATCCTGGGTCATATTGACTCAAACCAAACTTAGGAATACATAAATGTGCGTTAATAATATAAGATATCATCATTAAAAAAAAGTTATTGGCTTCTAAAATAGATTTAGCTCGAAAAGACGCGAGTGCTGAAGGGTTAAATATACCTACATATAAAATATGTTTCTAGAGCTTAAAGATTAATTTTGCTTTAGGGCTTGAAGTCTAATATATCTAAAATCATATTAAATGATATTAAATTAGAAAATTTATGGTATTTAATATTACAACTATAGTACATGATTTTAATCTTCTATCTAGAATCTAATTTTGTTTAAAAACTCGATAAAACAAACTACAAAAAGTTAAAAAAAAAACTAAACAAAAATATTATATAGTCGTACAATAGTAGACAGCAACTGAAGTAAAATAATGTTCACAACTACAAACGTTTACAATTAGCAGGTAGTCAACTTAATTTTTTTAATATTTTTTTAAACATTTATTCGTGGCCTTTATCATAATATGTCTCACTAATAACCACATCTGCTGTCAAATGATAACCACTTTACGATACGTTTTAATTTTACGTTAATTTTTTTGAAAAATTTTTTTCTAAAATCATTCATTGAAAATCATTGAAAATTTAATTTTTTTTCTTTTTATTTTATTATGTATTATAATTTTTCTTTTTTTTTTTTTTAATAAATTCTGAAATAGCTTTGATTTTTTTTTTATTATTATTTTCTTTTTTGTCCTTCAGAATGGACGTGTTTTTTTTATTATTATTTTTCTTTTTAAATTTTTTTACTAGATTTTAGTAAAATTTTTAATAAAGTTTTTTAAAGATATTTTTAAAGAAAATTGAAAGAAAAATTATATTTCAATTTTTCGTTTTTCGCAATTCAATTCTATGCTACCGAGAGTACATTTTTTTTTTTAGAAGAACAGTACAAAATGTATAACATGAATTTTTAAATGAAAAGTTTGTTTATTGATGAAATTATTGTGTTAAGAAATAATAAAATAAAATCGAAAAATTAAATAAATAAACAAACATATAAAAAGTAAAAATAGGAGGAAAAAAAATATAAAATTGCTTAATTCTTTAATTTTCTTTTTCTTTTTTACTTTGAATATTAAATTTTACAATACCTTTTCTTTAATTTCGCATTTTTGTCAGGTATACTTCCGAAAAGGTTTCATGTCCAATTTCTATTAAAATTTCGGGTAATGAAACTTTACGATTAAAAATTATTTCTGCAGTACTGCAGTTTCGGAAAACGTCATTAGCGTTAGATTATGCTGTTTTAAAAATATTGATATAAAATTTATATTACTATATATATACATATATTTGACAAAGGACATTTTCGGAAGAATAACCGAAGAATAAAGAATTTTTTTTTTCTCTATTACTATGTTCAAAGATTTAAAGATTAATATCTGAAATTGAATCGATTCAATTGTTAATAATATTTTTAGAAATTAATTTTTTAATCAAAATTAAATTTTGTAATAAAATGTATTTTTTTTAATTTTTGGAAAATATATTAGTACATATAATCAAAAATATTTAATTATTCAAGTCAAATGAAAAATAAGGAAATTTGAAAAGAAATGCATAAGAGCCTGCATAAATCTACACAGAAAACCAAAAACGGACTAGATAGAAGCATTTTTATTCCAATAAATGCTTGTACCGAAAAGAAAATATTGTAAAGATTCGATAACTTTTTAATAAAAATTATTCACAATCACTTCGAAAGATCTCTTAACACATTAGAAAATGGTCTAATATCCAATATATATTATCATAACAAGGAGTACATTAAAAATACTTTAAAAACGGGATTCATTGCGCCCGAACGCTTTAAATATCTTGAATCTAAAGGGTATATTCAAAACCACGAGCATGTCCCTCTATTATATCATTATAATAGACGGGCTACATGCAAGTGTATAGAATATAACTCTCAGTATATTGAAACTAATCTATTAAAATATGATATGTTTATTCCTTAAAAGGATAACCAATAATTATCAACAAAATATTGTTGGATGCATAGTTCATAAAAGTAAGAATAAAATAGTTTCAATATATTAATAGAATAGGTTTAGGTTAAGTTAGTTGGGGTTAGATTAAGTACAATTCTAAATTAAATTTAAGGTAGTATAAGTTTCAAAATTTTTAGTTTTTATGAAAATTTTCCAAAATAATAAAATATTTGCCTTAAAAATAACAAATAAGAACACTGATAATATTCTTATGCAAATCATAATGTAGAAAAAAAAAACTAAACAAATTAAATAACTGTTAAGGCTTTAGTTCTTAGTTTTATAAAACTTTTTTCTAATTGTAAAAAAAATGGAACAAGAAAATAAAATAAAAGTTAACCAAAAAAAAAAAAAATTAATTATGTTTTGAAATTGTTTAATTTTGAATTTTGGTGACCAGTTTTTAGGGCTTAAATTAGGTAATTTGTAGAAACAATGTTTTCCATGCTAGAAAATTTAAGTTTTAAAATTTTATTTTTTAACGGTGACAGAAATTTGGGAGCTTTTAAATAAAATAATTTATTTAAGTCAATATAACTTTTAATTTGAGAGTTTCTTGTTTTGTTAGCGAAAAATTGGGTATTAATTAGTTAGGGATTTTAATTGTTATTAGTTGCTTGTCTGTTTGTTAAATAATAAGTTTATATCCTAATCAAATTTAAATCTATGTACCTACCTAACCTTGTCAAAAATTATTTATCTAAATTTATAAGCATCAAACTTTGATAGAGAAACATATAAGGGGAAGTGTTATGATAGTTGAGAATATAATATAATGTATATTTTATACTAGCATAGTTATATTGCATATGATGAGACGGACTTTTTTGTTTCTTTTCGCTCAACTTCACTAAATTTGATATTAGGTTGGTAAATAAAAAGATAATTTAGTATTACAAATTACATTATTAGATAAAATTATATAATAGAGAAAGGATGCATCATTCATTACAAACACGAAAATTCTAAATAAAAATGAGAAATAATCAAAAATAATTTAGATCAATTATTTTATTTTAATAATTGTAAATTTTAAATACGGGTTTAATTAAAAGAACACATAATAACACTTCACCGTTCTGACAAATTTCACCAAGAGGAGCTGCACGTGCTTCCTCAGGATAATGTTGAACTTTCACCAACCAAAACCACTCCCTTTTAAAACTAAACTTTAGATGGAACCTCTCATACAAATGTACAGTTTGGTTTGGGGATAGGGATGTAGGAAAGATGATTGGGAAAATTGGAATTAGGAAATTTAGGATTATGGGAAATAGGTAGGAAAATTTGGAGGGATACTTTGAAAAAAGAAGGAAACAAATTTCCATAAGCTGTATTTCGCAATTTTGATAACTCTACATGGTAGGGATGAGCTTCAGTTGCCCTCCTTTTTTCTCGTTGGAAAACTTTGAGTGAAGGCATTAACTGTTTTTATTTCTTTGGAACAGATGTTAATTCCTACGAGATATCTATAAAACAAGGTTAGTGACACAACTGTACGACAATGGCTTAGTTGAGTGAGTAATGAAGTTACACTGGCGTCGTTGATAAGACGAATTAGCTGTGTTTTGTACATTATTTATAACGCAGCGCTGTTTGCGGGCCTGCAGCGCAAATGTGTGCATTATACTACATTTTCAGCCTAATGTACGTTTGATGCGGATAATGAGAAAATCAGATGCGGAAAAGTAAATTTTGCAATCATATAAAAAACCTAAATAATTAGCTGCATCTTTAGCTATATTAAAAACGTGATTTGACCAAGTCAATTTTACCTATACCAAAAATGTGATTTGACCAAATTTTAAATTTTTTTTTACATTTTAATGACAATTTATTTTTGGTATACACGTATATGAAATGTAATTTAGTTTTAAGTAATTTAGTTTATTGTCAGTTGATTGTTATGGTTTCGTCGATGTTAAAATTGTTTTTTAGCACATTTCCAAAACAAAATTTGAAAAAATGTGCTTATTAGTTTCACTCTGTCCGTCCGTCCGTCTGTCTGTTTGTCCGTATGTCTGTCTATCTGTTCGTCTGTTTACAAAACTTCTACACAGTTAAAGATAGAGAAACAAAATTTTAACCATCCGTAGGTCATAAAAAATTAATTTTGTATAACAACTTTCTCATGTAGCCCATCCATTAATGAGCTACAGTCCCTCAAACTTTGAAAAAGCCCTATTTTTAAATTCGTATACCTCATGTTCTGCTTAACATTTTTTCAATCTGAAAACGTCATTCGATAGGTACTTTTTTTAGATTTGTAAATTAATACACTTTCAAAATTATACACTTTTTTTAAATTTAGTATTTAAATTTACCGTTTTGTGCAAACCAAAGTTTGCATTATTTTTCTACCCTCATAACTCTGGAACACTTCCAAATACGGACTTGAAATTTTGAGCGCAGAAAGAACTTTTAGAATTGCTCAGAAATTTGTTTTGGACCACCCCCTGTTTATGAGCTATTAGCGCTCAAAAATTTAAAAGTTTCGATTTTTAAACACCTCTAACTTAGGCACCTGTACAAATTTTTCTTCGGCAAGACATAAAAATTAAAGCTCCAGTAATATATTTTTACGTGTGTTAACGGTTTTTCTTAGTTATATAGAGTTACAGCTCCTCAAAATTTCAGAAAAGTCTAATTTTCACATTTTTTCTTTTACAAAAAATTTCTTAAATTTTATTGCTTAAATTTTCAAATTTTTGTGCTAGTCACAATGTTAAACAGTTTGTATTGTCTTTTCGAAATGTGCCCTTTTAAAAACCGTTGGTTTACATTCTATCTTGTTTTTGTTTGTTTTTGCAAAATTTTATTGATTTATTCATTCATCTAATTGCGAAAATACTTATGTATTATATTGATATCTATTTACATTAAGATAAACAACATTAAAAAAATGAAACAGATTACATAATATGATATTAATAAATAAATAAATTACAAAAAAAATTGGCGTAGGATGTTATTCGATATGGCGTTATTACGTATTTTATAATACGTTAAAGACAGGTGACCTTGTTTCGTCATCGATGCATTAAATTCAAAGAAGTTTCTTTTTAAATATTTTGTTTATTTTTATTTAATTTATAAAAACAATTAATATTAAAAAATTTAAAATAAAATATCGAAAAAAAGAAAAATTAAAAAGAATTCCGTTGAAATTTATTTTGAAAAAAAAATTTTTATTTTGTTGAAACCATTCGAGTAAGTCTACAATAAAGAACATTTTAAGAAAACAAATATAAAGATACAGATATATTCTTCGAATTGATTTCAAGAAAATGTTTTTAACAATTTTTCCAAGCTAGAGAGCTGAATGAATATTCCTTTACCCAGCACCTCTTAGCTGAAACATCTATAATATAATACACAAGATGTTGGCGAGACCTTGCCAGCATGTAAAAAAATATATTTTATATCTATAATAAAACACTCACACTGAATGTAAAGTAAACTGGCAATGATGATATTTCTGTATATTTATTTAATAATTAAAAATTTTATTACCAGAGACACAAATCTTTGACTCAAAGTATTACAAAAGACACAAAATTTTCATTAAAAGTAAGAATTTTAAGATTTATTACTTTTTAAAAACTATTTTCGCCACATCCATTATGAACTGGTCGCCGCGATAAATTAAAAATAAATTATTAATCTTCTGTTGGCAGTTTTCAAATGATTCTTTGTTTAAAAAAAAAAAAACACTCTTAATAAAATTAAAAGGCTTGAAAGTGAAAACAGCAAAGTTTATAGTAAGCCTCATACTTATAAGAAAAAAATAATAGGCCGATTTTATTTAGAACAGACTTTAAAGTAGTTTTGTTTATTTTAAAATTTGATTTGTTTATTTTAAATTTTGTTTATTTTAAATTTTGATTTTTAAGCTGAATTTTTGATATAACATAAAATATTCGAAGTTTTTTTATTAATATAAAATTTATATTAATAAAATATAAACTTAGATTATTATATTTCATAACAGAACTCAGAAACTTACAAATATTATAGAAATGGATATTTTTCTTAAAAAAAAGAAAAAATAACATAGAAAATATCATTTTAGAAGCCTTCTCTAATAATAGATTCATAATTTTGTACTAATTTATTATTAGACCATTAAATTAAAAAGCTGTCGAAAACGACCGTCACAAAATAAAGCCCCGAAAATTTATGAAATTTCATTATCAGAGACATGAATCTTTTATTAAATATACCAAAGACCTCTTCCAAAGTACATATAAATAAAATAAATTCAGCAAATTTTTTTCAAGCAAAAAAAAACAAGTAAAAGTAACAGTAAGTCGATGCAACCGACTTATTTATACCCTAAACCTAAAAAATTCAAATTAAATTAAAAATCCATAAGTTATTTTAGTTAGGTACTTAATATACCTAAGCTAAAAAAATACATGTAATAATCCCTCCCTTAATACAGGTAGTAAGGGAGTCAGTATGATAACGTAAATGTTTTTGAATCTATAGAAATTGTGCAATTGCACAGGGGATTTTCTAGTAATATTATATTATTATACAGAACAGCAGAAATTTCTATGAATATACAATTTTATTAATTTAGATACTTGGTTTTTAATATTTTTATATTAACATTTGCGATTTAAATATCGAATCGATCGAAAATTTCTTATTTATATAAAATATTTTCTTTTTAAATATCTAATATTTTTAAGCATAATTATAGATATATACTAAAAAAACATTTATTTTTAATTGTTATAAATGGAGGTGACCTTTGACCATCTTTTATGGCAAATTAAAAACTTTACCAATTTAACATTTCAGTGTATCTATTGCAGTTACATTTTGGGGCTTTGAGTTTTTAGCACATTTCCAAAAAAATTTTGAAAAAATGTGCTTATTAGTTTCACTCTGTCCGTCCGTCCGTCCGTCCGTCCGTCTGTTTACAAAACTTCTACACCGTTAAAGATAGAGAAAAAAAATTTTAACCATGGGTAGGTCTCATAAAAAAAATAATTTTGTGGAACAACTTTTTCATGTAGCCCCTCCCATTACGGAGCTACACCCCCTCAAACTTTGAAAAAGCCCTATTTTTAAATGCATATATCTTATGTTCTACTTAAGATTTTTTCAATCTGAAAACGTCATTCGACAGGTATTTCTTTTATCTTTCTAAATTAATATGAAAATTATACAATTTTTTTAAATTTAGTATTTAAATTTACCGTTATGTGAAAACCAAATTTTGCATGATTTTTCTACTTTCATAACTCCGGCATGCTTCTAGATAGAGGCTTGAAATTTTGAGGCAAGAAAGAACTTTTAGAATTAGTATAAGTTTGCTCAGAAAATTTTTTTGGACCACCCCCTGTTTATGAGCTATTAGGGCTTAAAAATTGAAAATTTGCTATTTTTAAACACCTGTAACTTAGGAACCTGTACACACTTTACTTCTACAAGATATAAAAATTAAAGCTATATAAATATATTTTTACGTGTGTTAAAGGTTTATTTAAGTTGTAAAGGGTTCCAAAGTTGTAGCTCTTCAAAATTGCGAAAAAGCCCCATTTTCAGATGTATATATCTCAGGCTTTGCGTAATAGTTTTGCAATCTAAAACCGCCAGAAGATCGAACATTTTATTATCTACATAAAACAATATCAAAATTATGCAATATTTTGTAATTTACTATTTAAATTTACCGTTATGTAAAAATCACATTTTGCATGAAATTTCGTTTTTCATAACTCCGGCACGCCTTTAGATAGGAATCTGAAATTTTGAGACAAGAAAGAACTTTTAGAATTAGTATAAGTTTCCTCAGAAAATTTTTTGGTAGCACCCCCTTTTTAAGAGTTATTACGTCTCAAAAATTGAAAATTTGGTGTTTTTAGACACCTGTAACTTAGGCACCTGTACAAATTTTTCTTCGGCAAGGCATGAAAATTAAAGGTTCAATAATATATTTTTACGTGTGTTAACGGCTTTTCTTAGTTATATAGGATTCCGGAATTACGGCCCCTCAAAATTTCAAAAATGTCCTATTTTCACGTTTTTTCTTATTACATGAAATTTTCAAATTTTTGTGTAAGTCACACTTCTAAACAGTTTGTATTTAGTTTTGGAAATGTGCGCTTTTAAAAACCGTTGGTTTACATTCTACCTTGTTTTTTTTGTTTTTTACAACTTTTTAAAAAAATTCAGATTAAAATATTTAACTCATATTCATTTTATTATTCCTAACATTCCAGCTTTGGATAATATGAAGATTTAAGATTCGAAAATTGTTTCTATTAGTCCATGCTTTTGTTTGGTTTTTTTTTTGATTAAAGTTTTGTAAATTGAAATAGGTGCAATTTGTCTAACAAAATAGAAGGATTTTATTGCAGTTGTACCAACTATTAAATATTTAGATAATACAATGAAGGACTATTATTTTATTATTCTCACATTCCATCATAGTTCTAAAAAATTTTGCACAAAAATATTTAAAATAGACATAATTTAACATAAACATATTTTTTCATATTTTTAAATATTAATAGAATAGTAATAAAGAATGAAGTACTTTTTTTTGTTAACTTTTTTGTAGGGTTAATCTAGATTCTAAATAAGTAAAATAAAAATAAAGTTTAAAAAAAAAAAAAAAAAAAATTACAATCGATAAACTGTAGCACTTCATTTATAACACAATAATATTTAATCGAAATGAGATAAACATATTTTTCAAACCGATAAACAAACAATAATTAATTGTTTAAACGTTCCTACAACAATATGGGGGAATTGCAATAGAAAAATAAAACAAAGAAGCATACAAAACCAAATGTTCAAATAATTACACATTTTCAAAAATAATACCTCTAAAAGTATTTTAAAATTTTGAGATCCTGTGAATCCCTCCACATTAAAATTTGTATTTTTGACGTATAAGAAACAACAAGAAACACTTTCTTCATAGTTTTAAGGATACCCTATAAAATTAAAAGAAGCCTTTAACAAAAAATATAATATTGGAGCTTACTAAAGACAAATTTTTGAAAAGTGTTAAGTTACATTGTGCGTAAATTTAGCAAAATATCAATTTTTGATCCCTAACAATGTCTAAGTAAGTTAATATTTCTCAAATAATAATACGGCGAAAATCTTCCCCTTTATAGCTTTTTGTTATGATCTTTAAATTAGAGGAATAGAAACAAAAAAACATTCCGAGCGTTATATGGATGTGTAATCAAACTCTCAGAAAACTTAGTTTCATTTAACGCTAAGGGCTTTAAATTTTGTGGAACTATGTGGCTGCTTAATGAGTGGAGTTACAAAAAAAAGTTTATTCTACTACATTAGTTTTTTAATAAAACATATTTATGGTAAAAATTGCATTGCTCCCTCTTAACTGATGTAGAAGTTTTGTAAACCGATGGACAAACAGACAGACAAATTCAAACTATTAAACAAATTTTTCAAAAATATTTTGAGGTAACTACTTGTACAATAATTTATTCTCAAAATAAATAAGAATATATAACTTTACATTAAATCATTACATTTGTAAGATGTAAAGGGGAGTTTTATATCTACAAAAAAAAAAAAAAAAAAAAAATAGAAAATGAATGAATGAATAAAAATCACGCGATTTTTTACTATTGTTTTATATTATTATATTATATTAATTTTTACTATTAAAGTTTGTTTTCTTATGCTCCGTCTTATTGTAATATTAGTTCAATAATAATTCAAAAACAGTTGAATGAATTTCCATTTCCTTTTAAATTATGTTTTCTCTTCTGTTACTTTTACTTGTTTCTGTTCAACTTGTTTAATTTACACTTTTCCTATGATAAAAAAAAAAAAAAAAAAATCTGAGGGAATTCCCATTTCAAACTAACCTCTTCTCTAATTCACAACCATTTAAGAATATTTTTATTTTCCAGACTAAATATTTTTTCAGTTTTTTATGTCCAATCTAGTACTAGATATTATTACTAAGTATAAGAAGATGGTGTTCCGTATAAGGAGATTTTTTTTTTTTTGTTTTTTTAAATAAATAAAATATGAGATTTTTACTATGAATTTAGTACAGTGTTATGAGAAATTTTATATGTATCAGTAAATTTTTAAATAAAATGTACTCAATATTTTTTGGAAATCTTTATACCTCCACTTTTTATAAAAGATCAACTAAAATTTTACAGATTTTGATAGTTCCAATAATTATTTTCCCAAGGAAAATTGATGATTGACTTATTTTATAAAAATTTATTTGATTTTTATATTTTAGTTTAAAAATCTAAAAATTTCTTTTATTTGCTAAAAATGGTATTAATGAGATGACATATTGTTGTGACAATGCTTAGAATTTTGTTGAATAATCAGCTGATTTTGAGCGCAGCTTAAATGTTGTAAACAAACATATTTTAACCTTTAAATTTATTGATTTGATCGTGTTTTTTGGTATTGCTCAAATGTGAAGGTTATTTCAAGCATTTTAACTTATCAGTATGTGCTTGGATCCACTTAAATGTTGACAGAAGTTTACTTTTGTTTCTGACAACTTCACTTTTTATCTAAATAAAACTGTATTACTCAGTGTGAATATTACATGTACCTACCAATTTGCCTTTAGATCTCCATTTAAATTACCAATTACGGAATTCTATATGTTTTTTTTTTTTTTGTTATCTAATATGACACAATATTCATTACGGAACTGTAGCTCATTCACTATTTATAGGATTGTATAGGAAATTAATACCTTATTTAATAGCTGATCAACAAAACAATCATCTAAATCAAAGCGAACATTTGACTTGATTTTCCCAATTGCAGATATATTTAATAAAGAGTTCCATTAAGAAAAATTATCATTTATCTGACCGTATTATAAATTATAGGTAACCACGACTGGATTTATTTTTTCGATTACCATTGTAAATGAGCACTATAAAATAAAAATATAAATGAAAGGATATTGTTACTATTATTTTGTTTTTGTTTCGTAATTTATTAGCTACAGAAAGAGTAAGATAGAGGGTACAATGAAAAAGAAAAATTACAATAAAAATAAAATGAAAAAAAAAAAATAAAAATATTGTTATTTTGTTGTGATTTGTTTTTTCCGTTGGGGAAAATTTATTGTCTAAACACGCCAGGGTAAGATTTTCAGTTATATTTTACATTGTACCATTATATTTTTTTTTTTATTTTTGTTTTTTTATCCTTTACCGTTGTTATTGAAGTGAAAAGTGTTGAAAACTATTTTAAGTTTGTTTGAATATAATATGTTTGCATTATGGTGAGACCCTTTTAATCTACAGGTTAATAGAATTAATTTATAGAATTGCTTATTTATAGAATTGCTTAAAGAATGAATTTCCGGTTGGTATATGAATAAAAAGGGAATAAGAGGGAAATGAAGTTAAATTTAATGGATATTTTTTTTTACATTTATTGCTTGGAAATTTAAAAATAGTCTTAGAAATATTTTTTAACAAAAAAAAAAAAAATAAAAAATTCGGAAAAAAAATTTTTATTTTTTGGAAATTTTATTTTTTTGACTTTAAAAGTATTTTTGTCAATGGGTTGTTATGAAATTGATCTTTCACAAGTTATTGAGAGATTAAAGAGTTTTTAAAATTTCAAATTTTTCCACAAAATGAGTTATCGAAACTTTTTAAAACTTATATGGAAATTTTCAAGAGATCTTTTGATAATATTAAAAAGAAAATAAAAATGTTGTTAAAGTTTTAGAGAGATCTATTAATGTTATAATACTTGATAAAAAAAAACAAAAACAGAATTTAAAGTGCAAGACAGTAATTGTTGAGACTTTGACATTCTGATTTTGCCATTTTATTTTTAATGGAAATATTTCTAGAGGGTATATTTTTAGATATAGATACTATTGGTTATTTATTGTTTTTATGCAGAATATACCACAAAATATAATGTGGATGGTTTTATATTTCAAAGTCAGAAAATATACAAAGTGCTTGAAGCGCTTAAAGTATAACGAGAATTTTAAATATATTTTAATTTCGTTATAATAATAATAATAATTTAAATGCATATGTACTCGTATATAAAATGTTTTAAAATAATACAAAATTTATTATAATATTTTCATTTAAAAAATTTAAATCGCAGTTTCAGCTTATGGCGTTACCTCTTTTTAAATAAATAAGTAGAACTATATCCTACATATATTTATTAAATAAATGGAAACTAATTAGAGATAGTACCATAGGGGGATGGTACCAGGGGGAAATAAAGCCTAGAGCAATAAAACCTAATAGGGCTTATTTCACATTTGAGTTGAGAAATAAGTCCTAATTCGTAAAATTTCGCGGTAGATCATGTTTGTCATTTCAAAGAGAATTAAAGCCTATAGGCCGCGGGCGAATCGGCGCGGGGTAGCAGCCCTTATTCTTTCAAAAAAATTGTTTTTTGTTTTTCATAAAAATGTCAAAATTTTCACAAAATTTATTATTATATTTCACAAAGAACAGTCAAAATTTAATACTTTTGTATGGAAAGCTGAGACATTATATTTCTCCCCATGATTTCAAATTTTTTGTAATTAGGAGAGATTTTAGGGTTGGCTTCAAAATTAGAGTTATTACCTTTTTCCAAATTATTTATAAATATTCTAGAAAAAGCTGTAATCCTGATTTTGTAACCAATTATAAAATCCCTTCTGTTTTAGAGTGTTGCATACTTACGTATATTCACATTTCGGAAAAAGAGGCAATCCAGATTTTTAACCAACTCTAATAACTGAACTAAGTTCGACAAAATTATTACATTAAAAAGTGAAATAAGTTTGAATGTTGAATTTAAACGAAATTTTTTAATTTTTAACTTATCGAACTTATTTTATTATGAAGAAACACTGACTGACTGACTTTGAGTGAAATGTGCCAAAAAAACAGAAAACATTTTATTACTTAAATAAGCTGAAATAAATGGGAATTAAATTATAAAAGAAAAATATTAAAAAATGTTATTGGAATAATAAATTACAATTAGGCTTTAATTCTATTATTTTGAAAAAACAATTAAGCCTTATTTCACTTAGGAATGAGAAATAAAGCGTAATACGCGTAATTTCGCGATTTAGGCTTTATTTATCTAGCTCTTATTTCCCCCCGCCGGTACCATATACCAGAAAATTTTATCCTAAACACAAAATGCCTTCACCACTACTGAATTCTTCAGTAGACAAATTGTCTAGTGTTGATTTACACAGACAGCTGTCAAATTTTAAATTCTTTGGCTAGTTATAGAAATCTGGTGTGATTTAGTTTAACATGAGTTAGTTTGGATTATGATTTTGCAATCTTTCTTGAATGTAACTGTTTTTATTCATTCAATAAAAGTTTTTGTTTACTTATAAAATAGAAAAACATTTCAAATTTCGAAATACAAAGTTAAGAAAAGTTATTTAAAAAGCTATAAGTGTTTAGATAGTGTAATTTTATCTTTATTTAATCAATATAATATTGGTACTATATTAATTGTCATTGTACACGATCGAATTGTATATATTAATGTACCGTTATAGTTTTAAATTTGTTTAAGAGAAATAATTTGTTTTTTGTGTATTATTAATCTATAAAATTTCTGCATTTAAAATATGTGCTTTCGCTTTAATTTAGCGGTACAAAATAACTGTAACGCTCAAACAAAAATTTCTAATGAATTGTTTTTTTACGTAGGTCTAAAGTGTACAGGAATTTTGCGGTAAAAAAAACTTAATTGTGTAGTGAATTTTATTAACACTTTATGTGTTTACATTTTGATGTAAAAATTGTTTGTAAAACATCTTTAATTTCAAATTCTGTAAAAACTGAAAAACTTTTTTTTAAAAATTAAATTATAAAATTAAATTTCGAAAACATTTTTTTTTTATATTATTATATTATTTATTTTTTAAAAATTATAGTTATTATAGAATAAAAATATATGAATAGAATAATACAATCATGCCGTGTTAAGTAGGGTATACATTATCAATTCAGTTGTCAGTTCTGCTGTCAGTTTTGTTACTGAACTGATAATGTATACTTATGAAACTGTCAGTTTTCATTAAAATAACAAACATTTTTGGTATTCATCTGCATTATCAAACTGACCACTGAACTGTTAATGTTTACCCTATTTTAGTTGCATCCAATGAAGCAAATTTTGATTTCATTCAGAAATGAAAAAAAGGATAATTTTATATCTTTTCTAGGTTACATATTGGTTTTGTTAAAAAATATATTTTTTCAATATAATATTAAATGCCGAAACTTTTGAACTTTTTATGATAATTAACAAAAAAATAAATTAAGTATAAAAAATTTTTGTAAATCAATATTGAAAGAACTGATCGAATTAAATTACCAAAATATATCAATATGTTTTTACTTGAGTTTCCTTCAGTTTCATATAGGAAAAATGAATTTTCCACTTTGTTTGTATCCAGTTTTTATTAATTATTATTTAAAAAATTTAAAATAAACAAGAATATTTTCAAATATTTATTTTTAATATGAATCAAAAGGAGAATTCTGACATTTTTCTTTTTGTTCTATATTTAAAATTTTTTCTTAGTTTTTTTTTTTTGCAGATTTAATGTAAAATTCATAAAAAATACAACAGATATATCGTTCTTATTTTTATAAAATGAAATACAGAATCATGGAAAATAAGTTAAAAAAATCCGTAAAAAATGGGAAAATGGGATAAGAAAAATAAGACAACAATGTAGATTATGATTGTTTTTTAAGTAATACAAAATGGCAGCACCATATTTTATTTTTGTTTTTTGTTTAACCCCAATCTGATTTTATTTCGTTGATAGGTTCTCTTTTCTCACATTAACCAAAAACAAAAATAAAATATACGAAGTAAAATATTTTATAAATATTTAATTTTTTTTACTTTTTTGTGAATTTGATTTTATTTTTATTTTAGTTTTTTTCTTTTTTGAAAAAATTCCATATGAAAACCCTGAGAAAACCAGTGACAGTTCGCGTAACTATATTATAATTTCCAATATTTTAGATATTTTAATATTAAACATAAAAAATGGTTGTTTTATTTTTTCTTTTTTAATGTTTAGTACAAATTTACTTAATAATTAATAAATATTTTTATAAGATTATTAGTGAAATAATTTCCAGAACCGTTTTGATAAATAATAAGTTTTAATAAAAAAAAAAATTTTGAGCAGTTGGGTAAGATTTGGTTTCCTTGCAGAGATTTAATTAACTAATGTACATACTACTGAAAATATTTCAAAACAGGATATTTAGAGGAATATACTAAGTACTATTTTAAGTACAATAAATTAAAACTGCTATCAAAATATAACTTTACCTAGTATTACAACAAAAACTATTGTCTTGAAAATCTATAACGCAAGGTTTTAAGGTTTAATCCTTAATATATCGATGGCAAAAAAAATCTCTTTAAAGTCAGTAAAAAGTTTTGGTATATATTTTGTATGAAAATGTGTCTTACTTTCAAAAATTTTTTATTAGTTAAAAATATTCAATTAATTTTTTTTTTTTAAACATTTTATACAGGGTGTTCCCTAATTAACTACACTGCTGGATACTGCTCCATTTATGATTCGGTAATTTTTTTGGAGCTAAGCTGATGTTTTTCTAATTTACAAGATATGGCGGCGCCTTAAATGAAATTTTCATATTTTTTTTTTTTAGTTTCCATAAATTGGTATCTGAATTTCTTTAAACTTGCTGCCAATGAAAAGGTCTTGTCAGGCTTGGCCTAACATCTTATCCATGTATAAAATAAAATAATTTAAAATGTAATGAAAAGTTCAACAAATCTTCTTTTAAATAACACAGTATCTACTAATTTTTCTATCTTTTACCGTTTTAAAACTACAAGCTTCTAAAGTTATATAACAAGTTCAATATAATAAGTACAAGAATATACTGACATTCAAATTACCTTAGAGGAAGCAAAAAAAAAATTTCCTTTGCTGTTTTCCTTTAAATTTTATCGTTTATACTGCAAAATATAGGAAAAAACTTTTATTGCCAATGATAATGCTTCGTTCGCCCTTGTGTTGCTACATCGTATCAAAAGTACCGCCTATCAAAAAGTACATTTTTCTATACATTTCTTATATGTAGGTCTGGCAGAACATTTTCAATTCAACGAATTGTATCGTATATTGAAAAAATTGAAAATATATCATATGAACTTAGTATCACAAATTTTGTAAACATGCCAAATCATACATAACTAATTGGTTGGAAATGTCACAAAGTTTCGGAAAATCCACAAAGTTTGTGAAGTATTTGAAATAAAAAATAAAACAACAAAAAAAACTATTTGAAATTAAAAAAAGCCAGGCCTGACAAGACCTTTTCATTAACAGCAGATTTAAAGAAATTCAGAATAAATTATATTCGAATATTTAATTTTATAAAAGAAACCAAGGTTTACTATTTTTTTCGATTTCGGCACAATTTTATTTTGCTATGTGATGATGAGTTTAGGAAATACCGTATTAGTATTTTTTAAAAGGAAGATTGAAAAAGGAAAACCAAGTTTTCGGAATGTAAAATTTTTGTAATACGTTTGGCAAGAGCGCATTGTTATTATGTTAAGGAGTCACCTTCGAAGGTGAATAAACTACTTCAATATGGTCAAGAGTACCTATATAGAGTTAGGATGATGAGTTACAGTTATCAAAGAGAATATTATAATATGACCAGATGAAAATGCCACCATGTCCTTTATATAGAAGTAAGAATAGAAAACACAGTACCTAGATGAATATTTTTCGCATTGGGAATTTAATATTTATTTTAAATTACTATGGGTGGATGATTCAAGTCAAGGTTTTCACTTTCCACATTTATGTTCTTTTAAATAATTTTTCTAACCATCTTTTAAATGATAACCTGTAAAATGTTATTATTATTATTATTCATTTAATACTTATGTGATTCTTTTCTTATTTTTATCTGTTTGTTTTAAGATTACAATATGTTATAAAAAGTTAAGATAAATTTAAGAAACTTTTAACCATACTTCACTACACTTCACTTAAGTTTACATCATATCAGGTTTGTGGTTATTTTTTTTTTGTGTTTTGATTTAAAAATTTAATAATGAGAACACCCTTAAAATATTTTTTTCTGAAAAATAAGAAAGCTATATGATGTAAACTAATAGGTTTTCTAAGATTCTAGTGAATTTAAACTTTTGGTTAATATAACAATATTGTTTCCAAAGTTTAACAGATCTCTTCTTATTTTAATTCTAGAAAATTTTTTTATCTTGTATTTTAATTTTTGAATTAATAATTTCACATATATCATTTTGAAAATTGGAATATCTACAGATTTATTACTCCTATTATACCCCTTTTCTTTTAAATATTTTAGCTATTTTCAATTTCTTTTTTAAATTTTTTTTTTTTTATGGTATTTAAATTGTTGTCAAAAACATCCGAGATTTTCAAATTCAAAAAAAAAAAAAACAAAATAAGAATATTGAAAGAAAGGAGAAAAATTTGGGACAACGAAAAAAGTTAAAGAAAAACACTGACAGAAAATATTTTTATGATAATTTTTTTCATATTTTTTTTAAATTTATGATTTTTTTTTTTTTCATACAAAAAAAAAATGTAAATTTAAATCAAAAAGTAGAACAGGATAACTGGTACAAGATAATTTTAGAAAAATGTATTTTCTTGAAGTTTCATTTAAATAAATATGTTAAAAAAATCACATGTAGGTACATTCATATTATTTAAAAAAAAAAAAAAAACAACGAATATTACGCCCGGAAATGGAAATATAATTTTACATTAAATGCAATCTAGTGATTTAACATTAAAGAATAATATAATATATATTATATAATAATATATAAATATAATATATTATGACGTAATAATAATGTTATTTGAATAATGTTGTAGATACTTCTTAAAAAATCCATATAAAAATAAATGATCATTTTTTGCTTCATTAAATTATAATATTATTAAAATATTGTTATCTATTTTATGTTTTTGTAACCTAAATAAAGCTATTTTAAGCAAATTTTTCAAAAATTTTTAAAAAAAAAAAAGGTTTGTCTTTGTCCTGTCCTGAATACAAGAAGGTTCCTTTGTCCTGAATATAAGAAGATTTTAAAATTTTCCTTTGTCCCTTTGTCAAGAAGGAGCAAGACAATTTTAATCATTATTCATGGACGGATGTCAGATAAAAAAATTCATTTTATGAAATAGATAGTTTTTTGTTGTAGCTCCAACCATCACGGAGCTGCAACTACTTAAAATTTGAAAAGGGAGAAAACTTATGTTCAAATGTTTTAAATAATTATGTCAAGTTTTACTCAATATCGTTTCAATCTAAAAAAAGTCCAATGTCAAGAATCAATGTTAAAATTACATAATTTTTTCAGGTTATAACATTTAAATTTACTGTTATGAAGAACTAGGAAAATCTATAATAATCTTTTTCCTTATCTCAAATCTATAGTTCATCTCTATCTAGAAACACTTTTAGCTACAACCTTAAAATTGTTAAAGAAGGGATATTTTTAAGGATTTTCCTATATGTTAAAAAAATATTTGTATTTCCTCCTGTTTATGCGGTATTTTTAAAACCTGTAAAAATTTATTAATAATTAAAGCATCAAAATCTATTTTTACATGTATTGACGGGATTTCTCCAAAACTGAAGAGCGAGTGTCTTTTAATTTTTTAAAATTTTTTCTTACATAAAAAACTCTTAAGAAAAAGTAAATATTTTGTGGTAAAAGTAATACTAACCTTCAATTATACCAAACTATTTTTATTTTCATTTTGAAAATGTGCACCTTTAAAATCCTTTTGTATATATACTGTTTTGTTTTTCTTTTTTTTTGAACAAAACTTATCTTTATCACGTGATACTTTCTCTTTGTTGGAAGGAATTAAATTAATAACTACATTAAAAAGACAGAGCACAAGTAAATAATTTTAATATTGAATATGATTTTGAAAATTTTCTATAAAATAAATTCTGATAAAATATAGAAATTTTAGTAAAAAAATTAAATATTGAATTTTTAATTTTTTTAAATTTCAAAAAGATTTAATTAAAGTCTGAATATTTTTAAAATTAAAAGTAGATTTGTACTTTGTTTTATTTTTGCACTCTAACATTAAAATTAAGTTTGACTGTTTTTTAATACATATTGAATCAAAATTTTTATATTAAATTTTGAGAACAAAAATGAATGTACTAAACTATCTGTATAATGTTTTGTCCTTGATATTTTCTTATAATAAATTCAAAAAAAAAAAAAAAAAATTTCTTATTCCTAATATATTGCTATTAATGTTAGACTATGGCCAAATTTTTGTTTTTCTAATATCCGAGAATAAAAAGAAACAGAAAAAAAAAAATTAATATCAAAACAATCGAATATAAAAAAAATAATAAACTGAAATTAAATTTTAGCTCAGTTTTTCAATAAAAAAAATCTCAGATATAATAATTTTATCTTTTGAAAAAAAATTTTCTTAAGAAAATCAACAAACAAAGAATAGAAAAAAACATTAGATTTTCTAAAATGTCCAAATTTTAAATTTTCAAATCTGAAAGGAATTGAAAAAGAAAGGAAAAAAAAAAAATAAAAAAAAAAAAACAATAATTTTTGTTTATTTATTCATATTTAATGGGTCTGAAACTTAAATATTACATATACATAATATTATATAAAGCGCCTTATGTAATATACATTAAAAAATGTCCTTGAAAATATTGTTGTCTTTTCTTTTCGTCTCATCACCTTCTCTATATTTCTTTATTTTGTTTTACAGCCTTTAATTTTACGTTTTTTTTTTTTTTTCTTTTTCATTTTTTTCAATAAAGCTACAAAAACTCACATAAAAAAAAAATAAATAAAAAAAAAAATAAAAAAGAAAAACAAACAAATTGATCAATATAGAAAAAAGAAAAACATTGAAAGAAAAATTGGTTTTTTTTTTTTTTTTGTTTTTATGTATAAATTGAATAGAAAATTTATTTTTTCATAAAAACCAATTTAGTGATAAAAACCATTTAAAAATATATTTATATATTTTTTTTTTATTTCCTCTTTTTTTCTATTTTTATCTTTTTAAAAATTTTAACAAAATCGCCCACTAAATTCTTTTTTTAAAGATTCAATTTTTTCTTTTTTTTTTTTGAAATATTTAAGAAAAAATAAATAATCACTATAAAAAAAAAATTTAATGTTTATAAAATACATCAAGAGAAAAGTCAATAAAAAATTTTCTTACTTTAGTATATAGACATCAAAAGAAATCTAAAGATTTTCTATGTTTTTAAAGGAAACCTAAGAAAAGAAAACAAACACCACAATAACGAGAAATGCCACTAAATATTAAATAAAATAATAAAATACTTATACATTATATATAATATTATATAAATATATTATGTATATATATATATATGTTAGTGAATATTTATATATAGTTATATGTGTATCATTTTTTATGACCACAAAATATCTATCAATAATATATATTGAAATAATCTTAACAAATAAATAAAATAATTAATTTGGTTATTGGAATTGACAATAATGAAAATAATAATTATTATATTTTGTAATTATGGAATTAATATTAGATGTTAGATATTTTTCTATTTTGAAGATAATGGATTTTATTATATAATGTTAAAATTCAGTTTTTTTCAATTTAAATCCAAAAACTTCCAATATTTCCTAATTTCCATTTATTCTTATTCCTATTTCACCAATCCTCAAACCAAACGGTAGGTACATTGCACTAGAAATTTAACTTAATATTTGTTTAAAAGTGAGGTGAAGTTTTGTTGGTTTAAGTACAAAACTATCAAAAAAAATTCGTCGTTCACCTAATTTTTTGAGATTTCCACTCACCCACACACACTAAAAAAAAAAAATGTAAAATTTTTTACGTGGGTATTGAAATATGAATTAAACGAGGAAGAATACAGTTGACTTTGTCAACTCTTAGATACCCGTACGAACCGTTAGTTTGTTCACAGCCTGTCACTTTGCTTACAATATTATTTTTTTAATATTTTAGTATTTTTAAATAATTTGGGTGAATTTTATAATTTCTAGAATTATGGCTTGTACATATATTCAAACTATATGTTTATACATTCTTCAAAAGCAGATTTTAACATAACGATTATCAATCCAAAACTTTTTCAAATATTCTATAGTACCATTTAATACTAAGCGGTAAATGTATATTAAATTTACTTAGTACAAAATAATAAATATAATTTTAAATATTATATTATATTATATTTAAATATTCCATTGACAGAATAATTTCTTATAAGTACAATAAAATACATATATGTATGTAAATACGGCGCTATATAATATACTTCTATACTCTTATCATTCATTCACTAGTGGCATATACGATATGGAAATAAACATGATATTATATAAGTATGTATATATATCAATATCATATAAATAAAAATTCTTCAAGCAACCGTTATGTTGTTTATTTATTTACATTTTCTTGTACTACGCATTATATTTTCAACAATTTCAAATTATCGAGTAAAACAAAATGGAAAAAATTCGTTAAAGAAATTTGTTAGAAAATTTGAAAAAATCAAGTAACACTTTCGTCAATTATAAAGTAACCCTATATTATTAAAAAAAGTTGTTAACAGAAATAAGAGTATAATGTTGAAGCTTTAATTTTTGTGTATTACTTCAAAAAAATTTTAACAGGTGTTCAAGTTACAGGTGTTTAAAAATAGGAAATTTTCAGTTTTTGACCCCTTACAGCTCCTAAACGGGGAGTGATACAAAAAAAAATTCTGAAATGACTCATACTAATTTTCAAAGATCTAACTTCTGTCAAAATTTCAAGTTTCCAACTTTAACCGTTTAGAAGATAGAAGGGTTAAAGGATTTTGCAAAATTTTAGTTTCGCATAACGGTAAATTAAGACACCGTATGCCACAAATATATATTTATTGTATACATACTTTTAAAGCTAATGAAAGTAGTAATCGTTTGGCGTTTTCAGAATGAAGATATACCTTATACATCTTGTGCTATAACAATTTAAATATAGAGCTTTTTTGAACCTTTGTGGAGCTGTAGCTCCGTAACGGGTGGGGCTACAAAAAAAAGTTATTAAAAATAAAATTAATATTTTTGTGAGATCTATCAGCAGTTAAAATTTCATAGCTCTATTTCAAAAAAAATGTGGGGATCTAAAAGTTAGGTGTTCGAGAGCTACCTTAAGGTTTGGTCCAAACTCAACCAAAAAAAATAGGGATACCTACAAATTACTCCAAGAATATTTTGTGTAAATTTCAAGATTCTAGCTTTCTTAGTTTTTGAGTTAGCGTGCTGACGGACGGACGGACGGACATGGCTCAAAAGTCTTAGAATTTTTTTCTGATCCGATCCATACCTTTGAAGGTATATCTAGCTCGCTTATTTCGAGGTGTTACAAACGGAGGAGTAATTTTATTATACCCGATCCTATCGTACTGGTATAAAAAATGTGTGCAAAAACAGTCGAATAAAATAAAATATAATTCTTTTATTATTAAACATTTTGAGTTATGAAATCACATCACATTTTATACACTCAAAGGACGATAATCAGGAAACTACAAATTAAAAAAAAAACACACATTATTTATTAAATATACTTACATTATATATATATATATACGTATGTACTCTCAAAATATATTATATATATATAATATATATAGAGTACATATATATAATATATATATATTATACGTATGTACTCTCAAAATATATTATTTTAAAAGGAAAGTTAAATCCGGTTTTTTGGGGCTACAAAAAATGGTTACCAATTTTTATATGTACATATGTAGTCTACTTAATGTGATCAAATTCCAATCCATTTGATTTTATTGATAATTTTCTATTATTTATTTTTATATTTTTGTCTTTTCCTTTTCATTATCTTGTATTATTTTCTATTTATTTTTTTTATATTATTATATTTTATTTTTTTTATTTTATATTTCTCTTTTATGTAATTTTCTGTTTTGTGTTTTTTTTTTTTTGTTAGAGTAAAAATCGAATTTTTTTCACCCTAAGGAAAAAAAAATCCCTCATATATAAAATGTACAGTTTTGATGAAAATTGATAATTTGTTTTCGTTTCTTAGTTTTTTGTGTTTTTGGCACAAATACGAATATAATACAATTAAAAAAAAATAAAAAAACATGAAAACATAAAAATATAAAATAGAAAAAAAAAATATTTTTTTTTAACTTAAGCTTTGGCATTAATATGAAGCAAAAAGTGGTTTAAATCTTTGCTAATTAGAATTGACAATAACAAATAATAAAAAAAAGATGGTATTTTTGGATTATTTCCAAAATATAAGTAAGGAAGAAAAAGAAAACTTACAAGTAAGTAGCTTTAAAATAAAAAAAAAAAAAAAAACAAGAATATTTAAAGGATATAAGTAATTTAGAAAAGAAAACGAAAAAAAAAAAACAAAATTAACCAACAATGATGTGATTGAAGGAAATCCATAAAACATTTTAAACTCTACAGATTATAAAAGAATTGAGCCAGATAAAAAAAAAAAAAAAAATTACTTGACTTTATCGATTATCGATTAAAAAAGTAAAACTTTTAAAATTAGAAAAGTTTTTCATCTGCATAATAATTAAAAATAATAGTTATTGCAAAAAAGTAACAAAAAAGAATCATTAGAAGATTTTTTTGGAGACATTATAACTATTTATCTACTTTTTACTTATTTACTTAATTAAATTTTTCTCTTGTAAAATTTTAAAGTGAATTTTTTTTTTTGTTTTAAGGATATTTAAAACAAATTTATTTATTGTACTATATAATATTTTATTTTTTTTTTTTTTAGTGCATTTCTCTGCCACATAAATGTGAACAGGAAATTACACAGTCTTTCCTTTTCAAGCGTGGCTGTAAATGTCATAAGGGGGAATAACTCTTACGACATGTGTAGGATTCGAACTCGCACTCCCTCGGTTTTTACAGCGTATTTTCTAGGCCACCGAGGCCCATATATATAATATTGTTTATTCGATTAAATTAATTTCCTTATTTTTTTGGTTTAATAAAATCCCTTTGATGCTCAATAAATTATTTTATTAAAAAATGTTACATTAAAAGAGCAGAGGGCTATTATATAGAATTTACTTCAAAAATTAAATGCAAAGGAATTTTTAATTTACTTCAAGCAAAGGATTTCCTATTTTCTATACACTTTCATTGTACACGTTAGAAAATTATTTTTATTATTCAATGAATCCATCCCATATTGTTTACGTTAAATAAATTTAACTCGAAATTTTGTATTATCTGTTTATTTTAAGTTAAATTTTAATAATATTCCAAGTTAAGAAAATTTTTTTCATTTCTTTTTTTTACAAAAAACAAAAAACTTTTCTTTACGAAAAAGGTATACCTATCCCTAAATTTTTATAAATTCAATAACACGTTTTAAAATCGAAAAAAAAATAAAAAATAATTGGAAATTGGTTGGTTTTATTGGAAAATTTCAAAGATTAAATTAAATTTTCATTTTTATCATGAATACTTTGTACAACAATAATAAAATATGAAAATTTTCCATTGATTTAATAAAAACCTTCACTAACTACAAAAGACTTCCAGAGACGCTAATGACATCGTTTAAAAACAAAAAAAAAAAAAAAAAGACCATAAAAAGCTGTCATTTTTTTTTTTTTTTTTATATTTTTGAAAATAAATTTCATTTTGTACACAAGAAAAAAATAACCAAAAAAAATAAAAAATTAAATCAGACACACGTGTATTGTGAAGTGAAGGTAAACCAAAATTTATAAACAATAGGGATTTTATACACAATAATTTTTCTTGTCTGGCACTTTATTTTTAAAAGGGACTGGGCAAAATTCTGTCATATTTTATAAAAAAATATTGTGGTATTTAATTACAATTACTGGTATGGCATTATTATGAATGAAATTGCTTGTTAGCAGTAAGGCTTCCATTTTACCAGCTGTTTTTGTTTTTTTTTTACTTATACTCAAAGCCCCCTAAAAATTTGAAAATTAATATTAGCTATCTGAACTGTTAAAGCTTAGATACTATTAATTTGTTAATGACAAATATTTATATTTAATAATTGATTTTGTGGCTCTGAACGAAGTTAACGAAATGTTGTCGTCTATGTACTATAGTGAAGTTAGTATACTTTGGGAGTACAAAATTGATTCAGAAAGATTTTTAAAATAACATAATCATTAATTTAGGTTTCATATATTTTCTTCTTCTTCTTCTTTAAAACAAAGTTATCAAATCTTGAATTGAAAATGAATGAGGCCATACATTCACGATCCCGAGAAGTACCAGCTTAATAGATTGCTGTATATTATTATATTTACATCTTTTTTAAAATTTAGAGAAGTGGTATAAAATACGACATTTCTAATATCTTGCAAGTAATGGCTACTTATACATTTTAAAACATCAGTCAGTATACATAGGAATTAGGAAATATATGTTTAGAAAAGTATTTATTTTGTTAAAAAAAGATGTGATATGATATCAATAGCAATATTTTTATAGTCTTTAATTTGATACCAATTTATTATCTAAGGTCCCTAAAATTGAAGATATCGACAAAAGGTTATTATTTTATATTAATGAAAAATTAGGGGCAAATTAAGTAGATTTACAAAGTTCCATACCCTAGTGCTTAAATATAAAATTTCATCGTATTCCTATACTTCCACAGCTAAAACTTTGTAAAATCACTTTACTGATTTTAAAATTACCGTAGGTAATCAGGTGCAGCTGATTAACAATTTCAATTATTTAGGTTAAATTATAAAAAAAAAATATATAATATTAAATATACCTACATTGTCTAAAAAAAAAGCAAAAAAAAAAAAAAACAAAAAACCATTACATAAAAAGAAAAATTAATAAAAACCGAAACATTCACTGTTATTTTCTACCGTAACATATCAAATTACAATAACAATGAGATAATTAATGGTGTGGTATTTTGTACATTTATAAAATAACAGTTCTTCTAAAAATTAGGTTATATTGTTTATTTGTATTGAATTTAATTGTATGTACGTATTACACGAATAAGTATATTATATTGGATATATGTTAGTATAAAAATTTACTGTTTAAATTATACATAAAATTACATTAAAATTTAGGATAATTGGATAACGACATGAATAAATTGGTATATTGAAAAAAAAAATAAAAAAAAAAAGAAGAAGAAAATCATTTATGTAGCCATAATTGAAAATAACTGTTAATTTTATTTGCTATGCATAACAAAATTAAATTGAATTGAATTAAAATGAAATTTCAATTAATTTTTGGAGTTACAATATTTTGACAATTATTTTAAGTGTCAATTTAAATGTCAGAATAAACAAGATTTTTTTTTTCAATGTAAATTTATTTGGATAGTCACAAATTAAAATAATTTAAATATTTTAATTTAAAATATATCTTCATTTATAGTTCAATTATTTAAATAAAATAGTAACGGTAAAAATGATTATATTTTCAGATTTTTTTTAAATTCAAAAAGAAGTGATAATATTGTGTATAACATTGAATATGCATTATTCAATTATCTTTTATGATTATTTTATTTTCGAATATTTAAATAAAAAAAAAATTTTCAATATCATGGGTAAAAATAAAATGAGTTTAATATTTAAGTTAAAAATTTTAAATATATCGCAGATTGTGTAAAGAAAATCATTAAAATTAAAAAAAAAATCAAGCCACTATTAACCCTTTTCCTTTCACCACATGCTGAATAACCACGTGGTTCAGAAATATAAAATTATATTGTTCACACAAATTTACTGAAAGAATTAAAAAATTAATGAAACATTTTAAGCAGTTTGCTGAAAATCTTAAAACTTCAAAAAAAATTGACAAATATGAAACTATTAGCAAAACTTAACCAAAAATATAGAAAAGATCAATGTTTCTTTCATTTTCTCTTTTTATTGACTTGAAATCTAGGAAATTTCAGATTGTGCTAATATAGATTTCAAACTAATATTAATTCACATAATCTAATTCTTTGTTATTGTAGATACTCCTAAATTAAAAAAAAATAAAAGGTATTTTGATTTATCTAGAGAATTAATATTTGTAACTTTCGATGAGTCAACCTGAAGAGAGTTTAATAAAAAAAAACCTTACCCGGCGTATACATACTGTCGCTATAATCCACTTCCACTATCTAATATAATCATGTACTACCTTGTACTGTTTTTGTTGCAGCCAGCCCTGTCGCAAGCTCTGGCAAGGCAAGATCTGAGACAGTACTGTCTGGACAATAAAAGCAAAAATATATTTTTGAATGTCAAAAAGGAAAAGAAAGAAAAAATAACGAAGTTTTTTTTATATAAAATTTTTGTTATCTGTTAAAAGATCAGTTTCAATATCAGATTCAATTTCTTCGAACTATATATACATTAATTCATATTTCCCTCTTAACTTTATCTTTTTTCTCCAAATCTTCCATAATTTTTAATAATAAAGTTGCGCTAATTTATTTCCTTCTTTGCCTATTAATTTTTTTTTAAATAAATTTCAAAATAATAAACAACAAGCAAAACAACAAATTTTTTTTAATTTAATTTTAAAAAAAATTACATATACATACATTAATTTCTTTTGTAGTGTTTCGTTGTTAATTATTTTTTTTTAAATGAAATGTCAAGACAATATTTGTATACAAGTTCGTTCTCAGACAGTAAATTGACATTTCAAAATTCAAAGTGATAATGACATTATATAGCGACAGTTATGTAAACACTGGTATCAAATAAGATAACAAAAATTTTTAAATGAATATTAAAAGAGGCCTCGGTAGCCTAGTGGATAAGAGCTGTGTAATTTTCTTGTTACATTTATGTGGCAGGGAAATGCATAAAAAAAAAAATAAAAATAAATTTTATTGAAATAAAATTTAAAAGTAAATTATCTAAAACAGAAATAAAAATATTTAAAAAGTTTGAATTTCTCATTTTTAATTTGAGAAATTTGTAAACTATAAGCATTAGGGATCAATTATAAGCAGAAGGGATAATATAGAGGAAGCAAATAAAATATTTCAAGGTACGTTAAAGGCTTAATTTAATTTTACAAAGTTTTACACATTATATAATAAAGAAATTTAAATATTACATAGCTATTGTGAATAAAAATTAACGGAACATTCAATTTTGGAAAATACAAAATAATTTATATGGAAATTTTGTATCTGTAATATTATTATTGCCTCAAAAAATTGTAAGATTTCAAAAATCACTGGGTCACTGGGGATCAAAAAATGAATCAAACGTATATATATTTTCAATACATCAATAAATTGTTAAATCAATTTCAAAGAACTTAAATTGATTTAATTTATTTAATATAATAATAATCGTTATATTATTTGATGTGATTCACTGTAAAATTAAATAAATTTTACCGTTAATATATATATTATATCAGTCTATAATTTTGTAATATAAAAACTAAATAAAGTTCTGATTCAATTTTTATATTTTTTTTTTTTTTTGTGATTACTTAGAAAAAACAAACAAAATAATGACATAATATTAATATAATGTATACCTATATTTATATGAATGTGTGTTTGTATATTATTTAGTATATATTGTATATTATTAGTTTTGTTTTTTTTTATCACTTTTTTCATTGTGGTAAAAAAGAATAGAAAAAATATATTTGAAGTATCTTGGGAATAAAACAAATGAAAATTCATGTTGTTTTTAGTTCTTAACTTTTTTTTTTTTCTAGTACGAGTATTACCATTTCTTTTTCTTTTTTTTAGTTCTTTTTTTGTTTTATTGAACCTTTTAGAAAAATTATGAAAGTATTGGAATACCGTTGAAAATTTGTTGAAAAATTAATAAAAGTAAGACAATTTCTTGAATCAGTTTCAATTAATTTTTTGTAAGATTGAATTATTTACGAATTTATATAGCAATTTTGATGTATGTACTTACTTACATAAATGTAAATGTAAATGAAAATATTAATTACAACGACAAAATGTTTATATGTAGAATATATACATATATATAATTTTTTTTTAAATAATTTATTCCTATATACAACATTTTATAAACAAAGATTTCCGGTTGTAATTTATTAATTCTGTTCAGACGTGTCTTTATATGTCGTAAGGGGGAATAACTCTTACGACGTGTGTGGCATTCGAATCCAGACTTTCTCGGTGTTTACAGCGCATTTTATACGCTCTTACCCATTAACCGAGGCCCACGATTATTTAATTTAAAATTTTTTTAAATTCGAAAATGAATGAATGATAAAATAATGATAAAAGGGTTTTAAACATCTTATAATATTATAACTGGTATATACCAAAGATTTTTCTACTTATCAAATCTTAATTACAATTTTCCTTACGACACCCTTTTCTTGTCAACATACAGTCGAATATTCTATAAAAAGTCAAATTTCTTACTTTTTTTAACGTAAATAGTTGATTAATGTGTTAAATATAGCTCTTTTTGTCAGAATTTACTTAGTAGATACTATTAAATATATGATGCTCCAACCAAAAAATCAATGTTTCCGCATCCATTTCCTATCCTTTCCTATCCCTATTCCCTAGCCAATATACTTCTTTAGCAGATAAGGGTTTCATCTCATTATATTGGCTAAAGGGGGAGGTGCGTTTAGTCAGTAAGAATCTGACACTAGTAAGGGGAATTTCTTGGTGTCTTTCAAAGATTCCCACCTCCCTTAGGAAAAAAAAAATATAAATTAATGTTTTATTAATATCTATTTAGACTTAAAGTCGTTAAACTTGAAATCGTAAAACTCGAAATTTAGATATTAAAATTAATGTATTATTTCACCGTTTCGGCATATTTCTTCTGAACAATGAGAAAATTCAAATTTTCATATAAAAATCATGCACGCGCATGAGTGTGAGTAAAATATTTGTAGCGGTGAATCCAGCATAAGAGTCATATGGTATATTATGATTTCAACGGTTAAAAAGAATAACTGCAGATCATTTCATTTATATTTAATTTTTAAAGAAACATCGTTATTTTTAAAATTATTGTTAACATTTTTTTTCCCACTATTTTTCTTCAATAAATTTATACTTTAATGAAGATGTTCACATATGCATATACATACATAAATTCATACATATTATACATAATATAATATGTGTACGTCGTTCGTTACTAGTGATGATCTTTTATTTTTAGTATTATTGTCATTGGAACATATATTTTATACCATAATGTAGTTACATAAATAAAAAATAAAAAAACGTACCAATGAGGTCTGGCTACCCTATAAACATAAGTATAAAATAATGTGAAACATGTTCGAAGCGACAAGCTTATCTTTTACTATCGTTTTTTGCCATGTGTGTTATCTTTTTTTTTTCTGTTCTTTTTCTTGTTTTTACTTTTCTTTTTATTTTTTCTTGGTTTTTTTTTTTGCGGCTTCAAGCAACTTTTATTTTTTTGATTTGAAGTTTTTCTTTTTGTAGTTTTTATAAGAATTCTTCACACATACAAAGTAGAAAAAAAACAAAATTATGGGTAAAAAAAAGACAAAACTTTGAAACAGAGTTAAAACCAAATAAAAAAAAAAAAACAAAGTAACAAAAAAAGGTAAGATATTGCAGCAACAATAATTTTATTTTGTATTTTGTTTTTTGCTCCGATAAATTTTTTTCAATGTTTTTTTTTTTTTGCTTTGTTTTTTTCTATACTAGATTTTTATTCTCTTGGTAATTTTCTCAGCAGTTTTCTTGTTTCATCTATAATATTACTTACAAGTATATTTTCATTAGTTATATATATATATATATATTATAGTTATATATATATATATATATTATAGTTATATATATATATATATATAGTGTTATAAAAAATTGTATTTATATTGAACATATGTACTGTTTTAATAATATTAAACATAGTTTGCTCTTTTTTTTTTTTTTGTTATGATAACTTGGATGGGGTTGGATTAGAAAGTTTTTTTATTTCTTTTAAAGGGATTCACTTTGGTCATTCAAAGTTGTTTTATAGACAGTTAAGAAAGATATTTAAAGAGTTATAAAAGTTACTTAAAAGTAATTATTTATACATTCAATAGCATAATATTGTATAAAAAAAAAGAAAAAAAAAAAGAAAGAATTAAAAAGTATATTACGTATTTGCAAAATAAATATTTTTACATAGTATAAAGGACTTCCAAATATTTATGTGTACTAAACGTTTAAATGATCGCCGTAAAGTATGCAATACTTTAAAATAGTTTTAATTTATTCAAAAAATTATTGGTTAGGGGGGCTTCGGTAGCTTAGTGGGTAGGCGTGTGGCGTATTAACCGAAGGAGTGTAGGTTCGATCCCTGCACAGGTCGTAAGTTTATTTCTTTACATACCCCCCTTACGATCTAATATAATGTAAATATATAGTATATAATATAAACCAAATAAATAATATTAGTGTATAATTTAATAATAATATTCGACCTGTAATGCCCCCAGTAGCCGATGGTTTTGTAATATTGCAATATCCTATGTGATTTATAAATAAATTTATTGTTATAAATAAATAATTATTGGTTAGAGGGGCCATGGTTGTATAGTGGTGCAGCACGTGAAGCATTAACAGAAGAAGTGAGATTAAAATCTTGCACTAAAGCTATTTTAATTGAAAAGAAAATTACTAAAAAAAATTTTCATCTTCCATCTTCATCTTAAATTTTCATATAAAAGAAATTGAATAATATCCAAAATCATCGAAATTATTATGGAAAATATTGAATTGATATATGATTATTTTTTCTTTTTTTCTATTTGTTTTTAACTTAACTTTTATCTTCTATTAAAAATAAAAATTTGTCTTAAGCTTGCAATTTTTATATTTTAATTGCGAATTTAAGCTTATTATAGACTTTTGTAGATTAAATGAAAAAAAAAAAAATACAAATTTCAATTGTAAATTAAATTTAAATTGCAAAAATGTATGAAAACTGTATAAATAAATAATTAACTTATATTATTTTCTAACTTTTAAGTAATTTTGCCTATAACAATCTAATTAGTAGTTGGGAAGTTTATTATAATGTAAAAAACAGCATTTAGCCACTTAATTCAAAAATATAATAATTTATAAATCAAAAAATTGTAGTGTATCGTACCTAATAATTTTTATTAAATACCAATTTTAATCTATTTGCAAAAAGACTTTTATTTTTTTTTTTTAAAAATTGATTTTAACAACATTGTACCACAAAAAATTTGATTTTCTAATGTGTAAACAAATCTGAACCTAACAACAATAAAAATTAAAAAGATAATGTTACAAAATGGAAATATTTTTAACAAAAAATAAAAAAAAAAAAACATTAAAACAGAAAAAGAAAATTAAAACTATAAAATTAAAAAAAAAAAAAAATCTAAACAATTGGAAACTCCTACAAAAAAATAAAAATTTAAAGTTCCAGCGGAAATAATATCATTTCTTTCTTCTTTTTCCTTTTTTTGTTTTTTATTAACTTTCAAATAATTTAAGTTTTTCTATTTCTATCTCTTTTCTTCTTTATATAGCGCCGAAAATACTATGAAAATATTTTATAAAAACTAAAAAAATAAAAAATTTAAAAATAACAATGTCTGAAAATTAAACGAAAATAATGTGATTTCAAAGTAGACCCATATGTAATTTTATAAAATTTACAAATCTTAAAGAGAAGCAAAATAAAAACCGGATATTGTAAGGATAAAACCAGTATTATCCTTTTTTTTTTTTGTTTGGTTTTGTTATATTACTATCTACATTTCTATATAATATGTACATATTTACATATTAATATGAATAGTTTTTTAAATTACTTTGTGAAGTAAGAAGTATTGAAAGTGCTGAACTTAATAGTACAAAGCCGGAAGTTAAAAACTACCTGATGTTTTTCTGTTTTTTTTTTTTTTTTTTTTGTTTATTTTTTATTTGAAAATCATTTTGTTATTTTGAAATTATAATATTGTAGTTTTGATTCAATAAAATCGAAATTGTTTAGTTATATTTGATATTGTAAATTTTCTGTCTAAGATGAAAATTAAAATAATTAAAATTACATTTTTTTTTTATTTTTTGCAGTTCAGTTTTTGCTTTATTTTTAAGTAATCTTTTTCTCTAATGATTAATTTTATGACATTATTTATGAACTTCTTTTAAAGAAGCACAGCTATTTGAAATTTATCTCTAATTTTACTAAGCTATTTGGTGTTTATATTGAAGATTTGTTGCTTATATTTACAGTAGAAACTAATTAACAGATTACGGACTGATTTGTGCTTTACATTTTTTTATTATATAATATATATTTAATTCACTATTAAGTGATATAAACAGAAACCGTGTTCTAAATTATTGGAAAACTATACGTTAATTCATTTATTTACTTTTCATTTATATAGAATAAATAGTACTTATACAGAGAGGTTAGAGCCGATTCCGAGCTGTACTATTAAAAGATGATTATAATTTATTAGTACCAACATAAGTAGATACATAATAATAAAATATAAAATTTTAATTCCATCAAACGTTTTTAAGTATCCGTAGATATCTAAAAAATAACGGACCCATCTTGCATTTCAAACCTTGAAAACTGAACTCTCCTTGATTGGTTTTAGTGATAAAGTTCGTAAAGTTTAAAATGTACTTTGGCTTAAAAAATTGAGATATAGATTAAATATAATATAAATTAATTAAAATATTCCTCTTAAATTTTAAGGAACATGAATTTTTTTTAAAAGAACTTATGGATCACCCATCCCAGTAATTTTTAAAAAAGAAATCTATTCATTTTTTTTTTTTTTTCAATTTTGTTTAAAAAAAAAAACATTATTATAATGCTTACAAATGTAAAAAAAAAAAAAACTTTTGTAATTCCTTTTGGGTCTTTAAAGTAGTTTTTTAACGTTTTTCTTTTTCATCTTTTTTTTTAGAATACCCATGCTGCCATCTTGTTTTCTTTCCTTTTTAAAAGAGTATAGATAAATTTGATTTTTTTTTTTTTTTTGTTTACAACTTTTGATTATGCATTTCTGTTTTTATATAATATATATATACATAATATTATTATGAGTAATAGTTATTATTTTGAGTGCAAAGGTCTTTATTTCTTTTTGCATTTCCCATTCAGAGTATTGGAATCAACATCCTATAGTTATAATGTTTGGCAACAGAACAAAAAATGAAAAATTATATCTAAAATTTTGTTGCAAAATATTTGTTGTTTTCTTCAAAGGTTAAAAACTTAGAAAGCATAACTCTATAACTTAAGGTTTTTTTTTTAGTTTTTTTATTTTAGATATTTGTGAATAAAAGTTTAAAAAAAAAGTATAAAAAATTGAATTGAATTGCTTTCATAAGTTTCTTTTTTAGAAAATATCAGAAATCATATAAAAATTGTGGCACATACTTAAAGATAATATGAAAATGTTTGTGTTAAAAAAAAAAAAAAAATATTTTACAGTAAAGGTTTTCATAAAAAAAATATATTTATGTTAATTTTTTTTTTTTTCATTAGAGTTCAAGAAGAAGAGATTGATTTTTACTAAAAGTTTTCTTCTCGAACCTAATTAAAAGGATGAATAACCACAGACTTTCATTTAAATTACATAATATATATTATTACGATAAATTGAAATTAATTTAATATACTTTGGAGGTTGACTTGTAAAATAAAAGAAAATCATGATAAAATGCTGTAACTTGTTTGGTTAGCAAAACAATCTGTATCAATTATTTAAGCATGTGTTTGAAGAATTGTAATTAGTTTTCCAGTAAGTATATATAATGTAATACGGTAATTATATATACATATCTCTACGCTATAAGTTCAACGATATACAGAACAAATTAAATCACCAACAAAGTCTTGCACTCAACGTTGAACTTGAAATCAATATAAGAAAAACGAAAGTGATGAGATTCAATGACAATTTCACAGAATAATTTTAACTAAATGGTCAGCAAATCAAGTTTGTAAAAGACTTCTGCTATCTATCAATTAACGGAAGAGCCCAGAAAGATCTGGACAACAAACTAAACAAAGTTAGAATAGTATTTGAAAATTACAACCAACGTCAATGCAACCATACAGAAGTGCTAAATTTTAGAATATTCCACAATAGCGGAATATTCCAAGTTTATTATTTTAGGATATTTAAAGTTTAGTAAAATCTACGTAATATGACGGTCTTTGAAATATAATAAGCAAAGAAGCAGTTATAAAACAAAATAGTTCTAGGAAAATTGTGGTGGATAAGGTACACACTTATAAACAGTCAGAAAACTTAGCGAAAATGGCCATAAAATGGGAGCCACAAGGCACTAAAAAGTGCGGTTGGTCAAAGAACACCTGGCGACGAACTATATTCTTTAGAACAATTGCTGTGAACCGAGTATAATGTAAATATCTTATCGAGGCCCTATATGCTCCCAAAAGAAGTATGGATAAAAAAATTAAATGGAATATTAAAACGAATGATTCAAAATAAAACCTATGTGTATTTTATCAATGACCGCGATAAAGCCGCTGAGCATGGGTTCTGTTCAGATCATATCCAATTTTTTAAATTTTGATCCCTAAATATCAAGATTTGATAGTTTTCATGGTTTATTACTTTCGTCATATAAATAAATAAATTCTTGTACAGGATAGATGGTTCACAAAATAATATAATGTTTGGAGTTATCATAACGATTCGAGAAACTTAAGCTTAGTATAATATGAATAAGTGACTTAATGCGGATGTCTTATAACCTTTAAAAGAGTGAAAAAAAGCAACACCTACTTATAGAAAAATAAAAGTCCTTTGCTATCAAACAACTAGGAAATAAAATCATTCAATATTCAAGGTATTTAATTTTCGAGATCAACTTTTAAAAGAAAACTACAAATCGTCCAGAATAGCTAAACTACAAATTGTCCAACAGCTAAAATATAAACTTAAAAATTCATTTTAACATCAATGCGTACGGATGCATAGGTACCTATTGATAAACGTTTTAAAATCATGAAAACATTTAAAAACTTATGGCGTATTAACTATGAAACGGTAGTTTTAACCAAAAGTACAACGTTATTTTTCCGTTTTAATCTCAGCAATGTTAGAATTTAAATCTTGTTGTTAATTTTATATAGTATAAGAGAAAAATATTATCCTGTAGTTACTTATGCATTGCACAATTAATAAAGAAATGTCCAACATAAAGAAAATATAAAGAATTCTTAATATATTTAATTAAACTCTAATAAAAACCAAAAGCTGTCAGAAAATAGTTTGGATATTATTTTTGTTAAAAATAGTTTTGACTTAGAAAACTCTGAAGATCTGTTTTAACACTATATGATAATAATAAAATATTATACAGAAAAACTACAATATAAATTATAGAGTAATGCTTAGAGTGGAGCAACCAAACTATTTTCTGAGATATAATATACCTAATGTCCTTTTCACTAAAATTTGTTCAAATAAAAAAAAACTACGAATACCCATTCCTTTTAACTAAAAGAGAAAAAAATATTTATTTTTGCCGATAATTATGCAAATTTCATAATGCAAAATACAGAAATGCACATAAATTCAATCTTAAAAGTAATTTTATAGGTATGTATTTTAAATGAATTAACTGTAAATGGGCTTTTAAAATGTTAAAGGAAAAAATACTTTTTTTTTTTTTATTTGCACAACTGAAATTAAATTACGAAAGTCTCTGTACTCCTTTTAGCAAATTTTACATTTACAAAAATTTACGGAAAAAAGGATATACAATATATATATATTATGAATGTAGTTATATTATGAAAATCTGAAAGAGGTAATTTTAAATGTTCTCAATTCTTTGCAGTAACTAATTAGTTTAATAGTACTTTTCATTTCAATTTTTATTTTGTATTTCTCTCTTTTGCATTTTTCTCTTTCTGTTTAACTTTTACTTTTTTAACTCATATTATTTCAAGGATTTTATTTTTGTATTTTGTGTTAACTTTATTCACAAATTGGTACCTTTAATGAACACTTTTACTGTAAAGTGTGTATATTTTTAATTCAGAGAGTGACAGAGATCGAATAAATTGCTATATAACAATAATGAGAGGAAGGGAGAAGATGGTGGTATGATAAAAAAAAAAAAAAAAGTATTCATTAAACAAAGAACATTTATAAAGGTCTCATTTTATTGGCAAGGTACAAATTAAAATTGAAATGCCTGTAAAATATCCTTTCCGTTATATATTTAAAAGAAAGAAGAAATTTTTTGAACAGAACTTTTATAAAAATTATTGAAATATTTTGATTCGTACAGAGTGAGAAGTGTTGTAATTTTCTTCATTACTTAAAAATAAATTAAAAATCATTTTATAATTTTGTTTCAGATTACTTTGCGTTGAGTTAAAATAAAAATTTTCGTGAAAGATAAGTAGGTAATTTAAGTAGCATTTAATTTTTATGTCACCATTTTAATTTTAATATGTCAGAAATTGAAATAATTTTAAAAATAATATGTCAGAAGTGGAAATAATTTTGGGAATCGTTAAAAAATGTCGAATATCCGTTTTCCTGAATCAGACTATAGGTTTAATTTAGATAACATAATTTAACTTAAGTTTCTACTAATTTCTCATGACCACTCAAAGTTCACGTTGTTTCGTACAATTTGAAAGACATCGGCTAAATATTTTTTTTTTTAAATGATCAAAAAGCAATGCGATTATTAAGTTATCAAAGAAATTTCGTCGATGGTCAAATTTCAACTCGAAACGACGCTTACAGTTAAATGAACGTTGGGTTACTATTTTTATTTTTATATATAGTTACTATACATAATATTATATTCGGTCACTTAAGAATTTAGTTTTTTCGCTTAGTACACGAAAATTAGAGTCTTTAAATATAATATAATTGCAGTATAATTTAATAGTACTTAAATGATAGTTCGACAGCACGTAAAAATTCTGAAGGTACTGCTCTTTTTTATAAAGTTATAAAATCAAATTATTTTTAAAAAATATTTGTCTTTGGAATAAAAAAATTTCAAACACCCTATATACGTATTAATAGGCAAATAGTTAAAAAAAGAAAGAAATAATACCTGCTTATATAAAATTTTTTAACAAAAAACAACAAAAACTTTTCAATTCTATAATAATTGTACAATTTTCTAATCGATTTTTCCTGGAATATCTTGCTTTTATATTATTTTCTCATAATAATTAAACACTGCGATCTTCTGTACTTCACATATGCAATCATTTTAAATACGATTTGTAACAAAATATGGAAGAATAGCATAATTATAAGCTATTATTACAGAATAGGACAAACATTTTTGGACATAAGGGAACAATAAGGTTAAATGAATGTAATGAAAAGTACATTAGATGAAACGTTATTCATTGCAACAAGCAAAAAAAAAAAAATTTTTATAAATAAAGAAAAAAGTAAAGAAATAGCTTAGTTTTGCAAATTACTGGATGGATAATAATTATATTTTGAATTAATTTTAATTTTTTACCTATGAATATGCAATTTTTTCCTTTTTATGATTTAACTTTTATTATGTACATTATGTTACGGTAAAATTTTCTTTTAATTTTATTTAAAGTGTTAGTGATTAACCAGGAAGAAGTTTAAAGTGATTATGATTAATTTAGGATAGTGATAATAAATGTGTAATTATGATGATAGAAAAGATGTTGAACATAAATTAGTGATGAGTGATGACTAATGCTTTTTAAAAATGCTTTTAATAATAAATATGCTAAAAATTTTTTAATCTATACTGTGTAGGTATTTATTTATAGAGTGAATGTTAATATTAAAAAAAAAGTCACTAAATACTTAGTTTACCTCACAACTAATTAATTGATTTTGCTAGACATTAATTTGACATTTTTAGGCACAGTTTTTATTCTAAGGCTAAAGGTAAGGTTTTATAATTTTTTGTTATTTTTTTTTTGTTTTTTTTTTTTATTTCCTGTTCTAGAAAAGAAGATTATATAGGTTTAAATGCTTGTTAGTTAGTGTTCTTTTTGTCCAATACTGTTCTGACTTGCGTTTATTAAGTTTCGTAAAAGTGTCTTCCGTTTTACTAATGCTATTCTGAAATTTTTTTATGAACACTTATGAAGAAACATTTTACTCTTTTTGTTGTTTTGTTGTTGTTTGTTTTTGATTATTAGGTAACCGGAAATAATGCCACAAGCAATAAAGTCGAATTGACTATATTAATGTAGGTACCAATAGTTTTATGTAAATTATTCAAGCCTATCAAAAGCTGGCAAAAGCATTCAAAAATTTTTATGTCCAATTCCTTATTTCCTGCAATTTATTTAAAATTATTTAACTTCCGCTTGCATTCACTGTTGGACCAAATGCGTAGAATTTCAGCTTACTGTTACTTTAAATGTCACAGTAATTGTTGAAAATGAAAAAACGTAAAATACTACGTATAATGTGGGAGCACCCCAATTGGCCTAAATCCATTTCTCAAAAAGATATTTGGTATAAACCCAATTTAAAAAAAAAAAATAAAGCCATAATGTTAACATAAAAAGACATTTTTAGTAAAATTCAATATATATAGAATTAGACATTTCACAATGGGACATTGAGCATAATTTGTTTTGTAGAAACTAATGTCTTTTTAAGAAATAGGTTTAGGCCAACTGTCATAGACCCGTTGTCATATTCGTTACTCAACAAAGATAGAACTGATTAAAACACAGGCATAAGATCTCGGGTTTAAATCTCGGCTGGGCCATAGTTTAATAAAAAATAATAAATACTTTAATAATATATTATATATTAGTATACTAAAAAGGACAAAAAAATATGGATTAATTCCAAATTATCAATATAATTTAAATGGCCGTTAGCTTCATCTTTTTAAATTTTTTTGTTTTTTTCTTGCTTTAACTTGGTCTTTTTTTCTTGCTTTATTCGTACTTTTTTAATTCTTTAAAAAAGTAAATTAATATTATAAAATAAAATATAATCTGATGTACAAAATATTTAACTATTCAATTTATTTTTAATAGGTAGGTACCATGCACATTTATGTATATGCAAGATATTTTATGATTTTTATACCCGTATGAACTATGTTCAAGGGTATAATAAATTTGCCATTACGTTTGTGACACCTTAAAGGAGTCGAGCTAGATATAGTGTCAAAGGTATGGATCGGCTCAGAATCGAATTCTGAGTCGATTAAGCCATGTACGTCCGTCCGTCCGTCCGCACGATAACTCAAAAAATAAAGGAGCTAGGGGGCTGAAATTTTTTTTACGTCACTTTTGCAAAATTGTTAGTTTTGCTATTTAAATCCAACATTTTCGGTCGGCGGGTTCGAGTAGCTGCCATACAACTTCTATCTTCATATAGAAATAACTCAGTATCTATTCAAGCTAGATTTCTGAAATTTTGCAAATGATGATCAAGTTTTATGGCAACAACTTCTGTAAAATTTGGTTGTGCTGGGGCAGCGGGTTCGGGTAGCTGCCATACAACTTCTCCGTTTAAATGAGAATAACTCAGTGTTTATTGAAGCTAGGAATCTGAAATTTAGTAAAGAGGTGTCGAGTTACATGCCAACAACTTTTATAAAATTTGGTTGGTCTAGAGCAGCCGGTTCAGACTTCTTGCACCTCTTGGAACCTAATGAAGCTAGGCGTCTGAAATTTTGCAAATGATGATCAAGTTTTATGGCAACAACTTTTGTAAAATTTGGTTGTGGTGGTGCGGCGGGTTCGGGTAGCTGCCATACAACTTATCCGGTTAAATGAGAATAACTCAGTGTTTATTGAAGCTAGGAATCTGAAATTAAGTAAAGAAGTGTCGAGTTATATGCCAACAACTTTTGTAAAATTTGTTTGCCCTAGAACAGCCGGTTCAGGCTTCTTGCACCTCTTGGAAGTTAATAAAGCTAGGCGTCTGAAATCTTGCAGATGATGATCAAGTTTTATGGCAACAACTTCTACAAAATTTGGTTGTGCTGGTGCGACGGGTTCGGGTAGCTGCCATACAAAATCTCTTTTTAAATGAAAAGAACTCAGTGTCCGTCCGCACGATAACTCAAAAAATAGATGAGCTAGGAGGCTGAAAATTTTTTTACGTCACTTTTGTAAAATTGTTAGTTTTGCTATTTAACTTCAGCATTTGCCGCCGCCGGGTTCGAGTAGCTGCCATACAACGTCTTTCTTTAAATGGAAATAACCCAGTGTCTGTTCAATCTAGGTATCTGCAATTTTGCGAATGATGATCAAGTTTTATGGCAACAACTTCTGCAAAATTTGGTTGTGGTGGTGCGACGGGTTCGGGTAGCTGCCATACAACTTCTCTTTTTAAATGAAAATAACTCAATGTCCGTCCGCACGATAACTCAAAAAATAAAGGAGTTAGGAGACTGAAATTTTTTTTACGTCACTTTTACAAAATTTTTAGTTTTGCTATTTAACTCCAGCATTTTCGGCCGCCGGGTTCGAGTAGCTGCCATACAACTTCTTTTTTTAAATGGAAATAACCCAGTGTCTATTCAATCTAGGTATCTGAAATTTTGCAAATGATGATCGAGTTTTATGGCAACAACTTCTGTAAAATTTTGTTGTGATGATATGACAGGTTCGGATAGTTGCCATACAACTTCTCTTTTTAAATGAAAATAACTCAGTGTCTATTGAAGCTAGCTATCTGAAATTTAGTGAAAAAGTGTCGAGTTGCATGCCAAAAACTTTTGTAAAATTTGAATGGTCTAAAGCAGCCGGTTCAGGCTTTTTGCATTTTTTGGAACTTAATGAAGCTAGGCGCAATAGATTCGGGTAGCTATCATACAACTCCACAATTTACATAAATATATCTCTGTAGTTGGGTACTAAAACTCTGAATGTTTTTAAAAGATGATCAAGTTTTATACAAACAGGATATATTACGTTCATACGGGTATCCCAGAGTTGACACAGTCTACTCTACTGCACTCTTCCTCGTTTATTTATAAAGTTGCTATTATTAATATTAAATTATAACACGATTATCATTAGCGAAAACTTTTGTTGAAAAAACTTTTATAATACTCTCCAGGTTTTTTTTTTTTTGCAGTGTGAAATAAATAAAACTTATTTCGAAAAAATCTGGCGATAGAAAGAAAAAAGACTATTTTTGAAGTTTGTAGAACACAAACAAAAAACTTTAAAAATAACTTAAAAAATAACAATGAAAAAAGATATAAAACTAAGTAAAATTTATATCGTTTGCATAATCACAGCCATAGTCATTCATATTTCACATTTTATGCCTATAATTCTAAGCGAAATATTAACGTATATATACTTAAGGTGAAAAATTTAATTTTGAATTGATTGAATAAAATTGGAAAGACTAAAATTAGGATTTTCTAAAAAAAATTTAAAAAAACGATAAGTTATGATATTGTTATGTAAAACCTACAATATTCTATTATCCTTATTATGTTACTCCTAATTTAAAAGACTTTAAATTCATAGTTATTTTTGTTTTATATATATGCTGGAGTTTTGGTTTGGATGTACCACAGGACAATTAATATTAAGACCTGTTAGGGCTGATATTATTTTAAGTTTTCTTTTTTATTTGTATTTTGTAGATATCCTTATATTTTGAGAATTTTTAAGTTTTAATCACTGTCTTTTTGGAATGGTTTTTGATAGGTATGTTGATTTTTTTATTCATAAAAAAAATTCTAATTATCTAATGTTAATTTATTGTTATGTGACTTTAATCCGGTGTCTATTTTTGCTTTGAACATCAGTTAAAATTTCTTAACAAAAACATGTCAAGTTCTTCAAGAGTTTATTCCTTTGCAATCTGAAGAAAATATAAAATTCTTAAACACTGTAATGATTAGATTACAATCAACACTGTAATGATTAGAATACAATCAATGGTTTTAGATCAACTATTAATTTTTAAAATATCTCTAATTTTAGGGTTTTTGGCCAACCGCATTCGTTCCCCTTTACTTTATTTTATTTACATTTAACATTGAACAAAACACGATCAACAGAATGGACAATCAAATGTTCATAAGACGAACGAAATAAAACAAAAATAAATAAAATACAGAAAAAAATAAAATTTTATAAAAATTATTTTTTTTTTTAGTTTTGCGAATTTTTTCGGACTCTTAGTCTTGTAAAAATTTTCATTTTCTGTGAACACGGTTTATGTCACTATTCTTTTGTTGTTATGATTACTATCATAGCAACAAACCACAAATACTGTAACATACTGTGAATGAAAGAAACCAGAAAAAAAAAAATTTAAAAAGAAATAAATAAAAGAATGAATATTGAATTAAATGACCAAACAATAGAATTGACATTACATTAAAGTGAGGTGAATGAAATGATAACTATCAAGTAATAGGTCACTGTAAAATCTACAGTAGAGAAGCAGGTGTTTTAGTGTTTTTTAGACAGTAGAGAAGCAGTAGTGCAGTAATAGTTTTTTTTTTTTTGTACGTAGTATTATTTATTATATTAAAGTGGAGTGGGATTTTCATAAGGAAAAATTTAGAAAACTCAAACCAAAACAACCTATAACAACCTTTAAAAATGGTGTTTTAAGGCCAATAGAGAAATTTCAAACACAAAAAGTTTAGTAGAATGCAACGAAAATCTTTAGATGCATTTATTAGATTTTTGTTAGAATTATGTTATAAGAAGTTAATTACATTATATGATGAGGACTTCAACTTTAAGCTTACTTCAAATTACGTCGAATTATCATTTGTTAGAATTATTTTCTTTAAGTGAGTTTTGATAAACCTATTCAAGTCCACACATGAAATCAATATGGGTGTCAATATATTTTAGTAAGTAAAATTTATCTGAAAAATACAAGAAAAAAAACGAAATAAAAATACATACTCCGTATTTTACTAACAATGTACCAAAATAATTTTTTTTGTCCTACTATTTTTATGTTTAAAAAAAAAAAAAAAAAAGTAAGACTGGCATATACATATAACATAAAAAAATATCCCATTAAAATGTCATTAAGACTTTCTATAATAGTGTGGTACCAGTTTTTTTTAATACTAAGAAATTATTTTTTCATTTAAATGGTTTTTATCGTTTTTTTTCTCATTCTATTTTGAAAGTTTTGTTTTATTTTTTTCCCACCATTTTTTATCATATTTCCAAAAAAATTTTGAAAAAATGTTCTTATTAGTTTCACTGTGTCCGTCCGTCCGTCTGTCTGTTTACAAAACTTCTACACCGTTAAAGATAGAGAAAAAAAATTTTAACCATGGGTAGGTCTTATAAGAAAATTAATTTTGTGGAACAACTTTTTCGTGTAGCCCCATCCATCAGGGAACTACAGCCCCTCAAACTTTGAAAAAGCCCTATTTTTAAACGCGTATATTTCAGGTTCCGCTTAACATTTTTTCAATCTGAAAACGCTATTCGACACGAATATTTTTTACCTTTATAAATAAAAATAAAATTAACAATTTAATTAACAATTATAACAATTAAAATTAACATCAAAATTACATATAGTTTTTAAATTTAGTATTTAAATTTACCGTTATGTGAAAACCACATTTTGCATGAAATTTCTTTTTTCATAACTCCGGCACACCTTTAGATAGGAGCCTGAAATTTTGAGACAAGAAAGAACTTTTAGAATTTGTATAAGTTTTCTTAGAAATTTTTTTTTGCATTACCACCTGTTTAAAAGCGTTTAGGGCTGAAAAATTGAAAACGTGCTATTTTTAGGCACCTCTAACTTAAGCATGTACAGGTGCTTTTTGGTGTATTTTTTCTTCGGCAAGACATACAAATTAAAGCACCAGTAATATATTTTTACGTGTGTTAACGGTTTTTCTTAGTTATACAAGGTTCCGGACTTACAGCCCCTCAAAATTCCAGAAAAGTCTTATTTTCACATTTTTCTTATTACAAAAAATTTCCTAAATTTTATTTCTTAAATTTTTAAATTTTTGTACCAGGCCACAATTCTAAACAGTTTGTATTGTCTTTTGGAAAAATGATGAAAAGGATTAGAGTTTCACTAATAAAAAACAAAATTTTGCAATATCTTAGACTGGACTGTTTATTTAAATATCATTTTACAACAGACTTAGGATTAAATCAATCTAATCATGATAATCAAATTTTATTTTCCAAATGATACAAAACTAGTATATTTTGTACTTTATTTTGGTTACTTAATGTTTATTTGGCTTGATGATTTTTAGCTATTACCCGTTTTTAATTACTGTAACTGAATAAATTCCGAACTGAATTAATAAATCTTAAAAAAAAAACTGTGAAATTTTGTATTTTCAATTTTCAATAATAATTTCTTGTATTAATGGTAAATATGGATTGTTATGATGTTAGCTCTTAATTCCAAATTCTAAGTTTATCTTTAAGAATGTGTCAACTTTAATTTTCAAATGTAGTAAACGTTTATCCTACTACCTTAAACGCTCTAAAAATATTTTCAATTTTTGCTTTATAAATCATAATAAAGTAAATAACCATAGAAAAAAAAAACTTCAAAATAATATTATATAGATAGATTATCTTAAATAGAATTTTGTCCTCATTTATGTATGTAGATAGGTACTAATGTGTACATACATTATACAACTCATGTTACTTATGTAAAAATAAATAAAAATCAAAATTTCGTGAACACAATACTTAAAAAATATTTTCATTTAATTTTTTTCTTTTCTTTTTTTTGGGTTCTTTTGTATTTTAATGAATTGATTTATAGTTAAGGATGTTATTCACCTGATTTCACTTAAGGCTTGATATTCATCAAAATTTTTTTTAAATATATAGGTATATAGCTCCAAAGTTTTAGAACTATTTTTAGAAGAAAACAAAACATGTTAAAATGTACAAGAAAGTAAAATTATTATTTTTGTGGTCAATTACAGAATTTTTCTTGGAAATGTTAAAGTTTTTTCTTCTATTCTCAGCACATATAAAGCTATTGTAAAGAAAACAATAGGCACTGCTGGTGATGAGATATTCACACAATTGTTGTCGGTTAAAGACAATATAAAAGTTAATATTGTTTATGTATGTGTGGTTGATGAAAATAAATTATGTCCTTAGGATATTAATTAAGAAATTGAAAATATTTTTTTTTTTTAAATAATATAGTAAAAGGATATTTTTTTAATAAAAAATCTGCAAAACAGATAAATCTTTTTATAAATATTGAAAACATTTGAAAAATTTGAAATTTGTGAAATATTAAATATTAAAAATTTAACTATTAATCCTTATAATATGGTTGTATGATTTATACCTATTAAGTGTCTGGAGAACGGGACAGGTGGTAGTGTTGAAAGACTTCAATGAGATCAATGCGCGAGTTCTTTTTGTTTGCACTAAATCAAATATTATAGGAACACCTACGCTTTAAACCGAACATTATGTTAGAAGGTATGGTAGAATGTATTGTTTGGTTTGGGGATTAGACAAAATCTGGGAACAAAGGAATAAGAATAAAAGAAATTTGCAAATATAGAAATTTATTGGATATTGCAAGTAGAGTTTAGTACATACTTGTAGATGTTGATGTTCCTCGCTTAAATTTAATAATATTTTACACGCTATAGTTGCCAACTTTTGGAAAGACTTCACTGGCAGACTTTGAATAGACTTAGCTATTCTATATTCATGCTGTAAGTATTTTAAATGAATTTTCTTGTAAGAATCTGTGCCATCTGGGAACCTTATTTAAGGTATGGAATTAAGGTTTTTATTTCTTCTGAACAGTTTTCCATATCAATAAAATATCTATAATATTGAGCGAGTGCTTCAATAATATGTGGATGTTCTTAGTAGAACCAGAGTTGCGGTAGCATTATGAAAGTTTATTAAGCGAATTGCTCTGTTTTCTACTTTGTCTAGGTATTCCAAAGCTCTTTGTGGAGCTTCTTTCAAAATGTATGCTTTCTAATCCATTCAAGACTTAATTAAGGATTTATAGATAAGTAGGAAATCTTAATACTAATAGAAGTCTTTATCTTATCTTAGTAGAGCAAAATGAAAATGCGATTATTTTTTAGCATTACTGTAGAAATTCTTGAGTCTGCAGAATTTTAAATAAAAAAACATTAAAAATAATGATATAAAAATCAAAAATTTTAAAGATTTTATATCAAAATGATTAAAAATCCTTAAAATGATATAATATTTGTGTATTAAAATTATATTCTTAAATTTTTCTTTTTTACATTAATATGAAGTGGGAATGAGCATTTCGAACAAGTTTTATATTTCAGCTAAGAATTTAATTTAATTTTAAAATAAAATAAAAAAAAAAAATTAAGTTAGAAGAAAATAAAAGTAAAAAAAAATGATTACTTATTCTAGGCTCTTTAAATTAAATGAAATTTTATTGATCAAAATTCAGAAAAAATAAAACAAAAACAAACAAAAAAATTTCCGACTCATTTTCTTCAAAATAAACAAAAATTTTTTAAATTAAAATTTAATTCATTAAAACATTTTCACAATAATTTTCACTTTTAACTTTTTATTGTTGATTTTTATTATTTTTCTTTTTTTTGTTAAAATTTGTAAATTATTAACAAAAAAGAAACTTTTATTTTCACCTTTCTCGTGTAATCAAATAATTGCCGTGCTTCTTTTCAGAAGTTAATTAAATTTTTCTTTAATTGAAAATTGAAAAACTGAAATTAAAAATAAAAAAAAAATTAAAGAAAAATAAAAAGGTAAAATGAAAAAGTTAAGTCCACACTTTTTCATCAACAAATTTAACACACACATAGGTATAAACATATTATAATATTTTTAAATATTATTTTAAATTTTATTTTTAGGAAAAATGTTGTATAGGTACGTAAAAAAAGCTTTACCCGTACCAAAGTAGGCCCTTAGTCTTTGTAAACTTTTTTCTTTTTTTTTCTCAATTTAAAATTTTTTGTTTTTGTGCTTCAATAAGCGAAATGTGCTATATTATTATACCTAGCCTTGTATTATTTTATTGACATCAAAATTAACTCATATTATTGTATTTTAACACGGTGTTTGCAAATAGATACTAAATAATTCATCATCAAATTTTCGATATTGAAAAATATGAATATTACTTTAAAGATTTCATATTTAATTTTAAATTCTTTTTGGAGCTACCCATATCATGTTATGTTTTATTATTATCACACAATATCTATAAGATTTGAATGATAAGTAGTGCCAAGATTCAACATCTTGTAATATTATTTAACACTAAAATTTGTCATCAAATTAAAGCTTAAACTATAGAATTTATGTCCAAAGAAAAACTTCACAGCTTGAATTCCAATTCAATGAAAAATATTCGTGATATATAGGTATCATTAGTCTAACATAATATGAGAGTTAAAATTGAATTACTTGCTCTTCAAATTGTATTCCTTCGGCAATTGATTGGTGAAACTTCGGCCTTAAGTTCTAAAGAATTGAAATGGCATAATTTTTTTTTTAATAAATAGATATAACGTGCTTTTAGAATACCTTAAATTATTAAAAATTTTCAGCCTAAATTTCTTTGTAATATAAAATATTATAGCTTTAGTTCCGTATACCTGTCGAGCTAGAATTTTCTTGTAATTTTCCAAAAAAAAAAAAAATGTAACAGATTTTTCAAATATTGATAAAAAATTTAAATTATTGTAAATATCTCGTGCTACTTTGTAATGATATTTATCAATTATTGGTAACTTAAAAGAAAAATCATTAATAATGCCCTTTCCATTTTGATTCAGTTTTCTTCAAAATTACCCTGTATCTAAGCTAATGGTTATATTGACAAGTTTGACACATAATTATTGAAAGAGCACATCAAGACTTGTTTATATTATAAGTGCGCTTCAAGAGATATTATATTGCAGTACTTATTTTAAATTTTCCAACAAAATTTTAAAAGCTAATATTAACTCTTTAATAACTGCATGAAGAACGAGAATCTTCACAAAAGTTCATTATTTTATTTTCTTTGTGCAAAATTTGACAAAAAAAATAATAGTCCAGATAGCTAAACGCAGAACTAAAGCCAATGTTTTCTTACGTTAAACAACATCTTCGATTTCAGTAATGTATAATGTTTATATAGCGAACACATGAAGTCAACGTGTTAAAAAAATATTATTTTGTTAAGAAGCAAAAACGAAAACAAAAATTGATTTTTATATTCTTAAAGAAAAGAAAATTAACTCAAGCGATCAACAAAAGGTAGAAAATAACAAAAAAAAAGAAATTTTACTACATATAATACGTACTTTACCTACCTATTTCGATAATAAAATAAAAAAAAGCAAAAGGTAAAATTAAAAATTACTTTTATTATTATCTTAAAACAAGTATAGGTACAGTTCAAGTGTTCTTGAAATTTTGTCTAGCAAAATTTAAAGAAATAAAATAATAAAATAAAATTTATGTGAATTAAATTTTCTATTACAAAATAATGAAAAGTGTGAAACTCAAAAAATATAAAAATGTACCTATAGATTGAAAGAGAGAGCGAGACAGAAAATTCAATTTTAAAACTTTTGTAGAACTCCATCCCTAAATTTTAACCAAAAATCTTTATTTGATTTATTTCAACTTTAATAATGATACATTAAAGATTTCTCTTCATTTTTTTTTGTTGTTTTGTGTTGTTGATGTCAATCTTTTGCGCTTCTATTCCATCACCGTCAATGGAATCATTTTGAAAAGTAATTCCGAAATGAAAATAGGCATTGAACATTTTAAAAGTTTGGAAATTTTCTAAAAAGAAACCTTTCTCATGACCGCCGTCAACGTAAAAAAAAAAAAAGGAAAAAAAAATAAAAAAAAGAGAAAAAAAATTTCTTTTCTTTATTTTTGTATTTTAATTTTGTAACATTAAATTTTATTTTATTTTAAGACTCCCCATAGGCAATTCTTTAATTTCATTGACTCACTTTCAACAAATTGATGCTGTATTCATTATTTCTTTTGTTTTCATGTAAAAATAAATTATAAGAGACAGGGTGTTTTTAAAAATTTCATTTTAAGTTTTTTTTTTTTTTGGAAAATAGCACTGTTTAGGAATATGTTGATGGTTTGATAAGCCTTAATTATTATTCTGATATATTGAATCTATGAACTTGTTCGCATCATTGTACTTAAATTTTCCAAGGGGGGTGGTAATCAAGGGTTGATGGATAAAGTGAAACATTCGGGAGAAATACTGATAATTTTCCAATAATTAAAAATAATTTATTAGGAATAAATTTCAATTTATAATTATATGTCCCTTTTAGTTTGAAATTATGGAGGACTAAAAAAAAATTTAAAAACTAGTTGAAAAGCTTGCGATTAAAATTTAAGTTTTAATGAAAAAAATGTTAAAAATGAACAAATTTTTAGAACTTAAATAGTCTTGTCTCAGTACAAGACATTTAGGTAAGTATACATATATAGGCAAATAATTATTAAAAAATGAAAAATATTTAAAAATATCCTTTTTGGAATATCTTCTCTACTTATAAGAGGCAGACAGTAATAACATTAAAAAATCTTTTACTAGTATTAGTAAAAATGAATTTTAAACGCCTGTTATAAAGTTGATTTAGTTGGTTTTATGAACTTTCTTTTGTTTAATTTTTTTTTTTTTTTTTTTTTTATATTTTTTCAATTTTGTTTTGTTCTTTTTTTACTTTACCCAACTCTTACCTTTTGTTTTTCTCTAATATACTAATTTAAAGTTACAAAATAGGAAGTAAAATGTATCTTGAAAATTCATAATCTAGTTACGAATATTGTTATGTTCTTCTGATACCTTTAATGAAAAGTTAGTTAACAGATGGTATTAGAGTTTTATAAAGAAAAATATAACAAAAACAATAAAAAAAAAGAAAAAAAAATAAAAAAAAAAAAAGAGAAAGTGGTTTTCTTTACCAGGATTTTGTGTTAGGGACAAGGAAACCATATTTTAGCACATTTTTTTTTTATTTAAATTTTAGTTGTAAAACTTCTGCGTTTCAAAAGAGTAAATGGCAAAAAAAAAAAAATATATAACGAAGCAAAAACAAAAAAAAATATATATACAAAAAGAGTTTAAAAGACATTATTCTTAAAATTAATTACGCTTTTAATGAAGTCACTATTATACAAAATATTTTATAGAATGTATTGTTTTTTTTTTTTTTATTTTTTTTTTTTATTTCTATTCCTTTCAAAAATACATTTTGTACAAAGTTAAAAAAAAAAAATTTTGTATCTATAGAAAGGATTTAAAAGAATATAAAATTATGTAAAAATTTACTAAAGTGGTTATATTCTCCAAAAAAAAGAAGAGTAGGGTATTTGGAATGAATGGTTTTTATTGCGTACAAAAATTAAAAATTAAGTTAAAGTTTTCTTAAATTTTTTACATAGAAAAGATATTAAAAATTTGCTCTCAAAAAAGCAACAAAAGTAGCCCCTTAAAGAAACAAAAGCAAATAAACTTTTGCAGTTTATCAATTTTTGAAACGATTGGGTTAGATGATATACAAGTCAAGGTAGGTCAATAGGTTTTGAGGAGATGTTTAACTGATATAATATTAAAGTTTCTTAAATGACTTAATTAGTTACGAAAATTATTTAATTCAATATTAGTGCAGTCAAATTTTTCTCTATTTGAAACAAAAATTTGATAAAACAATTTTCAAACCAAATATATAACATAATCTAAAGTGTTATATGTCCAAAGTGGAATGTTCATCTGTTTGTCTAAAATAAGTTGATCACTATTTATGTTTATGGTTTGTTCGGTTTCGGCACAAAAACTTCATATTGAATGTGTGGCTTTATAGAAAAGAAAGTCTTTTCTAGGCAAATAATGTTGTTGGATAAGTTATAACCTAATTATAAACGAAGAGCTTTTTAAAGATATTTTTCCATTTTTTCAGTTTGAATTAAAAACGGTTTGACCAGTTAATTTTGAATTTTGTGTATTGTGCTTGAATTTTGTGCTTCTTGTCAGTGAAATTAACTAACAGACAATTACAATTCTTTGACACGTTTTGGCAAGACTGTTCGTCATAAAAATGTAATTATGTTCAATTTTAAACAGAGCTTGTATGATTTCAAATAGTCATTCCGGTATGCATACTATTATTAAACCTTTGAAAAATATTTTACTTTTTTGCTCTCAATTTTAAAGTGTTTGACTGATTCAATATAAATTTTTTAGATGTTTTCCTTATCGTCAAATATTTTTTAATTCAATCTTTTCCTTTATTCTTCTATTTAAGAATTTTAAATTCTTACTCTTAAATTTTTACTAAAATGTGTACCTCATATAAATTAATGGTACACATGCAATATTTACAAATGTCAAAAGTATATATTTTTTGTTATATTGCATTTTTTTTGAATTTCTTTATTGATTTTATAAAATTACAACAAGTTTAATATCTTACAATTATTGTCTAACAATTCAAAATGGCTGACTTAAATATATGTTCAGCCACCTGTGACATTTAAATACAATATGATTCACTTAGTGTGACTATCTACCTATGTTTATCCTAATTAATAAAAATACTTCATAAAATACTGTTATACCGCAACAATTTGCATATAAAACAAATTTATTATTGCTTCTTCATTGAATGTTCTGAAGAAAAAAGAAAAGAAAATAACAACAAAATCAATTTTGTGTTATACAAAAAGCGAAGCAAAGAAAAAGAATACAAATTCCAAAGAATAGAATAATAAGTATGTATACATTATACATATTTGATATGAGTATCTTACTACATTCTAAATTGCATAGTGTATTTGAAATGTTTATCTTATACTGTAAAACTCTTGCCTTTAAAAAAAAAATAACGATTACCCAGACCCAGATTGGTTTCAATCAAAATGTGAATGTTACAATAGGAGAAAAATGATTCTTGATTATCTTATGTATATTGGTTTTAATAAGGAAAAATTGTTACTGGATTGTTAATCGAAGCTACATCCAGTTACGGCTACATCACATCATCGTTTAAATCTATTAAATATATTAATTGTATCAATATACAATTTAACATTTCTGTTTAATTTTTCTAAAATTAATTTATGTTATATATATATATATGTATGTAGGTATATAAATATACGAGTATAAGCTTAATATGTATCTAATTTTATTATAAGATTTAAATTGTTTAAACTGAAGAAATAAATAAATATATATACATATTTACGTACTTAATAGCTATTATAGTTTTTCATACCTATTTTGTTTTATTTAAGGGACGTTGGTTTAGTCAGTAAAAATCTGACACTACACTACTAAGAGGTATAAGTTTTCTTGGTGTCTTTTGAAGATTACCACCTCTCTTAAGGAAAAAAAAAAATGAAATTATTTTAAAGAAGACAAAATTATTATTTTTTTAGAAATAAGATTTTTTTTATTTTTTAATTATTGTTTGCTGTTTCTCTTTATTTCGTTTTATGAAGTTATGAGTACATTCTTTCTATTCTTCTTACAAAAAAACGGAAATAAAAGGAAACTTTTTTTATTTTTTGTTGTATTTTTAAGTTTTTCGATTTTTGATTTTAAAATATTCAATATTCATTAAATGCAATCAGCAATATATGTATGTTGTATGTATTTAATTACTATGCTACAAAGTTACGTTTTTATATTATTTTAAATTTTTGTATTTGACTTGACAATAATTTTTTTTTTTTTTTTTTACGAGGGTTGATGGAAAACTCGAAAGTCACCAAGAGGAACTGCACGTTCTTCCTCAGGGTAGTGTTAGACTTTAACCAACCAAAACCACCCCCCCTTTTTAAAACCAAACTTTAGGTTAGAACCTTTAATACGAATGTACAGTTTGGTTTTGGGGATAGGGATGTGGTAAGGATAATTGGGAAAATTGGAATTTGGAAATTTGGATTATGGGGGCTAGGTAGGAAAATTTGGAGGAACTTTACATTTTACAACATATTATGTAAGTATATAATTTAATCTTACACGAAATGAGTAATGCGTTTAGAATTATAACAAAAACTGAAAACTGCTTTTTCTTATTTTGAAATGCAAAATTCAAATAATCTTCAAAAAAAAAATTTTTTTTTAGCAAATCTTTAACAACCTCAGAAAATAAACACATATTATACATAACATAGACTTAAGAAAAACAATATAATGTATGTATGTATTATGTAGATACATTTTACAATTTTTAAGTCATTTAAGAAATGAGTTATAAGAGTGCAATTTCTGGTGCAGCATAATAACAATAATAGTGAATTCTAATTGACAAATGACAGATAAATTATGTACATAAAACCAGAACCTTTCTATTTTGTTTTTTTATTTCTTAACTGCGTTTCAATATGAATACTTTTAAATTTTAAAATTTTACAGAATTTTACAAATTTTATTAAATAAAAATTTGAAAAACAAAACAAAGTAGTATTGATTTGAAAATTTTAACATATGTAATATGTTGTATGTATGATATGTTTTGAGCATTTGTCTGTAAGATCTAAAGGACACACAAAACCAAATAAAAAAAAACTGTAAATAAACAAACCCGTAGTAAAAATGATAAGCGACTGTTTATTCTAACATTTTGTTTAATATTTTTATTTTTCATAAATCTTTAATAAGTATACATATGTATGTCTGAAAATGAACAATATATCTGATGTTATAGATACGAATTGTCCTTTTTCGATAAATTGTATTTGTCTAAACTGTATTATATGAATTTGAATGCAATATAAGATTTAATAATACATTAGCAAGGCGGCCCCTATTAAAATATAATATAGTACATATAGAAGTCGGAAATTAGGTAAGGGAAATTGGAAAACTTTATATAATATTATGATTAAAATACCTACTTATACAATCAAATATAATCTTATATAACCTGTACTCTGAAATAAATAAGAATTCGTAGTAAAAATATGTTTCATTTGTAGCTTGAATATAATAAAAGTCTAAAAACACTAATAATATAATTTTCGATATAAAATAATATAAAAATAACTATTTTATTCTAAATAATTTGTCTCAGGCTTAAAAAATTAATATCTCAACTTTAAAATGAATTAATAATAACTAATATAAGAATTAAAATCTAATTAATTTTCATAATAAATCTTAAAAATATTCCATTCAAATACTAAAAATTAAAAAAAAAAGAAAAAAAAAAACTAAACTATTAATAATTTCCTTTTATTGAAACAAATTACATATTATTATATAAATAATATAGACAATTATAAAGAAAAGTACTTCCACACAACAATTAAAGTTTATTAATTTATGATAAAACTTCTGAACTTGAAAATGTAAAAGAAAAAAAAAACATAAAATTAAAAAGTTTTTAAATCTCTGAAATAACTTCCTACTTTTTTTTTTTTTTTATTATTATACGACAACAACAAAAACAATTATAACAATATTAAAGTAATGATTTCAAAAAAAAAAAAAAAAAAAAAAAAACTATTTGTAGAAAACTTTTCAAATTATTTGTAAAATAGGAAAAATAATATTTTCTTAAGAATAAAATACAAAAAAAAAAACAAAAATAAACAAAACGAAAATTTAAACATATCCCTTTTTTTTTTCTTTAACAAAAAAATAAAAGCGAGTATTTCTTAAAAACTTTATTCTTTATTTCAAAAAAAAAAAAACAAAATTTTAAATTATAATTTATTTTCATTGTAGTGTAGTAGTATTCAGTTACATAAAAAATTTAATATGTATATGTGTGAATAAATTTTCTAAGATTTTTTAATTACCACCATTCTTTTATAATACCTTCTTTACATCTTTTAATTTTTGAGTAGATTTCAGATAAAAAAAAAAAATGTTTTTCCTTATCCCTATATATTTTGCCTTGTCATCTTGTGCTTAAAATAGCTACTTTTTTTCTTTTTTGTTTTTTTTTTTTTAGGATTTTCTCACTTAAACGCAAAATTTAATTTTTATTTTATTTTTTTATAACCTATTATAATTCAGTTTATATAAGTATAATAACACTACATATATTTTATAAACAAATTTGTATCTTATTTTGATACACACATGTTTTTATTGTTTAAAGTCACCATTATATTTTTGCTTTTATTTAGTAAAATGTAGTATTTAGAAAATGCGTGAAAAATGGAGGCGCTATAAAAAAAATTTTAGTGTTTTAGATATAATGTAATCTTTTTAAAAGAAATTTATTCTTAGATATAATACCTTGGAAGCATTTTAGAAAAAACATGTCCTTAATGTTAAGCATTTTAGAAAAAACATGTCCTTAATGTTAAGCATTTTAGGAAAAATATGTCCTTAATGTTAAGCATTTTAGAAAAAATATGTCCTTAATGTTTTTTTCTAAAATGCTTCCAAGGTCGATATTCAGAATTAAGTAAAAAATTTTGATAAAAAAAATAAAACAAACAAAGAAAATCTATTGCTGGTTTAACTTCAAATTAAGTCAAATACTTATCAAAAACTCATCAACTGGATTCTGAAATAATTTGTATTTGAAGGGAATTAAAATCCAAATAGACGTACTTCTTATATTTTTAATCGTACTAAAGATATCCAATATGAATCGTCAAAACTATTCAAAAATTTCACAGCCACAGTTCTTGTTAGTTTAGTTGATAGAGGATATGATTTTATTTTACACCTACAAAAAAATAGCAATTTGGATGAATATTCCTTAGCGTGTTTCTCTCAAATTATGTTAAAGTACTTGCGCGTTATAAACATTCAATTGCATTTGTTACAATAATTATTGAAATTTGTTTTACTTTATATTTATCTGACATATGGTGTAGTGATTAAGTCGCCAGCCTTTCAATCGGAGGGTCTTAAATTCAGATTCATATATCTACCTCGGCCAGGTCATATAAAACAAAATAAATAGTTAACTTATATCGTATAATTAAAAATAATAATAATAATAATAATAATAATAATAATAATAATAATAATAATAATAATAATAATAATAATAATAATAATAATAATAATAATAATAATAATAATAATAATAATAATAATAATAATAATAATAATAATAATAATAATAATAATAATAATAGCTTAGCTACAGTAACAGTTTGCCGGTTGCTTTTAAACTGGTCAAATGGTAACCTTAATAGTTAAATAGAATATCTTCAATTACTAGTTGTATTGCAATCAAATTCCTACATTGATGTTAAAAATTTTAATTTTTCTCAAAATAAATTCAAAAACAAAAAATAACAAAAGAAAGAAAAATAATTTTTTTGTTCTATTTTTTTTATCCTTTTTAGTTTAAGAAAAAAAAAGGTTTATAATACACGTATGGGAAAATAAAATAATTATATTTTAATTGTTGTGCGCTTTAAGACATTTTCATTTCATTTTGTATTAAAAATAAAAAAAAAATATATGTATACCTATTTATATACCAAAATATATATACCTATTATAATATTCATTTCAACTATATCATAAGCAAAGAAAATTATAATAGAATATTTTTTTTTGTAAAAAAAAAAAACGAAAAACAAAAACAGAAACGTAAATATTTTCTTTTTAATTGAAACAGCAACGACGACGACAGATAAAAATTAAGATTAAAAAAAAAAAAAAAAAACAAAATAAAAGAAAATTGTGATGCAAATTGAAACTGAATTGAAAGGAAGAAAACATTTTGTTTAATGTTATATTAGTACCTATATGTAAAAAATGAAAAAGATGTACCTATATGTACATAATAATAATATAGAATTGTTGATAAAATTAAAACAAATTAGACCTAATAATAATAACAGTATAATATAAAGGAAATATAAAGATATAATTTTTATTGAATTATTTTCTAAAAAAAACATTACGAAAAACATGAAATTATAGGTACAAAATTTTTGAATTAATTACGCAAATTGCAAAAACAAAAAATTCTTTACAATTTTCATTTTCTGGTACAATTATTTTCAGATGCAATAATTAAAATTTTCGTGTTTCTGACAACACTATGAAATTTATGTGTGTGTTTTTAAATAAAGATCTAAAATTGTTTTTAAAATTTAACTATCTATACTCTTTCTGACTAAACTTTTTCATTTTTTTTCCTTTCATTTCTTTATGTTATTTTATTCTGTTATGTATTTACTACTTTTTCAGTAATTTTCCTTGTAATTAAAAGTACTTGTTACGTGTGCTGGATTTGAAATCGCCATCACCATCCCTTTAAGCCACGTACTTAATTTTTTTTTTTTTTTTATTCTTCTTTATTTAGATCTTATAAATATAACTTACAAAAAAAAATTTAAAAATATCACAAAGCCACCTAGACTTCAAGATTTAATTCATATGTTGCATACTTATAGGCTGTTTTTTTTTTATATATTAATAAGAAGTATGAAATTTATGTTTATAGATTATTTCTATAAATATAAATAGAAAGTTAAAATAGTCTTAAGTTAGATTTAAGTTTAAATGAATTGATTTAGAGCCTTTCTTCAATTATATTCTAAATACGAATAAAAATTTGTTCGAATGATACAACATATTTCAAAATTAATTTTAACAAAGTTAAATACTATATTGTATCAAATATATTTTTAAATTATTAAAATATTTGCATTCGTTGAAATTCATTTTAAAACAGTAATATATAACTAAGTCCAAAGAAAATATTTTGACCAACTTATTTAAAAAAGAAGATTAATATAACAATTAAGTAGAATACATTTTTTAAATTTTAATAAGGAAAATTTACTTCACTCAGTACAATTGATTTGTTCAGTACAATTTTTCAGAAGTATCTGAAAATAACTAACTTCTATTATATTATTATTAAGAACAACATCAATTAAATCGTACATTTTTGTTTTTATTTTTTAGTTTATTCCGACCTCTGCTATATAAATGTGACAAGAAAATTATACAGCATTTCATTTCCAGATGTGTGTAAAAACAAATTATTTTTGAATTTATACTCTCTTAGCGTTTACAGAATATTTTATACACTTTTATCAACTAAACTAACGACGCTCCTTCTAACATTTTTATAAGCTATTAGTAATAATTAAATTGATCTTAATGGATATCAAAATAAATAAAAATTATTGTGTTACTTTATTTTTAATATTCTTAAAAAAAATATTACATTCATTCAAAACGATTATCCAATTTTTTAAAACATTTTCTTTACTAAAACTATATATTAAATAAAATTAAATAAAATTTGAAGCAAATCACTTACAAGAAAAAAATGTAAAAAAAAAAAAAACACGATATAACGATAAAAGATATATAATAAGAGTCTGATGGGTGTATTAAATTTTAAAATTTCATTTAAAACAGAAATAACAATAACACCAGTAATAAAACAAAAAAAAAACAAAAGAAAAACTTAAATTTCCTTTTGAGACAAAAAAAAAAATTAAAAAAAAAAAAAAAAAATGAATAAAACAGAAAATAAAAATGATTATTCCTATTAAGTGTTCGAGAATTGTATATAGATATTTATTTTCCATACATAAGCATGTATTGTTTTATAGGAAAAATCAAAATTTTTCTTTGAATTTTTATGCAAAACATCTACATATACACTTAAAAATTACTTTAATATATACACGCAAAATAAAGAAATTTTAAGGACATATATTATAATATTATGTAAATATAATAATACATATAATGTGGTTTTGGTTAAAATGTTAAATTAGAATATATATTGTATTTTTACTTTTCTTGAGAAACATTTGAAATATAAAAAAAAAAAGAAAAACAGAACAGTAAAATAATTAAAATAAAAAATTTTTATATTTTTTTATATATTATATAAAAAGATGTAAAAAGAACCCAGAAACTGTATAATATCTTAAAACATCATTACAAAATATGAAATGTACGAAAGCATTCTAAATCGATCATATTAGGTAGATATATAACTTCATTAGCGAATTGGGTTTCAAAGTAACAGAAATATCTTAACATATCTTGAAAATTGTTTTAATTTTAAGTGAAAATCAGATTCAGAATATAGAAACTGAAAATCAGAATTTGGTATTTTATTGGTTTTTTTTTTTCAAGGTTTCTGAGTTTATTTTATAAGTTAAATTCGTTCATGTGATTTTATGAGTTAAACTCGTTCATCTAATTTATGCGCCTATACATTATATTCACTATAGACATAAGTTCGGGCAGTAGCAGCTACATACTAACTTAGCTAGATATTAATTTAGAAATTCAAAAAAAATGCCATAATCAATATTGAAAAACTAACTCATACTACCATTTCTTCTCTTTTTGCATAACTTTTAAAATGAGTACATCCGACAGATATCTACAATCTTTAAAATAAATACATCCGATAGATACAAAAATTTAAATTGAGCTAATTGAAATAATTAAAGTTTCAAAGATTTACAAAATCTATATGTGTTAGTTGACAATATAAGGGTTAAAATTAATAAAAATATAAAAAAAAAAAAAAGTAAAAAAATATTTCAGAAATATTTTAATTAATTTTTATTAATAATATAATGGCAAAAATTATCTTAATTTGGTTTGATTTGTGTGGGTTATGTTTGTAGGTTTTAAAAAGGAAAAAGAAACCAAAAGAAAATCATAATAGGTATATTAGGTATTAAAAATAATATTATTCTAAATGAAAATCATTATTTGAATGCAAATTATCATCAATTAGATTTAAAATATAAAAATTTCTATTTGTGGATTGCCTTTGTGTGTTTTTTTTAAAATTTCATTTTTTTTTTTATTTTATTGAAATTAATTACAATTGAAATAATATTTTGTTTATTTTTCATTAATTTGAAGATATTCAATTATTTTTTTTTTTTAATAATTTCTTGATTTTATAATTTTTTGTATTATTAACAAAAGATTGTATATTATATATATTATAGGTACTATAAAAAGATTCTTAAGATGAGTAAAAAATTGGTTTTTTGATACGTGTTTGGAAATTTAATTATAAAAATTTTTAAAGATAAATTAAAAATAAATTTTTATTATACACGTATATTATATTTATTTTTAAATTCAAAGAAATAATTAATTAATTTTGAAAAAAAAAATATATATACAAGTATATATATAAAATCATAAATATTTTAAATATTAATTTAAAGAAAACTTTTTTAGAATATTTTAATTATTAACACATTATTTTAATTATTAACTTTATCGAATCTAAAATAATATTTTTTTTTTCAATGAAATTTTACGTAGGATTGAATTTTTTAGTCAGGATATTTCGAAATTTGGTTGGAGTCATTGAAAGTGAACTCAATGTAGGTATATTTTATCTAAAAACAAGTAAAAATAACAGTAAGTCGATGCAACCGACTTATTTATACCCTACACCTAAAATATTCAAATTAAATTAAAAATCCATAAGTTATTTTAGTTAGGTATGTATTTAATACAAGCTAAAAAAAATAAATGCTGTTACAACCTTTGTACAAAATTTCAGGTTTCTATCTTTATTAAATTCGAAAATATGATTGTTAGGTCTTGGGAAGTGTGGGAAGGCACGCGGACCACCACCCCAATTCATCTCAAATTTTAGAGACATCAACAGGGTAGAACATTCTTATATCAAATTTCAAGTTTATATATTTATTAATTTCGAAGATATGGTTGTTTGGTCTTAGGAGTTGTGTGGCAGATACCCGAACAACCATTCTAATTCATATTAAATTTTGGACAAATTAGGGATTCAGGAAACAACACCCTTGTACCAAATTTGAAGTTTCTGTCTTTATTAATTTCGAAGATATGCTTGTTCGGTTTTGGGAGTTGTATGGGAGGTATCCGAACGTTCACTCCAATTCATCTCAAATTTTAGGCAAATCAGGGATTTAGGAAACAGCACCCTCGTATCAAATTTGAAGTTCCTATCTTTATTAATTTCGAAGATATGCATGTTCGGTTTTGGGAGTTGTATGGGAGGTACCCGAACAGCTCCACCAATTCATCTCAAATTTTGGACAAATTAGGGATTCAGGAAACAACACCCTTGTACCAAATTTGAAGTTTCTGTCTTTATTAATTTCGAAGATATGCTTGTTCGGTTTTGGGAGTTGTATGGGAGGTATCCGAACGTCCACTCCAATTCATCTCAAATTTTAGGCAAATCAGGGATTTAGGAAACAGCACCCTCGTATCAAATTTGAAGTTCCTATCTTTATTAATTTCGAAGATATGCATGTTCGGTTTTGGGAGTTGTATGGGAGGTACCCGAACAGCTCCACCAATTCATCTCAAATTTTGGACAAATCAGGGATTCAGGAAACAACACCCTAGTACCAAATTTGAAGTTCCTATCTTTATTAATTTCGAAGATATGCATGTTCGGTTTTGGGAGTTGTATGGGAGGTACCCGAACAACCACTCCACTTCATCTCAAATTTTGGGGATATCAGGGATTCAGAAAAACACACCCTCGTACAAAATTTTAAGTTTCTATCTTTATTAATTTCGAAAATATGCGTATTAGGTTTTGGAAGTTGTATGGGAGGTACTCGAACGCATGGTCCGATTTCACCCATTTACAATCCCCGCCTTACCTTAGACATTGTTAACCTATAGTATAAATTTCATCAAGATAGCATCATTATTTTTTGAGTTATCGTGCGTACGGACGGACAGACGGACGGACATCGCTAAATCGACTCCGGCGGTGATCCTGATTCAGAATATATATACATGTCTATACCTAACTCGCTTCCTTTTGGTGGTTACAAACACCATACCAAAGTTAATATACCCTATACTTAATGTGTAGGGCTTAATAATAAATTATTAAAAAGTAAATATCTATAGTTAAACAATTTTATTAATTTTTTATGAAACTTAAATAATTCTTTAAGAAGACATTAATCAGTTTTTTTTAAAGAGAATTTTATAAAAGTTTCAATGCATATATCAAAACTTTTTACGGTTTTTTATTTTTGTAAGCAATTAAGAATAAAAGTGTTATTGTGAACTCGCTGCGGCTCATTCTTTGTTCCCCTCATTCGCTATTTTTTTTTTTTTTTTCTTTAGTTTGAACCATTCTTTGTATGACCACAATTTAATTAAACCACGTTTTTTTTCAAAATTTCAGTTAATTTTTTTGTAAACTTATTATTTTGTTTCTGAGATACCCAGCCATCAGTTAGCCTTTTATCCACTTGTTTTTCAATATTTGTAATCCTATTCGTTTTATGTCTACGAAACCTTAAATATGTCGAGAAATAGAGAAATTTTGCTTATAAATCAAAATCTATGTAATTTTTGATAAATTATTTGATTGCTCTACGTCAGTGCGTAATATTAAAGAGCCAAAAATTATAATTTTCATAAATTTTTTATTTTCTTTTAGAACTCTGAACTTCAGTCATTAACAATTATGAAAATTTCAAATCTGATAATTCAACTCATCATTGAATTGATGAATTAATGTTAAAAATTTTGTAAATGATGCCTAAGGATTTCAAAGTCTATTCATATATATCGAGAAAATTAAATTTTCAACGTGTCTCTTTTCGAAAAACAAAGTTACATTTTATTAATATGACTCGACAAAAGTCATTTATTTTATCATTGTTTTTTTACTTAAAAGCATAAAGTTGTTATTGTTGCAGATTTTTTAATTAAATTAAAGCCTTTTCAGCACATTTCCAGAAACAAATTTTGAAAAAATGTGAATATTAGTTTCACTCTGTCCGTCCGTCTGTTTACAAAACTTCTACACCGTTAAAGATGGCGATGTGTCATACTCCCACAGGCCAAAACCCCAAAATGGGGTTATGTCCCACTGTTGTCCCACTAAGGTGGGTCATAAGCCCACACATTTTTGAGTCGTAATCCCATAATATTTTTCAAAATTTGTGGCTTTATAACTCATCATAGCGGGTCATAAGACCATAATTTTCGTATGGTGCTGTGTCTCATCAGCAGTGAGTCATAACACCACACGTTATTTTGATGGCATTAAGACCAACTTAAAAAAACTATAAAAAAAATATTTTTCGTTAAATTTTTATTTTAATAAATTTTTAATTATCATAGTATAAAAAAAGATTTAAATATACAGTTTTTTAGCAAAAAGCTTTTAAAGAGCTCGTTATGAAACTTCTGCAAAATGGGCACAAAAATCAGAATGATTTGGATTTGGATTTGAATGAACACATTTTCAAATGATTGCATCCATAGTTGGAGCATAATATCTCGTGGTTTTACGAAACAAATTTCACATTTCGTTATGGAGATATCATCATTTTTTTCTGATTGGAAACCCACACTTTCTTTATCAACATTAGTGTCGTCTATTAAAAAATCAGTGTACAATAAATCATTTGCTAGGTGGTCTTTTATTAAATTAGGTTTGAAATATGTATTGATTATTTGATTGAGAAATTCTGCAAATAATTGATTGTGTAATTTGTCTGTTAAAGTGTTTATGAAGTTTTCGCTGTCAATTTGTTTTTTCTTGGTGGCTCATACATTTCTAATGTTCTTTCTTCTCTGACAGCTATACAAAAATCAGTTGCATAAGAAAATTTTTCTTCTATTAGAACATTTGCAAACTTAAGGAAGTTACCATTTCTTGCTAATGATACAATTGCTAAGTAATAATACAATTTTATTGCTTTTCAGATGGAATATATTATTATATTAAATGACTATTTACTCTTAAGTCAGTCACGTATTCAAACTTTTCTTCTTCAACATTACCAAAATTATCACTTTCATTTAAATTAATTATTTTTTTTAAATAAATTTTTAATTAGGTAGCATTTTAAATTTTTTATATAGAATAGAAGAAACGCACTCATTAAATTGTAATACGGAACTAAAATTAAATTTCAGATTAGATTTTTAAATAAGTTACATTTACAATTAATTAACAATTAATTTTTTTTTATGAATTAATGCACTTTTTCAATAATTTTGTGAATATTGTTTTTATTACTGTATTGAATTAAATTGTTTTAAGATTAACATTAGTGGCGTATCAAGGCGATATATGAAATAGGCCTTATACATACATTCTTGAAAAAAGATTATAACTTTAATTTGTTGATAATCGACTATAAAATCCGAATATTTTCAACAAGTACCTACATATATAAATTCTTTATTTTCTAGCAAGCCGCGCGGATCGTCGGCGGGCATCATCGCGGCGCGGATATGGAGTGACGATGCGCTTGCTTGCGTAGCACGCCGTTCGGCAGAATATTAAATCTAAATGTAAATGTTAAACATATTCTCAAAGACCAAAAGTTTATAAAAGACCTGCAGTCTTTTTCAGAAAATTTATGGTATTATAACCCAAAATTTTATGGGATTATGACTCACTAGCACTGGGTCAAAACACCACAAATTTTATACGAGTTTTAGTGTATCATATCTCCACTAAAATTTCCTGTGGACTTATGACCCACCCATTGTGGGGTTCTGATCTGTGGGAGTATGACACGTCACCGTCACAAAGATAGAGAAAACAAATTTTAACCATGTATTTTAACCATTTAACTATGTAAAATTTAAATGCTCTGAATATTTGTTTGTTTGGCACAACCCCATAACAGTATATACCGTACAACCAAATAGGCTTAATTATTTGGTTATATAACAAAATGTTATACTCTATTGGCAATCTAGAATTTCGACGTAAGAGCCGGTACACCCAGCTGATACGTTACAACACAAGGAAGAGAATTTAAATGGAAAAAGGTTCTTCAAGAAAAACGGTACAAAACATTTGATGATTTTTTTTTAAATTCTAGGAAATTCATTTTAATTTTGTATAGAATCATTCGTCAAAGTTCAAAAAATCATTAATTGAGTTTCTAATCATATTAAAACCGCTTTTAACGAATGTGGCAAATAAAGATTCAGCCAGTTTTATCTAATAAACTTATTTTTTGTAGTATCTAATTATAATTGTTATACAAATTGTTTAATCTTGTTTTTTTTTTTTATACCTGATAGTAAAACAAAGTAATGCATATAATAACATTATGACATCTATAGATATTTGAAAAGAAAATTTTGTTTATGAAAAAAATTGCAATTATCGAAAAAATTTTTAAAATTAAATTTAGTTTAAAATGGTTTAAGAAAAAATAATTAAGTTAACAGCCTAATATCTTATCCAAGAAATCTGGTCAAAATTGATGTAAAAAAACCTATAATTGTTCTGAAAAAAAAAAAAAAAATTGCATTTAAAAATACAAACAGGAACAAAAAAAGAAAAACCGGGAATAAATATCCTTTTATATTATTTATTTATATCCAGGTACCCGTGATACATAAATGTAGTAACTATAACCCCTGTTTCCTGGTAGGAATGTGGGGTGTACAATATATGAATATATTTTTTTTATTATATTATAATTATTGTACCCAGTCAGGAATCGAACCCAAGACCTCTCATTCCCTTTATGAATGAGAAGCGGTGCGTCAACCACTGCACCAATGGCTGGATGCCTTTTATGTTATTTAAATTACAATAAACTATATTATTATTGAAATCAATCAATATTTATTTGAAATTTATACAATTCTAAAAGAATCTTATAAATATATTTTTCTATATACTCGTAATATATCCAATAAAATTATTCCGTATGAAAGTTCTATTTTTTATAATAAAATTTATTTTTTTATTTATTTTTTTTTTTCCAAATTCAATAAAAAAATTAATTTAATTAAAAAACTTTCAAATAGTTTAAATTTATTATTTTAAATATTCATATATCAATAAAATTAAATTATTTTCTGAAACTATTTGAAATAAACACGTTTAAATGTTTCTCAATTTGTAAAAAAAGAATTGTTCTAATATTTTTATTTTTCGAGTGTTAAAATTAATTTTTCATGTAAATTTTCAAAAGTTTTTTTTTTTTTTATTCTTGAAAAAAGATATTATAAATATAATAAAAAATTTTTTGTGAAAAATATTGAAAAAGAATTAAAAATAAATCTTTTTTTTTTTTTTTTTTCTCTTCTGTTAAACTTTCAATTTTCCTTAAAACATTTTCCAAAAAAAAAAAAAAAAAAACAGTTTTCTCGACCGAAAAATATTGAACATTTTTCCGACATAAATTTATTTCAATATTTTATTTACAGGATGTCTCTAGAGAAATAATTATCGAAAAAATGATTCAGTGAGTGAAAGTATCAAAGAAAATCGAAGGATCAAACTTTTTTAATATTCGTTAAAATATCTGATAGTCTTTTAGAGTATAAAAATAAACAAAAAAAGGGGTGTTCAAAAAAGCTTTTGAAAAGAAAATGTGTTTAATAGGAAAAACAAAATCTTTGGAAAAATTAAAAATATTTGTTTGTCAAAAAAAATATCTATTATCTAATAGTGGAGACACACTGTAATTTTATAATAGAGAGAAACAAAAGCAAAAAAAAAAAAAATATGTACATGAGATTATATCATTTTGAAAATGCATTAAAAATGATAAATGATAGCATATAAATCTTTTCTATATAAAATTGGTTCGTGCAAATTATTTTGCCTCTCGTTTTTTGTTTCTTTTTCGAAGAGTCTAGGGGGTTTCACCTTTTACTGACTTGTTATAGAATAGACATTTTCCTGCATAATGTTCTTAAATTCTTTTAAAAATTTCTTTTTTTTTTTTTTGTTTTTGAATTAAAACTTTTGTTCAGAATATTTTTATGAATTTGGAAATTTTATTGTTCTTTTCTTGCAATTTAATTTCGCCCAATTCAATATTTTTTTATAAATACTGAAAATAAAACTGAAATTAATCATACTTTAAGAGTTGCGAATATTTTTGAAATTTTTTCTTCGTTTTTTGTAATATCCAATATAATATTTTTGAAGGATTTTTATTTACTGGAAGAACATTTTAGTGTGTTGTACTACTTTTTATTCGGCTTCGAACCCCTAAAGTTGTAAAAAAATATTTATTCAAAATGATTCCGATAGTAATTGTTCGTTAGAGTTATAAAAGGTTAGAAATATGCAAATTCAAGTAAATATCCAAAATTTTAATTCATAGGAATTTACAGGAATTTTTTTTAAATCAGGACGCTAAACGAAATATAACTTTAAACGAAATATATTTTAATGTCCCTAATTAATTTTATTTTATACGGTTTTAAATAGGATTTCAATTGATGACGGTACCCTTTTTATTTCTCTGTATAATTATATGCAATTAAAGTTTTAAAATTTTAAAAGTAAGAAATTTTTTTTTCTTAATTTATTTTTGATTTAATTTAAACAGTGTCGTCTAAAAATGTTATTTTAAATAGATCACAAATAACTGTAAGTTAAAAAAAAAAACAATGATAAGTTATAGTCAATTTTTAGTTGTTTAAATTTAAAAAAAAAAATATTATAATGATCTACGAAAGTAGGTAATTTCTACAGTCGAGTAATCAAGGGCTTAGAGAAAATAATTATTGCCGAAATATAAGATTAGTCAAATATGAACATTAAAAGACTTAGTGAATGTCCTATAGCTATGTTCCTCATAGAAGTGGCGAGCAAAAAAAAAAGAAGTAAATAGATACTTTAAAACTATAACTATTAAGAATTTGTTTCAGAACTATACTGTGGTATAGATGCGATAAATTTCGAAACTTTTAAAATAAAGAAAGTATGATGCTCTTCTACTATTTTGTTGTTTATTTCTGTTCAAAACATGGCTTTGATTTAAAAATAAAATAAATATGCCCATAAATTAGTCTTAATATTTACTTAATTAATATTTTTAGATACTTACCAAAAAAGTTCCAGAAAAAACAAAAATTGGTTCGCACAGTTTAACAGACACAATGAAATTATTTTATTTTTATAATATTGTTTAGCAAAGTAAAAGCAAAAAAACACAAGGTAGAATGTAAATCAACGGTTTTTAAAAAGGCCCATTTACAAAAAACAATACAAACTGTTTAGAATTGTGACATGCACAAAAATTTGCAAATTTCATGTAATAAGAAAAAACGTGAAAATAGGACTTTTCTGGAATTTTGAGGGGCTATAAGTTCAGAACCCTATATAACTAAGAAAAACCGTTAACAAATGTAAAAATAAATGTCTTGCCGAAGAAAAATGTTTACAGATGTCTAAGTTACAGGTGTCTAAAAATAGCAAGTTCTGAATTTTTGAGGCGTAATAATTCTTAAACAGTGGGTGCTACCAAAAAACTGAGAAAACTTATACTAATTCTAAAAGTTCTTTATTGTCTCAAAATTTCAGATTCCTATCTCAAAGCGTGCCGGGGTTATGAAAAAAAAAATATCATGCAAAATTTGGTTTTAACATAACGATAAATTTAAATAGTTAATTACAAAATATTGCATAATTTTGATATTGTTTTATAGAGGTAAGAAAATTTACGGTCTTCAAGTGTTTTTAGATTGTAAAACAACTAGGGCTTTTTTGCAATTTTGGGGGGCTGTAACTTTGGAACGCTATACAATTAAAAGAAATCATTAACACAAATAAAAATATATTTTTGGAGCTTTACTTTTTTTATCTTGCCGAAGAAAAATGTATACAGGTGCCTAAGTTACAGTTGTTTAAAAAAAAGTAAATTCGCGATTTTTGAGCCCTAATAGCTCATAAACAGAGGGTTATACAAAAAAAATTGCTGAGCAAACTTATACTAATTCTAAAAGTTCTTTCTTGTCTCAAAGCGTGCCGGACTTATGAAAAAAGTAAAATCATGCAAAATTTGATTTTAACATAACGGTAAATTTAAATACTAAATTTAAAAACTATATATAATTTTGATGTTAATTTTAATTGTTATAATTGTTAGTTAAATTATTAATTTTAATTTTATTTATAAAGGTAAAAAATATTCCTGTCGAATAGCGTTTTCAGATTGAAAAAATGTTAAGCGGAACCTGAAATATACGCGTTTAAAAATAGGATTTTTTCAAAGTTTGAGGGGCTGTAGTTCCCTGATGGATGGGGCTACACGAAAAAGTTGTTCCACAAAATTATTTTTGTTATGAGACCTACCCATGGTAAAATTTTTTTTTTTTTCTATCTTTAACGCTGTAGAAGTTTTGTAAACAGACGGTCAGAGTGAGACTAATAGGTACATTTTTTCAAAATTTTTTTGGAAATATGCTAAAAATTATTGTACATTTTTATCTTTACCATATAGTCAGATTAAACAAAATTGTATAAAAGTAAAAAAAAAAATATGTATTTTTGTATTCTTTTGTTCACATATCCGAGAAAACAACCTTTTGTTTTTCTAGAATTTGATTTATATACATGGTACGTATTGGACATAATAATCCATTAAATAGAATGACAAACTATTCTTATATGATAGATAAAGATATCCTTGAACAGATAAGTTTATCCTTCAATAGTAATTTATTTCTCTGTAATGTTTCTTTTTATTTTACTTTTTTGTCTTTTTTTGTTTTTTTTTTTTGTTTTGTTATTCATATATAGAATATATTATATATGTATTGTATTGTAATGCTATACTCTTTTTAGTTATTGTACTTGAAACTTCTTTTGTTTTTAAAAATTGTTTTTTTTTTTTCTTTTTTATTTCAAGAAATATCTTATAGGATTTTAGATATAGATTTCTAATCTTATTTTGTTTTCTTCTTTATCTTTTTTTTTTTTCAAGAATGACATTCAATATTTAACGTTTATTAGTAAAATGTAATATACTTATTTATTGTTATTAATATTGCGTTCAGTATTATTAATTTGCTTTAATCACAATTTCTTAATTTTACATTATATATTTAGACACTTTATACTTTATACTTTTTTTTTTTTTTGCCAAACTAGTCTATACTCGTATACATCTCTTTAATCCCTTAATATTACAGATACACTATATCTGATCTTAAGTATACAATATTTTACTTAAAGAATCATTAAAAGTGATAGAAAGAAAATTTTTACTAAAATACTTATAAAAGTCTAGAAACTTTTATTTTCTACATAATTTTTATAATAATATCTATAGACTATAGCTACATTTAAAATAATAACTTTTTTTTTTCAGGTAAAAGTATGCACTTAGAAATATTATCTTATTTATACAAAAAAAAAAAAAAATTTATTCAATATTCATGTAATTGAAAAATGTTGTAAAAAGAATGAATGATAAAGTAATTTTATCCCAATGATTAGTATAATATTTTATTACTCTGATATTTACGTGAATAATAAAGAAATGACCATTCAATACGTGCATAATTCTTAGATATGCTTAATTTATCCTAAATACATCTTAAATTTTACAGTACAACTTTGTTTCACAATATAATATGATTCTTCAAAGGTGATGTACTAGAGGTTAAAATAATTTTAAAGTCATGAAACCTATTTGTTTTAAAAAAAATATATGTACATATCGATCTTAAAATTTCGAATATTAAATTAATCCATCATGTCATTATGTCCAAAAAACGACAAATTTGTAAGTGAAATTAATGTTTTTCATTGAGAAATTGATTTTTTAACAAAAATTTATTGTTGATAAATTTTGATAACGAAATATTGGTTAAAACTCAAAAATAGATTTCTAATTGGGTAAAAAATTGTGTTCCATCAGACTCGATTTGTTGCTATCGTTGCTACATTTCCATCAGACTCGATTTGTTGCTATTGTTTTTCAATTTCCCCATGATATGCTAATATTTTATATTCAGCTTCAGAAGAATTGTGTATCACCCAGTATTATTCGGTCGACTGTGTCTTCTGGTACCTTGCGGGTTTCATTCTGAGACCATTCTCGCGTTTTCTCTTTTATCAGAATATACCCTATCCAGCTCAATTTCCTTTCCTTTATTTAATTCTTAATTGGTTCTTCACTTGTTATCCATTTTAATAACAATTAGTCCTTTCTTGTTATATGTTATAACACAGCACAATATTTGTTACACAGAACACAATATTTGTTATTGTTCTTGGCCAGAATGTATAATGTATAATATGATTCTAAGGCACTTATTGATAATAGCAATCTGTTGCCCATTAATTAAGTTTAATGTTGGCCAAGTTTCGCTATAGTAGATTTTACATAAGACCGGAATAATCTAAATTTGATGCTTTTGAATATCTTCGATTAGTTCAACATCTGTTGCAATCTTCCAAATGTTACTCTGGCTTCTTTACAGTCTGTTTGTCAGATTCTTTTGGGCTCCTCCGCTAACTGCCCAGGTAACAGAAGTGTTATTCATTTTGGCGACTATTTATTAAAAGATATTCTATGCAATTATTATTAAATTTCAACACTTTCGTTTTGGCTTAATCTTACTTACCTATATATGAATTTTTTAAAATTTTAATTAATTGTTTACATTTTACAATCTACAAGTACAAGAATTTAGTTTAAAAAAAAATAATACACAAAAGCAAATAATTTTTTAAACTAAATCTTTAATCAAATTATTTTGAACCAATTATTTTACAAAACATAAGATTTTTACTTCAAGATCTTACATTAAATGGAAAATTTGTTACAAGGATATATTCAGGTACTAACAGGTCCCCTTAAACATATCTTTTTCAATATAACAAGGTTAAGCATTCAGTTGTAGTTAAAATTCAGTTGACTCTTATCAATATGATTCAATTAAATAAGATTTACATAATAAAAACATAACTAAGAAAATACTTTTTTGACATCTTTTGTTTTTAATTTGTTTGTCTCAAAACAACAAAACAACCTTGAAAATTAAAATATCCTCCTTCTTTTATTCAAAGGTGTAAAAATTTAACATTGACATACTATTTCTATACTTGATAGTTGATACTTATATGTACATATTGGTTTTTTTTTAAACTTCGTAAAATTTCTACAAAAAATTCAACTACATAATATAATAATATTATATAGACTCTATTATATAATTCATATTCGTAAATGTGCATAATATATGTGTGTTATAAGAGCTTTTAGAAAATAATCTAGGGAGAGTGCAGTAGAGTAGAATGTGTTAACTCTGGGACACCCGTATGAACATAATATATACATTTTCCATAAAACTTGATAATATTTTACAAAATTTCAGAGGTTTGACTACCGGCTTTAAGTACCGAGATATATTTTTATGTACATTTTGGAGTTGTATAACAGCTACCTGAACCTGTGGCATCAGCATAACCAAATTTTATAGAAATCATTGCTCTAAAACTTCACCATCTTTTGTAAGATTTTAGATACCTAGTTTTATTAATTTTTAAGATTTGCATAAGCTATCTGAAACGGCTGCTCTAGTTCAACCAAATCTTACAGAAGTTGTTAGTATACAACTGGAGATCTTTTCACTAAATTTCACATATCAAGACTGCATAGATACTGGGCTATATTCATTTCAATAGAGAAGTTATATGAACTCGAACCTGTTACCCCAAGCGAACCACATTTTACAGAAGTTTTTGCCATAACACTTCATCTTTTTTTGTAAGATTTCAGATACCTGGCTTTATTAAGTTCAAAGATGTGCAGGCTACTTTAATCTGCTGCTGTATGCTAACCTAATAATTCAACACTTTTTTGCAAAATTTAAGATAAATAGCTTCAATTAGACACTGAGTTATTTCCATATAAAGAAAGAAGCTGGTTTTAAATAGCGAAACTAATCGTCCGGACAGGCTGGCGTACATGACTTAATCGACTCAGAATTCGATTCTGAGCCGATCCACACCTTTGAACCTATATCTAGCTCGATTTCTTTAATGTTACAAACGTAATAGGAAATTTATTATACCCTTCAATATACGATTATACGGGTATAAAAACAAAATACTTCCTCCCCCTAATTTTATTTTATTTTTCTTAAAAGTTTTCCTTTTAATTTTCTTTTACTACATTATATAATAAATATATATATAAATATCAATTAAGTTTTGTAATTTTTATTTTATATTATAATCTTTTTATCTAAATTTTATGAAAAAAAAAATAAAAAAAGAAAACCAACAAAAAAAATTCAGTTTCCTTATTTTAATTTTTGTTTTTTTTTATTATTCTTATAAATTCATCCTGCAGCCACAATTACAGTGATTTTTAACAAATTTGTATTACAGTATTTTCATATTCAAAATAAAATAAAAAAAAAAGTTAAAGTTGAAAAAGAAGCACTTCAGCAGTTGCTGTACATGCTGCTGAACAGAAAATAAAATTAGAAATTTCTAGTCAAGTTAAGTTAAGTGATTTGTATCTAGTATATATAATATGATGACGTCATTTTATTTCTTTTCATTATTCTCATCTATGGTTCTTTATTAAGGGAATTCAAAAAAAAAATATTATATAAGAATATTATTGTACTATATTTGCATTTAACAGAAAAAGATAATCTTACTGCAATTGTATGTACAGTATAGGACAAAATTAAGATTCATTTTCGATTAAGTTTTAAGTTATTAAGTTAATTTAAACATAAATCTTTTAATTTTAAAGATCTGTCAAAATTACAATAAAAAGCTTTGTAGGATACGTAAGTTAGAATTTTTACTTCTTTTGGATTAGTTTGAAAATTGGAAAAATATATAGCTACAATATGTATAAATATTTTTTTTAAATTATTTCCCTGCCACATAAACGTGACAACGAAATTACACAGCCTTTTATTTCCAAGTGTGGCTGTAAATGTCATAAGGGTGATTTAACCTTAGAACGCATGTGGGAATCGAAGCAACACTCTCTAGCTCAATGTTTACAACATATTTCATACGCTTTTATCCACTCTAAACTATCGAGGCCCCATATTTCTAAGCATGTTGTCAAGTACACAATAGATAAAACAAATTGAGAAAAAAGAAACCTTCAAACTGAAAAATCCTCAAACATATTTTATTGATGTCATACTGAACATAATTTTTATACCATAACGGGTTTTATGATGATGAAAGACTCATTATATTAACAAGTATTAATGAAATTACATATTAGATTTAATGCATTTTGTTTGTCATTGAAGAAAATATGCTTGGAAAAATTAGTAGGTACCATGTATCCATGTAAAAAATAGAAAAAATAATCATAATAATATGGATAAATAAAGTATAAAAATTTTTAGATATATTTTCATAACAAAAAAAAAAAGAAAAATTAAAAGAAAATAATAATTTTGCCCCTATTTTTTTTTAATGGATTAAAATTTCTGCTTATGGGGTTAATTCAAATCTTTCGAAAATATATAAAAATATGAAAGAATTTGTGTTTTTTTTTTTGTTTTGCTTGAATTTTAGAATTTTGTTTTTTTTTTAATCTAAATAAAAATGAAAATTTTTTAATGTTACCATTTCGTTTTCGTCAAAAGTTTTCCCTGACACAATTGGCACTATCTAAATAATTGAATCGAATGCATGAACTTAAACCCCTGTAAATCGCAGATTTTGTTTAAGAAAATGAGATTTTAGTTTAAGATCAGTTTTATGCATTCAATTCATTATCTTTAAAGTTTAAAGATTTAACTTGAAATATAGAAAAATAATTATTTTTGTGCTTTTTGGTAACGAATTTAAAAGAATCTTAACGGTATTACCTAGTAGTATGTCATTGAGACTGAATGCGTTAAAATCGTAAATATTAAAACTATTAAAATCGTATTTTACTATTATATGGTATGTTTGAAAATTATGTTATAATTGTTATGATAATATTCCATGAGAATGTTATTGTTATCAAATTTATATATTTTTTGGATTAATTGAGAATATTGGGTAAGACTATAGTGAGTGGTAGTAACAGAAAAACTGAATTTAAATTCTAATTTATTGAGATGTGAAATTATGTGATGTGAAATAACATTTAAATTATTACTTCTACTGTCTAATTTCTCTAAAAAAAAACCCTTTTATTATTTGATGTGCTCAATTAATCTTTTCCATAAAGTTAGTTTTAAGTTTATTTACTTCTTTACTTCACTCTTCTAATTCAAAATTTGTCCCACTCGCAAATTCAAAGCTCACGCATCCTTGTCCAATCTTTTCTTATCCATATACTCCATCTTTTCTACTCCATATAACCAATATTTCGTTCGTTACCAGGTAGGGTTTTGATTTCATTGTATTGGCCAAAAGGGAAGATGCGTTAATAGTCATCAAGAGTTTGACCCTAACACGTTAGTATCCTTGGTGTCTTCAGAAAGTTTTCACCTTCCTTAAGAAAAAATAACTAATCAATGCTACGTCCGGAGAAAGAAAGAACCTTAACATTATTGATATTTAACGTTTAAAGTTAAAATTAATTTGTCTCCTTTTATCTTTTTTTTTTTTTGGTGAAAAATTTTTGAGAATACAAAGCGTTCTAGGATAATATGTACCACATCTGTATTGTTTTCGATATATATATGTAATCTCTATAACTTAGTATTATCTCATAGTTTAATAACTACTATAATTTGAAACCTTATTTCCTAAAAATATTTTCCTTTTTTGATTATAATTTGAATATTAATTTCATTTCGCTTATGAATAAAGTCATTTTTTCTTAATGTATGTTTCTTGAATGTTGTTGCCGCTGTTTTTTTTTTTGAAATAACATTCAACCGAATTGAACCAAAGTTAAAAAAGAAAATTACTGATATTTTTATTATTATTTTATTTTTTTTGTTTTCATTCATAAAAAAATATATAATAATTATTAAAATGGATTTTAATTTTAAGATAAAATTTTTGCATTTTATATAAATAAAAACATATTTCTAGACTTCAATTCAGTTGTATTTTTTTTTATGTTTTATTTTGATTGAAATTGTGATGAGAGTTGGGAGTAACATAACTATTATCTTTTTTCAATGAAAAATAAAGTTCTATATCTAATGTATTGTATAATGAAAACATATTTAAATTTTGAATGATAAACAAATAAAATGCAATATTGTTTGTTGAATATTGTTTTAAATTATAAAATAATAAAGATTTTTGAACTTAATAAAATTATAGAATAAATCTATCAATAGAAATTCGTTTGTAATGCTTAGACGGCAAATATGGAACATGTATGAAAAAAGGTAATAAAGAAGAGGTAGCGTTTGATTGGTTTAAGTCCAACACTATATCAGACTCATTGGTGTCCTGAATTATGCTCACCTATGCTCACAAAATAAACAAAAGCACTTGAGAAAAAATAAGAAAATCTGTACAAATGACTTGCATATGTGATGAAATCGAATTTGATTAGATGTTAGAATCCGGTTAGTGGCCATCAAATTAGACCTTGACAATATTCCAAATAGCATTCCTTGAGATAGCGACGAAAGTAGACACTAAATTGGGGTCTATAAAGTATCAGTAACGAGTGATAAGAACTTAGTTGTTTCGTCTTTGCAACGTACCTGAGCCCAAATTTGGGGAACACTTTTTGATTATCTCCTCTTATATAAAAACTTGGCTGGGTGTGTGATAAAAACGTTCCAAATAGGTTTCGATGTAGTTTTAAGAATTTATTTTTATACTTATTAAGAACAAACAACAAATATTTTTTTAAGAGTGAAAGAGAAAAATATATTTCTTAATATTAATAATATTTAAATAAACATTTTCTGTTTCATTACTTTAAATTTTTATTTAAGACAAAAATTTAAAACTACATACATAATATATATACAGTAAAACCCGCTTAAAAACTCTTACAAAAATGTTAGCAGTTTAAGTAAGGTAAATTATTTAAAATCCGTTTTAGTGCTTCAGGTAAGGTACTCATCCATAACTAATGACATTTTCTTAAAGAAATTTTATGAAAATTCAAGAGTATAAGTTATCTAAAACATGTATGTATTAAAACAAATTATATTGTTACGGTTAAGTACATACATATGTATTTTAATCAAAAATTTAATATTTTTTTGATATCAAAAGTAGATGTCTCTTGAGACACTGAAAAGTAAAATTTTAATGAAAAATTTAATATTGTGCTTTGAAAAACAGAGTTCTTAAGAGGTTTAGGTACTAAAACGAGAAACGTGTATATTTGTATACAATTCTCAGAAAATTTTAAAATGTCAATATATCTGATCTTTAAAACGAAAAAGGTATTTATCGGGAACGTACTTAAGCGGGTTTTACTGATATATATATATAATTATAGGTTTACAAAAATATTATAGAGTATATTTTCTACATAATACCACACATTTGTTTGATGCGAAGAAAAATTTATAAAGAAATATGGTTGTAAAAGTCACCAAGTTTAAATAGTTTAAACGTATCATATATGTTTCTTTTGCGTTTGTAACACATGCCAAGCATAAATATAAAAGTATGCATTAATATTGTGTAAAAACATATTAATATTGTATAATATGTTTTAAATGTGTGTAAAAGGAACAGGAAGGTTATGCAATTCTAAAGTTTAAGTTCTAGAAATGGTAGGTAGGACCAAATAATTTAGATATGTTTTGAAAATTGCTTAAACAAATTTTTATGCCAATTTTATTTATATTTTAAGGAGCCTCGGTGGCCTAGTTGGTAAGAGGGTATAAAATACGTTGTAAACACCGAGAGAGTGTGGGTTCGAGTCTCACACACATCGTAAGAGTTATTCCCCCTTACGATATTTATAGCCGCGCCTGAATAGGAAAGGCTGTGTAATTTCCTGTCCACATTTATGTGCCAGATAAATGCAATAAAAAAAAATTTATATTTTAAATATAAAATTAAAATAAATTAATTTAAATTTAAATTTAAATAAAATACCTTTTACAGAAATATATTTGATATTAACGGATAGTTTATATCCGTCATATTAATATCAAGGTTTAGTTCCTCAAATTTTAATAACTTTTGGTATTATGCTATATGAATTTTTTGTCATATAAAAAGATAAGTACATACATATTACATAATATATAATATATTATTAAGTACCTACATGAATAATAAAATTTTTAAAATGTGATATAGAAAAAAAATCCGTACCCTATTGTTAACAGATTTAACTCTAATTTTGTTTATTTTATCAAAATATGTCTTCCATTGTATGTTGATACCTTATAGGGGCAATGTCTAATAAATTTCACCATAGAATTGCGAATACGACCAAAACAGTCGCAAAAACGTCAGTTTAGAACTACAAAGTTTTACTTAGCTTAATGTTCCGCATGCTACTATACAGTTTCTACGTGAAATTATTTCTCCGCAGTGATTAATAATTAATTATAGATTATTTGCACGAAGGATAATGAACTACAATGATTAAAAAGCATAAATATTGATGTGAAACGTATTATCTTTAGCGTATTTTTACTTTTTTTTTTAATAGTCTATAATAGTTTGAACAGATCTCAGTCTCAACAAAATGGAAAATATGGAATTTTGGTCTCAACAAAAATATTTGAACAAAATGGAAATAAACTAAACATAATTTGGTTTATACTAATATAATTAAAATTCTAATGACATTTTTAACTTTTTCTATATCATATGAGTTGTGGGAATCAAATATATTATTTTTATTATCTTAAAATAAATTAAATTTTTAATATCTTTAATAATTAAAGGCGGTATATTTTAGAAGTTAAATTTTTTAGGTAGTTGGGGAACCGTTTGGCAATCATAATTTAGAAAATAAAATAGAATATTAATTGAAATAAAATTCCCATAAAACATGTTCTAAATATTTTTTAAATCTAAACACCTATCAAACTTAAACAAATTTTACCGTTAAATAAATGATATGTAGTGGTGGTTTTATTAGATTGAAGTTTAAAAGAAAATATAACATTAATATAACATCTTGGGAAATATTATATAAAAAAAATTAATACAAAATAAAATCTTATTATATTTGGGTTAAATTATATTTGTGATTTAGTTCAATATCTTTGTTATAGATAAGTTAGGTTAGGCTTTGTTAGGTTAAAAAAGTAATATATATTTGCAAAATTAATAAAGAGAGTGTAGGTATTTAAAAAAGTTTACGAAATTTATAGAACATTATTATGTAGGGCAAATTTTTTTACTACAAAATGATGGAGCTGATTCAATTATGAAATTAAAAGTACCTATAGATAAATCAAAGATTATTACAAATCTTTAACTAAATACTTGTTTAATTTTTTTTGTTTTAATTCAACTCTTCTGTATAAGATATACCGGGTGACTCGTTGCCAAAAATTATAAAAAAGGAGCTGATATTCTGAACTATTTAAAAAATTTTAAATAAAATTAAACGATCTTTATTTTTGAAATCTTATCGATTTTTCTTAAAACGATAAGATTTTTATTTTTGAAATAAACGATTTTTATTTTTGAAATATAATCGAAACTTTTAACCACGTTATGTCAAAAATCGTTTAACATTATTAGGAACCACTTCCCTATCACCTTCTTCCTTTATGATTTTCAAGACTTTGTCACTCTGTATATGAAAAGGAAAACAAAAAGCTTCATAGATTAAAAATAAAACAGGGCAGTATGTAAACCAACGGTTTCCAAAAGCACACATTTCCAAAAGATAAAACAAACTGTTTAAAATTGTGACTTGCACCAAAATTTCAAAATTTTAATATAAGAAAAAATGTGAAAATAGGTATATTTTCAATTTTGAGGAGCTGTAAGTCTGAAACGATTAACACACGTAAAAATATATTACCGAAGCTTTCATTTTTCTTTCTTGCCGAAAAAAAATGTGTAAAGGTGCCTAAGTTATAGGTGTCCAATTTTTGAGCCCTAATAGCTCTTAAAAGCAGGGGGTGGTACAAAAAATTTTTCTAAGGACACTTCTAAAGATTCTTTCTTACCTCAAAACTTCAAGTCCCTATCTAAAAGATAGTCGGATTTATGAAGGTAGAAAATCATGCAAAAATAATTTTCACATAACGATAAATTTGGGAGCACACGATACTCCTGCAAAAAAATATCTTGAAAAACAAAATCTTGAAAAAAAAATCTTGAAAAAAAAAATCCTGAAAAAAAAATCGTAGAAAAAAATCTTGAAAAAGAAAATTTTGAATTTAATCTTGAAATAAAATATTTTTCAAGATTTTATTTAATGTACCTATGTATTTAAAAAAAAAAAAAATTTTTTAACTAAAACAAAAAATACCAAATAAAAATTGCCCCTTTTTCCGGGCAAATCTATATGCGAAATTCTAAATTAGGACGGATTTTATAGTTGGATTTAAAAGCAGCATTATACGCTTTTTCCAGAATATTTATTTATATGTATGTGCGATATTATCAATTAGGAGGGATTTTTTTTTATGTTTAATGATTTTTAGTGACGTGCTTAAATACTTGATATTATGTAAACTATCAAAAGTATACGTTTGATAATTTATTAAAACTTTTTGTATATTATAATGTATTTATAAAGTGAGTATATTGAAATTTCGCGAATCAAAATCTCGTATATCAAAACCGTGTACTTATATAAATCTCGCGTGTCATAATCTCGTGTTTCAAAATTTCGTGTTTCAAAATCTCGCGTTTTTAAGGTATTGTTTAAAAAATCTCGCGAAAATGTATAAATGGAAAAATATACTATTAGGAGGTAAGTACAATGAATTAGGAGGGATTATATGGTTGGTTACAAAATCAGGGTTTCAATAATGTGTTTGGCATAGGTTTGGGGGCAGTATCCGTCACCTATTTTAAAATGTTTTTAATGTTTTAATATTGAAATATGTGTGCAAAAACATAATTAGGAGGGATTTTATAGTTGGCTATAAAATCAGCGTTCTTTGTTTAGTTTGGGGGTTTGGTGACGGCAGCCGCTATTATTTTAAAAATTTCTTTTTTTTAAGATTCTTTTTTCAAGATTTTTGTTTTTAAAATTTGTTTTCTTCCAGATTTTTTTTTTCAGGATAGCTATGGGGAACCGATAAATTTAAGAACTGAATTTAAAATGATATTGATTTACAAAGGTGAAAAAAAATCATGTCGAATGGCGTTTTCAGATTGAAAAACTGTTACAGACGTGTGATATACGCATTTGAAAATAGGATTTTTTCGAAGTTTCAGGCGCTGTAGCTCCGTAATGGATGAGACTACATAAAAATGTTGTTTTACAACATTAATTTTTTTTATGAGACCTGCTCACGGTTAAAATTGTTTTTCTCTATTTTTAACGGTGTTAAAGACAGGGTTCTGATAAAAAAAACTGCCATCAAATCAAACATTACTTCTTTTTCTTTAAAAAATTTAAGACTTTTTAAAATCTACAAAGTTTAATTTTTAAAAATACTTCAGTTGTTTGTTTGTATTGGAACGAAATAATTTTAATGCAATCAAAATATGATTTTTGTTTTAAATTAAATTTAATTCAATGTACATTCTTATATGTTATCAACGAGGTTTAGATTAAAATGTTATTAATAGTTTAATAAGTTTAAACAATTATTTCATGTAGCAACAGATATGTATGACTATGCATTTATGAGTATCTATAGTTACTTATAGTACTTTCTCTGCTTTCTTTGATTTTCGGTTAGATTGTCTGTTTAGACTATTAAGTTTCAATATTATGTTTTAAAATCATCTTGTAGTAAAATCGCTTGTAGAAGTGAGACTAATATTAACTAAACCTTTTTTTTCTTTTCGTTATATTTTAACATTATAATTTGTATTTTTAGTACATTTTCTAAAACATTTTAAAAAATATGCTTAATATATTAATAGTTTCACTCTGTCCGTTCGTGTATCTCGGTGTTTACAAAACTTCCACACCTTTTGAAATAGAACAATGATATTTTAATTACAGATAGGGATCCTTGTCCTATCTTTTTCTATCCCTACTCCCTAGCCAATATACTGCGCTAGCAGGTAGGGGTTTTATTGGTACATTGGCTATATTGGCTAAAAGGGGAGGTGGGTTTAGTTAGCCAAAATCTGATACTACCAAGGTAGAATTATTGTTGTCTTTGGAAGACCCCACCGCTTCCTTAGGGGAAAAAAAAAATCCAAAAATTCTTACAAAGATCACAACCGAAATTCTAACCAAAATCTAATAAAGATCACAAACTTTTTTTTTATTTACATACATATACATAATTGTATGTACCTAAAATACTTTTTTACAGCGGTGCAATGGACAAAATATTTTTCTTACGGATTTGTGTAATGTAGGACCTGAAGAATAAGAAAAACACATAATATTTCTACCCATATTGCTAAATTTGATAATAATTCTTGTTTATACTAAATCTAAAACGGTGAATCTTTGTTTTTTATAATTATATTTTTCTATATTGATTTGAAATAATATTTATAAATACTTTTCCTATCATCTATTATTAGCTAGTATTATTTTAATAAAATATCAAATAAATTTATATAGATTTGTAAAGATTTTAATAAGTTTCTGGTAAAAGAATGGAAAATCTAATTAAAGTATTCTACTCGTAAATGAAAATAGAAAAAGATTATTTACAATTAAAATAAAATTAAATTACTTTTAAAAAACCTGAATCCTTCAGTTGAATTTCACTGTTAATTCAATCATCACTAAACAAACAAAATAAAACTAAAACAATATTTTAAAAAGTTATTTAAAATTTATTCAAAGATCCATTTTTAACTTTATTTTTTTTTTTTTGTCTCAAATAAATTACTTTTAAATTTATCTTACAATTTGAATGACAATAATTTACCTTTCAATAATTTAACTCGATTTTTTGAAATTTATTATTTTAACATTATTATACAAAATATTTAAATACCCAGTAACTAAATACAACTTTAATCTTAATTTTAAATAAATTATCTATAAAATATCTTAAATTCGTTTCTTAATGGTATCTTTAATGAATGTCAGTTCATCCACAATTGAATCACTGGTAAAAGATCTATGACATGTTCATTAAATAAATATGTATATATATAGATACTTTTGTATATATTACATATTTTTATCTATTTAGGTACGTGTTATATTAATTATTCTTATATACATCAAATATTTTATCATTAATGTGAATAGGTACTGATAGTGTTTAAGAATTATTTACTGACATTAAAAAAACATGAAATCTTGTAAAAGAGATTATTTATAAAATAAATTTTTGAAACTTTTGTTTTTAATGTTTATTATTTTTGATGATATCAAATTAACTAAATATAAATAATTAGAAAATTTCATTAAATTTATTTAACAAATAAAAATAATTTTACATTATTATAAAGAATTTGCGAACGGATTTTAAAAAATATTTAATTTAATTTTGAAAATAATTTTTTATTGTATAATATTTTATGTTTTAAACATCTTATATGTATTATACGAGTAAGAGTAATTATATAGATAATATTCTTTATTTCATGACAAATTATAATATTGAAATTAGTGCAACTTGTTTCGAAGGACAATCATTAATAGTTTAGTTGTAAAACAATGAATAGGAAATTTAAAATTGCATACTTCAAGGATCTATTTATATAAACATCTATTATTTGTATTAAACGATTTTATTATCAGTTATTAATAATAAATTATATTAATTATTAATAGTTTTAACGAATTAAATTATATAAATATTTATGTAAGAATATAATTATTCTATTCCCCTTACCAAATATAATTGAGAAATACTTATATGTAACACGTAATGCACTGTAATAATTATAAGCAATTGTAGGAGACGGTAATAAAATACTAAAAAAATTCATTATAATAATTCCTTTTAGAAGAAAATGACTTAATATGAATGAAAATAACTTACAATATAAAAACTTTAAAAAATGCTCAACTTTAAATTGCTCACTCCATATCTAAATATAATAAAAGACAAGTTGCTGCTGCTGAGTAGCGTGCCCTACTGTTATGTTAAATGTTAATTTAACAAATGTTATACTATGAAAAGAAAGAAACGTACATCTGATATTTACCCATATAACAGATAGAAAACAATAAATATTATAATGTTATGCTATGAAATGAAAGAAAAAACAAGGCAATGTATAAATCAAAGTTTTTAGATGGTCGTATTTTTAAGTAGAACATTATAAAATTGCAATAATAATTTTATTTAAATTTTGCTAAGTAACATTTTCTTAATTTTTTAAAAAATTTGCCATAATATAGTACAATTTTAGAATCAGAAGTTTAGCCCATAATATTGATATATGAATGAAAATATGGGTATACATATATTAGATTTATTATAGATTTATTATTTTTTATATAGGCAACAGTTATTAATATGAATGAATGGACGGTAAACATAAACGAACAAAAAAAAAATTCAGAATGTTCTATAGGTTATAATTTATATTTTTTAAATAGACTGATGTATAAATTTAATATTTAAAAAAAATAACAGAAAACAAAAAAAAAAGTAAAATGTAATACTGCGAAGAAAAATAAAAACGAATAGAAAAAAAAGAGAACAAAAATGTTACTTTGATTGTTTTTAAATATTTTTAAAGAAAAAAAGAACTATTAAAATGTTATGATTTTAAAAGAAAAAAACATACGTCTGATATTTATGTACCTACATAACAGATAGAAAAAGGAAAAAAACAAATGTTATGCTATGAAAAGAACGAAAAGTCCATCTGATATTGAGGTACATAACAGATAGAAAAAAAGTAATATCAAAATGTTATGCTATGAAAAGAAAGAAGAAACAAGGCAGTGTATAAATCAAAGTTTTTAAAGGGTCGGATTTTGAAGTAGAACATTATAAAATTGCAATAATATTTTTATTTAAATTTTGCTAAGTAACATTTTCTTAATTTTTTAAAAATTTTGCCATAATATAGTACAATTTAAGAATCAGAAGTTTAGTCCATAATATAGATATATGAATAAAAATATGGGTATATACATATATTATGTAGTTAATTATAAAAAAATAAAGCAGTGCGTAAAACCAAAGCTTTTAAAGGAGCACAATTTAAATTAAAATGTAAATTTAAATTAAACCTTATATGCACAGCCAATTTTTATTGTTTTACATAAAAGGTGCGCAGAACTTACAGTGTGAAGATTTTGTAACGAAAGCTACAGATAAAGAGGCAGAATATTATTACGGATAGAGTAAAAATTTGTTTGAAAAATATAACAAAAAAAGTTTTGAAGCATTTGCTATGGCAACCATAGAAAAATATAACAAGTGTACTATATATTATAATTAGATAAATGCATCAGATCAGTATAGTTCAGTTTCAAAAATATAAAGTTTGATACTGTATTTTTTTCGAAGCGAAAATTTTTGTTACTATTGGCAAAAATTTATTTACCATTGGTTTTTAATCCAACCTTTGGTTTTTTAATCCAAAGCTTGACAAAGAAATTTACAAGAGATGAGATTTATTAAATAATCATTTTTATTACATTTTTGAAAGAAACTACTTCACAGCATCATTGAGGTTTTTCATTATTTAAAACACTTTAGCAATAAATTTTACATTTATTAATATCTAAATATAATACATATAAGTATTTGAATAAATTTACTAAAATTAAATTGTTCATAAAACTGAGGAAACTTTCACAAAAGCTATATTTTTCTACTTATACCCGTCGTATGACGGGCTTTTTTACTAGTATTATATATCTGAGAGTATAAGGATATTTTCTTTTTTTAAAACAATTTATAGATAATAAATATAATTTTATATTCTTTAATAAATTAAGGTGTATAAATTAAAAATCAAAAAATTTGGTTCAAATAGTTTTTCAAATTTTTAAATATTTTTTTCTTATTTTCTTTTTTATTTTTGTTGCTTATAGTGTTATTAAGAATTAAAGGTTTAATGTTCAATAGTAAATTTTATTACATAACTTACATATCTCGGTAATTAAGTGCTTAATAATGGTCGGCTAGTAGTATTATCTAGTTGACTCCTAGGATCCAGGAATTATAGGAAAGGATTCCTTTATACAAAGTCATTGTAGGTTTGGATAAGAAGGTGGAAATTTGGAGGGAAATAGGATGTTAAAGGTGAGAGGTGGAAGGTTATTTGAAAACGAACCTGAACAAGTTCTTTTTGAAAAGTTGCAAATTATAAGATGGACCATTTCTATCTACCATTTTTATAACATTAGATGGAAGCATGTTCCACATTCTAGCGGTTCTCACAATAAATGAGTTACAATAACCAGTTTGCAACCACCCAGAAATTTCCACAGTGTAGTAATGGGCACTTGAACTCTCCTTAGTGTTGCGTTGAAATTGTTTAAAGGTAGGTGTCATTAATTTCAGTTCAATAGAACAAGAGTCATTGCCTACTTGTTCCAATTTTTCAAGTTTGGATAAGATATAGATCTATGTTCTAAATAACCCTCCTAACTTCCAGTGACTTCCTATATTTTCCAATTAGATTTATTTCAATTTTTTCAATCCCCAAACCCAACAATATTTTTTCAATCCCAAAATCCAACCATAGGTTCTAACATAATGTTTGGTTTAAAACGGAGATGGCCAAATAATGGCCAAATCAACCAAATGATTAAACTCCTATATTATCAAAAAGAATTCGCGCGTTAATCTCATTGGTGTCTTTCAAGATTCTCAAGAAAAATCTCGAGATACTCGAGATTCGGAAGAAAAAAAAGACAATAAGAAATAAAAATAATGCATTTTACTTCTGGATCCGAACTCCGAATATTTTTTTTTGAAATTTCCAAATGCGCGAAAATAAAGTTTGGAAATTTAGGATTTTCTAATTTGAAATTTTGTGTTTTGCGATTTTATGATAAGTTGAAAAATTTTTGGGAATTTGTGATTTTGTAATTTTGTAATTTTGGGATTTTGTATTTGAGATTTTGTGATTGGGATTTCGTACACAATCCTATTAGTAGATATTAAAAAAAATATTAATTAATTGTTAAAATTAACGAAAAAAATGTTAAATTCTTAATATACAAATTTATATTTACTTGTATTAAGAATTCAAATTAATTTTGATCCTATAATTGAATTCATTTTATGTTTTTCTATTCTTAATTATGCAATACAGTTTGAATATGGTATAAGCCTTTTTCAAATATGAAGTAAGATATTATTATAAAGATTTTTTATCCTGATTTTAAGCTTTTTTATTCCTAATTTTCTAATTTTCTAATATCTTATCTCTTCAGGGTTAAGAATTGTGAATGGATTATCATATGAATGTAAGAATGTAAAAAAGTGGAAATGAAGATAATATGTACCTATTGAAAAGTTAAATATAGAAGAAAATATATATAATTCTCAAGACTAGATATAATATTATCCATAAGATTAGATTAGATAATAATATTATCTATTCAAAATTTAAATATTAATAAAATAAACCATTTAGTCAAATAATAATAATTAAAAACAATTATTATTTTTTTTTTTTTTTTCATTTTATCTGTTTATAACAAAATATTCTCGTATTACCATACTAATTTAATGCAAATTTTAGATTCATCTGTGTAATTTAATATCTAAACTATTTATTTTTATTTTTAATACATTAAACTTTGGATTACTAATCAAATACATCAGACACTGTAATGTAATCTTATATAGCATAAAATACATAAAAAAAAAATTTTAATGTGGTTAATATACTTTCTGAATACACCACATTTACATACAAGTATTATTTAATATGTATTTTTATTCTTGAAAATTCTTAAATTATCTGCAAATTATTTTTAACGTATGGGTTAAAGTACAGGTCATATAAGTAACATTTTGTGGCTGTACATAATAAAAGAAAATATTATCAAAAGTATTATAAAATATAATAGAACAAGTTATATTATGTCAATTGTGTGTTATAAAAGTGTGGGGTAAATAAACAACAACAAAAAAAAAAAAAACCAAACTTATATAAGTTAAAATCACTTGAGTTTAGTTCTGGGAGGGGGGGAAACAAAAAACTTACATATTATATGAAAAGTTACAAGAAAACTATTCAAATATTCAGAATATTTTTATCTGTCGTTTTTGTTTTACTTTTAAACATAATTTACACTCATACATGACATTTTTTATTCACAATATATCTAATTTTTTTTTTTTTTGTTTTATGATATAAAAGAGAAAAGGACAAACACTAATACAAATAATATGATATCACGTCACATAATATTATAATCATTACAATAAAAACAAAAACATAATAACAAGAACAATAATATGTAGTATAATGTTTCTTAACTTCTTAGTACAAAAGTGCAAGTAAAGATACTGAAGTAAATAAGATAAAAAAAAAAAAAAACACCTATTACTTATAGGTACATAAGAAAAAAAAACTAATAATAAAATATAAATTTATGTAACATGTAAGTAAATATTTTTAAAAGATTTAAAAATTTGTTTAGGTTTTCGATATATTTGGACGAAATCATAAAACTGATGAGTGTCAACTCAAATCTTATTTTTTCCAACAAAAATTGCCGGTTCAAGCGTAATTTTTGTTTGGTAAAAGTGTTATTTGAGTTCAAGCTCAGTTTTATACATATTTGATCCAATGGGTTGAAACTTTGGTAGAACTAAAATCTTACTTTTTTAAGCAAAAGCCTCTTCTGACTTTTAATTTGCCGTGTAAAAGTTAAATAGAATAGAGTTTTTACAAAAGTAATAATTGCGTTCAAGCTCAGTTTTACATTCGATCAAACTGTTATCGTTGTTTTGTTTCTTCAGCGCTTCCTATCACTTAAATAAATTTCTATTTATTTAAACTGTTTATTTTAATTAATTCTAAATTATAACATTAAAATGTTGAATAAAATTAATTTAGTTTATGCTGCTCATAAAAAATTTTTATTCTTTTTAAACTTATATAAAATTCTTAGGCAACTCTATTTACTTTCGTTTATATTATGTGGAATGTTTATATAGCTACATTCATATTTTGCATTGATATTACATAAAATAGTTAACCATACATACAAAAAAATACATCTAAGTATTTCTTATAGTATATGTATATGTATAAATATATTGCATTTATCTGAATGCTTTTGTTTGTTATGCACTTCATAACAAGATTGTAGAAGATTCATAATAATTTAAGGTTTCCTTAAACTTATTAGATTGATTATGTCCGCCATTCTGTCTACTACCAGTTCTGTTTACCATTTTATAAAACTTTTACACCGTTTAGGTTGGAACAATGAAATTTTAATGAGGGATTGCTCTCTTAAAAATTGTATGTTGTATAATAACTGTTTTATGTAATGCCACCCATAACGGATCTACACCCCCGTTAAGTTAGAAAAAGCCCTATTTTCAAATATATATAGGTATCGTACATTCTGCTTAGAATTTTCTTAAATTTAAAAACGCCAAAAGACTTTAGCTTTATAAATCATAGAATCTAGAAATTTTGGGAAACGAAGGATCTTTTAGAATTAGTATTAACTTACCACAGAAATTTTTTTTTGTATCATCCCTACTGAGCTATTGCTATTTTAAAGTACACTGAAAATTTGCAAATTTTAGTGAGAGTCGAAATATTCTAAACTCTTTTTATTTTCTTTTGTAAAATGTACGTTTTTAAAAACCTTTGGTTTTATGTTCTACCTTCTTTTTTATTATATGTAATTATACAAAAAATTAATATTCATATAATTATTATTGTAATGATAAATATTAAAAAAATAAACAATGATATTTTTAATAATGATGAGTATACGAATCTGATACTTTTGAACTTTCTTTCCTAAGTGAATAAGTTGGAAGTTGTATGAGGTCAGAAATTTATATTATGATGTTGTGGAAAACAATTATTGGATTATTATTTTAAATCACGACGATATTCTAATAATATTATAAGTTTACTTATATTTTTTAACTTTTTTACTATAATTTTAATGAATTATAAGTATTGAAGTATTATGTTTGGAGCGGAAAAAGTTCATTGTACAATTTAGTAAATTTTCTGAAAGTGCTCTTAGGTAATAATACTGTACAGTTGAACTTTTTAGCGCATTCAAAATATAATTTTCGCAAAACGTTTTTAGTATTTCCATAAAGTCTTGCAATTTTATCTTATATTTTTTGTTACAATTCCATTTCAAAATGAATTATTTAATTATAGGAAAAACTGAACAAAACTTTCTTCTTAAAAAAGTAAAATCTCTTCTAATTTTACCGAGAAATTTATATTGTTAATTTTAAGTAAGTATATATAAATATTGATGTTCTTGTTTTATTATTAACCCCTTTTGTTCTCAACACACATTATTCTTTTTTATTCAAAAAATTCTTTTTTTTTTTTTTAAAATATGAAAATATTCCATTATGACGAAATTTGACAAAATTTTATCATAGTTGATTCACTTTTATCTTGCGGCAACTTTATTGTTCTTGGCATTTTTTAATATTTTGAACCAATTGCAAATTTAATTGGCGTGGGAAAATTCTTTATAACTTTATCTAAAATGACTTAATCTTTAGTATAATTTTCATTTGGCATAATCTAAAATGTATCACCTTTATTTATTGGTACTTCCGTGGCATAGTGGGTAAGAGAAAATACGCTGCAAACACCGAGAAAGTGTGGGTTCGAATCCAACACATCGTAATAAGAGTGATTCCCCCTTACAATTACAGCCACAGCTGAAAAGGCAAGACTTGGTAATTTCTTTGTTAAATTTATGTGTCAGGGAAATGCACTAAAAACAAAAAACATCTATTGATACCTGACACCAATTATATGAAATTTTTGTAAGTATTTTATAGTAATTTTATCTTTCGTGATTATTTATTGTGTTAACTGCTTGCTTTCTATTTTCATCCCCGTATCAACGTAATTCTAAGAGTATAAAAAATTGGCCATTATCTTCGTGACACTATAAAGAAGATAACATACATGTGGAAAAATATATAATATTATATTCTTACTCAATATTAAATTGTGAGTGGATTTAGCCCATTTGTCTACCCATTCATTTTTCAATTTTATATAAATGTCAGTTTTGCTATTGGAATTGAATTAGCGTGACCGGCAGCTTCGAGTAATTGCCATACAACTTATTTTTTTATGCGAGAGTAGCACAGTGTCTTATTCAGCTAGGTATATAACATTAAATTCAAAAGAAATTTAGTTTTGCCATAACGATCTAAGTAAAATTTGGTTGGTTTCGTTTAAAAGGTTTCTCTAGCTGCCATATAGCTGCGATATTTATATCCTTGCATATCTTGGTACTTAATTACCCTAGACATCTGAAATTTACTTGTCTTTTTTGATGCAAATATCTTATTTTTAAGTTCTGAAGTTTTAATATAAGAAGCTGTGTTTTTAATTCTACAACATTACGACTTTTAACACAAATTTTGAAAATAATTAAAGTTACCAACATCTTTTTATTAGGGTTAAAACTTAATGTCAGAATCTAATTAAAATTCAAAACCAAAAAAAAAAAAAAAACAAAATTTTATTTACAATGACTATTTAAGAAAACTATTTTAACTTTTCACAAAACAAATTTATTTATATATTAAATTAAATCTGATTAAATTTTATTGTTTTAATTTTTTTTTTTATTCATATTTTCTTAAATCTTTTTCAAAAAAAAAAATAAAATTTACTTCTTTTCTATTATTAAATTTTGATTGTTGCTTAAGAAAAAATTATTACAAAAAAAAAAAAAAACATAATTTAAACAATTAAATGTATAAAATAAATTTTTTTTTTTTAATTACATTTTAATTATGAATAAATTTTACAATTTATATGTAACAATTTTTTTTCTATTATTTCACCTTTTTAAGTTTTTACAAAAAAAATCATAATATATTATTATTTTCTTAAGAAATTTTCATAAAACTTTACAAAAAAAAAAAAAAAGAAAATTTAAAATAATAAAAAGTTAAAAATATTATATTTATTTTTTTCTTTCTGTTACTTTTATTTAGTGGAAAAGCCAGATAGTACGTACGTAATACTATTTTAACGTAATGAAATGAAAAACTAAGCAAAAACAAAAAAAAAAAAAACAAAACAAAAACTTTAAAGTTAAGTGCATCCAATAAAGTTCTTCTTTTGATTATGGAATGTAAGTAAAAATTAAGTAAAACAACAAAAAAAAAAAAAAAAAAATAAGATTGTAAAATATGAGAAAATAGGAAATGAAAATTATTTTTTTCTATCTTCATTTTTACTTCTTTTACTATTTCCTTCCCATTTAAACTTTATTCAATAAACAAAAAATTATTCTTTTTCACAGATATTTTATTTTCACTTCCATTTCCATTCATATATGTATGTATTAATTTACAGTTATGGTCGAAAATTGTTTATTGATATTTCATAGTTCTGTTGTGTTCTTTAATTAAAAAGAATTTCTAAAAGAATTTACTTTAAAATTTACCGTTTATTTGAACATTTACCGTTTATTTGAACAGTTTGTTTTCCTCTAATGGAAATTTTTACTTTTAATATTAACATAAGATTTTCTATACCTTAATTTTATAATATATTGATTAATTTTAATTTTATAATATATTGATTAGTTTTAATTTTTTTTTTATTTTTACTTAATTGAGAATCGAGTCAATAAAAAAACTAAAATTTTTTATTTTTACACCTTTCTTTGATTTTTCTTTCATTTTTCATACTTTGTCATGCTTAAATTTAATTTATGAGATCTTTTGACACTTATCTTAACGTTATCTGAAGATTATATGAGTGTATCCGTTAATTTAGTAACACCATAGTTTATATGATTTCATATTATGTTTCAATTTCTTATATAGTTTTATATTTCATTTACAATGGAAAATATCAAGTTATTTTTTTATGGTTTCCACGATATATGGCTATGTATAAGTGCAAAACTTTTAACTGTAAAATGACTCTAATAGCCAAAATTTTAAATTCCATTCCTTTTGTTTAATATTATTGACTGTACTAACCTAACATTGTATGTACTAAAGTATGTAAGCTATTTGTTAAAATATATTATTATAATATGTAGGTTGTTTTTTTGTGCATTTCCCTGCCACATAAATGTAACAAGGAAATTACACAGCCTTTCCTTTTCAGGAGTGGCTGTAAATGTCGTAGGATGAATTATTCTTACGACGTATGTGAGATTCGAACCCAACCCACACTTCCTCTGTGTTTTTAGAGCGTATTTTATACGCTCTTATCCACTAGGTCACCGAGGCCCCCCATATGTAGATTTGTATTTCAATTTTTGCATATACATCAAAATTGAATATTTTGGTCCTTGCCATATTTATATTGTTAAATCTTAAACTAATTAATTACCTTATTAATAATTTTTTTAGTCCGTCACTGTATGTTTTATTTGTTCGTTGGGAAAAAAATATGAAAAATATACGCACCTAAATAAAACATATTATGTTAATACTAGAATATACGTAACTTAAAGAAAAGTCAAGTTTTTTTCTTGTTTTGTGCTTCTCTTGGTTTGTGCAAAGTAATAATTTACATACATTCATACATTTAAATCTCTACCTATGTATATAATATGGTTTTTCTTCATGTTTGTATAAACTACCAAAAAACTTTTAAAACTTACTTTTTTAGTTTTGCTGTTATTTTTTTTTTTTTTTTTTAACAGCAGCTTTGTATAAAATCAAACACCAAACTCTAAACACATCAGATATAATATTTGAAATCCCATTTAATTTTCTATCTTAAGATTCTATTTATACAAAAATTGTACAAAAGAAAAATATATATTATATATACATTTCTTAAGGGAAAAATATCATGTTATCACATTTTTGCTGATTCTTTCAATTTTGTTATGTTTTTAAAATGTATGGTGGTAATAGGAGCAAACATAACAAACGAACAATCTTTAAATATTACAAAATACATATTGTACTAACTGTTTGTATATAAATATAGATATATGTATCTTTAAGATACAAATAAGTGATGAAATGGAAAAATACTCCTAAAAAATGAAGTTTATAAAATGTTTTTTTTTTACTTTAGAGCAAGAATTTGGAAAAAATATAAAGGATAAAAAAGAAAATTAATGAAAGTTAAAAATAAAATTCAATTCTAGTTGTTCTATTTACTTTTAATTTTTGTATTTTTAAAGAAATAATTGGAATTCCCAGAAAACGTATGTAGAAGAAAACTATAATATAATATGAGTGTTTAAAAAATAAAAGTTCAAAAGAAATTGGGTGTCTAATTTCAGTGTATTTTAAAAGAATTTATCGGCTATATTTAAAGTTTGTTTTATACAAGTTTAAGTTTTTGAACTAAATAAAAATTAACTTGAATGACCAGCAAATATTGTCGGTTCAACTATATTATTACATTTAATTAAAACTGTATATAATAATTATTGTATTATTAATTTTATTATAATAATTTCATACATTTATTCATTAATTTATTTTTTCTTCATTTAAAATTTTAATGTCTGCTAGGTAGGTAGAGAGATAAAAAGGAACTGCGCAGATATCTGCACTTAAGCTATCATAAAATCGTTGTGGTGCGACGGTTTAGCTTGCTCCAGCTTAAGGTAATGAAAGTTTAATACAACGTGCTGTAAATCAATTAAGTTTACCTTCGACAGATCGAAGAGAATATTTAAAAATAATTTCTGCGGAATTTCTTCTTCCTCTTTTTAAAACGAGAGCTGGGAATTCTCACAAAATATGAAATGTGGAATGTTCTTTTTTGCGGTTTATGCAAAACGTATATGAGAGGGATCCTAACGTTCTGGTATGTCTCCTGAACGGCCAGTATTCCGTTAAAACCTCTACTATATTATGGATATTGCTGCGATTTAGTAATTAAAGTTTATAGTTGATCGTTGTCTAATTAAGACCAAGTTTGTTTTTTTTTGAACAACAGTGCTTAGTTTCTGCAATGCTATCGACGGTATGTGAGTTTATTAGTTTGGCGTTGGGATCAGTATACAAGTTATTATTGAAACGACGATATTCTTCTTTTTTCAGAAAATTTAAATGTTTTTACCACTCTTGGTGATCTAATCATTAGATCTAACCCAAAAAGCCACTATTTATCTGAATATCAAGTCAAAACGAAGACATAACAGAAAATACTTACTTTTGTATCCAAATATTTTATTATATTACTGATTTAATTCTAAACTCAACTCAAAACCAAAAATTATTATAGCTAAGCTTCTTAATTTAAAAAGAACAAAGCTGTTATTTGAATTTAAATTAAATAGAATGAGTTTGTCTGAATTGTATTAACAACTAAGTAAAACAATCTAAACAAATCATTTCGTTACCTTTATACGACAAATTCTGTTTTTACGTTTATACGACAAATTCTGTTTTGGATATTTACTTATTTTGTGATCGTAATTTTAATTGTCTTTGACACAAATGAAAATCTTATAGATATTCTTATAAATTTTGAAATATTTTGAAATTAACATAATGTTTGCTTTTGCAGATATTTTAAATTTTTTAGTATGACAATTTTTTTTTTATTGTCAATTAATCGAACGAAATGGTATTTCCCCGTTTCATAATAATTTTAATTCGAGTATTAAATTTTTTTTTTCTTGTTATAATATTTTAAAGGAACTCTTCCTAATATATTATATAGCAACAATGTAGAATAATCGCATTAGAATACTTAGGTTTGTTTTTTTGATCTTATGAGAATATAATATTAAAGTTAGGATCATCACCATAATACTCCAAGATATTGGTAATGTGGGACTTTTAAAAAGATGGAAAATTTAAGTTAAGAACGAAAAAATGCTTAACTTATTTTTACTTTTTCTTCTTTGCCATTATTTTTAATAATTATTATAATTTTCTTCAACAATATTATTATATGAATGGCATTGTTAAAGTTAAAGTTAATATTTAATGATTTTATAAAAAGTAATTTAAAAATAAAATTTAAGGCAAAAAAATATTATGGTTTCATTTTTCAAATGATGTACAATTAATATAATTTAGTTGAGTAAAACAGAAAATCATTAGTAAAGTTATAAAAGAACGAAGAAAATAATGAAAAATTAATTCGATGTAGTTACAGAAAGTAGCAAAAAAATATAGGTACAATAAAAATTATCAAAAGTGAGTAAAATATGATTTATTGAAAATATATAATATATAGTATTATTTTCATTTGATTCATTTCATTTAACGAATTCATACTATAATATTCTAATTTACTTACTATATTCACTAACTGCTTTATTACGATACTTATTTATCATTACCAAATTAACTCCTCCCGATTCCCTCTTGATGTCTTCTTTCTGAGAATATCGTGCAAATTCGATTTGTTAAGCTATATCAATTAGCAATTTTGTTAATCTATGCGTCAAGTGGAATCCAATTTGAACTAGTCTAATATAAACTTCATTAAATAGTATCTATATCACTCCCTTATAACGTTTATCCTGAATGTCTTCATTCTTGATGACTATATTATATAGATGGGCACCTGAGTAATTAAGTTTCGAAAAATGATTATGTCCAACGATAGATAATAATTTCATTTTTCTTTCAACTTGCGATAGTTTTTCTCGTTTGCTTATATTGATTTTTTTAGATTTTAAAAGAAACTACAACATTTTGTCCCCGAATCTTCGATTTCTGTTTCTTTATTATAATTAAGTAAACGAACCGTCTAATATAAATTATAACAAATCTGTTTTCTTAATCAAATAAATTTATTTTAGTTATATCCGTAAAATATTTCAAAAAGCTAAGGAATCAAAATTATTTAGAATTATTAATCATACCAACATAACAAACTTATTTTTATGTTTTGTAAAAAGAATTTTTTCTCTTTTATCTATTGTTTTTTTTTTCTGCTATAAGTACATAAAGTAAACAAAAGAAAAAAAAACTTTACCTTTATCCAGATTTCTCACGTAAAACATTTTAAATTCATTTAAAATCAAATAAAACTCACAATCAAATCACTGAAAACGACACAAAGTTATAGAATATATTTAGGAGGTAACAATTTTACATTTAAGTTTTTTTTTTATTTTATTTCAATACTTCCTATAAAGATGTTCTTAGATTTTTGTGGGACGAATAACATTACACTTAGTTCTTTCTGCATAGTTTAGTAAAAACAATAAAGTCTTATAAAATTTAGCGAACTGAATTTAGTTATTGATAAACAAAGATGAAATTTTTTCTATTTTATATAACCTTGATGAATACACGTCGATTATCCTTATTTGCTTACTTTAAACTTTAAAAGTGTAGTTCAAAATTAAACTTGAAATGTAGTTTGTACTTAAAGAAAATAATGTATCTATGTATAGAAAAAAAAAAACAAAATACTTAAATGTTTTTATGTATTTTAGTTTTCCTAAACATTACAGTGTAGGACACAATTATAGTATTTATTTTTATTTTTTAAACCCGGTAATCTTTAAAAACTCTATAGACAAAAATGAATAAGAAGATACAAAAATCTAAAACGAAAATTTGTCGAGGATCAGAGAAGAAGAAGATTAGAGAAAACAAGGGATCTCAGTGGCCTAGTGGGTAACAGCGTATAAAATACGCTGTAAACACCGAGGGAGTATGGCTTCGAATCCCACACATGTCGTAAGAGTTATTCCCCCTTATGACATTTACAGCCATGCCTGAACAGGAAAGGCTATGTAATTTCCTGTCCACATTTATGTGGCTGAGAAATACATTAAAAAAAAAAAAAAAAGAATTAAACAAATACAAATGAAGAAAAAGGAATTGGATAAACCGCAATCTACGAAAACATTTGAACAGTACAAATTGTATTATAAAGAAGCACATAAGGTAACAATGTTTTTTTGTCTGAAAATTATATCAAAATAATTTAACACTAGTACACATAGAACTAAGTAGTAAAACTAGGTATGGTAAACTCTAAATTTGATTGATTAAAATGTTTTTTTTCGATAGTCCAACAGGAAATTTTAAAAAGACTCGTGGCAATGGAGATTTTCAAAACTAAAAAATCTGCCTACTTTTATACACTACAACTAAGCTAAACCTTTAAAGTAGAAGTATTTCCTTTCTACTATCCGGGAATATAATAAATAGATGGATTTATCTAAAACTAAATCGAGTGCTTTCGTTATATTTTTAGATGCTTTCTAATGTGACTGTTATCATTTAGTTGTGTTACGGCCACATTATCATGAGTGGAAAATTTTGTCTCTCCATTCATGGCTCAATCACTTTATTTTTTTTGTAATGCTATATTGATAAGTACTTACTCCTAGATTTAGCTCATCTTTTAACGTATCTACATCAAAATAATCCACCATAAATCTTTATCTCTTTTTTATAGATATCTTGTTGTTAATAACACTTGTTCTATTGAACTGAATTCAATAATGCCTTCTTTTAATTCACTACAGGGAATTCCACTAAGAAATTCCAATGCACCACTAGGTACGCTGTTAATTTTACAACTGGTTATATATTGTAGAACATTGATTACTCTCTCCATTACTTAAACCTGCTATGACTTTCTAGATAGGAATCTTTTACTAGATTTTCGGTAGCGCGCAAAAAAATTTCGTCATTTTATTTCACAGCAGTTCCATGAATACACCTCAAAGTAAATACTTTTTTTTTTAGAATTTTTGGAAACAAAAAAAAAATAATTTGAAATTTAAAGAAAAAGAAAATTAAATCACAATTGAAATAAAAATATATCACAACGAGTAAATAAGGAAATAAAAATAATATGATGGTGAAAAGTTCTTGAAAATACTAAAAATAAAAATATAAATGACAGTGACAATGGCAATGGCAAGGAACACTAACAGGAGATGAAATAGAAAGATTTAACAGTGCAAACTACTTTAAAACAATTTAATTTCCTTGAAGAGGGCAAACATTATTTTAGTCCTAATCTTATTAGGTGATTTATATATATACATATATATATATATATTATGCTATTATATTGTTTTCTCCAGTATTTTTATGTCTTTTTTAAAATAAACCTAATAAAAATAACGCCCTTAACCTATAAATATCCTTTTTTGTTTTTATTTAAAAAAATCGTTACAGAATTGAGCAACTCTGAATTACTTTAAAGAAAAAAGAGGAATAACAAACAGTAAAAAGAAATGTTTCATCTGTAATTTAAAACTATAAAACAAAAAAAAAACTAATTTTAAATTCTGGTCAATCATTTGAATTAATCATACTGCTTTTAACTTGTCTTAAACGGAAAACGGATATCAATTCTTTAAAAAAAAAAAACGATCTGACTTATCTTTCCAAAGAGTTGGATATTATTTGCATTGAAGAATGTAATTGAAGATTTTGTTTTCGAAATTAATAGATAGTGTATCTATATTTATACTATTATTAGTACACAGCTACTATTATTAGAATAATTTACCAAGATTCACAAGGAAACTGCAATAAATTGACTGCGATGTGGCAAAAAGAAAGCTAAGAAATCGACTTAAAGGATCGGTAATAATGAGATTTAAATATTTTACGAAATGAATTCTAAGCGGAGCTTTGATTATATATTATAGATAGATATACTATAAAGTATATACGAAAAAAATACGACTTAACGTGGAGATCCATAAATAAATTCAAATGAAAATTTAAAGCATAAACGATTTAAAAAAATGTAAAAAATACGAGTATAAAAATAAAATTCAATTGATTTATATATTTTTTTTTATTCTAGATTTCATTTTGTCTTTATTTTAATAAAGAATAAAAAAAAAATGTTTTCTTTTTAATTTGAATTAACTGAGAAAACTATTTACAAATACATACAAGTTTTTAAGAAGTTCAATTGACCTAAATATTTAACAAGAATCTAAACTAAAAGACTTCAAGATTCACAAATAAAAAATGTATAGAACATAATACAAATCCTATATATTATATAAAAATATATTTAAGCGTACCTATTTATATTTTTAACTTGGACTCAAAACATAATGATATTACTTATATTAAAATAAAAAAAAAAAAATAAACGAGGAAGTATGTGTTTAGTTGACTGTGTCAACTATAGGATAACCACATGAACAAATAATTATGTACATAAACTGCTACCATAAAATGATGTGAGCATCTTTTAGAAAATCTCGAATATTTGACATAATTAAGTGCTCAGGTATATATTTATGTAAATTTTAGAGTTGTATGACAGCTATTCGAATCCATTGCATTAAAGATTTTTACAGAAGTTGCAGTCATAAAACTTGATCGTCTTTAAAAATTTTCAGATGCTTAGATTAATTTATTATTAATTATCTATCAAGATGTGAGGGTATAAATTTCTTATCTTTGTATAATTATTCAAAACTGTTAGAAAGAAGTTGGATAGCAGCTACTGGGTACCCGTCGGTCGAACTTATTTAACTTCAATAAAAAATATAGTATTTATATAAAAATAATATTTCACAGCCATTTACTTAATTATTATTTTTGTAATTATTGTGCCGAAGAATAGATGCATATCGACAACTTTAAGGTAACATAAACGTAACAGTTTATTTATTATATCCTTAGAACTATTTTTGTATGGGTATAAAGACTGATGCTTTTTTGATTTAACTTTTTCCTTTTTACTTATTTTTTTTTACCTTATTCTGGTATATTTTGTTTTAAATCACGCAGTATCAAGTTTACAATAAGGTTCTAATACTTATAATAAGTAGTTGAGAATGAGTATATATGAACGTTTACTTTCAGGATCAGATGTATTCTTTCAATTTCTTCTTGGTTTTACATTTTATTTTCTTTTTCTTTTTCGTTTTTTTTTTCTTTTTTATTTTATTTTTGTTTTTCTTTATTGCTGTCATATAGAATACCTACAATATACCTAAAATAAATTTTGTATAGATTTCTTAAGAAGAAATATATTTGCTTTTTTGTTCTTTATCAGGTTTATTTATAAGGTAACTCGAAAAACTAAGTTTAAAAGAAAACCTAAAACCTAACAAATATTTATAATATGTATTAAATAAATTTAATATTTTAAACATTAAATTTATGTATCAAGATCACTTAGATTTATGTATCCTTGAATAAAAAAATGTTGCTAAAAAAATCTATGTTTATTTTCAAAAATCGTAGTTATCTTAATATTGAAAGTTTCTAAATCTAAATGACTAGGATGAAATATAAATACCCACAAATATTTTCACATCTTGATTTAACACATCTGTAATATTTAATACCATACTATATACTACTGTTTATGAAACCTAAAAAATATCTTAGGTGATATCTTCAGATTGTCGTATTCTTTGACATTATTACGTAAATTATGTAATTACAACTCCTATTTCATTCTTTAGCATTAATTTTAATTAGTAAAATTAAAGACGTTTAGGAAATTTTTTATATAACACAAGGTTTATGTGTAAGAATTCCTATAGTACATACCAACTGCTTTTCTTAACTAAACTAACATCTTTGCTTAGTTTTTTAAACATTTTTCCATACATTAGAAAACTTTTAGTTTTTATTTTTTTATTGCATTACCAATTAGTATGGATACGGTACACTTGAGGCAATTTTCATTTAGTTGCTGGACATTTGATCAGTTCACACATTTCGGAAAAAAGACACTTAACTAAAACACATTTAGTAAAACAGACATTTAACAAAAAGCCATTTGGCAAAAAGGACACTTAACGCTGAGCACTAAGCGCCTACATAAATAAAAGTTACCAAAAATACAAATATTAATGTCTTTTTTTACGAAATGTCCACTGATCAAATGCCCAATTGTCATGTGAAAATTGCCAACTGACCGATTCGCTATTTAATAAATTCTAAGAATTTTTGAAATTTCTTATAGTTGTCAGATATGCTCAAAAATTTTTCTACGCTTTATATACTTGTTTTTAATTTTATTATTTCCCTTTTCAATTTAGTTGATGCTGTCATTGTTCTTCCTTTTTTTTTTATGTATATAAGAAAAATATTATTTTATAAGGATAACGGGCAGTGACAGTGTGTGAGTACTTAACTTAGTAAAGAGAAAAGGTTCAGGTGTTTAGGCTTTGTACATTACCATAAAATAAGGACCTAACATTACACAAATTTTTATTAAAAAGGTAAGTAACTGAAATAAAAAATATTGTTCTTTTTTTATATAGCTGTCCTTTTCCTTTTCATTCCATCCTTTTTATCTTTTAAAATTGTGTATTTGGTTACCTTTTAATAGAAATTTCTTTTCTAAATAGTATAAAAAATTTACACAAAACATAATATTTTATACAAAAAAGTAAACCTAGTAATATTAAAATTTAAGATGATTGTAACATTTAGACACAGTAAAAAATATAGAGGAAAAAATATTATTATAAAATTTTTACATAGTTTTTATATTAAATTAGATACAGACATGATTGAATTATTGTAATATAAAAAAAACAGTTAGATCTAAAGGACACTGAATCAGAGAAAAACAATACAACGTCATATTAGATAATATCTAGAATAGAAAATAATATGTTAAATATTTAAATCGAAAGAGTCCTTGATTGAATTCCTAGTATATTTTTTAATTATTGTAAAACTTTTAATAATTTAATTAAATTAATTTCTTTTTTCACATTTAAGAAAAATATTTAAAAAAATTAAATTTGAAGAATTTCCATTTAATTTGTTTTCCATTTAAATTTTTTCCTATTTAATTTTCTTTAAAGAAGTATAAAAAAAATATTTCTATTAATTAAAAAAAAAAAAAATTAAAATAAAATTAAAATTTGTGTGAATTTTTATCAAAAATAATATAATATTATTCAATTATAATATAAACTTTCAACTAATTGGATTATAAAAATAAAATTGTAAGTTTTAAAGTATCAAAGAAAATTTTTCTGGCACGGTTCATCGAATGTACTCGTAATCTATGAAAAGGAAATCGTAAAGTGAGAATCAAATATAATGTTATTAGTATTTTAGAATGTTTTGTTTTACAATCATTTAAGAAGCAGCTGCTCGTAATTTAATTTAGTTTTGTGAATGATTCGATTCAAATCACTAAAATCCTATTAAGATTCACATAATATATTCGATTCTATCAACAAATTTTGCAGATGCAGGTAGATCAAAGTAGGTATTTTAAATTGAAACGAAAATGAACGATTCTGGTGGCTTAATGACATCCTTGACACAACTTCGAGGGTTGGTGTTGGAACTTTTTGTTAATGAATTTAATAAACTGCACTGACCGTTTTTCAATATACACAGTTAAAATGAACGTTAAACTTTTGCTATAAATATCATACTGGGGCCTCGGTGACCTAGTGGGTAAGAGCATACGAAATACGCTGTAAACGCCTAGGGAGTGTGGGTTCAAATCCCACACACGTCGTAAGAGTTATTCCCCCTTACGACATTTACAGCCACGCCTGAATAGGAAAGGCTGCGTAATTTTCTGTCCACATTTATGTGACAGAGAGATGCAATAAAAAAAAATATATATATCATATATACTTGCAGCCAAATATGGTTTTAAGACAAAAATAATTGAAAATATTATTTATTTATCGGATATATTTTCGGACGCATGGAATAGTGGTTAAGTAGTCAGTCTTTCAATTGAAGGGTCTTGGGTTAAAACCTGGGTCAGATCAATTAGTAGTAATTTTATTTATTTCGTAATAACAATAAAAATAATAGCTGCTACAGTAAAGCTACCTTTAGTTACGTCATACAAGAAGGTATATTATATTACTGAATGTTGTAAACTGTTATGATAATCAGTAAAATAGTAATAATAATTGGAGCATTCATTGTTCACATACAGTTTTACTCCTTAATTCAATTTTTCAGGATTCTTGTCCTGTCCTCTTCCTACTCTCACGTCAGTATACAGCGGTTTGCAAATAGGTGCTTATCTTTGCTAAAGTAGGAGGTAGATTTAGTCATTAAGATTCTAATACTACAAAGAGCGTAATCTTGATATCCTTTAGGAAAAATGTTCGGTTAAATGTTAAAAAATTAGGAAAAATATTAATTTATTTATTATTCATTTAATTTATTTATGAAATTCAGTTCTTTGATAGGGATACATCGAAATCTTATTTTTTGTAACATTGTTTTTTCAAAATTTGAATTTGCAAGTCTGATTTAATCAAAATAAGTTTTTAGCGCATTTCCAAATAAATTTTGAAAAATGTGCTTATTAGTTTCACTCTGTCCGTCTGTCCGTCCGTCCGTCCGCCCGTCTGTTCACAAAACTTCTAGAACGTTAAAGATAGAAAATTTTAACCATGGATAGATGTTATAAAAAAATTAATTTTGTGAAACAACTTTTTCATGTAGCCCCATCCATTACGGAGCTGCAGCCCCTCAAACTTTGAAAAAGGCCTATTTTTAAATGCATATATCTCATGTTCTACTTAAGATTTTTTCAATCAGAAGACGTTATTCGATAGGTATTTTATTTTACTTTGTAAATTAAAATGAAAATTATACAATTTTTTTCAATTTAGTACTTAAATTTACCGTTATGTGAAAACCAAATTTTGCATGATTTTTCTAGCTTTATGCTCCGGCACGCTTTTAGATAGGGGCTTGAAATTTTGAGAGCAGAAAGAACTTTTGGAATTAGTATAAGTTTGCTTAGAAAAATTTTTTGAAGCACCCCCTGCTTATGAGCTTTTAGGGCTCAAAAATTGAAAATTTTCCTTTGAAATTGAAAATTTTTAGTTGTATAGGGTTCCAGAGTTACAGCTCCTCAAAATTTCAAAAAAGCCCCATTTTCAGATGTATATATATCAGGCTCTGGATAATAGTTTTGCAATCTGAAACCGCCAGAAGACCCAAAATGTTATTATATACATAAAGAAATATCAAAATTACGCAATATTTTGTAATTTACTATTTAAATTTACCGTTATGTGAAAACCACATTTTGTATGAAATTTTTTTTTTCATAACTCGGGTACGCCTTTAGATAGGAACCTGAAATTTTGAGACAAAAAAGAACTTTTAGAATTAGTATGAGTTTGCTCAGAAATTTTTTTTGCACCACCCTTTAAGTTTAAGAGCTATTAGGGCTGAAAAATTTAGGGTTCCGGACTTACAGCCCCTCAAAATTCGAGAAAAGTCCTATTTTCACATTTTTTCTTTATACTAAAAAAACTTCTTAAATTTTTTTTCTTAAATTTTCAAATTCTTATACAAGTCGCAATTCTAAACAGTTTATATTGTCTTTTTGAAATGTGCGTTGGTTTACATTCTACCTTGTTTATATTCTGTTTCATTTTTTGAGATTTATCCAAAATAGCACACATTGTACATTTATTATAAATACATCAATATACATAATATATTCTAAATATTGTACTAAAAATCTCTTTTAAATACTTTTGTATTTTATATAATATTTTAACAACGAAACATTTAAAATAATGAAGTCACTTCTGTCACTAACTGTCACTTTCAAATCCCCGCTAAAAATGATACTAAAATCCTAATTTTGAAACCAATTCTGAAATATTTTTTAAGAGGGTGACAGCCCAAAATCTCTACTAATCAAATTTTTGAAATCTGTTGTTATTTGGAAAAAAAATAGATTTTTTAGTAAAACTTAAGATTTTCAGAAAGGAAAATGAAAATTGCTTAAAAACTATTTAGAAATTTCTGAAATAAAGCTAAAATTTTACAAATCAAATAGGCGACATTTTTTTGTTAATTTTTCTTATTACAATAAATTTAATATTTTAGATTTCTTGTCAATTTAGAATCGAAAACATATAATTTTTTTGATTTTATTGTTTTTTACATTTCTAATTTCTGTGCCAATTTTAGTACATACATACCTATGTATCTACATGATTAGAATTTCATATATACTTTTTTCAAAGGTGTACATGGTTCGAAAATTTTTAAATCAATAAATGAAAATAAAATATAAATATCCTTTTCTCTTTCAGTCCAAATATTTGATTAAATAATACTCAAGGGTTTTTGTAATTATAACAGTTGACCTCAAAATGATAACAAAATTATAATATTATATGATCTAGTTTACATAGTTCTGATTCTGGAAACAAAATTTTTAGTCCATCGAAGATAAACTTTTTAAGGCTTTGGCAATTTTGGTAAACCTTGTATCATAAAGTTTTTCGTTTTCCAGAATAACTGTTGTAAATTATTACAAAAAACGGTAAAACGGTAAACGGTTTTTTGGTTCAAAATTATAAAACTGAATTTATTTAAAATATTTTTTTTGTAAACAACGTTTGTAGTGTTTGAAAACTTAACCGTTTTTATGATATCTAAACGAGTATTAAAACTATTATAAAGCTACATAAACTATTATATTAGATTTTTGTTAATAAAAATAAAATTTCGAATCGAATAAAAAATCGTCATTAAAAAAGAAAGGAAAGGAAAATTTAAGAAATTCATAATTTCCTTGTGAAAATAAAAAAATACTTAATATATTGAAAAAAAAAACTTAAATTAAAAAAACTTTCAAATGAGTACCAATTATAATGTCCTAACAAATTGTAAAGAAAAAGTAAAAAAAAACTTCTATATTTATAAGCTTTATAAGTTCTTTTGACTAAAAAAATAATAAATAAAAAAAAAAACTTAAATTTTGACTTTAAAAATAAAGAAAATATAAATTTAATTTACAACAATTTACGTATAAATAATATACGTATACGCACACACTTAGAAAACCACAAAAGCATTACTACTACAATATATTTTTACTTACCTTTTTTTTCAAAAGCTTTAAGTTTTAAAATATTTGTCTTTTATCAACTTCAAACAATTAAAAATTTTATTTCTAAAGCAAGAAAGAGTGAGACTGGTCAAAAGACAATACAACATTATTTTGCACACAACTGTAGGTACAGTTTTTTAATATCTTTTTTTCTAAGTATGTAAGTATACTTCAGGTTCAAAATTATATACCTATTATTAAATACATAATTATATTATGATAAATAATTGGCTTTCCTTTTGCGTAGAGAAAAATTCGTAAAGACTAAAATTAAGATACAGAAAATTTAAAACATAAATTTTTATTTAAAAGGATTTTTTTGTCCAAAGGATCATGAATACTTTAAATAATTTTTTTTTTTTTGTTTTTTTTTGTTGTGAAGGACTCATTTTTGTTAAGGATCATCTGTTGAAAAACTGACAAATACATATCATTAAATTCAATTAATGCGAAAAAAAAAATATCGAATTTACATAATACTATACAGATATAATAAAGATAACGACAAATAAATGCATAAACTTATTGGAATTAGATTAGATTAAATTTGTTCATTTCTTGAAATAGAACAATCTTCAATTTTTTGCAATAATTCTAAATTAATATAAAAAAAAAATATTTGTTTTATATGTAGTTTAAGTATTAGATAATCTTTAGCTTTTTTTTTAAGCAATATATTCAAATGCTAATAAAATTTTATTCATTTATCAAATAAAGGTGACCAGTTACCTAGTGCTGTAAACTAGCTTAAGATTATATTGTAAAAGATATATTGTAGGTATCGAAAAAACATTTTTAGTTTAAAAGTATAGAAAAAGGTCGATGTAATCATGTAGATATAAGTCAACTTAAAAAGTTTAAATTATTTTAGTGTTCATAAAATATTTGGTTTAGAGTTGTTAATAAAAACAGCCCAACATCAAAATTAAATTAATTAAATTCATTTTAATGATATCCATTTTTTATAAATAGCCTTACAAAATTACAGAGATATTTAATTATTTTACAATAAGTAAAACTTTTTCGGGGCCTCGGTAGCCTAGTGGGTAAGAACGTATAAAATACTCTGTAAACATCGAGGCAGTGTGCGTTCAAATCTCTCACACGTCGTAAGACTTATTCTTCCTTACGACATTTCCGTCCACGCCTAAACAGGAAAGGCTGTGTAATTTCCTGTTCACATTTATGTGGCAGAGGAATGCATTGAAAAAAAAGAAAAAACTTTTAGTAGAAAATCTAGATGCCGCAGAAAAAAAAAATTCTTCATAGTCTGTTACATTTATAACAGCCGACTAATCAACACCTTATCTTTTATAAAAGATTACAGAAATTAAAGCTTAGTCAAATATGAATAATAAATGACTTAGTGATCGTAGGATAGGAGAAAAAAAAATTTAAAATAATAATTTTCCATTAAAAAATAAATAAATAAATATTTTAATTGAAAATTTACTTTAAACATTTTTCCTAATTATAATTGTGTAAGTATATGAAATCTCTTAAATTAAACGAACAAAAAAAAAAAAAATTTTTATTAGCTGAATTTGTATTAATTGCACCATACTTTAATAAAACGAAGCTAATCCAAATTTTTTAAAGTTTTTTTGCTTCCAGCAAAAGGATACCTGCATATATAATAATATTATAAGTTTCATATGTGTATAGGTATACTATTTCTCATCTATTTGTTTTTATAGGTATGGGTAGTCATTTCTTAGATTTTCTTAGATTTTAGTTCTAAATGTTGGAAAAAGAAAGAGCAAGAAAATTATTTATCTGTTGCTTTTCTTTTTTTTTTATATCGTTGTTATAACGGCAATAACAGTGGTTACATTTTTTTTCTTTTTATTCATATTTGTTTTATTTTTAAAATAACATGTATGTAGTTAAGGTTGTCTATAATTGATATTTCCGAGTTAATTATTATAATAGAATTTATTAGAGGTAATGGAAAATATTAAATTTCACTAAATGATTAACCTTAATAATAATCATTTAACCATAATAATAATCGTTTTAAGTTTTAGGCGTTACATATTGCTATAAAACTTCTTTGACTGAGCTATTTAGTGGTAGAGACAACTTTGGATTTTAAATTTAATTTCTTATTGAAACTTTGAGCTTATGTTATTCATTTTAATTGCCAAAACATAATATATTTACCGTTAGATGCATCACATTTTATAGTGAAACTCAAAAATTATATTAGGTACAAGTAAAATTCAATTGAAAATAAATTAATTTACTAATTATTTTTGAAATTATAAAGTTGTTTTTGTTAGAAGGGTAGATATACAACTATCCTTAAACATAGGCCCTGCGACCTGTTGTACAACCATGAGGCGCTTGTTTTATACAGTGGCTCATCGAGTCAGTTGATAACCCTAAAAATTCGATGATGGTCCACTGTTCGCGTTTTTGGCTTCCTCTGGTAATTCAGAGAGTTATTTATTCAGTTAGCTATTTAAGTGAGAAAAGTAGCAGACTCTTGTAAAATAATGGAAACATTGTTGATCTCTTCCTTATTATTCTAAGGTCCCTGCTGTTCTTAATTTATATGGTTGTCTAACCCTTATAAAATATATTTTACCCTTTAGGTAAAGCGGACATTTCCCCGTTTTTATTTTAAAAACCGTTGTCAGAATTTTTAAAGCTAGTTTTTCTTTTACATTTAGTCATTTCAGTGTTGCAAGCATTATTTTTATTGATATAAAACGATTGCGTTTTAAATTTTAAATTACATCTTATCGCTTTGTTTTGAAACTTTTGTAATCTTTTGATTTAGGCTATACTACAAAATGTGTATGAAATGGTAGAACTAGAAATGTATTTTTTTGGGGAATTATATGTTTTTAGGAGAAATATTTATGGGAATTATGTTTTGCCATATAAGAATCCGAAATAATAGCAGAGCTTAAAATAATCGATAATGATGAAAGCATCAAGGCATTAAAAAGGAAATGGTAATGCGGAATCTAGGAAAAGTATTAGAGAGTTGAGTTATGTAAAAACGATTAGCAGATTATGTAAAACCATGATTTACGTTATTCCTTTGAGTTAAAAAATTTTTGTTATATTATGATTCCTAAGCAAACAATGTTAAAAAACTAGAAGAAACAACGCCACATCTATATTTACTTAAAACAAGTAATGGAAAAAATCAAGGGTTTTCAAAAAAGCACGTTTCTAAACTTAAAAAATATTCCATAATAAGCCTAGAATTAATAGTAGATATATTGAAAAATAAATTTATAATAATATAAATTATGTATTTCATTAATACAAATTATGAATAATAATGAAAACAATAAGGAAAATTGAAAAAAATCAAATCACACTTTCGTCAATACGGTAACCATATATTATTAAGAAAAGTTGCTAACAGAAATAAAAGTATAATTTGAAGCTTTAATTTTTATGGATTATTTCAAAAAAATTTGGACAGGAGCACAAGTTACAGGCGTTTAAAAATAGAATATTTCCAGTTTTTGACTCCTTACAGCTTCTAAACGGGGGACGACAAAAAATATTTTCTGAAATGATTCATACTTATTGCCAAAGATCTAACTCATCTCAACTTCAAGCTTCTAAGTTAAACCGTTTGAAAGACAGAAGGGGTCCAAATTTTTGCAAAAAATGAGTATCACATAACGGTATATTTAAATACCGCCAAAACCACAAATTTATTTTATATATATTTATAGAGTTTATAAAACCAGCTATCGTTTGGCGTTGAACTATCGAGATTGAAAATATAATAGAATCTGTGTTATAACAATTTAAAGATACGGATTTTTCGAACTTTGTAGGGTTGCAGCTCTGTAACGGATGGGACTACAGAAAAAAATTGTTCAACAAAATTAGTTTTTTGGCGATGCCTATTCATAGTTAAAATTGCATTGCTTTATTTCAAACGGTGCAGAAGTTATTTAAACATCCAGACAGGTGGGCGGACAGACTTATAGAGTGAGACTAATTGACATTTTTTTGAAAATGTGTTAAAAATTCAGAATAAAGAATATAATGATTATAAAATAGCAAAACAACTAGCAAAATAAAACAAAAAAAAAAAACAATGCTAGAGGATATATTAATAAAAAAAATGCATTTTATGATACAAGCAAACAAAATAGAGAAGAATAAAAAAAAGTTATACCTATAACAAAAAATTCAGGAAAAGAAACATTTTTTTTTTTGTAATCGTTATTATGATGGTTGGTAGAATGAAATATGAAACATTTCATTATTTTATTTCAAAGAAATTTAAAAAATTATATTAAAAACAAAAAAAAAACACTAAAAAGTTGTATATAAAATTTTTATTTCATTACTATATCACTCTTTATTTTTTACTTAGAATATAAAAAAAAAAACAAATCTAATAAAGAGATTATAAAATTGAATATAAATTTACACGTGTTATATTTAAAAATAAACAAGAAAAATTTTCATAACATTATATTGAAAATTTTTTTTAACTAGAAATGAAATTTTATAAATCTGCCTTTTGTAGTGTGTATTTTCTATTAATAATTTATTTTTATGAATACACGAGTCAGAGTAAAATAATGAACAGGTTTAAAAAAAGAATACATATATTATAAAAATAAAAAATTCAAATTAAATATTTATAAATAAAAAAACGTTGCCCATTTATATCATTTTATATCTTTGACGAAATAACTTTTTATATAATTCTGGAAAAATAATTTGAAAAAAATTGGGATTTTTTTTTTACTCTGTTCCCTCACCCCTCTCTCTCGCTGTATGTTCACAGTGATAATAATTTTATAAAATGATAATAGAATTTTAACAATGAATAGGTATACCTATTCTTTAAAAAATTTATTATTTGAAAGAAGTTTTTTTTTGTAGCCTAATCCATTATGGAACTGCAATCGCTAAAAGTTGAAAAAAAAAACTATTTTCAAATGTTTATATTTTTTTTGTATAAATTCTACTTTTCAACATAAACATTAACGTCGGGAAATTTTTCGAGCTTTATAAATCAACATATGAAAAATCAACACTGATTTTTGAAATTTGAAAGTTGAAATTTCCAAAAAATAATAAAAATAGCGATTTCCACTAAAGTTTGTAATTTTTACTTTTTCCTTAGAATTTTATATAAAACAGTTGTGGAAAATCAAGAGGCATATTCTTCCATTTTAATATATTTAATATGTTTAAACTTTAATCTCTATGTTTAATTTAAAAAAAAAAAAAATTAGAAGTTCCTAAGTTACAAGTATCTAAAAGTACCAAATTTTTATTTTTTAACCCCTAATAGCTTGTAAATAGAGGAGCGTGCAAAAAAAAATTTCTGAGGTATTTTATACTTGTTCTAAAAGATCGTTCTCATCTCATTTTTAAGATTCTTTCTAAAATCCTTCTGAAGATAGGACGTATTGAAAACAAATTTTGTTTTGACATAACGGCAAATTTAAATATGTACTAAATAGCAAAATATTGTATAATTTTGATATTTATAAAGCTAAAAAAATGTCCTGTCGCTTTGTCATTTTTTGGATTGAAGAAATGTAACAAGCAAACACTCTAATATTACACTTCTGAAAATAGTATTTTTCAAAATTGCATAGTCTGTAGTCTTATAATGTGTGGGGATACATAAAAAGCTATTCTACAACATTCTTTTCTTTAAAAAATCTATCCATTGTTAAAATTTTATTGTTGTATCTTAAACGGAGCAGAAGTTTTGTAAACAGACAAACGGACGAAGAGAGAAAGTGAAACTAATAAAAAAAATGTTTCAAACATTTTTTTGGAAAATGTACTAATTAATATTACTATTTTTTTTTTTTTTTTGGGGATTCGGTAGCCTAGTGGGTAGGCGTGTGGCGTATTAACCGAAGGAGTGTGGGTTTGATCCCTGCACAGGTCGTAAGTGTTTTTTTCTTTTTTTTTTTTTTTTGGGGATTCGGTAGCCTAGTGGGTAGGCGTGTGGCGTGTTAACCGAAGGAGTGTGGGTTCGATCCCTGCACAAGTCGTAAGTGTTTTTTTCTTTACATGCCTTACGACCTTCTTATACTATATGTTTACATTATACACTTATAATATAAATATATAGTATATAATATTTATAAACAAAATAAATAACATTAGTATATAATCTAATAATATTATAAAAAAAACCTATAATGGCCTTGGTAGCCGATGGTTCAATAATATTGCATTATATTTATGTATGTAATATTAATATAAATAAATAAATAAAATAATTTTATATTTTTTAATTTAATATTTAACTTTAGCGTTATTTGATGCCAAAATTTTGAAAATATATGTTTCTACATTTGTTTATATAATAGTTTGCTCTCCAAACTATCGTGCGTTTTCAAAAAAAAATTCGGAAACAAAAATAAACTAATACAATTAAATGGTTTTTATTTGATTTTACCAAACTTATGGCTAGATTTAACCTTCTTATATTAAGGGGTGGTCCAAATGAAATCAACTGATGTGAAACACAAATAACTGTTTTATTTTCAAACATAATTTATTTTTTTCTTTTTGCAGATTATAACTGAACTCTTGGAAATTTAAAATGAATACGTACAGTAGACAACAACGCATTGAAACTATCGAATTTTTCTATTCTTCTCAACGATCAATTGTTCTGACCCAGCGAAATTTTCGCCGTTATTTTAACTCAAGATCAGCTCCCATATCTTGCATGATTATAAGTTTAGTTCGCCGTTTTGAGCATCTGGGTTCAGTCGACAGTCCTGGAAGAGATGCTCATCGAAATATTTGCACTGAAGACAATGTGGAAGCTGTGCGGCCAAGCAAATGAACCATTTGTCTCAATTCGTCGCCGTTCCGGCTAATTGAGTATACCCAGAATTTATATTGCAAAGGATTTTAAAGTTGGATCCTAACATGTAGCCATACAAAATTCAAATTGTTGAACATCTGCTACCGCAAGACCCCCAACAACGACTACAATACGCTATTCGCTTTACACAATTAGCCACACATATGATGATTTTTTAAATAATCCTCTGTTGTTGGATGAAGCGCGTTTCCATTTAAGTATGGTTATGTCAATAAGCAAAACTGTAGATTGTGGGGCACTGAAAATCCAAGGGCAATATATCAGCATCAGTCACACCCAATCAAATGCACGCTTTGGTGCGGTGTTATGGCCACAAAAATCATCGACCCATATTTCTTTCAGAATTAGGATGAAACGCCAGAAAAGATTTCCGAGGCTTCTTACCGAACAATGATCGACAAAGCGACTGCGGATACTGCCAGATTTAACTGCGCCCGATTTTTTTTTATGGGGATATTTAAAAGATAAAGTATGTTAATAAACCAGAGGCAATTGGACAGCTGAAGCAGAATATTTGAAACAAAATACGGAGCCTGCAACCAGAATCATTACGTGGTGTAATACAAAATGCGCTAAAAAGAACCAATGGTTCTATCGAGCAAAGTGGTGGTAATTTTTCCATGTTTAATTAAATTATTAAATTTCGTTAAATTCGTTAAATTTCCATGCAATGTATTTAATATATAAAAAAAAATCATTAAAAAAAACGATTATTACAACTGACAAACACATAACTAGGTCTCATTTGTGACACCTTGTATAACTATATTGTAAATTGAAAATAGTAATTTTCAGGTATTAAAATTAATTTTTATTAAATTTATTAAAGTTCAATTTAAAATGTTACTTACCTTTGTTGTTTTATATCCTTTATATAATTTAACTTCTCTTATATCTATTTATTATTTTTTGTTCTTAATCAACATTTTTCTTTTAAAAAGGGTATATTAAAAGGCGTAATTTATTAATCATAAGGAGTAACCAACCATAGTAATGAGTAGTAACCAACCATAAAAAATATATTTCCAGTAAATAACAGAAAGTTAGAATAATTATTTTAGTTGCAGAAATTGTTTAAAACTTTAAGACTAGATATTTATTTTTTCAAATGAATTTCAATAAACTTTAAGTTCAATTATCTTTTTAACGAGATTTTAAAATTAAATTTTAAATCAACATTAAAAAAAAAAAAGAAAAATCAACAAAATTATCTTAAAAATTCACGATAAAATTTGTTAAATTTGTTCAAAAAACGCGAGGAAGAGTGTACTCCTTTGCCACAGTCAACTATAGGATATCCGTACAAATATATAATATTATAATATGCTATTTCTATTATATTTAATCATATTTTACGAAATTTCATAGATATTTGATTTATTTACTTATTCATGTAAATTTTGAAAGTTGCATAACAGCTAAACAAACCTTTTACACCAAATGAACCAAATATAACCAAAAAGGTTAGTACTATAAAATTTTTAACACTTTTTAGAAAATTTCAGAATTTTACCTTATTTTAGTACAAGATAAGAGAGGATATAAATTTGGTGGTTGCATGGCTATCCGCAAAACTTTCGTAGACCAACCCAATTTTGTAATTTTTGGCATAAAACTTAACTTATTTTAACAAATTGTCTAGCCTAATTATCTATTATAAACTGAGCTGAGCTGATATAATTATTACAGATTGTGTTCATATAAAAAAAGAAGATGCGTAGCTGCTACTGGAACTGGAACCTAAATATTTCAGAATACTAGTTTCATTGTTTTTTTGTATTATTGTGTGGACGGAAGAATACACACATAGCTAAATCAACACAGAATTCAATAATAAGTAAAAGTATATAATATATTTTTCATATCTTTTGTTTCATTTACATGTCTCACAAACGTAATTGCAAATTTTTTATAACCTTCGAATTATGTTCGTACCTAATAGAGAATTTTTGATTTTGAGTTACTTAAATCCGACACCCACATGTTATTCTTGACTGAATTTTAAATTAACTTCAAAATCCGAACATTCAAAATCAATACATTTAATCTCTATCTCATACTAAGATAACACAGATACATTTATACAATAATTTATATAAAACAGTTTAATGCACAATCCGAAAAAATTCGATAATAAATTAAGGAAAAAATCGTTTTCTTTTTTACCATCTTCCATCTTCTATCAATTTAATGCCAAGATTCAGTTTTTTTTTTTTTATTTAATTTTAGATTTTTAAGTTCTTACTATATGAGATAATATTATATTATCTACTATTTATGCTGAACTTGCTTGAAAGTTTTTTAGTTTTATATCTTTTTCTTTCTGCTTTTCTGATGGTATAATATTAATGTCCTTCTTGGAATTCTTTGACTTTTAAATGATGACAGTTAATACTAAAATGCATTTTATAAAAAAAAAAAAAAAGGAAAATTGGTATATTATGGGTTAAATAATGTCTTTGATATTATGTACATAATATATTATGTATATAAGTATGAACTAGATGCAAAAATTACTTAAGAAATAAATGCAAACTATATATGCTTAAAACTACGACTGATTTTAAGATTAAAGACAAATTTTTTTTTTTTTTCGTTGCAAAGTAATGAAAATTTCAAGTTAATTATAAATTATTAATTAGATAAGGAGTTACTTAAGCTGAGATATAAATCAAATGCATTTTAATCATTGAAAGATGAAATAAAATGCTGTACTTAATAATCAATGTTCTAACGAAGAAAATGTTATTATTGTATTATAATTACCTGTTAGGAGGATAAGAAAACTTTTTAAGTATAAATAAATCAATCACACTGCCTTTTAATCTACACCGTTATTATGCACTCAAATTTTAAAAAAATTTATTGAAATTTTAAAATTTATACAGATTTTGCTATATATATAACAATAATATTAGAAAAAATATTAGTATACAATAACTTTACGGTGAATGGAATATAAACGTTTTAGAAAAAAGTTATGGGAGCCGTCATAAACAGCTCAAAAAGAACAGTAAAGGATTTTTTTTTCCTAAGGGAGGTTATCTTCCAAAGACATCTTCCAAGAATTTCCCCTTGGTAGTGTCAGATTCATACTGACTAAACTCACCTCCCCCTTTAGTGAATATAATGGGATGAAACCCTTACCTGCGAACGCAATATATTGGCTAGGCAGTAGGGATGGGAAAGGATACGATTGTGGATACGGAAACATTAAATTGGGAGTGGGACCGTAAGAAAACAATGAATTCGCCTATTATTTTTACTATTTCGCTAACAGTAACTATAGCCGTTGCAACAGTTACAACATACAGTAGTATATAACACTTTACTGAATGAGGCAATTATTGGAGGCAATTAACGCCCACTGTCACTGTAGCAGCTATTGTTATTGGTATTAGTATTATTTCTTATACATATTCTATTAAAACATTTTTAAATATAGGTACATGGCTTTAAATGAGAGCACACAAAATACATATGGCGTATAAAATAAAAAGGTATGTCCAACATTTAAAATGTTAAAATTGGCAAAACGTACAAAAAATTAGTTTTTATTTTTAATTATTTTATGATGACATTTTATTTTGACAATTATTATTAAAAAAAAATAATAAAACCGTTAATGATTTTCGTAAAATTAAAAAAAAAAAATTTTAAATAATATTTAAAAAACCTTCTTTTGCATATGAAAAATAGTTCAGTCAAAATTGAGATTTTTTAACAAATGAAAAATTGTACGGTCGTATCAATTTAAAAACCTTAAATATGAAATTGCAAAAAATTCCGGTCAGTCGTTTAAGCTGTACACGTGCCCACAGAAATACACCCACACACACACACCCACAGACAGACATTATGCTAAACATTTTTTTACAGCCTTCTTTTTCCACACCGAAGCCTTCTTTTACAGCCTTCTTTTTCCACAAATTTTTCCACACCGGAGTAGTGCAAATCTCGGGTACAAATTTTTAGTATGAAAACAATATCTACCTTATACATTAATGTATACGGTCGGTAAAAAATAATAAAAACAACCAAAAGGATGAGAAACAAATGAAAATACTTTATATTAATAATAAAACTTCTAACGTAAAACCGTAAAGTAAAACTCATTTAACTTTAAAATTATTATATAAAAATGATGTAAATTATGTAATATATTCTTGATATACAGCGTGCCTTGCAAGTTACATAATATTATGTTGACATAATGTAGCATGACATATGTGTTGACATAATGTAGCATGACATATGTGTTGCCATAATGTAGCATGATACATCACGTTGATACAATTTAACATAATGTTGCATGGTATTGTGTTGCCATAATATACTATTGCTCATTCACAGGAAATGCAATTAGCATTCCTGGTTAATTGATTTTATTAGTAAATTTTAAAAACAACATTATTTTTGATGATCTTAGGCATTAAGTTAATTTAAGCATATATAATATATAAGTAGAACTTTGTAAAATAAAAATCAGTCTTAAGACCAAACTAAAACTAGATGTTTTATTTGTTTTTAAATAAAAACATAATTTGCATAAATTTTTTATTCATCTATCATTCTATTCTTAATTAAAATTGTAATCTTTTCTGATTTAAGTTCCAAAATCTGAAAAAAAATTTTTCTTTGTAGTTTGAAAAAAATCTGAAAAATAAAATAAAAATTTTTAAAAAAGAAAAACATTCGATATAATTTTTTTTTTTCATTTATTTTTATTTTCATTGTTTTTTCTTTTTTTATTATTTTTATCATTTCATTTGATTTTTATTAATTATTTTATTATTTTACTGTACCAAAGATAATCAACACTATTTTGTTTTTTTTGTTTTTTTGTTAATTTAAAATTATGTTTCAAAATAATAATATTAAGGTTTTTATTTTTTTTTTTTTTCTAAACTTTATTTTCTTTTTTTTTTTTTTTTTGCTGATTTTTTATTAAATTTTTCAATTTATTCATAAAATGTAATTCAATTTTTTCTTTTAATTTAATGTTTTTTTTTTAATTTTTTATACAAAAACTTAAAAATATTTTTTTTGGTTTTTTTTTTTTTGTTTTTTTTTTTTTTTTTGTTTTTTTTAATAATAATTAATAATATTTTATATTTTATGTGCACCAGGCAACTACAAAGTATAATTATTTAATATTTATTTGGTATTTTTTTTTTTCTTTTATTTAAATGTATTTACAAGAAATTTGGTAAAAAAAATGTTAAATAAAATTTTCCTTAAAAATAAAAAAAAATAAAAAAAAAAATCTTAAAATTAAATATGATTTTTTGTTTTTATTTTTTCGTAATTTCATTGCTTTTTTACCATAATGTGTTTGGGTTTTTTTTGTTTTTTTAAGTTATTGTTTTATGTGCACTTAACATGTATGATTTTTAATCGCTCAAATTTATTTTAAAATTAAAATTTTAATTTTTGTTTTTGGTTTTTTTTTTTTTTTTTTTTTTTTTTTTTTTTGTGGCGTAAAACTTATAAAATTAAACTATAGTAAATATTTTGTATTGTTTTTGTTTTCAATTTCAAATTATATGTTTTCAATTAAAATATTCAAGTCAAAAATATAAAAATTTATAAAATTATTTTGTATTTTGGATATTTAAACTTTATAATACGGAAATAAAAGATCGGAAATAAAAGTCGGAAATAAAAGATCGGAAATAAAAGATTTGTTAATCGGAAACAAAAGATTTGTTTTTAACTAATTTTTGTTTTCAGATTATACACAAAAAAAAAAAAAAAAAAAGAGAAAAGAACTTAAAATTTTATATTTAATTCTTAGATATTATCTTAGCTTTTTTCATTTTTCAAGATTTATTTTAAATAAAAATTATATTTTCACTCTAAAAATCTTAAGAATTGTAATACTTAAAAAAAATTAACAGGTGCTTACTTAATGTTCTATTGTTTAAGCCTAGTTGACATTATTTTAATTATTAGCTGCTAGTTTACTAGCAACAATTCTGCACATAATGTTACTTTAGTGTTTTTACATTATGGGTACATACTTTTAATAAGCTTTACTTATTGGTAATAAAGATGGTATAAAATTAAGTTTTACGGTTAGGTAAATTGCTACTGTCGTGCTATGTTGCTGTAGTTTAGAAAATAAAATATATACTTCGCGTAGATTGTGGATACGAAATTGGATTGCAAAACGGAAAAAATTGTGGATTCAGTACTAATTTTGTGAAGAAAATATGAACGGAAGATCCGAACACTTTTCCAAATCACGTTCTTAATGTCTGCTAAATTTGATAACTGACTTTTTCCGTTGATAGAACCATTTATTTTAAAACAAGACACACAATTTTTGAATATTATGAAAATTCTACAATTTGTTCTATTCAAAATAATAAAACTGTATATAAACGTTTCCTTAGTATATTTGAAATCGTTTTTCTACTTTCTTGATTATTTTTAAAGCTTTAAAACTTTGGCCGTTATCAAATCAATTTTTGTTTGAATATATTTTTTCTGGTTAAGAATCTTTTAATTTTATTTTTTTCAAAGTTAAATGCATCTATCTCTAATTTATGAATTTTATTCTAAATTAAAGTTAAACACATTTTCAAGATTCATTTCAAGATTGTGATACCTTTTCAGACGTTTTGTCTTTGGAGTTTACATATGTATAATTATTATAAATACATACTCGCATTTTCCGTATTTTCTTAAAACTTAACAATATCTTACTTTCCCCATTTCTTTGCATTTACCATATTTAAAAAAATTTTAAATTTAATATTTAAATAATATATGTATGAATAAATAAAAAACAAAATATCTTTTAAATATTATCGGCTCGAATTTTCATGTTAATACGTAGTTTTATTTGTGCACAGGAAACAAAGAAAAAGAAATTATTTTTAAATGCTATCCGCGTAATGTTGCTTCGTGTTTTTATTTTCCTCCATTTTAATTAGTATAGAATAGTATAGAAAAAATAGAACTCTTGTAATACTTATCAACTTTTTTTCATTATCCCATTTAAGTAAATGTGAGCTACCAAATATTGTACTAGCAGCTAATCGAATGTTTATATTAGTCTTATTATATAAATAATAAACACATAAATGCTACAAAGTAAACTAGGAGCTAATAATCGGTATAATGTTAACTAAGGCTACCAAAAATCAATTAAATGTTCGTGAATCCAGAAAAAACAAAAAAAAAAAATTTAGTTTAGAAATTTCTTTTGATTCTCTACTTTTAATCTAATTTTACTTCCAATAAAAAATCAATTACTAAATTAAAAGTAATTAATATTGAAAATTTATATTAGAACAGATCCATGAAATTGTCTTTTTAGCATATAATTAGGCGTTATTTTTTTTTCTTTTTTTTTAGTTTATTTCCCAGAAATGTTTTAAGGAAATTATACAGCATTTCTTTTTCAAGCATGACTGGAAATATCATAAGGGGGAATTATTATTACAACATGTGTCAACAATCGCTCGGTGTTTACAGCGTACTCTTTACTCACGCTGATCCGCTAGATTGTCGAGGCGCCGGGCGTTATTTATCTTTTTATAAAAATTGAAATTGAAATAATCTTAACAAAAATGAGATATGATAATAATATAAATGTAATTTTTATTTTTTTTATTTTGTAATATCGCATGAAATAATCTTTAATATATTTTTGACTTGAATAATTTAAATAACTTGTGTTTAGTACCTGTATACATATTTAATTATATACAATTATTAATATTTTATAATATTTTTTATTGATTTTTTTATTTATTTATTTATTTTTCTTTTTTGTATTTTTGTTTGCTTTCTTTTTATAATAACATTATTTAATATGTTTTAATATTAATATATAATATAATTTGCTTTATATATATATATATATATTTTATATATTTTTTTTGTTTTTCTTGTTTTTAATATATGAGTAAAAAATAAATTCTTAGTTTTTTTTTTCTGCTTTTTTTTTAAATTTTTATATTTTTATATATATATTTTTTTTTTTAAATTTTGTTAAATTACTTTGTATGTATGAATTATTTATGAATTGTTTGTTTTTTTTTTTTTTTTTTTTGTAATTAAATTACTTTTTTAATTTATTAAATATTATATTTATGTTTTCTTTTTTTTTAACTACAGTTTTAATTTATAAGTTTATTTACAATAAAATTAAGTTTTTTGTTTTGTTTTTAAATAATTTTCTTTTTTAATAATTTATTCTTTTAGTTATAATATTATTTGATTTATTTTTCAACAATTTTAAATACTTTTGTTTTTTCTATTATATTAATTTTAATGTTTTTTTTTTTTTTTTAATTTATTAATTACTTACTTTTAAATATTATTTTTATTTAAACATGTAGGTATTACAATTTTATAATAATATTTATTTATTATACGTATATCTAAACTTAAAAATTAATTAGTATAATGTTCTCTCGTAATATTAATAATATTATAAATTTTTATATAATATGATGAATTTTTTTAATTTTTGTTATTAATTTTTTTTTTTATTTAATTATTTTTTTTTTGTTTAATTAAATTTTTCTTCAATGTTTTCATATAATTTTGTTATTTTCTTATTATGATTTTTATTTATACTTATATAATATGTACAATATAATATTATTATTATGTACCTTATAATCCTTTTAAAGGATTTTCTTTCAATTAGTCTTTGTTTTTTTTTTTTTTTTTTAATGTTTATGTAATCGTATATTTTAATGTATATGTAACTATATATGAATAAAATTTATATTTTTAGTTGTTAGGCGCTAAAGCTGTTTAATATTATGATTTATGTTATGTCCTTTTCATTTGATTCTGTATTTTATATTTTGGATATATTAAATTATACCTATATTCGATTTTTTTTCCATTCCATTTTCTTCTTTAGTATGTTATGTACACTGACAATATTAATATTGGAGGTAACCGTAGATTATATTCGCAAGGGGGTTCTATGTGACGCAATGTACAGCTATATAAAAATTTAATAGGGGAATACATTCAATTATTTGGCTATTTTAGTTTTTTTTTTTTTTAGGTTTTAATTTTTGTAGTTTACCTATTACAGTTGTAGTTTTGCACCTGTATGTAATTTTCAAAAAGGAATTTAAAATAAATATTTTGATAGAAATACAGAAATAATGAAATAAAAAATTTTCAAATTCTATAAATTAAAAAAAAAAGAAAAAAAAAATTTTATTTATTTATATATATATTTTTTTGAAATTAAATTTATAGTTTTATAATTGTTTTCAATTGAGTTAATGAGACAGAAGACAAACAAAAACCAAACCATAACTAATAGAAATATATTTTATAATTAATTTTTTTGAAATATTATTTTATTAATTTATTATTTTTGTTTATTTAATTAATTTAATTTTTATGTATTATGTATTATGTATTTAGGATTAAATATCCATTTTGTGATTTATTAAACATTGAATAAAACTTAATTTGTATATAAAAAAAAAAAAAAAAAGAAATATAACAAATAATTTAATATTGTAATATAAATCAGGATAATAATATAAACATTTTATAAGCAAATAAAATTTTATAAATGTTTATTTTTTTCATTTTTTTTTTATAACTAATTAGCTTTAGTAACAATAAAATTAAATAAAATAGTAATAATGCCTTTAATTAATAAAATATAATGAATAAATAAAATTAATTATATAAACATTGTAATATAATATTATTTAAAAAAGAAAAAGAAAAACAAAAAAATTAAAAAACAACAATTTATTATATAATATTGATTATTTTTTAATTAAATTTTAGGATGTAATTTTAATTTCAATTTATAATTTATAATGAAATAATGAACTTTTACATTGTATAATTAGAAAAAACCCCACTAAAATAAGGTTAATTTTTTTTTTACAATTCAAATATTGTAAGGTCAGTACCCTTAGAAAAATAATGTTTTTTTTTTTATTTTAAATATCCAGTAAGAAGGCATAGTTCAAAAAATTTACAATACTTTATAACTAATATTATCGTATTAATATAATATGAAATATTTTTTTTTATTTTTTTAGTGTATTCCCTTAGCCACATAAATATGACAAGGAAATTACACAGCCTTTTTTTTTCAGGTGTAAATGTTGTAAGGGGGAATTATTTTAACCCACACTCCCTAGGTGTTTACTACGTATTTCATACGGTCTTACTCAACTAGGCCACCTAGGCCCCTTAATATGAAATTATTATAATATTTTGAAAAAAAATGTAAAACATATAGGTACTCATATAAAATAAACATAATATGTTCACTGAATCTGTACTCTGTAGAATGAATTTAACCGATTCTTTCAAGAGCATTTACTATAATTTCTGACATGTTTTGTTTTGTTTTTTATTTTGGGGCTTATAATTCTCAGATAAAATAAAAATTTTTTTTTTTGCAGAATAACGTTTTATTAAATTTGTAAAATTCAGTTAAATTTTTGAAGAGAATTTACCATATTGCTTCCGATATTTTTGTTTTGGATCTTATAACTCTCAGATAAAATAATCAATTTCTCTTTGGAATAACATATGATTTATATAGCATAAAAATAAATTATTATCAAAGGTCTTAATGTAGTTAGAAGAATTTTATGTACACCTAGTTATATGTTACAAAAGGAAATAAAGGTTTCGTTTCTTTATTTTTATTTTATTTTTATAGAATATTGTAAAGATAAATTGAAATTAATAAAATTCAATTTAATTATATATAAATTTATAATAATAACAAAAAAAAAATCAAAGAGCCATTGTTCGTTTGTTCAAAATTTTACTTCAAATTATATTTTTGTATTTATTTATTACTTTGATATGAAGTGATTTAATCAAAGTCAAAGAATATTTCAATTAAAAAACAATATTGAAACAAAAGAAAAAAAAAAAAAAAAAAACAAGAAAAATAAAAAATATAATAAAATTTTATAATATCTTCAGTTTTTTTTTTTTTTATTTGCCTATCTTTTCAATATCATTTTGTTTAATTTTTTTTTTTTGTTTTTTACCATTTATTTTGCTTTCTTTTTTTTTTTTTTAATCCATACAATTCCCTAATTCAAATGAATTAAATACGAAATGATGAAAATAACCAATTAAAATTTATATTTTTTTTTTCGCAATTTTTCTTTATATTAATTCTCATAAAATAATTTTATTTCATTAGAACAAAAGTTTTTTAATTCTTTTCCTTTTCGTTTTGGTTTTTTTTTTTTTGTTTTATGTAATTAAAATTTAAAACGAAAAATAAAAAAAAATTACTAGAAAAGAAAAATTCTTCAGATTATTATTATGTATACTGAATAGGGTGACATAATTAAAGCTAACGGTATAATAATATTATTATTATTGTATTAAAATTAACAGAAAAAAATAAAAATATAATATTATAGTTATTTAACATTACGGTTATAGTTATGGCTGCAATATTAATCCTTGAATTCGAAAAATTTATATTTTGCAAGTAATTATGGGTTCAGGACAGCTGCTTATGAAAAGAATTAGGTAGGCATTTTAAAAGATCTGTAAATACTAATATGGGCATACTACTATTTTATACTAATTTCATATTAATGTTATTTATTAAAAGTCATAATTTTACAGATTAATAAATTTTAGCAGTTTCTAGATTCTGCGTAATACTTGTTGAAAATAAGCAAAAATTAAAATATGTAGTCAACATACTGATTTTATCTCTTCTAATTATTAAGGAATTACTATAACAGATTTATTTTATAATCGATGTTTTATTCAATAATTTATTAGAATTTCAATATTATCATTTATTATCACAATGCTTTTTCAGAATCTTATCTTAGGCGTAATTTTTAATTATTTTCCAGCAAACTGGTATAATTTTTATATTAAAAAAAAAAAAAAAATTGTAATGAAAATTAAAAAGAATTAATATAATATAAATAATAATATAAAAATAAAAAAAAAAAAAATTTAACTTTTTATTAAAAAATAATTAACAATTTTTTTATGCTACAATATAATACTGTATGTATTTATGTTTATATGTATTTTAAATTACATCCATATTTGCATCTTAAAATGACATTATTTTATAAAGTGCACTAAAGTATAAAGAAAAAAAAAAAAATAATAATGTACTTTCAACAAAAAAGAAAGTTAATGAAAACAAAAAAAAAAAAAAAAATATTATTTAAAATAATTTTTAATTAAAAACTTAAATTAAATTCATATCTTTTCTTTTGCACGTTTTTATACACCACCACCCTATAATATAATAATCATTGTTTCTATTTTGTTTTTGTTTTCTATTTTTCCACTAAAATACAAATCTACAATATTAATAAAACATTTTCCTTTTGTTTTCGTTTTGGTTTCCTTTTTTTTTGTTTTTTTTTTTTTTTTTGTTTTGGTTCTCTACAAACTTTTTTCTTCTTTCCTTTGTTTTTATGCTGATTTGTTTGTTTATATTATGTTTATTTGTTTGTTTGTTGTTTTGTTTTTATGTTTTGAAAAAATTGTTATTTTTTTTTCATTATCAATTTACAGTTCTTGTATTTTTTTTGTCTATTTTTATCACTTTCTATTTTGTTTATTAATATTATTTTTAATATTATACCGCTTTTTTGTTTTAATATTATATTCTTAATTTTTTTTTTTTTTTTTTATCATTTTTGTTTAATTTTGTATACAATTTATTTTTTAGTTTATTTGTTTGTTTCTCTTTGCTTTTTTGTAGTATTATTATTTGTTATGTATTTCATTATGTTTTTCTTGTTTTTTTTTTTTTTTTTATTTATTTCATAATACACAATTTTATTTTAAAAGGCATAGCTAGTTTTCATTTCATTTTTTTGGAAATTTTTTTTATAAAACTTAATTTTTTTTTTTGAGCATTAAAAGGAAAGAATAAAAAAATGAAAATGTATGATGAAACTTTGAAAATGGTACGGCGATGAGTTGAACTAAAAACTCTACTAAAATGTTGAAGTATAGTCAAAAAAAAAAAAAAAAATTGTGAGATTTTAATGCGATGTTTTTTTATTTTTTTTTTTTATTTACTTTGAATATTTTGATTTTTTTGTATAAAATCTAAAGTAAAATATTAAGTAGCATAACTGATTATTTAGTTTTATTAAATGGGTATAATGGTACAGTTGTTTATATGTTGTTGGTATGTTGTTTATATATATATTTTGGTCAATAAAACAGAAAAGAAAAAGAAAAGTAAAAATAATATTAATTTTTGAAATGATTATTATTAAAAGAATAAAAAAAAAACAAAAAACTTCCATTACTCAGCATGAATCTATATTGTAGAATAATATTATAAAAATATTATAATATAATATCTTAATGTAATTATAAGTATATATTATATTATATGAAGGTAACTGTAAATATAGTAATAATATGTAAATGATTTTAATGTTAATAATAATGTGCGTTTTTTGATTGTGTACAATATAATATTATACAAAAAAAAATATAAATAAATAAAAATAATATTATAAAAGCCTGTATTTTATTTTTCTGTTTATACCCCCCCCCCCCCTTCTTAAGGTCTGCTATAGAAATGAATATAATATAATAATGTACAAAACATTAATGAAATTTATTACAAAAAATTATATTTTAATTAAAAAGGTACAGAAATATATAAAAAAAAAAACTATAATAACAATAAAAAAATGAAATAATAAAAATGTAATTATATGAAAGAGAATATATTATTATAACAAAAAAAAAAAAAAAAAACAAATATTTTGAGAAAGTGGAAAAAAAACGTTTTTTGATTCTTCATCATGTTTCCTTTCTCTTTTCTTTTTGATGTTGAAAAGTGGTGGAATTGTTTAATAAAATAATTTTATTCTTTTTTTTTTTGTAACCTTTTCATTCTCACTTAACTTTTATACGTACTCTATTTTAAATGGGTTGTTTTATATTATCATGATCTATACACCATATTGAATTTTACTAAAAATAGTGATATAAATAAAATTACCGTTGTATATTGTAACAGTTGAATATTTTCTTTTTATTTTATATAAAATTTGATTTTTTGGAAATTTTTTAAAAACTGTAAAACTTACTTAACTTATAATACGCGTAATATTAGATATTTTTTAACAGCTGAGAACAATATATATTTTTCAAAGTATATCTATGCTCGAAAGGTAAAGGTTTTTAAATTCAAGTAAAGGTTACTAAAAAATAATGGAAGAATAAAATTGAAAATTTTATAATGTTTAAAACTAAACTTTTAACTTTTTATTTTATTAAAAAATAGGTACATTTAGTTGATTTATTATTGAAGTAGTCAAGACGTATAGTTTTAAGGTGAAATGTGAATTATAAAATTATTGATGAAGTGGATATGCTTTAATAGAAGTGAAGGAACAAAAAACAATATAATAAATGAAACAAAATCTGATTTTTATTTATATGTATCTAATCAGTCATAACTCATATTGGAAAAAATCTAAAAATATAAAATGTTGATTTGATCGTTACTATTATTTTTAACCCCTTAATTGATTAACTTAATAGCTGAATTTAAAACATGAATTAAAACATCTGATTTAAAACATTAATTTTATTATTATTGTCAGGTATCAAACCAATGGTACCTATTTAATATTTTTCATCTTATGACACATTTGTGGATGATAATAATACAAACCCAAAAAAAAAAAAAAAAGTTTATTTAATGAAACTTTTTCAAAAATTATATGGGCCCTGATTTCGATAGTCATTTCATAAAAATGAAAATGAAAAATTTCATTTCATTTTATTAATTTTTTGTGATTTCGATAGTCGGGCAAAATGAAATGGAATTTAAAATTAAAATGATTTATATTTTTTTTTTTAAAGCGGCAATACTTTCTTATTTTGAGGTTTTGACTATACAAAGAAAAGCTATAAGTAAAAAATTAAGATTAAAAAAACGTAGTTTCCAATACTGTAATAGGAAAAAAGTAAAAAATTAAAAAAAGGTCCGAAAGTGGTTTCTTAGTTTTTGGGTTCTGTTTTTTGGGGCGGGCTTAAAAGTTGAACTTTTTTATTTTTTTTTTTAAGATATTTAAATTTTACTACAAAATCGATGAGTACTGAGTACCATTTTTTAATCATGTCGGAAATACTTCTATTTGACAAATTAATGGGCTTTCTTGCAATCTATGCTATCGCAATCTATGCTATCGCATCTATGCTAGTCATAGGTTACTTATAAAAATGCCTATATTCACATAAATATAAATAAAATACTTCATAATTTTCTCCTAAATCGATTTTTACAAGCACTCATTTAACAATTTCAAAATGAGAAAATTTGACGTTTTAAATGAGTATATTCATAAAAAATGACTATCAAAATCAGCTTCTTTTAATTTTTTATGATTTTTTTCATTTTTTATGACTATTGAAATCAAAAATTTTGTTTTTCATAAAAAATGAAAGTCATATGACTATCGAAATCAGGGCCATAATGAATTTTGAACAGCCAATCTATAAAATAATGCAAAATACACTTAGAGACAAAATTTGAATAATAAATGAATTTTGATTATTTAACAATAATATTAATTTTTTAAATTCAATTATTTTCAATTTAATGTTTAAATTTATAAGTTATTGATGTTTGGTATATAAATATTTTAATATTATATATATATATATATTAATAATTCAATTTTATTTTCATACAATTAATTTTTTATTAATTGCTATTTGTAGAATATATCTAGCATAATTTTTATTATAATTATGACTAGTGTACCATTTTTATTCCAACCCATTCTCTTTTATAATGTTAATTATGAATATTGAATCGCAATTATAAATGCTATAAATCATAATATTATTATTTAATTAAGGTGAAATAAATTAAATTTATATAAATAAATGTTAATTATTTATGTATGATAAAATGTAATATCAGCCCCTACATAACATTTCTGGATAAATAACATTATATTGAATATTAAGGGTTATTAAAGTAAAGTATATGACTTACATATTATAATGAATGTAGATATATAATATGTATGCAAATTTATATATAAATGTTTACGTCATATTATATTATATAAATTTGTACATACATATATACATAATATGTAAATGAAAATTATAATATTTAACTAACAGACGAAAAAGTTAACACCTGTTTTTTTCACTCACCTACTTTCAAATTGTTTGTTATTATTAATACTTTAACATTTTGTTAGACTCCAATTTTACTAAGGTATATTCAAAGAAAATATATACTAAATTTGCATAACATGTATAATTATAATTAACATATATCTAATATTATGTAATATGCTATTTATTTAAAAGGAGCTTTAACTGAATATAAAATTAAAAAAAAAAAAATTAAAAAAAACCAATTAAATTTGCGAAAGAAAGTATTTTTTCTAACTTAAATAAAAAATTTTTTTTTTTGAATTAATATGCGTATCCTAAAATTATGCAATATTTTTAAGAAAGAGTAAAACCAAATTTTTATATTATCCTTGCCCTAAATATAATGCAAATATATGTATAATATATAATATAAACAAAATAAATAATATTACAATAATATAAATTAATAATAGTATTGATAGCTTTTTTGTAGCCGATGGTTTTTGTAATATTGTAACATAATACTATATAATTACAATAATAATATATTATGTGATATGTAAGTATAAAATTAAAATAAATGAACAAAATATGGCATATAAATAATTTTAAATAAAAATTATCATACCTATATGATGAGATTTTGGTGCAGATTAATAATATCTGATACTTTTGATACCTACTTCATAAATATTTTAAGTTTTGAATTTTAGACTTAAAGAATATCATTTAAGTCTAATATGCAAAATCTTTTAAATTTGTAGAATGATAAAAAACTTTATTGAGAATTAATATTTGATTGCTGTTTTTTTTTAATATTGATCATAAATAATTTATAATCTTATTATAATTATAAAAACTTTTAAATGAATTATTGGTAAAATTTGATTTATTTGAATGATGATCATCAAATTTTTTTTTATTTTCATTTGGATTTTTACTTTAGTTTTTTAATTTAAAAAAAAATTAGTATTATATTAAAGTTATGTTATATACATCCTATACTATAATTCTATAACTTATTTTTTTACTTAAATATTAGCGTAAAACTAAATTTATTTGAAAATTTTTATTATTTTTAAATTTTTATTTTTTACAATTTCTTTTTTATTAAACATTTTAAAATTTTTGTTGTCGTTTTTTTTTTTTTTTTGATTTTTTTTTTTGTTTTTATTAAATTTTTAACTTTTAAATATACATAATATTTAATTTTAAATTTTACTTACATTAAATTAAATAATAATAATAATATTATTTTTTTACAGTGCAACTGAATCATCTAAAGAATCAGCACTTCTATAGCCGCCATGATGACTAACTACATTTGATATACTATTTGTATCAGAATCTCTTGAATGTCATATATCCGAGCATGTATCTTGTGAATCACCAACGTATCCTTCATCAGGACTATCAGCTAAAGGACCATTTAAATGACGTAATTTTGATGATGATTGTTGTTGTTGATTTTGATGATGTGTTGAAGATGTTCCTGTTCCAGTTGTTATTGTTCCTTGTGTTGTTGTTGATGTTGCCGTTTGTAATAATTCTTGTTCTTCATCACATTCTGGTATTGTTGATGGTTCTAATTCAGTTGTTTGGGCACCAACACAACGTTTTTTAATTTCACTAATACCAACTGAATTCGATGATGGAGTTTGTGTACTACTGCTACTACTATTATTACTATTACTATTACTATTTGTTGTGTTATTTATTGATGCACCTAATACTGATGATTGTATTGTCTGTGATGATTGCGGTTGTTGACTTCCACTATTAACACTACTATTACTTCCATATAAATTAGATGATGGCGAAGGAACTACAATTGGTGCTGTCGTATATCTTATTGGTTGTACATGATAACCTGGTAAACATGGAGGCCATTGTTGAAAACTACCTGATGTTGAAGGACATAACGATTGTCCACTTTCTTTATAATCAACAATACCACCACCTTTATAACCTTCCGGTGGTGATGGATATTGTACTATAGCTGCAATTGCAGCAGCTGGATGTTGTTGTTGTTGGTGTATTGGATATCCTTCGGCTGTAAATCTCATATTTGGAACGGTATATTTATCATAAGGTGAAGATGGTTGTGTTCCATTACCAGAACGTTGTAAAAATTCTGCTTCTAAACTATATCGGGTACCAGGATTAGCTGCTGATAAATTAAATTTGTTGCTATGACCACCACGATTATGTGGTAAAGTTCTATAAAAATTTTGTTGTTGTTGCTGCTGCTGCTGCTGTTGTTGTTGTTGATGATTATTTTGTTGATTTGCACTATTATTACTTATTTCATATGATGCATAACCACTACCATCTTGGCTTAAAAAGCATACAGGATTTAAATGTACATCTACCTGATGTTGACCACCGCCAACACTATTATTCGATAAGGATTTTAAATGCATACCACGTGGCAGTGTTGACATTGCTGTAATTCTTGGCCCTGATTGTAATGGATTGACAGATGATGGTCTAATAATTTGTGAACCAAATTGGTTTGCTAATTGGTATTCAAAATTTTGTGAACCTTGAAGGGTAGCTGCCATTCCTTGTTGTATATTCCCTCCACCCCCTTGTATACTACAATGTCCTGTTGCAACTGAACATTCAGAACCGTCATATTCACTATCCTGTTTCATAAACTTGTTTTTAACACTCTCAGCATCATTTACCAAATCTGGATTTTTGTCTCCATAGTTTCGCATTACGGAACCCGGTGGGCTACAATATTGTCCCTGTAATGCTATTCCGTCAAAAGTGCTATCAACTAAAGGAGGTGTTGCTGCACCAGTTTCATTTAATTGCATATTTGCATTATCTATCATATGATTTTGTTGCAATGATGGTACATACATCATAAATCCTTGTTTCATTTGACCACTAGCACCGTTTGACATTCCTAAATTGCTTGAGTGACCTAAATAAATAAAAACAATTAAGTTAATATAACGTAATATAATAGAATATGGGTGTTAATAATAATATTGAACGAATATCATACCTATATTACAATTTCCACTTGCTAATATTATTCCATTTTCTTTTGTTGATTTTGGTGACATATCTTCTTCATTTATTATTGACGGACATTTTAATAATCCAATATCATTACTACTTGTATCTTGTTTTAAATTCTTTGTATTTCTTGATGGTTGTTTACTTCTACAACTACATTTAACAGCAATTGTACATACAATTAATACAAATAAACAACCAGCCCCACCACCTGATATCATTATATAATTCATATAATCCTTTGCAAATGATACTTCTTTAACAACTGGAGGCTCTTTAATAATAACACGTAATGTATAATTACTAAATGTTGTACCAGCAGTATTTTGACCAATACATGAAAATGTACCATTATCTTCTGGTCCAACATTATATATAAATACTTCACTACGTTTTTCTTCACCAGCTGAACCAGTACCTTCATCAATATAATAATACATATGTAAATTATCCATAATTGTTTCATTTGTTAATACTTGTCCATTAAATAACCATAATACTTTTGGTTCTGGTATTGCTCTAACTGTACATTGTATTGATATGTTACGACCTTCTGCAACTTCTGTATATGTTGATTTTGGTTGAACTTCTGGTAAACAAGCTAATTCATCTTTTTTTAATGATTTTATTTGTTGACCTTTTAATCGAATTGGTTCTAAGCATTTTGGTTCTTCTGTTTGTGGTGTATTATAATTAACTAACCATGCATGTATATCAATTAAACGACAATCACATTGCCAACGATTTGATTGTAAACTAATACCATGTAATGATTTTGGTAATACATGTGCACCTTGTATATATTGTATACGATTACCATCTAATCTTAACCATTCTAAATTATCCATACCAATAAATGCTTCATTTTCAATTCTTTCAATATGACAATTACTTAATTCTAATGTTGTTAAAAATGATAAATGACGAAAACTAGCCATTTTTAATTCACGTATTGGATTACCACTTAATGATAAACGCATTAATGATGTATAATCTTGAAATGTTTCTGTTGGTATATGTTGTAACATATTATCAGATAAATCTAATTCAACTAAATTTGATAAACCACGAAATGCTTTTTCATTAATTTTAATTAATTGATTTCTTGATAAATAAATTTTTTGTAAATTAATTAAATCCATACGTAAAAAACGTTCACTTTGTAATACTTGTAATGTATTACCAGAAAAATTTAATACTTGTGTACCAGGATCCATACCTTCTGGTATTTTAGGTAACATTTGACCACCACATTCAACTGATTGTTTACCACCTTTCCATTTACATATACAAACATCAGATGGACATGCTAATGTTAATTTATTTTGTAAATTCACCATAAATGTCAATAACATGACAAGTAAATAAAAAATTTTACTGCTATTTATTTGTTGGTAATTAGAATTATGTTGATGATGTTGATGATGATGATGATGATGATGATGTTGATTATGGTTATGGTTTTGGTGGTGATGATAATGGAAATGTTGATTAATTCCATTTAATAAAAATGCACTTTTTATACAGATCATTTTATTTAGAAGTGTTGTAATTGATGTCTTCTATTGATTGAATTTTTATTTATTTATTTATTTATTTATTTATATCTATATATATATAAATAAATAAATATATTTTATATATATATATATATATTGTATGTATATGAAAAAAAGGTTAATTTTATTTTAATTTATTATTTAATTTGTTATTCAAATTTTAATGAAATTTGACTTTTAAAAATTGTGTTAAATGTTGACTAATTTTCAATGTCCATTTAATTGCGAATGATAATTATAAAATGTTGCTGCTATTTATACTATCTCTGTTGAATAGATTTAAAAAAAAAATTTTTTGAAAATGTTTAATAATAGACTATACAAATCATGCTGATAATTTAAAAAATTATATTTTTTATTATATTTTAAAATGGTGATAATAAAAAGCTTATTACTAATATAAAAAATGTTTAGTGGAAAAAGTTAATAATTTAATTAAAAAAAATTTTAAAACAATTAACATTAATAAAATAATAGAAAATATACAATTAAACATTAATCGAATGTATACAAGGTTTAACTAAAACATATGATATTATTTTAGCTTCCTAACCGTTCGTTCGTACGGTTATACTAATATAATAAAAATAATAAATGAACATAGTTCTCAAAAAACTTACCATTACGTTTGTCACATATATCTGAAAGGAAACGAGCTAATAGATATGACAAAGTATTTATATTCGTGCTTCGATTTAACTATGTATGTTCGTTCAATCGTTCGCACGCAAATACTATAATAAGTATAATAATATTAAACAAGGTTAAACGAACGTACATATTAAACAACGTTAAACGAACGTACGTAATATTAAAACGGTCGACCGAATGTACATAGCTAAATCGAAGCACGAATATAAATACTTTGCCATATCTATAGCTCGTTTCCTTTCAAATGTGACAAACATAATGGTAAATTTCTTGAGAACTATGTAATCATAAATGTAAACCAACGGTTTTTAAAAGCGCACATTTCCAAAAGATAATACAAATTTCTGTTTAGAATTGTAACAAAATTTCAAAATTTCATATAAAAAATGTCAAAATAGAACTTTTTTGCAATTTTGAGCGGCCTGTAAATCCGGAATCCTATATAACTAAGAAAACCTGTAATACACATAAAAATATATTACTGGAGCTAACTTTTATATCTTGCCGAAGAAAAATTTGTACAGGTGTCTGAGTTACAGGTGTCTAAAATAGGGGGTGGTACAAAAAAACTTATACTGAGGAAACTTATACTAATCCTAAAAGTTTTTTCTTGTATCAAAATTTCAAGTTCCTATCGCAAAGAGTGTCGAAGTTATAAAAAAAGAAATATCATGCAAAATTTGGTTTTCACATAACGGTAATAAATTTAAATAGTAAATTTAAAAAAAATATATATGTTTTTTATATTGATTTACAAAGGTAAAAATAATTCGTGTCGAATGGGATTTTCAGATTGAAAATGTGTTAAGTGGAACATGAAATATACTCATTTAAAAATAGGGCTTTTTCAAAGTTTGAGAGGCTGTAGTTTCCTGATGGATTGGGCTATATGAAAAAGTTCTTCTACAAAATCATTTTTTTTATTGGACCTACCCATAATTAAAACATTTTTTTCTCTATCTTTGATGGTGTAGAAGTTTTGTAAACAGACGGAGGGAGGGACGGACAGACGAACAGAGTGAAACTAATAGGCACATTTTTTTAAAATCTTTTTGGAAATGTGCTAAAAAGGGAACTAGAAGCTATAATTGGATAAAAATTTACCTAAGGGAACATGAGGGTTAAATAAAGAATTTAATAATAAAAATATTATCATAGTTAATTTATTTTACATATATTTATACTTTTAAAATAAATTTTTTTGGAAAAAACTTAATAAAATATATTTTTACCAAAATTAAGTAAAATTCCTTTTCTTCTAGTAGATGGTAAAAATTCCGACATCTTTAATAACAACAGTGATACAATGTTTTTTTTTTTTTTTTATTGTTTTATTAATTTGATATCTTATTTATAAATTCTTTTATGTTTTTTTTTTTTACTCCTTTGTGTATTTTTTGATCTGTCTAATTTTTATTCATATATGTATTAAAATGTTAAACCTCAATAGAATTGAATCGGTTCGTTTTCGTTTTATTTTTATATTTAATATTTTTAGTTATTTTTTTTTTATTTTTTTTTATTTTTATTTTTTTTTTTTATATATTTACACTATTAAATTCTTTATATATTGTTCATTTTCTATTTAAAGATATATACATTATGTATATATGTATATAATATATACAGTTATATTGAGTTACATATGCGAATTGAATTGAAGTACCGTTATTTTTTTATTATAAATAGAACAAAATCAATAGTATATACACAAGAAATTAAACACAATCAAAAAAAAAATAAATAAATAAAATTAACTATTATATTGTATTTTTTTATTAGTAGTTTGTACACATAATCTTGTATACGTATGTATATGTAAGATATTATGTATATTATGTATATTATATTTATTTATTTATATTTTATTTTATTTTATCTATAGATTTTGTTATATTGAAAATTACAAACTAACAAAAACAAAAAAAAAAAAAATATCTAAGTAGAAATATTGTACAATTTTTATTGAATAGTAGATTGGTAACCTGTATTGAAATTGATTCCTTTTTTCTTTTTTCTTTCTTCTTATTATTATTATTTTATTTTTTTTTTTTTTATTATTTTTTACTTGTACGGTAAGAATAACTAGAAAATTTTTTTTCTATTTTTTTATTATTGTTTTTAGTTGTTCCTGATTTTTATTTCGTAAATCAAATCACGTTTTTTTTTTTTTTTTTGTTATTTTATTTTTTTCTTGTTCATAAATTCTTCTGCCTTTTTTACTTGTCAAGAGTCCAATTATCCTTCAACTTTTCCGCTCGGGTATACTTTTTTTTAATTTTATTGTTCCTTTCAAGATGAACGTCAATAAAATTGGTAACATGTACACATTATATATATGTATATATGTATATATATATATAATTATATATATATATTTATTGAAGTTACATTGACAACAAAATTACAATCAATATTATATTTATGAAGAATAATATTTTATTTTTTTTTATATTTTTTATGTTTTTTTATTTTTCTATTGTATTAAAATTACGTTATTTTACAAAAAAAAAAAAAAAAAATTCCATATATTATTATTTTGAAGTTTTATATAATATGTATATAAGCATGTACATAATATTTTATTTAAACAATCATACATATACGTGTACTTTTAAATGTATAATAATAATGAATGAAAAGCAGGACACTGTATTATTATTTTATTTTTAAGTTTTTCCTTTTTTTTTTTGTTTTTTTTTTAGTTTTGTATTTTGTTTAATTTTCTGATTTTGATTCTAATTTTGGTTCTTGTTTCCAATATATATATATGTATATATGTATTATAAAAATAAATCGAATTTAGAAATAGATGAAAAATAATTGAGAAGGAGATAAAAAAAACAAAATATAAAATTGAGGAACAACAAGACTTTAATAACGAATGAGATTTTTTTTTTTGTTTTTTTTTTTTTTTTTTATTATTTTAATTTTCTGTTATACCAGGATATTCTTATTCTGCTTCAATGAATTTTGGTTTTGAGGTTTATGGTCGATCGGTTCAATTGGTTTGATTGGTTGGTTGGGAGTTGATTTTGAATTCGTTGTTAATTTTTAGTTGATCGTATATTATATTATTATTACAGTTACTAAAGTTACTAATAAATTTAACTTTTATTTTTATTTTTATTTATTTTTTTTTTTGTATCAAATCATATATATAAATAAAATTATATTATTAACATAAATTTTAGTTTTTTATTTTTTTTTTTTTTTATTTTTTTGAATACGTGTCTTCTAAAATCTCTTAATATCCGTTTTGATAATATTGATTGATTGATTGATTGTTTTGATGAAATAGTAAAAATTTTATGATTGATATAATTTCATTTCGATATAAAATAAATATTTCATAGTTTTGTATTTTTCGATACATAATTTTTTGTCTGCATAAACACATTAAACAGATGCTGCTATTATTTATTTTTACTAATATTGATGTTCCGTTTTTAAAGCCGAATTCTGTTCATTTTGGATTGATTTATATTCTAACGGATGAATGATGATGAAGGTTGAAGATTTTAAATTTCTTTTAGTGCATTATTCAATATACCCATTATTGCTTCCTTCTTTTCTCATCTTTTAGAAAATTTTTTTCATAATATTCATTCAATTAACATTTAATTTGTCCTGATTTAAATGAATGAATTTTTGAAGAAAGAAAGTGTTTCGTGTCACTTTTCACGGTTTATTATAATTTTTTTTAAGTAGAGGAAAAATTCATTTTTTACATTTTAAAGAAAAAATGTCTATCAAGATGTCATTTAAGAAATTTTTTCTTTTTTTCTTTATAAAATTTCGTTGTATGTTTGATTGTATTTTCTTTTTATATTTATTTGATTCCTTTGATGAATAAAAATATAATATTTAGATATTTTTCCTTTTTAACGTTAACAAAAAATTTTTTTTTTTTTTATAACTTTTGAAAGAGAGATGACATATTATAAAAAAAAAGAAACAAATATAGATATATTGCTAATAGTGCTTTTTAAAAATATAGCGAATGTAAAATAAAAATTTAAAATTGATTTTTTTTTTTTTTTTTGAGGCAAACGGTTAATTTTTGACTAGAAAAAGTATCTATAAGTTTTGTTTTAATAAATTTGTAAATAAAATTTCGGTAATTTCTTATCTTTTCATTTTTATTTTATTCTTTTTATTATATTATTTTAAATTTTTCCTTTGCTGTTCTTTTTTTTTTTTTCGTTTTCTTTTACTTATTAAATATTGGAGTTATTGCCAGAGTAGAAAAAATATAGTAAAAATATAATCAATTAAGAATTGAACATGATTTTTACTCAGGATAATTCTAGTTTTTTTTTTTTTTTTTTGTTGATAATTTGACATATAACATGGGATTTCGATTTTTTAAAAATCTTTATACTTATAAAAATGGTTAAAATGTATTATTCTGAATGTTATTTTAGTCTGATAAGTGAATTTTTATATTGCAGTATTTCGCCAGAATCTGGAAATAAAAAAAAAGAAATAAAAATTAGTTAAAATTTTATTGTATATGTATATATATATTATAGTATAGAAAATTTAAAAAAATATATATTTTATTAAATAAATACATTATAAATAAATTTAAAAAGATAAAAAGATTTTTTTTTTTTTACCTACCAAATATTTCGGTCAATTATACAATTTTTGTATACACACAATTAATATTTTAAGAACGATTTGAAATTAAATTTGTATAGAAAAACTGTATTACATACATAATTAATTAACATACCTACTATCTTTAAAATTTTTAATATTCATAGCATAATATCATAACCTGTACAGGTTCGTTTTTGGAAAGATGTAAATTATAAAATAGCGCATTTCCATTAAAGGGGAAAACATTAGATGGAAGCATGTTCTAGTGCCAGTATTTTAACAGTTCTCACAATAAATGACTTCCTATAACCAGTTTTAAACCATCTAGAAATTTTCACAGTGTATAAGTGAGCATTTAAAACCTCTCTAGTGTTGCATTGGAATTATTGTTTGTAGGGAGGCATTATTGATTTTAATTCAATAGAACAAGTGTCATTACCTACAAGATACATTCAGAGAAGTGAATATTATCTAGACGATGGGATTGCCAATTAGGCATAAGACGTAAACTTTCTGTCACATATTGCCGGATAATGGAGCAGGTAAAGAAAAATTGATTGCCAGTATATGCAAATTTTGCCACGAATAAAAAAAATCTCCAGGACACATTCTCAACTATTAAGGAGTTTTACTCCGAACAAGGTATTGTGTACCTAGGAAAATATTCAATTTACCGAAAATGGAAATAGACACTCTATAATACAGGGTCTTTAGTTTGTAAGAGGCAGTAGAGAGACAGAAATATTATAAATGGTGGTAAAATCTACTAAACATAGTAATAGAGAGAGTACTATTGATCGATTTTTGGATTTTGTCAAGGTAACTTAATTAAGTTTGAGGGACGCCAGCCCATATGTATAAGTTGTATTATATATTTAATATTATATAATATTATGTCAATATACATATCATTTAATTTTATTATCTCCTTTAGATCCAATAGTATATATGAGTTGCCGTAGGAAATCGTAAAATATAGGTTAGTTTTTATTATCAAAATATTACTGTAGTTTTGCGAAGATTTAGTAGTAGTTGAAGAAATATTCCTCTAGGTTTTTTCTAGATTTTTCATTATTGAGTCTACTATTCCACCATTAGTTTGTTTGGCATGGTTCAAAACAGAATTGTCGACATAAAGATGAAGAGAGCTCTTTAATTATTTGAACCATATCATTGATATGAATCTTATAGAAAGAAGAACGCAAGATTAGAGCTCAATTATTTACCATATATAAATAGAAAAGAAATTTATTTTCTATAATATTAGTTATATATTTATTTATTATTTTATTATATTAATAGTTTATACATTTATAACAGATTGATTTTGTCTATTGAAATATTTTTGATTCTTAAGTTTTGTCTCTAAAAATAGAAAACATAATATAATAATATTTACAATTAGGCTTTAGAAGCGGGCTCAGTTGTGAATCACTACTTAATCTGGTTATAACTAATTTGAAGGATACAGTGGACGATAAGAGGATAATTGTTGCAGTATTTCTCGATCTACGCAGAGCCTTTCAAACAATAGATAGATCAATTTTATTAAAAAAAACTTCAAAGGTATGGTGTTACTGATACTGAACTAAAATGGTTTGAATCGTATCTACAAAATAGAAAGCAACGTACAAAAATAAAAGAATGCATTTCAAAAGTAATAGACACAAAGCTTGGAGTGCCTCAAGGATCAGTTCTTGGAGTATTTTTGTTCTTAATATACATCAACGATATTCAGAAATGCATTAAATTTAATGAAATTGCACTCTTTGCAGATGATGCTCCTTTATATATATATATATAATAGGTGAGAATGTAAATGATTGCGTCAATAAAATAAACTTAGATTTAAAAAATTTAAATGAATGGTTCCAAATGAATAAACTATGTGGTTGTAGTTTTTAATAATGAAAATATAGAAATAGTTAATGAAATAAAATATTTACGGATGATTGTTGATAATAATTTAAATTTTAAATCTTATTTTGATTACATTTGCAAAAAATTGCTAAAAAAATTTCCTTTTTTTTCAAAAACTAGAAAGAATATCACAATATTAGCTTGTACAATTAATTTATATAATGTTATTATAAAACCCCACTTTGAGTATTGCTCTTCAATAATTTTTATGTCAAACAAAAATTATGATGAGTAGGTTACAAAAACTGCAAAATGAATCAATGAGGATTATATTAAAAGTTAATAGATATACAGCTAGATTATATAATATTATGTTAAATACATTAAAAGTGGTTAAGTGTAAGGCAAAAAATGAATGTTTTAATTCAAGTATTTAAAATTAAATATGGCTTATCTATTACCTAATTATATCTATCTGAAAAGTTTATTGTATGTAAATGAGGTTCATAATTATTATTTAAGAAATAGATTAGATTTTAGATTAGATGTAGTAAGAAATGAAATAAATAAAAAAATATTGTTTTACAATGGATTAAAAATGTATAATGCCTTACCAAATGAAATAAAAATAGCAATTATTAGTTATAAAATAAAAACAAATGTACAAAATATATTACTAAATTGACTGTGAGCGGTTGATTTAAAACTAATCTAAATTCTGCAATATTACAAAGTTTTTTACGTTTTTTTTTTTTATTTTCTTCAAAAATTAATAAAATTTATCTTTATTTTGAAAATTAGTCTTTTTTCAATGTTGACCAATATTATGATAAATAATTCTTTTTTTTTAAATCAATAGATATCTTTTACTAATTAAATAAAAAAAAAAAATAAAGATTCAATAATAAAAATTTTTATTTCGTACTTTAGTTAGTCCTTGAACCTTTTTAATAAGATAAAATAATTTTTCTAATAAAAATTTATTGAATTGAAATCCTAATGAATATATTTTTTTTCTCTTTCTAATGCTGATTTATTTTACGTTATAGTTAATAATAAAGAAAATTAACTGTTTTTTTTTTTTTTTTTACTTTTATGAGAAGAAAATTAAATTAGGAAAACTTGTGCAAAAAGAAAGCAGAGAAAAAATATATTTATTTTAAATTAAGTTATATAATATCTTTTAAAAAATATTTTACAATATTATGTTTCTCCTATTACAAAAAAATTTCACTTACGATAGTGTTGATAAAATCTTAATTAAGAGTAAAAAAAATGTTCTTAGGTTAGGAAAAACTTATAAAGGCTTAAAAATGTGAAAATAATGAATTACAAATAGTGAAAAAGGGCTTCGGTGGCCCAATGGTTAAGAGGTAATAAAATACGCTGTAAACACCGAGTGGGTTTGAATTAAATCCACGTCGTAAGAATAATTTTCCCTTACAGTATTTAGAGCCATGCCTGAAAATGGAAAGGCTTGTGTAATTTTCTTATTACATTTATGTGGCAGGGAAATGAACTAAAAAAATCAAATTAGTAAAAATTGAAACAATTTTAATCCATTTCAACAATTATAAAAATAATTCAACAAAATACAGACAAAAATTGACACAATTACGTAGTTATAATGTCAGTCTCAGTGTCGACCGTGGCGATATAGAGTGTGACAACCGAAAAATCTTAACAAAGTAAAACATAAATGCGTACGCTTTTTTAAACATATATGCCTATTCTTTTACTCTTACTGAAAAAAAAATAAGAAAACCAAAATTATTAAATTTAATTAATTATTAAAATTTTTTGAAATATTCGTAACGAAAATGAGCGCCGTCTTTCTAATTTAAAAAAATAACAAAAATAAACCACAAAATAATTATTTTTCATAATTTTAAAATCATCGAAATATTTTCTTTTAAATAGCATAAAAAAAAAATCCATATATTCCTTATCCCTATTAATTAATTATGAGACTTAAATGTACTATGAAACTTAAAACCTGAAAATTGAATTTATATAAAAACTTATTTTACATGCTTTCTATATATATTATTAATATATAAAATAATATGTTGCACGTCACAAAATGCTAAAAATGTGTTCGTTAACCGAAATAATGTCACTTTCTTTCGTTCTTTTATGTAATTTTTTTTGTAAAAAAGTGTGGTAACAGTTTCAATATAATATTTTTAGCCGGTTTTTAGTTTTGTCACATTGTTTTTTAAATATTGTAAAATGTATCAATTACGTAACATAATCGTAAAATAAATTTAGAAAATATTTTTTCAACGGTTTTCGTACACTTGGTTACGGAACAAATTCTACACCTTTTATTTTACATGTCATAATGACGTCATAACAATTTCAACATATCATAGTAGAAAATGACTAGAAATGTTACTGTTTTGGATCATAACTCCCATTTAGTGCGACATAAGTCCCTAAAAAGGACCTTTGACTGATAGCAATGAGCCATAACTCTCTAGAGGACTTATGATCTTGAGAGTTTTTACTCAGAGTGGTGGGACATAACTCCCTAATACAGTTCTCAGCTGAGAGGTTATTAGTAATATTTAATATAATTTCTCTACTTTATATTATATAAAGCAACAGTGGCATCAGTGACGGGTACGAATATATACAGACTCTCTTGAACTATATCAAAAATTATTAGTACACATTTTGTAGTTGGATTCGAAATCAGTGTATTCTCTTTTTCCGAAATTAAGAAAAAAACAATAATTTTACATATAAACTTACATTTTGAAAGGATATTTTTCAACTTTTTCATCATATCGACGAATATCACCATTACAAAAAATTATTAAAACTTTTATCACATTATAACTGTAATATTTATAAGAAAATATTCGATTTTTGATCGGATCGGAATAAACTTTCAGAAATTATTTCAAAATAAATTACAATTTAAATATATTAGTATATAGTATGTATACGCTCAATCACACAATTTTAGTTGTATCATGTTATAATCCAAAATTTAGTAAAGGGATATATAACTCCCTTAATGGGTCATAACTCCCAAAAGGAACTTATGATCCACTAGTCAAGGGGCTTATGTCCCACGTAAATATTTTAAAGTGAGTCAAAAATCCCTTAGATATGGCTATAAGGTCCCTTAGGCAGGCTTATGTCCCTTTAAGGTACTTATGACCCTGGGAGTTATGATCCTGCACCTATTTCTTATATCATTTTGTTCACAAATTTTTACTTGGAATTAAAAATGATATATACAGAGTTATGCAATTGATTAAATTAAAAATATTTGAACAGATCACTTTTCCAAATTACAAAATAATTTAGCTATCGCAGTCATTTTTATGTTTAAATAAAACTTAAATACAAATTCTTTAGATAATAAAATATCCTTACAAAAATCGAATGATGAAATTTTGAATCTTAAATATAGGTAACCAGCTAAACCCAAAGGGAGAGCTTGTATCTATTCCCATGTACATTGTATGTGCATGGAAATAAATAAAATAAATAAATAAATAATAATATATATTTTTTTGATAAATCAAGAAAATTAAATCATTTTTAAATAAATTTATATTAATTTATTATTATTTTGTTTTTAAAAAGTTCTTTGAAAATATCATTGTTTTCCACAAAAAAAAAAAAAAAATACTATACTATACTAATACTACAAACATTGCTACAAAAAAAAAAAAAATTCTTTTTTCTTTACAATAATTTTTCAATAAAATTCTTCAAAATTTTCAAAATTTTTAAACTAGAAACTTTGAAATATTATTTTTTGCAAAATAACAAAATAAATCCAAAATTATTTAAAATGGTTTCAGGAATAGCAAAAAGAAAAAAAAATATATAATAGAATGAAAAATAAAATTTTATATTATAAGCAAATAGTATAAAATTTTTAAAATAAAGTAAATATTTTTAATCTTTTATTTTCATAATAGCTAGATACCTATCTTTTTATACTTTAGATAGTTCAAATTTATTTCTTCTTAAATTTATTTGATTTTTACTATAACGTACCTATACATATACATGAATCCTATTTATCTATATCAATTTCAAAATTTTATTTGTTTAGGTATTTTAATTTTATATTCATTATAAATATTATGTGGTTTTTTTTTAGGCTATATAAAACGAGGAAGAATACAGTTGACTTTGTCAACTCTTAGATACCCGTACGAACCGTTAGTATGTTCACAGCCTGTCACTCTGCTTACAATATTATTTTTTTAATATTTTAGTATTTTAAAATAATTTGGGTGAATTTTATAATTTCTAGAACTAAGGGTTGTACATATATTCAAACTATATGTTTATATGACCATTCTTCAAAAGCAGATTCTAACCTTCCACATAACGATTATCAATCTAAAACTTTTTCAAATATTCTATAGTACCATTTAATACTAAGCGGTAAATGTATATTAAATTTACTAAGTACAAAACAGTAAATATAATTTTAAATATTATATTATATTATATTTAAATATTCCATTGACAGAATAATTTCTTATAAGTACAATAAAATACATATGTGCATGTAAATACGGCGCTATATAATATACATATATACTCTTATCATTCATTCACTAGTGACATATACGATATGTAAATAAACATGATATTATATAAGTATGTATATATATCAATATCATATAAATAAAAATTCTTCAAGCAACCGTTATGTTGTTTATTTAATTACATTTTTTTGTACTACGCATTATATCCTCAACAATTTCAAATTATCGAGTAAAACAAAATGGAAAAAATTAGTTAAAGAAATTTGTTAGAAAATTTGAAAAAATCAAGTAACACTTTCGTCAATTATAAAGTAACCCTATATTATTAAAAAAAGTTGTTAACAGAAATAAAAATATAATGTTGGAGCTTTAATTTTTGTGTATTACTTCAAAAAAATTTTAACAGGTGTTCAAGTTACAGGTGTTTAAAAATAGGAAATTTTCAGTTTTTGACCCCTTACAGCTCCTAAACGGGGGGTGATACAAAAAAAATTTCTGAAATGACTCATACTAATTTTCAAAGATCTAACTTCTGTCAAAATTTCAAGTTTCCAACTTTAACCGTTTAGAAGATGGAAGGGTTAAAGAATTTTGCAAAATTTGAGTTTCGCATAACGGTAAATTAAGACACCGTATACCAAAAATATATATTTATTGTATATATACTTTTAAAGCTAATGAAAGTAGTAATCGTTTGGTGTTTTCAAAATGAAGATATACCTTATACAACTTGTGCTATAACAATTTAAATATAGAGCTTTTTTGAACCTTTGGGGAGCTGTAGCTCCGTAACGGGTGGGGCTACAAAAAAAAGGTATTAAAAATAAAATTAATATTTTTGTGAGATCTATCAGTAGTTAAAATTTCATAGCTCTATTGCAAAAAAAATGTGGAGATCTAAAAGTTAGGTGTTCGAGAGCTACCCTAAGGCTTGGTCCAAACTCAACCAAAAAAAATAGGGAACCTACAAATTACTCTTAAAATATTTTGTGTAAATTTCAAGATTCTAGCTTTCTTAGTTTTTGAGTTAGCGTGCTGACGGACGGACGGACGGACGGACGGACGGACATGGCTCAAAAGTCTTAGAATTTTTTTCTGATCCGATCCATACCTTTGAAGGTATATCTAGCTCGCTTATTTCGAGGTGTTACAAACGGAGGAGTAATTTTATTATACCCGATCCTATCGTACGGGTATAAAAATATACCTATTACTTTATTTAAGATATTGTGTATATATATATACTAGAAAATCCCCTGTGCAATTGCACAATTTCTATAGATTCAAAAACATTTGCGGTATCATACTGACTCCCTTAATAAACTACCTAAAAATTTCATTTTTACATCAGCACCATTAAAAAAATGTTGAAATCACTTGCTTACTTGTAATAGAAAAAAAACATAAAACAAATCTAGACACATACAATTAAAAATGTTAGGTACAGTTTATTAATTTTTTCTCGTCGTTTCTTCGTGGCGGTAATTTTTGACAGTTTTTTAATCATTGAGAAAAAATGGTCCAAGCTAAAAACACATTCAGGGTAAAAGTTCGTGCCGATATCTCAAAAATTGTTTGAAACACATGTATAAAGTGCACAATAAAAACCGGCGAAAAACCAACCAACACCAACCGCTACGACATTTATTTTTTGTTACATTTAAAACACTCCCAATAATCGAAATAATTTTAATACTTGTTAAAATTTTACTCTCTATTTTTTTTTAGTTTTAAAAAAAAAAATTTATGTCGATGAAAAACAGTTGTTTTCGCCGCGAAATTACTTCAATTACCAAAACTACTTTCAAGTCTTTTGCGTTTATTTTTTTTTTGCTTGAAAAAAATTAGCTGAATTTATTTTATTTAAATGTACTTTGGAAGAGGTCTTTGGTATATTTAATAAAAGATTCATGTCTCTGATAATGTAATTTCATAAATTTTCGGGGTCTTTTTTTTGTGTGGGTCGTTTTCGACAGCTTTTTAATTTAATGGTCTAATAATAAATTAGTACAAAATTATGAATCTATTTTGAGAGAAGGCATCTAAAATGATATTTCCTATGTTATTTTTTCTCTTTTTTTTAAGAAAAATATCCATTTCTAAAATATTTAGTAAGTTTCTGATTTCTGTTATGAAATATAATTAGCTAAGTCTGCCGAATTTTATATTAATAAAAAAATTCGAATATTTTATGTTATATCAAAAATTCAGCTTAAAAAATCAAAATTCCAAACTAAATAAACAAAACTACTTTAAAGTCTGTTGCGAAACTTTTACCAGCTTTTATAATAGTGAAAACAAAATCAAGAATAAAATCGGCCTATTATTTTTTTTCTTATAAATATAAGGTTTACTATAAACTTTGCTCTTTTCACTTTCAGGTCTTTTAATTTTATTAAGAGTATTTTTATTTTTTTCAAAACAAAGAGTCATTTGAAAACTGCCAGCAGAAGATTAATAATTTATTTTTAATTTACCGCTGCGACCAGTTCATAATGGATGTGGCGGTCAAATTTAAAAATTAAAAATTTGCTTTAAATTTTGTGTCGAAAGTACTTTTTAAAAAGTAAACATTTGTGTCTCTGATAAGACTTTTAGTCCAAGATTTGTGTCTCTGATAATAAAATTTTAAATTATTAAATAAATATACAGAAATATCATCTTTGCCAGTTTAGTTTACATTCAGTGTGAGTGGTTTATTATAGAAATAAAATATTTTTTTTTTACATCTTGTGTGTCTGGTATTAATATCTATATGATATTTAATATCTTGTGTGAATTGGTATTATCAGAGACTACATAGAGATGTACAAATTCATACAAAAATTTGTACTAATTTTTTTTCAAACGGGCCAGCTAAAACTGGCTAGTTTTAAAAATTTTAAAGCACAGAAATATTTGATTTGTGTCATAGCTAAAAGAATTTAGTGAAAACCAGAATCTTCTGTAAAATCTGGTGTAAAATGTAAAAATTATCATTCATATATTTTATGCATTTACAAAATTTTTTTATCTTTGTGAATTAAACCATAATCATTATATTGTGTATATTATCAGAAATTCAATCATTAATTTCAGGTATTATATTATCTGATCTGATTAACAAATCTTATTTTTTTCCATGGCTAACAATATTATTAATGGTCTAATAATAAATTAGTACAAAATTATGAATCTTTTGTGAGAGAAGGCGTCTAAAATGACATTTTCTATGTAATTTTTTTCTTTTTTTTTTTAAGAAAAATATCCGTTTCTATAATATTTAGTAAGTTTCTGACTTCTGTTATGAAATATAATTATTTAAGTCTGCCTAATTTTATATTAATAAAAAAAATTCAAATATTTTATGTTATATCAAAAATTCAGCTTAAAAAATCAAAATTCTAACCTAAATAAACAAAACTATTTTAAAGTCTGTTACGAAGCACCAGCTTTTATACTAATGAAAACAAAATCAAGAATAAAATCGGCCTATTATTTTTTTCTAATAAATATGAGGTTTACTATAAACTTTGCTCACTCTCACTTTTTCACTTTCAGGCGCTTTAATTTTATTAAGAGTACCTATTTTTATTTTTTTTTTCCAAAACAAAGATTGAAAACGCCAACAGAAGATTAATAATTTATTTTTAATTTACCGCTGCGACCAGTTCATAATGGACGTAGCGGTCAAATTTAAAAATTAAAAATTTGCTGAATTTATTTTGATTGAAAATGTGTTTTTTAAGTATGTATGTACTTTTCCTTTTTTGACTGTACTCACCTTTTAATGAACGGTTTGTGTCTCTGACAATAATTCTAGTGGAAAATTTAGTCTCTGGTAATAATATTTACTAAATTTATTTATATTTTTAATTAACGGTTTGCGTCTCTTGATAATACTTTGAGTTAAAGATTCGTATCTCTGGTAATAAAACTTTAAATTATTAAATAAATAGTAAAAAAGCCTTATTAAAGGGTATAAGTAGAAAAATAAAGCTTTTGTGAAAGTTTCCTCAGTTTTATGAACAATTTAATTTTAGTAAATTTATTCAAATACTTATATGTATTATATTTAGATATTGATAAATGTAAAATTTATTGCTAAAGTGTTTTAAATAATGAAAAACCTCAATGATGCTGTGAAGTAGTTTCTTTCAAAAATGTAATAAAAATGATTATTTAATAAATCTCATCTTTTGTAAATTTCTTTGTCAAGCTTTGGATTAAAAAACCAAAGGTTGGATTAAAAACCAATGGTAAATAAATTTTTGCCAATAGTATCAAAAATTTTCGCTTCGAAAAAATACAGTATCAAACTTTATAATTTTGAAACTAAACTACACTGATCTGATGCATTTGCCTAATTATAATATATAGTACACTTGTTATATTTTTCTATGGTTGCCATAGCAAATGCTTCAAAACTTTCTTTGTTATATTTTTCAAACAAATTTTTACTCTATCCGTAATAATATTCTGTCTCTTTATCTATCGCTTTCTCTACAAAATCTTCACACCGTAAGTTTTACGCACCTTTTATGTAAAACAATAAAAATTGGCTGTGCATATAATGTTGAAGTTTTAGAAAATAAAAATCATAAAAGAAGCATAAAATTAAGAAAATGTTTGTTACACATTCAAAATTTAATTGAAAATTGTGATTTTATAATTTAAATTGCGCTCCTTTAAAAGCTTTGGTTTTACGCACCGCTTTATTTTTTTATAATTTCTACTTAAAAATGCAACTCTTTAAAAACTTTGATTTATGCACTGTCTTGTTTTTTCATTCTTTTTATAGCATAACATTTTAATTCTTTTTTTCTATCTGTTATGTACCTAAATATCAGATGTACGTTTCTTTCTTTTCATAGCATAGCATTTAATATTTCTTTTTCTATCTGTTATGTACGTAAATATCAGAGGTATGTTTTTTCATTTAAAATCATAACATTTTAATAGTTCTTTTTTTCTTTAAAAATATTTAAAAACAGTCAAAGTAACATTTTTTGTTCTCTTTTTTTTCTATTCGTTTTTATTTTTTTTTCGCAGTATTACATTTTACTTTTTTTTTTTTGTTTTCTGTTATTTTTTTTAAGTATTAAATTTATACATCAGTCTATTTAAAAAATATAAATTATAACCTATAGAACATTCTGAATTTTTTTTTTGTTCGTTTATGTTTACCGTCCATTCATTCATATAAATAACTGTTGCCTATATAAAAAATAATAAATCTATAATAAATCTAATATATGTATACCCATATTTTTATTCATATATCTATATTATGGGCTAAACTTCTGATTCTAAAATTGTACTATATTATGGCAAAATTTTTAAAAAATTAAGAAAATGTTACTTAGCAAAATTTAAATAAAAATATTATTGCAATTTTATAATGTTCTACTTAAAAATACGACCCTCTAAAAACTTTGATTTATACACTGCCTTGTTTTTTCTTTCATTTCATAGCATAACATTATAATATTTATTGTTTTCTATCTTTTATATGGGTAAATATCAGATGTACGTTTCTTTCTTTTCATAGTATAACATTTGTTAAATTAACATTTAACATAACAGGAGGGCACGCTACTCAGCAGCAGCAACTTGTCTTTTATTATATTTAGATATACAGAAATATCATCATTGCCAGTTTAGTTTACATTCAGTGTGAGTGTTTTATTATAGATATAAAATATTTTTTTTTACATGTTGGCAAGGTCTCGCCAACATCTTGTGTATTATATTATAGATTATAGATATTATATACTTTTCATAAAAAATAATTTATAGGTACAATTTTAATCCTTAATAAAAAAAAAAAAAAAATTTTGTTCACATTTTATAAGAATTTCAATTACAGGGTGATACTGTTTTGATCGTGAATATTTTATAGGGTTTTCGTTTTTGTGATATTAAAATTTAACTTAGAAAAAACTTTAGGTCCCATAATTATCTCAAGAACTGAAGGAAATATACCCCTTCCCTTGTTATTTATGGAAGGAGTGTATTTTTTGTTCACTTTGATCCTCCAAATACAGCCTACATAACATTTTCAAGATCGAAAGAGATTTACCATGTATGTATGATATGTTTTTAATACATGTTTTTAAAAATTTCTAATAATAAATAATTAACTTTATGAAAAGTATACATATATATTTAATTTTTGAAAATATCAATTTCAAACAATATTATTTGCAATAAATAATTATTTTTATTTTATAATATGTTGGAAAAAATCAAGAATTAGAATTTAGTTCATCTACAGATATAGGTACTTTTCTTAGAATCTGTTTAAATTTTTTTAGTCAAACTTGACTTAATTTTTTTTTTTAATTTTTGGGTATTTATGAATTTTTTTAAAGATGTTTCAGTTTTGATAGATATTATAAAATGTATATTTAAATTTCTTCATGTTACAGTTTTTAAAAATCTAATCAAATAACCATAATAATATGTACCTTAATTTCTAATTACAATTTTACATGAATTAAAATTGTGTGATTTTAATATTTATTTATTTTTTTTATATTATAACTAGAAAATTCACTGTGCAATGGCACAATTTCTATAGATGCAAAAACATTTACGTTATCATACTGACTCCCTTAATAAAATCCCTAAAAATTTCATTTTTACATGAGCACCATTAAAAAAACATTGGAATCACTAATTTTATGTAATAGAAAAAAAAAAACATAAAACAAATCTAAACACATAAAATAAAAGAAGCTAGGTACAGTTTATTAATTTTTTCTCGCCCTTTTTTAGTGGCTGTAATTTTTCACAGTTTTTAGTTTCAAAAAATGTTCTTCATCCTTTTCTTTTATTTCCATATAATATTTTACGAAGAAATCATCTTGTTCCGAAGTTCATTTGCTATGAAATTTGAATTCACCCACCAACCGCTACGACATTTTTTTTGTTACATTTAAAACAGAAATATCATCATTGCCAGTTTAGTTTACATTCAGTGTGAGTGGTTTATTATAGAAATAAAATATTTTTTTTACATGTTGGTAAGGTCTCGCCAATATCTTGTGTATATTATATTATAGATATCTTCATATTTTGTAATTAATTTTGTTTTTTTTTTGTAATTATTTTTATTATTAATTGAAATGCTTATACACCGAAGCAAATTTTTTTTGATCGGATTGTTCTACCAGGTCAAACAAAAATGCGTAATATATGGTCACGTTTTACATGTTTTCATCCAGTTACCAAAAAATCCTCTTTTTACCGAGCATAATATAAAAATCTGATGATAGAGACTCGTTATTTACTATAAACTGTACTAAAAACATCGTTTAAATTTTTAATGAATCCGTACATATGCTTTAATGTGGCCTTCAAAATACTGCACAAAAATAGATTTATGTAGGAAGTTATTAGCTGATTTAGATTTCGCTTTCGTACATATATCTTGACGATTTGCAAGTAAATCGTATGAAGAGTTATATTAAAACCATTTCTACATGTAATTAAAAGTATTATAATAAATAACATATAATAAAAACATTTTCAAAATACTTCAATATTCTAAGCATACTTTGTGTTTATTGTATTATATATATATACATAATATATATACATATTGAAAAGTTTAAAAATATACACATGTCTTTGAAAATATTAATAAATAATTTTGTCCTTGGAAAGAAAACTAAAAATATTTTTCTCACATTTTTCTTTAAAATAATGGAATCTATATGAGTATGTAATATATTATATATAAGTATATATGTATAAATATAAGTATATAATGTATAATATTATTATCTTTTTATAATATTTCATCTTCACACATTAAAAATAAAAAAAACACCCTTTTTTTTCCTTTTTGAACTTTATAAAAAAGTTATAATAACATTATATTCATTTAAATAATAAGTATTGGAGTAATGAATACATAATGTATCTATAAAATGATTACATAATAATATAATAAATAGAAAAGGATATTTAAGTTTGTTTATGGTATCTATAAACTTGTTTTGCTTTTCAGAAAAGTTTAAACAATTTTCAACTTTAATTTTCAAATTTATTTAATTTCAATAGATAATAGACTTAAATATGTGTTAAGTGTAAATATTATAAATAACTTTAGTTTTTATTTAATAAAAAAAAGAAAAAGAAAAAACTTTTTCTTTTAAAATAATTTTTAATATAAGTAAGTTTATTTCTCTAAACTTCTAAATGAAAATTAACTTCTTAATGAAAAATTTTCCAATATTCATTGATCTAATAGCAAAAATTGTATGATCATTATTATAATTTTATGAAAGTTTTTTTGTCCTCATGTTGCATAATATCATATTTTTATAGAAAAGTGAACATAATTTATATTAATTTAAATTACATATTAAAATGATATTATTTATTTATTTATTTTGTTTTTATTCTAAAACCACAAACTTGGAATATGATCCTTTGTACTTGAAGTAGTTGTGATTATATGGGATGAGATAGAGATGTAGGCAAAGAGAATAACGGAGAGTTAAAGGGTAAATTTGAGAAAAATCTGTTGAGATTCTTCTTAAATATGAACAAATTGTAAATACTAAAATCGCCCACTTTTAGAAATACGGTGGATGGTAATAAATTCTACATTTTTGCACTTCTAACAACAAACGAATTGCTATAACCAGTAGAGTACCACTTAAGTAGTCCTACATAATAGGAATGCGCATTTGCTGCCTCTTTTGTGGTGCGTTGGAATTGTTGAAGAGGAGACATCAGTGATTTTATTTCAACTGTCATTACCTACAAAATATCTATAAAAAAGAGAAATATCTCCAATATTACGACGGATGTCAAGCGAGGCTATAGTGTGTAAGCACACATATTATGCTTAGCAATTTAAATATGTACGTACCTAGTAATGTACCTACTAGAAATATATGTAAGCAAGTAAATACAACTACAAAAATTATTTAGAGAGATAATATTCTACTTGTATATCCAAATGTGTATTGCTTTTGGTATAGTTAGTCATAGTTTACATATTCCATTCCAAATAGAAAGAAGTAAACACAATTTGGTTTTATTTTTTTTCATGTTTCTTCAAGAAATTTTTTCTCTACTTCTAATTTCTATGCCTACTATGCACTTGCAAATAAAATAAAGCAAAAAATAATACATAAGTAATATTAATAGATTTTGATTTGCAATCAATAATGCTGCACTTGTTATGTTGATTAAAAAATTTGAACCTGAACCCGAACCTGGACCAAACCCACTAAAATTTTCCAGTTCGAACCGGAACCCGAACCTGAAGCCGATTTTTTGTGGGTTTGCAGCCCTGCCTATATGTATATAAACTTTTCAAATTTATATCTACAATATAGGTATTTACATATTTTTTTTATATTAAAATTGAACAAATAATATTTTATTATGAAAAGCCAAACTTGTTGCAAGGGCACATATTAGATAGGTATGATGTATTATCTATAATATTAAATAAATTGGAAAAAACCAAGTGTATATACATATTATACAAAATATTTTCTAGTTAACACTGCTACGTACCTCTACATAACTCTTATGAGTAAGTAATTGTTTCATATAGGCTGAACTTTCATATAGGCTAAGATGAACCTCTTTTGGTTTCCGAAATATAGAGAAATACATGAAATTTTCATATATTTATTTTTAATTTTAATAAATTACCTTTTAACTTCATTTTTAGACCATGAGTATGAAAATTCCGAAAAATGTAATCAAAAATTATGACTCCGTAAATAAAAATCCATGCGCTATAGAATAATAGAAATAGAGGTAGACAAAAAAATTAGTTACTAAAATGGACCTGCTAGTAATAATCAATCGATCTCCGAATTATGATAATGACTGAGACCTTTCAGCGGTTTCGGTTAATTAGAAAACATCCCTGTTTACAAATAATAAGTAAATCTAATGGGCCAGAAAGAAAAGAAGACAAAAACACAACAAAGGAATAAAAACAAAGTTGATCATCAATATATTTTTTAAAAGTTTTTGATTTAATATAGGTAGGTATCTTAAAATATAAGATGTAAAAGCATCGTAGAACCAATAATTTTCATTTGATTTTTTTTTTTACTTTAAAATAAGAAGTTAGGTGTTTAACATTTACATTTAATTAATTTTAGACTTGTTATATAACTTTGAAAACTTTTATAAATTATTTTTTAGCACATTTCTAAAAATATTTAAAACAAAAATGTGTTTATTAGTTTCACTCTGTCCGTCCCTCCGTCCGTCTGTTTACAAAACTTCTACACCGTTAAAGATAGAGAAAAACAATTTCAACCATGGGTAGCTCTTATAAAAAAATAATGTTGTAGAACAACTTTTTCATGTAGTCCCCTCCATTATAGAGCTGCAGCCCTCAAACTTTGAAAAAGCCCTATTTTTCAATGCGTATATTATCTAATGTTCTACTTAACATTTTTTCATTCTAAAAACGCCATTCGACAGATTTTTTTTTAGCTTTTTTAAATCAATATCAAAATAGTACAATTTTTTTTTAAATTTAGTATTTAAATTTACCGTTATGTGAAAACTAAATTTTGCATAATTTTTCTATCTTCATAACTCCGGTACGCTTTTAGATAGGTAGTTGAATTTTTAAGGCAAGAAAGGACTTTTAGAATTAGTATAAGTTTGCTCAGAAATTTTTTTTGTATCGCTCCCTATTTAAGAACTATTATGGCTCAAAAATTGAAAATTTGCTAGTTTTAGACACCTCTAATTTAGGCACCTGTACACATTTTTTCGGATTTGCAGCCATAAAAATTACAAAAAAGTCCTATTTTCACATTTTTTTCTTTTTATATAAAATTTTCAAATTTTGGTACAAGTCACAATATTCTATATAATTTGTATTATATTTTGGAAAAGTGCGCTTTGAAAAATCGTTGATTTATATTCTGCCTTGTTTTTTTTTTTTTTAATCTTTAGAAAACTTTTTATCAAAGTAAATAACTTTTAAGATTTTTGTTTTTTTATATCAGTGACAGACACTATGATGTACCTAATGGTAATGATATATATCTAATGGTAGATGTATCTGCAAGTGAAAATGAAAAATAAATCGAAAGGATATGAGAAATCAAAATAAAAAAAAATTAAATAATTTATATATATTCTTAGATTCATTTATTTATTAACATTGCACTTTATAAGATTAAAATATTCTCTATATTTTAAACTAAATTTGCACCTTAAGTGAAGAATTTAACGAAAGTATAGGGATTTCCTCAAAAATGGCTAAGGTACATGGTGTAAATAAAGTATAGTGTGTTACTTAGACTAAACAACAAAAATTATACTAAAAAATTTCACTGATAAATAGGTAAATTCTACTGAAATGTTATGTCAAAAATATTAGTTATGACACTATAAGAATCTTGATATTTTTTTGGGTTTTTATTTTGGAGAGTCGATTGTTTTCTAAAATTTCTTCGTTAAAAATCGTAAGAAATTTTGAAACAAATTATATAATAATAATATTACTTTTATTATTAATATTTACTTTGTGATAGCTTTCTTTAAATAATTTTATTCATATTTTATTAAAAAGGTGATTTTTGAGATTTTTCCAAAAAAAAATAGCTAATAACGATTTAATAAGTCCTATTATAGCAGTGGGCCTTATTATCATTTCTATTGTTTTTCCATAAAAAATTAAAATTAATCACAGTTCATATTTTTTGAGTGGTAAGTAAATAATAATAATTGATGGTTTGTAAATCTATAGTTTTGTTCAATCATTCCACTAAAAGAAGGAGCATTATAAAACCTTTAATACAAAAAACTTTGGGTTAAATGATTTTTTTTAATTTTCTAATAATAAATTTTCTGTTGATGTTATAAATAACAGAACATACTAAGTAATATGTAGAATTTCATTTTAAGTTAACGACTGTCATTGTTGTTTTATAAATGAAATAAATACTTTAGGTCTTATATTAGACTACCATAGTTACAATATAATAACGTCTATTTATGTATCACTTTTTCTTATGTTTATATATCTCTATTTTCTAGTTTTAAAAAAATTGATGTTTTTTTTTTTTTTTTTTCTTTATTTATTATATAAATGAAATCTACAAAATTTAAATGTAAATGACAATAAATTTTTTTTTTTTTTTATATAAATCAACGACCTTAACATAATGCTGTATGGTCGTATAAATTTTATAATATCAATTAATTAATTATTTAACAAACAAGAAAAGAGATTACATCTATTAATATTATAGTTTCCATTAATTCACAATTTATTTTTTTTTTTCTTTTTTTTTTAATCTTATTTGGTCTTTTTAGTGTATTTATTAGTTAGTGTTTTAGTTTGTTTATTAGTGTAATTAGTATATTTATTATTATTATTATTATTAGTATAATATTTTTTTCTATTTCTACTAGTCTTTTTAAAATGTTAGTCTTTTTAAAGGTTGATTTTATTTTTTGTTTAAATAAATTAAGGTTAGAAATTAACTTCAGGTGTTCTGGCAGTTCATTATAGGCTTTAAGACAGTTATACAAGCAATTATTTTTTTTGATGTGTTGTTCTAAACAGAGAAAGGTAGTCAAGTTGGATCTATTCCTAGTATTATGATTATGTATGTCTAGGTTCCTATTTAGAATGAAGTTATATTTTAGTTGGTTGTGAATGATTTTAAACGCAGTTTTATAGAGTTCAAATAATATAATATTTTTTAAGCTTAAATATTTGTCATTGTATATAGAATCATATGGATGTAACATGGGCAGCCCTTGGGCAAACTTGACACATTTTTTATGCATCATATCTAATTTGTTTAGATAATTTTGTGGAGCTCTACACCAAATGGATAAAAGGTAGGAAATGTGAGATTTTATATATGATGCATATATTATGTATATTGAATGATCAGAAAGGAATTTTCGTAGCCTCCTCATTAAGAATATGTTGGGAGTTATATTTTTAATTACTTTTTCTATATGTGAACTCCAATTTGATTTGCTGTCAAGTATTACACCTAAATAGTTGAAGTTTCTGACAAATTCTACATTCACATTATTATACTGCAGTGAGTTTATAGAGCTATGTGTCTAATTTTCAAACAATAATATTTTAATTTTTTTTAAATTTAATAAAAGCCGATGCTTAGTTAGCCATTCCTCAATTAATCATGAATATAAATAAATCATGTTGTATAAATGCATACATATTCGCCTCAGAGTCCTTGGCATATTGAATTACGGCATCATGTGCAAATAACTGGATACAACCCTTTACAACTTCAGGTGAGAGATATCATGAATATATAATTTAAATAGTAATGGGCCTAGTATCGATCCTTGCGGAACCCCTTTTGATATTGTTTTTTCAATACTAAAGCTATTGTTTATTCTAATTTGTTGTTTACGGTATTGAAGATATGTTTTGGAAAAATTTAACTGACCTGATGTGAAATTTAATTTCTTTAATTTTGATAGAAGAATATCGTGGTCAACGCAATCAAAGGCTTTTTTTATATAAAGAAATACACAACTAACGAATTTACCATTATCAATATTTTTTGAGATACAGTCATTTAAAAAGAGACAGGCAGCTGTAGTATTTGATTTTTCTTCAAAACCAAACTATTTTTCACTTAATATAGGATTATTTTTAATAAAAATGTAAAGTATTTTGAATGATTTTTTCAAAAAATTTTGACAAGATAATTCGAACAGTCGGTTGCTAATCCACCTTTGTACACGGGTGTAATGATAGCTGTTTTTAATGAATTTGGATAAGTATTAGATTGAAGTGCATTATTAATAAGAGTAATTAAAGTAGGAGCTAAACGGTGCGAAAATCGTTTTATTAATTTGGTTAAAATGTTATCGTATCCCGTGGCAGCTGCCGAATTCAGAGATTGAATAATTTTAGATATTTCTTCTAAATTAGTAAAATAGAGGTCGAAATTTGTATAGATATTTCTTCTGAATTTGTTTATATAATTAAGATCAATGCTATCAATTGGAATATTTATTTCCTTTGTAATATTCGAAAAATACTCGTTAAAGGTGGTGGCAATATCATTTTCGCGTTCTAGTATCATGGAGTTGTGATGTATTATTTTTATTGTTGTTTTACATTAACAATATTAGAATTAAACATAATGTGTTTATAGCAATCACAACGCTTCTTATTATTATTAGAGTTGATAATAATTAAATTAGAAAAATATTTTTTTTTTGCCTCGATTAATAAAGTTTTAACTAAAAGTTTGTGTTTTTTGTATAATATTTCCGTATGGGAATCATCTGGGTATTTTTTTTTAAATTTAAACAGTGAATCTCTTATTTTCATTTCACTTAGGATTTCTTGAGTTATCCAAGCCTTTTTTTCTTATTTTTTTTTTAATTGGAGTAATTTGCGTGTTAATATTTATGATATCTTTCATTTTAAGAACTAATTCGTCAAAATTTGCGAAGAATGGTAGGTCATTCTAAAAGTTATTCGCACTTATACTTTCATAATTTAGAATAGTTTTAAAAGAATTGTTTATCTCTGTTATTGGGTTTTGATTAGTGCTTATAAAAAATATTTGATGGTCAGATAAGCACGAATCTAAAACATGAAACCAGTATTTACTTTGAATAATATCACTAATAAAATGATCGATAATGGTCTTTGAATTCCTACCAAATCTAGTAGGAAATTCTTGATCAACTTTATTACAAATTAGGAACCCGTTGCTTAATAGAGTGTTTGAATATAGATTTATCTCGGATTTTTCTGCATTTAGTAAATTTAAATTAATATCGCCTAGAATTAGACTTTTTTTGAATTGCGATATTATAATATAATCTATCTTATCAATAAAACAATCGATAGAAGTTTCATGTGCCCTGTATATACCAAAGATATTAGTGTTCTGTTTTGATAGTTTAACTCCCAGAATATTACTTTTTTGAAATTCTTTGCCGTATATTTGGTAACTATTTATATCATTTCTCACATAAATCGAAACCCCTTCAAAAGAGTTGTCCCTATTGGTAAAATAAGCATTATATACCCATTCAATATTGTAACATTTATTTTCTGTGATATGCAACCAAATTTCAGTAAGTACAATTACATGAATTTGGTTTTTAAAGTTGTTATTTATCAAAGCCTCTACACTATATAATTTGTTTCTTAAGCTTTGAATATTTAAATAAGCTATGTTAAAATTATTTTTGTACATTTGGTTTTCTTTACTAATATCAAAATGGGTAGAATAATCTATGTTTAATAAATGTTTTACGTTTGCTATATCATAGACCATTTTTTAAAACATAACATAGAATGTTGGAATTTAGTAAATACACAAACCATAATATAACAATTATTACAGCTAAATAATCGGATTACAAGAGTAATTATTGAATAACAATCGAAATCAATAAAAAAAATAATTAGATTAAGAAATAATCCAATTTGTTGTTGATTGTTGAAAAATAATAAAAAAAAATCAAAAGTACAAAAATAAAAGAAAAAAAAAAAACAATCACTGAATAATTGTTGAAAAAAAAAAAAAAAAAAAAAATATTTTTGACACATGATTTGACACACGATTATAAAAATTATAATCGAAAAATGAAAAAAGTAAATAAAAAGTAAATCATAAAAAATTAATAGGTTAAGTGTATAGTGTAAATATTGTGAGGTACCAAAACGGTAAATATTATAATATGTGTTTTGTTTTAATTTAAGTGATTTTTTGCTTTCTTATGTGAATAAAATATGCATAAATATAATAATTAATTATAAGAAATAAGATTAAAATGGTACCAAGTAAATTATTAATAAAATTAAAATTGTAAATTAAAGTAAAAATAAAAATTACATAATTGTGAGTAGTTACTAAATTGAAAAGTGTAGTAAATAATCTTTTACCTAACCTTTTTTTAGTTAGTAAAGTTAAAAAACAATATAATATTTGTATTTTAGATAATTCTACGATAATTGTGTTTTTTATTAGTAAATTAACGTAATTAATAATTAAATTGTTAATTAAAATTTCTAAGGAAACTAACTGGCTATTTAAATTGAAAATTGTTAAATTAAAGAATAAAGTATTTTTGTTATTTAAAACTAAATAAATATAATAATTGAAAATTATTTTAGTATTCTTTGGATGTAGTTTAATATGTAGTATGCATGTAAAAATGTATGTAAGTTGATTAAGAATAAAAACAAAATTTATATCTAAGTTAGTAATATAAAAATATATTGTTAAAAAATTTAATCTAAAGTGTTTAGTAATGTAATTTGTGTGCTTTATTTAAATTAAATTTTTTCCATCACACCATTATGGTTTTACCTTTTTAACAGTAGATTTTTGTCAATTTTTACTTATAGAACTTGACAAAAAAATTTAAAAGTTGTCTATTTGTCTAGTCGAAATTTATCTACCTAAATTTTACCTGAATACCTAAGTTTTTTTTAGTATATAAAATTCTGTTTTGCACAAACGAAGTATATATTAGATACCTATTAATTTTATAGAGTAGTTTTAGATATTTTTAGGAAATTCACGTTAGATAAATCTAAATTTGTCACCAGTACATTATTATGATTTTCTCAGAACCACTTTTCTCAATGTCAGTTGTAGAGAATTTATAGCTATACATATCACCATTTTTTTTATTTTCTTAAATATTTAAGACTTTTTTTTTGTTATAAGCTATTAATGTTCGGTTGATTAATGTATTTTTTTATATTATTACAGTTAAGATTTGGCTTGAAAATTTTGAATACAAATTTTATATGTTTAATTAACAAAATTATTGGCTTTAAAAAAAAAACAATCAAATATAATTTTGGAAAAAAAATTCAAATATTCAAATTTAACAGTCGCCTTTAATTTAATCAAAATTATGTATGTGTTCAATTATGTACGTCATTTACTCATTACATACGTTACAGTACGTCATTATTTTTTTTTTTTTTTTGGAAAATCTATTAACCTTAACATTTTTCATTTTTGAATTAGGTCAAACGAATAAATATTAATCATGTAAATAGTTTGTATAAAATTTCATTGCATAAATAATAAATATAGAATTCAACAAGTATATAATATTATACATATTGTAATATTTTAAATGAAATTAATTTAAATTAATTTAAATTACTTGCTATTAAAAATCCAGAACATTTTGTTAGTTTATATTTTAATTATATTCAATGAAAAATTGCAATAAAAAAAATTTTTTTTTTCCACTCGCAGATTCTAATTAAGTACATTCAATTTATATTAATGTTTATAATATTAATATATTTTATACCATTTAGAATAGAACTATTAAATTTACTGCTTTAATAGTTATTGCAAAAATTAATTATATAATTATTATAATTGCTATAAAATTTTCACGAAGGATTTTTTTAAGGAAAATCATGAAAATTTCTCCAAAATGAAAATAGAGATTTTCAGAAAATCTTATCTTACAATTTAAAACTTTCTTAACATAACGCTGAATAATTTTATTTAAGGCATTCTGTTGTATATATAAGGTTGAATCATTTCTTAGTTGATAATAACGAATACGTAGGTATTTTGCATTTGTGAGTACATAACTTTAAAAATGTAACATAACAGATTTTTCGTAAAATCCTTTAATATAAGCTAGGACAAATGAGCTGAAACAAAGAAACTTTCAACCGGTATTCAAGTTTATAAGATAGGGGTGGTTGTATATTTTACTTTAAAAATCTGAAATTATATTATACATCATATTGCCAATCAAATTAGTATTTATTTAAGACTGAACAAAATAGCAGCTTAAAGCTCAAGCCAAGACCTTATAACATTGTTATAAAATTAATAAGAAAAAAAATGTTGCTCGGTTGCTTTCAATTATTACCTTGTACAGGAAGGTGGTTATATACTACCATTGTACCTGTTGATGATTCACTCATAGCAAAATAGAAATAAAATAGGCGGTTCCCTTACAATCCCACACTCTAATTTAATATTCCTGGATCCTTGTCCTATCGTTTCCTATCCCTGCTCCCTAGCCAATATGGCCCTTAGGTTTGCAGTTAGAGCTTTCATTCCATTATATTGGAGAATTGAGAAGGTAGTTTTAGTCAGAAATAATCTGACGATATCAAACACGTATTTTTGGTATCTTTAGAATGGTAATCTTCTCGCCTAGTAAAAAAAAAAAAGAAGAAGAACCGAACATTTTATTTCTAAAAAGAACTTTTTAGTTTTTGAATATAAGCTAATGAAATTTGTAATATGTAAACATTCTTTGTAACAATTATATTTATATTTATAGTTTTAATAAAGTTTATTACAATTTAATAGACTTCACAGTACATTTTTCCTATGTTTCAATAATTAAAAATTGGCCATACAAAATATAAAAAAAAAAAAAATTAAAAATATTTGCAAGACTTGGCAAAAAAATTAATAATTAAAAAAAATATCATACAAAATGTGCAAGCATTGCAACATTTGGTATAATTAATAAATATGATAATATTTAACTGTATTAAAAATTATTAACTTAGTCACATAAACAGTTACTTTTATGGAGTTAAAAAAAATCTTACCGTTAACCTAGATCCTTATTGGTTTATTTATACATTTTATTAAAGCCTTTTTTTTTGCCACAATACAGTTTTATAGTTAATTGCAATATTTTTTAATTGTTACAACAATAAAATTTAATTCATTCCTTTTTTTATTTTTGTTAAAAAACACATCCTCAAAATTACAAACCATATCTTGAATTTCTTCTATGTCCCTATATATTTTGTATTCGAATAGAGAAACTAATTTTTAGGAGGTTTTTTTTTAATAGGAAAACCTTAACGACCTGTAATCGGCTTTCATAACTACTTTTCACATAATAAATTTAATTTTTTATGATTTTCTTCATTATCGCTATGACATCAAAATAATCGCTATAAAAACCTACAGATAAAATACTTATATATTACCTATTTATGGATATCTAAAAATGTAATTTTCATTTTTATTACTACAACTGTTATTAGGTATAAGGAATTTTACAAGAATAGAACTTTTTTATACTTTTTTTTACATAAATGCAAAATTTTTGCAATAATATGCAAGTGAAAAAGCATATAAATATTCAGAATTGCTTTCATCCTTTTAAAACTTAAAAAACAGAAAAAAAAAAATTTTTTATTATTTTATATGTACCTATTTCCGACGTAATTTTAAAACAGCTGGAGAATTATTTGTTTATATGGCATTTGTTGTCTTCTAATTTTATTTTTGTCTTCCTCAAATGCTTTCCATGCTCTAATATTTTTATGTCATCAAATTTTTTCTTATACTAAATTATTCAAGTAAGGTGACCATCCACGCAGTAATTCGATATTGTTGTTGAACTTTTTTTTAGTTGATATTTATTTCAGTATTCAATAAGTTTTTTTTTTGTTTCAGAAGTTTTACATTTTTTTTTTTCATTATTATTTTGAGTATGAACTCATGTAAGAATGAACCCACATGTATCACCGGTGAACATCACTTAAATGTTTCAAAATCCCATGTTCACCGATGAACCTAAAAATAAAATTGCATTCAGTCTCAATGTATCACACGTAAAAATTGCTGAATGTTCTCAAAAGCCCGAATCAATTTCATGAACTGTTTTTTATCTTCAAAAATGTTCATCAGTGATACATTGAGACTTATTAATGCACGTTTATTTTCATGTTCATTGCGTGAAAATGGGATTTTCAAATATTTGAGTGATGCGCCACTTGTGATAACTATCCGACTTAAAGCAAGCTTTTTTTTATGTTCATGATGAGGTTATAGTACTCAACATGTTATTAATGTATTTGTCTAAACTTTTGCTGTTCAGACTATTTTTGGTAACGATGCAGCAGAGAAATGCATATTTAAAAATCCGAGACAATATATTTTCCAAGAATAGATATATTTAATTTCCAGAACAAAAGAATATTGCAACTAACTGTTTTAAGACTATCATGACTAATCAGGAACCGTGTACCGACTGCAATGACTTTGCTTGAATAAAAAATACAAACGATTCTATTTTATGGCTTCCATATTTATGTGTTAAATGGAAAGATAAAAATTGCTGATAAAAATTATTAAGGAGAGATTGTGATATAATCTTTAAGTATTTTTTGAAGTACATACACTTATTTTTCAAAGTTTTACATGAACTGTTATTCTTTATTTTGTACAAAAAAAAAAAAAGTCCCTGGTCACTCTAGTTTGGACGACTAAAGGAGAATACAAATTAAAAAGTTACTTCAAATAATTCACGATTCTTTTTTTGTTTTTTTCAAAATACTTTTTTGTTAAATTTAAAAGGAATCCCGTTTAAAGTTAATATCATAAAATTGTATCATTATTATAACGATATACAGAATTAGTTATGATAACGCGATCTTGATTATTATTGTTATTGTTGGTTTATGTGAAAAAATGTACGGCACTAAAACTCTTCAGTAGCAATCATTAAGTTTAATTAGCGATTTTTTTTTTGAATTACACCTTTTATACTTTTTCACGTTTATGCAAAATGTCCTTGCTGTTGCATATTTTTGCAATATAATGATAAGAATATTAAATACTGACACACATGCATAAAGTAATCTGAAAAAGAATATTAAAAAGACTATTATTATGCAACGTTTGCACAATTTCTGGTTGGTTTTTCATTAAAATTTGTCTTTTTATTATTTAAAAGCTGGTTTAAAGTTCGTTATAAAACTGAAATATTGCATTAAAATTAAATTGGATAATTCAATTTTTTGTTCATTCATTTTCCATATTGATTGCATATCTTATATGGTTTGTATATTTGACTGTGTTCTCTTTTAGTTACTTTTAAGAATATGATGTTTTCAATGTAAAAAAAAAACCGTTAAAAATAACGTTTGCATTAAGGGAGTTTCCTATATGCAGTTCATTAGAAAAGGTAGTGAATTTAAAAAACGAGTCCATTGTGTCTGTTTTACGTTTTATATGATGAAGTATTATAGGAAGGGTATAATTTGAAGCTGTTATATTGTGAAGTTGTAGTTGTAAGAATAGAAAAGAAAATATTAATATTATTTTGTACAAAGCATAAGATTTTGTACTTTTATATCAGTTATCGTGGGTACATAATATATGAAAAGAAAAATAGTTAGTAATTGTTTCAAATTTATTTTTAAAATTTTGGAAGTTTATTTTTTAAATTTTGGAAGAAATCAAAATATTTTAAATAATGTGATACATTCGATCTAAAGAGTAACTTTTATTACTTTGGAAATATTGTGTTCTATAAATTAATAATTTAATTATAATATAATTAGGTTGTTCCTTCTTGTATAAATATGAATAAAGTTTAATAATATCTTTTAATTAAAAAAAAAAAGTGATATTTTGTAATCAGTTTTATTACGATTTTATATTTCACATTATATTTTATTAGTGATTATAGGCTGAATACTATTATTAAGAAATAGACTAATATAATTTATTTTACTTATGTTATGTTATTTATTTACACTATATTTGCTAGCTAAGGGATTCAAGGGAGGGATTCAATTAACAAAACTTTCTACCTGTTCAGGATTCGAAACCGCACTCCTTCTATTAATAAGCTATGTGCTTAACCACTAGACCACCGAGGCTCCTTTTAAAAACTAAATTTTTTTAATTTTAAATAAGCTTTGTATTGCATACTTTTAGGATATAGTTATGTGTTTAACAAATTTAAATTTAAATAATAAAAAGAAACTCAGAAATTTGAAATGGCAAATGAGTCAAGAATAATGTATATAATGAGAATAACTACTTAGTTCAATATTTTATTTTAAATTTAAAAAAAAAATGTTGTGTCTATTGTTATAATATGAAGCGTAGCATTAATTATGGTTCCTAAGGATTTCTTTTCTTTAAGTAATTTATAACAATTTAAATCAACTTATTGTAGTTTTTCATTTGTTAAAATATATACATATATTGTAATTTTGTACATTGTAAATGTATTCATCTATACTTACAAAGTCTTTTTGTAACTCTTTTCATATTATTACTTGTAGGTAGATATCTCGCGCCTTTATATTTACCACAAATTTTCTAGCAATATTTTTATGGTTCATTAATTAATAATATGATAGAAATTATACTTATAGTTAAAAATTTTATATTTTGTCGTTTAAAATTCGCTTAAAAATTAGTAAATATTATAATATATTATTTTAATATCCTGGTTTATGAGACTCTACAAATTTTCTTTATAGTTGGTTGATATAATAAAATAGTTCATTTACAAAAGAACAGATTATATCATTTATAAGAATATAGATACAGGATAAAAGAAGCCAACCTATTAAAAATTATTTAAAACTATGAAAGATGAGTTTTTTGTATTCGATGAATTTTTTAAGGACTATTATAATAGCTGTGTTGTGGTTAGTTGTAAAATTTAATCATGTGAAACTAAAAAAATTTTTGGCTTGTAAATTATTAACTTGAAAACAAAAATAAAAAATAAAAAATTTTTTTTTAATATAAAAATAAAAAAAAATCTGCCTTCCACAAAAAGAAGGATAAAGGATATCCTTTAATTTTTAATATAAAATTTATATTAAATTTTTTACAATGTGTTTAGTTCCTTTTTAACTTATCTATATTGATGTTAATTATATTTTTTTTATATTGTTGATTTTTTTCTATTTATTTTTTAAAGGAAAAATCCCATAAATTAATTAATATTAATTAAATTTTATAAAATAAAACAAAAATTTGAAAAGATAAAAAATATTTATTATTAAATTATGGTGTGGTTTTAATTATTTCTTTAAAAAAAATTACAATATTGTGGTTTTTAGATCAGTTGGGTTTTTTTTTTAGAGATATACTTTGGTTTTATAATATTTTTTTAATTATTTAAAAATTACAAAAGAATCAATATAATTTGAATATTGTTCAAAATAGATTATGAATTTTTAAGTTATGTGAATTTTTTTTATATACCAAGTTATTATTCTCCTTCCTCTTCCAATTCGTAGTTCACAAATGGACAACATTTAGTTTTTACTGTTTTTTTTAAATATCATATTATTTAAATATAATTTGCAATTTTAATCTTAAATGCTATTCTTTTAATCTCCAATACTTTGATTTTATACTTAGGCCGCAAAATAAGTGAATCTTTTGTTTTTTTTTTTACGGGGGTGGGTGGAAATCATCGGCAAACACTATATACTAGTGAAACGAGTCCACTATGAGTGTGTGTGATTTTAACCCATTAAACACCACCTCCCTTTTTTGACCAAACAATATAGTTTATAGGACGATTAGTGCTCATGTACTGCCAGATCAAAGGCAGTTGAGTTAGGGAATGAAAATTGATTTCAAATTGGTAGGCATATTGTGAAAAAAAAATTTTTAATTTCAATATGTTAAGTATAGTAATGACTAATAATTTAAGTATAAGCTAACAACAGCGTTGTAAATTTTCATATCTTATTAGCTTCTAGGAAGATGAAACTTTTAGACAAAAGCCTTTGTGAAATCATAAAAAGGTATATTGAACATTAATATTGATTTAAAAAAAAATTGTGTTATTAAAATGCCAAAAAGTTTTCTTTAAAATAGATAAGAAACAAATAGGAATCCAAAGAAAGTTATAAGTAATATTAAGAATTTGAGCTAAAAAAAGAAATTGTATTTTTAAGGAAAGAATATTTATTCATCAAAAACATCGAGACTGTTCAATTAACAATAAATAAAGAAAATTAAGAAATTGGTTAGTACAATACATTCTATAAATACATTTTCCTCTTACTATTATGTAACTCAGAATAAAGTAAAGAACAATCTTTTAATTTAAATACTGTTAAAGAACAATATTTTCATTATTGGGTTTTATATTCTTATAAAAACTTTTCGTTCTACTAAAAAAGAAATAAAAATAAACTCAAATAAGTCATTTTTTATATTTTTTATATTATATAAAACTGCTTATAACAAAAGCGTAAAACCACTTCGTATCAAAAAGATCAAACACTTCTAGATACCTATACTAGAGATTCGCCATAAAAGGCATTTGGTAAGGATAGATAAATATATTTTAGTTTATTATTTCCATGCATGACATTAAAAAGTTTATGGACCCTTTACCCTTCGGAAGTGGGCCATCTATTTGATAAAGTTTAGTGTGTACCCATCCATAAAAAATTTATATTGCAATTATTCAGTTTTCAAGCGGCCTTTTTAGACCTGTGTAAGTTGTAGAAAGATTTCAATATTTATAACCAAATATTTTCATTTGAGGTATCATTAAAAAGATCTGATCGAGTTTTTAAATTTTTGTTTGGGATGATAGTTCCATACGTCGTCCTGCTTAGTTGCTGAGAAAATTTTTAAGCCCTTACTACGATACATTTATTTTTTTTTTTTAAATATCATGCAATGTAATTAACTGTTTGAATGCTTGTAATGCAAGCACACATTACTAATATTTTTTATATGAGTACTACGTAAATTACGCGGATGCTAGATACTTTAATGGTATATTATCAAGTTTAATTATTTTCTATATTGAAATTAAAAATTTTTTTGAAAATTTTCTAATTTTTCATTTGAAATTTAATCAGATGAGATTTAGTTAATTAATTTTAATATAAAATAGCTATATAGGTATGTTTACATAACACATGTTTCATTTAAATAACATTTCATTTATTTTATTTTATTATATATATTCTTATTTATCTAAACTAATTTTCTAATTTATATAATATATTCTTTTTAAGAAATTTAATTACATGTTCCTTTCATTAAGAATTATTTTTGTGAAAATACAGACTGAATGTTATACAATAGCCAATTTACTATATAGATATTATAGATACATATATAAAATATTATGTCTATCATTTTTAATATCCTTGAGAATATAAACTTATAAATAAATTTTTGAGCACAATTTATTGTACACACTATAATATATTTATCTATTTCAATCTAATAAACCAGAAAGATATGTATATATTATATATATAAATTATCTATAAGTTTAACATTTATTTTTTGAATCTTCTATTTCATTGTTCTTTAATTATTCTTTCCTAACATTTATTTATTTTATTTTGGTATATTACCTAAGATTCTTTACATTAATAACATTTGTAATAATTATAATATAATATATGTTATCATTATAATCCATTCTAGAAAAAAATATATAAATATAGGTACCTCATAATCAACTCATTGTAAATAAATATAAATCTTCAAAGGATATTGTACTTAGTTTATACTTTAACATTGACAGAAATTTAGATAGAAAACCTTGTCAATTATTGATAGAAGTTTATTTTATATAATATTAAAATGAATATTTAGTATTCCCCTGAAAGAGTGTTATATATAAAATATATGTACATTTTATGTACTAATTAAAGTTGTTAAAGGTTGCCATATTATATTGATAAATAATGAAATTATTTTGCTTTTGGTTTTTTTTTTTTTTTGGAAAATTAATTAAAGAGGTAATGTATAATTATTATCATTTGAAATTAAGGAAAAACTAATTATATTAAGGAATCCAATTTTAATATTTTCCAGACACTAAAACTAAACTGTGAGACTAAATGTCTAAGAGGGAGTGTAAGACAAGTCTGTTTCTTATATACCTGTTTTATTAAAGTGGCAGTACTTTTTTCTTCCTAAAGGAGGTGGGAATCTTCCAAAGGCACCAAGAATTCCCCTTTGGTATTATAAGATTCTTACTGACTAAACTCACCTTCCCCTTTAGTCAATAAATTGGGATGAAACTCGCTACCTGGTAACGCAGTATATTGGCTAGGGGATATAAAACTTATTCCTTATTTTTTAGTTTTAACTGAAAATCGAAATAATAACAACTTTTGGGAAAATAATTTTATTATATATTTTACAAAATAATTCGAACACAAGATTTAGTTTTTTAAGATTATATGTTTGGAATAAAACGGTATTTCGTAAAGATAGTTTTGAAATAACTCAATTTTGAACAGAATTTTGGTAAAATATAATTATATGATGATATATTATCCAGCCAACGATGTAAATAGTTAAGACATTGACTTTTAAATTGAAAAGTCTTGAACGGCATATACAAACTTTTCTTTTAATAATATGATAATTATAGTAGGTATAATATAATAAAATCTAAAATAAAAATGTTTAGTGAAACTAATGATTCCCGAAACTGAAGCTTAGGAAAATATGAAATATTAATGACCAATGCATCTTACTGCAGTAGAAGGGAGAAAAAAAATATGATGATATAGTATAGGTAAACAATATCTAACTTGTCTGTTACTTAGGAATTATAATTTAAGGTGAAAATTTTCCCAAAGCTTAGAATATATTTTTAAAAAGAAAATTTTTAATTAAATTTAAATACTGTGTGGGTGGGATACGAACCCAAACTCCTTCAGTATTCATAGAGTATTTAATCAGTTCTTATACCCACTAGACCACCGAGGACCCTTTTAAATAATTACAATTACTACTTAACATATTGCGAACCAATTTATAAATATGCATTTTGTAAAAACTTAAATCTGGTAACATTACTAAAAATTCATAATGATATGTATTTAATATGATACAACCCTATACAATATTATAATCTTAGTTTAAAATGAAGTGAAAAATAATTATATTATATTATATTTAATTTTTGATTTGTATAATAATAAATTTGAATAATACGAAATTTGAATTCAATATAAAAGCCTTATAAACAATATTAATATAATTTCTTAAAAGTAAAAATTTTAAAGGATGAAAATTTAATTTACCATTTTACAGAAAAACCACATTTAATTTTCTTAAAATTTTCAAAATAAAATATTATCATAATTAAATTTTATTTTACATATTTTAAGAAAATACAAAAATTAATATAAAATATATCTTTTATATACATGTATAGATATAATATAATATATTTTCCTTGAGGATATTAAAGAATATTTAATTATTATTGAACACATTTTTAATTTACACATATAAAATAATAAAAGTACATTTATTATTATATTATGTACATTTATTTAATATTTCCTATTATAAATTATTATTAATTAATAATTAAAAAAAAAATTTAAATCTAAAATAAAGAATGAACATTCAAATTTATATTTAATTATAATCTATTGAATTTTATTCAAAATAATAAAATTTTCTTCAAAAATAAAACGATTCTTTTTAAAGTAAATTAAAATTTTATATTATGTTTCATATAAATAACAATTCATTTAAACATTTTGCAGGAAATTTATGGTTAATTATGTTGACATTATAATAATATTTTAAAATATGATTACGTAATTCTTCTAAATATAATTACGTAATTCTTATCTGACTCATGGCGCAGTGGTTAAGTCGCCAACTTTTCAATCGAAGGGTCTTGGGTTGAAACCCCGTTCAGATCATATAAATAAAAAAAATGTAGTAATTTTATATCGTAATAATGTATATCGTATAATTAATAGTAATAATAATAATAATAAAAATAATAATAACAATAATAGTAATAATAATTATAATAATAATAGCTGCTTCAGTGGAGCTATCTTTGGTTATATCATGCAGTAAGGCGTTATATACTGCTGCACGTTGTAATCCACTGACGGTCCTGACTCTGTAGTAAAATAATAATAATATTAATGAGAATACTAATACTAATACCAATAATAACAGCCGCTACAGTAACAGTGGGGATTGCTTTCAATAATTACTATATGTAGTAAGGTGTTATATACTACTACATGTTGTAACTATTGTAACGGTTATAGTAACTGTTAGCAAATAGTAATAATAATAGGCGGATTTATTGTTTCCTTACAGTTTCCACTCTCAATTCAATGTTTCCGTATTAATTTCCTATCCTTTCCTATCCCCTAGCCAATATACTGCGTTCGCAGGTAAGGGTTTAATCCTATTATATTGGCTAAAGTAAAATAATGTATTTTTAAAAGATTAGAAAATTTTAAAATTCCTTTGCTTATTTATTTATTTTTAATTATATTAAATATAATTAAAACTATCGGCTACTGAAACCATTATTATGTTGAATACTGATAATAATTTATTAATTATTTATATAATATATTTAACTATATAGTTATATTATTTACTTTTTTCATATTTAAAGTAAGACGAATTTATTAAGAAAACTACTTTCACATTAATTTTCTTTACATTGAAAAGAAAATGTGATATAATATGCAGGATTTGAATTCATCAGTTAATAATTTAAGACAAATGCAACCGTACTCGTTTATCGAAATTTTAAAAAGCCAAAAGATTTATTCAACAATTGAAGAGAAGTCAGAGTTTTTTTTTTTTTTTGGAAATTTTATTTTTATTAAAAATTTATTATACAAATAATTTATACAAAAAAATGTACTTAATTCTTGTTACTATTCTATTCACATTTAAAAATAATAAATGTTATGTTAAATTGTGTATATTTTAAATATTATATTTGTTCAAAATTTTCTGACCAATGGTGCAGTGCGTAAGTCACCGGTCTTTCAGGTGAAAGGTCTCGTGTTCAAACCCTGGTTAGGTCAAAACTAATGTACAAAATATAATAAAATAATGTAAACAGAATATTAAATATAATTATAATTGAATACTTGTACATATGAGATGGTCCATATGGTAAAAAAAGATTTTATATCTATTTATATCTAGACGATATAATATAAAAAAAAAAGTTTATTTTCTTTCTATTGTACATTGCAAAAATTAAAAAAATCAATGTTTAATATATATATTTTTTTTTTAGTTAAAAGTCTTAACCTTAACTAACGTACTTAAAATAACCTAAATAAACTTAGCCTACCTACACTCCAAGTAATTTACACAAACTTGTTATAATTATTAGGTATTACAATGTGTCTAACCACCAATACTCTCTTTTTATTGTTTTGTCTATGTCGCGTATTATAGACATGTCCTATTTTAGATTGAGTCCGTTTATGTTGCCTGATTCATATTTTTTTATTTTACATGTAGCCCGTCTATTATAATGAAATAATATGAGGACATGATTTTGCTTTTGAATGAAACCGTTTTGATCTAAAAAGATGAAATGCTCAGGAGCTATAAAGCCCGTGAGCAGGATTTTTTTGATGTATACTGCACATTCTGGTAAAATATATATGTTCTATCGAAGCCAGAGTTTCTCTCTCATTTCATTTATTTATTTTATTTATATTAATATTACAAATCACATAGGATATTGCAATATTACAAAACCATCTGCTGCTAAGGCCATTACAGGTCGAATACTATTATTAAATTATACACTAATATCATTTATTTTGTTCATATTATATATTTAATCTACATTTGGAAGCAAGGGGGATTTGTTTTCAATTAATAAAATTTGCTACCTGTGCAGTATTTAAACCCGCATTACCTCATTTTATTTATTTTATTTTATTTATTTATATTAATATTACATATATAAATGTAATGCAATATTATTGGACTATTGGCTACAAAGGCCATTATAGGTTTTTTATACTATTATTAAATTATATACTAATATTATTTATATTATATACTATATATTTACATTCTATTTGGTCGTAAGGGTGGTATGTAAAGAAAAAACACATATGAACTGTGCAGGGATCGAATCCACACTCCTTCGGTTAATACGTCACACGCCTACCCACTAGGCTACTGAAGCCGCTGCACTTCATTTTAACAAATGCAAATGTCTTAACATATTTGCATAGTTTTAGACGTTTTAAAGTCTTTGTAATATCTATTGATTTTCAAAATAAATAACACATTATACTTTAACTTAAAAGCTACGTTAATAACTATACAACGACATCCGTTCCTTCCTTCCAAACGACATCCAAACTAACAGTATATTATCCATGTTGTTTAATATTATTATTAGTATTATTATAATTCAAATCTATAGAAATTGTTTATAAAATGTTACGATCAATCAATACAAAAAATTATGAATAAATGAAGGATTCAAAATTGAAGAATAAATCCAGTTTCTAGAAATTTATCAACCATCAGCTTGATGGCACGATTTGTTGGAGCATTTTCTCTACCAAATTTTTTTTCGAAATTTCCTAATTACATTTTGAAAACTTTTACCATTTTCAAAAAATGTTGTAATAACAAAAACACGTTGTTCCTTCGTGTAACGTTCCATATTAACTAACCGGAATGTATTTAGAATATACCTAAAGAAATCTCGTATAAAAATTGCAGGTAGAAAAAAAAATGGCGGCAAAATCAAAATGATACCTCAATTTTGAACACCCTTAAATATCTATAATAACTTTTAAATCTAAAATAATTTAGATACAATAAAGGAACATAAAACAATTATAAAATTTTAAAAGAAATTAAAACAAAAAATTATAATAACTCTCGTATATTCTATTTACTGATGAGTAGGTAGATATTCTATTTACAGGTGAGTATTTAATTTACATAAATTCATATTTATAAAAATTAATTTCACATTATATAAATATAACATCATAATGTAACACTTACCTTAAATGACAGTTTATATAAAATATAACAATTAAATTAACACATTTTTTTTTTATAACATTCATATTATCTACCAATTCAAAACCAAACACAAAAAAAAATTTTTTTTATTATATTTTAAATTTTTTATAACAAATAAAAAAAAAATGATGCGATCTTTTTCAATTTTAAGATTTTATTTTGAAAAATTTTATATGAGTTTTGAATATAAAATTTTTGACTTTATCTAAAATTTTCTTTCTAATTTTATAAATTTTTTTTTTATTTTATTTTTTTTTTTTTTTTTCATTTAAAGATTCCATCTTCTATTTACATTCCATCTTATGAATAATAAATTGCCAAGAGAATGCCCAAAAGCTATTTAATAGTAGATATTTTCTTTATTGTATTGGAGTACGAAGAAGAAAAACCAAAACAATATTTACGATATAAGAATACTACAAGATTTAGTAGATAACACATAAAATACATGACGTAGATATTATAATGTTTATATGTATATTTAAATAAATTTACAAATTTTATTTTTTTTTTTTTTTTCTATTTTCTTTTCTTTTCAATTCTTAAGAATTGAAGTTTCCAGATGAAAAAGAAATGGAAAAAAAAATTATATATATAAAAAGACGTTTTTTCTTTATACCTATGCATCATTTTTTTTCGTCTCTTTCACACAAATATTTTCTTAATAGTTAGGTGGAAAATTTTTTCCTTTTTTTTTTCTTTTTTTGAAAATACGTGACTACCTTGGTAAAACAAAAAAAAAAAAAATAATGTTAAAAACAACAAATTCTCAAGAGTAAGAAACATAAACCACAAATATTTGAAACACTTGAAAAAATGTTTGTTTTACATTTATTTCTTTGTGTCTCTTTCTCACATTGTTTTTTTTTTTTTTTTTTTTTTTTTACTACAATATGTTTCTTTTTCTTCATTTCTCCGTGGTTGTTTTTTTCTTTTTAAATAATTTGCCTTGAAGTACTACTGCTTTTCTTTAACTTTTCCTTATCTTATTTTATTGAAAAATTTTAAAAGAAAACTTAAATATAAGTAAAAAATTATTTTGACATTTTATATACCTACATACATATATATATATTTTTTTTTTGTAAATTAAATAATTGGTTGTCTAAGCACCTCAGGATATTTAAACAATTTTCAATGAGATAAATTAGGAGTCACATATACACTTACATTTAAATATATCATATATGAATAAAATAGAAAATAATGATGACTAAAATTTATTTTAAATACATATATATAATATATAGAAAGTATTTAATAAGATTTTCAATTTTTTGTTTAATTTGTCAAAGTGGCAAAACTTTTTCTAAAAACCATCGAAATTTTCAAAAACTTTTGTGAAAAAAAATTGAAGTTTTAAAATTAACCTAAAGTCAACATAAAAAGAGAAAAATTTCAAACATATTTTTTAAAAGACAAATTTTTTTTTTTTTACAATATTACAATTTTACCCCCCAAAAAAAATATTTTTTGAAAACTTTAACAAACAAATTTGAAAATGTTCCACGCTTAGGGAAAATTTAAAAACACCACAAAAACACAGAAAAAAAACCATTATGTTGGGGGCAAAGCAAAAAAAAAAAAAACAAATGATAAAAATAAATCTTCCTATACACAGTTTAACAAAATACCTCAGCCTAATGAAATCTAATTTACTTTTGGTTTAGGTACAAATTTTCATTAAAAATAATAAAAAAAGGTCGCTTCAACTCAACTTTTCCAAAAATAGAAATTTAAGAAAATAGAATCAATAATATTATATAAACCATAATTGGAATAGTGGTTTGGTAGACAAAAAAAAAAAAAAAACCAAACAATTGTAGCCTGTCTACTCTAGTAATTATTCCAATTTAACAATAAACACAAAAGAAAATAAGAACATGTGTGTGTGTGTGTGTGTGTGTGTGTGAAAATAATATAAGGATACATTTTGTAACATTTGTCTTGTTCTTTATTTTTTTTTTTTTTTTGTTTTTAATATTTTTAATATTAATTTTAGTACATTTTGTTTAAGATAAATTATATTGAAATGGAAATTTAGTCTGGAAAAATATATTTGGATGATAACAAAAAATACGTAAATAGTAAATTTTAAAAATTCCTACTGAACTCCTGCTGTTTGATTTAGAAAATCTTAGTTATAAAAGCTAATTCCCAATTATTTTCTTCAACATACTCTTACTGAGTATGTTTTAGTATTGTTGATATTGTATATGGAGTTCGCTTTTATTTAAACAGCAAGATTATGGATACTATGATTAGTATATTATTAGAAAAAATTTGTTTAGTTGTCCACAAACTAATAACTATTGTAATTTTATGCATGTATTTAAATTTATCTAACTTTTATTCTACCTACCTACCTATATGTAAAACCAAAAGTTTATTTTATGGATATGTGTTTTTAAAAAGATAATAAAAAGTATTCCCTTAATTAACACGTAAGAAATGTAAAAATAATAATGTATGACTTTTAATTTTTGTATCTTAACTTTTGAAAATTTGAACAGCTTATGTCCTAAGATTTACTTTTTTTTCTCTTTTTCATAGGACTTCCACAAAGCCACGCCATATAATTCTATTTTTCCATGTGCTTCTGGGTCTATCTACTTTTCTTCTTCCTTGGTGGATTCCAGTCGAATGAATGTTTAGCAAAAGAGTCGCTTCTCAGTATATTGTGTCCCATTCACTTGTATTTCTTTTCTAGATGGCTTCTAGATTGTTTGTAAGTTACCAGTTGATATACCCTTGAGAATGTAATTAGTTTTTCGCATGATTTCATCCAGAACTAAAGTGAACAATATTGGAGATGATGGACAAGCTTGCTTGACTCCATTCCTGAGTATTATTGGCTCGCTCAAGTTATTCTTATGTATAATATTAGTGTTGTAAAATTATTGTAAAGATTCTTTATGATGTCAATTAAGTTACTTATGTCTAAGTTACATATAATATCCTAGTTACTTATACCTATTATTATGAAGTTTCTAATTTTTGACATTTTATGGAATTGGGAAGGGAATACAAACATTTCATCCGAATTTGAATAATGAATTATATTTATTCTTAACGATCTTAGCCCTCTCAAAAATTTTAATAACTTTTTTTAAGTGCACATTGAAGTGTACATATTTCATTAAGTGCACATAATGTACTATGGATTAAGTTTGGATTACAATCATAATGGTATATTTAAATATACAAGTGTAAAAAAATATACTTAGTAGTTTTGATTTTATTTAGATTACTGAGATTAAAAAATTTTCTATTGTTTTACATTTTCAGATTGGAAAAATACTCAGCAATTATGACTTATTTAACAGTAGTTGCTTTTGACAAATCTTAAAGAGCTCTAATTAAATTCAAACGATTTAAAAGATGAATAGACGGACGAATATTTTTGAAAACTTTTTAAAAAATAAACTAAAACGGTTGCTTTTTTTTATTAAAGTCACTGATTATAAAATCGTTCCGAAGAACATTTCAACCAATTTTACCATTAGGTACATTTTATTCTTTGCATACACGCAAAAGATTTTCTTAAAAAAAAACAAAAGGATAAAATTCTTGTGTTTTTGTCACATCATTCTTACCTTCATTTAATTTTAAACGAAGTAGATAATATGCGGCTAAAAGTGAAAGTTTTCTTTTTTATTATTCTTATTCTTTCTTATATCTACATTTATGTCACACCTGTTTTTCATGCCAAATAAGTAGATAATATAGCGTTACTCTGAACATTTATTATGTATGTCAGTATAAATTTATGTATTTTAGATTTATATTTGCTTTATTTTTTATTTTTTTTTCTTTTCTTTGAATTGCCATTTCCTATTCGTTTTTTTATGTTATTTGTTTTTTTTTTTTTGAGAATTTTTAATAGTGAGAACTGAGAATACTTATATGTATATACGAGTATATGATATATCTGTTAATGAACGTATCTGTATCCAAAGATTTAGTAAATAAAAAAAAAAAAAAAGAACAGTTTTTACAAGGATAATGAACAATGGTAGACAACTGAAATGTTATTATATTGAAATGGAAAATATAATATTATGTGTTCATACATAATATACTTATCTTATATATTATATAGAAAAATAAGTAAGTATAATGCACGCTTCTTTCTAATAAATACAAATTAATCAAGGTAGCTATAGATAATTTCAAAAAATTCTAAGAAGAAAATTTTGAAGTAAAAGAAAAAAAAAAGTAAATATTTATTTGAATGCGAAGTGTGTTAAATCCTTTTCTTTGTTTCGAGAAAAAAAAAACTGATGTTAATACAACAATAATAGTGGCAAAATGACATGTGGTAGGTACTAATTTCTAATGAGTAGATACTAGATATATTCATTTTTGAAATGATTATCATTTTTTTTTTTTTTTAGTTTTCTTTATTTTTTTAATTTTTTGCCATATTAGGAGAAGAAAATTGTTCTCAGAAAAGATTTACAGATTACGGTAAGAAATAAAATGTGTCAAAGTTTTTGAGGTTCATTATTTTTTAGGAAATTTCAAGGAGTTTTAATATTTTTTTCTTTTTTTTTGTTACCAGAAATTGATTAACATTTTATAAATTTATTAATTTATTAAAAATATAATTTTTAATTTAACTTTTCAATTCAGTTTAATTTAGATCATTATTGTTAAGATAAAGATCCTTTGACATTTATATAGTTTTAGGTTGAGACGTCTTGATTTTAATAGTTCATAGAAAAGCAAAATGATTTTTGATAGTAAGATATTTTTTTCCAGTACAAATGATTAAAAACTAATTCTTAGAATTTTTATTATTTATCTATCTATATTTTGATTGAACATTCCTATCATCTTGAAAAAAAATTATGTCTATTTATTTATTAAAAATATTTTCAATTATATTTTACTGTTATATTATTAATTATTGTAGAGCGGCAGAGTTTGGAATTCAGCTTACTAGTGGCTTTATTATTTTAAATTTGAGTCGTATTTTCAACATTTCATGTTTTAATATTTTCTACTTTTCAAGTTTGATCACGAGATCGGCTGATCGAAGCATTTAAAAATTGTTTCTGTAATTAAAAGATACTACTGGTATTTCATTGTCTTTGAATTAATGACTTTCATAAACAAAAACATAATATATGTTTGGATCAGGGGCTTCGGTGGCCTAGTGGGCAAGAGCGTACAAAAATATGCTGTAAACACCGAGGGAGTGTGGGTTCGAATCCCACACACGTCGTAAGAGTTATTCTCCGTTACGGCATTTACAGCCACACTTGAACAGGAAAGGCTGTGTAATTTGCTGTACACATTTATGTAGCAGAGAAATGCATTAAAAAAAAAAATGTTTGGATCACTGGTGTATGGTGGGTAAAACAGTGTGATATAAAGATAGTTTTTCTTTCGTTTTCACTGAGGTGAATATTACATAAGTATAACTGTTAGTAACTGACTAAATGATCTCAAATCTCACTGAAGTTTCATTAATTTATCTTAATTTTAAAATGATATATTAAACTTCATTGCCAATAATCAATTTTTAATATTAACCTAAATAAGTTTAGTCATGAATAAAAGTTCAATTAAAAATTTGGGAGAAAAGAAAAATAATTCAATTTCAATCAATTTTAAAAAAATTATTTAAAAGTATAAGCATTATATTTCTAATTTTATTTGAAAAATTAAAGAAACATTTAACTTTTTAAACTAATAATTTAAATTAGAGAAAAAAAAATTTAAGCAAATAAAAAAATAGATATACAAAAGTTTAGTTTTCATTTGACAAAAAATAAATAAAAGGAAAGTAAAAAACTTTCTTTAGATTTTATATACAAAATTTAAAATATTATTTTTAAGAAACAAAAAAGAAAAAAATTTGCAAAATACAAAATATATAAATATAGAAAAATAACATTTTATAATAGAATTAAAAAACTATTTCAATTAAGTCACAATAACTAAAAATATAAATTTATATTTTTTTATGTTATTTATCTTATAAACTTAAAATGTTTATGTACCGATTTATTTCAAACAAAAACTAGATAATTTTTAAGTGTATTCATATAATCATTTCTATTTAATGAATTTTAAAATTATAATTTTAGAATAGATTTTATTCTTGTCATAAAATTTAACGTTGCCCCTATAAATATGCAATTAATTTAAGCTGAAACTATTTTTAAAATCTAAAATGCGAATAATAGAAAATATCAATTTCTTGATCTTTTATAAAGTGATCTTGTAAGGAGTTGTGGTATTAGAAACAGCTTTAGTACAAAAAAAAAATGATATTTGTCAAATAAAACCAGTTTCAAAAGAATTATATCCAGTTAATTTCAAAATTTTCTTTCTTTTCCTTGTATAGTATTTTAATTTGAAGTCTAGTTATAAAAATCGGACGACATAATGGTCTGCATATAGATTATAACCTTGATAATCTTAAGCAAATACATTTAAAATTTTAGTGTATAGTTTTTGCTGACTTTTGATTTTTTAGAAATCAAAATCAAAAATCAACAAAAAGGCAAAAGATATAGACGTTTTGTAACTGGTCGGAACTTGTCAAGGAAGTGTACCTATATGCCAGATGAGACACTACTAACAAGATAGTGCACAAATACATGAACATTTTTGACAATACTATTACTATTATCAACTATATTCTCCACTGTCTTGATATTTTTCTAGCTAGTAATTGAGATAGTAATTTGACACTGCGCACAATTAAAAATGGCGACAAATAGAAAACAAAATATGAAATATTTTGAAAAAATATAAAATAAACTTGAAAAATTTTGATAATAAATGAAATGCCTTGATAGTAAAAATGCCACACACGTCACACAGACAGTAATTTTAGATTTCGTATTACACACTCGCAAGATAGTAATACTGCCTCGTCTGGCTGCCGGATTATACACTTACGTAGTCTCTGTGAAATCCTTTGACATGAACATCTTTTTCCAAGTCTACACGGTCATAACATTCAGTCAAAAAGATCAAAACCTAAAAAAATAATTTCATTTGAAGTATCATTTTGGGTAAATTCTGTACAGTATACCTACTGTCAATATTTATAACCTAAAATTTCAGTAGCAAATGACTGAACGAAAATCATAAGTAGATAAACTGAGTATATAGAACAAAGATTCAAAAATAATATTTTCTTAAATTTATATATTTTATAAACAATTTTACCAAAACCAAAAATAAACTTATTATTAATGTTTAAAAGATCTTTAAAACTATATTCCTGTATAATATAATGAATAAACTTTCTTAGATCATTTTTTGGAAAAAACTTTTGTACCCACATTTAAAAATATTAAAAAACAAAAAATTCTTAAATCTATAGATATTTTTTTTTTCCTGTTGTTAGTAATTTTCTTTTCTTTTAAAAAGTATAATATAAAAGATATAATATAAATATTTTGAAATCGGATTAAAATAATTCTTAAAACTATAAAAAAAAACGTATAATATAAAAATTTGTATTTTTTTTAGTTTTGTTCGAAAATGAGTAAAAGAGATAGCAACAAACAGTTCAAATTTTTTCAATTTTTCAATGACTAGGTAATTCTTAAAACCAAAAAAAAAAAAATTTTAATAAAATATTATTACATAGTAAATATTATTTAAAAAAATATATAATAAAGAAATTTATGCTTTATATAATTACTTATATACTTACTTATATAATACTTTTTTAAGTCTATGAAAGTCAAAGAATTTTATTTTTTAAATGAAATATAAATAATCTTCTATTTAATTTTCTATAAAATTTAATTTCAATAAAAAATAAAAGAAATTATTTAAAAAATATAATGAATAAATTTATTTATTTAAAATAATTATAATATTAATTAGAATAAAATAACTGTATCTTTTTTTTCTCTCATTTTTCATTTTCATTATGACATCCAGTCATTTTTCGAGATTGTAACATTGATTTCGAGTGAAAATTTTGAATTGGAATTAATTAATTAAAAAGAATTAAATTTTAATTAAAAATAAAAATGATTAAATTTTGAGGTTAAATTTAAATCCCATATTATAATAAAATATCAAAATAAATAAAATTATTTGATAAAGGTTAAAAAAATAATTTGTCAAATATTAATGTGTTCAAAATTTTCATTATTATTATAATTTTTTTTATTGAATAAATTAAAAGGTACAAAACAATAATTTGAATGAATTTTATTAAAAAAAAAAACAAAATAGAATGAAAACTAATACTTTCTAAAGCCGCACATTTTCCAAAACATAATACAAACTGTTTAGAATTATGACTTATGACCAAAATTTGAATATTTTCTTAGAATTTCATATAAAACAAAAAAAATTGAAAAATAATGAGACACTTTCTTGAATTTTAAGGGAACTCTACATGTAATTAAGAAAAATCATTAACACAAACAAAATTATAAAATTAAAGTATTCATTTTTGCCGTTTATTTGCCAAAGTTATAGGTGTTTAAAAATAGCAAAATTGCAATTTTTGAGCATTAAATAGCTCTTAAACAAGAGACGGTATAAAAGGAAGCCTATATACTTTCTGAGGAAGAATATACTAATTCTAAACGTTCTTTCTACCCTCAAAATTTCAAGTACCTATCGAAAAGTGTACTGGAGTTATGAAGCAAGAAAAAGCATGGAAAATTTAATTTTCACATAACGGTAAATATGAATACTAAATTAAAGAATAATGTAAAATTTTGATAATGGCTTATAAAGATAAAAAGTTCTGTCGAATCGCGTTTTTAAATTTATAAAATGTTAATCAGAACTTGAGATATACATACATATCTTCTTCAGAAGTTTGAGGGGCTGCAGCCTCTCATGTAACCCCAATAAAAAAGATGTTCTACAACATTAATTTTTTTTATAAGATTTACCAAAGGCTAAAATTTCATTGCTCTATCTTAAACGATGTAGAAGTTTTGAAATCAGACGAACAGACAAAGTGAAACTAATAGGCATATTTTTTTTTTTGGAAATGTACTAAAAATACAAAAAACTAATAATAAATTTATTATTTTTACCTTAATTTCAGTTTAAAATCATAATAAAATACAAAGAGATAAAAAAAATATACATATAGGTAATAAATAAAACTTTACTTTTAATTTCTGATGCCCTTATCATTCGTTATCATTAGATAGATACAATTATATTAAGATTGTAATAGAAACCTATATCGTTAAATGACAAATGAAGGTAAAATTGTTTGTTTCTATTTTATACAATAATATTTAAGATCTCAACTCAATAGATTATATCCTTGTAAAATTTTAATACATTTTTAAAAATAAAATATTACAATACTAATATAGGTTTCCTCCGAATTTTTTTTTTTGGATCACCCTCTGTTTATGATCTACTAGGACTCAAAAATTGAAAATTTTCGTTTTGGGCACTTTATAACTTAGGCACCTGTACAAATTTTTCTTCGGCAAGACATAAAAATTAAAGCTTCATATATATATGTTTACGTGTATTAACGCTTTTTCTTAATTATATAGGCTTCCGGACTTAAAGTCCCTCAAAATTACAAAAAAGTCATATTTTCACAGTTTTTCTTATGAATTTTTCAAATTTTGGTGCAAGTTACAATTCTAAACAATTTGTATTATCTTTTGGAAATGAACGCTTTTAAAAACTGTTGGTTTACATACTCCCTTGTTTGGTTTATTTTGTGTGATTATCTCTTGCAACAATTTATAACAAATTAGAATTGGGATAAAAATTAATTACGCATACTTCAAAATTTTATTCAGTTTATTTAACAACCGTAACGATTATTACCTTTAATTTATTGTAAATCATTATTATCTTATGCTTAAAGTTTTTAAAATAGTATTACAAACCCAATTTTACAATCGGAATCATCTTAAAATAATGACACAAATATTCTTTTAAAAAAATGAAAAAACGAAAACCCATTTGTATCCGAATTCACTCAGACATACAGAGATAAGAAAATCCATTTAAAAAAAAAATATATAATAAACAATAATTATTATTAAAGTAAAAAAGAAAATATTATTTTTTTATGTCTTATTTTACTTAACAGAACTTTACACAAACTTTGGTGCCAAAAAAAGCCCATTTAATACTGTAATTTTTGGGTTATAAAAAAAATATCATAACATTTTTCTCTTGCTTCGATTTCTTCGATTTACAAAACCAAAAAAAAAAAAACCTAATTCGAAAATAAATAATTTTTTATATATTTATATAAAAATATTTTAAGGCTATAAGAATTTAAAAATGTTTAGCTGTTATACAGTTTTACTCATTTCTGTGTTTTTTATTTCAAGTTTTTAATAAAGCATCATTGTAAACGCGTTTTTATTTTTACAATACTGACGAAAGTAAAAAAACAAAAAACAAAAATAATATATAAGAACGAAAAAAAATCATTATAATTTCCACCATAAAATTTATATTTCAACATAAATCTTTAAAGAAAAAAACAAAAAAAAAAAAAACCCCATATTGAGAAACTCACATTACCTCGAAAAACTTTCAAAAGTGATTTTAAAGTTTAATACAGAGTGTTTTAAAATGAAATTGTCGGTTAAATAATTATTGCATAAAGATTTTCATAAATTTACATGCAAACAATATCCGTAACAACAAAAATGTTGTGCAGAAAATGAAAACGAACTGCATAAAATTTTTTAAAAGAGATATACTACTGCAACCCCATTACATGAAATATAATGAAAATTATTATCATAGTCATGGCAAAATATTGCAAAAACTAAGCTATGAAGAAATCAAACGATTTAATACAAGTCAAGGAGCTACAACTGAGTAATAAACTGCTTAGTAAAATTGAAACTGAAACTTAAAATTACTAAAATATGAATAATACATGACTTAATGGGGGCCAAAATGTAAGGGGACTCAGATGGAAAATGTTTGTTTCCCACCTCTACTATAACACAAAAAAAAATTTTTTGTTCCATCAAGAAACTTAAGGGAATAATTTATTTATACAAAACACGTCAATTTCCTTAAAAAAGTGACATAATTCTACAGCTGGCATTATTTTAAAAATACAAGAAATAAAATATATTTTTATTAACCTTTAGGTTCTTATAAAATACAGACGTAAATATTTTAGTCACAATACGAGCTGTAGATAAAAAATAAGGTGTAATCATTAAGGATAAATTTATTTTTAAACAAGATTTAAACGAATGTACCCTATAATATAAGTTTTTCCTCCTTTGCAATTTTTATAATATTATATTATAATATAATTGAACTAAAACTCCTTGTTTTGCAAAATCAGTTAAAGTTCAGTCAATTGATTTCAAAGTATCCATGGTAACAATATATAAAATTGATAAACGTTTTGAATTTGACATACCTATTTCTGAAAATATGTCTAAAAATTTTTTTACTCACTGTACGTACTTATTTATATCTGAATAAAAATTTTTATTTTCTTGATCTTTCCTTACCCCCTGTGGTTTTATAATATTTTTATCTTATTTTATTCATATGTGAACATTGAAAACATATGCGTACATTATCATATATCGTTCAAATATAATATTATAATGTGTATGTTTTCATATAGACATGTACACATTGGCAAGTTTTTATGATACCCAAAAAAAAAAAAACCAATGAGTGTAGATATTATGAAGACTTGGAAAGTTGAAAACATGTACGAAAGCTTTTATAAAAAATAAGAAAAATTAAACTAAAAAATTAATAAAATCTATAAAAAATATTCATGTTATTTTTTATTATTATTTTTTTTTATAAAAGTTTACATTTGTCTTTTGGTTCCTATTCTTTTGTTTGTTATTTTTATTTGAGAATTTGAAGTTATAAGAGATTTGCACGTGATATTGTATAAAAAAAAAATCTCTATAGTCCGGATTACAAACATGAACGATTATTGAAAACCGTTACAAATATTTTTATATTTATCTACTAAATATATAGTTTTGATTGAAAACCCAATAGTATATAAACCAAGGGATTTTAAAGGTCTAAATTTTATAACCGTAGTTTTTAGCACATTTCCAAAAAAATTTTGAAAAAATGTGCTTATTAGTTTCACTCTGTCCGTCCGTCCGTCCGTCTGTTTACAAAACTTCTACACCGTTAAAGATAGAGAAAAAAAATTTTAACCATAGGTAGGTCTCATAAAAAAAATAATTTTGTGGAACAACTTTTTCATGTAGCCCCCTCCATTACGGAGCTACAGCCTCTCAAACTTTGAAAAAGCCCTATTTTTAAATGCATATATCTTATGTTCTGCTTAAGATTTTTTCAATCTGAAAACGTCATTCGACAGGTATTTCTTTTATCTTTGTAAATTAATATCAAAATTATACAATTTTTTAAAATTTAGTACTTAAATTTACCGTTATGTAAAAACCAAATTTTGCATGATTTTTCTACTTTCATAACTCCGGCACGCTTTTAGATAGAAGCTTGAAATTTTGAGGCAAGAAAGAACTTTTAGAATTAGTATAAGTTTGCTCAGAAAATTTTTTCGGACCACCCCCTGTTTATGAGCTATTAGGGCTTAAAAATTGAAAATTTGCTATTTTTAAACACCTGTAACTTAGGAACCTGTACACATTTTACTTCTGCAAGATGTAAAAATTAAAGCTACAATAATATATTTTTACGTGTGTGAAAGGTTTATTTTAGTTGTAAAGGGTTCCAAAGTTGCAGCTCTTCAAAACTACGAAAAAGCCCCATTTTCAGATGTATATATCTCGGGCTCTGCGTAATAGTTTTGCAATCTAAAACCGGCAGAAGATCGAAAATTTTATTATCTATATAAAACAATATCAAAATTATGTAATATTTTGTAATTTACGATTTAAATTTACCGTTATGTGAAAACCACATTTTGCATGAAATTTCTTTTTTCATAACTCCGGCACCCCTTTAGATAGGAACCTGAAATTTTGAGACAAGAAAGAACTTTTAGAATTAGTATAAGTTTCCTCAGAAAATTTTTTGGTAGCACCCCCTCTTTAAGAGTTATTACGCCTCAAAAATTGAAAATTTGCTATTTTTAGACACCTGTAACTTAGGCACCTGTAAAAATTTTTCTTCGGCAAGACATGAAAATTAAAGGTTCAATAATATATTTTTACGTGTGTTAACGGCTTTTCTTAGTTATATAGGATTCCGGACTTACGGCCCCTCAAAATTTCAAAAATGTCCTATTTTCACATTTTTTCTTATTACATGAAATTTTCAAATTTTTGTGCAAGTCACACTTCTAAACAGTTTGTATTGAGTTTTGGAAATGTGCGCTTTTAAAAACCGTTGGTTTACATTCTACCTTGTTTATTATTGCTATTTTGGCACTAAAATTGGAATTTTTTGTAGAAGTTTTTCGTAAAATTGTGGAAAATTTTAGAGAACGGACGAATTTTCTTCAACGTTAAGAAAATCCTATTTAATTTTAAGAAAATCTATTTATACAAGACATAAGTTTGTGTTTTTCACATAAGAATCCATATTGCGATACAGTTCTTTTCAACACTATTGGATTTACATGATCAAAACTAAATCAAATTGATTTGAGTTTGAAAAATTTCGTAAAATTCTAATACTTCTCATGAAAAAACAAACATAGCTAACTAAAGGTTCCAGTTCGTTGTAGCCATATCTAAATAAACTTAGTAAATTAGTTAAATTCCAAAATCGAGTTAGAAAAAAAAAATATGAAGCTGTTAAAAGTCATAAACTCAGCATTGTGGAAAATTGAACTTTTAGATGAAGTACAGTCTTACTTGTCACAGCGTTAAGGGCGAAAAACGTTTGAAAAATATTTATATAAGTAGATATTTGTAGATATATATAGTAGATATATAAAATAAAGAAAAAAAAAAATTGCTTGTAAAAATTTTGTTCAACTGAATATAAATAACTTTTAGAACTTTGAAAATTCTTCTTTTAAAATGTCAAACGAATGATATCATGGTTGAATTGAAACCAGCTAAAAATAAAAGAGGGAAAAAAGAAGGAAAAAAATGGTATTTCATGGTATTTATTTTTCAAAAAGTTTTATGTCAAAGAGAAAAATTTTTGTTAAGAATTTTAAGTAAAGAATAAAAAAAAAATTACTTTAAAATTTCTAAAATTTAAAGGCTTCTATACTTTATAAAAACAATATCTAAGTTAATTGTGTAACTTGTTTTGAATTTTTTTGTTTATTTTTTCTTTTTCGCTTCTTTTGATTTGGATTAAGACGTTCCAGTCTATGTTCTTTAATAAGGAACTAATTATACATATCAACAATTTTTTTTTATTATTTCAACGTTTGACTTTATCTAGAAAAATTTTTTTTTTTGTATTCAAAGAAAAAATTTAAATGGATTTAATGTTAAAAAATTAACAAAAATTTTTGAAAAACTCTTTTATTATTTTTATATTAAAAGGAATAAAAAAAATTACTTTCGTTTTTTTTTTGTTAAAATATTCTTAAAAAAAAAATTTTAAACATATTAAACTCAAAAATTTTGTAACCCAAATAACGGAAGATAATGAGTATAAAACAGATACCTAGGAAGATAGGAAGATGCTGTAATACAATTAGGCGGGTTTAAATCAGTTTAGGACGATTGTCAAATGTTTACATCTGATAGAACGAGAAAATTATTAAGGGAAGAATTCATTCAGAAACTTTCTTATTTTCAAAGCAAGAGTACTCTGGATATTCAGGATTTTTTCCTCTTTGTCCTTGCAATTTTGTACAAAAATAATTAGAGGGAAGTTCTAACCTTTAGTTATGTGGGATAATATAATATAGTCAGTAATTTAAGAATAGGTCATTTCAGTAACTGATCATTATTTTTAGACATTTATCATTATTTTTAGTCATTGATCAATTATCATTAGTTTTTGTCATTGATTATTCTTTTTAGATCTAATTTAAACCACCTATGCTTATGGTCAGGTATATTGAAAGTGGAGGACCATATGCAGTTTGTAAGTGTATTATAACTTCTTGTAGAGACTACTATTAACAAAATATTCGAGGAAACTTAAAAGCAAAAATTTATTTACAGTCCAAATAAAAAATTTAAAATGATTATGTAATTGTCTTTTCAGAAAATTTTACGCCTTGAAATAAAAATGGTCAAATTTTAAAAATTAAAATTTTTTTTCGAAAAATTATAATGAATTTTTAAATGAGCAGATTAAAATAATAAGAAACGAGATATAAAATGGTTTTCTGGCCAATCCTCGCATAAAGGGAAGGTTCATCCCTGTATACAACTGCTATACACTATGTACAACTGTTAGATATAGGTGCCTACTAGTAATCAAAAAAGTATATTATTTTCATATTATATTAAAATGTTTACACACAATATGGTTATTACACAGTTTTAATAGTTATGTGCTAAATATAAATTAATTTGAATCAAACATTTCACTTCAGAATATCATGAAGTTTCATTTCTGTAGCTATATAACTTTTTTTATTGTTATTTTGTTCATTAAGTCTTGGGACCAAGAATTACATAATCTATGGATTTGACAGCAAGTTTCTAATTATTTACAAAAAAGAATCATTATTGGTTTATAATCAAAATTTACCTTAAACAGGATTAAATTTCAATTTAACGACAACTACTTCAATTAATTACAGTTTGCCATTTACTTAGTTGACCATACAGTATTAAAACATAAAAAAATTTTGCCAAATTCAGTACTTATACTAAAAAATTTTGATCTTAATTTTTCATAAGAAAATTTCAAGGTAAAAATTTTAAAAGTTTAATAATTGATTTTTAAACACCTACTGCCTATAATACATATACATATGTTTTCTATAATAATGTTATAGTAAAGTTTTTTAACGAAGCAGTTTTCAAAATTGGTTTTAACTAATAGGGGCAAAATGAGGAAGAGAAATAAAGAAAACAAAATGATTAATTTTTTTTAGACAAAACAAGATTTTTTTATTTTTAGCACGTTTTCAAAAAATTTTAAAAAAATGTGCTTATTAGTTTCACTCCGTCCATCTGTCTGGCCGTCTGGGTATTTACAAAACTTCTACACCATTTGAAATAAACCAATGAAATTTTAACTACGATAGGTGTCACCAAAAAACTAATTTTGTGGAATAACTTTTTTCTGTAGCCCCGACCCGTTACGGAGCTATAGCCTTACAAAATTCAAAGAAACCCTATCTTTAAATTGTTATAACACAGATTCTATAGGGCATATTTTCAATCCGGAAACGCCAAACGATAGCTAAATTTATAAACTTTATAAATAACAATTTATTCCAACAATTTACTTTTATATTATAACAGTCCAAGATGCTCAAGTTCTGCAATTAATTTTATTTTCTACTTTTTAGGCAGTGAATTCGATTTTGATAAAAGCATATTTTAAAAAATATTTTTTTTACATATTATTTTATTAACTAACTTTTTCATTAGGTATAGCATATCTACACTTTACAAAAAATTTTAAAGTATTCTTTGGGAGAGAATAAAAATTTCCATTATAAAGGGTGTTCAAAATTGAGGTATCATTTTAATTTTAATAAAAAAAGACTTTTTTTTTGAAATATTAAATATATTTTTATTTTTATTTATTACAAATAGGTTCCGGTTAATAATGAAAAATTATGTCGGCCAAGTGGCCCAATCTACTACTTCTTCAAGCTTCCAATCTTTTACCAAAATTCTGAATCACGTTGTTCAATAAACTGTTCTCAATGGTTGAAATCTGCTCGATAATGTTGTTTTTAAGCTCTTGAATTGTTGTGGGATTATTGCTGTACACTTTCGATTTCACAAAACCTCACCAAAAAAAATCCAACGGTGTCAAACCGCACAATCTTGGTGGCCACATCACTCCTCCTCTACGAGAAATAATGCGATCTGCGAACTTTTCCTTCAAAAGATCCATTGTTTCTCTTGCTGTGTGGCAAGTGGCACCGTCCTGTTGAAACCACATATTCTCTACGTCCAAACCATCAATTTCCCGCCACAAAAAGCTTCGGATCATCTCCCTGTAGCGATTTCCATTGACCGTAAAACATTTCCATTTGCGTTTTCAAAAAAATACGGTCGGATGATTCCTCCTGACCACAAACCACACCAAACTGTAACTTTTTGTGGATGTACTGGTTGCTCTAAGATAACCCTTGGATTCTTTTCACCCCAAATGCGGTAATTCTGTTTATTGACGTAGCCATTGAACTGGAAATGAGCTTCGTCGGTGAAGATTATTTTGTTAAAAAAATTCTCATTTTCTTCTTGTTTTTCGATTGCCCAAGAAACGAATTGCCGACGTAATGCATAGTCAGTTGGGTTTAATTCTTGCGTCAGCTGGTTCTTATAAGCCTTTAAATGGAGATCACGATGCAAAATGTTGAATAATGTGGATGGTTTGATGTTTAATTGCTGCGAACGATGACGAATGGAAGTTTTTGAATCTTCTTCAACACTTCTGCTCACAGCTGCTACATTCTCGGTTGAACTGCCACTACGTTGATAAATGTTGCCTCTGTTATCAAGAACAGATCCAGTTTCTAGAAATTTATCAACCATCAGCTTGATGGCACGATTTGTTGGAGCATTTTCTCTACCAAATTTTGGTCGAAATTTTCTAATTACATCTTGAAAACTTTTACCATTTTCAAAAAATGTTGTTATAACAAAAACACGTTGTTCCTTCGTGTAACGTTCCATATTAACTAACCGGAATGTATTTAGAATATACCTAAAGAAACCTCGTATAAAAATTCCAGGTAGAAAAAAAATGGCGGCAAAATCAAAATTATACCTCAATTTTGAACACCCTTTATAAAGTTATTTATTATTCTTTCATTTTTGTCATTCAATCTCTGAATTTTTCATTATTTTTCCCAGTTCTAATTGAAAGTTTTGAAAATTTTAAACTTTACGAATAATTTTAAATAAATTTTTTTTCGCAGAAAAAGTTTTGTACATTTTTTGTAATATTCTTTTTTTTTTTTTTAAGTAAAACTATTTTAATTTTGAAATGCTTTTTATAATAGACAATAAATAGACTAAAATAAGAAATAAAAGATATAGGTCAAAGTTTAAAATACAAAATTTATTTTTAACAAAAAAGAGTTTCATAATATTCATTATTTAATAAATTTAATTTAAGAACAACTTTAAATGCTGTTTGTTTTGTTTTGTAAGGAAGGTTTTGGTAAAAGTAATTTTGGAATATTAAATTTTCTAATTCTAGTCAAATTTCTGCTAGTTTATGATCTAAACAGATTTATGTTAGGATTTGTTTTTTTAGGATTTATGATTAGGCTAAGTTTTTGATTTGATTATGACGTCATAAATTATATGAATAATTTGATGGCTCCGTGAATTTAAGGCTCACGAATTAAAGTAGATGACAATTTTCGACAATTTGGTGCCTTTTTTTTCTATTTTTATTTTGGGGCAATTATTATTCATAAGGAATTATTACCCCAAAACAAAAAAAAAATCAGGGTCTTTTTTCGAAAAAAAAAAATCTTTTTATGGTGTTTTTTCATTTTTATTTTGGAACCATAATTCGTAATGAATTATTACCCCAAAATAAAAATGAAAAAATATATAGGTACGATGCGAGATTTTTAATTAGAAGGAATTTTATAAACGGTACAAAATCAAAGTAATATGTTTTTGGCAGAATATTTATATGTATATACGCCTTTTTTGAGAAAATTTAGAGTTAAGAGAAAATTACGAGAAAATTTAGAGTTGGATTCTTGCAAAAGCTTTTTAACTCTGATTTTGTAATCAACTCTAAAAGTCTTCCTAATTATTTTTTTATATACATATTCAAAAAACAAATTATTAATTATACTCTTACCAATATATTATTTTCAATTATCTTTTTAGTCACAAATTTTGAGAAAACAGTTTAAAATTGTTCTAAAACATTTTGATTATTAAATTGATTTTCACTTAATAAATATGTGCTCTATAAAATAATACTTTCTGGGTCTTTTTTCATTTTTACTGAAAATCATTAAAAATTATGATCTCAAAACCAAATTAAATTGAGGTCCTTTTTATTTTTAGTTTGGGGCCGAAATCTTTAATGAAATATGACCACAAAGTAAAATATTTTTTGCAGTGTTTTTTTGAATTGAATTACAGCACTATTTAAATCTAAAATATTTATATTGCTTAAACTTAAATAAAAGAAATAAATAAAAGGTAAATAATTCCATTAAATAAATAAAAATATCAAAGATATTAAATATTTCCTTGAATCTTTAAAAACACCAATAAAGTCATAACTTATTCCTTTTTTTTACAAAATTTAAAAAAAATCAAAATTAATTTTCAATTAATTTTCAGTGAACATTTCTTTGAGTATTTCATTTTCGGCTAAAAGTTCTAAAGTTCTTTTACAAAATCTTTTATTGAATTTGTTTTATTTTATAAATTAATCAATTGACTACTTAAAAGTTTAAGTAACTTTTTACCAAAGTAATATTTTTTCATTATATTTGGCTATCTAAAATATTCCAAACAAATTATAAAATTATCCTTTTTAAATATTATTAAATACTTTTTTTTTTTTTCTTTAAAAAATTATAACCAAATAAACTTAACAGCATAAAAATACTAAAACAATTATTTTTTTTATGTAAAAGAAATTAACCCTTCTAGAGATAACCTTGAAATATGCAATTTAAATCAAAATAATGAAACCCTTAGCATATATCTAGTACTTTATAAAAATAAGCCTTTGGCATACTTCAATTTTCATTATTTAATACGGGAAAATGTTATTTATATTTACAAGAGCTCTTATATTTTTCTTTGTTGAATATTACAACAATTTTATTAAAAAAAAAAGCAAACAAAAAAAAAATTAATAACAGCAGTTTTTTTTCATAATTTTTCATTTTCATTTTAAATCCCATTTCAACTTAGTATGATTTTTTAGAAAATCAGTTTTTTTTTTTTTGTTTTTATGTTTCTTTAATGAATTAATTCTTTTGTATCTTTAAAAACCGCAAAAACTTTTTTACTTCATCAAAAAATATAAAAAAAAAAAAAAACGTCAAAGAAACCCACTGACGTAAGCCAATTGAAATTCTGTCTTTATCAGGATTTTTTTTTCCAAAAAAAGGAAGGAAAAATACTCTTTTATTGCATTAAAATTCTGAAAAGCTGCTGCTACTTTTTTTTTTTCGAATAAGTTAAAAAAATTTATCAAAGAAGGGATAACAAAAATAAAAAAAATTAAAAACAAAAGTAAAATGTTTAAAAAATATTAAAAGTTTTATTAACAGCTTTTTCATATTTTTAAATCACTATTTTTATCATAAAAATTTTTTAGCTCCCTCACTTAATTTTTAACTAAAAATACTTTCACTGCAATAATAAACAAAAATTAAATCTTCTTAAAGGTTTTCCAAATACTCTAAAAACAGGATTGTAAAGGTAATGTAATTTTGATGTATGAACATAATTAGAGTTACCACATCATATTAATTTAAGGATCTCAAAGACTATTTTAGGAAACAAAAAACTCCTCTTATATTCTTATATTAAATTAAAAGACTGTTACTCAATTAATTACTGTTACTAAAGGGGTTTCGAATATGTTACTTTAAATTTAAATACACTTAAAAGAATACTTTTGGTAGCCGTATAGTAACAATTAAGCAAATTTTCAAGTAGCGGTTAGCAATCAGTTTCCTGATGGCTTTATACCTCCATAGTATGTAATCGGATTGGTTTCAGTTACGAACCAAATAAGTAATGTATGTTACTAAATGGTTTAGAATCGGTAACATAACATCTTACCGCTTAGGTAAATAATCATCAAACTTAAATTCTTTCCGAAATCAATTTAGATCGCGTCTTCACTCGTTTTTGATTTTTTGATTGTAAATTTAAACTTATAAAAAATACAAAGGTTTTATTTTAAACCTCATTTCAGAAAAGAAATTACTTTTCTCGAAACCTAATGATAATATTCCGGATTGATATCTTTTTTTAAATCATTAAACAATTCCCAATTTTATATAAAAAATAAACAATATGTTTTTTTTTTGCTTTACAAGAATAGGAGCAATAACCTTGAATTCAAGTAAATATATTTCACAAAAAAAAACGATGATTTCGCTTTCTCATACAATATATTATTTATTGTCGACAATTTTCTTCAATCCCAGTAACAACAAAACTTAAAACAAAAACGTAATAATAAAAATCATATAAAAACCAATTCTTTTTAGCAAAAACGAAATGCATATTTTATGGAAATCAAATCCAGGAACAAAAGACAATTACAAAAAAAAAAAAAAAAAAAAACATCTCTTATCGAAATCGTTTTTAGTTTTTCAATTTTTTTTTCATTTACAGATACAAAACCCTAAAAACTGAAAAAAAAAACTTTTTACTTTCTACTTTTAATTTTTTTTTTTTGTTTCTAAACCACATCTCAGAACAAAACGACGACAATGAATATTACATCAACGCAATTTAATATTCGCAAGGATATATCGTACTTCTAGCAACTTCTAAACTCTTCTTTTACCATACTATACAATATTTAACGAAAGAACAAACGAACAAACAATATTGTGAATGAAAATTTTTACCACTAAAACTAAAAAAAAAAAATGAAAATATTATTTTCTATTCTAAAAAAAATTAAAAAAAAAAAACTTTTTCTTTTTTCAACCTGTACAAAGGTTGAATAGATGGTACGAACATTGAAAAACGCAGTCAAAGTAATGAAAAATTATAAAAAGATAAAAATGAAAACAAAAACAAGAAAAAAAAAAAAGGTAAACTGTGTAGAATTAAAAGGAAGAAAATTTATTGTAGTTGCTTCTTATTTTTTTTTTTCTTGCGGATCTTCCAAAAACCATATGATGCTGATCACATTTTTATTCGGTTAACGACGGTATTTCATTTTATTCTTTTTATAGAAAAGTATGACATACTGTTGCTTTGACACTGCCTATAATTGGAATACTCAACTAAAAGTTAAGTTTCTATATGAAAATAAAAGCTAAAAAATCATTTTTATTATTATAAATTATTAAAATTATTATTACCTATTAATTATATCCTTATTAAATATACTTTAATAGTTTTAAATATCAACTCGATGCAGTATCGTAATATACGATCTGATTTAAATAAACTGTGCTTTACTGTGCTGTGCTGTACATTTCAAAGGACAAAAATGAAAAAATGAAAGTTATAGTTAATGAATTCTGCAACCTCACAAACAGGGATCGAAGTTAAGTTATTGAAAGGCACTATAGAAGATTGGAACGAGCACGAGTACTGGATCTATGGAACTTTATATTTTGATTTCTCTAATAAAGTTAATGTTCTTAATTAGAATAATTTCTTAACAAGAATATCAAGTCAATAAAGTTAAAAAAAAAAAAGAAATTATTTTTTAAATTATTATTATCTATAGTACACTCATATTCATTTGATATAAAACTAAACTGGTAGTAAACCTATTACCCTAAAGTATAGTTACTAATCTTTCATCAACGATCATTGTCCTACTAGAATTTATTCTTTTTGAAACAAACTTTTCTTGAAATTTGCTTTTAAGAAAATCGAAAGTACTCATGAACATTCTTAAATAATCAAAAAATTTTACATGATCATCTCTAACTTGCCTGTACAAATGATGATATTCACCTAAACGAAATCTTTCTTGATTTTATAGGATGACTTTATAGAATGAATCCTATATTTTCGTACATTTTTATAAAATATATTATATATAAACTGAATAAGAAATTATATTAACTATTTTCTCGCTCAAAACTTGCAATTTTCTATAACCATTTACTCACAAATAAAATCGTTCGCAGAAAAATCACTGACAGAAAAATCGCCCATCTCGCTATCTGCGTGTCCGAGGCCTTAGACAAATTATAACTTTTACTGTATTACATTATGAAAATTACTTGAAATTCACCATGCTTCTTTCAATTTTAATGTGTTTTTTTTTTTTCTAGGCAGTAAATGACATAACGTGAAAATTTCTTCGAAGTGCCGTGTCTTTAATTTTTTTTTAACCATACAGTTCCTATTACTGATTGTTTCAGCAAAAAAAAAAAAAAAAAGGTTATTAATAAAAATATATGTATGAAAAAGGTACCTATATAAAAGTATTATGTGATAAAATATTAACTTATATTGAGGTTTAGATTTTTTGCTTTCATTATTCATTACAAAAAGCATATTATATGCATGTATGAAACTGAAATAAAGTATAGAAATTTATATATACATTCTATAGCTATAAACTTTTTTCTGGGGAGTTTTTTCATAGTTCTTTAGAATTCTTTTACTTTTAAAACCAAAATAAAACCAAAATCAGTTTAAAGGAGCTTAGATTAAAAAATACAAAAAAAAAAACGAAAAATAAAAAAAAAGATAAAATATACCTAGCACGTGAATTCAATTCAGATTTATTTTATTGTTTTTTTTTTTTATTCACCACATTTAAACGTATGTTGAATTGTAAATGTGCCACTTAATAAAAGTGAATTGGTTTTATTTTCGTTTTGAAGAACAGATGACATTCTAATAAAAATAAAAATTATATATGTATATATATTTTTTAAGTATTTAAAAAATAAAAAATAAATTAAGTAAAATACCGTTAAAATTATTTATTTTATTTGACAGTAAAGTACATTTTCTTTAAGTTTTCTTTTTTCGTTTGATTTTTCTATTTTAGAGGTGAAATTTTGTTTGAATTTTAATTAATTGTAAAAAAAGAATTTTGATTTTTTACTTTTATTGGTGGTTTTTTTTTTTGTAATTTGTTTTTTTTTTTTTGTTTTTATTAAGAAATTATAATTTTTAAATAATTTGAATTTGATTAATTTAATTTCAAAAAGCTTTGTGGTAAGAAAAAAAAAAAAAAAACTAATTAAAAATTCAAGAATAAAACTTAAAATACAATAAAAACTTATGGAATATATTTTGTAGTTTAAGGGTGGGTCAATTTGTGGCTTTAAATACTTAAGTACTTTTTAAGTAGTTGACCATTTTGTTTAATAGTTCTTTAAAGAATGTAATTTGTTTGTGTCGTGGAATACCTGTATTATTTTTAATAAAGACAATAATTAAAAAGTTTAAAATATGTTTCTTTCAGTTAAATGGAATTGCCAACGGTTTCAGTTAAATGGAATTGCCAACGGTTGATATTTTAACTTTGAAAAGTATTTATTATATCTGCGTTTTGTTAATTTTCTTTTTAAAACTGTTCTCTTCATCGTATGGCAGTAGTGCGGGTTCAAATTCTGTACAGGGCGACCAAGTAAATTTCGTTAAAAATTAGAGATTTTAATGTAATATCTTAAAGAAAATTCGGAAGAAGTATTTAGAAAGTAAAAGAAATATTTTTTCAGTAAAGTATAATATAACATAAAGTAAGTATAAAATATGAAAGTATGAAAAAAATAAGTATCTAATAAATTAAAGAGTATAGAAAAACTTCTTATCTTGACACTGTTGCTATTCGATATCAAAAATACCGCTCCATATAAAAACGTTGCTTTGATTAATATATTTTAAAGTTTTAACAAAACAACAAATTAATTCAATGCGCCTATGTGGCTTAAGATTTTATTGTATGTTAACTCCAATATTTGTATTTGTATCTTTAGTTCAATTTCTAATTTAACAGTTGTTCAGCAAAAAAACATTGTACTAGATAGACACATGTTATAAAATGCTAGAATCTTAAAGTTTATAGTCAGAGACTAAAGAACAGAAACTGGAATTTTTTAAATATTACCAAGTGGTTACCAAGATTGGTTTTTAGATGAAATTTTTGTAATCGGAACAAAAATTAATAAAACTTATCACTGTTTTTTAAACTAAGAAAATCATTTTTAAATTATGAATTATTTACTTTTTAATTTTGATTAAACCTATAATTTAAAATTTTATTTTTTATAGATGAACGATATATTAATTTTATATATCCAATTAAACTCATATTTATATTATAAAATTCTAAGCAATTCTTATATAATATTATATTGTCAATCATTAAAAATAGAAAATTTATCTTCATCTTCAATATTATTTTATGGATTTTCCAAAGAATTAATATTACAAATATCTAACCTTATATCAAAATACATTTTTTATATTATATATTGTGTTTCATCTTTCACTATAATCATTTATATAAAATATATATGTATATACAAAAACAATTGTATATGTCATATTTGTCAAAAATTTTAATCTTAGAAATTATGAATTTTAGAATTTGTCATGTGGATTTAAAAAAAAACATTTTTTTTTTTTTTAAATTATATTTTGATTTCTTCATATGCATGAACCTTGAAGGACATATACCCAATTTTTAAATTTAAAATTAAATATTATTTTATTATATTAAAATAATTTAATAAAAAGTCAAAAAGAATATTTTTTTTTTTTGTTTTTTGAATTAAAATAAATCAAAGGATTTTAAGTATTAAATTCGATTGAATTTTGAAATCTTCTGTAATTGAGTTATTGAAATTTTTTGATTTTTTAATAAGATATAGATTAAACAAACTGTTTTGAATTATGACTTGCACAAAAATTTGAAAATTTAAAAAATTAAATTTAAGAAATTTTTTGTAATAAAAAAATATGTGGAAATAGGACTTTTTTCGAATTTTGAGGGGCTGTAAGTCGAGAACCCTATATAAGTAAGAAAAATCGTTAGCACACATAAAAATATATTACTGGAGCTTTAATTTTTATGTCTTTCCGAGGAAAAATTTTGTACAGGTGCCGGAGTTATGAAAAAAGAAATTTCATGCAAAATATGGTGTCCACATAACGGTAAATTTAAATAGTAAATTACAAAATATTGCATAATTTTGATATTGCTTTGTGTAGTTAACAAAATTTGCGGTCTTCTGGTGGTTTTAGATTGTAAAACTATAACGCAAAGCCTGAGATATATACATCTGAAAATGAGGCTTTTTCGCAATTTTGAAGAGCTGTAACTCTGGAACCCTATATAACTAAAATAAACCTTTAACACACGTTAAAACATATTGCTGTAGCTTTAATTTTTAGACTTTCCCGAAGTAAAATGTGTACAGGTACCTAAATTATAGATGTTTAAAAATAGCAAACTTTCAATTTTTGAGCCCTAATAGCTCATAAACAAGGGGTGGCCCAAAAAAAATTTTCTGATCAAACTTCTACACCGTTTAAAACTCTATCTTTAACGGTGTAGAAGTTTTGTGAACAGACGGACGGACGGGCAGAGTGAAACTAATAAGCACATTTTTTCAAAATTTTTTTTGGAAATGTGCTAAAAATGGGATATGTTATGAAAATTTTTAAAAAGTTGGTTTAGTTAGGAAAATATTTTTAGGGAAATTTGGGTATCAAGTCGAAATGACTAGTACGTAGATTGAAACTGTAGTACATGGAAGCATAACAGTTTGCCTAAACATAACTATCAAAGAGAGCTTTTGCTTAACATATGCCATTAATGACAATAAGAAACTAATAGCAAAAAAACTTTGAACTAAAGTAACACTTCGAAAATAGACTTTTAACAAAAAGGACCATTCGCAAAAAGACTGCAGTCTTGTTGTTTAAATTATATAATTAATATTAGTAAAAAAAATATATTATATATATACATATATTGATATTATATATACGTAATTTTATGAACTATATATATAAAGATTTACCTAAAACATATATATATATATATATATATATAAATACACATAAACTTGATATAACAACTATTTAAATATTTTATAAAAATACATACATTTATTTTTAATGCATATTAATACATAATATACATAGTGAAATACATAATAATTAATAGTTTTTATCTTTTCAAAAATAAAAATATACCTACTAGTATTCGCCCGGCCCTCGATAACAAATATTCGGGATTTTTTTAATTTACTCTATCAAATGTGTATGATAGTCCTCAAAAGGATTTTTGTATTATTATTGTTTTTTGTTTATTTATACGTTGAACTCGAAATTTTAAGTTATTTAATAATTAATCTCAAATAGTTAACCACAATTATATAGCCAATATTTTTATTTTTTTTTTAATTTACTATAATAATAGTATGTATTTGGTAGCCCTCAAAACGACTTTATTTATATTTGATTTTAATATGTCCATTTAGAGTTAAAAAACGATATAAGCAATTTTTTTTTTATTTTATCATAAAGAAACTATATACAGTATATATGTCGTATATACAGTATATAGTTATTTTATGATTTTATTTAAAACGTAAAAGTACAATTTTCAATAATAATGCTTTTATGAATTTAAAATTTCTTTGTAAACGATATTTTTTGTAAAAACACGGTTATTATTATCTTTTAGAAGATGCGCCTGATTTATTGAGTATTGGAAAGTCAATATACCTATACCTATTATTTATAATATTATAAGATGCATTTTATAAGATACCCCTGATTGGTGTAATATTGAAAATTGTATTAAATTTTACATGTTACATTTCATGTTGATTCAAATAAAAAATCCTAAAATGACAAACTATCATTTCAAAATTTTGTATACAGAAAAAAAAAGAAAGAAAACAAAGAGGAAAATTTAAAATTTAACGGAAACAAAAGAGCAAAAAAAGAGCGTGTTATTTGAATATATTATAGATATAATATAATTATACTATATGATAGATATGTATATGTATTTTTATATTTTTTTTTTATTGCATTTCTCTGCCACATAAATGTGGACAGGAAATTACACAGCTTTACCTGTTCAGTCGTGGCTGTAAATGTCGTAAGGGGGAATAACTCTTACGACGTCTGTGGGACTCGAACCCACACTCCCTCGGTGTTTACAACGTATTTTATACTCTCTTACCCACAAAGCCACCGCGGCCCCTTATGTATGTATATTCTTTATGGGTTTTTTTATAAAAATAAAAAATAATAAAGAAAATCGGAAAATTTTGGAAAAATATTTGTATTGTAAGATAACTGAACTGAATATTTATCATTTAAAAAAAAAAATGTGAAAATCGATTGGTAAATATTACGATATATATATCTAAACTTTTTCAATAAATATTTAAATCTATTATAAGACTACATATGTAGGTATATTTATTATATCATGTTTGTTAAAAGTCTTTTTGCAAAGTGTCCCTTTTGTTTAAAGTCCTTTTGTAAAATGATATTTCGATATACCTAGTTATTTTTGTAAAATGGCATTAGGTGAAATGTTTTTTTGCGAAATTGATTTAAGCCAACTGTCATTGACTACTTTTACTATTGTTTTTAATATTTTTTTGTTGTTTTTGTTAATTATTTTATTTTTTCGTAATTTAATATCATTTCAAAAATCATGATAATAAAATATATCTATTATGTATTATATGTAGTTACATATAAAATTTTTTTAATTCAGTTCTCATTTCTTTAATTTTTTTTTTAAGTAAACACAAGTCAATTTATTGTTAAGTACTTATTTATATTATTATTGCTTAAATTTTTCCAAAAAACAAAAAAAACACAAAAGAAAAAATATTATAATTAAAATGTTCTTAACATTAAATTTAATAGCAAAATAATAAACAGCTTTATATGATTTGAACAAAAAAAAAAAAACAAAAAAGTGATTACATACTACAAATATTACACGTTTCTTAAACAACACGTAGATATTATAAGAGTTTCATATTTTCAGGTTGTCATGAAAAAAAAAAACAACATTTTTATTAAATAATTTTTATTAAGTAATAAAAAAAATTTAAGATTTTTACACTTTGCTACAATTTAAACAATTTATTTTACTACCACTTTCTTAACTGACAACAATATATTTAATTATATTTGTTCCATAATATAACGGTAATAGTTACATATAAAAATAAAAATATAAACTTAAATAATACTATTTTTATTTATTACGTGCTACCAACTAACCCCTAAGTCACTGACTTCCAAGTCAAAATTTAATCAGGCCCCGATATTTTTAGGTCTTAGTTTATTATGAACTGATCCCAAAAAAAAAAACATAAAATTTTTGGGGTTTAATTCATATGAAATTCCAAATTCTAAAAATTAACTAAACCTCGAAAAAAAAATATTGGGGGATTAGTTAATTTTTTTTTTGCTTGGGGGTTAGTGACTTAGGGTTTAGTTCATAGCACTATTATATTGTATAATACAATAAAATTACAATTAATTTAATTCTATTGTTTTTTGTTTTAATTTTTTTTTTTTTACCGTTTTAATTATTGTGATCACAAGTATTTTAACTTTTCAAAATAACTATTATTATACAACTTTATTATTACAATATTTTTTTAAGTGCTTATATATATAAACACCATTCATACATAGATATTATGTACTTGTAAAAATGTAGTATATGGGAATATGTTTTTTTAAAGATTGAAATTAAGGTTTGTGGTTAGAAAAAATAAAAACAAAAAATAAAAAACTAAAACAAATATTTTAATTGTTGTTCAAGTACATTAGGCACAATTTATAGAAACAAAATACCTACATATATACCTACATAGATTTTGAAAGATATAGAAATACATTATTTTAATTAAACAGGTGTTTTTATTGTTTTATTTTTTAATAGGTACGAGTCTAAATATAAAGTATACCCTTATTGTTAAAAAAAAAAAAAAATTTAAATCTTTTACAAAACTCTTGAACACAATCTAATATATTTAGTACTTTATGAAGGTTAAATCTATTTTAAAAAGTCTAATTTAAATACTTAATTTCAGCTCAAACTCACAAAAACAGACAATATCCATTCATCTGTCCGTTTGTCTGTTTATAAAATTTCTACACCGAAAATTTATTTACCTTTACATCATTTGACATGGTTTTTTTTAAATTATACGACAAAAATTTCAATATTATATTGACACACATGTGGAAACAGTTTTTTTTCAAATTTTGGGTAGAGTTTACATAAAATTGACTGAAGTTCTTACATATAATATAGAATTTAACAAAAAATTCGCGACTTTTAAAACCTTCAAAATCTACATGCTGCCATTATTATAAATTTTAACGCTACTTCTACTTTAATAAACTTGTATGTGGTAAACACGTCTTTATTAAATCATAAATTATAATTGCACAATACTGAAATCGTTATAAAAGCCTCAGTTAAAAAATTTTATTATTTAATTTATAATTGCATATAACTAGGCGGATAAATTAATTTTTGTATTATATTGTATTATTTTCTGACTTTATTTATTAGAATAAAAAAATTAATTTTTTTTTATTTTGTTATAATTACTTTTATACATTATTATGACTTCTAACAAATTAAATATAGCACTAACTTAAATGTTTATTAAATTCTTAAATAGGGTGTACTTTTTCTAAGTAAAAACGAGGAAGAATACAGTTGCCTTTGTCAACTCTTAGATACCCGTACGAACCGTTAGTATGTTCACAGCCTATCACTCTGCTTACAATATTATTTTTTTAATATTTTAGTGTTTTAAAATAATTTGGGTGAATTTTATAATTTCTAGAACTATGGGTTGTACATATATTCAAACTATATGTTTATATGTGCATTCTTCAAAAGCAGATTCTAACCTTCCACATAACGATTATCCATCCAAAACTTTTTCAAATATTCTATAATACCATTTAATACTAAGCGGTAAATGTATATTAAATTTACTTAGTACAAAATAATAAATATAATTTTAAATATTATATTATATTTAAATATTCCATTGACAGAATAATTTCTTATAAGTACAATAAAATACATATATGTATGTAAATACGGCGCTATATAATATACATCTATACTCTTATCATTCATTCACTAGTGACATATACGATATGTAAATAAACATGATATTATATAAGTATGTATATATATCAATATCATATAAATAAAAATTCTTCAAGCAACCGTTATGTTGTTTATTTATTTACATTTTTTTGTACTACGCATTATATCCTCAACAATTTCAAATTATCGAGTAAAACAAAATGGAAAAAATTCGTTAAAGAAATTTGTTAGAAAATTTGAAAAAATCAAGTAACACTTTCGTCAATTATAAAGTAACCTTATATTATTAAAAAAAGTTGTTAACAGAAATAAGAGTATAATGTTGAAGCTTTAATTTTTGTGTATTACTTTAAAAAAATTTTAACAGGTGTTCAAGTTACAGGTGTTGAAAAATAGGAAATTTTCAGTTTTTGGCCCATTACAGCTCCTAAACGGAGGGTGATACAAAAAAAATTTCTGAAATGACTCATACTTATTTTCAAAGAACTAACTTCTGTCAAAATTTCAAGTGTCCAACTTAAACCGTTTAGAAGATAGAAGGGTTAAAGGATTTTGCAAAATTTGAGTTTCGCATAACGGTAAATTAAGACACGGTATGCCACAAATATATATTTATTGTATATATACTTTTAAAGCTAATGAAAGTAGTAATCGTTTGGCGTTTTCAAAATGAAGATATACCTTATACAACTTGTGCTATAACAATTGAAATATATACATTTTTTGAACCTTTGAGGAGCTGTAGCTCCGTAACGGGTGGGGCTACAAAAAAAAGTTATTAAAAATAAAATTAATATTTTTATGAGATCTATCAGCAGTTAAAATTTCATAGCTCTATTTCAAAAAAAATGTGGGGATCTAAAAGTTAGGTGTTCGAGAGCTACCCTAAGTTTTGGTCCAAATTCAACCAAAAAAAATAGGGAACCTACAAATTACTCCCAGAATTTTGTGTAAATTTCATGATTCTAGCTTTCTTAGTTTTTGAGTTAGCGTGCTGACGGACGGACGGACGGACGGACATGGCTCAAAAGTCTTAGAATTTTTTTCTGATCCGATCCATACCTTTGAAGGTATATCTAGCTCGCTTATTTCGAGGTGTTACAAACGGAGGAGTAATTTTATTATACCCGATCCTATCGTACGGGTATAATCACTATTTTATAATTATACGATTAAGATTTAAGATATGGATATATTTTTTAAATAGTTGGATACTAGATTATCTAAAATTTATATTTTAGTGGTAATTAAAAAGATAATTGGAAAAACTGTATTACGCTTTTGTAAAGCCAATTAATTAAAAGAATTGTTTTTTACTGATTTGAAGAATTTAAAAATTTAGTAAAGAAAAATATTTTGTAGAATTATAAGAATAGGAAAATATTTTATATAATGAAATCATATTAAAAGAAAGATTAATTTTTGCATCCTTATTAATAAGAAAGGTTACGAATTTCTTTCTTTTTAAAAAGTTCTTACATTTAATTTTATAGCTAAATTATTGCAAATTCCATTCTTAAAGAACAACAACAGAATTACTCTGGTTTTATTTTTATATTTACTTGGTAAACCCAAAAAATTTAATTTTCTTAAGACAATCAACCGAATTAGTAATTTCGTTTGAAAATGTTAGATATCTAGTAAATGTCGTCTAAAAATTTTATTATTTTTGTAATACTGTTAAGCAAAATTTAAGATTATTGAGATTATGTTTTGCATTAATTTAAACTGTTTAGTTCTAAAAATTTACATAGTCGGTACTTATTTTCTAATAGGTATCTTTTTTGATTATGGTGTTATTTGATCTTATTTTAAGTGATTTGTAAACATACAAAAATGAATTACACTGTAATAACTAAGAAAATAAAGGCAGAATATAAAACCAAAGATTTAGGTGTACTTATAACATATTATGAAAGATAATAAAACAGTTTAGAGTTGTGAATTTATTTGATATAAAAGAAAAACTGTGCAAAATCAGGAAACACTTTCTTCAATTTTAAGGAAACCCTATATAATTAGAAAACCATAATATATAAAAATGATGTTACCATAATATATAAAAATGTAAAATAGAGGTCCAAAAATGAACATGCTATAATAGCTCTTAACCAAATGAAGGTGCAAAAAAATGTGTTAAAAAGATATGCAAGATTATTAAAAATTTAGAGATAAAAATTTAAAAGGGAAATTTCCTCAGAAAGAATGCAATAAACGTTTTCATTTATTATAAAAACATTTTGATGAGATTTTATAACTTCATATAATATGATACTAATAACAATAATATATAATAATATATTACCGTTAGGTACTCAGTAGTACATAATAATATTAATTTTAAACTTTTGCAATCATGGTGTAATATTAAAAATTGAATTTTAAGAAAAACTCTAAACTTAATTGAAAACTTTTTACAACTTTTTTAGAAAAAGAAAAAATAGTTGAATTTAAAAAATGCCCTAAATGAATGGAGAGAGGTAGGGGGGAATTCAAAATCATTGTCATTTGCATTCATATTATTAAAAAACAAAAAAAAAAGAATATAATATTGTACTTAGTTTTAGGTTCACATAATATCAAAAAAAATTTTTTTTTATGCAATTCATTTTCAAGTACATAATGCAACATATAAACGTATATGTAAATAGATAATAATATGTATTTCTATGTAAAAAAAAAAAATGTCATTTATATGGCATTAATAAAATTTCCTTTGAAATCAAGTTGCAGTCTGGAAGCCAATCAAGTGCTTAAAACTGTCAATGTGACTTTAAAAAAGTTATAAAAAAAAATTTTTTTTTTTTTTTTCTACACTCTAAAGTTTTAAGATACAAAAGTTTTAAAAAGAATTCCATTTAAAAATGCAATGCTTTATACTTGAATTTTTGATATTTTTTTTTTACAGGGTTGAACTGAAAATTTACGGTGCAAGGAGTAATATAATATATATTGACATTATGTTAATAGTTTTAATTAATGTGATTTGACATTATGTTAATATTTTCAAAAATTAAATATATAGAACAATAAGTTTGTAAAAATTTCAAGTAGTTCAGTTTTTAAAATAGTTACCTTAACCTAGATATAAATAAATTTTGTTTTTTTAATATATTCCCGTGCCACACAGACTTTCCTTTTCAGGCGCGGCTATAAATGTCGTAAGGGGGAATAATTATTTTTACGACGTGTGTGGGATTCGAACCCACATTCCTTCGGTGTTTATAACGTATTTCATACACTCTTATCCACTAGGCCCCTAAATAAATTTCCTTCAAAATTTATACAATTTTGTTATATATACGAACAAATTTTGTTATATATAGCAGGAACTTTCACAAAAGAATCGATGGTCAAGTGGTCTACAGAGTTTGTATATATTTTTAACAGTAATTAAATTTTCAATTCAAAGTCAGTTTTTACGATAAAATATTATAAATGTTATTATAGATATTATTTAACAATAGTCATTATCACCTTACCAGGTAAGAATTCAAGTTATAAATTTCGCGGTAAGATCAAATTTATCGTAATCGATATTGATATCTTTAATTTTAAGTTTTAAGACTGTCATATAAAAAAATATTTAAAAATTTAACAAAATTTTAGTACAAATCTGATTTTTAATATTTCTGCTCTTCTTGAAATTTTCTTCAAGAGTTATTTTTCTTTGATTTTCATTTTAATTAAATTATTCTATTTCCTTTCTAGAAACAGGAATGAAATTCGAAAAAGTACAATGATTTCGTCTTCATTTTGTAAGTGTTTTTACGTTTTGGGTATTCAGTTTATTTTATGTTTTTAATTCGTTGTATTGTTTTTTTTTTTTTTTTTTTATTCTGAATGTTGTTCGTTATTATGTAAAATAGCAGATACAATTTTTTAGAAGTTTTTGTCCTCATTTTGTAATAAAATGAAAATCTATATAATATTAATAATAATGACATGGTATCTAAAAAAAAAACAAAAAAAAAAAAATATAAAACTTTTATTTGAATAGGATAATGACAGTTCGTTAAAAAAATAACATTTAAGTTTCGCTATTGAATCCTTAAGGGAAATTTAAAAAAAAAACAGAAAAAAAAGATTTTCTATTATTTGATTTTTGTTTTTTTTTTTTTTATATTATGTGACTCTTTTAAATTTTTAATAATAAGATTTTTGGAAATGTTCCAATAAATGACAGCTAATATAATAGTATTTCAATATGGAAATATAATAAAATAAAAAATATAAAATAATGATACTGATTAATAAAATTAATTTTAAATATTTAATATCATAATAAGATGTATTATTTAAAAATGATATTATATAAGTACATATTATATAAAATTTTTATTTTAAATATTAATTTTAAACCTCTTATATTTATTAAATCAATTGAATCTAAATATAACAAATTGATATTATCTAAATACAATTATGTAAAATAAAAATTTAAAATTAAATTCATATTTTATTTAATATATAAATTACATAACATTCGTAAAAATCTAATTTATTAAATGGAGTCTAATATCATTACATATTAGTAATATTCAATATAGTCGATATTAAAAATGAAAAATTAGCATTATATGGTTTTTTTTTTGTTTAAATTCAGAAGACCATATTGAATTTTCAAAGTATTCGTATACTAACACCGCAGTACTCTTCTAATATTAAGACGAGTCACTACATTTTCAATTAATTGGATATTACTTTAATATTTTCAATTAAATGCATTTTATAAAATTTTAATGCGTTTAATTTAAATAGTTTTTAAAATGATATAGGCATTTAAAACTGTAAAAAATTAATTTAAAATATACCTAGTCTAGGCTGGACAGAGCAAAATAGAAAATATTTTAGTTTATAAGTAAAAAGAACCGAACTCAAATAAAAGGATAAAGTGAAAAGGAAAAAATGAATATATTTTCTCTTTTGGGAGTGGGTGATTTAATGGTACTAATGTCAATTTCCATTATGTCACTTTCAAAAAGACATAAGGTCAATTGACTTTAAGTCTTTTGAAGAACTGACAAAAGGGTAAATGACCTTATGACTCTTTTTATTTGACATTATATCTACTAAATTAAAAACGGAAAATGACACATAACAATAAAATATTTATTCCAAAACAAAAAAGTCACCCCCCTAATTTTTATACGTTTACGATGGATTTTTTTTATAACAAATGTATCTGGTGTAACCTAAGTCAGTTTTTCATTTGCGATAAACTTGCTGATTCTGGTACGCCTCAAGCGCTCGAAATTTCATTATTATTATTTATTATTTCATATCAAAAAAATTAAAAAAAATATCTAAAAACAAAATTGAGAAAAATTGAAACATCCTGTATTTCGAACACTTTTGAAAAATAACAATTTATAAAAACAAAAAGCAGTAAAATTAGTTTTTGGTTTTTTCTTGGAATCACCTACCCATTTATCATAAAATTAATCACATTTTTTCAATTTTAAAAAAATCTTGACTTTATGTCACTTTTATGTGCATTAAAGTGACATTAGGTAAATTTTGCCATTGTAATCATTTGTACTTTTTAAGTAAAACCATATAACGTTGTTGTTAGTTCACTGTTTCATAATGACATAAGGTCATTTGACTTTATGTTGTTTTGAAAATGAAACACCGGTAATTGGTATTATGGCACTTAACAGTAAGTCACGCCGCCCCCTTTTTTATCTATTCTTGAATGGTTACAAATTTTATTCATTTTCTTTTTTTATTCATTTGTTAATTTGTAGCACCATTAGTTTTCTTTTTAATTCTCAAAATATTAGGATGATTTGAATTTAATATTTAAAAAGTCTTAAAATACATGACTTTTTTAGAAGTTTAAGAAGTTTTTTAATTTAAGAAAAAATTATAGTTGATACTTTCAGTTATTGAGAGTTTTGTTACACAATTCTATTTGTTAAATTTTGTATGCATTTCACTTTTATTTTTCCTTCTTGTATTTACATTTTGACCTCTATAACGAAGAGGTTAACATTTATAGGAAAGCGAATATTACCAACAGTTAAAGCAACATGTTTTACAGCAAAAAAAAATGCAACTATTCAATTAAACTATAAAATATAAAATTAGTTCTTTTCTTAACAATCTTCCATAATATTGCATCAATTTGTGAAATCATAGATAATACTAGGGGCCTCTGTTAATGTGTACTAAAATTCTATGTTGAATTTGAATCCCAATTCATATAATAGACAGTTGCAGTTTAGAAAAATAGAATTTATGGAAAAAGTACAATCCGTAAAAAATCAGAAAGTAAAACCAAATTCGTCAAAACACTAACTGAAATTATTTTTAAAATAACGCCAAAACAGAATTAAATTGTATAAAGAGCCGGTAGTTGGTGTATCTACGTATATTTAGATTATTTGGTATTGTGAGTGAGGACTATTATGTCTATTTATTTATAGAGTTCGAAATAAATGTTTTAAAGGTACGTGGGGAAAACAGAATAGGTATCCGTAAAACATTCTTAAAATGCACAAACAAAGTTTGGAGCAAAATTCAGTAAAATTTTTTTATAGGCCACTATTATTTTTTTATTTTTATTTGTCTGTACCATTGTTGTCTGTACCACGTTGTCTGCACCAATATTACCATTGTTCGTTTTAACTTGCCCTAATGTAAAAAATTTAAAATCTAAAAAGATCGTATATTTGGCGCACAATCCTTGATTAAGATTGTACCTAGAACAGAGGGCGAAACCGTACAAACACTACCACAATTGTGCAAATGGTAACCCTGCATAAAATTGACATACAAAATATTTAAAAATAATTCATAATAAAATTATTCATATTTAATTTTGGTTGTTAGATTGATGTATGTATACTGTATACTAAAATTTAAATACTTATATGAGAAGAAATTGAATTCAAAATAGAATAGAATATAAAATAGAAAAGTTTTCTAATCGATTCAAATAATATGCAAACATTTATACATAAATGCAACAATTTAATAGAAAAGTACAAAACCAAAACAATAATTATATATTTGAATTTTAAAGAGATTCTGCCCACTGGTCATACATAAGTAGTACTTACTGTATCTAAGTATGTACTTATTAAGTACATACTTAGATACATATTGATTATTAATATCACATCAATATCATTCATCATTATTTAAAATTTCAATACATATTGTGATAAAAATGATGATTATACCCGTACGATAGGATCGGGTATAATAAAATTACTCCTCCGTTTGTAACACCTCGAAATAAGCGAGCTAGATATACCTTCAAAGGTATGGATCGGATCAGAAAAAAATTCTAAGACTTTTGAGCCATGTCCGTCCGTCCGTCCGTCCGTCCGTCAGCACGCTAACTCAAAAACTAAGAAAGCTAGAATCTTGAAATTTACACAAAATATTTTAGGAGTAATTTGTAGGTTCCCTATTTTTTTTGGTTGAGTTTGGACCAAACCTTAGGGTAGCTCTCGAACACCTAACTTTTAGATCCCCACATTTTTTTTGAAATAGAGCTATGAAATTTTAACTGCTGATAGATCTCACAAAAATATTAATTTTATTTTTAATAACTTTTTTTTGTAGCCCCACCCGTTATGGAGCTGCAGCTCCCCAAAGGTTCAAAAAAGCTCTATATTTAAATTGTCATAGCACAAGTTGTATAAGGTATATCTTCATTTTGAAAACGCCAAACGATTACTACTTTTATTAGCTTTAAAAGTATATATACAATAAATATATATTTGTGGCATACGGTGTCTTAATTTACCGTTATGTAAAACTCAAATTTTGCAAAATCCTTCAACCCTTCTATCTTCTAAACCGTTTAAGTTGGAAACTTGAAATTTTGACAGAAGTTAGATCTTTGAAAATAAGTATGAGTCATTTCAGAAATTTTTTTTGTATCACCCCCTGTTTAGGAGCTGTAAGGGGTCAAAAACTGAAAATTTCCTATTTTTAAACACCTGTAACTTGAACGCCTGTTAAAATTTTTTTGAAGTAATACACAAAAATTAAAGCTTTAATATTATACTCTTATTTCTACTAATAACTTTTTTTAATAATATAGGGTTACTTTATAATTGACGAAAGTGTTACTTGATTTTTTCAAATTTTCTAACAAATTTCTTCAACAAATTTTTTGCATTTTGTTTTACTCGATAATTTGAAATTGTTGAGGATATAATGCGTAGTACATAAAAATGTAAATAAATAAACAACATAACGGTTGCTTGAAGAATTTTTATTTATATGATATTGATATACATACTTATATAATATCATGTTTATTTACATATCGTATATGCCACTAGTGAGTGAATGATAAGAGTATATATGTATATTATATAGCGCCGTATTTACATACATATATGTATTTTATTGTACTTATAAGAAATTACTCTGTCAATGGAATATTTAAATATATTATAATATAATATTTAAAATTATATTTACTGTTTTGTACTTAGTAAATTTAATATACATTTACCGCTTAGTATTAAATGGTACTATAGAATATTTGAAAAGGTTTTGGATTAATAATCGTTATGTGGAAGGTTAGAATCTGCTTTTGAAGAATGTACATATAAACATATAGTTTGAATATATGTACAACCCATAGTACTAGAAATTATAAAATTCACCCAAATTATTTTAAAATACTAAAATATTAAAAAAATAATATTGTAAGCAGAGTGACAGGCTGTGAACATACTAACGGTTCGTACGGGTATCTAAGAGTTGACAAAGTCAACTGTATTCTTCCTCGTTTTTATCAATTTTTAAATTTTTTTCTTTATACATGCACAAGTTAAAGTAACTAATATACATATAATAGCCAAAGAATAGTTGAGACGTTGTGGTCGAGTCGAGACTCGAGAGGGGGAAAAAAAATACATAATTTTAAAGAGAGTAAGTGAGAATATATTGTCTCTTATAATATTATGTTTTTTTTTGTTATTCTGTTATGTATTTTTTGCTACTACTGCCGATTCTCGTAGATACCATACTACTGTTCTATTATTAATACAATATTTAGCTTTTATAATAGAAAAATCGTGAAAAATATGTAGTTATGTAGTTAACTACTAAATTATAATTATAGATAATTTCTAAATAACCCACATTTTTTTTAAAAAGTTTGTTTTATATAATAAATAATATTTTTTTAATTCCAATAATCTATTTATATTTTTCTTAAATTACTAACACTTAAATAAAACTTAACAAAGCTTACAAATTCAAAAAAATAATAAAATAATTAAATACTTCTATAAATATTCCTTTAATACTTCACAACTCTACATAAGAACTACAAACAAAATTAAAAAAAAAAGAAAGAAACAGTTAAAAGTCACGAATTTTATATTACTTTTTTATCAACGGAATAATCATTTCAATATTATTATATTGACAATAACCTGTAATTTCAAAAGAAATTAAAAAAAAAAACAAAAAAAAACTATTTAGAAAAATAAATCTAAAAATAAAACAAAAAAAAACTTTTATATTTTCTTCGATGACACTAAAACACTTTAGGGTACAATAATATCATACTTGAAAAACAATTTTATATTCAATCACTTGAATAAAATCCAACTATACAATCTAACTTATATCCTTTCATCACTTTTTATTTAGAAACGGTTAATATTTTTATTGTTTACCAATAAAATATTGAAAAAGTTTTCAAATAAACCATAAAGGATTTAACAATAATAACAATATTGATGTTCTCATGTTGCATTTTAGTATTATACTTTATTACTTAAAAAAATCATCTCATCGCTTACTATGTATTATACAAAAAATAATATATTACAGTAAAATCCGGTAAAATATTATAGTTTATAAGTATTTCATATTTTAAGTATATAAATTTTTTATTGAACATAAAAAAATAACATGTTCTGAATGTTTGCGAACTTTAACAAATCATTGAAAGATGGCTACAAAACGTTGTACAATATAAATTTTTTTTCTATATGTTATAAATTTTCATAAATAGGGGAATATTATTTATATTGAAATGTTAGTTTTTTTTTTTTTTTACGGGGGTAGATGGGAATCATCGAAAGATGCTAAAGTAGAGGAGCGGTACAAACACAATTCCTCAATTAACATGTGGAACATTAATTCATCAAACACCACCTCCCGTTTTGCGGCTAAACAATATGTAAGAGAAACTTGTACTGTTTGGGTAATAAGAAATAAATTTTGCTATACACTAAAATTTGGTGTAAGGTTTACAGGTATATGATAAACGATGTTGTTGATATTCTCCTAAAACCTTAAACCTATGAAAATTAAAAATGAAATAATTAAATCAAATTAACTTCCATATAGATTATAGTTACTGTTAAATACTTACTGTAAATGTTAACGTTTTTTTATACATATACCTATTATACAATTGATATCTTTTATTCATTATACAAAATAGTAAAACTTTTAAAAACTACCTTAATATGCTACACGACATAATTTATTAATAGTAACTTTTATATACTTATTAAAGTTCAATGTTCCAAAGTTTGATTGTGCATATTTTAATATATTTGAACCGTAGATAAATTGATTAATGAATAACAAATTCTTCAGAAAATAATATCCTTTTAGAATAATATCCTTTCCGTGAAGGTAAATTTTATACTAAAACGATCAAATAAATACTGAAAATTGATAGTGGTGAAAATAATAATGGTTTGAATACATATAATGGTGAAAATTATTGTGGTTTCACGGTTTATCTAAATTGCAATTTAATAAACAAAAAAAAAAAAAAAAAAAAAAAATGCCTTTGAGGTATTTTGAGGTATTTTATTGAAAGGTATTTGAAACTTTAATTGATTAGAATCTTTAGTGTAGTTTTTTTTTCGATTTTTTCGATTTTGTTGACGATTTATTGTGTTGAGCTTTTTTTTTAATTCATTTTTTTGTGTGGTGGAATAAGTTATGTCTTGTATGATTTCCATTTCTCCGTTATTTTGGTTTGATTTGATTTTAGTATACAGAATATAAAAAAAAGAAAAAAATAAAAACCATAAAATTAATTTCCATGTCTCGACTGGGTTTATACATTTTTACTCATTTATTTATTTATTTAGTGTTTTTTTTTGTTTTTTTTTTTTTTTGTTATTGATGTTTTTCAATTTGACATGTTGTTTAATTTCTTTTTTTCACTTTAACAAAAAAGAAAACCAATCTAGACAGTAGACAGTTATTTAGAGTTTGCATAACAAATAAAAATTTTAATTACCTAGACATTTATTTGATTAAGGTAAGCATACAATATTTATATGTATATGAGTGAAAATTGGTATATTTGAGTAAGAATGTAAATGAAAAAAAAAAAAAAAATTAATTAACAATATGTCAAATCAAATTGATATTTTACTGTATGTGACAATCTATTTATGTACATATATTGAAAATAAATTACGAATTTTTGAAATTTTGTATTAAATGTTTTAACGTAATCAAATTAAATTGAACAGATTTAGTATAAATATTATGTAACTACGTTAATTAAAATAATATTTAAATTTTTAGTTGTGTTTTAAATAAATTGTGTTAATATAAATTGTGATGTGGCATTTATATTTCAAAGAAACTTCCATTTCATATGTCGCCATGTCATTCAAATATTTATGATGGTATTGTTTTAATTTAGATATACATACATTATGTCATTCGTATTCTTTTAAGGTTCAGATGACATAAGTTTTGTTTTCTAAGAAATCTTTAGCCAAATAGAAACTAGTGTAAACATTATCGGCATATAATAGTATACAACGTAAATCCTTCCGTTAGAAGATTGCATTATTACTGAAATGCATCATGCAAAATACAATTTGAAAACGATTACTTGACATTACAGTAGCTGTAGCAATCGAGTCCTGTTTTACAATACCCATTCACAATATTAAACCAAAAAATTTTTCAATTTTGTTGAAATTGTTATAGGAATTCATTTAGTAGACTTGTATGATTCGTTTGTGGTTATTTTAGTATAGCTTGGTCAGCATACCAATTGGTTTTAGTTACAATATAAGATGTATAACAGCGTCATCTATCATCAACCAGGATATTCAAATATGAATGACATTAAAAAAACTAAAAATATGTACTAAAATTTATTGAAAATCATAATATGGAAGTGCTACATAACTAACTTAAAAAAAAGAAAACTGATATATGAAATTTTACGCCTTGACCTCCACGGAAATATTTGCAAAAATGTGTCCGGAATGTGTTAATATGTTAAAGACGAATTATATATTAATTCAATTCAGAATTAATATTTTGGTACATGATTACTTTTAAAATGACAATTTTTGTAATTTTGTGCTTCAACATAAGAGTATATCATTTTAACTCTACGCTTCAACATAGGAGCTGTAGCATTTTTACTACGACTAACTTTGTTTTATAATAAATATTGCAATTTCTTCTTTTATCATAAATAGTTTTTTTATATTATTTTGAATAGAAGATTACGCCATTAAATAAAAAAATTTAAAATGATTTTCAGAAGTTAATAAATTTTATTAAAATACTCACAATTTTGTTATGTGTTCGAATAAGTTTTCTGAAAATAAAAATAGTAAAATTAAAATTAATTAAAATATTTTAAAATTTAAAATAAAATATAAAATATTTGTAAAATATCTATAATATTAAGATACAAAGAATATATTTAAATTAAAGGTAAATATATAATCTATACCTTGTATTTTCTTTTTGAAATAGCTCTGTTAAAAGTTTTAAGATAGTCGAAATCAAACAAATAGTCGATAAATCCGGAGTAATATTTAATAGTAGTTGGTTTACTCGGCGTTGTTGTAAATTCTTAGAATTTTTAGGCTAGAGGAAATGTCTATGTTAAAAATGAAACGAAGAAAATGAATAGATTGTAATCAAAATAACGCAATGAACTTCTCCAACCTTAGCTAATCGGTCAAATATTTTTGCCTTAAAAACCAAAAAAGCAATTTTTTTACAAACTGTCGTTCTGCAATAACACGACAATAACAGAATTTGTACAAACTTTGATCTTGATCGGCAAACCGGTTTAGATTAGCTCTTGCGTAAACTTAAAACGGCTCTCGGGTCAGAAAATATTAATAGACCCAGTCACATTACTATCGGATCCATGAGTTTCCGTGAATCATATAGCAACAAAACAACTTTTCCTTTTTTTTTTTCTTTATTATTAATACTTAAAAACAAAAATTACATTATGGCCAATATTTCACTTAAATTAAAATTTATATAATAAATAAAAAAGAACAAATATTGTTTTACTTACTGTATGGAATAAACAATATTATAAAATGAAATATTGAGATACACTTAATGTTTAAATTAAAAAACAATTGCGATCTAAGCCTTAGCTCTATGGTCTTATAGTATAGTTAAAGATAAACGTCAAACATAAAAAAAAAAAAAATAACAAAAAGAAATATATAGATATATAAATGTATATAAATCCAACACAAAAAGTTGCGAAAAAAAATTATTTGTCAATTAAATATTAATTATCAATTTTTCGATTTGGCTACAATTGAAGTTTTTTTCAATTTAGATGTATTTGCATATAACATTCTTTCATGATTGTGTACTTTGTTTTTATTTCTTAAACATTTAAACGTGGTATAATAATGCTTTGTTAATTCAAAGTCAAACACTTAATATACTCTTATCAATAAATACATAATTATCATTTAGCACATAAATGTATGGGTTCGTACATAATAAGTTAGAAGGGTGTCTTATTGGGTAATTGTGAATAATTTTAATAGCCTTCTTATTTAGTATATCTAATTTGATTCTAAATAACTGAGATGCTCCGCTCCAAATTGGAGACAAATATATAAAGTGGGATTTTATATAGGCACAATATATTTGATACATACTTTCTTTAGTTAAGAACTTCTGTAATCGCCTTAAAATGAAGAGAAATTTTTTTGATTATTGCGTTAATGTGCCCATGCCATTTTATTTTATTGTCTAATAACAAACCAAGATAATTGAAAGATTCCACAGTCTCAATAATATTATTTCGGAAATGAAAATTGGGGTTATTAAAAATTTTATTTTGGAACAGCATAATTTTAGTTTTTTTTATATTAAGGGCCAGCCGGTTTTTTGTAAGCCACGTTTCTATTATGTCAAGATTATGATGAATAGCATCCCTCAGTTCCTCCTTACTATGTTTTGCATATTTTAATACAGCATCGTCTGCATATAACTGTATCGACGCTTTTAAGTTTAACCTAGTTAAGTCGTCTATGTAAATTTTAAATAGAGTAGGACCCAACATTGATCCCTGCGGAACCCCTTTATTTATTTCTTTATAACTGCTAAATACATCCCCTATACGTACGTTTTGCATTCTATTTGAGAGATAAGATTTAAACATGTCAATTTGACCTAAATCAAACTGCAGGTTAGAAATCTTTAAAAGAAGAATATCATGGTCGACACAATCAAATGCCTTTTTTAAATCGAGAAACACGCAACAAACGTACATTTTATTGTCCATATTTTTAGATATTAAATCCATTAAACTTAGACAAGCTGCTGTTGTATTTGATTTACTTTCAAAACCATACTGTTCTTCATTTAAAATGTTGTTATTTGCTTGCTTTGCTTATATAATCGACTTTTTATTATAATATCAGCAAATTATTTGACAAACTTAGTTAAAATGCAGTCATAACCAGTGGCAACTGCCAATTTTAACATATTTATTACATTTCTTACCTCAGTATTGTTAGTTGGTGTTAACTGAAATGGTTCATATATATTTCTTGCAAAGTTACTAATATAATCTTGATCAATTGGGTCTTGAGAAATACTAATTTGAGTTGTAACAGTAATGAAGAAATCGTTCATAATGTTTGCAATGTCCTGTTTATTACTAATCTTTTTATTGACATATATAATTTCATTAATACTGGTGGAAGAAGTATGTTTATTAAACATTACTAATCCATAAATCTCCCACAGTTTTCTACTATTGGTTGATTCAGCGGATAATTTATCCGAAAAGAACTGCTTTTTGGCTTGACATATCAATTTGGATACCTTATTTTTATAGTAGTGATATATTTCCTCTATACGTTTGTCATTAGAATATTTCTTTTTAAATTTATAGTAAGAATCGCGAATTTTAATTTCATTTATTATCTCATCTGTTATCCATTCTTTTTTTTTTTTTTTTGTAGAAATTGTTTTTGTATGTTGTTTTATTAAAGAGGTTAATTTAGAAACAAAGTAATCAAAATTATCATACGTACTAATTGTGGTCCAAAAATTATCACTAGCAAGTCTGTCAAAGTCAACAACTGTTTTAGATTGCTTAATTTTTTCGATATATGGTGATTTATCTACACTTATTAAAAACATTTGATGGTCAGACATGAGTGTATCAACTACATGGAGAAAATATTGCTTTTGAATCATATCTGTAAAAAAATGGTCTATCCCCGTTTTTAAAATTGTAGTAGCAAATTCTTCTGTGATTTTATTATTAATTACGAATCCGTTCATTAGTAGCATATTGCCATAATTTATAATATCATAACTATGCTTATTCAATAAATTTAAATTGAAATCTCCTATAAAGATAGACTGTTTGAAAGTAGTAGTAATCTCCTCCACCTTAGCAAGAAAATTATCTACCTTAGTTTCTTGTGACCTATATATTGAAAAAACATTAATGTTTTCTTTGCCTAAATTGATCCCTAAAATATTAGACTTTTGAAATTCTTCCTCAAAAAGTAACGAACTGCTTAATCATTCTTTCACATAAATAGCCGCACCACCATATGGATTTTCTCTATTTGAGAAATAGCCTATAAATCCAGGTAAATTAAAAAATTGGTTTTCTGTTTTTGTTTAGCCAAATTTCTGTTACAACAACAATATGTACTTCACATTTATAACTACAAATTAATTCTTCTAGATTATATAATTTATTTCGGAGACCTTGGATATTTAAATATATTATATTTAAATTATTTTTATAATTCTCCTCTATTACTTTTTGATCTACACTTGTATAATGAGAAACTTTCAAGTTACCTTTAATATTTTCTATCTCATGACCCATTGACATAACCAAACAAACAAATATAATCCATACGCATTGCAATTATAAGCATGATAATTTTTAATATTAAAAAAAAAAAAAGAAACAAGTAATCAGCTGTTCAAAAAAAAAAAATGTATTTATGGAAATTATAAAGAGTGCAAAAATAAGAAATTAGTTAGAATTACCATTTCATCCATTAAACAAATAAATTGTTGTAGAATAATTTTGATTTTTTCTTTTTTTAAAAATATTAAGAAAAACGGTAATATAAGAAATAAAAAAAAAAAATAGAAAAATTGAAACACGTGCTTAATATACGTAATAATAAAAAAATTAAAAAAATATATTAATAGTTTTATAAGGTAACTAATATTATAATTTAATATGTTATTATAAATAATGTTTTTATATTTTATCAGAGATATATGTACCAATGTAAAAAAAATGTGTTAATTTTAAATATCTATAATATAATACACAAGATGTTGGCGAGACCTTGCCAACATGTAAAAAAATATATTTTATATCTATAATAAAACAACAACTGGCAATGATGATATTTTTGTATATTTATTTAATAATTTAAAATTTTATTATCAGAGACATAAATCTTCGACTAAAGCCTTATCAGAGACACAAATGTTTACTTTTTAAAAAGTACTTTCGACACAAAATTTAAAGCAAATTTTTAATTTTTAAATTTGACCGCCACATCCATTATGAACTGGTCGCAGCGGTAAATTAAAAATAAATTATTATTCTTCTGTTGGCAGTTTTCAAATGACTCTTTGTTTTGAAAAAAATAAAAATACTCTTAATAAAATTAAAAGACCTGAAAGTGAAAACAGCAAAGTTTATAGTAAGCCTTATATTTATAAGAAAAAAATTTTTTTTTTTTTTTTTTTTTATTTAACTTTTATTTAATAATTTACATTCTAATTTAACCTAAAAAAAAGTTACTACAAAAACGGGTTTATTTTCAAAATATTAATTAACATATAAAAATAAAATATTTTTTTTTGTTAAATTTTTTTCATATGTTTTAAAATTTTTTTTGCATTTTCTTATATCTATTTTTGAGGATTAATTTATAATTGTTTTAACATTGAAAACTAGAATAAATTTAGTAAATATTATTACCAAAGACCAAATTTTCCACTAGAAGTATTATCAGAGACACAATCCGTTCATTAAAAATGAGTACAGTCAAAAAAGGAAAAGTACATACTTAAACACACATTTTCAATAAAAATAAATTCAGCAAATTTTAAATTTTTAAATTTGACCGCCACATCCATTATGAACTGGTCGCAGCGGTAAATTAAAAATAAATTAATAATCTACTGTTGGCGTTTTCAATCTTTGTTTTAGAAAAAAAAAATCAAAATAGCTACTCTAAATAAAATTAAAACGTCTGAAAGTGAAAAGAGCAAAGTTTATAGTAAGCCTCATATTTATAAGAAAAAAATAATAGGCCGATTTAATTCTTGATTTTGTTTTCACTATTATAAAAGCTGGTAAAAGCTTCGCAACAGACTTTATAGTAGTTTTGTTTATTTAGGTTAGAATTTTGATTTTTTAAGCTGAATTTTTGATATAACATAAAATATTTGAATTTTTTTTATTAATATAAAATTCGGCAGACTTAAATAATTATATTTCATAACAGAAGTCTGGAACTTACCAAATATTATAGAAATGGATATTTTTCTTAAAAAAAAAATGAAACTAACATAGAAAATATCATTTTAGAAGCCTTCTCTCATAATAGATTCATAATTTTGTACTAATTTATTATTAGACCATTAAATTAAAAAGCTGTCGAAAACGACCGTCACAAAAAAAAGACCCCGAAAATTTATGAAATTACATTATCAGAGACATGAATCTTTTATTAAATATACCAAAGACCTCTTCCAAAGTACATTTAAATAAAATAAATTCAGCTAATTTTTTTCAAGCAAAAAAAAAATAAACGCAAAAGACTTGAAAGTAGTTTTGGTAATTGAAGTAATTTCGCGGCGAAAACAACTGTTTTTCATCGACATAAATTTTTTTTTTTAAAACTAAAAAAAAATAGAGAGTAAAATTTTAACAAGTATTAAAATTATTTCGATTATTGGGAGTGTTTTAAATGTAACAAAAAATAAATGTCGTAGCGGTTGGTGTTGGTTGGTTTTTCGCCGGTTTTTATTGTGCACTTTATACATGTGTTTCAAACAATTTTTGAGATATCGGCACGAACTTTTACCCTGAATGTGTTTTTAGCTTGGACCATTTTTTCTCAATAATTATAAAAACTGTCAAAAATTATCGCCACGAAAAAACGGCGAGAATAAATTAATAAACTGTACCTAACATTTTTAATTTTATGTGTTTAGATTTGTTTTATGTTTTTTTTCTATTACAAGTAAGTAAGTGATTTCAACGTTTTTTTTAATGGTGCTGATGTAAAAATGAAATTTTTAGGTAGTTTATTAAGGGAGTCAGTATGATAACGTAAATGTTTTTGAATCTATAGAATTTGTGCAATTGCACAGGGGATTTTCTAGTTTAATAAAAAAATAATAGTAATTTGTGTTGGTATAAATGTAAAATTTGAATATTCAATATGTATAGAATGTCTGTGCGGATGTAAAAATAAAAATGTAAAAAAATAAGTGTTTATAAATAATAAAAAGAATGTTATGTGCAAGAAATAAATTGAAATTGATTAAAAAAAGTTTTTGAATTGTTTTTGTATAAGAATCTAAATTTAAATATGTAATAAAAAAAAAAGTTGGAACCATTAGAGTTCATTTAATGAAATATGCAAAAAATAAATTTCAAATTACTCGATAATAGAAAAAGCTTTTTTAATGAAGACAATGTCATTTTGATTTGTGATGGTAAATACCTTAGTATCTTTGCCTTGCCGCAAGTGAATCTTTCCATTTTTGACCCATAAATATTCCAAATTTTGATTGATTTTAATTTGTTTTGCTTCGTAATATAATTTTGACTGCAAAACGGATAAATGGTGTCGAAAGAAAATTTCTTTATTGCCATTCTGGACCAAACCAAACTCTTCGGTGAATAAATGCTTGTAAGTTTTTTTCTTTTCCATTAGTTAATTTTTTGCAGTTTCCGAATTTAATTCCAGGACATATAAATTTGGCTTGTTGTCTTTTACCGGAAGATGTTTTAGTCGTGAAAAATTCTTTACATCCACATCAGTAATATGAGCATTTATTTTTTTTGCAACCTGAAGAATGAAACTTTTACGTTTCGATTATCTTTTGGTAAGCCCGTCAGGATGATGTTATTTTTATACTTTTTTTGATTCGCCTCGTCCAGTAGCGATTCCAAATAATTAACTTTATTTTCTACAACGTGTAACCTTTTCTCTGCATTTGAGAGTGATGTTTTTAAATTATGATTTTTCTTTTGGAAAATCTTGGTTTGTTGCAGAATATCATCTATTTGTGAACTGAAAAAACTTTGTGATTTATGTATTTCCATGATAACTGACCCCATTGTTTTTAAATATTGCGCCATTTTCTCACTAGAACAATTATTATCAAATTCAAAATTTAATAATGCATGCACAGAATTCGGCGCCTCTTTAGAACAATCGCTCTCCAGATCAGAGCAGTCGTCAGCTATGATAATAGATTTATTTATCATATCATTACTGGAATTACAATTGAAGCACTTCCACAATACACTTCCGGATTTCAATAATTTTAATAGATCATTTGAAATTTTGGAACATTTTGTATCACAAAATTTTTTACAAGTACCAGCGCATTGAATTTATTTTTCCTGCCAGTAATTTTTTCACCACAAACTGCACACTTGCTCGACATTTTATTTTTTTTATCCTTTTATTATGTAAAAAAAATTATGGACTAAAATTATAGTGCAATGAATTTTCAGCTTTGGTAGATTTTCTTGTTTTTTGCTTTTTTTTTTTTAACTTAAAGTTTTTTAAATGTTGTGATTTTTGGAAAATAATTATTTTTCTATTATAATTAATTTGTTTTAAAAAATTAAAAAATTTCATACAAAAAAAAAATATTATTCCCCGCTAAAAAAAATACGTCTGTTCCACACAAGAAAATTTTGACTTTTATTTAATTGAGGATTTATTTTGTTAATATTGTGATAACCTTGACAATATGAAGAATCTGTTAGGTAAAAAAAGCATATAATATAAATTAAACAAAACTTAGATTTAATATAAACAAGGTTATATAATAAAGTAAACAGATATTAAGATACTAAAGTTAACATCTATTTTGATTTTCAAACTCTTAAAATGTTTCTATTTGGAAAATCTAGTCTGATATTAATTACAAATTATATACATATACAAATGATATAAATTATAATATTATATTGTGTTTTAGTTTAAGCATCTACTAATATATTTCTTCCATTTAAAACTGGGATTTATGTATATTTTCTTAATTTATAAGTTACCACTCAAAGCAACTGCATAAAATTGCCATGGGTACTGCTGACCTTAAGCAAACTAAACCACTCCTTTTAAAAAAAAACTTTAGGATGAGTCCATTAATACATAACATTATATACATGTTTGATTTTAGCGATAAAGTTGTGGAATCCTTGCCATCCTTGGAAAATTAGGTTTGGAATAATTAGGACTATGGAGGATGAACGGCATAATTTAGAGATTTACATTGAAGAAGGTGTTAAGGTGTTAAAGTTAAGGTGTTTTAGAATGTGCTCTTCTAAAATTTCATTATATAGTACAATTGTTAATTTTTCTTTCAAATTGAACAGTTTATGAATTAATAAATAAAATGAGTAAAACATGATATTCCAAAAATATTAGAATACCGTCACAGTTTCATTTAATAAATTTAATACTTATTATATATAATAATATATTATTTTATCGTTAATAGTACTATGATTTCATCAAAATCAATATATTTATAGTCATATGATAAGGATCGGGTGTATTAAAATTGCTCCTCCGTTTGTAACAGCTCGAAATAAGCTAGCTAGATATACCTTCAAAGGTATGGATCAGATCAGAATCAAATTCTAAGTCGATTAAGCTTTGTCCGTCTGCCCGTCTGTCTGCGTAGTAGTTTTACAATCTAAAAACACTAGAAGACCCCAAATTTTGTTATCTCCATAAAGCAATATCAAAATTATGCTATATTGCTGCTATTTTGTAATTTACTATTTCCAGTTACCGTTATGTGAAAACCACATTTTGCATAAAATTTCTTTTTTCATAACTCCGGCACGCCTTTAGATAGAAACCTGAAATTTTGAGGCAAGAAAGAACATTTAGAATTAGTATAAGTTTGCGTAGAAAATTTTTTTGTATCACCCCCTGTTTTAAGAGCTATTATGATTGAAAAATTGAAAATTTGTTATTTTTAGGCATCTGTAACTTAAGCACCTGTACAAATTTTTCTATGGAGAGATATAAAAATTAAAGTTCCAGTAATATATTTTTCCGTGTGGTAACGGTTTTTCTTAGTTATATAAGGTTCCGGACTTACAGCCCTTCAAAATTCTAGAAAAGTCGTATGTTCACATTTGTTTTTATTTATTTGTTTTTTATTTAATTGTTGAGATGATGCGTAGTACAAAAAAAAATTAAATAAATAAAAATATAACGGTTTCTTGAAGAAATTATATTTAGATGATATTAGTATACATACTTATATAACTCATGTGTATTTACATATCGTATATGTTACTGATGAATGAATGATATATAATACATGTATAGTATAAATTATTATACATTTGCCGCTTAGTATTAAATGGTACTATAGCATATTTGGAAAAGTTTTAGATTGATAATCGTTACGTGGAAGATTAGAATCTGCTTTTGAAGAATGTATAAACATATTGTTTTGAATATATGTACAACCCATAGTTCTAGAAATTATAAAATTCACCCAAAATATTTTAAAATACTAAAAAATTAAAAAATATTATTGTAAGCAGAGTGGCAGGCTATGAACATACTAACGGTTTATACGAGTATCTAAGAGTTGACAAAGGCAACTGTATTCTTACTCGTTTTTACTTAATTTCAATTTAATTTTGTCTGTTTTTTTTTTTATCACATACATTTTTTCAATATTTTTGTGCTTTTCATTTCTTACTACAGGCGTTTATTTGATCGAAAAATGTGTGTCAGTAAAGCTGATCTGGATTTTTTTTTTTTGTTTTTTTTTTATATTCACTTTAAATTAAAAAACCAAACCAAAAAACGAAAAAAATAATACTGGTTGTAATAAATATTGACGTCATTAAAAAAAATTAATTTTCATCCTCAATTTTTAAATCTATACGTATGCTTTTATTTTATTGTTTTTCATATCAAATCTTATTAAAAAAAAACCCCAAGGAAAACACCATTAGAATTGAAAATCAGCAAAAAAAATTTTTCAATTTTATCAAAAAATAAAATAAAACCTTACAAAAAATTAATTTCGTTACTAACCTTAACAACCGATTTTATGTAAAAAATAAAAAATCTAGTACCTAATTCTCTTTAAGGTTTCAAACCATTTTAACAGTTCTTTTGATGCCAAATAAACAAAAAGACGATGATGAAGTAGCTCTAAGATCATGTCATAAAAAAAAAAAGCAAACGAAAATTTCTAAACATCAAAATACACAATAAAAAGTTAAATACAAATTTTTTTCCTAATCAATAACGGAATATTAAAAAAAGTAAAAAAAAAAAAACAAAACCAAAAAGAATATAATAAAAATACAACTTTACATATATACATATATTTGTGTATACGTGTACATTAATTCAATAGAAAAAAAAATTCAAAATTAATAACGAAAATAATATCAGAAAGATATTAAATTCAAATTCTACATTTTCATGTAGAAAACTCGACAAGAACTTCCTTTTTTTGATCTAAAACTTAATAATAAAGTTTTTAGGGAATAAAAAACAAAAGCCTAAAAAAACAAAAATAGAAAAACAAACAGCAAAAAAAATTTGTAATAAAATCTATGAGCCATCAGGTCATCAATAAATTTTTTTTTTTTTTGTTTTTATTTTTATTCTTTTTTGTTGTTGTGTTTTTGTAATTTTAAGGATATTAAAAAGAACATTAAGGGCTTTTAAACAGAAACATTTTTATTTACATACTCATTTGTATCTATATGTATATGTACATGTATTAATAAATATTGTACTCCAGCCTAAACTGTGAATATTGAATGAGAAAAAAAAACATAAAGAAAATATATAAAAAAAAAACAAAAAAAAAAATAATACACGACATGACACTCACAAAATTGACTTATTCAACTTATACATTTATGCATATAATTCAAATAGAATTAAAAATTGAAATTATTGCAAAGAATAGCTATACAATAAAAAAAAAAATACAGTGATTCTTAAATAGTTGATTTATGAGTATATGTAATAGACTTTTAGAAAATTTCGTCACCGTAATATTAAATAAAATTTAGCCTAAAGGCGATTTAACATTATTTTAAATGTTCTTATGTCGCAACATTTTTTTCTTTATGTAAAATGTAAGATGAATGTGGATATGGATATTGTTTTTTTCTCTTTGCTTCCATATTATTTCTCAAAAACTGCGGAACTTTATTCCGAGCAATATATTGTCGGAAATATATTGTAACCAATAATTTGTCAAAATCTTTGGTTATCTGTGAGTTATAAGGTATAAGTTTAAATTGTTAGTTTATATTTCAAATTTCTTTTTAATAGAAGTTTATATTTTTGTATTATTGATATAATAAAATGTTAATATTATTGTTTGTGATTAATTTGAACCCAATGAGAAATGAAATAGCGTAAAACTTCATTAAACAATTTTCATTTTTACTGAGATTGGAATCTGAAAGCTTTCGAATCGGGTTTTGATATTTTAACCACTGTACCAACCAGCCATTGATATGAATCAAATTTGAAATTATTGAGTTTATTATTATAACATATCTCCATGTATCCAGAAAAAGGTGTAATTGGTATTTAAAAGACATAGAAATAACTTTAAAATCTTCAATTGATGTACAAAAACACTGCTTCATCAAATAATGAGAAATAAAATTTCGCAATTAAACACTTTTAAGTACTTGAATTTGAAATGTCAAAGATTCTAAGTGAAATGACTCAGGCAAAAAATATATTAAATAAAAGTTACTTTTGCTTGTTTCATAATAATGAAGACTCTCCCTAGACAGTTTGGATTCATAGTACAAGAATAGTAAAATTTTTCTATATTATCTGAATGGCCAAGTATTTTATTGTCAGATCAACCTTTCTTTATTTCTAAAATAGGTAAGAAAAGCAGATAATATGTAAAACATGTTGTTACAGACCATAACATCTCTTATTCCCTACATTATAAAAAACTTTGGTAAATTTAAAGTTTATTTAATAAACATTTTAAGAGTAACTGTACTAACAATCGAATTTTATATGTTATGTAATCTACAGAATAAAAAGGAATTAATATTTAAAATAAACACAACATATCGTAAATTGACAATGAATTTCAAAGATTTAGAGCCATAATAAAAATTGACTATATTAATTAATTGGGTTTTTATTAACAATCGAGTTATTTTATAGTGTATTCTGATTCATAGTTAATTATAAAAGAAAATTTGAAATTTAAAATAGAAGTTATTGCGTAGTAATATTAAAATAACTTTTCGGTTGATGTAAACTTTAAAAATATGCTTTGTGTTGAATATTGTATTTTAATTTAAACCAGATATTATTAACTTCTTTGATGATTCAAATAATTATATTATAGAAAATTTTATCTTTGGGATGAAAATTATGTTAACAAAATTATCTTATTACTTTCATTCGTTTAATATTTAAAAATATTTTCAAATTCATTGTAAGATATTTAATTAATTTAAAGTTATTAAAAATTCGGTTCTTTTTATACATATTTAAAAAAACTTAAATTTATTGTGAAAAAATATTTATTTATTTATTTATATTAATATTACATACATAAATGTAATGCAATATTATTGAACCATCGGCTACTAAAGGCCATTATACGTTTTTATACTATTATTAAATTATATACTAATATTATTTATTTTGTTTATATTATATACTATATATTTACATTATATTTGGTCGTAAGGGGGCTATGTAAAGAAAAAAACACTTACGACCTGTGCAGGGATCGAACCCACACTCCTTCGGTTAAAACGCCACACGCCTACCCACTAGGCTACCGAAGCCCCTGTGAAAAAATAAAGATTAGAAATAAAGTGAAATAAATTGCATACAATCAGGGGCACTTTCAAATTTTTTTTAGTTGAAAGACCTTTATTTTATGAATATTTTTTTCTAAACATTAAACAAACTTTTCTCATTTAAAATCACACTAAACTATCTATATGTATCGAAATTTTAAAAAAACATAACATCAATTTAATCCTAAAAACTTAAAGAAAAAATTTTAAATCGGATATATTTGAATGACAGGATATACAACTACTGTTCTATATAAATGAAATACATATATTTCTATAGATATATTATATTAGATATATATCTATAGATATTATTTAGTTAAGATTTTAAACAAAATATTTACATATATTTTATTTTTATTCTATTAAAGTGAAACTTCTATTTCATCCTTATCTCGTCTTCTAATCACATCCTTTCATATCCTTTTCAGTTTCAGAGATAAAATAAGATTTTAACAAATAAATTTTCTATATTTACACAATTTCTACAATATTATTATTATCTGTTTAACATGTATAACTCATGTACAATATTCATTTCATATATTTTTGTATAAGTGCACAAAAATATAATATTATAATCATATACAGACACATACACAAAACAGTTGATTTTATAATAAATTCAATAAAATTTTATAATAAATGAAAAATGTTTAACAGAGCGTACAACAAGGATATTTATTTTGTAAAAAGAAAAAAAATAATTTTTTTTTTGTGTTCAGTATAAGAAATAATAACAAAAATAACAGAAAACAAACAATGAAACAAAAAAAAAACAAAAAAAAAAAATAAACACAATAAAACAAAAAAAATAAGAGAAAATTTTTCCTAAATTACCACATCATCATTTTGGGAATAGACAATATGGGGCCAAAAACAAAAACACAAAAATAAAAGAAAACAGGAATTGCAACCCAATTAAATGAATTTCGAAAAGCTGACGTAAAATAAACACTGAGGAAACATGGAACATGGAATTTTTCATGTTTCGTAAAAAAAATTCTAATGTTATTTTATTTTATAATAGAATCAATTTGCTAAAATAATTTACTTTTCACTTATGTAAATCGTATATTTAATTTATAGTTAGATAAGAATTGAAGCCCTTTACAAAGATCAAAAAAATATTTTTTTTTTTTTTAAATTAAAAAATTAATAAAATTAAATTGATTTTGATTGAAAATAACACCTACACATATTACATTATGTACCTATGTATATTCTATAAATACAAAGGAATATAATTAATTTCAATTATTAAAAATAAATAATTTCAATTAAATGTAATTAATTTTTGTCAATAATTTAATTGTCAGCACATTAATTACATTTTAATTATAATACATAATATTATATACATATATTATATCTAATATATAATATGTAATAAAATAAATTTAATATCGTTATTAAAAAAAAAAATCGAATATTATACGTTTCTTTTACATTTCAGTAAAAATATTACATATTGCGTGTATTATGATAAAACAAATATTACTAAAACATTGATTTTAATCTTTCAGAATCTTTTCAGTTTTTAATATTATACTGTAACATTTTTGATGCAAAGACTAGCAGCATCAGCGGTTAAGTTTGATTTTCTTTATTTATGTTATAATAATACGATAATACTTTATGGAAGCTCATCTAATATACTTTAAATTGATTTTATTTATTCAGAAGTTATTTGCCAAAAGGATTTCATATAATATATAAATATTTTCGTAAGAACTAGAGAATTTCTATGCAAGATAGACCAGAAATTTCAAGGACAAAAATCTGCACCAGTCTATTATATATTAATTAATAAGGAAATAAATTTTAATGTTTTATAATACAATTTAATAATACTATAATAAATACGTACGCACTTATAACTTTAATTATTTAGTATCACAATAGTCCTTTAAATGGAGGTCCATAAAGATTTTCAATTATAACTCAAACATAAAAATATAATATTATAATATGAATTTAATAAAAACTTGAATTCCTTTGATATTATTTCAAAGAACAATCAATTTTGAAATTTTTTTTAAATTAAGTCTTCTCATTTAATATTATCAATTCTTTACCATTATGTAAATTATTTAAATATAGGTATATATATATATATATATTTATATTTTTTATCAAAATTAATTTTCATTTTGTTAAAGGCTATATGATGATGACTACTGACTACACTTAAATAATTTTCCATATTAAAATATTTTGTTAATTTCCTATGTTTTTCCTATCAAAGAATTTTTTTATTTTTTTTTTTATTAGGATTTTATTATTTTCCTTTATAATATATAACAAAACAACAACAATAACAGTAACAAAAAAAAAAATAAATAAATAAAAGAAAACTCACACAATTATATTTCGAAAAAGTCCTTTTTGTTGTAAAGGATTTAATGAATTTTGAAAAACATAAAAAAAAAATTAAAATTCTTTTGGTATTGAATTTCTCCTCATTGTTAGTGTAAACTTCTTTAAAAAAAACAACAAAAAAAAACTTGAATGGCTACAACGATTTACAGAAAATATTCTAATTTTATTCATAAACAATAAGAATATCATACAGAGAATAAAGAAAAAGAGAAAAAATGGTGGAGAGAGTAAAACTCAATTTATTGAGCTTATTAAATTTAAAAAAAAAAAAAAAAACTTTTCTATTATGTTATGTTATTTTGTTTATTTTTAATATAATGTGTAGATAGTATTTAGTGGTATTATAAAATGTGTGGTGATATTGGTAAGCTGATTACACATTTTAAAGTTAAAAATATTTTAATATTAAGTATGTATATAAAAATATTAAAATAAATTTGATTTTTACCGACCGCATACATTAATGTATAAGGTAGGTATTGTTTTCATACTAAAAATGTGTACCCGAGATTTTGGCAAAAATGCACTACTCCGGTGTGGAGAAGGCTGTAAACAAATTTTCAGCATGATGTCCGTCTGTGTGTGTGTGGGTGCGTGTGTGTGTCTGTGGGCACGTGTACAGCTTAAACGACTGAGCGGAATTTTTTGAAATTTCATATTGAAGGTTTTGACGTAAATATCTCGGATTGATAAGCTTTTGGAGCAAATCGGACAACCGCAAGTGGTAGTTTACTAGTATACTTTTTAAGTTTTTTACGAATATTTCGTAACAGAAACATTTTATGAGAAAAATTATTAAGAAAAAGTTGTTACACAAATAAAGAGGAACAACTTTTCCATAGAACATTTTTTGATCCGATTAGCTTTATTTAATTTTTTTTCTAAGTCCAAATTTCATACATAACCATATGAATTTATATGAACAATTTTGTTTTTGTTTTTTTTTTTATATCTCTAAAAATTTATATACATACATATGTATGTACTTATATCTATGACAATGCATATTATTTATTCATTTGTTGATAACATAAAATTAAAACGGTAAAATTTTTGTTAGCAGATTTAATATTATAATCTTATGTTTGTTTTGTATTTGTTTACAGTTTTTATTATTTTTTACTTCTAATATTATTTTTTGAATGAAAAAGAAATCATGTATCTACATTACAATAATAATAATAATAAATGGATGTATGAATGAATGTACATATATTTTTACGATTTCATTGCTTATAATTATTTTTATTGAATAAAACAAAATGTTATTAAATTATTAGAAGTTATTTTGCTTTGATATAAATTATTATGTAAAAAATCCTATAAATTTTGGCATTGTACTTTTTGTGTAGTGGCGGTCGGTTCTGTGGTGGAGACAGCTGATTTTTTTTTGTTTTTAATTCAAATTTTTAAAAACAATAGTTTAATATTTTAAAAAGAAAATTTCTTTTAATTTCAATTTAAGTCCTAACTATAAATTTGTAAATATTTGTTATCTTGGTGTTAGTAAAAATTGAACAATTAATAAGTCACTTTGTTTTTGTTTTTTTTTTTTTCACTAATTGTTTAAAAGAATTCATGTTGTGATTTTAAAAGTGTACATTTATTACTATTATTCGTTACTTCCTATTATTTATTTATTTGTTTATTAAGTTTTATTATATTTTGCATTTTAAAAACTTTTAAGATAAATGAACAATAATAATAAACTTAGTCTATTATGCCGTGATATCTCTAACAAAAGAAATGTATTATGAAATATGAACTATTATGTTAAATTAAGTTGTGAATGAATATACTATATAATCCACCTCTTTACAACACATGCCTATGTAGTCGTGACAAAAATTTTGATTGGACATAATAAATTTACGCATAAATTCATTATCTATAGAAAAGTGAAATGTAACAAGTTAATTAATAAGATAAAATGAATGAGTTATAGTTAATAGTAGTAGATATAGTTAATAAAATAAAATCATTTAAAAATGTAAAAATATAAACATAATTTATATCGAATTCATTGTCGAAATAGAAAATTACCAGCAATTATTCGAAAAAGTCACATAATAAGGACAAAGAGTAACAACGGCATATTTTATGACAAGCTCAAAAAAAATTGTAACATTACAATATCAATAATTATGATTTTGTTGTGTTTTTGTAATTTAGAAAATCTAACTTAAAAAATTTTTTCCTGACTTCTTCGAACATATTTTTTGCACATTTTCAAAAAATTTTGAAAAAATGTGCTTATTAATTTCACTTTATCCGTATGTCAGGCCGTCCGTTCCGGTCTGGATATTTACAAAAATTAAACGTTTTGAAATAAACGAATGAAATTTTAACTTTTTTTAAGTTTCGCCAAAAAACTAATTTTGTGGAACAACCTTTTTCTGTAGCCCCACCCGTTACGGAGCTACAAATTTCGAAAAAGCCTCATTTTTAAATTATTATAACTCAGGTTCTGTAAGGTATATTTTGAATCTGGAAACGCCAAACGATAGCTGGTTTTAAAAAGTTTATAAATATATATAAAATAAATATTTGATTTTGCCATGCAATATTTTAATATACCATTATGTCAAAATCAATTTTTGCAATAATTTGAACTCCTTTTATCTTTCAAACGTAGGTTAAACCGTTATTTTACGCTCGAAATTTTACGAGTAGTTAGGAAATAAGATAATTTATATGAGTCATTTCAGAAAATAGTTTTGTGTCGCCCCCCGTTTAGAAGCTATAAGGGGTTAAAAATTCAAAATTCTCTATTTTTAAACACCTGTAACTTGGGCACCTGTCCAATATTTTTTGAAGTAATATACAAAAATTAAAGCTCCAACATTATATTTTTATTTGCGTTAATAATTTTTCTAAATAACATATTGTTACCTTATAATTGACGAAAGTGTGATTTGATTTTGCATTTGATTTGATTACGAAAAAAAACATTAAACAAATTTATTTTTCAATATATCTACTCTTTAGTTTTTACTCTAGGCTTATTATGGAATATTTTTTAATTTTGGAAATATGCTTTTTTGAAAACCATTGGTTTTTTCCATTACTTGTTTAAAGGTAGGAACCTACTCTTGTCGCTATACAGAAAAACAACCATTCAATACAAGTCGAACGTAAAATTATTGACAAAATACTTTGGTTGATTTTTTTATATATATCATTTTTATTACTTTTATAAATACATTAAATTAATTTTATAACTTGTAATTAATTTGAATTCAAAGACGAATAGAATCTGAATAATAAAAACCCAAAATTAGAAAACCAAATTTATAAATTTCTATGTTAACTGTTCAGATGATAAAGATTATAACATTAATAAAAAATAAATGGAAAATGTTACAAATCAAAAAAACTAAATAAGAAATCTTAAATGTATTTTTGTCAAAACGATCCACTGCCTTTTAATTATTTATTTTAATATAGCCTTTATTTAATTAATTTAAATTAAAAATTAATTTGTCTGTACTTTATTCATGAACAAAAATTCTATTTTGTCTATTTTGTATAAAATTACTTTTAGGTTATATCCTATAGTTTTTTTTTTTCTTTTCTCATTTGTATGATTTACCATTTTTATCAGTATTAGAATATTATACGTACACATAAAAATTGGGTGGTAAATATGAAAGTGATTTTAAAAGTCATTAGGAAATTTATTACTGTCAAAGCAAAAAATTAGAAAATGAAATTAGAAAATTTTTTCAATTTTGTTTATTAGTAATTCCGAAAATGAATTGAATGTTTTAAAAGAGCTTAATTGGAATTCAATTTTTTTGTCCTTGCTATCATTTCGATAAGTTTTCCTAAATATTTCAATTTTTATTTCGGTTGCTTTTTTTTTTTTGTTTCTTTTTTAGTACATTTCCAAAAAAAAAATTTTTTTTTAAATTTTAATATTTAAATTTACCGTTATGTGAAAATCAAATTTTGCATGATATTTCTTTTTTCATGACTCTGGCACGCTTTTAGATATCAACTTAAAATTGAGAATAAATGAGATAAGAAAGAACTTTTAGAATTAATATAAGTTGCCTCAGAAAAGGTTTATGTGCCACCTCCTATTTATGAGCTATTAGGACTCAAAAATTACAAATTTGATTTTAGACACTACTGTACAAATTTTTCTTCGGCAAAACATAAAATTTGATGCTTCAGCAATATATTTTTACGTGTGTTAACAGTTTTTCTTAGGTATACCTATAGGGCTCCGGACTTACAGCCTCTTAATATTTCAAAAAAACTTCTATTTTCACATTTTTCTTATTAAATATATGAAATTTTTAAATTTTGGTGCAGAGTCACAATTTTAAATAGTTTACATTGTGTTTTGGAAATGTGCGCTTTTAAAAACCTTTGGTTTACATACTGCCTTGTTTATATATAAAAATAGTATGTATTTAAACATACATTTTTATACAATATATAAGATTTTCCAATATTTTCTTCAATAATATATTTTCTGTCCTATTAATAGAAGATTGATTTTTGAATTTTCATCATTTACGATGATATAATCTTTTTCAAAGTTAATATTAAAAAAGAATTGAGTTGAATTTATTATTTTTGTTTTGAATTAAATTAAATTCTATTTATTTGATTTCAATATTAGGTATTATTGTTATTATATTATAGATCTTAAAATATTTTGTTATATCATTTCCTAAACTGTAGCTGATTTCATTAAGAAATTTTTTTCCAAAATTAAGCTCTATTATAAGTTAATCTAAAAGTTATTATTAGAAAGAAAAAAAATTTGTAAACAAGAATATTTAATAGATTTTATTTAAAAGTTAATGTAAAATAAAATAATTTGATTCTTAACCTATCAACGAACGCGATATCTAGATTTACATAAACATTCGTGTGTTGTTTGTTTTACGATATTAATGTTAGAAAAATAAATTTTATTAAATCTTAAAGTTTACATTCGCTTAAGCATTCAAACAAAAAAATCAACAGATATTTTCTGCAAAATATTGTTTCACGAATACGTGTACGAAGCCCTTTATATAAATTGTTGATCAATAAAAAAGACACTATAGCGCACAAATAGATGCTATTTTTTAACCCATACTCACTGGAAGATTAATCAAATTTTATATACTATATAACAGCTACAACGGCCTTAAAGATGTTTAAAATTAAGGATTTCTTATTTAAAGAAAATTTTAAAGTAATTACTAGATACTGCATTATTTATCATCAACAAAAAAAAAAAAAAACACAAATCATAAAAGAAGAAGAATCTAATTATAAGTCTAACTAACAAAATTTGTGAATCACTCTACGAGAATCAAAAAATATTTTATTACATACCTGTTCAAAAAAAAAAAAACAGAACACAAAATTGAAATTATTATCCATTTCAAGGTGACTTCAGTCATTCAAAAGTTATCAAAAATTGTTTTTTGTTTTCTGCTTATATTTCTTGCATAAATTTCATATTACCTGAATGTAAATTTTTTCACGTGTGTTAATGAACGCAAAGAAATTCAAAAAAAAAAAAAAAACACAAGAAAATAAAACAAAAAATTGCCTAAGAAGAAAATACGCAAAACCCCTATATGTAAAGTATTTTTTTTTTATTCCTGAATTTTTAACTCTAACCCTCATATTATATTTTATTATTACTTTTTTTTCTCTCATTTTCTCATTCTTATACTGTCTCTGTTATTCTTATATCTTTTCTTAATATTACTTTTTAGCATATTACCCGCTTACTTTTTTAAAACTTTTACCTTGTGTGATATATTAGCTTTTTAAAGTACACCATAACTTTATCACTTTTTTATTACCAGAAAAAAAAAAAAAAAGATAATTTTTTTCGAATTTTTTTTTTTGTTTTTCTTTTTTGTACATTTTGTTTTGTGGGAAATTAATTTTTACCCATGTAACCAAACCACCACATTATTTTCTTCTCCATCATCAAAATATAATATACGAGTACTAAAACAAAAAAAAAAATGTTTTCCTCAAAGGTATTTTAATATGCGAAAGCGAAAGTTGAATCTACAGAACGTTTTCACTTTAAATGTTTCGCTTCATACGTAACGCGATACATATAGGTACTGACTAATTTATGAGTAAAAGAAAAATGTAAAAGATAATGAGAAAAATAAGAATAAAGAGAAATAAAAACAAAAAATATAAAACTTTTTTTTTTTCTTTTGTCTTTTTCTTATCACATTTTGTCACATTAACTTTTTACCTTTCCTTCAATTCGGCATAACACAGATTTGCACATTTTTTCAAAATAATTTTCTTTTGAGAATTCCAGCTTTAATATAAATTAAATATTAAAGAATTTTAAAAAAAAAAAAAAATTGAAACTTTGAGTTAATATAATTATGGTGTTAAAGTATTGAAAAAATTTTACAATCAAGTAATAGATATAGCATATATTTAATATGGTTTATTTTTCTTGGTAAAATGACTGGGTACAATGACTAAACTAAAATTTTCAAACAGTAATAGGTATCTAAAATTGAAATCCTGTAAAATATTGAAAATTTCGGAAAGAATATTAAAATCTATGTTCAAAATATTGCTATTTATCCCAAAATATTGCTTCTATTGTTTTTATTTTTTTCCTTTAACTATAAAAATCTCACATTCACATCCATTCAAAACTTTAGGGTCGCCATTTACAACTCCTTTTTTTTGCAAGGATAGGTGGCAATCTTGAAATTCTATTTTTTCCAAACACTAAATTATTACCTACGTCTATATATCTATATGTTGGTACGTCTATATTTTGTAAAAATAACATTACGATTATTTAACAGTTATGAGGTATCATAAATTGAAATCTTTAATATTTTTATGCGGTTGAAACTTTGGCAACTTACAAATTTTTTAAAAGGTAATTTTGACTAGTTTTTTTAATATTTATAATATGGTAATAATCTGTCAAAAAGATTTAAAAATTTTATTTTAAGAGAATTTCATTTTACAATCTGGAATCTACTGAAGATTCATAGGAATAGGATACTATTCAGCAGATTATCTGTGAAGTATAAAATTAATTGAAAAATTTCCATATGAAAGCTTTTCTATAATGAAATTGTGAAAAAGAAAAAAAAAATTTTCAAAACTTAAATTGCAGCATTGAATAGGTTTTAGTAATTTTTATTATAATATATTTATTTATAATTCTTTGGCAGCCACCTTAACCTAACCTAGTAATTTTTAATAAATAACTTAAGTACTTAAATTTTGTTTTTTTTGTTCAAAATTACATTATAGGTTTTAAAAATGTTTAACACATTTGTTTTAACTGATTCTTAAAACAATTTACTTATTTTTGTATTCTGTAAAATAAAATATATTAGTATATCTAGAAATAAAAAAATTAGAGTACGAGTCCTGTAAAATCTAATGACTGATGGGGTACATCTTTACATCTCTTTGTATCACAAACGTTAATAGGAACTATTTAAAGTTTTGTAAAAATTATTTAATATAATCCAGTTAAATATTATAAATACATACTTGGCAATTTATATAGATTTTTTATTCTTTCAGGCTCGGGATTTTTTTTTAAACAAAAAGTCCTTCATTCATTCATTCAAAATAATTATTCATCATGAAGATTGCAAACAAAAGTAAAACTTTTTTTTAGATTATGTATATAAAATTTTTAATCTAAAATTAAATCATTAACATAAATGAAACATAATAGACTTCCTATATTAAATTTTTCAATTGAGAAAGAAATACACGCCATTATAAAAAACAAGGAAGAATGTAGAGTTGACTATGTCAATTGTAGGATACTTCTGCACGAACATAATATATATTATTATGTTTCCATTTTTTAGTTAATTTATGTTATCAGACTTATACCAGGATAATATGTTTAAGTAAATTTCGAAATTCAATGACAGCTACTCAACCTCATTGTACCAAACACCTAATATTTTTTTAGAAGTTGTTGCCTTTTATAAAACTACAGATGTCTAGATAATTAAATACAAAAATATGATGATATAAATTTTGCAGCTAGTCGAATCTATATTATGTTTTAGACCAACCAAATTTTGTAGAAATTGTTGGCATAAAACTTAACATCTTTTAATAAAATTTCAGATCTTTCTTAATTAAACACTGAGTTATGCTCCAATAAAAAAAAAGAAGTTATATCATAGCTGAAGGCTGACCTAAAGCGTTAATAATTAATAATAAAAAAAAAGATATATAAAATTTTAATAAAAACGAGGAAGAGTGCAGTAGAGTAGACTGTGTCAATTCTGGGATACCCGTATGAACGTAATATATCCTGTTTTTATAAAACTTGATCATCTTTTAAAAACATTCAAATATTTTAGTACCGACGTTAACTACAGAGACATATTTATGTTAATTCTGGAGTTGTATGACAGCTACCCGAATCTATTGTGCCTAGCTTCATTAAGTTCCAAGAAATGAAAGAAGCCTGAACCGGCTGCTTTAGACCAATCAAATTTTACAAAAGTTTTTGGCATGTAACTCGACACTTTTTCACTAAATTTCAGATAGCTAGCTTCAATAGATACTGAGTTATTTTCATGTAAAAAGAGAAGTTGTATAGCAGCTACCCGAAGTTGTTGCACCAACAGAACCTAATTTTACAGAAGTTGTTGCCATAAAACTGGATCATCATTTCTAAGATTTCAGACCCCTAGCTTCATTAAGTCCCAAGAGGTGCAAGAAGCCTGAACCGGCTGCTCTAGACTAACCAAATTTTACAAAACTTGTTGGCATGTAACTCGACACATTTTTACTAAATTTCAGATTCCTAGCTTCAATAAACACTGAGTTATTTTCATTTAAACGGAGAAGTTGTATGGCAGCTACCCGAACGCGCTGCACTACCACAACGAAATTTTACAGAAGTAGTTGCCATAAAACTTGATCATTTACAAAATTTCAGACCCCTAGCTTGAATAGATACTGAGTTATTTCTATATAAAGAAAGAAGTTATATGGCAGCTACCCGAACCCGCCGACCGAAAATATTGGCTTGAAATAGCAAAACCTCCTAGTTCTTTTATTTTTTGAGTTATCGTGCGGACGGACGGACGGACATACATGGCTTAATCGGCTGAGAATTCGATTCTGAGCCGATCCATACCTTTGACACTATATCTAGCTCGACTCCTATAAGGTGTCACAAACGTAATGGTAAATTTATTATACCCTTGAACATAGTTCATACGGGTATAAAGATAAGTAAATTGCCTATATACCTCTAGCTTAATTAGAGGCTGAGTTATTCTCATATAAAGAAGTGTGATTGAGAAACACTCGAATCAATCGTTCGAACTTGTTCTATTTCAATAACGAAACTGGCATTATTGTATAAAAATGAGTTGCCAAAATTTTCAGAATCCTATCCGACAAGGATCTTCGTGCGGACGGATACTCGCATCGTTATATGTGACTCAGAATTCAATCTTAAACTAAGAATTGGAACTTTTCGATATAAATTCGTCTCTTTTGAGGTTTCACAAACGTAATGCCAATTTTATTATGCCCTTCAATTATGTTCCTACGAATATAATAATATGTTTGAATAAGTGCATTTAACAAAAGAAACAGAGTGATTTAAAAGTATTGCTTTAGTAATCATGCTTGGAGAGGTTAAAATTTCCTAATTATTTGTACTTTTAAGTTATAATTGGGATTGGGATAGTTCAAAAAATTAAAAAAGGAATTGCAAATAAAAAAGATTTTTAAATTACAACCAAAGTAGCAACGGAATGTTTACTAAAATTTATATATTAAAGTTTTTCATAGTTGCTTTCATGTTTCCAATTAAGCATAAGGTATATTTTGCTATTAAATCTGCAAATCTGATTTAAAAGCGCATAAGTTAAAGATAAGGTAAGGAAATAGATTTGTAATATCGAATATTGTTCCTCTAAATTCACAAATTAAAAGTAACCTAGACATAATTTACAAAACTTTAACATATAATGGAGATCGATTACAACATTTAGTAAAGAAGGGCAAAAGTTTTCGCTCATGTTGAAAAATATATAATATTCTAATGAAATTTACATAAACTAAAGGAATGAATTAATTTCTGTATTATGTTTCCCTTTATATAGTCCATATAAATCCAAAGAATTATTTTTGAATAACCCTGTCTAAATGATAATGATATCATTGAAAAACTGTACGAATTTAAAACAATGATTACAAAAAACAAAGCAAAATACAAAACAGAACTGACAGGCACTTAAAATTAGTGAAGAAAAGGAAAAAAAAAATTATGTAAAACTTATTCTGATGGTAATGTGAGTGAATAAAGAAAAATATCCCAAAAATGTTTTTTTGGTCAAGTAAAAATTGGATTTTAAATGAGTTTTCACTATTTTATGAAATTTTCCTTTATTTTTATCTTTATTACAGAGTATTATTGTGCTATAACTGTTTTTCCTTTATTGTTCAATATTTGAAGATTCATTTCCCAAAGGAATATTATTGATTTCAAATTGTAATGGATATTATCTATATCCTTAAAGTGATTTTTTTCGTTAAAACAGAACAGACAGATGTCATTCACATTTATAGTAAATTCATTTTTTTTTTTTAATTTAAAATTGAAATTGAAAATTTTTGGAAAATTATTCTTGGATTCACAATAGAGAAAAATAACCAAAAAAACATTTTTTAAGAGTCCATTAAGTAATACTACAATATAGATATATGTACTTGAAAAAAAAAATTTTTTAATTCGGTTTTGTAAAAAGAATGTACCTTTAATGCATGGGAAATATAATTTTGTTATGAATTTTAACAGTAAATGCATAATTATATACGATAAGGATAAAAAAAAACATTACCGTAGTATCAAAATAAAAACAAGGATAAATATTTAATTTGTTTTCAACACATTTTTTTTCATTCAAGTTATTTTTTCTTGAAGATTGTAAAAATTTCAGAAAAAAATTGAGAAAATTTGACATCAATCGATTTTTTTTATTCAAAAAATTAATTTTTGGTTACCCCTATTGTTAGGAAACTACAGCCCATTAAAATCAAAAACAAAACTTTATATTGAAGTTGTTTGTAAAAAGCATATCTTAAAACAGCTTATAAATCAAAATAGAAAAAATCAAATATTTTCAACATTATATAATGTTAAATGTTCAATCATGGTAATCCTCCTAAAGTTTAAAATATTGATTTTCAAATGAATTAAAATCGAATAAACATAAGTTGTCTCAGCACAGGTTTTATGATATATCTACCTATCCCGTTTAAAGGTGAGATATTGAAATGTTGTAATTTTTTCTCACCTATAACTTTAACACATATGCTAATTTTTTAAAGCTATGACGAAAAATTAAAGTAGATTATAGTAAATATGTATATGTATAATATAGGTATTTTAAAATGTTTCTAAAAAACTTTTTCTAAATTAATTATCGATTTTTTTTTTTGTAAATTTGGAAAAATTTCTAAGAATTTTCCAGAAAAAAAGGTAATAACGAAAAAGAAAATTCTCATAATTTTATATTCCGCTTTTATATTTTAGATTTTAGAAATTTACGCCTTTAAAAGTGATTTCAAGGACAGAAAAATCAGGAAATACATCTTAAATTAAAATCATTACTTTTTATATTTTTAGCACATATTTTTTAAAATTTTTTTAAAAAGTTTACTTATTGCTTCACTTTTTTGGTCTGTACGGCTAGTTTACGAAACATTTACATCTTGTAGGATAGAACAAGGAATTTTCCAAACGGATAGGTCTCTTAAGAAAAATTAACGTTGTAGAAAAACTTTTTCATGTAGCTGAATTCATATTACAGAGTTAAAGGCCCTTAAAGTTGGAAAAAGCTTTTTTTTTAAATGTATATGTCTAAAATTCAACATAAAAACATTTTTTCAATCTCAAACCTCTAAACGACACGATATTTTTGTTTAGCTCAAGATTGAAAGTATGCACTTTTTGTTTTCAATTTAGTTTTAAACTTATACCGTTATGTGAAAACGAAATTTTGTAAGATAGGTACTTCTTCTTTAAAACTTTCATTTTCAGTATTCAGTTGTAACAGCTAGCCCGAACTAATAGGGGTCAAAAATTTAAAATTTGGAGAACCTATAAAAATTTTTATAAGGTAATTTTCTAAGGTTTACTTTTCTTAATTACATAGAATTTCTTAAAATTGAAAAAAGTGGCTCTTGATTTTTCAAAATTCTAAGAAAAAATCAAAAATTATAGAGTGTAAATCATCAAGCTTACAAATTTAAATATAGTCTCATTTTTTTCAAAATTCAAAAATTATATTAACACTTTTATAGAAGAACAACTAATTTCCAATAAAAATGTAAATTTAATCCTAAATATTTTCTTCCTTTCCTGAGTTGATGCTCATACAAAATAATATTTAAATATTATTGTAACCATCACGAAAAATGTTCGCCCTTTAACACAAAAAATTCAATAAACGGCAAAAAGGACAGATTAAATATAGGCTTATCCTTAGATTATCTTCGAAGAGAAAAAAAAGCATAATTGATTTTTATTTCACAGCTTTATTTCTTTTGTAACATTACTGTTTCCTTTTAGTGCAACAATCCTTTATAAATCGTGTTCCCATTGTAGAATATAATAACGGATTTATGGAAAGAAAATCATCAATTAATATTTTAGTATTTTAAAGTAATCTGCAAAATAAACGACTTTAACGAAAAATGTTGAATGATGTCAAACATGGAATAATAAAAAATTTAAAACTTTAATTTCAATTGATTCTGATGCTAAGCAACAATTACAAAATATAAATTCAAATAATGGCATTAAAAAATTTTTATTTTTCCTCAAAAATATAATCAATAAAATTGGGTATAATAAAAGATAGGTATATCTACCTACCTACATAATATTATACAATTCAAGTTAAAAACAAATTCGATTATTATCTTAAGGTAGTAAAAATTATAGGTAATTTACATTGCTTGTCAAAATGTCAAAGTTTAAAAAAAATTTATTTAGAAACGTCAGAAAAAGTAAATATAAAATATGTCAAATTGTATATTTACATAGAAAGGGGAAATTTATTTTAGAGAGAAAAAAACTAATTTTCCTATTATTTTTCATCATTATTCAACAATAAATATTGTCGTAATGTTATTATGATAACAATACAATTTTAAATTTTATATAATGTAAATAAGAATTCAAAAGAAAATATAGTTAGTTTGATAAAGTTTTTATTAAAGTTTGTGTTTGGTATATTTATTTACAGTTGACATTTACAAACATTAATACATGTTCCTTAGAAACTACCACCAACGCGATTTATTATCTGTAGTTTAATTACGTGTTTTTACAATGTAAAATTTATTTTTAATTCGCCATAAAAATATTTCAACTAAAATTCTTAGAACAAAATACATTTCATATCTACCTGTATCTACCTGTCATAAAATTGAGAAAAGTATTGTTGTTTAATTTTTAATACTCCCATATTTCTGATCTCGGATATATTAAAATTAGTCCTCTGTTTGCAAAACGTCGAACTAAGCATGATATAATATATGAACTAAAGCGCGTATAGATTAGTTCAGAATCGAAAAATGAGTCTATTCAAATTTGTCCGTATGTCTGCAGTTCATCAGTTCGTCAGCTCAATAACTCAAAACCTAAAAAAGAGTCATGAAATAAATAAAAATAATATTTTTGGATCAATTTGTATTGTTCCTTATCAATTTTTTAGTTGATATCGGACAAAAAATTTCGTGTAGCTCTCCAAAACTAACTTTTTCTTCTGCACATTTTTCATACAAAATATTATTATTATATGAAATTATTTTAAATTTTTGATTCTTTTGTTTTTTTCTTTTTATTTTTATGGGTCTGTTTATAATAAAGTAAATTCGAGTAATGTTCGAGTAATACAAAAAAAAAAAAAAATTTAAATAAATGAAAAATATAACACAATTAACACAATATGAACGTAACACAAATTAAATAAATTTTTTATATAAAGTCATTATTAATCAAATTTAGATAAACTAAAGAAGAAGAAAACAAGATCAATTTCATTTAAGAAAAGTTGAATAATATTATAATAGACTGGTCTAACATAAACTTTTCTTCTTAGATCGATAACATAAACTTTTTTTCCTGGATCATTAAACCATTGAAAAATTTGATTTTATTAACAACATTTTAAACATAAATAATCTTCACTCGCTTTAAATTTTAAATTTGCCATTATTCAGCTTTTTTTTTCCCCCTAGAAAGGTGAGAATTTTTCACAGAAATTAAGACTAACTCTTTTAGTTTTTGCTGATTAAACCCACTTACGATATATTTAGCTAATGGGATGAAATCTCCTATACTTTATATTGGCTAGTGAAAAGAGATAGCAAAAGGTAGAAAGGAAATGCAGAAACTTTCGGAAGTGGGACTTTAAGGGAACAATGAATTCACCTGTTATTACTATTTTGCTCACAGTGACGATGTCATTTAAAATACTTACATTATGCAAGTAGTGAAATTTATTAGTATATATATATATATAATATTTAGAATACCAAAATGAAAATAACAAAAAAAAAAAGCTGCAAATTTAAAGAATACTATAGATATAAAAACAATACACTTAACTGTTAAGTTTTAACAGTTATATTTTTCTTTCTAGAACAAAAATATTTTTTAAAAGTGTGTATAATCTTGATGTATTCTAAGATATTAGGTACTGACAAAAAAAAAATATAAATTTAAAACAAAATTTATTTAATTTTTCAAAACAAATCAAAGTTAAAACATGAAGAAAACTTAAAAATATATAAAAGAAATAACTATATCTCGTATATATGTATAAAGATACTAACTTCGTATATATGTAACTATATAATAGAAATTCTTAAAAGAAATGAGAAAAATCCTTTATAGCTGTTCTAAATACTTTTGTACCTATACCTATTTTTAAAATTCTAATTTTTTTTTTTTGTTTTTAGTTTATATACTTTATTTTTTGTCCAACTTGTCCAAAAATTATTTTCTAGCTAAAGGAAAAAAAAAAAAAATATTTTTCTATTTTTTTTTTTTTCTTTTTTTTTTTTAAGAATGTTTTTATTTTTTCTTTTGTAAATGCCTTTAGGTAATATTTTTGACGTAAACACCCGAAATTATTTCTTTCTCTTTTCCTTTTTTTTTTTTTTACATAATAATATCCTTGAGGTGAATATAATTCTATCTACCAAGCAACAAATCTAAGTTTTTTTTTGTAATAAAAAAAAAATACACCTTCAACATATTTTTTTCCTATTTTCTTTTTCTTTACCTTTGATGATATTATTATATTATTAAAACAAAGAAAGAAAGAGAAAGAAATACAATTCTTTTATTTTTTTTTTTTGTATTACAAGAGGTAAAAAAAGCTCAAACTTTTATTTTATCTAATTAAAAGTTTTTTTTTTTTTTTTATTCAATATTATTATGATAGAGATAAAAATAGATAGAAAAAAAAGAGAGAGCGGAGGGGAATAGAAAAGGAAAAGAATATTATAAAGAGTAATGTTTTATAAAAAAAAAAAAAAAAATGCTTTCAATTCAAATCAAATGAAATTTGTTTCAAGCGCGTGTGTATTTTGAAAAAAATGAAGAAAAGAAAAAAAAAACAAAGTTTTTCTTAAAAGAATTTTTTTTTTTTTTTTGTTATTTTTCAAAGTAGAATATACATACATATTACATCCATCATTATATAATTTACCTTGTCCTAAAAACAAACTTTGTAATTTATTAGAACACTATTTATATTAAAATTTTATATAAAGTTTTGAAACTAAAAACAAGATTAAATGTAATTTAATCAATGATTGATTTGTTATAGATTAGATAAATAGTCATATTTTTTATGTAAATGGTCTAAACAAAAATGTTAAGAATTTAATTTAAAAGGGATTCAATTAATAAGGACTTTAAAATGTTGAGCTAAGAAATGTACAACATATAAGCGTTAAGTTTAGTACATTTTAGTTTGATGCATAGTCTGCTAACGAAATTTAACAAAATTTTCTGTAATTATTAGCCTATTTTGGTTTTTTTTTTAAAACAAATACCCAACGATCCGAAAACAAACAGACGGTAGATTATTAAAATTAAGTCTAATATAATTTTTAGCACATTTCCAAAAAAATTTTGAAAAAATGTGCTTATTAGTTTCACTCTGTCCGTCCGTCCGTCCGTCCGTCCGTCCGTCTGTTTACAAAACTTCTACACCGTTAAAGATAGAGAAAAAAAATTTTAACCATAGGTAGGTCTTATAAAAAAAATAATTTTGTGGACCAACTTTTTCATGTAGCCCCCCCCATTACGGAGCTACACCCCCTCAAACTTTGAAAAAGCCCTATTTTTAAATGCATATATCTTATGTTCTGCTTAAGATTTTTTCAATCTGAAAACGTCATTCGACAGGTATTTCTTTTATCTTTGTAAATTAATATCAAAATTATACAATTTTTTTAAATTTAGTATTTAAATTTACCGTTATGTGAAAACCAAATTTTGCATGATTTTTCTACTTTCATAACTCCGGCACGCTTCTAGATACAAGCTTGAAATTTTGAGGCAAGAAAGAACTTTTAGAATTAGTATAAGTTTCCTCAGAAAATTTTTTCGGACCACCCCCTGTTTATGAGCTATTAGGGCTTAAAAATTGAAAATTTGCTATTTTTAAACACCTGTAACTTAGGAACCTGCACACATTTTACTTCTGCAAGATGTAAAAATTAAAGCTACAATAATATATTTTTACGTGTGTGAAAGGTTTATTTTAATTGTAAAGGGTTCCAAAGTTGCAGCTCTTCAAAATTGTAAAAAAGCCCCATTTTCAGATGTATATATCTCGGGCTCTGCGTAATAGTTTTGCAATCTAAAACCGGCAGAAGATCGAAAATTTTATTATCTATATGAAACAATATCAAAATTATGTAATATTATGTAATTTACGATTTAAATTTACCGTTATGTGAAAACCACATTTTGCATGAAATTTCTTTTTTCATAACTCCGGCACCCCTTTAGATAGGAACCTGAAATTTTGAGACAAGAAAGAACTTTTAGAATTAGTATAAGTTTCCTCAGAAAATTTTTTGGTAACGCCCCCTCTTTAAGAGTTATTACGCCTCAAAAATTGAAAATTTGCTATTTTTAGACACCTGTAACTTAGGCACCTGTAAAAATTTTTCGTCGGCAAGACATGAAAATGAAAGCTACAATAATATATTTTTACGTGTGTGAAAGGTTTATTTTAGTTGTAAAGGGTTCCAAAGCTGCAGCTCTTCAAAATTGTAAAAAAGCTCCATTTTCAGATGTATATATCTCGGGCTCTGCGTAATAGTTTTGCAATCTAAAACCGGCAGAAGATCGAAAATTTTATTATCTATATGAAACAATATCAAAATTATGTAATATTATGTAATTTACGATTTAAATTTACCGTTATGTGAAAACCACATTTTGCATGAAATTTCTTTTTTCATAACTCCGGCACCCCTTTAGATAGGAACCTGAAATTTTGAGACAAGAAAGAACTTTTAGAATTAGTATAAGTTTCCTCAGAAAATTTTTTGGTAACGCCCCCTCTTTAAGAGTTATTACGCCTCAAAAATTGAAAATTTGCTATTTTTAGACACCTGTAACTTAGGCACCTGTAAAAACTTTTCTTCGGCAAGACATAAAAATTAAAGCTTCAATAATATATTTTTACGTGTGTTAACAGCTTTTCTTAGTTATATAGGATTCCGGAGTTACGGCCCCTCAAAATCTCAAAAATGTCCTATTTTCAAGTTTTTTCTTATTACATGAAATTTTCAAATTTTTGTGTAAGTCACACTTCTAAACAATTTGTATTGAGTTTTGGAAATGTGCGCTTTTAAAAACCGTTGGTTTACATTCTACCTTGTTTTTAATAATTTTCTTTTCTTCTGATTTTAAAATTTTTCAAATGCTCTACAATTTGTCAATAAATGTCCTGATTTGAATTAGAACACTTATGATCGTAGTTCATTGATTTTCTTAAAGTTCAATACAATACATGATGTAAGATTATATTATGTATAGCTACCAAGAAAAAGGTCTTGTCCTTATAATAATCTGGTATTATAATATCATATTTTTCCCACATAATCCCATAATAATACATCCTCCTTGGAAAAAAATAAAATTACCAGAAATGGAAGAAAGTGCTGATTAAAACAAAAGTTAATGCAAAATATAAAACTAAAAAAAAAAACAAAAAAAAAATAAAACATTAGAAATAAACAAAGAAATAAAAAAAATCATGAGTAGGGTCCTTTTCATACAAAAATTTTTCTAATTATTGTAAAATATTACGATAAATGTTTGACATTCTTTTTAGTTTGTTATTTGTTTGTTTTTTTTTTTTTCTAATATTGGCCCCAATCCAACTTCCAATAAAGTAAAAAAAAAATATACATTTAAAAAAAAAAACATGGAAAACATCATGAATAACAAGACAAATACAAGAATATATATAAAAAAAAAAAAAACACGACATAATACAGGAAAAATATATACATATTATATAAATGAAATAGGATAACACGATAAAAAACATTGAAAATGTTTTCTTCTTTTTTTTTTTTTGTCATGAAAAATATTTTCTGTAATATTTTGATTAGAAAGAAACAAAGAAAAACGAAAAGGACATTCTAACAATATCGATATTCAAAAGTTATTTTTATTTGATAAAATACCAGTAATTTTTATTTTTATTTTAATTGGTATCCTATTTTTTCCCATTTGTTTTTTCTTTTATTTTAAACTTTTTTTTTTTTGGATTAAAATCCGTCTGTCTAATTTCTGAAATATATTTCTTATTTTTTTTTATTTTATAACATTTAACACAAGAATTGTAAGAATATTTTTCTACATATTACGCTGTGGATATTGGTAAGTGATAATATTACAAATGTTACGTACCATTTCTGAAAAATGTATAGAATGTCTGGAAATGTAATACGGACGAGTTGTTTATATTTTATTATATCATGTTCCAATTTTGTTACTCAGCTGTATTAGTATTTTAACACATATCTCCATATACACAGCCATATAACTTAATAATGACTGCCATATAATTTCAATAATGACGAAAGTAAAAGAAATTCTATTCATAGCTTAGTCTTTTTTTTTCTCATTATACGTTTTATACCGAATTTAAGGAGAGTAACTGATGTAATTTTTATCTTTCCATTATTTACAATCAAAATGTTATTTGAATGGTTTTTACTAAAAAGTGCACAATTTAGTAATAATCTGCAAACATCAAGATTGTTGTTTCCTAAAGTTTTCAAGGTTTATGTCTCCAATATCGATTTCATCACAATTTCACAAATAAATAATTTATAACAAAATAGATAGAAAGAAATTAAAAACAAATAGAATTGAATGAAAAGATCAATCACTATTTAGTCTCACGCATATAGAAGACAGGTGTATAAAGAAAAATGTATGTAATTAAATATACAAAGCTACAGAAATATTTTTAATTTTTACTTAGGTACTCTGTTATTTTTCATACTTGATACTATGAGGGTAAAATTTTTGATATTACAAAATACTCTGAACTGGGGTAAAAAATAAATTTTCTGATTTCTAAGCCTTATTTTATTTTATTTAAAGATTCATTCAGTTATTTTCATTCAAAGTGGTCATGTCAAATGTACGGTTATTGAAAATTGAATTATTTATAAAATAAACTAAAAAATTGCGAGGAATTAAAAATCTGTTTTAATTAATTAACCGTTATAACTCACAGAACTACAAAAATAAGATTGACTGTGTGGTATATTGAAACTTTTAAATTCTATGATAATTAATAAGTATTTAAAAACTATAGGTGTTTTGTTTTTCATTTCCAATATTTAAAAACTCTTTAGTAATTATTATTTAGTAATATTTTTTTATATTTAACAGGTATTAAGATACTATAATATTTTATTTTTCACACACCTATTTGGACAAAATAAAGAAGTTTAAAACCTTTTCGATTATTTAGTTCTTTAGTTTGTAGACTTCGTTAATTAGAGAGGACTGGTCTAATCTAAATATTACTCTAGGGAATTTTAACATAATATTTAAAAAAAATGTTCACTGTACTTTGTAATATTTTGCATCCAATGTAAATTTATTACATTAAAATATCTAGATAAAAATTTTTTTTTTTGATTTTTCTACTTCACCCTGCCCATAATATTCTCTTTTCCACAATAATTATAATTGGAATTTTTCATATAATAAGTTCTAACAAAAAAAAAAACAAAAAAAAAAAAACACATATCCATTACTGTACCCTTAAATTGTTTCCTTTTAAGATTTTCAATTGAAAATTTTCCATCACTTCTTATTTTTGTTTTCTCTTCATTTGAATTAATGTTCACATTTCTTTTTTCACCCCTCTTTTATTTTCATAAATCTTACATAAACAAAGAGAGCAAGATTTTAAACGGTTGGTCCATTACTAGGTATGTTTTGATTTTATTTCGGAACGATAGTGGGAATTCTAATTAATATTTTCAGAGATATCAGAGAGAAAAAGAAAAACAAAATCCGAATTAATAGAGAAATGAAATTTTAAGTAAAATTAATAGGGGATGAGTGAGATTAAGAAATGGGATTAGTTAAGAGCAAGAAAAGCCAATTGAAGTAGTACACTTTAAAAGTATTCTTTTGGGTGGAATGAGGGATTAAACATGTTCGTAATATAATATAAATGGTTTTTGTTTTGGTATAGACATACCATTTTGTATTAAAATGTTAGTGGCTTAAAATTCAATACAATTTCTTTTTTTTTTATGGTTGTTGTTGTTTTAGCTGTTTCTTAAGTATTTTGATGAGTATTTGAAGGATTTAGAATAATTATATGGATAAATATAAGAATTTAATTAAAGGTAGAAAATGATGAAGAAAATGATAATGTAATCTATATAAATTTATACTATGTATGGATGGCTATTTAAAAATGTATATAATATAAAGAAAAAACATATAAAATAATATCCTGAAAATATAATGAAAATTGCAAAGGGAAAATCATTTCAAGAAATAAAAGTAAATTTGTTTTTTTTTTTTTTTCTTTTATTGTAGTATCTCTTTAATATTAAAAGAATTTGTAATATGCTATTAAAATATTTGTAGATTAAAGATATTAAAAAGGAAATTAGTATTAAATTCCTTTGTATAATAAATATATATATATATATATATAATTTTCTTGTATTATTTTATTACATTTTAGTTTTTATTATTATTTGATTTTGAAAATTGTTTTATTTTTATTTTTTATCATAAGAATAGATAGAAAATTGGTAAAAATGGATTTTATTTGTTTAGATATTTTAAGAATTTTGATTAGAACAGCCACAAATTAGTACACTTCAAATGATTAAAATTTTTATTTTATTATAACAGTTTAAAATATTATAAAATGAAAAATATGAAACTTAAAATTTTCAAAAAAATTTTAAATTAAATAAAAGAATACATAACAATAAAAAAAAATGTTATTTTTTATCACTTATAAATAATAGGACATTAAATAAAATTTATATTATTCAATAATTAAATTAATAAATTAAATGTAAACAGATTGGTAGTTATCTAATTGATATTTAAGAGAAAAAGGATATTAAACTTCTTAAGTTTAAGAAATTTTTATTGTTTTGGTTTCTCTTTATTCTGATTTTCCATCTTTTAAAATTATTTCATTCACCCAAGTATATTAAATTTTTGTGGAACAGGGGTATTTCCTTAAATTCTACATTAATTTGAAGAATTATGTAAAACTATTCATAAAAGTGGACATAATCACCTTAAAACAGGATAACCAGGAATATAATCATTAGGTATTATAAACTGTAGTAGTTGAACAATTGAATTCATATCAGGAATTTTTAAAAATAAACAACAAATTCTAAGCAAAAACCACCAAATACAGTTGTATTGTGTAAGTAAATATATATGAACTATTGTATTATGTAATTAATTTATTTTGGTTTGCAGCTGATCATAGTCTCATTGAACGCGGTTAAAACTTATCGTAAATATTATAATTAAAATAGATGATTAATGGGTTAGGAATTAGGATAAAAGATTTTTTTTAGATGAACTTTATTGAAAATTTTAATTAAAAGTATTGATAAATTATTCATCTGATTAATATAAGTAAATATTGTATCCTACAAACTAACAGAAGTAAAAAACCTTTAATATTTAGAAAAACATTTTAGATTATTTGAATTTAAATTTATGAGGGTATATTAAAATATATTTGTTTTTTCTTAAATCTGTTGTTTTAGAATTTCATTTTAGTTTTCCTTGGTTTAAAAGCAATAAAAACTGAAATCCAAGAAAAAGAATCAAAAGATTCTAAAATAAAATTTCATTCCAAGAAATTAACTTAATTTGGATGTTATATTAAAAATTATTGAAGTGTATTATAGATAATAATACCTATAATTTTGGAATTTGTCCTTCTGAGTTGATTTAAAATTTTTTACTCACTCTCCATTAATTATTTAGAGTTAGGAACATTAACTTGTTTGGGAATCAGCTTGTCCAATAATTTTTAATATAACAAAATAACAAAATTTTATAAAACCAATTTCAACCAATTCTATTTACCTCGACAATCTTCGCACAAGTAGTTTAATGTGTATAGTAACTTATATCTACCTTGTAGGAAAATTCGCCTTAAACTATGCAATTTCCGAATTAAAATATTTTTTATATCATCCGTGACTGTACAAAAAATTAAATACAAAAAGAAAAATCGAAATTTTGTTAACTACAGTTTCTTTTATTAATTTTTATACATTTACTATGCAATAATGTGTTATTTTGATTTTCAAATTTAAGGAATATTTAATATTATCTGTCATCACTCGATCTAATTTTCAATTTCAAATTCTTTCTGAAATACAAAACATTTATAATAATAATTGGAATTAAAAAATTGGAAAGATTTCAGATTTATTTTAATAACGTAATTTAAAATTGTTTATTCTTGTTTTATTAAACATGAATAATATTGTAATGAATGTTAGTGTATTAAATAGTATTATAAAAATTTTTTTGGTGAGAACATTTTTACTACTCTCAATTTTTTTTTTAATATTTGTTTTAATTTTGATTTTCTTTTATTTCAATTTTAAATTTTATCATCTATTCTCTCCTTTTTTTGTTACTCTTTTAAATATTTTATTTAATTCTATTTTTTCATTTTATTTTTATTAAAGTTTAATAAATCTATTTTATGAAAAGCGCCCAATTTTGTTCACATCTAAAACACTATAAACAAAAAAAAAACCAAACAAAAATAAAATAATCAGGAAAAAGGACATAAACAAACACTTTTATGTTAAATTTTTGTGCTACTGGATTCTCTTTTATTATTTTGTTTATTTTTGTTATTAGTGTAATCCTTAATAGGAAATATACAAATAAAAATGAAATTGTGTAGATGTAGTTGATTATATGTTTGATTGTTTATAGTTTTTCATTGAAGCCAAATTATATTTTTTCTTGTTGTTTTTTTGTTTTTTTTTCTGTTACATAATACAGAGGCAGCGTCATTTCTGTTATTTATTTATTTTTTTTTTTTGGTTTTATAGATTTTCCTTTTTACATATTATTTGAAATATAATACAATAATAATAAAATATTCCTATAACAAACAAAAAAAATAAAAAATAAAAATAAAATCTATAGATTGGTATAACATATATGTATTTAACGGAAGTATAAAATAAAAGTAACATTTTTGTATATATATGTTGGAGGAAGTGTTGGTGAAAATAAAACAATAGAACAATAGGAAAAATAAAAAAAGGCTGTAAGTTATTTGATATTACTTAAATGTCGTTTCTCGTTATTTTTTTTTCTTTTTTTTTTGTGAGTGGGGAAGAATTTTTTAAATTGCTTCTGATATGTCAATGCTTTGAATTGTTTACAATATAGTGTTGCCATTTTGTTTAAAAAAAAAAAAATATTTAATACAATAGAGAACAATTTTTTTTTTTTGAAAAAGCTTCAATATATGAAAAATGGTCATGTTTTAATATAAAATAAATATTTTCTTGTCAAACTGAACATTAGCAATAAACGAAAAAAGTTATTTGTGTAGGTACATAATAACAAGAAAATATATAATATAAATATATATAATAGATCTGAGGTTATAGAAATTTAAAAAATGTTGTATAACTTATTTTAAGATGTGACTTATATAATATTATAAACTAAATTTAACAAAAATTTAAATAAAATCAATAACATTAAGCAATACCGAATTCAGAACTATCAAAAATACCATTAACCTCATAACCATAATATTAATTATTTACAACATTCAAAATTATTTCATTAAATATGACAAAATAATTGGAGAAATATTTTACATTTTTAAGCAAATAAATATTTTATATCTTCCGATCTCTTCTTAATATTTAAAATGTACATTCAGGACTTGAAGATAATTTTCATATCTTCGAACGCTCAACGCGACGCTCAACCTCTCCAATATCTGGACAAGATACAAAAAAAAAAATCTGTTAAAATAATTTAATGTTTTAAAAATTTCAAAATATTTAACGTTTTTAAATCATCACCGAAATACTACTATTTGCAGTAATAGTAGTATTAACCGAGTTTATTTGTTTTTTAATAAATATTTTCTGCACAACACCTTTTTTTAAAATAAAAGTATCGTTCCGGATTTTTTCCAATCCAACTTATTGATTGCCTCATATCATATTGCTGGCCTCACATTTAACTTATATCTACAAGAATTGATATTTAATGGCCATCTCACAAAAATTTCCTTTTCTCCTTTTCTCCGTTTTATTGCCTATTCCTGAAACATTATACTGTTTTGTAGTTCTAGCTAGCTTGTTTATCATATTACTCTCGCTTTAGAAAAAATTTGGTTTAAGAAAATATTATAAAATATAAATTACTTAACTTATTTGTTGAAAAAAATGTCAGAAAACCGAGGCTAGGCTTACCTGAAAAAAAAAAGGAATTAATTAGTAATTTTTTTTTCAAAAATAGTAAATTTAAATTTATAATTAAATATAAAACAAGAAAAACTAACACCACCTTAACATCTTATATAAAAGCATCCTAGCAACATGGTAACATTTCTACAATTTTTGAATTTATTTTCTTTTTAAGAATTATTTCTTTCGAGTCTGAATAAAATGAAAACAATAATATGAGTAAAGTATGAAACATAAGTCCTATTGTCATTTTATAGATATAAAAAAATATTTGCAAGAAAGAACAAAATATAAAAGATAAATGGATATGAAAACAGAAGAATAATGAAAAGATTTTTGCTTTACCAAAACTACAAAAAAAATACATAATTTCTTTATAATAAAAAGTTATCATAAGTTTTGAAAAATTAGTTTTGGTTACTCATGATGGTTAGTTTTATACTAACAATTAATACCATTGACCTTATATTTGTAGTTTTGTTTTTTTTTTTTTTTTTTTTTGAAGAAAAGTATGAAAACCATTCTACACAAAATTTTCTTTATATAATTTTCTTTTTCTTTACATCTAATTTAGTTTTGTATTACTTAAATTTAACTTTTTATAACTTATCTTTTATTTTCTATTTTAACTTAATATAATGTTTGTAAATTTCTGAACTTTGTGACTTGAATTGATTCGTGTAAGTTTTAGGATAAACAAAAAAAAAACGATTTTCTTGAATATATACAGTGATACACATATGGTAACATAATATATAATATATATACACAAAGAAAATTTAAATTAAAAGATCACTAATATTGCTAATAATGGTAGTCAAATTATACCATAGAATTAAATCTAATGAAATAGTTAGCTTGCAACCTATATACGGAAACTGTAAGTAAAATGAGTTTTACTAAATGGCTACTACGAAAAGTAAGTAGGTATTCCTCACAAAATAAATTGTAACTTTTTGATTCTGCAAGAATAAAAAGGTAATCTTCATAATATCAAACCGATTTACATAATAGCTTATCTCTTGTCATGTATAGAAAATATGTAGAACACAGCTACTGAAGACAATTAACGTATAATATTTCGCAATAAAATTTTTTTGAAAAAAAAAAGGATTAAATGTATGTAATTTTTGTAACTTTTCTTATATCTGTTCTTTTAATTTTGTTAATAAAATTTTTAAATAAAACTTTAGAAAACATATTACAAGGTGAAAAATTCAATTTTCTGAAGTTTTTTAATGGACTTTGTACAAGGGGTTAGTCAATATTATCTCTTTGGTAAAGTTCTAATTTTATTTTCTTTGTAATTCTTTAAACAGCATTATAGAATATCTACGAATTCGCCTTTTCATATTACTAGACTAAATGTCAGTTTTCTGAATCATTATTTTCACAAAACTCCTGACTCGGGTGTAGCTATTATACAATCTTATCAAACAAAAAATATTCTATTATATTTTAATTATACATACATACATTTTTATTAATTTAATGCAAGAATTATTTATTTTATTTACCTATTTTATATTAAAATATAAAAAGTACTAATCTTGAATAAGATCTAACCAATGGATAAGTCTTTTCAATTGAAAAGTCAGCGACTTAACCATTACTAAATACGATATAGGATTCATTTTATAAACTTTCATGTTCTAAAAAAAAAAAAAAAATAATATCTTCTACCACCTAAAAGTTTCCTTACTAGAAACAACAAGTGCGAAAGATGTGCATACTCATACACTGTAGAATTGCTTACATGGCGTAACACTAGCTTATTTAAATTCACTTTTCATGTGCACACCGCGTTTTTGAAATCATATATGCCATTACATGTGTTCCTTAAAATTGATAATTATTGATACGGTGTACGATAATAAAATTCAACAAGAACATTAACATCTTTCTTCAAAATTTTCCTCTAAATTTTCTTATCCATCTTCCATAATCTTAATATTTGTAAATCTTATTTTCTCATAAATTCTTCCTACATTTTTATAACTAAAATTAAACTGAGGTCTGTACATTTGTATTAAAGATCCCATATTCTAGAGTTTAGTTCTAAAAGGGTTGGTTTTATTTGGTTAAAATCTAACACCACTCGGAAATACCATGCGCAATTCCTCTGGTTCACTTTTGAAATTTTCACCGACCCTCAAAAAAAAAAAAAAATCTATTTTAAATAATCTTTTTATTATAACATGAAGTTAACATTATTATTAATAAGTTTTGTCACCTCAATTTGTGGTTACTTGAAATCTTTTATTGATCTGAAATTGTTAATAATGTTACAGATTTTTTTGTTAATAATAAAATGGAATTAAATATAATTGTTTAATTTTTTAATTGTTTAATTTTGAAAAATTAAAATTCTTCTGTTCGTTTTATCCTTGCATTGTTTTCTTTTTAATCACTTAAGCTATTTAAATATTTTCTCTAACTCTTTGTTCTTACATAAAATTTATTATTCTCAATTTTATAGCATATGTAAAATTATTGAAACGTTTCTTATTGTAAGATGACAGTAATTATCTGGAAAACGGTAAAGGATAAAAGAAAAATGTTTTAATTTCAATTAAAGCTGAGGAATGGGTGATTTTGAAAATGAAATAAAATTGAAACATTAATAACAGTTTTTTTGTGTAAAAATTACCGTTATTTTATAAAAACAGTGAAAAATATCAATATTTTTCTTATTTAAAACCTTGTAACTATGAAAGATAAATAAAAGAAATACTAGTGTGAAAGCCTATAACTTCAGCTAGCTACCGATAGTTAAACAAATCTTCTATGCTATAAGGGGGCAAAGATGTTGTTATTTCTTCAAAAAGTGAATGAAATTACTTTGAAGGGCGTTATCTTGGAAACCGTTAGAAATAGACCCCCCACCCCTCCTGCACAATTTTTTGTTTGCTATGAACTTCTCTATCACCTCTGTTCTTCGTGACCTTTGAGTTTCTGACACCTAAAATGGTCATCACTGTAAATTCCTAAATAAATATTAATATAAACAAGATTGACATAAAACGTAAAATATAACCTAATAATAACAATAAAAATACTAATAGTAACGATAACGATAATTAGTTTTCTTATTTTCTTATTTTTTTTTTTTTTTTTCTGTAGATTTTCTTAATTATTATAACAGGGTAAAAAATTAGGTTACAGAAATTACTGAAATATCAGTAGTAGCAGTAGTAGTAGTAGTAGTAGTGGTAGTAGTAGTAGTATCTATGTAGTAAAATAGTAATAGTAGTTAAAAAACAAAAAGAAAAAAATGTCAATCAAAAAACAATGAAATCATTAACTTTTGTAATAAACAAAAAAAAAAATATAAAAAGAGAAAATATGTAATATAATATTATATGTATAACCATCATGTATAGGAATATTGAATTGCCATAATTTATTATGGTTGGTTAGAACCACAACAAAAATGATGAAAAAAAAAGAGATGACATCTTTTTCATTATGTCAGGATTTTTATCATTAAAAAACACGTCTACTTTCGTTCACTATTACACAAAACAAAAAAAAAAAAAAAATTGAAGAAAAGTTAATAAACTTTAACTTTAATTGAATAGATTGGTAATTAGATACAGGTTTTATACAATACATCATAATATGACTGTTACATTATTCATATAATATTATAATATATATTTTATAAGTTGTGAGTTGTGGTATTTATGGTTTATTATTGAATTAATAAACATCGAATTTTTTTTTTTATTTTTTCAAACTTAACACAACAATTTAATAAGATATACGTATAATAGTAAATTTTTATAAACAATATCTTATTGGCTTTTGTGGTGAAATTTTTGTGAAGATATACATAATGGATATTTTTCATAGAAGGTAAGCCAATTAATTTTTTTAAGAAATTATTTTTAATTAACTTTTAGTTCTGTGATAATATTATTTTCTATGGTTTGGTTCTATAGTACTTGTCTATTATTTTTTTGAAGAAATTTTTCTATTTTGTATGTTAATTAAATATCGTGATGATAAACTAATGGTGTTAACAATAAAGAAAATATTGATAGTTTATGTAAATTTTAATATCTCTAAAAAAAACAAAAAAAAAAGCCCTTTATTTATTGTTTTACTTTAATTTTTTATTAATCAATATATTATAACAACAGGATTCTCGATGGCCTAATGGATAAGAATGTATGAAATATGTAATAAACACCGAAGGAGTTTAGGTTCGAATCTGGCACATGACATAAGAATAATTTCCCGTTAAGATATTTACATCAGCCACATCTGTAAGAAAGTGATAAGGTTTGAAAAGGAAAAGTTAGGTAATTTCCTTGTCACATTTATGTCTAAGAAAAGGATAATCTAAAAAAAAAATAAAATATACTTGTATCTTTATCATAATAAAGTTTTATTCTTTTATTTTTTTAAAGTTTTATCTTTATTTTTTTAAAGTTTTATCTTTATTATAAGTTTTTTGTACTTTTTCAATTACGCTTACTAATAATAATAAAATTTTCTGCATTCAGTTTAAAAACATAAGAAAAACTAAAAATAAACTCTTTAAAGGGAATAATCAACGATCAGGAAGATAATTACGAATAAAGAAAAACAATTACAAAATTTTGTAATCATGAATATAATTTATAAGGATAGTAACCTTTTTAGAGGTTTTTCTTAGTTTCTATACATCTATATATATATGAGCTTTTATTATATTTAAGATATATTATGATTGTTTTCCTCTTAGATATTGGCTGGGTAATTTACATTTTTTTTTTCTATCAAAATGTAATAGATTTGATTAAAAAATACACTAATTAATACTAATTTAAGGTAAATATTGTATGTTATAGATAAATATCTATGTATGCTCTAAGATTCTAAGAAAATACCTTTGTATTAGAATAATACTGTAGTATCTAAAAGTAGTTTGATTGTAATGCAATTTACAAATAAGGTAAATATACTAATATAAGCTTGGCGGCTCTGCAAAAAAAGTCCCTAAAACCAAAACGATAAAAGCCTCTAAATACTTTTCATATACAAAAAGTACACAAAACAATATTTTTATAAAAGTCTTCAAAATAAACAAAAAAAATTTCCAAAGTTTCATACAAATTTTGGAAACTTTTTTCGTTTTTGATTTTGGACAAAATTTTAATAGGTAACAAAGTTGCTTAGTTTTGTATTTTTCTATCTCATTTACAATTTTTCATAGAGAAATATCAAAATTCTATACTTTTGTAGGTATATAGACACTTACATTGAGATAATATTAGTATTGTTTTTAGAGTTCGATTCAAAATCAAGAGTACTGCTTTTTTAAGAATATATATATTATGTATACCAGCTATAAGTATGACAGATTCTGAATTAGGAAGGATTTTAGAGTTGGATTCAAAATTGTGATATTTCCCTTTTACGAAATATATATATATATGTTGTAATAGACTCCAAAATAAATGAAACAGATAATGGGAAATCCAAGGGTCTTCAAAAAAGAATATTTCAAATAAAATATTTCAAAAAGATATTACTTTTAAAAAGCACATTTGAAATAAATATTACTTCAAAAAAATTTGGACAGGCGCGCAAGTTACAGGTGTTTAAAAATAGAGAATTTTCAGTTTTTACTCCTTACAGCTCCGAAACGGGGGACTATACAGAAATATTTTCTGAAATGACTAATACTTATTTTCAAAGATTTAACTCCTCTCAAATGTTCAAGCTTCTAAGTTAAACTGTCTGACAGATAGAAGGGGTCCAAATTTTTGCAAAAATTGCGTTTCACATAACGGTATATTAAAATATATTTTATATATGTAATGAATATTTATAAAGTATATAAAACCAGCTATCGTTTGGCGTTTCCATATTGAAAATTTAGCTTTGTAACGGATGGAACTATAGTAAAAAGTAATTCCACAAAATTAGTTTTTTGACGATGCCTATCCATAGTTAAAATTTCATTGCTTTATTTCAAACGTTGTAGAAGTTTTGTAAACAACCAGACGAACGGACAGACTGAAACTAATAAGTACATTTTCTCAAAATTTTTTTAAAATATGCTAAAAAATACCAAATTTTTTGATACTTTTTACATTTGCAGAAATGTCCTAAAATTTCATACAAATTTTTAGGGACTTTTTCATAGAGTCTTCATTATATCGTAATATTAATTAAATTTTAAAAAAACTTTTTTATTCTATACAAAGTAAATAAAAATTAAATTTGGTTCAAATTTCTTTTAATATAAAATTTTTTTAAACAATATTTCAAACAAAAAAATTCTTTTATTTTTCTTTTACATGCAATTAAAAATTACTTTGTTATCAAAATTTAAATTATCTATCTAACAAAATACTAAAGTAATAAAAGTTCTTATTAACAAAATAAAGAAAAGTTTAAATAAATGTTAAAGTTAGTCAAATATTTTCAACATTTATTTTTTTCTCAGAACAAAATAAAAGAACTCCTTTTTTTTTTTGTTTTTTTTTTTTTTTGGTAAAAGCTTTTTTAATTTCATTTAGAAATATTTAATTCTATATTAAATGTATTATACAATTTTTATCGAATTTTAATAAACTAAACTTTAACAATTCATCCTCCGAAAAAATTTTCCAAAAATCTTATGTACAAAGAAGAAAAAAAAAAAATCATGATTTACTTCAAAAAATTAAGAAAAAAATCCATGCTAAAAATCCAATTCAAAGTCAATTTAGCAAAATGCTTCTAAAAAAAATTGTTGAAAATTCAAACAAAAAGAAATATATTCAAAATCTTAGAAAATCTAAGGCTAAATTTTCTTTTTATTTTATTTTATAGAAAACTATAATGTAATATTAATTTTTGGTTTAGGAACTATATTATTCACAAAATAGGAAGTTTACAACACCAAACAAACTAAAAAAGAAAACTAAATCTAAAGAATGAATAAAAACATTTTAAGAGAAACAATTTTCTTTAAAGTTATATCCTGTTTTTAATAATAAAATAATTGTATAAACATGCATGTATGTTATAATGTAAAAAGGATATAAATTGGTAATGTATTTTGGGTCTGCACGAATAACATGTCCTCAATTTTTTACAAATTGTTAATAAAATTTGTTATATTTAATTTATTATTACGCTTTTTAGTTTTGGTTGCGTTACACAACTTTAATGTACTTATTTAAAGGAAGATCTACTATAAAACCCACAAAAGTAGATGTTTTTACTTAAAAATGAATAGGTAAACAGGTAGTTAAAATTAGGTAATAAATTGAAATTAAGTATAATACTAAAAACCAATAAAACACAAATTACATGTCGTTTACAGATTCCGAACCCTTTTCTGGCATAAGTAAACACGAAGTAAGAGAAACATTAAAAATTGAGAGAAAACTGTAGGAGTTATCTAAAACTATCGAGTAAAAAATCTGGATTCAGATAATCTAAGAAGCTTCAAAAAACTATAATCACAAAAGATATGAAAAAGTAAAAGTATGTAATAATAATAAACTGAGAATTTTAATAGGATTCCTGTTGGGACACTACCGGCTAAAGGGGCACATAAAGAAAATTGTCATAAAGAATGATGGTACATCCAGATTCTGTTAAGAAAAACAAAAAACTCCCGGATATATCTTTTAAAAAAATGCTGAGCTGTACTCAGAGCAAGATATGTGTATCTAGGAAGATTAACTGTCACTAAAAAACCCCCTACAAATCTCTACTTTGTTAGAGACAGTAGGATCGACAGAAGTATTATAAGTGGTGATAAGATACACAGCACGTAATAACAGGGGGGGGGGCATAATTTATAGATCTACATGTAAAGGTCGCATTTACACCCTTAAAACATCAATAATCTAATCTTATAGTCATTTAATATGTTTTTGAAATAGAGTCATGTTTATATATTGTACTGATCAAGTAATTCCAGAACTAAACTTAGCATATTTCAAAATATAATTATATTATGTTCATCTATGTTTACCTTTAGAGTAAAAGTTGTTACATATTCTATTAAGTTTTTCTTTTTACATACAATTTAACTTAAAGATCAATGTGAAACAATTTTTTCTCTCCCATTATTTCAGTCAGTATTTTAGAATTATTGTTTAAATGTTTACCGTTTGTTGCTTCATTAAATTAAAAGAATGGTTTTCCATTACCGACATAACCAATTAAACTTGAAATATTTTCTTTCTTTTTCCACTTTCTTACCAACTTCCCTTATGAAGAATATGAGAAGTATATCTATTAGATTTCTTTTCTATTCTTTTTGCATTGTTGTTATTGTATTAAAAACCGTTTCCTTATTTAATTCCTAACGTTTCCTTCTTAATTTCCCTATCTTTAAACATTTGTAATTCAAAACAGGATTTTATAAAATCAAAAAACAAAAACAAAAATAAACAAACAAAAACAAAAAACTTTCTTTCTAAATTCCTAATTCTTAGGTTTTTTTCTTTTTCTTAACACAAAAAAAAAAAAAAAGGAGGGGTTGATAGGCATGTTGAAGGGCATCTATTGTCAACTTTTCTTTATACATTTTTTTTCTTCTTTAACTTTAGCAATTTTTTTGTATATAGATAGTCGTATGTGGTCTTTCAAAATTTTATTTTATAGAAAATCAAAATACTTAACATTTTGTACAAGTATAAAAGAGATGACAACTGAAATGGAATAAAATGAACTTAACTGAACTATCGAACACATAGAATAGAAGAAGAACATAAAATCAAAATAATATTTTTTATGAAGCGGCAAAAGTTTTTCTATTAAATTAACGTAAAAATTATTCATAACATGAGGTCAGAGTGTAGGATCAGGCAAAAAAAAAAAAACATAAAAGTATTTCCATTGTATTTCTTGGTAAATATTAGGAGTTGGGGATTTTGAATGTGAAAACAAGATTTCTTCTTGTTTGAATTCTTTTAGAAATTATCATTACGATTATTATTAAAACATTCAACATAATTTTTTTTCCTTTTATATAGATACATTTCTTTATCTATAGATAGATATATATTTATTATTTTATATCTGTAGATAAATTAAAATTGTGTATAATAAAAAAAATAAACATTTGACCAGAATAATATTAACTTTGGTCTATTAGAACTATCAACTAAAATAAGAACCTAAAAAAAAAATAAAAAAATTAAGTAAAGGGCGTTTATAATAATAAAAGAAACGACTTCATTTATGATTTTTGTTGTTTTTATTATATCCATTACAAAGTGTATACAAAGTAAAGTAAAAGATTCATTGTCATTTGCTTTAATATTGATAACATCATTTTGTTTTAAATGATCCCAAATAACATTTTCTTAAAATTCGAATATATTTTAGACTTTAAAGTGTTGTCATTGGATTGTAGTTGTAACAGTTACAAGCGAAATACCCTACAATGTAAAGATGTTAGTGCAAAATTATCTGGGATTAAAAGGATGAGGATTAAAAGTATTAAAACTGTTGAGATTTGAGTTACAGTCAATTGAAAATTGTTAGTTAAAAAACTATGTAAAGTCTCAAAAGGGAAAACGGATAGAAAAATTAAAGTTCAAAAGTAGATGTGGGATTTGTAGGTTTGTTTTTAGTTCAAGGATATTAGGACGATAAAATTAACTACCTAATTAAAGCTAAATAACCTAAAAATGGTAATCAAGGCTAAAAAAAAGGTAAGGTTATAATAAAGTCTGCTCTATTGGCCTACTGAATATTAGATATTATATAACTTTTTTCAAAATTTTTCAAAAACAAATCTTGAGCAAAAAATATACCTTTAAATATTCTTTAAAAAAAAATTACCTTGGAATATTAACACACTCTGTATTTAGAAGAAATTTGTAAGTAAAATAAGAAATATGCGAATGCGATCAAAAACTAAAAAAAAAGATAAATCAAATTTTTATTTTTTTATTTTTGATCCACATAAAATTAGGTTTATGATGGTTCCATACAATTTTTTTTAACTGTTTTTATTTTTGATACTTTCCCATTCTATTTCCCTTCAATATCTAGACTTTAAGTAAGGGTTTGTTTTTGTCTTAGATCATCATCATCATCATCATCATCATCATCCTCATCAACATTATAAATTATGTTACACTATGATTTTATATAAATGGTCCGGTGAATGATAGAATATTAAAATAGTAATGAACTGTTGTTTTTCCATCTTTTATTGGCGTTTTATATTACAAAATCTTAATTGAAAGACAACTTTATTACATTAAATATATTATCATTTTATCCTTTTGATTATTTTTATTGTAAGCCATCATCAATGTATTGAATTATAAATGACTGATTACTCTTATGTTTGAATAAATAATATTTACTACCCTTGTTTGTATGATTGTAAAGAGTAGTATTAGAAAAATAGAGAAGAGTAACATTAGAAAAATGGATATAAATCATTTTAGTAGAAACTTAATATAATAAGTTCTAATTATGTGTAAATAAAATAATAACATTCATTAACTTTTTTTCTGTTATACCCAAGTTTATATTTATTTATTTATTTTATTGAAGTAACAAAAACAACATTTATGAAAATTTATGAAAAGGATAATGAGTTTATGTACCTAATCAAAATAGTGTTGTTTTCATTTTTCTCTGGAAAAAAAATATTTATCTTTAATTTAAAATAAGATAACTAATTGCTAAGTTATTGTAGAGATATATCTTAATTAAAATACATGGTAATACATACTATAATTATCCTTAAAATATTTAATATTAAAATATGTAATTTTAAAATTTTTACAACAATTTTAAGTATTATATGACCGGGGCCTTGTTGAACAAGTAGTGGCGTATTAACGGAGTAGTGGCGTATTAACCAACCTGGCTTATTAACGGAGAAAGTGTAGGATCAAATAAAAATGGAAACATTTTAATTAACTTTTATTTTTCATTAGAATCTCTATTATGTTATAAAAGATACTATAAAAGTAGCCTCTTTTTATTTTTATCCGATATAATGACCATATCAACCCAGTGTTTCAGTATATAGTAATATGTTAATGTTATATATAATATTTAATGGTAAATTATAAAGTTTTGTTTGACTAAATTTATGATTTAAAGTTTTTCTTACTGGTTTTATTTTTCTCTTTTTCTTTCCCTCTGCTACAACTACTTTCAATTGTTCAGAAATTACTTGTAATTCATTTTATTTTTTTTTGTAATTTTATTTCGATAACTATCGATATTTCTTATCCCAAATTTAACATAGCAAAGTAATTTTAAATTAACAATATTTTATTAAATTTTTAATAAACAAAACAATCATAAATTAAAATTTTAATAAATAAAATTAAATGTTTTATGGTTTATAATATTAAAACTTCTGATATTTTTAATAACAGAAAATGTTGTTAACCTTTTAGCTTCAAATAATGTACACATTTAAAATTAATTTTTTTAAAGAATTAATAATAATTTTAATATAATTATTAATTTAATTAAAGCTATTTATCTATTTAAGTTATTAGAAACTTCAGATACCGAATTCTAATCCAATTTTATAACAATTTTTTTATGTCCCTAAAAGTATGCAATCGTATCAATATAATATTTTATTATTTATTTATTTATTTTTATTTGGGGGGCTTCGGAAGTCTAGTGGGTAGGCGTATGGCGTATTAACCGAAGGAGTGTGAGTTCGATCCCTGCAGAGGTCGTAAGTGTTTTTTTCTTTACATACCCCTTACAACCAAATATAATGTAAATATATTATAATATAAACAAAATAAATACTATTAGTATATAATGTAATAATAGTATAACAATCTTAACAACCAAAATAATAATGGCTTTTAGTAGCCGATGGTTCAATAATATTGCATTACATTTATGTATGTAATATTAATATAAATAAATAAAATAAATTATTTTTTATTAAATTAAATGTGTAATATAAATATTAAAATTTATACTATATTGGATTTACTTTATTCTATATTGGATTTATATATCGTCCCAAATTCTAAATAGCTCCATTTGTTTTGTGATATTTTGCATATATTTCTGATTTTTACAATTTAAAGTTTTAAGTATAATCTTGTGTACATTATTGATGCACTCCAAGATTATGTGCTTTATAGTCAGTTGTCCATTGCAGAAGGTACATATTTGAGGTGATGTTTTGTGGAAAATGTACTTATGATTGGCCAGTGTGATTTCAAATCTTAACCTCGTTATTCTTATGTCGTTTTTGCAACTTTTGTATAACCCTTAGAATATATCCCTTAGTAACATTCCCGAATTTTCCCACTCTGGTTTTACTTTTCAAATTGTTATAAAATACTTTTATTTCGTTTTTAGCATGGATGAATGTTTTTGGTATGTATGTTATATGTGGGATCTTAGATACCATCTTTGCTTTCTTTATCCGCTTTTTCGTTACCAGGTGTACCCGCGTGATAGATTTATTTCGGTTAATTCAATTAAATAAATAAATATACCAAGTATTTCTTAGATGTTTCGCTGTCTGAGTGATTAAACAAATTGTTTTTTAACCAAGGGAGTACGATTTCAAATCCATCAGAAATTTTTTGAAAATGTGTATTTTTCATTGCAAGGAAAATTACCGAAAAGGTAATTTTTCTTAACAAACTTCTTTTTCTTCAAAATAGCTATAGCATAAAATATATTGTAATTAATAATAATAAAATAAAATAAACAAATTATTACTGTACAAAGTATAATAATTGTATTCGACCTATTAATAATGATCTTAGTAGCTAGCCGATGGTTTATTAATATTGATTTATCCTAGTATGTGATATGTTGTAATGATATAAATAAATAAAAATAAATAAATGAGAGAGATTCTTATGATTATTACTATGATTTTCACTTAAATACTATGTAATACAAAAACATAATTACTCTTTTGATGTTAAAAAAAGAAATGAAATTGAGTTATAAAAATAAATATATAATTTTAGAGGGTATTTATCTATATAAAAATACATTTTTTTTTTTTTTTTTAAATAAAAGATATAATATACCTACATACGTATTATTTAAAAATTAAGAATATAAAGAAACCCAACAAAATATTAATCTTTTACGATCAAATAATTAAAAATTTAATACACTAAACAATAAACTTGAAAAATTAAATCAAAAAAAAAAAATTTAATAGTAATAAAGATAGAAAGTAATTTTCTTAATTATACCCAATGTCAAGGCACTATTAAAATGCTGTAATTTATATTTGAAACCTAAATACATCTTGGATATATTTTTATGTAACTTTAGGTTTGAAGAATGCAGAATTTCATATAACTATAATAATATCCATTGATAATAGCCAGATGAATGAAAATTAATGATTTTAAATATAAAATTCTTTAACAGCCATATTATTTTTCTTTATTGCTTTTATATATTTTGTTTGTATTTTTTTTTTCTTTTTTTTAATAGTATTAGAAAACATGGGACTTTTATGGAATTAAAACCAAGGTTTTAAATAAAATAATATTATTTTGAAATTAAGTAAGTATTTTATTTTAAGACTAGTTGAATAATTTCAACCAAAAAAATAAAATGAATAAAAAATTTTTTTTTTAATACTAAATACTTTTAAATTACTTTAGGACTTTAAAATATAATTGTAAAACAACTTAAAAAACAGAATTGGATTAAGTTTTTATATTTTTTACTATTTGAAAATTTTTAAAATAAAATAAAATAAAAAACGAAACGAAACTTTTTGAATAAGATCCAAATGAAAATTTTATTCTCTCATTGAATTACAATCTAGGTCATGATGTAATTTTAAACTAATATACTTATGTTTAAAAAGTAAAAAAAAACAAAAAAAAATAAAAATTATTATCCTAGTTGTTATCCTTTTTTGTTCTCACACTCTAGTTTTTATTATAAGTAGTTGTTATGACTTAAAATTGTGGATATATTTTAAATAAATAAATATATTATATAATATTATACATTATTATATATATATATATATATATACATATATATATATATATTTTTTTAATATATACAATATAATGATGGTTTAAAGCTTTTAAAATTTCATCTCATTAAAATTCAGTTTTTATATTGAATAATTACATATATCTAAGTGCGTACTGTGTATAACATATTAAAATAAACTCCCAATATGATACTAAATACGATTTTTCACAAAATTTTCAAAAATAATAAAATATACTAATTTATACATGAATATTGTAGCTATATTATATTATTGTACGAATATATTATAATATTACTAATGTAAAATGTGAATATTATTATTATATAATATATAATATTATGCGTATTAAATATATATGGCACGTGGACGTAATTTTTATAACAAAAATATATAAAAAAAAAAATGTATCTACAAAATATTCTAATAATTCGCTTTTTTAGTTGGTTTATAGTTTAAGAATTTTTTTTTTTCACTTTTTTTTTTCTTATTTAGATTTCTTCCTAAATTATAATATTTTATAAATACCTAAGTACAGTCAAATCAAAATAAATGGAACAAAAATATTAAAAAATAAGGCAGAATACAAAACTAACGGTTTTTGAAACCGCACATTTCCAAAAGATAATACAAACTGTTTAGAATAATTGTGATCTGTACCAAAATTTAAAAATTTCATACAAGAAAAAATATGGAAATAGGACTTTTTTACAACTTTGAGGCGCTGTAAGTCCGGACGGACAGGCAGATAGACTAACGGACAGAGTGAAACTATAGACACATTTTTTCAATTTTTTTTTGGAAATGTGTTAAAAGAAAATATTTTACTGAAGAATTATTTAGTAAAAAAGAAAATTTGTTTAGCGTTATTAATAATAATCATTTCTGAAATTTCCCGGCTCTCGTTCAAATACTTTCTAATTTTAATTCAAACATTAGATTAGGACCTTTAATACAAATTGGTCTAACAGTTTGGCGGTTTATGGAATAAGGATGTGGGAGGGATTTTTGAAAAAAAAAAAATATATTAATTATGTGAACTTCATTTAGAACCGTTACTTTGTTGGAAGCATTACAGTTAAATTTGTAGTATTTGATCTACAAGTACATTATATAATTTACAATATACATTATAAATATTATCTAAAAATATTATGAATCAGCTATTTTTCATTTTATTTCGATATTAATTTTGTAATTAATTTAATATTTTTTTAAAATATTTATACAATTTATTTTTTAAGTTTTACTTTAAAGACTAGACCCTTAAACTAGATTAAAACATTAGTTTTTTTTTTTCTTTCTGTTACTATTTAGTATATTAGATCGTATTAATATACTTAGTCACATCAAAACTGTTTCAAAATTCTATATTGAATTATCCCCTTGTATATATCGGTGGATTACGAAATCTACCCAAAGAGATGTTTTTATTGCAAGAGACAAATCACCTTAATATCTTAATCTACCTTTTTTAGCAATAAAATATAATAAAATATTTTCTTTTTCAACAATCTAAAGTCCCATGGAAAAAAATATTTTGATTGATCCTAGTAACTCGCAGATGATTTCTGTAGCACCTAGGACAAATTATTAGTTTAAGGAATTGTCTGGGAAATTTCAACATTACAATACTTATTGATGAGTGTAGTAATATCGAAAAGAGGAAACACTCCTAACATAATATAACAATCTATTAAAGCAAGTAAACAAAATATTAGCATACTTTTCTCTATGATCACTTCATACAATTTATAATTATATAATCCAGTTTTCTACAGTGTTTTTGGAGTCGAGAATTTCCCTATTCTCATTAGTATTAAAACTGCCCTATTCTCGTTAGTATACTCCACATTCAAATAAAAAAATATATACCAATTATATTCAAGCTTTTTTTAAGCCATCACAAACTATGCTTACAACTTTATGTATACAATGTTTAGAATAACGTTATACTAAGTATAATTTTATATATATATTAATTAAAACTTCAACAATATTGTATAAATTATCTAAATTACATTATCCCTTTATTTATACTATAACGACTTCACTGTAGATAAAACAAAAAAAAAAAAAAAAAACAACAAAAGTATACAGCTTCATCTTAATTTCATATAGGTATTACAAATCTCTCACCTAATTATAATTTAATCAATATTCTAAAGTTCATTGGGGCATTTTGATACGAAACGATAGCAAACTGATAGGAAAGAAGGTCTAATCCCATTTGACTTCCGTCACGTTTCATTTAGAGAATTACTTTAGATTCTTTTTCTTTTGTTTTGCATCCTGTATACCTTTTTAACCAAATAATTTTATAAAATAAAAAAAAAAAAAAAAAAAATGAAATACTTTTTAAAGGTTTTTAATAGCTATTATATTACGTTTTTATTCATATATACCTAATTTAGATAATATGTGTATATTACGTAATATCTATATTTATACCTATATTATATTTATTAAATTCTTATTTAATTTATAGATATATAATTTATTTTATTTTTTTTTTTGGGGAAAAATATATTACGTTAGATAAGTTTTGGTTGTTTTCCTTTTTTTGTTTGATAAATTAAATTTCCCTAAGGATATATCTATAAAATATTAATAAGTATTAAATAGATATCATAATATATTATATGTTCATCAGAAACAAAATATTTTGTTGGTTTTAACCATTAAAGTTGTAAAATTCTCTATTTTATTAAAGTAAAAATCAAAAACAGAATAAAAAAAAAAAAAAGATTTAAAGAAGGATTTTAAGAGGTAATATATTAAATTATTCATTATAAATTTATTAGAATATTTCAGGGAGTTTTTAAAAAATCTTTTTTTTTCTATATTCGCAATTTTTTTTTTTTTTATTTGAAAATCATTAGGAATTTTTTTATGTTATTACCACAATTTTTCTTTAGTTGAACTCATTTTATTTTATTCCATTCCAAAACAAAAAAAAAATATCCGATTATATTTAATTTAATAATATTTTGTATAAACGTTCTGATATAAACAATACTGTAAGATATTTAATAGGACTTTTTTCTATAGATTACATGAAGGCATCAAATGAAGATCAACCTCACAAGCCTAAAGAAATTCTGGAATTTTATGTATTGTAAACAATTTGACTGTTCTAGAAGGTTTAAAACAACGTCAAATTATATCTGCAGAGGATTATATTTGAAAACGGTATATTAAAACATCAGTAGCATACGATAAACTGATGATAACGGTGAATTTAAACCGATTAGAAAAATACCTAGAACAATAAAATGATCAAAGTTGGAAGTATGGTTTATATTTTACCATCGTCAAAACTTTAAATATTTTAGATGTTCATCTTGGATGATATTTTAAAATTTATTACTTACGAAAATTGGATATCAATCTATATAGGAAATTAGATGCCATATAAAAAAATCAGCATTTGAAGACGGATAAAAATGATATAACATATATATACATATACATATATATATAACATATATATATAACATATATATACATCTATTCTATTGTTAAAGTAAATTTGAAACTATTATAGCAGTTTATAATAAATTACATTTCCCTTATACTTCCTTATATAAAACCAAAATAACTAATAATTTAATTCAGTAATTTTCTTCTGGTTGATTAGTTGGTTTACATTGTTGCTCTCATGGAAATAAATCAAGAGAGCAAAAAAAACACAAACAAGATGCCATTTTGATTTCCAATTCTCTCGTATTTTTGGTTTTCAGCAATGTTCTAAAATGGTAAAGTTGAGAAATAAAATTAGTAGGTTTTCAGAAATCAAATTAGCAATAATCTTTTGAATAACTTCAGGTTATGTATTAAAAGCTAGCTGAGAATCTCCTGATGTTTAGTCTAACCCTAGCTAAGGCATTTGATTAATAAAATGGGTCCTTACTTTCACAAAGTAAATAAAAATACATTATATAGGTTTAATACGACCAGTCACAAGATATAGTGTATCTTATCTGGTTTGCATAAAACCTTATATACCTTCTCTATATAATTTACTATATTATATACTTCATAAAATATTTTATGCAGAGGACCATGATGCGTTAGATTTTCCAATGAATACCAATCTCAAAAATAAAAAATAAAAAAAAAACAAAGTTTTTATAAAGGGGTGTACCAATATATTTTATTAAACAGACATAATTTTTATGTACATTCCTAAAGTTTCCTTGTTTTAATTACTATATAGGTATAGGTACCTATAAAGACGTAGACCAAATAATTAACGACTTAGTCAAATTAATGATTCGAGAAACTAAAGCTCTATCAAGTATGAAAAATAAATGACTTAGTGAATGCCTTACGTTCCTTGGAGTGACAAGGAAATAAAATAAACACGTTATATTCATATAACACGTATATGTTCTAAAAAAAGTACTACTAATAAATTCATTACAATAAAACAAAAAAAAGAAAAATCATAGAAAAATTTACATTCACCTGCCAATCAAATTACATATACAAAATATTACGTATATATTTCTGTATTTATATAAAAAAAGGGAATAAAACTTTGACAGACAATAAACTTCATGGATCGTGAAATTTCTTAATTAAAAATCTATTCATATGATAAAGATCAATTAATTGTATATTGAACACAACCACATATAATTTTTGTATTCATTTTACACCCACAAAAAATATAATTTATTATAAATGAATTAAAAACCAAACAAAGTTTTTATTTTTGAATAATATAATATTAAAATAATTTAAATGTACCCATACATATAAAATCCTATTACAGTTAAATATTATTCTTTAATTACTTTAATAACTCATCAATAATTAAAAGGATCCACAATTTTGAAAGAAAATAGCATAAGTTCATAAAACAAAAATATACATATATCGTGTACATATATATTGTATTGGGAGTGTATATTGTATACTCGTATATTTTAAGTGTATGTATATGTATAGTATATATTCATATATCGAATAAGAAATTATAATAAAATCTTAATATAATTGTTAAGATTGAGGTAAAAATGAATGTGAGAAGACTACAAATAAAAGTACAGTATTTTTATAAAGTGTATAATCTTTATACCCATATGAACTATGTTCAAGGGTATACTAAATTTACCATTACGTTTGTGACACATTAAAGGTGTCGAGCTAGATTTAGTGTCAAAGGTATGGATCTGCTCAGAATCGAATTCTGAGTCGATTAACGTCCATGTACGTCCGTCCGACCGCACGATAACTCAAAAAATAAAGGAGCTAGGAGGCTGAAATTTTTTTTACGTTACTTTTGCAAAATCGTTAATTTTGCTATTTAAATCCAAGATTTTCGATCGGCGGGTTCGAGTAGCTGTCATATAACTTATCTTTTAAATGAAAATAACTCAGTGTCTATTGAAGCTAGCTATCTGAAATTTAGTGAAAAAGTGTCGAGTTACATGCCAAAAACTTTTGTAAAATTTGATTGCTTTAAAGCAGCCGGTTCAGGCTTCTTGAATTTCTTGGAACTTAATGAAGCTAGGCGCAATAGATTCGGGTAGTACTAAAACATCTGAATGTTTTTAAAAGATGATCAAGTTTTATAGAAACAGGATATATTACGTTCATACGAATATCCCAAAGTTGACACAGTCTACTCTACTGCACTCTTCCTCGTTTTTTTTTTTTAATTTTTAGAAAACCGATTTAATGAGTTACAATATTACATAGTATTAGTTGGTTGTTGGAAAAGAAGTAATTTCATGTCGTTCATTCGTCATGTTTTCAACATGTATGTATATATAGTAAGTCAGTATAAATCTGTCAAAGAAAATTTTTTAAATGAAAAAATGTGTTGGTAGAACTCAAAATGAAAATTTGTCTCCTCAGACACATTCAAGTAAATATTCTAAAGTAATTTGATAAGAAAAATTCTAAATTTGTTTGTAGTTGTATATAATTATAATATCTATAAAGTAAAATTATTAATCATTTATAATAAAAAATTTGAGAAATTTCTTTCATCCAAGCAACTATTTTGATCTTTTAATTTTTTTTATCGAATTCAGAAACACTTAAATTTAAACAAAGTCATATAATACAACTGTTCACTGTTTAACTTTTCAATTCAAAATGTTCTAAATATGTTTTATTTACTAAAAGCATTTTTTACGTATATGGAATTTTGAAAAACTTTTTGCAGCTATTGACTGGAAACATGTTTTAATCAAAAACCGCCATACAAACGTGCAAGAACACTTAGACCAGTTTAGGATGATTATGATACCCTGGATCAGTATTTCTCCTTTATATAATATTGTTCTCCTTCTCCGGATAGTGTCCCGTGATAAACCTCCATAACAATGACTCCTACTTTTATATTTAAATAAACAAGTAGTAAATCCTATTTGTTTATTTAAAATATTATTTCTGTATTTATATAAAAATGAGAATATCGATACTAAAAATTTTAAATAAGAATAAAATTGGTTCAATGGTTTAACAATTCATAATATACCATACAATTTTAATTCGTTCGGTTGTATATAATAGGCTGTTGCATATTCAGACCACTCCACCACTCAATATTGTTTCAATTGTTGACAGTAATAAATATTCTATATACAATTATTGTTTCACTGTCGCTCTATCACAATTTTTTTTACAGATGTGATTTAACCGCATCAACCATTGTTTCGTGTAATGAACGCTTTAGATTAATTAAAAGATTTTGAATTTAAGAATTTTAGAAACAAACAGTGAAATTTCAAAAACAAATGGATATAATAAAATAAGTAATGACAAATTAGAAAAACAAACGTGTACATTTCATATATATACGGACAGGCAAAGAAAAAAAAAATGAAAAGGTAAAAGGGGTGTTTGAAAATAATTAAATTTTATTGAATAAGAACAAAGTTCAATTTTATAAGAATATGTTCATATAACAAAATTTTCGCAGAAGACAAATTATTGGATTTCTATTTTTCATCCGAATTCTTTAGATCTGAAAATAAAATAAATCCTTGGGATGTAAATGCTGATATATGGTTTTATTTTTCTTAATTTTTAAACTTTTTTTTTGTTTTTTGTTTACCTAATCTTTATTTCCGCGTATTTAAGAAATTTATCCATTTAAATAATATATCTATTTGTTTTATAATTTATCCATTTATTTCTGTGTTCTGTGTTCTAATCAATAGAACACATATAGGTATCCTGTTATGTTTTGTTATGTTATAATTTTAATTATAATGTAAAATTTAAATTTTGAACTCTTTACTACTCTTTTGAAACAAAAAAATGATGACATTTAAATTGGTAACTAAATTTGATATGTTGAACCTTTTAATTGTAATATAATCTTCTAAAAAAAAAAAAAAATACAGGTGTTAAAATCTTTATCATCAAAACCAAACTGTACATTATCTCACTAAGTATTAAAGGATGTATCCTAAAATTTAGTTTTTAAGGTGATGGTTTTGAATGGTTAAAGTTCAATTGTACCCAAAAGAACCTCGTGTAGCTGTTCTTTTGAATGGCTGTCGACATTTTCCATTTTCCCTTGTACAAAAACAATATTTTTCTTAAAATACCGTTAAAACAAGTCTAACTTAAGTGTTTTTACTTTATTTAATTCTTTTAAAATAAAATAAAAAAATTTAAATAAAAATTAAAATAAATTGTTCAAATCTTATTGTATAGTACTGTTTTATTATAGTTTTTTTTTTTAAATAAAAATATAAATAGAATATTATGTAAAAATATTTTATCTTTATAATAATAATAATATCTTTTTTTTTTTTTGGTTTGTGTTTTTTTTTTTATATAATATCATACACATAAGATTATAAATACATGAAAAAACTTTTAGTTAAATTATATTATTGTAACTATAACTATATGTTTACATAAATAAAATATATAATAAATATATAATAGATAATATGTTTGTATATTATATGCAATCATAAAAACAGCATAATTTAATACCCACACTTTACATTATATTTATTTTTACGTATGCATGTATATAATATCATAAAGTATACATTATTATATTATAAAAATTATAAGTATTATATATAGCTATACACATATATATAATATATAAATATTTAATATTATTAATGAAAAATGTTGTTTCATGTTTGTTTTGTTTTTGGCTAGATTATCGTTAAACAAAAGGACGTAAAAACTGAATCTGGAAAAATTGAAAGATGAAAATACTTTAGAAAATCCCTACAGATGAACAGATAGAAAAATAAAATAAAAAATCAAACTATATTTAAGATAAAAATCAATCGTCATAAGAATATCAGTAGGTAGAGTAACATATCAGTAATAAAATATTTTTTGTTCAATATACTAGTTTTTTAATGCTTATTACCTTTAACTATTAAATTATAATATAAGGTGATATTTAAGTATTTTTATAAAGAATATGTCATGCTTTTTTTTAGTTAGTTGTCCATATAATTTTCTTTGAAATTGTCATAATCATCTAAAAAGGAACTACTTAAATAGGACTACATAATTATATTTTTGTTTAATAAAGGACAGTTTTTTACCTAACAATATTTTGCAATATTCCTTGCAATATCTTTTATCATTCTACTTCTTAAAAAATCATAAATTTCCTTTATCAATATTATTGTCAAACTTTTTTTTATTTTTTATTGATAAAGATTGAGCTAACACATCAGTAATCAATTAGACTCTAGGTTTGCAGTGCACCAAGAAAATAGGTTTGGCTAGATTTGGTGTTAAGTTTCACTAAATTTATGTCACCATAATATCACTCTGACGGAAAAAGCTTCGAGGGTTTCTCAAATTCATTAGAGAGTTCATCTAAATCTATTATCAAACTCAAAATAATATTAAATTTTTTTTTTTTACTCAAATATTTCACTCATAACCAAGAAATATTTCACTCATAAGTGAAATAAATGCAGGAGATTAATTAGTAGAGCTCTACGAAAATAAAATTTTCCTCAACCTCATTTTCCTAATATGTGATTACACGAGAGTGTAACTGCACAGAAAAATTACAGTTTTACGAAAACCTTAGTGAAGAAATTAAGTGTCAATTTTTTTTTAGCGACTGTGTACACAGTCTACGTATTTATACCCGTACGATAGGATCGGGTATAATAAAATTACTCCTCCGTTTGTAACACCTCGAAATAAGCGAGCTAGATATACCTTCAAAGGTATGGATCGGATCAGAAAAAAATTCTAAGACTTTTGAGCCATGTCCGTCCGTCCGTCCGTCCGTCAGCACGCTAACTCAAAAACTAAGAAAGCTAGAATCTTGAAATTTACATACAATATTTTGGGAATAATTTGTAGGTTCCCTATTTTTTTTGGTTGAGTTTGGACCAAGCCTTAGGGTAGCTCTCGAACACCTAACTTTTAGATCCCCACATTTTTTTTGCAATAGAGCTATGAAATTTTAACTACTCATAGATCTCACAAAAATATTAATTTCATTTTCAATAACTTTTTTTGTAGCCCCACCCGTTACGGAGCTACAGCTCCCCAAAGGTTCAAAAAAGCTCTATATTTAAATTGTTATAGCACAAGTTGTATAAAGTATATCTTCATTTTGAAAACGCCAAACGATTACTACTTTCATTAGCTTTAAAAGTGTATATACAATAAATATATATTTGTGGCAAACGGTGTCTTAATTTACCGTTATGTGAAACTCAAATTTTGCAAAATCCTTCAACCCTTCTATCTTCTAAACGGTTTAAGTTCGAAACTTGAAATTTTGACAGAAGTTAGATCTTTGAAAATTAGTATGAGTCATTTCAGAAATTTTTTTTGTATCACCCCCCGTTTAGGAGCTGTAAGGGGTCAAAAACTGAAAATTTCCTATTTTTAAACACCTGTAACTTGAACACCTGTTAAAATTTTTTTGAAGTAATACACAAAAATTAAAGCTCCAACATTATATTTTTATTTCTGTTAACAACTTTTTTTAATAATATAGGGTTACTTTATAATTGACGAAAGTGTTACTTGATTTTTTCAAATTTTCTAACAAATTTCTTTAACGAATTTTTTCCATTTTGTTTTACTCGATAATTTGAAATTGTTGAGGATATAATGCGTAGTACATAAAAATGTAAATAAATAAACAACATAACGGTTGCTTGAAGAATTTTTATTTATATGATATTAATATATATACATAGTTATATAATATCATGTTTATTTACATATCGTATATGTCACTAGTGAATGAATGATAAGAGTATAGATGTATATTATATAGCGCCGTATTTACATACATATATGTATTTTATTGTACTTATAAGAAATTATTCTGCCAATGGAATATTTAAATATAATATAATATAATATTTAAAATTATATTTACTATTTTGTACTTAGTAAATTTAATATACATTTACCGCTTAGTATTAAATGGTACTATAGAATATTTGAAAAAGTTTTGGATTGATAATCGTTATGTGAAAGGTTAGAATCTGCTTTTGAAGAATGTACATATAAACATATAGTTTGAATATATGTACAACCCATAGTTCTAGAAACTATAAAATTCACCCAAATTATTTGAAAATACTAAAATATTAAAAAAATAATATTGTAAGCAGAGTGACAGGCTGTGAACATACTAACGGTTCGTACGGGTATCTAAGAGTTGACAAAGGCAACTGTATCCTTCCTCGTTTTTCTCTATGGTAGATCTGTTGTAGAGCAGTTAATTGAATTAAGTTGAAAATAGATCAGTTTGTTGCACGCAGTTCTTTTAATAATGAATTCAGAAATAAAAATAAATAAAAGAATATGTAGTTACTTACTCAAATATATATATATATATATATATATATATTCATACATACTTTAAATAATATTATAATATGAAAAAATATGTGTAAACATTAAAATCTTCGGTAGAGTATCTACAAATATGTTTGTACGTTTGCACGTAAATCTGTAGAGTCATCGTAGAAACAAAAATTTCTTTACTTGAATGTGTTAATATGGTAGAAAAAAGTTCTACCAAAAAATATGTGGTAAAGCCAATGTACATACTTGTACGGTAGAATTCTAACGAGTATTGCGTAGATCATATATGTAGACACTCTACTGAAATTCTTATCTCAACTCTACAATTTTTGCTCTCCGTTGTATACTAAACTTTACTTTAAAGGTAAAAAAATTATACTTCAATAACTTAGGATTATATTAAAACTGTAAAAAACCTATAAAAAAATTAGAATTCGTGTAGATCAAGGATGAGTAAAAATTGAGTAAGGAATAAACCATATTATAATAGTACGAAAAATTCAAAGAATATGATATAAGGAGTAAAAGTATTGGCAATTTTTTATTTTCGAACCGAAACCTATTCAAGTTCTTAAAAGTAAAATAAAAATCAAAAATATTACGAGGTATAAACAAAGTGTTAATAAAGACTGCATATTTGTAAAGATACAAGGATAATATAATATATTATACTCATACAAACATAAATATTTGTATATAATGTGAGTTGTATCAAAGTTTACATCAATAATAAGATATGGGAAACTATTTTGTTATTTTTGTTTCTGCTTTTATTTTTATTCTTTTTCAAATTTCATTTAATTTAATGTCCTTGCTACATATCACTCCTATTCTTTAATAGCCAAGTTCTAATTTTATATATGTAGATAAATATTTTACATAATTTATTTATATATATATATACTTATATATCATGTAATATAAGAAAAACAAAGATCGCTTATTTTCATAATAAAAACAACAAAAATCTTTTCTTTTTCGAAAAGAAAAGAAAACAAAAAAATATTAAAAGTATCTTAAGTTTTTTTTTTTTTTTTGAGAGGAGGAAAAATGAAAACCCATTAAAATGGCGCCTTTCATATAATAATTTTATATAAATAAACTAAAAATTTATTTTCTCTGGACACCAATTCATTCATTTTGAAACTTTGATGTTAAAAAAAAAAAATTATTATTATTTTTCATTTATTGTAATATGAGACTGTGATAGTGAGTTAGTGATTATAATAATATAGTGGTGAGTAGAATGAATGGTGGAAAATATATATATATATATGTATAAAATATATTTTCACTTTTATGCTAAATACGTTTCAAAATTATGGTAAAAGAAAAAAAAAATAAAAATAACCATGAATATATTTTAAAAGAACGGAAGGTTGTAGTCGAAGATGAAGAAAAATTTTTTAGAAAAGAAAAATCTTAATAAAAATTTCTTCTCATATTTTTATTTTTATCTTTATTAGAATTAAGAATTAAGAATTGAAAATCATTTTTGTTTTTTTTTTTTTTGTTTACGTTCTTTTGTTAAGTATGAAAACATTTTAATTTTCTGTGTCATATTAATATAGTGCTAACAAAATTAAATTTTTTATAATTAAAGAAAATTCATACAATATTTTATATGATTTAACCACTTGTTTAGTTAATAATGGCGTTAGATTCTGACGACTTTAGACAAGAAGAGGAAATAAGAAATATTAATTTATTAATGGATGCCTATTGGCAAAGATTTAAAATCAAATAAACTTATATTTTTTTATTTTTATATTTTTTTCTTAATCGCGATTGAAACGCAATATCTTACATGTCATATCTCATAACCATTGAATCTTTTATGTTATATTAATTTATTACAATTTTAGCATTCAACCATTTACAAATCATTACATTGAAAAACTCTGGATCAGATCAAGCCATTAAATAAAAATTTTTCATTATTTTATTAAGATTTTCTCTAAAAATAATAATATACTCACATTTATCAAAAAAATTATTTAAATAAATTTTTTTTAATACAAAATAGGATGGCCCGCATTTGAAAGGATAATGGCTCATAATTTTATTATTGCCATTAATGGGAATAATAAAACAAAATATTTATTATACTCGTATATATCTGTCTATCTATCTGTCTGTATCTATACATCTGTCTATCTTATAGTAAATATAGGTAATGAAATAAAATAAACGAAACAAAATTAGTAAAATCTAAAGTCCTGTGGAATTTTAAACTTAAATATTTTGTTTTTGTATTTGAATTGAAGGATTTATAAAACTTTTTCAAGAATACAGAAATATTTTTACACAAAAAAAAAATTAAAGAATAATACAAAAAATTTTTGTTTTGTTTAACATTTTTTTTTTTTTTTTAAGTTTTATTCAAAATAATTTTTGAAACAATTTTTCTTTTCTAAAAAATTATTTTCTAGTTTGATTACAATTCCGGTTTATATTTTCATTTTTTATTTAAAAATCCTTGACCTAAATTAAGACTTTTAAAATTTTATAAAATTTTATATACATACAAACAGAAAAGTTTTTTTTTTTTTTTTAAATAATGACTTAAAAATGTTTTAAATGGTCAAAATAAATGTTTGAATAAAATATTTTTTAAAAGTGGTTTATTCATAGTTGTCAGCAAAAGTTAATTTAAAATTCATTCTTAGAATATTTTTAATTTTTATTTATTTTACTAATAACCTCATATTTTTAGAATCTATAGAAGATATTCCTTAAATATGTACTTGTGACTATTTTTTCTTCAATTAATATTTAGTTTTTGGTAAGCAGGTCTTGTATTATATACAAATATGATAAAAAGTTGTGGAGTCAAATTATGATAGATATTAATTTTAATACGTTGAGTCCCATGCTCACCAGTGAACATACAAAAAAAAAACTTGCCTTAAGCCACAAATTTATCACCGGTAAACATTTTTAAAGGCACAAAACAGTACATTAAATTGATTCGGACTTTTGAGTGATACACGTTGGACTTAACGTTTATTTTTATGTTCACTAGTAAGAAAGAGATTTTGAAACTTTTAAGTGATGTTGACGTGGGACTCAACGTGTTAAAAAAAAATATTTATTTTATTAATATTAAATTGATATAACTTTTTTAAATATTATAATCGTAAAATTTATGATAACTATATACCTATTTATTGTATAACAGAATCATATTTTTAGATACCGACAAACTTTTTATTAAATCTAGCTGAGTATATGAAATTATATATTCCTTATTCTAGGAGTATAAAATACAGTATATTTAATTTTTCATTACAGTATTTAAATTGTAGAAAAATTAATATTTTTATATATCATTAAAAAAATTTTTAATAACGAAAAGTTTTTACTAACCAGCATTCAACTGACTAACTTAATAAAAGGGTTATAATATAACTATAAAAACTATGAACTTAACTCTTCTTAAAAAAACAAAAAAAAAAACAATATCAAAAATTTCCATAGATTCTTTTTAAGATTTTTTTTTATGATCGTTAAAGTAATTAAATAATTTTACTGTGATATTTAATTTAAAAATTGTATAAGGTTTAACAGCAGCAGCTGTTCTCTGTACATAAAAGCTTAATATTGTACAAAATTGAAGTTAATTTAAGTCTCTGGCAAGTGTTTCTATTTCATTATATTTCGTTAAGAAAAATTTTAATTTTTTCTTCTTCACATCAAAAATCCTTCGCAGTTCTCTGCAAGTATTTGAAATAAAAAAGAAAATTACTATAAAAACAGATACCTTTAAGTTTAGTTTAAAAAAAAAAAAAATGTAGTTTAATATTTAAAAATACTAAACGCTCACAACAGCAAACGAAAGTTATGTAATTATGCACTACTCTGTGATATCTTAATAAAATAATATTTTACTGAAACTTTTCTTTTTTGACGGATTTTTTCAGACTTAAGAAAATTTTTATGATAACCGGAATCGTATCTACAAGTATAATTAATATTTAATTTAAAACATAAAGATATAATAATATTAACTTCACTTTTTTCACACAAAATTTCAGGTTGTTAGCTTTATTAATAGACACAGAGTTATATTCATATAAAGAAAAAAAGTTGTATGTCAGCTACTCCAATCCGCCGTCAGAACTTACTGATTTTTAATAGCAAAATTAGATAAAATGGTAAAAAATTCATATTCCTATAGCTTTTTTATTTTTTAAGTTATTGTGCAAACGAACGGATATATATGGCTTAATCTATTCAGAATTATATTCTGAGCTGGAATAAATATACTTCCCAAATCTATTTCGTCATCTTTAAGGTGTCACAAACGTTTTTAATGTTAAATTTATTATACATTGAGGTAACTATATTTTATTATACCTTGAGATACCTATGATAAAAATTTAATATGGGTACCTTATTAAGTATACCTTTTGAATTTAAAATATTAATTTCGAGGAATTGAATCGTACAATCCATTCTATTTTATGTCATCCTACATAGCTCACAATTTATTTTATACTTTTATTTTTCGCAAAAAGTCATTCTAGTCGTATTACTTCATTAATAGTGTATCTTTAGATAAAGTGAAATTCTATTTAATTATTTAAATAATTTCTATGAATTATTATACCTTATTGTTGATTTATATACATATAGTCGTAACCTAAAATTTTTCGAGTGGATTACAGTTTAACACTTAATGACATTTTTATATTATGTATTAAATGACCTAAATGAGATAAATACAAAATTTAGATTTAAATTAACTCACACAAGCTAGATAATTAATCAGAATTCTAAAAATTGTAATGGATCTTCAACAGTAAAAATTAGATAGATACAATATACGAGTATGTAATCAGAAAGATATTTTTCAATTTATATCATTTATTAAAATAGTCCTGAAAATAACTCTTGTTAAATTGTTTCCTTTTTAATAGGAAAATTTCAAATCTTCACAAAGTGAAGAACTATTTGAAAAAATGACATACAATTTACTGATGATCAATGTTATATAACATTAATTTTTAAACTTTAGCAATAAAAAATAATAAATAGTATATAATTTAATTTAATATAATATAATATGTAATATAACTACATAATATTACATTTTTGGTACATACTATAAGTATATTATTTATTTTGTCAGTCAATTTAAAGTGGATCAACGATTGTTCTAATAAAAATAATAAAAAAAAAAAAACACAACTTTTAACAAAAAACCGAAAAAAAAAAATAAAAGAAATCATTCTGTATTTATTTTGTTACATGTTCTTTAAATTATTTATATTTTTTTATTATATAATATTATATTAAATTATATTTTTATATAACAATATTTACAAAAAAAAAAAATAATAAATAAAAGTTGAATGAATTGTTGTGTTCCCATCAAAGTAAAAAAACAAAAAAAAAACAAGTGAAAAACTATTTTTCTGTAGTTTATTTTCAATTTTTTTTTTTTTTTAATATTATAATATTGTTATTCTAGTTTTTATATTTTTGTAACATATACACAATATTATATTATTATATAATATAATCTAGTTTTTTTTTTTATTCTCTATGAAATTTAATAAAGATACTATATATAGTATCTTTTCAGTATTAAAAAACAAATTTTTCTATTTACTGAATATTTTTTTTTTTTGTTTTTTATCTATGCTTTATTTTCCTTCCGAATTCCTTTTTCATCTCTTTTCTCGTATTTTGATTTTTTTTTTTTTTTTTATATGTAACTATATAAGATTGTTTTCTCTTTCATTTTTATATTCAACTTTTTGCATATTATAATATTTTTTTTCTCTGAGAAATTTTTGGCCTTGGTTTTTTTATTTTTCTATGAATAGGTATTGAAGTTGTTATCATCGTCATCGTCATCTTCTTCTACTCTAATACTGAAAAAAAATAAATAAAAATCTACTCTTATAATGCTGTCATAATTCCTAAAATATACGTATGTATTGTATGTAGGTATATTTCTATTATAGAAATAATTTTATATTTTGTATATATTTGTGTATATTTACTGTTATATAAAACAATATTTATACACTTACTTATATTTGTTTTATTTTTTATTCTGTTAAAGACATAAAGTAAAGAACAGACTTTGTATAAAATTCCGCCTCTCTTTTCTTTCCAATGAAAGTTTTAAAGGAAAATTTGTTAGTCTTCTATTATTTTTATTTTTTTTATTTTTATATTTTTATTTTTTTTAAAAACGTTTCTAATATAAAAATAAAAACAAAAAGGATATTAAATGATGTTTGGAATATTTTGTTTTTATACAGGCAGATCAGCTATAATAGTACAGTATTTAATAAAATAGAACGAACTTCAGAAGTAGGTAATTAAGAGTTTCATTTTAGAATTTTAATAAGTAGTAAAGAACGGTATTGTTAGTTGGTATAATTAAATCAAATTTAAGTAACATATTATAATAATCCAATGTTGGCAATACTTCTAGATTAGACAAGTTTCCTAATTAGATATTCAATATATTATATGTAATATATTTTACAAAAACTAGAAGCATATATTTTTATCTTCTTTCTTGTAACCTTTTCCATATTACAGAACTAACTTCAAACTTCAAATCTTCAAATTTTTAAATTTAATTTTTATTTTTTTTATCTAATCTTCAAATTTTCCACACTCTCTGCAAAAGCTTTTCCTTTGATTTAGTCAATCTATGGTTCTTTTACTCAATAATTTTTGATGTGGATTGTAATGGTTTCTTAGTCTTGTTTAGGACCTATAAGAATATTTTGGTTTAAAAGGTTTGTTGAACTTAAAATGTAAATTTCTAGCAACTGAGTCTACTTTATGTTGGCCTATACACCTTGATATACTCAAAATATTATATTTTACTCATTATCTGACTCATGGCGCAGTGGTTTAGTCGCCAACCTTTCAATCGAAGGGTCTTGGGTTCAAATCCCGGTCAAGCCATATAAATAAAAATATGAAGTACTTTTATATCGTAATAATGTATATCATATAATTAGCACTAGTAATAATAATAATAATAGTAATAATAGTAATAATAACAATAATAGCTGCTACAGTGGAGCTATCTTTGGTTATATCATGCAAGTAATGTGTTATATACTGCTGCACGTTGTAATCCACTGATGACCCTGACTCTGGAGTAAAATAATAATAATGTTAATAAGAATACTAATTACCAATAATAACAGCCGCTACAATGACAGTGGGGGTTGCCTTCAATAATTAGCTCATGTAGTAAGATGTTATATACTACTACATGTTGTAACTGTTGTAACGGCTATAGTCACTGTTAGCAAATTAGTAATAATAATAGGCGGATTCATTGTTTCCTTACAGTCCCACTCCCAATTCAATGTTTTCGTATCCATATCCTATCCTTTCCTATCCCTATTCCCTAGCCAATATACTGCGTTCGCAGGTAAGGGTTTCATCCAATTATATTTGCTAAAGGGGAGGTGGGTTTAGTCAGTAAGAATCAGACACTACCAAGGGGGAAATTCTTGGTGTCTTTGAAAGATTCCCACCTCCCTTAGGAAAAAAAATTTAAAAAAAAATAAAATAAAATAAAAACAAATTATTTTATTGCAATTATTTCTTTATTGGTGAAATCTTAGACCAAGTAGAATCAATTAGAGATCAGAGTATATATTTTGACCAGAATTTAACTACCAAAATTCAAAATGCAATATAAGAATATCATTAATAAAATAAATGCGATCATTGGATTTATATAGCGTTGGTCATCTGATTTTAATTATCCGCTTTTATTAAAATCTTTGCATTCATGCTTGGTGCGAACTCATCTTGAATATGCTAGTAAAGTGTATATTATGCTCTCTATTTTATGAAATTCATAGTTCATCATATGTAAACAATTCGAAAAAAAATTTAGAGATTTTCTTTAGGTTACCTTTGAACTGATCAAATTTTACTGTATTTAGGTTCAAACTCATTAATTATTCTAACTAGGAAACATAAGCTGACTGATCTAATATTTATCACTAAAAATTAAATAATGAAATGATACACTGTTTACACTGTTTGGTTATTATCTACTGTAAATAAATATAAAAAATAAAATAAAATAAAAAAAATGCCGATTTATCTACAATATCTTGCAACAAGGTTCTACATTATTTACAATTAAATTGTTCTAAACTGTAAAATGTTACATTACTATTCAATGCTACATATACTTTTTGTTTGTAAGTAAAAAACATATTGAAAAGAATATTTTAATTAAAATAATCCCAGCTCTTAGTAAATTTAGTATCATTTATAATGAAATACAAACTTATATTTTAATTTATGACGTATTAGAAGGAATTCTTCTTTTGTAATAAAATGAATTCTGTTTTTTTTTTCTTGCTGATGGTGAAAATATTTTGTTTGATACTGTTAAATTGTTATTTTATAATTATGAAAAACCTAGTACCTAATATAATGTCTCTCTCTATTATATATGTTTGTATTTAAGATAAACAAGGCAGAATGTAAACCAATGGTTTTTAAAATCGCACATTTCCAAAAAATAATACAAACTGTTTAGAATTGTGACTAGCACTAAAATTTGAAAATTTCATATAAGAAAAAATGTGGAAAATAGGGCTTTTTTGCAATTTTGAGTGGCTGTAATGTAACTCTGCAACCCTATACAACTAAAAGAGACCGTTAACACACATAAAAAAATATATTACTGGATCTTTAATTTTTATATCTTGCCGGAAAAAAATGTAAATAGATGCCTACAGGTGTTTAAAAATAGTAAATTTTAATAGCTAATAAACAAGGAGTCAAAAAAAATTTCTGAGAAAACTTATACTAATTCTAAAAGTTCTTTCTTGCCTCAAAATTTCAAGCCTCTATATAAAAACGTTGCGGAGCTATGAAGGTAGAATCATGCAAAATTTGGTTTTCACATAACGGTAAATTTAAATACTAAATTTAAAAAATATATATAATTCTTAAATGTAGCTTGATATACAAAGGTAAAGAAAATTCCTGTCGAATGGCGTTTTCAGATTGAAAAAATGTTAAGCGGAACATTTTTCAAAGTTTGAGGGACTGTTTAGTTCCCTGATGGATGGGTCTCCATGAAAAAGTTGTTCCACAAAATTAATTCTTTTATGAGACATACTCATGGTTAAAAATGTTTTCCTCTATCTTTAACGGTGTAGAAGTTTTGTAAACAGAAGGATGGACGAACGGACAGAGTGAAACTATAAGCATAGTTTTTTCAAAATTTTTTTGGAAATGTGCTAAAAATTTCATTTGAAAGAAATACGATGTTGCTACGAGCATAAAAATTCTAAAAAACTACAAAAAAAAACAAATCTTAGGTTTTGGATGTGGTTTGAGAGAATACAGAATAAAAATTTAGAAAAAAAAAATAAAAAAAATGTAATTTAGAAGAAAAAATTTTCCAATGTTAGCTTTAATAATGCCTTCTGCTCAAGAAAAAGTAAAATGTAAAGTGAATTATGCGTAAAAGATTATAATGTTCGTACATGTATATTTATATCTATCTACATACATATTATATAAAATTTTTATAATAGAGTAAATGTTTATGTAAAATTTAACAAGAAATTGAAACTTTAGTATTATAAATATATAAATAATATAATATATATACTACATCTATACACATATGTTTTTTTTTTATTATTGTTTTTCTTATTTAAAGGATATATTGTAAAAATTGAATTTTTAACAAACAGTTTTTCTCTCCTTTTTTGTTAACCTTTCTAAATTTCTTTCCCTTTAAAAGATTAGGTTATTTATTCCTAATATTCTCATTCCTGACCACAAAAAAAAAAAACAAAAACAACAAAAAACGAAAAAAAAAATTGAAAGGAAAATCTTTTTGAAATTAGAAATTTAGGTGGTAATCTTAAGTTACCGAAAATATTATAAAGAAAATTGAAAAATTCTATTAAAATTTTTGAATTTTAATTGAATTTTGTGGAAGATAGGATAAAAACCCATAACCTATATAATATCTACTGAAATAAACTTAAAAATATTTTTCAGGATAACCTAATTTTTTAATTACTTTTTAAGTTTTTTTTTTTTGAAATTATTATTATTGGATTTATAAAATTTTTTTTTGATTATAAATCTTCTCTTTTTCAAAAACAGATACAATATTAAAATTAATGTTATTTTACCATAGTATTATTAAAAATAAATTAATAATAAAATATTTTATAGGTAGAAAAATATAAATTTTTTTCTTTTTTGTTTTTTTTTTTTAAATTTAGTGCTTTTAATAACTTATAAATTTATTTGTTTTAAAATCCTTATAAAATAATTTGGTAATTTTTTTTTTTTTTTTTTTTTTTTAGAAAAGTGAATTTTTCTCAAAAATCCATTCAATTTATTTGATAAAAGAAATGTAATCATTTCTATGGTGTATATGGAAAATATTATTTCGTTATTATGATATCAGTAGGTGTATGAAATTTTAATTGCAGAATTTGTATAATGCGAATCTTATAAAATAAGTAAAAAATTTAAATTTTTCATCACACAAAAGGCTTCCTTTTACTTTTTGGGATGAAGCTAAAAGAAAAAGAATTACAACAAATTAATTGTTTAGAATAAAATTAGTTTGAAAGATTGTATAAGATAATCATTTAAATTTATTATTAACCAATATAATTTTAATGAGTATGTTTTTTAAGTGATGCATTGATAGTTTAAATAATTATCCTACCCCTGAAGAAGTTAGAAAAAAAATCTTTTCGAAATCGAAACTTTTAGTAGATACCTAATGTAATTTTTCTTTTTTTATTGCATTTCTCTGCCACAAAAAATGTGAACAGGAAATTACACAGTCCTTCCTACACTAGACCACCGAGGCTCCTCCTACTATAATTAAAAAATATTTTGAGTCTAAGAATGTCATCCTTTAAAAGAACGCTCTTGTTTATAATATTTTAAATATTTATTTTTAAAATGAAATATAAAAAAAAGATGAACTTTCGTAGACTGAAACGTGCTTACTCCCAAATTTTATTTCCACCTGTTAGTACAGACAAATTATTTGACACTATTTTAGATAAATATACCCATAATGCTGACTTTGCACAAACTCTTATTACATTACTTAGATCCAAATATTACAATGGTATTTTAATAAAATCGTATTATAATAATTTGTTATAAAATTATTTACATTTTGGGATCAACAGACGATGTTATAAAATATCTTTAAAAAAAATTTTTTTTTTTTAAATAATATAGACTAAACGTAATAGAGTAAAAAACAAAAATTAATTTTTTTTCTAGCTTATTTTTTTCTTCCTTAATACAATTTTCTCTTTTCATCTCTGATCTATCAACCTATTTATTAAATAAAGTCATAAAAAGCGATTTGATTTTATATCCTGAATGGTTTGACTTTAATAATATTATATAATACACCTACTCAAATACAGAGAGCAGTAAAGTAAAGTTAGAATTAACTATACTCTATAGTATAAAAAAACAAACAAAACAAAAAAAAAAAAAAATGAGTAATAAAAATATAAGAATCAAGTTGAAACTGGTTTATGTTGAGATGACTAAAATTATTACTTAACTCCTCACTTTAATGATGCTATTAGTGGGGCATAAAAAAAAATATATATATTTATATATATATATGTGTATATTACATATGATTTCTATATAGGTTTATAACGATAGTTAAACGAACTTAAAGATATTATGATATATTGTATTTGTATACAAGGTTTATACAATTTAATATAAAAAAAAAAAAAAAAGATTTATATATTATATAATATTATATGTATTTATACAGTACATAATATATTATTATATGGTACATCCTAGATTTTCTTTTTTTCTTTAATTTTTTTTTCTTCTTTGTGTGTTTTTTATAGTTCATATAAATATGAGTAGGACAAGGTTGGCAGTTTGGCACAAAGAATTAACTTTTTAATGCAACTTTTTATAAAGTTACTCATATATATATATAGATATATATATATATATATATACGTATGGATAACTTTTATTCTTTATTTTAGTTACTCAATACACCATAACAAAATAAATATTAAATGGTAGGTTTATTATATGGATTGATTAAATGAAATGAAAAAAAAAAAAAAAACAAAAAAAAAAAAAAAAAAAATTTTTATTTTATGCTCTTTATATAGGCATACATACCTACATATACATATAATCAGTCAATAGCTGATGATGTTAAAAAACAAAAGAAAAGAAAATATAGAAAAAATAAATTACTTTTAATGTATTGGTATATTATGGTACATAAATATTTAAGTTAGATCTAAGAATTGAACCAAAAGAAATGACTTGGTTTTGATTTAAAATAAAAGGAAAAAAGAAAAAAATTGGAATACCCGTACATAAAAATATATAAAGTTGTAGATTTACTTATTTGTTTGTTTCTTTATTTTTATTTTATTATTTTTTTGTTTTATTCAAAATAATGTCAATGTTTTTCTATACGTTCTATTTTTTTTTTTTTTTAAATAAAAAATAAAAATAAATTTTTCTTAAATTTTGAATTAAAAAAAGGAGAAATGAGAGAAAATAAAGATGGTTGCTACAAGGATAATTTATTTTAATTAATAATTATTTATATTTGCATTTTCTCTATACTTTTTCCTTTTATACATTTTTTTAGAGTTTCCCAACATAATATTATATATTTGTTTTTTTTTTAATTTCAATAATAAAACTAGTTCTAAAATTCAATTCAAGCATTAAAAAGGGAAGTTAAAAAGCTCTTTTATAGATATTTTGCGGATAATGAGTTATTAAGGCAAGTTCCTAAGTGGTTTAAAACTGGTTATGGAAACTCATTTATTGTGAGAATCACTAAAGTCTGGAACATCCAATGTGTTCACGTCCGATATATTTCGTCCATTATATAATTTGTAGCTTTTTAAAAAGAAACTATTATTACCCAATTTCCCTCCAATTCCTCTACCCATTAAGAAATGCTACAATAACTTCATATAAAGGAATTGTTTCATATAAAGGAGTTTGTATTAATAGATTAATGTAGAAATATGCGATTGCAAAACTTTATTCCTCTTTACAATGTATTCATATTTGAAAATAAACCGAAAAAAATTTTCACCCTTCCACTTTTCCAAATTTTTCCAGACTATTTTTCAAAAAAGTGTTAATCATTAATTTGGTAAATATCTGGGTTTAAATTTTTCAACTTTATGTTTTTGAATTTTTTTAAATTAATTTCTTTTATGTTTATTAAACTGAAAAAAAATTTTTTTTTAATTTATGTATATAATATTTAATGTATATATATAATATAATGTTTATTGAATAATAATCTTACCTAGAAATTGTATATTATATACTTTAAGTTATTTTACAATCATAATATTTAAATAACTATAATTTTATATAAAATGTAATTTTGATTTGTTGATTAATTTTAATAACAGACTGTAAATATTTTAGATGTGAAATTCTACACAAGTGCATTGCACTTTTTTTCAATTTACTAATAAAAAATAAAAAAAAAAAAATTCTAGAATTTTGTATAGAACATAATAATATTTTTTTCATCATATTTTTAATAATTTAATGTAGGCGCCTCGGTGGCCTAGTAGGTAAGAGCGTATAATACACTGTAAACACCGAGGGAATGTGAGTTCGAATTCCACACACGTCGTAAAAGTTATTCCCCCTTATGACATTTACAATCACGCCTGAACAGGAAAGGCTGTGTAATTTCCTATCCATATTTATGTAGCAGAGAAATGCATAAAAAAAAAAAAAACAAAAAAAATTACTTAATGTGACGTATATTACTTAGTACCAAAAGAGTTCTCAATATATAAATTTTTTCAATCAGTATCATTATAATCCAACTTAAAGATTAATAATACCTACCTAATTAATTTTTCTGATTTGATAATTTTCATTAAAGTTCACATAGTTAAAATTTTTCCGTCTAATTCAGCTAACTTATAATTTTTATTTTATTTTTTTTAATTTAATCTAATTTAAAAATTGTTCTTTAAAATGTTTTATACGTATCTATAGTAAAGTAATAAGATACCTATTTTCTAAAACCCTTCTAAAGAACAAAATTTCAACAAATCAGAAAAAATAATAAAATCACAACCTTTCAAACATTTTAATTATAAAGCTCTTATACTAAGTACCGATTAGGCTAAATTCCTATTTTTTGTTTTTTTTTTTTTTTCAATTTTTAATTTCTTATTTTTTTTTTAAAGTGAAATATTTTGTGAACATTAAGGATTATCTGTCGATTAACATGTCTTAATTTTCCCAAAAGATATTTCACTGCCAAAAAAAAAAAAAAAAACGAAAATAAAAATAAATTCAGAATGAGCACGAAAAAGTCCCCAAATGTAATTTGAAACTTTTTTCTGCCTTCACAAGCTTTAATTTTTTTTTTTTTTGCATACCATCTTTTTTCCCACAAATTCTCTGTTGAATTCTTCTCAAATATAACAGTCAAAAAAAAATCATCAATTTTATATTCAACACAACCAAAAAGAAAAATATCACAAAAAAAAAAAAAATATACTTAAAATTTAATTTGCATACTAACAAACTCCATAAAGCTAAACAAAAAAACACAAACGAAAAATTAAAAATAAAGGACTAAAATAAAAAGACTAAATTGTGAGACAACGCACCGCAGAAAAAAGTTTAAGAATTTTTTAACGAAAAAAAAAGGATATGCTTTAATACACATAATTATTTTGGTATTTTTTATTTTGTTTTCTTGCCTCCTTTTTAAACACAAAACAAGAAAAAAATGTTGGGAGGACAAGGCAAATTTTTATAAAGCCGACGTCGTGCCGCCATGCTTCATAAGGCCTATACTTAATTTTTTTTTTTATTTTACTACAACACAGTCATTCTTTATGTAATTCTTCTTCTATTTTAAATATTTGCTTGGAATATAACTTGAATTAAAAAAGTTTTGTAATTTTCTTTATTTCTATCTCTTTCTATAATTTTTTGTTTCATTTCAGTTTTTTTCATAAATTTTTGATGTTCTGTTTTAACATCAGTACCACCCCTCTAAATTGGTGTGAATTATTGACATATATATATATATATATATATATATATATATATATATATATATAAGTAGGTACATATACTACATATAGATGTTTTATTAACGCTTGACAAGCACAAGACGACAAAAAATCATTGACGTTATGTTTTAACATTGCATCAGAATGCTATAATTAAGAGGAAGAGACAACAAGGTTTAAATAAAATACGGGATTGAAATGTTACGAAGGAACTTGTTTAGAATATTTTTTTGGCTCTAACAAATATTTTTTCGTATGCTTCCTTCTCTTTTTCATATCATTGAATTTAAATCTGTATATTAGATTCCATTCTATGTCTAAATATTCACCTCCTGCGGTTTCAATCGCCTGCTCACACAAATATATAGTTATATCTGTTTTATTTAATCTTTTTTTTTCATATTAAAAATTTTTTTTTATACTGTTATCCTAGTTTCAAAAAAAAAACAAACACCATTTTTTTTTCTTGTTGCAAAAAAAAATTTTGAGCAGGATATAAAAAATAGAAATATTTTCACGCGTTTTTCATCAGTAGTTACGTAAATTTTTTAAAAGGTTATTTATTTCTCAAATAAACACACTAGGTGGCACTATGTCTTACGTCAATTTCGTACATATTTAAGAGAAAAGAAAAAAAACTATTATAACAGTTCAGTTTAAAATTTAAACAAATAATATCAAATAACAAGTAGGATAACAATAATACATAGACAAAAAATGTTCCATTTAAAAGTGAAATGGATGACATGAAATATTAAAGGGATTCACATTTAGATGTAGGATTTGCCTAAACGAAGTCATATTATATATATTTTGATTTATTTTCTTTTTTCAACTTAAAAAAAGAGAGGAACGTGATAACTTTTAAAGGATATTCTGCTGTAAATCAAGCCTTTCCAAGTCATAACGTACACATCTCAAATCCAGATGTCTGTGGTTTTTATTTGCAATGAAAATGTACTGGAAGGTGTTATTTTCTGATTTTATTTCATTGTTCGGTTTTTCTTGACATGTATAGTAAAGGTTGATGATGGTTTAATTTTTCTTATAAAATTTAAAACAAAAATATTTCTATACTCAATAGATAAAGGAAGTTAAATAATATGTGACTGAATTTTTATACCCGTATGAACTATGTTCAAGGGGATAATAAATTTTCCACTACGTTTGTGACACCTTAAAGAAGTCGAGCTAGATAGTGTCTAAGGTATTGATGGGCTCAGAATCGAATTCTGAGTCGATTAAGCCATGCACGACCGTCCGTCCGCACGATAACTAAAAAAATAAGAGCTAGGAGCATGAAATTTTTTTTACGTCACTTTTGTAAAATTGTTAGTTTCCTCATTTTAAATCTAGCATTTTCGGCTGCCGGGTTCGGGTAGCTGCCATACAACTTCTTTTTTTAAATGAAAATAACTCGGTGTCTAGTGAAGCTAGGTCTCTGAAATTTAGTGAAGAAATGTCCAGTTACAATTTTTGTAAAATGTTGTTGTTCTAGAGCAGCCGGTTCAGGGTTCTCTTGGAACTTTATGAAGCTAAGCGTCTGAAATCTTACAAAAAATTATGAAGTTTTAGCAGAATAATTTCTGAAATATTTGGTTATGCTGGTGCAATAGATTCGTGATACAACTACCCAATTTACATAAATCTATCTCGGTAGTTAACGTCAGTACTGAAACATATGAAATTTTTTAAAAAATAATCAAGTTTTATAGAAACAGGATATATTACGTTCATACGTTTATTCCAGAGCTGACACATTCTACTCTTCTGCACTCTTCCTCATTTTGTTTTTAAATTTTGTATACATAAAAGAAGTCCATTATAATGATATTTTGTGATCAAGAATTTTTTATGATTATTAGTTTTGTACTTAGCTCAGCTTTTTTTTTAAATTTTAGTTTTTAGTGTGGGAGAAAAGTTTTTAAACAAACTAAATGAAGTCAAATATGAATGAACTTTAAAAGATATGTTTCAGATTTAAAATTTTCAATTTTTTTATTGAAAATGTAGGAAAATTGGAAGTCAACATAATTTTTATTGTTTAGAATTTATTATAAATAAGTTTTGTATTTTTAGCCTTACATTAAATTTTAAAAATAAAATGAAGCTTTTCCATTTTATAAGTCGTTTAAACTTCCATTTTATCCAGAGCATTTAAGCAGTCATTCAGAACTGAAACTGAGTCAAATATGAATAATAAATTATTTAGTGGACGCCCTATCCTTCATAAAGTAGTAGTGGAAAAGAAAAAAAAACAACACTAAAGATTAAACGAGAATTTTGTGTAGCATTGCCAAAAATTATATAACTTTATATTATTTATGTAGATATATGTTTTATGTTTAAATATTACATTTTATGTAAATAATTTACATTATTTTAAGGTTCTTTACTGTCTACAGTTCTTTACAGTTTTTTTTACATTTTGACATTTCAATTCTTTACATTTGTTTATACTATTTATAGTTGTAATGTGCACCTTACATTTCTTCATGCTAAATTTGTAAAGAATCATATAAAAAAATATATGCCTATAGGTACTTTAAGTTACGAAAGAGTTAGAAAAATTTTAAGATCAGTATTATTCACCTAAGTCAGTAGTACAGAACAATAAATATGTATGTGTTTTAAAATAGCTTCACTGATTGAAAAATAGCTTCACTGATTTTCACTTCAATACATGGTGCATCAAGAAGAAAAATATAAAAACTCTTCACATCATTAGGCATCATACACAATTATTCCATAATAAATGTGGTTTGGGTTAGGGATGAACATCTTTTCCGGCCCTTTATAACGAAATTAAAAATTAAATAAAATTGTTAAAAAAAAATAATAATAAAAAAAAATCCAATTTAAACTAAAATTATAACAAAGTTTATAATAAGGACTTTAAAATTTTACTTTTTTTTTGCTTTCTAAAGGGATACTTCCAAAATTCTTCAGATTCCATCATCCTATAAAGATTTTTAAAATTTTTTTTTTTTTTTATTACCCCTTATTTTATGAAATTGAGTGCATATTTCGGAAACGTACCCAATTTTTTGATTAAATTATTTCTTTCAGTATAACATTAAAAAGCACCAATATTTTCTTTAACTCTCCTCCTGTACCGAAAACAAAAATTCTGTTTCTCTGTATGACATGCAAGGGGTGGTTAGCTAAAACTTATAATTTTATATTGTTTTTTGATTTTGTTATTTTGTCAAAAAAAAAAAAAAAAAAACAAAAAAAAAATATAACTTAGTCAATTAAAACTTTATTTAGTAAAAATGTTTTTGACAGGTTAAAAGCTTTAGGGGTTGGCTACAATATGCAAATGATCCTGATGATGATGTTGCCTAGTGTTTCTGTAGTAGAACGTGTTCCAGAAAATTTTGTAACAATGTAAGATTATTGTTTTTTGTTTTTCCTTTTTGTTAATGCTTGTTTATTGGAAAACTTTAAATATATACAGAGACAAATTATATTTAGATGATTGAATTTATGTTTTCGTTTTTATACTCTACACCTAAAGTATCGAGTAATTTGGTATGAAGTTTGTAACCACCAAAGGAAGCGAGTAAGATATGGACATGTATATATATTCTGAATCAGCCTCCTGAGTCGATTTAGAGATATCCGTCCGTCCGTCTGTTCGCACGATAACTCAAAAATTAGTAAAGATATCTTGATGAAATTTATATAGTAGGTTACTAATTACGATAGGAAGGATGAGTTCGAATCTGGATAAAATCCCTCCATGGGTTCGGATTCTGGAAGCTTCCGAATGATTCCGGAGCAAACGAGATTATTTTCAAAACCAACAAAGATAAAACCTTTAAATTTAGTACAACTATGTTCCTTCATGTTTGATTTATATCTCTGAAATTTGAGAGGATTTGGTCCATAGGTTCGGATTTTAGAAGCTCCCGAACGAGCCCTAGAGAACTTTTTAATTTAGAACAAGGGTGTTCTGTCATGTTTTCTTTATGTCTCTGAAATTTGAAAGGATATAGTCTATGAGTTCGAATTTTGGAAGCTTCTAAACGAGTCCCAGAGTAAACGAAATTATCTCCAAAACCAACAAAGATAGAACCTTTGAATTTGGTACTTTCGTGTTTGATTCTTGTTTCTGAAATTGGGGAGGATTTAGCTAATAGGTTCGGATCTTGCAATCTTCCGAACGAGCCTTAGAGCAAACGAGTATATCTCCATAACCAACAAAAATAGAACTTTCTTATTTTCATACAAAGGTGTTCTGTTATGTTTCCTTTTCCGTAAAATTGGAAACTGACATTTGAGAGATTTTGGACCATGGGTTCGTATTTTGGAAACTTCCGAACGAGTACAAGAGCAAACGAGCATGTCTCTCAAACCAACAAAAGTAGAACCTTTCAATTTAGACAATGGTATTCTGGCATGTTTTCTTTATGTCCCTGAAATTTGAGAGGATTTCGACCATGGGTTAGAATTTTAGAAGCTTCCGAACGAGCCCCAGAGAAAACGAACATATCTAAAAAACTGCTAAAGATAGAACCTTTATATTTGGTACAAGGGAATTCTCTGTTATTTGTTTTCTTTAAAATTTAAAACTGACATTTGAGATGATTTGGAAACTTCTGAATTAGTCAAAGAGTAAACGAGCATACCCCCAAAACCAAAAAGATAGCACCTTTAAAATTGGTACAAGAGTGTTCTGTAAGGTTTCTTCTATGTTCCTGATATGGATTTGATGAATTGGAGTGGCAATACGGATACCTGACACACCAGCTCCCAGGGGCTAACAAGCATATTTTCGAAATTAATAAAGATAGAAACTTGAAATGTTGTACAAGGGTGTTAAAGGATGCCTCTTTTACGTTCCTGAAATTCGAGTTGAATAAGGAAGAAAAAGGAAGCGGTTCAAGCAGCTGTCAAAAACTTATGGATTTTTAATTTAATTGCAATTATTCAGGTGTAGGGTATTAATAAATCGTTGGCATCGACTTACTGTTACATTTACTTGTTTTTTTGTTTTTGTTATTGTAAAACATAAGTTTGTAATGAATGTGTTTTATTTGACAAAATGGAAGGAAGTTTTTATTCTATTAAAAATTTTATTAATATACCTAATTTCAATTTTTTTAATTTTATTAATAATAAAAATTAACAGAACGAAATTCGAAATTAAAATAAAATTGTTATAAATAATTATTTTAGGATTGTTAAAAGTTTTAAAAGTGAAAGTAATCCATAATCATGTTTTTAAATAATGCATTTTAAAAAAAAAATGTTTTTCCAAAATTTCAAAAAATAAATAACTAATAAACTTAAAATATTAACAAGGACCTACTTGTATATAGTTAAAGAATACTTATGCTTTGAAAATTCTATATAAAGGAATAACCACTTAAATTAATGGTACCTGAAACGTGTTAAATTTAAGTTAACAAAAGACAAGTGATGGAATGGATTCATATCATTTTTTTTTTTACTTGCGGTTGGATTTTTTTCTCATGTTTCGAAAAAGAAAGAAATAGATCAATACAAATTTCTTACAAGTAAGCCGTACTTTAACTAAAACATTTTTATTTAAATAACATACAAATTTTTACAATATTACATTTGCTACTAATCAAAACCATTAAAGGAGCAGATTTGTAAATATTTTAAAATTAATTACTAAAAATTAAAATTAAATCTGTGAAATATTTCAAAGTGAATTCCCTCTTTTTTTTGTACATTATATTAAAAATTACTTAAAATCTTCTTAAAAACTATTTTCAATCTTAATACATATGAAGAATGGCATATAATATTAAAATAACAAATTTAAATTTACTTTATTCTATTCTATTTTTATTTAAAATTCATATCTTGATTTTTGACAATAATTAATAAAAAAAATAAAATTTAATTACATAAAAAAAAAAATAAATAAATTATAATATATTATTATTAATTCAAAGGATATTGAAAAACACTAGATTTTAAAATGAATGTAAATAAACAAGGATACATAGTTTTATTCAACATTATGAATAAGTAAAGAATTTTTTTCTGATAAAACCATTTCATTTCCAAAAAGAAAAATAAACAAATAAATATATTAAATGTATATAGCCTACCTACACATAAAACATATTTTAACATTGTATGTGATTTTGACATTTTTAAGAATAAAAAAAATTTTTCTTCTTAAGCTTTTTATAAGATGACACATTTCTTTCTGGGCTGAATTTTTAATTACATCTTTCATTTTAATCTTATATTAATATACATTCCTATGTATATATATATAAATGATTAAGTATCCTTGAAAATTATAATAAGAAAAGTACTTAATATCTAAATAATAATAAATAGACAAAAAAATAATAGGATATTTTTATATATAAAAATATTTTTTTTTATAGATTTTATTTTATTAATATTTTATTTTGTCATCTACAACAACTATTTTAATATCTTTTACAACAAAAAATAAAAAAAAAAATATTTTAATAAAAAAACTTAAACTTGCAACTTAAACTTAAAAATTTGATATTATAAGTTTAATTGGGATAAATTTGAAGTTTCCTAAGATTTATAAAAAAAAAAAAATTACCGTTAATTAAATTTTCATCATTTCAATAACCATAATAAAAATATTAATATTGTCAAATTCAGTTAATTTAATATTAGTTGAACCTAAAAGTATGCAAATTAAATAAATAATTAGTTAAAAACTTAAAATAATATAAGAAAGGTGGGGGGGGGGAGCTTCGGTAGCCTAGTGGGGCGTATTAATCGAAGGAGTGTGGGCTTGATCCCTGCACAGTACGTGAGTGTTTTTTCTTTATCCTTGAAGAAAGTCCCAAAGTATAATAATAAATAAATAAATATAAGAACTTTAGGGGCCTCGGTGGCCTAGTGGTCAAGTACGTGGCTTATAGACCAAGGGAGTGCGGATACAAATCCTGCATAGGTAGCAAGTTTTATTAATTGAAAAATAAATCCCCCTTGCTACCAAATATAGTGTAATAAAAAATAAATAATATTAGTGTATAATTTAATAATAGTATTCGGCCTATAATGGCCTTAGTAGCCGATGGTTTTGTAATATTGCAATATCCTAAGTGGTTTGTAATATTAATATAAATAAATAAATAAATAGAACTTATAGGATAATTTGAATATAAAAAAAATGTCTATACTATTGTAAATAATATAATGTAAGTAACATTAAGTAATGTATTAAAAATTTAATAATCAGGCCCAAAATGGCCTTTGTAGCCGAGAGTCTTGCTGATCTTATTACAATTTATTGTATTAATATTAGATTAAATAAATAAATAAATAAATAGAATAACTCTTGATGGTTGAGCGGTTAAACATATAACGTATTGACCACTGAATTTTGGATTCAAATCCTGTAGATTAGTAACTTTTAATTGGAAAGAAAATTACTGAAAAAAGAATCCTAACAAGAAACTTCGAAAGTTCATATAGACAAAAAATTAAATCTTCTAAAACTGTAATAGATATTAATAATGTATGCGAAAAACTCTTAAATAATCTTAAAAAGGAGAAATTTCTTTAGCACCAGACAAAAAAAAATAATTTACAAAATAAACAAAGTACATAATTTTTTTGAAATTTTATATTAATTCAACACAGACTGAATCGAATAACAAACCATATTATTTTTGATATTTTAACAAAAACATTTCAGGAAGAACAATCCTCCTAAAATCCTTCAATTTTACATCACACTCTGTGTTGAGTTTATTATATATTATATAAAATTCCTTTTTTTTTGAAAATACATTAATCCAACCATGTTTTTTTTTCAGTATTACAAAAGATGCTCATACTACAATAACGTTCCCATAACCTCTTTCAAGGGTTTTTTCTACTTTTTAATATTGAAATCTTAATAAATAGTTGAAATAATTCAACTATTGAAAAGAATATTTTTCTATGTAATATGTCTTTATAATATATGTACATATATATACATTATGTATATTTATTATACATAATACTAAAATATTAATAGAAAACAACAAAAATAATAATGAAATTGAAAAGAAAAAAAAAACATGAAAATCAATTTAACTAGGATGGTTTTAAAAGGATTAAATTTTAATTAATTTCTAAAAATTGAATGTTTTTTTAACAGAATCATAGAACACAAAGAAATATATATAATAAATATAATATACATAATAATATTACATTAACATTTACATATTTATCCTAAAAGCAAAAAAAAACAAAAAAACAAATATATAAATAAATAAATTAATTTAAATTGAATTAATATAAATGATAAGGATTTGTTTCATAAATATTTAAAAAAAAATTTGAACAGAATATTATTTACAATAATTATATTGAAAAACAAATGTTAACCCTATTAAATATATTTATAGATATTAGGTTTTTCAATATAATATTAGAGATAAATTTTAATTAAATGGGATATGTTATATTTTCTTAAACTAATTCTTAGGGGCTTGAAGTACATACTTGTTTTTTAGAGTTACTATGAAAATTCCTAAAACGTATTATCACTTGACCCTCTAAAATAAAATATTTACTGTCATAAGATATAAATATTTTTTCTTTATATTTTTTCCTATTTATTCGTAATTAATTTATCTCATTAAAAATATCTCCTATACATTCTTCACTTTCATATCTCCATATTCACTTTAAATATCTCCTACATTAGTTCACTTTCATCCTACCATATTAAGATTAGAACAAAAGTACAAAGAAGTCTCTTCGTGTCTGTTTCCTTCTTATAACAACGTAATAGATGAAAATAAAGTGTTTTTGTTTTTTAAGTCTCTAAACAACGTTTTTTTGGTTCTTTTAGCTATGTCAAATCTACAAAAAAAAAAAACAATTCAGAAACAATATTTAGCCTTACGTTTTATTTTAACAATCAAAAATTAAACATTTATTTATCACTCATATTCTTCAAGGCGCATCATACGAATAGTCTCTTTCGAATGCTGTCTAATTGACATATCAATATTAGACACCTCATAGTTGGTTACAAAACCATGGTTATAGACTTTTTACAGAATAATTTATGAGAGATTTAGGAATTTTTTTATAGTTGGCTACAAAATCAGGTTTTCAATAATTTGTTTACGGGGGGCTTGGAACCGGCATAGTCTGCGGACTATTTTTAAACCTTTATAGTTAGATAATATGTTAGTAAGAAAAAATAATTAGGAGGGATTTTACAGTTCGTTATACAAAATCAGGGTTCCAATAATTTGTTTAACGAGAGTTTGGGGCGGCAGTCCCACGATATTAAATGTTTTGGTATTGTAATATATTTGTAAAATAAATAATTAGAATGAATTTTAGAGTGGGTTATAAAATCAGGGTTCCAATAATATTATTTTAGCGAGGGCTTAGGGGCTTCCACTATGTTAAATGCCTTGTTGTTAACATATGAATGTAAAAAAAATAATTAGGATGGATTTTGTAGTTGGTTACAAAATCGAGGTTTAATAATATGTTTACGCGTGGTTGGGGGCGGCATCTTCTAATATTTTAAAGACCTTGTTGTAATATTATATTTTATTTATTATTATTACTATATGTTATTTTATTTATTTAATTAATATAATATGAAATGTGTAATATATTGTAATAAAAACTCCGCTTTAAAAATAACCGGAAGTTGTGAATTGGATTTTGAGGTATATATTTATATTTTGTGATGCTGAGATTGTGTAGTAGATAATATATATTTGGATTTTATAGTGTTTGGAATTTGCAGTTTTTAGATTTTCAGGTGAAACTTTTCTACTAAACAGTAAAACATGATTTTAACCCTTGTTTGACAAAACTGAAGACATAATATTATTTACCATATCCAATTGATTGAATGTTTATATAAAAGATTTTTAGAGAATTGCTCAAATATAAAATATTATTTGTTACAGCCTGTCCTGGATATTAGTTTTTTTTTTTTGTTCTTCTCCTGATCGTGATGAAGATGTCCAAAAAAAAAAAAACCCTAAGAAATCTAACCTCCTTTATAGTGTAAGACTTTTACCTTGTAAAATCACCAGCAGAATGGAACCCGAATGGAAAACTGAAATAATTAAATATTAGCTTTACAAAGAAGAAATTAATGTTTAAAATGTTTTTTTGCACTCTTTTATAAAAATACAATTCAACTTAATTATATTTTTTTTTTGATTTTTTAAATAAAATCCAATTTTAATAATATTTTTATTTCATTAAACACTTTATATACGAATATAGTTACTATCATTTCTAATTTAATTAAATAAATGCATGAACTAATTAATTATTACATTAATTTTTATACAAAATTTGCAAATATTGCACAATGAATAAACCTTGTACACTAATTATTACAGGGAAAAAAAAATTAGAAGCAGATTTTTTTTTTTTTTAACTATTTTAAATCCTTATTATAAATTTTTTAATACTTTAAATTCCATAAAAAAAAAAAAAAAATTGTATATATATAATATATATATTATATATATAAATAAGTGCATAATATATATATTTTATAATTTAACTGATATATACAAATACTTTGCTCCTTTTATGTTTTTCTACTTTAAAAGTATAGAGAAAAATTTAAATTAATTTCAACTCAATATTTTTGTTTACAGTTATATTATAGTACACGTGCTTAAATAAAAATTTTCTAACTACAAGGCTAACGAATCATTTTTAATTTTTCTTTTTTCTACCGTTACAATTTATAAAATCAGAATCCGATTAAAGATTTATTTATTCTTATTTTTTTTTTTTTTTATTATTTGTTTTTGTATATTTGTTTTTGTTTGTTCTTATTTACCGTATATTGTTATTTTGTTCATTTTTTTTTTGCCGTAATATAAACCGTTATTAAGTATATAAAAAAAAAAAAAAAATTTAAATACTATGTTAAAACTTTACTTTTTTTTTAGTTTTCTCTGTTATTTTTCTTTTTCTATTTTTATTTTTTTCCTACTCTGTACATTATGCTGCAGAAAATTTTTATACTTGAATGATTAAATTACAAATGTACCATATAAATTGGGTATATATGTATATATTATATGGTATATATTAATTGTTGCCGTATTTGAACTTTTTATAGTCTACATAATATTATATTATTAAGTATTATTTTTAATATTCTGTGTTATGGGCAAAATGGAAAATAAAGGCAATTTAAATAACATCAAGATTTAAACTCAAAATATCTACTCGGAATAATTTGAATCGAAAATTTTTGTAAAATTGAAAATTTTTAAGTAGTTAACAAATTTAAATCAACTTTTATTACATCTTATTTAAAAGATATTTTAAAAAGTTATTTATTAGACGTTTTAAAAGATTGAACTTGAATAGATTATTTTTTTTTTCAGTAATGTGCCACGATATGAATTTCAATTATTGTTAAGATTTCGTATATTTAACTGTTTTGGAGCACGAAAAAATATAAAATAAAAATTTTTTATTAGAAATGGGGTTACTTTAAAGAAGATATAATAAATGTTACGTTTTGTCTGGAAAAATAATATAATAATAATAATAATAAAAATTTAAACTAAAGAATCTGTATAGAAATTGGTTCGTATAAGTTCTTCAATCATTAGAGCTTTAAATTTGACTAATAAAATACCGGAATATTAAAAATTTTACAATAAAATAATGTTGTTTTTACTTTACTAGTGTAAAATTTATTAATTTAATTGTAATTAAAACTTTCTCCCCCAGTTAAAGCTAAGTAGAGTATATTTTTACATACAATACTGTTGCTTTTATAATATTTCGAAATAAGCAACCATATATACCATATAATATAGAAATGTAGATATTATAATACCTATGTTCTATAATTTTTTACAGATTTTCCTATTTTTATTTTTTACTTTGTGTACTAAAAGTAAAAAATTAAAACAAAGTTAAATTTAAAAAAAGATAAAAAAAAAAAAATTAAATAATCAGGTTTTTACCTTCAAGGTATATTTTGTAGTGAAAACCAAAAAAAAAAAAAAAAATAAAAAATAATACATAATTAAAATGAAATTATGAAACTACAAAAAAAAAAAAAAAACAGAATTATGCTTCGTAAAAGTTTAAATGCGAATGAGTTTTAAAATAATCTACACAATGCAAAGAAAAAAAAAAATAAAACAGAATAAATATAAAGCAAAAACAAATCAAAAGCTAGAATAAAATTATAAAAAAAAAAAAAAAAATTATGTAGTATTCCTGTTCATTTAAAACGATGTGCATACAGTATACTTATACCCAATTTCGTACAATCAACGCTACAAATAAATATTTAAAAGTAAAACAGGATGTAGGCTTTTATAATATTATTAATTGGAATAGATTAGAACAATATTGAAATAATTCATAAGTATTATGACCTTGTTGTAATAAAAAACCGCTAACACAAATAATATTCCCAGGAAAAACCTACAGACTCAATTTCAAATATATAATAAATAATTTGAAAAAAAAAATAAATAAATATATGTACATATTAATATTGTTGTAAATAAACATACCTAAAACTTGGTTGAAGGCTATACTACTATTATAAGAATAATAGTATTAAAAAATTTAATAGTATTTAGTATTACTTGAAAAAATTATTTTGAATGATAATTTATTGAAAATGACCTTAAAAATAATAAAATGTTTAAAATTGAAATGAGTTTTCGAAAAAATATGTTTTTTTACGCCTTTACATTGTAATACTTACACAACTAGAACATTTTTTTTTTTTTTTAATTATTTAATTAATAAATTGTTTACAATTGATTTAAAATCAATTTAGCATTTTTTTATCACAATAAATGATAGAAATAAAAAATGTTTGCGTATTAACATTTATTTATCAGCCTTGAAATATGCAAATATCTTCCATATGTAGAAAATTATAAATACGATATTGTCCATTACGGACAAAGATAATTTCATAAAAAGTTATTATTAATGGTTGGAAATCACTTACTAATTAACAATAAGTATTATACACGATACACGTACGAATATAATTCCAAGCTGGGATATAATCAATTTTGCATTACGTTTATTACGCCTTAAAGAATACGAGATAAATATTATGGAAAATATAAGTAAATATATAATTCGTGCTCAGGATTAAATTCTGAGTTTTTTTAGATATACAGCTGAGTTCATTCTCCGTACGATAACTCAAACTATTAACTTGAACAAATTTAAGTGGCAGAATCGAATAGCTTACATATAACTTTTTTTTTTGTTTTACATAACAATAACTTTGTTTCTACTTAATCTAAGTATTTGAAATTTTCTTCAAAAAAGTAAAGGTTATACAAACAAATTTGGTTAGTCTAACGCAGCAGTTTTAGGTATCTACAACATTTCTATCCTTATAATATTTATATTTAGTTATTTGTATCCTTAGTTTTTGGTACTTTAAATTAAACTAGATTTAAAATATGGTAAAATTGTTTGAATATCAATAAGTTCTGCAAAATTTTCTTATTTATGTTCCGTATAGCGGGTTCAAGTACCTGTCATACAACTACGAAATTCACATAATTTCCTTATTTACACGATACTTAATTAAGTCAAATACTTGTAATTTTGTAAAAGATAATTATTAAATTTTCTCATATTATGTTGAAGCGGACATCTTAGAATTGGCAAAGTTAACTATACACACTCTTCCCCGTTTTAAATAAGAAGTAAAGAAATTATTAACAAATGTTTATATTAGATACTTATATTGTTGACAAAAACAATTAAAAAAATTAATAATTCAATAAATAACCAAATAAATAATTTAAAAAATAACAACATATTTAAAAGAGTAGGATCAAAATTTCTAACAAATAATCAGAATAATTCAATTTATCGTTCAACCTACCGATAATTTTTTCTAAAGAAAATTTTGAATACATTTTCTCTCCCATATTATACGATTTAAATAAACAGTTTAATTTTGTTGCTTCATTTAAATCATTTTTAATTTTCTACAATATTTTTTTTTAAATATAACTACTTTCAAAATGTATTTAACTTTAATTTTTAGTTGAAAAATATTTTAAGGATATATATATTTTTTATAAGTATATCTATAATTTAATCTCATTTTTATCAACATAGCGTAAATAAATTAAATAATGTCATTTTCAGTGTAATTTTTAAAGCACTTGAGATTGAGATTTCTTGAGATTTTCAAATGTCAAATATACAATATACGTTCTGAAATTTGTTCAAACTTCTCAAATTAAAAAAACGATATACATATACGTAAAGAATTTATGTAATCTATATCTCTCATTTCTACATATCTACTCTTTATAATCCTATAATAATACTATACTCGTATTTTCTAAAATTTAAAAGAAAAATTTAATTTATTTTTTACTCACACGATTTTTAAATATATTCAGACATTTATTAAAGTAAAATCATATCATAAATCAAAAACTAAATCCCAAAAACAAAAAAAAATATCCACGTAAACCAATTTTTTTTTTTTTTGTTTTATTTTTATTCAAACTCTTGAATCATATTTTCAATCATTCAATGTAATGCCCACGTAATCTGATCGCATTCAATGTACACAAAATGAAAATAAAATAAATTAAATTTTTTTAATAGTAGAAATTCATTGCAGAAACATTAAAAGTTCTACAAACACTTCAATGGGATTAAGCGACTTTATACAGGAATCACAAAACAAATTCTAATCACAATAAAGTTGAAAATTCAACCTATTAAAATGAATTTTATGACAATGGAAAAGAAAAAAACAATTTAAATCATATTCCATTTTTTAAGAACAGCTTTAATTAATGCAAAAATCAACGTTGTCATATAATAGAAAACAATAAAATGAAAAATGATTTTAAATTATTATTTTTTATATACAATATGACTTATGTATACATAAAAAAAAAAAAAACTAGTTTTTAAATATAATAGTAACAGCTTGTTGTCATCTTTGATATCATTTTAATTGTATTTAGTAGAAAAACAGGTGTACAATTATTACCTATACTGAATTTTAGTTTCTTCTGTAAACGCAACAAAACAGCAGACATAATACCATGTATATACATAATACCATGTACAGACATAACACTATGTACTCTTCATTCAGACATAAAAGCATATTGAGAGCTCTGCCTTTTTCATACTTTAATTTTTAGTTTTATATTTTAAGTACAAGCGTTATACAGTTGCCTTTAGTTTTAATGTGTACTTTTATCTTTAGAATCGCTCTTCAAAATAACCAAAAACATAAGGCTAAAAAAAATGTAAAAATAAATTCAAAAACTAAATGTTTTGGCAGAAATTCGTAAAAGTTAAAAAGCCATTTTGGCATAGAAAAAAAGTTGAAAATAAAAAAATCTGGAAGGATAAGCTCTAATACTATCAAAAATAAAAAAAAAAAATTGGCAAAAAGTTGAAATTGTTTGAAAAACTGAACTCATCAAAACTTTTTACTTTTTCTAATACAATTTCATTTTTTATTGTGAACATTTTTTTATACTTTGGTGCATTTGTTTCGTATCTATTAAAACGAAAAAGTTTAGCATATAGATAAAGAATGGGTAAAACATAGAATAACATTTTTTTTACATATTTTTATATATTTTTTTTTTTGTAATATAAATTGCAGGCGAGAATAAAATTTAAAATATACTGCAAAAAAAATGATACGCCTAGAATTATGCATTTTAGATTTAATTTTACTACCTACCTTTATCAAGCATGTTTTAAATACTAATATAAGCATATTTTAAACTAACATAAAAATTAAGGATTAATTTAAATGTTAATATAAAAAAAAATAATCAAATATGCTGTTTTTAATAAAGTTTTTCTAGGCTAAAATATATTTAAGATTGTATTTAAATATATAAATAAAAGGTTATTAATAAAGAAAAATATAAATAGTATACCTAGGTTCTTCCGTGGCTTGATTGGTTAAACATATGGTTTATTAACCGGTGCAAATATAGTATAAATTTTATACATTTTAAATATGTAGTATGTATTTTAGTTAATAATTAAATATGTGATAAAAAGCAATAGTTTAAGAACACGGAAATTCAATAAAATTTCAACTAATTGAAACGGTTTATTGTATATAACTACAATAAAACTACCGGGCAAGCATCGGTCAAAAAAATTACTTTATAACTATAAGTTCTATAAAGATATTTTATTATTATTCAAGATTAGATTTCAAATTTCACTTTTGGGAAGCTTTAAATAAAAACAAATTAAATTTTTTCAATAATAATAAATTTAAACTTTTCTTGTTCTTCTTCTTCTGAACTTAGATAATAAACTTATTAGCTAACAACATTTTAATTTATTTTAAAAATTTTACGTGAAAATAAATATGTATCTATCTGTATATAAATAAATAAATAAAAAGAAAGTTAAAATCGAAATCCTTATGACAATCATTTCAACTGACTATCATAAACTAATAAAACAGGAATTTTTATTATTCCCTTGGTTTGGTGGTAGCAGTTATAATATAATATAATTTCTCAATCAACTACAATACAACTTTTTAAACTAATTTACAAAATATATGAAAATATTTTTTTCTGTTCTTTTTAGCACATTTCCAAAAAAATTTTGAAAAAATGTGCTTATTAGTTTCACTCTGTCCGTCCGTCCGTCCGTCCGTCCGTCCGTCCGTCTGTTTACAAAACTTCTACACCGTTAAAGATAGAGAAAAAAAATTTTAACCATAGGTAGGTCTCATAAAAAAAATAATTTTGTGGAACAACTTTTTCATGTAGCCCCCCCCATTACGGAGCTACACCCCCTCAAACTTTGAAAAAGCCCTATATTTAAATGCATATCTCTTATGTTCTGCTTAAGATTTTTTCAATCTGAAAACGTCATTCGACAGGTATTTCTTTTATCTTTGTAAATTAATATCAAAATTATACAATTTTTTTAAATTTAGTATTTAAATTTACCGTTATGTGAAAAGCAAATTTTGCATGATTTTTCTACTTTCATAACTCCGGTACGCTTCTAGATAGAAGCTTGAAATTTTGAGGCAAGATAGAACTTTTAGAATTAGTATAAGTTTGCTCAGAAAATTTTTTCAGACCACCCCCTGTTTATGAGCTATTAGAGCTTAAAAATTGAAAATTTGTTATTTTTAAACACCTGTAACTTAGGAACCTGTACATATTTTACTTCTGCAAGATATAAAAATTAAAGCTACAATAATATATTTTTACGTGTGTTAAAGGTTTATTTTAATTGTAAAGGGTTCCAAAGTTGCAGTTCTTCAAAATTGCGAAAAAGTCCCATTTTCAAATGTATATATCTCGGGCTCTGCGTAATAATTTTGCAATCTAAAACCGCCAGAAGATCGAAAAATTTATTATCTATATAAAACAATATTAAAGTTATGTAATATTTTGTAATTTACTATTTAAATTTACCGTTATGTGAAAACCACATTTTGCATGAAATTTCTTTTTTCATAACTCCGGTACCCCTTTAGATAGGAATCTGAAATTTTGAGACAGGAAAGAACTTTTAGAATTAGTATAAGTTTCCTCAGAAAATTTTTTGGTAACACCCCCTCTTTAAGAGTTATTACGCCTCAAAAATTGAAAATTTGCTATTTTTAGACACCTGTAACTTAGGCACTTGTACAAATTTTTCTTCGGCAAGACATGAAAATTAAATGTTCAATAATATATTTTTACGTGTGTTAACGGCTTTTCTTAGTTATATAGGATTCCGGACTTACGGCCCCTCAAAATTTCAAAAATGTCCTATTTTCACATTTCTTATTACATGAAATTTTCAAATTTTTGTACAAGTCACACTTCTAAACAGTTTGTATTGAGTTTTGGAAATGTGCGCTTTTAAAAACCGTTGGTTTACATTCTACCTTGTTTTTTATTATGCTACAAAACAAATTGCTAGTACCAACCCTTCAAATTCTTAATGATAATTGTTGTTGTTGATGCAACTAAATTGTTATTGTCTGATAGATTTAAAATAACCCAAAAAAAAAAAAAAAACGAAAAAACCAGTCTAGTTACACAAATTGTTATGATAAAAGACAATAGGTATAGTAAAAGTTAAATAAATTAAAAACAAATATGAAAATCAAACAAAAATAACAACTTTTAAGCAATGCTAAAAATTGTATTGGATCAGCAAACGAACAAGAAAAAAAAAAAAAAGAAAAATTAATATGCAGCTTTTCTCTTGTGAAAAGTTAAATTAAAATTTATTGTCATGAGTATTTTTTTAAAAAAATTTCCTTATATTGTTTTTATTTTTTCTTTTGACAAAACAGTATTTGAGAAAACTTTCTAAATATGTAATTTTTGAAGTCATTTTTCTATCGTTAAACATAAAGTAGAAAGGATATTAATAAGTACCGAATTTTCTTATGGGTAAGATAGTTAAATATTATACTGTCGCACAGTATTCCTTTCGAAATTTTAGTTACATTTTGAAAATTATACTTAATATCTTTTGTTGTATTGATAACTATATGGATGATACGGTACTGCTATGTGGAAGTTTATCTAATAGTGACAATCTTGTTTAAATTGAATTATAGTCGATTATAAAAATAAGTCTAATACAACTTAATAGACATAATAAGAATTCTCACAATTAAATTTTCTTCCAAATAAAATGCCCTTGCCTAATAAAAGAGACCAGTAGTTTTGAAGGACGAAACCCTATACTAAAATAGGATAAACTTATTCTTATTCTTTCCAGAGTATTTTTTAAAGATAACAAAGACTGTTGGTATGAGATCAAACCCAATGTATCAATTTTTCCACAAATAAGTTAAACTTATTTATGAAAAATTAGTAAAATCCATAATATTATAATGGTAGTGCAATTTAGTTTTTGAAAAAAATGTTTTCCTTTTCCGATGTCCTTGAGGTTTTGTATAGTTAGAACGAGAAAAACTGTAAACTACAATTTTTTATTATTAAACTTATCAATGTTTTAAAAGTTGAATTCAAACTTTTTATCATTAAAGCTGTTAATATTTATTATTTCCCTTTAATTTCATTTTTAGGATAAAATTCTTTTTTTTGTGTTCAAGCATGAAAATGGAAAATGTTTTCTTTTTTCACGTTGTTTCAAAATTTTTGTTCGGCACTCTTACAAAAAAATTTTTTTACACAGTTTTTAAAAAAAATTTTCATAACTATCATTTGATTTTTAGTTTTTTAATTTTTAAAAGAATGTTTGTCACGATTTGTACCCATTTTGAATGCCAAAAGATGCAAAATGTCACAATATTCGCATTTGGTATACTAAAAAACAAAAATAAATTAATTGTAAATATATTCCATTTTATTTGGTTTGTTTACGTTTTTTGTTTATTTCTTAAATTTGACGTATATAAATGGGGCGAAAAAAATATAATAAATTTTCATAAGCTGACATATTTTTTCTTTAATGTTTTTTTTTTTTTTTTGGCTTTTTAACGTTGTTCATTTCATTTAGCGGCTTTCATAAATAAAAAAAAAATGTTATAAATTTCAACCATTTTGTTTTATACTTTTTAGCACATTTCCAAAAAAAATTTGAAAAAATGTGCTAATTAGTTTCACTCTGTTCGTCCGTCCGTCCGTCTGTTTACAAAACTTCTACACCGTTAAAGATAAAGTAAAAAAATTTTAACCATGGGTAGGTCTCATAAAAACATTAATTTTGTGGAAGGACTCTTTCATATAGTCCCATCCATTCCGGAGCTACAGCAACTCAAATTTTGAAAAAGCCCTATTAAATTATAATTTAAATGCATATATCTCATGTTCTACATAAGATTCTTTTAATCTGAAAACGTCATTCGACAGGTATTTTTTTTAACATTGTAAATTAATATCAAAATTATACAATTTTTTTAAATTTAGTATTTAAATTTATCATTATGTGACCAAATTTTACATGATTTTTCTACCCTCATAACTCCGGAACGCTTTGAAATAGGGATTCGCAATTTTGAGGGCAGAAACAACAATTAGGGCTCAAAAATTTAAAATTTGCTATTTTTAAACACCTGCAACTTAAGCACCTGTGTACATTTTTCTTCCAGAAGATATAATAATTAAAGCTACAGTAATATATCTTCACGTGTGTTAAAGATTTCTTTTAGTTGTATAGGGTTCAGCCTAGGTTGCAGCCGCTCAAAATTCCAGAAAAGTCCTATTTTTACATTTTCATATTACTCAAAAACTTCTTAAATTTTTCAAATTTTTGTGCAAGTCACAATCCTGAGCAGTTTGTATTGTCTTTTGGAAATTTGCGGTTCTAAAAACCGTTGGTTTACATTCTACCTTGATTTTTTCCTTTTTTAATCATTTTGTTTTTTGATCCGATTTTCATGGTTTTTAATTTTTTTTTGTATTTCTGTTTCAAAGCAATAAAAATTTGAGGCAATTTTTATGTTAAATGTATATTAATCATCAAATCTTTAAAAACTAAGGGTTTTTTTAAGGCGCAAATTTCTAAAACAATCATATTTTATCAAATTGTTATTAAATTTTTTTTTTTTTGTAGGAAATATTATGAAAATTATGGCATGACTGGCAAAATAAAATAACTTTAATTTTAATTAAATGTACTAAATTTTATTACTTTTCAAATTACCAGTTTTTTGCTTTGAGTGTTCCGAAATCGAGAAAATCGAAATTTCAAAATTGAGAAAATTTTTGAGCTATAAGCATTTCAATATAAACTCTTTTCGGATTTGGAAGACTTTAGATTCATAATGAATGGGACCACATAAAAATATTTCTTCTACAACATTTTTTATACCCTACATATAAAGTATAGGGTATATTAACTTTGGTATAGTGTTTGTAACCACCAAAAGGAAGCGATTTAAATATGAACATGTAAAATCCCCTTTATTAAATTTTTTTTTTTTTAGGAAATAGTCGATTTAACGATGTCCGTCCATCTGTCCATCCGTCCATCCATTCGCACTATAACTCAAAAACTAATAAAGCTATCTTGGTCCAATTTATATAGTTGGTTAATAATTACTAAAGGGAGGCGGAGATTGCACCTGGGGAAAATAGGTTCATGAGTTTGATTTTTCGAAGCTTCCGAACGAACCCCAGAGCAAATGAGATTATCACCAGAACCAATAAAAGTAGAACCTTTAAATTTGGTACAATAGTGTTCTTTCCTGTTTGATTTATGTCTCTGAAATTTGAGAGAATTTGGTTCATGGTTTCGTATTTTGGAAGCTTCAGAACGAACCCCAGAGCAAACGAGTATATCTCTAAAACCAACAAAGATAGAATATTTACTTTTGGTACAAGGGTCTTCTGTTATGTTTCTTTTTCTGTAAAATTGAAAACTGAAATTTGAGAGGATTTGGACCATCGCTTCGTATTTTGGAAACTTCCGAACGAGGTCCAGAGCAAACAAGCATATCTCCAAAACTAAACAAATGCAGAACATTTAAATTTAGTACAATAGTATTTTGGCATGTTTTCTTTATGTCACTGAAATTTGAGATAAATTGGAGTAGCGATTCGGGTAGCTGCCACGTGATGATATGATATGATGATATGCTTGTTAGAGCCGCCCAAGCTCTAACAAGCATATCATCAAAATTAATAAAAATAGAAACTTGAAATTTTCTACAAGCGTGTTAAAGCATGCCTCTTTTATGTTTTTGAAATTCGAGCTAAATAAGAAAAAAAAGCGAGGCTGTTCAATAAGCAGCTTTTTATTATAATATTGTGATGGTTAACATGGTTTTGCCTTAAATGGTTTAGAAGTTGAGAAGCACATTAATAAACAACCAGATGGCCTGACAAACAGACAAATAAAAAGAAACTTAGAATAAATTAAAAAAATGTTTGGAACTTGTAATAAAAAAAACTTTGTAAAATATACAAAAATATATTACATCATATATTAGTTGATTTTTAAATAATTGGTTTATAATCAATGAAAACAAATAAATTAATTAGAAATAAAAATAAAAATATTTAAAAAAAATATATAATTTTTGACGATCGGTTAAATTTTTAATGTTTTTAATTTTTTTTTTATATCTGTTGGATATTATGTCTTGTACAAATTTGAATCTGATAGTTTCGCAAATTTTCCACTTAACATCATCAAAATTAAGGTTTATAGGCAGCATAACAAACGATAATAAATAAAAATAAAAAGTTCTATTGTATGGGAAAATTAATACATATACATATATAAGTATGTGTCTTACATTCATTAAATTTAGTTGATCAGATCATCAAAATGTATTCATAGATTAGTACCTGTAAATAAAATAAAAAAATTTATTAAATACTTTTAACTACAATATTCAAAATATATCATTAATATTACATAAGTATTAATCAGTAATATTTTATTATAAGAAGTAGTACATAATTTCAAAGTAACTCACAAAATGATTATTTGAAAACTGTAAGAAACATTTAAAAGTTCGAAATGTCATGAATACATAAAGAAACTGTAACATCAATATAAGTCTAAGAATAATATCGGGTTATTTGAAAACGATATTATTTTGAATTTAATTATATTATACTAAATATATATTATAAAAAAAATCAATATAACCCAGCCGAAATGTAAACCCTAAACCTTCCGAATGAAAGGCCAGTGTCTTAACCACTACACTATTGGCTGGATACCTAAGAAATAATAAAGCTAGGATTTTTACTATTTGATTTTTATATAAAATGCACTTTTGCTTTGGAACAAATTCTATACCGGTAAGTTCAAATAATTGCCATATAACTTCTTTTTTTTATTATTAGAACTTCTAAATATAACTTCTTTAGTTATAATAATTAGACTAAGTATGTGAAATTGTTTCAAAAGAAGTTAAGTTTCAGGCCAACAATCTCTTTAAAATTTGATTTATTTATCGCAACAGGTTCGGATATCTGGAAAATTTATATCCTCATATCTTGGTACCTATTTAATATATTGGTTAAGAAATTGGTCACCAGGCTGAAAAAAAAATATATAATCTTTAAAAGGTTTCTCCACCTCTTGATCTAAATAAAGCTTATTCTTTGTTTATTCTTATTACGTGACTTAAATCTTAAGAAAAAGGAGCTTAAAGGAGCTTAAGAAAATGCAATCTAAATATTTATAAAAACTGAATTTTAAATGAACCTGTAAAGTATATTGGTTGTTATAATTTTAATTTTTCTCTTTCAAATTTCTTGAATATTCACATAGAATGTAGATGAACGAAGCTTTTCCTCTTGAACAACATACTACATGACCCTTGGTTTTCTCAAAGAAGTAAATAAGAACAATTTTAAAAATTAACCAATAATTAATGTCTTTTTAGCGAATTTCCAAAAAAATTTTGAAAAAATGTGCCTATTAGTTTCACTCTCTTCGTCCGTCCGTCCGTCTGTTTACAAAACTTCTACACGGTTAAAGATAGAGAAAAAAAATTTTAACCATGGGTAGGTCTCATAAAAAAATTTATTTTTGGAACAACCTTTTTATGTAGCCCCATCAGGGAACTACAGCCCCTCAAACTTTGAAAAATCCCTATTTTTAAACGCGTAACATGTTCCGCTTAAAATTTTTTCAATTTGAAAACGCCATTCGACATGATTTTTTTTTACCTTTATAAACCAATATCAAAATTACATATATATTTTAAATTTAGTATTTAAATTTACCGTTATGTGAAAACAAAATTTTGCATGATTTTTCTACTTTCATAACTCCGGCAAGCTTTTATATAGGAGCTTTTAAGTCAAGGAAGAACTTTTAATTTGCTATTTTTAAACACCTGTAACTTAGGTATCTGTACACATTTTTCTTTGGTGAGACAAAACAATTAAAGCTCCAGTAATATTTTTTTAAGTGTTTTAAAAGTTTCTTTTAGTTGTATAGGGTTCCAGAGTTGCAGCCCCTTGAAATTCCAGAAAAACCATATTTTCACGTTTTTTGTTATTACATGAAATTTTCAAATTTTTGTGCAAGTCACAATTCTAAACAGTTTATATTGTCTTTTGGAAATGTGCGCTTTAAAAACCGTTGATTTACATTCTACCTTGTTTTTTTAATATCTTGACCTATAATCAAATGCTTTTTTACCGAATATTAAACGAGTTTTATAATAAGAAAAATTATAAAACTCGTTTAATATGCTCAATAATATTTCTATTTAAAACCATTTATCTAAAGTTTTTCTTTCAACTTAAAAAAAAAAAAACCATATATTATATCTTTTTAATCAAAACGAATCCTATTAAATTAAATTTGCTGTCTGAATATTTAGATAAAAAACTCAACAATCATTCAGGAATCATTCGTTATATTTTTTGCCATTCGTCATAACATTTAATCGTAATAAAATTTAACTGTTATGTTTTCCGTGCCCGTTGCATAAAATTTAGCCGCCACCACTAAATTTATTTTTATCCTTACGCTTCATAAGGTTTCATAAAGTCGACCCAAAAAAAAAATGATTTAAATTAAATAAAAACTTTTTTATTAAAACAAAAACTGAATATTTTCGCAATATTTTTAAAGATAATCTTTGTAATAAAAGAAATGTGTCCCGGTTTCCTATTCTGTCAGTTGCTGTCAATTGAATTTTTTTTGTTGTTTGTAATTTCCTATCAGAAAAACGCAAAACAAGGGAGTATATAAAACGAATGGCTTTTAAAAGCCCGGACTTTCAAATAGACAATTCAAAGCATTCTAATTTATAGAATTATAACTTAATTTAATGCCAAAATTATTCATTTTATTTGTTCAAATTCTTTATAAGAGGAAAATTTTAAAATGTTAAGAGAGAACTTTTTTAATTTAAAAAAAAAATTCTATATCTATAATTAAAGAACAGACTTCTTCAGACAGATGTTCAGGTTCAGACAGATGTGAAAATTTATTACATGTTTAATTTTAACTTTTAACATTGGAATATATCCATTGTTATTCGGGTTTTAAGTCTATAAAATTAGAAAATTTTCAATTTTGACCCTTGATAGTTCTCTAACAGGGGGGAATATTTTTTTTTTCAGTAACTTAAGTTCATTCTTAAATCGAACATCTTACAAATTTTAACCTCAGAACATCCCGCAAAGTTTTTGATTCTAATTTTTGGCTTTAAAAATAATTTAACTTCATTTAACGGTAACGGTTGTTTCACATTAATATTTTCGGAGCTTCCGAACGAGCCCCAAAGTAAACGAATGTATCTACAAAACTAATAAAAATAGAACCTTTTTTTTTGATTTGATTTGATTTGATTATAGATTTTGTATAAGAGTGTTCTATTATATTTCCTTTTCTTTAAAATTAAAAACTGACATTTGAGATGATTTGGACCATGTGTTCGGATTTTGGAAGCCTCCGAATTAGCCAAAGAGCAAGCGAGCATACCTCCAAAACTAATAAAGATAGAACCTTTAAAAATAGTACAATGGTTCTGTAATATTTCCTTTCGATTCGGGAAGAGACACGCCTCCCAAACCTTAACAAGCATATCTTCGAAATTAATAAAAATAGAAACTTGAAATTTTGTACAAGCGTGTTAAAGTATGCCTCTTTTAGGTTCCCGAAATTCGAGTTGAATATAAAAGAAAAGCAAGGCGGTTTAAGCAGCTGCCAAAAAACTTATGGATTTTTAATTTAATTCGAATTATTCAGATGTAGAGTATTAATAAGTCGGTTGCATCGACTTACTCTTATATTTACTTGTTTTTTCTTTTTTTAATTGCTCTAATTTTTTTAAACACACATATGAATGTACAAAGAAACATACAGACGGAGCAAATGAATTTAATAAGTAAATTATTAAAATTTTTTTTGATAAATGTGGTAAAAAAAAACTTTTAAATTGCATCACTGAGTTTCATTCAATCAAAATATAACAGGATTCAATATAAAAAAACAACGTTTTTTTGCGTGATTTTGATATGTGATAATATTTTGTGTTTTAAATCTGTCACTTTTAATTTTACATTTTTTTTTTATCTATCGCGTACATCAAAAAAGTTTTTTTTTTAATAAAGAAAATAAAAAGTTTAACCGAAAATAAAGTATTTAAAATAAATTATTTTTAAGTGTTGTTGAAAACAACAGTACTTAACACAGGTGGTTGATTGTTAAGTGTAATTAAAGATATATATCTAGCTCCGCAAAGCTGAAATGAAGTTTAGATTTGTTTTAGTTTTTATAGATGGGTAAGTAAAATAAAGCACAGCCATAAAATAACCATAAACTTTATTTTGAAAGTCATTAAAAATTGTTGCTAAGGGTTTACTTGTATTCCTGCGTGCCATAAATAGTCTAAAAAAAATGTAAGATTAAAAGTTGAAGATCTAAAATACTATTTTTGAATTTTGGACTTATATTTTTTAATTAAGCTTTCAAAACTTAAAATTTACTAATAATTGTATAAAAATAGACCATAGTTAGTTATAATCGAACAGATACTGATTTATGATATCGATAAATACAACAAGTTTTTCATACAATCTTCTTAAACATTCTTTTTATTCACTCTTCTTAACAGGTAAGTTGACGCTTTCTAAAATAATTCTGATTAAATGTTAACATAAGCTTTAGTGTTGAGTATTAGACATAAAGATGAGCTGAACATTTTTTAATCGATATAAAACTTTATAACAATTCTCTGGATTTGGATATAACAAGGTTTCAAGTTTTGAAAATTATAATATTTCTTATATAAATTTCAACCCAATAGTAAATAATTTGTCCATATTTTAATTCATATTTTTAATGAAAATTTCGCGCTTTGTTAAGAACATTTTTGTATTTTTTATAACTATATTTGTTTCCAACAAATTTTATTTTAAAAAACCAAGATTTTAAAGGATTAAAAAAGAAAACTTGGTTAAAAAAATAGCGATATTTTTTTTAATGAAAATATAGATAAAAATAATCAAAAATTTTTTCATTTTATTTTATATAAATAAAAATAAACAGTTAGATACATATTCTTTAAATACTGATCAGAATATATAAGAAATTAAATATAAAAAAAAAAAGAAAATTAATATTATATATGTATATATATGTACACAATATGTACAATAGTTTTGTTTCGTTTTTGACAAAAACCATTTTAAAATATAAAATTGAGCACAAGGACGAAATGTGAAAATTTTTTGAATTAATTTAATTTTTTTTTTTTCTTTTATTTATTTAATTTGTTTTTTTATTATTTTATTTGATTTTTTTTTTATTTATTTTCTGCATAAATTTTACAAAATCTATTGAAAAAAACTCAAATCAGTAGTACATAAAAAGCACATATTAATTACCTTCGGAGAAAATAAGATACTGAACTACAAAAAAAAAAAATAAAAAATGTGATTTAATATTAAACGCGGCTAAAAAAAATATAAAACTGATTTTTTATCAATTTGAAATGGAAATTTTCCAAAAAAAAAAAGTAGAAAATTATAGATTTTTATTATAATTTAGAAAGTGAAATTTCATTTGAGAATTGTGACATAAATAGAATATTTTCCGTGATTTAATTTTATTTATAACGGGTGTTTTTTTTTTTAGAATGATAGAACTTTAAATTGAAATAAAATATATTTAAATTAAGATTGAAGCCAAATTTTTTATTTGATTTCAGTAAGCATTGACAATTTATCATGGAAAAAATCACGTTGCAACAACATTTACAAATTATTGAAATTTATTTTTAAAATCAGTGTTCTATTCGCCAAACTTATAGAGCACTTTTTATCGAAACATTGTGTTTAGTGATGAAGCTCATTTTTGGTTGAACCCTACATAAACAAGCAAAATTGCCATATATGAAGCGAAAACAATTCTCAAGAAATTCAGCAGGTTTCATTGTATCCTGAAAAATGAACCGTATGATGTGGTTTAACCGCTGGAGGTATCATCGGTCCATATTTTTTTAAAAACAATGCTGGAGCTAATGTTACAGTGAATGGTGCTCGTTACAGATCGATGATCAATAATTTTATCGATGTCGTTATCGATCGCTCGTTATCGATCGATGATCAAAATTTGAATGGTATCGACCCGAAAGTGTTTTGCTTCCAACAAGATGGTGCTACACCTTATACTGCTACCGCAAGAATTGATTTATTGAATGAAAGATTTGGTGATAACATTTATTTCGAAAATACCCGGATTATTAATGAAATAAGGCCTGCATAACTCGAAAAAATCGTCCAAAATTGGTCTGATCAAATTCGGTTCCTCAGAGCTACTCGTGGTCTACATATGCCGAAAATTATTTTTAAACCCTAAATGTCATGAAATTAGGTATCTTTCAAATAAAAAATTTGTTTCAATCTTAATTTAAATGTGATTTATTTCAATTTAAAGTTAGTTCTATCATTCTAAAAAAAAAACCCTTTATTTTTAGCAAAAAAAAAACAAATATCATAACCGTATAATACAGACGGTATATCTCAATTATAATTATTATAATATATTATTTTAATTTAATTATTTTATATCATATTGCCTAAAAACACAAAAGACACAAAATATTCAAATTCAATGTCAAATATATTTATAATAGATTTTAATAGATAAAACAATAACTATAGTAATATTTTGTAAAAAATCAATAATTTTTGCAATATAATAATATCTATAGGTATACCTAATTATACCTACCTATTAAATTTTTAAAAATTTCCACACACAAATTTAATTTTTAAAAATCTACTATCAGGTTAAAAAATAAATAAAAAATTTAATTTTATATCACTAATATTTTCATGAGTCTCGTATTTAAATAGGTTTAGGTCTTCGAAGTTTTATTGATAGCAGAAGAAGAAGGCAAAAGCTAAAAATCTTTATTTAAAAGTAAAATCCAAAAAAAAGACGTTGCAAATGGAATTTATTTAAAAAGGACAATTTAAAATCCCATCACAGTAATGATGAGAAAGATATCCTCAAATTTAAATAGTTATAAAGATGCGAATAACACACGAAAAATGAATATGGTTATTTACGAAAATTTACGAATTCTACAAAATTTTAATGGGTAAATGGAGTTAATAGAGAAAATGGTAGAAAAAATTTTCCTGGCTAGCAGAATTTCTATATTTTTATTAAATAGCTCGTATTATAAAATAAATTGGGGCCTCGGTGGCCTAGTGGTTAAGAGCGTATAAAATACGCTGTAAACACCGAAGAAGTGTGGGTTCAAATCCCACACACGTCGTAAGAGTTAATCCTCCTTAGCCACGCCTGTAACGGAAAGGCTGTGTAACTGTGTGGCAGAGAAATGCAGTAAAAAAAAAAAAATAAATAATTTTTTTAAATATTATAATTTATTACCATGGTTACTACAAATAAAAATTATTCTTCCATCTTTCATTATAAACATATTTTTAATTATCAGGATTCAGGACTGTAATATCGGTCGTTAAAATTATTATAAAACTTTTTAATATTTTCCAAATTGTATCAAAATATTCAAGTAAATCAAAACATCGAAAGTACACAACTTCTTCTAATTAAAATTTAATAAACTTTAAATAATTTAAAATACTGTTTTGTTATATTTTTCATTATTAAAATTAAAATAATACAAAAATGTCTTCTTTTAACATTTTTTCAAAAGATGTTTTAAAAAAAATAATCAACAGTTTTATAAAATATTTTATAAAAATATATAAAAAAAAAAATCCTTTGTGTTCTTAATTTTCACTCACAAATTTTCAAAGTAGATATTTTCCTATAATTAAAAAGGATCGATGGTTTCTTTAATTAAAACTACTTAAAATGAAAACTTTGTTATTTTCAGTAATCTCTTTTTCAAAGATAAGTTTAACCATCATATTTTTTTTTAAATTTCAACAATTGATTATTTTCAATTAATTTTTCACTCATATTTCATTAAATTGATAACTTTCTCGTACCTACACTATTACACTTTTTTTTTCTTTTTATTTTTGTCGTTTGAGTTAAATATGAAATTGATACTGAAAATAATCTATATACATATAACTGTTAAGGGCCAAGAAAATTTTACTTAAAAAAAAGTTCATTTAATATAAAATTACGGTTTCTTTCCTTTTCTAATATTTCTTTATTTTACGATCCTCCTTTATTCTCTAAAAATGTGGTGAGTTGTTATAAGTTCTTAAAACTATGATAAAAAATAAATAAATAATTAATAGAAATTATAATAGTATTTTCTTTAATTTTCTTCTCCTTTTTTACCACCTGGCTTATTTTAATAATAAATTTTCCCTTTATAGGTATTCTCTTTTATTAAAATTTTTCTTACAAAAACTCAACCCATTTTGTATCTAGCAAAATATTATTATCATTTGAGGTGGTTGGAAGTGTTTAAACCTTTTACAGATATCCAGTGAAGTGAGGAAAAAAAAAAAATTTGAACTAGTTTTTAGAATTTTCATTTGAATTTTATTTTGTTGTTTTTAGGTCTTTGAAAAATATTTATGTTTAGAATAAAATTAAAAAACAAAATAAATTGTTTTTAGATTTTTTCTGTTTTATAGTTTTAATTCCAATTCTTTACTTCTTTTACATATTCATGACTTTCATCTCTTTTTAAAAAGTGCTCTTATAGATTTTTTATTTGTATACAATGCCATTATTAAATGCAGTATTCTTGTAGGTGTATTATGGAAGAGGCCCGACTACGAATTAATTTTTATGCAAAAACAAAATATAAATACATTAATAGGAAAAATATGTTGGTACATAGAATACAATAAAATAAATATCCAAGTTTTTATATCTTTTTTTTTTTCTTTTTTTTTGATGGCATACTATAACCCCATATGTTGAACAACACAAATAGGAAAGTGCGATTAAGCCATATATGCGAAATTTCCGCTAATGGCTTGGCAAATGGCAAAAATTTTATATAATATATATGTATAAATAATTTTAATGACAATGCAAATCGATCAAACGACTCTACAAACTAACCCCCAAGTACAAAAATGAACTAATCCCCAATATTTTTTCAAAATATTAACTTGGTTATTATTTAATTTTTTTGGGGCTAAGAACATTTTTAGAATTTGAGCATTAATTCGTATGAACTAAGCACCAAAAATTAGAAAAATATTTTTGGGGATTAGTTCATATCTTTTGGGGGTTAGTTAATTTTTTTTCCGAATAATTCATTTTACTTGGGGATTAGTTCACTTATTTTAGAAATTAGTTCATTTCTTCTTTTAAGAACAATGCATTTTCCTTAATTGAAATATATATAAGTATTTTGTAAAAGGCGAATAAACCTGATTTTGTATCCAACTCTAAAATCCTTATACATACCATCGAGTTCCCGCGTTCTGCTTGATAGTCCTAGCGTGTGCCGCCGTAATCCGGCACTCCATTGCGACACGTTGGCGTGGTATGGCCGCAAACGCGAGTACTCGACGGCGGCACACGGTGTATGCGCACGCGGTCATGACCGTAACCGGGCGTTCCATGGCAGCACTGATTATAAATTATTGTAACCAGTCTCTAAAGTCTCTCCTAATAATTTTTTTCCACGCGCTTATATTTTTTTCATAGTGCATATATTCATAGCCTGTCATTCTGCATAATATATACTATTTTTTTTATTTAGTATTTTATATATATTAGTATTTTTAAATAATTTGGGGGGCCTCGGTGACCTAGTGGCTAAGAGCGTATAAAATACGCTATAAACACCACGCCTGAACAGGAAAGACTGTGTAATTTCCTAAATGTGGACTTATTTCCGGTCCACATAAAAAAAATAATAATAATAATTTGGGTGAATTTTATAATTTCTAGAATTAGATTTTATTAATTTCTAGAATCTATTAATATAATGTACATATATTCAAATCATATGTTTACACATTCTTCAAAAGCAGATTCTAACCTTTCGCATAACGATTATCAATCTAAAATGCTATAGTACCATTTAATACTAAGCGGCAAATGTATAATAATTTATACTATACATATTATGTATTATATATCATTCATTCATCAGTGACATGTACGATTATGTAAGTAAACATGAGTTATATAACTATGTACCTATACTAATATCATATAAATATAAATTCCTCAAGAAACCCTTATATTTTTTATTTATTTAATTTTTTTTGTACTACGCATCATCCTCAACAATTTCAAATTATCGAGTAAAAAAAATGCAAAAAATTTTTAATAAAGTTTGTTAGAAAAATTTAGAAAAATTAAGTCACACTTTCGTCAATTTTAAGGTAACCCTATATTATTAAGAAAAGTTGTTAATAGAAATAACGAGGAAGAGTGCAGTAAAGTAAAGATTGTATCAACTCTGTGATACCCTTATGAACTTAATAAACCCTGTTTCTATAAAACTTGACCATCTTTCAAAAACTTTCAGATGTTTTAGTACCGACGTTCACTCAGCGATATATTTATGTAAATTGTGGAGTTGTATGACAGCTACCCGAATCTATTGCACAAACACAACCAAATTTTACAGAAGTTGTTGCCATAAAACTTGATCATCATTTATATGATTTTAGACGCCTAGCTTCATTAAGTTCCAAGAGATGTAAGAAGCCTGAACCGGCTACTTAGACCAATCAAATTTTTTGGCATATAGCTCGACATCTCTTCACTAAATTTCAGATACTCAGCTTCAATAGACACTGTGTTATTCTCATTTAAACATAAAAGTTGTATGACAACTACCCTTACATGTTGCACCAGCAGAACCAAATTTTACAGAAGTTATTGCCATGATCATTATTTTTAAGATTTCAGACTCCTAGCTTCATTAAGTTCCAAGAGGTGCAAGAAGCCTGAACCGGCTGCTCTAGACCAACCAAATTTTACAAAAGTTGTTGGCCTATAACTCGACATCTCTTTACTAAATTTCAGATTCCTAGCTTCAGTAGACACTGAATTAATTTAATTTAAAAAGAGAAGTTGTGTGGCAGCTACCCAAACCTGTTGTATCATCACAACCAAATTTTACAGAAGTTGTTGCCATAAAACTTGATCATCAATTACAAAATTTCAGATACCTAGCTTGAATAGATACTGAGTTATTTCCATATAAAGAAAGAAGTAATTGTGTGGCAGCTACTCGAACGCGGCGGCCGAAAATGCTGGGTTCAAATAGCAAAACAAAGAATTTTGCAAAAGTGACGTAAAAAAAATTCATGGCTTAATCGACTCAGAACTCGATTCTGATCCGATCCATATCTTTGGCATTATATCTAGCTCGACTCCTTTTTGGTGTCACAAACATAATGGCAAATTCGTTATACCTTGAACATAGTTCATACGGGTATAAAAATATAATGTTGGAGCTTTAATGTTGGAGCTTTTGTATATTACTTCAAAAAAATGTGGACTAGGTGTTCAAGTTACAGGTGTTTAAAAACAAGGATTTTTTTAGATTTTGACCCCATACAGCCGCGAAACGGGGGGTGATACAAAAATATTTTCTGAAATGACTCATACTTATTTTCAAAGGTCTAACTTCTCTCAAAATTTCAAGTTTCTAACTTAAACAGTTTGGAAGATAGAATGATCAAGAATTTTGCAAAATTTGAGTTTCGCATAACTGTAAATTAAGACACTGTATGCCACAAATATGCATTTATTGTATATACATTATTAAAGCTAATAAAAGTAGTAATCGTTTAGCGTTTTCAAATTGAAAATATACCTTATACAACTTGTGTTATAACAATTTAAATATAGAGCTTTTTCGAGCTTTGGGCTTCAGAAAAAAGTTGTTAATAACAAAATTAATATTTTTATGATATCTATCAGCAGTTAAAATTTCATGGCTCTATTTAAAAAAAAATGTGGGGATCTAAAAGGTAGGTGTTCGAGAGCTACTCGAAAATTTGGTCGGATCTCAACCAAAAAAAAAAGGAATCTACAAATTGTTGTAAGAATATTTTTTGTTAATTTCAAAACTCTAGCTTTCTTAGTTTTTGAGGTATCTTGCTGACGGACTGACGGACGGACGGACAAAGCTTAATCGACTTGATTCTGATCCGATCTATACCTTTGAAGGTATATCTAGCTAGCTTATTTCGAGGTGTTACAAACGGAGGAGCTATTTTAATATACCCGATCCTTATCAAACGGGTATAAAAATAATGAGAAAGAATGTAAGAGTTGCATCGAAAATCAGGGTATTCTCCTTTTCCAGAATATTGATATATATGTATTATATATATAAGAGATTCTGTATTAGGAGAGATTTTAGAGTCGGCTACAAAATCAGCATTATACGCCTTTTCCAGAATTTGTCTATGATCCTCCTAACTCAGAATCTCGCATATACACACATATATATATACATAATTCAGAATATCGGTAACCATTTGTTCTTAATTGTTTTCTTTACATAACAAATCACTTAACATATTTTGAGTACATCTTTTTTAAGGATTAGTTCTTTTTTTCGAGGGTTAGGGCATTACTTTTGCGGATTAGTTCATTATTTTTAGTGATTAGTTCATTTTACTTAGGTATTAGACCATTTTTTAGAATTTGGGGATTAATTCATATGAACTAAACCCAAAAAATTCGACGTACAAAAATGGGGGTTAGTTCGTAGCGTTCGTAGCACATTTCCATAATATTAAGAAAAATATTTTTATTATTTCACCTAAATATATATGTTTCTTAATTTTTGAAAATTTATTTGAGTGAGATATTTGAGTGAGATTTAATGAGATATAAAACCATATTTCCGCGAATGGCTTCATCACATATGGCCTTATTGCACGCCACTATTGTTTTCTGTCCGTTTCACTTTTGTTTTTTTTTTTTTTTGGCATCATAACATTGATGTCGAAAAACTTTTAAGGATCTCTTTAGCATTTATTCAAAAACAAAAGTGATGGTGTTTGCACTTAAAACATAAGAAGTTTCTATGTTCTGTTATGTTATATGTTATGTTGTACGTACATATATACGAGTACTATATGTATAAGATAAAGAATATTTTAGTGAGAAAGAGAAATAAGCTTGAAAGAAAGAGAAAAGAAAGAAAAAATAATTTTCTTGTGTAGGATGTCACGTTCTCTTGCATTAATTGCATCCAAAAAAAAAAAAAAACAAAAAAGGAAATCAAAAATTGTTATTACAATTTACGAAATAAAAACTTGATGTCCTTGTTATATTGTTGTTGATATAATTCTCAAGTATTAGGACAAACTTTTTTTTATTTTATAATTTTTCATGTACTATTTTTAAATATTTCTTTAAAAAATATTTAATTTTTTTGTTTTTTATTTTTATGATAAAAATGGAAGTATAATTTTTCTAAAGTTACGGCATTATTTGCCGGTATTTTGCACTTAACACAATATACAGTTGTTATTATGTTATTGTATAGTCTATGATGTAGATGTTGGTACTTATCATTATTTACTATTACATTGCTTTCGAAAATTTTTTGTTTTTTAGTTTTCTATCTTTATTGTTGTTGTATAAAAATGTCAGAAAAATTTTATATATTTTGCACTAAAATAAAATTTACTCTTTATTTTTTTTAATAAAAAAAAAATTATTGCTATAGATTTCCAAAATCCGAAGAGTAATATTTTATTTTAATTTTTGAAATTATACAAATATTTGTAGTATAAATTTGATAGTGAGTCCTCCAATATAATTTTAAAGTGTTCTATAAATTTTTAAAAATACCTATTTTTAAATATGATTACATTTTCATTGACTTTCTACTAAAACCTACCTTATAAGTTGATAGTATATGTTTATTATTGTCACTTTTTGGCTTCTATTGAAGATCAGCCTGGTATGTGAAAGTTTATTTAAGATCTTTGAAATCAATAAGAAATAATTGATAGCCTAGTCAACAGAGATTCAAAACTTTTATTGTAATGTTTTAGCCAGTCAATTTCGGGAGTAAACATTTCGGCTGAAATCATTTTCATATCTATAACTAAAAGGAGTGAGTAGACAGAATGGAAAACAGAACCTTAAAAAAGAAAAAGCGACAAAAGTAACGAAAGATTTAAAAAAGTATGAGTAATAATGTAAATATTATGTTCTATACGTGATCGGCCGATTATACATATATATCGATATTGTAAGCCTTCGGTCTATACTGTAATCCAATAAATTTGTATAATCTTAATGAAAATAAGAAAAACGGTTTACATCAAAACAAATAAAACATAAAGTTAAACAAAATTAATGTCATATTTTAATTTTTTATTTGGACAAGAAAATTGAAAATAAAACTTTATTATCTTATTTTATAACTACTGATATTTGGTATATTTTGCAAAAAGATAATTTTTATCAAATATGTACAGACTGTAATTTCTAGTTTGAATTTTAGATTAATTTTCCTAAAACTTTAATACACAAAACGAAAAACAAAGAAAAACATACAAATAAGAATAGTTTTCAAAAAAAAAACTAAAACAACAAAAGCAGAAAATTATTTTTTGCACCTGAATATTTATTTATTCTTGTTTGTGGTTAGGTGACTGTTAAAGAGCTTTACATTTTTTTTTTTTTTTTTTGCAATTAAAAAAAAAAAAATATGTAGGTATTTAGTAAAACAACAACAAAAAGAAAATGCAAAAAACAATGCATATACGAGTATATAGGAAAAACTTTTATTTTTCTCAAGTATAAATTTTATATGTATAATGTGTTAACATAATTTTAGCAACTAAAAAATAATTTTTGTATTTAGGTTAAAATTAAATTTTCAGTATATCTTTTTAATATTTTTAAATTTCTGGGTTAAATTTGGATATAAAGTTGAAAAGTTGTTAAAATAAATTTGTTGGTTGGTTGATTTTATGACTGAAAATAGTTAAAAAATTTTAAAATATGTTATTTTCATCAAAAAAAAAATATGAATTTGTTAAAAAAAACTTTCTGTTTTATACATTCATGATATGAAAAGTTTTTAAGAGAAAATGTGACAGATGATTTAATTTTTTTTTTTTTTTTAAATATTTTAGTGTTTAGTTGAAATAAAACATTCATACATTCATTCATAATTTCATTTTATTTTCATTTTATTTTAATTTTTTTTTTTTTGTTTGTGGGATATGAATGATAAGTGCAATAAACTCTTAACTAGTTTTAAAATATTTTAAATTTAATAAAAAAAGATTTTATTGTTAAATTTTTTTTTTTTTTAATTTTAAGTCTATGAATAAATTTAAAATAAATGAAGAAATTATTAAAGTATTGAATAAATTTAAAAATTTTAAATAAAAACATTTTCATTTTGGTAGTAATTTTTGTATACGGCGCTAAATTGGCATAAGTAAGCAAACTTTGATTGTAGCTGCACAGTAAATTATTAATATAATTTTGTATTATACTGTATAAAAATACTGAGATATAACGTAATTAAATAAGGTAACATATAAGAGAAAAAGTTATGAATATTATATTATCTAAAAGATATTCAGATGCCTGCTAACTTTTAAATTTTTTAATTCAAAAATTTCTAAACTTATTACATTTAGATACTCATTTACAGCAAAATTAATTATCTTCTTGTCATTGTAATTGTCATAAGGATTAAATACACCAAAAATTAAAATTTTATTAAAAAAATAATAGATCCTTATATTTAACCTTTTATTGATTATGAAAAATCCTTTAAAATTTAAATTTTAAAAATTTGATTTTCCGTTTTACTGTCTAAATCTATCGATCTTTTTATATATGCGTTATACTCGTAAAAGAGCATTTCAAAACATCAGATACTCTAGATACATTAGATACTCTAAAAAATATACTTTACAAAATATATCTAGTAATATGAGATCTTAAAAATCCTCCTCAACATTTAAAGAGGATTATATTATTCAAATTATATTATTATATTCAAATAATTCATCAAAAGAATTAAAAAAAAAATCAGTTGTCTCCACCATAGGACCGACCGCTACTAAACGAAAAGTACAATGTCAAAATTTATAGATTTTTTATATAATAATTTATATCAAAGCAAAATAACTTCTAATAATTTAACAACATTTTGTTTTATTCAATAACAATAATAAGCAATGAAATTGTAAAACTATATGTGCATTCATTCATACATCCATTTACATTATTATGTAATGTAGGTATACATGATTTTGTTTTCATTCAAAAATATTAGAAGTAAAAAATAATAAAAACTGTAAACAAATACAAAACAAACATAAGATTATAATATTGAATCTGCTGAAAAAAATTTTACCGTTTAAATTTTATGTCATCAACAAAAGAATAATATGTATAGTTATAACTACCTACATTATGTATATAAATTTTTAGAGATATAAAAAAAAAAACAAAAAAAATTGTTCATATAAATTCATAAGGAGTGGTTATGTATGAAATTTGGACTTGAGAAAAAAAATTAAATAAAAATTAAAGTTAGTCGGATCAAAAAATGTTCTATGGAAAAGTTGTTCCTCTTCAAGTGTGTAACAACTTTTTCTTATAAAATTTTTCTGTTACGAAATATTCGTAAAAAACCTAACAAGTACACTAGTAGACTACCACTTGCGGTTGTCCGATTTCTTCCAAAAGCTTATCAATCCGAGATATTTACGTCAATAAATTAATAAATACGGCAATAAATTCCAGTCGTTTAAACTGTACACGTACCCACAGACATACCCACACACACACACACTCACACAGACGGACATCATGCTAAATATTTTTTTACAGCCTTCTCCACACCGGAGGAGTGCATATTTGCCAAAATCTTGGGTACAAATTTTTAGTATGAAAACAATACCTACCCTATACATAATTGTATGCGGTCGGTAAAAACATTATTCAAAATTAAATAATAACTAAGAGTTTTCATGTAAAAACAATTAAATTATCTTACTTTAAAAATTAAATTGTTCCATTTGCTCTTTCTGTTATATTTTAATACTCCATTTATATAATTAAAAAAAAAGAAAATTTTTTTTATAAATTTATTAAAGGTAATTGAAAAAAATTAATTTTCTTTTTAATTTTTTTTTTTTTTTTGTTTTGTGTCTTTTGAATTAAAGTAAATTACCACAATTACTGCACAACCTACTCATTTATTACAATATAATTGATCTCAATATGCTCACTTTTTTTTTTGTTCTTCATTTTGTTTTTCCTTTAATAAAAATTCTTTTAAACTTTAATTTTATTAGGTGGCATAATTTAATGATCTTTTAAAACAGCTGCTACTATTAATCAAATAAACTCCACAGAATAATTTCCATTTATTTTTTATCATATCATGATTATCATCAAATGATTGATATCATTATCATTTTATGAGTAAATAATCCAATGGATTTACATCAAAGAAATTTACTTGTATATACATATATACAGGGTGCCCGGAACTCAAAGGTCACGAAGAGCGCAAGTGATAGAGAATTTCATAACAAGCTAAAATTGTTCTGGTGGGAGGGGGGCTATTTATAACGGTTTCCAAGATAACGACCTTCAAAGTATAATTTTGTTAACTTTTTAAAGAAGTAAAAACATATTTCCCCCGGAATAACATAGAAGATTCGTTTAAGTCCAGGTAGCTAGCTGAAGTTACGGGTTTTCTATATTATCTATGTTATCTATGTTATACAACAGGGGCAAATATGTTATTACTTCTTTAAAAAGATAATGAAATTACTTTGAAGGCCGTTATCTCGGAAACTGTTAGAAATAGACCCATCCCCCTCCTTCAAAACAATTTTTTGCTTGTTATGATACAAGTGCTGCCAAAATCTCTATCACCTCCGTTTTTCTTGACCTTTGAATTCCGGTCACCCTGTATATTATAAAATTTAATATGTATAAGTATATAACGAATTGAACATTTCAGAATACAGAAAGAAATATTGGTAATTGAACATTAAAATTGAATGAGATGATAAAAGAAAACTACTAGAGAAAATTAACGGTACAAATTTTCTTTTAATATGGAAATTTTTTTAAAAAAATCAATTTTCCCTTTGAATTTAAAATTATTATTTTTTTTTTTTTATTTAATTTGTATACTGATTTGAAATTTGCATAATACTTCTCATCTAATATACCGTTGCACATTTTCAATTTCAAAATAAAATCAAATAAGAAAAATTCCAAAAATTATAGAAAAATACAAAAAAAAAAAAAAAAAATTAAAAAGTATGATAAAACTAATTAGTCTTAGTACGAAAAACGACAAAAACAAAAAACAAAAACAATAATTAAATTTTTTAGCTTTGATTTAAAATTTTTTTTTTTTTTTGAAATATTTTTCTGAAAATTAAAAAAATTTTTGAAATCCCGATTAATCGAGTTTTTTTTTCAGCTTTGATTCAAATATTTCAGAAATGCACATCAAAAAAATTAAATTGCTTTATGTCGCAATTTATCTAGTAACTAATTAGTCATGCTATTTTCCACCACTTCTCATTTATTTCAATTTTTTTTTTTGTTTCTCCCAATTTTTTTTTTTTTTTATTACCAACAATTTTATTTTGATATAAAATGAAACACAACATATTTGTACAATTATGTTTCGCGGCACTTTTTGCTTCATTTTTTGTATAATTTGTGCATTATACGTGTATGAAACGTACATCTGCAGCAGCAGTAGTGCATTCCATTAATTAATTAGAGTAAATGCAGCATCAAAAAAAAAATTAAATCAAAAAACAAAATATTAAATTATGTTGATCAGTATGATTTTTTATTATTTGTTTTTTTTTTTTTATTCGTGATTCATTATTGTGCATTTCTTTTATATTCTTTATACACTTTTAAGTGTCGTACACAAATTGAGTGCTGTCGTTTTTTTTCATTTTTTTTTTCATAACATTTGAATTTTATATTAAATTCTAGTAGTCACTGTAGTAAAATTTATTGCTTTTAAAATTTATATTAGAAGAACTGCTATAATTCAATTTCAATTTCAATCTGGATTTTTTTTTTTTAATTTATCGTATCGTCTATAAATTTATGATTTAAATTTTTTAAAGTTAAATTTTGTAAATCACAGATAGATTTCTTTGAAAAATTAATAAAAATATAATTTTTGATAATAGTATTAGAATTATCAATAATCTTATTAGAACTTTTCTTACTATTTTTGTTTTGATAAGATAGGATTAAAATTCTGTAATTTAATCTAGAAGAACACATTGTTATCCAGGTAAATATGAACTGCAGAAAATATAGTCTGCTTTAGTAGAATTTAAAATTTCACACAGCGGCCTCGATGGTCTAATGGGTAAGAGCGTATAAAATATGCTGTAAACATCGAGGGAGTTTGGGTTCGAATCACACAGACGTCGTAAGAGTTATTCCCCTTTACGACATTTACAGGTACGCCTGAATAGGAAAGGTTGTGTAATTTATGTGGCAGAGAAATGCATTAAAAAACAAAATTTCACAATTTCTAAAACATATTTTCTTTTTCAACAGACACAGTTAATGAAGTCAGATCCCTTTTGATTTAAAAAAATTAAAAAACTAAGTAACTCCATGTAAAAAGTGAATCTTGAAGTGGAAAATTTTTTTTTTTTTAGTCTTTGATTTACTGTATTTTTTAGAAAAACAACAACACTTCTTTCGCATTGATCATTTTTATTGAATTTTGACACGTTTTTAAAATTACAATTTTATTTTATTGACTTGTATATTGACAATGCAAAAATTCTACATTGTATATCTGCGTGCAGGCAATAGAACTGAAAAAACAAAAATTAAAATACAAAATTATTGTAATTTTCCATCTAACTGTTTTATATGATTTAACTGCTGCTTTATATTGAGTACAAAATCAAACGTTATAAATGAATAAAATGTTTAAAAAGTTTTAATAATTCTAAAATTGTAATTGTCTTTTTATTTTTTTTCTCTTCGGAAACTTAATTATGTCAACATTATATTATAAGCAGTATTGAATTAAATTTAATGTCCTTCCAAAATAAATTAAAGGTGCGAATAGCGAATTGTAATAAAATAACAAAAACTATTAAAAACAAGGCAGAACTATTAAAAAAATACAATGCAAACTGTTTAGAATTGTCACTTGCAGCAAAATTTGAAAATTTCATATAGTAAGGAACAAAGTAATGGAAAACACCAATGGTTTTGAAAAAAGCACATTTTCAAATTAAAAAATATTCCGTAATTAGCCTAGAGTAAAGAGTAGTTATATTGAAAAATAAATATATAATAATATAAACTACGTATTTTATTAATAAAAATTATGAATAATAATGAAAACAATAAGAAAAATCAAATCACACTTTCCTTAATTATAAACAAAAATATAATGTTGGAACTTTAATTTTTGTATATTACTTGAAAAAAATTTGGACTGGTGCCCAAGTTACAGTTGTTTAAAAATAGAGTATTTTCAGTTTTTGAACCCTTGTAGCTCCTAGATAGGGGGCGACACAAATATATTTCCTGAAATGACTCATACTTTTTGCGAAAGATCTAACTCCTCTCAAAATTTCAAGCTTCTGAATTCAATCGTTTGAAAGATAGAAGGAGTCCAAATGTTTGCAAAAATTAAGTTTCATATAATGGCATATTAAAATACTGCATGGCAAAGCCATATATTTATATCATATGTATTTATAAAGTTTATAAAACCATCTATCGTTTTCCGTTTCCAGATTGAAAATATGCCTTATAGAACCTGCGTTATGATAATTTAAAGATAGAGCTTTTTCGAACTTTGTAGAGCTTGAAAAAAGTTGTTCCACAAAATGAGTTTTTTGCCTGTGCCTGTCCGTAATGTAATGCGGTGCCTGTCCGTATAGTTAAAATTACATTGCTCCATTTCAAACGACATAGAAGGCTTCTAAATATCAAGACGAACGGACTGAAACTAACAAGCACATTTTTTTAAAATTTTTTGAAAATGTCGTAAAAATGTCAAAATAAGACTTTTTAGCAATTTTGAGTGGCTTTAAGTCCGGAACCCTATATAACTAACAAAATTAACTGTCGCTGTTAACTGGCACACGCCAGTTTGATATTGATACGAAGGTAAAAAAAAATCCTGTGGAATGGGGTTTTCAAATTGAAAAAATGTTAAGCAGATCATGAGATACATGCATTTAAAAATAAAGCTTTTTCAAAGTTTGAGGGGCTATAGCTCCGTAATTTTATTTTTGAGACCTACAACTCATAGTTAAACAATTTTTCTCTATCTTTAACAGTGTAGTAGTTCAGTATACAGACTGAGGGACGGATAGATAGAATAAAACTGACAGGCATATTTTTTCAAATTTGTTTTTGGAAATGTGCTCAAAAGATAATATTTGTTAGAGATTTGTTGTTCGACTATTATAATTTTGCAACAAATTTGACCTAATTGCAAAGTTACAGATTTCGTACAAACTTGCAAAACTTTTGTTTTATTTATTTTTTCATATTGAAATTTTATAAATTAAGCACAAAAATTAAATTTCTACAAATAATATTTATTAGGGGTGGCCTAGTGGGTAAGAGCGTGTAAAATATGCTGTAAACACTTAGGGAATATCGGTTCGAATTCTACCCACGTTGTAAGAGTTATTCTCCCTTACGACATTTACAGCCTCGCCTGAACAGGAAAGGCTGTGTAATTTCCTGTCCATATTTATTTATATTTTATTAAAAAAATAAAAATAATATTTATTTAATTTGAGAAATTTTAAAACATCCTGTATAAAATTTTAAAATTTTTTAAATCTATATATTCCATATTCACATATACATTTACAGAGATTTAAAATAAAATGAAATACAAATAACTGTCAAATCGACAAAAAATGACTTTTTTATTTTGCAGAAAAGCAAATAATTGTTGGTAATTCGTTATATAACACGACAATAAAATAAAATTACTGGACATTAATATATAATAATATATTTTATTAAATATCAATGTGTATGTAAATGTGTACATAAATATTATAAATGAACTGAATTGAATTTATAATTTTTGACCTAATTTTTAAAAATGGTTTGTTATTTTTTAACTAGGGTGAAACTTTTGAATTTTTTTATATATTTGAAAACTATGACGTAATGTGAAATTAAATGATCGTTATCTTTGCCCTACTTTAATATATTATAATAGATTTAAAAATATTAAAATTATTAAAAATTTTTGGCATATGAATTAAATAATAAAACGTTTTTTGGTCCATATTTATTATATTAAAAAAAATTTTAATTATTTTACTAACAATTAAGAGATAAATTGATGGGGTGTGCTGTTCTTAACCTAAAGCATTGTAAAAAAAAAACGTAAATTTTCTTGCCGTTTATTTTTAATTCCTCGAATTGAAAAACTTTTAAAATTTATATACATAGGTACAATCTTGGGAAGTAGGTATTAGAAAAAGTATAAAATATAAGGTGTAGATTATAATATTTAAAATATTCGATGGGTTATAATTATTTTTTTTTTTTTTTATTGCATTTTTCGGCCACATAAATGTGGACAGGAAATTACATAGCCTTTCCTGTTCAGGCGTGGCTGTAAATGTCGTAAGAGGGAATTACTGTTACGACGTGTGTGGGATTCGAATCCACACTCCCTCGGTGTTTACAACGGTTTTATACGCTCTTACCCACTAAGCCACTGAGGCCCTTTAAAATTATTAGTTTTAAATGGGTAAAAATATTGTACTATTTCACTAGGTGCAAAATGTTTATATAAAAGGTACAGGTTTCAGTTTGTGAAAGTGACATTTAGCTAAGTGCGATCGAAAAATAAATTTTCTATCAATTATAGATTTCTTAGAACATAAATTAAGCAAGAACACAAATCAAACGGAACTCTACATTAGCTGTTCTTCTTGAAGTCTTCTGTTAATTTACTGTATCTATCCTTTGCAAAAAAAAAGAAGACATATTATTTGAACCAGATGTCTTTTTATAAGACATCTCCTTAGATGAAAAAGAATATATTTTCATACACAAAATACAGCTTCCGTAACATAATTCATATGAATTCCTATATATTTTTATTATATTATCATTTTGAAAGTACCTAGTATTTTGTTATATTGTCATACTCATAACATGATTTTGTATAACAGTTTGTATAATCAGTACAAAAAAAAAGAAATTATTCTGCATTATGTTACAAAATTCCCGTTAATTTAAATTTTTAATGATTATTATTTATTAAATAGAATTTAAAATTTTCAAATTTAAATTAAATATTCTAACTATAATATATTAGAAAATTAAGAGTAAATAATAGTTATTAAAATTAAAGTTTTTCCAGTAGGCACCTATACTTAAACTGAATTATTTATCCATTTTATATCTTTCTTTTTAGAAGAATATAAAAGAAAAATATTTCCACTTTTATTTATTATTATTATATCCTGTTGTAACAAAGGAAACATTTGCTAAAACATAATTATTCCAAACTTTTATAAAAAAAAAAAACACTTTATTAAGTATTAACTAAATTTCATTAAAAAAAATTTATATGTAAATGTACCTATATATTTTTGTTTTTTGTTTTCAAATTTATTACACATCCTCTTATATTTATTACTTTTATATTATATTTTATTTACGCCTTAGACAGTAATAATAAAATTTAAATTTAATTTTTTTTTTTTGTTTTGTTTTTTTTGCTTTTCAACATTAATCCATTAGAATACTTTCAATATTCATCTCAACATCCCATAGCATCTCATTTAATTTTGATAGTTCCCCTTAAAAACTAAATATAAAATTTTCAAGAAAATGAAACAGAGACAAGGGAACAATATTTGCACATCATTCTCATTCATCATAATTTTAAATTGTTTATTTATTTTTGTTATTTTTAGCACATTTCCAAAAAAATTTTGAAAAAATGTGCTTATTAGTTTCACTCTGTCCGTCCGTCCGTCCGTCCGTCTGTTTACAAAACTTCTACACCGTTAAAGATAGAGAAAAAAAATTTTAACCATAGGTAGGTCTCATAAAAAAAATAATTTTGTGGAACAACTTTTTCATGTAGCCCCCCCATTACGGAGCTACAGCCCAACAAACTTTGAAAAAGCCCTATATTTAAATGCATATATCTTATGTTCTGCTTAAGATTTTTTCAATCTGAAAACGTCATTCGACAGGTATTTCTTTTATCTTTGTAAGTTAATATCAAAATTATACAATTTTTTTAAATTTAGTATTTAAATTTACCGTTATGTGAAAACCAAATTTTGCATGATTTTTCTACTTTCATAACTCCGGCACGCTTCTAGATAGAAGCTTGAAATTTTGAGGCAAGAAAGAACTTTTAGAATTAGTATAAGTTTGCTCAGAAAATTTTTTCGAACCACTCCCTGTTTATGAGCTATTAGGGCTTAAAAATTGAAAATTTGCTAATTTTAAACACCTGTAACTTAGGAACCTGTACACATTTTACTTCTGCAAGATATAAAAATTAAAGCTACAATAATATATTTTTACGTGTGTTAAAGGTTTATTTTAATTGTGAAGGGTTCCAAAGTTGCAGCTCTTCAAAATTGCGAAAAAGCCCCATTTTCAGATGTATATATCTCGGGCTCTGCGTAATAATTTTGCAATCTAAAACCGCCAGAAGATCGAGAATTTTATTATCTATATAAAACAATATCAAAATTATGTAATATTTTGTAATTTACTATTTAAATTTACCGTTATGTGAAAACCACATTTTGCATGAAATTTCTTTTTTCATAACTCCGGCACCCCTTTAGATAGGAACCTGAAATTTTGAGACAAGAAAGAACTTTTAGAATTAGTATAAGTTTCCTCAGAATTTTTTGGTAGCACCCCCTCTTTAAGAGTTATTACGCCTCAAAAATTGAAAATTTGCTATTTTTAGACACCTGTAACTTAGGCACCTGTACAAATTTTTCTTCGGCAAGACATGAAAATTAAAGGTTCAATAATATATTTTTAAGTGTATTAACGGCTTTTCTTAGTTATATAGGATTCCGGACTTACGGCCGCTCAAAATTTCAAAAATGTCCTATTTTCACGTTTTTTCGTATTACATGAAATTTTCAAATTTTTGTGTAAGTCACACTTCTAAACAGTTTGTATTGAGTTTTGGAAATGTGCGCTTTTAAAAACCGTTGGTTTACATTCTACCTTGTTTTTTTTTCTTTTTTCAACTTAACCATTAAATTATTTTTAGACTGCCTATAATAATCCATTAAACATAAATAATGTTTTTTAACATTAACATTAATAGAGTGAACAAATGATTAGAGGTAAGTGAAAATGTAAAAGAAAGAGATAGATAATATAATATATTTGCATTTTTAATTCCAGCCAACTTCAATTATTATCAAACGTCACATAATTACAATAAAAGTCAAATTTTTTACTTACATATATACATAATTATTTTAAGTATGTACATTAAAATTTTATGAGAGTGATCTAAATATAAATGAATTTTCTGTTTTTTTTTTTAATTTTGTAAATTTTTAAGATTTATAAGAGAAAAACTTAAGAAATGATAAAAATTATTTTTAAATAGTTGTAGAGTATAGCAACTGTAAGACTGTCAATATAGAACTGCAACAATACTTGACAAAAATTTTTGATTTTAATAAAAGAAAATTCATTTTAATCCACTTAAAAAAAAAAATTTAACTAAATTTCTCTGTCTTCAACAAGAATATGTTAAAGTCGGGTCTGATACGAAATTTTGTTTTCGTAATCTCGTATTTATAAAATTTCGTTTGATAAAATCACCGGTGGACAAAATCTCGTTTTTTCAAATCTAATTTTTTTGAAAGTAATTAATAAATAGGGGCTCCCAAACCCCCGCTAATCAAATTTTGAAATACGTTGATTTTGAATCCATCTCTAAAATTCCCCCTAATTCAGAATTCCACATATGGATATTATCTATGTACATATAAATATTTTGGAAAAATAGAATACCCTTATCGAACGATAATCTTGCATAATAGGCATCAGTACATAATATATATAAATATTTTGTAAAAATCGAATAACGCTGATTTTGAATCCATCTCTAAAATACCCCCCCTAATTCCCGCATATACATGTTATATATAAATATTTTGGAAAAAGCGAAGATTTTGTCAAACAGCAAGATTTTGTAAAAACTAGATTTTGTAAAAACTAGATTTTGTAAAAACTAGATTTTAGGAAACGAGATTTTGAAAATATTGATTATATGTATCGTTCCCGTTAAAGTCATTAAAATTTATTTTGAATATCTAACATTAGATTAGGGCATATTGGTGCGCAATTATTAATACACCAACTATAATTTGTATGGTACTACGTAGGATAAATTTCATAAAAAAAAAATTCTTAAAATTATATTTTGAATTCCATTAAAACTTAATTTTTACTCATACTCCTAACAATTAGGATTTTATAACGTGTTTATTTTAATCATTAAAAAAAATTTATATAAAAATCGACTTAATTTTTATTTGAAAATGAACAAAAAAAAAAATATTGATTTAATGAACCATTCCTAAGCTTTAATTCCTAACCTACCTTTATTTACTCTTTAAAAACCAATGAAGTTCTTCAAATCATATACATACATATATTATACAAAAATTTTCCGTTTCAATATCAGAAATATTGTCATTTATTCTCGGATCAAATATTTAAAATAAAATTTTCATATTTTGTTATTTCCTTTAGGGACATACAACAAGTTTAAATTTTAAATTAAAAAAAAAAAAAAAACAAAAAAAAAATCACAAAACAAAAAGGAAAATATTTATTATGTCGGTAAACGCGCACATAAAACATTAATTAATTTTTGATGGAATTTTCTTTTTCTCATCTGATCATCTTCAAAATTTGATTTATGATAAAAATAATTTCTCATTTTTCTTTTTTTTTTTGTATTTATTTTGTTTTTTGATTTTGTCCCTGTTTCACTTTAACAATACACTTTATAAAAATTTTGTTTTTTTTTAAAAAAATATTGAAATAAAAGCCTCACGTTTCTTTAATTTTTGCACACACTCTAAAAATGGCAGAGCTAAAAAATGAAACACAATTTTTTTAGTGATAATTTTTTGTGTTTTTCTCTTTTTCAGCTCCCCGTATTTATTTCACTTTTCCTGTTTTGCCTTTTTAAATTATGTTTTTTTTTTTTTAAATTTGTTGTCTTTTCTTTCTTGCTTTTTCGACATCTGTTTCACAAAAAAAATACAAAACAAAACAAAAAAAAAAAAAACGAAAAACAAAATTTATAAAACAAATTGAAGAAAAAATAACGATATGGAAAAAAAAAAAAGATATTGCGGGAATCCGACATCAAATTGAAACACCATCAAAAAATATCTCCTCACCACTTCATGATGAGATAAAACAAAATGAACACGACTGAACATAAATAATTAAACAGAAAAAAAAAAATAAAATAATGAATAAATGACGTCAACTTGAATTAGAGCTAATAAAAAAAGAATTGAATTTTCAGGATGTTTATCTCGTTTTAAGTCCAACTTAATTAAAATTTATATTGATATTCAGCATCCTCACCTTACAATAATTGGAGATTGGAATTTTAAAGGTTTTATACTTAATTTATTAAGAATGTGGAAAATGTTATTTGTTATCGTAAATTGTATAATAACTTGATAGAAAAAGCATGTTAAAAAATCCAATTCATCCATTTTTCTCCTATAGTTTACATTTTTATTAAAATAAAAATTGAAGCTACCAGCTACTTTCACTGTTATATAAACAGAACACAGTTATGTAAACTGTAGCTCACTAGGTTGACAATATGATAAAGATCTGGCAATTTTAACTGTTTAAAGCACAAAATGATACAATTTTGTTAATTAACCCTCTCAGAGCAAAAAAATTTTTTTTTTGGCTGAGCAAAATACATAGTATAGAAAATGACTTTAAAAACAATTATTATGTTATTTAGAATATTAGAAAATTTAACCCCCAACAATTCTCCCCGCAACCTATTTTTATAATCCAGCTAATCTTATTAGAATTAATTAATAAACTTATTTTGATTTCGTCTTCATTGTTAATTTATTCCATGACTAAAAACAATTCCGCACACAAAATATATACATATTTTTTTAAAACGAAAAACAAAAAAAAAAAAACACATTTTATCTAATACTCTTGTTTTTTTTTTTCTAATTCCAAATTTTATTTCGATACAAACTTTTTATAAACACTAACTAGCATTGTATACCCGGCACGGCATTCGACTCTTTATATTATAGAGGTAGGTACCTATGACAACAAAAAAAAATATAGAATTTCTCCTATTTAAAAGGAAATATACATATGTTTACATTTGTGTGTAGGTACATATTTCTATATAAAATATAAAAAAAAAAAAAAAATATTTTTTTTATGCTTTGACAAGTCTAATGATTAGTCAGATGAATGATTCCCGGCCAAGTGTGTTAGACATGGCGTAAATTAATGTTTTATGACAAATGGTAGCACATCATTAAAAGAAATAATATTGTCACAGACGGTAGGAATTATGTTTTTTTTTTATTTCTTTTTTTATTATTTGTTTCCTTTTTATTTTTCATTTTTTTTTTGTAATTCTAAAGAATTTTTTCGGCTTTACTTTAATAATGTTTTATGTGTACAGGCATCTTTTTTATAATAATTTCCAAAAACAAAAACAAAAAACCAAAAATAAAAAAACAAAAACAACACAACAACAAAACCAAAAATATTATCAGGGTCATATGAATTAAATAACTCTGGCAATATTGTTCATATTTAAAAGGAAAATAAAAATAACAAAAATAAAACAACAAAAAAAATAAAAAAAATAAAGTACCTTTTAAATAACCACAGAAGCAATTTGAACAGATAGTAATGATGTTGAATAAAAATGGTGGTGGTGGTGGCGGTGGTGAATTTTAATTTTAACATTAAGAGACCACAACTACACAATACATAATATAATTTATATTATTATGTATATAAAAGTATATATTCCTTTCACCACATAATAATAATGTTTATAATGGTACTAAGGTACTATACGAAAAATATTTAAAATTAATAAAATAAAAAATAAGAAAAACAAAGAAAAGAGATAACAGATAATAACAATATTATGATAATGAAATTGTTATTATAATTATTTAAAATAAAAAAAAAAAAAAAAAAGTTGAGCACATATTATTAAAATTTTTATTTTTTGTAATACCTGGAGTATTTTGTTAGCGAGTTCTAAAGATGTTAAGCTTTCAGGTGTGAGTTCAGTTAAAAAGAAATACCTAGAATATGTATACAGAAAAAAAAAATTTTTTTTTAATTTTTAAAATACATAATTTTATGATTGATTCAGGCGAAATTTGGTCTTTTATTGGTGTTATACTGTTATTGTTATGCTTTTTACCGTTATTTTTATACTAAAGAAATTTATTTATTTTACAATAGAATTAGTTTTTTTCTGCCCTGTTTCACATCTTATTAAGAATATGAAGAAAAAAAACCTAACGGATATATTTTTTTAATTAAAAATATTACACGTGAATAATGAAATTCAAATAAAGTTTGTAAAATATTGATAAAGGGAGAAGATTAGATATTATATAAATTTTGAATTTTTTTTTTTTTTTTTTTTTGTTAAATAATATTATTAGATATTATAATTTAATTAAAAATGTACTTCATTAAACCATCTGTTCTATAGAATTTAAACAAAAGAAAACTATAAAAGCCTCGAGTTTCATGACGATATATTAAAAATTTTTTGATTTTTTTGTTCTCCTACTTTTTCTTTCATTAAATTTTTTTCTAATCTTTAATCGAAATAATGATCATTTCATCCTCATGAAATCAATTGTTGACTAATTTTTAAAAAAAATATAAAATTTAAAGATATTACAAAATATATAATAAACATAATATTTTTGTATGTATAGCTGAGAAGGATGAAACTTATTAAAAAAAAAATTTGTTAAAGAATGTTTGAACCTATAAAATAACTAAAGAGAAGAAATTTAAAATTATGAAAAAAATTAAACAAAAAGGAAATCTTAACTTTTAAGGATTCGATATTGCTAAAATAGTTTTGGGGAATTATAGAGAAAAGATTAAAAAAATTCAAAGTAATCTTTCATGCTGCACTACTTTATGTATCTACTTAAGATATAAAACTAAACCTAAATATTATTATATATATCAGAACGTAAAAAATATTTTATTAGAACGTTGGTTTTTCTAATTTTCGAGCATCCATCTAATTATAAAAGTTTAACAATATTTCAATTATAGGAATTAAATTTTAACCAAACTTTATTATTATAGAATTCACCAATTTTGAAGAGGAAGTATTTTTGTATTATCCCCGTTAAATTTTTGGAATTGTGTACCTTAGAATCATTTCTTTTATATATTGATTTTTTTATTATTTTCTCCTTATTCTTAATTTTTATTATATCATATTATATTACTGTTATATTATACAATTATATATTACTGTTATATTACTATTATACAATATATAACATACACTAAAGCAATTACCTTGAATATCATTCAATCAACATAGAAAAATCTTTAATTTTTAACAAAATGTATTTTCAGTATTTAATTCCTTTTATTAAATTTTTTTTTTTTTTTTTGAAAATATAACTGATATTTGAATCTATAATTCAAATTTTCAAAGAAAAAGAAAAAAAAAAGAAAACCATAATCAATTTTATAATAAGAAAGAAGAAATAATCAACATATAATAGAGATAAAATGAAAAAAATAAAGGAAATCGAAATATTTTATTTTTAGTTTAGTTAAAACCCGTTAATAAAATAAAAAATATCAAAAAAAGAAAGTTTCCTAAATTTTTTCAATTTCAAACGATGAAAATAAAGATATAATATTCATTGATTTTATGAGTGAGTTTCGCAGTCTAAAAAACCCAAAAACGTGACGGCATCTATTATCTATATTATGTAGTCTGTTATAATAGATGCCGTGACGCTTCTGTGATTTAAAGAAAAATTTGACTTATAAAAACTATAAAGTTATAGCATTCAGGCTTTAACATTAGATATAAATGAGCTTATATTCGTTCCCAATTCTAATTTTGATATTCAATCTATTCTTAAAATAAGGATGTATGGAGGCGAGCTGTCAATGTAGTTGGATGTAACGCCAAAAGAAGAAAATTTTCTTTTTAACAATTCTACATTCTTATTTTTTATTTAACAATAAAGTCCCTTAATATACTGATCTTTACCACTTAAACATTAATGTCAATATGACATTAACGAAAGCAATTTTGACAACCTTAATTCATAAATCAATATCGTGATATCGATTGGACCAAACAAAATTTCATTTATTTATTTTATTTAACTTTTTAAACAAAAATTTTCGTTTTGAATTTTTAAAATAATTTTTTTTCACTTATATCTGATTCTTCCTGACCTCAAACAAACAAAAAAATAGAAAATTTATTATAATGAATTTTTCCACGACCAATTATACCACCTTCAAGTATATAGCTACTCTTATTACAGTTCTTTAAATTTCACGATATATTTTTAAAGAAATATTTTCTATATAAAAAAAAAACTTTGACTTAATGATTTAAAGAAAGCAGAATAATATCAGATAAATAACAAAAAAAAAAAAAAAACACGAAAAATAAAACTTAAATATCTTTAATAAAAGAATATAGAAAAATTCTTTCGTTGTACTATTTCAAAATATACCTCTGCCCCTGCACTGAATTAACTTATTATAAGAACTGCTTTACAACGACAATTATTATAAAAAAAAATATTATAATATCCGTAAATCAGGCACGCATACAAACCAAATACGTCATATACCGTATTTCGAACTGAAGTAGAAAAAAAAAAACTGAAATATTTGTACAGGGGTAGATAATCTTCCTGAACCTTCTGGATTAAAGGGAATAACAAAAAAAAAAATTATTAAAATGGAAAATAAGGAAAATTTTTTTTTATAAAATTTTTCATTCAAATTCCAACGTGCCTTTTTTAAGAACAAAATAAAAAATAAAAAAAAAACAAATTCCTTTATTATATATTTTTGTTAAGCTTTACGATGAGAACTTCAGCCATCTTGACAGTAATATAAGAGGATAAAAGGAAAAAAAAAAATATAATAATAATAATAATAATACAAAACTATAAATACAAAAATAAAATTTCAAATCTTCTCTCTAACAAAGGCTAAGCGTTTAATTGTTAAGCTTTATCCATCCAAGTGTAGTGTTATGACAAAGTTTTCCAAACTTCAATTTTATAAAAGTTTATTATATTTAACATTTCATATACATAATTATGTTAAACCTTAACCAAACAATACTAAAGAGACAATATTAATCCTAATGAAAGAGACAATATTATTTGGATATTATCATAGTTTTCAAAATGTATTTTCAATAATTTTCCAAATTACTTTTCAAATACTAGTGTAAATGTAATCACTAAAATCAATCACCAGTGTAAATGTAATTAAAAAACCGAATACATTAGAACCATTATAGCTTGTTGAAAAATGTATAGGCACTTTTAAAAATTTCATTTAGCTATGTCCAATACTGATCACAGATCTTAAGAGATTTCTAAGATTAAAATATATAGGTTTCTTTACAAACCATTTTTGAGCTGCAATCTTTTTAATATGTAATCGAAAGAGACGGTTTTGCAAGTTAATAAAATGAAATGTTATATTACTAGCATATTTTTATTTTCATATAGGTATCAAACACTTTTGCAACACTTTAAATAAAGAGTCTTTCAAATTGAGCTTTCAAAAGTAAATAATTAAAACACAATGTTTGCCATTTATACTCTGAAAATGATATCTCCCATGGGACCACCTTTTGCGTTTCTACCTGATTCTTTTATCAAAATTTTCGGTCACATTCTGGCATAGTTGCGGCTCTATCTCACAATAACTCGAGTGATTTCTGCTTTCAATGTTTCAACGTTTCAAGGATTATCGTTGTATCCGTTGATATCAGATCGTTGTATCGTTGTTACTTTCACATAGCCCCAAAGAAAGAACTCTAACGGTGTCAAATCGCAGAATCTTTAAGGCCAATTCACGTCACCGAATCTGGAAATAACACGGTCTGGAAACTTTATTTGCAGTGTTCTCTGGCTGTATAACACGTAGCCCCATCTTGTTGTAACCACATGGCCTTAGTATCAATATTTTCCAGTTTTAGTCATAATTTTCGAAAAAGTACGGACCAATCACACCACCAGATCATAATGCACACCAAACAGTAACTCTTTGTAGATGCACTGGCTTCACTTGGATCACGCGAGGGTTTCCTCTCCCAAAATACGGCAGTTTAGTTTATTAACGTAGCCACCGATCTCGAAATGTGCTTTGTCCGAAAAGATGATTTTTCCTGAAAAATCGTCGTTTTGTTCCAGTATCCAATTGGCAAAGTTCCGACGCATGGAATGATCTTGTGGCAGCAATTCTTGTGTCAATTGAACTTTGTAGGCCTTCAACGCTAAATCGGGAAATTGACATGGTGAGGTCAGCTGTAACACTATCACTCATAGCACCAATATTATTTTGTGAACGACCAGCACGAGAATACTGATGTCTTTCTCCATCTTGTACTGCACACGTTTCTTGAAATTTCTGCACAATATTACCAATTTGTTGCTCAGTTGAACGATTGATTATGTCGACCATTAACATTGCGTAATTTGCGAAATACATTTCTTATAGAACGACCATTTTCATAAAATAATTCAATAATTTCAACACATTGTTGTAATGTATACGGCTACCTTTTTATAAATGGCAAAGCCTCAACTGTCAAAATAACATACAATATGGATACGTTCAATGTTTGAAGTGTGTTACGCAGGCGCCTACCTTTTAAAACTCAATTTGAAATACCCTTTATTTAAATATTGAAAAGTCAGTTCTTTTAATAAGAACCTTATTATACAATATTATTAAAGAGCATTTTAAGAATCTCTGACTTAAATTATAATTATGTGGTTCTCATTATAGAAAGAAAACAACAAATCAGAATATAAGAAACGTGAAATCGACCCAAAGTTATCCGGAGTAAATGGTAACCGTTAAAGTATCAAAAGTAAGACAATAAACAAAAAGAAAAATAAGGCAAAGACTTTTGTACAAGGATAAAAATTAAAAGAAACTTTTCTTTGGTCAGAACATTTAATATGTTGTGTCAGCATTAAAAATGTCAGTGTGGGCGTAAAAAGTTACAATATATATGTAAAAAAAAAAAAAAATTAAAAATATTTTTTCATTTTCATTTTTCTTTTTTGTTTTATTTTCTTCATTTTTATTTTTTTTAAAGAGACACAAGACACCATGTATACCTTTAACATTTCATTATTCTTCTATGAATGTATAATTTCAATATGAATTCTTGTAACTGAATCTATAGATACATGGAAGCATATTTCACTTACGTTTATACTTTGTTTTATATAACAACGTATATAATATGTATATATATAAATAGTTAAAATATACGTGCATACATTTAAAAATGAAACGAATAAAATGTGATTTTTTGTACGTGCTTTGAGTTTTATTTTGTTTAAATTCTTTTAATAAAATTCATATCATTGCGGTTATTATTAAGTCAACTGAGGGTAATGGAAACATATTATTAATATTTATGTATTAGTAAAACACTTTATATATGTATTATATAAATAGATAGCTGTAATGGGAGTGTGAAAATAATATTTTTGTATTCCTTATTTTACTTTAATTATATTGTTTTTTTTTTTTTTTGTTTTTTCATTCCCAAACAAGGGATTATAATTTTAAGAAGAACATTACAAGAAATGTTTCTAAAAATAAAAGTAAATTTATGATAACGTTATTTTCCACTCTTATAAATTTAAATCTAATATGAAAACTTATTAGTTTTAGGAATTTTTCTTTTTTAAATTGAAATATTTTTAGTACTTATAGTTTAGATTGTTTTGCAATTACAACAAACAGACAAAAGGCAGGCATTACTAGCTGTTTAATTTAATTCAAGCCATTTGGCTTATATCTATTAAATAACTAAACATTTCTTCGGTTTATCTATAAAATTTGATTTACTTCTTTGGTCTATAAAATAAATTATAAAGTTTAGATTAGTTGGGTTAAGTTAGGGTTAGGTTAAGATTAATTAGTTATAAGTTTTTTTCTTTTGATTATCATAGCGGTTTTTTTTTTGTAAATTTTTTTTCACCAATTATGAAATTTAAACAAATAATATTATATATTTATTAATATTAATAATTAATTATAAGAATAAATTATAAAAATAAAAAATTAGATTAAGTGAACACACAATATAAAAATACTATATATATATTAACTTGAGAACTGACACTACTCAGTCATGAGTTAAGTAGGATATAAAATTTAAATTCATTCTTTTCAGTTTTATTTAGGAATATGTAATAAAATAAACTTATTAATAAGTAAAACATTTAAAAAAAAAAATAAATAAATTATAAATAAACCTTTAAAAAAAAAAATCTATATTTCCTCCTAAAAATATGCAATTTCTCAATATATATTTGTGATAACTTTCAGATACTATTTGTCCCCGAGGGCTTAGTCTATAATTGGTTAAGTATAGTTTTATTCAAAATGATTTTTAAATAAATAAATTAATTAATGTATGTACAGAGGTGATTCAAGTTTAAGCACTAAACATATCTTCATATTATTTTTAAAAAGAAAATGATTGAAAAAGGTATTCAAAAACACATTGATATAATAGTGTTAAAAATTTATTACTAATAGACAAAGGGTGAAAAAATACTTTAAAATCGAAACTTTATTTTACTACTGTCTTTTTACCAATCTTGATTTGGTACAAAACAAATTTTAAAAATAGAATTGTCGAGAATTGACTTCGAAAATATTTATAGTTTTCTTTTCCTTGTATTACCATACTTTAAATAATTTTAATTTCGTCAATTAAATACTATAGTAACCTTCAAGTGATCTACACTTGAATCGAATACTTGAAGGTTAAAAGAAAAATTAAAAATTTATCAAATTTTTTTTAATAAATCTACAATAATAATAAAGATTCTCCAAACCAAAAACAATTTATTGAAATTTCACCACACCTATTCACATATTTATCTTTTACTACCCTATTTTTATATTTTTTATTATATATGTATAAATATTGCATATTATTATAACTGATAATGGCATCTTTTTAATATTACATCATATTACATTAAGTTTTTTTTTTATCTACACTTAATTTACCATTTTCTTAATTTTCTTTTTCACTAAAGCGTATTCTTTTTATAATTTCTTGATTGTTTTCGCAATATTCTCACCTAATTTTCAATGAACGGGTGATTTAAATTTTTTCCATTTTTTTTGTATTTGTTTTTATACTTAGCCCAAATTGAATTTTGATAGAAAATAAAACGATAACAAAAATGAGAGAATGTAAAAAAAAAATTTTTAATATGAGTAAAAGAGAAACAGAAATAACAGATAGAAAAGTAAAAAACTTTAAAACATTCAACCAAACAAACAGAAAAATAAAATCTCTGACAATATTTACAAGGACATATCAAGGAATACCGATTACTCAATATGACATAAAAAATATTAGTGTGTTGCTAGACTAAATATATTATATTGTGTGATACGTTTGAGTGAGCAGTCTGTTGGCGTAGTAATGTTCTATTGTTTAAAATAAAGAAATTATAATGGTGGTATATAAAAGAAAACTTATATATACGATATAAAAATTTTAAATGTTGTGTTAATGGAGTATGAATGTTAATAGAGTTATGAAAGTGAAAAATAATACTAAAATAAAAAATGAAAAGAATATAAAAATAATAATTTAGTATTCTTCATACCAATTCATTTCATACTATAACCAATAAAAAGGAATTTTCCAATTAATTTTATGAACGTGAATTTCCATTTTAATTTTTTTTTTTTGCTTTTGTGAAGAAATTTTTGACAGGTTTAAGATTCGAAAAATTTATTAATAATTTTCTTTTATTATTATTATGCCATATTTTACACATATACATAATTATATCAATAGGAATTCTTTATAATGATAAAAGTTTTCGAATATTCGCAATATTACATTTTTTACTAGAATTTCGAAGTGTTCTATTCGGATATCGAAAAAAAAAATATATAAATAACTATAATATACTTAAGCAGAAAATAATTGACAAAAAACAATAAATTATAAATTAGTAATTTTTAAATTTTAAATCTTTATAAAAAATTTAAAAAAATTATTTCTTTTTCAAATATTTTGATTTTGTCCTTGAAAAAAAAAAAATAAGAAAATCTATATTATCTTAATTTGGGATTAACCAAAAAGAAGGAAAAAAGTAAAGCCTTAAGGAATATATTATATAATATTGTTTACAATCCTTTCAATGGAATCTAAAATTACTTTGAGAGAAAAAAAAAAAAAAAAAAGGTCCTAAAAGTATGCAATTAAGATTATAATTTATTGTAAATATAATTTCGCATATTGTTTTCATAATTCCATCGTTGTTATTTTAATATATTTCTTTTCGATTATTTATTAGATAGGATTTCAATTTTTATTTTCATCATTTTGTTTAAAGATCTGATCTCTAAATATTTTTTAGATAATAATTTAAAAAACATTTCCAACATATTATGAATTTTAATTACACTTTCAACTTATATCACTTAAAAAGTATTGATGTGAACATTTAAAAAAAAAAAAATATTGTAAATTAGTTTCACTCCTGTTCGGTCTGTTTACAAAAGTTCTATACCGTTTGAGATCAAAATTAAATTATAGAACAATTTTTTATGTATAGACTCATCGGTAACATCAAATGATGTTAATTTATATTTTACTGAACATTTTGTCACCGTAAAAGGATCAACCAACAAGAATTTTTTTATACATTAAATAAATTTTAAAATGCAATTCTTTTGTACAAAAGGTAAAAAAAATCATTGCGTTCTAGAATATATTTAACTTTTAACCTATTTTAGCAACTTTTTTGTGAATTGAAGAATTTTCAATAGAACAACACCAATATAGATTTTATAAATAATATCTTTTAAGATGCAAAACAAAAAGAGGATAAGTGAAGCCTACAAAATATGCCTATCTAATCTAGTGAATTTTATACTATTGGATTGATTTACAAAAAGGATCTAAGATAATAAAAAAAAATTTAAGGTATTTTAAATTTATCATGAATGTATATGATTTTATGTTTCATAATGAGGATATAATTTTGCAGATTTATTTCTCTTTCTAGAATTTTATTTTTTAATTTTGAAATATAATAAGTAAGTTACATAAAATAATGGCCTTGAATAGTCTTATTTCATATAATATTAAAAAAATCGTCCAAAAAGAAATTTTTTACCCTGCAGGAAATTTCTGGTTTTTTTTATATTAAAATTTTTCTTGATGATTTTCCGTTGAAATCAATAGATCAAGGTTACAAAAATTATATTCCTCATATTTAAAAATTAAAGTAAAATTTTCTCTTCTATTTTGTTTAGAATCTGCGATGAGCATTTAAGTTTCGTAAATTCTTTAACTTTATTTCATGTATAAAACAATGTTCATTATTAAAATATATTACCCATTCAAAAATAAAATTTATCAACTAAGTAATTATAAAGGTACTTTACATAACGATTATATAATATAAAAAAAAATTATTTGATAATATTTACCTAAAGTAAAATATAATAAATTCCATGAAATAAAAATAAATATTTATCAAAAATGTTTTATATTCATTTTTTGTTTTATTATTAAATTTGTTTTGAAGTTATGACCAAGTTTTGAAGTTTTGAAGTTAAAGTTGAACTGCTTAAGAAGCTTTAAAAAGAAATAATTTGAGAATTATTTTTCTTTTAAAAAGAAATACCTATACTTTCATAATATTGAATTTAAAAAATGGTAATTTAAGTGGAAAAGAAAACCTACAATTTTATCTTAACTTTATAGTTAAATAATGTTTTGTGTTGTTTGTGTTTTTAAGGATTCTTTTAATTTTTAAAATAAATATCCAGACGTTTCGAAAAATTACAAATATCTAAAATGATTACAATCATCAATTATTAATTTATATTATTAAAGGATAAAAACTAATTTTAATTGATTCTAAAGGAAAGGATTTGAAAAATGTAAAATTACCATCAATTAATACCAGTGTTATAATATTATATTGTTAGGAAATCATGAAATGAATATGGCTTATAAAAAAATATTACGACAGTTCCAATTAATGGTACCTCACCCTTTTATTAGTCTTTTATATTTTATATAATTATATGCCTTATTTTTTCAAAATTTTATTCTGGTTTTGGTTTTTGTTAGACACACGTGTAATTTTATAATTAATTTTCAATAGAGATATGTCTATGATGATTTTCCTATATAAGATTAAAAATAATAATTTATATAAAAGAAATTAATTAAAATATCACTTATTTTATTTTATATTAATATTTTATTATTAAATAAAATATTGAAACATTATCTGGAAAAAAAAATTTTGCAGAAGTATATTATTATGATTTTACATATAATATATAAGTTATGATATAACATAATTATTTTAAAATTATAAATACATAGAAACAATTAAAACAAATAATTATTATTAACTTTAATCTTCCTAAACAACATGTTTTTGTAATAAATATGAAAAATTTTAAATATTTTTATTTATTTTTAAAATTTAATCCTTTCATTTCTTTTGTTAAAAATATTTATTCTTAATATCAAATCCCTTATGTTAGTTTTTTTTTTTTTTTATATTTTTCATACTCACGTATACATAAACAATTTAAAGCAATTTATTTTCATTAAAAACCCTTATAAAGAAGAAAAAAATTATATCTTTTAGTTTCTTTTTCAAAAAAAAAAAAAAAAAAAAAGAAGAAAAAAACTAGAGGAAAACAAAAAAAAAAAAAAAATTACTGACTTAATGTCAACATTTTAAAATAAAATCCAACCATTAATATGTGTATATAATATATTATTTGGCTTCTCTTTCTAATAATATAAATATAATTTTCTCAGTTTGGGAACATGTGATCTTAGAATTTTCTTTTTTGTTTTTTTTTTTTGTGTCTTTCTCAGGATGTCAAAAACAAAAGGACAATACACGAGAAATGTTAAAGGAAACGTAAAAAAGAAAACGAGAAATAACAACATATAATAACAAAATACAAAATAAATGAATGAACCTTGAATGATGGGTTAAATAAAATTTTGTCATGAAAACAAGAAAAGGGTTTATTTCTGGTTTATTTGTATTTTGTTTTTTTTTAATATCTTGCAGATATTCTTTTCTTAAACGAACAAAAAAAAAAATAAAAAAAAGTAAACATTTCTTTTTTTTTTGTGTATTAAGCGTTTTCTTACTTCCCATTTAAAAATATAATAAGGGTAATCATTTGGCATAATTATTGTGCTTCTTTAAAATTATTGTTGATTATATAATAATAATGTTAAAATATATTATATTTCACTATTTTTCTAGAATTCATTTTTAACTTCTCGGTATATGTCGGAAGTCATAGTATACATGTAGTGTACATGTTGAGTGTGGAAAAACAATTAATCATTTGGGTACTATAATGATTCAAAAAAAAAAACAATTAAATAAACTATATAATCTATAATTTTATGTATCTATATTATATATCTATATTAAATATAGAGTTAAGCGCATTTTAAATAAAAATCATTTTCGTTTTTAATAGCAGTTGTTATGAATTAGTAAACAGGACACACAGGTATATTAAAAGGAAAAGTTAAAATTATTTTGCATATCTAATATAAAAATATCCTACAGTGCTATCCTACAATTTGCTAAATGATATAAATCACTTAAAAATGTTTAAGAAAAAAATAATAAGAGCAATTTATTAAAAACTACCTTTTCAAAATAAATTTCCACATGTTAGGTAGGTGCCTAAGACAATTTAAAGGATAATAATTTAAAGAATTTCAATATAATATTATTATTATCTTATAAGATGCCTTTAAAATTTTTGTAATTATAATATTAATAAAATGTCACAATTGAAATGTTTTATTTAAAATTTGTAAAAAAATTCACACATTTCTTTCTGAAACAACAAAAACAAAAAAAACAATGTTCTATTATTGAAACAATTATAATAAGGAAATATCAAGGGAACTGACAAGAATAATAAAAACAACTAAAAACCAAATTCTACTTTCTTTCTTTTTTTTTCGTGTATTGTCCATAAGGAAATATGAAAAATATAAAAAAAAAAAACAAACAAATGTGTTTCTTGTTCCTTTCTTCTTCCTCCATCTAATCCTTTGATACAAAAAAAATATCTTCAATTCAATTCATTGGAGTCTTCAGTCAAATTTTTTATTCTTGTTGTTGTTGTTGCATTGTTATTTTCATTTAATATGAAACCATAATCCCTAAAGCTTTATATTCATATTATATAATTTTTCTCTTCTTTTAATTTTTGATGTTTTCCATTTTTCTTTTTCTTTTTTTATTGTTGTTATTATTTTTGCTTTTAACTTTTATCCTTTAAGTAATAAGCATATTTACTAAGAAATAAAATATATCCTTTCCTTTTTTTCTCTTAAGAGAAAAATTATTATTTTTTTTTTGTTTTCATTTTTTTTTATTCTATGCGATGGATATTTATTATTTCCTTGTATGTATTAAACAGTGAGAAACGAAAAAAATGTTTTATATTTTTTTTTAAGGATAACTCCAAAAATGATGGCTAATTTATTATCATACGCGATCTGTAAAGATTTTTTTAGTGAACGGATTTTAGACTTAGTCTAAGTAATATAGTCTACATACATTATTATGAGAACTCAAGCTTTTGAAAATTTCTTTGTTCTACAAATATCTAAAATGGATGATTTAATAGTTCTCCTTTAACAAAGACTAAACGAAAATGTTAACAATTTCGTTCTTCATATATCAACCTTAAACTAATTTTTATTCTTAAACTCAAATTACCTTTGCGCAAACAGTTTAGGATTATGTTTAGCTGGTCAAAATCACACATATGTTTATATAGGAATCGAGCCGCGTTAGTGTGTTTCAATGGTTTCCACCTACCATTCTATAAATTTAAATATGACTCAAAAATGTTTCAATAACATAAATCTGATTTTTAATTATGTCTAATTTACCTGTTTGGTTAGATCTGGTTGGTTATGAATAATAGTGTCTAAAACCGTGTACTGTAAGTTCCCCTAAAAAATTTGTTTATACACTTACATAACTATTAACTACTGTAAATTTGTAATTAAAAATATAATCAATTTTTCTTTTATTTATTTATTTGAAGGATTCTACAAACTTAGAAAATCCTAGGCCTGACTCTATACATTCTTCCAATTTATACGATCCCGGATAGTTTCGCTCCAGCTTGTGTTCTGAAACTTCATAATGTCTACCGATGTTTCAACACTCCAGCGAAGGTTTGATTATCTATTACTCCAATATTTTGGTCCGTATACTCTATATGGACTAGACAGGTGAAGCTTAATTTTTAACTAGATCCGCGTCACTGTATAGCTTGTACAGTTAGGCGATATTTATTTTCTTCATATTTCTTCGATTAACCTGCGATCATAAATGCAACGAAGATTTTTACGTTCCCATATGCCAAGAGCCACCTTATTTGCTTTTGGTAGTTTACAATTTTATTTTTCATTCATTTTTGTAAAACAATTTTTACTATCAATAATTTTAATTTATAATTTAGTCTTTTCATTTTATTCTATGAACATTTAATTTAGCCACTTTGGCTTCTTAACATCTTTTAATAATTAAATTTTTCAAAAATACAAAGCTAAGATCAAAAAATTTCCTCCATAAACATATAATTTTGCTTACTACTGTTAAAATTCGAAAAAAAATTTTTTTCTGGATAAAAAAAACGCTTAAAAATATGCTTTACATCAAAAAACTAAAGACGAAATGTGGTAATATTTTACTCTTCTTCTTTTCTTTTTTTTTTGTTTTCATTTTTTGAAGTATAAGGAAAGTATTATAATTTTATAATAACAAAAAAAAAAAAGTAAAAACTGAACAAAATAAACAAATACCTTTTTAGTAGAATTTTTGTTTCATTTTTGTGTTTCCCTTAAGAGAAACTGTCATGGTACATAATCATTTCCTTCTTTCATTTTTTAACACCAATATCACATCATCATAATATATAATATTTTAGTTTATACTTTTCTTTTTTTGTTTTTTTTTTTCCTTATTTCCCTTATTAAACAGTTACCTTGCTTTTGTCTCATAATTTTTGGTCCTTTTTGTTTCAAATCCAAAAAAAAAATAAATAAATAAATTGTTAGATTTTTATGAGAATGGTTTTTGATATGGTTGTGTTTCCTTTATCTCGAATTTAACTTCATATTTAACAAAAAGTTTCCACATCATGTACTCCTATTAATATCCATAAAATAAAAAATAAGACCAGCTATTTTCAAAAGGTGAATTTATATGTATCTTTGAAGTTTGAAATGTATATAATAATATCTTATATTATCCTGATTATTTGTTTTTTTTTTTGTTTTTGACTCACTTTAATCTAATCGAATTCAAAGCAATAAATAGAAGTGTAACCGGAAAGATATTGTTAAATTTTCGTTAAAATCTTCAATAGAAAATTATATACTCATAATCCTACCGTATGGGATTTTAAGAATCCTAAAATAACATTAAAAATATTGAGCCCTTTTAATAATTTCGGTGTCTAACATTAAAGTTTGAGTCGTGTTTTAAGTAATAATTTTTAGATTAAAAAAAAAAATCAAACATATATACAATATGTATAGGTATATAAATATGAAATACATAATACCTTTTTGTAAATAAATGATAAAGAATAGCACGACTTTTTTTTTCTTCCAAATTTTTTCCATAGATTCCCTTTTGTGTGAGTTTATACATGGTAAACATAATAATATATCTAGTAAACTTTACCATAAACCAAAACAAACAAAATTTCTGTTAAAATTTTAAATGTTTTCTATCTTGTCATATGCTAAAATATTTTTTTTATTTTTTTTGTACGCATTTACCCTTCAAGGATATTATGTCCTAACACATTACAAAAAAAACAGAGTAAAAGAAAAAAAAAATGTTTTTGCTTTTTAAAATATAAGAGTTATCGTTCTTTGAATAGTTAAAAGGGTTATAATATTATAAAAGATAATATAAACTATTTCCTTAGAGTATATATATATATAGTTTTTCTTATATGTATATTAACAAAATACATATATAGTAATATCCAATACTTCTTGTATATTATATGGCGAATATCAAAAAAAAAAAAAACAAATTGTGAGCACCATAAACTAAAATGCATACATACTTTTAAATATACATGCACGTGTTTAAAAAGGACTAAAAGAATTTGGCATATATAGTAGTATGTATTTTAGATTTATAATAGGGTACTAGTATAAATACATAGAAAAAATTAACTAAATCAAAATGATCAAGGATATACCTAAATTGGTTAACAATTTGTCTTGATGACAGTGATCTTTAACATTTAAATATGCGTACAAGAGGAGGCTATAATCAGTTAATCTTACGATCCTTTTTGAATCAAAAAAGTGAAATGAATGAAAACAAAAAATTTTTTAATTTTATTATAAAATAGGAACAGAGGACTGACTCCACTATTAGAATAAAACATTTAAAAATTTCTAATTTGACATTTTTTAACATTTTAGTTTTAGTTTTAAAATTTAGTAGTATTCAAAATTATAAAATAAAGGTGCAAAAAGAAGATAGACTATATATAAAGTTAAATTCCTTTTACTTAATAAATTAATTATTTATTCCATCAACACAGTGATTCATTAAAAGTTTTATTTACTTTACAGTTCGGAATAATTTTTATAAATGGAATTTTGGTAATAAATCTGGTTCTGATTAAAATCCATGTAAAGTATTAAAGTTATGAGAAAGTTCACCTTCCATATATACATATCCTTCTAGTATTCTTCATTTTAAGTTAATTTTGAAATAACTATATCAAACTATAACAAACTAATAATATTTTAAAAATCAGACTAAATCAATGTTCAACCAAAAATAAAATACTAAAATAAATTAAATTTAAATTTATTTTTTATTATTTAACAAATTATAAATTTGAATACTTAGATCACTTTTTTTTTGTAATAAAATCTTGATTTCATACGATGTTCTTTACAAAAATTCAAACAAAAGCCTATATATATATAGTAACAAAACCGAATTTAATGTCCTCAAATTGATTTTTCAATTGTACAAAAAAAAATAACATTCTTTTTATACGTATTTCATTATAGGTTTCTAAATTGAATAAAATCTTTTATTTAAATCTTTAATTCAAGAAAATTAATGTTCTAAAATAAAAAATAAATTAATTATTATGCTGTTTTTTTTTTTTTTTTGTTATTTTTAAGTCCTAAATTATCCTCAACACTAAATCATTCGAAAAAAACAAAAAAAAAATTATCAAATCAAAATTTTTCTCTCTTTTAAAATGTTAATATTATTTTTCTTAAAATTAAGGCAGCAAAAAAAAAAATATTGTTTTGTTTTTTTTTTTTCTGCTTTATACTTGACATAATTTTTAAAAGAATCCTTGCCAGTAAAAACAAAATACAAAAAATAAAACAGGAGGACAAGTTTCAAATGTCAAAATCTTTGTAATTCAACTTAATTGCTTTTTTTTTTTTTATTCTATTTCATTTTAACTCACTTTCTTTATTTTTGTTTAATTTTATTTTTACCATAAATTTTGTTTATTACCTTCAAAAAAAACAAAAAAAAAAATTAAATAATAAAAAGCCCACGAATTTTTCCTTTTCTTAATTCCTCATTAAAACGAAAAAACTAAGAACGAAAAGAAAAAAATACTACTGAGTTAAAAAAAAATACATCAGAGACATCTGCTAGGATTAACTGTTACTTTTTTGTGTTAAGCATAATGTTTAATGAATATAAAATAAAATAAGTTACAGAAGGCTGAATGATTTAAATATTAAAGAAAAAGTGTCCAAAATAAAAACTGATTAGTTAAATTTATTGAATTTTTTTGTTCTTTGCGAAAATCGTAAAATATATTAAAATGAAAAGAGTATTATATCTCTTTTCACGGATTTTATTTAGGTAATATAAACATAAACAAAAATAAAAAAGACTACCTAAAAGTATGCAATTAAACGTTAATTTTATACGTTACATAATAATGAGCTGCAGTTAACATGAACTTAATATTAATTTTATTAACATCGGAATTTTTGGAAATTTCATATAATTATACTTTTATTGTTGAAAATTTTAAAATATTAAAAGATAAATAATAAATATAAGTGTGTTCATTCAAAATCTTGCAATTTAGCAATAACAAAATTTACATCAGTCCTTAAAGTTATAGATTACATTCTTTAACACCTATTAGAAAAGTTTTTTATTCATATTTAGATAAAAAAAAATAATTTTAGAAGGAAATCACAAAACTCAAATTTTTTAATATTTTATAATTAAACTTTGACAATTTAAAAGAAAAATTACGATAGGCACATTAAAAAGTATGCTCTAAAAAAACTTAAGCTTAAAAAATATTTAGCCTACATATTTGTCATTAGATAAAAATTTACCCCATTTTATATAATGGCATTTTTCTTAGACAAATATACAAAATTTTCTTAGACAAATATACTCAATATATAAAGGTTCTCCAGTAAAATTTCATGTAATTTTATACTGAGTAAAAATTGACCAGAGCAATTCTTTTGTATAAATTTTTTGAGGATAACATAAGGGTTAAATAAATTCATTTTAACGTTTAAAAATTACAAAGATTGCAAACCGTTTTTTATATAAAATAATAGTAAAAATTTATCTATATTATTATATAATGCAACAACAAAAAAAAAAAAAAGAAACCCAATAAATAAAAATAAAAAATCACTGTTTTTGTTTTGTTTTTAATTAATTAGTGAACAATGTAATAAAATAATTTAATTCTCATTATTTTCTGATTTGCTGTGCGTGATCATTTAGAGAAAAATTATATTTTATTTAATTTTTGTTTTCTTTTCCTATTTTTCATTTTCGTTCATTTTTTACGCCACCCCCCTTTTCTACAACATTTAAATATTATTTATTTTGTAGAGAAGAAAATTTTCTTTGCTTTTTACATTTTTTATGTAAGTAGATATATAACATTTTTTGTAGATATATTACATTATATTACTTTTTTGTTTTGCAATGTATCTCTATAACGCAAAAAGGTGACCAAAATATATTTATCAAAATACAGAATGCGTACTGTTTATTTATTTACGAGTAGAGTAATAAAAAAATTAACTAAAAAGATTTCAAAAGTTCAATCCGTGTTCTAGTGGTTGATTTTGTAATTTTTATCAGATATAAGAAATTATTTTCTTCTTCGCGTGATATTTTTTTTATTGTAATTCTAGTTAATTATATAAGTTGGTAATAGAGGATTATAGGTATATATTAATATTATTTTTACTTATTTGTTTTTGTCTTTATCTGTTTATTTTTTGCTATATATTTTATTACAGCGATTATTGATGCATTTATTTGTCTGAATTTATTTCGTTATGATTTTCTAAACCATTTCAGCATGACAGTTTATTAATATTTTACAACCAATTAAGATAAAATCTTAAATAGATGTTTTCTTTACAAAGAGGCCTTAAAAAACTGAAAACACAATCAATATGTTTACCAGTCATTTTTCTTCTTGGAAATGTCGATTCATCACAAATATTTTGTTAGGTAGTTAATTTGAAAAAAATTAATAAGAGCGTTTCTTTAAAACTTAAAAAACTCTGAAATCAATATTTTCAGTTACTTTTAAAAAACAATTTTTTTTTTTTATTAAAAAAGGAAATTGCAATTTTATGGTGTTTTAATGAAATATGTATGTTCTCAAAAGAAAAAAATCAGCCATCTCCACCACAGGACCGACCGCTATTATACGAAAAGTATAGAAACAAAATTCATAGATTTTTTGCATAATAATTTATATCAAATCAAAATAACTTCTAATAATTTAACATCTTTTTTTTTTATTCAATTACAATAATAAGCAATGAAATCGTAAAAATATATGTACATACATTCGTTTATACATCCATTTACACACATTTGTATATACATGGTTTTTTTTTTTAAAATTATAGAAAGAAAAAATAATAAAAACTGTAAACAAATACAAAACAAACATAAGATTAATATTAAACCTGCTAACAAAAATTTTACAGTTTGAATTTTGCGTCATCAACAATATGCATAGATACATATATGTAAGTATATAAATTTTTAGAGACATAAAAAAAAAGCAAAAAAAATGTGTTCATATAAATTCATATGGCGTGTTATAATATGTATGAAATTTGGACTTAAACAAAACTTTTGGATTTGAAATTTGGATGAAATTTGGACTTGGACAAAAAATTAAAAAAAACCTTAAAGTTGGTCGGATTAAAAAAATGTTCTATGACAAAGTTGTTGCTCTTTACTTGTGTAACAACTTTTTCTTAATAATTTTTCTCATAAAATTTTTCTGTTACGAAGTGTCACATGTAATAATTTTGCTGTCACACACACAGACAGATATCACGATAAAAAAAATTTTACAGCCCTTAACGCACCGGAGTGTCAAATTTGTCAAAATCTCAGGTACAAATATTTTTAGTATGAAAACAACACCTACCTTATACATAATTGTATGAGGTGGATAAAAATTACTCCTTTGATTTTAATTTCAGTCAGCTAAACCTTCTAGTTTTATTATTACGTATAAAAATACTTAAAACCTTAATTAAATACAATGAAATATATTCGAAATTAAAATTTTATGTTTTTAGTTTTGTTCATTTCAAAGTTTTTGCAACAATTTAAAAAAAAAAATGTTAAATATTTGTTACAAAACACTTTCAAGGACAAAGTAATGCAATATTTTGATTCATTACATATTATTATTCTAGAATCCTTTAGGATAAAATAATTTTAATACAGATGATCACTTTAAAATATAGTATCAGCTACAAAAAAAAAAAAATAGCTTTTTATTTCTCCTAAGATTTAATTTCCAAATAATTTAAAATAAAAAATAATTTTTCTTGCTTGTTCAGTCAGAACAATGAACATTAAATTTGTAAACGAGGTTACAAAATTTTTAATTTTATTCAAAAAAAAAAATAATAAAAATTAAAATTATTTTTTATATTTAAATCTGTTTAAAAAAAAAAAAAAATTAGAACATGGTAAAATAAAATTCTCTCACAATTTAATTAAGATAATGTTCTTAATATATATGTCTCTTTCTATTTCATTTTTATGATATTATTCTTTCCTTTTTTATTTAGCATAATTGAAAATATTCTACTCTTTTTCTGGTGTTAAGTAGGTGTTAGATGAAATATATATATATATATATATATAGATATATAATCATAAAAAAAAAATAAGACTGAAAGAGGTATAGTAGTATAGTATATAGTATAGATACAAGGGTTGGGAAATAAAGAAAGATATTTCTAAAAGATATAATTAAGAATAGTATAATAAACATAACAAAAAAAAAAAAAAAAACAAAAATAACTACAATAAAAATAATTTCTGTAGAAATGATCCTGTTTTTTATCTATATATTATATTTTAATGATAACTATCATAAATGAAATTGTAATATTATATAGATATGTATATACATTATTATATTGAATTAAGGATAAGGATAAAAACAAAGTGTATCTTACATTGCTTATATTATAATAATAATTGAAAACATAAAAAAAAAAAAAAAAATGGAATATTTATTAGTATAAATCACGTAGAAATTATATTTAATTGTAACACGACGAGAATACAAGTCATTTTTATTCGTTTTTTTTCTTTGTTTTTTTTTTTTTTTTGTTTCAAAGCATTACAAAAAAAATTAAAAATGAGAACTCATTTAAATAATTAGAAGTAATAAAAACAAAATAAAATATAATATATATATAATATATAAATAATTAATTACACCAATAAATGTTTATGATTTTAGTTATCATTGATTTAAATTGAATCTTTAAAAATTTAATTTTAGCGCGCGAATACTTTTTGATAGTATTGTATTTTTACGAAACAAATGTCATTTCCCTGTTAAACTAAATATTATTGGTTATATAGAACATATATGGTGCAATGTAAAGTTTGGTTTAAGGATTAGAAAAATATGAAATTGTTATATATATTATGATAAGTTACTGAATGTTAGAAGGATAGTTTAGAACAAAGATATCGATGTTCTTTTTAAATTTATTAATGATATCACAATATACATGGTTGCTAATTTTTGAAAATACTTCCGGTAGCAAACTATTCCATATTCTATGGAAGCTATTCCAATTATATTTATGTAGACAATATACATAAAAAAGCAATAAATCTATATTTTACAGGATATTATAATTATGATAAAATAAAACTATTTAAATTTTTAAGTCAAGGACATTTGAAAAAACAAAAAAGAAAAAAAAAAAATTCTCTGAATACAAAAAAATAAAAAAATAAATAAATGTAATCCTCTAATTACTAAAAATATATTTTTAATTGCATTTTATGGTTTCATATACTCTGAGTCCTTAAAATAACATTTAATTCTTTATTTTAACTTCAAATATATACATATATATATATATATTTTTATGGGTCACCAAAAATTTAAGTATTAAAAACATAAATTAATTTTTTGTTCCACTTTACTATTAAAAATAAACCATTTTAATTTTGAAAAATATTAATTTGAAACCAATTTTTTTTTTATACTTTGTTTTATTTTAAATTTAGGGTTGTTTTTTCTTTTTTTTTTTTATAATATACAATAATACTAGTTATCGTATATTTCTTATTTTCTCCAATTTTTCCTCATCCTTTTATTTATTTAATATATCTAAGTGCATATGAACTCCACTGAGCTTTTTAAAAAAAAAAAAAAAAAAATCCAACTGAATGTAATGTTGATTTTTGTTGTCTTTCTTTTGTTTTTTGTTTTTATTTAACCTCAAAAGCCAAGTAATAAATTTTGCGTTCATAAATTTTACGACAACCTAATTCTTTGCCACGCATTCATACATTCATACATACATTCATATACATATATTATATATATATATTATTATACATTTATAAATAAAAGAAGATTAAGTGTCTAATTTTCTGCTCTACATAATATTGTTAGACCCGCTACCCATATTTAATTTTTTTTTTTTGTTTTTTTTTTTTTTTTTTTTTTAAGTTCATATTTTAAATAACGAGATGCGAGAGTACACATAATATTTTGTACATAATATAATCATATATGAAATTATAACAATAAAATATAGCAACAACAATAATAGTATAACTTAATCCTTTTGCAAAAAATGTTCATGATTTTCATGCTATTTTTTTTTTTCTTTTTATTTTTTGTTAGGGGTTGGTTGTTGTTGCTGTTTTTTTATTTTTTTTTTTTTTGTCTTTAATTTTATGATTAAAAAAAAAAAAAAATATATGAAAACTTATGAATATTTATTCTGGATAATACAAAACACTCATTCATATCTGGGATATAAAATAATTTAAAACATTTTTTTTTTTTTTATTTTGTTCAGTCCTTAAGGATGACTCGTTGAATATAGTAGTATTATGATAAAGATTGTGCATATAATATTAAGTACGTATTATTTATGTATATGCGTACATATCTGTGTGTGTGTGTGTATATAAGTGTGCATATAAGTTGATATATTATGTAAGTATAAGTATTATTTGTGTAATTAACTTTATTTTTTGAAAACTTTTATACAATTTATACATGAAATGAAAATGAAAAATAATAAAAAAAAAAAAAATGTATTTTAATAAGGTCATATAATATATACAATAATATATTTTTCACTATCTTTCTATCTCCCTCTCTTTCTATCTCTCTGTCTTATTCCATGGTATGAGGAACACAGCTCTTAATAAGTTACCATTATAACAAACACAACTAAAATACAATAATATAAAAACTAAAACAATGATTTAATAGTTCTACAAATTCTTTTTTGTTTTTTTTATAAAAAAAAAAAAAAAATTAGTTGGGATTTTTAGGGCATTAAATCGCTGACAATTAAAATATACAAATTTATATTCTTTGCATTATAACATATTATTTATAAATAGATACATATATTATAATTAATGCACATAGCTAATAGTAATTGTAACAAAAATAGTGAAACATAATATAAATTAAACAATTTTTAATACTTTTAGAAATTTATTTGCTAGTCTTAATAAATTTTGTTTTTTATATAAATAATTGTTTAAGGTTTAATGGTTCTTTTTTTTTTTTTTTTGGTAATTCTTTTTTTATAGGTTTAGGGATTGAATATTTGGTTTTTTGAAAAGTTTTTTTATTGCTTAAAGAGTTCAAGATTAATTATTATATTATTAATATACAATAAATTAAAAAAATATATATATATTTTAGTGAGAGATTAAAAAATATAATATATTACTAAAGTGTATATACATAAAAAATATTTTTAGTTTAGTATAGTATTTAAGCTGGATTAGTTTTTACTAAGTAGATAATTATTGTAAAATATTGTAAAATAAATTTGAAACAAAAAAAATTCTAATAATTAAAATTTTATATTACATAATCTTTATAATACCAAGTGGGGTTTATATGTACCTATACTCGTACCATTAAATTTTTATTAAAACAAAAAGGTTATAACAAAGGATACTATTATAAAGTCATTAATTTTTAATGTTTAAGGAATTAATTATATTTCAAAAAAAATTATTACGTTGCAATGAAAAAAATTAAAAAAAATCGAAATAAAGAAAGAATGACGGTACATACAGATTCTGTCAAGAAAGAAAAAGAAAAATTTACAGGGCATATACACACAAGAATTGTAAAATATTTCTTCGAACAAAATAGAACCAAAGATCATATTACATTACAGAAAATAAACTTCCAGTTATAAACTCTTTACAGATCTTTTGTTTCTTAGGTATGATAGTCCAGCATTAAACTCTTTAAAGATGTTAAATTCTTTAAAGGCAGTAATTCTGATAGAAGTATAACAAGTAAAGGAAAATCCGCACAGCATATATTAATAGGGCAAAAACAAATAGTTCTATATTTACAGTTACAGTGTTAAACTTATACACTTTAACTCTTAAAAATTAGATTAAATTACTTGTTTAATTTTGTACATTATGTGCATTATTTTAAAAATACAAATTTCATATGCAGAATTCTACATATCGTGACACTTTAAAAGAAACGACAAAGATGTGTTAAAATATATAATATATTCTTTGATTTATCCATGTACGTCCAGTCCTTTGGATAAATGAGTTAGAGTAACTTTGATATCTTTGCATATTAGACACATTTGAAATTTAAAAAAAAAATTATCAATTTTTATCTATGGCAATAGCTTTAGAATAACTGTCATACAACTTTAGAATTTACATAAATATTATTTATTTATTTATTTATTCAACTTATACAATAACTAAAATTAATTACTTATTATACATAGTAATTCTAGCACTAGCAACTGAGGCCTTCGGCTATTTTTATTTTTTTTTTAATAAAGTACATTATTAGGGAACAAAAAATTGAACAAAAATTATAATTGTTGAACCTAAGTTACATGTTATCTTTTTTTTATTTTTATAATTTTTTTTTTTTATTGTGTACTTTCTTTTTTGATAAAACTATTTTTTTTTTTTTTATATGGAACAGTACCCTACCCTTTTTTTTTTATATTTTGCTTTTTATATTTTATTGTAAATGTTTAATCTTTTTAGAAAGTTTGCGAACGTTGTGACATTTTGCGCTGTGGTTTCCGACAAAAGTAAGTGTAGCGGTTTTATATTTTGCTGAATTCTTATGGCATCAATTTCTGAACATTCGATAATTATGTGCTCAGTTGTAATGACTTGATTATTACAAAATGTGCAAGTTGGAGCTGGTTCTTTGTTGAATAGGTGTTGGTGGGTGAGTATAGTGTGCCCAGTTCTAATTTTTGTGTACACCGTAAGGTCCCTTCTGCTCGCGTTTGCTGGAAAGGATGATGGTTCTTTCTTGGGGTTGATGTGTTTATAGAAGTGAGTAAAGTTTGCCCAGGTATGTAAAGATTCATGCTGCGTTATCTTTTTTATTTCTTCGACTAGGTCTGATTTATTTGTGAAGTTTAGTGATACAAGAGGGGAATTTGCCGCCTCTTTTGCTATTTTATCGGCAAACTCATAAATATAATATCTTGGTATTTACCTAATTAAGTCAGATATCTGATTTTTTTTTTAAAGATGATTAAATTTTATGGTAACAAAACATATGATATATATTCGTACGCATATCCTAGAGTTGGCACATGAAACTAAACATTTTTTCTTGTTTTTTACCAAATTGAATGGTTCATTAATTCCATTTCATTTAGCTGGCAGTTACTTAACTACAGCTATTGTAAAATATTATTAAAATATAAGTATATAATCTAATCTGAAGCAATTATATCCTTGTTAAAGTTATTTAATTATCTGGTTTCATCATAAAATATTTTATTTATTAAATTTTATTTATATTGATATGGTTAAAATTGTTGTCTTACGAAATAAAACAATTATTATATATCTTTATATATTATAATTAGATTAAATTCCGTGTTTTGTTTTTAATTTTAAATTGATTTGATTGATGTTAACCGAAGCTATATATACTGTATATGTATCTTTAATATAAATTTCATTATCTCCAATGATCAGAATTAGTATTTTAAGCGACTTTCATTGGAAGTTCAATGTTCTGACTTGGCGCCAGTTATAACTATCATTGAAATGCTGCCGGAAAATGTTTATTTTCAATTTTTTTGCAGCAAAGATATATAAAATTTAACAAAAGTGTTGATTTAATCATTAAATAATTTCTAAAGAATAAATTCTGCTACGAATTTTTAAATTTTAAATTAAATATTTAAAAAAAAAATTAAATTTATGATTTTCCGGATTGGTAATTATTTTCCTGAACAACTGATCAGTAATTTTGCTAATGAAACAAAATTGTTCCAATGACATATGTTTCATTTCGTCCCATTTCATTTTGTCATTGAAAAAAATTCTGATACAATTCTTGCTATATTTTATTATGATGTTGTATTTTTATAAGTTTAGACTTAAATTTTGTTTTTTTTTTATTATTTTGTTTAAGTTTAGTTTTAAAATTTTTTGTTTTAGAATTGAAATTTCAAAAAAAGTAAAAAAAAAATTATTCTAGAAAATTTTTACTTTTTTATTCTTCTCAATTCAGCCAATGTCATTATTAAATTAAAAAATCTTTTTTTATTCTTTATTAGTACCATTTTCTACCAATAATAATTAAATAAATTAAAATAATAAAACTTAATTTTGCAAACATCTAACAACAATTTAAATTTAAATTACCTTTATTTTTACTTTGCCTTCATTATTGTCATTTGCTATTTGACAAATAATTTAACTGACAGTTTTCTCTGATTGCTATAATCGCCTATACGGAAAAAAGTATAAGTTTTAAATGAAACGTTTTTTCCGGAAGCATTTCAATGATAGCTATAACTGGCGTCTTATAAATTAATCTACAAATTATCATAAAAATATGAATATACATAATATAAAATAATAAATCGACACAAAAAAATTAATAAAAATCTACCAAAGGATAAAGAATTGATATAAATATTAAATTTTTTTTTTTAATTATCGATTTGTTTTTGTATGAATTTCAAATTTAGTTAAAATAATTAAAACCAAATCAATTATGGATGCATCATTTAATATTTATCCTTTTTTTTTTTTCATTTTTAATAGGAATTCTTCAATTACAAAAAAGGAACAAGTGGAAACCATCTTGCATGTCAAAATCAAATAACAAATTCCAATTACATTTTGTTTGTATAATAATTTAAAGTATAATTTGTTTTAATTTTACCACATTTTTGAATTCTTAAGTTTAAAATTTCATACTAAATTCATATTATAATAATTATTATAATTTTTATGTCTCCTTTATTATCAGTTCACTTCCTTTTTAATTACTTTACTAATAAGTTTTTTTTTTTATTTTGTTTTCAAAATGTTTTCAAGCACATTTTTTGCATTTGAAAGAAAACGAAACACAAAACTAACAAGGTAGAATGTAAACCAACGGTTTTTAAAAGCGCACATTTCCAAAACTCATTACAAACTGTTTAGAAGTGTGACGTACACAAGAATTTGAAAATTTCATGTAATAAGAAAAAATGTGAAAATAGGACATTTTTGAAATTTTGAGGGGCTGTAATTCCGGAATCCTACATAACTAAGAAAAGCCGTTAACACACGTAAAAAAATATTATTAAACCTTTAATTTTCATGTCTTGCCGAAGAAAAATGTGTACAGGTGCCTAAGTTACAGGTGTCTAAAAATAGCAAATTTTCAATTTTTGAGGCGTAATAACTCTTAAAGAGGGGGTGTTACGAAAAAGTTTTCTGACGGACGGACGGACGGACAGAGTGAAACTAATAAGCACATTTTTTCAAAATTTTTTTGGAAATGTGCTAAAAATTGATGTCTAAAAGAGTGAAAGAGTATAAAAGGATAAAAGGAAAACATATATACAGTGAGTTCAAGTACCTTATTTCTAATATACTTTTTATATTCTTTTTTTTATATTTTGTTTCTTTCCGTTTGTTTTCTTTATAAATTTTTTTTTTATCCTAAGGTAGTGGTAGTAAACCAAAAACGAAAAAAAAAATTATGGACGATAAGTTCCTAAAACTGAATATATAGGCTTTTTTTTTACATTTTTTTATTTTCTTTACTTTAATATGCATTCATTCATATTTTTCTCCTTTTATTTGTTTCATTTCTCATATGTCCCTGTTTCGTTTCACTTTTTTTTTGTTTTTGTTTTATTATTTGCATTTTTCTTTTATTTGTTTCATTTGAATTTGTCTTTATGTCGAAAAATAATGAAATAATGATGATGATGAAAATATTTTTATGTTGATGATAATTATGATAATGATTGGTTTTTGTTGAGTGAATTATGATGACTTCTTAAAGGATGTTAAAGACAATAATATAATATATTGTGTACATATTATTATTATGTAGGTACATATACATGTATATATTTATGTATATGTATTTATTATATATACAATTATGCAATATGATAATTTTATGGTATTGTAAGTTTTATTTATTTAAGACGAGGAAGTCCTTTATACTTAAAATAAAAATAAAAAAAAGTAGTCCTCGACATGTACCTGAACTCTATTCTAACATTGTATACATAATTATCATATCATTCATACTCAAGATTATGATTATACTTTATGTTACATACATACATATAGATAATCAGGATAAGTGTTTGTGTTATTTTTTAGGTTTTCTAAAACTCTTTTATAGTTTATCACAACCCTTTTTTAAATAAACCATGAAACAGACTAAATATTAAAAGAATTTTTTAGGAAATTTATGTTCTATAGAATTTAATAGGGTGTTGTGTCATTTTGATGTTTGATGTTAAAAGCTTCTTTTTTTAATCAGACACCATTTAGGTTTAAGGGTATAAAATAAGGGTATTGATATTTTGCTATATACGTTATAAAAAAATATTAAGAAACTAAGGGGTTAATCATGAAAGTCTTGTGAATTAAGACTTTTTTCTTCTTTGAAAAGCCTTTTAAAAAAATCACGCAATCATAAAAGTCTTATGAATTGAAAAGAAAAGACTTTGCTTTGTATGAAAAATGTTTGGTGTCAAAAACATAAACTGCATTATCTTATTGAAAATAAAGACATTTTTTGTATGAAATTTTGTGGATTAAAAATAATAAAAAATTAAATTGGGAAAACTAGTTTTATTTGGAGTTTCATTTTGGATGAAGAAATTGAAAAAATGGAAAGGGAAGTTACTACCATTTTGTACCGTGAAAGAAGATGCCTAAGAGACTTTTCGAATTTTTGGATACACAGATAAAAAGAAATTGGAGTTTGAAAAAAAATAATAGTATACATATAATATAAGCATTTTCATATCTATGACTATACAATAGTGTAGGTTTGCTAGAACCCCTCGTATTTTGGGAATCCGAAGTCGGACCGAAATGATTTAAAAAAGGTACTCACCGATTTTGTAGTAGAATTTCAATTATAAACAGAAATAAAAAAAATCGACTTTTAAGCCCGCTTTACGACTTTTAATAGATTTATTACAGTATCGGGGACTAGGTTTTTTAAATCAGATCGGTCCGACTTCTGGTTCCTAAGATATATTGATGTTTATTGTTCAAAGTTCACATCTGAAATGCGTGTGAATTAAAAATTCTGAAATTATGAAAAAAATCATACAAATAAATATTCATGATAATGAAAAATACGGACTTTTTTCTTAAAAGAAAAAATTCTTTTTCCATGAAACTTTCATATGATTGACAATTAATGACTTTTCCCTAAAAAAGAAAAAAGTCTTAACTCACAAGACCTTCCTTATTGATCCCTAAGATATTCACTAAAATAAACTATTATGTATATTTTCAAATAGATTGGTGATTAGAAAAAAGAAAACTTTATTTTAAAAATTGTACTCCAACTGTACTGAAAAATGTTAACTGTATGTTTCCTCCGCACAACAAAACTGAAAAAAGATTTTAAAAAGAGATAATAAATACTTTCTTAAAAGAATAAATAGATTTCCGTTACTTCTTGAGATTATTTTCGAGCCTTACTTTCATTAGCATGAAACTTCGATTAACAAATATAAAATCTTCAATCTTATTTAGCTGAGCAGAAAAAGTCTGAAGTTGACTTAACTAGTAGGTATGCAATGATACTTTAGTCCCAAGACTCCTAAAGTATTTTAACGATAATTTTTTTTTTGCTATTCTAAAATATAAATTTTGGTTTTAATCGCCTATTTGCTATTCTATCGCCTCTAAACTATATAAAAAATGCACAACTTAACTTCCAGAGTTAAAGTACTTGAACAGTAGAAAGAATTTCAAAGCTTGTAAATAAAAAGAGGCCATGCTGGTAAATATAATATTTTTAGTCTATATAATCATACAATATAATTATTTATGTTGAATAATAGAAAACAAAAATAATAAACGAGCATAAAGTACCCTTGAAATAACTGCCAACATCAAAATTATATACGTATCTATAGATATAATATGTACGTATATTTCTTCATAAATTTACCTAATAAATTTTTATATAATATTATTACAGAACTGATTTGAATAATAAAAACAAAATAAATGATCCAAAAAAAAAAAAAAAAAAAAAAAATTAATTTATATACAATATAATTACAATATATTATATAATATTATATTATATTATATAGGATATAAAATATGAAACCTTTTCTGGTTATGTAAAAAATTTTTTTACATAATATAGGTACATAATAATATAATAAACCAATAATTACACACATGAGAATTTTTTTATATATATATTTTTATCTTACAATCAAAAAAATTTGTATTTTCATATTTAAAATTAGATTTCATATCATACATACAAAAAAAAAAATAAATAAAAAAAAAATTCATTACATGTGTATTTAATTTTTTGTTTTTTTTTTTTGATTTCGTGAGTATGAAAATTCTATGTACAATATATCTATGTAGGTACACGTAACTAATGTAATATAATTAAGGCCCATAATTATTTAACATTTCAAATTTTATTTACATATTATGAACATAAATTATATTTTTAATAGTTTTTCCTTAAACATAAAACATACAATATTTCGCTTCAATTTATGGATTTATTTTTGTTTGTTTTATCATATACCATTATTACAAAATTGTAAAAGTCACGTGATTATACTCATTTTAATAATTTCCTTATTTTTTCTGACAAAAAAAAAAAAAAACAATAAAATGTACAGTTATTTTTTAAAGAGGGTTATAAAAGATTTTTAACTAAAATTAGAATAAAAATACATTAAAATAATAAACGAACAAACAGAATTTTTCGTTCCATATATCGCATTCAAATATCTGACATAGCGTGAAAAAAATATTTTGTATTAAATCATAAAAAAAAACCACATAATATAACATAATATATTATTATTATGCATGTGTAACGGAGTGAATTAATAGAATTGAAAAATAGATAGACTGTATGTAAAATAATAAAATAAATAAATGATTTAATGGGTCATTTAAAGTCATTTAAAATTTCACATTAGAAACTATATAAAATGGTTCTAATGTTGTATTGCTTTAGATTAAAATTATTTATACTAGTAGTTAATTAGGATAAGTCTCTAGTTTTAAGTCTCTAAGTCTAAGTAAGACTAAAGGTAATGATCCAGCAATCGCATCGCCTCGCGCGTTACTTTGATGTTTACGTATAATACATTAATTTAAATACGACTTCGCCAAATGTAAAGTGACGCCTAAAATGTGGTCAGCATTTCATTTAAAAAGCGACACTAAAGGCGACACTAAAAACAATGCGCTATGCGAAGTGAGGTTTGGGGGTTATCACTTAAAATTTTATCTATAAATTTATCAACTATAAAGTTTTTCAATTTTCCTTGTAAATGTTCATGTTAGGAAGAAAATTTCAGAAATAAAATAAAAAAAAAAATTTTAATATTAAATCTGTTAAGATCAAATCTAATTCTTTTTTTTAGCGAGGATAGGTGGAAATCATCGAAAGACATTATAGAGGAGTGAAACGAACCGAGTCTTCTATTAGTGTGTGGCACCTTAAGCCTACAATAAATACCATCTCTCTTTTTAACCAAACATTAGGTTATGTGAACTTTAGTGCTCATGTATGGCCTGATTAGTCTGATTAAAAGAAGTTAGGATAGGGAATGAAAATTGATTTTAAATTGACAGGAAGTCCTCTTATGAACAAAGTTGTTAACATTCTTATGAACAAAGTTGTTAACATTCTTATGAACAAAGTTGTTAACATTCACCTTGAATTTTTACACCGTGTATATAATATTCAACAATCACGAATTCTGGAAAACACACCTGAGGTGGGATTTACACATTTCCTATGTTCGAACATATTCGCGATGTTCGTACTACAAACCAATTGCTGTAACATATTTAAAATTATGGTAAATAAAATAATATTAAATTCAAATAAATATATAAATAATACAAAAATAAGTTATGTAATAAGTTTGTTCTTCACAAAACAGTGGATACTATACCATGATTGAAGTTTACATCATATTCTGAAACTTAGCTAAAGTTGATAGAAAATAATTAAGATAATTTTTTTAACATGAAAAACTTCAAGGATTAGATAAATTAAAATAAATTTTACGAATTAAAAATAAAATCTTAAAATTAGGGAAAATGTTTTTGATTGATTGAACATTTTAATGAATGAACTATTACTGAATTCCGCTAATATACATCAAATAATATTTTGCTCTTCCTTAAAAAATTCTAGAATGCAGCATATCACCGGTAAACATAAATCAACTTTTCTCCACGCTAAGATATATTGGAAAGTGTTTTCACTGATAAAACACAGATAGATAGATGCATTCTCTCTATAATGTTACTCATATTATATTATTGCACTTTACATATTTATATAACAAAAATATTTAATTTTTAAACTTAAGTTTCAAAACCAAGAATATACTACCAATTCAAAAAATTAAAAGAATAATCACAGTTGAATAAACTTAATGGACTAAATTTTAAATTTTTTTCTATTTTTATAATCTAATTTCCCCTCAATAAATTACTATACTTCCATAAATCATATTTTACATTGTGTTTATTTATAATAATATAATATTTTAAAATATATTATAAAGTAACCCAAAATTACTTAACAGAAAAAAAAAATATTTCTTTTTTTTTTTTACCTTACTCCGTAACTCAACACCATTCAATTACATAAATTTATAGCATTACAGTGCTAATTTTTCATTATACATTATAATCTTAAAAAAAATTTTCTTTTTTATTTTCTTTTTTTTTAACTAATCATGTCAAGTAATAAATCGCTTTTGATTTACATAAAACTTTATTTTTATCTACCCTACCAACCTCCCATTTTCCCCTTTTTTGCTCTATTTTTTACTAGTTTAATAATAGTATTGTTTCTCACCTTTATTTCTTGCATTTGCTTTCTCACCTTTACAAAAAAAAAAAAAACATAATAAAAATAAAAAAGGAAAAAAAAAACTGGGGAAAGCCAGGATTTTTATAACAAACAATCAAAGCACTTTAAATTTTAATAAGAAGCTTCCCGAACAATTGTTTTACCTTTTTATACATTTTATTGTACGAGTTACTGTTAACATCATACCTGAAATAAAAGTAAAAAAAAGAAACTTTATTATTAAAAAATTCAGTGAAATTTAATTTAGTATTGTAAAAAAAAATAAAGTGGAAAATGTTTTCCCTTTAATTTTCTTGTATATTATATTATACTATAATGATACTACAATTAATAATTGATGCTGGAAAGAAACTAAAAATGTTTATAGGACAACTCTACTTTTGTTTAACAGATCTGCCCAGAGTAAGTCTGTCCTGTATTTGAATTTTTAAAATATATAGGATAAAAGACAGATTTTTTGTCTACCTTAAAATTAACCAAATAACGTAATAACTAGTATTCGCCCGCCCCTCGAAATTCGAGGTGTTTTAATTAGCAATTACAATACAGTATATACAGTATAGTTTCTTTATGATTTTATTTAAAATGTAATATTATAAGATGGTAAATCATTAAGTAAAAGGGTTTTAAATGTCTATCAATGCAGTTGATAGACATTTAATTATGATGTCTATGATGTTATGATGTTTATGATGATATTATGATATGTAAGAATTTATTTCGTTTAAAATATAAAAAAAAAAAACAGAACTGAACTGAATCGAACTTGCAAGATTAAAAAGCAATTATTAATAACCCCACACTCTACTGCTGTACTAAAACCTTAACTGAAACCTGAATGTTTATATTCAGTTATATTGTGAAATTCCTACTCCTACCATACAACCAATATTTTAAAATTTTTAATCGAAAAGAAAAAATAAAACAAAAATTCAACGGAATAAAAGAGCGTCGTTTTTAAATATGTATATTATAGGTATAGATTATACATACTATATGATACATATGTATATACTTTACATGGATTTTTTATAAAAATGGAAAATTATTAATGAAAATCAGAAAATTTTGGAAAAATATTAATTTTGTAAGATGGCTATACTGAATATTTATCATTTAAAAAGAAAAAAATGAAAGTTGGTTGGTAAATCATTGAGTAAAATGGTTTTAAATGTCTGTCATTTACAGATTAAATATTATGATTTCGATAAAAATTGACTAAATTAATAATAATTTTAAAAAACTTAATATACTCACAAACATCTCAGAACATTAAAATTTAATTCAAAATTTAGTGATGCCTTTTTTTCCATTTAGTTATAATACCTTTCTTTTAGTATGTATACAAGATATTTACTAATAAATGTAATAAAATTTAAAATATAAAAAAAAAAAAAAATTTCCTCACTTAAAATAAATGAATGAATTTACATAAATTTTAAAATTTAGGTCAAACTCAAATATAAAAGCTGTATGATGTGATGAATAAAAATTTATAAAAAAAAAAAAAAATGAACACCATGCATTCTAGTTTAAAAAAAGAAACATACAATATCATATATATACAAGCAATTTAAAGAACAAAACTTCAGATTTTTGTCAACGATTCTACGTTGAAAAGGATAATTGGAAATTTCCTATATTTTCTATAATAACTTTTATTTTGTTTGTTGCTAAATATAACAGCTATTCTTGCAAAGTTATAATTTTAATACGATCTTTTCAGTTAGGTATTTTTTTTTTCAGCATAAATTTTTTAATTTTGTTTTTTCAAAATCATGAATAAAAAATGGTGTTTGATTTGATTTTGTTGGTGATGGTGGGGAAAGTTTTGCAATTTGTTTAAGTATTATGGATTCATACATCAAATTCAATGATTATAACTTTTTGTATTAGGATTACAATGTAAAAAAAAAAAAAAAAAATTTAAATAGAATAATAAAAACAATAAAGAATAGAAAAAATGTGAAAAGAAAGCCAAAAAAGAGAAGAACTGAAAAAAAAAAAAATAAAAGTGAAAAAGAAAAACCACTTAAAAAATAACACACCAATAAAAAGCCATGAAATAAAACAGTCCAAAAAAACCTTAACATAATAAAAAATAAAAAGCAAAAAATGGTAATGCTTCAACAATTTTTACAGTTATTCATTACTTTCACCCTTAACTTCCGTTATAATTTTTTACACAATTTTTTTTTTTTTTTTTTTCATTTATTTCCTTTTTGAAATGCTGATCTTTGGTGCCTAAAAGTAATTTTTTATTTTAGATTACAATGTATTATTTCCTATATACTATTATATGTATTATGTATTATATATTATATACAACATATATTATATTATATAATATACTTTATATATAATTAACAAATATAATTTGTTATTTTTTTTAAGTTTTGGTCGACATATTATTATAATTCCATTTTATTCTTAGTAAATTGGTGGAGAGAGAATGACATTTCAGATTTGGTATGATTATTTACAAAAATATGGAGAAAGCAGAAAGTAATTTTTCCTACCTCATAACACAAAATGTTATAATAACAAAAAAACAAAAAAAAAACATTCCTAAACAAAATAGAAAAAGAATAATCGTAGAACAAACACAAAAAAAAGTAATTTAACTTTCCTAAAAAACAATCAATATTCATCCATAAAATAAAAACAAAACAAATAAACTAAAGAAATTATGACCAAGTTAAGTCTAGGCAATTATAGGATATCGGAAAAAAAAACACATTTCCATATTCACAATCAAGAAAAACTTATAAAAGCCAAATATTAAACAAATTAAGAAGAACATTATTTCAATATCCTAGAACAACAATTTTCCCCTTTCTCTTTGTCAAGGGGTTTTTGCTTGTTTTTCACAAACACTCTGTAATAACTCTAAGCAACTAATGAGGGTTCACTATATCGTAAATTTTTAAAAATACAATGTGTGAACTTGTGCTATTAAGTCATTCTATATTCACTCTACTTATATAAGTTGATAAAAGTCACCGAATGTATATATGAAAACAACTTTGTTTGTAATGAAAATATTTCTAACCTGATGGTTTATATGACTATATCATCATATTCCTCAATAATCACTATTTTTTGTAACTATATTATCTGATCGTAAAATTAATTAGAAACTTTCTCATTTCACCCGTTTGCCATTCAGCAAATGAAAGCAACAAAACTTTACTTTTTAGAATATAATAACATAAAACCATAATTATTGTAAGACAATAGTTTATTATTTCACATAAATTTTAAACAATTTTGTGACACGAAACAGTGAAATTTATTTATTTATTTTCAAATTTAATATTACAAAAAATATTTTGATATTATTAGTAGACCACTCTACTGCTAATGCCATTATGGCCTAATGAAACAGTGGAATTTATTTATTTATTTATTTATATTACTATTACATACATTAATGTAGTGCAATATTATTGAACCAACGGCTACTAAGGCCATTATAGGTTTTTATACTATTATTAAATTATATACTAATATTATTTATTTTGTTTATATTATATACTATATATTTACATTATATTAGGTCGTAAGGGGTGTATGTAAAGAAAAAAACTTACGACCTGTGCAGGGATCGAACCCACACTCCTTCGGTTAATACGCCACACGCCTACCCACTAGGCTACCGAAGCCCCAACAGTGGAATATTATATTCAAAAATTATAATTTATTTCAAATTGCATACTTTCAGGTGCTGAATATTTTTAGGCTATTTCCTGAAAGAAGAAAAATTCAAAATAAAATACTAGGACTATAAATATATGCTATTGTAAAAATATTTAAAATCATTTTAACATCATCTTCTTTTCATACGATGACAATAATGGGTGTTAAGAATTTTTTTCCTTTAAGTATTTTGATTCAGAAGTTTAGAAGAGTAAGAAAATTTTTAGTTTAAAAGTTTAAAAGAATAAGAAAATTTTTTTTTGCTGATTTAATTCAATAAATAAAACTGCCTTGTTTATTCACAATTTCCCTAGAATTAATTGAAAAAAGTGCAAAGTATTATCCGAAAAATCTAGCAGAATAAATCAATTTACTTTTCACTTTAACTATTTCAACATACCACATTCTAAAAAAAATTAAAACCTTAAAATTTTTTTTAATGCCTTCAGGTTATATCCAAATTTTTTCATTTTATTACATTTCATTTTTTATAATGTTTTTTTTTTCTTTTAGTTATTTCATTTTATTGTTTTACTTTTTTTTTGGTTAACTACATCTGGGATAATCAAAAATAATTCTAATGATTCAGCAAAAAATAAAAACAAAAAAAAAAAAAAACATAAATATACAAAATAAAATTTTATATCCGTTATTATTATTATAATCTTTTTTCTTTCTGTTATTTTTACTGTTATTGTTAATGTTTTTTTTTTTCTGCTTTTAATTTTAATTTTTTTTTTCGTTTTTTTTGTTTTGTTTTAGTTTTTTTTTTCTTATTGTACACAATAAATATGAAAAGAGTGATTTAAAAATATTGTTGAAAATAAAATTTATTTGATCAAATATTATTGAAATTACAGTTATTTTGAAATTGATTTGAAATTATGAGAGAAAGAGTGAGCGAGGTTTGTAAAAAAAAAAAATAATAAAATAAAATAAACTGTTATTTATATAAAAAATAAAATTATCGTATATTCATTTAATTTTTAATATTGACATTTTTCCTGATAATTTATTGCAAAATAAAAATAGATTTAATTTATGAAAATATAAATATTATAGTTTATATGTATAATACGTATATGTACATATAAATATTTGTGATCATAAATTAAAATAATAAATTTTAATTGCAATTTTTTTTTAAACTAAAAACTAAATAAAATATTATAATTAAAGCATAATTTTGATAAAAATGATGTTAGAAAAACTGAATACCACTTCCGATCTTCGAAATTCGCGTATAGAATACATAATATGATGATAAAAGTTTTAAGTATTTAAAAATAAAAATTCATTTCATCTAAAATTATGTAAAATAACTTTATATGTACCTACATGTTTAATAACTTTATAAATCAACATAATCCATTTAACAGTTTGTTAGTGATTTTTAGTTCAATTGTAAATTATGACAAAAATGGCGTCAGCAAAAAATGGTATAACAAAAAAAATAAACAAATAAAAGTTTAGCAATGATTTTATGCGCACTTTCTTTTAATAAAATTTTGCATATTTGAGAAATTTGGCAACATATTTATCTTTATTAGGTTATATTCTAAATTCATATGAGAAACTCTGACAAAAATAATCGATTGAAATATATTGAAAGTTAAACTTATTAAACTGACATAAGGCCAAAAGAAAGTACTGATTCTACTTTCCAGCTCTACTTTTCTTTTTTCAAAGTAGTTAATAAAATACCGTCTAGATAAATTATGACTAAGATGTTTTTAAAATGAAAGATCAAGAAACGAATACCGAAAACGAAAATTATAATAATGATGATAATAATAATAATATGATAATAATAATAATAATAGCTGCTACAGTGGAGCTACCTTTCATTATACATTGTGCAAGAAGATTTTATATACTACTGCACGTTGTAAAACACTGATTGCCCTGATTCTGTAGTAAAAGCAATTAATTCTTATACTAATAATAATATATTAGCTGCAACAGTGACAATATGGTTGCTTTCAATGATTACCTCATGAAAGAAGGTGTTATATAATACAACTGCATGTTATAATTGTTAATGGCTATCGTTGCTACCATATAGTCTATTATTCCTACTGTCTAGTTAATATACAGCGTTAGTATTTAGGAGTTTCATTCCCTTATCATTATCAGCTAAAGGGGGAGGTGGGTTTATTCAGTAAGAATATGACATTATAAAGGTGGTATTCTTGGTGTCTTTGAAGGATTCTCACATCCCTTAAAAGTTTGAAATGCACTACAATTCAAAGAAAAAATTTAAAAGTTTGAAATACGCTAGTATATCACTAAGTATATCAGTGAATTTCAAATTACATATTCTTAACTTAATTGAAAAAAAAAATTGAAGTCAAAAATTTATAAAAATACTTCAGCATATTAAACTAAAAACGAAATTGTTATTATAAATATTCGATGTAATAAATGATTTCCAGAAATCAATTTGTTATAGCTTTTAGTTATACAATTGACCTATATTATATGTATGTAATTTGCAAGTATTTCATATATTTAAATATTATATAAAATTTTCCATTATAAAAATCAATTTCCTGCATTTTTATTTTAACAAATTTATTTCTAATGCAAGTATTTTTTTTTTTTTGTTCTAAAGATATTTACTCTTAAATAATAAAACAGATAATAAAAAAAAACTAAAAATATCGAAATTATCTAAAAACAAGATTTCCTTTTTGTCTCGAGTTCAATTTTCTATGTTGTCTTGTTGCATTATAACTTTATTATGACATATTTGTCCAATTTAAAAAAAAAAAAAAAAATTACTTTTTTATATCATTTTGATTTCTTTAATTTTGTATCCCTTTTGTACATTATTCATGTATAACATATTTAAATATTTTTGTATATTTTATTTTTCAACAAGAAATTAAAATTTAATTCGAAATATTGATGAACATTTATGTAAATAAGATATGTATGTAAGTATGTATGTATTTTTAAAAAGAAATTTACATAAAACAAAATAAAAAGTTTATATTTTTTTCTAACCTAAAAAAATATAAAAGAAAAAATTTTCATGTTTTATAATCATTTACAATACTTACAGAAAATCTAGATATTTTATTTTTCTTCCGTATTTCTTTTTACTGTCAATTCCTTTTTTGTAATTTGTATGTTTATTTTATTTTTTTTTTTTTTTTTTGTTTTTGTTCCGTTCCGGTCCTGTGCAAATGCATAATTTTATTTTAAAATTCAGTTTTAAAATTTTTATTATAATTTTCTATTTCTATTTTAATAAACAAAAGATCCTTTGACCTTTAATAAAACTTGAGACATACTTGTACGGTGAATTAATTTGAATCAAGGATGCAATTAAGAAAAATAAACTTTATATATTATATTATACGTATATATACATATTTTTTTTTTTTTTTTTATTATAAATGTAAAGGTTTAATAGCAATATTGCTTAATTTAAATACAAATATACAAAATATATACCGGTAATCATAAAAAGAAAAAACAAAACAAAGTTTATATTTATTAGATATATATATATATTTAAAATTTAAAATAAAAAAGGACTAAAAAATGGTAATAAAACTTATTTAAAAAACCGTACAAAATTGAAAAAAAAAAAAAAAAATTTAATCCAAAACCTCTTTGTTTCAAAAATAACTTGAATAAAAACTTAAATGGTTTTTTAAAAACTGTTTAATAATTTTCGATGTAAATTTTATTAAAAATAATTTTAATATAAATTGAAACGCTATAAAAACTATACAAAACGATTGAACAGGCAGGATTAAAGTAATAAAAAAATATCTACTCTTAATAAACACATATTTAAAGTTTTTTGTATAATATTTTGTATTTACTATTTAACAAAAGTCAGAATTTCCTCTTTGCTCCTTGTTTCAATCAATTTGAGTACTAACATCCAACTTTAGTTCTTACAAGTGAAAAAATAAACTGTAATCGTAATGTAATATTAAATATTATATAAGGATATACGTAAGCAAGTCATTTAGTATATTGTTTTTTTTTTTTTTTTGGAAAATTTTGTAAACAACATTATAAACTTACCTATAGATACTTTAAATTTACATTTTTTATAATTTATTTTATAAATATTGCATTTATACATAAGTTTTAACAACAAAATTAGATACATAATCTAAAACCGTCACATTAACACATACCTACACAAATAAAAAATCTGTGATTCTGTGAAAATTCTTTTTTTATAAGTTATGATTATTTTTACTAAAAATTGCTTTTTCAATTCCTATATATTTTGTTTTTGATCTGTTTGACTGTTCTTATCGCCTTTATTTTTATCAAAATACATTTTGAAATTTTTTGAATATAAAAATTTTCATCCCTTTAGATCCTTATAGACAGGAATAAATAAAAATAAATAAAAATTGAAAACAAATATGAGAACATAAATAAAACGTATACAATAAAAATAAAATAAGAATTCTTTACTTTATTTCCAATAAGTTTGTATATACATTTTGTAAATCGTGAATCAATAACGGGACAAAAAAAAAACGTAAAGAACAAGAAAAATAAAAAAAAATAAAAATAAAGGAAAAAAAGAAAGAAAATAAATAGTTCCAAAAGAAAATTTGATTTTTGCCTAATATAACTTTTTTGTTCTGTTTACTTCAGCAAAATATCGTTATAATATTCGTGTTAAAAAAAAAAACAAAAAAAATAAAAAAAATGTCAGACTTTTTTCCCCATTTCATTTACTGTTTTGATTTTTCTTTTTTTTATTGTTTTCCTCTTTTAGTTTTTCTGATCCTTTCATTTTATTTTTTTTTTTTTTTGTTTTTTATTTTATTATATGAAAAATAAGTTAGAACGAGACAAATTATCAAAAAATATAATACAATATATACATTTATAAACAAAAAGAAAAAAAAAATAGATAGATAATGGAAAACAAAATATAATAACAAGATGAATGAAGAGATGAAAGAAAAGGATCCAAAAAAACAAAAAAAAAATACATATATAATCAAGAACCGTCGTCTAATTTGACTGGAAAGGAAAAAAAATTCAAAATTGCAAAAAAAAAAAAAAAAAACTAGAAAAACAAAAATATGTTTTATTTTTTTTTTTTTTTTTTGATCAAATTTACACTTTTTTGATGACAATGTGATAATATTATTAGGTATTTTACCCTTTTCAAAATGAAATTTATATATTATATAATATAAAATTTTATATACATATAAATATTATTATTAAAATGTTTAAATAAGCAAAAAATAAAAAAACAAAAAATAGTTAAATTATCTGTCTTTAAAAGTGATGTACATAATATTATGAATTATATACAAATTTATTCTAATAAAAAAATCATAAGAACAAAAAAAAAAAAAACAAAAATAGTGAATACTTTGTTTTTTTTTATCAAAAAATCTGTACAAAATGACATATTATTTAAAAATATGTATTTATAAAATAAAATAAAAAAAAAAACAAAATTTTTAAAATCTAAATAAATCCTTTCAAAAAAAAAAATATCCTTAAAAGGATTTATAAGAAAAGGTTTCAAAAAAAAATTTAAATAACAATTTTAAAAAAAAAAAGAAATACATAGAAATTAAAAACAAGAATGTAAACCAACGGTTTTTAAAAGTGCACATTCCCAAAGGACAATGCTGTTCAGAATTTGTGACTTGCACAAAAATTTGAAAATTTCATATAAGAAAAATGTGAAAATAGGCCTTTTTTGCAATTTTGAGAGGTTGTAAAAATGGAACTCTATAAAACTAAGACTCTAAAACTAAAAACTGTTAACAAATGTAAAAATATATTACTGTAGCTTTAATTTTCATGTCTTGACGAAGAAAAATTTGTACAGGTGCCTAAAAATAGCATATTTTCAATTTTTGAGCCCTAATAGCTCTTAAACAGGGGGTGGTACAATAAAAATTTTTATAATTTTAAGGAGCTGTAACTCTGGAACTCTATACAACTAAAAGAAACCATTAACAACCATTAACATACGTAAAAATATATTACCGGAGCTTTAATTTTTATGTCTTGCCGAAGACATGTGTATAGGTGTGTATGAAGAAATGTGTATAGGTACCTAAGTTACAGGTATTTAAAAATAGGAAATTTATCATTTTTGAACGCTAATAGCTCATAAACGGGAGGTAGTCTAAAATTCAAAATTTTAAATAATCCAAAATTTTTTGAGGAAACTTATACTAATTCATTAAAAGTGATTTCTTAATACAAAATTTCAAGTCTCTATCTAAAAGCGTGCCGAAGTTATTAAGGTAGAAATTCATACAAATTTGGTTTTCACATGACGGTGAATTTAAATACTAAATTTAAAAACGTGTTAAAAGTTTTTAACGTTTTATGTAATTTTGATGTTGATTTATAAAGGTAAAAAAATTCCTGTCGAATGGCGTTTTCAGATTGAAAATATGTTATGTAGAACATAAGATATACGTATTTAAAAATAGGGTTTTATTAAAGTTGGAGGAGCTGCAGCTTCATAATGGATGGGGCTATATGAAAAAGTTGTTCTACAACATTAATTTTTAATGCGACCTATCCATGGTTTAAATAGTTTTTGTCTATTTTTAATGGTGTAGAAGTTTTGTAAACAGAGGGACGAACGGACAGACGAACAGAGGGATAGAGTGAAACTAATAGACACACTTTTTTAAATATTTTTTGGAAATGTGCTAAAAAAAGTAACAATATTCAATATCGACAACATTATGGTAATTGGTAACATAAACTTATAGTTTCTAACATGAAGGTGTCATGGTGACATGAATTCATAGTTACAATTTTGTTATTTGAATCAATTGGGAAAAATCAAAAAATTTTCTACATTAAAAAAAAGGGAAAAGACAAAAAATTTTAATAAAATTATTTGCTTTTCTTTAAAGACTTTTTGTATTTTATGCAGTACGCAGGTACTTGTCTACCTACTCAAGCAGAATTTTCAAAATAATTATCCTTTTTACAAATTAACAGAAAAATAAACAATTTAATAATTATTTATTAAACCATAGTTACTATCATGGAATAATTTAATAATTAAAATAAAAAATTATTTAATTCATTATTAAAATGAAAAATACATAAATTGTGTAGTGTAATTTAATAAAAATTAATAGACCTTCCTGTTCCAGATAAAATTTATTTAATAAGACAGACAAGACACATAAAATAATCTACAAATACATTTTATAGTTTATGATCGGAATGAATAAGTATTCTCTAGACACTTTTTAAATTGAAAAATTAAGTTGCGAATAAGAAATAAAAATATAGAAATGACACCTTTTTTTGGTTTGGTGAAGGTAAGTTAGAATCTCGAAAGATACCAATGAGATCAACGCTCGATATTTGTTTGTTTTTGTTGGAGTTTAATCAACCAACCGCCACCTCCCTTTTAAAAAAAATTTGGTTAGAACCTAACAATATATACTTTTTAGTTTGGGGATTAGTAAAATAGGAATAAAGGAAAGAAATACAGCGAAATTGCAACTACGGGAAATTACTGGATGTTGGGAGAATTCTTTAGAAAGAAGAAATGTTTACTTGACTGTATTTCGAAACTGTATTTTTGAAACATTTTTATTTTATTGAATATTATTATACCAATGATTTAGAGCATATACTACATATTAAATTATGCAACAAAATATCAAAGATAGATCGGTCATGAGAAGTTGAGCTAATATATTATATTAAATACGTGCAACTTATATCACATGACTAAAAATTGAAATTAATGGAATAGCATTTTAATCACATTCTGATACAAAACACATAATACGATTATTAAAATCTAATTGAAAGTTCTCATCAAATGAATACGAATCTCAATAGAAGATTGAAAAAGGAATAGTTAGCTAAAATATAAATTTAAAAACCTAAACAAACAATCAATAAAATTTATTTACAGTTATAATCTAAAAATTTAACAACAGAATCTTTAAAATATTGTAACTTTAAATAAGTGTAACTTCCAAACAATTCAACTAATGAAATGTTACTAATATAAAATCTAATTTCCTTTAAAGCTGCAAACCGTACCCGAACCCAAAACCGCTCCGGAACAAGCATTTTGACGAATCAGAACCCGAACCTGAACCCAGTAAAAAATTTGCATTTGGTTCAGGTTCACCATTTCATTCGCAATCAAATTCAACAATGTTTTTTAATTTTAAACTGAGAATAAAAAATATATAAAACAAAATAGTAAAATACTTACATATCCACATATTTGCGTACTGTGTAAGCACACGTATTATGCTTAGCAATTTAAATATAATATCTACTAGAAATAATAAATACCTACTAGAAATATATGTAAGGAACAACAAAAAATATTTAGAGAGATAATATTCTACTTGTATACAATTTAAATATGTATGTACCTAGTAATATACCTACTAGAAATATATGTAAGTAAGTAAATACAACTACAAAAATTATTTAAAGAGATAATATTCTACTTGTATATCCAAATGTGTATTGCTTTTGGTATAGCTAGTCATAGTATACATATTCCATTCCAAATAAACACAATAAATAAATTCCAAGTAAACACAATTTGTTTTTGTTTTTTTCATGTTTCTTCAAGAATTTTTTCTCTATTTCTAATTTCTATGCCTACTATGTTGCAAATAAAATAAAGCAAAAAATAATACATAAGTAAAATTAATAGATTTTGATTTGCAATCAATAATGCTGCACTTGTTATGTTGATTAAAAAATTTGAACCCGAACCCGAACCCGAACCCGAACCCGAACCCGGACCCGGAACGAACCCACTAAAACTTTCCAGTTCGAACCCGAACCCGATTTTTTGTGGGTTTGCAGCCCTGCTTTAAAGTAAGAATTAATAAATGTAAACAATATTGCATAATATTGGTTTCAAATTCTATTAAGTATTAAAATTTTCGCTGTAAATCATTTTAATTAATAATAAATTTAAATAAAATAAATATATCATATATTATGTATTATAATATATATAAAAACAATTTTTTCATTAGTCCATAAATATAATAACAATTAAAAATTAATTTTTCAATAAAATTTTATTGAGCAAATAATAAAAATAACTGCAATCATTATTAAAATAAAAATCAATAATTAATAATTAATAATTATTTTCTTTTTTTTTTTATAATTAACATTATTATAATTAATTAAAAGAAAAAAAAAATATGTATCAATAAAATAAAAGTACCTTTAGTTATTACTTTACAAAAAATTGTTGTCATTAAATTAAAATACGAATATTTTAATTGGAAAAAAAAAAAAATTTAAAAAAACAATAATTATTAGTGGAAAATACAAATAAATCTATTAATTGATGTTTCATTATTGTATATTAATTTTTTCATAGTAATTATATCAAAAACAAAAAAATAAATCAACCACGAGATTTTTGATTTTATACATATCTTTTACTTCCTAAATTTCTGGTTAACGTGTTGAGTCCCACATGTATCACCAATGAACATTGCTGAATGTTTATAAAAGCCCGAATAAATTTATGGTATTGTTTTTTTACTTTTAGAAATATTCATAAATGATACATTGAGCCTTTACGTAAGTTTATTTTTAGGTTTACCAGTGCGCATTGGATTTACAAACATTTCAATAATCATTCATTTAACACAAGTTTTCTTTATGTTCACCTGTGAGTGTGGGACTCAACCTGTATAGTTTTTTGATGACATTAAACAATCGTAAAGTAGGTACAACTTTCATTTAATTGTAGGAGGTATACTTTCAACAACTAGAAGTTGTTATAATCTTCCATAACTATCAAAAGGAATCATTAATAAAAAAATAAATTTAATATTTGAAAATTCTTCTTTTTAAAATTACTTTTGATACTAACCATTAGAATCAAAATAATCTTCAAAATATCTGACCAATGTTGCAGTGTGTAAGCCACCGGTCTTTCAGGCGAAAGGGCCCGGGTTCAACCCCGGTCTGGTCAAAAATAATATACAAAATATAATAAAATAATGTAAACAAAATATTAAATATAATTATAATTGAATACTTGTACCGAGGTGGCCAACATGCTAAAGGCAAAAGGGCCCTAAAAATATCTACCGATCTGGACTGCAATATAAAAACAAAATCTTCAAAATGTCTCTTCAAATATTCTTATCCTTACGTAATCGTAAAAATTTCCTAAAATCCCTTTTTTCTAATTATCCACGCACTTCCTTATCCCATTAGCCGAACTGTTATTCCACACTTTAATTGTTAACTGTTAAAGGGTAGTTCAAAAGAGAGCGGTTAAATCCAATATTTGAAAGAATCATGTGAAATTTTTCTGGATTTTGACTTTTTTTTTTAATTATAAACTTATGAATTTTTACATCGACTCTCGCAAAAAAAAACTTAAGATGAATTTGTTAAAAATAAATAAATAAAACCAAAATTAATAATTTTTTTAATTTTTTATTTACTAAGAATAATAATTGTCATATATTTTAATTATTTACTAGAAAATTAATCATTGTTGACATTATTGGTAAAATTACAAAAAATAAAAAATTAATTAAAAACAAAAGTAAATGAATGTCATTTAAATATTTATTTAATTTTTGTGACAAATTTATTTTTATTTTTAATATTTATTATACATATGATCTATGAAAATTCACTTGTCATCATTAATCATTCTCGTTCATGAAACCATATTTTGTCCTTATATAATAATATATCTGTTCTTTAAAATTGGTAATTCGTATACATTCGATATAACAGAATTTAACAAATGTCGTAAGTATACCTTAAATAATCTTCCCACATTCTTATTTCTAAAACCTTACTATATATGGGTTTAAACATTCATTTCTAAAGTTTGACTTTAAAGCGGGTGGTTTTCGTTGGTTAAAATCCAACGCTACCCAAGTAAAGTTCTTTTTGCAGTTCCTCTCTATAACTTTAGATTTATTTCACACTTGTAAAAAGGAAATTATAGATTAAATTATGTAATAAAATCCTGCAATTATTGAGTTTTATTATTATTATTATTTACATAAATAAGAATAAAAATAGAATATGCTAAGAAAATCGGAGTATGATGATAATTACTTTATAAGAACCAAGATTTGCGATCACATACAATTAACATCCCTTAAAGTTAGTACAATTTCTATTTGGTTATATTTTCATACAATTTTATATACCTAATGATTTATAAGGTGTAAATTAAAAATATTTATTTATTGTTATTATTAATTATTAATTGATTATTATATTATTGTTATTATAAACATTAATAAATATATCATTAAGTTCATTCCCATTGAGAACACGGAAAATTCAGCCATCTGCTACGTCTATGTTATAACATTTTCTCATTTGAATCGAGTTAAGTCGTCGATTTGTTTGTTAGAAAGCGTATTCATCATATTATCTTAACTTAAATAAATATAACAAAAACAAAGGTAGTTTCGAATGTTCATTCCTTACACTAAGAAAATGTTTATGAAAGTTAAAGCTAATATTGAAAATTGTTTATCACCACAACATCTAAAATATTATGATAGTCTCAGAGATATTCTTAAAAATTAATAATTTAATCTTGTTAATTGGAAACAAAAAAATTTATAGTGATAAAACTATTTAAGAAGCTGATTTATTTATTAAAAACAAGTAAAATTTTTATAATGGTGGTTTCATTAATAAATTAAAAAAAAAAAAAATTATACATTCCATTAAAAAAAAGCTTCACGGTAAAAAAAAATTCGATTAGTGTTATATTTCACAGATGGTTTTTATAAAATTTCATATAAATACAAGACAAATTGAAAGTTTACAACATGAGTCACCTATAGACAATTTAAAATAAACAATAAACTAGGAGTTATTATCAAACCAAGCGAAGAGTTGAAGAACGGAACACTCCTAAAATAAAAGTTTACTTTCCAGAGCATTTTTTGTATGATAGAACCGTTTGCATGCAATCATACTTGTATATCATAGTTTTGCCTATATAATATAGAAAGGATGTTTTCATTCAATTTTTGAAAATATTATTTTCTATTTAGTAGTTTATATTAAAGAAATCACTTGCTATATCTGGCTATAATAGTATAAACACTAAAATATTATAACCTAATTGTTTAATTATATTAAATATCAATTTTTTAAACTACATATTTTATAAACACTTTGTGCCCAAAAAATTGACATGACATTTAATTTTTAAACAAAAAATTAAAAAAAAAATTAATAGAAACAGAATATATAAACAATAATTACAAGATATTTCCTTGACTTTTCATTAAATATACACATACATAATATAGATATACATAACTACATTCTACAAATAATAAAATATACAATGCCTAATACATTTACATATACGGATAATAATTGAAGCATGTTAAATTGATACTAATCTATTTAATCTCTAACTAATAGTATAAAAGTATAATAAAAAATTAACATAAAAAAAATTATTATTAAAAAATAGTTAATTTTAGGTTGTTTTAGTATTATGTTCAACATGGTTATATTTTAAATGTCGTTTTTTAGGGTACATGCAATAAAGCCAAATGATATAAAACCAAATTGCACTTTTTTGTCATTATTTCAATACCATATTTGAAATAATGTATCATATCATATCATTAATATCTTAATTCTTGGTTTTATTTAATTTTTAAAAATTTTTGAAAAAGAAATAAAACCAAAATTTAAACGAAATAAAGTCAAAAATATTTTAAACATGAGTTAAATTTTTATTATATGTTTAAATTCTTCAGTTGCAGTTATTTTTGTTTTTTTTATCTTATGGTTTATTTTCACAAAAACGAATTCTGTGTATAGCTGACTTTGCTACAAAAACTGAAATAACTGCTTTTTCCAGCATAATTTTGGTATACTATTGTGTCGCATTAGTAAAGTGACCCATACCACTACTGACAGATGATTTCATTAGATTTTGACTTACCTATAGTACAAATGAAAAACATCATTTTTGGGTACTTTTATTTTAATAAGCCAATTGGTTTTATTTTTTTTTTTTAAAACCATGAATAATGAAATAAAGCCCAAAACTCAAAAATCACGGTTTTATTGCGATTGTGGTACAATTTAATTAAACATAACTTTTTAATAAATCGCAATATTGATATCCATAGCTACAATAACTAGAAACAAGTTGAATTTCTATTTTTCTTTATTTAAAACAAATGAACAAAAAAAACAATATTGTATACACAAGTTTAAATGTCTTTAATAATTATTTAAGTAATGAACTAAAAAACATGCCCTCGTTTAGTTTATTTAAGAAAAATATTAGGGATCTTCTCCTAAACACAAACTTAAACTAACAGAGCTAATACTTACCAAAATATAAATAAATATTTATTTATTTATTTATATGCAGTTACCGTGGTACATAAATGTGCCAGGTAGCTATAACCCCTGTTTCCTGGTAGGAATGGGGGTTGTACGAAATATTATTTGATATATTAAGTATTTATATATTGTGATATATGAATTTATTTTTTTATATTATAAGTATTGCACCCAGCCGGGAATCGAACCCAAGACCTCTCATTCCCTTATGAATGAGACGGGATGCGTCAACCACTGCACAATGGCTGGATGTGTAAAAAAATTTTTAAAAAAAAAATAAAAAAAAAGGAAGTTAAATAATAATGCAAAATATTATAGGTATATGTAATAATAATTCATCCAATGGTGTAGTAGTTGAGACACCGGTCTTTCATACGAAAGGTCTCGGATTCAAATCTCGGCTGAGTCATATAGATTAATAAAATAATATAGTTTTTCCTTATAACATATAATTAGTAGTATATAATTAAATTTAAAATAAGTATATATGTCTTATAAATTATATTTAATATCATATTGTAATATATAATAAAATTATAATAAAATACAATTCTTGTGTAAGATAATAGATGGCGTAGAACTAAAAGAAACGCCTAGACTTGCACAATAGCTACAGCCGAGTAATGAACGGCTTAGTGAAATAATGATTCCAGAAACTGTAGCTGAATAAATATGAATAAATATGAATAATATGAATAATAAATGACTTAGTGGACCCCCTATACTCCTCATTGGAGTGGCAAGAAAAAAAAAAAATTAAAATTTAGGTAAATTTTGAATATTGAATCTTAAATTAATTTTTCTTTTCTTTTTTTAACACGTTTGTGTATTCTAAAAAAAAATTATTAGGTACCACACAGCTGTTTTTTGTTAAGCTCTGTAACAAATTATGTAAATCTCAATTTTTAATTTCTAGAATTAAATTATGTTGAATTTATAAAAAAAAAAAAAATAAAGCATATTGGCCTTATTTCATTTGGTTTTATTGCACGTACCCGTTTTATAAACTACATATTATAAATGAACAAGACACTAATAAAAACAAGAAAAACAACAAAAATTAGAAAAACTGTTATTAAAAGGCAATAACATAACATAATTTTTTATGGGATTTATATTCACTTGTCATAAAAATGTACGTAGGCTCGGTGGTGTTTTTAAATTATGGATAGAAAAATTATTATAAATTGATATTTTTAAGCATTACTGTTATTAAATTTTGAAAATGGATAACGGTAAGAGTAATTTAATCGATATAATATTTATCAATATGAATATTATATAGAATGAATGAAAATAAAATAAAATAAAAAATACATAATAATTATTATTACCACAATTATGGTAATAGCGATATCTGTCTGTAACAACAAACTAACAATTGGGATTTTGTTGTGAATGAATGGAAAGAAAAATATAAGCAAAATAAAAAATATGAATAAGAGCAAAAAATTAAAATTTTATATTTAGAATACACGAAACAAAAAAATAAATTAATGCTTTAATTATACTTAAATAGATAATAATATTTTATTTTATAAGCGATTATTATTTTAAAATTTTAGTAATAAAAAATCTAAATATGTATAGAATTAATAAATTTTTTTTATAATCGAATTTAAATAACAGATAACATAAAATAAAATATATAAAATACGCTGTAAACACCGAGGGAGTGTGGGTTCGAATTCCACACACATCGTAAGAGTTTTCCGCCCTTACGACATTTACAGCCACACATGAACAGGAAAGGCTGTGGGCAGAGAAATGCAAAAAAAAAAATAAAATAAAATAAAAAATAAAAAAATCCAACTTTGCCTTATTTTAAATTTAATCATTTTTATTTCATGGTTTTAGCACATTTTCCAAAACTAAAATTTCAAAAATTTGCTTATTAGTTTCTATTTTATTTATTTATTTATTTATTTCATATTAATATTCTCAAAGAGTTCTGTTCTTCTACACTGTTAATTAGTTTTACTTCTACACATCTACATTGCTTAAAGCTAAAGCAATGAAATTTTAACAACAGTAAGTAGATTAGGCTCAAATTTTACAAGTATACTTTAAAGGGGGCAAAATAAAACTACTTTTGTAGTGTTACCGTGGTAGTAAAATTTTAAAAGTGGGATAATGTTAATGTTGATGATGGTAATCAGAGAAAATTAGTAAGATAACAATAACAAGAATGAGAACAGAGTATCTATATAAATATTTAATTAAAGAGAAATAATAAAAAATTTTGTGTACATATTAATAACAACTGATAAGGTTAGTAGTATAATGGTATACATTCATATATGCACACACACATACATATAACAGTACATTAAAAAAAAAAATTTAATTCATGCAACATAAAAGTAATGTAAATAAGAGTATTAAAAGATATGTTTATAATGTTTTTAAATTATAAAATATTTTAAAACAATGCAGTAGATTTAGAATAATAAAAGTAATAGAGCAGAGTATTGAGAGATATGTGTATATAAACTAGATTAATTAATATTGTGCTACTTTTTGCTAATAATATAATATAGTTATTATTATATTGTAGTTGGTATTGGTTAGTACATATGTAGGTAGTAGTAGAATTAAAATCTAAAGAGTAAAGAGTATCATTTAGGAATCAAACCATTTCTTTTCATATTTTTTTACTTCTTTTCTTGTTAGCATTAGTATTTACTAAAAAATATTGTGATTGTATGTGGTCTAAAATTTTAACAAGACACACATTTACAAAACATAATACAAACTGTTGAGAATTGTGACTTGCACCAAAATTTGAAAATTTTATATAAGAAAAAATGTGAAAATAGGACTTTTTTGCAATTTTGAGGAGTTGTAAATCCGGAACCCTATATAACTAAGAAAACCCGTTACTACACGCAAAAATATATTACTGCAGCTTTAAGTTTAATAATTTGCCGAAGAAGAATTTGTACAGGTGTCTAAGTTACAGGTATCTAAAAATAGCATATTTTCAATTTTTGAGCCCTAATAGGTCTTAAACAGGGGGTGATACAAAAAGAAATTTCTAAAGAAACTTATACTAATTCTAAAAGTTCTTTCTTGTCTGAAAATTTCAAGTTCCTATTTCAAAGCTTGCCGGAGTTATGAAAAAAGAAATATCATGCAAAATTTGGTGTTCACATAACGGTAAGTTTAAATACTAAATTTAAAAATAAATGGATAGTTTTGATATTGATTTACAAAGGTGAAAAAAATACCTGTCGAACGTCGTTTTCAGATAGAAAAAATCTTAAGCAGAACATGAGATATATACATTTAAAAATAGGTCTTTTTCAAAGTTTGAAGGGCTGTACCTCCGTAATGGATGGCGCTACATGAAAAAGTTGTTCCAGAAAATTAATTTTTTTATGAGACCTACCCATGGTTAAAAATTTCTGTCTTTAGCGGTGTAGAAGTTTTGTAAACAGACGGACAGAGTGAAACTAATAGGCACAGTTTTTTTCAAAATTTTTGGAAATGTTCTAAAAATGAGTGTAAAATATACAAATAAGTAAACTGATGGTTTAGACTAAATAAGACAATTAATTAATTTACATTAAAGTAAATGATTGAACATTTTAGAGGGAAAAAAATTTTTTTAAATTTACTTTTATGTGCCTCAAATATTGAATTATAAAACAAAATAAAGTTAAATAAGTTAGATATGATTTACAAGGGTTACAATGCTATGGATTCAAAAATAAAACAAGTTATATTAAAAAAAAATTCAAAGTCTTCATGACGACGACTTAAAATTTCTTTGATGGTATTATTATAATAAAACGCAAAACATAGCAATGTAAAGTAATGACATAACATTTGTATATTGTTCTTCTTTTTAAAGTATATACAACAAAATATAAAAGATTTTGAGTTTTAAGAATGTTAATTTCTTTGAAAGGATTTTAAGTATAAGAGGAATGCAAAAAAAAAAAAAAATTTTCAAAATTTCGAACTTGAAAAGAACTAAGTCAAAAAAAAAAAAAATGTAAGAATAAAGAACAAAAAAAAAAGCAACAATCTTATCTTAAGTTTATTTCCTTGGCAGCTTCATTTTCTATATTATAACATATACAAGTACATACATCCTTCAATTACAATAAAAAAAATGTAAGAAAACAACTTGATAACGATATTAAAATTATTAAAATACATTGGAAAGTATTGGAATTCAAAATAATCCTTAGTATTTCCAGCATTTTATAAGATTTTCTTTCTTTTAACCATTTCTCTACATACTCTTTGTAAAATTGATCTTGAGACATGATTTATTATAATATGTGTTCAATTAATATTTAAGTATACTACATTTTATAGAAACCTAATTATGATCGATTTTCTTTTTATTACAAAAATTTTAATTAATTTAAATATTAAAAAAAAAAAAAATGCAATTCCTACCAGCTAATAAAAGAAAAAAAAACCTTAAAAAAGGGCAAAATTTCTTGCAAATCCTCTAAAGATAAATAATCCCTTCACCAACTTTTGTATTTGCAGCTACCAAAATAAAAATATAAAGACATAAACGACAGTTTAATCTATCATTATTAAAGAAAATATTCAAGAAAAAAAAAATGTATGCCTATATGTATTATACATTTTCTGTATAATAGTTTTTCTTCTTTTTTTCTTATAGATTTATTTCTATTTTTAAAATATTTTTAATATCTCTTTTTTTTTTTTTTGTCCTTTTTTTTATGCTTGTTATATTTGCAAATTAAAGAAAACTCTTTTAATCTAAAAAAAAAAAAAAAAATAAGACTTTTAGAACCGAATTTTTAAAGTGAAACAGAAAGAGAAAGAATAATTTTGATTTTCATTAATTTTTATAAAAAATTTATAAAAAGTTACCAGGTAAAAAAGCCTACTTTTAGATATCTTTTTGAAGTATTATATATTTTTATATATTCATAATATATCCATATATATATCTACATAATATTATAATATATATATATATTTTTTTTTTCCTCTTCTATTAAAGAAAATGTTTTATTAAACCCTTGACAATTTTCATTCTTTTCGTTTAGAAAATGCTTAGAGTCTTTTTTTCCAGGAAATATATTAAATAAGAGTTAAATATATATGTATGTTTGTATATGAATTTTTTATTTTAAATATCTTGCTTTCATTAAAAAACAAAAAAAAAAAGAATAAAAGGATTCTTTTTAGGAATTAATTTTATCTTTGATTTTTTATTTTTTTTTTTTTACATATTATATAATAAATATTTTTACTCACAAAAGCCTAAAAATATTTTTTTTAAAAAAAATAACTAATATATTTTATACAGTTATGGACATACTATTATAATATTATAAAAAATGAAATATATTATCATTTATTACTAATAGTAATTACTAATAGTATAAATAATATAATATTTACTTGTAGATAATTAAAGTAATATATAGAATAATTAAAACTTAATTAGAATATAATTTTTTATATTTTGTTTTTTTTTGGTTTTTTTTTTTACAGGCTACCCAATCTCTAGGAAAGGAGATTAAGGGGAATAGCAAGATAAAGGAAAGTTGGTATAGGTAAATTGAAGACGAACCTGAACAGGTTCTTTTGAAAAGTTACAAATTTAAATTAATTAAAATTCTTTTCGTAGTTATATGCCTTTATTTATAATATAATCATCTAACGAACCACATGTTCTGATGGCCAATACTATCTCTTTACTGTTAAAAATCTTTAATCATCTTAAATTTTTCATTATTGTGATAATGGCTCTTCTTGTAGATTATTTTTTCCATTATTAATGTTTGTAATCCAAATTTTTTTCATTATAAAATAGAAAATTTTACAGGTAAACTTCTAATAATATGTTCATAACTGTTTACATATAATTTATCTTATCATGCATGCACAAACTATATTTCATATATGTATGCATCAATACATATTAATATGATAAAATTAAAACAAATAAATAAAAAGAAAAAAAAAATTTTGTTTTTGTTGCATAATACTTTAATCCTTTTTTTTTTTTTAATATAAAATTTAGATATAAATACATATGTAGAAGAAAAATTAATAAACATACCTAAAATAACAGTAAAGATAAAAATAAAATTTAGGCCTTAAAGGAATCGAAACTACGATCAATATACAAAATTTTTAAGGTAGGTAAGGTAAAAACCTTCCTTTCATCTTACATTAGTTTTATTTTGATTTTTCATTATTATATTATTTACTGTATATTATTTAGGTACATAAAGTAAAAAAAAACAAGGAAGTATTTAAAATCAAGGCTTTTTAAACGCGCATATTTTCATCAAGACAATAAAAATATTAATCGAATTACAGTTTTTTTTTGCATAAAAACTTTTATTTGCTTATAATCTACAATTATAATTTAGTAGTTTTCAGCCACACACTACGTATTATGAATTCCGTTTCAAGCTTTGAACGATACAATAGTCGATATCGATAGTCGGTAGTAGTAACAAAACGAACAAAACGTACACAACAGAATAACAAAAAAAAAAACAAAATTATAAGAGACATTCTCACTTACTATGTTTAAAATTGTGTATTTTTTTTTTCTCTCGAGTCTCGAGTCTCGAGTCTCGAGTCTCGACTCGACCTCGACGGCTCAATTATTCTTTGGCTATATCTATGTAATGTACTTTAACATGCATGTAAAAAAAAAATTTTTTTTAAATTGATAAAAATCATCATTTATCACAATATGTATTGAAATTTTAAATGATGATGAATAATATTGATCTGATATTAATAATCAATATGTATCTAAGTATGTACTTATGTATGACCAGTGGGCAGAGTCTCTTTAAAATTCAAATATATAATTATTGTTTTGGTTTTGTACTTTTCTATTAAATTGTTGCATTTTATGTATGAATGTTTGTATATTATTTGAAGCGATTAGAAAACATTTTTAATTGTATTCTTTTTTTAATTCAATTTCTTTTCATATAAGTATACTTATATTTTAGTATATAGTAGTTCTTACAACCAAAATTAAATTTGAATAAAATAATAATATTTTTAAATATTTTCTATGTCAATTTTATGCAGAGTAACCATTTGTACAATTGTCGTAATATTTGTACGGTTTTCTCGCCCTCTGTTCTAGGTACAATCTTAATCAAGGATTAATACGCTAAATATACGGTCTTTCCAGATTTTAAATTTTTTACCGGCAAGGTAAAATGAACAACGGCAATATTGTTACAGACAACGTGGTCTATAAAAAAATTTAACTGAATTTTGCTTCAAACTTTGTTTGTGCATTTTACGAATGTTTTACGGATACCTATTCTGTTTTCCCCACGTACCTTTAAAACGTTTATTTCAAACTCGATAAATAAATATACATAATAGTCCTCACTCACAATACCAAATAATCTAAATATACGTACACCAACTACAGGCTCTTTATACAATTTAATTCTGGTTTGGCGTTATTTTTTAAAAATAATTTTAGTTAGTGTTTTAACAAATTTGGTTTTACTTTCTGATTTTTTACGGATTGTACTTTTTCCATAAATTCTATTTTCTAAACTGCAACTGTCTATTATATGAATCGGGATTCAACATAGAATTTGACTACACATTAACAGGGGCCCTTAGTTGTCTATATATTATGCAGTTTTAAGGAAGTCCAAATAAGGGACATTAACACATGTAAAAATATAATTGTGGAACTTTAATTTTAATGCCTTGTTTACGACAAATTTGAAAATACAGGTACCTACCTGAAAATAGCAAAATTTTCAATTTTTTAGCCTTAACAGCTCTTAAACAAGGTGAAGTATAAAAGTATTTTCTATGGGAAGTATATGCTAATTCTAAAAGATATTCCTTCTATAAAAATATCAATTTTCTGACTAAAAGCAATGCGAAGATATGTATAGGAACGAATTTATTTTTGCAAAATCATGATTGTAGATAACGGTTAATTTAAATATCAAGTTACCGTTTATAAATATTAACATATAACATATTTTTTAAAGCACTTTCTTATTATTAAATATTAAATTCAAAAAAACCATATTTATAAATTGTTTAAACAGTTTTATATTATGATTTATAAAACTTTGAGGGTCTGTGACTTTAAAAAAACTGTTTTACAAAGTTAAATTTTTTTGGGAGATTTGTTCATGGTTAAAATTTTATTGCTCCATCTTAAACGGTGTATAGAAATTTTGTAAACAAAAGGATAGACAGATGGACAGAGAAATATCTATACGACGAAAATAATATTTTTCGAATATTTTTGGATAATGTACTAAAAACAACACTCATACTAAGTTAAATAGAAAATAATTATGTTAGAGTTATTTTTAATTTAAAGTTTATGGGATTTTGATTATTTACTAAGGAAAGAAAATTTTTTTTTTATTATAAAAAATATTTTTTTAAATAATTACAAAAAAAAAAAACCTTAAAAAATTTATTATTTTTACTATAAAGTTTTCAAAAACTGAATTTAATTTCATATCAAATAAATATTTGTTATAGTAAAAAAAACTGTATATACCTAGGTACCTACCTGCCAATATAATATTTTTATACCCGTATGAACTATGTTCAAGGGTATAATAAATTTACCATTACGTTTATGACACCTTAAAGGAGTTGAGCTAGATATAGTGTCAAAGGTATGGATCGGCTCAGAATCGAATTCTGAGTCGATTAAGCCATGTACGTACGTACGCCCGTCCATCCGCGCAATAACTCAAAAAATAAAGGAGCTAGGAGGCTGAAATTTTCTTTACGTCACTTTTGCAAAATTGTTAATTTTGCTATTTAAATGCAAGATTTTCGGTCGGCGGGTTCGAGTAGCTGCCATACAACTTCTCTTTTAAATGAAAATAACTCACTGTCTATTGAAGCCAGCTATCTGAAATTTAGTGAAAAAGTGTCGAGTTACATGCCAAAAATTTTTGTAAAATTTGATTGGTCTAAAGCAGCCGTTTCAGGCTTCTTGCATTTCTTGAAACTTAATGAATTTAGGAGCAATAGATTCGAGTAGCTGTCATACAACTCCACAATTTACATAAATATATCTTTGTAGTTAACGTCGGTACTAAAACATCTGAATGTTTTTAAAAGATGATCAAGTTTTATAGAAACAGGATATATTACGTTCATACGGGTATCCCAGAGTTGACATAGTCTACTCTACTGCACTCTTCCTTGTTATTATTATAATATATAAAATATTTTTTAAATTATTTAAAATAAAATTAAAAAATTAAATAAAACTATTTAAATCAAATAAATGAATAAATGATATTTTACTTAAGTTTGTGTATACTTTAATTTAGTTTAGTTTTTAATAATATAAAATAAAAATCCTATGTTGTTGACATTTTGACAAAATATTAAATTTTATAATAAAATTAATATTGCATTAAAAAAATAAAATACATATCTCTTTGTCTTATATCTTCTTTTAGTCAATATCAATATATATATACATATACACAAAATATGAGAGTAATTAAGTAAATATTTGAACCAATGAGGAATGGCACATGATTAACTTAAGGCCTTTCATTTACCGACTCTTGATTTGTCATATTGCATAGAAAACTAACGGACTATACCGCTCAATGTAAAAGGATTTAAAAGAGTTAATAATCTGCACACTCCACAAAAAGGATAGATGACACAGTGGGTAGAGTTGGCGAATCGCTGCAAACTTAGGTTTTATTGAATTTACTCGTGCGGTTAAAGGGGCATGAAATCTTTGAAGCTATTTTTAACACACTTTCCATTGAACTAGACACTTGAAATTTTGTACACAGTTTAGAAGCCGGTGTAAAATAATTAACGATTTAAAGAAGTTAACTAAATTAACAAAATTGAATTTTTATACAAAGAAATTACAGAATTTTTAACAGAATTATTACAGAATAAAATCAAAGTATGAAATTTTTCTTGACATGTATTTGTTTGATTGTTGCTTTTTAAATTTCAATGTATACAGGGTGGTCCAGACCATGCGTATCAGCTTTTTAAGAAAGGAAGGAGTTATTATTTTAAAAATCTTTATAAAAAAAAAATTGTAACTAAGTCGGCGTAAAATATGGAAAAATATTTATAAAAATATAAATATATAAGGAAAAATATGAAAGATTTTTATTTTATTTTTATTTAATTTTAAAGAGAAATAGTTAAAAAACAAAAAAAAATTATTAAGACAAAAGTTTTTTTATATTTTTTGACGTAGAATCTGAATTTGCATTTAAAAGTACCCATTCCCATTTGAAAATCTCGATTTTGGTGAATATCCGGTCTAAAAAACCTATTTCCGATCCTTTCAGGAAGTTTAAAATATCACCAATCGATAGAGCTTCCCCAACTTGCTTAATAATTTTTTTTTTTATATTTTAAAGTAACGACTTCTTCCCTTCTTAAAAAGCTGATACGCATGGTCTGTATCACCCTGTATAACTACATATACATTTGTTTGGAAAAAACACAAGCAAACTTTATTTTAAATTTTATTTCGTATATTATTTTTACATATATTAATCGTGTTGTACTTTTTTATAATATTCATAACAAATTTATACCTATATGTATTTGTCTAACTTTTTAAATTTTAATTTTACTATACCAAAACGTATATCGATAATTTATAATATTATAATTTTGTAGTTTTTAGCCACACACTACGTATTATGACATTCTGCTAAGTTTTGAATACAAGTACATATTCGGATACGATTTTTCTTTTCAAAATCTACATTAACATAATGTTACATACATAATGTATGTTTAGAATCATGATTATTTTTGTTTTCTTTGAATTTTTTGCAATTTAGATATAACCGTACAATATACTGACACACCAGCTACAGGACCCCTAGTAATATTATAATTTAGTAGTTTTCAGCCACACACTACGTATTATGACATTCTGCTAAGTTTTGAATACAAGAACATATTCGGATACGATTTTTCTATTACAAAATCTACATTAACATATCACATAAATATTATGTATGTTTAGAATTATGATTTCTTTTGTTTTCATTTGGAATCAAGAAATTTTGTACCCCATACGAATTTTTTGTAATTTAAATGTCAGGGTTAAATATACTCACATACCAGCTACAGGACGCCCAGTATAAATTATATATTAATATAAAAACAAAATATCTATTAATGTTATTTATATTTACAAATTACAACTATTACATTATATTATTTATGTACAAATTATATAAAACATAATTAATTACATATAATTTAAAAAAAATATTTAATAGTGTCCTGAAATTTGATCGAATTTAAAAAAAAAAAACAAAATTTAAGAAAAAATTTAATTTATTGATAATTATTACTTTAATGTTCAAATATTTATTATAGCTACTCGTAATTAATTAAATTATTTTTTTTTTACTTCTCTTATTTTATTTGGGTTTTTAGATTATTTAAAAAATGTTTTTTTTTAATTTGCTAATTTTTTTACTCTTGTCAGTCTGTTTTGTCTCTTTACAAAATTTCGGCATGGTTTGAGATGGAGGAATGATGGAGCATTGTAGATAGGTGGTTTCAATGTAGTTTAAGTTCTCATTTGTAGCTTCTTCTAAACATTTTTTCGAAAAACGTCAAACGGCAGTAGTATTTTTTTTTTCTCTTTTCCACTCCTACATAAGAGGTATTATATTATATAGGATATCCATTAAAGTTCACTTATTTGAATGATTATATTTGACTAAGCTACAGCTTCGGAAATTATTATATTGTATTGAACGCTTATTCGTTTTCGCATTATTATATATTTTTATTTGTGCGACATCTATTAATATAATATGTTATAAAAAAATTATATTTTATTATAATATATATATAATATATATATTAATTATATATTATATCTATATGCGTATTCATTTTTATTTAATTATTATTATTATTATTCTAATTATATATTATAAGAAAAAATTACATATGATGGGCATTTGACATTTGGGCCGTGCTCTTTCAAATGAAAAGCGGTAATCCTAAACAATTCACCATTGGCTGAAATTTCTAAATTTTTAAGCATTATATAAATTATTAATATAAAAAAAAAAATATAAACAGGCTTTAAAAATTTTAATATTTCAATTTACAGAAACTAAAATTTTGGTAAAATATTGGCCCTTCGTATGTCACCAGAACGTATTCATTTAGAATTTTGATATTTTAAGAGGCTGCAAATTATATACATAATATGTATATAAGGGGTTTATTAAAAGCTTTGAAGGGTCATAAAATAAAAATTTGCTATTGTCATATATCTGTAAGTTGAACACCTATGAAAATTTCTTTAAAGTGCAACACAAAAATTTAAGTTCCAATATGATATTTTAATACCTTCAGGTCTTTTTTTTTGGATAAGGATGGTGAAAATCATCGAAAGATACTGTACGCAACACAAATCTCTTCAGATTAACTTTCTTAATTATATTCAGCATTACTTAAAAATTCAAGAATGTGTGTGCCTCTTCATGTTAAAAAATGTTCTCTTACATAAAAATTCTCTCTTTTAAGAATTCTAAAAAAAATTAAAAAATTTTCATTCAAAAGTTATTACATTTACGTGGGCCGAGTAGTTCAACTAGGATCTTTGTAAAAATGTGTGCCTTTAAAAAGGCTTTAGTTTTATATACTTTGTTTTGATAAAAAATATTTTGATGGGATTATTTTATTTTTTCTAATTTATATTCAAATTATAAGCTGATCATTAAAATGTCTAATAAATACATTAAAAATTAGTTCAAAAAATTAAATTGTTTTTAATTTACATAAAAATAATAATAATAAAAGTTATTTTTTTATTTTGTTATTATTTTCTTTATTTAAAAAAACAAACCATAATATTATTAGTTTTTTTTTTTAATTATGTATATTTAAAAAAAATATTTACAGAATTTTAATCAGCTTTAATTAACTAATTATTTTTATTAGAATCCATTATAATCACAACAATTTGTATATAAAAAATAGAAAAAAAAAAAAACAAAAATCAAAAACCGAAAATAAATTTTTAATTGAAATTTTTAGTCTGTAAATGTTGCATATATGTATAGGTGTGTATATATTTATAAGTTTTTTTTTTTAATTTAATCATTATGTTTTTTTTTATATAATAATTAATTTTACTAAAATCTGAAAATTAACAACTAAAACCTTAGAGTATTAAAACCACCACTTTTATCATAAAAACTTATTTATTTTATTTTTAGACATTAAATTTTATTTTATCTTAACGGTAGGAGTTTTATTGCATTTATTGATTTTAGTTATTACTTTAAATTTATTATATATATTATTATTTTATTATATATAGGATGATTCTCTTTCGGTTTTGAATATTTATAGGGTGTATTCGGTTTGGAATATTTATAAGAAATACCAAAAATGAACAAAATATTGTTCTTTAGAGGGGAGATTTTTTTTTTCTCACAGTACTTGAGATAATGGAACTTAAAGTTTTTTTAAGAATATGCCAATTTTAAAGATTTTATTTTTAATCCTTCAAAACTTTTCCCTTTATTTTTGCTTTCTCAATTATTTGAAATATACAATAAGAGACGTTATATATAATATAAAACCGTTTTACACAAAATTAAAGAGTTTTTTTTTTTAAATAATCGAAAAATAAATAATAATAGGTACCATTAATAGCATTTTTAAGGGACAAAATTATACTCTCGGTGTACTAAGATTAAAATATTTTTATCAAATATAAAAATATTTCTTCTATAACAGTGTGTAACATGGAAGGTAACCGTCAATATCACCAAAAACATATAGACCTATGCATCTTCAGAATCCGCTGGTAATAAATAATTTATATTATTTATTTTATTTTTGTCCTTGCCACTTCATTGAGGAGCATAAAGCATCCACTAAGTCATTTATTATTCATATTTGACTAAGCTAAAGTTTCGTGGATCATTAATTTCAATCATTAATTTCAATCAACGTCTTGATTAGTCAGCTGTAGCTATTGTACAAAACTAAAACATTTCTTTTTATTTCTCCGCCATCTATTATCTTTTACAAGAATTATGGTTTTATTATTATTTTATATAAGCTATTATAATATGATATTATAATTTATAGGACATATAAACTTATTATACCCGTACGATAGGATCGGGTATAATAAAATTACTCCTCCGTTTGTAACACCTCGAAATAAGCGAGCTAGATATACCTTCAAAGGTATGGATCGGATCAGAAAAAAATTCTAAAACTTTTGAGCCATGTCCGTCCGTCCGTCCGTCCGTCAGCACGCTAACTCAAAAACTAAGAAAGCTAGAATCTTGAAATTTACAAACAAAACAAAAACAAAATATTCTGGGGGTAATTTGTAGGTTCCCTATTTTTTTTGGTTGAGTTTGGACCAAGCCTTAGGGTAGCTCTCGAACACCTAACTATTAGATCCCCACATTTTTTTTGAAATAGAGCTATGAAATTTTAACTGCTGATAGATCTCACAAAAATATTAATTTTATTTTTAATAACTTTTTTTTGTAGCCCCACCCGTTACGGAGCTACAGCTCCCCAAAGGTTCAAAAAAGCTCTATATTTAAATTGTTATAGCACAAGTTGTATAAGGTATATCTTCATTTTGAAAAAGCCAAAAGATTACTACTTTTATTAGCTTTAAAAGTATATATACAATAAATATATATTTGTGGCATACGGTGTCTTAATTTACCGTTATGCGAAACTCAAATTTTGCAAAATCCTTTAACCCTTCTATCTTCTAAACGGTTCAAGTTGGAAACTTCTGAAATTTTTACAGAAGTTAGATCTTTAAAAATAAGTATGAGTCATTTCAGAAATTTTTTTTGTATCACTCCCCGTTTAGGAGCTGTAAGGAGTCAAAAACTGAAAATTTCCTATTTTTAAACACCTGTAACTTGAACACCTGTTCAAATTTTTTTGAAGTAATACACAAAAATTAAAGCTTCAACATTATACTCTTATTTCTGTTAACAACTTTTTTTAATAATATAGGGTTACTTTATAATTGACGAAAGTGTTACTTGATTTTTTCAAATTTTCTAACAAATTTCTTTAAAACGAATTTTTTCCATTTTGTTTTACTCGATAATTTGAAATTGTTGAGGATATAATGCGTAGTACAAAAAAATGTAAATAAATAAACAACATAACGGTTGCTTGAAGAATTTTTATTTATATGATATTGATATACATACATACTCATGTTTATTTACATATCGTATATGTCACTGATGAATGAATGATAAGAGTATAGATGTATATTATATAGCGCCGTATTTACATATATGTATTTTATTGTACTTATAAGAAATTATTCTGTTAATGGAATATTTAAATATAATATAATATAATATTTAAAATTATATTTATTATTTTGTACTAAGTAAATTTAATATGCATTTACCGCTTAGTATTAAATGGTAGTATAGAATATTTGAAAAAGTTTTGGATTGATAATCGTTATGTGGAAGGTTAGAATCTGCTTTAGAAGAATGTACATATAAACATATAGTTTGAATATATGTACAACCCATAAGTTCTAGAAATTATAAAATTCACCCAAATTATTTTAAAATACTAAAATATTAAAAAAATAATATTGTAGGCAGAGTGGCTGTGAACATACTAACGGTTCGTACGGGTATCTAAGAGTTGACAAAGGCAACTGTATTCTTCCTCGTTTTTAATTTAAATTCTACTAGTTATATATTATAAGAAAAATCTATATTATTTTTTAAATCTATAGGATCCAGCCGGGGTTTAAACCCGAGACCAAATAATTAACAACAAATTATTATAGCAGAGAACAAACCAAGAGGTGATCAAAACCGAGGTACAATAAAATGGGAATGAATTCAGACACCTTGAGAAAATCAGACAATAACCTCGAAAACCAATGTTTTGAATATAATAGCCAGGGCAGGCGGAATGTTGAAAGACCGAAAACAAAATGAAAAAGTACTATGTTGAAGCTGCAGAGCAAAAAAGAAGAATAATATCGTTTTGGAGAACTAAAGCCAATCGATTCAAAAAAAAAGGAAGAATTATAAATCGAACTAGATTCTTTTAACATTTTTCAAATATCAGTTGAAATACATTAATACATAAAAACTATGTACCTAAATTAAGTATTGTTCTTCATGTAACACTTTTAATTCTAGATATTATCAATAACACAAAAAAAAAATATTCTTTAGAACCCAATATATTAACAGTAAACTGAACTCGTTTAACTTTAAATAACAAATGGGTATTTTAAGTTTTCGTGCCGCCACAATAAAATTCCCGCTGCCGCAATCTTGTCAAATTAATTTCATGCTCAAAAATCAAGTAAATTTTAGTGTTGAGCGTCTTGTATTTCAAACTTGAAAGTTTTATTATAAAATATTTTATAGCAATTAATTTATTATAGCAGTTTTTTTTTTTTAATTATAATGAAAAAAATTGATTTTGTGTATCAAGGTTATTATAGGTGAGCAAAAATATACAATATGACATCAAAATATAACAAATTAATATTTAAACTAATTCTTCTTTTTTTAATTTTTCAGCTACAAATTGACAATGACAGAATTTATTGACGTCATAAACACTTGACATTTATCGTCCTAAATACCCTATGAGCCTTAAATAATTCACAAATAAAAAAGTCTATTTCATTTTAATTAACGCATTTTAATTAAATTTATTTTCTTTATCGAAAAAAAAATCTGATTTTTCTTTTGTTTTCTAATTTTTCTTTTTCTTTTTTTTTTTTTTGTTTGCTTTATATTGTTTTGTTTTCCTTTACTATTTTGTTGTTTTGTTTCTGTTATGTTTCGATGCTTCAAATTCTTAAATTAATTAATTTGGAATTGTTAAAACAAGAATAAATTGTTATCCTTGAGCTACTTAGTGTTTATTGAAAAAATACTTCATATTCTCTTGAACTCAATCCAATTCAATTTAAGAAAACATAACACAACACAATAGCATTACCTCTAAAGTTTATTGTTTCCCACTATTTTTTTTTTTTCTTTTTGTGTCTTGTAACTTGTTCATCGGAAACTAGCGCCCCTTATCATTGGTTGAAATAATAACAAAAAAAAAAAAAAAATATCACAACAATATAAACAAAATAAAAAGATTTTGACAAATTTTTATTTAAATTAAAAAAGACAATGTCGGAATTTAGTTGTTTTATTTTTTTTTTTTTTTTTGTTTGTGTTTTTGATTTTTATTTTAGTTTTTTGTTAAATAAAATTTTATTTTACGATCTTTTTTGTAATGTCTTTATGGAATATAGCTGTTTAGACAGTGTACTATAATCTAATTGTTCGCGTTCTATATATTATTTTTTTTTAACGCTTTAAAAATTTAGTATTCTAATAACAAAAAATCATTTCAATATCACTGAGATTTAAATTTTACTTTACTATCATCTCTTAGTGCTAATATACGATTCTTTACTAGAAAAAGAATCTTTTTTGAATCAAGGGGTTTATGTCTATTCACTTTATCATAATTAAAAAAAATAAATAAATAAGGGCCTTGAAAACTCAAAATTTAAACTAACGATTTTTTTTGTTAAACCAGATTTATTTTTAGCAGTACCTATAGCAAAATTTATTTTTTAAGTCGCTGATGATTTTATCATGTACTTATTACATAGTATGGAAACTTTAATAATTTATTAAATTTTCTTAACAAGTAGAACACAATAATTTCATATAAAAATTTGAATTTATGGCCCGCAAATATAAAATTTTTTTCAAAAACTTTATAATCTTCCAGCCTTCTATAATAATAGTTAATCAAAGAATGTAATAGTTGGAATTTCAGATCATATTCTGTAACCCAAGAATTTTTCTTAAATAAAAAAAAAACTTTGAAAAGACACAAGGCACAAAAACAAAAATATAAATCAAAAAGATATTTAAAAGAAAAAAATTACAACCTTACAAGGATACAAAATTACTGTATCTTATATTATATTTACAATATAAAATTACAATAAAAAATCAAGAACTAAAATATAAAAAAGTATGTAAAATGCAAGTTATAAAATACAAACAAAAATAAAGAATGAATAACGATACAAACTAAAATAAAAAACAAAAAAAAAAAACAAGGTCTTCTTGTATTTTTATTCCCAACAGCACTTCACTATTTTTTAAATGTTAGCATCGTTTTTAGATATACATATTTTTCATATTTCTTTTTTTTGTTCTTTTATTCTTTTAATAAACAAAAATGTCAACTTAAGTTAAACTCAAGGACATTGTATAATTTCTGTTCGTTCTTGTTTACCGAATTACCGAACTACCAAACTATACCGATCTTTATATTTTAATTTTAAATGCACATATATACACAAATATACATACTTAAAATATAAAACAATATTATATTATAACTGAACTAAAGATTTTCTTAATGTAATGCACACAGCACACTATAAAAATAAAGTATCTAGCTATATATTGCGACAAAAATATATCATGAGAGATATAGAATATATATCTATTATATTATATTGTTAAACATGAAATAACTGATAGTAGTAAGGAGAAAAAATATGAAGGAGAAAAGAGCATGGAGATAAATTACAGGCTACAAAAAAATAAAATTTAGTATTTTATGAGTAAAATATTGGTGGTTATAAAATACGAGTAGAAAAAGAGAATATTAGAATAAACAGAGAGGAAACATAACAGAAATATAATAAGAAGAATATAAAAACTATAATAAGAAAGTTAAAACGAGTCGATCTTTATTATTCAATTAAATTTAGAAAGAGAAGAGATTGTGGTACTGGTATGGTTTGGCATTTTTAGTAGTTGAATGAAAGATATCACGAAGGACTTTTTAAAGTGATTTAAATTAATCATTTTTGAAAGAATTATTACAATTTTATTTTTTTTTTTTTTATATATAATTTTCATTTTCTTTTCATCTTTATTTCTTTTATGATTTTTTTTTGGTTTTTTTTTTTCTTTTTATGAATCAGAAAATAAAAAAATAAAATGAGTAAATTGAAATTAATTTGTCAGGATTTATCGAATCAAAATTGCTTAAAATGAGAAGTTGGCAAAAATAAAAACAAAATAAAAAAAAGCAAAACGAAAAATAGAAAATAATAAAAAGAATAAGATGAAACAATTTTTCTCAGAGAGTAAGCAAATAAATTTTACTTTGGTTTTATCGTTTCTTTAATTTATGTCAGTTATGTCATTTTTTTTTTTTTTTGTATTCTGACAATGAAGATAAATGTCCTTCAACTATGATGATTAAATAATATCAAAAAAAAAAATTTTTCATTATGAAATTACACTCTAGGGTTAATTTTGCTCAATAAATTTTAAAAAGAAATTTTTATTTAAATCTTCATTGTCTTTCTCTTTTTCTCCCACACATGAAACCATGTTTTTGTGTTTTTTTTTTTTCATTAATAATATTTAAATGATAATAGTTGATTAGTGACAGATCCGAAATCCAAGAAATGATTGAAATAGAGTAAATTGATAAATAGTTATTAATTAAGTGATTTTTTAAAGAACAATCTTTTTAGTATTTCGTTGTTATATTAACATTATTAGTTTGGATTATGAAAAGAACAGTTGAGATATTTTTTTTTTCTATTTTAAAGTGCAATTTATTGCAAAAAAGAAAAATTATAATAATTATGAATGATAGAATCATAGTACAAATTATTTGAATAAAATAATTCATCTTTAATTTATATATAAGTCTTTTTTGTCACCAAAAAAAAAAAATATATAATGTGAAAATTTTAAGATAGTGTTAGGAATGGTAATAATAAAAAATTAAAAGATATTACAATTTTAATTATTGAGTTTTTAAATTTTAACCATAATAAATTAATTAAAGTTAGTATCTACATTATCATCAATTAATAAAATATCTTGTAATAATTTGTTAGAGTTATGAATACAAAAATTAAAACAGGGGCCTCGGTGATCTAGTGGGTAAGAGCGTATAAAATACGCTGTAAATACCGAGGGAGTGTGGGTTCGAATACCCACACACGTCTTAAGAATTATTCCCCCTTACGACATGTACAGCCTCGCCTGAACAGGAAAGGCTGTGTAATTTCCTGTCTACATTTACCTGGCAGAGGGGAATAATTAAATGTCATTGTGACAACACTAATTCTTTTATTCATAAATTTTCTAAATTAGATAAATTATATTATCTATATAAATATTTTTGCTAAATGCTAAATAAAAATTTTAATCTTAACTATTATCCCTTAGAATCTTTACATCTATTTCATAAATATTAGATAAAACAAAGTTCATCTTTTTTTTATCCTCTTGCTTACTGAACATCTGATTAAAACCAAGATTTGCAGGAATATGCCTCTCAGGACAAGTTCAATTTTCTTTCTGTTAGTTAATTCTTTTTAACACAATGGTTTTTGGGATTTTGTGGCTAAATCTTGGACCGATTAACTGCTAACATAGTTGAATCAATGGAAAATTAATTAAGTGGAAGAACAAAATTAATGGATCAAATAGCGCATTGTGTTTAATAATCTGTTAATATACTATATAAAAACTTATTCTTATATTATATTTGTAACTTCTTCTTACACTTTAAGACAGTTTTATAAAATTAAATTTTAAGACAAATATTACCTATTTCTAATTTTTAACATACACTGTGAAAGACAAAACAAAATTTAAAGTAATATTTTAATCTTTAATTTTTTGAAAATTAAAAAATAATAAAAAAAAATATCGATCTTGTTATATCAAATCAATTAAATTACTCCAATTTTCTTGTCCTAATTTTTATTTTTTATACTTTGAACATCCATAAAAAATTTTTCATCCCATTAAAATTGACCTAATTTGATGTTTTTGTTTTTGCCGCAACACATCTGTGAGTTATAAAAATACGAAATTTCTTCTCATTTTTATAATATAAGCAACTAAAATTATTTTTAAGCAATATAATTTTAAATATTTCTTTTCCTTTATTTGAAAAATCGTGTCAAATACTATTTTATGAACTATATTTTTCTTCAGCAGCATAATAAAGTGCGGAAGAGAAAGAAATAATTTTTTTTTATGGGTTGGTGGATAAAAAAAGGATAATTTTTTACTCAGTTTAAAATTTTACTACTTCTGAGTATAGCGTAAAAAAATAATCAAATGAACTGAAAATAAAAAAATACATGATTTAAATCAACATGAAATTTTTTTGATGTGCAACAGTGTAACTTTTATTTTAGTTTTAATTTTTCAAATTCCGTTTGTTATTAGAGAGAAAAATTAAATTTGGTTGAAAATTGTGTTATAATCTGGAGTTTGTAAAACGATTCAATTTATATAAAATGCAATTCTAACAAGCAAAAGAATTTTTAAAACTCGAAAAATTTCTTCAGGAATTAATAATCAAATTATATACAATAATAAAATAATTTTTTTCTACAGCTGATCTTTTTAAAAAGAAAATTTTTCTTACCGATTGCGTTAAAGTTTTAGTATTCTTTTGAGCTTATTTTACTGCAAATTTTCTCGCATTTTAATAATAGAAATCTATCAACTATGAGTGTTTCAAATAACAATTTTCAAAACAAATTATCAGCTGATGAAGTTTCCACGGTAACTCCATTCATAAAAATGAAAAATAATTAAAATGATATTCTTATGGATATGTTCATATCTGGCCCTGAAGACCTCTTGTATGTTTGAGATAAATTAATTAGATTACTTAAATATTTTGACGCCCATCATGACGTCCATAAAGTGTAATCCATTTGTAGGTTATATAAAGATGCAATCCAAAAAAAAAAAATCGGCACTGAAACCGTATCAGTACCTATATAAAACAAAAAAAAAAGGAAAGCACCATTTGGTCATTTTGTTGTTGAAAAATTTTAAAAGAAAAGGAAAAATAAGGACATGTTATATTTATTTTTTATTAATCTCTTATTTTTTTTTTTTTTGCAACTAACAATAGTAAATTTTTTTTGTATATTTTTATATACACCCAATTTTTTGTGTTAAATTTGTCTTTATATTATGTTGTCCTGCAGGAACGTTACATTTTATGTTTCCTTTTTTCTTCCACTTTATTTATGATTATTTCAGTTCCTTTTTTTTTATTTTATTTTCTTTTGTCTGTTTTTGTTTTCTTTTCTTAAAACTTAAAAAGGTACTTTAAAATGAATTTTTTTGTTAATAAATTTTTTCTAACATAGGGTAAATATACCCAACAGTTTGAAATTTTTATTGTTTTAAATACGCTCGATATGCTAGAAGCTTTTAATTTTTATTCCTTTAATATATAGTCAATATGATGATAATTTCTGTTTAAAATAATATGTCCTGTCTGAAAAAAGGTACTTTAAAAATTATAAATTTCCAATTTCTAATTTATGGAAGTTATAGGAACCTTTTTCCCATTTTTTGTTCCAAATTATTGCATATGAATATCAGAAATACTAAAAAAATTTATTCGTTAAAAAAAAACAAGTGGAGGAATTAAGGAATTTAGAATAAAAATTCCATTTTGTTTAACTATTTTATTATGACTTTATTGCTAACATGAAACGGCCATTTTACCCTATATTATCTTTATTTGTTTGTTGCTTAATGGTGATGTACTACATAAAACACCCTGAAACACAAAAATAACAATTCTATTGTAAAAGATAAAAAGAAAAATAAAAATGTTCATAAAAAAAGAGTAAAACAAATAAAAATAAAAATTCAACATTTTTACGATTTTATGAAGAAAATGACAAGAGAAACAAGAGAAAGTGAATCAAAAATATGAAAGAAATATAAAAAAAAAGGTAACAAATAAAAAATATTAATCCTTAGATTACATTAAAAAAAAAATAGGATAATCATTATTTTTAAGGTTAGTTAAATTTGATTAAAATTCTAAAAAAAAAATTCTGTTTTGACTTTTATTAATTTAATAAGGCCAATTTTAGTAAAAGTAAAAATGATTGACTCGCATTATTTTACAATTACTTTTGCATATTTTTCGGCGCATTTCAAAAATATTGATATAAAAACAGTGAAAATAAATTCATGGAGGACAAACGTACTTTGTTTTTTTTTAGAAAAATGTTAGAATTCTGTTGAAATTTCAATAACCAAAATTTAACAAATTTTATAAATCTGTTATCTACTATCTGATATTATATGCCAAAAAAAAAATTTTTAAATAAATCCTCATATTTCAAATATATTTTTCTTAAATATGTATATATATATTAAAATTGAATATTTAAAATGTACATTTTCATTAGTATTTCCCATCAACAAGTACAGAAAAAAAAAAAAAAAACAAGTGTTCGAGTTGACTGGACTTTTTAAATTAAAACAAATTTTGAAGTTAAAGAAATCATAGAATATCTTAAAAAACAAAAATAAAAAATTATCTGCGGGATCTTTTTTTTCATTATTTTCTTTTGTAGCAGTTTTCATCCCATTTACAGAACTATAGTTAAGAGAATATTTAGAATTTTAAATCCTTTTTTTATGCATTGTTCAACATTTCTTATCTAATGTTAATTACTTTGTTCCTTTTTTCTTAATTTTTATATTTTATTGCCTTGTCCTTTTCCTTTTTCTTTATGATTTACATTTTATTTTCTTTTCAAAATTTTATGCTCAAGTATATTTATACAAAATTAAATATGTATATATGAACTACTCTAATGTGCATAACACTCATCTCAATAACTTTAAAAAAAAATTTATAAATAAATAATTTAGCAAAGAATAACAGCAATATATAGTTAATAAAAGAGAATCGAAACAGATCTTTTATATTATTTGGAGGAGCATGACCTTATATTGAAAAAAATCATCTCGAATATGAAAAATTCTCGAAAAATATAATTTCGACCTTACACCGAACATTTATTTGGCTATCAAAATTTTTTATTTTTTATACCGTAGCTATATAAAAAATTAAAATTAAAAGTTAATATTTTCGAAATCAAATCAAAAATCATTTTATTAATAACAGAATTCTAAAAAGATCAAATCAACACAAAATCAACAAAATCATTTTTTGTATCGCTAAGAAAAAAAACCAAATTTAAACAATAATAACGACATGTTCATAGCTATACTTTTAAGATATAACTAATTATGGATCTCTCATCTTTTTCTTTAATTATGGATCTCTCTCTTTTTTCTTCTTCTCATCTTTTTATTTTTTTTTTTAGTTTCTTTCTTTCTTTACCAAAATTCTATCTAATCTATTAATTTGTATAATCTAATATGAGATTTATTGGCTAAAGTTTTTAGTCGCTTGTGCCAGGACTCAAAATTATTTTGCGGTCGAGGAAGATCTTTAAGGAAGATCTCTCAAATAAATCTGAACATCACCAAAACTTTAATTCGTAATTCGGTTTATGTACCTCATTTTCAATACAAATTACGTAAAACTTACGTAAAAAAAGAGGGTTCAGACGCTGAGATTTTTTTTTCGAGATTTTCTTTTTCAAGATTTTGAATCAAAAATATTTTTTCTATTCTAAAAATTTTATTTCTCGAGATTATAACGTATTTCACATTTTTTTTTTTTTTTTTGTGATTTTCTTTTCGAGATATTTTTTTCGGGATATAGTCATAGATCCATTATTATGTTGTACAAAAAAAAAATTTTATGATTCTTTATTGAGAACCTTAAAACAACACACAAAGTATTAAAAGAGTTTTTACTTATCAACTAAAATTGTCAATTATTGTTATCAGTGTTTATCTAAACAAAACTGTAGAGTTATTTTGCATAATCTATGATTTTCATACATTTCCATACAAAGTGATCCATTAGCGAAGATAGGCATAAAACTATTTAGATATTGGAAGCTCAAAAACTTTTGCTTCTGAGATTCTATTTTATGATTTTATTTTCAATTTTAATTTAAAGTAGGTACATTACAAAAGTATGATACATTTTCTATTTTTATTTTTAGTTTAATTATTTGCGCAAAGGGATTTTTCTCAAAGGAAAACTTACTTAAAAATATTAATGTATTTTTTCTTACGCACCTCAGTGCATAAACATTGCAATTAAGTTTTACATAAAAAAACAAAAAATTCGTTTTTGAACCCAGAAGCAAAAGGAAAAGAAAAAAAATATCATAATTAATAAGCCAGATTTTAGACAAAAAAAAAAAATATTCACTACCCTAAATCCAACTCAATTTAATCCCCAATTTGATTTTTAGTTTTTTTATTTTTATTTTTTTTTTTTGCCTTTTTTAACTGCTCCTTTTTAATAAATCTTACACCCAAAAATTTGCATAATAAATTAAGAATTTAATGATTCCTTAAAACGTCATATTTACCCTAAAATCTTCCATTTAACATTATAAAACAAAATGTAATAAAAAAAAATATCTTAAGAAATATCCTTAAGATACATGTTTTTTTTTTTATTTTTTTTATTTTTTATACAAATCGTGTACTTCTGAAATATTAAAGATAGATTATGTCTTTGTATTTGTATATACATATTTTTAATGTAATTAATATTTGTTTTCAATGTATGTTTGGGGGGAAAAAACAAAAAAAAGTATTTTGTCTAGACATTATTAATATTGGTTCAGGTCAGTTTTGAAAGATTTATTTTTAAAAATTAATCTAACAGTTTTTTTTTTTTTATAACAAGATAAAAATTAAGTAGCCATACTGCCAATTAAGCTGAAATATAGATAAAAGTTACCAGTCACGAAATCATTGTAATTAAAATTTAATGAAATGAAAATAAGGCAAAACATTTTATATAAATATTTTTCAACTCTTTTTAAACTGTCAAAACAAAACAAACCAGCACTGATTTGAAAAACATCATACTAGAAAAACACAAAGAAATTGTAATAAACAAAACAAAAAAGTGTAAATAAATTTAATATGGTTGACGCGTCACAAGTTATTAATTTTTTTATTTTTGTTGTTGTTGTTGTTGTTGTTATTATTTATAATTTCAATTAGAATTATTATTATTTTGTTAAATATTAGAAGAAGGATAATTAGAATTTTATTTGTCTTCTTAAGTTTCAATTAGAATTAATTAATATTAATCAGCTTCATATTTATACGGTTGAGATATTTTATATTAAATTGAAATTTTTTTTTTTTTTTTTTTGTATAAAATAAATAAAATTAACAAGTTATGAAAATATTCAGCCTTGTTTTTTCTTGAAGTTGTGAATACTTAAATATCTGTTAGAAATTACAATTTAAAATCAAGTAAATAAAAAGCTAATTAAGAAAATGATTAGATAAAAAAATTAAAAAAAAAAAAAAGATTAATGAACTTGATAGAAACTCAACAAATTGATAAAAACCCCACGAATATGATAAAAACCCCATATATGTTATGTTATATGAATTAAATAAATTTATCACATAAAAATATTTTATTTTTTTTCCCAAGGCATATATTAAAAATGGCAGCTTTTTCAAAAAGATGTCAGAAGAAAAGAAATGTAAACGAAAAGATTCTAACATTTTTCAAAATGAACTTAAAAATATAGAGTATAGAGGGATAAAATTAAGTCTTTCTACCACATTATATTTAATCTCATTGTAAAAAAAAAACCGCATTTAATTATTAAATACAAGAGATGTTAATTTATTTAAAAGGTACCTATTCAATTTGCAAAAATGTTAAAAAAAAAACTTTCAAATAAATGCCATACAACAAAGTAATTCTGACAAAGTTTATTCGTTAATAATAAATAATAATTCATCTTATCATAATAGTATTCTGTTTAGTTTTTTTTTAACAGCTTTTTATTAACTTGGTTGGGTAAAAGATGGAATCTTAGAAGCCATTTTAAACACACGTCCCGTTGAGCTAGAGACTTGAAATTTTCTTCATTAGATCAGATCCCGATGACAATACATGGTTTTAAAATAATAATATCGAAAAACATTAGAGAAATTAGCTTAATTTCAAAATTAAATTTTCATACAAAGATATAACAGAATTTTTAACAGAATTATTACAGAACCAAAATAAAACATTTTATCTAAATTTACTAAACTCACCAATATCAATACCATTTATGTATACGTATACATAATACATAAATGTTTTTTTTTTTTTATAAAAGACTATTGTTTTTTATGTAGACCATTCCATTGTATGCGTACTTATACATAGGTACATATACTTCAAAATATGTAATAATATGTGCTTCGAAAATATTTTTGGTTTGAAAGCGATGAATTTGAAGGATATGAATGTGTAAACAAATTAATGTGCCGCACTTGAGAACACAGTGTAAAATTTAATATGCATTTACTTAAAATTTAGTAAGCAAGTGTTAAATTTAAGTTTTTTTTCATCAAATCAATTGATTTTTAGTATACATTTTTATTTATAAAAGCAATGTGTTTATTTATAATATTTATATAGATATGTGTTTTTCCTTTCTTAATTATAATTAAAATAGGGCTTTTCTTTCGAAACTCTTAACATATTAAAATCGCATATTATCGCCCTAACATTGATATCTAAATTGGGAGCTGCCTATAAATTAAGATCTATTAGGGAATGATGATCTGCACCACTAATGCCTTTTTCTGAAGTATAAAAACTAAGAATATATTTCCAATTATGTAAAAACATTAAACAACAAAAAGAATGTATTAAAAATAAGAAATCCAGTCTTTTTTAAAAATAGTACCTAAATAACAACAAAATTTTTCTTTTCAATAACAATAATTATGAATTAATCATAAAATATATGTTATGTACATACATACATATATATCTACATCGTCTAGAAAAAGCAAAATAATTTTTTTTAATTCAAAAACATTAGCATTTAGAAGTAAGCAATTTAATATATTCTCAATTACATACTTTTAAAACCAAATTTTTTTACTACATATGTATGTAGGTACAAACATGTACAAAAATGGTATGCATATTTTTATGTGTGCTGTACTATTAAAAATCTGCTAACACAGTCACACCAAATTCCCAACTATTATTATTTAGTTGATTTATCGATTTATTATTTTTTAATATGTAGGCAACAGTTATATTTATATGAATGGACGGTAAACATAAACGAACAAAAAAAAATTATATGTATGCATATGAATGGACGGTAAATATAAACGAACAAAAAAAAATTTAGAATGTTCTATAGGTTATAATTTATACTAGGGGCCCCTGTTAATGTGTAGTGAAATTTTATGTTGAATCCCAATTCATATAATAGACAGTTGCAGTTTAGAAAAATAGAATTTATGGAAAAAGTACAATCCGTAAAAATTCAGAAAGCAAAACCAAATTCGTCAAAACACTAACTGAAATTATTTTTAAAATAACGCCAAAATAGAATTAAATTGTATAAAGAGCCTGTAGTTGGTGTACGTATATTTAGAATTTAGATTATTTGGTATTGTGAGTGAGGACTATTATGTCTATTTATTTATCGAGTTCGAAATAAATGTTTTAAAGGTACGTGGTGAAAACAGAATAGGTATCCGTAAAACATTCGGAAAATGCACAAACAAAGGTTGGAGCAAAATACAGTTAAATTTTTTTAATGAGCAACGTTATCCGTAACAATATTGCCGTTGTTCGTTTTACCTTGCCCTAATGTGAAAAATTTAAGATCTAAAAAGACCCTATAGGTATTTGTCGTACAATCCTTGATTAAGATTGTACATGTAACATGGTACAGAGGGCGAGAAAACCGTACAAATATTACCACAATTGTACAAATGGTAACCCTACATAAAATTGACATACAAAATATTTAAAATTTCAATAAATATTGTGATAAATGACGATTTTTATCAATTTTTAAATTTTTTTCTTTACACATGCATAAGTTAAGTGCATTACATACTTACATACATATAGCCAAAGAATAGTTTAGCCGTTGAGGTCGAGTCGTGTCGAGTCGAGACTCGTGACTCGAGAGGAAAAAAAGAATACACAATTTTAAAGAGAGTAAGTGAGAATGTCTCTTATAATTTTGTGTTTTTTTCCTTATTCTGTTTTGTTGTGTACGTTTTGTTACTACTATACTACTACCGACTATCGTAGGTACCGTAACTGTAATATAAATATTAAATGTTTTGTTTGTTTTTTATTATTAATATTATGTATAGGTTTTATAATAGAAAAATCGTAAAAAATATGTAGTTACTGATGTTCAAAGCTTGAAACGGAATTCATAATACGTAGTGTGTGACTGAAAACTACTAAATTATAATTATAGATTTTTTAAATAGAATGCATGTATAAATTAAAATTTAAAAAAAAAAAAAGAAATACTTAACGTACCTAAATAACAGAAAACAAAAAAAAAGGAAAATGTAATACTGGAAGAAAAATAAAAACGAATAGAAAAAAAAGAGAACAAAAAATGTTACTTTGATTGTTTTTAAATATTTTTAAAGTCTATTTCTTATGTATATACATATTGTGCACATCTGATATTTACCCACATAACAGATAGAAAAAAAGAACTATTAAAATGTTATGATTTTTAAAGAAAGAAACATACGTTTGATATATCCGTACATAACAGATAAAAAAAAAATATTAAAATGTTATGTTATGAAAAGAAAGAAAAAACAAGGCAGTGTATGAATCAAAGTTTTTAAAGGGTCGCATTTTTAAGAAGAAATAAAGAACATTATAAAATTGCAATAACAATTTTATTTAAATTTTTAATTTTGCTATGCAATGTTTCCTTAATTTTTTAAAAATCTTGCCACAATATATAATACAATATAACAATCAGAAGTTCAGATCATTATATAGTACCCATACTACTATAAAATGTATATGAATGAATATATCAGTATATATGTGTGTAGTTATAGATTCATTACTTTTTAATACCAACAATTATATTTATATGAATGGACGGTAAACATAAACAAAAAAAAAAAATGTTATGTTTGCATATGAATGGACGGTTAACATAAACGAACAAAAAAAAAATTCAGAATGTTCTATAGCCAATAATTTCTATTTTTTAAATAAACTCTATGCATAAATTTAATATTAAAAAAAAAAAATAAGTTCTTAGCGTACCTAAATAACAGAAAAAAAAAGTAAAATGTAATACTGGAAGAAAAATAAAAACGAATAGAAAAAAAGAGAACAAAAAATGTTTCTTTGATTATTTTTAAATATTTTTAAAGGCTATTTCTTATGTATATGCACATCTGATATTTGCACACATAACAGATAGAAAAAAAGAAATATTAAAATGTCATGCTATAAAAGAAAGAAAAAATAAGGCAGTATATAAATCAAAGTTTTTAAAGGTTCGCATTTTTAAGTGGAAATAAAGAACATTATAAAATTGCAATATTTTTATTTAAATTTTGAATACTTATATTTGTCGTTACTAAAAAGAATAAAATAAAATAAATAAAAAAAATTTTTTAAAAAACAGCTTTTTTGAACAAAAAAGTAGAAAATAAATTTTTAATAGCAAATTTTTCTGTAATTTTCTAAACTATATTGTTTCAATCGAGATTTCTTTAAAAAAGTTTATTTCAATATGTCAAATATATATATAAATATAAGTATACATAAGTTTTAAAGTCTGTGAAATTAATATAAGAGCTAGAGGCAAAATTTAAAAATATAAGTTTATAGTTATGCGTTTGTTGCCTTTAGACTTTAGAACTTATATATACGTTAGTAGACTTTAGAACTTATATATACTTATATTTATATATATATTTGACATATTGAAATAAACTTTTTCAAAGAAATCTCGATTGTAACAATATAGTTTAGAAGAAAAATTTGCTATTAAAAATTTATTTTCTACTTTTTAGTTCAAAAAAGCTGTTTTTTTTTAAATTTTATTTTCTTATTATTATTTCTAAATTTTATTTTAGAAAGAATCGGTAGTTCTTCTGAATTAATTCCCGGTAAAAAGAAATATGTCAACAAAATAAAAACGAAATAAATCAACATTTTTTGTTTTTAACTTAAATTTTTGGGGAGTTATCGAAAATAAATAAATATGTCCCCTATTTCAAGAAAGAAATATGTCCGCAAATTTAATAACGAAATATATAAAATTTCAACCCTAAAATTCCTCCTAATTCAAAATCCGACATATACAGAGTGTCCCGCGTTAACTTTCATATAGAGCAGGAAATGGTGGGGAGCATCGCAACGAACAAAAAATTCTATGAAATGAAGGGGGTCTATCCTGGATCTCTTTCGAGATATGACAAAGGTCCAGGATAGACCCTCTATACCAATAGATAGGATAGACTGTATATAGCAATAATTAATAATAGTAGCATTAATAGTATATAATATATATATGTATATAGAAAAATAATTAGGAGGAAATTTAGAGTTTGTTACAAAATCAAGGTTTCAATAATTTGTTTAGCAGAGATTTAGACAACCGCCATCACTATCTGCAAAGCAGTGATATTAAATTATGTAGGAAAAAAGTAATTAAGAAATATTTTAGAGTTGGTTACAAAATCAGCTGATTATGGTTTATACGAATCTCGTAAATACAATTATTAACCTTATTTTGATAAATTAAAATAAAAACAAGTAAATGTAACAGTAAGACAGGCAACCAACTTATTAATATCCTACTCCTGAAAAATTCAAATTTATTTAAAAATCCATTAGTTATTTTAGATAGGTATTTAATATAAACTAAAAACATAAACGCTTTTAATAGCTTTGTATAGAACATCCTTGTACAAAATTGCCATGGTCTATCTTTATTACTTTCCGATAAATGCTTGTTAAGCTTTGGGAGGTGTGTGGCACCAACCTAAACCGCCTCTCTTTCCTTTCTTATTTAACTCTAATTTCAAAAATGTAAATTAATGAGGCATGATTGAGGCACAAAATTTTAAGTTTCTATCTTTATTAATTTCGAAGATATGCTTGTTAAAAAGTAGAGGGCGTGTGACAGCTATCCGAACAGCCAATCCAATTCATTTCAAATTTCAGGGACATTAGAGGAAACATTACAGAACATCCTTGTACAAACTTTAGAGCCTATTAACAATGTGTTTTTTATATATTCATTTCCTAAGAGTTCATATTTTTTAATTAATAGTTGCAACAAATATTCATTGTTATAGAAAGAGTTCGTCTTGCGTTACTGTTTAATTTAAAAACTTATATAATATATTCACTTCTTTTCTATTATTTATCTATTTTTTAATTATTTTTTTTTTAAAAAACGATATGTTTGTTGTATAATTTATTATTAAAAATGAACATGTTAATATTATTACAAACATCTATAATTTATATTTTGCATTACAAAATAAATAATAACTAATCAGATTTTCTTTATATTTCCGATACGAGTATATTATTTACTCATTTTAAAATACATATATGCAATTAAAATTATTTCATTTCGGATATAAAATATTGAAAATTTAGAAGATTATTTCGTAGAAATTGAAAATTTTTCATATTAGTTTGAAAAAATTTTAATTTCTTCCAATTTTAATAAACAAAAATTAAGTGAACGAAAATCAAATGAACAAATATGTAAAATTATTGTAAGGAAATCTTATTCGAAACTAATATGAATTGTCTAAAAATCACTTAAAAATAATTTCGTTCTCTTTTAATTTTATTATATATCCCTTTTCTTTTTTCTTTATATTATAGTATTTTTGCATTTTCACAAAAAAAAAATTATATTTTCTTAATCTGAAACTGATATATGCCTCATTTCAATACATTCAAATAGATTTGAAAACAGTATTGAATTACAAAAGTTATTTTATTATATCAATTCAATTTAAATCAACTTATTAAAAATATTTCGTATTTTTAATAATTGTAAAAAAAATATTACCGTTAATAAAAATTCCTTTGCCTCAAATCTTTTCAATTAATCTTAAGAGTAGATACCTATATACACTTATCATAACTCATCACAATTATTTTTCTTTTCTAAATTCCTTAAATCCATCAAGAATAATTTATTGCCAAAATTTACTTTACTTTAAGATAATAAAAAAAAATTTATTTTATTAATTTTGCTGCCATTTTTTTAACCACTCTAAATCACCTTGGAACCCCTTTTATTAAATTTCAATAAAATAACAAAATATCTTAATTCAATCTTTTGCTATCAAAGACTTAAACAGTATATTCACAATCAAATATACAAAAAATATTATTCATCATATAATAATAATCCTTTCTAATTTAATTAAGTAACCACTTGGTATGCCATAAACTCTCAATATTAACGACAAATTTGATGTCTATATTTGTCACAAAAAAAAAAACAAATTAAAATTGAAAATGAAAATATGCTGGAAAATTTATTGAAAATTTCTATAAAAAAAAAACAAAAATAAAACCAATTACATATATATATATATATATATATATATCTATTGTTATACAATATTTATTCAAGAATTTCCTTTTTGATTTTCATTTTATTATTTTTTTTTTTTTTTTTATTACCAATTTACAATATGCTCAAGGTTTCAATTTTCAGTTTTCCGTTACTAAGAGAATGAATCATTTCATAACCCCACTACTACTAAATATACTGCCATATAATACCATTAAAAAACTCACAAAAAAAAAAAAAACATCAATACAAACATATAGGTTAAAAGTTAAAATTATAAAATTTTTACTACTTACTTTTCATATCCGAAGTTAGTTTTCATGTCTCAATTCTTATTTACTTTAAACAAGTCAATTTAATTTTGCTGCTTTGCTAGGATCTTAATAATTTCTTTTTGTATAAGTACACAAAAATTCAATATTATTATTTACTTGCCAATCTACATATAGTTAAATATATATATATATATACATATAAATATATATTATAATATAAAGTATATAAATATTAAGATACATAATAATAGAATTAAATAGAATCTATATAAATAAAAATATTTTCAAATATTATTAAATAATTGTATTTAACAGGGGTATGTAAAATTCATCACGCGAATCCTCAATTTTTTTCATGAGATATTTAAAAATTATCAGATATTTAAAAATTTTGTATTAGATATTTTAATGTTATTATTTTCTTCTAAATACCAAAATGTCCTAGCGTAAAAACATATTAAAAATGGAAGAAAAATAAATTTATTTTGTCTTTTATCTGACAAAAACATTTTCTGTAAATCAATAATTAAGTTTACTGTAGTCGCAGTAACATTGCTTTGCTTCACAATAAACCGTCAATTAATCTAAAAAAAAAAACGACTATTAAAAAATTTAAAAGCAAAACATGGCTGATTTCTGAAATAAAATCTATATTAAGGTTCTGTGAGCTCTTGAAACAGCTCATACGCGTACTGCACAAGAATTCTTATACCACACTAATTAAAACGACACATAAAATTTTTTTTTTGCAAAAAATTAAAAATTTGCCAACCTCTGCATCATTTTAACAAATAACAATAATACGTAAAATTTTTTTATTCATTTGTAATTTTTACTTTTTAAATGTTTTTGTCATCGTAATGGAAAATTATTATTCCTTAAATCGTAAATTACATGAAAATATTGAGTTTTATAAATTTTTAATTTTTTGTAAGAAAACTTTTCACCAAATATTTGAATATACATATATCACATAATTCTCTAAATAAACTTCAAAAGACACTATAATTGCAATTCATTATATTGAGTTTTATATAATTACATATTATTGACAGAAATATATAAATTATATACCTAATATATAATACATATGTAGTACACAAATGTATACAAAAAATATATTAAAAATTTTAAGAAACAAAAAAACACAGAAAGAGTACAAAAAATACAAAGAGAGCAAATAAAGAACGAAAAAAAAATTATAAAATCCAAAACAGTTGTAATTAGGTAGGAATTTTTGTACTCACTAGGAACGTATTGGAAATTGGAATTGCAAATAAAAATTTAATGAGAGATATTTCGTAAATATGTCATTTCTCTCAACGTCAAGACTCTTCTATTCTATATCTAAGTATAAAAATATATATATAAATTTTTGTAAATATGTGCGTTGGTCTTCAATGTTAGCTCAATAGTCTTTTACTTAGTTTTAGTTAATCAAATTATTTTGAGTGAAAAACTTGAGTTTCGAGAAGATCGGAAGACTGTCTAATACTAAATTAATAATATCTACTATATAAGTCGAAAGAGTTTTAAGACTTAAATTAATATCGTATCGTATTTTTTTTTTTTTTACGAAATAGTTTTATAGTGAATAGTCGTAAATCGGATATAAAATGAAAATAGTAGAAGTAAAAAACATTTCGAAACTACTGGTGGTAAGAGTTATTTATTTATATTTTTTTATATTTATTACAATGAAGCTTTCCTTTAAATTATTAACTGATGCAAGAAAGTGTTATATACTACTGCATTTTATAACTGTTGAAGGCTTCGTCACTGAAACCATTCCCTTAGAGTTCCACTTACCAATTCAAGGTTTTTAAATCCCTGTCCTATCCTTACCTATTACTACTGCCTAGCCTATTGTATTAACAGTTAGAAATTTTGTCCTTTTATATTGGCTATAGAGGAAAGTTAGTTTAAACTTAACATGAATGATTCTTTAAACTCGTTGAAATAATTTTTTAGACAACCGAAAGAATTTAGTTAAAAAAGTGTGTTGATTGTTTTTTTTTTTGTTTTAAAATATTATAAAAATATCAATATTAAAATCAATTGGAAACCGAATATCAGAACTGTAACTTTTAACCGGAATAGCTGTAACTTTTTCAATTGGAAATTTTTATTTGAAACAGTTAAACTCATATTACTTTAACTTGTATTTTATTTTGAACAACTAAACATTTACAAAATATTTATCTATATTATATCATATCACATTAATATGGGAGAGATTAAGCCTAGAAGAGATTATGTTCATATATTTATTTTACGGTTTCGAAAGCTTTTTTTTTTGATTTAAGTAAAATTTAGGTGAGAGTACTTTCAAATGAAGTAAAAATAGTAACAAAAATTTTGCATTGTCTTAGAAAAAAACATCAAATCAACAAACTGTTGAGCATTTACTTCATAATCGATCCATCGCTGCCTACAAACAGAACCGTTTCCGAATCCGATCCAAATTATTTTATTAGAAAAATATTTTTTTTAATCTTTTTTTAAAACATGCTTCAATTTCAATTCTAACAAGAATAATTAGATGGTATGAATTGTTAACTTTAATAGAAGTAAAGAAAATTAGATACTTTGTGTTTAATTTGAAAATATCAACTTTATATTTTTCTACATTTAATGAAATTTAAATTGAGAATTTTTAAAGGAATGTCTCTAATTTTACTTTAAAACAAATTAAATTTAAATCCTAATTTCTTTTTTATTTTTTGCTTGAATGGTTCAACTCAATTCAAAAAGTTCATTTCTTTTTTTTTGGTTTTTGGTTTTTGTTTTTTTTTTTTTTTGTTTTTCAAAGCGATATCCTGACATTCTTTTAATATTGGGATTTTGTTTTCTTTTTCAATGTATTATTTACTTTTTTTTTTTTTTAATATTTATACTTTTCTTACATATATAAAATAATATACATATAATATATTATAAGTATGTATAGGTATAAATAATTGGAAATTTATATAAAAGAATGTATTATATGTTCATTTATTTTTGTATTTCTTTCTCTTTTATTCTTTTTGTGAATATTTACTTTGAAATAAATGAAACTTTGTTGTTTGAGTTTTTTTTTTTTTTTTCTTTTTTAGAGGAGCTCCTGTTTTGTTAGGCACAATTATTATACTCTTTTATTTATTCACTTCTTTAAATTTATATGTAATGAAATATAAGCTTTTTATGTAATCATTCTATAGCCTGCAGAGTTTATACAAATTCTGTGTTTGTGAATATGAAGAAGGCTGAAACTTTTTTTTTTTTTTTTAAATCTTCATTAACACTTGAACAAAATTTGGAATTTTGTTTGTTTTTTGTTGATTTTGTAGGCGAATCACAAACGAATAATATTGTCTCCTCTTGCTTTCAAAAACGAAAAAAAAAAAAAAAACAAATTAAGAAAAATAATATTGTTATCTCTTTCTCTTTTTGGGTTTTTTTTTTTTTTTTTTATCTTGTCCTTTTTTGTAACATTTTATTTTATGAATAACTTTTCATTAAAAAAAAAAAATTAAATTGTTAAAAATAAAAAAAAATTTTGTAATTGTAACTTAAATCTTGCATACCGCTAGCGATTTTCATAAAAAAGAAAATAAAAAGTAAAAGAAATTTGTTAAACAAGACAAATAAAAAAAGTAGGGAATTTTCGTAAGAAAATTTCTTTCAGAGAACATTTTTTTTAATAATTTTTTCTTTAAGTTTTAAATGTCAAAGTAAATTGGTATTCTTTGCATTTAAAATAAAAAAAAATGTTTTTTTTTTTATTGGGTCGTTCTGAAAACCCAATGTTCTTTTCGAGTAATTACACTCTCTGAGATGTTTAACTTTACAATTATTGTTGAAAATTGGAAAATAAAACAAAAAAAATTAACTTCTGCCTGGAAAAATTAAATATCTGTATATATATTTGGGATTTTTTTTTTTTTTTTGTTTAAATTAATGGAACTTTAAAAAGGTTAATAGAATTATATTGGTTTTTTTTTTTATTTTGAAAGTTTGCCCACAATAAAACTTATTTATAGTATATGGAAAAATCCTCACTTATATCTGCTTTTGGGTAACATCATACAATATCTCAATTAAAAGTGTCATTCAAATTTCGTTCACCCACTGTCGTCCTCAACTTATAACGAGCTGTCTTCAATAGATCTTATTATTTTTTGTTGAAATTTCGAATATTCTGATTATATCGAACTCTATTAGAAAATTATTTTAAAATTATGTTTTTTTACGCCTTGGTAATAAATTGTTTCTATAAAGAACCAAAATATCAAGAATCTGGTCCATATAACATAAAAAAAAACATAAAAACTGGTTTTCTAAAATAGACTTTTAGCAGATTTGAAAACAACAAAAAAAAAAAAAAAAATCCATGACAGAATTCAAATTTAAATATTTTTTAAATTGTTTTGTTTTATAGTCTTAATTTTATTCAGCCTTATTTTATTTATTTTTTTTTTTTTTTTTACAATATTTAAAAATAACTCGTCCTTTATAAATATTTTGATTAATATTTTTCTTTTATACTGGAAAATTTAGTTAAAAAAATAAAAATTACTCGTAATATACTTTTCTTAAAATTATACGGTACAGAACATTTACCAGTACGTGTATTCAATCCAATGTGAAAAAAAAATTATTCATTTGGATGTATAAAATTTGACATTTTATAGAAAAGTTTTTCTTTTCACTTATTCAAGGTTTTCCAGTGTTGTTGCCGCGCCATACTATATTATATTTACAAGCGTATATTAATTTTATTTAAAAAAACAAAAATGTGTGACATTTTCGTATAAAAAACCAAAAAAAACAAAATTTGTTATTTTTGTATTTGTTAAATTTTTAAGAAAAACAAAAAATTTGTTTTTCTTTCAAAATAATTTGAATTCTTTGCAAAAATTTTCTTTATTTCTTAACACTTTAACAAATTCATGAAAAAAAAAAATGAAATATAAGAAATTGAAAAATAAAAATGTTGACACCTACCTTCAAAAAAATTCTAGCTTGAATTTCAAAATTCAATTTACCAAAATTATTTACCAAAGGCAACTTTTAATAATACTTGTGAAGGTTAAATCTTTTTCTATGAATAACTTGACAATGTTTTTAGTAAATATACTGTAAATGCTTTATACAATCGTTAAAAAAAAAGGTATCTAACTCCATATATTATACAATGGAAATAAAAAATAAAGAATTTCTGTAATATTTATTAAAATATTAGAGTATTTAACGCAGTGCTATTCTAATCATAGCAGAAAATCGTAATTTATATATTTTTAGTTATTTCAAACAACAAATTAAAATATATTATCTGAAGATACCATGAAAATTTCAATTCAATTTCCATTGGATTTTATTAAAACTGAGAAATTACAAACATAGATACTTTTAGTATTGTATCTAAATTCTTGGAAAATTTTTTAAAGACACCTTATCTTATACGAATACTAGATTTTTAAAATATTTTTTTTTTTTTTTTTTCAATATTTTAAATTTAATTAGTCTTACTCTTCACCAAACATCTGAAATATCTAAAAATTTTTAAATCAAATAAAATAAAAAATCTTCAAAGAAAAGTTTAATGAAAATCAACATATACATATAGTTAAAAAATAACAGACCAAAATTAGTATAGAATTCTTTTATTAAGAAAAGAATAAAAAAAAAATCTAAATAAGTTTAATTTTCTTAAAATAAAATTTTAGAAGGTGAAAACAAAAAATGTATAGGTACACGTATCTTAAAAGTTAAATTCTCTTACAGAAAGAAAAAAATCTATTATCTACTTTAAATTTTATGACGTCACTAAAATAATTTGTTTTACACTTTTCTGTTTGAATTATTAAATCTGATAAAATGATAAAATTTTATATTCTATTTGGGAATTAAATTAAAAATTTAAATAAAAATTTTCTAATAAAAAAATCGACTAAATAAAATTATGATATAAGTTAAAAAAGTTTATTTTAAGATATTAAAGACTTATAGATTTAAGTTATACACGTATAAATTTGTGTATTGTAATAAGTTTTGCAAAATCTCAAATATAATATTATTTTGAAAATAAAAAATATTAAATAGTTATACAAAAGGCACGTTTAAAGTTCTAATGAACTGTATGAAGAAATCGGTCGTCATTGTAAACAAGAAAATCTAAATTATTAAAAGCAGTCGATATTATTGCCTGCGCCGTATATGGCGTTAAAAAATCTTTTTCATTTTTCACTATTTTGCGCAAATTAATTCGCTTCATATTTTTTCATAAATAGAAGCATAACGTGTTCTTATACTTATTTTCACCCCATTTTTAAGCATCAAAATAGACGAGTGAACCCGTTCAAAAAACAAAACGATAAGCAAAAAGAAAAAAAGATCAATTTAAATAAATATGAAAAGCCAAATGATAGCCAATGCGCCGCATAGAGCATTAAAAAATCTTATTCATTTTTCACTATTTTGCGCAAATTAATTCGCTCCATGTTTTCTAATAAATAGAAGCATAACGTGCTCGGCCTCAAGTTAATTTTAGTCGAGCACGCTTTCTATGATCTTATGGATTTCAATCTAGAGAAGTTTTTGCTATATCTCTAATTCTAATTTTTTCGTTTGATCATCGAAGCTATTTTCTCGATGTTTATTGGTAAGTTCAGTTGTTATTGTTTGACCCTGTGTTCGACTAGAATATGCAAAAACATACTAAAAGGTGAGGCGAAAATTATTTTGTTGATGATAGTTTGTAATCATGTCCTAATTTTTTCTGATATACCTTCCGTATTTCGTACCCATATATAAGTATTAAGAGTGCGTTTGATTTGAAAACTTAGCTAAAATTTGCTAGCTTTAAAAAATTGTTTGAAACAAAATAAGTTCTGAAAAAAAAAATTAAATAAAAACATCCACAAAAAAAAAAAAATTCCTCGTCAAAATTCGATAAAAGTATCATTTTTATTGAATTACAAATAAAAAAGACATTTTATGGATCGTGAATCATTTAGTGGATCGTTTGATATTAGCTAAAAAATGGAATTGGAATTTCTAATAAACCTTGGAGTTTGGATTATCGAATGCCAAAAAATGCCCGAAAATCTTCAAATTAACAACTTGAAATTTGGATGCAACAAAATTCTAAAATAATGTTAATTTTAATGAACTTTATATTAGCGCTTGGGAGAAATGCACTTCTTCAAAACTTATGGTTTAAATCGAAATTTCTTGGTTGATTTTTAAATGCTTATAAGTATGTTTACAAGTTCAAAAGGATTTATTTTGTTACATTTTTATGAATCAAACTTTTTTAAGCTATTATTTCTCTTTCACTCATTCTTTATTTACACTCAATATTATTCTTAAGAATTTTTATTTCTGGACCGTCTGAACCTTATTAACCTAATCTTAATCCATTTTTAAACGTTATTAATTTAATTTATTTCTTTTTTTATTTCATATTTCGTTCATTTTAATTTCCTATTCCTTTCTTTTTAACTAAGTAATTTCCAAAAAAATATACTTTTATTTTTAAAGCTAACCATTTAATTTTTATTTTTAAACCTTCTATTTTTAACTTTCATATTTTAAAAAATTGTTTTTATTTCATTTTTGTTGTCTCATCCAATTTGTTTATTATTTTTTTTATTTTTTTTTCTTTTTTATGTTTTTTAAATTCTCTTTCACATTAAGTTAAAATGTCATTAATAAATCAACTTCAGAACTAAACCATATACATATATCCCCACTATACATATACATATATATACAAATTGATAAAAATTATATGGGAAATGCTATTAAATCTCCAATTTACAAGAAGACAAATTATTTATGTCAAGATAAATAAAAAAAAAAAATAAATCAACAAAAAAAATGTTGCGGCATGAAATTTTATGTAGATTTTTTAAAACTAACTAACTGTCTTTCAGGACGAAAATGAATACAAGGCTAAATTTAGATAGGTACCAGTATTTAATATAAGTTTGGTTTTTCACATTTACATTTTACAAAATAATGATTGAAATATAATATAGGAAAATTTTTATTGTATTATCTACTTAAATTAATTCAGAAAAATCTTACTAGTAATTTTGATCTGGAAATTTTCAGTACTTTTATCCATCATTTTCATCAACTTTGTGAATATCCCTAAAATTTTCTTTATTTAAAGACAATTTTTTTTTCTCACTTCCTTCCTTCAAGACTAATCTCTAAAAAATTAATTTCAAATTTCAAATTTGTAGCCATAATGAGACATTATCAGAGCAGAATGAGGTACACCCATTATTTATTTTCAATTATTTGTTATCAATTATTTTAAAATGCAGTTACGAGTTATTCTTAGGTTAATTCTTAGGTGACAAGGAAATTATACAGCCTTTTTTTTTCAGGCGTGGCTGTAAATGTCGTAAGGGGGAATTATTCTTACGACGTGTGTGGAAATCGAAATCACACTCTCTCGATGTTCAATACGTTCATTTTATACGCTTTTATTCACCAGGCCACAGACGCTCCAGGTTAATTTTGTTTTATCACAAAATTTTATACTAATCTGATATTGATATTTATTTTTTTTGTTAGTTTTTTGTTTATTATTCAATTCAGAGGATGCAAAGGATTTGAGTGCTGGTTTTTGTCGAAATCATTTTAATGGTAAAGTTTATTTTAGACGGAGTATTTTATTTTGGATGAGTGTTTTATATTGTGTAAGAAATTAGTGAGTGGAAAATTTGAATTGAAATCAAAGTAATTGTTTATATAACATTTTTTTTTATATATATATATAATATGTACTTAATACAGATTTTTTGTAACAAATTCTTTAAAAATCCTTTCAAAATTTACTTAGAAATTTTTGAAATTTACTTAAATTTTCATGGTACTATAAGAAAACTTTATGAATATAAAAATTTCTGATTATTTTATTACCTTTATACTTATAATTGATTTAGAAAGTTATACCAAAATAAGTTAAAAGCATCACTGATGACGGTTACTTGATTTTTTCTTTTTATTGAATGATAAGTTTTATTCTCAAAATTAAAAAAAAAAAAAAAGATATTACTTATTCCTGGCAATTTTAGCTGTACCACATAATAAAAATATAAAATCTAAAAGGATTTAACCGCTAATTCTTTTGCATATATCCTATGTTTTTATTTTCACCCCATTTTTAAGCATACAAAATAGACGAGTGAACCCGTTCAAAAAACAAAACGATAAGCAAAAAGAAAAAAAAAGAGCAATTTAAATAAATATGAAAAGCCAAATGATCCTTTTCCATCTGTCATCTCTTTTTCGAAACTCTTTGTATACTCTATTCTTTTTCCACTTTCAAAGTAATATTATTTACGATTTTATTTATTTTTCAAAAAATTAAAAAGAAAAAAAACAAAAAAAGGCAAATAGTAAAATGTAATGAAACAAATAATAATTTATCTTTGCATATAATTGAAAAGGATAATAATGAAAATTCACTGACATTTGTAGTAAAAATAGAAAATAAAAAAATAAATTTGGTTTTTTTTTTTTTACTTTATTAAAAAGAATACAAAAAAATACTGAAAGTTCAAAATTGAATAAAAAATAGATATGTATGTATATGTTTATGAGTTTATTTTAAAAAAATAATTAAATTAAAATACAATCAATCATAAGAAAAGTTTAAAGAAAATAAATTTAAAATTTTTGTTTATTTAAAAATAAAAATAGTATTTTCATATTAAATGGAAATATTACAATTCCGAATATATTCACATTCACGTATTTCTTTCTAAAATTGCGAAATCGGCTAAGAATGAACAAAGAAAATTTTACAATCACAAATTTCACAAATTTGAAATTGAAAGAAAAAGGATATAAAATTAAAGTAATTTGTGTATTAAAATTCAGTTAAAAAATATCAAATTTCTTTATCCAACCAATGTAGTGATTAAAATACCGGCCATGTAGTGATTAAGACATCGGCTTTAAATTCAGTGTTGTGATTAAGGCACCGGCATTTTATTCGAACCCTCGGTTCAAAACCAGGCTGGGTCAATTAAATTAATAATATAGATTTTTCATATAATTATAAAAAATAAATATATATATATATCTTATAATATTAATATCATATTGAAATATAATAATAAAATAATAATAAAGCATTTTTGTATAAGATAATAAATGGCGTGGAAATCAAAGAAATATTTACGTACCTCATAGTCTTGTATAATAGCCGAGGAAGTTCTTAAAGTGGAATTATTGATTCTAGAAACTGATGCTTAGTAAAATATAAATAAATGACTTAGTGGATGATTTATGCTCCTTATAGGAGTTGCAAGGAAAAAAATATCAAATTTCTTTATTTTAATTAGAAAATGTATTTCTAATGAATTTGAAAATGTCATGGTCTAAAATTGAAATCAACGTCTTGAACTCCTCATATATATTAAAAATATTTTGTTATGTCATATTTTTTTATAATTTTACAGTTTTAAACCAAACTTCTGGAACGAATATTTTCATGAATAAAAAAGGATCATTACTATATGAGAAAAATTTTAATTAAAATTAAAGGATTAAATTTGAAAAATGATCATATTATGTTAATAACTTTACATAAAATACAATATTGACTGGTCGAAAACTGCATTCGATTTGTATTTCTAAAAGAGAAATTAATAAATGTTCAGCAGTTAAAGTTAATTGATATAAATCAGTACAAAAAGAAAATGGAAGGAAGCACCGACTAATATATATTTACGCACAACAGCTTCATATAACATTAATTATGAAAATATAAATCTAACAGTGAATTAATATTTTCCTATGCTTTATTTTTATTATTGCTCTACTCTTAACAGATCTGATTAACCCAAAAATAATATATATATAATTAAATTTTCATATCTTTAATGAAAATAACACTTTCTTTATGAATGAGATCAAAACACATAAAAAAAAAAATGCTTAATTATTAGAATAGCAAAATAATTTATCTGGCAACTCATTCTTATATTTTTTTAAAAATAACATTTTGAAAAATTATCATGAAACACAAAACAAAAAAAAATATAACGAAATTTTCTCTCAAATAAGGACCAAGCAAAAATGAAAACCACAAAAAATAACAAGAAAACAAAATTAAGTAACAATCGAAAGCTTAAAAACAACAACGAATTTAAATTAAGAAAAATGCTTTTCAATCAGAAAAAAAAAAAAAAACTCCACAAAATAAAAATAAAAAACAAAAATAAAATGAAAGTCAATTTATTATTTTATTTATTTTTTTTATACACTCCATTATCCAACCAATGCAATTTCCCACTCTATTTTATTTTTTTGTTTTTTTGTTGTTTTTATCTAAAAATAGGTGGCTCCAATAAAAACAATTCAGTTACAATATGAAAAATTTTATGAATTATGATATCGGAAAACCACAAAATATTTTTATTTTTTGTTTTTCTTGTTTTTTTGTTAAATATTATACACAGGCTTTTTAGGCCTCAATGAAACAAAAATAAAAGTAACAACAATTGAAACAGAAAGAAAAACAACAAAAAAAAATGGAAACAAAATTTGATGTCATAAAATTCTACTTAAGTAATCAATCACTAAATTAAGTTCTCATTGAATACTCATTTTAAACAAAACAACAACAAAAAAAAAGGAAAAAGGATCTTGTCTTAAATTACAATGGGATTGAATATCTCATTTTTTTTTTCTTTGTGGTTATTTTTGTTTTTTTTTTTGTAATTATCATGGGTTTTGAATGAAAAAATAATTATGAAAAATTAGAGAAATTTTCTTAGAATATTTATAATATTTTTTCTTTTTTTGATTTTTTTGGAAAAATTATTCATACTTTAAGTAAAATAAATTTTGTTGTAATATTTATTCTTCTCCTTTGAGACCTTATTTCGACTTTGACTAAAATATTTATTTTTTTTTTTTAAAAAGCATTTTTTGGTCTATTGAGTGTTCTAAGTAAATTACAAAATTATACAATTTAGCAAAGACTCAAACCAACAAGTGTTTTAAATTCATCTTACTGTGAAGGTCTCGGTGCCCTAGTAGTTAAGAGCGCATAAAACACTGAGGGAGAAGGGGTTCGAATCCCAGAATAATTCTCCCTTACAAAATTTATAGCCATAGCTGAAAAGGAAAGGCTATGTAATTTCCTTGTCACATGTGGCAGACAAATGAAAGAAAAAAAAAAAAACTTACTGTGAAATTCTTTATTCTTTTGAGTAAATTTTCCTAAAAAATCCTTTTTTTTATTTTTATTTAGACTGTTTTAATTTATACAAAAGCTGTTTTCAAAAAGTTTTCCGATAGCAGTCGAATGCGAAGTATAGAAAATACCAAAAAGAATATTTTATATAAGATAAGAAGTTAATTGTTAGAGTCCAGCTAGACTATTTTTATTAATAAAAATCATATTATTTGTACTACTTCAATTTTTAGAATTAAAACATCTGATGCTAAGCTAATTTTATGACAAATTTTTCTTCTCAAGAAAAATTAGGCACATTTTTAATATGTTTTTATTGTCTTTTTGAAAATATAAATATAATATGTGCCTTTAAAAACCTTTGATTTTACATACTACCTTGTTTTTTTTTTTTCATTTTGCAGACGATTAAAAAACTTGTCATAATATTATATTATATCCTTTTTTAAAAAAAAACCTTTTCTAAGAAATTATTTATTTATGCTTCAGAATTTTCTTTTATTCTTTTAAAAAGGTTAGTTAAAATTTGTCTTCAATAGAAAATCCGAATATATTATGTAAAGTAGAAAAAACTACTTTAAATTTGTTAAATTTCTATTGTAGTAACATACTTGTCAGTTTCTTTTAACAATGATGAGTATGATAAGAAACTATGATAAGAAAAACTCACACTTAATTATATATATATATTTTCAAAAAGGATATCCCCTAACGCAATATTAATAATATTTTATTAAATATAAGACAGACGAATTAAAAGGGAATAACAAAAGTAACGAATAACAAAATTGTACTGATCAACAAAAGATATGATTTAATAAATCTGACTAAGTGCAATGAACCGAAATCTTCATAATCGTCTATTTATTACTATTATAACTAATAATTCATTAATTAGGTGAAATGATTAGATTAAATGATCATAAAAATGTTTTTTTTTTTGTTTTAATCCTTTAATTCGTTTATATAGCCCTAGCCCTCAAAAAAATCCCTTCTTATAAAAATCTTTTAGGTTCAATTATTTTAAGTTAATCTAAATTCTTTAACTTCAACGAATATAATTTAAAATTAAAACAAAACTTTTTACAAAATTACATTCTCATTATCCTTAAAAGAATTAAGATACTTTTTTATATAAAAATATAATATTTTTTAGTCAGTTTTTTTTGAAAAGAAGTTTCAAACAATAAACAAGAGAAATTTTGAAAATAATTTTTTTTTTTACTCATACACTCTTAAATAAATCCATAAGTTTTAAAATAAAAAGTTTCATTTACCATGAGTGTGCAATTGAGTGAGTCAAATGAGTGAGTGTTTTTTTTTTTTTAAGAAAATAAAATAATAATAATAAAAATTTTAATAATTGTTTGGTATGTCTAAACCAGTCGTTCTAAATGAAGATTTTAAGGACATTACCACAAAATACTACATTAGTTTTTAAAGAATGATGTAACAGATAGAAAATATAAATATTTTTGTTTTTGAACAATTATATATATATATTAAATACTTGATACAAAGTTTGTCGTAGCATATTTTAACAATCAGAAAAGTAAGTGAATTAATTTGCCTTTATATAATACTTATTAGGTAAAGATAAATAATTGCATCATATTTATAAATCTTTTAAAAGAAGCAAATCAGGTGCAGAAAATAGAAATAGATAGACCCTACGCTTAGGAAACAAAATACAAGTATAGCACGTACGGCCTTACAATGGAATTCTTGAGAATCCTTGAAAATGGCCTCGTCCTAACAATATATGGCCCAGACCAATCCACCAAAAATTGACTAAACTTAATATATTCTTGAACAAAAAAAACGCTTTTCCGAGAGATGGGATGGTAAGTGCAGAGATGATGGCACAGATGGCAAGAATACTAGTTTTATTCTGTTTTGAAGTTCATTCACATATTACTATTTAAGGTGATTGATATTCATTGCTAGGTTAAAAGAGTTTATTATAATCTTAAAGATAATATTATAATATTATGTTATAATATTCTCTATATTTTTTTAAAACATGCCATTAATATTTTATGCAGTTAAGTTTTTGCTACCATTTCTTATAATTTTATACAATATTCGATTAAAGCTATACTCTAAATTATTACAGTTCTACAATAATTTGGCAATGACACTCATGACATACATATTATATTAAAAATATATTACTAATATTATTCAAGTAACAAAAATATTAAAAACAATACTGGTAATACAAAACCATAAAGTCTATTAAATAAATTTCTTGATTTTTATCTGTAATCCAAATATTGAAAATTATTTCCAGAATTGATGCTTAGACTTAATAATTGTTTACAGTCCGGTAGCTTTAAAATATTGTACAAAATTTTTGTAAACTTTTTTTCCTAAATAAATTATTTTTCTTTTCATTTTGAACTCATATTATACAAAAAAAAAAAACTTTTTTTGAAATATAAACCATGGAATTTATAGACTTCCATATTTAGTGGAGTCTGGTTATTTTTTTATTTTTTTTTTTAAAACCAAATCTTAGCTACATATATCATATTATTATGATTTTATATATAAAAGAAAAAAGTAAAAAAATAAAAGATCTTTATAAATGGCTAATATTAATCCTAAACATTTTTTTTTGTTTTTGATATCAAGATTCGTTTATTTTTGATTCATTCAACAACATTCATTCTGTGTAATTTCATAGTACTTTTTTTTTTTCGCCTATAATTATGCTATATTTTTTTTTTTTTTTGGACCATTTCTTCCTGTTGTTGTTTTCTTTTTTATATTTTTTTTTATTTCTATATTTTTCTCATTTCTCATTTTTCTTTTGATTTTTTTAATATTATACTTTCTCATAAATTAGCATAATTTAACAATCTGCCAGGATTTCAAAGGAATAGATATATAGCCTAGCATACTTAGGTATGTACTAATATATATACTATGAATATATACTATATATCTTAAGAAAATAAAATTTACGTTCTAAAGAAAACACATAAAATAAGTATAAGGATTTGAAAAAAATTAAATAAACAAAAATATAAAGAGTAAATCATAAATAAAATATTGCGAATTTATACGAAAAAAAAAAACAAAAACAAAACTGAAAAATTTTTAAAAATATAGTTACTAGCTTAGCTACTACTTCTTATTTATTTATTTGAGTTTAAATAAAATTTAAATTTAAAAAAAAATAGTTCCTTATGTCTAAAGGTAAACAAATATCCTAAACTTTGAAAAATATTATACTATCTAAAAATAAAAAATAGTTAGTTTCAGATAAACTAATTTCAAAAATTAAAATTTAAGATTCAACTGACTAGAGTGTAGTCTTCAACGAATTAAAATTTTAAATAATATGATATAAACATATAAAAAGACAATAAGTATTGTTTCATCTATTTTACACCTTACACAAATATGATGGATCGAGAAAGTTTAATTTCCAACCCTTAACCATATATAGGATATAACGTAAATCTGTAAGTATAAATAAACCTATCAAATTCAGTTCTTCAATTTTTTAAATTTAATGCATAATAATATCCTATAAAAGCTGCTAAGTTAATGAACAAAAGAAATTATAACTAGATATAACTAAGTAGATTAAAGAAGATATCATCATCTGAAACGGCTTTATTTGTGAAGCAAAAGAATACATTAAAACATGGTCATTTGCTGCTTTCTGGCTAAAAATAAAAATCTGTTTCCGAATATTAAACAGCTATTAATATAGACCTTAGATGATCAAGATGGATAAAATTGATATGCAGATCTTACATCTATTATTTCTGAAAAGTGTATAATTCTATCATGCCATTAAAAAATTTTTTTTTTATAGGACGATCTCATGAAATATTCGTTTTCATAATTCTAATTAGCATCCAAAAATAAAGATATCATAAAATAAATTCCATTTTTAAATGATATCATGAAATTTATTATCTCATCATCGTCGACTTTCGTTAAACTTTTTTTTTTTTTTTTTAAATTTTTTTTAAATTTTGTAAAATCTTATTATAATAAAAATAAAATTAAAAATTAACTGTGAACAAAATTCATATATTCTATTTTCATATATTTTTTTAAAAAAATTTATAAAAAATAAAAAAAATAAAACAGAAAAAAAACCAGAAAAAAAATGTATATAACAGATTATTAGTATTTGCCATTCCGGTTTGTAAATAACAATTCTAAAAATAAAAAAATTTAACGAAAAATGGGAAAAAAACACAGAATAACTGAAATGAGATACAAAAAAATATACAAAAAAATTTAAAAAAATAAACAATAAAAAAATTAGAGCAAAAAAAAAAAAAATTAAAATATATTAAAATAAAATATCCATAAAATCCGATTATATTTATGGAAAAAATTTATATAAACAATAATAATAATAATATAATATACACCATTTTTATATACAGATTTACACGCATATCTATAGATATATTATTTACGTTACGCCATTTAAAAAAAGAAAATTCTAAAATAAATAACAAAAAAAAAAAAGCAAAAAAGGATAATGTCGAGAATGAAATGAACATTACAATAAATTCGTCTCGATTTTGTAAATTCATAAAACAATAAAAAAAAGTCAGAGAGAAGTAATAAAAAAAAAATTTTTTTTTTTTTTTATTGACTAAAACTAGGTCAAAAGTATCATAACTATGTCTTTCTTTTCATATCGGTTCTTTCAAAAATTCCAAAATCAATTTATATTGCTTAACTTGACTCCAAAATAGCAACCAAAGAAAAAAAAGTCTTTTGAATGCCTTTTAATTTACGGCACAATTTATTACACAGTTTTAATTTTTTTTTTCTATAAGTTTTACTTTTTGAATTGTTTTATTTTATTTCTTTTTTCAACATAATATTCCTTACTTTTTTTTAATTTTTATTTTCCTTCAATCCATATTTCATCACCCGTGCAATTGTTTTTTTTTTTGTTTTTCTGTTTTTATTATTGTTATAATATGTATTATTATTATTTTTTTTTTGTTCTATTTTTTGACATTCTTTTAATGTTCTAAATCTTAGATGACAACTCTAGACATTTTACTTTCAATAAAATCATTTTCTATTGACAATAAAATTTCAAGAATCAAGATGAACGATGGTCGGAGTATTGGTTGATGAACCAGAAGTAGATTTCCGATTAGAATCCGATTTTTTCCTTTATTTGGAAGGTTTATTATACCATGTATTTTGATCAAACGTACATATAATACATAATGTATTACATATGTAAGAATAGTAATTATATAAGTATGTATATTTTATCAAAAATAAGGAGACCAGGTTTACTGTTTTTTAAAAATATAGATCAAAAATAATTGTTTTCGCAGTCCTCGAAGCAGAATAAACAATTTTTGCATAATATAATACATTGTATAAGAGATTTGATAAACTTAACTTTAAAATATATCAAATGAATAGAGGGGATAAACAACTAATCTTAAATCTAGTCACTGCTAGCAGTTGTGCAGCCCAATTCCATGAGACGCACGACGCTCGTTTATCACAACGGCTCATTGAACTATTCAATGCAAATAATTGTTTACTTTCACTCTAGATAAGTAAATACTGATCAAATCTCAATCAAGGCATAAATTCAACAACATCTCTCTGGTCCTTGCTATAAGCCAATAAAGCTGATAGATTATACACAAAAAATAAATTTTCTATCGGGTTGATAGAGATTTTGTAAATTTAATAAAATTTTAAGAGGTTGTAGCTCCGTCATTCTTAGCGATACTTAAAAATGTTTTATTGAGACTTATCTTTGAATAATATTTCATTACTAGATCTTAAAAGATGTAGACATTTTGTAAATAGGCAGACTATCAAAGTGAAACTAATTACAACATTTTTCAATATTTTTTTTTGGATAATGTAATTTTCTATCAAGTTATATTATGTTGTCCTGTAATGGAAAGACAATATATGGTCAATTTACTTTGTATGAAAAAATATTTCTGGAATTTATAAGCGAACTTTGTTCTTAACACTCTGTATAATAGGGATATAGATCTTATATTTATTGTGTCTTTTTTTTTTTAATTTTTGTATTTCTTTTTTATTGGAAAACTTCACTCATTCGAATATCCTTTGAAATCTCATTTTGTTGTCCTGGAATTAATATTTTTTTTTCCTCAACTTTAACATACCTTTCTCAACACAAGTATTTTAGATTGTGATATATATATATATATATATATATGTATATATATACATATATATTTATATATTTATACATTTTTATGTAAATTATTATATTATATTAAGTTTATTAGAATGATAAGAATGATAATCATGATGATAATGATATTGGTATAATAGTATGGTTATGTATGGTTCGGACAAACATTCTAATTTTTACTGTTTGTGTGTTTTATATATATATATGAAATACACATCTTATCGTTATTAACCATTTAAATTCTTTAGTACAGTATGATTCACAGGAAAAACTTAAAAAATATTTTCTGATTTTAATAGCTCACTTGATTTTGAATATTTAAACAGTTTTGTATACATGTTTTTTTTTTTTGTATATCCTTATCCTTATCTAAATATCTAAAATCGTTTTAACTTGTTTTATCCTTTCACTTTGGTTTCTATTTAATGTACTTGTTCTTTTTTTGATACCAGACCTTCAGTTTTTTTTTTTGTTTTTTGTTACCATGATTGTACTGTAAAACCGAATAAACTGATAGTATTTCATATCTTTAAATAAACTTCTAATCAACGAACTAATTTTCAACTTATTCAACCTTTTCTTTATCCGCGCAGTTATGTGAATTAACTTCCATTTATGGTATTAATTTAACTTTCGAATATTGCAATCAGCTGGAGGCTAGATTTTTGAATACATATACTACAAAAATTTGAATAGTTTCCACATGTTTTAGTAATTGAACATAATTACAGACGACTTATCAATGGTTCAGTTAAACTTCTAACAAAGGAAATTAAAACTTAGTTTCTTGAAAAAATTTTTACGTCGTGCACTGGTGTTTGAAAAGCTATTGAGCTACGAAATTAATCATTAGCTTCTGAATTATGTTAGATATATATTTTTGATTTAGTAAAAGTTATTAATATTCTGAAACTGAGCTTTGTATGATATACAGTTTTCTTTTTAACTTTTATTTTTATCTTTATTAATTCCTTCCCATTATAGTGCACTCAAAAGTTTACTTATTTCGATTTTATAAGATTAAAGAAAATTAAAAAAAAGTTTTTGTCTTCAAGAAGCTCTAAAACAAATCAAAAAAACACCTTGAATTTTTCTTAGATTTTTTTTTTTTTTTTTTTTTTAGTAAACTTTTATTATTTCGTCTACGCACGTTTATTTTATTTCTTTCGTATATCAAATAAGAGCAAATGATAAAAATTTCTGATATTAACATCATGCTATTAATAAATCCCCCATATCTGTTATTTATTTATTATTATAATAATTTTTCAAAATTCGATTCTATAAATTTTCTTCCCAGAAAAAAAGTATACAAGTATATTATCTATACAAATGAAAATAAAAAAGCAAAATTATATTTAAGAAGAAAATATTATGTAATTTATAGTTAAAGTATCTATTAGTTTCTTAAATTTTTGTTTCAATAAGATATTCAAAGATTAAACTTAGAAAATAATTGATTATATTTAAAAAGCACAGGTGAGAAAATGTATAAATATAGCCTTAAAGTGAAATAACTCAAATATTTTTTTTTGATAATTAAAGAAAAAATGGTTTTTTTTTTTGTTTTTTCATATTATATTAAGGAAAATATTTCTGATTTAGAATCTATAGTAAATCATAACAGTTTTAATAAAACGTTTTTTATGATGTATAAATTCAAAATTAGATTCAAAAAATTTCAATAGGAAAACTTTAAAGCTCTTAATGGAATTGATATTTTAAGGATATTTTATTAGGGAAATAAATTAAAAAGAAATATTAACATTAAAGGAATCAATAATACTGTATGATTTCAAATTTTAATAGCTAGGTATAATTTCCTGTAGATACAATTACAATAAAATTTACCAACAATAGTTAAAAAGATTAAAATATCATATTTAGAAAATTAATTATAATAAAAAAGAAAATTAATTATAACAAAATAATAGAAGAATTAAATGATTAAAAAATTAATTTATATTAAAATATTAATCAATAAAATTAAAATGCTTAAAAACTTCTTAATAGTTATTTAAAAAAAAAAAAGCCTTAGGTCTTATAAGAAAATTTCCTGAAAATAAACGTAAACTAAAAGAATTCAATAAGTATTATACAGGAAAAGCGTTAATTTTCTGAGAATTTTCTTAGTTAAAACTTAATAAAAAATACCTTAAATAGAATATAGATTAGATTACTCCATTTAGTATATTATAATGAAAAATTATTTAAATTTTTATATTCAATATTAAAGAGTAAATATTTTATACAGCCTATATAAAAAAGATTTTTACATATAGAAAGTACACAAAGAAATTCTTAATAAATTTTTTTTTTTTTTTTCTTAAATATTGTATTGTATGAATTAAAATTAGAAAATCTCAAGATTATGAGACATGAACTCTTATATTATACAACAACTTTAAACATTCATTTAAAGAATATATACATTTAAGGATAAGAACAACATATCTAAATCTTAATTTTTAAAATATTTGTACAATATACACTTAAGAAAAACCAAAACCAAAAACAAATAAAAAATATAAAGAAAATTCAAATCTAATAAATATTGAATTAGGGTCTTAACCACATACCCAAAAATATTACATAATATAATTTTCTTTTCTATTTTTCAACTTATATATTATATGTAATTTAATACTATAAATTTTATTCTATAATATTTACATTTATTTGTAGATATATAATATACATATACACAGATATTTGTATAGACCTAAGTTGTAGATACATATTATATATATCCTAGTAGATAACCTATTATAATATTGAATTCCGTTTCATACCCATTTTTTTTTTTTTTTTGGTACATTTACAATACAATATAAAATTTATTTTGATATATCCTTACAAAATAACAGGATACAACAAAAAAAAAAAATTTTTTTTTACAAAATTTATACAAATAAAAAAATTATATAATATTTATAATCTTAAAAATTCTTTGACTCTTAAAATAGTCCACTAGGCATTTTATATTTTCACAGGAAACTAAAAACTCACTTATAAAAATAGGATCTGTATAAGAATCAAAAATGAAAATGTTATTGAGGTGTTCGTTTTTTATAATATTTCTGTTGTTATTTTCTTTTTTTTTGGCTTGTGCTCTTTTGCTCCATTGGCATACTGAAACGATTTTATCGGACACATTTTTTGGCAATGTTTTTTTTTTTTATTTTTTTCATTTTTCTGTTTTTTTTTTGTTTTCCACTTGATATGATCGTCATCGTATGTTTTTGGTTTCAATAAATCCTGTCGAAAAAAAGAATTTCATTCGCTTAATTCTTATTTTTTCCCCATAGACACATTCAAACATTATTATACAACCTTAATACACTATGGTACAAAAATTGAAATGTTAGCAATTTTTCATAAAGAATAATATTTCCAGCAATTAATTTCAATTTAAGTGGTCTAATCTAATTTTTATTCCAGTTTTTCTTGTTATTGTTTTTTTCTCTTTGTCAACTTTTTGTCACATCTAATGTTCATAAATCTTCAAAATCCTAATAGAGAGTTACATAAGTTCAATTTTGTGCATTTTACATAAATTTATTCTTTAATATCTTCTTACAATTTTCCTCATTCAAAATCAAATAATAAATTCGTGTACAAAATCTATTGTTGCTTTAAATTGGTCAAATATTTGAAAAAGCTGGCACCCAGTAGCTACTCTTAAAAATAAAAACAAATAATTCAGTTACAAAAAACCATCAGATGGTTTCAATCGTTTTGAACAAAACTGTGCACCTATTTAAGCTAAAGTATATCATTTTATTTAAAAACATGATTTTTCAGGATATTTAAAAAAAAAAAATACTGGGAAAAATGATACCAACAAAAAACAATACGGAAGAAAATTATTGATAAAAATAACAGCAACAAAAACAACAACATAAAAAATTCACTTGGGAGTTTTGAATTTCAGATAGAAAAAGAAATTTAAAGAATTTTCAAAAAAAAAAAAAATAATTTTTATTTTCTGTTTTTACTTTACGTTCATACCCTCTAATACATTTCTTTTCTAATACGTTTTTTTCTCTAACTTTTTTTCCTTTCTTATCCTTTTGCAACACACATTCACATTAAAATAAAAATACTGTCAGAATGAGTAAATATATACCTACTTTTAACAAAATCGATTTTAATTTGATATTTTGACTTTTTTACTGAAAGTCCTCGATATGCGGTATCCCATAAAATGACAAAAAAAAAAATAAGAAAAAAAAAAACAGAAAATTAAAATATAAGATAAATATTTAATTCCTTTACCTTTTTCCGTTACATTTTCTGTTTCTTTATAATAGTATCGATTCTTATACTGTTGTCCACATTGGTCCTTTCTTATTTTATGTCCCCTTTCAACGATCACAAAATAATAGAAATGACCCCTCTAGAGTTTATATTGGAACACACAAGTTAAAATTCTCAAAAAAAAAAAAAAAAACACAACACTAGGATTAGGTTAACAGTAAAAAAAATATGTTTTATTTTATATTACTCCAGCTCAGCTATCCAAATCCTTAGTTCTTTTTTGCATCCTTCACGTAATGTAATGAATGATTGAGGTAAAAAAAAAATATATTTCGAGATATACCAGTACACTTCAAAGCAGAAAACAAAAGAAATAATATAAAAAAAAACGAGGGAGAGTGCAGTAGAGTAGACTGTGTCAACTCTGGGATACCCGTATGAACGTAATATATCCTGTTTCTATAAAACTTGATCATCTTTTAAAAACATTCAGAGTTTTAGTACCGAACTACAGAGATATATTTATGTAAATTGTGGAGTTGTATGATAGCTACCCGAATCTATTGCGCCTAGCTTCATTAAGTTCCAAGAAATGCAAAAAGCCTGAACCGGCTGCTTTAGACCATTCAAATTTTACAAAAGTTTTTGGCATGCAACTCGACACTTTTTCACTAAATTTCAGATACCTAGCTTCAATAGACACTGAGTTATTTTCATTTAAAAAGAGAAGTTGTATGGCAACTATCCGAACCTGTCATATCATCACAACAAAATTTTACAGAAGTTGTTGCATTAAAACTCGATCATCATTTGCAAAATTTCAGATACCTAGATTGAATAGACACTGGGTTATTTCCATTTAAAGAAAGAAGTTGTATGGCAGCTACTCGAACCCGGCGGCCGAAAATGCTGGAGTTAAATAGCAAAACTAACAATTTTGCAAGAGTGACGTAAAAAAAATTTCAGCCTCCTAGCTCCTTTATTTTTTGAGTTATCGTGCGGACGGACACTGAGTTCTTTTCATTTAAAAAGAGATTTTGTATGGCAGCTACCCGAACCCGTCGCACCAGCACAACCAAATTTTGTAGAAGTTGTTGCCATAAAACTTGATCATCATTTGCAAAATTTCAGATACCTAGATTGAACAGACACTGGGTTATTTCTATTTAAAGAAAGAAGTTGTATGGCAGCTACTCGAACCCGGCGGCCGAAAATGCTGGAGTTAAATAGCAAAACTAACAATTTTGTAAAAGTGATGTAAAAAAAATTGCAGCCTCCTAACTCCTTTATTTTTTGAGTTATCGTGCGGACGGACAGTGAGTTCTTTCATTTAAAAAGAGATTTTGTATGGCAGCTACCCGAACCCGTCACACCACCACAACCAAATTTTGCAGAAGTTGTTGCCATAAAACTTGATCATCATTCGCAAAATTTCAGATACCTAGATTGAACAGACACTGGGTTATTTCTATTTAAAGAAAGAAGTTGTATGGCAGCTACTCGAACCCGGCGGCCGAAAATGCTGGAGTTAAATAGCAAAACTAACAATTTTGCAAGAGTGACGTAAAAAAAATTTCAGCCTCCTAGCTCCTTTATTTTTTGAGTTATCGTGCGGACGGACACTGAGTTCTTTTCATTTAAAAAGAGATTTTGTATGGCAGCTACCCGAACTCGTCGCACCAGCACAACCAAATTTTGTAGAAGTTGTTGCCATAAAACTTGATCATCATTTGCAAAATTTCAGATACCTAGATTGAACAGACACTGAGTTATTTCTATTTAAAGAAAGAAGTTGTATGGCAGCTACTCGAACCCGGCGGCCGAAAATACTGGAGTTAAATAGCAAAACTAACAATTTTGCAAGAGTGACGTAAAAAAAATTTCAGCCTCCTAGCTCCTTTATTTTTTGAGTTATCGTGCGGACGGACACTGAGTTCTTTTCATTTAAAAAGAGATTTTGTATGGCAGCTACCCGAACCCGTCGCACCACCACAACCAAATTTTGTAGAAGTTGTTGCCATAAAACTTGATCATCATTCGCAAAATTTCAGATACCTAGATTGAACAGACACTGGGTTATTTCTATTTAAAGAAAGAAGTTGTATGGCAGCTACCCGAACCCGGGGACAGAAAATGCTGGAGTTAAATAGCAAAACTAACAATTTTACAAAAGTGACGTAAAAAAATTTTCAGCCTCCTAGCTCCTCTATTTTTTGAGTTATCGTGCGGACGGACACTGAGTTCTTTTCATTTAAAAAGAGATTTTGTATGGCAGCTACCCGAACCCGTCGCACCAGCACAACCAAATTTTGTAGAAGTTGTTGCCATAAAACTTGATCATCATTTGCAAAATTTCGGACGCCTAGCTTCATTAGGTTCCAAGAGGTGCAAGAAGTCTGAACCGGCTGCTCTAGACCAAACAAATTTTACAAAAGTTGTTGGCATATAACTCGACACTTCTTTACTAAATTTCAGATTCCTAGCTTCAATAAACACTGAGTTATTCTCATTTAACCGGATAAGTTGTATGGCAGCTACCCGAACCCGCCGCACCACCACAACCAAATTTTACAAAAGTTGTTGCCATAAAACTTGATCATCATTTGCAAAATTTCAGACGCCTAGCTTCATTAGGTTCCAAGAGGTGCAAGAAGTCTGAACCGGCTGCTCTAGACCAACCAAATTTTACAAAAGTTGTTGGCATGTAACTCGACACCTCTTTACTAAATTTCAGATTCCTAGCTTCAATAAACACTGAGTTATTCTCATTTAAATGGAGAAGTTGTATGGCAGCTACCCGAACCCGCTACACCAGCACAACCAAATTTTACAGAAGTTGTTGCCATAAAACTTGATCATCATTTGCAAAATTTCAGAAACCTAGCTTGAATAGATACTGAGTTATTTCTATATAAAGATAGAAGTTGTATGGCAGCTACTCGAACCCGCCGACCGAAAATGTTGGATTTAAATAGCAAAACTAACAATTTTGCAAAAGTGACGTAAAAAAAATTTCAGCCCCCTAGCTCCTTTATTTTTTGAGTTATCGTGCGGACGGACGGACGGACGGACGGACGGACGGACGGACGTACATGGCTTAATCGACTCAGAATTCGATTCTGAGCCGATCCATACCTTTGACACTATATCTAGCTCGACTCCTTTAAGGTGTCACAAACGTAATGGCAAATTTATTATACCCTTGAACATAGTTCATACGGGTATAATTAAGATACCTCTACCATATAAAGAGTAAGTAGAAAGGGATTTTTTAACGTTAAGGAAAACAAATAAATGAAAGAGATAGATAAAGAAGCTGATATAATATACCGACAATGAAAATATAAAAATAAACCATCTAAAGTTTCTCTGTGGTGTATCGGACGAGGTCATTGGACATAAATTTATTTTTTTAACATTTTGTATTTCGAAGAAACCAAAATATAAAGACAGGAAATAGGATAAAAAAAAAAATTAAATTCTTTTAAGGAAAAAATGTCAGAATTGGTTAATAAATGACTTTTGGTGACCATTTATGTGTTTTTTTTTTGTTGCCTTTAACTAATAATTCTTTCAATACCATACAGTAGTATTTTTTTCAGCTTTATACATTATTTTTTTTTTTTTTTGAGCCTACACAAAATCTTTAAAAGGTTTCACAATATTGATAAAAAAAACAATAATAATAATAATAATAACAATGATAATTTAACAGTGAGTGTCAACACTTTTTTAAAACAAATCATTAAGTTTGTGTTTGTCTGTACTTTTTATTGAAAGATTATGTTTTTTTTTTGTAATACATACATACATTCAACGACTATTTTTTTAAAATTAATTTGCTCCCTTAAAAAACAACTCTAGTTCACAAATATAACATGTTGTTTTAACAGATTCATTAATTTGTTTAATACTGAATATTCTAAAATTAATATAGTATTTGATCCTGTATCTATCTTGTCTAATTGGTTCTAAATTTTCTAAGAGAGATTATCTTACTAAAATGATTGAGATCCACCTTACTGCAATGATTGTTTAAAAAATAATGAATTCAAGAAGTCAAAAACAAAACATTAATCTATAAAATTTTCATGGAGCTTGTAAATCCTTATTATAATTATTCAAAAGATTTAAATAATTTAGAAATTTAAAGAAAAAAAAATTTCATTTTTTTTATTCCATTTTAATTCAACTTTTTAGATGGGCACATATTTAATGTTTTTGTGTTAATTATAATTATGTTTAAAATTAAATTAAAAACTGATGGTATTATGTTTTTTTCCATTAACTTTCTAAATTACTTTACGTTTCTGGCACTTTCTTCCCTCTTATCCTTACATCAGTTACATGGTAGAAAGGACACTAATATAAAATATAATATATCATATAAGAGAAACCCCTACTGATATGCAATAATCTCATATTTTCCTTACCTTCATTCTTTTATTTTAATTCAAATCAAATTAATTATATTTAATAATTTATTAAATAATAATAAGCTTTAATAATAATAATAATAATAACTATATATACATATTTTAATAAAAATGAATTTTTATTTGAAAAGTATTGAACACTCGAGAGTTACTGTATAAATTGAATACATTTTGTTTATTAAGAAAAGTAAAAAAAAAAAAAATATTTATACATAGGTACTTAATATATAAATAATGCATATATAATATATAAAATATAAATGAGTTAAAATAGTAATGGAATCCTTTCATGTCCATTTTCTTCACTAAATGAATTATTGATTTAATGTCTATACTGTAATATGACTATTATGCTACTTTTTTGTTTTAGATAACATCAGATTCTCATTTTTCTACTTAAAAATAGAAAAATATGCCTATTATGTATAGGTACTCAAACTAGGTTGTACTTGTATTTATACTTTTATTTCGTATTTATACTTGTTTGTTTTTTTTTTTTTGTTTTGAATGTAAAAGATATTATTTAAGTGCTACTATATACCTGTCAAATCCTTAGAGTTTTTAATGGAATTTGGTAACAAAAAATAAGATAAAAAATATTAATCCAGGACAAAACAGGACAGGACAACAAAATAGTAATAATTTTTTTTTTTTTAAAGGTTTTATGTGACCTTGTTTTTTCCTTTATATATTTTTTTTTTTTTTTTCATTTTCTTTTTTCATTTTTCTTTACAAAAATTTTTTTTCAGTAAATTTCTACACCTCTCCAAATTCTAGCAATTATAATATCCTTAAATATATATGTACATATATAATATGAATAATATAAACATATTTACATTAAAATTTTATATAATAGACACTGATTCATATATTAAGGTATATTTTTTTTAATGTTTGAGAAAGGCACTTAAATACTTCTTATTGAATATTGTGCCAATCTATATAGTCATATGAATTAAAGATTTTTTTTTTAGAAAAAGGACCTTAAAAACTATATTTTGTCAATATTTTTATTCACAAAATTATGAAATAATGTTTCATTTTTCCTATACTTCAAATAAAAATTCTTTAAATATGCTAAATTCTAATTTAAATTTTTCGATAAATATAAAATAAGCTCTTTTAGATGTATAGTCAAAAGAAAGCCCTTAAAACATAGATATAGTAAAGTATGAGTTAAGCTTTAGAATTTAATTGTTCCGAAAAATCTCTCAATCCCCAGAGGTCTATTATAGTTCAATGGTAAGTAAAGATTTTTCTTTTTTGTTACCAAAGTTCTTGAAATAACAATACAAAAAAAAAAAACATAATATCTTTAAATAAAAGTTATCTTTATATCAATATTTGATTTTGTGCCATTAACAATCACCTTGAATCCCTTCTATGCATGAACATGTTAGTATATAATTGTCTTTTACTAAAATATGAAAACAGGTACAATGTTGAAATATACAAAATGCCTTTACCAAAAAATGAAAAAGAAAAAATGAAATTGAAAATAAAATAATTACATCTTTAAAAAAAAAAAAAAGAAAAGGATCTTTATTTGTAGTTACTATAAGTATGTATTGAAAATTAAACTGAATAATACTTTGTGAGAAGAACAGAATAAAACAAAATGTATAAATCTGTCATTTTTATTTTTTAATAAAAATATTTTTTTTTTTACCTTTTTTTCTGTTTTTTACTAAAGTAAAAAAAGAACAAAAAAAATATTAATGGTAAAATACATTTTTACTGAAATGACATGTAATAATATTTATACTCTATAAGAGTTTTTAAATCTATTTTTATGCTCTAGGGTACACATATTTTTTAAGAGTATGTAATCGAATTTCTGTTTTTATTTTTTTATTTTAGTTTTATTCACTTAATTTTTTTTTATTTATTTTTTTTTTTTTTTGATATTTTTATACAACAATTTTGTGAATAATTAATTTGAAGGATATTTTTTTCTTTTTTATAAATTGAAATTCAGTAGAAAACTTTTCTTATTTTCATTATAATTATTATTATTTTAATATTATAATTTTTTTCTTTTGTCCCCAAAAATAAGTTAGGTTTATTGGTAAAAATATTGTAATAATTATGGAATAGGAATATAAGAAAAAGAAAAAAAGGTCATATAAAAATATATAAAATAAAAAAAAAAAAGTTCAAATAAAATTAAATTTAATTTAATTTGAATTTATTCAATAAATTTATAAAATTTCATAAAAATTTACCCAAAAATCTTTTTTAAATCTGTATCTAACGGATACAGAAAAATATATTAAGTAATTACTTTAAAATATAAATAATATTTTTTAAATTTGTGTTATTGTTGTCTTTGAAAGATGACCAATTTTCAAAAATTTCAATTATTCGTTTTCAATCACTCACATTATTGAATTATTTCAATTTGTATCTTAAAATGTCATATATATATTTTCAAAGTTTTATTTGTAATGAACTCCTGAATTATATGATGTTGATTTTTTCATTTAAAAAGAGAAAAAAATCTCAAACTTTGATTTTCTTTATACTATAAGAGCTATATATTTTGTGGAAAATAAATGAAAATTTTCTTAATTTACACTAAATAGATATTCGTTTAATTTATCTTAGAATGTTAAAATAGAATAATGTATATATACTATTTTTACTAGTCAAAGAATAATTAAAAAGAAAATTAAATAAACAGTTATTTTGATTATATAGGTTAATCTAAAAACAAATAATTTACTTACAACATAATCTGCAATAAAAATAATTACATGAAATTTTTTTCTTTCCTGGTCTTACCTGAAAAGAAACATAAAAATAAAATTATTAATTTAATAAAAGTTTTTAAAAAAAAAAGTTCAATCAGTTCAAAAAAAATATTCAATATTGCATTTACATTCGATTTAAGTTTTTTTTTTTTAGTATACTGTCAAATATTAGTTTTACCGGCCAAAAAAAAAATTTAATGAAAATATTAGGCGCAAAATTGAAATACTTTTTAACTACACACAATTAAAAAAAAACATACAAACATCTTAATATGTAAACCTCTTTAAATCTGATTTTCAAAAATAACGTGGAAGAGTGGAGTAGAATAGACTGTTTCAACTCTGGAATACCCATGTGAACGTAATATATCTCGTTTCTATAAAACTTGATCATCTTTTAAAAATTTCAGATGTTGTAGTATCAACGTTAACTACCGAAATATATTTATGTAAATTGTGGAGTTCTATGACAACTACCCGAATCTATTCCATCAGCGCAACTAAATTTTACAGAAATTATTGCCATAAAACTTGATCTTAAGTTTTCGAATCGAAAGTTTTCAGACTTCTGGCTTTATTAAGTTTCAAGAGATGCAAAAAACCTGAACCGACTGCTCTACGCCAACCAAATTTTACAAAAATTGTTAGCTTCAATAGACTCTAAGTTATTTTTATTTAAAAACATAAGTTGTATGGCAGCTAACCGAATCTGTCGCACCAACAGAACCAAATTTTACAGATGTTGTTAACCTGTTACTCGACACTATTTTGCAAAATTTCATATACCTATAGTTTCAATAGATATATATTTTCAATATAACATTCGATTTCATAATATGGGAACCACATGTATAAAAGCATAGATATAACAAAAATGTAGTAATGGAAAGTCTTTAAATTTTGCAAATTTTTAAATAATTCTTCAAATCCTTAAAATATAGGTTCTATAAGTCTTTTCTGCTGTTTCTAAAATTTTCCATATTCGTAATTTTTCATAACATCTTGCTGCAATCAAGGTAAAGTAGTCGTCTATTAATGTGAAACTATCAAAAAATCAAAATGTATTCAAGAGAATATCGTACAATTAACGTCGTCATGATAATTGCTTACGAAACTAAAGGAAAGAGTTAATCCACTTTTGATTTTTTCTCCGTTTTCAATACGCTTTAAAATGTCAATTGTGTTCTGGTTTATGTGCAATATTTTTCATTCACATTCTAATAAACAAAAAAAAATTGATTTCAATTTTTCACAATATACAAACTTCATGAATAAAAGAATTTCAACACAAAAATTAATGCCATTTTTACGTTTCTGACAGTTTTCATTGTAGCAGTATATAGTTATTACACATTTTTCAAATCGCCGTAAATGAGCGTTAAAAAAAAATTTAAATGGAGCTGAAATATCTTTAGCTGGACAGTATTATCAATGTAATTAAAAAATACATTGAAATATAATTTGTATATTATTTTTTCTTTAAATTTTATTTAATTTATTAAAAAAAAAGAAAACTGTCATTTCTACAGATTATTTAATTAATTTTTGTCTATAATTTAATCCAAAATTTAACTAAAGCATATAAATTTGACAGTTAAATTTATAGAATTTATATTATGAAATAAAAATACATAAACATGAAATTTTCCACTTAAATCATATTTTGAATCTGAAAATTTAATAATAATTTATGTCTGTTTAACATATTTCTAAATAAAACTGAATCAAAAAGATAAATCACAAAGAAAACACAATTTAGACTTTTAATAATTTTATTTTTATATATAGCTAAGATAGATTTTATTTTATAAATTTTCAAAAATTTCCATTTATAAAATCAATTTTCTTTGAATTTTTGAAAAAAAAAAAAAAAAAGTTCAAAATATTTGGAAAATTTCGCATCCTGTATAAATTTTACACACTTGTGATTATTTAAAATAAAATAAATTTTTAATTTTCTTTAATAATAATAAAATATTAAATGAAACGAAGAAGAATACAGTTGACTTTGTCAACTCTTAGATACCCGTACGAACCGTTAGTATGTTCACAGCCTGTCACTCTGCTTACAATATTATTTTTTTAATATTTTAGTATTTTAAAATAATTTGGGTGAATTTTATAATTTCTAGTACTATGGGTTGTACATATATTCAAACTATATGTTTATATGTACATTCTTCAAAAGCAGATTCTAACCTTTCACATAACGATTATCAATCCAAAAATTTTTCAAATATTCTATAGTACCATTTAATACTAAGCGGTAAATGTATATTAAATTTACTAAGTACAAAACAGTAAATATAATTTTAAATATTATATTATATTATATTTAAATATTCCATTGACAGAATAATTTCTTATAAGTACAATAAAATACATATATGTATGTAAATACGGCACTATATAATATACATATATACTTTTATCATTCACTCACTAGTGGCATATACGATATGTAAATAAACATGATATTATATAAGTATGTATATCAATATCATATAAATAAAAATTCTTTAAGCAACCGTTATGTTGTTTATTTATTTACATTTTTTTGTACTACGCATTATATCCTCAACAATTTCAAATTATCGAGTAAAACAAATGCAAAAAATTTGTTGAAGAAATTTGTTAGAAAATTTGAAAAATTCAAGTAACACTTTCGTCAATTATAAAGTAACCCAATATTATTAGAAAAAGTTGTTAACAGAAATAAGAGTATAATGTTGAAGCTTTAATTTTTGTGTATTACTTCAAAAAAATTTTAACAGGTGTTCAAGTTACAGGTGTTTAAAAATAGGAAATTTTCAGTTTTTGAGCCCTAACAGCTCCTAAACAGGGGGTGATACAAAAAAAATTTCTGAAATGACTCATACTTATTTTCAAAGATCTAACTTCTGTCAAAATTTCAAGTTTCCAACTTAAACCGTTTAGAAGATAGAAGGGTCAAAGGATTTTGCAAAATTTGAGTTTCGCATAACGGTAAATTAAGACACCGTATGCTACAAATATATATTTATTGTATATATACTTTTAAAGCTAATAAAAGTAGTAATCGTTTGGTGTTTTTAAAATGAAGATATACCTTATACAACTTGTGCTATAACAATTTAAATATAGAGCTTTTTTGAACCTTTGGGGAGCTGTAGCTCCGTAACGGGTGGGGCTACGAAAAAAAGTTATTAAAAATGAAATTAATATTTTTATGAGATCTATCAGCAGTTAAAATTTCATAGCTCTATTTCAAAAAAAATGTGGGGATCTAAAAGTTAGGTGTTCGAGAGCTACCCTAAGTTTTTGTCCAAACTCAACCAAAAAAAATAGGGAACCTACAAATTACTCCCAGAATATTTTGTGTAAATTTCAAGATTCTAGCTTTTTTAGTTTTTGAGTTAGCGTGCTGACGGATGGACGGACGGACGGACGGACGGACGGACATGGCTCAAAAGTCTTAGAATTTTTTTCTGATCCGATCCATACCTTTGAAAGTATATCTAGCTCGCTTATTTCGAGGTGTTACAAACGGAGGAGTAATTTTATTATACCCGATCCTATCGTACGAGTATAAAAAAAAAAAACTTGAGACCCTTAGTCATAAGCAGCTTAAAATTATGCAAAAAACAAAAATTTTTTATTTTTTTTTTATTGTTATTATTATCAATATAATTAAATTTTAAGGAACCGGAAAAAAACGGATCATTATAAAAATATAAAATATGTACAATCATATAATATTATATTATATATATATATGTGTATATATAGTATTATATAATACTTACATAATATATTATATTAATATTTATTGATAAAATTCAATGAAATTTACTTTTTGGTCTAGAAACTGGAATCACAAAAAAAAAAAAAAAAAAATAGAGACAAAGGACTTTTATTATTATTTTTTTTTTTCTGTCAAACTTTAAACGATATAAAAAAAAATAAGATTAAATTTTATATAGAAAAGATAATAAAATGATATATAAAAAAAATTATAATATATTTTCTCTCATCGGAATTTTTTATTATATTTCACAAAAATCAGCAAGGTCATCGTTTTTTTTTTTTTTTTTTCAACATGCACACACATTATTATCCATATAATAAATTTGTGAATAAATATAAATATATAAATATAAGTATATAAAATTAAGGATAGACGTTATTAGAAAATTCTAAATAAAAATCATATTTAAACTTTAATATACTAAATCAATGATTTGGATCATTTTTTTGTTTTTGTCCTTTTCGTTTTGTTTTTGTTTTTTTTTTTTTAATTTTCCTTTTCGTCTTTTTTCATTTTTTGGCCCAATAATTTTTCATTCCTTCTTGTTGTTTTTTTTTTTTTTCCGTTTTTGTTGTTTTTTTTTTTGGCCCTCACATTCTTGAGGTTTTAAATTACTTTTATTACTGCAGAAGTCACCTAATTTATGACCGTAAATTATGATACACAGATAACATACATACGAACGCACACTATATTGTACACTAATGTGTAAATTATAAAGTTTTTTTTTTTTGTTTATCGTACAATAAAAGAGTGTTATGAAAATATCAGACATTAAAATGTTCTAAAATTGTAGATAAAAAGTAAATGAGTTTAATAAAAAAAAAAAAAAAATGGAGAGAGGATAAGATAGTATCGCAACGGAACGTATCTCCAATTGGATAGGTATCAAAAATTTATATATTATAAATAACATATAAAGAGTAAAAAAAAAAAAAACTTAGATGTGAAATTAGAATTTTAAACATACCCAGCTAGAAGTTAGACTACCCAATAATTTGCTTTAATAAAATTCTATCTTTTGAATGAAAGGTAAATATTTTTGAGAACGAAATTAATTTAAAATTCTTTTTGATGTTTAACTTTCGATAACATTATATTTTTGCTCACTAATGTAATATATTTTTATGATAATTTCAAAGTTTTTTAATGAAAATAGAGAAAAACAATATAAAAGTTGAAATAAAAATTCATCTCAAAAACTTTAATCTTTTAGAACGAAAAATTTTTTTTATTTGTGTCCTTATATGACTTTCGTTATTTCTGTTTTCTTTTCTGTTTCTGTCTTTTTTGCACTTATGCCAATAATAATTTTTTGATTCAGATTTTTATGTTTTCAAAAAATGAAAAGTAAAATATGGCGTCTGAAAGTTGACAGTTTTTGGGGTTTTCTAGTCATTTTTTATAAAAAAAAAAACAAAAAAAAACAATCACAAAAAGAAAAGAGAAAAACGCGAAAAATCTAAAAAGAGAAAAAAGGAACAAACATTTTTTTTAAATTTAGTAACATAATTGAAAGGACCAAAAATAAAAAAATAAAAAAATGTTTCTCAGAAAATGGGAAATTTTTTTTTTTTGTTTTTTTTTCTATATTAAAGCTTTGATTAACGATATTAAAAAAAAAAAAATCAAAAGAAGAGAAAAAAAAAGGCCAACAATTACAAATCAAATAAATTAAGGAACTTTTCTTTTCCTTCTTTGAAAATTAATCAAAGAAAAGTACAAAAAAAAATTTTTTTTTTCATTAAATGCTTTTATAAATTTAATTTTTTAATTTTAATTCATAAATCAAATTGAATTACATTTGTAATAAATTTTATGCAAAAATTATCATTAAAATTACTTTGAAATTCAAAAATGGTTAAAATCTAATTCTGGTTAATTAGGAAATTGTTAATGTATATTTTAATATTAAATGTTTCTATTCAAAAAAATTTTCTTTTTATAGTATTTAAGTATTCAGTTTAGAACTATGAAATTTGAATTATGTTAAAAATCCATATGACTCTTGGAAAAACATTTTTTGTAGATATATTGTTTAAATTTAAACTTTGTTTAAAGATTTGATTTAAATGATTTGATTAATTACTTGTAAATTGTTTTTATTCCAAATTTATTGTGACGATTTTTTATTAATTTTACGGCATAAGATGAAAAACTTTTCTTAGCTTATAGTGATCAAAATATTTATATTGTTAACATTCAAAGTACAAAAATATGCACTCAAAATATCAATTGATGAATTTATGACGAAATATATGAATTTATGACGAGACTTTACTCGATTTTAGTTCACGAATCCAGTAATTTTCTTACAACTTTTCTACAACTCAACATCATTGAATGCACCTTACAAATAATGCTATTTTACTTTATTCGTTTACGAAACGCAACTTACATTCTTATCTTTCATTGCGGAAATTTAAAAAGAACTTACAATATTCTCAATTAAATTCAACTCATATTTCAAAATTCCACTCATATTTTAAAAATAAAACTATAATCTCATTTGTTACGATTGTATTGTAATTACAATTATTGATGTATTGATATACTTACTGTATATATAATAATTCTATAGTTAAGCTTCTTTTGTCTATAGAGTAAAAATAAGTACATAATAATAAATAAGCTTAAATAAGGATGGAAAATGTAAGATTAACAACTCAAGATATGACTTTAAATAACAGATATGAATTTTCAAGAAAATTTTTCAATAATAATAATAAAAAAAAAAAGAAACAAATGGAAAATTTAAATAAATTGAATTTTTTTATTTAGAAACCACTTAAAAAAATTTCTCAAGGTTTTAACTAAAAAAAATTTTAAATTCAGAACAAAATGGCCATACCTATTTAATTTAAAAAAAAAAAATTCAAAAATTTTTCTACGAAACAATAAACCTAACAAACAAATTAAGATTAAAATCCATACCAAACACAAATTTTATCTGAATTTACTTTTTTTTTCTGATTTTCTGATTTTAATCTAAATTTAATTTAACGAAATTGAAATTTTCCTTTTCTTTTTGAAGTTTTATTCAGCACTTTTCCATTACGCATTTGTCGTTTTTCCGTCCTTTTCAAGAAAATATAAAATTTTCGTCCTTAGACATTTTTTTCATTTTTAATATCGTTGGTCTTTAAAATTTAAAGCAATTCTTTGTGGTGAGTTTTTGTTACCTTCATTTTAAAAATTATTTTCACATCCTTTTTTTTTTCTTAAATTTTCTTTTTATAATACAAACAACAAAAAAAAAACTTTAATTTTCCAAGAGCTATTTTTTTATTCCTTTTAAGAATTTACGAGAAAAAAAAAAAAAAAAGAAATTTTTTAAAGGTTCTATTCAAAGAAATGTTGAAAAATGTTCTCGCCAACATTGTAATTTCACCTTCCGAATGGGACGAACAAAAAAAGATTCTTTTTCCCTCCTCTCATTATTTATAGTTAAGAAAATAAATTTTCAAAGAGAAAACCAAAAAAAAAAATGTATACAAAAAAATGTTTGAAAATAAAAAGCAAAAAAAGGAGGAAATAAAAATTTAGCACGACTTTAGTCTCATGAAAACCAAAACAAAAGAAATAAACAAAAACGCACCAAAAAAATTTTTATTTCGCGACCTTCATAGGATCGTTATGAGCTTTTCGAAAAAATATAACACAAGAAAAGAAAAGAACCCGAAGTAAAAAAAAATTGAAAAAGGTAAAAAAAAGGTTTCCTCTTTAAAAAAAAACAAAAAAAGTACTCAAAATAAATTTTTTCTTTTGAATTTTCAACTTTACAATTCCGTGTGTCGTGTTGTTTGAAGCATTTCGCTTCTGATGACGTAAAGATAAAAAAAAAACCTTTTGAAAAGAATTAGAAGAACAAAAAAAATTAGAACACCGGAATGAGAGCGTAAAAATGAATAATATGAAAAATGGAAAAGACACCTAGAAAAGCTGTTTCCTTTTTCTTTTTTCAGTTTTAAACCAATAATTTTTTTTTAAATTTATTGTGATAATAAACGGAAAAAAAAGACGTATAAAGAATATTCTATTTAAAAATAGTTCAGTTTCATCCCCGTATTATAATAATAAAAACGCCATTTTGATTTTGTCTAAAGCTAGCTTTAGCCTACAATCTAGTTGTTTTAGAATAGTTTAATGTTGATCTTCCGTTATTTCTTATTTTCGAATATGATCAAAAAAAAAATTTTACTAGGCAGGTATTAGTTAAAGAAAATGGTATTTGCTAGTGAACGCTATACTAAATGAAGTTTAAAATAATAACTAAAACAATGTCATTTCTTTACTCAGTTTTACATATAAAGAACTTCTATTTAAAACGAATTCAATTTTAGCCCTGTCTTATAACACTAAAAAAAACCTACAATCTAGTTGTTTTAGGATAGTTTATTGTTGCAAGATATAGGGAATTTTATTGTTATAAGTCTTTCTTTAACTTCAAACTGTCAACTTTAGTAATTTAATTAATTTTATTTGATGAATTGAATTCTTTATTTTATAGCATATTATTAAAATTATTAAAAATAATATTAAATTTATAAGTTTTATTTTCTTTTCAACGCCAATTAAAAGACCTTCAATCCTTTTACTTTTTTTTCCAAATGAATAAATTGTAGGTAAACTTTAAAATTCGATAAAGTTTAAAAGTTTAGAAGAGGTTTTTTGCACAAAACAAAAAAAATAACCGTAAAATAATATACAACCTATATACAATATATTTATTTAGTATATATATCTATCTCTTTTGCACGCTCTTTAATTAAAATTTTGTTTTTTTATACCATTTGACAGAATTTTTTACACTAAAGTTAAATAAAAGTAAATTAACTTTTAACGAACATTAAAGTGATGTTCATAAATACGGGTTAAACCATTATTTCCTTTTTTTGTCAAATAAATAATGAAAAAAGAAACTTTAAGATACTTTACTTTAGAAAATTATTGTTTAAATTTCTTGTCTCGTTCTATTGTCCACCACCGAAACAAAAACAAAAACTGTAACCCAAAAAAAAAAAAAATTGATAACAAAAAAGATAAATTAAAGATAACACAAAATGAACTTTATTAAATTCTCTTCAACTATATATAGTTTAAAAACCCCATAAGTACAGACTTCAACATAAAAATGTTGTGCACAAATAAAGAGATAATAAAATTTAAAAAAAAAAAAAAAAAACAAAAATAGTATTCATTTTTCTTTTTTTGTTCCTTATTTATTGTCAAAAAAAAAAAGAATAAAAGATATAATATATATTTTCTAAGATTTTTTGATTCCTTTTGAATTGGGTCAGAATATTTGTAGGAAAACTTTTATAATATCAAACGCATTTTGATTATATTTTCCAAAAACCATTTTCTAGCGTTAATGAAAACCGAATTTTAAATTTAATATAAAAAGGGTTATTTTTCATTATAAATCTTAAGATTTTTTTTTTTTTTTTTCCTGCAAAACCAAAAAAATCATATTATATAAAAGAATAAAAATGGAATCTTTCAAATGTAAAAAAAAGAAAATAAATAAATAAATAAGAAGAAAAGGGTTCCCCTTGTGTGAAAAGGAACTAATTGTAAATTCAATTCACGAAAATAATTTCAGATAAAAAGTAGAAAAATTAAAAATTAAAATAGAAAATGTGATTTTGGGTTTGTTATATAATATAACTATATTATATTAAATTTAAAATATGTTTGTTTGTTTGTTAAAATGTTAATATGTTTTTTATTTTATTTGCACTTTTGACTGCCATTTTAAAATCAATATATTGATATATGATTTCGATTAAATGCTTGAAGTAAGTTTTTAAAGAAACTTTTTTTTGTTTTTTTAAATCTAATAAATTTTCTTTGAAATTAATTTACTTTAATGTTGTGAAATAATCCTGTTTTAGAAAAGGGACTATTATTAGAATTATACTTTGAATAAAAGAAAAAAAGGAATATTATTTTTCCTGATGTTCTGTTCATATTAAAAAAAAAAGAAGGAAATCAAATTAATTATATTTCTTTTAAATTTAATGATTGATTTTTAAAGATTGTTCAATCAATAAGTTGATTTCAACTCTTGAACTTCTTGATAAAAGTTTCTGACGCAGTGACAACAATACTTTAAGGCACAATTACAAATTATTTCTTTTAATTATTGGATTATTTAGAGTTATTATTGGTAAAATGGTTTAAATTTTTGTTAAAGCTGGTAAACTTAAAAAAAGGTGACAATTGGTGAAGATGGGTAAAAAAGGTGACAGATAGGGTAAAGTATAAAATGTATTTCATATTTTCGAAGATACTTTTGAATTTGAAAGTATATATTTTAAGATAAGAAAAAAGAGAAAAAAAAAACAAAATAAGTCATTTTATACTTTATAAAAGTAAATTTACAAAAGCCATCCTAAAATTAAAATAAGTTTAATAAATATTAAAAATTTATAATACCAAAATAAATTTCCAGAAACTCAAAACAAAACCAATATTACAAAAATATCTTTTTTTTGTGAGTCCACCTAAATCCAAAAAAAAAAAAATCCCAATCCCAAATAAGACAAAATCCCAAGAAAAATAATCCCAAATTACAAAATCCCAAAATACGAAATTTCCAAATTTTAAAATCCCAAATCCCAATTTTTAGTTAGTTATAAAATCAAGGCTATATCTTTCAATTTCGAATTAGGAATCTTGCTTGTGTTTTTTATCTTGCATTACAAAAAGCCACTATTAAAAAAATATTTTATTTTTAATACTTTTGTATAAAGTAGGTATGCCGTACCCGTATTAGAGTATTCCACTATTGGAAGTTCTTTATTATTGAAAATATATATTAATATAAAAAAATATCTCGGAGGAATTTTATAATTGGTTATAAAATCTGGATTATACGCCTTTTACAGAATATTTATATATATATCTATATGTGAGATTCTGAGTTAGGAGAGATTTTAGAGTTGGTTACAAAATCAGGGTTTCAATAATTTGTTTAGCGGGGGTTTGGGAGCGGCAGCCCCCACTATTTCAAGTTCATTGTTGTTGAAATATATATATAAAAAAAAAATTAAAAAGAAGTTGGTTACAAAATGAGAGTTATACGTTGTTTGCAGAATATTTATATATCCTGTATATTCGAAATTCTGAAATTCTGAGATTTTGTAAAATTGGGATTTTTTTTTTGGGATTTTGTAACTTGGGATTTTGAAATTTGGGATTTTGAAATTTGGGATTTTTTTTTTGTGATTTTGATTTTGGGATTTTGACTTTGGGATTTCGGACCCAACTCTTTTTTATGAAAAAACGTGCTCTTATATAATTAAATCTTAATTCTCTTCCTTAGTTTTCTTTTGTTGTTCTGTTTTTAATTTAATTATTTTTCTAATTTATGACACGTGCAAGATTTTTTCTCTAATAAAATAAAGAAAAACTTTATATTTTATTTTTTCTTATATTAGTTTTATAATAAAAAAATATATATATATTATATATCTATATATGTATTAATTCTATTTCACGCTTTGGTTTTTTTTTTCTTTTTTATTTTGTTTTTTTATAGCATATTATTTAACATTTTTATTACTTATTTAACTTTTTTTTTTTTAAATACAATAAAAGCATCTATTTTTTCTTATAAAAAAATATATATATATACCTACCAGAGATAAAAGCACCATCGTTTACTCTTTTTTAAAACGAGAAAGGCATATAAAATCATTCAGAAACAGACTAAGAAACAAAAAAAAAATTAACCAACAAAAAAGTAACAATTGAATTTTTTTTTTCCGCTCCAAATTTTTTAGAAAATATTTTTTTTTTTCAAGACACGGAAACAAAATTAAAAAGTACTTTCAGACTTCAATATTACAATTTTTATTTAAGATTGTGCACGGTAATTTTTTTTTTCATTTTTCGCTAAAGTTTTTTGCTTCGATCTTGTAAAAAACAAAAAAAAATTTTATTTATTTATTTATTTATATTAATATTACATACATAAATGTAATGCAATATTATTGAACCATTATATTTGGTGTATACCCCCTTATAGAAAAAAACACTCTTAGACCTGAGCAGGGATCGAACCCACACTCCTTCGGTTAATACGCCACACGCCTACCCATTAGACTACCGAAGCCCCAAAAAAATTTATATTAAAGGAATTAATGAAAAAGCAGGAAAAGAAAATAAGGATCTACTAATTTCCTTGAAAATAATGCCTACATTTTCACTATAGAAAGATTCTAAAATTTTTGATTAAATTTTAGAAAATATATTTTATAAGCTTTTCTCTAAGTTTTTTTTTTAACATTTAAAAAAAAAAAATTTTAAGAAGAATTAAGTATTAGAAGAAAGTTTTTTAAATACACTTGCACCTTAAAATATGCAATTTTTAATAATTTAATTTTTAACTTTATTTTAATTTTTGAAATGTGGGTCCTCGATGAAGATACGATGGCCTAGTGATTAAAGCACTTATTAACCGAGGGAGTGCAGGTTCAAAATTTATACAGGTAGCAAAACAAATGCTCAGAAACGAAACATACAGGTCAAAACAATCAAAAAATTATATGATAGGTTTTTATGCATTGGCACCTTCCAACCACCACTTTTTATGTTCTTCGTTATTCTCAGGGCACCATTATAAAGGGTAAATATTATAATAAAAATATAATATAAAATATTGCGGCCAAATATAAGAACTTAAAATATACATTACATCGTATCTAAAATAACTAGCAGATTTCAGTAATAGCACAATGTTTTAGTTAATGCCTCTATTAATAGTAAAGAGGACCACAGGGCTTAAATCAGGTCATTAAATACAATTTTTAAAAGTATAAATATTTCATTTTATTTTTTTTTTTCATTAAAATACTTTTTTTTTTTTATTTAAAAAATTTTAAAACTGTACAAATTAAAAATGTGCAGGAACACCTTTAATATTTTAAAATAAAACTTTCTCTTTAAAAAACGAAAATATTTAAATTTTCATTAAATTTTGCCTAACAATTTAAACTAAAAAATGAAAATTGATAATATCACTTTAAAATTTGAAATACATTTTTAACATACATTTTAACTGGACTTTTCCAAAATAAATAAATAAAAAATCTAATTCATAGATATCTACATAGGAAAAGATATAAACACTCAATATTATAATGTCCTTAAAAAACGAATAAAGAATTATAACATGGTACATATACATGTTTTTATTTAAAAGAAGAAAACAACAATAAAATTAAAATGTATTTTTTATAGAAAAATATGCAAAAATATAAAAAACACGGCAATGCAATATTATACAAATGCATTTTAGAATTATTCATATTTTTTTTTTTTTGTTTTTTTTTTTGTTTTACATTTATATAAAATGCAAATTTTGCAAAAGTAGATATACAGTATCTATAGTAGTATAACGAACAAAATACCAATACAAATACAAATACGATACGATACAATAATATAAAATTTAGTTTTTAACGATCAAATTAATTAAGCGGTGTTATATTTTTATGTTTTTTTTTTTTTGGACAGTAGGTAATGTAATTTCAAATGTCCAAATACGCTTGCACAATGAATATAAAATAAAATCTAGAGATATTGCGAGAAAAAATCATGAGCCCCACGTAAATATCATTTGACATTGCAAAAATAATTAGAGTAATTTACCAATTAGAGTAAAATGAAGGAAATCTAGAATTGTGTTCTTTTTTCTCCTCTTAACTCCTAAATAAGATGGATAAGTCATCCACTAAATCATTTAATTGTTCATATTTGATTAAATTTCAGTTGCTGGAATCATTAGTTTCAGTATACCGTTGATTACTTTGTTTTAGCTACATTCTATAAGACTATGAATAAAGTCAAATATTTTTATTTGTGCGCCATCTATTATCTTATACAAGAATCATTTTATTTTCTACTTTATTATATATTATTTTACAATATAATATTAATTATATGATATAAATACATACTTATTTTCTATTGATTTATATTATACTAACATTTGTTATGGTTATTGTTTTAATAATCAATAAGATTCAGTCGGGATTTGAAATCGACACCTTTTGAATTAAATTTTATTTTCTTAATCATTATACCATATAGACTGAAGAATTTTATTATTTCTTGTGCTACAATGAGCAATAAAACAAAAAGTTAGTAAATAACATATGTATAAATAAACTATTATTTCTAAAATATTGTATAAAATAGGTTCATATAAATTATGGTGTGTTATGAATTCGTCGAGTATCTAAGGAGTCGAGAAAACTATAATACTTAAGTAATAAATACTGTACCGTAAAATTCCGTAAAAATATTAAAATTTAATGCAGCAAACAAAAATTAAATTATAGGTACTTATGGAATTGGGATGGGTCAATAATATTCATAAAAAGAAAAAATTTATGAAAGAAAATGATAAAAAACGAAAAAATCTTCAGCATTACATACATCAAAATTCATTTTGAAAGGTAGAGCTAACAATAATAAATAAAGTTTTAAACAAACTATAGATACAATTTTGGGGCATTATTTTCTACATAAGTCTGTTAAATGTAGGTAAATAATTGTGTTCTTAGATATATGAATGAATCCATTTTTGAATTTCTAATTTCTTTAAAATTAAATTTTGCCTTAAATCTGCTTGGGAAAATATCTGTTTCAAATCAAATAAAATAAAATGAACTTTTTATAAAACTAAGAAATTGTACAATCATTTCTTTATAATCCTTTTTCCAAATATTGGCTTTATTACATTTTTTTCTAACCTAATGCAACAATATAACAATTATTTTTATAAAATTTTAATGTAAAAGTTCAACACCATCCTCTTATAAATTCTAAAAATAATTCATATTTTATATTAACTTAATTAAAAAACATTAATAATATTTTACCCACATTTTAAAGTTATATTAAGAAAATTCATTGAAAATATTATTTTTTTAATCTTCTTTAAAAAACAAAAACTATCAAAAATTTTTCTTTTTCAATGTTTGTCTGTAGTCTAGTTTTTAAAATAAACTTAAAAAATATTTGATGTAGGTGGTCGTATGAAATATTATAAATTTTGCCTCCTTTTTACCTTAATAAAGGAAAAACTTTCAGCAAATCAAATCTTTAGATTTATACATATACAACTTACTTTTAGTTTTAATTAAATTTTAACCATTAGAAAAATGTATCAATATAATGTACTAAATCCTTTCGGTAGAGAAGGAAACTTAATTATAATATGTATTAAAACGAATAAAAGGGAACTTCATTGCATGAATCTAATATTTCGCTAAAACAAAATAAATAATATGGATGGATTTATATAATGACATAATATAAGCGTTGGGTACGAAATTCCAAAAAAAAAAAAATTCCAAAAACATCGAGAAAAAAAAATCCTAAAGTTCAAAATTTAATGGGAAGCAAATAATTTAAATGGCACTAAAAACACCCGCTAAACAAATTGTTGGAACTCTGATTTTGTAACCAACTGTAAAACCGCTCTTAACATTTGTTTAGATACATATTTCAACAACATAAGGCATTCCAAATAGTTGGGGCTACCACTCCTAACCTCTTCTAACAAATTATTGGGACCCTGATTTTGTAACCAACTTTAAAATTCTTGATAATTATTTTAATACCAAAGTATTAAAAATAATTGATGCTATTGCGAAATCCTTGGAATTTTCTTTTTGGTTTTTTTTTTGGAATTTTTTCTTTTCAATGTTTAGATTTTTGTAACTTTTGAATTTTTTTTTTTTTTTTTGGACATCATTCCTTGATACAACATACCTTAATTCAAATTTTATATAAGTTTTGGTATCAAGCTACGATTTTAATCTCAAATTTTTCAAAAAATTAACTAGTCATAGGAACTGGCTAATACTAAATATGTACATTAAACTCCTAAAAGGAGTAAGAACAAAATAAAAAAAAATGTCATTCGAAATAAAACCATTTATTTTCCTAAATTTCAAATTTTCAACATTTCTTTCTAGTCAAATTATGAATATTTTTTTCTGATCATATGATAATATTATAATTTTTTCATTATACTTTTTATTTACCTCCACCAAATTCACCTCACATTAATTAATTTTTTTTCCTTTATTTTGTTTTTTTTTTTTTATTTTAACTTACTATGATTTCCTTTTTATTTAATTTTTTTGCTTACTTCAGTTTAAAATTAAAATTTTTCTTTAATAATATAAAAAACAAAAATGGATAATTGCATATTTTACGGTTCATTGCACCCAAAGGAATTTTTTTCAAAAACAAATAAACAGAAAAAGATATACATACATACAAACATAATATTATAATATAAATTTTTAAAAGATTTATGATAATATAAAAGTTGCATTAGATTACATCTTATTGTATTATGGTAAGGAGTGATGTCCTGAATTAATTTTTTTTTTTTTATATGGAATACAATAACAGAAATATGATAATCTATACGTACATCTTAATTTAATAAAGAGAGACAAAAAAATATTATAAAAAAAAACTTTCACTAATTTCAATTTTCTTTCTTCTTTATAGTTTTTAATAAATTTTCAAATAGCATTTACAAAGAATAAAATTATATTTTTCATTTTAATTTAGTATATTTTGCATAATTTTTTTTTTTTTTTTTTACTTTTAACCTTTACTTATAGAATTTTATTAAAAATAATTAAATTTTTATTACTTTTTTCTACTAAATATTGCTATTCCGTTCTTTTTCTTGTTTTCATGTTCAAAGAATATTAAGACAATAAAAATATTTAATTTTCCCGCCAATTTTTAATTTTTATTCTTGATTTCTCCTACAAAAACTAAAAAAAAACTTTTGACCGCTCCATTATTGTCCATTGGTTGTGCAATGTACTGTTAGCGTCATAACAGTTTTGAGTAATGCACCACAGAAACCATTAAAATTGCTGTACTATAATATAAAGTGAACGTGACAGTAATACAAGCAATCAGGAAAACTCATATTTTCTGTTTCTATTATTTGGAATACTAAAAAAAAAAAAAAAAAAAAATGTTAAAGCTTAAACACATCCTGTGCCAAATGTACATCATCAACGAGGAATCTATTTTATTTCAATGTAAATTTTCATTTTTATTTTGAGAAATTTTTTTTGTTAAAGGTAGAATAAAAATTTCCGGTGCGATAAGGGATGAAAAAGTTCAACCATGGATGGTATATTCATGTTGTTTGTATTTTTAGTATCTATAAAACATTGCATCCATTAACGTTAATGTTTTAATGCGTTTTGTTGTTTTCTGAATATTTATTTTCTTTTCTTGCATTGCAATCTGATATTCATATAACGTTATAGGATTTCTTTTCCCGTGTTTTTTTTTTTTTTTTTTGTTTTTGTGTCCCAACAATGGGAATAGATTAAAATCTTTTTTTTGTTTTTAGTTTTTTAGAAAAAAAAAAATAAAGAATTAAAATTAAAAAAAAAAATAAATTTTAAAAGGGATGTAACAAATGGGAGTACAAATTTGGTTCATCAGAAATTATTTAAAGCATTTTTTGAATTGAAAAGAATGGAAAATTTATGAATTTGTAACAATAAAATGAAAATAAATAAAAATTTTAAAAATTAATGAAATGATGAGTACCTGTAATAAAATATTTTAATAATTAAAATTTGTATACCTGTTGAAACATTTTTAGAATTTAAAACAAAGTACTTAAATATTTTTTTTTTCTTGTTTGGATTATAACATTTAATAACATAATTTTAAAGTCCATTCACCTTCATTAATAGGCGTTGATGAGGCGTAATGTAACCATTATTTTACTCTTATGCTTATTTTAGAAATTGTAAATAGAAAATTAAAAAAATTTAAAGTTTCAAAAAGTTTTTTGAAAATCTGTACTAATAGTGGCCGTAGTAGAAAACTCTTTAAGGTATTTTAATAAGAATTCAATTTTATAAGGATCTATTAAAAAAAAATTAATTAAAATCCGGTTTTTATTAAAAAATAAACTGTTATTTATTTATTATATTTAAAGGAGATTTTTTGAGTTTTAATAGTTAAAAATGTAATGATATTTGTGATAGATGTAGGGATAAGACTTTTGAACTCGACATAAGTCTAATTGTTTTTTTGTCCGTTTCAAATATCTAGCATTAATTAGAAAATAGCATTAAATACTTCAGATACTTTTCATGACGGAACATTACAAACTTATTAAGCACGCAGGACTACATTCTGTCTTCAACATAATTATGCTATTACTGTTTGTAAGTTTAAAATAGCGTTTTTATCATATGTCCAAAAAAATTTTGAAAAATGTGCCTATTAGTTTCACTCTGTCCGTCCGTCCGTCTGTTTACAAAACTTCTACACTGCTAAAGATAGAGAAAAAAAAGTTTAACCATGGGTAGATCTCATAAAAAAATTAATTTTGTGGAACAATTTTTCCATGTAGTCCTATCCATCAGGGGACAACAGCCCCTCAAACTTTGAAAAAGTCCAATTTTTAAACGCGTATATTTCATGTTCCGCTTAACATTTTTTCAATCTGAAAACGCCATTCGACAGGAACGATTGATTTTTTTACCTTTATAAATTAATATCAAAATTATATATAGTTTTTAAATTTAGTATTTAAATTTACCGTTATGTAAAAACCAGATTTTGCATGAATTTTTCACCTTCATAACTCGGGCACTCTTTTAGATAGGGGTTTGAAATTTTGAAGCAAGAGTTTTCTCAAAAAATATTTTTTGTACTACCTTCTGTTTATAAGCTATTAGGGCTATAAGCTATTAATTTAAAATTTGCTATTTTTAAACACCTTTAACTTAGGCACCTGTACACATTTTTCTTCGGCAAGATAAGAAAATTAAAACTCCACTAATATATTTTTATGTGCGTTAATGGTTTCTTTTAATTGTATAGGTTTCCAAAGTTACAGCCCCCGAAAATTGCAAAAAAACCCTATTTTCAGATGTATATACCTCAGGCTTTGCGTAGTAGTTTTACAATCTAAAAATTTTCTTAGCTTAATAACACAATATCAAAATTATGCAATATTTTGTAATTTACTATATAAATTTACTGTTATATTAAAACCAAATTTTGCATGATATTTCTTTTTTCATAACTCCGGCACGCCTTAAGATAGAAACCTGAAATTTTAGGTCAAGAAAGAAGTTTTAGAATTAGTATAAATTTCTTCCTAAACTTCCTTTTTTGCTAGCACCCTCTCTTTAAGAGTTATTACGCCTCAAAAATTGAAAATTTGATATTTTTAGACACCTGTAACTTAGGCACCTGTAAAAATTTTTCTTCGGCAAGACATGAAAATTAAAGGTTCAATAATATATTTTTACGTGTGGTAACGGATTTTCTTAGTTATATTATAGGGTTCCGCACTTACAGTCCCTCAAAATTCCAGAAAAGTCCTATTTTCACGTTTTTTCTTATTACATTAAATTTTCAAATTTTTGTGCAAGTCACAATATTCTAAACAGTTTGTATTGTCTTTTCGAAATGTGCGCTTTTAAAAACCGTTGGTTTACATTCTACCTTGTTTTATATTATGTTAAAATATACATGCTTGAATAAAAAGTAGAATACATAGTGCATATTGTACTTTTCTTATTTTTTAAAACAAAGTTAACGGCTAAATTTAGCTTTACGTCTTTTCTTGTTAGCCTTTAAAACTACATTTGAAAGTAAATGGTTTTAAAAGTATAAAAAATATTAATTTCATATAATTCTATAATTCCTATAATATCCTATAACTAATTCAACAAATATATTTTGTTGGATTTTCTTCATCAAATGTTTGCTAAATATTTAAAACAAAATTAAAAGCAAAGTATTGTTACTTTTGAAAATATTTTCTGATAATTCTTCTAAAATCTGAAAAGTCTTAACTAATCATCATTAAAAAAAAAAAGTTTATATTAAAAACTGAAAATCCCACTAAAAAAATTACGGTCAATTATAATTATAGGGTATTTTTTGATCCGATTTTTGACCTTCCAAGTAATGATGTTTCTTGGGTATAGCAAAAGAATAAAAAGAAGATATTATTAAAAATTCGATTGAAATAAACGGAGTTTAATACAAGTATACTTCACAAATGGAAAAAAAAAAAAAAAGCAACAAGAAATAAAAATTAGTAGAGAAAATATCAGAAAAACGATAATTTATTTTTTTTTTTGTCTTTTGAACTCATTCTCCTTTTGGGACCCTTCATTTATTGTTAAAATAAATTGTATATCTGGGGTTTAAAAAAATTGAAGTCTTTTTTCTCTTTCTAATAAATTTAATCTTTTTCTTTTTTCTTTTCTTCTTAGTAGTAGCAGGAAAAGTGGCGTCGTTTCTGTCGTCGGTTGTAATTTTTGTTGTTTTCGTTCGTTTTCTATTGTCATTGTCATTGTAACCGGTTTTTATACCGAGTAGAACTTTTCTATTTTTTTCTTCTTCGTTTTTTTTTTGAAAATTACGTTTCCGTTTTCTTGGTTGGAATCCTTTCGTCTCATTTGTCCCAAGATTATATAAGAATATATACATGTAATATGAGTATATTTATTACATATTAGCTACATAAGATTGTATTCATGTGTGTTTGTATAGATTGTGTCTTCATTTAATACAAAAAACAACAAAAGTGAAAACTGAACTCCGTTTAAACAAAAACCAAATAAATTACGTGGGTAGACAAGTAGAAGATGAATGAACATATCAGAAGAGAATAAAGCAAAAATAAAGAAAAAAAAAAATGGAAAATGAATTATAAGCTGCGATAGACGAGAAAGAAAAAAAAAAAAGAAAGAATAAAAATTAAAATGATAAAAGAATATTACAAAAACAAAAAAAATACCCAAATAATATTATGTGAAACGAAACAAAAGTAAATGAGTGAGTGAATGAGTGAATGACAAAAAAAAAAAAAAAGTAGTCCTTAAAAGGATGTGAATTGAATCTATAATTTTTTTGTGTTCTTGTTTTATTTGTGTTTTTATTTTGCGATATTTTCTTCGAATTCACATAAAACAAACAAAACAAAAGAAAATGAAATATATTCGATATGAAAAGTAAATTAAGTACAGATAACCCTTATTCTGAAATACATAAATGTATATTTCCTATCAATCAGTTAAATCTTATTACAAGATTATTATATAGGTACCTAATATATAATAATTATAATAAAAAAAACTAATTTTGTAAATATCATATTAAGTAAACTGGAAAATTGTAATATGTTATCAAAGCTGCTTTAAAAGTAATAGTAATTTTTAGTTTAAAGAAATTCAATCTTCCTATGAAATATTGTTTTTAAAATTAAAAAAAAAAAACTGTAAGAAGTTAATTTTGTTTTTGTTTTAAATTTAATAAAAAATATCTAAATTAATATAAAATCTTGATTAAAACAATCAGACAAGAACTAGTTAAAAAAAACACAAGTTCTTCTTTTTTCCAAATTTCCTTTTTCTTTTAAAAGCAACTCAAAAAGTACTCAAAAAAAAAAAAAAACAACTCAAAATCTCAAACTAAAATTCTTATAAAAAAATTTTGAATTAAAAATTTAATATAAGTGAACTTTAATTTTAAAATGCCAGAGAAATTTATTAATATTGTAATAAAACGTTTTTACTAACTATACTAAACATAACAGTAAAAATATTAAACTGTCTGATTTATTTCTGACATTTGATTTCTGAGCAATATTAACAATATTACAAGTATTCCGTTACGATTTTTTGCAGAAAATTTTATAATATTATAATTTTTATCGCATTTTAAGAGGGTTACCTGTATTCTATTTTATAAAAATATTATAATAATATCCGTCTTTTTAAATATAAAATATAATAATAATCATAATAATAAGAATAAAATAATAATAATAGAAATAGAAGTAATGAAAAGCGTTTAAAATTGCAAATACTTCTGTGAATTTTTAAAAAAAAAAAACAGTTAGTGACTGAAATATCCTTGAAACCTTCAAAAACAATAAAATGAAAAAAAAAGCAAACAATAAAAATTATAAATTCTTTTTTTTTTTGTTTTTTTTTTTATTCTCTTTAAGAAAATAAGTTGGTACTATAGGTTTTTCGGTTGAAAAATCTTTTTTTTTTTTTCTTTTTTTTTTCATTATACATATACATTAATATTATAATAGGATATGTATGTATATATATATAAATTTTTTTACTTGCAGATAAATAATTTATAATAATATGCAAATTTTTTTGTTAAAAAAAAAATAAAAATAAAAAAAAGATGAAAAAATGAATAACGTACAAAAAGCACGTATACACACAAATATAATGTGATTATAATAAACATGTAGACATAAATAATCGAATATTATGCTCTTCTCCTCATTACATTTTTGTTTTTTTTTTTTTTTTTGTTATTTTTTTCTTTTTACTTAACCACTTTTTCTTCTTTCAAATATAACAGAAAAAATAAACGAAAAAACCGTGCCATCTTAATTTTAAAGTAATAATATTGAAAGGATGCTTAATAATGAAAATGAAAAGAAAGAGAAAAAGCTATATACTTACCTATAAAATGAGTAAGATGGAAATAAATTTTAAAATATCTCATTAACATAAATTATGTTGTACACAACCAGTAAATAGGCAACACTGGCAAGGTTATTCTTTTTTTTATATAGATACATATTTTTTTTTTTTTTGCTGCTTGTTAATTTTGTTCTCATTTTAGTTGTCTTTTATATATATATACTTCGTTATCTTACCACTACCCTGAATTTATAAAAAAATCAAAAAAAAAAAAAAAAAAAACGAATAGATATATTCATACATATTATTATATGAGAAATGAAATGTGTTTATGCTTTCGTACTCAGTCTGAATTAATTATTTATAATAAAAATAAAAAGAAAAACAGCTAAAAATGTATAACAATAATATAATATGTAATAGAGTACGTGTAAATCTTTATTAGATACAAATATTTGCCTCTCTTCTAAATTATATTCTCAAAAATTATTCAAAACACAAAAAAAAAAAAACAACAAGAACAAAAAAATTCATCTCACCTACATTCATTCTTTTTAATAAAATAAAAAAATTATGGTGTTTTTTGTTTTCGTTTTTGTTTTTTTTTTTTTTTTTTTTTGTGATTTCGGTTAACTTAAATTTTTAATAATATTAAAGAATCCTTAAAATAAGTTTTTGTTTTCATGTACTTCGTATATTTATGAATATGTATGTAAAATAAAAATAATAAAAATAAAAACAAGAAAAAATAAAAAAAAAAGTATTGTATAATATATGATAATATGCAAATTAGTCCACATATACGTATACATGGGTTTATAAAAGGGTATAAAATATAAAGTTTTTAATAAATATTTACAGTGTTGTTTTTTTTTTTTTTGTGGTATAAAAAAATCGATATTATTTTGTGTTCTTATTTTTGTTTTTGTATTTTTTTTTTTTTGTAAAATATTTCTGTTCTTTCAGAAAAAATTATAAAATCAAATAAGATAAAAAAAAAAAAGTTTATACAAATTAACAAAAAAAAAAAAACATAAAAAAACCATTGTTATTTTGATTATATCTAATATTATTGAGTGATGAGTAGTATCATGGTCAGTTCAAGGAAAAAAAACATTTCTTTTTTTTTTTTTTTTCAGGAAAAACTTATATTTTTCCTGAAGTCACTTAGATATTTATTTAGATACCAATATACTTTTGTTTCTGTTTAACTTTGGTACATTTTTAATGAAAAAGCTTGGATTTTAATCAAAAAGCAAGGTAGAATGATAATACAACCTTTTTAAAATTGTGACTTGCACCAAAATTTGACAATTTCATATAAGAAAAAATGTGAAAATAGGACTTTTATGGAATTTTGAGAGGCTGTAAATCCGGAACTCTACACGTAAAAATATATTACTGAAGCTTTAATTTTTATATCTCGTCGTAAAATATGTACAGGTGCCTAAGTTACAGGTGTTTACAAATAGCAAATTTTCCATTTTTGAGCTCTAATAAATAGCTGATAAGCAAGGGGCGGCCCAAAACAATTTTCAAAAATATTCAGGTAGAACTGGAGTTATGAAGATAGAAAAATGAAATAATTTTTTAGAAAGGTAAGAAAAATTCCTCTCGAATGGCGTTTCCAGATTGGAAAAATATTAAACAAAATATGAGATATACGCATTTAAAACTAAGGCTTTTTCAAAGTTTGAGGGGCTGTAGTTCCGCAATATATGGAATTACATGAAAAAATTTTTCTACAATATTAATTTTTTTATGTGACCTATACCAATGGTTAAAAAGTTTTTTCTCTATCTTTAACGTTACATAAGTTTTGTAAACAGCCGGACGGACGGACTGAAGCATGGACATAGTGAATCTAATACGCACATTTTTTCAAAACTTTTTTGGAAATGTGCTAAAAAAAATAAGCTTCAAAAAAGGATGTATTTAAAATTTAATTTAATTTGTCAATTAATATTGTATGAAAATGATATATGGTTTTGGTCTTTCTTTCAAATAAATTATTTTAATTTATTAATAATATACAATTGTTATTAACTGAATTGATTTAAATGCACGTCATTAAGTTTATTTTTACTAAGAACACTAGTCTAGTGTTCATTTATCAAGTTACTGTAGTGATAACTGCGAAAAAAATATACTTAGCGACAATATATTTCCCGAAAAAATTTCCGATACAAATTCGTTTTAGTTTATCAGAGTTCCATCCACACAAAATTGAGTCCAGGATTTATTAAACCCACAACATTGGTTTAAAAATAAAATTTTTTTAAGATATGTTAAACATTTATTTAATTACGAACAAAATTTTGGAAAAAATATTATTTTCCGTAGTGAAAGTAATCAAAGTCTTAATAGTTTTAATATATGAAAGCTTTCAGCATTATCTTAAATTCTTTTATTTTAATTAACTTAAAAATACATTTTTGATATTTTTTATATTTTTCTTTACTGGCTGGAATATAAAAAAGATAAAGTACGTACAGATAATCAAACAAAAGAAACAATAGCGCTGTACCTCTGTTTATTTCAGATATTAAATTTAGTTAAAATTATATAGAAACTTTCTTAGTTAGTAAATGTTTTAATAATATTTTTTTCAGAACTTTAAGCTAAAACTAAAATATGAGTAATTCAAACATGCAAAAAAAATTTCTAAATATAAAGAAATTTTATTTTTAATTACTTTATTTTAACATAACTATAAATAATTATAATATGATATCGTTTTAAAATAAATTTTTAATAAATTTTTTTAATAGTAGTAATAATAGGCGGATTCATTGTTTCCTTACAGTGTCATTCTCAATTCAATGTTTGCGCATCCTATTTTCATATCCTTTCTTATCCCTACTCCCTAGTCAATACTGCGGTAAGGGTTTCACCCCATTAAAAAAAAAATATTTTAATAAGATATTTTTTAAAAATTATCTTTTTTTTTGAAAGTTCTGAACAGGTTTAAGTTTTTAATTTTTTATTTTTCGGTGAAATTTTCCTTAAAAATTTAAATCATTATTAGCTATATAGAAAATTTAAAAATTACAAAAATGACTATACTTTTAAAACAACAAAATTAAATTTTTTTGAAGAAATACTATATTTACTATATTTTTAAATACTATATTTTTTTATTTAACTTAAACTTTTTCTTCCTTTTTCCGTTTTTCTTCATCAGAGTTCTTATTATATTATCTTATGATGATAAAAATGAAATTTAATCGGTGAAAAATTAAAAGGACAAGCTTTTTAATATAATAATCAGATGTTTTCTTAATACATATATACATTTAGAAAAACTAATCATGTAACCCAAATTCCCAAAAAAAAAAAATTTTCTCAGATGTTTTGCTGCTTTTTCTTCTTTTATATCTATAACAAAATACAAATATAATATCTAATTATTCATTTAAATGTAGCCATTTTTATGTAATTTTAAAATTTTATCCAAAATAACTTTTATAAAAATCCCAAAACTTTTATACAAACCCCAAAAAAAAAAATGTTATTCATATTATACGACTTTAAGCATAAATCTTTAATGTTAATTTTAAACGTTAAAACTTTAACGCTTTTAACAAATCAATATCTGAATTATACATTTTTTTTAAATGTATTATTTAAATTTACCGTTATGTTAAAACAAAATTTTGTATGATTTTTCTACACTCATAACTCTGCACGCCTTTAGATAGAAACTTGCAAGTTTGAGACTAGAAAGAACTTTTTGAACTAGTATAAGATTCCTTAGAAAATATTTTTGCACCACCCCCTGTTTCATAGGTATTAGGGCTGAAAAATTGAAAATTTGCTATTTTTAGGCACCTCTTAACTTAAACACCAGAACAAATTTTGCTTCATCAAAACATAAAAATTAAAGCTCCAGTAATATATTTTTACGTGAGTTAACAGTTTTTCTTAGTTATATAGGGTTCCGGAGTTACAGCCCCTCAAAATTCCAGAAAAGTCCTATTTTCAAATTTTTGTTTTTTTTTTCATTAAATTTAAGAAATTTTATTTTTATTTTAAAAAATTTGTCGCCTTAATTCCAAAAACAAAAAAAATATTCAAATAAAAATCTCTAGATGTAAATTACATAAAACACAAATGTTATTAGTACATAATATTTACAGAACCATAAATTCAATTATAATTTTATTTCATTTAAATTTCTTATAATATTAAGATTTTAAACTATATACTCAAATATTCGAGATATTTTCTTTTTTATGGGGAAAAAAAATTTTAATTTTATATTAAATAAATATTTTATATTTTATTATAAATATAAGTACAAATATTTACTTTAATTTTCATCAGATATTTAAATTAAAAATCATTCTCAATAATAATAAAAATAATAATAATATTATTTTTTTTTTATTCATAAAAGGAATGATACTTTAAGTAAATTAAATATTTTCTGTATATATTTTTTTAAGTATAAGGAAATAAAAAAAGCCTTATTTGAAGGATAATACCAAATCTACTAGAGTATTTTGTATTGAAAACTTTATAATATGTTTAACTTTCTTTATGAATATTCTTTAAGTAAGTTTGAGAGGAATAAAAATATGATGCAAAAACAAAAATTTTACATTTATATGTATAAATTACACGAGTATACTTATTATATTGTTTTCAATATAAAGTACAATTTTTATAAGTATAAAGAAAATTTTTTAACTCTTAAAAGCATTTTCATTTTATTTTAACTTTTTTTCTTAAGGAAATTGAAAATCTTCCAAAAACACCAAGAATACTCCTTTGATAATGTAAGATTCTTACTGACTAAACCCGGCACCTTTCTATTTAGCCAACATAATAAAATGAAACCTCTAACTGCTAACGTAGTGTTTTGCCTAAAGAACAGTGATAGTACAGAGATACAGAAGCTTTGAATTGGGTAGTGAGACTGGTAAGGTAATAATAAATCGCCCTATTATTATATTACTATTTTGCTATATAACTAACGAAACCATAGTAGTAACTGTTACATCACATGAGGTAACCAAAGATATAAAATTATTATGATGATTATTAATATTATCATTATTGTTATTATTTCTTAATATACATTATTACGATATGAAATAACAACTAATTTTTTTATATGATTTGGTTTAAATCGAAAATCCTTCAATCACTTTGCAATTGGTAAAATTGAATATACAATTAAAAGGTTAACTAACAATTTATTAACCGCTTTCTTAATCAAAAACTTTTAGCAATTCTTAATTATACTATATACTATTTCAACGAAATGAAAAATATATTATCCTGTAAAGCCTGTATCCTGTGATCGATTAAGCCCATTTGAATACAAAATCAAATACCTACTGCGATTATTTGTTAACAATATAGATAAAAATTTAAAGAATCCTATATTTTGAACAAAAAAAGTAACTAATAACCACGAAGTTTTTGCTGAAATTTATACTTCCTTGTAAAAAAAATAAATTATCTGTATACATACTTTTAAAGTACATTTCCTATTTGATGAATCTGCAACACTTTAACTGTCTGAAAAGAAATCGTATCCTTATCACAAACTTACGTCAATCTTGATGAAATTTGATCAAAAAACACTATAAAATATGGACAGGTGTTTATTACTTTTAAAGGTGCATTACCAGAAACGAATATTTAAATTAAACAATTATATACATAGGTATATGCTGATATACTGGTTCACAAAGGGGAAAAAAAAAACGCAACACATTTTACACTTCTAACGGACATAATTAAAATTTCATTTGTATGTTATTATTTTATTGTACAATATGAAAAATACAATAATTTCAATGAACTTTGTAAAATTTTTTCCACTTTAGTTTTTTTTTTTTTTAATAATATTTTTTATTTTTTTTTTTTTTTCATTTCGTACAAAAAATAAGTGTGAAATTGAGAGGTTTTCAATTGAAAAATGAAATTCATCATATATATACAGAATAAAAGAACCATAACTATATTTAAGTGGGAATGAAATAAACAATTTTTCTTTTTTTTTTTTTTTAATATGAATGTTTATAATTTTTTAACATAATTAAATATCCTTTAGGCCATTATTAATGCAAAAAAAGGAGAAACCAAAAAAATAAAAAAGTGTAAAGTTTCCATTCATAAAAAAGTAATTGAAAAAAAAAAAAAAAAACAGAAAAACAAATGAGAAAAGATATTAAGTATATACAAATGAATATATAAACCAAGTATTCAATAAATAAATTTTATATATTCATATATAATATAAAAGTATGCAATTAAATTATGTGAAATGTTTATAATGTAATAATTTATTTTATTTTTCCTTTAAAAATTTTGTATCAAATTACAGTATTGAATAAAATAATTCCACTTAATTTATTTTAAATACGAAAGTTTTATTTCTTGCAGTTAAGTTACCATTGGTTTAATGAAACTCATGATTCCAGAAATAGAAGTATAGTTATGAATGAATTATAAATGAGTTACTAAATTCCATATCCTCCTTAGAGGAGTGAAAAGGAAGAAATAAAGTTTTATTTCTACATAATGAATACATATATAGTGAATACATAAATAGAGAATTTCTTATATTTAGTCTTATAAAATTAAGAATAAAAATCTTTAGTTATCTACTTATATTTATTATCACTGCGATAAAACCAATTTATATATTATCACTGATATTAAAATTTCCAGTTACATATTTTTTATATAAAACTGAAGTTGTTTCGTCCTAGTTCAGTTTATTGAATTCCTCAGCAGGTATAAACTGAATTTTATCTAAACAGGTTTTAAATTTTTCTCAAAATAAAACTTCCAAGAGAAAAAAAATTTTTCAACATAGTTTTTCTTCTATCCATCACACTTTAATGAAAAAAATTCGACAAAATAAGGTAATTAAATCTCTTAAAAGCGTTTAACTTTGTACCAATGTCAAAAAAAAAATCTAAAAAAAAATTATACATTATAAAATTTTAAGAAATTATTATTTGAGCAACAATTAGTATTAAACGAGATGAAGCCACATCTATTTTGAAATAAGATGAAGTTAACATCTAACTAATTTAATAAGCAGTATAAATAAAATATCAAACTAAAAAATCTAAACCGAAAATATTGCAAAATCAGTTATATGGCGAGACACTACTTCCTAATGGGGAAGTCGAGCACAGCCTAACCTAACAAAATGCAAGCAAAATGGAAGCCATCGTAAATATAGTTATAATTTCATATCTACAATTCAATATGATATATTTTAATTTTTCTTTGTTACCACACAATAAATAATTACTATTCTTTGTTGCCACAGAATAGTGTAATTCTTAGTTTACATACATTAATATTTAATATATTGATTTGATACTTTAATATGTGAGTATTCACATATATGCATATACACATAAAAATATATGCCAAAAAAAATATTCATTCTAAATAAAAATAAAATATTTTTACATGTATTCAGATTTTATGTATATCAATTTGGGAAAAGTTTATTTAGCCCAGCTTTGCATATATATAATATCTATATAATTGTAAAAGAATGTGTTGATATTTCTAAGTAATAAGGGGAGCAGATTTCGATTAACAGCCCAACTAAAAACAAATAGAAAATTTTTTCTAATAGAAAATTATAGTTCGGAAAAACTTCGACTAAAAAAACAATATCTCAAAAACTACTAATCTTACGAAATAATAAGATAATTTGTTGTTTAAGAGGATTTACTCTTCAAGAACTATCGGCGAACCAAAAAAATTTTTTTTTTTTTTTTTTAGAAAAAATAACTTTAAACCCATTATCTGAACCAACTGGCCCATCAAACATTTTACACCACGATCTGCCACCGCCTGCCTTCAGTCAGTAGTCACTTTTCAGTCAGTCAATCATTACTGTAATATTGTGGCTATTCACAAATTTTTTTTTTTAATTTATCAATTCCAGTTATCTCACAATTCGTTTTTTCCTAATAAATAAATTAGTATAAGAAAATATAAAGCGTAAGTATAATATAATATATAAAGTATTAAGTAAATTTATAAATTAGTGAAATCGGAGACACAAATCAATTTTAAATAAATCAATAATAGACACAAACCAATCATTAAATACACATTTATTTTTTTCACGACTAAAATCTTTAAACAAAAAATTAAATGTGGATTTAAAAAAATTAGGTTTTATGTTACTTCCGTCGAATATGACCCCCTAAATCTAGTAAATAAATAATAATATAAACTTAAATATTTTTGCTCAACACTGTGCAATATTCATGCCCTAACGAATTCACTCAGATACCGTTATATTACAATATAATGATTTTAAAAAAAAAAACATTTTTTTAATTATTAAAAAAAAAGTGCATTGGATCGTATAGTTTTATATTTACTATGTAATTTATTACATTGTTATTTAATGAGTGAAGAATATTAATTAACAGAATTTGCAATTTAATACAATATTCGGTTTTTTTTTTAATAATAAGTTTTTTTTCTTTTTTTTATTTTACAATATTATTTTCCCATGTATAAGAAATGATTAATTTGAATCAATGTTGTATTAATGTATGATTCAGATGATGAAAATGATTTGGCTTGATGTTGTTTTTGTTATTCACCTCAAATAAATTATAAAATTTTTTTGATCTTAAATGATTGAATATCAATCAGTCAAAATTAATATTTTATACTTATATATTAAATTAAAATTAAAACAACCTTTATATTTATTAATATTTAGTTGGCCCACATACCTAAAAGCTAAAGAGTTCTTAAAATTAATGGTTGGTATTTATGCCAGACTGATATACGCAACAAATAAATGAATAAATATTAACATTAAGCTTAAAAATCAAATTTTAAGTCAACTTCTCCATTATTTTCGAAGTCTGTAAAATAAACGCCCAGATAAAAACCTACAAAGCAACTAGCATGGATATTGTTTCTTAAGTTAATGGTTATCAGGTTATAGCTAAAATTAACAAAGTGAAATGAGCAAGGGAGGAAACATGGAAGAAAATTAAAATTTTTAAATTTTTGTATACAATTTGTATAGCTAAACTCCTTTATGATATCGTAAAATACACGATTTTCATGATTAGGTGAAATATTTGACATTATAGTGTGAAGGGTGTTTTACATAAAATTTCATTTCTATAAAACATTACATACAATGCATAAGAAAATAACAAATTTTTTATTAATATTACATTAGCTTCACTTAATATTATATTTCAGATTAAATAAAGTTCTTTTGATACCATTTAAATCCATTTATATACCTTCTTAATTAAAAATCATTAGAAATTTAATACATTGACAGAATCGTGATTTATTATACTTTTTAGTCAGCCCACAAACTTATTTATTTAAACAACACCAACAATTTTTTGTTATTTAATTCCCATTCATATTGTTAAAGTCAACATCCTTAAAACAGTAAAATGAACTTTAAATGAAAAATTTTTTTTTTTTCGATGTCAATAAATTGCATGTAATTCACGTGTAGTTTGCACGAAATCAACATTTAAATTAAAATTATTCTAGGAATATGTTACATAACAATTTCGACTTATTATTTTATGAATTTGAAATTTTCATAAGTGAAAACAAAATAATATTGTTTTAATGCAAATTGAATTTTTCAGCACGAGTAGTAAGTATAAATAACTTAGATAATCTGCACTATGCATTTTGCTTTGATAAGTACAATGATTAGAAGTAGAAAGGAGCTATATTAGAATAAATTAACCTAAAAAAAAAGTCACAAAAATTTTCTACAAAGCTATTATCGAAATTTGAGAGTTGGTTGCCTTTTTTGTAAATAACTTTTGAGGAAACCCTCTCAATGAAGTTTAATCGTTATCTTAAATATTAAGTTCTGTTAGCATAGTAGTAGGTAGTACAAGAGCTACCAGAAGAAGTCTACATTTTTACTTTATTTTTTCAGAAATGTATAAATTAGGCTGTATTGACATATTGTATAAATTAATGCAGATTGTAAGTATTGGTTTGAAGAGAAAATCAGAGATTCATTATTTCAATTATATGCTTGAAAAATATCATCTAGATATGTATTCTGTATATTAACCCAAATGTATACTTTCGCTCTCTAGACCTGAAATAAGACAATTGGTTGGTGTTATTACGGACCATTGTTTTAGACATGCTAGGAAATTATATATTATCTATGAATGTGGATAACCTTAGATTTTTCAGAAGAATGGACGTTATAGAGAGTGGGAGTACTTTCTCTAGACCTGTCCGGCTCTGCCAGAGAAAAAACGGAAAATATCTTCGTAGTTTCCTTTTCCAAGAATTAGATAAACCCTCTGACACGGATCTAAGAAGCTTTAAAATCTTCTTTCGTCAGAGTGGTGTAATTGTGGCATAAATCTAGTGAAACTTAATATAAACTATTATCTTATACGTTCTGCTACGTTTTGAAGGTGCACTATAATAGTCCTAGAATCTAATAATTATAGGCGCGTTAGCTCAGCCTTTATCAATAAAAAAAATTACCTCTACATTAATAACTTTATAACATATAATATTACTTCTGTTAAAAACAAAAAACAAACCTTAAAAATGTTATTTGAGTTGTAAAAAAATGTGGTAAACATTACATTTGATAAGTTGTTTTGTTTTTTTTTTTGTTATATTCTTCATTTAAATAAAGAAAATTTACAAATTTAATAATTGCAGGAAAATTGGAAAAAAAATTGTAAAATGAAGTCAAACACAATATCAATGCTGTATTTAGGCTTGTGTTATAGGTTTAATACTCTAAAACACATCAATTGAAATCAATCATCTGACTTATAAGTAAAAATGAATTTATACACCCATAATTATAGTGTAAATATTAATTTATTTATTTTGTATCGATCTAGATCATTACTAAACGATAAACATATTTTATAGACTTGATAGACATGTAAAGCCACCTATTGTATTATTAAATGTCTAGTGTAATTATTTACTTATATAATTATGATCTGATTTCCATGCGACCTATGCTTAGACTCCTCAAAAGTTTTCTGAAGTTTACTGTTGATATCAATTGGCTAACAGTTGACCAAAAACTTAACTTGACTTAACTTGACAGTCAACTTAAACACTGCATTATTGCTCAGATATTCTGAAATGTTTTGATATATGTACTATTATAGATAAATACTGCTGATAAATATTTAACCCTAAAAAGCACAACAGAGTTTATTATATCACCATCTTTATTATTAATTACTGATTTTCCTCAAATTTATAGAATTTATTCATTTTAATCTGATAGTAATCAAAAAAAAAAATTTTTAGAATTTATTATATAAAAAATTTAAGTTTAATTACAAATACAGGAGAATATTTCATACTAACAGAAACTATAGCATTTACTGTTATTTATTAACATTAGTGAATAGTTTGTGCTTTCTAGAGTTAAAGTTTTTTCAACCAGATAACTAACATTGCACGTTATTATATTTTTTCAATCAGGAAAGTCCTCTGAGAACTTTCATGTATATAAACGCTGTGAGAATAAAAATATGTCATTTGTAATTTCAGGTAAATGCTTATAAAAATAAACAAATAAATACAAATAGAAATTTACTGTTATTTTTCTTTAATTCATTTTTTTTTGTTTTGGAATTTCTTATTTGTTTTTTCAGTATCTAATAATTGACGCGTGTTAAAAACAAATATTTACTTCAAGTTTACCTCCATATATATATATTTATTCTTCCTTGGAAACCAATTGTAAACAATAAATATAAATAAATAAATGAATAAAATTAAAGCAATTATGAAATAAAATACTTATTTTACAAAAATTACTATACCGTTATTTTAATAATTACTAGGTAAAGTACAAAAAATAATAAACAAGAGGATAATTTAATTATTTTGAAATGAGTTTATATAAAAATACAAAAATAAAATACAATTACCTATTAAGAAGTAATAATTACACGAAAAACAAATTAGCTTTATATTTCACAATATAAATAAATACAATTTGAAGAACAATAAAAATAAAATTAAGCAACTTGAGTAAAATAATTACAGCACGTGGTGCAGGCTACATGAATAATCGCGCATAATAAAAAAGCCCATTTAACTAAATATTAACAATATATTGCTCAAAAAAAAATATCTCAAAAATTGTGAGTGATTTTTTATTTAATTTTGAGTTTTTTTATTTATTTAATTTTTAAACGATTTTTCATAATGAAATAAAACCGAAAATATTAAAAATTCGAAATCACTTTAAAAAAAAAAAACAGTTTTATTAACTTAATTTTGTTTAAATAAAGATTTTTAGCAAAAAAAAAATTGTTTTTTTTTTTTTAAATAGTTATTTATACAGCAAAAACTCGCTCTTCACACCATAATTTTTTTCCAAAATATAAATAGTAGATACATTATATTCCATTGTTTGAGAAAATCTTTCGGAATCAAACTTGTTCCCTTTGTCAATCAAAAAATAGAATAGAAAATCCAAAATAGTCAAAAATTAAATATATACAAAATACAAAATAGTTTTTTTTTTTACAATAATTTGTTGTAAAAATGTCAGTGGAGTGTCTAATTAGGCACAGCCGGTTGATCCAATCAAAGACGAACATACGTCTAACGAGCACGAAATTTTTGACTACTTTTACATACATTACAGTACGTGTATACATGACAAAGTTCGAACGGAAAATCAGAATTAATAAATTCATTAGCAGAACACAAATATTTTTAGTTTGTCCGTCGAAAAGAGTATGACATTATTCAAATCTTTGTGAAACAATAAAATAAAGTATACCTTTTTTTATGCTGAATTTTTTTTTATCACGAATACTTTTTTTTTTTTAATTTTTGTGAAATTGGGCGATTTATCATTTTATCAAAAATAATCCTGTATGAATTAAAATTATTAAATTTTTATTCGACAGATATACAATTTATTATCTAACACTCATCAAAAACAAAAAATATTTCTCGTACTATATTGAAATTTTTAAAAATAAAGGTGTCTTATTTCCATACCATATACTCTTTACACTTTTTTTTTTGTACACAATATTATTATTATTTTAGATAATTATTTTATGTTTTCACGTTTTCTTTTAATTGGATTATAATTTGTACTCAATAATTTTTAAGTTACTTACAATTACTTATATAAATTATATTGATTATTTAATAGAATGGGAATCTATACTTAGTTTTTGCTATTTATGTTTTCAAGCGAAAAGAGAATTCTTACTTCAAAGAATATTTAGATATATTATTTTTAATATATTTACTTTAACTTTTGTTTTATAAGTCATTTAATTTAAATTAATTTATCTACTAATACACAAAAATACTTCCTTTAAAAACTATCTTATTAATTTTTATTTAGAACGACTGTAGAAAATTCGTAATGACTAAACTAAACATATAGTTAAAGGAATTGTGTTATAAATTTCCATGCGAAATGCAAAAAAAAACCCTAAAAAATATGTCTTGTTTAAAGTACAGCCCATGCAATAGTGCCGATACTGGTCCGTTTCTGTAAAATTTACCAATACTCGTTTTTTTGGTGACATGATATAAGCAGAACTATTAGTTGTAGAAACAAATTTCATATAAAAATTATCAATTATTTTTATTTATCAGTCAAATAATATAAAATGTGATTAATTTTAAAAAAAATAATCGCTTTTTTGTTTTTAGGAAAACAATAGAGAGAATATGAAGGCCTACTATATTTTTAAGTAGGCCTTATTAAACCGTTACTAACTACTTTTTGTAAAATCTCAAAAACGACTTTTTAATGAAATATGAATAAAATTATTTTTTTGTTAAAAAAAAAGCAATCACATTAGACCTTATTACAGGCTAGGCTTTATTTCTGAGATAAAATACATTTCGTCATATTTAGAAATTTAGTCAATAATATCATTAATTGATTTCTTCAATGTTCAAGTTTCGTCAATGTCAACAATCTATGGGCAGCTACAATTAATTTTTGCGGCCCGTTGATGCTGATCTGTGAAATGTACAACATTTCTTTAATTATTTTCTTTGCGAAATTCATTTCATGTGAGAAAATAGATAATTGAATTCAAAATAAAGATATGAGTATAGTGAATATTAATTAATGTGAATAACAAATATGACAACATAACATAATATTTGACATTTCAAAGCGAATTGAAAATTTAAATGTTATGACACAATGTTCTCGTAAACGGCGCTAGAGTAGTGCGATTTTCTACTTAGCCGCTTTAACAATTAATTTACTTTGTGTTATTTCTTGCTAATATTAATATTATGGTTGTTGATTGCCATCGACAATATAATTTTCATACTTTTTACATATACAATTTAAATTTTTTTTCATAAAGTAACACAATTCAATTTGATCATAATTTTATTTAACCGACGTGCGAGAGTCGGTTAAATAAAATGGCATTAATCACCTTAAGAGTTAAAAGTTGATGAAGTTTTTTTCCATATCTCCGTAAAAAATGTCATGACTACATTAATTATAGCATCTGCAATTCAATTCAATACATTTTTTTTTTTTTTTTGACCGTACTGGCGTCATGGTTACAGAAAATTTTGTTTAATTGTAGCAGTAGTACCTTTATAAAAGTTTTGTAAAATACTTATATTATTTAAAATTCAATTAAATAATAATATTAAAACCATAAATTATTTTTGAGATATCGTTTAAGTCTAACTTCTTTGGCTGTCGAAAACTTTTCAAGATATGTTTAAAATATTCTTTTCTTAATAAGAATTGAGCGATATTTTTCCCAACAGTGTAATCATATATAATAAAACACTATTTTAACTCACCTGAATTATTTTCATTATTCTTTGTAACATCTGGAGTAATTTGATATGATTTACAGCCACAGTATTACAATCCATCTCTCTGTACAATCATAAATCCCATATCTTATGTATATATACATGCATTAATATAATTTTAAACTTTAGTTTTTTTTTGGAAAAAATTTCAAGAATTCTTTTGTTTATAGGTATTCAAAATTTTTTACACGTATTACACAAAAAAAAAAATTAATCTGAGAAATTTTATAATTTATTACGAGTTCGATTGAATTAATTTAAATAACTGGAAAAAAGGGTGTACAACATAAGTAGTTTGCAGTCAATTATGAAGTTTGTAGAAGCAACATTGTAGTTTAAATTGCAACATTTTAATAAAAACGTCATTTGGTAAGGTTAGTCCTAATAAATACATATTTCAAGAAGTAATATAAATTAGGCAGTATTTAAATCCAAATGTGTTTAAAGGAAAACATTTTCAAAAAGGCGATAAAAGCAGTATTGTATTGTTTCATTTTTTTTTAGATAGCAAGAAAATTTTATCTAATCGAAAATTGTGAAAATTGAATAAACAATTTCTTCTATTTTAATGTAACGATGAATTTTAATGAAATGGTTAAGAAAAACCGTTATTATATATTAAAATTTGTTTTACTTTAACCAAGTTTTAAGAGTTGTGGAAGTTACCGATATCTTTTAAACAGAGGGCGGAATATAAAATGTTATTTCGGACGAAGCTTGTGCTTTACTGAATGATCTTTCTTCTTTCAAAATTTTAAGTTTCTTAGTAAAAGAGTTCTGAAGATAAGGAGAAACCAGAACTTTATAAAATTTCATTTTAACATAACGGCAATTTTAAATATTAAATTTCGAAAACCTGCATTGTTTTTATATAAATTTAAAAAATTCCTGTTAACGTTTAATAAAATAGAATTTTTTCGAAATTTGAGAGGCTCTAAGATCAGCAACGGGAGGGGAAAATAAGAGAAAATAAAATCCGCATATAATAGTATAAGAATTAATAAAAAATTACAAAATTTATTTAAAAATCTAATACATAATGAACAAACTGAGAATGGACTAGTTATTTAATTTATTTTGTGGCGAACACTTAATGATTTCTGCATCTACAAACTTAACCCAATAATGAACAATTTTATTTTTGATTATTATTATTATTAAAAAGATGTAATGTAAAAAATTGGTGCTAAATATAAGTTCTAAATCATATAAAATTTAACATTATGAGATGCAACAAAAATACTTTTTTTTATAAGCAAAATAATAAATAAGATATTAATCCTATAACACAAAAAAAAAAATTTTGTCTCGTTAAAAAAAAAGTAACAGTCATCTCAAATTTATTTAAAGATTTCTGCAAAAAAAAAAAAAAAAAAAACAAATAAATAAATAAAATATGATTTCAATTTTCATATTTTCTTGGAAAACAAACACGATAACAAACATGAGTAAGTACCTATTTTAAAAAATACTTTTCTCTGTATTATTTTATCTAGATATAATATCTCATATTAATCAAATCTGTTAAGAATTTTTGCACTTATAACAGGAATCACGTGTACTGAATTTATATAAAAGTTTCTTATAATTTTTCTACTTGATATAAGGGTTCAGTAACAAAAATTGGAATAATTCTAAACCAATTCAAACAAATTGTTATTCAAAATTTATATTCTTTTAATATCAAAGAAAAAATTCCCAGAAACTAAAATGTTTTAAGCTTAGAGAAAAATTAAATTCTTTAAAAATTTACCATTCCATGAAAAAATTTCTATATAACTTTACATTTTATGATACCTACTAGTAAAAATGCCAGTCGATTAGATGATTTTAAAAATTTCTATTCCTATATACTAATACAACTTTTTCGACACAACTTTTCATTTGATTTTTGTCGGATTCTATTTTTTTTTTTCTTTTTTGTTTCATCATTCCCTTCACACTTTCTTCACCTTTTTAATATTGTTCAGATTATTTTTTATTTTATTTTTATCGATCGATCATATTCACATTTTAGAATAAAATGTTCAGTTTTTCATCATAAATCCTTTTTCAAAATATAACAGTGTTAAAGTGAAGAGAAAAATAAAATAAAATTTAAATAAGAAAAATAAAAAAAAATAAACAAATTTAGTGTTAAATCCAAAGTAAATACTCACATTTTTCTTTATACATGTTTAAAAACGATTTTACGTCTGTGAAAATTGTTTTTGAATTCAATACTTTTTCTCGGTTTTCCAATTTATCCTTGAAAAATTTTTTTTTTGTTTTTTCATACGTTTTAAAAAAAAAAACGAAAAGAAATGGGCTTGAGAATTGTGAGATTCTGGATCTTTTATTGTAAATGAGTATACCTACCTATTTAAATATTATGTTACAGTTTAGATAATTATGTTAGAACTAAGCGATATATATATATCATATTATTATAGAGTACGTATAGAGCGCATCAGTTGATCTAAACTCACATTGCAATCGTCACAATCTCTTGGCAAAAAATTATCATTTTGCAAAAACTCATTTGTCAAAAAGTGTAGATGTCAAAATGTTTACTTTGCAAAACTTCCGTTTGACAAAATATCAAATGACATCAAATAACATAAGAATATATAAAATATATGGCGGATATTAAGTATCAAAGGTGGAAAATTCTGATTTTGTAACCAACTTTAAAATTTCTTCTAATTCAGAATTTCGCATATACATATTTATGCATACTCTGGAAAAGGAAGAAATCCTGATTTTGAAACCAAATAAAATCTATTTTAATTATTTTTATAACTTCTGCTGAACAAATGACTGAAACCCTGATTTTATAATCTTTCCTAATTATTTTGTGCATATTAGATATGTATTTCAAAAACAAAGTATTTGAAATAGTGGAATAGGGGCTGCCGCCTCCAAGTCCCTCCTAAACAATTTATTGTAATCCTGATTTTATAATCAAATATGAAATCTCTACTAAGTGAAAATCTCTCATATTTCTACACATATATAAATTTGCTAATTGACATTTTTGTGAGTTTTTTGATAAGTGAACTTAAGAGAAATATCTGTCTGTCTGAAATGTCTGTCATATGAATTTTGCCAAGTGTTACGCCCCTCATATTATAATACACATAATTGTATTCTTAAGAAATATTGAAAATTTTATTGACAAAAATTAAATCGAAAAATTTTATCAGAAATTTTATATTCCGAGGAGCCTCGGTGGCCTAATAGGTAAGAGCGTATAAAATACACTGTAAACACTGAGGGAGTGTGGGTTGGAATCCCACACATGTTATGTTAGAGTTATTACCCCTTACGACATGTATAGCCACGCCTGAACAGAAAAGGCTGTGTAATTTCCTGTCCACAATTATATGGCAGAGAAATGCAATAAAAAAAAAAAAATTTGTATTTCGAATAATATAATTGTGGTAAGGTTTACCTATAAAATCTTAAATTTAATTAGAGATAGCCTCGATTGAATTAGATTTGGATATGTATATTCACATTATTAAACAGTGCTGCTTATATTTCGTTAAAAAAATAAAAAAAACTTTTAATGAAGGTTTATTACTTAATAAAAATTTTCAATCGAAGAAAATCCCATATCTAATGCATAAATAAATAAAATACATTTTAGCTATATTTAAAATTTTTTTTAAAAAATCTGGAAAAATGGAAAATATTGCTTCAAAATCGCTCAAATATGTAAGTAGTGTCGGAAAAAAAGTAAAAGATATTAATGACGAGTTTATCAAAATATTTCTTATTATGTTAGATGTTAAACTTTTCGAAATGTTAAACCATTATTATTATGAATATTATAATGTATACAAATATGAAATTACTAAAATTTTATATTATACATAATAATTATTAAAAATTTTATTTATAATTAATAAAAATTAATTCATACCTTTTTTTTTATAATAACAAAAAAAAAAATGTTACTAAATTTTGTTGTTTTTTTTAGCTTAATCCTGGAATTTTTTCGATTTTAATAAGTTTTCTGATTAAAATAACTAACTATATAGATCGATATATATACATTATGTTTTATCCTGTAAAAACACTATTTTGAAGCACTTTATAATTATTTATTTATTGATTGATTTTTAATTTAACATTAATTTCCTTTTTTTTTTTTTACGAACTTTTTTAATTAAAAACTTTTATTTTTTTTTTTTTTACATTTTATTTATTTTTAACTCTTTTTTTAGATAAATTTTTAATTTTTTAACTTAATATTTTTTTTTTCTCAGCTGTAATTCTCACATATTTTCATACCAATTAATTATTTTCTTTATTAATTTATTAATTTTTAATTTAATGAACACTTTTATAATTTATTTAATAAATTTTTATACAAAAAACAAAAAAACAAAAAAGATTCTTTTAAATATTTAGTAATAAATTTCATATTTATTTTTTATATATTTAGATTCATATTAAAGCCGCGGTACAAATCGTGTTTTGTTTTTTTTTTTTTTTTTTGTTTTGTACCTAATAATTTTTTTTTTTTTTTTTTGTCACTTAATTTTTAGTGTAAATGTATACAAAATTTTGTAACATTATAGGTATATTTTTATAATGTGTTAAACTGCATTCAATTATTTACGTGTAATATAACATATATATAACAAAATACGTATAATATATGGGACCACCTAGGAGAAATAATTATATATTTATTATACATATATATATTTTTTTTTTTTTTTGTTTTTTCGAGACTGTTGACTTTTTTAAAATGTTTTATTTTTGAATTTTATGGACAATAAATCACATACAAGAAAAAATATACCACCCATATCAAATCACCCATGTCAAATAAATAAAGTAAATAGAGGAGAAAAAAAATGAAAATGAATTTTTCTACAAAAAAAAACAAAAAAAAAAAAATGGAATAAAATTATTAATATTTAAATCCATATTATATTCATTCATACAAAAAAAAAAACAAAGAAAAATCAATGATAAAATATTTTTCTTTATTAAAATATTATTAAAATACAATAAAATACAATAATATAATACGTTTCGTATCGTATATACTAAAAATTTGATACAGTGAATGAAAATAATAAAAAATAAAACAGAAAAATAAAAAATAATTCTAAACAATAATGAAACAAACAAACAAATCTAAAATAAAAAGAATATAAAAATTTGTAATAAAAAACGATTTACTGATATTGACATCGCAGTTTCTTTTTTTTTTATTCTTATTATTGTTTTTATATTTTTATTGATACAAACAAACAAAATAATACCTGGTATTTTTGGAAAATTTATGAAGTGAAAAATTACAACAGAAATTTTTCTTTTAATTGTATATTAAATAAATACGCAAAAAATTGAATAAATTTATATAATATAAAAAAAAAAAAAAACTGTTTAGAAAATGAAAATAATTGCAAAAATATATAAAAAAATTTCAATATCCTTTTTTTTAGTTTAGTTTTTTTTTTTTTTTATAACCTATATTTTTTTTTTTTTTTTTCGAATATTTATTTTAACTAAATTCCACCGTGTTCGACCAAAGTAATTATTCAAGGGAAAAAAACGAAAAAAAAAAATAAATAAATAGTAATTATGGTATTAAAAGGACGACAAACAAAAAAAAGAAAAAATTGAATCAGAAACCCTAGTCGGAAATTAAAAATAAATTTTTTGACACATTTTCAATATTTTGACACAATTATGTTTTCTTTTTTTTTTCTTTTATCGAGATATAAAACAGCACTATTCTAAAAAAAAAGAAAAAAAAAAAAATATTAAAAATAACATAAATTATGGGTAAGGAACGGAAATTACCTAGACACAATTTATTTTGGTGTTATAATAATAGTTATGTTCAAATATTTTTTTTATTTTATTATTGTTATATTAATGAGGATGTAAAAGATTTTATATTGCAATCCAAAATCATTTACCAAAAAAAAAAATCAATTTTTTTTTTATTTATCTTAATAATAACTATTAATATAATTATTATATTTATTTATTTATGAAATTCCTTAAGTTTACTGGTCAACATTTATTTTTTAGTTTATTTTATTAACTCTTATTTATTTTTTTTAATACAATTTCCAAATAAATTGAAATTCAACTTTAATTTTTTCTTTTTTTCTTCTTTTTATTTTTTTTTTGTTTTTTTCTATTACTAAATTTTTTTTCCGATATAAAATTTTTATACAAATGAACCGTTATTTTTAAATTTTTTTGTTCAATTTTAAAACGAAATATTTAAAATAAAATAAAAAAGCGATTTTCATTTTTCAAAAATATAAAATTATAGGTAATAAAAAATTTTTTTTTTTATATTTGCTTTAATAAAAATCAAAAAAAAATTTTTTTTTTTTTTGCCCGTTTTTAAACAGATTTTATTTAACACGAAAACATCGTGGCGTCACAAACGATTGACGATGGGAGACTGGCTCCAAAATCTCAGAGTTTTTCCATACGAATTCAATTCGAAAATATATAATTTTTCATTAGAAAAATTCATTTTCTTATTATTATTTTTTTATTTTTTTTATTTTTCATATACATATTTTTGTTTTTCTTATATTTTTCTTCCGTTTATTATTTTAGTTTTGTTGTTATTGTTGTTATTGTTATTATTTTTTATTTGTACACAATGAATTTTCCAAAGAAAATTGAATAACAAAAACAGTTTCATATTGACAGCAAAAAATTCTTTTTACTTTTAATTTTCACCAGCAATATAGAAAGGACAGATGAAATTTTTTTTGGTATACATACGAAAAAAAATATTTTTATAAGTAAGCGTTCAAAAAAAAAAAAAAAATCCTATTTCCCCTTGAATTTTTTCTCTTTTTACTCTTGCTGACTATCATTACAGTACCAGTGTCATGAACAGTGTCATAATAACTGACAGTTATTATGTCACCTTTAATATATACACACAAACAAAGTACAAAATTATTTGAAAATAATTTCTACAATTTTTTGGAAAAGAGAAATAAATAACTTGGAGAAAATTTCATATTAAATTCTACTATAAACTATAAACAATCATTGAGAAAGTCAAACAAAGCAAAGAGAGCGAAAGAGATAATACAAGCAATTTGTATTCCGATGAACCTGGAAATGTATTGTTAACCCTTTAAAGCAGATTAAAATATTTTGCAAACAATGTAATGATATAATACTGCAATATTAAGAAATAACTTAAAAGTCTTTTAATTTATTTTGCGAAAAACTCCTTTAGTTTATAAAAGTCCTTTTGTCTATTAATAGCTTTATTGAAGCTATAAATAAGTAAGAATAATTACAAAAAACAACAGTTTCATGAAACAATTACTGTATTTTTGCTGAAAAGCTGAAATGCTAGGAATCTAGAAACCATGCCAAATACTTAGGAGCAATACTTCTCTGGGGGAAGCATTGCCGTTGTCACTGATAGTCAAGAAGCAATTGCGGCTCTTAATTCTGCGATGATAACATCCAAGCTTGTCAGAAAATGCTCTGATGAGCTTAAGAATATAAGCTATCAACACAATGTTACATTACTGTGGGTTCCGAGACATAGGGACATCTCAAGAAATAAACATGCTGATGAATTAGCAAGGAGGGGTTCCTATCTGAATGCTTCACTTGAAGAATAGGTGAATCCACCACTAAACAGCGATAAAAGGAAAATATTTCTACACTTGTTATTGCTAGCAAATAGAAGGTGGAAAGAACTAACCTTCTTTCTAGAATCTAGCGGCTAAGCAACCTGCAGAAATGGTAAGGTTCCTGAATGCCGTGAAATGGATCTAGAATCAAACCCGATATAGCCTAAACATAAGCCTTGTGGTCACGGTAGCAAACCGGTGCTAACGCGCTAATTGTGGTTTTGTCACGGCTGACAGAACCAGCCACGTATACCAACCAACCAACTATATTTTTATTTTACTTTTCTTTAACTTTAGAAAAATAACAATAGCAAAAGTATTTTAAATTAAACTGGCGTTTAATGTGTTAAAAACAAATTCTTATATCAAAATGTGTACCTACATAATCTAATAAAAAGCAAAAATATAACAGATTTATAAGGTATCTCTACACTATTATGAAAATGAAGTGCTATTATATCTCATTAAAATAATAATTTTCTTTTCTATTTTTTTTTTTTTTTTTGACATAAAAATCAAACATATGTTTATTGAGAGAGCTGTCTTTTTGCACAAATAAAAATATTCAGCACGAAATATAAAATATTGTAATTAAAAACAAACGAAATTCTTTTAACAGCAATAAAAAAACACACATGTTAAAACATAATACAAAAAAAAAAATTATGCCAGCGCCCTTTAAATGTTCTGTTCTGACATTTTTTTTTTTATGTATAACAAAAGACAAAAATAAAAGAAAAACAAAAAACCGGTAATTCATTTATAATTGAAATTAAAAAAAAGAAAAAAAATGTAATTCTCTCGTTGATAAAAACATACATACATGTGTGCACATATGATAATATATAAAATATGATGAATAATATGTATTTTTAATTTTTCTCTCAAGATTTTTATTCAGCAAAATGTATAAAAAGAAATTCTGTATTAAAAGAAAGATTACAAATTTACAAATAAAATAAAAGTGTTATACAAAATCATGTTTATTTTTTATGCCGTATATTCAAAAGTGTTATAAAAAATCCCTTGAATTTCTTAATATATTTTATATCTACATAATATAATATGTATTAAAATATTATATATGTATTAAAATAATATAATAAAATAATAAATTGAAATATGATAATAAAATAATATAACAGTATTATAACAGTAATAAAAATTCAATAAGAATGGAATAAAGAAAAAAGTGAAAAGATTGAATGAAAATCTTTTTGTGTTAAATTCAACAATAAATACTTACCTATATTTTTTTTTTTTTTTTGGAGATAATATAAGGTGAATTTTTCTTCAAATTTATTTGTGTATATGTAACAAAAGAGAGAGGTGTAATAAATTTTTTTCTTGATGAATTTAAGAAAATATTTTCTAAAATTAAATAATAGCTCTGTTATATGGTATTCATTTAGAGTGATACATTTTTAATAATACTTATACAGATTATAATGAACACATTTACATATTTGTTTGTTAAACGATATAAATGTTAGGAAGGTGCAGAATAAAAAAATATATAGCAAATTAAATTTTCTTATGTTTTTCTTTTCTTAACATATTCAGCTTTCCTTAAAAAAAAAAAATTGCTTCTAATTACGAAATACTAAAGAATTAGATATTATAACCAAATGATGTTTTTTTTATTTTAGTAGTTTCTTTTTTTGTTTCTTTTTGATTTTGAGGTCAAAGAATCCTTTGTTTTATTTATCTCTTTTTTTTCTTTTGTTATTCATTTTAAATGTATGAATTGTGTGTTTTACTATACATTAAACATACATTTACTTATGTTAAAAAAAATATAAAAAATTTTTTAGTTATAACCAGGAATGTGAAGTCGAACCAGGCCTATGGCGGGCATATTATATTCATATTCCATACATATTTAAATTTCAATTACAATTTAAACTATTTAGCTATATACTATTACTATATGTTGTAACTGTTGTGACAGCTTTAGTCACTTTAGCAAAATAGTAATAATAATAGGCGGATTCATTGTTTCTTTACAGTCCCACTCCCAATTGAATGTTTCCTTATCCATTTCCTATCCTTTCCTATCCCTACTCCCTAGCCAATATACTGCGTTCGCAGATAAGGGTTTCATCCCATTATATTGGCTAAAGGGGGATGTGGGTTTAGTCAGTAAGAATCTTACACTATCAAGGGGGAAATTCTTGGTGTTTTTGGAAGATTCGCACAACCCTTAGGAAAAAAAAAAAATATAATATTTTCTTTTGGTAAATACTTACTTATTAATTTTATTCGTGTACCTATATATTAATACACCCCACATTCCTACCATGCAACAGGGGTTATAGCTACCTGGCACATTTATGTACCACGGTACCTGTGTATAAATAAATAAATATATATTAATTTTATATAAGCATTACAGATACTCTACAGTTTGTGTAGTTGTTAAGTATACAGTTCGATAAGGTTAACATTATGTAAATAATGATTCTTGTTATATTGAAGAATCTGAGTCGGAGTTGATTTTCGAAGTAAAAAAAGTAGGAATCAGATTCGAAGTTAGAGTCGGTAGTTTTGATTCCTGCTTCCCCAGCTCTGGTTATAACTATGTATTTCAAATTTATATTTAAAAAATTTAAAAAAAGTTAAATATTGCAAAAAAAAGCCGATTTTTATCTTCCTTCTTGATATTCTTAGTTTCACGATAACAAGTTCGGTTTTGTGTCTGTATAGAGTCAGGCTGTATAGACGACAAACCTCATTACAGTGTACCAATATTATATTCAATAGAGATCGAGTCTCAAAATAGAATTTCTTTTCAAAAGAAAATAGGATTGAATATGTTCGAAAACCAAAGGGCATAGAGCAACTAACTAGGACTCATGCAATTAATTATAATTATTGTATTACTTGCTTGTAAATTTTTTAGTTGGACAAATTTTTTCCAACTTGTTAAAGTTTTTTAAATTTTTTATTAATTTTTTAAGTTTTAATTTGTTTGTTTTACTGAATCAACAACTTCAGCATTTTCCCTCTGAAGTTTTACAGAATATTTCAATCTAAAATCTGGATTTTTTAGTTTTCTTTTTATATGGACCTCTTCTTTATACCCGTACGATAGGATCGGGTATAATAAAATTACTCCTCCGTTTGTAACACCTCGAAATAAGCGAGCTAGATATACCTTCAAAGGTATGGATCGGATCAGAAAAAAATTCTAAGACTTTTGAGCCATGTCCGTCCGTCCGTCCGTCAGTCAGCACGCTAACTCAAAAACTAAGAAAGCTAGAATCTTGAAATTTACACAAAATATTCTGGGAGTAATTTGTAGGTTCCCTATTTTTTTTGGTTGAGTTTGGACCAAGCCTTAGGGTAGCTCTCGAACACCTAACTTTTAGATCCCCACATTTTTTTTGCAATAGAGCTATGAAATTTTAACCACTGATAGCTCTCACAAAAATATTAATTTTATTTTTAATAGCTTTTTTTTGTAGCCCCACCCGTTACGGAGCTACAGCTCCCCAAAGGTTCAAAAAAGCTCTATATTGAAATTGTTATAGCACAAGTTGTATAAGGTATATCTTCATTTTGAAAACGCCAAACGATTACTACTTTTATTAGCTTTAAAAGTATATATACAATAAATATATATTTGTGGCATACGGTGTCTTAATTTACCGTTATGTGAAACTCAAATTTTGCAAAATCCTTCAACCCTTCTATCTTCTAAACGGTTTAAGTTGGAAACTTGCAATTTTGACAGAAGTTAGATCTTTAAAAGTAAGTATAAGTCATTCCAGAAATTTTTTTTGTATCACCCCCCGTTTAGGAGCTGTAAGGGGTCAAAAACTGAAAATTTCCTATTTTTAAACACCTGTAACTTGAACACCTGTTAAAATTTTTTTAAAGTAATACATAAAAATTAAAGCTTCAACATTATATTCTTATTTCTGTTAACAACTTTTTTTAATAATATAGGGTTACTTTATAATTGACGAAAGTGTTACTTGATTTTTTCAAATTTTCTAACAAATTTCTTCAACAAATTTTTTGCATTTGTTTTACTCGATAATTTGAAATTGTTGAGGATATAATGCGTAGTACATAAAAATGCAAATAAATAAACAACATAACGGTTGCTTGAAGAATTTTTATTTATATGATATTAATATATATACATACTTATATAATATCATGTTTATTTAGATATCGTATATGTCACTAGTGAATGAATGATAAGAGTATAGATGTATATTATATAGCGCCGTATTTACATACATATATGTATTTTATTGTACTTATAAGAAATTATTCTGTCAATGGAATATTTAAATATAATATAATATAATATTTAAAATTATATTTACTATTTTGTACTTAGTAAATTTAATATACATTTATCGCTTAGTATTAAATGGTACTATAGAATATTTGAAAAAGTTTTGGATTGATAATCGTTATGTGAAAGGTTAGAATCTGCTTTTGAAGAATGTACATATAAACATATAGTTTGAATATATGTAGAACCCATAGTTCTAGAAATTATAAAATTCACCCAAATTATTTTAAAATACTAAAATATTAAAAAAATAATATTGTGAGCAGAGTGACAGGCTGTGAACATACTAACGGTTCGTACGGGTATCTAAGAGTTGACAAAGGCAACTGTATTCTTCCTCGTTTTAATATGAAATCTCATGGGTACAGTGAAATAAATTAACTTAATGGAGTGATTTATTCTAACCTATTAGTTCTTATTTTATGGTCTCGTTATTTAGTCTAAATTTTATTGGTCTAAATTATTTATGGTCTAAAATTTTTAATAGTTTAAAAATACTTGTCATTATACCCGTATGAACTATGTTCAAGGGTATAATAAATTTGCCATTCTGTTTGTGACACCTTAAAGGAGTCGAGCTAGATATAGTGTCAAAGGTGTGGATCGGCTCAGAAATGAATTCTGAGTCGATTAAGTCAGGTACGTCAGTTCGTCCGTCCGCACGATAACTCAATAAATAAAGGAGCTGGGAGGCTGTTATTTTGTTTACGTCATTTTTACAAAATTGTAAGTTTTGCTATTTAAATCTAGCATTTTCGGCCGCCGGGTTCGAGTAGCTGCCATACAACTTCTCTTTTTAAATGAAAATAACTCAGTGTCTACTGAAGCTAGCTATCTGAAATTTAATGAAAAGGTGTTGAGTTACGTGCCAACAATTTTTGTAAAATTTGGTTGGCCTAAAGCAGCCGGTTCAGGCTTTTTGCATCTCTTGGAATTAATGAAGCTAGTCATTTAAAATCTTATAAATGATGATCAAGTTTTATGGCAACAACTTCTGTAAAATTTGGTTGTACTTGTGCAATAGATTCGGGTAGCTGTCATACAACTCCACAATTTACATGAATATATCTCTGTAGTTAACGTCAGTACTAAAACATCTGAAAGTTTTTAAAAGATGGTCAAGTTTTATAGAAACAGGGTATATTACGTTCATACGGGTATCCCAGAGTTGACACAGTCTACTCTACTGCACTCTTCCTCGTTTTAAAACAAATTTTATTGTTATTAATTATAAAATTTTTGAAATGGTAAAATTCTATAATGGACTAGAACTAAAAGGGTAAACAAACAGTCCAAATATTATCTTTTTTTTTTTCTAGAATAATCCTTTTGCTATTACTTTAAAATACAATACGAAGCTTTGTTGTTGTTAAATGCTAAATGTCGCTAAAATACAAAAATATTACAAAAATATTCTACTGATTTGAAGCACTTAAAAGTTATTCCAAATAAAACAAATCTTTAAAATCTATTTTTGAACTATTATCTGAGATATCATCACCCCCAAAAAGAAATTTAATACACACATAGTTTTTTGTTAATAGCTTAATTCAATATTGTTCACCAATTTGTCTTTATCAAATCATCCATGAAATATTCTCCTTTTTTCTTTAAACCAATGTTAATTCCCACACTTTTCTAGCACTAATAAAATTAAAGTAGACGAAATATTTGTAATAAACATTTTTCGTCCAATTTAAACCAATTTAAAATAAAAGATTTGAAACTAATGATATTAAAGCTTAAAATAACACAAAAAATTATGAAACAGCATATGTTCTTTTTGTTACTTAAATTACCACAGTACAAAAAAAAACAAAAAAAAAACCCTAGACGGCTTAATTTGTTCATAATTTTCCAAAGAATGTGTACATTGTACATCCGTACTTTATACAAAAACCCAAAAAAATAAAAAGTATTTATTGCAGTTCTTTTACATCCCCCTAATGTTAACATAATTTTACAAGTACTTTTTTAAGATTTGTATAAAAAGTTGCAGGACATTCATTTATCTTTTTTGAAAAAAAAAACACAAAACCCACATAAAATAAAAAAGATAAAACATTCAAATAAAAATTAAAAAGGAAAAAAAAGAAACCAAAATTATTACAAGGATATTTATAACTCCTAAATATTAAATATTATGATTGTACACTTTCCATTAAAATATTTCCATTCCATCTAATATTTAATTATGAATTTTTAAGAACATAAAAAAATAAAATTAAAACGATTATATAGCATTCACTCCCCAAATATTGTCCAATTTTTTTTTTTTTTTTGTTTTTCTTTTTATTATACAGTAGAGTTTCGATAAATTGTTCTTGTTAATAGATTCAACAATATTATTTTTTATTTTAATTTAGGGTAAGTGCAATTCCTGGAAATGTCTCATCGATAATCAATAATATTATATCTCAAATGAATTTTTTACTATTCTAAAAGTTTTTAATTATTTTCGTTATGAGGTTATTCGGAAAGTCTATTCTAATCGTTTTCTTAGTAAAATGTTACAAGATACTTCTAAATATCTAATTTATTTTACTTTCTGTAAAGTTACTCTAAATTAGTCAAGTTTATATACAATATGTGTAATATAAAGAGTAATTTGATAATGCAAAATAATCCAATATTCAAAATGTTTATCTCTTGCTCAAAAAATATTTGATTCAACTTCTTACATCCTAATATAAATTAATTCTAATTGACTTGTATCCTTTTTAAGTTCATTTTGTTTTTCTTCATTCTGCATAGTATTACAAAAAGGATTTTCCATCGTATTTTCTAGAATAATTTTGAGCATAGAAATTTTTTAGAAGCATAATATATCTAATATACCATTATTTTCATTCAATTATATAAATTTGTTATTTCAGAGTAAAATTTGTACAATAAATTCCTACGATTTCTTGAAGAATGAAGACTGGCACAACGGGTTCATTTCTATATAATATACATATATAATAAAAACAATTTATATATTACTTGAAAACTTAAAATAATCCAAATTCGACTGTGATAATTTCATTAACCCCAAATATTACAACATAATCATTATAAATAATATTGTTTTTTTTTTTTTTTTTTTTTTGTTTTAAGATTTATAGGAGTAGCAAACTGAAACTCATGTTATGATTGCATTTTGCAATTGAATTTCTTTTGTTTTTCCTTTATCATATCATAGTACTTACAAATATTATTCAATTTGTTACTGGTTATTATAAATCATAAATTTTTTTATATTTTATTTGTTTTTTAAATTTATCATCTGTCATTTTTTCTTTTTTTTTTTTTACTAAAGAACATGAAAACGATGAAAATGAAACAATTTTAAATACTCGCATAAACATTGCAATTATCCTTTTGTTTACATTTTTCCTTTTATTATTATTTTTTTTTTTTTGTACTTATTTTGTTCTTTTATTTTATATTTTTAATCTCTCTCACTCTTGATGTGTATGTTTATATACGTAATTCTTAAAAATTAAAATCCCGCTATTAAGGACATCCTGTACTACATCCTTTTATTACGCGCCAAGGATATATAATAAACCATCTACAATATCTATAACAAGAAAAAAAGTTTTTCTTATTTTCCAAAGAACACAAAAAAAAAAAAAAAAAAAAAACACAAGTAAACAAACAAATAATAAATAAAAAAGAAAAATCGAAAAAAAAGGACGAAAAGAATATTTTTTTGTACATATTTTTTATCTCTACAATTACAGTTTTGTTCATTTGATACATGTCTTTTCTCAAAATTTTGTACTGTGTGTTTTTTTTCTTTTTCCTTTATCAAAACAAGAACTAAATTACACTACAATTGTTTAAATTTTTGTTCAAACATAAAAGTTTGCATATTATTATCAGTTAGAAATTCAGTGAGTGTAAGTATACCAAGTATAGTAAAATTTGGCCTGAATTTAATCAAAAATTATACAATAATGCGCAATTTCACATAAATGATGTAAGCTATATTTTACTGAATTCATTTTTACAATTCATTCATTCATTCATTTGAAATTATGCAATGTGAGAACTTATATTCATTCCGAAAAAATCAAAATTCTCTCTTATTTTTATTAAAAAAGTTTCAAAATAGAGATGAGCATGACAAGAAGTATTTAAGAGTATAATATGATTAGTATAAGGGAGTAAACATTACATTATATAAGTACATTATAATATAATAATATCTGAATTCGCCGTAAAATAAATTTTGGGTTTATGCTGAATGCTAAATTTTTAAAACTATAATTTAAGAGATTCTGTTTTCTAGTTTTTAAAACAAAACAAAAATGCTGAATTAGCTGAATTTATAATAAGAAAAAAAATATATAAGATAAAATTTATTGTCCTGGTAAGTTATTTAGAACAGAAATTATACTTTGATTATTTGGCAATTGATATGCTGTATATAGGTAGGTATATTGAAATATAATGGAAAACTCAACATTTTTATATTAGACACGTAGAAAAAAAAGAATTCCAAATGTTAAATGCCACCGATATTTTTTTCTTGTAATTTTTTTAAGAAATTATCCCTATTAAAATAAGAAATTATATTGGTATTTATTAGTATGATAGTTTCATAAACATTTCTATAAGCTAAGAAAAAAAAAAGAAAAAACTATGGAAAAATTGAATCTGTAAAATTGATTTTAAAACTAATAAAGAACTATTGTTATTATTATTATTATAGGTGAAGAAAAGACATTTCCTTTTCTTAAAATTGGCTCCAATTTTAGCGACCAACGGCTATATTGGCAGAGATATTGTACATGTTCTTGAAGATTTAAACGCAGCTGATTTAAAAATTGACAAAGAAAATCCATTGAGGTGGGAATGTTGTAATACCGGATGATATATGAAATGTTAAAGCTGTTGATGATTTCTCCGTTAGTAATAATACTTTTTACTTAAAATAAAATATTTTTAAAAAAACTTTTTTTGTTTTAAAAGGTTAAATTATTTGTTGTGTAATATATATGTAAAAATGATAATAAGGAAGGACTTTTGAGATGGTTTCAAAATCAGTGTCTAATAATTTGTTTAGCAGGGGCTTGGAGCCGGAGGCGACAGCCCCCACTGCTTTATATTTTTTGATATTGAAATATGTATGCAATAAAAATAATTCGGAAGAACTTTAAAATTTGTTACAAAATCAAAGTTTTTCGCTTTTTCCAGAATATTTTTTGCACATTTTTAATTTGGGAATTTTTTTTTTGTGTATTTTGCTTTTTTGATTTTTATTTATGAATTTTAGTTTTTGGATTTCGTCACCAAACTATTTATTCAAGTATGACAAATTCTTAAATTGGGGGGGATTTTAGAGTTTCCGTAATATTGATGTAATATATGTTACATATGCTAGATATTTTTGCCTTAAAGGTTTTAAAAAAGTAAACTGGTATTTGTCTAGAACTAATACAACTTCCTTTCGAATCAATAGTTACCATAAATAGATATAAATTTGCAAATAGTTTTATCCATAAGATTGTTCATTTAAAAAAAAAATGTATGAAGGAGCTAAGTAAAAAGTAATATAATGTTCACAAAATTAAAAAGCAAGATTAAGCTTTTAATACAACAAAAAATATATTTTATTTTCCTACTATATCCCATATATAACCCATTCCCACCATGTGTACTCCATATTATTTTACTACATTACTGCCGGTAAACATGAATACAAATCTTGATTGTGTATAATAATCCTTGATAAGATAAGAGAACCTTAATTGCGTATCGTAGTTGAGTACAGAACTACATGGACAGTATTTTTTTCATATTAACTCATGACAAAAGTACCGTTTGGAAAAGAAAATATTTTATTTTCACCGAAAAATAATGCATGACGTATCTGTAGATTATTTTGACATCCAAAAATAGTTTAATGTTATAAAAAAAAAATTATTCTTAAAATTTATGATCCTAATTGCATTCATCTAAGCAATATAGAATTTTATATTATAAAGTTAAATGTTTTATTGTAACATAACCTTACTTTTAATAAATATATATAAATTAATGACTAATCTTCTTTAATCTTCAAAATCACCTCCAATTTTTTATACACAATATTAAATCAAACTCACTTACAAACCATTCTCACAAAAACTATCTTGTTGTTTAGTATGAATATAAGTTGAACTAAATTAGACTATCTCAGTGTCAATCTTTCGTACAGTACAACACTGATAATGGTGTTCTTAGAAAATTCTAAATAAAGTTAGCCCATATTAAAGACAATGCTTAAATCACAGTTTTAAAAAAAAAAAAACAAAATTATGTTCCACTCTAATTCAACTGGTTGAAATGCATTTATAAAATGTTAAGTACTACTTCTCTACTTCTTGACGGTAATTTAATATCTGTCATTTTTAATGACAACAAAAAGAAAATAAAAATTAAATACAAATGTAATAATTACAAAACTTAAATTCCTTTTTTTTTTTTTTTTTTGTTGTAACTTTAAATCTCTTTTTATGCTTAGATAAAAATAGACACTTAAAAAAATATAAACTTAAGAATAAAAAAAAAAAAAAATAACTGATATAAAAAGAGATGGAAAATTGTAATTGACATTAAAAAACAATAGTTGACATTTAAAAGCTTTTCAAGAAGAAAAATTCATTTTTTTTTTTGTTTTGTTTTTGATAAGTCTTTCTACTTTAATTTTAAGATAGGACTATACAGACGGGTAAACAGGCATTAACGTCAACCTTTTACAATACTTTTTTTTTCTCTTTTATTTATTTATTTCTTTTTACAGTTTTTTTTTTATCCTATAATTTTTACAATAAAAATTAAAAACAAAAAAAAAATCAACTTCTGAGTGATAGTGGCTTGTGGATACTGGCTATGAGTTAATTTTAAGAAATAAAAAAAAAAATGAACTAACCATTTAAAAGGATAACAATAAAAAAAATAAAAATAAAAAAGATGTTCTATTGTTTGGAAACAAACAGGATACAGGATACTCCAATAAAATAAAACTCATAACAAAAATAACACTTACAACATAAACAATGAAAATTGTCAGTTGTTATCAATGACGGGCTGCACTGAATAATAAGAAAAATAAAAAAAATCTTAATATCTTCTTTTTCTTTCTTATACTTTATTTTTTCTAATAATAAATTTATGACAATTCTTTTTCTATTTATTTTCAAGTATTTTTTTTTTCTTATAAATTGGATCATAATAATAACAAAAGTCCAGAAAATTTTTCTCCTTATTTTTTAAATTGTAAATTTGGATGCAGATAGCCTCAGTCGAAATCATAATAATAAAAAATTAGAAAGAGAAGGAAATTTAAATGAGAAGAAAAAAAAAAAAGAATAAAATGAAAATTATATGATTGTGATTTGTCTTTATGTAAAATACAGAATAAAGAAAATGAAAAAAATCTGTAATAATATAACAAGGAGTATAACAGTAAAATATGAACAACTCAAATAATTTCAATTTAAGTTTAGAAGATATTATGAAATGGCTGACAAAGTCCTTAAGAATTTTTTAATTCATTCATAGCTATTTTAATAAAGGTATCTACCTTTATACATATGCAATCAAAAGCTACCTGACATTAATAGGGACACATTTAAGTCAATTAATTTATTTGAACAAATTATACTCAAAAACTTAGTCAAATTATTATGTCTTAAAAAGTTATGTCAACGTTGATTATATATTATTTAATCTGCGGTTAAATATATACATATACATAATATATATTACAATATAATCGTTCTGAAAGCTCTATTAATTGTCATATTTATATTAACATTTTCTTTGGACCTGAAGCTCCATATTTTTTGTTTTTACAATGACAACTATATTTTTCTCGTTTAATCGAATTTTATTGAGTGAAATTTATAAATGGATTGATGTACCAGAATCATAACACAATAATATCTAAAACTTCTCATCTTATAATTGAACATTTTTTTTTTGCCCCCACCTCTTCAATATTCCTGCCTCTATTTTTAAATTATGGAATCCATAACGAGACTTTGAAGAGAGGAAGATGGTGAAATGATGGTGGTAGCAATATTCCTACAATTACATCACTCAAACAAAATAACTCGCCTGTAATTACCGTTTACCTTTTATTAAACTTAGTACAAAACAAATGGGTATTCAATTTTTCATTATTCATTCAATCATTTTAACTTACATTAACAAAAAAAGCCCGAAAAATAACCGAAAAGAAAATTTACATGTGAAAAATATTTTCCTATTAATAACAGCAACAAATTTATCTACTTACAAAAAAAAAAAAAAATATTTTTTATTTAAAAATAAAATCACTCATTTTTTTCTATTATTTCATTTCTCCACTTTATCATGGTTGTTAAAATAAAGTTTAAACGATAAAAATTTCACAACTCAAATAAGTGTGGGGAATACAAACAACAACTAAAAATACATTGACGAATGTATAAGAAAAATATACATATTATAATAAATAAAAAAAAAAAAAAAATCAAGAAAGAAAGAGACAATAAACCAAAATAAAAAATATAATTTTTTTCTATTAGACGAAGCAAAAAAAAAGAAAACAAGAGAGAAAATTAAACTTAAAAATTACCTAGGGCTATTATGTGAGTGATTCTTCCACTTAAATTGCATTCCTTTGTTATGTATCTCGACAATTTTTTCTTAAAAAAAAAAAAAAAACTAGAATATTCTAAGTTAAAATAATAAATAAAAGAATATTTGTGTGTGTTTTTTTTTTGTAGATAACCATATTATATTGTATATAATAACTAGGTATAGGTATATATTATATAAATATAAAAGTAAATTTTTGGTTCAATTCGTCTTTTTCAACCAAAAGTTATTTGGTTTCTTTTTTTTTTTAACCGAAAACAAACAATTCAAATAACACTAGATTATCATTGTACCTCTCGAATTTTTCATTTTGAACTGAATGTTATATTTTTAACCTTAAGTATGAAGCCCACAAAGTTCTAAAAATCTTTATTTAAATTTAAGATAACCATTTTAATATCTACATTTTACTATTTTAACAAACCTGTGAAAAATCAAGACAAGATCATATATCGTTTCACAAGCTACTTTAGTTTGCATTCAATTTAAAATTTTGGCGCCTTTTTGAAATGAAATGTAAAAAGTTTATATATTTATAAATTTACCGTAATAATGGACCCACATTTAAAGTTTTATTTTTCTTTTTTATTATTCTAACGGTATATTTTTCAACAATGTTATAAATTTAAAAAATAAAAAAAAAATTTTTTTGTTTCTCTTTATATTCTGATTTCGTTTCTTTCTAAAAATGATGTGTCCTTTAAGGCAGACACACTGAAATAGATAAGAAAAATTTATGTTAGGTACTTTTTTTTCCTAGTTTTTTGGTTTTTTTTTTCCTTCAAAATAGTTCCATTTTTTTTTTTGTTTTTTATTTTTATTATTTTTTTTTTATTTTTAGTTCTTTTCTATTACTTTGCTACAATAAAAAAAGAAAGGACATTTTTTTTTTTTTTTTTTTTATTTTTCATTTGTTATTTTTTTTTTTCATATTATTTTTTTCTTCAGTGACTCGCCTGTAATGTGACAACTTGACAAATTATCAAGTTTGTGAAATAATAACTAGTTTTGTTTTTATTTTTGTTATTGTAATTTTTGTTATCGTAGTCCTCTTGACCGACCAAAATGATCGTAGAGTATCAACTAACATTCTTTTATTCTTTATTTTATAATTTCTAGTTTTTGTTTCCTTGTTTTTTTTTTTTGTTTGATTGTTTTTTGTCCTCTGGTGTTTTGTTAAAAAAAAATATTGGCGTTACACATCGCAGTTGTTAAATTTCAAAAAAAAAAAAACAAAAAATATAAAAAACTGTCTGTAAGGATGACAATATATTATATGATTTAAGATTTAGAAAAGCATTGTGGATTTGAGAAATTTTTTCTTAAAGGAAATTCAAAACCTATAAAAAAAAAAAAAAGGATTAACTTAATGTGATATTGTGAGAAAAGAAAATGATACTGGTGTGTTCGTTACAAAAGAACGCAATAATATCATTTTAAATATCTTAAAGTAATAAGGATTTATTAATCAAAATTTTGAAATTTTCATTGTAGACTTTTTAATTTCTCATTAATTTATTATTATGTTTGTTTCAGTCGATTTTACGATATATTAAGATTCAATATTAGGTATTACAGCTACTTTATAAGTCATTATACCCGTATGAACTATATTCAAGGGTATGACAAATTTGCAATTACGTTTGTGACAACTTAAAGGAGTCAAGCTAGATATAGTGTCATAGATATATGGATCGGCTCAAAATCGAATTCTGAGTCGATTAAGTCATGTACGTCCGTCTGCACGATAACTCAAAAAATAAAGGAGCTAGCAGGCTGAAATTTTTTTTACGTCACTTTTGTAAAATTGTTAGTTTCGCTATTTAAATACAGCATTTTCGGCGTAGTTGCCATACAACTTCTTTCTTTATATGGAAATAGCTCAGTATCTATTGAAGCTAGGTAAATGAAATTTTACAAAATGGTGTCGAGTTACAGGCTAACAACATATGTAAAATTTGGTTGTGCTGGTGGGACAAGTTCGAGTAGCTGCCATACAACTTCTCTATTTGAATGAAAATAACTTAGTGTCTATTAAAGCTAGGTATATAAAATTGAGGTATCTGAAGTGAGGAGGTGTCGAGTTCTATGACAACAATTTTTGTAAAATGTGGTTGGTCTAGAGCAACCAATTCATGCTTTTTCTATCTCTTGGAACTTAATGAAGCTAGGCATCTGAAATCTTACAAATGATGATCATGTTTTATGACAAGAACTTCTGTAAAATCTGGTTGTGCAACAAATTCGGGTAGCTGCCATACAACTCCACAATTTACATAAATATATCTCTGTAGTTAACGTCGGTACTAAAATGTCTGAAATTTTTTAAAAGATGATCAAGTTTTATAGAAAAATCAAATTGACACAGTCTACTCTACTGCATTCTTCCTCGTTAAATATTGAACCGCAAAATCATAATTAAAATAAGGTGGTTGACCAATTAAAGTAAAGTATGGTATTTTTTGAAGAATACACAAAAAACTTAAATTCAAATCTATAATTTTTATACCTATTATACAAAAAATAATATGTATAAGCATTTTACATTAACAGCTTATTAAAATCACGGATACGTTCAGCTATTTATAAATTGATAGTAGTTGTTGTATTAAAAAACAACCACTCCCTGGGATTGTACTATAAATAAAAAATAAAAATAAAGAATTACAATAAATTTAATACATTTTTTAATATTCTTGACGGACATTAAAGACAACGTAAAGTTTGGTCGAGTTTCCAATGGTCGAGTTGTGCTAATTTATTAATACTTTTCCCAATTAATTAATTTACATTGAATATTCTTTTTCATTTTACCATATATGCGTCTACCATTACCTATTAAAAGCTTAACCAAAATATCGGTAGAACCGAAGGTAGAACCCAAAAAAAAAACCAATATCTTACACAGTCCTTTTTTCAACTTGAATCGCCAAAATAAAAAAATAAAAAACTATTTTCCAATTAATTTTACCTTGAAAAATAAAACTTATTCCTGAATATAAAACTATTTTTTAATCTTTTATCAAAACCAAAACAATTTTTTGTTTTATCTTAAAATCCTTCGAATATTACTAACTAAAGAAAATTACAATTGTATATAGTTTTATACAGAAATTTTAATTAAAGAATTGCTTTATTTATTTTTATTTTTATTATTTTTATAAATTTCTTTCACTTTTTGTCCTTTGGATTAAAAAACAAAAAAACAAAAATGAAATCACAAGAATCCTATGGGTATTTTAATACCAAACCAAAATATTATTACCTACTATTCAATAAGAATACAAACTTTCAAAATAAAAAAAAAATAAAAATTTCTACAAAATTTTTTTTCAAACAATCAATCGTTCCCTAGCACGAGGAAAATTTATAAACTAATTTAATTTTTATTATTTTTCTATTCTGGCAACTTCATAAAACAAAAAATCTTCTAACTATATGTAATGTTTTGTCACCATTTGTTTTTCATGACACCTTTAACTGAAATTTAAAATAATATGATTTTCCATTTTTCCGGTTGTAATACATATTACAAAATTAGAGTATAAGAATTCTCAAAAGAATAATCCACAACACCCAAAAGAAAAATTATGTAGCATAAAATGAAAGGATCTTTTTATATTTTAAGTCCCTTACCTTTCACAATAATAATGAAATTGGTTTCCTTAACACAGTGAGTGTAAGATTTATCAAAAGTATATTAAAATGAAAGTGTATCACTATTTGAGTATTACAAAAGTTAAACGTTCAATATAGATCAACTAAAATAAAATTTTATTTTTGGAAAAATGGTGAAATTTTAATTTTTTTTTTTTCAAATATTCATTTACCTTAAAAATCTTCTCTTAAAATAACCTATTTTAATGATTACTACTAAGAGAATTCCGCTTACATTCGGGGTATTCTAAAAAATATTAATTTGTGAAATTGCAAGAACATAAAACCACTCAAATCACTTGATTATAATATTTTACTAAAATATTATAACTATAGGTAGGTATCAAAATAAAGTGATGCACACTTTTTTTTTCATTTCTAATAAAATAATACAATTGTCCACGATTTTTTTCGTCTAACTGTATATTGTTATTTTATCCCAATTTATTTCTCAGAAATTATTTAAACTCCTAGTAGTTTCTAAAGAAGCAAAAAAAAAAAAAAACCAGAATGTAAGACAACGGTTTTTCAAAACGCACATTTCCAAAAGATAATACAAACTGTTTAGAATTGTGACCAAAATTTTAAAATTTCATATAAGAAAATGTGAATATAGGAGTTTTTTGCAAATTTGAGGGGCTGTAAATCCGAAACCCTATATACCTAAGAAAAACCGTTAATGCACGTAAAAATATATTACTGGTGCTTTAATTTTTATTCTTGCCGAAGAAAAATGTGTACAGGTGTCCAAAAAAGGTTACATATTTTCAATTTTTGATAATACGTCTCTAATAAGTCTTAAACAGGGGCTGGTACAAACAAATTTTCTGAGGAAACTTACACTAATTCTAAAAGTTCTTTCTTCCCTTAAAATTTCAAACCCCTATATAAAAGTGTGCCGGAGTTATATCACGCAAAATTTGATTTTCTCGCATGGGTGAATTTAATAATTAAATTAAAAAAAAATATATAATATTGACTTACAAAGTTAAAAAAAAATCCTGTCGAATGGCGTTTTCAGATTGAAAAAATGTTAAGCGGAACATGAAATATACGCGTTTAAAAATAGGACATTTTAAAAGTTTGAGGGGCTGTAGATGAATGGGACTATATTAAAAAAACATTCAATTGACTACATGAAAAACGTTCCACAAAATTAATATTTTTATGAGACCTACTCATAATTAAATTTTTTTTTCTCTATTTTTAAAAGTGTAGAAGTTTTGTAGACAGGCGGATAGACGGACGGGCGGACAGACTGAAACTAATAGACACATTTTTTCAAAATTTTTTTGGAAATGTGCACACAACATATTTTTAGTTTTTCCAAATGCCTTTAAATGCCCGTGTTTTGTCGCTCTACAAGTAAGTATATATGAGTATATAAATTAAAGGATAAGAAAAAGAACAGCATGAACAAAAGAATGATTGGAATGAGAAAGATATAAAAAACTATGAAATAAAATTAAAAAGGATTTCTTCAAGATTTTCTCTGTTCGTTTTTATTTCGTTTTTTCTTTTTGCTGTTGTTGTTATTTTGGTTTTTATGTACCTAATTTTTGGGTTTTTTTTTTTGTTTTTTCTGTATTGTTTTTATTTTATTTTGGTATTTATTTTTTAATATTATTTCTCCTTTTTTATTTAAGTTAAGTTGTGATAAACGAATTTATTTCTCCAAAGATAAATTATAGTTTAAGAAGCCTAAAGCTTATGCAATTTTTTATATTTTTATATTATGTATATTGTATATATTTTTTGTCAAGATTCTATTAAATCTACTCAGTAAATTCTCAATTCAATTTTTAGAAGCTCCGTTTTTTAAGTTTTTTTTTTGTGTATTTCAATTTACTGCATTCTTTAAATATTTTATATGACAAGTAGATATTTCGTTTAAAATTGAATGAAAAACTTTCTAAGTAAATATTTTAAACTTTCAACTTTTAAGGAATGTGAGATCTTTTTTAACTCAGTTTGATTTAATAGTTCTGCCTATACTATATTAAAATAATATTAATCTTACTAACTTGCCCAATTTTTTCAACTCTTAAATAATAATATATTGCAAAACCACTAAACCAACCCCTATAGTATCGTCAAAACCTGTGTATAGTATTCTTACAATGTATTTTATTGTTAAGGTTCACTAAAGTTTATTATTGCCTAAAGTTTGCTGCCTTGGACAAGTATATTTATATTTTTCAATTTTTAAAACGAGACTTTTAAAAAAATCTCGATCACAACTGATATTTGAAAAAATTAAACCTTCTCCGTTCGAAAGGTCCCACAACTTCCTTTGGATAATCACACCATATATATTTTTTAAGGTATCAGACCTTACAACATTTCTAAATTATTTTGCTTAGGTATACAATGTTTTTACCAATACACAATAGTTTAGAGATTGTGCAAGTGGATAAAGTAACAAAACATTTTTTCAAGTACCAGAAATCTATTGCTAATGATATTCGATTTTTACGAGGTTAAAATATGTTATTAATATTTACCTATTCAACTTTAAAAATTTATTTATCATCTACGGGATAACTATGACTATTATCTATAATAATAATTTCGTTAAATCATTTCAACCAAAATTATCTTCGGATAAAAAAAAGTATTTGAGTCACACAACCCTTTAATTGACTTACCCAGAACAATAAAATAGTTTAAAAAAAAAAACAAAGAATTATTCAAATTTCGATTTAATTCAAAGTGAAGACAATGCCCAATAAAAGAAATATGTACTAAAAGTAAGATGACATTTAGAAAGTATCTATATTTACCATACAAAAATATTAAACAAACATTCTTTTAAATAATTTAATTTTTTCTACGAAATAGAAAGTACTCACGTATTGTTAAAAATAACTATGAATTCTATCAAATGAAGGTTACATTTTCAGTAGAATCTCTTTAAAAATAATATTTCATGTTGTTTTGCTGGAACATACTCTGAACTCTATTGTTCTTCTTAACAACTATTAAAATCTTATATTATTTTTTTTTTTATTTTTGGAACAAAACTATAAGTTCTTAGCACTTAACAAAATTACTGAAAACAAAAAAAAAACAAAACGCAAGCCAAAACTAAAACAAAAATAAAAACAAAATATAATTTCATTCATTGTCCTGATTATGTTACAAGAGTGAATATAACACAGAATATTCTCTCCTTTATCAAATTTAAATTATTTCACACGTACATATTTATTATATGTATAATATACCTACTCATTTTTGTATCTATCTTTTTTAAAGAATACAATTATTGCTATTGCTATTCTTACTTTTTTTTTTTAATTTATAATAAAACCTCCGTTAAAAACTTTACCCAAATATAAAAGAAAATCTTGCACAATTAGTTCATTCTGTTCTTATATTATTTTATTTTTAGTAATTTTTTTATTTGTTTTTTAATTTCATAAAAATGTACAAAAAAAAAAAAACAGTTTACAATAAAATAATACAATAGAATAAATAAAAAAATAATTATTACTGGTAATTTTAACTATTGTAATTATTTTATTTATTTCGTCAAAAAAAAAAAAAAAGAATATTTAGGAGAGGTAAATCTAGACCTAAAAAATTATTATAGTAATATTGCATAATTTAAGGCGCAATGGGGTACTTTGTTATTTTATCTTATTATTGTATTTATCTGTGAATTTTATTTTAAATAACAGTGATAATGATAAGTTTATTTTGATGAGTTATTAAATTAATTGAACAACTTGATGAATAAGACACTCACACAAAAAATAAATAAAAATAATTAATATACATAAAAAAATATAAATAAAAAAGAATAATAAAAAAAAAAACAAAAAAAAAAGGAAAAGGATAATTTATTGCGCGTGAAAACCAGATTAAAAATTATAATTGTAATAACAATTATAAAAATGTAAAACAAGAGTCTTTTCTTTGTGTAACAATAAAAGATTATAATTAAATAAAACTTAATAATAAAAAATAAAAAACAAACAAAATTACATAAAATAAAACAATATAAAATGAATATGAATTGGTATAAAGTGGTATAAAAATTATATAAAAGGAATATTATAAATTTATTTGTCCCATTTGCAGAATTATTTTTTTTTTTTTTATAAATCAGAAATGAAGAAAAGTAATCCGTTTTAATACATTAAAATATAATTCCTTTTTAAAAAGAAGAAAATAATTCAAAAAAATGTGGTACAAGAAAAAAAAAAAAATAAATGCATTTATGCTTTACAATTAAAGCAAAATAATATTCACAATTTGTAACACACATCATCATTTATCTTTTTAGTGAAATCTTAACAAAATTTTTTTTTTATTTTACACTTTTATCTTATCATTTTATAAAAATATTTTTAAATTATATTACACCTTAGGTATATTATAACTATCAATATGAAAATTTGATCATAAAACTTCCATGAATTAAAGTCATAAGCTTTGACCATAATATTATTTTTACCCAAATTCTTAAAAACTTATATGAATCGTTTATAAATGATGTAAATAAGTAAAATGATATTAGGAACAATTTTCAGAATATTGTAATATCTACTCATTTTCAATTCTTATAAAGAACCTTAAAATATAATTTCCTTTTTATTAATAAGAGTACTATTTGCCAATTGTTCTAAATATGTGATTTATTCATTCATATTAAAAATGTTTACAATTTAAAATCCAAAAATTAAATTTAGAAATGGTTAACAAGTTTTTTTTTCTATTTAATTTTCTAAAGCTCTTAGGAACCTATATAATTAGCACAATGAATAATATAAAAAAGTAAAAAAAACGAGAAAGAATACAATTGTCTTTGTCAACTCTTAGATACCCGTACGAACCGTTAGTATGTTCACAGCCTGTCACTCTCCTTACAATATTATTTTTTTAATATTTTAGTATTTTAAAATAATTTGGGTGAATTTTATAATTTCTAGAACTATGGGTTGTACATATATTCAAACTATATGTTTATACATTCTTCAAAAGCAGATTTTAACCTTCCACATAACGATTATCAATCCAAAACTTTTTCAAATATTCTATAGTACCATTTAATACTAAGCGGTAAATGTATATTAAATTTACTTAGTACAAAATAGTAAATATAATTTTAAATATTATATTATATTAATGCGCTCATAGTATATTTATATTGTTATAAGTATATCGCCATACATTGCAATATTTCTTTAAAAATATTTCCATTCATAGAATAATTTCTTATAAGTACAATGAAATACATATGTATATGTATGTAAATACGGTGCTTTATAATATACATCTATACTCTTATCATTCATTCACTAGTGATATATACGATATGTAAATAAACATGATATTATATAAGTATGTATATATATATCAATATCATATAAATAAAAATTCTTCAAGCAACCGTTATGTTGTTTATTTATTTACATTTTTTTGTACTACGCATTATATCCTCAACAATTTCAAATTATCGAGTAAAACAAAATGCAAAAAATTCGTTAAAGAAATTTCTTAGAAAATTTGAAAAAATCAAGTAACACTTTCGTCAATTATAAAGTAACTCTATACTATTATGAAAAGTTGTTAACAGAAATAAGAGTATAATGTTGAAGCTTTAATTTTTATGTATAACTTCAAAAAAAATTTAACAGGTGTTCAAGTTACAGGTGTTTAAAAATAGGAAATTTTCAATTTCTGACCCCTTACAGCTCCTAAACGGAAGGTGAAGAAAAAATTTCTGAAATGACTCATATTTATTTTCAAAGATCTAACTTCTTTCTTCTGTCAAAACCGTTTAGAAGATAGAAGGGTAAAAGAATTTTGCAATAATTCAGTTTCGCATAACGGTAAATTAAGACACCGTATAGCATAAGTATATATTTATTATATACATGTTTGTAAAGCTCATAATAGCACCTTTCGTTTGGAATTTTCAGATTGAAGATATACCTTAGATATAGAGCTTGTCTTATAACAATTTAAATATAGAGATTTTTCGAACTTTGGGGGGCTGTAGCTCCTTAACGGGTAGGTCTACAGAAATTTTTATATTTACAAAAAAATAATATTTTTATGATATCTATCAGCAGTTAAAATTTCATGGCTCTATTTCAAAAAAATTGTGAAGATCTAAAAGTTAATTGTTCGGGAACTACCCGAAGTTTTCGTCGGAACTCAAAAAAAAAAAATAGGGAACCTACAAATTGCTCCCAGAATATTTTGTGTAAATTTCAAGATTCTGGCTTTCTTAGTTTTTGAGTTAACGTACTGACTCACGGACGGACATGGCTTAATCGACTCAGAATTTGATTCTGATCCGATCCATACCTTTGAAAGTATATCTAGCTCGCTTATTTCGAGGTGTTACAAACGGAGGAGTAATTTTATTATACCCGATACTTATCGTACAGGTATAAAAAAAAGCATGACTTAAATTCAAAATACTTATATTCATAAATTTTTTGTATATCCTGTTTATAATTCATCCATCCTCAACATTATTCTTTTACAAAGAATTAACTCATTCACTTAATCCATTAATATAATTAAAAATACAATTAAGTCCTAAAACTAAAAAACTTTTTAATATAAAAAGGCTTAAAAATTGCACCTGTTAAAAAAAAACTTTAATTTTATTATACTCATATTTTTTAAATTCTATTTAAAACGAGGAAATTTTTCCCGAAAATTTGCAAAATAAAAAAAAAATAAAAAGGAATAAAAACTCATTAAATCCTTCAAAACAAATCATTAACTTGTTTCAAATTACCATTTTTATTTTGCTTCGGTTTTTTTTTTTTTGTTTTTTACTTAAATTTTATGTACCTTTAAGGACATCAGAGTTTATCACATCTGAATTAACCCCTTTGTGGAACAATAACAAAAAAAACAATAAAAACAAAAATACTGATAGGGATAATAGACATATATAGGTATAGTTAATACCCAGTTATATTTTAAGATTTAATGATATCTCATCCTTTTTTTTTTAATGATCCTTTTAAAAAAAAAATTTTTTTTTTTTTTATATAAATTTTGGATGAAACAAAAAAAATGCCATTATTTCACTAAAACAAATAGAATTAAAATATGTGAAAAACACAAACAAATATTTGTAGAATGAAAAGAAACAAAATGCAAAAAAAAAAAAGAAATATGTATATATATATATATATACATATATAAAAAAAAATGAAGTGAAATTCCTTTCAGTACTTAGTGACAAAATTTACGAGCAATTTTAATCGTCATTTTTATTAATAAATATTTTTTTTCTGTCTCTTTCTATCAATTTTTTTGTTAAATGTTTTGAAAGAATTTTGAACAAAATTTTATTGTTTTCTTCCCTTACCCCTCCTTCAATATCCATAATAATGACAAAAAAAAATAAAAAATTACGAATAGAAATTCGCTTAATATTTATTTTTTTGGTTAACGCATAGATCATGATTTCGAGTAATGAAATGTTTGACTATATGGTAAAAAGTTGAAGGGTAAATATCAAACATATATTTTCGACATTCTAAAAAAGAAAAAAAGAAAATGGGAAAATGAAAATAGACAGAAAATTTTCATTATAATTCTTTCATTTTTCTTTTTTTCATATTTCCAAATTGGTACATATCCCTATAACCTTTAATAGTATTGGATGGTTCCCATTAAATTCACCACGAAAACAATAAAATATTAAAACATTTTTTCATTCATCGAAATACACATGCAGTGAAAATTTAACATATCATTTTATGTTTTTATGATATTATATTGAACATATAATTATAGATTAAAGTCGACAATAATGGAATGGAACAAATTTTTTTCGGAAGATCTTTAATATCAAGCTTTTTAGGTAAACATTTCTTTTTACGTTTATAGCTCAAATTCTTTTTAATTTCAAAAAATAAATTAGCAGTTTTTTATTGCCAAGTACAAGTTTAGAAATCTTAAAAATGCTTTAACACTAGGTCAAGTGCATAAAACAAAGCTTGATCTCTAATCTTACTTTTAATTTTTATTTTTCCTTACCACTTCTATAAAGAGCATAGTGCATTCACTAAATCATTTATTTATATCATTTATATTTGACTAAGTTTTAGTTTCTATAGAATCATTAATTTGACTAAGTTTTAGTTTCTATAGAATCATTAATTTCACTAAACCGTTAATTGCTCGGTTGTAGCTATTGTACAAGATTATGAGACATTTCTATTTATTTCCACCCCATCTCTTATCTTATACAAGAATTATGATTTATTATTATTTTATTATATTTGCAATATGATATTAATTATAATTTATAGGACATACATACTTATTTTTAATTTAATTATATTCTTACTAATTATATAACAAAAATTTCTTTTATTTTTTATTAATATATATGACCCAACCAGGGTTAAAACCCGAGACCTTTCGTATGAAAGGCCGGTGTCTTAACAACTACACTATTGGCTGGGTACTTTTTTAAGTAAAAATTTATTATATCTGTATGAACTATGTTCAAGGGTATAATAAATTTGCCATTACGTTTGTCACACCTTAAAGGAGTTGAGCTAGATACAGTGTCAAAGGTATGGATCGGCTCAGAATCGAATTACGTCCGTCTGTCAGTCCGTCCATCGAGTTATATGCCTAAAACTTTTGTTTACATTTTGTTTGGTCTAGAGCAGGCGGTTCAGGCTTCTTGCATCTGTTGGAACTTAATGAACCTAGGCGTTTGCAAACTTACAATTAATGAAGATCAAGTTTGATGGCAACAACTTTTGTATAGTTTGGTTGTGCTTGTGCGACAAGCTTGGATAGCTGCCATACAACTTATTTTTTGAAATGAAAATAACTTAGTGTCTATTGAAGCTAGGTATCTGACATTTAGTGAAGAGATGTCGAGTTACATTTCAACAACTTTTGTAAAATTTGGTTCGTCTAAAGCAGCCGGTTCAGGCTTTTTGCACGTCTTGGAACTTAATGAAGCTAGGCGTCTGCAAACTTACAATTAATGAAGATCAAGTTTTATAGCAACAACTTCTAAAAAATTTGGTTGTGCTAGTGCAATAAATTTAGGTAGCTGTCATACAACTCCACAATTTACATAAATATATCTCAGTATACCTAACATCTGTACTAAAACATCTGAAATTTTATAAAAGATGATCAAGTCTTATAGAAACAGGATATATTACATTCATACGGGTATCTCACAGTTGACACAGTTTACTCAACTGCACTTTTCCTTATTTTTACTTAAATTTTGTTGCAAAGAAACTTCCAAGCCAGAAGAACTTTTGCTTAAAAATTTGAGATTTGAGGACAAGCTTAGTTTTATGCATTCTACTAACTAACTCCTATTCATCTAAATTCTAAAAAAAAATGATTTACTCTATAAGTAGTGCTCTTATTCTTTTATCTCTAAGAAGATTCCAGGAAGACTATAAGAAATGTTCTGACTCACAGACTTTTATAATATATAATACATTTACAATTTGTACTCCAGTAAGATTTATGAAATATTTTGCTTTATAAAAGGTTCGAAAAAATTTATTGGTTTGTATTGTTACATTTGGTTTTTTTTTTTAATTTATTTGAAAAAAATTTTTCTCATGTTAAACCTGCAATATAACAATAATAAATAAGTCAATAAAGTTTCAAAATTACTTAAAAATATAATAACAATATTGTATTATTTGAATTGGTACCGCCTTGTAGTTATTGCTACGAATAATAATATTCTATTCATTTACGGAACTTTAAAATTTAAAATAAAACCATACTATAAGAAGTTCTGCATAAAATAAAATAAGTCTAATTATAAATTTATTAACATAAGATTTTTTTCCAAATATCATAAATGTGTCATATTTATCTCAAGGACGAATTTGCATAATAAGGCAAGAGGACGTATAAACAAACACATTGTAAATCAGACAAGAAAACGAAATTAAAGTATTTTCGAAAATTTAAAAATTTCTAACTATACAAAACTGAATTATTCAAAAAAAAATCAATTAATTTATTAATCGAAAAGGATTTACATTCAACAAAGTCCTTATATAATTGACAATGACAAATAGAAAAAAAAAAAAAACTGGTATCATTGAGTAAATAGAAGGCAAGTAAAATGTATGTATAGTAATGAAGGTAAGTAAATGTATGTATAATATATTTTGATCTTTTAATGAAATATCTGAAGTAAAAGGATTTGAACTACATTCCTTAATTTTTTTAATATTGTTTTTGAAGACAAACATTTTTTTTAAGACAAACCCATTCACAATTCTTACTATTAAAAATGAAAGAAAAAACAGAAAATTTACAAAGTACATTATATTTTAGAAATAATATTAAGATTCTCCATTATCTTATCAATTTTTCGGTTTTTTTTTTTTCTTTTGGTTTTTTTTTTTTTCGTTTTTCTTTTAGAAAAGAAAAACCGAACATTTTTTAATGAAATTTTTGAAGCAACAGACAACACATATTATTTTCATTATTATTTTTATTATATTAATAAAATAGTAATAAAAAATAGGATATTTTTCATTATACGTTTTGTTGGTATTTAAAAAAAAAAAAAATTTTACATATCCTTACACTTCAAATTTTACATAATAAAATACAAACAATAATTTCATTGTGATATAGAGTATCTATATAATAATATAATTATACAGTATATAGTTATATAATATACGTATGTAATATTAATATAAATAAATAAATAAATAAATAGTTATATAATATATAAGAAAGATAATATATATTCTTCATATACTACATAATATTGTGCATATATGTATGAACAATTCAATGGAAATTATTTTATTATTTATTCACTCATTCCGACATAATTCGAAAAAGAAATACATATTTCGAAGTAAAGTTGTATATACGTAATGGATATACAAAAATATTCTTTTATATCTATTTTAATAAATTGTTTTAATGTAAAAAAAAAAAAAAATTTTTTTTGATCTCAAAATAAGTATATATATAATAATATAATATATAAAAAAGTTTTTAAATAAAATTAAAAAAAATAAAAATTAATAAATACGTTTTTTATTAATTTTTATTAAAAATTAAAAAAAAAAAAAGTAACAGACAGACCACAATTATTATATATGTATGTAAGTTTAAGTTGATCCATAAATCTTCTGATCTTCTGTTTTGTTTCTTTTTTATATCAATCCGAAAATATTTTTTATTCACATTCATATATAATATTTTATTTATCCAGAATATATTTAGAGTGAAGAATAAAACTAAGAGAAAACTCATACCTTTAACTGGACTAGTTTTGCATACGAAACAAAATTGTTCCAATAATATTTCTTTCAATTTCTGCACATCATTAAAAAACATTATGATGCAATCTAACCACAATAGGTGGTTTTTTTTTAAATCATTGCATAGGCTATCTGAGCACACTTTGTTTAAAATAAGCTAACTCTGAACAGAAGCATACAACAGGACATAGCTCAAAATAAAAATAAAAAAACACGATTTTAATAAACTGTCATAATATTTATTTTAGTGATATTTCAAATTGTCAATAAACAAATATACATTTTTTAATAAACCTTCAAATTTTATCAACAACATGTTTAATTTTCTTGAAGACCTTTTAATTTACTTTTTGACGAAAATGTTGAAGAAATCTGCTAATGATAAAAAACTGAAATTATGCCAAAGAAATTGGGATAAGATTTTCAGATAGCACTTTTAATCGCACTTTCAAATAACTTTGAAATTTTGTGCAAACAAAATACCCACCCTTTTTTTTATTTATAAAACATTTTTTTAACTTTTCTTTGTTAAGTAAATTTCAAAATACATCTACCAATTTATTATGTTTAGCTTTTAGCTATTTGTATTTGTTCGTATCGGACCACTTAGAACGCAATTTTAATAGGCTCTGATTTAATAAAAAAAATAACAGTTGCTCAGATTTAAAAAAAAAGCAATATCGTTATTTTGACAGGACATGCCTAAAATTGATTCAAAGTATACATCTTTAATTACTTTCATTTTGATTTGATACTTAATTTTACGGAAACATGTTCCTGATCTATAACCGCCCTTACGTTAAAAACGAAAGTTTTCAATGAAACGAATTTCAATGAGGTACATAACTGCAGCACTAGTTTAGAAGTACCTTTATCCGGTTTAATACTTTAATCTTGTAAATCAATTTATAAAACTCATGTGCAGCAGTTGTAAATTTAATAAAATTTCCCCATCACGGTACAGCTTCATTTCTTTTTTTCTCTTTAAAAAATATTAAATTTAATTCTCAGTTGTCGGTAAAATTTGATTTTTTTCCATACACGTACATGGTTTATATCAATGTTTCACTAAAGCTTGCATTAAAATTTGTTCATTAATTAGATTCACTTTTGATTTGAATAAGTAAAGCAGTAGTAACGATCTGAAATTTCTTCACTAAGCTTATTGGCAAAGAAAAAATAACATGTACTTAATTAGGGTTGTACAAACAAAACTGAATTATAATCACAATTTACTTACAATATTTTATTCCCAACTGTATTTGTTATGTAATACTTGCACACCAAAAGGAACATCTTATAGTAAAACAATTTTATTTTTGTTTTTTTTTTTGTTAAGTCAGCAAAATCAATTTTGACTTTCTTTTTTTTTAGTAATTTTTTGATTTTTTAGGTCATAAAATATTCTGGGTACGCTCCAATTCAGTAAAATGTTATTTTAAAAAGTTTTTTCTTGTTTTTTTTTTCCAAAATTTTACCAAAAAGAGGCAAATTGTAATACAAAAAATATTATTTTTAATTATATTTAATAACAGAAAAGAAATATTAATTTTTTATTTTTTTTATTTTCGAGACATTTTTTGTTTAACCAAAGTACATTGACTTCTTACATCAGGAAATATAAAAATGAAACCAAAATCAGTGAAACAACCTGGAAAGATTCTTTAAGTGGAATATAGTACTTATTTTACAAATATTTTTTACCTTTAATATGTAATTACTTAAATTTAAAGAAAAAATAGTCTGAAACATTTTAATATTTAATTAATTAAATATTTGACGTAAATTTAAAGATTTCAATTATATAATTTAATATTTAAGAGTGAGTTGTCTTGTAATTTAAGAGTGAGCTGTCTTGTAATATAATAAAAAAAAATTTTGTAATAACATTTTTGGTAATACTATGGAATAATCTCTTTAATTATTGTATAATCATAATGGCATCTATAAAAGGTACGGAACTCTTTGAAATATTAAAAAAACAGAATTAACTATTTTGACATTCTCATTTAGTTTTAATCTTTTTTTGACACAGAAAAATACAAAACTTAGATTCCAGCTCCAAGTTCTATATCAGAAGTAATCCAGATACTTTAAGGTACTTATAAGTAAAGGTAAAGTTAGTACTTTTAATTACCTAATTTAATTTAAAATTTATTATAACATTAACTGTTGAATGGTACAGTGATTATAGTGACTTAACTACCCATCATTCCATCCAAATAATTATAATCGTAAATACTAAATTAATACATTATATACATCAGTAATAAGGAAAACGTATTGTGTTATATAATACTGTATGTTTTAACTTACTGATTATTTCGTCACTGATACCAAAATCATAATAATAGACGGATTCTTTGTTTCCTTACAGCCCACTCTCCAATTCAAAGTTTCTCCGTCCTATTCCTTTCTATAACTACTCCTTATCTAATATACTGATATAGTATTTAGAGATTTCATTCCATTATAATATATACTTAACCCTTCGGTACTTGCGCAATATTTTTTCATAATTATTTTTCTTATGAAAAATTCATGAAACTTTAAAGGGTTATGTAAAATTTGTTAATAAACATTTCTTCAATACAAAGTTTAATAGTGTTTCGAACAAAAATTTTAGAAAATTGGAAATTTAGTGACCCAGCGCAGACTGTTTTCATATATATTTCAAATATGAATAAAGGTTTCAAAAAATCAAAAAGAAAATCACAGTTATTGTTGTAGAAAATATTAAAACTCAGCTAGTGCAAAAATGAAAAGTATTATGCTTAAGAAAAAAAAAGTTATTAGCTTATAAAATAGATTTGAGTCGAAAAGATCCGTACACGAGTACTGGACAGTTAAGAGGGAGATGGGTTTAGTCTGTAAGAATCTAAGACTTTCATGCGGCTATTTTTAGTGTCATTGGATAATTCTCATTTTTCTTAGGAAAAAAAAGAACATAAAACAACATTGTATTTTTATAACCATTTATTTTGATAGCGTCTCCAAAATTCAAAGACTAATTCAAAATAAATTAGTAAAGAAGCTTCAAATAAGATTGGACAATATTGAATAATTAAAAACTATTTAAATAGTCTAATAAAGAGAAACAAACAACGGTCCTGAATAATCAAAATATATAAGAGATTGTGCTCATGAATCAAGGCGATATAGGTTTAAAAAGGAAATGCTTAAAAACAAAATTTTAAACTGATACAGTTAGCCCAATTTAAACACCTTTAGAAAACAGTGATTCTCTTAAATGTTATTTCAAAAGCTTAAGTATTTTTGTGATATATTTTTATAATTCACTACGTGCATTATTATTTTAAATTGGTTGCTCTAAATTTAATTAGGTATTAATAATATTATATATAATATTATTATTTAAATTGACGCCAAAAATTATGCATTCGCTGTCCAATTGCGTTTTTTTTTTTTTTCCAAAACGCTTTTTAATTTTATAACGATTAATTAGAGCATGAAAAAATCTTATAAAATAAATCTACAATTTTTTATAATAAAATAAAATTTCTCTTTATTTTTAATATTGTTCTCATAAATGCATATTTTCTTTATAAATTAGAATATAAAATATATAGTATAATTTTAGTTAGACATCATTTCAAAAACAATAAGATTATAATAAATTAGAAAAATCACTGTTTTGTATACGTACAAAAACATATTATTGCCTCGAAATCTTCCAGTCTATTTCGAGGCAAAATTCAAAATATGAAAACACAAACTAAAAAACAAAAAATCTTTATATTTACTTCAAAAAAAAAAAAATACATAAATAAATAATAAAATTATATGTAGGAGTTGTATTATATACACTTGACCCAATTATAGCAATCGAAAATAAAAGTCCCATAGCATAAGAAACAAAACAAAATAAACCATTTAAAAGGAACATGTTTTAAAATTTAAAGAATAACAAATTCAATTTAGAATGGTCATAAGTGATACTCAGTTAAACCATAAACCAAACAAAACAAAAAAAAATCTAAAATTTATTTTTGGTCTCAGGTTTTTAAAAATAAACTTTTAAAATTAGTCTTAATTTACCAAAAGGCAAAAAAAAAACAAAATATTTCTACAGTGAATCTCATAAAATGAAAATAATAGAATTAAATGCAAACACAACCGTGGGAAATGAAATTAAAAAAAAAAAAACAATAAACATACAGGACGAATTATATAAAACGATTCTTAAAAAAAAGAAAAAAATAAAATACAAAACTATATAAAATTGAAATATATATATATATACCTATATTCCACTTATAAAATAAATCCTGAAATTGTACAGATTTGGGATTTAATATTGTTAAATAAATGAATTAATCGGGTAAAGAACAAAACCGAAGTCCCATTAAATAAAATAAAAACTTATATTTTTAATTTCCTTAATTTTTTTCATATAATATGTATGGCGATCTGTGTTTGATTATTTACAATTTAAACAATTTCAATATAAATAAAATATACATATATAAACAATTGAATAAGAAGGATACAAACAATTATTTATAATTATTTCGACCAAATATTATTAGTATAGAAGTCCTTACACTTTATTTTCAATTTTCTTTTATTTACGCACACTTTTTTCGCTTTTACATTTCTTTCTTTCTTCTGTTCCTCTGCCTCTTCATTTTTATTGTATTTTTATTTTAATTTACTATCACATATTGCTATTTTTCTCTGACATTAAATTCAGGTTCACATATGAAATTGAAATCGATTTTATTTAAAAGCAAAATAAATAAAAAAATTATTAATTCCGGGAAATACCGTTAACCATGTCAACCATTTTGAGGTAGATCAAACAATAAAATAAAAAGAGTTTTCAGATATATTTAACAAAATTGTACGTGTTCTGTAGTTTCAAAATTTACTGTTTTAGTTTTTTGAATTTTTTTCGAATTTAAATGATAGATACTAAGATAGACTTTTTCCATTATGCATACTATTAAATTTTTTTCTTAATCACTCTTCGAAAGACTTTAAAAAAAAAAAACGGTTCAAAGAAAAGTATATAATAAATAATGTGACTGCTGTTCACAAAAATAATTTTAATCTTTTCGACTTTTAATATTTTCAAACAGGAAGATGATTATTGTAACCACATCCTTTGAAATCATATTGAAAGGATTATAAAAATATACAGAGAAAAAAAAACTGAAATTACAAAAGTTAAAAAAAGGATTAACCAATTTCTGTTTTTTTATAACTTAAAACAAAAAATTAAAAAACAATTAATTGTTATGTAAGATACTTTAAAGGATAACCTAACATAAATTAACAAAAACAAAAAAAAAAAAATGAATATTTGTAAAAGATTGTCCCATAGGGAATATAAAATCATTTCGTTTCTCTACAAAAAAAAATTTAATTACAAAAATAAAAAGTTATAAATACATACATACATACATACATAAATGATTTAAAATGTTTTCAAAATTTGTCTTGGATCTGAAAAAAGATCTAAATGTCAAATAATAAAGATAATATTGGATAAAAGTATACCTACAAATGGAGTTAAAGAAATTTTAAATGCTCCTTATTAGTAGATACTAAGAATTACTACGATTCTCAAATAGAATCAAAGAAAATCTAAATAAATTGCCGAATAGTTTTTAGATAACAATAATTTTGGATAAAATACAATTTATTCATTATTTAAACTAGTTGCTTTTATGAATGTGTATTGCAAAAATAAAATAGAAGGTTCAACAAAACGTTATCAGTTCTGAAAAAAGATTATAGAATAGATTCTGTAGCAGCTAACTATAGCTATTGTATTGTCTAGACAAAAAGTTATTCTTTTCTTGCCGTATTCACTCTCGGTGCATAATTTATTATATAAGCCTTTGTAAGCCTTTAAAGGGTTAAAAATATTTTTATTTTTTTTTTTAATTAAACTTTATTCATTCCAATTTATCAAATTTACCTTAGCCTAAAAAAAGTTCACAAAAACTACTCTTATCAATATATATATTTTTTTTTAACATCTAAAAATTAAATTTTTTTTTTTATGTTAAGTTATGTCAATGTTAAATTAACTTTTTCTTATTTTTAATATACATATTGAAAAAATTGTTTTAAAAATCAATGTTTTTCTTTTTACTTTTTATAAAATGAGTCTATACTAACTTAAACTAATTTAAAAGTTTATCCTACCTTACACTAGTATACATATACTAAAAATATGTTCCCATTTATTTCATGCTGTACCTAACCAGCAACAGTTAATGTATCCTTATGAGCCTAATTAATGTATCCTTATGAGCCTAATTAATGTATCCTTATGAGGAATACTCATCTCATACTTAAGGAGATCTCTATTAATGTTACCAGGATCTTAGGGCCATGATTCAGATTTTGAATATAATCATTTTTATCTAGATATATAAAATGCTTAGGGACTATAAAACTCCTAGCGAAAAGTTTTTTTTAATGTACTCCTCATTGTGGTACAATATATGAGATATTAGACCATTTTCTGGAGTATTTGTTTTGCTCTAACATAATGATTTCGAATTAATTTTATCATAAAATTATCGATTCTGTTTATGTTTACTTCTTTGTACAAATATTTATTTTTGTAGTCAGATTCTGGTTTGTATGTGATTTATTTGTACATACTCTAATGCATTTTCTTTCAAATTTTCTGATTTTTTCCATGAAACTGGAGCTTATATTAGGGTTAAAAATAAAAATATCTCAAGAAAAGAAAATAAACAATCAAATTGTATCAATTTGGCATATCTTAAGGGGCAAAAAAAAAATATCATGCAAACGTATTACAGATAAATCAAAAAATTAAATTTATAGGTTTTGTGTAAAACTTAAATCCTTTTCACTTTATTTATAAATACCCATACATTTAAAAAATTTATTTATCAACGAATTTTTTCTTTTAAATAAAAAGGATCAAAAACTTAAAATAAAGAACAATTAAATGAAAGTATAGGTATTTGTTTATGAAAAAAAAAACATTTCCCTATTAATAAATTAAAAATAAAAAAACATAAAATTTTAATTTATTAACTCGTATATATATATGATATTCAAGATAAGCTATTTAAATTTTAACCATTTAAATTTACTTCAATTTATATTCAGCCAATAATTCCTGACATCATTTATTTTTATTTTTTTTATTTTTAAAATAAAATATATTGAATATCGAATATATTAAAAAAAGCAAAAGAAAATTGGCATCATCATATACAATGTCATTTCAATTTTTTAATGTTTTCACACATTGATTTCACAATTCATAATTTATGTGAGAAGAATGAAATTATATTTGAAATTATACTATCCACATGCAAGAGATTTATTTTTATATGTATATATATGTATAAAACATGGAAAATTCTTTTAACAATGGATATCATGTAAAACAAATTATCTGACTCTATAGGGAATTTTTACTGGCCCGGTTGGAGCCCGACAGTTTTTTTTTTTTTTTTTTTATTTTAATAATTATATTAAATTGAAAAATGCGAAAAGTCATTTAATTTTCCTTACAATTTTAAATAAATAAAAAATAAGTTATTGAAATGAATTGAATTTATGATTCGAGTTATATAAGTCATTTCAAATCAATAACTGTTAAAAACAAATTTTTGTTTTATGAATTATTATTGTCATAACAATTAAATGTTTATTCAATATTACATTAAATTTTCAGATACATCAGAATATTGCGATAATGATAAAATAAGAATTATCACCGTCATTATCACATTCAATAGTCAGAACTTTAATGCATTAACTCAAATAAAATTCTTTTTAGATAAAATTACTTTCGATTATTTTGTTTTTAAATATTTATGAGAGGAAGAGAGTTTCGATAAAAAAAACTGACCAAAATAACATCGCTTAAATATCCATTTAAAAAAAAAATATTTAACTTAGCTTTACTTTACAAAATATTTATTATATGTATCTGAATGAAACTGGCTATATTGAATAAAATCTATTTAAAACAAAAAAAAATATATAAAAACCAAATATATTAATTAAGTTTAATTAATAATTTAATTAAGTTTTCTTTTAACATTTAGCAAATTTCCTTTTAAATGAATCAATGAAATGCAAAAATTTGGTTGCTGAAAATTTTTGCGAATACTAAAATTTTTGTTTCGTAAAAAATTGTTGAAAAATGTATTTGTTAAATATTCTGATTTATGTACCGAAAAATTCCTATTAAATATTTCCAGTTCCCCCAAAGAACTCTCTGATTAAATATTTTTAAGAATTATTGCTGTAATCTTATCAAGAGTAACTTTAACTAAAATAAAATTTTTGTTTTTTTGAATTATTCAATTTTTCAAAAAAATATGAATAAAAAATTAGCGGAAAATTGAAAATTGAAATAAAGGACATTTAACATTTTATTCACAACTTTTCTAAGAACTCAAAGTTTATTTAGGTTATTGAAAAATTTTTTAAGTATTAAAAGACACGAAATCTTGTTTAGCTGCTTATCCGATCGGATGTTTGCGATCATATGATTCTGGCAATTATGCCCTTTGAAATGCCCTCCTTTCTGTTGCTAAATTTATTAAATCACCAATATTCGTAATACCTGTCCAATTCCTTATATTACGCAGTCATAACATTTGTTTCCTTCCAATACCTCTTTCCCCTTCTATTTTTCCTTGTACGATTAATTGAAGGAGCTCATTTTTTCGCCTTGGATTATATCGCCAAAATAAGAAATTTAGGCTCTAGGCTAAGGCTCTTTATTAGTAGTTCTCTATTTTAGTTCATTCTGTCAAGAACTTCGTCGATTGTGGTGTGAACGTGTTCTATACCCATGGAATTTTCAACATCCTTCTGAATACCCACATTTCAAATGCCTCAATTCTGTTCATATCTCTTACTTTTAAAGTCTGAAATGATTCTGCACCATATAGAAGTATAGACCACACGTAACATTTTACAAATCGTAAGCAAAGACTAAGGCTCAGTTCATAGTTGAACAGTAGTTTTTTAAATTTGGAAAAGGCATTTCTGGCCATCTCAATGCGGCATTTTATTTCCTTTTTGCGATGCCAATTTCATGTGACCAGTATCCAAGATATTTGAATGTCGACACCCTTTCAATTAGAAGATTGTCGACAATTGTTTGAGCTGTTGTATAAAGAAATTTTCTTCTACTTACAATCATGAGTTTCGTTTTTGACACATTCATTTTTATTTTAAAACATATAATTTACTGTAGTTAACTTTATCTACTATATGCTGCAGCGCTAATAGATTGTCTGCTATAAGAACTGTATTATCTGTACATCGTATATGTTGTTTATAATTATGCTGTTGAATTTAATTCCTACATCCACATCGTTTATTGTTTTTGAAAAAATTAATTCAACGTAGATGTTAAAGAGCAACGGTGATAGTATACAGCCTTATCGCACTCCTTTCTCTATATCAATGCTGTTCGTCACATCATTTTTTATCTTAACATTAGCAGTTTGCTGCCAATACATATTTTATACATTGAATGAATAATATTTTGATCAATACCTATTCTATCTGTTATACCTAGACACAAAGTTTGTGCTTACAATTTAAGACACGTTTAATTCAATGCATTCATAACTCACCAGAAATATGCTTCAAAAGCAATATCTTAAATACTTAAACTAAAAAATCTAGCTTTATTCTATTTTTTACGCGCTAGCCAAACTCTAACGAAAAAATTCCCTTATACAATGTTATTGTAGGTTTACGTAATGAAGATAGGAATTGAAGAGAAAAAGGATAATAAAAGAAAGTTTTTAGATGTTCTGAGTTTTGAAAAATGAGTTTTCATAACTAATTTTAAACCACCTAGAAACTTCCACGGTGTATAAATAAGCACTTCAAACCTCGAAAGTGTTATGAATCCCCTTCTACATTTTTAATACTTGAAACCGTCCTTCTGTTTTGTTGTTGAGTTTCTACCATACTGTTGCATTGGAATGGTTTAAAGGGAAAAGTTATTGATTTTAGATCAATAGAATAACTGTTGTTAGCTACAAAGAAAATATCTGTAAAACAGTGATAATATTCCAATATTTTGGCATTGTTTAGAGTATTAAAAATTTTCCTAAATAAGTTCCTGAGCTGGTGCCTATCAATCTTTATTAATGCACAAGTAACTTAATGAAGCAGATCAGATCACTGGAAGAAAAGAAGCTCCCAGAAAGGAAAGCCAACCATTTGGCAGCTTTCTTCGTTACATTAGTATAATGTACATCAAAATAATGTAATACTTAATATAATGTAAGTGTAATTTAGCAAGTTTTAGTTAAATAAAAAAGCGAAGATGTGCGCAAATATTAACATATTATTCAAACCCAACTTTATATATACTTTACACATAGAAACTAATTTATTTTAATATTTTAAAATATCACCAACTGATCCTTTTATATCTTTTTACAATATTTAATACAATTATAATAATTAAGTCAATAAATTTAGAAACATGTCAGAAAATTTCATTGCTTTTAACTTAAAATATATAGGTAAATGTATTATGTTTAAGTAGCGATTTCAAAAAAAAATTTTTCTATTTCTCTCTTTTTTTTGACATATTTGTATAACTGTACTTAGTACTAAATACTAGTACTAAACTGTATCATATATAACTGTATTAATTCTTTTAAAATATTTTTATTGCCAAAAAGCAAAAACAAAGTTATATTTTTACTTTGAGAATTAAAATGCTTTAAAAAAAAAAGTAAAATTCATATAATAAAAAATTTAGAAAAAGAAAAGAAAACGTATTAAAACAAAAAAAAATGTACACACGTACCGTTGCACGTCAAAAAATACTCAACAAAATAACTTTAAATTTATTTGCAATTTTTCGTTTATTTTTTATATTTGGTTTTTTTACTTTCTAACAGAAGTAAAAAAAAAAAAACGAGGAAGAATACAGTTGCCTTTGTCAACTCTTAGATACCCGTATGAACCTGTTAGTATGTTCATAGTCCGTCACTCTGCTTATAATATTATATTTTTAATTTTTTAGTATTTTAAAATAATTTGGTTGAAGTTTATAATTTCTAGCACTATGGTTTATACATATGTATGTATATTCAAACTACCTATATGTTTAAACATTCTTCAAAGGCAGATTCTAACCTTCTACCTAATGATTATGAATCCAAAACTTTTCAAAATATGATATACCTAGTACTATTTAGTACAAAGCGACAAATTAATATTAATTTATACTAAACTTAGTACAAAATACCGCAAATATATATTAATATGCATGTGTTCATACATTGCATTACTTCTTTAAAAATATTTCATTCATTGAATAATTTTTTATAAATACATAGGTATACGTTTTTTATTTTTTATAAATACGTATACGTCGCTATATATGTATATCAATATTCTTATTATACATTATTCATTCATCAGTGACATATACGAAAATAAGGTAAATAAACATGATAATATATAAGTATGTAATACCAATATCATATAAATATAAGTTCTTCAAGCAACCGTTATGTTGTTACATTTTTTTTTGTATTACGCATCATCATCCTCAACAATTTTAAATGATCGAGTAAAAAAACAATTCAAAAAAATCGTTAAAAAATTTTGTTAGAAAAATTGAAAAAAATCAAGTCACACTTTCATCAATTTTAATGTAACCCTATATTATTAAGAAACTTTATTAATAGAAATAAAAACATAATGTTGGAACTTTAATTGTTTTATATTACTTCACAAAAATTTGGACAGGTGCTCAAGTTACAGGTGTTTAAAAATAAGGAATTTTTAGTTTTTGACCCTAACAGCTCCGAAACGGGGAACGACACAAACATATTTTCTGAAATGACTCATACTTATTTTCAGAGATCTAACTTCCAATTTCTTTCTAACTCAAACCGTTTAGAAGATAGAAGGGTCAAAGAATTTTACAATAATTCAATTTCGCATAACGGTAAATTACGATAATGTATGGCACAAGTATATTTTTATTATATAAATATTTGTAAAGCTCATAACTGCAGCTATCGTTTGGCATTTAGATTGAAAATATACTTTATAGAACTTGTGTTATAAAAATTTAAAATATAGAGATTTTTCGAAATTTGTCGAGCTGTAGCTCCGTAACGGGTGGGGCTACAGAAAAAAATTCTTCCATAAAACTAATTAAAATTGCATGGCTCTACTTCAAACGATCTAGAACTTTCGAAAAATTTCTATGAAAAATGTGGAGATCAAAAAGTTAGTTGTTTAAGAGCTACCCGAAGTTTCGGTCAGATCTGAACCGAAAAAATAGGTAACGTACAAATTGATCCAAAAATATTATGTGATAATTTCAATACTCTAGCTTTATTAGTTTTTGAGCTAGCGTGCTGACGGACGGACGGACGAACAAAGCTTTATCGACTCAAAATTTGATGCTAATCCGATCCATACATTTGAAGGTATTTCTAGCTCTTATTCAAGGTGTTACAAACGAAGTAGTAATTTTATTATACACGATACTTATCGTACGGGTATAAAAACTAAAATATGCTTTCCTATTTTTACTAGTACATTTTTTTTTTTGCTACTTTGTATGCTAAAATATTTTAAGTACGTAAATTTTTATGTTTGTTAATCTTTTACTACGTTATTTCTTAACTGAAAATCGTAAAAAAAAAAAAACTAAATCCTCAATTCTTTATTTACTGCCATTCATCCATCTTATTTCAGATGCAATGGATTGTGTTTCTTAATCCTCTTCTTTTTTTTTTTTAAATACCTTATTTGCTTCTGATCCTTTTCTATCTACTTACAACATTTAGTACAATTACAAATGTTGCTGCTACACTATCACTTATTATCTTTTGTTTTTGTTTTTAATTTCTATAGATGCCTGGATCTTTGAGACTTTAAACAAAATTTGTTATTTTAACAATATTGTTGATTTTTTTGATCTATTTAAAATTTTGATTTTATTTTCAAGAACATTTTTAAAATCAGTTCTTGAGTTTTGGAAGCAATTTTTTCTCAATTAATGATCGTGAATAGTCTTCATAATGGTTCGTAAGTCTCTAAATGTAACATTCCACAAACATCAAAAAAATGATTAGTATTTACAATATGGAGACTCAATAATTCAAAGATTTCTACTATACAAATATAATCAGAATAACAAAATTTTAATTAAAAATAAGCAATCTAGACTCTACACACTATAGGAAAGGTTTCAATTATGAATAATTCTACACACTATTGGAAAGGTGGGTTTCAATTATGAATAATTATAAGCAGATGAATAAATAAAAGTCTATCTAGCTAGGATAGATGGATAATATTGGATATCCTCCTAGTTTTAGAGGATATTTGCATATATTTATTCATTTTTGTTCAAAAAGATTGAGCCTTAATTTTCAAATAGATTATTAAAATCTTATTATTGTAATATAGGAGACCATGATAATAGGATACATTAACATAATTTAGGACTGATTTTAAAATAGACGTTTTATCTAATAGTGTTAACTCATTGGCAATTTTCTCAAAAGGTTTTGAGAACAAGTAACCACAAAACATGACTTTTTTATTATTAATACAACTATCGGTAAATTTACCGTTACATTTCTCAACGTATGTATATTTATTCGTATTCTTCAGGAATAGGATAGAAACATTCATGAAGTACAATATATTATGTTTTTTTTTTTTTTTGTAGAGAACGCATTGTTTCTATCTTTAATTCTTAATAGTTTAAAAAAAAAAAAAAAGTTAAACCCCGAAATAGAATAAAATTTCCTTACTCAAATATTTTTACGATTTTATGTTAACTGGGTCACGGTGAATTTAAAAATATTTTTATTTTTTCATTTTATCTGATTTTTTTTTCTTTTTTTGATGTGGTATGAATGTTCCTTACTGCACTCATGAAATTATGGTCATTTGTTTTTGTTGATTTAAAATATCCTGATGTATCCTTTTCTTTATTCCCGTTTTTTTTTTTGTTTTTTGGATTCTTTAAATTTATTTTATTGGCAGATGAGTAAATAATGTTGTTTTTTTTTTTTTTTAATTTAATTTTTTTGAATTGAAAACACAAAATTGCAATGTATTTTATAATGTTATAAAAAGAGGGAACGCAGAGTATAGAATAAAATCACAGGAAAAAAAGGATTGATGTTTGGTTACTTGATAGTTATTTTAGAAATAGTTTAAACAAAAAAATAAAGAATTTTATTACATTTTTAATGTTGGAAAAGCTAAGAAAAATAAAACTTTTTTTTTATACCCGTATGAACTATGTTCAAGGGTATAATAAATTTGCCATTACGTTTGTGACACCTAAAAGGAGTCGAGCTAGATATAGTGTCAAAGGTATGGATCAAAGGTTCAGGCTTCTTGCACCTCTTCGAACTTAATAAAGCTAGGCGTCTGAAATCTTGTAAATGATGATCAAATTTTATGGAAACCACTTTTGCAAAATTTGGTTGTGGTGGTGCGACGGGTTCGGGTAGCTGCCATACAACTTATCTGTTTAAATGAGAATAACTCAGTGTCTATTGAAGTTAGGAACCTGAAATTTAGTAAAGAGGTGTCGAGTTATAGGCCAACAACTTTTGTAAAATTTGGTTGGTCTAGAGCAGCCGGTTCAGGCTTCTTGCACCTCTTGGAACTTAATGAAGCTAGGCGCAATAGATTCAGGTAGCTGTCATACAACTCCACAATTTACATAAATATATCTCTGTAGTTCGGTACTAAAACATCTGAATGTTTTTAAAAGATGATCAAGATTTATAGAAAGAGGATATATTACGTTCATACGGGTATCCCAGAGTTGACACAGTCTACTCTACTGCACTCTTCCTCGTTTTTTAATGAGATTACAGGATAATTTAAGTAATATAATATTTTGAATTGAAAAAATTTTAAACTCTAAAGTTTATTTTGAAAAAGTTTTTTAAAAATTGATAAAAGACCTTTACATTTTTTTTTTAATTTAAAAGTTTACAAACTAGCTGACTTGACTACAATTATTGCAAACATTGTAATAAAATTATGAACAGTGTACACTGAATACAAAAGAGAATTTAAGTTTTTTAAATCAAGCACCTAATAATCAAATCACCCAACTAAGATTAAGATTTTTTGTTTTATTAGGCGCTATTTTTTGCAAGGCTTGGTTCAAACAATTTCTTTTGTATTAATAATTGGTTTGCCTAGATGTTGTCAACAAATTTAAAAAAGATATTTTTCCTTAGCATAATATGTTTGATCCCTATATTATAATATCTTGTATTGCCAATATTATGTTTCGCTACCATAAATAACAAATTATTTGTGGTCCAACATCTGAATTTAATTTAATATTGCGGTTGATAAGTTTAAGGTTAAATTTAATAAAGTCTTGTATATATGGATTTATTTATGTATTTTTTTATTTTTACCTTCTTTTTTTGTTATTGATGAAAGCTGAGCTAACGCGTCTGTAATCACTAGACTCTAGTTCTCAACTCTAGGTTCAAAAGGAGAGGAACCAATTCTACGGGAGTTGGTGTTAAGTTTCTTTAGATTTATGTCACGATGTTATGACATCGGTTTGACATGGTAAAATGATACTTTCGAATAATATCTCTTAAACAGGGGACGATACAAAATTTCTGCAGAAACTTATACTAATTTGGAAGTTCTTTCTTGTCTTAAAATTTCAAGTTCCTATCTAAAAGCCTGCCGAACTAATGAAAAAAAAAATATCATGCAAAATTTGGATTTCACATAAGGGTAAATTTAAATAGTAAATTACAAAATATTGCATAATTTTGATATTGTTTTATAGAGGTAAGAAAATGTCTAGTCTTCTAGCATTTTTAGATCATAAAACTATTACGCAGAGCCTGAGATATACACATTTGAAAATAGGGCGTTTTTGCAATTTTCAGGAGCTGTAACTTCGTAACCCTATACAATTAATAGAAACACGTAAAATTATATTACTGGAGCTTTAATTTTTATGTCTTGCCGAAGAAAAATACGTACGAGTGCCTTAGTTAAAGGTGTCTGAGGAATCTTATACTAAGAATCTTATAAAGTTCCTTCTTTCTTCAAAATTTCAAGTCTCTATCTAAACGCGTGCTCGAATTATGAAGGTAGAAAAATCATGCGAAATTTTGTTTTCACATAACTGTAAATTTAAATACCAAATTTGAAAATATATATAATTTTGATTTGATTTACAAAGCTAAAAAAAAAATCCTATCAAAAGGGTTTTTCAGCTTGAAAAAATGTTAAACAGAACTTAAGATATACGCATTTAAAAACAGGGCTTTTTCAAAGGGGCTGTAGCTTGGTAATGATGGGGCTATATAAAAAATAAATAAAAATAATGTTCTACAAAATTAATTTTTTTATGAGCTGACCTGCCCATGATTAATATTTTTTTCTCTATCTTTAACGGTGTAGAAGTTTTGTAAACAGACTAACAAAATAAAACTAATAGGCACATTTTTTCAAAATTTTTTTTGGAAATGTGCTAAACAGAATACTATACTGTTTTCATTATTTCAATAATTAATTCCATTTATTTTGATCAAAAAATAATGACTATAATCCCTGTTTAAGCTCATCTCTATAAACATTTTAAATTCGTTATTTACCTTCATAATATAATTTATTCGCAAAGATATAAACTTTAACAAGAAAAAAACATTATTAAAAAGTAAATATTTTTTTTTATTTTTAGAATTTTCAATAAATTAAGTAAAGAAAAAAACAACTCATACAATACTTAAGAGATAATATTTCAGTACAAGTTTTACAACATCAAAGAATATATTAAATTAATCGGTTTTAAATAATACAAAATCTATAGAATCTTCTTAAATCTATAGAATCTTCGTCAAAACTTTAATTCATCTTTGAATCACAACTATTAACTATACCATTAAAAACAAAATAAGCTATCAATGACTTGATTGAAAAAAGTTAAAAAATTCATACATTTTATCCTTGAAGATCCTATGGCTTTATTAAATTGAAATATGACTTTTCAAAAAGGATATCATATTTTACATATTTTCTAACTGAATAATTTTCCTTTTCCTCAATTTAAAATTGTTTTCCATTTTCAAGAGGAAAAGTAAAAAATTTTCCAATTTTTTTAAAAAAAAAAAAATGAAAATCTGTTCTTTTTTTTTTACATAATACAAAAGAGGAAAAATCCTGAAAAAATATTATTATCTATCTCTTTCTTTTTGTAATATTATTCATTTTAAAATAAAAATGCGTTTTGAGAAAAAAAAAGAAAGAGGAATTAAATGAGTGCCAACCTAAGGTGTGGTTTTGATTTTATGGCTGTAGGTGGTGCTGTCTACTTCAATGTCATTTTATTAAGGCTTTTATTTTTTTGTTTTGTTTTTGTTTTGTTTTTTTTTTTTTTTTGGTTTCTGGTTTTGTTTTAGAGTTACTCTGCAAAGTTAATAATTTATTTCTATGCAATTTTTTTTTTTTTTTGTTTTTTATTTTAATTGGGTCAAAAATACATTCAAAGGCCAAACCAAATAAAAAGAAATTTTAAAATTTTTTAGTCTTTTTCTTAAAAAAAAAAATATGAAATTTTTTATGATTTTAATTCATTGTTTTAGAGGACAATCAGCTTATTTGTATTTTTAACTGAAACTTTTTGAGAAACCTTGAAATACTAAAGTTTTACCAATCAGTAAAATCTCTATGATTCGGAAGGGTTTTGATACAGTTAGAAAAGTTTTGATAAATTGCGCATTTAAAAAAATCAAATCAAATTGACAAAATTAAAATTAATAAAATAAACATTCACGTTATTTCAATGATTCAATACGAACAAAGAAGTTGCATTAAATATAAATAATTATATATTAATTATAATAGGTGCGTATAGAGAACTTTTCAAAATTTTGTATTTTATTAGTTAACTACCTATGTCTGCTCAGTTATTCTGCTGATTAAACTATTAGCGCTTTAAATTATTTAAGTCCACTTCCGACAGATGGAAACGGTTATTTAAGAAAAATTTCCCCAGAAACTTTCTCATATGCCTTTTGATTCGTCTTCCTTTTTACAGCTTGAGAAAAAGTCATATGAGGAGATGCTCTAATTATCTGATATGCCTCTTGACCCAACAGTGTTCCATTATGTTATAAGAAAAGAAACATAACTTCGTATTGAACTTATAACAAAAATTGAAAGTTCCTTTTGTAAAAAATTCGATAAAAAAATTTTTTTTTTTTACTGCAATTAAAATCTGAGATTGATATATGTAAGGTTGGTACTCTTACCACAAAATTACTCTTGATTAGAAAAAAAAAACTAAGCATTAAAAAGTCTAATATTATTTTAACGTGAACTCAGAAATATTTTTGTAATATTTTTTGGTCATATTTGCATAACAATAAAGGCATTCTACCGTTTCAGCGAATAGTCATTTAAACTTAAAAATCAATGAAATAGTGAAAACTTAAGGTACTAATCGGAGATTCTGCTATACACTCGGTGTCATCTCTTCGCCTGGTTTTATTAGATATATTTTTATACATTACATTTTTATTTTTTTAAGAAAATTTGCGTATCAGAATGGGTGCACCGCACCAATCTATTAGGAGGAAAAATTTTCAAAATTCATAAGGGGAAATTTTCATGCAAGAAAAAAAAAATTTCTTATGGAAATTATAATAACGTTAAAAATTCAATTTTAAAACAAAAATATTTAGCAAAAAAAAAATTTTAACACTGAATATAATTTTATGTGGTTAATAAAAGAACCTTCAAATAATATTTTGTTGTTGTATAGACCTTTTTATGAAGAGAAAAATGTTGAAAATTTATTTATATTAATTCTATTTTGTACTATTTTTACTTTTATACTTTTTTTTATTCATTTCTACAATTTGTTCAACCACTTTTAAATTTTCAAAGAAATTTTGTCTTCAAACACAAACAAAATAAACCAAAGAATATAAAAAACAAAATAAAAAACAAATGTTAAAATAATATCAAGGGTTGAGGTTTGGAATGTAAAAGGGAAAAATTTTTTTTTAATTTCATTTTTAAATTATTTTTAAGTTACTTCGAGAGAGTAGAAAGTATTACATTTATTAACTTACAATATTTTGATTTTTTAAATTTAATTATTATTCTTAGTAGTTTTAATATTTTGTTATAACGCTTAAAAATATTAGTTTCATATTTTTTTTATATCAAAACTGAACTATTCTTTATAATGTGACACTTTTTTCCATTGTTTGAGTGGAATTTTATGGCAGAAGCGGATTTTAATACTTATACAGATAATTTTTTAAGCGTCAGTGTCTCTATTTGTCTGCACTTTAAAAACTATATATTTAATTTTCAGTTTTTCGTATCTTAAAATTTTAAATAGTAATTTCATTAGACTATTTCTAATAAATGAAAAATCTCTTTAAAAGGATCAGCTGCTGGTCCTGGTACATTTATTTTGAAATTTATATAAAATCATTTACTATAGATTTTTTTTCTTATATATTTTATAAAGAGACATTTTCTTTAAGATTTCATTTCATTAATTTATTATTATAGTACAGTCATAGATAAAATCATGTTATTTTAATTATTAACTACTTATATTAATTTAATAAATACATATATGAAAATTATATTCGTTTTTGAATTAGATTGTGCTAAAAAATAGTATATTTTGTTGATTCACAAACGTTTGCCATTAACTATGCAACTTGTTTTGTTTTAATATTATAAAATTATTTAAGCCAAGTTTTGAATTGGTTTTTCGAGTACTTTTTTTTTAGTTTTATACATCAGTTTTCAAAAATTTTGAAATGGTAACTTTTTGAGTAATGCATCCCTTAACAGCTTCATTTTCCAGCTGTGTTAAAAATTACCGATGGTTCAGAATAATTATTCGTAAATTAACAGAACAATGTTATTACTAAAAAAACTGATTTACTATTTAAGTTTGAAGCCATTCTTATATGACAGGATTTTATTTCTCATTTTCAAGTCATAAGAAGGTGTATGAAATTTTCTCGCAACCCTAAGATAAGTAATAAGTCTTTCATAAGTCTTCCAGACTTTAGAGGATAAGAACAGAATCAGGAATCTTTTCCCTTTACACTTTTTAATTTTATAAGCGTTTAATTCAAAAAGCTTCTTTTTAAGCTGCTTTCTTTAATTTTACTTAATGTATTTTGTCTGATACTATGTAAATTTATATGAATATGAAGAAAATGTTATGTAAGTGAGTTCTAAAATACAAAACTAATATAAAATGAATCTTTTTTTTAACATTTTGAAATAATTTTTTTTTTTTTTTTGTTTCTGAATGTAGGTATATACGTCATATATTAATAGTTTTGTGTGTATATATATGAATATAGTTCTTAAAGAATGACAAAATTAAATGTTCATTCTTTTGCTGTTGTAATCTGTTTTTGTTTTTTTTTTTTTGTTTCCTTGAAACAACTAATCCTCTTTTGTAAAAACGAATCCTTTTTTTTCTTTTATTCTTTTACTCTTATTTTCTTTTTTTTTTTTTTTTTTTCTTAATATTGTATACATGATATATAAAAGTTTATTAAAATAAAACGAAAAATGTTTAATATGTGCTAAGAAAAGTTGACACAACAAGACCTTCGAGGATTACTTGTCTTAAAATTTTCCAAAAGAATTGCGTTGAATGTAAGAAGCTTAAAGTTTCAACAAAATTAGAAAAAAAAATGTATATATATATAAAAACTACTAATTTTTTTTCGTCACTTAAAGGAAAATAAAATATATTATCATTATAATATTATTATAATATATAATAAAAGCTTATCAAAAAGTTTCACGTTTAAAAAGAAAAATAATTAATTAAAATTGAAGTTTTAGATTTCGACATAGTCGAATTGTCCTGTTTCTGCCAATCAAATACCATTTGAATTCCATGCACATTTTGTTCACATTACAATAAAAACATTTAAGTACTTAGTTTTTTAATGGATGTTAATTTTTTCCTAGTCGTTTTAAACAGTTTTTAATATCACAATACACGAAAAAAACAAAAGCATTAGGGTAAATGATAGTGAACTTTCTGTTTGCTAAACTATGTGCCACATTTAAAATATTAATTTGGTTTGTTTGGTTCACTTAAGGATTGACAATTTTGTCAGAAACATAAAACTATTGCGGAATATATATTCCGAGTAAAAATAAAAAACATTAACCAAATATAAATAGATATTGTTTTTTTTTGTTTTCTTTTTAAAGGACTTTACAATCAATTTTAAAGCTTTTAATTTTTTTCATTATATATGGATAGAAAAAAGAAAATGTAAATGCAATTTTCAACAAATAAAAATGTCCTTAAATTTTTTCTTATGAACAATTTTTAATCAAAGATTATACAAAATATTATTTTTCTTATAAAATAAAAAGGACTAAAATAATATTTCAATATAAATTTCTTAAATAGAAAATCAATACTATGGGCAAATTATATTCTTTTCAACTACGAAAGAGTTCTGCATGGTAAAATTTTTATACCAATTATTTCAGAAAAAAAAAATATAACTAATACAATACTAAATTTTGAAATTTTTATTTGGTTTTGCAATCGATACCCAATACACGACCATTTTAATTCAAAAAAGAATATAATTCTCAAAATTGAAATAATTTTTTTTTTTTACTTCTTTTGTAAGAAATACACTTGGTTATAGGTATATTATATATACTTTTAAATATATATATATATATAATATATGTATTTAAGAAGTATTTTTTGACAAAACACACACATGAAAGTTTATTCCTATTTATATATTGGTATAATAATATAATAAACAATTATTAACATTTGAACAAACAATGTAGGAATATTAAAGGACATTAGGCTCGTACTAAACAAAAATACGAAATAAACATACAAAAGTAAAACACTAAACTGTTAAATATATGTCTTGTTGAATAGTTTTTTCCGTATAATGTATTACTATATAAAAGCAAACAAAAAAAAAAAAAAAACAAAACTTAATACAGTGACATATCGAGAAGTATATATATATTATATAAGTATATACATTTTAAGATAATAATATTAAAACTTATACGCTTCATCTAAGTAAGAGTGTTACCTTCTAAATCCTATATCATCCTATCTTAATGACGGTGAAATTTAAGCCTATAAAAAAAATCTCATGTATCAAAATCATTGTTGGTCATTTTTTATTTTATGGTTTTAAGAGATTTTTTTTTTCCTTTGTCCTTTTATATTTTCTTTTTTTTTTTCTACTATTTTCATTTTCTATATCTTTTTTTTTTTTCACTTATTCTTTGTTATATTTCTTGGGCATTACAAACAAGAAACAATTTGAAAGAAAAAATAATAAAAATATCCTTCCATGGATTTTCTTTTATATCAATATTTTGTTTTTGTTTTTTGTTTATATTATATTATTGATACCAAATGAACCTAGTGGCGAAATTTTTAGGGATTTTAATATTTTTTAGATGCTCTCAGAAGAAAAATTAGTTTTTTTCACTAGAGATTAAGCGAGGTGTTAATACATAAAAACTACGCTAACAATTACTGTACGCATACTATACTAAAGAAAAAAAAAAGGACCTTATATTAATATAAAAAAAATTTCTATTCCTCATGATTACGAAAAGGACAAAAAAAAAATAATAACAGTACTTTTTCAATTTTAGGTATAGAAAAAAGAAATTTGTTTTTTTATTTAATAAAAAAAAATAAAAAAAAACTAAATAGTTCGTTACTTTTTAATATTGCCATATTATATTATTTTATATATATTACAATTTATTTCAATATTCATAATTTTTCAAATATTGTATAAAAATAATTTTTTAAAAGAAATGTAACTTAATTAAGAAGGTCAATGTCTTAGATTTGTAATCGAAATGATTTGATCATATTTTACACAAAAGCACAACAAAGATCAATGGTAAACTTGTTCTTTAGAATTTTTTTTAAGAAGAAAAAGTAAAAATTTATTCATTATTATATCATAATTGATTTTCTTATTTGACACTAAAGTAAAAATAAAAAAAAGCCTTAAAACTGCATTTTCTCTAAACAAAAGAAAGAAGAAACAGGATTAACAATCTAAAATTTATTTCAAAATCTCAAATATGAATTCAAACAATTCCGCTACGTCGTTTAAGCTGTACACGTGCCCACAGACATTCCTATACCCACACAAACAGATATCACGCTAAAAAAATCTTTGCAGGCTTCTAGGCACTGGAGTAGTGCATATTTACAAAAATTTCGTGTTCAAAATTTTGGTGTGAAAACAATATCTACCTTATACATTATTATGTGTGGTCTGTAAAAATGAGGAAAAACAAGAAATTATTAACTTTGTTCTTTTTTAGCACATTTCCAAAAAATTTTTGAAAAAATGTGCTTATTAGTTTCACTTTGTCCGTCCGTCCGTCTGTTTACAAAACTTCCACACCGTTAAAGATAGAGAAAAAAAATTTTAACCATAGGTAGGTCTCATAAAAAAAATAATTTTGTGGAACAACTTTTTCATGTAGCCCCCCCCATTACGGAGTTACAGCCCCTCAAACTTTGAAAAAGCCCTATTTTTAAATGCATATATCTTATGTTCTGCTTAAGATTTTTTCAATCTGAAAACGTCATTCGACAGGTATTTCTTTTATCTTTGTAAATTAATATCAAAATTATACAATTTTTTTAATTTTAGTATTTAAATTTACCGTTATGTGAAAACCAAATTTTGCATGATTTTTCTACTTTCATAACTCCGGCACGCTTCTAGATAGAAGCTTGAAATTTTGAGGCAAGAAAGAACTTTTAGAATTAGTATAAGTTTGTTCAGAAAATTTTTTCGGACCACCCCCTGTTTATGAGCTATTAGGGCTTAAAAATTGAAAATTTGCTATTTTTAAACACCTGTAACTTAGGAACCTGTACACACTTTACTTCTGCAAGATATAAAAATTAAAGCTACAATAATATATTTTTACGTGTGTTAAAGGTTTATTTTAATTGTAAAAGGTTCCAAAGTTGCAGCTCTTCAAAATTGCGAAAAAGCCCCATTTTCAGATGTATATATCTCGGGCTCAGCGTAATAACTTTGCAATCTAAAACTGCCAGAAGATTGAAAATTTTATTATCTATATAAAACAATATCAAAATTATGTAATATTTTGTAATTTACTATTTAAATTTACCGTTATGTGAAAACCACATTTTGCATGAAATTTCTTTTTTCATAACTCCGGCACCCCTTTAGATAGGAACCTGAAATTTTGAGACAAGAAAGAACTTTTAGAATTAGTGTAAGTTTTCTCAGAAAATTTTTTGGTTACTCCCCCTCTTTAAGAGTTATTACGCCTCAAAAATTGAAAATTTGCTATTTTTAGACACCTGTAACTTAGGCACCTGTAAAAATTTTTCTTCGGCAAGACATGAAAATTAAAGGTTTAATAATATTTTTTACGTGTGTTAACGGCTTTTCTTAGTTATATAGGATTCCGGACTTATAGCCCCTCAAATTTTCAAAAATGTCCTATTTTCACATTTTTTCTTATTACATGAAATTTTCAAATTTTTCTGTAAGTCACACTTCAAAACAGTTTGTATTGAGTTTTGGAAATGTGCGCTTTTAAAAACCGTTGGTTTACATTCTACTTTGTTTTTAATTTATATGAATTTATTTTATTTATTTATTTAAACTGATATTACATATCATATAGCATAATAAAATATTCCTAAACCATAGGCTACTAAGGGTCCTTATTGGTACTACTTTACTATTGGTACTTTATTACTACTTCTTAGGAACTTTTCTTAGAATTAAAAACACTAATTCCTTCCTGGTAGATTTGAATCGGCGCTCCCTCAGTTAATTATTCACATACTTTACCTTCGTTTCCCTTTTTTTTTTGTTAATTAACTTTTTATTTATACCTTTTAATTACACTCTTAATTTAACTTAGTATTTAACTTAGCTTAGAAAAAAGATTCGAAAAACAGAATTTTATCATAATTATACTGACATTTAAATTAATTTGTAAGTTTTTATGTTGGTTTTTTTAAAAAATTATTGATAAATTCTTCTCAAAATATTTATATTATATAATAATATTTTTTTTTGTTTTTTTTTATTGCAAAAATGTTGGTTTCACAAATCAATATTTTATCTTATTTTTTAAAATAAAAGCAACTTAACCTATACTAGCCTACTTAATCTACTTAAATAACTTAGCCTATTATTTACAACCTAATATGTGATAAAAGAACTCTCATCACATTAGTATATGTTATCTAACCACCAATATTCTCTTTTTATTACTTTGTCTTTATCCGGAATAGACATGTCGTATTTTAGATATTCTCCGTTAATATTGCCCGGACTATATTCTATAGCTTTACATGTAGCCCGCCTATTATAGTGATATAACAGGGGGACATGATTTTGGCTTTGAATATAGCCATTTTTATCTAGAACAATGAAATGCTCAGCGGCTATATAGCCTGTGAGCAAAGTCTTTCTAATGTACTCCTCATTGTGGTAGAATATATGTGATATTAAACCATTTTCTGGAGTGTTTAGTGCTCTATCATAATGATTTCGAATAAGTTTTATCATAAAACTATCGATTCTGTTTATGTTTGATTCTTTGTACAAGTATTTGTTAGAGTAGTAATGCTTGTAGTCAGATTCGGGCTTACGTGACTTGTTTATACATACTCTTATGCACTTTCTTTCAAATTTACGCAACTTTTCCATAAGGCTGGCACTTATGTTATACCAGATCGGGCTGCCATGTGTCAGTGTTGGTCTTATAAAAGTTTGGTATGCTATGACCTTCACTCTTGGATTAATTATTTTGTTATAGAAAAGCTTTTTGCATGCTTTCACCGAGCACCCTATGTCACCGAGATCCCTATCCCGATCCCTTTTTCTGTCACCGAGATCCCTATGAATTTATATATCAAAATATTTGTAATATTTGTCACAATTCAAAATGTGCATATTTTTAGGCGATTCAAAAACTTAGATAATATTTGAAAACAATTTTTAAATATAATAAATTGCAATATGAGTGCAAAATCAAAACAATACATTTTGGTTTCTTTACAATTCAAAGACATGTTTAAAATTTTACAAAATTGTTGCTATTTTTATATTCTTTTACAAAATCTCTTCTAAACTATAGTTAAACTTAATCACTTGCAAAATTACAGAAAAGCAAATTACACAATTTAAACATATTTTAATGGCACCAATCATCGTAACATTTTGTAATGAGTATTCAATGAATTTGTAACATCATCAAATTAAGCGTATTTTATAATGAAAAAAAAAAATTCTATGAAAATTGTTTTTATATACATAGAATTACAAATTATTTAAATGCATAAGAAACTGAAAATAAAAATTCATTGCTGTTTTTTTTTTCATAACTGACATTTTGTATCAGATCTTTAGATTGTTTACGTCATTTAATCGAATATCCTTGAAATTTTGAAGGATAAACTGTAAGTATTTTTTGTTTTTTAATCCTTTACCATAAAATATGCGATTTAAAAAATATATATATATGTATCTTCGATTGAAAATTTTGTATTGATTGGATATAATATTAGCATTTAATAGGAAATATTCTAAAAAGCAACCATGAAGATTTTTGCACACAGATGTCTTGAAAAGTCTTCACAATATTTTTAAAATTGAAATGAGAATTGATTTTCTTTTAAATGTTTGGTATTTAACAGGAGTAAAAGAGGATTTTTCTAAATTGAATGTGACAAATCTTTTCAAAATTTCATTTTTATTTAGTGATTGGATATTTTCAATTTATCTGCAAACACAAAAACAAAAACCATATAAAAAAATAAGAATATAAATAAGTTATTTTTGAAAATAAGGTTTCAAAATAAACTCTAAACACTTTAACTTAATCTGTTAATTAGTTAATTTGGCATCATTTGTTTGATAATTATTTTAAGGTAAACTTTATTATATTTTATAGCAACTTGAAGTAATGTAAAATATTTAGATATATTGTGTTAATAACATAGAATACCAAGATTTCTTTCTAATGGTTTATGTCCAAGCTAAAATTAAATTCCGTGCCGACAGAAGGAAAATGATTAAAAAATTAATTTTTCTTGGGAAATCCCTTACATAAATATAATATAAATAAAATTAATAATACTATACTATATAAATTAATGTTAGTGTTCAACCTCAGTAGCCGCAATGATTACGATAATTACATGAATACAGTACCACAAAGTTATGTTTCAATTTGATATGGAAAGGACCATTGGTTACATGTATTAACCACTGAGTAAGTTTAATTGGTAAAGACATTCAAATGTCGTGGATATAGGATTTGAGGCTTAGACAGAGAAATTGACAACAAACTTAACGATATAAGATTAAATTGAAAAATCGAAACAAAAGAATAAATGTTTTCCAGAGACATATTATAATAATAATAAATCGATGAAAGGATGTTAAAAAAACCAGATATGATATATGTTGTCAAATAGAAATTTTTTAATAATGCACCAAATATTTATTTATTTTAAAATTCAACAAAAAATTGGGAACAAAGGAACAGACGTTACAAAGGAAAATAAATATTTTAACTTTTTTTTATTTTCACAATAATATTTTCTGTTTTTATTTTGTATTGTTGAAAATATGCTGACACTAAAATTATTCAGCTTTTAAAATGTCATGTTTAATCTATTGAAATACAAAACAAAAAAATTAAAGAAAAACATAAAAAACTTAAAAATTTTCAACATTCTAAAATTTTTAAAGTTTATAATTCATTTTTGGGTACAACGAATTGCAAAACTAATCGAAATATATTATGTACAACACAAGTTTATAATATATGCCAATTAGAATGATATATACCAATTGGATATGACAGAGCTAAATAATAATATTTGCTAATCTATCAATTCTATAACTATTTCTACTCTTGATGTACCTACTAGATAAATCTTTGAATTTTTTTCTTTCAAAACCAAAGTAATAACTTAAAGTTATCCTTCTCCAAAACCAAACTTATATTACTTTCCATATTTTTTTCCATGGCCACCACTATATCTTTAAAATCATGTTTAATGATGGCCATCGTAAGATTTTTATTCTTATAAAACTTAAACTAATCCATCACTTTTATTACTGATAGAAAATTTTCCAATACGGTTTTAGTTTCCCAATATTTGAAGGAACAATTCGATAAAAGAGTGAGTATCTTATGGAAAATGCAACAAAGTACAATTTATATTGAAAATTTATGATATAAATATGAAAACAAAAAAACAAAGGAAAATGAAAAATAAAAATTAATATGTGTAGTAGCATGACATTGATATTGGATGATGATTACAAGGATGCATAGAATTGATATAATTTGAATTTATTTATAAATCATATAAACTATAAAATTTATTCATATAAAATATATATATATATATATATATTTTTTTTTTCTATAAAAAAAATGTTAAGAATATATCTTAAAGTTTTATATAGCTATTCATTTTTTATACTAACTATTTCAATTCTTCCTTTTCATATCGAAATCATATCCCGATTTATATCTATTCACTGGATTATTCGAAAAAACAGACGTATGAATAAATCAAACTATCAAAATTTTAAATCGATATCGCAAAGCGAATTTTTTTAATTTTTTTTTTATTTTTTTTGTCTCTCTCTCTCCAGTTTTTACTTCATTTTATTTTTTTTATGATGGAATCGGGCTGAATTGCAATAATTTAATTTTTATTCTTTTTTGTATTTTCCATTTAAGTTTATAATTTTTTATTTTAATTTTTTTTTGGTTTTTTGGAAAAAATTGCACAATTTAAAAGCGTTTTTATGTTACATTCAATTTCGATTTGAATAAATGAATTTTAATTTTAAATTTCCATTTAGCAACCGCCATTTTTAAATTTGTAGATTTGGTTTCAGCATTTTATTAGTATAATTTTTAGTTTTTTTCTTTATTACTGTAAAAAAAAATACTTGGAATGAGATAGTTATTTACAATATTTTCAATGTCATGCTAGTTAATATATGAGTGCGGAGGTGTTTTTTGTTTTTTTTTTTTGTTTTTGTTTTTAGCACTTTGAAATCCTTTTTTTTTTTTTTTTGTCAGTGAATTTAATATCAATTTAAGTTGAATTTTTTTTTTTCGCCTCAACATTTTCTGTTTTTTTTTTTTTATGATAATAAATTGCAAAGAAGATAAGCAACTAGCAACTAAAATAAAAATTTCTAAAAGGATAAATAAATCTAAAAATTTTGAGATTTACTATGAAGGTCGTATTCTGATGGAAATTTAAATAAAAAAAACAAAAAAATATATGAAAAAATAATTTTTTTTTTTTCCCCGTTAAGACATTTTGTGTAGCAGTGTTGTCTATAATTCATATAATTTTATTATTGATTTGAAATTTATACCTAAATTACGTTTACTAGATATAAAATTAGGTTTAATAAATTGATAAATATTTTAGTTTATCTTGGCTTTTATTTCTTCTTATTTTTAGAATATTTTTCAAAAAATTTTTGAAAAATTTCTTTGGTAGTTTCACTATATGTATCAGTCCGTTGCGTCTGTCTGTTCACAAACTTTCTACAAAAAATTTAAGATAGAACAATAAATTTTAATCCATTTTTATGCAGCTGCAGCCATTATGAAGCTACAGCCCCTCAAAGTTGAAAAAAGTCCTATGTCAATAATGTGTATATCTGAGGTTTTGCTTATCTTGTTTAATTTTTTTTTAATCTAAAACAGCCAAACGACAGGAAATTGTTTTAGCTTTATAAATTTAAATTATACAATATTTTCATTAAGAACTCTGCCCCCGCCATGAAATTTTAAGTGGATAGAATATTTTTTTGTACCTCCCTTTTCATATATACATTAGTATAAATATATAAAATTTTCGAAAGACATGTAAAAAGAGTTAAACCTTAAAAAAGCATTTAAATTTGATTCTGTAATGCATGAAACATATTAAAATTTTTAATTTTTCTTTTTACCGATATCAAAAGGATTTTATAATATTTTAATTAGTTTTTTAAATTCATTTATTCAATTAAGTTATAAAATATTGTTTAACACTCAATACTAAAAATAAGTTTAAATTGACTATTATAATAATATTGTTTTATCAAAAAATTGGTTTAATTATTTTACTAAAATTAATTTAGTTTTAAAAATAATTTAAAAAAAAATTTACTAAAAATATAATCTATTTAAATATATCTGTCAATCTATCTATTGATATTTTTGTTTTTAATTTTTCGTATATTTTGGATCCTTTTTTGATTACCAGCTGATGTGAATTCGCTGGAAGTTTTTTTTTTTAGGCGCATATATTTTATTATTTTACATAATTTAATGAATGAAAGATTTTTGAGACTTTTTTTAGTTGTTAGAGGGTTTGAATTAAAGGGCATGTGGTTTGAGAGAAATTAGAGAATTACTTAGATATGTGATTAAGTTTTTTTAGAAATGTGTTCTACATATGTGTTTGTTCGTTCTAAAAAAAAAACAATTTTCCATCTCTATAGAAAGTTGTTTTAAGATTTTCTAAATATTGTCAGATTTCATATGCAAAATTATAAAAAAAAATTTAATTTGAACAATTGCAATAATTTTGTTTTTTTTTTTTTTTTTTTTTGAATAAGTTAACTGTGATATTTTCATGAAAATTTTATTTCATTTTTAAATTTTTCTAATTCTAAGCATTATTTTATGTTATCGTAATTTTTCTTATATATTATTGAGAATTATTGTTATTAAGAAAATTCAATATAGGTATATTTTGATGTACTCCATAATTCAATTTTAGGATCGTATCCAAAATATTTCAACAAATAAGTTTGTTGGAAAGGAATTAAGCATTTTTAATCAATCAATCAATCAATCAATCCAAACGGTTAATAGCACAACGCGAAATCGTAAGCCATTTAAAGGTTTTGCGGTCCCGAAATTGGAAGGTTTGATTTACAGATTCATAAATTGCTATAAGCAAACAATCATTAACCGTTCAAGCGTATTATAGTACAATAATAAATATAGAAAGAATTATTATGTGCATAGTTAAAATCGCAAAACAGTCATTGCTGCTGAATATCAGAACAAAAAAATGTTTAAACTGGATTCATATTAATGGCGTTTCAACATCCAAAACTCGATATAGCACAAAAAAAAAATATCTCATTCTAGATTTAAAAATTCGAATTCCTAATTCTAAATGTTAGTTACATTAATTGCAAAAAAAAATACTACATAATAACAGAAACTATTTTTTTTTTTAATTACAAACTTAATTTCATTTTTGTTTTCGATTTTATTTTATTTTATTTAATTTTAATTAGTAACAATCACTTAAAACAAATTGTGAATAATGTATAATCTTTAATGTACATACATACATACATACATAAATACAATATAAATATGTATGTATGGTGTAGAACAGAGAGTAGATATATACGACAGTAATTTAAAACTAATAATTTACATTTTTAAACAACTGTATTGAATTTTTCACAGTGGGTACCTATAATTATGTAATCACCATATAACAAAAAATATCTGTTACTCCTATTTTTTAATTACAAATATTTAAATTCAATTCTGTAATAAGTAATATTATCAAAAGCATTATCAAATATTAGCACTATAATTTAATTTTTTAAACAAAAAATAAATAAATATTATAAAAATACTTTAAAATTCAATTCAATTTCCTGACAAAAAAAAAGAAAACATAAAAACTAAAATAAATATTCATGTCCTAATTTGTAAATAAAAAGAGAAAATTTTATTATCGAACCGAAAATTAACATGGTTCCATGTTTTTTTCTATTATCATAATTTTTTACTGATCGCACACAATTATGTATTTAAGGTAGGTATTGTTTTCATACTAAAAATTTGTACCCGCGATTTTGGCAAATATGCACTACTCCGGTGTGGAGAAGACTGTAAAAAAATGTTTATCATGATGTCCGCCTGTGTGTGTGTGTGTGTGTGTGTGTGTGTGTGTGTGTGTGTGTGTGTGTGTGCGCGTATGTCTGTGGACACGTGTACAGCTTAAACGACTGAACAGAATTTTTTGCAATTTCATATTTAAGGTTTTGACGTAAATATCTCGGATTGATAAGCTTTTGCAGCAAATCGGACAACCGCCAGTGGTAGTTTACTAGTGTACTTTTTAAGTTTTTTAAGAATATTTCGTAACAGAAAAATTTTATCAGAAAAATTATTAAGAAAAAATTATTACACACTTAAAGAGGAACAACTTTGCCATAGAACATTTTTTGATCCAACTAACTTTAACTTTTATTTAATTTCCAAATTTCGGAACTATGGAGTTAAAGTGCAAATTTCATACATAACACTCCATAGATATATATTTGTACTAGAAAATCCCCTGTGCAATTGCACAATTTCTATACATGCAAAAACATTTACGTTATCATACTGACTACCTTAATAAACTCCCTAAAAATTTCATTTTTACATCAGCACCATTAAAAAAATGTTGGAATCACTTACTTGATGTAATAGAAAAAATGCATAAACCAAATCTAAACATATAAAATAAAAAAAGCTAGGTACAGTTTATTAATTTTTTCACGCCGTTTTTTCGTGGCGGTAATTTTTGACAGTTTTTTAAACATTGAGAAAAAATGGTCCAAGCTAAAAACACATTCAGGGTAAAAGTTCGTGGCGATATGCCAAAAATTGTTTAAAACACATTTGTAAAGTGTACAATAAAAACCGGCAAAAAAATGCCAGCGATTTTTTAGCCCGGCGAAAAATTTATATTTTACAATTTTATAGCGGCGAAATCAATATACATACATAGTTATATTGTGACATATGCTATGCAATTCGAATTCACCCACCAACCGCTACAATATTTTTTTTGTTACATTTAAAACCAATCCCAATAATCGAAATAATTTTAATATTTTTTAAAATTTTACCCTCTATTTTCTTTTAGTTCTTAAAAAAAATTTTTATGTCAATAAAAAACAGCTGTTTTGGTCGTGAAATTTTCGACCCGAAATTGGTCCATCGCCATTGGTCGCCGCCCTGAATATATTTTTACCTTTTAGCTCGAGCTGAAACTTTATGTTTTCCGGAAATTTACACAAAATTTAAAAGAATATGACACTTGGACACCTATTAAATAATTTTTGTTATTTTTTTTTTTGCAAAAATATTTCTATCAATCTTGTGTTTTCGTAATGCCATAATATTTATCTAAATATGCCGAATTATTATATTAAAATAAAGCTTTTAATTTTTCTACATTATTATATCAAAAATTTTAACTTTATTTTCAAGTCTTTTGCTACTTTTGCGTTTATTTTTTTTTTGCTTGAAAAAAATTTGCTGAATTTATTTTATTTAAATGTAGTTAGGAAGATAATATTCTTTGGAATGGAATATTTAATAAATTTTTCATGTCTTCGATAATGAAATTTCATAAATTTTCGGGCACTTTTTTTTTTTTTGTGACGGTAGTTTTCGACAGCTTTTTAATTAATCTTATAGAACCGTCGCGACTTTAGAAATGATGGAATTCACACATACTTAGCAATTTCAAAGACTATATCTGATCTGATGATATTGTCTATCTAATAAATTTTATTTTTTTCCATGGCTAACAATATTATTAATAGTCTAATAATAAATTAATACAAAATTATGAATCTATCGTGATGGCTTCTAAAATGATATTTTCTATGTTATTTTTTTCTTTTTTTTTTTAAAGAAAAATATCCATTTCTATAATATTTAGTAAGTTTCTGACTTCTGTTATGAAATATTATTATCTAAGTCTGTCGAGTTTTATATTAATAAAAAAAAATCGAATATTTTAATATGTTATATCAAAAATTGAGTTTAAAAATCAAAATTTCAACCTAAAACTACTAAAGTCTAAACAAAACTATTTTAAAGTCTGTTGCGAAGCTTTTACCAGCTTTTATATAGTGAAAATAAATTGAAGAATAAAATCGGCCTATTAATTTTTTCTTATAAATATGAGGCTTACTATAAACTTTGCTCTTTTCACTTTCAAACCTTTTAATTTTATTAAAATAATTTTTTTTTTTTTTAAAACAAAGAATTATATAAAAACTGCCAACAGAAGATTAACAATTTATTTTTAATTTACCGCTGCGGCCATTTCTTAATGAATGTGGCAGTCAAATTTAAAAATTAAAAATTTGCGTTAAATTTGTATCGAAAGTAGTTTTTAAAAAGTAAAAAATCTTAAAATTCTTACTTTTAATGAAAATTATGTGTCTCTGATAATACTTTTAGTCGATGATTTGTGTTTCTAATAATAAAATTTTAAATTATTAAATAAATACACAGAAATATCATCATTGCCAGTTTAGTTTACATTCAGGGTAAGTGGTTTATTATATTTTAGAAATAAAATATTATTGTTTACATGCTGGCAAGGTCTCTCCAACATCTTGTGTATTATATTATTTAATAGATGAACAATATTTTTATACCCGTACGATAGGATCGGGTATAATAAAATTACTCCTCCGTTTGTAACACCTCGAAATAAGCGAGCTAGATATACCTTCAAAGGTATGGATCGGATCAGAAAAAAATTCTAAGACTTTTGAGCCATGTCCGTCCGTCCGTCAGCACGCTAACTCAAAAACTAAGAAAGCTAGAACCTTGAAATTTACACAGAATATTCTGGGAGTAATTTGTAGGTTCCCTATTTTTTTTGGTTGAGTTTGGACCAAACCTTAGGGTAGCTTTCGAACACCTAACTTTTAGATCCCCACATTTTTTTTGAAATAGAGCTATGAAATTTTAACTGCTGATAGATGTCACAAAAATATTAATTTTATTTTTAATAACTTTTTTTGTACCCCCACCCGTTACGGAGCTACAGCTCCCCAAAGGTTCAAAAAAGCTCTATATTTAAATTGTTATAGCACAAGTTGTATAAAGTATATCTTCATTTTGAAAACGCCAATTTTCATTCGATCACTACTTTTATTAGCTTTAAAAGTATATATACAATAAATATATTTTTGTGGCATACGGTGTCTTAATTTACCATTATGCGAAACTAAAATTACAAAATCCTTTAACCCTTCTATCTTCTAAACGGTTTAATTTGGAAACTTGAAATTTTGACAGAAGTTAGATCTTTGAAAATAAGTATCAGAAATTTTTTTTGTATCACCCCCCGTTTAGGAGCTGTGTAGGGGTCAAAAACTGAAAATTTCCATTTTTTAAACACCTGTAACTTGAACACCTGTTAAAATTTTTTTGAAGTAATACACAAAAATTAAAGCTTCAACATTATACTCTTATTTCTGTTAAGAACTTTATTTAATAATATATGGTTAATTTATAATTGACGAAAGAGTTACTTCATTTTTTCAAATTTTCTAACAAATATCTTCAACAAATTTTTTCCATTTTGTTTTACTCGATAATTTGAAATTGTTGAGGATATAATGCGTAGTACAAAAAAATGTAAATAAATAAACAACATAACGGTTGCTTGAAGAATTTTTATTTATATGATATTGATATATATACATACTTATATAATATCATGTTTATTTACAATATATCGTATATGTCACTAGTGAATGAATGATAAGAGTATAGATGTATATTATATAGCGCCGTATTTACATACATATATGTATTTTATTGTACTTATAAGAAATTATTCTATGAATGGAAATATTTTTAAAGAAATATTGCAATGTATCGCGATATACTTATAACAATATAAATATACTATGTGCGCATTAATATAATATAATATTTAAAATTATATTTACTATTTTGTACTAAGTAAATTTAATATACATTTACCGCTTATAGTATTAAATGGTACCATAGAATATTTGAAAAAGTTTTGGATTGATAATCTTTATGTGGAAGGTTAAAATCTGCTTTTGAAGAATGTATAAACATATAGTTTGAATATATGTACAACCCATAGTTCTAGAAATTATAAAATTCACTCAAATTATTTTAAAACACTAAAATATTAAAAAAATAATATTGTAAGCAGAGTGACAGGCTGTGAACATACTAACGGTTCGTACGGGTATCTAAGAGTTGACAAAGGCAACTGTATTCTTCCTCGTTTGTTTTTGTTTTTCATATTTCTAAAAATTTATACATATATGTATGTACATACATACTTTATCTATGCATATTATTCTTTTGTTGATGACATAAAATTAAAACGGGAACATTTTTTTTAGTAGATTCAATATTAATCTTATGTTTTGTATTTGTTTACAGTTTTTATTATTTTTTACTTCTAATATTTTTGAATGAAAAAAAAAAATCATGTATATTACATAATAATGTAAATGGATGTATGAATGAATCCTCATACGTATGTATATATTTACGATTTCATTGCTTATTATTGTTATTGAATAAAACAAAATGTTGTTAAATTACTAGAAGTGATTTTGCTTTAATATAAATTATTATGTAAAAAATTTCTAAATTTTGGTATTTACTTTTCGTGTAGTGGTCGGTCCTGTGGTGGAGACAGCTGATTTTTTTTCTTGTTATTATATACATACATAGATACATATATACTTTTTTTCGTATATGTAGTAAATGCATTAAATTTTTTATATTTTATTTTAAAAACTAATTTTATTTATACTACCTAGAAACTGCTTCTATTTTCAGAACAGTAAATAATCAGGGGTCAACATAATCTGATAAAATTGACTATACCTACATATTATATTACATTAAATATCAAAATAGCCTTTAAAAAAAAAAGTCAAAATCAAAAACTAAATAAATAAAAATGAAAACAAAAAATTTTTAAAAAATTAAAAATTATAAAACAAAAAACAACGCTACGAAAAAAATGATAAATGCAATTTTTGAACATTTTCACGATTACAATTCATAAATTCCGTTATATGTAATATACAGTATACACTATTCTATAATTCTACACAATATATACATATTATGTACATATACGTACATACATATGTATGTACATTCAAGCAAATACACAAAAAAAGCTATTATTTATTCTATAATATGTTCATACATATATATGTACATATACATATAAGAATTTATAATGTAACCCAAGGGAATTTTGTTTAAATAAATATATTTAAAAACATACATATATAGCTACATACACACATATATACATAGCTACATATATGCATATAATGTACACATACATACATGTGCGTTATTATATACATATATATCTATATATTTTGAAACAAAAATGAAAACCAATTTTATTGTATACGTGTTAAAACTCCTAAAGCGACAACAGAAGCACCAATAAAGTACCAGACATTTAAATTGCGTTATTTTGTCTGACGCCGTTAGTCCGTCGCTCTCAAACTCTCAAAATATAAAAAATACTACAAAAACAAAACAAACAAACAAAAACAAATAATAAAAAAATGTTTCCTCTATTTAATACACGATTACTACATAACCAATAAAAAACAAATAACAAAAAAAAAAAAATATGAATAAAAAATAAATAAAAATAATAAAGCTATACAAAATATAAAAAAAAAAAAAACAAAAACAAAGACCGTTACAAAAGCAATAGACGAAAAGAATTCGTTACATCAAAACCACTCCAGAAACAAAATACCAAAAACAAAAACACTTTATTTAGTGTAGCAAATATTATATGAAACAACAACAATAAAAATATCTTAATGTAATAGAAAGAGATAGATAATATTATAGTAATCGTAGTTCATAGAAAGACCAAAAATAGTGGATTTACTTTAAAATAAAAATTAAACAAAATGAAAATAGAAAAGCCAGAAACAACAAATTATTATTTAACCCAAACAATATAACGGTTGTTTTGTAGTTTTTTTTATTTTTTATTGTATTATTTTGGTTTTTTTTTTTTTTTGAAAAAATTGATGTCGCATGAAAATAGTAACAAAAGACACTAAAGCCAAAACACAAAATTATGAAATGCAGTGAAAAAAAAACAAAGTGTATACAAAAAAATTTAATTTACGAGATCTTAACAGTAAAATATTCGAAACTTTTAGGTTTCAATACCTAAACTATAAAAAGTACATACTGTATAGTATATGTATGTATGTAAAAATAATGCTTGTCACTTGTCATGTAATTTGACTAGACTAATAACATAAAATGAGTTTTTGACACAAAACAAAACACATGGTAAAGTGGATCGGTGTATTATTCATCATAGCCTTCTTCAAAAAATTTCTTTATTTTATCGTAAAATAAGTATGGCGATTTTTTTACCAAGCCTTAAAAATTATTATGTTTTCATGTTATTTGATTTAACGAAAAGAATAATCTGGCAGGTAGGTATAAATATTGATCAGAAACTTTAATAAATAAAATACTTGGGACTTTTTTCAAACAGTCTATTTTTAAAGTGACTTTATACGGTTAAGTTTTTCGTTTTGATTTGATTTTGTTTTTGCTTTAATTTGTTTGTTCTCTGTTACACTTTTTTTTTATATAATAATTCTATCTTATTGTGTTATGTACCGTTATTGTTTAATTTTTTTTTGTATATTGAATTTATCCATTATTGTTTATATCACCTTTTTCCCTACATTTTTAATAGTTCCATTTTATTCAATTTGTATAATTTTTTTTTTTCCATGATTCATAAAGTTGTATAGATTTGCTTTTTTTTTTTTTGATTTTTTGGCTCTTCAAAATGTATCCATATTTGAATATTATTGTTTAGATCTTACCAGAATTTTAAATAACTGCATTCGTTATGAAATAATCTGATGTCTCTATGGGCCAAATAAAACTTAGATTTGAGCATTTAAATAATTATGTATAAAAAAATATTGTAAATTGTAAATAAAATGTTGTTTTAAAGCAAAACTTTAATTAATTATTCATTAGGGTATTAACAATAAATTTCAGTTATCAGTAAGTTGTCAGATTTATATGGTACTAACTACTTTAGATCAGCGTGGAAAAATATTTTTTTAGTCTCGGTACAAAATATTAATTGATGGAATATTAAAAAAAAATTTAAAATTTAAATTTTAGTGTTAACTAGAACTGTGTTTAATTTTTGTAATTTATTAAATTCACTTCTAGTTAACCCTAAGAACCGCACAAGCTCCAAATTTAAATATATATTATAATAAAAACTTGGGTGTAACTAATGGGTAAAAACGTGTAAAATACGCTGTAAGCGCTGAAAGAGTATTCGTTTGAATACCACAAAAATCGTAACAATTATTTTCCCTTACGACATTTACAGCCACAACTGAAAAGAAAAGGATGTATAAATTTCTTACCACATTTGTGTGGCAGTGGAATAAAAAAAAACTAAGGCTTTAAAACTTTTATAAAAGAAAATTGATTACAAAAGAAGATTATTTTACAACACAAATCTCACGTAAAGTCAATACTTCTTGCAGCATACTGAAAGTCTGAACATTCTAGGCATTGAGCTAAACCAAAAATTGAACTGGTTTAACCATGTTTTTGAGATAGCTAAGCAATCAGCGAAGTATTTAGGTTTTCTGTATCGCAGTAAGATCTTTTTTTTGTCTTCATATTTGTTAACTATCTACAAATCCTTCATCAAGCCTAGAATGGTGTACAATGCACACATCAACAATGCAAGAGCATCAACAATTTTGTTCTAAATAATACTTCCGACATCCAATAATTTCCTATATTTCCCAATTTCCTTTGTACCTATTCTTTTATTCCTATTTTCCCAATCTCCAAAACTAAACAGTAAATTTTACTATATAAGTTCTAACCCAATGTTTAGTTTAAAACGGAGATGGCGTTTTGTTGGTACACTACCAAAGAGAATTCGCGCGTTGATCTAATTGGTATCCCTTTGAGATTCCTTTGAAAATAACGTATCTTTGTTCGGAGCTACACTACCCAGATAAAGCACAGTACAATTATTGTAAAAATGAACTAAAAAAATTTTAAAAAATTTTAAAAATTTTAAAAATAATATATTTAAACTTTTATGTCACGAAAATGTTAAGCTGTACTCTCATAATTTTTTTAATTCTATATTTGTGTTATGTTATTTCCCTTTTTGATCCTTTTGTGTTCAAAACTTTGGACAAATTGCTTTAAAAAAAACAAATAATAAAAACAATTTCTATTTTTCTATTGTATTACTTTTCAACATAAATTCAAATTAATTGAAACAAAATTTGTTTTTAGTAAATTTAAAAATTTTTGGTTTTTAACAAAGGAACCAAAAAAAAATATCACTATAAATATCTAAAGTGTTTTCATTCACTCTGCGGAATTGATTGGATTTAAGTGTTTTTTTTTTAAAAAACTTTTAATTAAAACTATCTTTATTTATTTCGAATTATTCAGTAGTTTTTGTTTGTATGATTTATTGGAAGCAACTTTTAAATGTATTAAAAATTTCAAAGTAAAATAAAGCTATAATTTACGTATCTCAAAATATTTTTGTTTTGTTTGTTTTTATTTTGGAAACGTTTTACGTTAGTTAAAAGAAAGACAAAAATATTTAGGCTTAATATAAATAAAAGGATTGATTTTATTTCCTAAGGGAAGGAATTTTCCCCTTGGTAGTGTCAGATTCTTACTGATTAAACCCATCTCCCCCATTAGCCAATATAATGGGATGAAACCCTTACCTATTAACGGAGTATATTGGGCTAGGGAGTAGGGATAAGAGAGGATAGAAAATGGATGCGGAATCATTGAATTGGGACTGGAACTGTAAGGAAACAGTGAATCCTCCTATTATTATTATTATTACTATATTGCTAATAGTGACTATAGCCGTTACAACAGTTGCAACATACAGTAATATATAACACCTTACTGCATGAGGTAATTATTGAAGGCAACCCCCACTGCAGCAGCTATTATTATTGGTATTAATATTCTTATTAATATTATTATTATTTTACTACAGAGTCAGGGCCATCAGTGGATTAAACGTATATACAGTGCCAAAATGTAAAAAACATTTGTAAAGTTTAAATGAACGCAAAAGAATAAATTAATAGATCAGGAAAAATAGCAATGAGTAAAAGAATGAATAATACAAAAATATATTTTGATAAAAAATAATAAAGACGGTAATTATTTTTAAATCTAACATCAAAAAAGTATAATTGTAATTAAAGTTATTTGATGAAAAAATATTTTATTCCTTATAATTTATATGTATTTAATTGATTTAATCTTATTAATTTTAAAGCCTTTAAAAACGTACAAAATTATGAAAAAAAAATGATAATTTTTTTGGTTAAATCAATGTTACAAATAAACAGTTTTATTTTTAATATATATTCAAAAATCTTAAGATATTAATTTTTGAAGAATTTTTAAAATGAAAACCGTAAAAATAATTTTTTTTTTGTTTTGTTTTATCACAGATATTTCTAATTAATTTTAACACAACAGCTTCTCCAGTTTCTTTAACATTAAGTTTGTTTCGGTTCTTTTTCAATATAATATAAAAAAAAACTAAAAAATAAAAAAAATGGTTGTTTCATTGTTTTCGGGAAAATTGAAAACATTATACAAAAACAAAACTTATAATGACCTTCTACTCCATTCTGACAAAAAAAAAAAAAAAGAAAACAATAAAAACCAAATAAAATTACTGTTTTTCCTTTTAAATCATATCAAAATCAAGTTATATTTTCATTTATATCCTTGTTTAAAAAATACCTTACAAAAAACAAAAAAATTCTTTTAAATTCTTGTTCTTGGAACTTTTTTTAAAATTTTCTTTTGTACATGTATACCTACTTTCTTTTTATTATTTTGATACGAAAAAATTTCGCTGTATTCAGATCTACACTAATTGAGTATCTAAGACTCAAACCAAAAATTCTATCAAATTACAAAAAAAAAAAAAATATATTGACAAAATAAAAAAATAAATGTAAAATTAAAGAGTAGAATTTTATTCGTGTTCGTTATAAATGAATGATTATTACATTAAATATTATATATAACTTTATTTGTAAGGGTAAATAGTGGTTTATTTTTTTTTTCTTTATTTGTATTTGAAACCATATTGTAATTTGTTAAATTGCATCAATATTGTGCAACATATTAGTAATAACGTACTATAGAATATATATAGATAATATTTTTATATTTTAACTAAAATTCCTTAACAAGGAACGCATCTTATATTTTGCAATACCTTCCATTTTATTTCTTAATATTGACAATTAAAGAAACTGGAGAAGCTGTTGTCGGCTCTCCTACTTCTGTTGTTAGTTGATTCTCTTCAAATTTCCTTCAACTTATAATAAACAAAAAAAAATAAATACACTTTAAAATAAACAAAAAAAAAAGTTATATATAATAATAAAATTTAATAATAAAAAAAATTCAGAATTAAAAGGATTCACACAGCAATTATTTTTTAACAGTTTTTTTTTTTTGTCTTCTTATTCTATTATATTTTGTTACTGTAATACAACACTGTAAATAGCCCATTATTTTCTTCAAAAGAAAATTAATCTTTTTTCATAAATAATTAGTTTTTATTGATGAAATTTAAGAATGTCCTTTAATTCAAAAGGTCACTTTTGTTTCTTCTAGCTAAAAAGGATTTGAGCAACTACAGTTTTCTTATCATAAAAAAAAAATCAAATATTTTCAACAATATTATTTAGTTAAAATGTTAAAAAAAAAAAAAAAAAACAAAACAATGTAACTAATAAGGCTTGTTATTTTTTACTTTAATTCAAAAAAGTTGCCAGATACCTTGATATATAAAACAACTAGAAATCAAAAAATTATTAAGTAAAAACTTTCACTGTAAAAAATGTCGGTTAATTTTTTATATTATAAAGTGGTTCGCGTCTTGGATATATCATCATATTATACCAGATATTATTATAATAATGGATCAAATGAATAAAACTGAGCTTAAACTCAAATCTAACTTTAACAAACAAAATTATACCCTGATCTTGTGGTTTGTTTTTGAAAAAGTGCAATTTAAGTTCAAATTCAGTTTTATGTATTCGACCAATTATCTTGGTCTGTATGATTATCTCTTCTAATAATTATTTTAAACTTAAGGATGTTTGCCTTTTTAAGTACGTATTTAATTCATTCAATTGATTCACAAATTTGATTATGTAAATTAATACTGCGGTCTCTAAAAAATTTTAGTAAAGGATTCGTATTTAAAACTACTTAAAAATAAATTTGGAATAGCTGATAAAGCAAGAAAATCCAAATCCGAAATCCGATGAAATGACATTTAAGAACGAAAACCCGGTTTCCGATAAAGCATGAATTCAAGCGCGAAGTATAGAAAGTGAATAATAGAAGTATAAAACATAAGCTGTGAATATTTAAATTCTTATAAACATTTATTTCAAATAGTTTTAACAAGCAACACTTGTCCTTACATTTTTATGATTTCTTTACATATTTAACTCATATTTAAAAAAAAAAAAACAAGGTAGAAACCAACGGTTTTTAAAAGCGCAAAGCGCACACACTCTTTAGAATTGTGACTTGCACAAAAATTTGAAAATTTCATGTAATAAGAAAAAACGTGAAAATAAGGCTTTTCTGGAATTTTGAGGGGCTGTAACTTTGGAACCCTATACAATTAAAAGATATAATTAACATAAATATATTACTGGAGCTATAATTTTTTTGTCTTGCCGAAGAAAAATTTGTACAGGTGCCTAAGTTACAGGTGTTTAAAAATAGCAAATTTTCAATTTTTCAGCCCTATTAGCTCATAAACAGGGGGTGGTACAAACAAATTTTTTGAGGAAACTTATACTAATTCTTTCTCAGACGGACAGACAGAGTGAAACTAATAGGCACATTTTTCAAAATTTTTTTGGAAATATGCTAAAAAAAACATAATGTGAATATTTCAGTTTACCATAACATGGCAACTATTTTTCTAATGTTTTCTTATAAAAAATAAAAAACAAAACATTAAGAAAAAAGTAAGTAAGTAAAATGAAGAACAAAAATTTTTCTTTGAAAAATCATTGAAATCAGAAGTTGTTTGTTGATCTCTTTTTTTTTTCTCCCACTTTATCCTTTTTTTAATTTTGATATTTTTTTTTTTTGTATCTACTTAAAAATTTTTTTTTATAGCAGGATATTAATTTCAAATGGTTTTTGTTTTTTTTTCTTCCTCTATTTCTTTCATTTTTTGTTTGATTATTTTTTTTTTTATCCTTATGAAAGATAATTTTGATATGATAACACAACAAACACACAAACATTCATACAGATACTCGTAAATATTGTAAGTGTATAACGAACGAATAAATTTTTTATTTTTGTTTGTGAATATGTTTGTGACTCATTGGTGTAAGTGCGATGAATTGTAAGAACAGTAGCTTTTAAGAATAAACATAAAAAGAGGGGCGAAGGATTTAATAAAAATAATGTGTTAGTGTCGAAATACCAACAAGAGGATTATTATTATATTTAGGTGGGAATGGTGATATAATTTAACGAATTTATATTGCAACTTAACTAAAATATATTTTTATTTATATGTAGAGTGTTTATATAGATTTTCATAATGTAATAGAGGGGCTCCTTTTTGAGAGAAAAAAAAAAAAAAACAAAAAGGTTTTATTATGCGAAATAACTTAAAATAAATCTTATCATGTCCTTAATAAATCTCATTTTAAGATAGCAGCTGTTCGTTGTGTAAATTTCTTTACTTAAATTCATTTTCATTTTGTTTTTGTTTTGTTTTTTTTTTAAGTATTTCGTTGCTTGTGTGTATTTCTTATGTTGTACATATTATTATTATTATTATTATTATTATTACTTTAGTTGTTGTTATTTTTGTAGGATTTTGTCTTCGAAATAAAGACGTTATTTCATCTAATTTAATTTAATAAAGCATCCTATTTTTTATGTGAATGCGACCAAAAAAGAAAAGAAAAGAAAAAAATTATACAAAAACAAAAACGAATAAAATAAATAACGTACTTTTCTTTCAATTTTATTACTGGTGTTAGTGTTTTTTTTGTTTTTGTGTTAAAATTTTCATCAATTCTTGAAGGAAAATATTGGAAAAACAAAAACATTTAAAATAGCAATGAAAGTTTTGATTTTTTTTAACTTTTCATGGAATTTATTTTTCTTTTTTTTTTTTTTGTTTTGTTTTCATCATCATCTGTTATTCCTAGATTCAATGATGAGAGTATCATCAAAGGTAGAATTACTCTTTAAATGAGACATGATATTATCAAGGTTTCTTTAAAAAAAAAAAAACAATAAAAAAAAAATTGAAAAAAAAAACAAAACAAAAATAAAGGAATAACAAATGAAATCTAATTTAAAACTTTGTTTGATATAAATTGTTAAGTTACTCAAATACACATAAGCATTCAATACAACACATTTAAACATTTTATTTGCATATACAAAGAAGTAGTTTGAAACGAATATTAGTCTATCTAGAGATTTCAACATTCAATTTTAAAAATGATCGTTTAAAGTCGAAAAAATAAATAGCAAGACGTTTTACTTATATAATGGTTAATTTTTCCGGTTTTTTATTTGTTATATCAGTGTTTAAGATTTTCTTATACTTTACAAACAATTTTTTTTTTTAACTAGTAACGGATTATGGATCGAATGCATAAAACTGACTTTGAAATCAAAACTCACTTTTTCAAATGAAAACTATGAATTCAGCTGTAATTCTTGTTTGAAAAAAGTCAGGTTTCAGCTCAAATTCAGTTTTTACATTTGACCCAATATTCCTGGACATAATTCTTAAATAATTAATTTAGTATAAAATTGTAAATTATATGTCCATGACCCGCAATACCTCAGTTTAATTAATAAATAAAATTTAATGTACTTATTTTCAAGGGAAAAAATAATAACTTTACCTAGGACAACCTTTAATAATTGCAACCTTTAATTTATTGCTAAAATAAAAGAAACCACTAAAAATACTAATATTGAATCCAATAAATAACCTTAAATTTAAGATTATCCCTCTTAAATTGTTTACTTTAAATAAAATGTTATTTTATGTTTTTATCATTTTTTCCATGAAATTTTATAATAAATTTTCACTTTAAATTTTTTTCTTTATGTTTTATTTTTATTTTTTTTCTTCTGTTAAAACGAAATTGCATAAAAAGAATCAGATCACTCTTATCAATTATCATCTTTAAATATACTTTAGATACAAAAACATTTTTTTTTCTTGAAGGAACTAAAGAAACCAACAGTATACTTTGCGTCCTAATACAATATATTTTAAAAGTAAAAATAAAGCTAAAAACGTAATTAAATTTACAAAAAAAAAAAAAAAAAGAAATAAAAGAGTTTGTCCTAATTGTTAATTTTTTATTTATTTTTTTTATAATTAAGAATAAAAATAATTTACAAATATTTTAATTGGACTTAATTTAATGTAAAATATAAGAGAAAAGAATCGCTTTTTATATCTCATCTCTTTTCTAAGTATACGTAACAGAAGATTGACAAAAACATTTATTTTTACTTTGTGACTTAAAAGAAAAAATTGAGATTGATTGTAAAAAAATTTAAAAAAAAAAATAAAAATTATCTTAAATTGAAAGATTTTATTTTTACACTTAAAAGAAAGCCGTTTATCCTTAATGTTTTTCTTTTCATCAAATTTTGATTAAATCCGAATGAGTACAATCGAAATTTTTAAAACATATAAAAGAATGCTAAGAAAAACTCTTTGAATAAAATCTAATTTACAAAACCTATAACAAATTTTCGTAACATTATCTAAAAATCAACAGAGCAATATAATAAATACGAAACTTTAAATTCTGATCCGAAAAAACCCCAATACTTTTTAACCTCTAAATAAGATAAGATATTGTATTTTAGTCTTTACAATTAAAAAATTTTCTTTTAAAACCAAAAAATTATTTTTAATACCAATCCAACTTAGCTTTTTAAGTAGTTTTCCTTAGCTTTTTAGTAGCTTTTAAAAAATATGTTTACTTTCCCTTATACAACATAAGCTTTAATTACTAAAAAAAAATATCAAGTCAATTGGTACAAGATTTGAATACAAAGTTAAATGAACTTTTTTAGAGCTCCTTTATCTTTTTAGGATATTTTTCAATAAATAATTTAAAAATAGTTCACTCTGTTCGTTCGTCCATCTGTTTACGAAGTTTTTAAGATAACGCAATGAAATTTAACCATGGACAAGTCCCAAAAAAAAAAACTGATTTCAAAGAACAACTTTTTTAACGACCGTTACGGAGCTACAGTCACTCCAAGTTTGAAAAACCCCTATTTTCAAAAGTGAATACCTCAAGATTTGCTCAATCATAAAATGCTAAACGACAAAATTTTCTTTACCTTTATAAGTAAATATAAAAGTTATACAATTTTTTGCAGTTTACTATTTACACTTAAAGATCTACCGATGATACACAATTTTGCTTCCATTACAACTCTGGCAGACAGAAATTTTGAAAGAAGAAAAATTTATCAGAATTAAAATAAGTTACGTATTGGCATCTTTTCTTAATTTTGTATAAAGTTTTAAAATTGGGGAATGTGTCTCTTTAGTCGCACTATTCTAAACTGTTTGTATTCTTTTCACCTGTTTTTGTAAATGTTCACCTTTAAAAACTGTTTGTTTTCATTCTGTCTTATCTTTAAAATCGTATATAATTCAAGTGTATTTAACCTGTCTAAGTTTTTGACTTTATGTATTTATTTTAAATTAGTTAAATTTTTCGAGATAGGAAATTTAATTCTTGTATACTTTCGAATATTAAATAACATCAACTAAAGTTTACAAATTATTAATGTCCACTGATGTTTCAAAAGTTATTCACGTGGTGTATGCCATTAGAACAGAATTAATTGATATAGAAAAAAACGAGGAAGAATACAGTTGACTTTGTCAACTCTTAGACACCCGTACGAACCGTTAGTATGTTCACAGTCACTCTGCCTACAATATTATTTTTTTAATATTTTAGTATTTTAAAATAATTTGGGTGAATTTTATAATTTCTAGAACTTATGGTTTGTACATATATTCAAACTATATGTTTATATGTACATTCTTCTAAAGCAGATTCTAACCTTCCACATAACGATTATCAATCCAAAACTTTTTCAAATATTCTATAGTAACATTTAGTACTAAGCGGTAAATGTATATTAAATTTACTTAGTACAAAATAGTTTATATAATTTTAAATATTATATTATATTATATTTAAATATTCCATTCACAGAATAATTTCTTATAAGTACAATAAAATACATATATGTATGTAAATACGGCGCTATATAATATACATATATACTCTTATCATTCATTCACTAGTGACATATACGATATGTAAATAAACATGATATTATATAAGTATGTATATATATCAATATCATATAAATAATAATAAAAATTCTTCAAGCAACCGTTATGTTGTTTATTTATTCACATTTTTTTGTACTACGCATTATATCCTCAACAATTTCAAATTATCGAGTAAAACAAAATGGAAAAAATTCGTTAAAGAAATTTGTTAGAAAATTTGAAAAAATCAAGTAACACTTTCGTCAATTATAAAGTAACCCTATATTATTAAAAAAAGTTGTTAACAGAAATAAGAGTATAATATTGAAGCTTTAATTTTTGTGTATTACTTCAAAAAAATTTTAACAGGTGTTCAAGTTACAGGTGTTTAAAAATAGGAAATTTTCAGTTTTTGACCCCTTACAGCTCCTAAACGGGGGGTGATACAAAAAAAATTTCTGAAATGACTCATACTTATTTTCAAAGATCTAACTTCTGTCAAAATTTCAAGTTTCGAAATTAAACAGTTTAGAAGATAGAAGGGTTGAAGGATTTAGCAAAATTTGAGTTTCACATAACGGTAAATTAAGACACCGTATGCCACGAATATATATTTATTGTATATATACTTTTAAAGCTAATAAAAGTAGTAATCGTTTGGCGTTTTCAAAATGAAGATATACCTTATACAACTTGTGCTATAACAATTTAAATATAGAGCTTTTTTGAACCTTTGGGGAGCTGTAGCTCCGTAACGGGTGGGGCTACAAAAAAAAGTTATTAAAAATAAAATTAATATTTTTGTGGGATCTATCAGCAGTTAAAATTTCATAGCTCTATTTCAAAAAAAATGTCGGGATCTAAAAGTTAGGTGTTCGAGAGCTACCCTAAGGCTTGGTCCAAACTCAACCAAAAAAAATAGGGAACCTACAAATTACTCCCAAAATATTTTGTGTAAATTTCAAGATTCTAGCTTTCTTAGTTTTTGAGTTAGCGTGCTGACGGACGGACATGGCTCAAAAGTCTTAGAATTTTTTTCTGATCCGATCCATACCTTTGAAGGTATATCTAGCTCGCTTATTTCGAGGTGTTACAAACGGAGGAGTAATTTTATTATACCCGATCCTATCGTACGGGTATAATTATTTTTATATAACGAAACCTTGAGAAAATACAAAATAGCACTTCCACTAGTTGTGAAACCTTAAAAGATAACGGTGCAAACATCAATATTATATTTAAAGGATAAAAATGTTTGCTTATGTATGAAAAAAGTATCATGATTAGAAAAAACTTGTGATTAGACACTAGTATTTACAAAAATTCAAGAACAACTGACAGCAAAAAAGTAATATTTTACTATTTTAAAATAAAACGCGGACCTCGGTGACCTAATGAGTAAGATCGTATTACATACACTGTAAATACCGAAGTATTGTGCTTGAATTGCACACGTGTCCTCAGAATAATTCCTTCTTACGCCTTTTACAGCCACGCCTGAAAAATAAAGGTTGTGTAATTTCCTTGTCACATATTATATTTTCATTTAAAAATCTTCTAAACAACTTAACTGCTTTAGCAAAAAAAAACAAATTATTTTAATAATAAAATAATATTTCTTCTTTTCTAAATTTCTTCATTTTAATTTTTTTTTTCTTTATCCTAACCACATAATTTATGTTTTTGTTTATTTTTGTGTGTGTTTTGTATTTGTAACAAATAATTAAAACTATTTTATATTAATTACATACTTATGAATATGTCATTTTTCAACCCTTGTTTTTCAATGGAATTACCAAATGTTTAACATGTCAGTAACTTAATTGAAATGTCATATAATGGTGAGAGTAAAAAATTAATTTTAAAAATCATAGGTAAGAATAGTTTTATTATACTGTAAATGCCCTAAAAGAGTTACCATACTGAAATCAAAAAGTGTTAACTTATTTTTTTGAAATTAATTAGAAACAAAACATAAAAAAGTGCAAAAAATTCACCAAAACAATTTATTTATTGTTATATGTATATAATCCTGCAAATTCATTGTAACATCATTCGAATCTAAATTTTGAATGAAATTCTTTAGATATTCAATAATATTCATTGTCAAATTAATTTCATTCTGTTATATATTTAAATTTTTTAAAACGTTTCTGATAAACTGTTTTATTTCTCAATTTAGATTTAAAGCCTTTATTATTTTATATATTTTTTTTTTTTAGTTTATTCCCTAGGCACATAAATATGACAAGGAAATTTACACAGCCTTTCCTTTTCAGGCGTGGCTGTTGTGAAGGAGAATTATTCTTACGATGTGTGTATGATTCGAAGCCACATTTTCTCGGTGTTTGCCGCGTATTTTAAACGCTCTAATCCACCGAGCCCCCTTTATTAATTATTTGTTAACTTGGTATTTTACAAAATAAATCTTCTCTTAAATAAAAACAAGAAATCTTAAATTTGTTCTTTTAAATATTCATTTAAAAAAATTTTTTCTTTTAAAGTAAAATTTACTAAATCTGTATTTAACATTTGATTCGTTTTGTTTTATTTAAAAAAAAAAAAATGCAATTTAATTAACTGTTAATGTAAATTTAATTAATGTTAATCAAAACCAACAAAGAAATAAACAATAAAAAAATTAAGATTTCTTTTTTTAATGAGTATTTTTTTATAAAAATAAACTAAAAAGAAAGAGGTGGGATGAAAGAAAATGATATAAAACTATTTTTAATCTACATATAGACTACATTATATTTCTTATATGTAGTCTATATGTAGATTACATGACGTAGTCTCTGCTTAAGGTTAATTTCAATAAATTTATCTCAATGATTAATAATAAAATTAATTGATTTATTTTTTTCCCTGCGGAACGTACAAAACTCTTTTAAAAAGAGACACAAAAAAAACTTAAGTCCATCTTGGTGGTGTCTAATTTTGTCTTCTAAATTTTAACCGTACCTTTATCAGTAGCCAGAATAATGGGATTAACACACTAGTTACAAGCCAACATAATCGATACAGTATAGGGAAAGAAAAGAAAATTGATATTTTGATTTTAAATTTCTGAAGTGAGATTAAATAAAAATTCTAGCAGATATAAGTTGACTCCTTCCTTGAATTTCTATACATAATACAAATCAGGAAATGCGTGAGGGTTATTTTAATAAAAAAAAAAAAAAAGTAAATGTTGAGAAAAAAATTTTAGAAAAAAATTAATTATTTTTAAATAAAAAATTCAATCAATTCAATTCAAATTCAGTTCAATCAAAAGTGTTAGTATCACATGCCTGTACTTCTTTTGACTGTATTTTCATTTGCCTGTATTTGTAACCAACTATAAAATCTCTCCTAACTATTTTTTATATGCATATTTCAACAAATAAAAATTTAAAAATAATGGCGACTGCCGCCCCCAAATCCCCGCTAAACAAATTATTGAAACGCTGATTTTAAATCCAACTCTAAAATCCCTGCTAATTCAGAATCTCACGTATACATATGTATAAATATTCTGGAAAAAGCGGCAATCCTGATTTTGAAACGAACTCTTAAATCTCTCATAACTATTTTTTGTACATAAATAATAAAACAAGAAAACATTTAAAATAGCGTCCCTGCTAAAAATATTATTAAAACACTGGTTTTGTATCTTACTTTAAAATCTTTTCTAATTATATTTTTTTAAATATATATATTTATTTAGTTGATGTAGTTCATTCCCTTTTCTAAAATATACGTACTTTTAAAATAATGTCCAAAAATGTTGTTTTTCAACATATAGAAATTCGATATTTTTTCCTCAACCATTTCTTTTCAAAATTTTTTACAGTCAGCATATTTCCAAACAATAAGAATGTTTAAATGTTAGAAAATAATTAAATATAATGCAGGTTATATTGACGAATAAAGTGCAATTTAAGTGAAAAAAGTACTGCAAATGACATTTATAATCATTTGACATTTATATACTCAATTTAAATAATACTCAATTTTAATAATATTTATAATACTCAATTAAAATAAAACTATGAGATATTTCATTATGAAATTATAATTTATGAGATCATTTTAAAGTATAAATTTGTTTGCATTTTTTTAATACGAATAATTTTAAACAATTCCATGTATTTTAATTAAAACAAAACATTAAACAGAATTTTAACTATTATGCAGGATTCATTACTTCGGATAAAAGTTCTGACTTCTGATCTCAAGCACATTTTTTATATGAAATTTTAAACTCTCTCATCAATCAAAAAAAAGTGCGGAAATTTTTTTTCTCTTTCTGAAAAAAGTTCCTTCATTAACTTTTAATTCGGAATTATTTATTTTTTTGTTGTCATTATACCCTACACCTAAAGTATAGGTTATATATTAACTTTGGTATGGTGTTTGTAACCACCAAAAGGAAGCGAGTTAGGTATAGACATGTATATATATTCTGAATCAGGATCACCGCCGGAGTCGATTTAGCGATGTCCGTCCGTCCATCCGTCCGTACGCACGATAACTCAAAAAATAATGATGCTATCTTGATGAAATTTATATAGTAGGTTACTAATTACGAAAGAAAGGCTAAGTTCGAATCTGGACAAAATCCGTCCATGGGTTCGGATTCTGGAAGCTTCCGAATGATTCCGGAGCAAACGAAATTATCTCCAAAAGCAACAAAGATAGAACCTTCAAATTCAAATTTTGTACAATGATGTTTCTTCCCGTTCGATTTATGTCTCTGAAATTTAAGAGGATTTGGTCCATGGGTTTGGGTTTTGGAAGCTTCCGAACGAGCACCAGAGCAAATGAGATTATCTCCAAAACCAACAAAGATAGAACCTTTAAATTTTGTACAATGATGTTCCTTCCCGTTCGATTTATGTCTCTGAAATTTATGAGGATTTGGTCCATGGGTTTGGATTTGGAAGCTTCCGAACGAGCTCCAGAGCAAATGAGATTATATCCAATACGAACAAAGGTAGAACCTTTGAATTTGGTACAATGGTGTTCTTTCGTGTTTGATTTATGTCTCTCAAATTTAAGAGGATTTGGTCCATGGGTTTAGTTTTGGAAGCTTCCGAACGAGCACCAGAGCAAATGAGATTATCTCCAAAACCAACAAAGATATAACCTTTAAATTTGGCAGGGTGGTGTTCTTTCATGTTTTATTTAAGTCTCTGAAATGTGAGAAGATTTCGTCCATGGGTTCGGGTTTTGGAAACTTCCGAACGAGCCCCAGAGCAAACGAGATTATCTCCAAAACCAATAAAGATAGAACCTTTAAATTTTTTATAATGATGTTTCTTCCAGTTTGATTTATGTCTCTAAAATTTAAGAGGATGTGGTCCATGGGTTTGGATTTTGGAAGCTTCCGAACGAGCCCCAGAGCAAATGAGATTATCTCCAAAAACAACAAATATATAACCTTTAAATTTGGCCGAATGGTGTTTTTTCATGTTTGATTTAGGTCTCTGAAATTTGAGAGGATTTGGCCATGGGTTTAAATTTGAAAGAATTTGAACCGTGGATTCGAATCAAAAGAAAATTGAGTTTGAAACATATTTTTTTTCATTTTAAATAAATTTAAGCCTCCATAACCTTGTAACTGTTGGGGTTATGGAATCATTGGGACATAAAAATTAAAGCTAGCAACTTACTCTATAAAATACATTTTTTTTTAGCTCTCTATAGTAAGCCGTTCAAAAGTTGTAGATTTTTATATGAAAAGTCTCTAAAAAATCTTTAACATCTCATATCTCGAAAAGGGTCCAGAATAAACCCCCCCTTCCGATACAATTTTTTGCTCGTCTCGGTATGCCCGAGCACTCTTTTCAAGGAAGACCATCGAGTCAAAAACACCCTGTATAAACATTAATATTTTATTTAGATTATTTTTAAGTTTCTTCAGAGTTAATAACTTCATAGTAAACAAAACAAAACAAAATTTTAAAATTAATCTGTCCTTTTCCAATACTAAAAAAACTGCAATTTTATAAATAAATTCAGAACAATTCTAACTATGTATTATAAAAGCCGTAAACGTTTACAACAATAACATTTTTCATGGCAAAAACCAATATACTGCACGCATAACAGAAAAACAAAGTATAAATATAAAAATAATTGAAAATTTATAGGGTTTGGTACGTAACCCCGAAAAATAAAAATACCGAATTCAAAATTCTGAAATTACGAAATCCGGCAAAATCAAAATCCCGAAAATCAAAATCCTGAAATTTTAAAATCTCGCATAGACATACATATATGAATATAAATATTTCGCGAAAGGAGAATACTCTGATTTTGAATCCAACTATTAATACTTACAGTGTGCCCACACATATATATACCAATTTCATTAAAAAAAAATTAAATTTTCGCATTTCCATATGAAAAATAATTAGTTTTGAAAACACCCGCTACCAAATTACTGATTTTGAATCCAACTCTAAAATCAATACTAAATTATGTCCATGCATACAAGTTTCCATAGAAAAATATTTAATTTTGACATTTCACTTAAAAAATATGGAATTTTATACGAACTTAGACTTTTTTATAAAAAAAAAAATTATTTTTGAAGGAACCCTCTCTACAAAATTTTTCTTTAATTTTCTTAGTGTTGTTATCTGCGTTTTTACATTTATTAAAATTTATTCTTATTCTTATTGTAAAATGTTAGGTATTCTTACTGATGAAGGGAACATAGTTCTCAAAAAACGTTTTTAAGATAAATAAAAATATATTAATTATATATTATTTCATTAAAAGTTAAGTGACAAAAAACCAATATTATTTTTAGATTACCAAACTGATGCCAGGTTTATCTAGTTTAAACTTATTATTCCACTGTATTCTCAGAATGTTTTTAGCTAGAATCTTGACTTTTGAGAGGAGCCAAATTAGGATAAATTACCTCAGAAAAAATGTTTATATTTCCACCTGTTTAAAAACATTGGAGATGAAAAATTTTAAATTAAATTTATTGAGAGATTTGATATATAGACATGATGTCAACATTGTATCTTTATACCCGTACGACAGGATCGGGTATAATAAAATTACTCCTCCGTTTGTAACACCTCGAAAGGTATGGATCGGATCAGAAAAAAATTCTAAGACTTTTGAGCCATGTCCGTCCGTCCGTCAGCACGCTAACTCAAAAACTAAGAAAGCTAGAATCTTGAAATTTACACAAAATATTCTGGGAATAATTTGTAGGTTCCCTATTTTTTTTGGTTGAGTTTGGACCAAGCTTTAGGGTAGCTCTCAAACACCTAACTTTTAGATCCCCACATTTTTTTTGAAATAGAGCTATGAAATTTTAACTACTGATAGATCTCACAAAAATATTCATTTTATTTTTAATAACTTTTTTTTGTAGCCCCATCCGTTACGGAGCTACAGCTCCCCAAAGGTTCAAAAAAGCACTATATTTAAATTGTTATAGCACAAGTTATATAAGGTATATCTTCATTTTGAAAACGACAAACGATTACTACTTTTATTAGCTTTAAAAGTATATATTTACAATAAATATATATTTGTGGCATACGGTGTCTTAATTTACCGTTATGTATTCTTCCTGTATTAACTGTATTCTTCCTCATTTAAAAAAGCTTTGCTCAGCAATTTTATCATAATTTTATACTTTAAATAATACTTTTTCATGATTGTAAGATTTCATAATTTGCATAAAAATTTATAAAATTAGCTGTAAAATACTTTTTAGATGACTTTTTTTATAAATGTACGCCTTTAAATACCTTTAGTTTACATACTGCCTTGTTGTTTATTTAAATGCATATTAAACTAATAATTTCATTCGAATAATAATTGTTCAAAAATTATTCTGACTAGTCGTAATTTCACTTTATTAATAAACTTTATTAATAAACTCATATTAAAAAGACAATCAAAATATGAGTTTGTACAGAACAACTTTTTGTTTTTGTAAATTATTCTAAAAAAAACTCTTTGATTTAAAACTTTTTTTTGGTACATATTCAGTAAATTAGAAGTAAATACAAAAGTTAAAAACCTTTAAAAATACTTTAAACGCTTTGATTACGTTGTCTCAGTAAAATTTTTGCAATTAAAAACTTTATGACTTTACATATTTTTTTCCTCCTTTGAAAAATTTTGATTTTTTTTTGTTTTTTTAAAAAAGTAATAATTTTATTACTCATACATTTTGTTTTTTATTAAGAAAAGTTAAAAATTAAATTAAAAATTTTTTTTACAAAAAAAAAAAAACACAAAAAATTTTTCTACTGTTTTTAAAATTTGCGAAAAATTTTTAATTTTAAATGTTTTACTTTTTTAATTTAAAAAAAAACTCATCCTCTGTAAAATTTTCATTTGTACATTTCAAATTGTTTAAAGAAAACCGACTACAAAAACAAAAACATCCTGCATGTCATAAAAATTTAAAGAGCAAGGATATTAACCTGTTTAAAATTTTTCTAGGATAATTGATTCATATTATTAATACTTACATGCATCCAGAACTAGTTGGAAAGAAAAAATTTTCATTCTGGAAATTAATAGTTTTAAGAATTTGTTCTAAGTGCTTCCAGGATACACAAAAAATATTGCTGCAGGTAAGGATTAGAGGTAGATCAACTTTCAAGATCTGTTTATGTAATATATAAACAATATAATTTCCAGGCATATTATCCTCATTATAAGATGTGAAAAATCGTGCTACGAAAAAGAGTGGGAAGAAATGTTTTCTGGGGAGACCACCTACAGGAAGGACCTGTCAAATAAAACCGAAAATGAAAAGCAAAGAAATCCATAATAAAATCTAAAAAATCATAATTTAGTCATTTTTTTTTGAGTTTACAGCCCTGCCACATAAATATGGCAAGAAAATTACATAACTTTTTCTTTGAAGGTGTAGTTATTAATTTCGTAAGAAAAAATTATTTTTAAACATTTGAGATTCGAACAGACAGTATTTAAACCGCATTTTCTCAGTATTTACAACGTATTTCATACGCTCTTATTTACTAATTTACGGAGGTCCCGTCATGGCACTTATTTAATTCAAATAAAATATTAAAAAATAATAATTCTAATAATAAATAAACAACAGTTTAAAATAAAATGTTATTTTATTTCACTTTTTATTTTTGAAATTTTTAAAATTCAAAAAATAATAACTGTACAAAATTAATTTAATATTTTCACCTTGTTTTTAAAACTAAAGTAAAATTTACAACAAAAAACAATGCAAAATAAGTGTAAAATGCTATCTGAAATTTCTTAGTTAGAAAAAAATTATACAAAAAGTTTTTGACTATATTATTTAAGAATATTAAGATAGACGAACCTCAAACTTTGTGAGAACGTATAACGTTCAGCGTAATATGAAATATGGTAGGGTGTCATAAAGCCATATTTCACGAATATGGCTTTGTGACTCATTTTAAAGGTCATAAACCTATATTTTTATACCCTACACCTAAAGTATAGGGTATATTAACTTTGGTATGGTGTTTGTAACCACCAAAAGGAAGCGAGTTAGGTATAGACATGTATATATATTCTGAATCAGGATCACCGCCGGAGTCGATTTAGCGATGTCCGTCCGTCCGTCCGTCCGTACGCACGATAACTCAAAAAATAATGATGCTATCTTGATGAAATTTATATAGTAGGTTACTAATTACGAAAGAAAGGCTAAGTTCGAATCTGGACAAAATCCGTCCATGGGTTGGGATTCTGGAAGCTTCCGAATGATTCCGGGCTTTTGGAGATAATCTCCGCAAACGAGATTATCTCCAAAAGCAACAAAGATAGAATCTTCAAATTTTGTACAATGATGTTTCTTCCCGTTCGATTTATGTCTCTGAAATTTAAGAGGATTTGGTCCATGGGTTTGGGTTTTGGAAGCTTCCGAACGAGCACCAGAGCAAATGAGATTATTTCCAAAACCAACAAAGATAGAACCTTTAAATTTTGTACAATGATGTTTCTTCCCGTTCGATTTATGTCTCTGAAATTTAAGAGGATTTGGTCCATGGGTTTGGGTTTTGGAAGCTTCCGAACGAGCACCAGAGCAAATGAGATTATTTCCAAAACCAACAAAGATAGAACCTTTAAATTTTGTACAATGATGTTCCTTCCCGTTCGATTTATGTCTCTGAAATTTAAGAGGATTTGGTCCGGGGTTTGGATTTGGAAGCTTCCGAACGAGCCCCAGAGCAAATGAGATTATCTCCAAAACCAATAAAGATATAACCTTTAAATTTGGCAGGGTGGTGTTCTTTCATGTTTTATTTAAGTCTCTGAAATGTGAGAAGATTTGGTCCATGAGTTCGGGTTTTGGAAACTTCCGAACGAGCCCCAGAGCAAACGAGATTATCTCCAAAACCAATAAAGATAGAACCTTTAAATTTTTTATAATGATGTTTCTTCCAGTTTGATTTATGTCTCTAAAATTTAAGAGGATGTGGTCCATGGGTTTGGATTTTGGAAGCTTCCGAACGAGCCCCAGAGCAAATGAGATTATCTCCAAAAACAACAAATATATAACCTTTAAATTTGGCCGAATGGTGTTTTTTCATGTTTGATTTAAGTCTCTGAAATTTGAGAGGATTTGGCCATGGGTTTAAATTTGAAAGAATTTGAACCGTGGATTCGAATTTTGGAAGCTTCCGAACGAGCCGCAGAGCAAATGAGATTATATCCAATACGAACAAAGGTAGAACCTTTGAATTTGGTACAATGTGTTCTTTCGTGTTTGATTTATGTCTCTGAAATTTAAGAGGATTTGGTCCATGGGTTTGGTTTTGGAAGCTTCCAAACGAGCCCCAGAGCAAATGAGATTATCTCCAAAACCAATAAAGATATAACCTTTACTTTTGGCATAATGGTGTTCTTTCATGTATGATTTAGGCCTCTGAAATTTGAGAGGATTTGATCCTTGGGTTCGGATTTTGAAAGCTTCCGAACGAGCCTCACAGCAAATGATATTATCTCCAAATGCAACAAAGATATAACCTTTAAATTAGGCAGAATGGTGTTCCTTCATGTTTGATTTATGTTTCTGAAATTTGTGAGGATTTGGTCCATGGGTTCAAATTTTGGAAGCTTCCGGACGAGCCCCAGAGCAAACGAGTATATCTCCACAACCAACAAAGATAGAACTTTTATTTTTAGTACAAAGGTGTTCTGTTATGTTTCCTTTTCTGTAAAATTGGAAACTGACATTTGAAAGAATTTGAACCATGGGTTCGTATTTTGGAAACTTCCGGACGAGCACAAGAGCAACGAGCATATCTCCAAACCCAACAAAAGTAGAACCTTTAAATTTAATACAATGGTGTTCTGGCAAGTTTTCTTTGTGTTCCTGAGATGGATTCGATGAATTGGAGTGGCAATTCGGGTAGCTGACACAAACATCCCAAGGACTACCAATCTTCGAAAATAATTAAGATAGAAACTTAAAATTTTATACAAGGGTGTCAAGCATATCCCAAGAGGATGCCTCTTTTACGTTCTTGAAATTCGAGTTGAATAAGACAGAAAAGGGAAGAAGTTCAAGCAGCTGCCAAAAACACTTATGGATTTTTAATTTAATTCGAATTATTCAGGTGTAGGGTATTAATAAGTCGGTTGCATCGACTTACTGTTACATTTACTTGTTATAAAACATTTTGTGTCATAAAGTCATAATTAAATTATTCTATGATTCAAATATAATTTTATTTGTATAAAAACAAAAAAAAAAGAAATGAGGGCTGCTTGCCTCGCGCCCGCGTTCATAGGCATCAGCTCCCAATCCTTCAAGAAAAGCTCGAAGTGAGTTGTAAAGGGAAGAGCTAAGGGAGGGGTGAAGAGTGGCTCGAAGAGAGAGCCGCGAAGGCCGCCATATATATATATGTAAGATTTTTACTTAGTGGGATTTTAGAGTTGGTTAAAAAATCAGGATATTTTCCTTTTTCCTGAATATTGATACTATAAAATAAATTGATAAAAGAGATTGCGAATTAGGAGAAATTTTAGAGTTGGTTACAAAATTAGGATATTTTCCCTTTTCCAGAATTCTTACATATGTATATGAGAGATTATGAATTAGGGGGAATTTTAGAGTTAGATTATAGAGTTTAATAGTTTTACATAACACCATATGGCTTTATGACTCATTTGAATGGATCATAAAGCCATATTTTTAAAATATGGCTTTATGACATATGACTTTATCACACCCCACCATGAAATATATGAATTATGAAACGTTTTTCAATTTCATACAAATACAGTACCTATTCAACTTTAATAATAATTTAATAAAATTCATTAAATATTAAAATAGTCGAAAATACTTCGAATTAATTAATGAATTGAATTTAAACAGCATGTTAATATTCAAAAAAGATTCAGTTATTCTTATATGAAAGTTTTTTTTGTAAATTTTAGAAAATTTTTAAATAATAAAACAAAATAAAACATTATACTCATTCAGTATACAATTTTTTTTTTTTTTAGAAAAATAGTAAACTCTACTAGAATAGTTCATATTCAATTCACCACAATCCAATCTTTTTACTTCCATAAAGTTTCAAAGAAAAAAACGAAAAAAAAAGCCAAACTGTATATAATCAATCCACTCTTTCACTAATAAATCTTCCGGCATTACTTTAAAACCTCACGATAGTTGACTTTAACTGAATTTCTTATTTCAAAATAACAAAAAAAAAAAAAAAAATTGTTTAAAAATAGGATAAATTTTTGCGGAGATTGCAATTTTTTTTTTTTTTTTACAAAGTAGAATGGAACAAAAAAATTGTGCAACATAATAAAAATTTAAAAGTTTTTTTTTTTTTTTTTTTTTAACGAAAATAGGAAAAACTAAAAAATATTTTAAATTGTTAAAATAGAGAAAAGAAAAAGATTTTTTCTTAAGGATTTTGTATTTTGTTGTTTTTTCTTTAATTTTTCTGTCAAAATGTCTGAGCTTAAATAAAAATTCTTTAAAGTAAATTATTTAAGAAAATTTAAAGATGTAAGCAAGTTTTTTTGCTGAATATTTTTAATTTTAATTTTAATTTCATAAAACCTATTACATTTTCATTTTAATTCCAAAAACCATCAAACATTCGAAACATAAAAAAAAAAAAAATTAAAGTTTACCGAATTTTGAGTTTTTCAATGCAATTTATAAACTGTTGCACGAGTATCGAAATTGCAAATATGGCCGGAGTAAAATTGCTCTGATTTCCTTAATAAATATAAATATAAAAATTATTACACTCTTATATTATATACATTGAATATATAAAAATATTTTGTTTTTCGTTTTGATTTGTAGGCATTCAAAAAAAAAAAAAAAAATCTCTAAATTTATTTCTTAAGATTTTCACTTTTTTACAGTTAAATTTAACCAATTTAATAATAACGATTGAATTTCGAAAATATATGCAGATCACCTATTAATATATTTTTAAGGTAACAACTTTACGAAAACATGACTTTGAACGAATCTTAAAAAATTGAACCATTTTCTATTATTCTTAAAAAAAATTTTATTATAAAGGATTAAATGTTGTTTGAATACAAAGAAGGCAACAGTATATGATTTCTTTTTATTTTTATATGAGTTAAAGGAAAAAAAATCATTTTATAAGAAGATCCATACTCCAAATCTATTTTTTAAATTTCAATTTAAAAAGAAATTAATTTATTACATTAAGTTTAAAGTTTTTTTTTTTTTTAATTTTTTATAGTTTACCTTTTTCAAATTTAACAAAGAAAAAAAAATATATTAGATTTTTATTTTTTTTCTTTCTCTGTCTAATTAAAAGCTGTTCAATTTTTAACCTTAAACATAACACCTGTCAACTATCAATATGTCGTCCTTTTCTTTTCTTTTTCTGAAATGAATTAAAAACATGTTATATACAGACTTGTGGTTAACTCAATTTTTTGAACATAGATATTTAAAACGAGGATCTAATTATCCAGACATGACATAAACATACAAAAACAAATTAAAATCTATATACTTAATATGTTATATTTAGTTATAAGTAATATATATATATATATATATATAGATGAACTTATTTAAAAAAAAAAAAGAAAAAATTTACAAACAATTTCAATGATTTCAATTTAATTAAAAAATTAAAATTATAATCTTGGTAGTGAAGTTACAGTATGAGCAGAAGTTCGTGAAAATATTTGCTTAAATTGACCACTTTTATATTAATTTTATTCTTTAGATATATATATCTTTGTATACAAATATGTAAAATCTGTTAATCTAGGTAGGTAGTCAATGCAGAAGACACATAGATAAATAGCCATTTAATTTTTTGTTTTTTCATTTTCTATGGGAAATAAAATCTCAACAATAACAGCATGAAATCTTCGTATAAACATAAGGAAGGAAAACGAATATAAAAAAAATAAAAAAATGTGGATATATTAAATTACCTTCCTTTTATAAACTTTCTTAAATAAAGTGACCATTTATACTGCAACATACGAGTACAAAGAACATAAAAAAAAAAAAAATATTTTTCAATTAGTGAAATTTTAATGGTTCCTAAAAGTAGTAATCTAATTGAATTGAACTCTTTTAATTTAGTAATACTACTTGAATGTTATCTAAAAATTAAATCTAAATGTTATAATATTATTCATGTCTTTAAGGTTCTTCAATAAAGGATCTTCCCTAGAAAAAAAACATTTTTATGCTGTTACCCTTTTAAATTATTCCGAAAACGATTAAATTCAATGTTTTAGTTTTCAAATGAAAATATTTTTAATAAGTTTTTTACTTCTGGATCACATTTAAACTCTTTATTATATATATATATATATAAATATTATATATATATATATATAGCACTACGAAATTTATATTACATCCACTTACACATACTGAAGTAAGGACATTTTTTACTTTCCCGCTTATTACGTCATATTATTACATTCAAATTTATCATTAAAATACACAAAAATTCAACTTGAATATCAAAAAACTCTCAATATTCAGAACATTTTATTATGATAATAAAGAATTTAAAAACCGGTCACTCAATTATTATCTAAAATAAATTTTCAATATACTTTATCTACTAAAAGACAAGGAAATCGATATCCTGTTATGGACATAATATCATTTTTATTTAATTTTTTTTTTTTTTTATCGCAACAACAATATCCTTAATATAGAATATAATATTTTACTTAATATCTCAAGTACTTTTTTTTATAGAAAACCATGGTGTGATGAAATAAGCTTAAACACAAGAAAGAAAAACCAAAAAAAAAATTAAAAAAAACCAAAAAAAAAAACAAATAAAAAAGCATGAAATATATGTTTGAACGTAGATATAATAATATGTATTAGTATTATTATTATTTTTTTTAAGACCACCTTTTTTGCACCCCTAAACATCATTATAATACATACTTATAAATTTTAAAATAAAATTCATTGAAAATACGTAAAAAAAAAAAAAAAATTTTGATAAAAATGAAAGAGACAGCAATAACTAACAATAAAACCAATCAAATTGTAAAAAAAATTTTTTTAAGGGGTAAAAATAAAATCAAATAACCATTTTTTTTTTTTTTGTTTTGTTATAGTTGTTAACATTCTTTCAATACCCAGGATTCCAAAAAATTCGTGTGTTAAAAAGATGATGGAAATTTTTTTTTTGTTGTAATGTCTGATGATTATAAGTAATCGGATACAAAAAGAGCAAACAAAATAGAAGATTCATACTCATTATTCCTCCCTACTGCATTTTTTTCTTGTTTTTTTTTACCTTTTTAAGGAAAAGATTAATGAATTTTTTTTTTATCTATATATTTTACTTCTGATATTTTTACTTTTTACTTTATTTTTTTTTAGTATTTTACACTCTTCCTAAAGTACATAAATATAATTTTCTGGCAATTCATTTTAAATTTACATGTAAAAAAAAAAAACATATATGGTAAAAGAAAGGTAAAGTTTAATGTAATTCTTTTCATATTTTTTATATTTCTCAGCCTTTCTACTTTGAATATATATATACATATATATAGTTGTATATACATGTGTACAAATACATCGTTGTATTTAGCATTTTCTGTATTTTTATCTTCTTTTGTAACGTTTTTTCTATATACATATTAGTATCTTTAGTATTATTCAATATCTTTGAGTTCTTACTGTTAGTTATATTTGTATTTTTTTTTTCTTTTTTTCACTTTCCATACATTAGCTTTATCCCTCCTCACTATGTCCTTTCTTCACTTTTGTTCTTTTTCTGGTTGCTTTTTAAAATCCAATTTTTATTCGATTTCCAATTTTACATTTTGCAAAAAAAACAAAAAAAAAAAACGGATGATACTTCTGCTACTGTTATTTGTAAAACAATTTCAGAATACCACAAAATACCTGAAGGAATTTCATATACAAAACCCAATCTTAAATTCAAGGATTACAATCAATTGGTTATACCAAAAAAGGATTTTGACTTTAGTATTTTATCTTGTTATTTGTTTTTTTCTTTTATTTGTTTTTTTATTTTTCTTATTTTTGCCTGCCTTTTGTATCTTTGTATCTGTAGATACTTATTATATTATAAGAATTGAAATAAAGAAAAATATTTAAAATATTTTAGAATTTAGTTACAGATTGCATGGAAAATACAACAAAAATTACAAAAATTAAAACAAAAAAAAAATTTTTTTTTTATAATTTCTCTGTTAACAATTTCTATCTTTGGATACATATTACGAACATAAATATTGCATTAAATAAAAAAATCAAAAAAAAAAAAAAAAATGGAAAATACACAAGCTTATTTAGCTTAAAATAAAAATAAAACAAATGTGGAAATATTTTAAAAGAATTTTAATTTTAATTTTATTTATGCAATTTTCATTTTATTCTATAAATAGTGAATATATAATAAATTTATTTTATTATTTAGATACCACTTTACTACATAAGCCTTACAAACCTACATATCTTTAAGATACATATACATATATTATAATAAAAGTAATATAAAACAATGGAAAGTAAAAAGTATAAAACAAAAGAACATCTTTAAATTCAAAGTAGATATAAAATACAAATTGATAATAATAATCCCAATGAATTGAAAAAAATAAAAAAAAAAAATTAAAAATTTCATTTGAAATTGATATAGAAATTATTTTTAAAAGAGAAAATTAACTTTCAAACAGAGATTATTATAGTATATATAAGATTTAACATAAAATTGATCATCTTACAACAAAAACATAATAGTTTTTTTTTTTTTTTTTTGGAAAGTTTACAAATCTTGATATTAGATTTTAATATTTAATTGAAATGTATACAAAGAAATAATAATTATTGGTAAAAACATATATCTTATCTTATTGTTATGCAGTCATTTTATATCTGGTCATATGTATGTATATAAAATCTTTTTAACTTTGATCGGATAATGAAATATTTTTAATAACAATTGTTAAAAATTCTTGTATTTGATATGATTTAAAAATGTTTAATGGGTAATGCAGTACTAAATCATTGTAACAATAGTTAATAGCAATAAAAGTTGCTGCAGTGAAGCTACCTTTGTTTATATCATGCAGGAAGGTATAATATTGTACTGCACATTGTAATTGTTTGATGGCCCTGTCTCTATAGTAAGTAATAATAATGTTGATGGCTTATCACTGAAAGCAAAATAGTAATAATAATAATAGTCAGATTTATTGTTCCCTTACAATACTACTACCAGTCTTGTTAGCAGTTAGGAATTTTATCCTATTATATTGGACAAATGAGAAGGTGGGTTTAGTCAGCAAGAATATGACACTACCAAAGGAGTATTCTAGATGCTTTTGAAAAATGCCCACAAGTAAATGTAACAGTGATGCAACCGACTTATTAATACCCTACACCCGAATAATTCCAATTCAATTAAAAATCCATAAGTTTTTTGGCACTGCTTGAACCATTTCCTTTTTCTTCCTTATTCAACTCGAATTTCAGGAACGTAAAAGAGGAATCCTTTAACACCCTTGTACAAAATTTTAAGTTTCTATCTTTATTAATTTCCAAGATATGCTTGTTACGCCTTGGGAGTTATGTATAACCGAATTGTCACTCCAATTCATCAAATCCATCTCAAGGACATAGAAAAAAACTATACAGAATACTCTTGTACCAATTTTAAAGGTGCTATTTTTTTTTGTTTTTGAAAGTATGCTCGCCAAAGAGTGGCTAATTCGGAAGTTCCCAAAATCCGAACGCATGGTCCAAATCATCTCAAATGTCAGTTTTAAATTTTAAAGAAAAGGAATAACAGAATACCCTTTTACCAAATCTAAAAGTTCCATATTTATTGGTTTTGGAGGTATGTTTGGAGGTATATTTGCTCGGAACCCACGGTTGAAGTCCTCTGAAACTTCAGGGACATAAATAAAACATGCCAGAACAGAATTGTACTAATATTAAAGGTTTTAACTTTGTTGGTTTTGGAGATATGCTCGTTTTGAAGCTTCCAAAATACGAACCCATGGTCCAAATTCTCTCAAATGTTAGTTTCCAATTTTACAGAAAAGAAAACATAACAGAACAGAAGCATTTCAGAAGCATAAATCAAACACGAAAGAACACCATTGTACCAAATTTAAAGGTTCTATATTTGTTGCTTTAGGTGATAATATTGTTTGCTCTGGGGCTCGATCGGAAGCTTCCAAAATTCGAATTCATGGACTAAATTCTATCAAATTTCAGAAGCATAAAGAAAATATGAAAGAACACCAGTATACCAAATTTAAAGGTTCTCTTTTGTTTTGGAGATAATCTTGTTTGCTCCGGAATCATTCGGAAGCCTCCAGAATCCGAACCCATGGACAGATTTTGTCCAGGTTCGAACACCACCTTTCTTTCGTAATTAGTAACCTACTATATACATTTCATCAAGATTTCTTTACGGACGAACACCGTTAAATAGACTCAGGAGGTGATCCTGTTTCTAGATATATATGAATTTCCATTACTAAATCGCTTCCTTTTGGTGGTTACAAAACACCGTACCAAAGTTAATATACGCTATATTTTAGGTGTAGTGTATAAAAACTTCTAAGCTAGTTAATAAGAGGGAAGGTTATAGTTAATATAATCCATACTACTAGGTATGCAGTAGGTTTCCATATTTCTAATACTTTTGATTAAATTTTAGTTTGTTTTACACATTAATCTGATGTACTTTAATAAGATTATTTCTATGGCCCATAATTTAGGCAATATTGCAATATTGCAAGGCGAGCTTAGTAGATGATTTTCAAAAGAGAACTTAATATAATAGGTATTGTATTATAAAAGTATTGAAATTATATATTAATTTTACAAAAGGTTATAGTTTTACAGTCTAAGATAAGTTTTATATAGAGCAGAAGGTGAAAGCATAAATTAGAGATGAGAACTTAAGAAATTTAAAAATGAAAATAAAATTGTGTATTAATAACGGTTTTTTAGATATTATTTATTGAAACTAGTAATTTTAAAATTTATATTACCTTAAATCAATTTCCTTTACATTTATTTATTTATTTATTTAGTCTCTTTCTCTCTAAAGAGTATCAAGCTGATCGTACAGAGTATATAATAATATGTATATATATTTTGTTGCGAGAATTCCTTCTAGAGTCTAGACCATTGGAATAGCTTACATTCAAGATGTATAACAAGTTTGCAGACCCTGGGTAGTGATAGTGTCTTTCATAGTTTCTTGTATCCAAGTTCTTATGTATTTCCGATGTTGATGATCTCCTGTATTATGTATGTACATACATGCCAAAAACAAGGTTTTCTTTTTAAAAACATGTACGAAAAATTTTGAATACCGTTTTCACAAAAAAACATTATAAATAGATACTCCCCTCTAATATAATGTTATGTTCGTTTCGACATCTTCTATCACCTCCTACTCTATATGTATAAATTTTATCGTGGGTGGATCCTATACTATATAAGATTTTAAAAATAAATTTGAAAATTTATAATATATTATAAATTATAAAATATTGGTTATAGTCATAAAGTCAAAAATTGATAATTTTCTATTTTTAAACACCTGTAACTTGGGCGCCTATATAATTTTTTTTGTTTTTTTTTTTTAGCGCATTTCGCTGCCACATAAATGTGAACAGGAAATTACAAAGCCTTTCCTTTTCAGGTGTAGCTGTAAATGTCGTAAGAGGGAATAACTGTTGACGTGTGAGGAATTCACACCCACTGACACTCCCTCAGTGTTTACAGTGTATTTTATACGCTCTTTTCCACTAGGATACCGAGGACCCTAAATATTTTTAAAGTAAAACTCAAAAATCAAAGCTTCAAAATTAAAATTTTACATTACTTAACAGTAAATAATTAACATTTCTTAATTATATTATAGGGTTTCCCTTTAAATGAAAGAAAGTGTCTCTTGATTTTTCATAATTTTTTCTTACATGTAAAATTCTAAGAAAATTTACACATTTTCGTACAAGTCACATTATTCTAAATTGTCTTTTGGAAAATGATCGCTTTGAAAAACCTTTCGTTAATAGGAAATCATGATAGTGAATCACTGCCTTCATTATAATACTTATAAATCCAAACAAATTGTACTAAAAGTTCGTTTTGTTTTGTTCAAGTGTTTTTTTTGTGAAATTTTTATTAAATTGTAATTCAATTATTATTTTAAAAATCCGTCATTCAAAAAAAAAATTCAAAAAGACTATAACAGCTACTAAGAGCTCAGCGCAATAGCGTCACATGAAATATCATTCAAAAGTAATAAATAAAATAAGATAAAAAAAAAACACATTTTTGAATCTTATTCATTCTTGTTTTGACCGTATTTCATTTACGAAATTAAAATATATTTTTGGTTCTTTTTTAAAATATATTTTTGATTCATAGCTATTTGATTTTTCTAAATTTCTAAATTTTTGTGTTTCAATTATAGTTCTTATATTTTGCCGTTATAAGATGCCCATTATGTAAATGGACTTTTAAATGCCCATATGTCCTATGTATAAACAGGTTTCTTGTTTTATTTATTGATACATTTTAATTTATCAATTAAAATATCAATTAGTAATTCTGTTTTTAATTTTGATCTTTTCGATCAATAAGATTATTAAATAATTTTATTGCTGTATACATTGTTGTTGATACCGAATCTTGTTGATAATTTATGGAAATTAGTCCCCAAAACAATAAACGAAATTAGTTTCCAAAATTTGTATGAAATTTCTATACAAACAGGTGGCTTCGACAAATAATTAGGGTGGATTACAAAATGATGTGCTTCTTCCAGAATATTTACTCGCGAGATTATAAAATAGAAAGAATTTCTTTAACCAATTTCTTTAGAACCAATTCTTTAACCAATAAAATCCATCCTAATCTTAGCTGAACTCTAACCCTCGCATCACATCCGTTTTGCAAGCCACGTTGAACTTCACAGCGTCGCGCACTCTTTTTGCTTCTTATAAAGCAAAATTTGGTAATGTAGAATTTTATAAATCAAGATTTGGTAGCACTTTAAATTTTTTATTATTTTGGACGTTAATTCATTTACTTTTGAAGTTTATTTGATCCTCTTTTCATTTTTATTTGAACCTTATTTCACTAAATATTTGGATATAATTTCATTTTCGAATAAATTTTTATCATATTTAATATTTTACTTTTGGATGATATTTCGTCTGATACTATTCCGCTGAGCCGTTACTATGGTGTTATAATTTTTCATTCAGAAACGGTTAATTTTATATTTATAATAGTTATTTCGAATATTAAAAATTTAATTTTGAAACACACACTGAATATTCTGTAGAAAAATTAAAATTGGTTTTTTTTTTATTTATTATGGATTAATATTACCACTTATATTATATATTATTATTTTATATAAATTAAATACATATATTATACATATTAAATACATTTTATTAAAAGTAATTTTATATTATAAACTTACAAATATTAAAAAAAAAATAAAATTGATTTAATAACATACAAAATTTTTATTCATAATTGATAAACGTAATGAAAATATATTATTTTATAAAATTCCTGAAATTTTTTAAGTTCATTATAAGTTTCTTTTTAAAATAACAAAAATTTATTTTTAATTTAATTATAAATAAAAAAAAAATTGTAAGCGTTTAATACATCGAGCAGTAATTTAAAAGGATAAGATCCAAAAATTTATACTAGGCTGTCTAGCAAAGGTTATACATAATAATATAATTTTTATTTATGCATCGACAATTCAGAAAGTTTTTAATTATTTATTTTAATACCCGTATGCACTATGTTCAAGGGTATAATAAATTTGCCATTACGTTTGTGTGACGCCTTAAAGAAATCGAGCTAAATATAGTGTCAAAGGTATGGATCGGCTCAGAACCGAATTCTGAGTCGATTAAATCATGTGCGTCCGTCCGTCCGTTCGCACGATAATTCAAAAAATACAGGAGCTAGGAGGCTAAAATTTTTTTACGTCACTCTTGCAAAATTGTTAGTTTTGTTATTTAAATCCAGCATTTTTGGCCGCCCGGTTAGAGTAGCTGCCATACAACTTCTTTTTTTATATGAAAATAACTCAGTATCTATTCAAGCTAGGTATCTGAAATTTTGAAAATGATGATCAAATTTAACAACTTAACAACTTCTGTAAAGTTTGGTTGTGATGGTACGACAGGTTCGTGTAGCTGCCATACAACTTCTCTTTTTAAATGAAAATAACTCGTGTCTATTGTGTGAAAATAACTCGTGTAACTCGTGTATATAGTGTCTATTGAAGCTAGCTATCTGAAATTTAATGAAAAGGTGTCAAGTTACAGGCCAACAATTTTTGTAAAACTTGGTTGGTATAGAGCAGTTGGTTCAGACTTCTTGCACCTCTGGGAATTAATGAAGCTAGGGATCTGAAATCTTACAAAAGATGATCAAGTTTTATGGCCACAACTTTTGTAAAATTTGGTTATGCTGGAGCAACAGGTCGGGTAGCTGCCATACAACTTCTCTTTTTAAATGAAAATAACTCAGTGTCTATTGAAACTAGCTATCTGAAATTTAATGAAAAGATGTCGAGTTGCATGCCAACAATTTTTGTAAAATTTGGTTGGTCTAAAGCAGCCGGTTCAGGCTTTTTGTACCTCTTGACTAGTCATTTAAAATCTTATGAATGATGATCAAGTTTTATGGCCACAACTTCTATAACATTTGGTTGTGCTTGTGTAATAAATTCTGGTAACTGTCATACAACTCCATAATTTACATAAATCTATCTCTATAGTTAACGCGTCGGTACTAAAACATCTGAAAGTTTTTAAAAGATAGTCAAGTTTTATAGGAACAGGGTATATTACGTTCATACGGGTATCCCAGAGTTGACACAGTCTACTCTACCGCACTCTTCCTCGTTTATTATATAGTCAAATTATTAAAAATTAATTTTTTTTTTTTTTTTTAATAATTCATTAAAATATTCTGAAAACAACCAGAAACAAAGTCTAGTATTATAATAATAAAATATAAAGTTCAGTTTTTTTAAAAAATTAAATTTGATCTCGGAAAAAATATCTAAAAACAAAATAAAAACAAAAAACTTAAATCGAATTTAAAATTTTAATATTTACTTTAAATTGAAAATCCTCATTCGAATCGTATTTTTATGGCAAAAACATAAAATTTAATCATATTTTAAAAAACAGTTCAGATTAGCCTAATTTTTTTCCAAGATATGAGTATATAAATTTCATAACTACTTTAACGCCAGATGAATAAAATTTTACAGAGGTTGTCGGCATAAAATTTCAATTTCACTTTTAACAAAATTTCAGATATTGAGTTTACACTGAAACTAGACACTGAGTTATTCTCATATAAAAAAAAAAAGAAATTTTATAGCACCGATTCGAAGAACCCGTCAATCGAGCTTGTTCATTTTTCATAGTAAAACTAGTATTCATACAAAAATGAAATGGTGAAAATTTCTTAACTACATTATTTTTTTGAATTTAATTCTGAGCAAAAATATTATAATATTGTATACATTTTTTCTACGAGGGTCTATGGAAAACTTCAAATGTAGTCCAGAGAACTGCACATGGTTCATCAGGATATACAACTCAAAAACCAAACAAAAGTTCACTGTAGAAGTGTTCTCGTACATATATTCATCGTAATATGGTTTAAAAATTTTAAATCAAAATTGCAAAAATCATAAGTAGTCACGGAAATTCACGAAACGAAAACGAATCAATGAATTTCACATTCATCAAATCATCGCTTATCAGTCAATACAATTAAAAATTCTCATTTTGACTCTCTTGATTGACAGCGTTCGAGATGTACATGCAGAAAGTATTCTGCAAACAAAAAAATATTTTTAAATTTAAAGTTTTATTTATTTAAGATATGTACTATTTGCCATGTCTGTCTCATCCATTGAAGATCTCACAAATGTAGTGGAAATTTTATTACACACTTTTGAACTATATTTGGTTGTAAAAAAATATACTTAGGACTTTTTCTGATATTGAAGAGTTTTGGATCCGCTACTTAAGACTACATAAATCGATATATGGTTAAAATTTTCTTAGTTCATTTTGAAAAATACAAAATTCTATTTATTAATAAACATTCTATTTGTGATAAACATGTGTCAACTTTTCCAAATTGTTATTAGATTTTATTATTTCCGCATTTGTAGATAATAATTATAAAATTAATTTAAAATTGAAGTAAATATTTAATAGATATCTCAAAAATAATTTTATGATATATTATTAATTGAGTAATGAAGGAAGAAATTTTTCTAATAATTTTAATATCCCATTTATAATTTAATATCTAACTTGATTATTTCAAGTGACATTGATACTTATTTTTAAATGTATATTTTATAAGTATCTATAATTTTAAAATAAAATTTCATTAATAAAATATTGTTTAAATTTTAATTAATACATTAAAATTATTAAATAAAAAAAAAAATATTTATATTATTAAAATCCTGATAAAATTTTTAAAATAATTTAGAATTCATTAAAAATTTTACAATATTATATGTATATATTATAATATTATATCGGCTCCCCATGATTTCGAAAATTAAATAAAGCCCAAAAAGAAAATTAAATAAAGCGCCAAAATTTGTGTTAAACTTTCTAAAGGCTAAAGGCTAAACTAAAGGCTTTATTTCAGGTTTTATTTCATAATTTGGGCTTTAGAATCTAATGAAATGACGCCCCAATAAATTCAATAAAACTCCAAATACTTGTGGGATTTTATTAGGGTTATAAAACCCCCAAATGCTTATGGGGCTTTATTTGTGTTATAAAACCCACAATACTTATGGAGCTTTATATATAAAACCCCCAATACTTATTTCACTATAATTCACTCTTCTTAAATAATAAAGAATGTGTTTAAACGACGCTGAGGTATATAAGCCCAATATAAGGAAGATGACTTAACTTCGACGGACATAAATTCTATGGAATTTAAGTCCATTTAAGAGGATATTAGTTTCTTGGAACTTATGTCCGTGGAAGTTAAGTCAACCCCGCTAAGAAACTACTACTAAAAATTTTCAATGGCTTTGTGAAGTTTCTGGAGAAAACGGTACATTTCCTTTTTCAAGAAGTTTTAACAAACATTTTGAAGCGCTTTGTAAAATTTCTGAGAAAAGGTGTATATTTCCTTTTTCAGCAGTTTTAACAAACATTTGAAAGGGTTTGTAAAACAAAAATTTTAATGTTTATGCACAAATTCTGGAATTCGCCCTTTTCTGAAACTTCACAAAATTATACATAATTAAAATTATAAATAGTTTGGGCGTGATTTCATTTTGGGTTTGGTGTTATTTCGCAATGCAATAAAGTCCTAAATTAATGAGAAATTGGGGTGTTAATTTCATTTTTGTTTGGGGCTTTTTTTAATTTTTGTTTTTGAAACATTATTTCGTTGGGCGTTATTTCGCGGAGATTATATCAATTATATATACATAATACATTTTTTTTGACAAAAAAAAAATAAAATAATTTTATTAATTATTTCTTATCAATTTAATTTCAAGTACGTCTTATTTTCAATAATTTTTTATATTAGGAAACAGAGTGTTTCAAAACCGCACCAACAGGAATGCTTTTGGTGAAATCACTGAAATCACGAAATCTGTATTGAACTGTGATATATTTTCTTATTTTGATTTTAGGTCTCTAAGTTTACTAATCAAAATTATGAAAACTCAAAATCCGCTGTATCTATATACAAAATTGTCATTATCTAGATCTGAAAGAACCTTCTGTTTAATTATCCCGAGAAATAGATATTTAATTACAAGCCGACTATTTTTTACCCATGTAGCCAAGATGTGGAATTCACTTCCAGTTGTTTTAAGAACTTCTATAAGCTCAAGGGTATCTCTTAACTTTATAATTAACCAGGTTTTTAAATATCGTATTACTTATATTCAGTCAACTTGATTAGTTTTCGCTTCTCCATTTTTGATTTTATTTTTTTTTGTGTTTTTGATTTGTTATCGCAACTTCGTAATTTTAGTGTTAAATTTTTGAACTGGAATTTTGTTTTTTTTTTTTTTTTGATTTCTTTATTGTGTAAAATTAATACTTAATTAATTAATTAATTTCTAATGTACACAAAAAAGACATTGTGTTACTTGTACAGAAAATAAATAAGCAAATAAATTAAATTAAAGCAAATATCTCTGTTACCATAACAGAGTTGAACTTTCAGCTACAAATTGTGCACACTGTATGTTATGATATGTATACCTCCTTTAAATAATTAATAGAATAAATTACAATTTTATAAAGTATGATACAAAATAATTTTATATAATAATAATATTATTAAAGTATATAATATACTTATTTATACATATGAATAAGTTTATTTTTATGTTTTTTTTTTTTTTTATTTGTGAAGTTTATTTTAGTTAACATTTCATTAATTTGTACGTAACAAGATAATAATTACAAATAATATGATTCTTAAAAATTTCCATTGAATTGTATTTTATTAAATTTTTATTCTAAATTTTATATGAGTAATATATTATCAGGTGGGTATACCTAAGAGTTTATATTAAATACAGTATACTCTTAAATTATCAAAAGAAGTAAAATAATACTTATTTAAATTTTAAAATATTTACAATATTAACAACATTTACAACAAAGTATCTTCAATATTTATTAAAGTTAAACTACATTAAGTAATTAAAACTAAAATGTCAGTTTTATACTCAAAAAAATTACTCATATTTTTGGAGTATAGCCTTTCTATAATACCATTACAGCTAGCTAAATTCGCAACATATCTTGGACTTGACAAGTTATTAAAGTAAAGTCCACAACAAAAAGCATATAAAATATTGATATTATATTGCCTTATGGAATGTTCTGTACCTTTTGAAAAAAATGCGAAACACTATTTCACCGAAAAATGTTATCGTACTTATTCCAAGATAAGTAAGGAGTACATTTCTAAACCAAGTTACAGCCTTTCCACGGGGGACTTTTTTATTTTTGCAAAAAAATAGTATCTTGTATTAAATCTCCATTATTATTTTAATCAGTATCGAATAATGGTTGTTTTTAAATATGTGTCTGAATTGTAAATGAAAAAATCGCTAACCCAAATGGGGTAGCTCAAAACTTGTAGTCTATTTAAGAACCTTTTTATTTATATTTTTATAAGTTATAAAGTGAAGTTTTTAAAATAAATTTAAGTATGAATAATTTTTTTTATTTTTATAAGGCTATTTGAATTTAAAATCCTGTTTTCATTTTTCAATTTAGACACATATTTAAAAACAACCATTATTCGTTACTGATTGAATTAATAATGGAGATTTAATACAAGATACTATTTTTTTGCTAAAAAAAAAAAAAGTCCCCCGTGAAGAGGCAGTAATTTGGTTTAAAAATGTGCCCCTCATCTATCTTAGAGGGGTGAAGGGTGAAAACTGGTCCCGTTTTTGAAAGGTAGCTTAGTCTATCTAATTTTTAAGTTTAAAGATAGTATATCCTAAAACCTCTTGACTTTATCACAATTTTAATTTAGAGCCCCAATAGAAGCGCTAGAACCCACTTAAGTTGCGAGGCTCAAATTATTTTAGCATCAACTATATGACAAGAGTAACAATTATTCCAAATTTCATTCAAATCGTAAAACAATTACTATGTTTTCTAGAACATATCAAATAGTATTCGTATTTGGATATTTTAAGGCGGACCGACTGAAACTACAGACTTCAAATTTTGTGTACCAATCAAACCCGTGTACCAAAATTTGATTGAAATCCAAGACTGTTTTTTTTTTGCTGACCACGTGGTTTTTTAGAACAAATCATATTTTATTTGAATATTACCACTACGGTTTCAGACCTCAACATTTTTTTGCAGAGGTCATAATCATAATAGTAACTTCAGTACAAAATTTCATTCTAATCGGATAAGAATTGCATGAGTTATGCTGATAAGATCTTTTTACGGCATTTTGTTAATGATGCATTAATTGACTTTAAATATATTAAATAAAAATTTATTTTGATGTACCAACTTGTAATTAAACCTAGGTGTACGAGGTTTACTTGGAGTAAAGTTTAAAGTCCAAAGTTCATACTTGTATAAAACCAATAATTGCATATATTGGAGGAGCTGCCATACAACTTCTTTCTTTATGTGAAAATAACTCAACTATTGAAACTAGGTATTTGAAATATTTCAAAACAGTGTCGAATTACAAGCTGAGAACATCTGTAAAATGTAGTTGTGCTGATGCAGCAGGTCTGGTAGCTGCCATATAACTTCTCTTTTTAAATGAAAATAACTCCGTGTCTATTGAAACTAGGTATCTGAATCAGATTTTTTTATAGTTAGTTATGTAGTACTTCCATATAATTTTTAATAAATTTTAGTATATATTATTAATATTTTTTAAGGCATTCATATTTAAATATTCCGATTGAAGATAGGTGAATGATGTTATCTATCTAATTGTTACTGAAACCAATAGATATGCTGACCAAGTTATAGTAAAATAATTACAAACAAATCACGCAAGATCTACTAAATGAATTCCTACCAATTCAGATGTAATTGAAAAATTTTCTGGTTTAATGTTGTGGATTAGTCTAGGAAAACTGGATTGTATTGTAAATTATTTTCAAGTCAAAAGTGGTAATAATGTCGAGAAATCGATTTACACATAGTCTTCTATATGAAGAAAGAACGTAATTGTATGTCGATTACGTTATGTCGTAATTAGTATACCAGTTACGATTTCGCATCCTTAGAATACAATTGCCACTACTTAGAATACGAACGGCACATATCTAAAGTAAAACAATACCGTCGTCGTCATTTGAATGACGTGGTTCCAAGTGAACTCAGAGTCAAGCAAGTGAACTCAAATATGAATAACGAAACATGCAAAGTGTTAATCGAAATTCGGAAAGAAAAAATTTTTCTCATGCTTTAATTAAAAATAATTTTACACAAAAACAAAGTTTCACAAAAACATCTTTTTACACAGATATACATCTTTTTTACATCTTACATACACAGAGAAGAAAATCTTAAAGTTGTTTAATTTTATCATCATACTGTATCGATATAAAAATTTTATTTAATATTTCAAATATATATTTTTAATAAAAATAAAAATATATTCACTAGAATATTGTATTAAGATTGAAAATTCCTTTAAAAGAAAAATCTTTGAGATATTAATAAAAAAATTCACAAATTTTATAGATATATTAATATGAAATCTTCGGAAGAATTTTAAAATTTAATAGAAAATATCTTAAATTACGTACATGCATATGTATATTATATATAAAAATAATTAAATTTTATTTTAATATATAGGAAATAAGAAAAATTTTAAAATTTATAAAAAATAATATCCTTACACTACACTATATTTATAAATATTAAATTGATAACATATTAATATAAATAAATTATAATTTATTTGATTTAAATTTTGAATAAAAAATAAATTTAGAAAAAAAAATATGAATTATAACTTATTGTCAATTTATTATAAAACGAGAAAACTCTAAACTATGTCAACTCTGGTATACCCGTATGAACGTAATATACCCTGGTTGTATAAAACTTGACCATCTTTTAAAAACTTTCAGATGTTTTAGTACTGTAGTTATAACTACCGAAATATATTTATGTAAATTGTAGAGTTGTATGACAGCTACCCAAATCTATTGCACCAGCACAAATAAATTTTACAGAACTTGTTGCTATAAAACTTCATCTTCATTTGCAAGTTTGCAGACGCCTAGCTTCATTAAGTTCCAAGAGTTGCAAGGAGCCTGAACAGGCTGTTCTAGATCAACAAAATTTTACAAAAATTGTTGGGATGTAACTCGACACCTCACACAATTTTAGATACCTAGCTTCAATAGACACTGAGTTATTCGCATTCAAACAAAGAAGTTATATGGCAGCTACCTGAACCTCTCGCTCCAACACAACCAAATTTTACAGATGTTGTTGGTCTGTAACTCGACACGATTTTACAAAATTTGAGACACCTAGCTTCAATAGATAAATTATTTCCATATAAAGAAAGAAGTTGTATGGCAGTACTTGAAGCCGGCGGCCGAAAAAACTGGATTTAAATAGGAAAACAAACAATTTTACAAAAGCTTTATTTTAGCTTCCTAGCTCCTTTATTTTTTGAGTTATCTTGCGGACGAAAAGATCTACATGGCTTAATAGACTCAGAATTCGATTCTGAGCTGATCCATACCTTTGACACTATATCTAGCTCGACTTCTTTAAGGTGTTACAAACTTAATGGCAAATTTATTATACCCTTGAACATAGTTCATACGGGTATAAAAAACATTATTGATAAACATAACAAAAAATTTTTTTTTAAAAGAAAGTATGTAATTATGTAAAGTATGTAAAGTATGTAAAGTATGTAATTAATTTCTTTTTAGACTTCTAATTATTATTGGTTCATATTATATTTTATTAATTAAAATAAATATTTATAATAGATAAAATAATTTAAATTTTATGAATAATTAATGCAATAGCTATTTATGTTTAAAAAATAATTCAACAAATTGTAGACATTATATTTACATTGTTGATTATATAATAATTAATCAATCGGATGGTTTATTTTAAAACAGGATAATTTTCAAATAGCAAATCAAATAATAAGCGGCGAAGCAACCAACAAAATAAAATTAAATTGATTTTGAAGAAAATGGGATCAGCAAAAATATTGAAGTTATAAATCGAAATATGAATATAAATATTAAACGTATTAGCTTTTGTACCGTTAATATCAATTTAAACTCTTTGCAATAACTAAGTTAAGATTAGATTATTATTATTATTTAAGGAGTATATAAATAACACACGACCTTTGATTTAGATCAATTGTACCTTTCATATTAATACTTGTTTCTAGATTTGTCCACCACTTATTAAAATACTTTATTCAGTCCTATATACTGCCTCTAAAAAACTAAAGATTATGTACAGGGTTTATTTCTGGCAGTTTGTCTTCGGTAAAGCAATATACTTATATAGGTGTACCTATCTTGCTCGGAGTAAAGTTCTACAGTATTCAAGTATATACTCTGAAGATGCTTGATTTTCTGAATAGACCCTGCATGTACTTACGTCATTCTCTATTTCAATTTTCTCTAAGTGTTCCTTTAGTCGGCAGTATTCCAAAATGAAACCTATTAGAATTTTCAATTTATTTTTATTACTGCCTCTACTAAGAAACTAAAGATATGTGCATTGCTTACTGCTGACAGTTCAGCTTTATTAAAGCAATATCTAAGACCTAGCAAATATAAACCCATATTTAACTCGGAATAAAGCTCCGAATTTTTGAGTGTATGTTCTGAAGATTCTTCTTCTTCTTGACAGAATTTGTATGTACCATTATCCTGTATTTTAGTTTTAAGTGCTTCTATATAGTTGGTTAAAATTCTCAATTTATTTTTGCTATTAGTTTTTCATATCCATTTATAGTTATAGTTTTCCACAACCTCCTTAAATTGTCTGACTATGGAATAGTTCGCTGCATAGTTTTCTTTAATTTAAGAATTTGGATTGAAAATTTCAGTAAAATCATGAAAAATTCAGTTCAGACTCACAAACCAAAATACTGCTTATCATTGTTAGATTTAAAATGTTTTGAATTAAATTTTGAGCTTAAGGGTATATTCCTAAAAATGTTAAGCTTCAAAACATTGATTTGAAAAATATGTTAAAAATTTTAAATATCCATATTATGCTCAAGAAGCATTTTTGTTTTTAATTTATGATAAATTAAGAATGGAAATGCTCTTTAAAAATACATCTTTTAATTGATTTCCGAAAATATTTCCTTCTTACATTTAGATTTTAAAAATAATTTTCGGCATATGTCCACAACGACTAGCTCTGAAGAATCGCATTGGATCAGACCAATTTTGGACCACTTTTTCGAGTAATTCAGGCCTTATTTCATCAATAACACATGTTATGTTGGTTTCCAAAGCGTCTATTTGACTGTAATTAAATAAAATTATATATTATTATATAAAATATTATTTCCTGTCTTTCGAAAATCTTTTTTTTAATTTTTCATAGTAATTATAATATCTATTGTGTTTTCTCATTTCGATTTCTGTTCTTCTTTTATTTTTAATTTTTTTTTTTTCGTAGTATACTTTCTTATTTCTCAATTTGGCTACCGATTTTAGTTTATTAAATTGCATTCATGTCATGCTGACAGCACCATTTAAAAATATTTTTTTTTAGTTTTTTGGTTCTGTTTTTTTTTTTTTTTCTGTTTTATAAACATTGAAATACACATAAAATATTTTATGGATTATAAATACATTAATAGATATAACTTGAGTGGCTTAAAGGGATTTATAACGTTCAATTATTGCCAATATATAGTGTACAGTAGTATTTCAGGATAAAACTGTCATGTTAAATTTGCATCATCATTTGAAAAAAAAAAAACAAAAATAACAACAAATGGAATATTTACTTTTGAAATTTAAATTCTTTCTAAAAAATTTTATTGGATTTATTCATTTTGTATTTTGTGTTTTGTACTTGTAGCGAATTTTTTTTTTTTTAATTTTTAAATCTGAATTTTAAATTAAGAACGAACCATTTTTGAACAAAATACTTTAAAAATAAAACAAAAATTGTGTAATTTTAAGGACACACATTTTTGAATATTCAATGTGATAAATTTTGTGAAAAAATGTTTCTGAATTTAAATGATAAGATGTAAATAGAAAAAAAAATTGTAAATTTTAAATAATTTAATATTTTAGCAGATAATCTGTATAAATATTGAATTTAATAATAAAAGAAAAAGAAACAATTATATTTATCCTTCTGTTTTATAAAAAAAAAAAAAACTTATGGATTTCAAAATAGTAATCAATAAAAAAAATAAAAATCAAATTTTAGCTATTCAAATTTAATTTAAGCTTTACCATCTAATTAACTAAATTAACAGAATCTAATTAACTTTGTTTGCAATCCCAACTATTAAAAGTGATTTAAATTTGAGATAAAAAATAGGGTTCTAGTTTACTACATATTAATTCAACATTGTGTAGTGATTAAGTTGCCAGTCTTTCAGTCTTCGGGTTCATCTGTAGGTTCAAGGTTATGTAAAACAATAAGTTGTAATTTTATATCGTAAAAAAGTTTATTGTATAATAGTAATAAATAATATTTATACTAATAGATGCTATAATGACAGTGAAGTTGATTTTAATTATTACCTTATGACGGAAAGTGGTATAAACTACTATATGTTGTAACTTTTGTTGACTTCGTAACTCTTAGTAAAAAAATAGTAATAACAATAGGCAGATTAATTGTTTGCTTACAGTCTCACTTCCCAATTCAAAAGTTTCCGTATCCTTGTCCTACCTTCTTCCTTCTCTATTCCTTAGCTAATATACTGCTTTAGTAGTTAGGGGTTTCATCCCATTATATTGGGCTGAACATCATCCACCTTATCAAAAAGGAAAGATGTCTTTGAATTCCCACATTTTTTTTAGGAAAATAAAATAATAAAAATTTACCGTTTACTAATAATTAAAATTAGGAAAATTTTTATATTATTTTCTTTACATTTTTATAAAGAACTGATTTAAAAACGGATGTTTAATATTAATATTGAAATGCTTTATTTTCCTTTTTCATAAAAAAAATTATTATATGCTAACTACAGTTCTTCATGACTTATTCACGAAAAAAAAAACACAGAACTCTTAATAAATATTTAAAAATTTATTACCCTAGTATACTTTTGTATCTAATATAAATACTTAGAATTGTGATTAAAATTTGAACAAAACGCTGTCATAATATAAAATCCATTTAATTAAATAATGAAATTTTAAATAAATACTTACATCATCTTTTAAGTTAATCATTATTTTAAAATCTATTGAAGTTTAAGATAAGTTTTATATTTTTATATAGTAAGTAAGCAAAATTTGATACAATCATTTTCTAAAATACCTATACATTAAAAATTATTTACTTTTTTATAATCTTCCAAAATGTAATTAGGTACTAAAAAATTATATCTAAACCAATTCAATATTTTTGAGTATATTTTAAATATTATTATAAAATTTTCTAATATCATTAATTTATTAACAAAATAAACATTAAATAAAGCTTATTATGGTTTCAAAAATATATATTGCACATTTACACAATCACTGAACATTATACATACCTATTATATATGTATGTATATGCAATTTATTTATAGTATGTAATGTATATATCATAAATGATGACTGGAAAATTATCTTTAAAATTTTCATTATTTTATCTTATAGCATTGAAAATCATGATACACAAGACACACAAACTAATGTCTCTTATTTGTCTTTCTGATGTAAATCTTTAAAATGAAATTTCTTCAAAAAACATATCCTTTTTATTACAAACATTTACTTAATACTTATAAATTCCTATATTTTAAGTTTCTTTAAGCAAATTTTCAAAAAAAACAAAACAAAAAACAAAAACAAAATTATTTATCTAATGTATTCATCATCATTTGCAATTTCATTCCTTCATTCATTTCATCATCTATCCATTATTTTCATTCATTCATCATTATTATTATTTTAATGAAAATTATCATCATCATTATTGTCACCATCTTTTTGTAATGTTTTTATCTATCAAAATTGCTTATTTTGTGGTCAAATTAAAATTTTCTTTTTCTTATTTTGTTTATTTATTTGGTTTGTCTTTTTTTTTTTATCTGGTCTTTGTTTGTTTGCTTTATACTTTGTTGGATGCAATTTTAACTGCACTTCTAATCCAAAAAAAAAAAAAAAATGCATTAAGGATTGTATAAATCATAAATATGGTAAAATTATTTGTCACCTCATAAATTAAGTGTAACCTCATCTAAAGAAAATTTTCATATAATATGAATTGTAATAATGAAGAACCACTTATTATTATTTGGAATGAAAACAAAGGTACATATATATACTTACAATGCATTTTCATTTTTTTGGGGTAATCGAAAAATTTTTGTCCAGTTTTTTCTGTATAAGAATCAAATTAAACTTTTGATTAAAAGAAAATGCTTTCAATGCTATGCTGACGTTTGTGACGTTTGTCTACGACGTTGTAATAGACGTTTGATCTTATAAATATAATCTTATTAATTTTAGGACCAATTTTATAATGTGAAATGAAATTAAATTCTAGTGTAAAAAAGTGACAAGGAGGCCTCGGTGGCCTAGTGGATAAAACGTATAAAAATACGCTGTAAACACCGAGGGAATGTGGGTTCAAATTCCACACACGTCGTAAGAGTTATTCCCCCTTACGACATGTACAGCCACGCCTGAACAGAAAAGGCTGTGTAATTTCCTGTCCACATTTATGTGGCAGAGAAATGCAAAACAAAAAAAAAACAGTGACAATATAAAACAAAATATTTTAGGCTATTTTAATTCAGAATCATATAGTATTGTTTAAAAAAATAAATCTTATATAACGAGACAATCTAATATTGAACAACAATATTGGCAAAAAATGAAGTTTACATGAAAGAAAATTTCCGATGATACTTTTATAAATGAAAGGATGAACTTTATTATAAAATCGTACATTGTAACATCACAGTTCTAAATAAACAGTAGTGGACAAAAAATGCATTACAATTTAAAAAAAAAAAATATTTTTTTACATTTTTTCAGCTAACGGTAAATGGTAGAGAACTCGCATTTTCTTTTAAATTGTAGATTCTAAATTCTATATATTGAAATTGTAATCCATTTTTCGGGCATTTGATGTCCTGTTGGTCACATATAAAATAAAAACCGTGACGTCATAAAGTACTTTTTCATGATTATATGATGATGTTAATACGTAACTTCATTTCCGTTATTTGAAAGTCCCTTCAAATTTCCGATTGACCCAATTATATATTCTTTTTAAATTTTCATAAAATGTATATTCATTGACATTTACAACACTATGTACGTTGTACTCAACTACTCAAAATATTATATTAGCGGTGAATAAATATAATTATGATGTTGATGAAAATGATGATACTTTTACAAGTCATTAAAAATATGCAAATAAAAGAGATCGTATAATCAATATGAAGTACATATATATGTATAGTGATTTTTCATTTCAATTACATTTTTATTTCATTAAATCTTTAATTATATTTTTATTATAATTTTTTTCTACTATATTTTACTAAAAATAGACAAAAAGGAAAATGATAAAATCAATTTAATTAAAGGTATTATATTTAGGAAATTTCTTTTGCAATATCAGTCTAAATAACGTTCATTATTAGAAATTTTAAGAAGTACCGATGAAATATAAAATATTTTACCAAAATGGGAATTGGCACTAAATAAAAAATGTAATGAATATTAAAAATATATAGAATAGAACAATTAAAATTTTATTTTTGCATTATTTATGTTATATTTACCCTCGGTTTACAAATGAAATATCTTACATTCATATGGCTAGTAAGTTACAATCGATAAGTCGAAAATACTCTATTCTAATCTAGATGAATATTATTCGACTTTAATTTTTTTATACCCTACACCTAAAGTATAGGGTATATTAACTTTGGTATGGTGTTTGTAACCACCAAAAGGAAGCGAGTTAGGTATAGACATGTATATATATTCTGAATCAGGATCACCGCCGGAGTCGATTTAGCGATGTCCGTCCGTCCGTCCGTACGCACGATAACTCAAAAAATAATGATGCTATCTTGATGAAATTTATATAGTAGGTTACTAATTACGAAAGAAAGGCTAAGTTCGAATCTGGACAAAATCCGTCCATGGGTTCGGATTCTGGAAGCTTCCGAATGATTCCGGGCTTTTGGAGATAATCTCCGCAAACGAGATTATCTCCAAAAGCAACAAAGATAGAACCTTCAAATTTTGTACAATGATGTTTCTTCCCGTTCGATTTATGTCTCTGAAATTTAAGAGGATTTGGTCCATGGGTTTGGGTTTTGGAAGCTTCCGAACGAGCACCAGAGCAAATGAGATTATTTCCAAAATCAACAAAGATAGAACCTTTAAATTTTGTACAATGATGTTCCTTCCCGTTCGATTTATGTCTCTGAAATTTAAGAGGATTTGGTCCATGGGTTTGGATTTGGAAGCTTCCGAACGAGCCCCAGAGCAAATGAGATTATCTCCAAAACCAATAAAGATATAACCTTTACTTTTGGCAGAATGGTGTTCTTTCATGTATGATTTAGGCCTTTGAAATTTAAGAGGATTTGGTCCATGGGTTTGGATTTGGAAGCTTCCGAACGAGCACCAGAGCAAATGAGATTATCTCCAAAACCAACAAAGATATAACCTTTAAATTTGGCAGGGTGGTGTTCTTTCATGTTTTATTTAAGTCTCTGAAATGTGAGAAGATTTGGTCCATGGGTTCGGGTTTTGGAAACTTCCAAACGAGCCCCAGAGCAAACGAGATTATCTCCAAAACCAATAAAGATAGAACCTTTAAGTATTTTATAATGATGTTTCTTCCAGTTTGATTTATGTCTCTAAAATTTAAGAGGATGTGGTCCATGGGTTTGGATTTTGGAAGCTTCCAAACGAGCCCCAGAGCAAATGAGATCATCTCCAAAAACAACAAATATATAACCTTTAAATTTGGCCGAATGGTGTTTTTTCATGTTTGATTTAAGTCTCTGAAATTTGAGAGGATTTGGCCATGGGTTTAAATTTGAAAGAATTTGAACCGTGGATTCGAATTTTGGAAGCTTCCGAACGAGCCGCAGAGCAAATGAGATTATATCCAATACGAACAAAGGTAGAACCTTTGAATTTGGTACAATGGGGTTCTTTCGTGTTTGATTTATGTCTCTGAAATTTAAGAGGATTTGGTCCATGGGTTTGGTTTTGGAAGCTTCCGAACGAGCCCCAGAGCAAATGAGATTATCTCCAAAACCAATAAAGATATAACTTTTACTTTTGGCATAATGGTGTTCTTTCATGTATGATTTAGGCCTCTGAAATTTGAGAGGATTTGGTCCTTGGGTTCGGATTTTGAAAGCTTCCGAACGAGCCTCAGAGCAAATGATATTATCTCCAAATGCAACAAAGATATAACCTTTAAATTAGGCAGAATGGTGTTCCTTCATGTTTGATTTATGTTTCTGAAATTTGTGAGGATTTGGTCCATGGGTTCAAATCTTGGAAGCTTCCAGACGAGCCCCAGAGCAAACGAGTATATCTCCACAACCAACAAAGATAGAACTTTTATTTTTAGTACAAAGGTGTTCTGTTATGTTTCCTTTTCTGTAAAATTGGAAACTGACATTTGAAAGAATTTGAACCATGGGTTCGTATTTTGGAAACTTCCGGACGAGCACAAGAGCAACGAGCATATCTCCAAAACCAACAAAAGTAGAACCTTTAAATTTAATAGAATGGTGTTCTGGCAAGTTTTCTTTATGTTCCTGAGATGGATTCGATGAATTGAAGTGGCAATTCGGGTAGCTGACACAAACATCCCAAGGACTACCAATCTTCGAAAATAATTAAGATAGAAACTTAAAATTTTATACAAGGGTGTCAAGCATATCCCAAGCGGATGCCTCTTTTACGTTCTTGAAATTCGAGTTGAATAAGACAGAAAAGGGAAGAAGTTCAAGCAGCTGCCAAAAACACTTATGGATTTTTAATTTAATTCGAATTATTCAGGTGTAGGGTATTAATAAGTCGGTTGCATCGACTTACTGTTACATTTACTTGTTTTTATCAAATTTTGGGTTAGGTTAAAGAGAATCAAAATTGAGGTTTCCGTATATTATATGTTATAAAGATAAAAAATTAAAAAATTTTATTTTATAATTTAATATTTGCATTTTAAACAATTCTTATTTATAAAGTTAAGAACTTAAATATTATGGTGTTCTCTATTATAATTCTATACTTCTCTTCCTTTATATATTGCTATATAAGATAATCAAGTACATAGAAATGTTTTATTTAATTTTTGTTTTACAATGTTCGAACAATCAAGACAAAACAACTTACAATTTACAAATTTCACCGTTGCAGATTTAATATTCTGGGTTGAGCAAAACTTCAGATCCTCGATTCACACACTCGGGATTAAGTAGCCATATACAACATAGAGGTCGTTTTAATTTTTTTAATCCCCAAAGTTTGGTATAAAAAGGCTTCAGTCAGAAACTTCACTTATGTTCTATTCTGTCATCATCAGTAATTTCACATCAAACATCAAACATCAAGTAATTTTTACAAAACAAAAAAAAAACAAAAGTTGCAGAGAGCAGAGTATCAATAATATGTTCTTTTAAATTCGTTGTTAATAAAAGTTCAATAACACGCTTTTAAAGTAGGTAAAAAACAAAAAAAATTTCTAGAGAAACTAATCAATTAATAAAAACAAAAAAATTAAACATCTTTTCTTGACATATGTATTTATATCCTTTTTATTTGTCTATTGACTCATGGACTCAAATAAAATATCAACTTATTAATTAAATATTTTCTATATGCCAGGCAAAATATTTTTCAACTACAATCTCATATATAATATACCTAACATATTTATCTAGGTATTGATAAAGCAAATATAATATAATACTATATATATACAAATATTGTTTTTTTAATATTATACCATATCAAATATTAAATTGTCAATTTAATTGGTAATATGTATTGTTAAATTCATACATAAAAAGATGAAAATAAACACAAGTACATATGTTTTATAAAGATAAATATTTAACATCAGCAAAAAATTTTTGTTTGTGCTTTAATTTTTTAATAGAAAAAAAAAAGGTAAAATTAAAACTTATTTTAATACAATTGGATTTTTATCTCCAAAAAATTTAAACTATTCACAGTACACCGTAAATAAAATAACTTAAAATGTATATGTAGTTTACTGATTAAGTAAAACTGAGAAATAAACGGATTGCATCAATGTTATTTATTGTTGATGAATTTTAACCTTTAGTTATAATTTGGTTTTATTAATATGTTTGACTTTTTGGGCAATGAACTTATTTAACATAATTTGTAATTTCAATTGGAAAATTTTATTTTTTATTTTAGTACAGGGTTAAAATCATATAACTATTTGTAAATTGAATTTTGTATATGTTAGAAAACGTCAAATAAAGATTTTTAATTGAATGCATAACACAAAAGCGTAAAATAATTAACAAAACTTAAAGTAAACTATACTCAGTTTGATCTATTCAGTTTTTGATTGAAAAAACTAATCAAATAATATTAAATCATAAAAATTTATATTTATTATATAATATATATTATGTCATTATTGTACATTCGAATCCTATACCTAAGTCGTCCAATATTATTTTCATATATTTTTGTAACTTTTTCAAACAATCTAAGAGTAACACAAAACGAAAAATTATGCTGAAGCATAAAATAATCCAAAACAATGGTCAAATAAAATTGAAGAGTATTCAAAGTTATAAAACTTAAGAGTAGTGATATATTGTATAGGTGCCTTCTCACAAAAATAAGCATTTGTTTAAATTAAAAGCATTCTTATCATCGATTTTTTTTATTTATGGGTGTCGGTGAAAAACTTCAAAAGACATCCAGAGCTATTGCACGTGATTCTTTAATCAACCAAAATTACCTCCTTTTAAAGCAAACTTTAAGTTGGAACCTTTAATACAAACGTACACTTTAGTTCATTAAACATGAATGAATAGAAAGAATTCTTGAGAAAAGTCACCAACAATTTTTTATGTACAAAACTTTTTGAAACACCCAGTTTATAGCTGTAGTAAATTTTTTTTTTATTATAAAATTAGTTTACATATAATATATGTAATCATCACTATTACTATTTTATAAGAAGAATTTATGGTATTTTATATCTACTCTAATATTATATGTTGATATTAAACATTTTCTAATCTTTAGAAATCTTTTGTTTCAATTTTTTTATCCTCATTTTTATATTAAGAATTTTAAAATGATTTTGTACATACATACATCATCAAAATATACAGTTTTATTTCCATAACATTATGCAATATAAACATAAATATGTGTACATAATACAATGATATAAAATAGTTTTATTGCACAATCAAACCAACAAAAAAACTACTCTACAAGAATGTTACATTTTTGTTAGTACCTATAATCCAAAAAAAAAAAAAAAAAAATTCAGATAAACTAAAATTTTACTGCTGCAATCAATGGCATAATAGATGAAATGGCTGGATGTCATTTGAAATTTTTAAGTTTAATTCGCCTTACAAGCGAAAGAACATTATTTTTAAACTTAATATTCAACTATCATTTGTTCTTAATTAGGTTTGAGTTAATTTTATACAGTAAAAATATCTTGTAGTTTCTTCTTTGAGACGAAATACTGTGGACGATAGTACAACTGGTTATATTTAGTAAAATACCTTTACAGGCACCAGATTTGCGAAAAGAAATCTTAGTTTTTTAGAAGACTTTGCGGATGAGTGAATTATTCGAAAGGGTAATTTCGGTATTAAATTTTTTTTTTTTTTGTGAATTAATAATTAAGATACAAAAATATATCTCACCAATAACGCAGTGTGTGATTTGCCGATCTTTTTAGGCGAAAGGTTTCGGGTTTAAACTCCGGTCAGGTTAAAATATTATAAAATAATGATAAATAATATAATTTATAATTTATAATTCAACTACACGTACCACAGCTGTACCGCAACCGCAACTACACCTAAAAAAGAAATGGTAATTTATCACCTCATTATATTGTATGCGGTGGAAGGAATCAAAATAAATAAATAATTAAATAAAATAAAAATATGTGTAAAAAACGTCCCAATTTTATATTTGCTATCGATTCTAAATTATATTTCGAAAATTGATATTAATAATTTTCCAAGTCTTATAAAAATCTTAAGTACATATTTATCTTCAATTAATCAAATTTTTATTTTTTCTAAAATCTATCATAGTAGCTAATTATTTACCTATACCAATTACTTTTAATTGATTTCATTAAATATACAAAGTAAAATTTTACCATATATAATTAAAGTACTCTTTATTCATTAACTATTAATTTATTAAAGAAATTCTTAAAGTTAAAATTATTAAATGCAGACAATTTACTCAAAATCTAATGATTAAATTAAAATACGATATACATTCTTTTTGCACAAATATCTGTTCTAAATATCTAATATCTAATTATTTTGTTTACATAAAGAGCATTTAAGTAATTCCCTATTATTAATCTAAGATTTTTAATTTCGAAAATGTTTTTTTTAACTTCATTAGTTATACGAAATATACGAAATATTTAGTGAAAAAGTACAACTTAATGACATTAAAAAACATCATCATCATTATCATTCTTATTCTGATCATTGCAAGATGAGAGTGCATAACAATAAAAAAAAAAAGAAAAAAAGAGACAAAAATAACAAAAAAAACAAAAAACAGCAATAGTAAAATTAGAGACATTAAAACTATAAAACTGTAACAGTGGAATTTATAAAGCAAATGTTCCATACTGAAAATGATTTTATCTTTTTTTTATTTTATTTTATTTTTTTTATTTTATTTTTTTTTTTTGTTACCATCCATAGGATAAATATGTACCTTTCTTAAAAATAAATTTTGATGATTTGGCTTTTATTATAAATTTTCCACAAAGTTAAACTTTTATGTCAGCTAATAATATTTGACTTGACTTCTGTTTTAACGGGTATTAAACATAGGTACCATAAAATATATTTAATATATACATATGTTTGTATATTCATTCAATTTTTAAATTGTTCAAAGATATTGTATAAAAAAAAAAAAAAACTTTATGACATACATAATATAGAATAAATATTATAGTGATGTATTAGTTTCCTTAATATTGTTTTTTAACACCCATACAAAGTAGGTATAAAATTTTCATAATTACATATAAATTACAATATTTTAATAGATATTTTATGTATAATTTCGAAATTTATCTTATTAATAAGCTTTATTTGTTTGTTTTTTTTTTTTTTTAATTAGAACTGGCGTACCAAGAAGAATAGAAATCTGTTAAAGTCAACTTGTAATTAAAACGTTAGAAATGTAATACATTATATATTTTAAAATTAATTTAGTGTCTCTTTCAATAATTTAGCTTTAAATGAATGACTAAACCTTGTTATGTTTAAAACACTTTAAGGATAGAAACTCTCAAATATTAAAAGTCATTTAGATTCTTCTGTAGGTACAATCTTTAAATTTTAATGCATACCCCATAATTTATCAATTTGACTTAAGTCAAATTGTCTCATGAATAAAATTTTGGATTAAGATTGTGATTATTCAACTCCCAGTATTTTCTATCATAAATTTGACTCTATAATTAAGATAGTAAAAATTTCAAAATTCTAGTTAATAAGAAATAGAGTAAAATGGACATCAATTTATTTTAAGAAACATATTCCTCGAATTATTATCTCAGTTTTAATTATTTAAAAAAAAAATTTCAAAAATTCTAATACTCTTGTGATAAGACATTTACAAAATCATTATTATCTTTTCTAAGTTAAAACTATAATTGAGTAGATATACATACATACATATATGTACATTCAATTGCACAAACTTAGAACCTCTTCAAGACTAAAACTTTAAATAGAACAACACTAAAAATAAAATTCTATTTTATACGATTCAATATTCTCAAAAGACATTCTATTTAAACAACTAAAAATCTTTTTTATATATATCTAAAAAAAAATACACTAATAATAATGTCTTATTTATTCAAGAAATTTCTATTAAAATTAACATTATGATCAACAAAAAAAAAAAAAAATAAAAATATCAAAAAAAAAGAAGTATCCTATTATTAGCACTAACTATTTATCAAATTAATAAGTTTACGTAATTTTCAAAAATTCTATAATTTTTTTTTTTTTGTTTTATTTTATTGTCCCTCTAAATTGATTGCATCATCAGCATTGCAAACAAAAATATTTTCATATATATAATATTATATTATGACAGAAAGAGATAGAATATAATAAAAATAAATATTAAAAATGAAATGAATGAAGGTAAAAACTACAGTGTTGATAACTTGTCATCATTCTAAATCATTATTTTTTTAATATACATATACACACACACACACATAAAAAGCCTTATAAAATATTATTATTCTGTCTTTTTCTTTCTTTAAGAATTTTCATATTATATAATTATGTACGGCGATATATGTGTATAGTATGTACATATTTTTTTCGTTATTATAAAACCACAATCATTTATATTTATATAATATATAGGTGCATATATATATTATATTATACATATTAACAAAGCTACAAATAAAATAATATAACAAAAAAAAAAAAAAGAAATAAAAAGAAAATTTTATCATGTTATAAATTCGAGTACATCAAGTGTATGGCAGCAGCATCAATTTAATTCTCTTGATGTTTCAACTGTATACATATTATTATATGTATATAAATGTATATTTCTTATGATATGTATTTCATTGCAACCAGTATATATAATATCGTGCATTGAATGTTACAAATAAAATTTTAAAGAACTTCACTTGGCTTTTTCTTTTACTCTTTAACTCTTTATATTTTTATTTTTTTTTGTTTTTATTACCTACTATTATTATTATTTTGTGGGGAGAAAATTTTTATTACGTGAAAAATGAAAAATTTTTTTTTTTTTTTTTTTTTTTACTACTAAGTATATTGAATAAACACTCAACGCTGTATGTAATACATGAAATTCATAATACCATTTTAATATTGATTGTGATATAGGTATATAGGTTAGGTAGTAGATATAGAAATATAAATGTGTGGAATACCGAATGTGATTATAACAACATTTTATATTGAATTGATGGTAAAGAAGAATAAAATATTGAAAACTTGATTTTAATTCGCAACATACGTAAATAATAACATGTACATAAGTATGAATGAATGTATATTATGTATTCATATATGAAGAGGATTTTAAAATAAAAAGTTTAAATGTATAATATTTTATTTTATTTTCTTTTTGTTTTTGTTGTTTTTTCTTTTATATTTAAATGTTAAATAAATAATATAATAAAATGTTAACTTTTTTATTTTTTTGGTTAACTAGTTTTCAACTCTGAATTTCTCTCTATTGTTTATTTTAATTAAAAATTAGTTGAACTGTATGGATTATATACTATAGTACATATTATATACTAAAAAATTGTTGATTGGATTTCATTTATTTCAAAGTTAACCCATGATAATTTTAAATAAATTTTAAAACAATGTATGCAAAACAGAAAAATACTAGGATAGCCGAATGTTTTAGAAAAATTTTTGGAAAATTTTTCATTTTGTTTACAGTTAGAATTTTAAGAAATAGTTTGTTTTTATTCAAGTATAACATAATATGATGAATATTTTGAATTCCATTTTCCTTTCGAATTTGAGCAATAAAATGTCAATTGAAAAAAAAAATAGTTAAGATTCATACATAATTAAAATAGCTGAATATTAGAAATGCATTAAAAGTTGCGTATTAACCGAAGAAAAGCTGAGAAAAAAATAGAAAGCTATATTTGTCATGAATTGTAATAATTTAAAAAGTTTTAGAAGAAAACATTTTTTTTTTTTTTTTGTCATAAATAACTTTCTTAAAATCAGAATAAGTATAACTTACAGTCGATAGTAACAATAAATTAATATTGTTTTAGTTTTTTTTTACGCGCTAGCCAAATTCTATAGGAAAGCGTTGCTTTGTACAGTGTTCATGTTTAACTAAATGGTCGAGAAAGTGAGGAAGGACAATAGGACAAAAAGGAGGTATTGCAAGATAAATTGTAATAGAACTTGAAAAGATTTTTTGTGAATAACGGCAAATTGTAAAATGGAGTATTACTAACAGAAGAGAACACATTTGATGGAAGGATGTTTCATATTTTAAGAATTCTCACAACAAAATAATGACTTTTCAAAACCAATTTTAAATCACATAAGAATTTTCATATTGTAAATTTGAGTACATTAGAATTGTTTGAGAGCAGATACTATTCATTTTAATTCATTTGAGCAAGTGTTATTACCTACGATATATCTATATGAAAAAGACATAAGTCTCTAATCTTTCGATGAGTGTTCAGATAAGTGAGAATTATTAAAATGAAAGGTTTCTAGTTTGATTTTCTTGATATATATTATATTAAAGACATCTGGTAACTGTAATATCGTTAAAAGTCTATTATAAAACATATAAAGATTAATTTTGGGAAATGATTACATATTTTGCTTTCATTTGAAAATATAGAAAAATATAAAATTTTATAGTTCTTCCTTAGAGAAATCAGAATAAATATTTTGCTAAATATGTTGAACTTTTTAATTTATTTATTACCTATTAATAAAAATTATTTTATATTTAAAAATTAAAAGGTATCCGACTTTTACCAAGTTTTTAATGAACATTATGGTAAAATTTTGTATAATATAAAATTAAGAAAAAATATATTAAAACATTAATACATTGTATATATGTAGATTTTTATATTTTTTTAATGGTAATATACTGAATAAATACTCGTATATGTTATTTGCAAAAATAAAAAAAAAATATTTCAACATTTTAACTTTTATTTAACAAAAATCAAAAGTTAACTAAAAATTTTTTTGATAAATTAAAAATATTATTAGAATTTGTATTACTTTTGTTTTAAAAATAATTTTAATTTTATAACATTAAACAAATTTATGTAAATTTAAAATTATTATTGGTTTAATATTCGTTTTATATTTTTATTAAAAAGAAAAAAAACCTTTTATCAAAAATATGAACATTTTTTGATGCAAAAATTCCTATTAACAAAAATATTTAATTTTTAAGGATTCTAAGGATTCACTGATAGCTTTTGGTTTTCTATATAACTAAAAGATTTTTTTAATATTTGTTTTCTTTAATTTCAAATAAACATAAAAATTAGTTTAGATTCAAAGAAAAACTTTATTTTTAATTACAGACTATTTTTTCTACAATAATATGTTAATAGTTTTTTAAAAGTTCATATTCAAAAAAAAACGAGTAAAAGTGCAGTAGAGTAGAATGTGTCAACTCTGGGATACCCGTATGAACGTAATATGTCATGTTTCTATAAAATTTGATCATCTTATGAAAACATTCAGATATTTTAGTACCGACGTTAACTACAGAGATATATTTATGTAAATTGTGGAGTTGTATCACAGCTACCCGAAACGATTGCACAAGCACAACCAAACTTTACAGAAATTATTGCCATAAAACTGGATCATCATTTGTAAGATTTCAGCCGCCTAGCTTCATTAAGTTCCAAGAGGTGCAAAAAGCCTGAACCGGCTACTATAGACCAACCAAATTTTACAAAAATTGTTGGCATGTAACTCGACATCCTTTCACTAAATTTCAGATAGCTAGCTTCAAAAGACACTGAGTTATTTTCATTTAAAAAGAGAAGTTGTATGGCAGCTACCCGAACCTGTTGCACCAGCACAACCAAATTAAAAACTAACAAAAATTGCAGCCTCCTAGCTCCTTTATTTTTTGAGTTATCGTGCGGACGGACGGATGGACGTACATGGCTTAATCGATTCAGAATTCAATTCTAAGCCAATCCATACCGTTGACACTATATCTAGCTCGACTTCTTTAAGGTGTCACAAACGTTAGGGCAAATTTAGTATACCCTTGAACATAGTTCATACGGGTATAAAAACATTAATTAAAACTATAGTTTAACTGTTAGTATTGCAGTAGCTCTAAAAAGTTTCAATTTTCACGTTTCGATATTCCGGGACGAAATTATGATATTCTTTGGCATTTAAGAAACCACGCTCGATTTTTCTCCAATAATTTGTCCAATTAAAAATGATATGTTTTTTTTTTAATTTAACAGATCCTACGTAAAACTAATAGAGAAGGTTCACAATTTAAGACATGTTCTTTCTTATACATCGAAAAATTCTTTAAATATATTTTAGTAAAACAGTTAAAAATGTACACTGTCATTCTAGGAATATGTGTTGACATAATATTATAGGAGGTGTAAGATATAAAAATATATGATTTTTGTTTAAAACTTCTAGTATTATATAGAGATGCACTGCACAACGACAATTTTGTTAAATATCACTTTAAATGGGATTAGTGGATTTAAACCAATATCAATTTTTTTTTCAATTTTCTTAAAATTTATCAATTCAAATTGAACAATCTCTGATATTATTTTATTCTGCTTTAATAGTTAAACTTAAATTTTGTTTTTCTTGTTTAGAAAACATCTATAATTTCTATAGGAAACTTTAGGGCTTTAATTCATTAAAAAAAATTTAGGGCTTTAATTCATTATGAATTATGGGAAACATTCTGTATCTGACATCCAGACGAACAGACTAACAAACAAATTTTTAAACATTTTTGAAAAGCAGTATCTTCAGAACAACTCAAACTACAGAGACATAATTTTTCTCAAAATCTTTTCCTTAAAATCGTCAAAACCTTGGTTATATTTCCTAGCTATAGTTAACGGTAAAATTGATCATTTTTAAAAGAAAAGCACGAAAGTTGGAAAGATAAATATATTACTATCTCAATCAGTTGAGATAGTAAAATATATTTTGACAGTACAATAAAACTAAAATACAAATGACGACACAAAATACATTTTTATTGATATTCAATTAACTTTTAACTAATCAACTGTTTAACATAAGCAATAGGTAGATTTCGAAAAGTCATATAACAAGTACACATAGTCTGAAGTGTCCTTAAGATCTCCAAATTAAATTGTTTGTGCAAGATTTTTTAATTGGTCGTGCTTCTAAAAACTTGATAAATTAAAGGAAAACCATCCTTATTTTGTATACATATATAATTTGTTTGGAAGACAAATGCTTTTGATCCGTTTCCCATTGCGCTGATTAATTTTAATATAAATTGATTATGATTAATACTTTCTAGGTTTGCACTTGTATATTCTTGTTGTTTCAATAATGTTTAACTTTCTTTTTTTCCTAAGGGAGGTGGGAACCTTCCAAAGACACCAAGAATTGCCACTTTGGTAGTGTCAGATTCTTACTGACTAAACCCACCTCCCCCTGTAGCCAATATAATGGGATGAAACCCTTACCTGCGAACGCAGTATATTAGCTAGGGAGTAGGGGATAGGAAAGGATAGGAAGTGGATGCGGAAACATTGATTTGGGAACGGGACTGTAAGGAAACAATTAACCCATCTACTATTATTACTATTTTGATAACAGTGACTACAGCCATTACAACAGTTACAACATGTAGTAGTTTATAACAACTTACTACATGAGATAATTATTGAAGGCAACCCCCTCTGTCACTATAGCGGCTATTATTATTGGTATTAGTATTCTTATTAATATTATTATTACTTTACTACAGAGTCCGCCCAATCAGTGAATTACAACGTACAGCAGTATATAACACCTTACTTGCACGATATAACCAAAGATAGCTCCACTGTAGCATTATTATTATTACTATTATTATTATTATAAATATTATTATTATTACTATTACTATTATTATTATTACTATTATTATTATTAATATTATTATTATTATTATTACTACTATTAATTATACGATATACATTATTACGATATAAAAGTACTACATATTTTTTATTTATGACCTGACCGGGGTTTGAACCCAAGACCCTTCGATTGAAAGGTTGGCGACTAAACCACTGCGCCATGACTCAGATAATTGACAATAACTAATTGATTTTGCTGTGTTCTTAATATACTTCTAATTTTTTTTTTTTTAACTTCTTTGAACTTAATTTGGTATGCGTATAAATTAATATTAGTCGCATAAAACTGTTTTAAGCAATTATTTTAACTTTATTATTTATATGTATATCTCTAAAAAAATTTTGAACAAAAACTCATTCCTTTTTGTTTGCCGACTTTTTACTATTTTTATACTTATTTATATAATATGTATATGCTCTGTGTAATTTAATGCGTTTTTAATATTTATTCAATAATGTTTCATTATTATTTTAGCGAATAATGCTCCTTAACCATAATAATCCTTTTTGTTGCATAATTTTAAAAATTTATTTTATAATTACATCAAATACTAGTTGTAATAAGTATTTTATATATTTTGATTATAAATAACAAATTAGCGATTTATTAATAATTTTTATTTTTTTTTTTTTTTGCAAATCTGATTACATTTATCTATTTTTTTTTTTTTTTTTTTTAAATTACAACAGATTTATTTTAAAATACAAAAAAAAAAAAAATGTACTCGAATGGGTACGCATATACACAGCATCTGTTAAAATATTAGTAGAAATTAGACTAAAAACTTTTATTTACTTTATTATAAAATAAATATATTTTTATCGATTTTTTATGATAACTCTAAAAATTATAAATAATATACATTTAATCTTTTGTAATTTATCTCTAACTAAAAAAAAAAAAAAAAAAAATTCGATGCTTCATTGTTAATGTTCAATCAATGCATATTTAAAATGTAAAAAAAAAAAAAAAAAATCCGGATATATAAATGACAACCATTTTGTCAATAAAATCCTTCCTATCTAAATTTTTTTTATTTTTGTTACTGCCTATTTTTATTTTTTTTTTCCCTATCTTCTTAACATCTATTGAAAAAATTAGACGACCATATAAGTGTACTAAAAATGGAGTAATAACACAAAAAAAAAAAAATTTGATGAATTATTACCATGGTACTAAAAACCATCCATATATAAAAAAAAATTTAACTTTATTTATTCTCTATACTATATATAACAAAAAAAAGAGTGTAGATGTGATTGTGTCAATTCTAGGATATGATATAATTATACACTATTTCCATAAAATTTCAACGTTTTTTTTAAATAATGTTAAAATATCTGGTTTAATTGAACACTGATATATATATATATATATATATATTATGTGTAAATTACCGAGTTATTTGACAAAACTTCGCCCCCGTGTAAACAAAACTAACCAAATTTTCAAGTAATGGCAACCATAAAATTAAATCATCGTTTTACAAAATTTAATGTCTATAGCTTTTTCAAGTACCAAGATGTGGATATATAAATTTTCCCGCCGCATATAAATTTAAACCAAATTTTTCAAAAGTCATTAGAATAAAACTTCACTTCTTTTGACAAAATTTCAGATATTTAGTTTAATTAGACGCTGAGTTATGCTCATATAAAAAAAAAAAAAAAGTTGTATGGTTGAACTTGTTCAATTTCAATAGTGGAACTGTAACATTTTCATAAAAATCAAATGTCAAAAAATTCAGAATCTTACCTGCATTATTTTTTGAGTTATCGTACAGACGGACGCACATAACTAAATCGACTCAAAATTTAATCCTGAACAAAAATATATTATATACTTTTGAGATTCTGATATCTATACCGACTTCTTTAAGATGTTACAAATGTAATGGCAAATTTATTATACTTTTAAAATATTTTCGTACGAGAATAAAAATATTACCTGAATAATATTGGTGCCATTGGTATGGTTTGGTATTCCACCTATTTATATATTCAGGACGAAGAACTAATGAAAAAAAATAATTGTGAATATTTTGAAAGTAATTTTGAAAGTGAAAGAAAAATATTATAGTGATAAATTTTTTTTTTTTTTCTTAATTATTTTTTTATAACTCAAATCTAGAAATTTTCTAAAATATAAATTAAATTTATTGTGCAAGATAAATATTAAAATTGATAATATATATATATGTATGTACCTATATATAAATATGTATTTTGATTCATTTCCTCAGGGATTTTAGTTGGCATTAATAAGTCAATTATATTAAAACATATTCGAATTTTTGCTAATAGCTTTAGGAGACACTAAATTTCTTTACATTTTTTTTTTTTTTTTTGTATTTATACATATATACATACATATCTCTATCTACATTTTATTTAAATTGGGTTAACTATAACAATTTCAATATTGAATTGAATTTTAAATTGAAACCAATTGTTACATTGAATATTTTTTTATTTTTAAATTGAGATTCTGATTTATGACCATAAATTTTTGAACATTGTATCACTACTCATAAATTTAGTTTTAGTAATAGCCATTACTATGGATAGAAATTTTCTGTTTTTTAATTAATTTTACAACATAAATATTCCCATATATCAACAATATTTTATTACCTAATAATTTGTCCGTAACCTTAACCATAATTTTTGTAACATAATGTTTTTTTTTTTTCAAAAATTAGTAAATTTAATAATTGAAATATTAATTATATTTATTTTATTGATTTTCTTCAGAAATTATGGACTTTGTATAGGTATAGCTTTATCAGCTATTAGTAAACATTCAGCATGTGTATTTTGAAATATATCTCATGAGACATGGTGGTACGTATAATAAATAAATAAATAAATAATGGTATCATAATACCATATATCGTCTACATTCTCTTGTATGCTTCTATATATATACCCCGAAAAATAGGAATACCAAAAAATGCATAAAGTTTAATACATTCGTTAAAAGGCTTAAAAGCTTTCTTTGTGCATCAATTAAACTTTGATTATTGTTATAAGCCTCAAAATTTACCTTTCAATATTACTGTCGTAATATGATGTCATAATTAACTTGAATACTAACAAATTTATAACTGCTGAAGATTCATTTTTTTGTTGTATGATGTTATGAACTTGAAAAAGGATTTTTATACCATTGTTTCTGTACTGAAGAGACCAATAATATTAACCTCAGTTTTATATGTGTGGAATTATTTTCAATATTTTCGTCTGAGTTGTATTCATTGTTTTGCTTTAATGAAAACTTTTTGTTCGATATTTGATACTCTGGTATATATCCCTCCCTCCATATCTTCATGGTAGATATCCCACCAAATGCTCCTACCTATCCCCCATAATCCCAAATTTCCCAATTCTAATTTCCCCAACCATCCTTCCCACATCCCTATCTCCAAAACCAGTCTGTACATTTGTATTAAAGGTTCCATCCTAAAGTTTGTTTTTAAGGGAGGGGGGAGGAGGTGTGGGTGGTGGTGGTGGTGGTTGGATAAAGTCCAACACTACCCTGAGGAACCACGTGCAGTTCCTCTTGGTGATTTTTGAGTTCTCTACCAACCCTCGCAAAAAAAAAAAAACTATGGTGCGGTTGAAACATTCGAGTATTTTATATAATTTTCTTCGTCAGAAACAGCATATTGTTCTTCCTTTTACTTTTCCTCATATATTGAGAATACGATTATTCCATCATTCACCTTATTTCTTTGAATGTGTGTTTACAAATAGAAGGAAATAAAAAGACATAAATCATGTGCCTTATCCTTATGTGTTTTCATTATTAGCTATATGTCACCATTATTTCGCATCGCAAGTAGTGTGTGTAAGTGTATGTATGTGAGTCTAGTGATAGAAAAACCAAAATGTAACCTCTCTATTATTAGAATTAAATTGTGAAATTTTAGAATTTTATTAGATATAGCTAAGTACAATTTTTAAACAAAGAGAAAACTATTAAAAATATCAAATTATATTTGCTATCATCAAAAATTATTGAAGAAATATGACTATAAAATCTGATATGTATGCATAATAAAAAATGTTTTAAAACTGAATAACTCCAATATAATTCACAATATTCTATAAATAGTGAAAAACGGTGAAAAACGGAAAACATTATCTAAAATGAGTAGTATTTGATAAAATTAATAACAAACAGAACGAACTTAGAGGAACTAATTTGTAAAAATAGATTTGAGCAAATTTAAAGCATCGAATATTAACTTACAATATAATGCAATCTGCAGTAAATTTGATCAAAAATAGTATACAAAAAATAACTTATATCTTAACTAATATTAATTTTTAAAATTACAGTTTCTTAATACCTTAAAATGTTTCTTTTAATTATATGTAATTTGATTTGTATCTACATTATTTAAATTTAATTAATTTCTAAATCCATCAAACCCCCTATTTAGAATATTTATTTATCTCAAAATACTAAATTTATTCCCAGAAGTAAATTTTAAATTCAACATTTAAATTTTTATTTTTTTTTTTGTTAAAACCACCATTTTTTTTATAAACACTAACCAGAACAATCATGAAATTTATACACTCATAAGAATTTAAATATTTCAATAATAATAATATAAAATATACAAAAAACATTCACTCAAATAGAAAAAAAAAAAACTCAAAATAAATATAATAAAATAATAAATAATATTAGTAATCAGATACAAGTATCTAAGATTATCAGGAAGAATCCCCTTAATAGAATCAATCATTATACCATATGCGCTTGACTAAACTTACAAACAAAATTTTTACAATAAAATAGGGGCAAAAAAAAAAAAAAAAAAGAAAAAGCACATCCCATTAGAAGAAAAATATTTCTCTAATATTTTTATTTGTTAAGTTTCCCACGGGATTTTCATATTTTTTTTTTTTTTTTTGTTTTTTGTTTTTCTCTTTTATCACCTCCCGTAATATGAACGAGAATGATGAACTTTTTAAAAAATATTATTTTTAAAATTTATTTGAATATAAAAAACTAAATATTATATATCAGAAAATATTATATAAGAAAATAAAAATAATATCTATAAATCCATATTGAAAAATAAAAAAAAAAACCCTGCAAATTCAATCTAACCAAAATAATTCGTGAATTTTTATTTTTTTTTTATACTTTTATAAGAACCATCTATAAATTATTATTTTCAAACTAGTTTTAAAGATACATTCATTCCAAGAAAAAGTATCTAAAAGTTATCCTGTATATCAACAAAGTTTCAACTAAAAATCTCTTTTAAAGATACTACTTACATATTAGATACTAAATATCAAATGAAAAAAAAAAATTTTGTTTCATAAAAAAAAAAAAAAAAACAAAAAAAAAATGAAAACTAAAAAATTTGATTTGAATATTTTGCATTGAGAAAATTTATTTGTTTTTGTTTGTTTCTTTTTTTTCATATGTTAGTAAAAACTTATATAGTATACGAGAAAATTTGCATATGTACATTTAATCAGAGTTGATTATACAAGATGAAATATAGTGTAATTTCTATATAAATTAATATAGAATAATTAAAACTTTGACTTGATTTCCTTACTTGTTTTGTTTCCATTCTTCTCTTCCAATTCTTTTTCTGACATTTGACGCTGTCTATTATTAGCTCTTCTTCAAAATTATTTTTTTCTTTTTTTTTTTTTTTACTGCATTTCTCTGCCAAATAAATGTGGACAGGAAATTACACAGCCTTTCCTGTTCGGACGTGGCTGTAAATATCATAAGGGGGAATAACTCTTACCACGTGTGTGGGATTCGTACCTACACGCCCTCCGTTTTTGCAGCTTATTTTATACACTCTTATCAACTAAGCCATCAAGGCCTCAAAAAATTGTTTTTATTTATTTACTATAATATTTTCAGTTCTGTTTTTTTTTAAATAATATTTTTAATACATTCTCTTACCTACTTAGATATTAGCTAAAAACAGCTGTAGTTTGAGATTCACGAAATCCAGAAAATATCCTGGCATAATGTTAGAGGTACATTTGCATTTATCTGGAATATCAAGATATCATGTGAATAATCTCACAAAGATTATACACAAATATTTTCAAGATGAATATTTGAAGATTAATATTAAGATGCCAAGCATAACTGGCATAATTCTTTAAAATTAAATTCTGAAATTTAAAATACATTTTAAAATCTTTTTCTAAGTGTTATTTATTTTATCGTTTTATCGTTATACAGGAATTTATTAGACAGAGAATATTTTTATTTACCATCAAACCACAGATTTTTTAACCAAAAACATTCTTCTTCTTTCTTCTGGATCCTTTTATTTTGCGTTTGTGCTTCAGACAAAACAGTCCTTTTCCATGTTTAGTTGGTTATCAATTATCTGGCTACCTTGTGCATTCCATTCAAAACATTTACATTAGAACACAACAAATTTTTAATTTAACTTGTTTTTTTATTAATTTTCCGTTTCACTGCGCTTTTTTTTTGCCAAACTTGCTAATTGTAAATATTACAGTTACAGTACTGTAAAAAATAAAACAACTCCTTGTCTGCTGAGTTTCCACAATAAAATCCTTTCTCTACTTAAGTATATGAATATTCTAACTACTAAGAAATTCAGAAATATTTCTTTGATATATGAAAATTTTCTACTACTTTACATAGGTATCTTTAAAAAATTTTCAAAAAAAAAGGTAACACTTAATTTCATTTTCATATTCATGTCTGCAGAAAACTAATATCAAATCATGATTTAATTTCTTCATCGTTTACTCTTCTCTTTAAATTTTTACAAATTTTTTTCGATATGTATTTTTTTTTTTTTCATACATTCATAACATATCATACTAACGTTCACAACCTAGTCAAGTCGTCTGCCAGTAATATAAGATCTTTATTCTTTAAAAGTATTATTTTTCTATACTTTTGATTTTCATTTTTTTTATATTTTTTCTATTTATTTTTTATATTTAAATTTTTATATCAGAAATATTATTATCTAACATGCGATATTTTTTCGGTAATAAATTATGACAATATGGGAATTACTAAAAAATTGGATGAATATATAACAAAACGAAAGAGAGGAAAACAAACAAAAAAAATTTTCGAATATTTTCTTAACATATTTTTTGATATTTTATATAGATATCATTTTCATAATATTCACCATTATATAATGTATTATATTATATATATGATTGTCAGAAATATTATATATTTAGTCTATTATAAAAAATAGAAATAGAAAAATATTATCTATATTTTTTATTTCATTTTATATAACTTATTAAATGAATTACCATCGATTTGAGAGAAAAATAAGAAATACTGCATCATACATATAATATACTATACATCACAATTCACAACATATTGTAGATTGTAATTTAGTAAAGAAGAAGAAAGACCTTCTTTTTTTTTTTTTTAGTAGATTTATTCGTTTTTTAATTATTCGCAAATTATATAAATAAGAAAAATATTCCTAAAAACGTTTAAAACATATTAATTGATATACCACCAAATATCAGCAATCCCAACCACATGACAATTCTATCCGATAAAAACAATAACAGCGAATCAAAAAAAAAAACGAAAAAAACAAAAGAGAAAATTCAAATACAATGAAAACAGGCTTGTGAAATTTAAAAATTCGCTCAAGAAGAAGTAAAAATCATCTCTTTTTGCAGCTTTCAGAAAAGAGTAAACTACATTTTTTGTTTGACTATATAGAAGTTTTACTATATAGAATAGTTTTACTATATAGAAGTAAAGAGTAAACTACAGCTTGACTATATAGAAGTTTTAGTTCACTACGGAAAATTAAATTTATTTAATGATTATATGAGAATTTTTAAAATTTTTAAATTTGTTGATTTTTCCCTTTTTCCGACTTGCTCTCTTTTTCGTTCATATACTATTAATAAATTTTAACATTTTCTTTGTTTCTTTTTACACAAACTTTATAAATCAAAAAAATTGTACAAAACTTATAAAATGAATTTTACTTAATCTATTTGTTTATGAGTTACTTCATCTTTTAATCAATATGATAGCTTAAAACAAGTTTAAATTTCGAACAAGTACATTACACACACCAAATTCCTAAGAAAATTTAGGTGAACAGTAAAATATTTGGATAAGGTCTTCCAACTGTATTAAACCCATGGTATTAAATGCACTTACTTCATAAGAATTAGCGTGTTTACAAAAATATTTAGCTGATTGTTTTATGGTATAACCTAATATAAATAAATAACCATTATTATACTATGTGTCTTACCAAAATTCATTTCAAAAGTATTACTTGGAAAAAGGATAATAATATCATGTATAAAATCAATTTAACATGAGAAAGCTGTTATTTAAGTAAGATTTTTATGTGATAAATACAGTTAAACACTTAAATAACATAAATTCAATTTTAGTTTTCATTAAAATAATATGATAACTGTCAAACATTAAAGTAACTAAGAATTCTCTAAAAAATGTTAAGTGTTCCACTTCTTTTCCAATTTAACGCCAGTATATATTCATTAATAAAATGACAATGTATATAATATATAGACAGGATATCTTTAATTTAGTTTAATGAACCCCTTATTCATGTTGCATTGAAGGATTCTTATAAATAGCATACACAACAGTAAGTACATTTTGTAATCTAAAATAATTCAGTTAATTTTGTACAATTAATTTAATTACCCATTCCAATTACAAAAACTTATTACCAAATCTAATTGATATTAATTTTCAGTACTAACTTCATTCCTAAATTTTTTTTTTTTTTTTTTCTAGAAAATGAACCACATTGCCCCACACTGATTTTGATAGAAATTAATTCATTTTCAGTACATATGATTGAAGTATACTTAAAAACCAAAAAATAAATCGCATGTAATTCTTTATATTATACTATATATATACCTACCATCAAAGCCTCATTTAATTTTGACACTTTTATAGTTCAAAGCAATAAAATTTTACCATTCTCTTGTCCTGCAATTTTTATGTATTCAAAATAATTACAATATGTAAAAGTTTATTAAAAAAATTCATCTACTAAAACAAAACTTTAATAATAATAATAAAACTATATACTCGTAGATATATATTATATTATATTAAAAAAAAAAAAAAAACTGTAGACTTTAACTATCCAATTAATATAATTACAGTAAAAACTTTTTTTTTTCTACCTTACCTACAAAAGAATTAATGAAAATAACAAACCTTTTACTATACTACCCCAACTCCATATTTAACTAAATATTTCCCCAACCATCACTTATACAAACTAATTGAATTACTCAATTAGTTCAACATAGGTACAAAAAATAAAAAAAACTTTTAATGTTTCAGTCATTCTTTATTTTAATGGAAACATAATCCATTCATCCCACCCCAAATTTCACTGAAATTTATCGTATCTTTGTAACTAAAAGTTCCGGTCAATTTTGAAAACTTAGTAAGAAATTTTTATTTTATGTTGTTTTTTTTTTTTTTTTCTGTTAGGTTAAAACTCATTCTAGTCTCTCACTCTATTATTTATTACTTTGAATAAATTGCTTCCATTCATATTTTATTTTTTTTTTTTTTTGCTTCTATTCATCCCTCATCATCTTTGAAAAGAAAGAATTTTAATAGTAAGATTGTCGATGACAATTTCGCTGGCATTTTAAGAAAAGCTTCATTAGGGGACTGTCAAAAAAGTAGAAAAGAATCCTCTTAAAAGAAAAAAAAAAAAATTTTTTTTCAATAAAAAAAATAAAAATAAATGAAATCCCAATGTGAATTTTAGTTTATATACAAGTATATTATTCAATAGCAGTTTTGCAGTAGGGTTTCCAGTATAGAAATGACAAAAAAGAAAAAATATTATTATAGATATTTTATTTTATAGAAAATCTAGAGCGCAAAAATATTTTCTTTTGTGTTTCCTAATTCAATTTTTTAAATATTTTCTTTTAATGAAACATCTACTCTAAAATTGGACAAAAAAAAAAAAATCAGATTTATATATGTAAAGAGTGAAAGTAAAAATAAAAATAAAAATATTTTTATTAAATTCAAGTGTTACCATACTTAAAATTTCATTCTTACCTTTTAAACTTATAAAAAACATTTAAAAGATTAATATTAAAACACATGTAATTTGAATCCTTGATTATAATCACCAATAAAATAATTTAAAAAAAAAAAACAAAAACCAAAATTGTCTTATTTTAAAACACTTTCAGCTCTTAGCATTACCGCGGGTGAAGAAAATGTTCTTCACAACCCAATATATCCTCGATAAATACGCCTTATTTATTCCAGCCCAAAAAAAAAAACTTAAATTCTAATAAGATATCAGGGATAATATAGTGGTCTGTTTGGAGAGTGTTTTGTTTTGTTTGTAGTGTTTTTTAGTAACGGAAAGAACTATAAAAATTTAAACATCCATTTGTGTGGTAACGAATCATTGTTTAACATTATCGTTCTTTCTTAGAGTGCAATCTAATATATCCTAGGTGCTATGAAATTAATATTTAAGGGATTTTGATTTTTGTCTTAAAATCAAGTTTTATTTTACAAAGAATAAATGAAATTAAAAAAAAAATAAGATACGATCAGTAATGATATACTTACCAATCACTTTTGAATATTCTTATATCCTATCCACTACTGTTATAAATCCGATACACTCAATAGAAAATCTATTGTAACATGAGAAAATATCATGTAAAATTCAATCTATAGTAGAATGAATTACAATAAATTTATTATTATTATTAATATTATTTCTTATATATGTATAATATATGTGTGTATCATTGGTTATATATATATATAATCACTATACACATGTAATATTCTTTTCCGCTATTTTAATAATTTTGTTTTCTTTTAACCTAAGAAATTTTGATATTTTTCATTATGTATATGTGAATGAATCTTTTGTTAAAAAAAAAATCTATTCTATATGTACATTGTATACATTAATAGAATACAAGAATTTATGTACCTTTCATTCATTTTTATTATTATATCTTACACACCCGCCCCACATCCTCTCTTCATCACATCATTCTTTTGCCCTTTTTTTTTTTTGGTCAAGACAATAAAAGAACCTTTTGTCACAGGATCAAAGAATGGAATTTTGTTTTTTTTTTTGTTTTTTTGTTTATTATTTTGACTTAAGTTAAGTAAGCTTCATATATAACAAAAAAAAAATAAAAAAAAAAATAAATTTTTGGAAAATAACGGAAAAATAAAATTCTATTATAGAGAAATATTTAGGGAAAAAAAAAATATTAAAAAGTTATGACAATATCATGACTAAAAGATTAAGGTATCAAAATATACACAAAAAAAAAAAAAATTTTTTTTGTTGCTGGGACGAAATCAATGTAATTTTTTTTTTCCTTTTTACGGATTTACAGAAATATTTTTCATATATTGTTTTTTTTTTTTTTGCCAATAATGAATGTATAATTTTGTGTTAGCTAAATACCTCACAGCATCAAAAAAAAATAAAAGAGTTCATTGACAAAAACAAAATTTTTTTTTTTTTTTAATATTGTACTATTAAATATTTGGATACCGATATTGGTATTAACTTTCAATATCTATACAGTATGAATTATAACTAAAAATATTTTTGTCAAAAAAAAAAAAAAAAAGGTAAAAATTATTGTAAATATTGAGTAAGGGAATGTCAAAAAAAAAATGTTTATTATGTATCTAAAAATAAAATATTAAATTTTATGATAAAAAAAAATTTTTTTATTATTTGATACTAACCTTTAATTTCGTTGCATTTTTTCTTAGAATTTATCCTTAAAGTTTTTTTTTTTTTAAATATAGAACAAAAATTAAGAAGTAACCCTAACAACAGTATTATTGCGTTTTTTCCAATTTATATCGAAAAATATAATTTCTTTAATTTTTTTTTTGTTTTATTACTATATTTAAATATAATTTAAAAATAATTTTTCAATTCAATTTGATTTTATTGTAAATAAAAATTAAAATAATTTCAATAACATAAAATAATAAACCCAATTAACAACAGCCGTGGACGAAAAATTCGCAGCTATAAAAATAAAACATAGTATTACGCATTATTATAAATTTACTCACAATATTGTGACAATCGACACCTAATAAAAAATTCATCGTTTCCGATATTAAGATACTTTCACTTTTTTTTTAACATCGGGTTTGAAATTTATCGCTCAGCAACAAAAATTACCATCAGGATTGTTTATTTTGAATAAACAACTATATTTTTATTTTTTATTTCGTTAGAATTACATTTCATTCGACATAAAATAGTTCGGTGAATTTTTGCGGGTAACCACTGGTCGGAATTGTGTTAATTACTTAATATTATTATGCCTTGTTGTCACTCCATCAAAACATTTGAACTTCATATGTTTGACATTTTAATAAGGAATATAAGGTCGATTTGCCTAAGGAATTTCGTGCGAGAACGAGATAGCAATAATGATGAATACGGATGCGTGAATGATGAGTCAGTCAGTGGGTGTTAGTAGGTCATTCTAGTTGGTTGATTGAAAGTTATTTATGTAGGGTGATGATTGGAGAGTAGTGGTGTCACCTTGAGTGGTTTTAATATATTTGTATAGGCGTGCCTTTATGAATTTGTGTGGGGGATGAATAGAGTTGTAGTGGAGTAAGTAGAACATCCCTACTAGTGATGAGTAGGTTGCTACCTCTACCCCTTTCTCACACATGACATTTAAAATTTAAATATTTGCATTAATTAATTAATTAATGCTTTTTGCCATACAATCGAATATGATATTTTAAAGAACTGACCCATTTAATAAATTCATTCACATTAAAACTGAATCATTTGTTTAAATATTTAAAGTATTCGTTCGAATTTACTATTTATAATGTCAGTTTATCTTTTAGAAAACTTTCTCTTACACTCTATTGATTAAAACAAATATTTTTAATCTATAACTTCTAAAAAAAAAACTTTAAAAAAGTTTTAATTAATTTTTTTGGATATATTTTATTTTATTCCATTACTGAACAATTCTATCGGTATTAGGTATATTTGAAAATGTTTTAAATCTTAATTTTTTACTATTTTTAATCTAAAATATTTTAAATTTTATAAAAAGTTAAATTAAAAGTTGAAACAACTTTTCCTTTTTGTCATTCAATTAGTTAATTGAATTTAAAAAAATAAAACAAATTATTATTAATTTATTTCCAATATTATATATAATAAAATACAATAATTGTAGTATAGCCATCGGCTGCAAAGGCGTTTATCGACTTGCTAAAATTAATACTAATTGTTTACAAAATTATAATTGTTTTTAATATATAAATTTACAAAGGAAAATAATTTTTTGATAATTGCATACTTTTAGGTGGCGGAGAGAAATTTTTCATTTCTTTTTTTAAATAAGAAGCCATAAAATTATTGTAATGTTTTATTTGGTGATTTTATTTATAAATTATTCGCAAAAAATATTTCATTTAATATACTTTGATTTGTTTTAATTTATAATTTTTTTTTTTTCTTTTGTAAATACATAATGACACTAGCTGTAAGCACGTGATACTCCCATATAATTCTACTTATAATCAGGATCACCAAATTATTTTAATTATAAAATGGTGTATGTAAAAGATATACATATAATATAAAAATATTGTTTTGTTTTATTCTATTTGAATTTTTCCTTTCTTTGAATAAACCAATAAAAACAAACCAAAGTACCAAAATGTCTCCTAAAATATTCATTAAATGTTAATGAAAAAAAATATTACAGAAAAAAATAAGTATCTCACCACATAAAAAAAGATGTTTGGCATTCGCATTTTATTTAAATATTAATTAAAACAGGAGACAACCACAGAAAAAAGCATTTAACATTGACCATTTCTAAAAAAAAAACCAAAAAAAAAAATATGCAAACTGTTTTATTCTTAAAAGGACATTTTTTCATAAAGATGACGGCCTTTTACAAGTTTAAATAGGTCAATTTTCCATTATGGTTAATTTTCTTAATATTCTGTTTGGGTTTTTCTTTTTCGGTATGTCAAAAAAGAAAATAAAGATAAAAACCAAAATCACCACTAAAATAATTACAAAAAAAATATAAATCTTAAGAATAAAATTGAAAAAAAAAACAAACCTTATATAATTTAATAAAAGGTAAGAATTATGATCCTTTCTAAATAAAAATGAATGAAATGACAAAACAAATAAACAATATTAAGATTTTTTTTTTTAATTAAAAAATGTACAATCCTTCCACCCACCTTGACATTATATTAAAAGCGCCAATTAAAATTTAATTTTTTGTCATAATAAAAGTCTTCCAAAAAATTTAAAATTTTTTCGTAATTGTATTATATTAAGTGCCCTCTAGTTTACAACTAACATTAATAGCTTTTTAAAACTTGGAGTAATAAATGATGCAAGAAAATCTTTTCAGGTAGTTAATTTAAATCTTTGTTATTTTTAGACATTAATAACTCAATATTTTCAAGTTTACTAAAGGACTAAAACTTCCTAAAAAGGACTAAAACTATTACTGTTGCTGTATTCATTTTTTTTAAGGCTTAGCAGTTTAAATATCGGATAAGAGTTACATACATATAGTTATATACATTCATATAATATGCCAAACACAATTTCGTAAATGTTACTAAATAATATTAGCAACAAGCAAAACTAGGGCGTTTCTATAGTATAAATTTGATATGCAGAAGTATTCCTATTGTTTAACCAATTATTCAACTTAATTATATTCAACTTCCAGATACGAAATAAAGAAAACAAAAAAATGGTTATAAATCTATGTTATTGTATAAATTGTAAAGGTTGAATGTAAATTGAAGCAATAGATATTTTCATTTTTTATTTTAATCTAAAACAAAACCCCACTAATGTTAGTTTTTCTGTCTGGGATTCTGTATAAGAATTTTCACAACCAAGATAAATTAATTCTTAAAATTAGCGATCCTTTTTTAGTATAGTTCTTAAATTAATTTTTTTTCATATATTATACTAACACTCTCTTTCATCTGCAAAACTTTATTAAATTTAAAAACAAAAAACAATGTAGAATGTAAACCAACGGTTTTTAAAAGCGCACTTTTCCAAAAGACAATACAAACTGTTTAGAATTGTAAGTTGCACAAAAATTTTAAAATTTCATGTAATAAGAAAATACTTGAAAATAGGACTTTCCTGGAATTTTGAGAAGTTGTAAGTCCGGAACCCTATATAACTAAGAAAACGTTAACACATGTAAAAATATATTATTGAACCTTTAATTTTCATGTCTTGCCGAAGAAAAATGTTTACAGGTGCCTAAGTTACAGGTGTCTAAAAATATCAAATTTTAAATTTTTGAAGCGTACTAACTCTTAAAGAGGGGGTGCTACCTAAAAGAGAAGTTTCTGCGGAAACTTATACCAATTCGAAAACTTCTTACTTGTCTCAAAATTTTAGGTTTCTGAAGGCGTGTCGGAGTTATGAAAAAAGAAAAATCATGCAAAATTTGATTTTCACATAACGGTAAATTTTAAATATTAAATTTAAAAACCATATGTAATTTTGATATTGATTTATAAAGGTAAAAAAAAAATCCTGTCGAATGGCGTTTTCAGATTGAAAAAATATTAACCGGAACCTGCAATATACCGGTTTAAAAATAGGACTTTTAGGACTAATAGGAAAGTTTTAGGGGCTGTAGTTCCCTGATGGATGGGGCTACATGAAAAAGTTGTTCCACAAAATTAATTATTTTATGAGACCTACCCATGGTTAAAATTTTTTTCTCTATCTTTAACGGTGTAGAAGTTTTGTAAACAGACGGACAGACGGACGGACAGAGTGACATTTTTTCAAAATTTGTTTGGAAATGTGCTAAAAATGTTAAGAATATTATATAACGAAATATTTTTGACTTTTCATATTTAACAGTTATTTTATGTTTTATTTCTACATTTCCGTTTAAAAAGAAGTTTTGCGTTTCTTTTTTTTTTCGAATTAAAATTTTTGCTACGTACTTTATACCATTACGCTGCTGAGGATAACAATTAAAGTCATCATTATAAAATATTAAACGTAATTAAAACGCCTAAAAATATACAATGGTTTTTGTTTTTGTTAAAAATATGGAAATTATGGTTTTAAAATGATTTTGTATTTAATGTTTAAATATACTATTTACAGTAACAGTTTAGTTATTGTTTTCCCTATTTTTCTGCTTTTTTTTTTTTTATTTAAATTATCATTTTTAATGTTTATGTAAAAGTATTATTTAAATCCCCTCAGGAAGGTTTGAGTAATTTTCCGCAGAAACTTTTTTTTAATATTATTTATTACATTTTTTGTTTTTTTTTTGAAAATGCTTTTGGTTTTATTATTTTATTTTTTTTTTTCATATTTTATTGATTTTTAATTGAGAAATCATTTAAGCAGATGGTAATCTGCTTGTTAATAGTTGAGATAAACAAAAAAACAGTAAATTCATATTTTAAACGCGCAAAATAAACCAATATTTTTATTTTGTTTTTTTTTTTTTGGTAAACGGTGATTTTTGGTTGGTCTGTTTTTGTCATGATTATTAATTATATCTTTTTAAAATCCAAAAAAAATAAAAAAAAACAAAATAAAAAATAGCAGCTATTGGAAAAAAATCTCCAGAGTTTTTCATATTGTGAATGTGTTTTTTTTTTTTCTTTTTTTAATGTCCTGATCGTGACATATATATATTTTAATAAACGATGGGGTCAAAATATATTTAATTATTGATTTTGACTTTAATGAAATGACACACAAGAGCAGATTTATTATTGGTTAAATAAAAATAAAAAATTAAAATAAATGATGACAATAATTATTATTAAATTACCTGTGCTACTTAAGTGGCACGCTTATGCAAAATAAAATGAAAATAAAAAAAAAAAATAATTAGTCTGAAAAGATGAGAGGACCATTATTTTTTGGTATTTATAATTCGATGATTTTTAAAACATTAAAATAAACTTTTTTATACCATATTTTTTTTTAATTTTCCGATTTTCAACTTAAAAAATGTTTTTTTTTTTTTTTTAATTTAATTTAGTTGTAATTGTAATATTTAACTTTCAGCATTAATAAATACACATTAAAATGTTTGCTTCATGTTCATTGTCTGTGTAACTTTATATTTTTTTCCTTTATGCCTTACATTATTAATATTTTTAATTGTTCAATTAAATTATTAATATATTGAATTTTTCCAGTGGCTTCCTGTATTAATTTTTTCCTGTAAGCTTCCTTAAACATAAGGAAGCTTACTAATTTAAAAATTTTTATAACGAACTGAAATGTGAGAAAAGGATTTAAGTAAAGCGTTAAACTGTAATGGAACAAATAAGGGATTTTGCTCAGAACATTTTTTTAGTATACTATTTACTAAATAATGATAAAAAGTTTAAAATGATGAAATTTTATGGTATTTAATAACACATTTTATGAACATCAAAACATTTATGTGACATTTATCCATTTATTACAAATAAAATATGTAGTTTTCGGCGAATTGTCGTGCCAGAATCAATTAATTTTTGAGACGAAATTCCTTTAGAAAATATTCTTAAATTTCAATTAAATTTAAAATCTTCTAGATGCATTTTGGAACATTTCTACATGTACAAAAAACAGTTTTTTGTTCCTTAAATCTATTTTTTTTTTATTATTAAATTAAATATTTGAATAATTATTCTAAAATTTTTGATTTTGATTAAAAAAAAATTTAAATTAAAAGTATTAACTTAACTCTCTATATTTTTCTTAATACATTTTTAAAAAAAAAAATTAATTTTGTTGATTTTTTTAAGTTTTTAAAACTTCAAAAAAATAATGATTTTTCAAAATGAGGAAAATTTAAAGAAAAAGCAAACCATTTTTATTTACAAAAATAAAAACCAAACAATTTCTAATTCTTAAATAATATTATTATCCTAAAGATCATTATACCCGTACGATAAGTATCGGGTATATTAAAATTACTCCTCCGTTTACAACACCTCGAAATAAGCTAGCCAGATATACCTTCAAAGGTATGGATCGGATCAGAATCAAATTTCGAATCGGTTAAGCTTTGTCTGTCGGTCCGGTACATATTATTACATATCATGGTTATGAATTTTTGTTGTTTTCGATGATACCGTTACGAATATGTTTCTGCTTGTTTTATGTTTAAATAATAATTGTTAGAAAAAAATTATTCGATGATTCATTGTACTATGATTTACGTTAGTGCAAGGTTGCAATTGGTCTTTTTGGTAAGTTTTTTCATATTGCCATTTACCAATAACATCTATTATATATAATATATATTTTAAATTTCAGAAGCTGCAAAAAAACTGGAGCTGGATTCATCCAGTTTCGAGATTAGAGCTGGATTTCGTGCAGAAAAAATAAATGTAATGCAAAAACATTTAATTGATGTAAAAATGTTCAAATTTTTTTTTAATTTTTAATGTAAATAATTTATTTTTTTTTTGAAATACTTAAATTGAAAATTTTTATATTTTATAATCCTTATCGGGATAATTTTATAAACGATCAAATTGATCTAAAAATGTTTAACTTTTTAAGAAATTTTTATATTAATAATATTAATGTACGTAACTATTTTTTTTATTTGCTTTTTTTATTTATATACCTAATATGTATGTCGATAATATTATTTATTGTTATACAAATTTAATCAAATTAAATTAGTTTTATTTAAAAAGCTTCATAAAAAAGTATAAAATAAAGGAACTTTTAGATATTAAAGGGAAAATTTGTTTTTGTTATTTAATTTGTACACTTATAAGATTTAAAAATATATCCTTCTATAGTTTATTAATGCATAGCATTCTACATGCCATCAAAGTCATACATTCTAAATGCTTCTTTATTCTACATGACTTCTCAGTCATGCCTTCTAGATGCCTTCCCAGTCATGTCTTCTACATGCCTTCGCAGTCATACCTTTTAGATGCCTTCCCAGTCATACATTTTGAATCGCTCAAAGGCAAGCTTACGAAGTAAAAGTACGAACGCGTTGCTTCTTTTTGCGGGCATCTATATGAAAAAAGAAGCAATAAAAGAATAAAACAGGAAACGCTTCCCACCTTACTGGGAATGTTTCCAGCATGCATGCACTTCGTTTTTCCGCTGGGATAATAATATATATGAATACATATGCATATTAATATATATTTGGTATTATGTGTTAAGTTGAGCATAAACTAACATACATTTCCCGCTTAGTATTATGGCACTATAATTGGAAAAGTTTTGGATTGATAATCTTTAGGTGAAATATTAGAATTTGCTTTTGAAGAATGTGTAAACATATAGTTTGAATCTATGTAGGTAACAACCATAGTTCTAGAAATTATAAAATTCACCGGAATTATTTTAAAATACTAAAAAATTAAAAAAAATAATATATATTATAAGCAGAGTAACAGACTATGAACATACTAACGGGTTAGTACGAGTATCTAAGAGTTGGCAAATCCAACTGTATTCTTCCTCGTTTGATATTTCTAAAACTAACTAACACAAATGAAAACAAAAACAATGAGTCACATATCTTTAAAAGAAAATTAATTTAAAGAAAAAAGCAAACTTAAAAAAGTTAACAAACAGCTTAAAAACTATTCCCTTCAATAAAAAAAAAAATCTTTTAGTTTTTTAATAAAACATTAAATAAAAATTTACTTTTTTTTTTTTTTTGTAAAAGAGCTCATGTTTATATTTCTTCTAAAAAAAATTTTTTTTTTTTTTTGTGTTTTATAAAGCCATTATTTAAGTTTTTTTTTTATTTTTTATTTTTACTTATTTCCTATTTTTTAGAAAAGAAAAAAAAAATGCATTATGATTTCACTCCTGAATCACATGTTAAATAAAAAACAAAAAATAAAAATAGAAACTTTAATAAAAAAACAAAAAACAAAAACAAAAAAATGTTTCGTAATTTTAAACCACTTAAAAAACATGAAAATTAAAAAAGTTTTTAAAGGATATAACAACTGTTTGAGTATATAGCAATTTTTATGCATCCTAAAAAAAATAATAACACAAAATAAATATAGCACAACTATAAGAATAAACTTTCTTAAAAAAGTAATTTAAAGGATCCAAAAACGGTATTTAATTAAAAGTTGAACTTTCGTCTTCATTAATTTATTTTATTTGATCTCCGTTAAAACAGTATGGAGAAAGTAATTTCAAGAATATAGGTAAAACGTATAATATAGTGTACCGCAGGACCGTAAAGATAAAAACAAATTGTTTTCATTATCACACTAATTATTATTATAGCCTAAATTGTGGTTCAGCATTCATAATAATAATGGGTACCTTAATTCAATGATATCTTATGCTATTGTTTCTTAATTTTTTATCTGCACTTTCTTTTTGGCATTTTATATCATCTTTTGTTTCAACTTAGAATGTTTTCATCAAATTCTAAGTTAAGCAGAAAACATTTTCATATTTTTCATTAAAGTTCTTTATCACTTAAAGCTCTTTGATCATTTTAGAATGTAGACGTCAGTTATAATTTCAGTCGACCAAATCGTTTTTTCAATTGTATATGGATGAACAAAGTTAAATATTCAAAATTGAAACAGTGATTAAATATGTAAATTAAATTATTATCAATCAGATCCTTTAAATTAAATGCCACAATATCACATTTAATGAAACATTAAATAATGCCATAATATATGACATATATTTTGAAGTATTCCAAACTAAATCATTTAAATTGTGATACCTTAAATTAAATTCTATTATTTTTTTTGTATTTTGATTAAAATTTTTATAATTTTCATTTAAATTTTTTTTTCTTTCATTTATTTCAAATAAAATTTAATTTTAGTTTTTCATTTGCTTTCCCTTTTTTTATTTTTTTTTTATTTTATTTTTTGCTTAACAAGTGTCCATATCATAAACATACAATAAAAAAAAAAATATTTTTGTAGTGACAATTCACTGTAGTGACGTTAAATCTTCTAACAACCAGTAAGCAGCTTGCATCAAATATTAAAAAAAAAAAAAAAAACACGAAAAAAATTGTTTTAGGAATTGCGAGAGGCTTTTATAACTTTGCTTATAAAAATGTAATTGGCCAAATGCTATTATATTATATATTTTGTTTTTGCTTAGAGTCTGGTTTAAAAATTTTTTAATAAACTAAAAATTATAAGTGGCAATTAAAATAATTTAATAGTATATGGTAATTTTTATATTAATTTAAATGAAATATAAAAGTTCATTTCCAAAAAAAAAATGAAAAATTTTAATATTAGATTTAAATTTTTTTTTAAACAAAATATTCTTAAATCGAATATTCTTTTTATGAAAAATATTCTAAAAGATATTAGAAGTTTTAAAAGTCATGATTTACTATTCGTTGTTTTTCTATGATATGTCATCGAAAGATTTGACCTCCTACATAAAATCAATTAAAAGATTCAGTTTCTGTTTCATTATTTTAAATAGAATAATGGAGTCAACAACAATCGAGAGATAAAAATACAATATATTATTGAAATTTTGTTGATTTTTGAGATCTTTATTTATAAAATCAACTTACTCCTAGCTGGTATAATGGATATACATCCGAATTTCTTATGTTGAAACGTCTAAAAAGAACAACTGTATATTAATAATGTTTGATTATTCCGAAAGGAGTAAAATATCCTATTTTATTTCTAAGATTGTTTTACAAAAAATAATTCAATTGCAACTTGCATTCCTGTGGAAAATATAAGTATATGCATTTATTTCATTTTTTACACGTGTTTACGTAACTTGGTACACAGTTCCATAAAAATATCAGAAAATTTTTGATTTTTACACCAAAAAACCATCAAAATGTAGAACAAAGTAAAAATCATAATTGAATATTTAAAAATAAAAAAATTGAAAAACAAATAAAGAAAATAGAAAGAAAACAATTTTCGAAGCATGATTATTGTAATCAAAATCACGGAAAATTAAAATAATTTTCATGATCACTAAAAATATATTATTTACTGTGAAAATAAGAAATGAATCCTCTTTTATATATTAAGATGGGGAAGTTTTGACATGCTAAATTTAAACACGATTTGTGAAGCTATTAATAAATATTAATGGATTTTTTTTTAATCTTAATGTTTTGTTGAACAGGTGGAAACGAATTTGACCGGGGTGACATATAACGATATTCAAAACAAAAAAAACATTAAAACCTTTCTTCAAAATAACTCTTTAAATTTTTCCCTTCATTCTTCATATTCCTAATCATCCCAAAACCCAATTACCCAAATATCCTTCCTACATCCTTATCTTCAAAACTAAACTGTATATTATACCATTATGAATTATATAACCAATCCTAAAGTTTGAATTTAAATTTTGATTGGACTGAGAACATTCGTACATTTCCTTTAAATGCCTGTTATCCACTGTCTCTCTTTAAAAAAAACATCCTATCCCACCTATAAAATCTGGAACATTATATTCGTATAAAATCTAGAACATTAGAATTTGGAACCTTGAATTTTAAAATTTCGTCATTTTGTAGATAATAAAATGTTTTAATAATTTTTATTTAATAATAAATAAAAATAAATAATCAATATTATTTCTAACCTGTCAAAATATCACCACCTTACAATATATGTATCCTGGATTGGAATATGAATAAGCATTAAAATTTTAATTCGTAACATATTTTTTAATATTCTTTTACTATGCAACTAGGTAATAAAAAGCGAAAACTTATTAAAAATTTCATTGTTGAATAGTTAAGTTCCTTCCTTATATTTCCATAAAATTTTAGTTTTTTTTTTTTTTTTAAAGAAAAAATCAGGATAATATGAAAATTTCACTTCAATTATTACAAATAATTCTTTTATTTTTTTCACAATTTTTATTGTTTCTGTTCCTTATTTTCTACAATTTCTTACCATGTTCTTATTAAAAAAAAATTTTTTTTTTCTTTTAATTTTATTATAATATTTAAAACTAAAAAAATATGAAAAGTTGTTTTTTAATAATAGCAATAATAATATAAGATGTACGATATAAGAAGATAAAACATTTCCAACTATTCAGGTAACCTTTATGAAATCTTTTCAATTTATGATGCTTTAAAAAACAATTTATTGGTATTATTATTATTTAAATACTATACACATTAATTGCGCCCTATAACCCTATGAATACCTCCCTCCCGCCCTACCGCCCTATGAATACCTCCCTCCTGTTACATCGCAATATCTATGATAATATCACTAATGTTCTAACAACTTTTATTGCACTTGCGTGTTTATTACAAATCACTATCCTCACAACGGCAGTTAGGGCCTATTTTTCTCTCTTAATAGACCTTTAATATCTAGTAATCAATCTCTCCATTTTGTTGGATGAAATTTGTTTTTAAATATAAACATGTTGCTAAGCAAGTTTACAGAGTTCTTCCAACATTCTGTCTGTTGAGTTCAATAAAAACGATAATTTCTTGAACTCTCTTTTCCAACTAAAATCTTTTATTTTAGTAGAGTTAAATAATAAATTGATTTATACAAACTGACAATATAAAAACTTAAGAAGATTTTCTTTAAGGAAAATATAATGAAGAAATTCTTTAAGAATTCAAATCAAAAAAAAAAAAAAAATGTTTTGATTTTTCAGCGTTGGTTTTTTTATTTGTTTTTTTTTGTTTTATTTTTAAGAAAAAATTCCTGGAGTTTTCATTTCAATAGAATCATTTTTTTAGTATTTCTTTTCTTCAAAAGTAATTTTTTTTTTTTATTATTTAAAATATTTTGGATTTTTTTTTTTCTTCTATATTTCATTTTAGATTACCATTAGAATAGTTTATTTTGGCCTACAAAAGGTAGAAATAGTAGGAAAACTGTGTAGGAAAATGAAATAAAAATGTATGAATTATTTAAAAATTTATTTTTATAAAAGAAAAGAATAATATTTTTTTTCATCGTGTTTTCCTCTATCCAGTTTAATTTTTTTTTAACTTTTCCTTATAGGAACGTAAAAAAAAAAAAAAAAATGGTAAAAATTTTTCTTTAATAAAAGGATTTTTATGAAAAAATATTTTTGAAAATATCACTGAAGCAAAAAAATAAATAAATAATTTTTTTTTAATTAAAAAAGTTTTACTTTTTTTTTTTCTCTCTCTATTCTCTTTTTCTCTCTATCTGTTTTAGTTTTGTTATGTGGTCTCGTTTTATTTTTTTAATTCCATGTTTAAATAATTTTTATTTTACGGAAAATTAAATTTTGTTTATGCATAAGTGAAATGAAAATGTTACTATAATTAATATTATGAGTAAAGAGAAACAAAATTATTTAAACTGAAAATTCTAAAGTTTGAAAACAAACCAGAAAGATGCCATTTTTTTTAGTAATACGAAATAAAAACAAAAAAATATCCTTTAATAGACCTGGTTGGTCTATGTTGTCATATCAATCTTTTTTTTTTTTATATGCATATATAGATCAAATTAATTATTAAAGTTTTTTTTTAATTACAGAAACACAGCGCATTTAATATACGATAGTATGAAGTTTGAAACAATCTATTTATTAAATTTCCTGATATTCTAATTAAAATCCAGCTAAAAGTAATAAGACAATACATTTGTATAAAAAGAAACCAAAATAATAAACAAGTTTTGTAACAATATATCTATGGATCTACCACACACTATTATAGAGACCACACTAGTCTCTAAAATAGGATATTTACTGATAACTTAAAATTTTATAAATTTCGAATTTTCAATTTTACAAATGTAACAACTTCAGTTCTTTATATCCATCTGTATTTTCAACTTAGAATCCAATTGTTTTTTTTCGCACAACATTCATATTTCAAAATGGTGGCCGCCTACCGTTTACAAGGTCAAAACAAAATTTCGATTTAAAATGCAAATTTTAATTTAATCTGTGATTTAGCGATAATCAATGACTGGATTTTTAGCAAAATTTAATAAAATAATTATTATTCTACACCAATATTTGAACATGTTTTTATACCTTAAAGAATTTTTTGAAAATAAAATAAGACAAAGAAATCTAAAACTTTTTTTTTTTTTTAAACTAATAATTCAATTTCGAAAAATTTAAGAAAAAGAAAAAACCCTTGTTTTAAAACAACCATTAATAAAAACAAACAAACAACACAACAAGAGAAAACAAATAAAATTTAACGAAGTGATACTTCAGATACAACAGAAAAGAAAGAATATGAGAGGACAAAAAAAAAAAAACAAAAAAAAAATCAAAAAAAAAAAATTCCAGAAAATAATCCCTAAATTAATGGAATTTTTCAAAAAAAAAAAAAAAAAAAAGTTTTTATAATGTTTAACATAAATCTATTTGATACCATTACAAATGTATTCAAATATAATAATTGTACATAATTTTTTTTTATATAATAATTTATATATATGTTATACGTATATAATATAATAGAATACAAAAATGTTATCTGATAATTTATTTAACACTCCGGAAATCGGATTAATCTTAACTAAAATGAATTTATTCATTTGTTAAGATGAACATTTTACAAAAATTTACTTGTAAAATAAAACCAAATCTAGTCTCAAAAATAAATATATGTATTATAATATTATGTTCATATGTATATAATAATGTTAATATAATATGTAAATACATAAAAGTAAAAAAAAATTTCCAATACTACTACAATTATAATTATTATATACTTATACTAAAAAATAATATTTAAGAAATTTATAAATTTACATGCTTGTATAATTATTGTATGATTTTTTTCTTAAAAGCACATTTTCAAAAAAAAAATTAAAAAAATGTGCCATTTAGTCTGTCTGTTTGGATGTCTGGAGTCTGTCTGTGTGTCCAGATGTTTACAAAACTTCTACATCTTTTGTAATAGAACAATGAAATTTTACTATGGGTAGACATATAGCAAAAAAATTAATTTGTGGAAAAACTTTTTATCTATAGCCCCACCCATTACGAAGCTACAGCGTTCCCCAACGTTCAAAAAAACCCTATGTTTAAATTGTTATAACAGAAGCTCTATAAGGTAGGTTTATTTCAGATCTGGAAATGCCAAACAATAGTTGATGTTATAAGCTTTATACAATATATATAAAATAAATATATTATAGTTTTGCAATAAGATATTTTAATTTACTGTTTTGTTAAACTCAATTTTCGTAGAATTATTGGCCCTTTCTATTTTCTAAACGGTTTAAGTTATAACCTTGAAATTAGTTAGAAAGAAAAGTTAGATCTTTGGAAATAAATATGAGTCATTTCGGAAAATATTTTTGTATCGTAACCCGTCTCAAAGCTGTTAGGGGTCAAAAAGAAAAAATTCTTTATTTTTAAACATATGTAACTTAAACACTAATCCAAATTTTTTTTCAAGTAATATACAGTGTGACCGGGACTCAAGTACGCGCACTGCACTCAGTGATTGGGCGCATTAAAACAAACAAAAAATTATACTAAAGTAGGGGGCTATGGTGAACCTTTTCGAGATATGTCTCTAAAAAATCTTTAATCCCTCATATCTCGAAAAGAGTTCACAATAGATCCCCTCTCCCCCCCCCCCCACCGCTCAAGTACAATTTTTTAGTTGTTTTAATGCCCTCCCTCTCTGAGTACAGTGCGCGTATTTGAGTTACGGACACCCTGTATACACCCTGTATTAAATCTTCAACATGATATTTTTATTCATGTTAACAATTTTTCTTAACAATATAGGGTTACCTTATATTAACATAAGACTTGTGATTATTGTCTTTTTTTTTTAACAAAGTCTAACAAATATTATAAATTTATTTTCAATATACAGCTATGTACTCTTTACCCAAAACTTATTATGGAATATATTTTAGTTTTGAAAAATCTGCTTCTTTGAAACCCTTGGGTTTTTCATTACTAGTTTTTTTTGCAGTTGTATTTTCGTACTCTAAGCTTTTCTCTAGAAATTTATAAAATTTAATTTAAAATAGGAGAAATTTTAAGGAAAATATTAAAAATAACATAATATAAAATATTTTATCGTTATTAGAATAGAAGTGATTCTTTTTTAATATTTTTTATAGGCTTAAAAAATTTAACCAGATTTTGAAGCTACGAATTAACACTTGAGCAAAATAAAAGATGTAGAACTTAACCTAGAAACTTTCAAAAGTTATGTAATATAACGTTGTAAATTGTTTTTAAAAATTTCCGTCTTTTCTTTTCATTAGTTTTCTTTTAAATCCTGTCTGTAATTTTAGTCAGTTAGCCAGTTGGTTGCTACAAAGCCTGTTAACGTGTTGGCATTATATTTTCTTTATTTTTCTTTAGTTATTATTCTATTTTTAAGATTTCATTCATTTTATAATGGTTCGCTTTTTAAATGGCCAAATATTTTTTTTTTCGCTGAGATTTTAAATTTATTGGGTTTTTTACAGCCAGAGCTTACTGGTTGCAATACCTGAGTTTATTTAAATTGACATATTGTATAAAAGGTAAAATCAATTAATTAATTAAATATTATAATCGAAATTAAGATATTCTTCACAAATTCAGAATTTTTAAAAAATATTTATTAGAATAGCAAAATTTAAAGTGGTTTTTATTAAATTCTTTTGCGTAAACTTTAGATGACTTACCCCTATATTGTGGAAAATTGTTGTGTCAAGTCGTAGTACCACAATATAACAAAAAAACTTTAAAATAATATTAGATTACAAAAGTCTCGTAGTTTTATTAAGTGTTTTTAAAAACTTATTTGAAGAGTTTTAAGATAATTACGTTCTCAGAGCAGTTAAAATCAAAAAATCTGAAATTTTTTTCTTGGAATATTTTCAAAGGAAAATAATGAAAACAATTTAAAACTAAATTAATGGACAATAAGTCAATTATAGTCAGCATGTAAAGTAACGTAATCAGCACATGCCATATAACATGTAACATACAGTAGTATGTAGTATCGAAATTATTGAAAAATCGACTTAAATGTCTAATACTTTCCAATTTCTTAAGAGTATGAAAAAAAAAACAAAATATTGAAAGGACATTAACATAATTAGTAGTTTTCGAGGAACTATTATAATAGATCTTTAAAAGGAAGAAATTTATTATATATATATGTATATACTATATATAATAAAAATGTATATACTATACTATATATATATAATATTAAATAAGATATTAAAAGATAATTTATAAAATTAACATCATTTACAATTTTAAAAAAGTATCTGAGCTTAGATCATTATGATCATATCATAATATCACTAGAAATCACATGATTAGGTAATGTCTGTAGGTCACATGTCTGTAGATAAAAAAATAAAAGACAAGCGTTTACTTTACAGTAAAAATGAAAGTTTCAAATTTTCTTTCGGAATTTAAACTATAATAATGAAGAAAATGTCTAGGAAAGGAAAATAAATATAATGTTATATAAGCAACGTACAATAACTGTTAAGGATATATTATTTTATTAAAAACAAAAAAAAAACAAATATTTACTCTTTTATTGCTGTTTTTTTTTTGTTGTTTTTTTGTATTTAATACGAAAAATACAATATATTAATATAATTAAGCGTTTCTATCTGAAGAGATTTATTTTAAAATAAAAGCATAAAAAATAAAAAAATTTGCAAGTTACTACAATTTATATTATTCATGTATGTCCTTATGAACTTAGACCTTAAGGTTCTTTTCTTTTTAAATTATCGCTTATTTTATTTTTTGTTTTTTGAATATATGAACCGTGTTGTGTTAAATCACTTATAACAAAATAAGCTTTTTAAATTTAAATCGATTTCTTTGTTTTTATTTTCACCCTCGTTTTCTTTTTGAAATCATCCCTCTGGCGGTGAATTTTTCAAATACTTTTATAAATTATTTAATTTTATAAATTTTTTTCTTTTTTGTTTTGTTTTTTTTTTTTATATTTGAAGTAATTCTTTTTTCTCTTGTTTTATTTTTTTTTTATTTTTCAATGAATCGGATTATTGAACATCAAAGGGAAAATAATATTTTCTTTTTATAATATTTGTTGAGTATTGAATTCCTAAACGCGAACATACATATCTTAAACACAATTAAGACACAATTCATGAGTACACTAGACAGCGAAATTTATATTATTGTTTTTTTTTTTAGCATTCTTTTAAAGATTGGTATTAAGAACTAATAAATAAATTTTAAATCTTAGTTATTTAGGCCATTGTTTTCTGTTGTGGGTTTAAATTTATGTTTAATACTTTGAAATTTTATTCCTTTTTCAATTCTTTTCCGAATTTTTATACTTTTCCCCCTTATTTTAACATATTCAGCTATCAAAAAACTAATAATAAAATAGAGTTATAATTTTTTGGGCTATGAAAGAAGTGATTAAGAGCTGTTTAAGAAATTAGATAATTTTAACAGAACAAAACCTTTTTTTTTCACATTTTACTCATAGTTTTTATGTAAACTTTCTTTTATAAAATTTACTGGTTCTTTTTTAATCTAATTTCTAAAAGTTTAGCACTTCCTCATATGACTTTTGTGAAAGCTGCAAAAATGAAGACGAAGAGGAATCAATATTTTATCTTTGGTGGGAAATACCCATCACTTACTCTAAAAAGAAAAAGGTTTCTATGAAAATTATTGTTAAAAAACTTTTTGAATCTATCTAAGGTAGACTTAATTGATTTCCAATGCTTTGTAATAAGCTTCCAATGGAAACAATTAAGAGAAAACTGCATCAAGATATCAGAATGGCCTAAAGTAGTTTAAGTGTGCAGCTAGAATTTTTTTTTACATATCTACTTAGAAGGTAAAAAGATAATCTAATTGATAATGAGTTACAAAATGTCTGTATTCTTTTTTGTTTTGATGACTATAGATTTTATTACATTTAATGGATCTGTAAAAGAATATATAAACTCCATAATATAAGTCCATTTCTAACATGTTCTATACTACTATTGATATAATTGATTGAATAGATAATAATAAAAAAAAAAGAGTTCTGAGTTCATTATTTTGCATCTCATTGTTTCTTGTTGTTGTACGCATATATTTAAATACACATGTGTTGGTGATATTTATATTAATTTTATTAAAGATTTTTTTGAAAAAAAAAAACAAACAAAAAAAATCAAAACCCATGAAAAACAAAGAAATCTGCTAATAATGGCTGTCATTCACAAAATAAACCAAAACCTACTCAGACCAAAAAAAAAAAAGAAAATTCCAAATTAAAAGAAAAGAACAGAGATAAAAAAAAATACAAATGATCTAATAGAAAAGAAAACGACAAGAAAATTAGATGAAAATAAAACAAGATAGCAACATATGCGTTAAAGATAAAGTGAAAATGAAAAAAAAAAATAAGCTCAAATTAAAAAATTCATTTCTTCTACAGAAAAAAAAATACCCTTAAAAAGAAATATATTATATAATTTTTTTTTTTAAATAATGAATCTGTTTTGAAATTTGACTTACCAAATTTTAATTTTTTTTTTTTGATTCTGTAAAATGTTCGCTCAAAAAATATACAAAATAAAAATCAATAAGCCTATATAGAAAATAATATAAGCTTCAGATTTGTTGACCGATTTGTTAATTTTTGTTTCATCTTTAAAGTACAAAATTTAAGAACTTTATTATTCAATATTATTTTTTTATATTTAATTTTAAATTTGAATAAATGCTTAAAATTTGAGTTCATGATGGATGACATTTTTACCAAACCACTACCATTGCCAATTATTTTAGTTTATTAACATTCGAAGGCAATTTTTATACACTCTAAACGATAACAGTGCTGTCAGTTTTTTATGGAATGGCCCATTTAATTAACCGAAAGCTTTTAATTCACATTAATTTTAACATATTTAATCTCTACTAAAATTGAGTGGATTATTAACTAAAATAGGAACAGAATAAAGTTTTCTAAGCTTTAAAGGACTTAGAGAAAAAAGCCTCTCTTTCACAACTTTTGAAAACTTTTTTGTTATACAGTTAAATTTTAATATCCAGTCCAGAACCAGTTAAATTTAAAAATATATTATGTTTAATAGAGTTTTTATTAAGATAAAGTTGAACCGGGGAATTATAATATTATAGTAACGGGGTTAATTTTTTAAATAAAAATTAATGTAAATCTCAAATCTCGTATTTTCAGAATTCTGTTCTCAGTTTTGCAAGACAACATTTGATGTATATGTTTTAAAAAGAGTTAAGGATACTTTTTCTTTTTTATTTTTTTTTAACTAAAAGTATCATGCAAAATTATATTACAAAAGTGTTTTTCTTACATTTTAATTTTTAGTTTAGTTTTCATAATTAAATTTCAAAAAAATAAAAAAAAAAAAACTTAACAAATTAAAGGTGAATTTCTCAACAGTACTTTCACTCCATCATTAATCCGGATTTTCCTTTTTTTTAGTTTCAAAAGCAATTAAGAAAATTTTAACTTCTCCTTTTTCCGGTAAACAGTTAAAAAATCAATTAAATTTAAACTATACTGGATGACCGACATTTTAAGGTGACTTAAAATATAGGGGAACTTATACATAAGTGATAAAAAATAACTTCTTTATTCAAGTACTCAGAAACTTAACTGTATTTTTAATCGGTTGATGACATTTCTGGAAAAAAAAAAATACAAAATATTTTACTAATATTTTAATTTTATATTTTTTTAATATTATAAATGCGTTTAACACATAAATATTATAACATTTTCGTTTAATTAAGTGAGAAAAACACTTTTGAATAAATTTTAAAATTTTACAACACAAATCAAAATTTATTGATTTATTTTATATTGATTTTTCTCTCACAATACTTGTACCCATCCCTGCAAGCATAGAATGAGTACGATAACTGCTTGAGAATTTTTTGTTTTTTTTAAAACGTTGGTGGAAAACTTCAAAAGTCACCCAGAAGAATTGCACGTGATTTCGAATAGTGTTGAACGAAAACATCCCCTTTTAAAGTAAACTTTAGGTTGGGACATTTAAAATAAAGTTCGTTGGAACATTTAAAATAAAGCCCCAAAAGAAAAGGAAAAACTTTAAGAATTAGTAAATGCAAATGAATATAGGGAGTAAGAAAATTTTTGTAAATAATACTAATCGAAAAACTAACATAATGGTAATAATACGTTATTTACAGCCTTAATAAGTCTATTAAATCTTTTGCTCTAAAAAATTTTTAAGTTAAAGAAATAGAGTTTGATTCATTTTAGTAAATATTTAGTGTAAAATTGCATTTGTAATATAAAATAATATTAATATTTTATATTATTAATCAATATTTTAAAACTAATTATTCATTTTATTAAGTTGTAAAAAAAAATGATTAATTAATCATTTCAAAGACTTATATTGTATTCCGATAAAAACCACTGTGTATGTTTCTTAACAATATAATAATATTGTAGTTAAGATATTTTTATAACCGTATGAACATAGTTCAATGGTATAATAAATGTGTCATTACATTTATGACACTTTAAAAGAGCCGAATTAGATAAACTCAAGTTTATGGATCGAATCAGAATTGAAAAATTATCAATTAAGCTATCAATTAAGTACGTCCATTAGCATGACAACTCAAAAAATAAAACAGCTATTGAATTGAAAATAAAGAGCCGAATTAGATAAACTCAAGTTTATGGATCGAATCATAATTGAAAAATTATCAATTAAGCTATCAATTAAATACGTCCATTAGCATGACAACTCAAAAAATAAAACAGCTATTGAATTCTGAAATTTTTACAATTTCATTTTTGTGAATTTGTTGCTATCTAAATTCGTTGAATTTTCGATAGGCGCGTTTTAATAGCTTCTATACAACATTTTTATTTATATGAAAATAACTCAAAGCTATACATCTGCAATTTTGTGAAAAAATGTCAATCAACTTAATAATAATTTTTATAAAATTTGGTTGACAGCATGTCCGCGTAGCTTACATATCTCGGAACTTAATTAACTCAAATATCTGAAAGTTCAATTTTCGATAGACTCGTTTTAGTAGCTTCTATACGACATTTTTATTTATATGAAAATAACTCAAAGCTATACATCTGCAATTTTGTGAAAAAATGTCAACCCAATCAACCCAACAATAACTTCTATAAAATTTGGTTGATAGCATGTCCGCGTACCTTACATATCTCGGAACTTAATTAACTCAAATATCTGAAATTTTATAAAAAAAACTATCAAGTCTTATGAAAACAGCATATATTATTTTCATACGAAACTCCTACTATATTCTTCGCCATTTTGTTTTTTTTAATTGTTCAAAAATTTGCCATATGCAATAAATATTTAAAACAAACAAATAAATTATGTATTATAATTAAAATATTTTCCTTAAATCAAATAAAAAAATTATAAATACATCATCTTAATTTTAAAGATCTTATAAAATTGCCTTGAAGTAAAACGCTTAATTATAAACAACACCAATTTCTATTAATTAATTCATTATCATATTAATTAAATGTTCACTTTTCTTTAGTCTTTATTAATCGTATTATATATAATAATACAAATAAATATGCATTATATTATATGTATATATTCATAAAAATACATATATATACAATTATATAAATTGTGCAACTAACAAACTATTTAACACGGCTAATAATATTAAAAAATAAAAATGAAAAAAAAAAATATAAGAAATTTATTTACGAATATTATCTAGGATATAATTATCCTTTTATGAAACATTTTAATTAAAATTTCCTCGTAATTTTTATTAATTTTTAATATTTTTTTTATTTTTATGATTGTTATTAGGTTTTTTTTTTTTTATTTTTTTGTTGCTATTCAACATTTTTATAATTTACTTAAATTCCTTTTTATAATTTACAGCAAACAAATCTCCTTATTAATATAAACATGCATATAGCTACATACGAGTATATAAACATACAAATCAAATATATACAACCATAAAAACTTATACCTTGTAGATATATTAAAAATGTCCTAGATTATTTTATAACTATTCATTAAATGAATGTTTTTGAAATTATTTACAGGCGAAAACTCTTTGAGTGAAATTCAAACAAAAACAATAAGAAGAAAAAAATAGTTAAAATCAAAGTAACTGTGTAACTACAATAACAGTAAAAACGTATAAACAAACAAAACAAAAAGGAAAAAGAGAAAAATATATAATATAATAAAACAAAAAAATGTATGCAGTTACTTTGAATATACGAAAACGGCATCATTAACAGCATCATTTTAAATATAAATACATACATTTGGTGACATAATAAAAGATTCATTTGTTGATATTAAAAATTATAAGCCTATATAGATATATAAAATATTTTCAGAAAAACTAAAAAATAATTTTAAAGTAAAAAGTTTATATGAGTTTGAAATGTGATTGACATGTGATTGACATGTGATTGACATGTGATTGACATGTGATTGACATGTGAGCTTGAAATGTGATTGAGAGTTTTAAACCTTATTTTCTTATTTTAATTTAAAAATTTGAGATAAACGAGGAAGAGTGCAGTAGTGCAGAGTAAACTGTGTCAACTACACTGGTATGAATCAAATATGTATACCCTAGTTTCTATAAAACTTGACCATCTTTTAAAAACCAGATACTTTAGTACCGACGTTAACTACAAAGATATATTTATGTAAATTGTGGAGTTGTATGACAGCTACCCGAATCTATTACACAAGCACAACCAAATTTTACAGAAGTTGTTGCTATAAAAATTGATCATCATTGACAAAATTTCAAATACCTAGCTTGAATAGATACTGAGTTATTTCAATATAAAGAAAGAAGTTGTATGGCAACTCAAACCCGGCGGCCGAAAATACTGGAATTAAATAGCCAAACTAACAATTTTGTGAAAGTGACGTAAAAAAATTTCAGCGTCCTAGCTGCTTTTCCGTCCGTTATCGTGCGGACGGACGGACGAGCGGATGTACATGGATTAATCGACTCAGAATTCGATTCTGAGCCGATCCATACCTTTGACACTATATCTACCTTGTATATTTTACCCTTGAATATAGTTCATACGGGTATAAAAATTAAGAAATTTAATTTTATAATCGCAACAACTTTTAAGTAAATATTTTTTCAAACTTTTAAATGTATCTTCTTCTAATGTATATAAGGAAGAAATTCTGTTTGTTTGTTTGTTTGGTACAGATTCACGTAAAAATCATCAGTCCGATTGCAACCAAATTTCTACGACGCAGGAACATTTCTACGACCCCGGAAGGAGTTATAGGACATATCGCGTTTCGGTTCATTAACCCGTTGCGGCCCGAGACCGTTTTAAAGCGTTTTAGTTCTTTCGTTGTTCTGCTTAAACGGTTTAACCGATTGAGTTGAAAATTTGCACACAAGTTCTTCTTAGCTACAGGAAGTGTAACAAAGAAATATGGTTGCAATATATTACCCGAATTTGGCCCAGCGGGCTTCCAAAAACATTTTTGTTTTCGATTTATGTTCAATTTTATATGGTGGTTTTATGGTCTGAAAAAAAGCCTGTGACAAATTTTTATAAAGTTTTGGTAACCCGTTTGGGCACGAGAGCCGAACGAAGTTCATTAAATTTTTTTGTTCTCCTGCTTAAACGGTTTAGCAATTGACTTGAAAATTCGCAAAACTGTTGCTCTTTCGCAGAAAAGCTCATTAGCTCAATTTGGTAACGATCCATTAACTCGTTTCGGCACCAGGGCTCAGTGAAGTTTTTTTATTTCTTTGTTGTCGCGCTTAAACGGTTTGACCAATTGGGTTGAAAATTTACAGAAGTGTAACTCTTTATCGCAGAAGCTCACTGAGTTGAATTGGTTACGAACCCGTGGGTTAACCCGTTTTTGCACCAGCTCTCAATGAAGTTTTTTTTTTCTTTGTTCTCGCGCTTAAACGGTTTGACCAATTTAGTTCAATGTTTACAAAAGTGTAGCTCTTTACCACGAAGCTTACTGAGTTGATTTGGTTACGATCCATGAACCCGTTTCGGAACCAGCGCTCAATGAAGTTTTTTAACTTCTTTGTTGTCGCGCTTACACGGTTTAACCAATTGAAAATTGTAACTCTTCACATCAGAAGCTCACTAAGTTGAATTAGTTGCGACCCACCAACCCGTTTCGGCACCAGAGTTCAATGAAGTGTTTTTAATTTCGTTGTTGTCGCGCTTAAAGGGATAGACCAATGGAGTTAAAAATTTACAAAAGTGTAGCTTTTTACCACAAAAGCTCACTAAGTTGATTTTGTTACGATACATTAACCCGTTTTAGCAAGAGGCCTCAATAACCAATTGACCAATTGAAAATTTTTGTTTCTAATTTTTGTCTAATTTGGCAGGATTAATTTACAGTTCTAAATAAAGCCTGTGCCAAATTTTTGTGAACATTCGTTAATCCACTTCCGCATAGGTAACAATGCAAAAAGTTGTATTGTTATTATTTTAAAAAAATATTTACATCACTCTTTACTTTTGTCTATAGTGTTTTTGATATTCCATAAAATACTTTCAATACAAATTTCTAATATATAATAGTAATTAAAATAACCAAATTCAGTGTCTTAAGAATACTTTGTTTAAGTTATAACAACATAACATTTTCGCCCGTTATTAAAAAACAGAAATAATCTGCTCCATACGAAAATCATCATTCAGAAATGCATTACTTACATGTGGTCTACCTATATAAGATGCATGTGTATAACATATTTCCCATAAAATATCATTGAAATATATACATATAGTATACATAATGTGCGTATATTTAAAAATACTATAAACTGATCAATTAAATTAGAAAATATATTCACATTTCTGTACAGTATTTAATCAAAAATGAGTACATACATATTTAAAGAACTGAAAACTTTACATTCTTATCCATACACAATTTTTACACATATTTTTAGCCAATCAATTTGAAAACATAATTAGAAAAAGTAAACGTAAAAAAATTCTGGTTGATTTATAAAGGTAAAACCAATCCTGTCTTTTTATATTAAAAATATGTTAAACAAAACCTAACATGTATGCATTTTAAAAGAAGCTTTTTCAAAATTTGAAGAGATATAGGTGTTGAAGGAGCTGTAACTCTGAGGCTACATAAAAAAGTTGTTCTACAACATTGGTCTTTTAAGAGATATAGGCATGTTTAATATTTCATTGCTCTTTATTTGCTATTAAACAGTGTATAAGTTTTGTAAACACGCTGAGGGACTGAGTAAAACTAATAGCAAATTTTTCAAAATGTCCTTAAAAGGATAATTCATAAAAACATGAAGTGACATTACTTATGAAAAAAATGTATTATATTATGGTCCTTTATAATTGAAATGCAATTTTATGTTTCGGCATTAACAAATACATTGTGAAAACTCACTTCGCCGTAATTGTGTACTCAATAGATTATTGATTCCTTCAAAGATTTTTTGTAGACGAATTGTTTTTAATTTTTTGCTCTGTTTATTCATTTTGCTAAAAAAAAATTTAATGAAATGTAGTTAAATGTAATAAAAGTTAACATATTAACTACCGGCATCTGTAAATGCAAAGTAATAAGTTATCTATATTAATTAAATTATATTAACGCAAAAATAAAAGTGAATAGGTTTTACTTCATAAAGCAAGCAAAATACTCCGGACAACGCCGGGTATTACTGTGAGTAATATATATTAAAGCAATTGACAGAAGTACTAATATATCTTAGTCAAATAGTTTTATTTTGAAAATAAACCGGTCCTCCAGATATTTTTACTTTTTTTTTAGGTTACCTTCACATTTTATTTTAGGTTACCTGGTTCTGCCACATAAAAATTTCAAGGAGACGTATCCTTTCAGGTGTGACTGTAAATGTCATAAAGTAGAATTATTCTTACGACTTGTATGGGATACGAATGCATATTTCCGAGATGTTTAGTGTGTATTTTATAAACTCTTACCCACAATACCATCATGGACCCTCCTCTAGATATACTAAAATAAATAATTCTATAAGAACAAATATTTCAATTAAATGTTTTTAGATGTCAATAATTTTGTCAATATTGAGCTTCAATAAAATTCTAATCTTTATCAGTTTTTTTTTTAATTTAAATTATTTAAAATTAATCTTTGTAATAGATTTTATTATAAAAAAATAATATTTTAATGCATACTTTCATAATTTTATTTAAATTATGCAAAGATTTGCCTGCAGTAGATTTTTCAGGATTTTATAATTTTACCATTAAACAAGTAAATGTAACAGTAAGTCGATGCAACCGACTTATTAATACCCTACACCTGAATAATTCGAATTAAATTAAAAATCCATAAGTGTTTTTGGCAGCTGCTTGAACGTCTTCCCTTTTCTGTCTTATTCAACTCGAATTTCAAGAACGTAAAAGAGGCATCCGCTTGGGATATGCTTGACACCCTTGTATAAAATTTTAAGTTTCTATCTTAATTATTTTCGAAGATTGGTAGTCCTTGGGAGGTTTGTGTCAGCTACCCGAATTGCCACTCCAATTCATCGAATCCATCTCAGGAACATAAAGAAAACTTGCCAGAACACCATTCTATTAAATTTGAAGGTTCTACTTTTGTTGGTTTTGGAGATATGCTCGTTGCTCTTGTGCTCGTCCGGAAGTTTCCAAAATACGAACCCGTGGTTCAAATTCTTTCAAATGTCAGTTTCCAATTTTACAGAAAAGGAAACATAACAGAACACCTTTGTACTAAAAATAAAAGTTCTATCTTTGTTGGTTGTGGAGATATACTCGTTTGCTCTGGGGCTCGTCCGGAAGCTTCCAAGATTTGAACCCATGGACCAAATCCTCTTAAATTTCAGAGACATAAATCGAACGGGAAGGAACATCATTGTACAAAATTTAAAGGTTCTATCTTTGTTGGTTTTGGAGATAATCTCATTTGCTCTGGTGCTCGTTCGGAAGCTTCCAAAACACAAACCCATGGACCAAATCCTCTTAAATTTCAGAGACATAAATCGAACGGGAAGAAACATTATTGTACAAAATTTGAAGGTTCTATCTTTGTTGCTTTTGGAGATAATCTCGTTTGCTCCGGAATAATTCGGAAGCTTCCAGAATCCGAACCCATGGACGGATTTTGTCCAGATTCGAACTTAGCCTTTCTTTCGTAATTAGTAACCTACTATATAAATTTCATCAAGATAGCATCATTATTTTTTGAGTTATCGTGCGTACGGACGGACGGACGGACATCGCTAAATCGACTCCGGCGGTGATCCTGATTCAGAATATATATACATGTCTATACCTAACTCGCTTCCTTTTGGTGGTTACAAACACCATACCAAAGTTAATATACCCTATACTTTAGGTGTAGGGTATAAAAATCAGAACATATTTTATGTGAAACGTTTGGATACAACGGGGAAGTACATGGTTTTGCAACTATACAGGTTAGTAGAACCTGGATTGTATAATTTATTCTTAAAACTAAAATATAATTAAATATAAAAAATAACAAGGTTGACTTATAATTAAATACTCTCGCGTCTGATTGCATCCTATTGTACTATAGGAAAGTATCGCAAACAGGTAAATATTTATATTTTTAATATATATATATTTTTTTTTTTATTATTTTATCAAATAATATTAAACAATAATCTTTAATGTAATTTAACTTAACTGTTATTCCTCTTAAAACTATTTTTATTCCTTCCTTATTATAAATACAAATCACTAAATGTATATGTGTATTATAATGTATTAAAGTTTTTTTTTAAGCTTAAACTTCAAAACAACGAAATATAAAAAAAAAAAAAACATAAAAAAAAAAGGGAAATTAATTAATTTATGAGACTACAGAGAGTTAAAATTGCATTTATGTATATATAATAACATTAAAGAGAAAATTGCAAATTTTTTTTTTTCTTTTTTTTTTTGTTATTATTTTTTGTGTCTCTTGAGATATAATTAACAGCATAATAATAATAATAATTATAACACAAGAAATGAGAAAAAAAAAAAAAGTCCTTCATTTTTGAAAATATAAAGAAAATGAATGTAAAAGATTTGTTATTCTGTAAGAAAAGATAGCCTTGAAGGCATTTTCTGTGTATAAAACTGAAACTATTCATGTACAACAATATCAACTCTTTTAAAAGAAAAAAATTACAAAAAAAAAAAAAAAAAATGAGATTTTCTTTTTCATATTTTATGCATTTTATTGGTACAGTTTTATTTTACCTCATTCTCTTTTTCTGATAACAAGGACTTTGATTAATTACATTTATTAATCTAAGGTTTTAAATTTTTTTTTTTTTTTAAGCAAAATAGTTTGGGAGTCTTTGGTTAAATTGTATTTTGTTTTTTACGTTTTTAATATATAATATTTTAAGTCAAATGAAATTAAAAATTATAGTAGTATAAATATAGGTCTTAGAAATATTTTTTACACTACTACACATAATAATCAGAACAAAGATATACAATTAAATAAATGATAAAAAATGTTAAACAAAAAATATCGAAGAAGAGTTAGTTGGGTCTCTAATTTTAAAGGATCTTATAATAATTTATCCTTAATAACATATGAAGGATTTTATAAGAAATATGTACATTAAAACGATAAGTTTCAAGTCAAAAGAAAAGATTTAAGCTTCAAGTTAAAAACTATCCAGAAGAAAGAACCAAATGCAATATTTTTAGAGAAGTTTTGGAAGTTTTCCAAAAACTCTCGACAAAGAAAAAGAGACACATATTATGAAATTCGCTTTCTGATTCTATTTTTTTTTTTTCTACATCCATTTTAAACAGAATATATCAAAGTTTACTTGTTTAGAGCTTTACTACCAACTCGTTTTTTTTTTTTGTATATTATATTGTATGAAACAAAAGCAAACTAATTTGACTCGATCATTATAAATACGGAATATTTTAAGAAAATGCTATACAACAAACTAAAATAAACTAGCTAAAAAAGTTAAAAAAATTAATTTAATGGTTCTATAAATTCAATATTATATATTTTATATAGTAAAAAACCGATTGTGCATAAATAAAATTATTTTTATGTACATAAAAATGAAAATTCTCTTATTTTTTAGCCTTAAACCCTTAAAAAATCATTAAATTAAATTTAAATGAAATATATAAAATTGTTTCCACTTACTTTTTGCTTCCTATAATTGACAAAAATCACTTAATTTTCTTTTTGATTTCATTTTGTACATTTAAAATCTCTTCTAAAATTTTATTTCTTGTTTATTTCTTATTTATTTCTTTATTTTTTTTTTGTCTTCTTAAACTTAAATGACAATTCATTATAGTTTTATTTTAATCAATCTTTAAAGTGAAAAAAATCCTTAAAGAAATCAAAATAAAACTGAAAAGTTCACTCGTAAAAATAAACAGTTACTTTCCTTTTATATAATAAATAATGAAAAAAAAAAAAATAAATAGTTGAAAAGATCTTAAAAAAAAAAAAAGAAATAAACCATAAAACCTGATGGTAACCTTTAAACATCTATTATATATTTCGTACCTATTGATTCTTAAATACAATAAGGAATGAATTGCGCTCATAAAAAAAAAAAAATATTTTGAAAATAATCGAAAGTTGTTCTATAGATCATTTTCTTAATTTTCCCCGTTATTTTCTACTTCTTTTCTTCTCTATCATACATTTTAAATGTCTTCACTTGTTAAGATATCCTTTTAAAAAACTTTAAAGTATCCTTAATTTTATTTTTGAAATAAAAAATAAAAAAGATTTAAACATTTTCAATACCATTAAAGTTAGTTTAAGTGATTAATGAAAATGATTAAAAGTAAATGATAAAAAGAGATAGCATGCAATTAAATTTTGTGGTCTGAATTTTATTCGACTGTAAGATAAAACGATACAATTAAAATTAGACAAAAAAAAAAAAGACAACTTATTTGTTTTTTTTTGTGTTTATTGAAAAACATTTTAGTTGTGTCTTTGAGTTAAGATTTAATTTAAGACTTAAAATCATTTCATTATCTTTCAGTCATTAAAAGCAGTACAATATAAACTGCATTCATTTCTTTAGGAAATACTTGTAAATTATTGTATTTTATGCTTATCAACTATTGGGAGGCTTTTAGTTGATGTTACATTCGATATTTCTCAGTTTCTGATTATTAACAAATTTTCATTTTCAGATTTTAACGAAGAAGCCTATAAACAATCATTTCAACTTTCATTTTAGTTTAACTTAACTGATTTATAAGTTTTTAAGGTAACAGTTAACGCAACAAAACCGGAAACAATAATGGGTATGTTTAAAGCTATAAGTCATACTCATTAACCATTAATTTTATAAAAAATCAAATCCTTTTAAATTATATGAATATCTTCGTTAAAATTTCTGTCAAATCTAATTTTAATATTTTTAAGTAAAGCTTTTCTTCAGTTTTTACTTTAAAATATTCCCACTTTTATCCGATTAGATTTGAAAATAATTAAAGAAATTTTTATTTAAAATACCATTAAAGATACTAATAGCAAAAATTAGATTTTTTAATACCACAAAGAAAAAAATTAATGTTATAGTTCTGTTTTTTTTTTTTTTACAGAAAAGCACATTGTTTAAAAATTGAAAATAAAATGTTCTAAAAAAAAAAATGTTTATAACTTTTAGGTTTCTATGTTACTCTTATCCTTTTATACGAGTATTATTTAAAAATAAATATCTATCTGTTTTTCTTTATTCTACTCGTACCTATACTTTTACCTACAACAATATTTATTCATTTTATCTGCACCTACATATTTTTTTTCCTATTTCGTTTTTTATAAATGGTTTTTTTTTTTTTTTCGATTTTAAAACCAGTTAAATAATTAGTGGTACTTGAGTGAATGTCTGTTTTTGAATTCTGAAGATGAAGTTGTCTAAGAAACTGAGTGGATCTTATAAAGAATAAAAAAAAAAAGAAAAAAAATATTTCTCTTATTATTCTTTCGGGTAATTTTATATAAAATTTTCAAAATAAAGAACCTTTTCTTTATTGGAAAACAATCTTTTCAATTAAATTATACTTATTTTATTATCTGTATTGACTCTGCCCATTGGATTCTAAACTTTAAAATCTGTTTAAATTTCCTTCTTTATAACTTTTTGGTGTTGTCATTTTAATTATTTATGTTTAGACATCTTATAATATTTTATATTTTTTTTTTTATATAAATTGATGATGGATAGTTTTAACAAATTCTTTAATTTATAATGATTTAGATCTTGTTGATTAATAATAATGTTTAGACATCAAATCTAATCTAACAAAATCAATAAATGCTGGATAACAGATTATTTGAAGTTAACGAAGACAAAATATAATAATATCAAAACCATCTACAAAGGTAAAAATTTCTCGTGTAAAATAAGTACCGTACGATATATTTAAACTGAATATTATATCTCTTTTTTTATAAAATAATATGTTTTTTGAATGCTCATTATATTTCATCTTATTTTATCATGACCATGGGAAATTAGAGAATATATTCACATAATATGATCTCAAACGGTGGAAAGTCACTATTACATAAAGGAGGTCGAAAAACAAAATAAAAAACAAGGTCAAAACACGCGGAAAACTGTTGGTAACGAAAAGAATATTAATTTTAACGGTTCTTGAGACAATGAAATCCAAATTTTTAAAATTCTTTTCTTGAAATTTTTTTCCCCCTAAAAAAGTAAATATAAAACAGAGAAAGTTTATTTCATTTTGTACAAATGATCAGAGAAGACAAAAAGTTTACATAGTTCTGGTATTATTTTTGTATCAACTAATTGGTATTGTAAATATATATAGAAGTGAATGAAAAAAATATTAATATTAGCAATAAAAATGGAAAATTTTCTGTATGACAAAAGAAAATCATTAAAAAAAAAAAAAAAAAACAGTGAATGACAAATCAATAAATTTAAATTTAAAGGTGTGGAAATGACACGGTATTCTTTTATTAATATTCTGTTATTAAAAATATTAATTAATTTTTTTTTTTTTCGTTTTCATTTTAATGATTTCTGTTTTCTCTATTTAATTTTTATTTTTCTGGTTAATAAAAACAATTCTTTCGTTATTTTTAATAGAAATATAATGTTAAAGTGCGAAATTAATTCAACATTTTATAAGGAAAAATAAATTTACTTTTATATAATAAAAATAAATACTTTTCAATTTGTTGTTTTTCTTTTCTTTTTCACTCTTTGTTTTTTTTTTAATACAAAAGCAATCAATTATAAACATCAAACAAATATTAAAATAAACTTTAATATAAAAAAAAGGATAATAGTTGTAATTAAAAAAAAATAAATTAATAAAAAAAAATTAAATTTAAAAATCCTATTAAAACAAGGACATTAATAAAATTGTTTAAGAGGATTTATGTCTGGCAAAAGTTATTTATAATTCCTTTTTAGCACATTTTTAAATATTAGTTTCACTCTGTCTAATATTAGTCTATCCGTCTGTTTACATAAAGTTCTACACCGTTAAAGATAGAGAAAAAAAATTTTAACGATGGGTAAAAAAATTAATTTTGTAGAGTAACTTTTTCATGTAGCCACATCCATTAAGGAGCAACAGCCCCTCCTACTTTGAAAAAGCTCTATATTTATATGTGTATATCTCAAGTTCTACTTAACGTTTTTTAAATCTGAAAACGTCAATCGACAGGAATTTTTTTACCTTTCTAAATCAAAATTATACATTTTTTTTTTAAATTTAGTATTTAAATTTACCGTTGTGAAAACCAAATTTTGCATGATTTTTCTATCTTCATAACTCCGGCTCGCTGTTAGATAGGAACTAAAAATTTTGAGCTAAAAAATAACTTTTAGAATTAGTATAAATTTCCTCAGAATTTTTTTTTGGACTACCCCCTGTTTATGTGATATTAGAGCTCAAAAATTGAAAATTTGGTATTTTTAAACACCTGGCACCTGTACAAATTTTTTTTCGGAAAGACATAAAAATTAAAGCTTCAATAATATATTTTTACGTGTGTTAATGGTTTTTCTTAGTTATATAAGATTGCGAACTTACAGCTGCTCAAATTTTCAAAAAAGTAGTCCTATTTTCACTTTTTTCTTATTTAATGAATTTCTAAAAAAAATTTCAAATTTTGGTGAGATAAGTCACAATTCTAAACAGTTTGTATTATCTTTTGGAAATGGCCGCTTTTAAAAACCGTTGGTTTACATTCTGCCTAATTTTTTTTTTTTATAATTCATTCAATTTTATTTATTGATTCTTTCTTATAAGTAATTATTTTCTTTTATTAAAATTATTATACCAAACTTATTATTTCAATATAATTATTCCAAAATAAAATATTTAATTCTTATTTTTACATATAAAAAAAATTACTTATTAAAAGTTTATAAAAACATTAAATTCAACAACAAAAAAAAAAAAAACAAAAAAAGGGAAAATCAAAAAACATTGAATAAAAATAAATTATAAAATAAAAACAACTACCAAGGTGACGAGGAAGAGTGCAGTGGAGTAGACTATGTCAAGTCTGGGATACCCTTATAAACGTAATATACCCTGTTTCTATAAAACTTATCCATTTTTTAAAAACTTTCAGATGTTTTAGTACCGACGTTAACTACAGAGATATATTTATGTAAATTGTGGAGTTGTGTGACAGCTACCCGAATTTGTAGCACAAACACAACCAAATTTTGCAGAAGTTGTTGCCATAAAACTTGATCATTATTTATAAGCTTTTAGACGCCTAGCTTCATTAAATTCCAAGAGGTGCAAGAAGCCCGAACTGGCTGCTTTAGGCCATCCAAATTTTACAAAAATTGTTGGCATGTAACTTGACACTTTTTCACTAAATTTCAGATAGCTATCTGCAGCAGATACTGAGTTATTTTTTTCAATTAAAAAGAGAAGTTGTATGGCAGCTACCCGAACCTGTCGTACCATCACAACCAAATTTTACAGAAGTTGTGGCCATAAAACTTGATGATCATTTGCAAAATTTCAGATACCTAACTTGAATAGATGCTGAGTTATTTTTATATAAAGAAAGAATTTGTATGACAGCTGCTCGAACCAGGCGGCTGAAAGTGCTGGATTTAATTAGCAAGACTAACAATTTTGCAAAAGTGACGTAAAAAATTTTTCAGCCTCCTAGCTCATTTGTTTTTTGAGTTATCGTGTGGACGGACGGACGGACGTACATGGCTTAATGAACTCAGAATTCGATTCTGAGCCGATCCATACCTTTGACACTATATCTAGCTCGACTCCTTTAAGGTGTCACAAACGTAATGGCAAATTTATTATACCCTTGAACATAGTTCATACGGGTATAAAAATAATAATTAATTCAAGACTTAATTTTAATTTCAACTGAATTTATTTTATTTTCAACATTTTTAAAAAAGTTCGTATTTTGAATATCAGTTTTGAGTTTGAATGGTTGAAAGAACGCATATTGGGCGTAAATCTCCAATTACTTTATTGTGAATTAAGTTTTGGCATAATAATTCTTATAATAAACAAAATGAATCAGCACTAGAATATACATACCTATAGAAGTAAATTATTAACATAGAATAAAAATAATTTATAATAAATCTTTAATTTTTAATATTTACTTAATAAACTGCAAAGAGTTGCGTGTATCTGATGCATGACGGAAGCTATGAGAATCTACACGACTGCAACTATCGAGGTAATACTATAGAACTCACATCACCAAATATAAAAGTGAAATAGTTATAAAATCGACCATTTTACGAATGATTCGGGAAGAATTTGATAGAGGAAAATGCATAGATTACAGAGACTATACTATATTCCTCAAATATACATACAATTTCTGAAGAACAAAAGTACATTGGATTTCTCAAAGTGAAATGATTACAAAATACAGTTTTTAAAAAATTACTCTATAAAACTAAATAACAAGAGAAAGTAGGATAATAGCTAGGCGAAGTCTTCTTAAATAACATGTACTTAAATGATTTTCAAAAACAACAGAAGGCACTGGCTCTGGAGTACAAGGCTCATCAGCAACAAAATACTCAGTATTGTTGGGAAAATTTAAAAATATATTCTAAGCGAAAATGTATGCCTCAAAAGAATTCTCAGTTTCAATGTCGGAATATTCCCGGCTAAAGAGACACTTAAAAAAAATTGGAATAGAAAATAACGGTACTTCAGATTTCGTCTAGAAGAATAAATATTTTCAGAGCATACATTTAAAAAAAATGCTAGCAATATACCTTCTACATATATTTAATTTCCTAGAGGCAGCGCGGCAGGCAAAAATATTATAAATGGAAGCAAAATCTACAAGAGGTAACAAGGGGAGCACAATAGATCTACATCAAAGCGTTACAGAATTTCTAATATCCCTTAAATAATAATAATCTAATCTAATTAAATTACGATTTTTAATTTTTTTTTTTCTAAATATAAAGAATCAGCTTAATTTTTCTATGACAAATAATAGAATAATTTTAAAGTAATTACACAGGGGGCGTCAGTGGCCTTGTGAGTAAAAGCTTATAAAATACGCTATAAACACGCTGTAGAGAGTGTGGGTTCGCATCCAACACACATCGTAAGAATAATTCCCCCTTACGCCACGCCTGAAAAAGAAAGGTTGTGTAATTTCCTTGTTACATTTATGTGGCCGGGAAATACACCAAAATAAAAAAAAAAAAAATTAAACAGCTAATTGCTCTTCGACAAAAAATTAAAAATTATTTTTCTATAATTCCTCTTAAAAAATTTTTTTTATTTTTCTCAAAATTTTCAAGTTCCATATTTATTTTTTAATATTAATTTTTAATTAATTATTCATTATGCAAAAAAACAAAAATATAATATAAGTATAATATACATTTTTTATCTTTAAATTTTTTATTTTGTATATAACTATTTTTATTTATTTATATCATAAAAAATCAATTACTTTTCATATATGGAGAATTAAACAGGACTAAAAAAAAAAATGACTACAATAAAAAACAAGAGTAAATATAAAACTTTACACTAATTGATAAGAAATTAAAATGCCTTTTGAAAATAATTCATAATTAAATCAGTAATAATTTGTTGATATTTTTACTTTTTCTTATATTTATCATTTTAATAAAGTTCTCTTCTTTTTACCATAATAAATCAAAAAAAAATTTGCTTTGTTCATCTGTCTGTTTGCAAAATTTCCACACCCGTTCAGATGATATTTTAATAAAATTTCTTCTAATAAAATTTTTAACCATGGCTAAGGACGTGTCATTAAAAAATTAAGTTTTTAGAGATACTTTTACTTAAGTAACTTTACACATTATAGAGCTACAGCCATAGAAAAAGTCCTAATTCCAAATTATTAAAATCTGAAGTTTAATTAAAAATGTTGTCAATCAAAAAACGTCTGCTAGGAGTCTAATATTAAATATTTGTTATTTTTTTGACACTTGTAATTTTGACAGCTGTTCCATATTCGTTGAAAGTAAAACACAAAAATTAAATGTTCCAACATTATATGTTTTTTATGCTTTATCACTTCTCTTAATTGTATAAAATTTCCTTAAAATTAAATAAAATGTCTTACATAAAAAATTTTAAAAGAAATTAAAAATTTTATTGCAAAACATTTTAAAAATGTGTTTCTTTCAAAACCTTTGAATTTACATACAGCCTTGTTCGATATTAATTATCTTTTTCTCTCGTTATTCATTTCTGTTCTTTATATATAGGTAATATGAATATATTATATATATATCATATATATAAATACATATATATACATTCTCATAAATTCGTCGTAAAAAAAAAAAACACAAAATATGAAATAATAAACAATGAATGTTATATAAATCTATAATTTAGTTCAATACAATCATATTAAGTGTTAATTTAAGTTTTTCAATACAAAATTTTAAATACATCAGTGTATGAGATTACAGGACTGCAAAATGTATCGGAAATCATAAAACAATAATAATTGTAAAAACAAAAATTAATGAAAGAGAAAAAACCATTATAAAAACAAAAAAAAAAAAATTTAACAAGGAAAACATTGCAACATCAATAATAAAATTTTAAGATGATAATTTTCGAAAATCCTTGTCATTACTCTACAAAATTTTGTGTTTTTCCTTTTTTATAATTTATATCTTTAGTTCGTTTTAAACTAAATGAGAAAATAAACTTTATTTTACTGGGATTCTCGGTGCAGGGATACCTGTTTAATAAGTTCCTTTTGGTACTCAAAAATATTTGTATTAATTAAAATGTATTTATAATTTATAATCTTTTAAATTAATTTAAAATATGAGAAAAATAATACATTAATGATTTAATGTTAGATTCTTAATGAGTATTATACTTGATTTGGGTCCCGCAGGCCATAATTATATTAGAGAAAACAAGTCGGCGGATGAGCTTGTGTAAAACATGGATCAGAGCTTGAACTAATCCTTGACAATATGCCATATGCCCCTATAAACCCTTAGATTAAATATTAACAAGTATTTCCTTGAGTTGGTGAAAAAACGATGGCTAGTGGGTTCAATTTGTAGTAGAACCAAAGACTTGTGGCCGGATCTACATTTTAAAAGATCCACATGCAGACTTTCTCTCTCTAGACCGGAGAAAAGACAATTAGTTGATTTTTTACGGGCCATTGTTTTATTATTTCCTTGAAAAGGCGAAAATATCTCTGTAGTTTCTTTTTCAAAGACTTAAATAAACTCTCTGTACTGGATCTGAAAAGTTTTCAAAGTTTCTTCGATCACAATAGCATAAATCTTGGGAAATTTAGCACCAACTTTATCCAAATAGGTTCTCTTACGTTTTGAAAATACACTACTAACCTAGAATCTAGCGACGGGTAGCTCAGCCTTCATCAATAAAAAAAAATATATATTCTTATTAGTAGTGATATGAATCTATGTATTTATTATTTATAGTTATTACAATTTGACAAACAAATTTATCTTTAAAGACATAATAATATGTTCATAAACTTAAATTTCAGATTTTAAAAGTATGTAAAGAAATATGAAAAACTTAATTTCGTTTTCATTTTGTTTTTAGTTGAACGAAACTGTTTTGCTGTAAAGTAAGTGCAAATCCTATGACATATGAGATATAATAACAATAAGTCCTAAAATTAAAAAGTATGTATTTTGCATCATTTAATAGAAAAATTTTCCTTTTCACTGTTCATTATACGCATTCTTATTTACTTATATTTTAGTAAGCTTGAGTTTCTTTTTAATCATTATTTTCTATATACCATTGATTCCTCGGCTGTAGCTATTGTAGATAACACAAATAAATAACACAAATAATATAAAACAAATTTGTGCGCCATCTATCTTTTAAACAAGAATTATTTATCTTTTATTTTTAAAATTTTTTATTTTTTATTATTTTTTATAAATTTCTAATACGGAATATGACATGTTCCGCATTTCAATCCGAGATCTTTTGATAAGAAATCTAACTACTTAACCACTACACCATTAGACAGATACAAAAACGAAAACCAAAATTTAGGTGCCTTTAAGTTACATATTTAACTGATTACCATTGCTATTACAATAACATTTAAAATTTTATTCAGCTTTTTATTCCACAATCGATGGATGACATTAAATTTTTACAATTTTTCAAAATATCCTGTTATAAACATTTTATATTTTTATTATATTCCCTTTAATTTTTTGAGGATTAATTATCGTATTCTTTTTCATTTTTGATTTTATATTTATGATTGTCCTTGATTTTAAACAAAAAATTTTACTTGAACAAATTTGTTGTACCAGAGGGCATTTATTTATTGAAATACTTTTGAATAACTTTTAAAAGAAAGAAAAACTAAAATAGAAAGAAAGAGATAGCAATAAAAATAAAAGAAATTAAAAAAATATTATACCTTAATAATATATACGTATATATAAATAAATTTTATTTAAATATTAATATATCAATAAAATTATAAAGAGAATTGAAAATAAACGAGGAAGAATACAGTTGACTTTGTCAACTCTTAGATACCCGTACGAACCGTTAGTATGTTCACAGCCACTCTGCCTACAATATTATTTTTTTAATATTTTAGTATTTTAAAATAATTTGGGTGAATTTTATAATTTCTAGAACTATGGGTTGTACATATATTCAAACTATATGTTTATATGTACATTCTTCAAAAGCAGATTCTAACCTTCCACATAACGATTATCAATCCAAAATTTTTTCAAATATTCTATAGTACCATTTAATACTAAGCGGTAAAATATATTAAATTTACTAAGTACAAAACAGTAAATATAATTTTAAATATTATATTATATTATATTTAAATATTCCATTGACAGAATAATTTCTTATAAGTACAATAAAATACATATATGTATGTAAATACGGCGCTATATAATATACATATATACTCTTATCATTCATTCACTAGTGACATATACGATATGTAAATAAACATGAGTATGTATGTATATCAATATCATATAAATAAAAATTCTTCAAACAACAATATATTGACATTTTTTTGTACTACGCATTATATCCTCAACAATTTCAAATTATCGAGTAAAACAAAATGGAAAAAATTCGTTAAAGAAATTTGTTAGAAAATTTGAAAAAATCAAGTAACACTTTCGTCAATTATAAAGTAACCCTATATTATTAAAAAAAGTTGTTAACAGAAATAAGAGTATAATATGGAAGCTTTAATTTTTGTGTATTACTTCAAAAAATTGTTAACAGGTGTTCAAGTTACAGGTGTTTAAAAATAGGAAATTTTCAGTTTTTGACCCCTTACAGCTCCTAAACGGGGGGTGATACAAAAAAAATTTCTGAAACGACTCATACTAATTTTCAAAGATCTAACTTCTGTCAAAATTTCAAGTTTCCAACTTTAACCGTTTAGAAGATAGAAGGGTTAAAGGATTTTGCAAAATTTGAGTTTCGCATAACGTTAAATTAAGACACCGTATGCCAAAAATGTATATTTATTGTATATATACTTTTAAAGCTAATAAAAGTAATAATTGTTTGGCGTTTTCAAAATGAAGATATATCTTATATAACTTGTGCTATAACAATTTAAATATAGAGCTTTTTTGAACCTTTGGGGAGCTGTAGCTCCGTAACGGGTGGGGCTACGAAAAAAAGTTATAGAAAATAAAATTAATATTTTTGTGAGATCTATCAGCAGTTAAAATTTCATAGCTCTATTTCAAAAAAAATGTGGGGATCTAAAAGTTAGGTGTTCGAGAGCTACCCTAAGTTTTGGTCCAAACTCAACCAAAAACAATAGGGAACCTACAAATTTTTCCCAGAATATTTTGTGTAAATTTCAAGATTCTTTCTTGAGAGCTTTCTTAGTTTTTGAGTTAGCGTGCTGACGGACGGACGGACGGACGGACGGACGGACGGACATGGCTCAAAAGTCTTAGAATTTTTTTCTGATCCGACCCATACCTTTGAAGGTATATCTAGCTCGCTTATTTCGAGGTGTTACAAACGGAGGAGTAATTTTATTATACCCGATCCTATCGTACGGGTATAAAAATGCTTTATATATAGACATATAATATTTATATATCTAAAAAATATCACAAAGGTAATTTTTATAGTATTACTACTTAATTATTGACTTTATTTAAAAAATAAAAATTACACTGTAATTAAGTTTAACATCACTTCATTTTCTTTTTGTTTTATTGTAAACATACTTTTTGAAACAAGGATTTTTTTTTTTTTGTTATAAAAGAAATATAATTTTTTTTTTTTGGAAGAATTTATATTTAACATGTGAAAAAATTTTACTCATACCCATCGCATAAAAAGTTTTTTATAATACAGGAATTTTATTCCTGTTTTTATTAAACATAAAAAATGGAATATTTAAATAACAAAAAAAATTAAAAAACAAAAATGTTTAAAAAATTGGGAAAAAAATTATTCAACTTTTAATTAAAATATTTATACTCAAATATTTTAAATATTTTTGTTTGTGATATTTTAAGCGTCCTAAAAGTATGCAACATTTTTTTTTTTTACTTTTTATTTATTTCTTCTGTTTCTGTTTACATTCTTAAAAAGTTTGCAAAATTAAATTAGCTTAATGTTTAAATTGATTGACATATAAAAATAATATTTTTTTATTTTGTAAATTTTGGTTTTGTTTTCTTAATTTTCTCATCTGTATTTAACAAAATAATAATTTTTTATGTATATTTTTATTTCTTTTATATAATAATTATAAAAAAATTATCTAAAAAACCAATTCATTTTTCATATGTGTTTAAAATAAAACCTTAAAAACTAACTTAACCTACTTGACTAGCTATAACTAGTTAATGATTTTACGGGGAAATTTTAAATTGTATAATTTCAAATACTAAAGTAATGTTAAACAGCCGTTTGCACAATCGTATCAATTTGATTATTAACTCTGTGTTATATATTATATAACATATTATATACTATTTATTTGATTCTTAAGATTTTTGACAATCATTTGAAGCCTTAGAATGATTTCTTAATAAGTTTTTAAATGTTAAACCATATAAAAAATGTAATTACACAATGGAGTATTAGAAATTAAAGTAAGAAAGGAAAAATAAAAAATAAAATAGGAGAAATTCAAATAAAATCTTACAGTAAATCCTTTGAAAACTTCTTAAAATCAAAATTCATGGCCATCTAAAAAAAATTGTCATCAGCTAAGAAATACAGTAACTCAAAAAAAAAAAAAAAAATTAAAATATTGCAAATGAGCATTATTTAATGAGCATTTTGATCTTTACTTATGAAGCATCTTACAGATTAATTTTAATATACATTTTACTAAGAAAACATTATAAAATTCTAACAATCATGAAAATTAAATCACGATTCTAATTCAAGTTTAAAATTAAAATACTCTTTTTATACAAAGTTAATCCCTATTCCTATTATATAACTTAACTCATAAAAGGAAATATTTTTCGTTACGGTTTATAAATTAGACATTTTTTTTTAAAAAAAAGTTTATTATTAAAAATTGAGAATTCTTTAACAATCAGGTATTAGATTTATTATATTTAATAAAAATCCATGACTAGTAAAGAAACCATTTCTTTTTTTTTATATAAAAAAAAAATTTAATTTCTCACACCAAAATGAAAAAAAAAAAAGTTTCAAAGAAATGAAAAACTTTGAAAACGAAAATAAATTTCTTTTTTTTTTATTTATTTTACCAATTATTTTTTTTTTTTTTTACATTAAATGAAAACGCAACAAACGTGAAAAATTACTTTAAATAATTTATAAAAATTACACAAAATAAAAACAAATGAAAAGGATTGGAACATGAACCAATAATTTAATGTACAAGTATATTGCAATTTTCAATTTGGAATATTGTGCAATTTCAGAAAAACTACATAGAAAATAAATTTCGGGATACTGTAAGTTATTCTGTTCTTTTGTATGTTTTTGGTGACCCTTAAAAGATGATAGCTTCTTACTTCCAAAATAAAAAGAAAAATGGTTTCGGATTAAATTCAAAAGAAAACAAAAAAAAACAAAAATTTTTTCTTCGAAACGAAAATAACTTGACAGGTTAAAAACCAAGCAAAAAAATAAAACACTTTAGCTACGCTTCAAAAATTCATTAAAAAAAAAAAATATTAAGGGTACGTACGTTCATATCATTCATTTATATATTAAGATCCAAAAAAAAAATAATAGTTAAATAATTCTAAGGAATACACATAATTATTTATATAAAAAAATACATATATAAATAAATATTTATACATAATATGTATATATATATATAAAACCAATACAAATCGTGTTTTCTTTTTTTTTTTTTTTTCAATGATAAATTTTTTTTATCGAATTTATGAAAAAAATTTCTCCCATGAGAATTATATACAGTTAGTAAAGTTAAAAAATATTCATCCTCTTTTATTATCCAAAAACCCTTACTATAATAATTTCCAAAAGAGAAGAATTTCTGCATTGAGCTGTACGTACAATACAATATATATAATAGTAACTTGAATTAAAGTTTTTTGTTGTTTGTCTAGCCAAATTTTATCATCAACGTTTTATAAAAATGTAGTATACAATTTTAAACGCTTCAATGAATATTTCCAGCTTTTGACCTTTGTTTCCGCCTGGTTAAATTTTGTTGTCTGATTTTATTTTCTTGTTGTTTTTTTTTTTTTGTTTTTTCATTTTGTTTATTTGTTTTTTTTTTTTTTTTCAAACTGTATTTTGTTTCTCTTGTCATTTTTGTTTCAGTTTTTTGCACAATAATATCACACCATTTTTAATATTATGTTACATGGCATCCTATCATTTTCATCTGTTCAGCTTTCACAGAATATAAAAAAAAAATTTATATAACTGCATATAAATGTGATTAAATATTTTTGCATAGTCTGTCCATTATACCAAATGAAAAATGTATTAGGACTATTTTTTATTATAAAACGATTTTATTTTGAAAAAAAAATTTCACAAATGCGATGTTATTTTAAACAAAATATTCCACAAAATCAAAATTCACAAATTTCTTTCTATTTCAAATTCTCAGTTCACAAGAATATCATATTTTGAATTACAGTCAATATTGGTTATAACGACATTGAACGGACCAGTAAATTTGATTATTATATATCCGATAGATTGTTATAAACAATTTAAAATTTTTTTTATAAATAAACAGAAGTAGGTATTATTTATTTATTTGTTAAAGTCTATATTAAGCAGATTTTAACAAAAATGAAAAAAACTAAATAATATGTACTACTTTCCACACATACATACATATGTATAAATCGCAACATAACATACAATTATTACAAATATGTATGTGTTTATTGTTTTATTTACCAGAACCAGACTCAGACTGCCAAACAATAAGCCTTTACTCCAAAGCTAACTACTCTACGTTTTTTATCATACTGAAAGTTTCATACATAACTGTACTTCCTTGTATAATTTTATACTTGTGGTGTGGCGTGTTTTAAAACAAGTGATCATTACTGTAACATACATAAATAGAAATATTAGAAATATCAAATTCGCACAACAACCAGGCGACAACTTTTTTCTTAGTTAATAATAATTTATGTACAATTATCGATTATTGTATTGAAATTGTTCTTCTAAGCTGAAATTTCTAAGATAACACAATTTAAAATATCACAGTTATAATCAGAAAACTATTCGACATAAGTATTTTAGTAAAAATAATATAAATAAATATATTATTCATCAATATTGGTAACATTATATACATGTGTACCTTTGTAATTTTCTTTTACACCTTTACAGTATATACAAAACAGAAGGATGCTGTCACAAATAAGTTGATGTCCGTAAAATTAATCTATTCATTTTCGTCATGGTTTTAATCTACTGTAGTGTTTTATTTTAAATGAAATTAAAAACGAAATCGAACATTTAAAGTCAAACTTTGTTTAATAATGACAGAAAAACGTTTATACGAACGAAAGAATTTTAGAGAAAAATGTTTCATCAAGAAATTTTTAACCTTAGGTTAATCCTTCAAAGAGCAATGACTCTTCAAAGACTTTTCAAAAAATGTTGTGTACTGTTTTGATATCAAAAACAAAAAGCCTTTAGCATAATATCCTCATCTAGGATTTTTGTACATGTATACATTTTTATACTTTTTTTTTTATTTTTCTAATTTTAGATTATATTGTTTTGTTTTTTTTTTTTTGATTTATTTTTCCGCTGAAGTTGTTTTTTTTTTTTTTTGCGCTCCCTTGCATGTCTCTAGGGAACGCAAGTTTAATGGTCACTTCATAATAAAGTTAAACAGCATTACGAGAATAAAATAATAAAATTTCATTCATAGGTATCAGAATGTTTTTTTTTTTTTTTTGTTTTTTTTCTTAAAGTTAGTAGTGGTTTTTAACTAACTGTGTCGATTATTTTTAAAACTTTTTATTTAATATATATATGTATTAATACATGTATATATGTTTGTGTATATTATATTAAGTTTATATTATATGCATATATGAATTCTGTTTAAAAATAATAGAAATAAAAAACAAAATAACTTTGAATACCGATTATTTTAATGGAAATTTAAATGTATACCCTGCCCTGGAGTTTTATTAGAGAACGAATGATTCACAAAGACAATAGTAGTTGATGTTATATAAAAAAAAAAAGAACAAAGCACAGCATGGCAGTTTGACTTTTTTTTTTTTTGTTTGGTGTTTTTTTTTCCTTTTTTTTTTGCAAATTGCGTTAACTTAATTTCATTTTCAGTTTTTTTTTTTGTTTTATCTAATTGAAGTTTAAATTTTCCTGCCATATTTTTAAAATTTTTCCTTTTATTTTTAAAAAATTGTTTAATTTGTTTTTTAAGTGGTTAACGTCATAATAATTATTACGCAATATTGAGGAAACAAATTTTTTTTTTTTGTTTTTTTGTATTATAAAGTTTTAATGTTTTTAATGATAATCGACACAATGGAATGGAAATAATTAATATTTACTAAAAATACAATTCAAATTACATTAAATATTTTATTATAAAATTGTTACAATAAATCGTAATAAAGGAAATTATCTTAAAGTTCTTTTTTATATATGGTTTTGGGGATATTAATTTATAACAATATTTTTTAAATAGTCAAGGTTTTCAATTTTTTATTTTTTTTAAATATTTTTGGACAAATTTTGCTTTTTTCTATTGTGAAAAAAAAAATTTTAACTATTTTTAGCACATTTTCAAAAAATTTTGAAAAAATTTGCTTCTTAGTCCGTCCTTCCGTTTGGGTGTTTACAAAACTTCTACACCGTTTGAAATAAAGCAATGAAATTTTACCTACGAATAGGCATCGCCAAAAAACTATTTTTATTGAACAACTTTTTTCGGTATCAACACCTCTTACGGAGCTACAGCCCTACAAAGTTCGAAAAAGTACTATTTTTGCTATAACACATGTTCTATAAGGTATATTTTCAATCTGAAAACGGCAAACGATAGCTGGTTTTATAAACTTAAATAAATATATGACTTTGTCATGCGGCATTTTAATATACCGTTATGTAAAACTGAAGTTTTGCAAAAATTTGGACCTCTTCTATTTTTTAAACAAGGTTACTTAGAAGATTTCAATTTTAAGAGTAGTTTTATAAAATTAAACATTAGATCTTTTGAAGTATGAGTTATTTCAGAAAATTTTTTTTGTCACTCTCCGTTTTGGAGCTGTAAGGGTCAAAAACTGACAAATCTCTATTTTTAAAAACCTGTAACTTGGGCACGGGTCCACATTTTTTTTGAAGTAATATACAAAAATTAAAGCTCCAACATTATACTTTTGTTTGGGTTAATAATTTTGCTCAATAATATAGGGTTACTTTATAATTGACGAAAGTGTGATTTGATTTTTCTCAATTTTTTCGTGCCAAAAAAAAAAGATCAAACAAAAACTACATATGTAATTTCTTATCAAGTTTTATTTTTCAATATATGTATCTAGTTTTTACTCAAGGCATATTATGGAATATTTTTTAAATTTGGAAATGTGCATTTTTGAAAACCCTTGGTTTTTTCCATTACGTTTTTTATTTTTTCTATGATGGTCGGTGTAAAACTTCAAAACTCATCCAAAAGAATTGCACGTTATTTTTTCGCATATTGTAAGACTTTAGTCATCCAAAACCACCCAATTTTAAACCAAACTTTAGGTTGACACCATTAATACAAATGTACAGTTTGCTTTACGTGACATGGATGTGGTAGAATTCTAGGGAAAAAGGTATTTCGGGAAAAACTTAGTATTATGTAGGATGGATAACAAAACTTGGAAGGAATATTTTGAAGAAATCTTCTTTATAAACTTTACTAAATCGTACACAAATGAGTTATCAACTGTCGGGAACATATGCGATGGCATGTAATTGCACAAACACAACGTTCGCATGATAAACGAGTTTATCTTTAATTTAAATAACTTTCAATCAATTTGATTCCCTTGAAATCCTTTAGTATTATTTTATTCAAATTAATTATAACAAATATATAAATGTAATGTTCATGTAAATTTTTATTTCTTGGAAATCTGAATAAATGTTAAAACCCCAAACAAAATCCACAATAAATAATTTATATTCTAATTAAATCTTTTATGCTATTCCTTAATAAAATAAAGCGAAAAAAAAAACAATTTTTTCGGAAAATCTTTTACAAATTTTTATTGAAAATTTTATAAGAATTTATTATAAATAACAAATCCAATATAAATTCATCTTTATTTTTTTTAATTTTTTTCGACTGTTTCCCATAAATATTAAATATATATTTTTTGGAATTTTTTTTAATATAACATTTGAATTTTAGTATGTACAAATATGAATGTTATATTTATATGAATGAACTTCATTTTCATTTAAAAAATAAAAATAATAAGATAAACAAAATACTATCTAATAATTTTACAATAAAAGAATTAAATAAGAAGACTAAATGTGACGAAAATATAATTTCCATATCTAGTTATTGCCAAAAATAAAAATTAAACATTAATGAATTTCATTTATAATTACAATGAATGTTGTAGAAAAAAACCGTTAATTTTTTATTAGCTTCAAAAATTTTAAATTTCCAATAAAAGAATTAATTGGCAAATAATTATATGTTCAAGTACGAAACAATAGGGAGTAGGAGTAGCATATTGATTAATGTTTTAGTCGTTAACTGACATGATTCTATTGTATTTATAAATTTCAAAATATATTAGTGCAAAAAATTTTTCTTCCGATTTCAGCATCTGGAGAAGCATAGGGCTTCCACAAAGCTTCTGTATCGCACTCTGTTGTAGGGCAACTGTTTAATTTCTACCCATGTGTTACCACTTCGTTGAATTTCCTTCGCCATGTACACCTTCTCCAGGTTATTTTTGATCTGTCCCCCCCTTCTTTTTCTTTATGGATTCTAGTCAACCGGCTGACAAGCAACATTTTTTTAGCATTTTCCAAAGTTTATAACCTATCAATTTCCATTTGCAATTCTGTATTTTGAAAAAAGTATAGTTAATTGCTTTGAAATTCTTACTAGTTTTTTGTTCGTTATTCTTTATTTCAAGGCCATTTTATACTTTATAGAGTTAAAGAGTTTTTTGAGTCATAGTCATATTTAACTGCCATCGAAATGAAACTATCTTACACAAACTTTATAAATTCTTGATATTTACGCCTTCTTGAAAATTATCATAATTATTATAATATAATACTAAGTATACATATGAGTACTTAAAATTTATATATTATTAAAAAAAAACCTTGAGGAGTTATAAAAATAAAAAGTAAATGTTATTCAAACATAATAAAATAAATTTATTGAAAATGCCTTCGAATACCAATATTTAAAAACAAAAACAAAAATAGAATCAAAGTATAAATTAAATAAGGCAAACATACGCAAATCATAACCGAATTTAAATCAAAAGACGTTATAAACATTTAGGAATTTTCCAAAATCAAATTCCTTGAAATGGAATTACAAATATTTTCTTTGTCCTTGAACTGTTTTATTTTTCCAAGGCTACAACTAATAATTCTATTTAATATTCCCATACAAAAATAAATAATTTACATTTTATTTTTATTTAATTTAATTTTATTTTATTTTCAATACAATGCTAAGGACTTAATGAGTAAGAATATCCTTTTTCTTTTTGTAAAATATCTGAATAAAATTCTATTAATAAAAATTTCAAAAGTAAAAACTTTCACCTCATATTAAATCAAAATTTTCAGTTTTATGTAAATAAAATTTCTTTTTTTTTTTAAATAACGAAAAATTAAAAGCTATACAAGGATGAGTTCAGAATCCTAAAAAATTTACATCAAAAACAAAATATTAAATTATTTTGAAGAAGTATAAATATTATAATAATATATATTATATACTTCCATATAAAATGAATATATTGATTTATTAAAATAATTTATTTAGAAAATAAAACGTATATCTTTTATAATCATTCACATGATTGAATTGAGTTTTATTTTTTTTTTTTTTTGCCTCCATTATCTATTTTTGTAAAATATCAATTATCTTGAAACATTAATGATTTATTTGTAAGTTTTTTTCGTACCTATCAAATTTCTTTAACTCCTTCCTAGATTAGACTCCTCCTTAGAAACAAAAATATATCTATATGTTACTATATAGTTTTAAAGTCTAGTGATGGGAATTATCGATATCTTAAAATCAAATATTTCAAATACTATCTATTGAATAATATTTTAACCTTGAATAAATTTAGATTGAAAATGCATATATCCAAAAAGAAATTTTAGTTAGAAATAATTTTCTTAAATATATTTTAATTCCTTTGAAATTTAACTGTTCTGTTCTTACCCAACACTATTATTTGTAAATATTATATATACATATAAATTTATTTTAAATAATGATCATAGGCATATAACATACACATGCAAACAAATAATTATAAAAAAAAAACGCTTTTATCGCTTCAATTAATTTCTTTTCTTAAAAAACAAAAAAAAAAAAGAACAACAAAATATGAGAAAAACCAAAAACAAAAATCTTAATAAATATCTCAAATTTATTTTATAGATAAAAATTTAGAAAAATAAATATAACTGTAAATATATTGTATATATAAAGATAATAAAAGGATATATTCATATAATTTTATTTTATATTGACTATATGCTTTTAGTTTTAATGAAAATTAATTTGTATAAGCAAAATTTTTAAGTATAGAAATAAAACAAACAAAATATTTGAAAGGTTACCTTTAAAGCCTTGAATCACCAGTTTAAAACTTTTAATTATTCTATTAAAGTTCTAAGACATAAAATATTTAACAAAAAATTTAACTGTTTTGAAAATATAGAAAATTTCCGTCTATTAAATTAAGTTATTTAACCGACTTATCTTAAAAATGTAATTATTTATCTTTTAATTTTAAGCGTCTATTATTATATCTTCAACCTGTTTAAGGTTGGGGATTAGCTACACTAGTTAACACTTATGATCACGGTAGGGGTGGCTTACGATACACTATTAAGGTTAATGTCATAAAAAAAATGTTTTAATTAAGATTTGTATATCGTAAACCTTTTTAAGGTTGGGGATTAGCTACGCTAACTATCCTTTACGATAATGATCGCTTTGGGTTACGGTAGAATAGAGAATCTTGGACTGTTATAATATAAAAGTAAATTACTGTAATAAAAAGAACCATAAACTTCAAATTTTTTAGATTTCTGTTAACCTTATTCCAGCAATTTACTTTTATATTATAGCAGTCCAAGATGCTCAAGTTCTACAATCAATTTTATTTTTTACTTTTTAGGGAGCGAGTTCGTTTTTGGTAAAAGCATGTTTTAAAAAATATTTTTTTTACATTCCTATTATTTTATTTTTATATTAAAAATAAGGTTCTTGTAGTCACCAAATGATTCGTCTAAAATATTTTAAATTTTGCTTGATAAAAAAAAACTCTGTTTAAAAATATTTTAAAACACTTTTAAACTCATATCAAGAAACGTTCAATGTAATTATTCAAATACTTTTTAATTATACAACAAGAACTAAAAGAATAAGAAATAAATGCGTAATCCATGGAAAACAAATTATAAAATGTCCTTTTAGAATTGACTTGTTTCAAATGCATTTATAATTTTCTTAACCTTTGCTCAATTTTTCTTAGTATATTATTCTAATGCAATGAAACTAAAATATCAGGAACTTACAATAAATAAAGTTAAATATAGGTATATATATTTTTTTTATTCCTAATATATCTTTTAATATTTTTGGTTCAAAAAACAAAAAAAAAAATATAAAAATATAACCAAAATAACTTTACTTATATACAGTATACTAGAAGAAAAAAAATTACTGTTTCTTAATCCTCCAGTCACGTATCTGGTTAGTTTAATACCATTTTTTATGACGGTAAAATTATAAAAAATTAATAAAAAACAATCAAGAATGAGAAAAGTGACAAAAAGAAAAAATGCAGAAAATATCTAACCTAAAGAAAACTTTAATGCCCATCTCATATACACAACTTACACATTCTTATTGTATATATGTGATTTAAATTTACCACGTCAAACGAATTATTCACACCTTTATTTTATAATATGGTAACATATATCATTCTGACGGCTTTTCTCTATACCACTATTTTAGAAGTATAGCAATTTATGTATATTATATAATATATACTTATATTTTATATGTTATGTACTTTATATATGACACATGAAAAATATACTAAAAATTTTCAAAAAGGATTTAAAAAAAATCTTATAAATATAACAAACAAAAATCTGAATCTGGGCTATTATTAGCCTTCCAGGTAAGCTACATATTATATTATTATATAACTACTGTATATATAAGATAAGTACATATTTTCTGTGTATATAATAAGTACAAAAAGAAAACTATTTCTTTATTCTTTTAAGATCCCTCTTTTTTTAATTTTCTGTATACTTTTTAGAGTATAAGAATGTATTGCAAAACATAAGATTCTTTTAAGTTCACCTATAAAACTTTAAAATAACTCAAAAAATAAAATAAAATAAAATATTAAGAATATATTAAAAAATTAAAAAAAATTAACTTTTTTATTTATCAGTGAAATCCTTTTTCTTTTCTTGATTTGCCATTGCAATTAACCAAAATTTGTTCAGCAGAATATTTAAAATAATCTTTTTAACCATTTTAAAATTATGTCTTTAATATTTTAATTGGAGAAGAATTTCACTGAGCTCGCTCAAGCACTATGTACAACTTAAAGAGGCTGGCAGTATTTCGAGTTACTAAAATCTGCATAAAAACCAAAATGACCGAAACAGTCATTAACATGTTGAGTCCCATGCTCACCGGTGAACATAAAAAATCACTTATGTTAAGTCCCACATGTATAATCGGTGAACATCACTCAAATGCTTCAAAATTCCATGTTCACCGGTGAACATGAAAAAAAACTCTTGTGTCCCATTAAATCACGGGTGAATATTTTTACAGATAAAAAAAAGTACATTAAATTGATTTCGAATTTTAAGAATATTCAGCAATGTTCAACAGTGATACACGAGAACGTAACTCAAATCCGCGTAGAATGTAACGCAAACAACCAGGATTAATTGAAAATGAAAAATTCAAAAGAATACGAAAATTTACAAATAATTACCTTATCCTTGAATTACATTACATTCTCGGTTATCTTATTTCTCTTTCAATAAACCTTTCAAACTAAAAGCATTTGTTGTGAATATATAACATGCCAATAGCATTTTAAAGATCCGATTTATTTATACGGCTAGTTTGGTTTCTGTTGATTGCAGTTAGGAGTTTAGTTAATCCTTGGATTTCAATCTTCTTTAATTTTCAAATGGCAAAAAAGTTTCTTAGGTTTGTGGTTTTATTAAAAAATATTTTTTTATACGCCATACAAATCAGTATATTGTAACAAACTTACTAAAATGAAACAACTCCATATCGTCGAATTCATACATACATTTTTTTTTTCGTTTTTATTTTCATTTATTTTTTTTTCATCTGCTTAAAAATTCCTATAAAAGGATATAAAATATAAATACATATGTAATTTTTTTCAATGATTTTTTTTTTTTTTTTTATATATTATATGTAATGGACAATACAAAATTTATAAAAGGAAGGTAAAGGTATTTTCTTAAAAAATTTTCAAAAATAAAAAGTTAAAGAAAAACAAAAATCCTTTAAAAAGTTAAAGAATGTGAATACAAAGAAACCACTTGTTATATTATGTAAAGTTGACAAAAAAAATGTTGTCCTTAATAACTTTCAAGGATATTTTTTCCTACATTACTTTATAGAGTTCTAAAAAGAAACAAAAATTTTCTATTCAGAACACTAAGAAAACATTTTATTTAACATTTCAGATTTTCAAAAAAAAAAGAAAACAGAAATTACAAAGAAAATTGTTCAACGTTTTTTTTTGAAAAATTCCTCATTTTCTTCTTATTTTAGTCCTTTTATTTCCTTATTTTTTTTAATTTTTTTTTTTAATTCTAATATTTCTTTTTTTGTAATTGAAAGAATTGAAAAAAGAAAAAAAGAAAATTATACATGTAAACATTATTTTTAAATTAACTTAAGTGAAACTACATGCAAAATTCAACCACTATTTAAGGTTTAATAATGCAGTACAGCAGCAATGAAATATCAAAAGTTTAAAAATTTCTTTAACTCTTTGAAATTTGTTCTATTTTTAACCCTAAAAAAATAATTTGTAACTTAAATCTTGATTAAAAATACAAAATAAGATTAGCTATAATTTTTGCATATTGATATATGGCATTGATGGATGAGTAGCTGAGGACTTATTTATTAAACAAAGGAATCCGGTTTGATATGCCGCACAAATCGCGACCATTCTTCTGATCTATTCTACTATTGAAGGGACATTACAGATTTAGAGTCTAGTGATTACTGATACATTAGCTTAGTTTTCATTAATAAAAAGAAAAAAAAATTACATTAATAAAAATTACTTTTAGGACTGATTTTTCTGACATATCTAAAAAGTGCAGAATTATGCAGCTTTTTCTTCTAAGGATACCTGTTCTAAATATATTTAGAATATACTTGTTAATTTGAAATCAATTTTCATTACGTAAATTAAATTCCTTCGATTAGTCATTACATGAGTAGTAAAGATTATATAACCACAAGATGTTTAGTCAAGTCGGTGGTGTTCAGTGGGTTAAATACCATCAAACTCATAGATTATTTATGCTCGTTTCACGCTCTCCATAGTATCTCTCGATGATTCCGTCCTATCCTCGAAAAAATTAAATTCTGCAGTAGCTTTTATATTTTTTCTAAAATAGTTTAAAATTTAAGTGGAAAAATATGCACCCAGATTTTGAAAGGGTTAAAAAGTGAATTACAAGTAAATAATTGATTTAATCTTATTAAGTATGAAAAATTTTGAATAGTCGTTATATTTCTCAATTAAAAAGAAAAAATAAAAACAGTTACTGATTTGAATTGAATATGTAATCAAATCCAAAATAATGATTTAGAAGACCTTGACCTAAAAATGAATTTTTAATAAATTCAACATATTTTCCATTTCTTTTCTTTCCTTTTATTCAAAACGACGATAATAAACTTAATTAAATAATTTATTTTATTTTAAATCAATTTTGTTATAATTAATTATTATTATTCATATTATTGTCATTAAAGATCACAAATTTCATTATTTATTAAATTAGAATTATGATTATTTTTAAAATGACTTTATTTATTATTTTTTTCATTCATTATTATTTGAAAATTCTATTATTGACTTTAGGTTTGTAATAAGGTTTGTCATATTATGTGTTTAATATGATTGAAAAAAAAAAAAAAATGATTTATCTATTAATATTTGAAAGATGATATTCATAAAGATACTTTAAAAATTGTTAATAATATAAATTTTAAACTAATTAATACTTTAACAAATGCAAATATATTCCCTCAATTATTATGTAGAGAAGTAAAGAAGCAAAAACTTTCCTCTCAATCTAGACTTAAATTAAATTAAAATAGAAATATGCAAAATTAAACAAAAATCAAAATAAATAAATTTATATTTTAGTTTCAAGATAATCAAGTACAAATCAAATCACTTTGTTAAATAAAATATATTTGGAATCATGTAATTTTATGTTATCGAACAAAGAAATAAATGTCAATTGAAATTTTATATAAAAAGGGGAAATATTATTATTATTTAGGCCAGTAATCCGCCATAAATGACTTTCTTTCCAAATTCAAAAGAAAATTCAAAATGAAAAAAAAATACTTTATTTAGGTTAATCACAATCATTAAAATAACCGTAAATGCAATCATATAGGTCATTTTATTATCTAATAACAATTTGAGTTGCTCAAGATCTACCATCAATTTTATTTTTTACCTTTTTGGCGGGTTAGATTTGTTTTAATAAAAGTATATTATTTAAAAATCATTCTCTTACATAAATACATTCTTTGCATAAATCTATTCTTTAAATACATTCCATTCTTTTTAGTTCTAAATGAAACGCATAATTTTAATTTAAAAATTGCATATGTAATATTTTTTTCACTTACACACCCATAACATTTTAATAATATTTAATCTGTAAATCATAAAAATTAGGAACATATTACCATGTCATTTACCAACACATTTTCATATTCTTTTTATCTAACGACAGATATTCAGTATTAAACGACGCCTTTATAAATATTTTTACGAAATTTTTCAATTTTCATTCATAAATTTCCATTTGAAATTTTCAGCCATATAAAAGTATATACATACTGATACACATTTATTCATCGCTTATTAATATACACACATCTACACGTATGTAAACAAAAAATTTATTTATCGCGTTATACGTAAATATCTATTAACACACAAAAATTTTAAATTGATTAGTGTTTGTTTGGCTGTTGATACAAAAAAGTCGAGAAAATTTTCATACTAAAATCAAATTTGATAATAAATTGAATGGAAAAGGGAGAAAAAAACAGCTTATATTTCTCCCAAAAAAAAAAAACCATTATCTAAATTTTTCAATTATATCAGTCCAAAATACAGTAAACATTTAAAACTAAACTGATAAATAATATACAAATATAGAAATGTGTTATTTAATCAAGTATATGAAAGGTAAAAAATTTAAATAATCACTTCAACTGAACTTAAAGAAGATGTCCAATTGAATGCCTTCGAAAAATATGATGCCTTTTCTGAATTAAGGTTTTCTGAAGCCACACTTCATTTCATTTATTTTTCAGGTATTAATTATATTATAACAAGTAAAAGTAACAGTAAGTCGATGCAACCGACTTATTTATACCCTACACCTAAAAAATTCAAATTAAATTAAAAATCCATAAGTTATTTTAGTTAAGTATTTAATATAACTAAGCTAAAAAAATAAATGCTTTTACAACCTTTGTACAAAATTTCAGATTTCTATCTTTATTAAATTCGAAAATATGCTTGTAAGGTCTTGGGAAGTATGTGAAGGCACGCGGACCACCATCCCAATTCATCTCAAATTTTAGAGACATCAACAGGGTAGAACATTCTTATATCAAATTTGAAGTTTATATATTTATTAATTTCGAAGATATACTTGTTTGGTCTTAGGAGTTGTGTGGCAGATACCCGAACAACCATTCTAATTCATCTTAAATTTTGGACAAATCAGGGATTTAGGAAACAACACCCTAGTACCAAATTTGAAGTTTCTATCTTTATTAATTTTGAAGATATGCTTGTTCGGTTTTGGGAGTTGTATGGGATGTACCCGAACGACCACTCCAATTCATCTCAAATTTTAGGCAAATCAGGGATTTAGGAAACAGCACCCTCGTATCAAATTTGAAGTTCCTATCTTTATTAATTTCGAAGATATGCATGTTCGGTTTTGGGAGTTGTATGGAAGGTACCCGAACAGCTCCTGCAATTCATCTCAAATTTTGGACAAATCAGGGATTCAGGAAACAATACCCTAGTACCAAATTTGAAGCTTTATTAATTTCGAATATATGCTTGTTCGGTTTTGGGATTTGTATGGGAGGTATCCGAACAACCACTCCAATTCATCTCAAATTTTGGGGATATCAGGGATTAAGAAAAACACACCCTCGTACAAAATTTTAAGTTTCTATCTTTATTAATTTCGGAAATATGCGTATTAGGTTTTGGGAGTTATATGGGAGGTACTCGAACGCATGGTCCGATTTCGCCCATTTACAATCCCCGCCTTACCTTAGTCATTGTTAACCTACAGTATAAATTGCATCAAGATAGCATCATTATTTTTTTAGTTATCGTGCGTACGGACGGACGGACGGACGGACGGACATCGCTAAATCGATTCAGGCGGTGATCCTGATTCAGAATATATATACATGTCTATATTTAACTCGCTTCCTTTTGGTGGTTACAAACACCATACCAAAGTTAATATACCTTATACTTAATGTGTAGGGTATAAAAAGGCAAGTTCAATTTTAAATATAAATCAATGGAAAAAATATTAAGATGTTAATTAACATTTTATGAATAGTTAAAAAAACCAATATTCCTCTTTATATAGACTGAAGCCAAAATATATAATTGAATACTTGTAGTGCTATAATAGATTACTGCATATCAGAGTGAAGAAGAACAACTGTAAGCTAGGAAGTAAAAAGTTATTATATCGAATTACTATGGAATAGATACGATAGGATATTGGAACTATGTGGTATATGAACACTTTCAAGATTTTACCAATTAATAGATTTCTGTGTCAAAATATTATATTTCTAATATGCACAAATGAGAACTTGATGACTTCTATTATTGATTTGGAAAAATTTAAAAAAACAAAATATTAAATATTTCATTTATATTTATACTTTTATTATTGGTATTGGTATTAGTTATTAATAGTATTACTATTTATTACAGAGTGGAGGCTATCAGTGGATTACAAATTGCCACTCAAATAAAGAACACCATTGCACTAAATTTAAAAGTTCTATCTTTGTTGGTTATAGAGATATACTGGTTTGCTCTGAGGCTCGTTCGGAAACTTTCAAAATCCAAACCCATGGACCAAATCCTCTCAAATTTCAGAGTCATAAACCAAACATGAAGAAACATCATTGTACCAAATTTAAAGGTTCTATAGTTTTTGGTTTTGAAGATAATCTCGTTTGCTCTGGAATCATTCGGAAGGTTCCAGAATCCGAACTCATGAACCGATTTTGTCCAGATTCGAACTTAGCCTTCGTTTTGTAATTAGTAACAAATTTTAATAAGATAGCTTTACTAGTTTTTTAGTTATCGTGCGTATGGACGGAGAGACATCGTTAAATCGACTCAGGAGGCGATCCTAATTCAGAATATATATACATGTTCATATCTAACTCGCTTCCTTTTGGTGGTTACAAACTCCATACCAAAGTTAATATACCCTATACTTTAGGTGTAGGGTATAAAAATTAAACCAAACCTTATCAAAAATTATTATACGATTAAAATTTTCTATTTTATTAAAAATAATAATTCTATAGTTTTAAAAGTATTTTAGTCCAATGTTTTAGTTAATTTTACAAAAACAAAAATCCCCTACGAAGTTCTAAATTTTAATAGCCTCTTTAATACATATGCAAAAATTAATAAACATTATGACAAAATTATTATAGTAGGCATTTTAATTTTATATAACTAAAGTTTTAATTCATCATTTTAATAATTTTTTTGCGTTTTTTTTTAAGTAAATATTAAAACAAAAATAGAAAAAAACTTTTAAATGAAAGACAAACAATTGTAAACAAAAATAAACTTTAAAGTAAACATAAACAATTAAGGTGTTAAATTAAATAATTATGATATGGAAATATGATAATATAAAGTTAGTTTAATTACGACCACAGACATAATATGAACATTTTATTAAAGTTTATAAAAACAAAAATATTTAAAATTTCCTGATTTGCAAATTTTTAACATTAGTTAAAACCATTATAAAAATTATAATTTTAATACATACAATATACATCTATAAACTTTTTTATAACAGACCAATACAGAGAAAACGAGAAAGATCGCAATAGAATAGACTGTGTCAACTCTGGGATATCCGTATAAATGTAATATATAATGTTTCCATAAAACTTGATCATCTTTTGTAAAATTTCAGATGTTTTAGTACCGATGTTAAGTGCCGAGATATGTAAATTTTAGAGTTGTATAATAGCTACCCGAAGCTGTTGCACCAGCACAACCAAATTTTATATTAGTTATTACCATAAAACTGTACCATATTTTGTAGGATTTCAGAACCTTAGTTTCATTACCTTTCAACATGTGCAAGCTTCCCAAACTTGTTGCTCAAGTACCACTAAATTTGACAGAAATTATTAGTATATGACGTCTTTTCACGTAATTTCAGATATCTAGTTTCAATAGACACTGAATTCTGTTCCTTAAAAAAGAGAAATTGTATGGTATTGTAGTTACCTCTAGGTAAGTCAGTTTTTGTTTCTGAGTTTTCTTTCTCTGTTCATTTTCATGTTTGTCATTATATTTGTTTTATATAAGCAATCTGTTGAGTCATTGGTAGTTTGTATAAATTATCTTCCAATCTAATTCAAGATATTACAGCTGCCTTTTTACACTTTCAGTTTTCTATTCATAATTTTAACTTCACAAATTGTAATGATAATGTATAGACTCCACATTGTATAGACTGACATTAATTACTAGCCTATCAACACTTAAGCATAATGAATTTAATTACTTTTTTATTTTAATTGCTTATAAAATATACACTTTTAAAGCTTTACAATATATGACTGACCAGAACTTTTTTATTATACCTTAAGTTTAGATTAAGGTATAAAGAGAGAGTATAGATCTAATTATAAAACATATATGATTATGCGACAACGATAATTTAGAATTATTAACTTAGATATTGTTATTTAAGAGTTATAAGTGACACTGTGATCTTTTAATGTATATCTATTGTGTTCTATTTCGTACTAGGTGTTGTGGATTTTCGCTCTCCTTATAATACATCTTCTCAGTCCTACTACCCCTAAGAAAATAAAGATCTGTATAGGATTTATATAGGCTGGAAGTACGTCTTTCGTAAAACAATATGTTGCTAGATGCAGATATCTCGCTCGAAGAGAACCTCCGCAGTTTTTGAGTATATTTCCTGGAATCTACGATTGATACCTAATTTAAAAAAAAAAAAAAAAAACAATCTAAAACTAAAAATAATTATCATCAATTCTAATACAATGATTATCAAAATTTCTTAAAGCAATATCAAACCTAACTGAATATTAACTATATGGATTTATATCAAGTATCAAAATTTGAAATGTAAGTACCATACTTCAAATTTCAACAGGACATATTTTGTTTTTGTCAACATTACAAAAAAAAAAAATGTATTTATTATTTCAAAATTTTGTTGAATATTTATTTGAATTATATAAATTTTTTATATGAACCTTTTATTATAAACATACATTATATATTTACATAATATGTCCAAAAATATATTAGTAACCTGTTATGTATATATTCGAACATTTTAAAATCATTATGCATTCTTATTTGTATATATATATACATATTAAGATTTTTTTTTTTATGATGTTGTTGATAGAAATGAAAGTGAAGCTGATGATATTGATGACGATAATAACTCATCATGATAATGATTATAAAAAAAACATATATCTATATACACATACATATTATGTTCACATTCATACATAATATTTGATTGTAAACAAAAACAAAATAAATCTTTTTTTCATATTTCTTCATACAATTCCCCACCCATAAATGTTAAATTTATAGTCACCTTAAAAATGGTCCTTGACTTGACACATTTCAAAATACACATATCTAAACATATACCTACAAAAATATAATAATAATAATGATGATAAAGATGCTTTCATTTGTTGTTGTTGTTGCTGTTGTGTGAATTAAATTGAATTTCCCAATTAAATCTTTCAAGTGTTATTTGTATAATTTATATTTACACATATTATGCACAAAGATATAATGAGGAAATTGTGTACACATCTACATATATATTTTTTTTTTTGATATGTATACGTATGTATAAGTAAAATATTATCCTTGACATATGTTTTTTTTTAATTTATCATCTGCTTAGTCATCCACCTTTCTTTATTAAGCGAAGGGAGATATAGAAAAGACATTTTTCGACAAAAAAAAAAAAATAATAATAATTTATTTGTCCTTGTAATTAAAACCTCCAGGACTTTTTCCTTTTAATTTAATATAAAATAAAAATTTTTAAGTGTTAAAATTTATTTAAGAAGACTATATATGTTAAATTAAAAAGTAAATAAAATAAAATAATAATAACAATAACAAGATAAGATTCTTAATGTCTTAAAGGGAATGTAATGATTCTTAATATTTCTTAAGGTTATTTTCATTAATTTAATTACTTTTTTTTTATTATTTTTAAGGTGTTCTAAATCAATGACCTCTTAAAATTTAAAATTTTAATTAATTTAACCCTAAAAGTATGCAAAAATGTTAAATATACAATATAAAATAAAGATAGGAAGGGGGCTTCGGTAGCCTAGTGGGTAGACGTGTGGCGTATTAACAGAAGAAGTGTGGGTTCGATCCCTGCACAGGTCGTAAGTTTTTTTCTTTACATACCCCCCTTACGACCTAATATAATGCAAATATACAGTATATAATATAAACAAAATACATAATATTAGTATATAATAATAATAGTATAAAAACCTATAATGGCCTTAGTAGCCGATGGTTTAATAATATTGCACTACATTAATGTATGTAATATTAATATAAATAAATAAATAAATAATAAAGATAGGAAATTTAATGACCTTCGACCGTCAAACAAAGGTAGATTGGTCTATCATAATATGACATATTAATCAAGAACTGCAAGTTCAAATCCTTCATACTTAGCAAGTTTATTATAATTGGAAGAAAAATTACTGAAACTGTAAACCTCCTTTGACATGTATAAATAATTCATAATTCTATAAAATTGTATTATAAAATTTAGAGTAGGAATTTTAAAATCTCTTCCAAATTCAATGCTTCTACCAATTCAGTTTTATCCTATTAAAGTTTTAAGAACAAATACAAGCTACTTAACTTTTCTAAAAACTAATTTTTTTAACAAATTCTACATTTAAAAAAATATGCTAACTGATATCTTTTAACATGCAGAATTTTTGATAATAAAAAACAAATATTATACAAAAATATTAAAATCTATGCAATCATATTGTTACCGAAGTGTCAGAAGTTCTTTGAAAAACTAATTATACCATAAATATATTATGACATCTATATATCATAATTCTAAATCATAACCTAAATCAAAAGTTTAATTAATTTTTTTTTTTCATTCGAAAGCACCCAACATACTGAATTTTAATTAAATTTATTTCCTTCAAATACAATTCAAAATTCCCTTATAACCACTTCCTGCTTTCTTAAAAATTACGAAAACTCTCATTTAATAGTAAGCAACAACAGACATGAGTGTTTTTGTTTTGTTTTCTATTTTAAATTTAAAAATGTAGTCAAATAATTTCTGTAAATCTGAGAAAGAATTTCAAACGATTTAAATTTAAAAGGGATTTTTGTTTTTTTTATAAAATTTTACTTTAAGAAAAACTAAACGAAGAGAAACAAGAACAACAAATATACTAGAATAATAAAGAAAAGAAAATCTGAAAACAAAAAACAGTTATACAACGTCAACATTTTTAAAATAAAAAAAAAAAAGCAAAAACATTATTTACATATGAAAAGCTAATTAAACACATCTGAGAAAATTTTTCCCACACTCTATTTTCCATTTTGGTTTATTTCTATTCATATTTAGAAACAAGACCATATCTAAAAGTATATAATGTATGTGAGTATATATTTGTTTTATTTAATGGGAAGGAAAGCAAAAGAGTTAAAAAGAAGAGGTTAATTTCCGTTTTTGGCTCATCAAATTAACTCTTCTCAGCAAAAATTCTCTACAGATAAATCTGTCAACATTTACATCCTTTTTTTTTTTCATCATTTTAACATTTGCAATATTAGCAGAATACACATATTATATATTATTATAATGTATATATATATATATATAGATATATATTTGTATTATGGCTTAAGATTTGTAAAAATAAAGTTTGTTAATTACATATATAATAAATATATATATATACATATTTAGATAAATATATGTTATATATTTTAATATGGATAAAGTGCCAAGATTGAATTTAGCTGCACATAATGCCAAAAAATGTTAGAGTAAAAATAAAAATAAAACTAAAAAATCCTTTAAAAAACGAAGAAAATTTAAGTGTTTTGCTAATTATATTATTCCAGACAACTATAAGGAGATAAAATAAAAAAAAAAAAACATTTAAAAAATGAGAAAAAGGTGACTATGAGAAAAAAAAAAAGAAGAAATTAATTGCCAAAAGGAAAAGATCCAATATTTAGAAAAATATGACTCTTAAACCTATACACATCACTGTTTTGTTCTATGAAAATTATATGCATGATTTTATAATCACTACCAATATTTGTAGATCTCTTTTATTTAAAAAGTTTTGAAGTTTCAAATCATGAACTTTTGCTAGCTTTATACACCTTCGATTTTTAAAGTCAGTTTTTTATTAAGATAATTACGCATTTTTAGGCATCAAGAATAAAAAGTTTAACCTTTTACGAACATAATATTTAACTTTTGAATATATACATAAAAGAGATATTCTACATACAATTGTACCCTTTATTCAAATTTACATTAAATTTAAAATATGTTATTTTTGTTGATCTAAACTAAATTACTGAATTTATGTTAAGGGACATCAACATTTTCTCTAATTTCAATATTTTTTTCGAAAGATTCTACTAAATCTACACATTGTTTTGCCAAATTTATTTCTTCTTAAAAAAACAAAAATTTCATTATAAACTGGATATCAGAATAACAACACATTTAATTTAATTTTCAAAAAATGTTCAACAAAAATTTAAAACAAAAACAGAAAAATAGTAAAAAAATGAAAGAAAATTTAAATGCAAATAAATAAAATTTCACCTGTATATTTTCATGTTCAAAAGAAATATTTAAATGGAAAAGAGTTTTGCTTACTTATTACATTTAAATGATTTAACGTACTGCTTAATCAGTTTTTTTATTTTTTTATTTGATATAATTTTTAAGTCAATATTCTCATAAAGCCAAACTAAAATTTTTGTTAAAAACTATTTAAAACAATATAAATATTATTTTTAATCGTTAAATGAATCAAAAATATACTTTTTTTTTAAATTACATTGCACATACCTAACATAATATCTCAACTTAATTTTTTTCCATTTAGAATTTGGAAATTACAGAATATTAATCTGGTTTGCTTTTGACGAAAAATAATACCACAACAAAAATAAAAACTGTTTTGATCATTCTTTTAGAAGAATCAAAGCACCATTCTGTCATTAAAATATTCCAGTACTAAGCACTAAATGAATTGAAAAGATACCCCTCGATTTACACAACCCCATTTTAATAAAAGAATTATATAGACTTAATTTCTTACTTACAACATCAACCCATTCATAATTATCCCTAAAAGAAAATAATGAATCCTGTTAAAACTGTTTTCAAGGACATTTAATTATTAATTTTTAATATACGTAGATATATAGTTCAAACCCTTTTAAATAATTAATGGAAAAATTTATTAACTTTTATTTAAAGTAAAAACAAGAAAAAGAAAAAAAAAACAACATCTTCTTTTTGATCCTTTTTCAATTAAAAATTCAAAACAAAATCTAACATTAAACTTAACAAATGTATTGATTTTATTTATATAATGTATATAAATAAAAAAAAATATATAAATATACATTATATAATGAGGAATGTATGAAGGAAAGAAAAAAGAAGAAAATTGACAACAAAAACAAATTAAAATAAGTCGTGTTAAACTTTTTTTCTCTTTTTCTTTTTTCTTCTTTTAATGTACGATAAGGATCGGGTATATTAAAATTGCTCCTCCGTTTGTAACACCTCGAAATATGCTAGCTCGATATACCTTCAAAGGTATGGATCGGATCAAAATCAAATTCTTAGTCGTTTATGCTTTGTCCGTCTGTCTGTCCGTCAGCAAGATAATTCAAAAACCAAGAAAACTTGAAATTAAAGAGTCTTGAAATTAATACAAAATATTCTTACAACAATTTGTAGGTTCCCTATTTTTTTTAGTTGAGATCCGACCAAAACTTCGGGTAGCTCTCAAACACCTAACTGTTAGATCCCCACATTTTTTTGAAATAGAAACATGAAATTTTAACTGCTGATCGATATCATAAAAATATTAATTTTATTTTTAACAACTTTTTTCTGTAACCCCATCCGTTACGGAGCTACAGCTGAAAAAGCCCTATTTTTAAATGAATATGTCTCATGTTCTGCTTAAGATTTTCTCAAACAGAAAACGTCACATTCGACAGGTATTTTTTTAAATTTGTAAATTAGTATCAAAATTGTATATATTGTATTGTATAATTTAAATTTAGTATTGAAATTTACCGTTATGTGAAAACCAAACTTTGCATGATTTTCCTACCTTCATAACTCCGGCACGCTTTTAAATAGAGGCTTGAAATTTTGAGAGAATAAAGAACTTTTAGAATTAGTATAATTTTGTTCAGAAATTTTTTTTTGGACCACCCCCTGTTTATGAGCTATTAGGGCTCAAAAATTGAAAATTTGCTATTTCTAAGCACCTGTAACTTAGGCACCTGTACACATTTTACTTCGGAAAGATATAAAAACTAAAACTACAGTAATATATTTTTACGTGTCTTAAAGGTTTATTTTAGTTGTACAGGGTTCCAGAGTTACAGTCCCTCAAAATTGCAAAAAAGCCCCATTTTCAGATGTATGTATCTCAGGATCTGGGTAATAGTATTACAATCTAAAACCGCCAGAAGACCGAAAATTTTATTATTTCCATAAAACAATATCAAAATTATGAATATTTTGTAATTTACTATTCAAATTTACCGTTATGTGACAACCACATTTTGCATGAAATTTTCTTTTTCATAACTTCGGCACGCCTTTAGATAGGAACCTGAAATTTTGAGACAAGAAATAATTTTTAGAATTAGTATAAGTTTCCTTAGAAATTTTTTTGCACCACCCCCTGTTTAAGAAATATTAAGGCTGAAAAATTGAAAATTTGCTATTTTTATGCACCTGTAACTTAAGCACCTGTACAAATTTGTCTTCGGCAAGACATAAAAATTAAAGCTCCAGTAATATATTTGTACCTGTGTTAACGGTTTTTTTCAGTTATATAGGGTTCCGGACTTACAGCCCTTCAAAATTCCAGAAAAGTCCAATTTTCACATTTTTTATAGGATTGGGTATATTAAAATTGCTCCTCTGTTTGTAACACCTCGAAATATGCTAGCTCGATATACCTTCAAAGGTATGGATCAGATCAGAATCAAATTCTAAGTCGTTTAAGCTTTGTCCGTCCGTCTGTCCGTCAGCAAGATAACTCAAAAACTAAGAAAGCTTGAAATTAATACAAAATATTCTTACAACAATTTATAGGTTTTCTATATTTTTTGGTTGAGATCCGACCAAAACTTCGGGTAGCTCGCCGATTTCAAATTATTTTGAAATACCAAAAAATTAAAAAAATAATAATATAAGCAGAGTGATAGGCTATGAAAATACTAACGGTTCGTACGGGTATCTAAGAGTTGACAAAGGCAACTGTATTCTTCCTCGTTTTTTTATTAACTCCAAGGATTTTTTGTAATAATTTTTTTTTTTTATACTACTGATTATTAGTTTTCGAAATGTGTATAATGTTGGTGTCACCAAGTTATAATGATATAAAATAAAACTAAAAATAAATTTAAATTGAAGTCTTCAGTTTTTGCAGTTATGAAAACAGCATGGATTTTATAAAAATATTATTGATATCTGATTAAAATTTATATTAAGAAAAATGTTTCTCCTACCGTTATAAGATTTTATACTCGTATCAATACAATTGTTTCTATGTGATATAATTTTAAAATGATTCAACATTTTGTAAATTTCGACTTTCTTTCGATATCTGGTACGACTCTAGCCAAGTTTGTAACATAAAAATTCATTAAATTTACTTAAAAAATCTTGCAGTCAAATGTGGCTGTAACATCCCAAGATACCTTTTCAGTTTTAATAATTTATATAAAATTCAGTATTTTGTACTTTGTGTTCTTTTTTTTTACATGATAACCAAAAAAATACTCTAGAAAAGTATTTCCATTTATCACTATTGGTGTAAGTTTAACTAAAGGAAAGGAGAAGTGAGAGGAAAACAAGAGAAGAGGGAGATATTTGAAAGTAAATTGGATGCGAACTTGAAAAGGTTCTTTTTGAATAAGTGCCAATTACAAAATAGAGTACTGCCAACAGAAGAGAAAACATTTGGTGGGAGCATGTTCCACATTTTACCAATTCTCACCGCAAATGAGTTTCCATAACCAGTGATTTAGTTTTAAATCACCTATGAATTTCTATAGTATAGATATGGGTTTCTATTGTTGCCTCTCTTATTTTACTTTAGAATTGTTTGAGAGAACGCATTAATGCTTTAACTTCGTTCAAGTTCCGTTATCTACGAGATATCTATAAAAAAGAGATACAGCTCCGATATTTTAATTTTGTTGTGTGGAGAGGAGTTTCTAAAACTACATGGTCAGCTATTAAACGAAAGACATAATTTTGTACTTTGTAGACGTAACTCAATGACGTTTGTAATGCGCCAGCTGAAATATGCTAATTATGCTTCATGTTAGGTCGAATTTATGCTTTATAGATATTAGACAGATCTCTCGAAGAAAAATAACATTTAGAGTGATAAAAAAAAACCCAAACATTTGGTAACATTTGTAGCTACTCGTACATCAAAACTATTTTTGGTTATAAGCTGCATGCCTTAAATATTAAGTTTTTGAAGCGTTGTAAAATCGCTTCTCGAAATTGCATGATTCGATCAAGAAGATTTTTTTATAAGAAATCACACAGTTTTGAGTTTTTAGAAGTATTGTACTCAATTCTGTTGAAAAATCAACCCCAATCAGCTAGTAAGTTCGGAAGTGGCGTAATTCTACAGTAAATCCCTAGTCAATAATTTTTAAGTCAATATTTAAATGCAAACAAACGCTTTTCTTACAAAAAAACCAATTTAGTTTTAGAAGGGTTTTAAGTTATTAATTAAATTTTTGTTTAATATTGACAAAGAGAATCAACTGAAATACCTAAAATAATTCTTTTAATTTGATATATCCTAAATGATTATCATTAATTATTACTTTTTTCTTTTAGTTCTTTTATATACCATTCAAATTCAAATTACAGTTATTTAAAGGAATTGTTTTCTAAATAAGGTCATATAAGAATGTACTAATTGAAAAGTCTTAATACGACTTGTGTTGTACCAACTGATAATAAATTTCTTAATTTCTCAGCAAATTTTATTTAGAAAAATGTTCTCTTTGTTTTTTTTACAAATTCATCATTTTCAATTCAATTCTAAAAAAAAAAAATTACCAAATCAAATTCCTAACATTTTTTTTAAATTAATACCTCTTAATTACAATGGACAACTATCAAATATCTTTTAAATCCTTTTACAATCTATTCTTTACATCTGATCCAATTTTGATCGATTAAACAAAACAAAAAAAAATTTTTTTTTTTTTTTGTCAATGTTTTCTTATTTTTACCAATTAAATGAATCATAGAATTTTTCGCTTTTAAACTAAACAAAGAAAAAAATTCAGTTATCCACTTTGAAATTTGAAAAAGTATAGGACAAAAATCAATACACTAATTCGTAATTGATTTATCTATTGCCTATAATCTTTTATTTGAAACTTAAACTCTAATAAATATAAACTCTGCTTACAAAAAAAGGAATGATATTTAATATGACTATGTTAAAATTATTTAGCAAAAATAGCAAGCAAGAAAAACTTTTCAATCAATCTCAAGACATAGACAAAGATTTTTTGCGGAATTTGGTTTTATAATCTGGCCTGGAATGGAGTACAATGTACACTTTTCACAGCCACAGAAATAGCATTAGGATACCTAGGTAAATTGCAAAACAGAGTAATTCGTTTAGTAAACGATACCATTGCTTAACTCTGGCTACGCTAGGCCATCGATGTATCATTGTCGTACTCACTTTATTTTAGAAATATTTTGTTGGTATAGGAACGAACCTGTCGAGAAGAAATAAAAACCTTAATGCTTTCAACCGAGATACAAGCGGGACTATCCAGACTAACCCCTATAACTTAAAGATCCCTTGATGGTATATATGATATCTGGAAATTAAAAAAATCATCAACTATATTAATAACATCCTATATTTCTTAATTTTCTTTTGAATTCCTTTATGGCGATTTTTCCAATCTCGAAATCAAACAGTACATTGTACCATATACGTTCTAACCTAACTTTTAGTTTAAAAGGGAGATGGCGTTTAGTTGGTTAAAGTCCAACATTGGTTGGTTAAAGTCTCATTGGTGTCTTTCGAGATCCTTACCTTCCCACGTTGAACTTCCCAATATTGTACTACAAGATTGTAACAAATGTTTTTTTAAAAACTTCTAAATATATAATAAAATCAAAATATTAAAAAATCTATGTAAGCGATATTCGTCAGATATATACATACTTCCAAAATTTTTGATTTTTTCCATTTTGTGAAAATCTATTCCACAATATTTTTTTAAAATTTATAACTTAGAAATCATTTTCCATAGTTTGTTTTATACTGTCTTTATATTTTGATACAAATTCATATTCAGATAAACTTTTAATTATAGTAATTTTCCTATACTATTATCCTTTTACAATTTTCTCCATTTTTATAATTTTATTTTTTTAATTTTTTTTTTTTTTGTGTTTTATAATTTAAAGTTAATTCAAAATCAAAAAGATCTTTACAATCGAAATAAATCTAATCAAGTACTAAAATAAATCTAATTTTCAAATATTATAAAACGAATGTTTTATCCTAGAAAACAAAAAAACAACTTTCACATCACATGTGTTCAAAATTTTTTTTTTTCTAAATCTAATAAGTAAAAAAAAAAAAAAAAATTAAAACAAATTGACTATCCTTTCATGAGTTTTTCTGAATTTTTTTTTTTTTTTTTTTTTCAAATACCAATTATATTTGTTTTTTGGTCATTACTTTCTTAAATCCTTAATGTACTTCCAAAAATCACTTAAAAATCAATACATAATATGTCATATGTATATGTATAAAATAGTAAGAAAAACTCTTTAATACACATTTGAAAGATTTTTCTCTTTTAGTTAAAGAAAAAAAAAAAAAAAAAGAGAATAACAACAGAAAAAAAAAACAAAAAATTTAACGAAAAGTTATTTTTTATCATTATTTTATTTTCTCATGTGAAAAAATTTTCATTGTCATTTACTCTGTGTACGATATGACATCAAAAAAAAAAAAAAAAGAAAAGAAAAGAGTTAAAAAGATAAGTAATTTATTAAAACACATTCTTATGTTACATATATGTTGATATACATATATATATATATACATTTATGCGTTATATAGTATATGTCTATAAATGAATATAACTCTAGATTAGATATACATAAATGTTTAAATGTATTTTACACTATAAAAGAACGTTCCAAAAATTTTATGATAAGATTTTTAAAAAACATTTTAAATTTCAATTTTACTCTATTTAATTTTTTTTTGTTTTTTTTTTTTTTAACAATAACTCAGCTGATACGCAATCACTAAAATGCGATATGAGTAATCAACGAAATGCGTCACAGTTATCACTACACTTGATTAAATTCTCTTATATTTATGACACGATGATAAAACTTTGACGGAAGAAGTTTTGAATGTTTCTCAGATTCATGTCAGAAAGTTGACTCAAATCTAGGAAAAATAAACTATCGAGATATTTCCGCTTCTTATACTTTTTAAACATACTAAATTTATATTTTTTATAAAAAATTTAATTAAATCAACATTAGGTAATTACAGAATATAAAGTTGAATATAATTGGTTACCAAAAAATACAAAGGAATGGACGTTTAATTTTAGATTTCATTTTCACGTCTATCATTTCATTAAGGTAAACAATCTATTTAATTTATAAAGATAATCTCCTATATCATTTTCATAAAGATAAAGATAAAGATACCGGAGTACATCAAGTAAAATTTAAAGAATGGGTTTCATATAACCTAAAGTCAAATATATAATCTAAATTCCAAAAAAGTTCTCAAAATTTATCAAAAACAGAAACTGCAAGTGAAATATGGATATTTTATTTATTGACTTATTGACGGATAAAAAAAATAAAAAACGGAATATAATTCATTATCAGTGATGAGATGTTAGATTTTATATGTTCGATATAAAATAATCTGACAACTATTTCATCATTAAAAAATGATATTTAAATGATTTAATTTAGTTGGTGGTTGATCACTTGTAAGAATTTATACATAATATTTTTCAAAATTAAAAAAAAAAATGTATATAATACATTAATTTTAAAAATTTAAATATTTTAATAAATACATTATAATTATTTTCATACACCCTGCAATATAATTCATCTCGAAACTTAACTATTTCTCTCCTTTATTCTCTTGTTATTCTTTATATATTTTTTCTAATCTATTTTGTTAATAATTTTTTTTGTTCCTTTTCACTTCAAAGTTTTCATTTGTTTTTATTTCTTTAATTTCATTTAAAGATAATATAATTTTATATAATATTTTTATAATAAAATGTAAATAAAACAAATAACAAAAAAAAACAAAAAAAAAAAATAAGACAACAAGATAGACTATAAAACCTAAACATATATAGATACAACAGACAAACAAACAGTTATTATATATTGTAAAATTAAAAGAAAAAGCCAAAAACAGAACCATTTTCTGGGATTTTTTTTTTTTTATTTTATTTTTTAACAATTCATAAGATAAAAATTTTGAGGTTTCCATCTTTTTCGACAAAAATTATTATATTTTTTTTTTTTTATTGTTAATACTTACTTCTGTTCCCAGTTCCTTTTTTCTCCTGTTTTATTCATTCCTATTTATTTGTTTTTGTTTAATTTGTATCTGTAAACAAACACAGAAATCAACAAAAAAAAAAAACGAATAAAAAAATATTTCTTTATGGTTTTATCTGTATTTTATTTTAAAAGTATTATCCTTTATTTTTGTTACAGTTTTTTTTTTTTTTTTTTGTTTTTGTAATAGATCCTTTTTCTTTAAAATCTGTATTTTTTGGTATTTTGAATCAACAGTAATTGTTGTTGTTTTTGTTAATAATTTTTTTTTTTTCATATAAGCATAAATTTACTACAACTCTATAACTTTAATTAACTTGAAAAATTATTAAAACCAGGATAAATAATATAGCAAAAATGGCACAGCTGTTCTTGAAGGGATAATACTTTATTTTTCAATTTTTTATTTTATGATTCCCCAATTTTTTTATTATTTTTTTTTTTTTTTTAAGTTTTGTTAAATTTTTATTTGCTGACACATTTATCTTGTAATTAACAGAAATATAAATCATATTTTTTCGTTTTAGTAACAAAAAAAAAATATAAAAATTTTAATTTTTTTTTTTTTCTAGTATGCACTTGTAAATTGCTAAGCTTTTCCTGTTAGCGGGTATTAAAAGATATAAATTAGAAAATACAAAAAATATCGAAACATTTCTTTTTTTTTTTAAATGGAAATAATTTTTTTAATAAAAATAAAGAAAAATTTCTATTTCATATGTGATACTTAAATAATATTTAAATTAACACCTAGAAGTATGCAATTTTTCAATATAAAATATTTAATTTTGTTTTATCTTGTTTTTACAGGGGCTTCGGTAGCCTAGTGAGTAGGCGTGTGGCGTATTAACCGAAGGAGTGTGGGTTCGATCCCTGCACAGGTCGTAAGTTTTTTCTTTACATACCCCCCTTACGACCTAATATAATGTAAATATATAGTATATAATATAAACAAAATAAATAATATTAAGGGGCTTCGGTAGCCTAGTGGGTAGGCGTGTGGCGTATTAACCGAAGGAGTGTGGGTTCGATCCCTGCACAGGTCGTAAGAGTTTTTTTCTTTACATACCCCCCTTACGACCTAATATAATGTAAATATATAGTAAATATAATATAAACAAAATAAATAATATTAGTATATAATTTAATAATAGTATAAAAACCTATAATGGCCTTAGTAGCCGATGGTTCAATAATATTGCACTACATTAATGTATGTAATATTAATATAAATAAATAAATAAAATGTTTTTACAAAATTAGGTTTTTTATTATGTTAAAGTGATAATAGTAATATCGATAATCGATCTTGGGCACTATTAGTCGATTGATCTCGGTTTTTTTGCTATAATTATATTTTTTTAAAAGTAAATTTGAAAAATTAATGCTTAAGAAATATTACAAAATTTAATAAGAGTTTCGTTGGCCGAGTGGTTAAGTATGGTAATAGTATATTAATCGAATTAGTGCCGGTTCAAATTCAGTTCAAATATATTTGTATATATCCCATATTTTTAAAAATATGATAAATTTGTTCGAGATTATTAAATAAAAGTTCAGGCGAATAAAACTGCATTAAATAAATGAGAATTGCTGACTTACCCGGAAAAAATGTACTAAAAAGCATAAGACAATAATATTTTTGCTAATTATAAAATAAGCTAGATTAGATATGGAAAATAAAATTAATTGTGTCCAAAGGATAATGTTTAAAAAGGAAAATTTATAGTATAAACTAAAGTAAATTTTTGTTAAAAAATGTTTGCTAAAGATAACCGTTGCTCTCCCATAATGTGATTAATGCTTTTACAACCATCTAATATTAAAAAAGAAATATACAATTTCACTAAATATAATAAGTTCCAATCATTTTAAAATAAATATAAGTATAAATGTTTTAATTTGTAATAAAGTTTTCCTTGACATAAAAGCACTAATCCATGTATTATAAAACACATATGCACATAAACAAAGCATATAACGAAAACCAATTAATGAAAGATATCAGTGAAACGAAATAATATAAAAAATGAATTTGATACAAGTTTTTTTTTGGAATATTTTGTTCAGAGGTATTCTTATTTTGTTTGTGCGTCAGAGGCAAAATTATATTTATTAATTATTAATTAATATGACAAACTTTAAAAAAGAATGTTAAAAATATTGATTAATGAAAACTATGATACATATTTAATTCATCCTGTCTTCTTCAATAGTAGAATTGAAAAAAAATTTCAAAGAAATAAATTATATTTTCTTAAGGAAGTTCACACACTCATACATAGTTTATTCTTAATTTAATTAAAAAATTGAAAATCAATCATAGCAATTATGATATGAGTAATAAGAATTTTTATTTAATTAGTAAATTATTATTTTAATTTTTTTCATATCTTTAATTGTTCTGCAAACAAAACTTACATTCAGATTTCCTTTAAATGCATGTGCAAGGAAAATTTGAGAAACTATATTTTGCAATTAAATTGATTTCCTTTTCTTCCTTCTTAATAACCTACCACTGTCTCAGAATTAAGGTATTCAAATAATGTTTTAATTTTTCTCTACTTTGTACTAACAGTATTGAATTGGTATTTTAACAGTAGGAATTTAATATTTAACACTTTTATCGAAAATAGAATAATAATTTTAGGATACAACTTTATATTAAATATTAAAGTCGGAAATAAGAGAATATTCTTCAAATATATTTAAAGCAAAAATATTTATATATCACTTTACTTGCAGTTAACTGATATATAAAAATATTTTCTCATCTTAAATATCACTTATTTTAATATAAAGAAAGTGCGAAAATTTCAATATATTTTTTATCACTATATCACTATATTCAGATTATTTTAACAATTCTATAAAATTGTTTCTTATATTCCCGAACTTCACCTTAACCAAAATATTATATTAATTTTATCTTATACATATTTTGTTCTTTTAATCCTAAACAAAAGTATTGTCATATCATATAGGTATACCTTTAATAAATAAACAATAAACCAAACAAACCAATTTTAAATTTTCTCTACAAGAATCCTAAAACAAAAAAAAAAAAAAAATTTATTTTCATAGATTTTGTCTCAAAAGTTTCCATTAAAATAAATTTTCTTCGATTTTCCTGTCCTCTTAACTTAAAAATAAAAAAAAATTTTTAACTATTAAATTGACAGAAATAAACACACAACATAAAAACAAAACTACAAGAAAAATATTTTTGTTTGGATTTTTTTTTTAAATATTGTAATGCCATGCCAGTCAAACGTGGATGCAATAATATTTTTGCACGGTTGAATATTAAATTGAAATGTCAGAGATGAATTTAGATTTTTTTGTTTTTTTCTTTTAAATAGAAGGGATTTTGTAATGTATTGTATAAAATAAAACAGTAGCAATAACATCGCAATAACATCGCAACAAAAAAATAGCAACGATAATCATGGATAACAGGGCCATTTCTTTTAGATATAGACCGAAGATAGGTACCTACTGTTTAGTATTTGAGAGTATTTTGTATTGGTATGCATTGAATATAAAAACAGAATATAAATCTTACTGTAGTCTTACATAAAACTATCAAATATTTCTTTTTCTAACTGTCATTCTATGTTCTGCTTCTTCGGTTATAGTATTATATCCAAAAAAAAAAAAAAAATTAAAACCAACCCTAAATCGAAAATAAAATAAATAAAAAAAGAAGAAAAACGAATAATTGGAAAAACTATTTTCAATTTTCAATCTTTTCTGTTGATATGCAGATGCAAATTTATCGAAAATAAAAGCAGTCTATTGTACTTTTTCTCACCACATAATTTTTTCTTTTTCTCGTTATAATTTATAAACAAGGATTAAAATTCTATACGAAAAAAACTTGTAAAAAAGCTAGTTTGAAGGGTACTCAATAAAAAAATATCAAATAAAATATTTTCGATTCTATTTTAAAAGAGCCCACTGAATTTAAATAAAATTCACTCTTTCTTACTTTTATCATTCAAGTTGCTGTGACTGAAGCAAAATAGGTGCTTACTTTTATTAAAACATAAAAAATAAAATGTTTGATATAGAAAATAAACAGATCTTCGTTAATTCATCTTGATTGTGTTGCAACACCAATCGATCCTACTGGTGCACTTTTCAACATAATATGTTCTTTTAAATAAACATGAGGAAATATCAGCATTGGAGGGATTGGGATTACTAAAAATATACTAAAATTTCTCTTGGATAGAATTGTCAAATTTTTTACAAATTTTTAAACAAACTGTAAAATAACTTTTTTCTCTAATGTTTTAAAGAACATGAAATATCGCGAATGCTCTAAGGTACAATCGGTTCAAGATACATGCACTTACTCTATAAAGAGATTGTATTATAGTTGTTTCAAACCAAATCAATAAAAATAATCATTATTTTTCACCGTTATCTAATTAAAAACTGCTACGATTAAATCAAATCTCGCAGTTTATTACATTCTACAACAAATTGTTATTTTTTCCAACCATTCGGTCAAATATTGATTAAATTTGATGCTTAAGACATTAAAAATATGCTTCACTTCTAATAAATTTGAAAATTCGACTTTTAACAGTGTTTTTACAATAATAAATAAATAATTTCCTATATACCAGCGTCCTTTCAATTCCAAGATATAGATAAGTTAGAGTCACACCTTTATAGACCACTTGAAATATAATGATGATAGATTTTTTGGAAATGAATGATGTTTGAAATTAAAAATCTACAATATTGCTAAAAATATTTATAAAATCAAAAATCAAACAACAAAATACTTAGGCCTTACATTCAAACTCAAAGAAAATTCAAAGAAAATTAACGCTAAAGCATAGTTTTTCCTTTTAAAAAAATTTTTACATATAAATATATAAATACACAATCATTAAAATTAAGGATTGTACATAAAAATTTTCTGTGTAACGTTTTTGTAAAAAAAAGAAAGAAGTGTACGTAGGTGTAAGTTTTTGCATTTTTTTATATGCAGATTTAAAAAATATTTCGATTTTTTTTTTTCATTGTTTGTGTTTTTTTTTTTTTTTTTTGTATAAAAAATAAGGATGATTTTCTTTGTTTTTGAAGAAAATGTCTTACATGACAAAAATGATTTTGCAAAAAGATTTTTTTGTAAGTTTAAAAACAAAATGTGCCACTTTTATTCTTCTTTTTTTTTTCTGTAGTTTTTTGTTAAATATCTTAGGCTTGTTAAATATCTTAGGTTTCAGTCAATATAGATTTTCAAATACAATTTTGTTGATGTGTCATATGCAACAGAAAACTTTAGAGCTTAATTTTTGAAAATATGGGATTTCTTTTATTATAAAATTAGGTAGCTATTATGATATTCTATTATGAAGTTAAAACTAATTATAAATACCTTTACATTAAATGATACATAGTTGAACCTGGAAAGAAGGACTATTACAAAAGTTACATTTAAATATAGGTACAATATATCAGTTAGTCAGAATATCAGTTAGTCAGAATATCAGTTAGTCAGAATATCAGTTAGTATATATAGATAATTACTTAACAATCATTATTTTATTAAAATCCTTAGAGTAAATTCTTATTAAAGATTTTGTCAAATAAGTTAAATTTTCTTCAAATTTAAAAATATTTTAATTAAAATATTCGATCTAATGATTCCGTTTAGGAGTGAAATCAATTTTAAACTTTTTTAATATTGATGTACCACCTATTAAATAATAGATGGTACATCATTCATCTAATTAAGAATATCGTCAAGAAAAATAACACATTTAAAATGTATTAATAATAAATTTTTTACAACACCATTAAAAATCTATTGATCCTATAGTTGTATAATTTTTTCTTTGATAAAAAAAAAAAAATAAAACTTTCGATGCATACTAAAAAGAAAACAAAAAGTATCTATTCTGAATATGGGTAACGGAATGTAATTCCGATGAACAAAACTCACCAGTAACTAAAAAAGAAAAATCTTTTTGTATAATAAGAAAAAATTTGCATGATAAAAAAAAAAGTTTTTCATTGAAAATTTTAATTTTTACCAACCGCATACATTAATGTATAAGGTAGGTATTGTTTTCATACTAAAAATTTGTACCCGAGATTTGCGCAAAAATGCACTACTCCGGTGTGGAGAAGGCTGTAAAAAAATTTTCAGCATGATGTCGGTCTGTGCGTGGGTGCGTGTGTGGGTATGTCTGTGGGCACGTGTACAGCTTAAACGACTGAGCGCAATTTTTTGAAATTTCATATTTAAGGTTACAACGTAAATATCTCAAATTGATAAGCTTTTGGAGCAAATCGGACAACCGCAAATGGTAGTTTACTAGTGTACTTTTTAAGTTTTTTACGAATATTTCGTAACAGAAAAATTTTATGAGAAAAATTATTAAGAAAAAGTTGTTACACAAGTAAAGAGCAACAACTTTGCCATAGAACGTTTTTTGATCTGACCAACTTTAAAGTTTTTTTAATTTTTTTTCTAAGTTCAAAAGTTCATATTATATACATTCCATATGAATTTATATGAACAATTTTTTTTTGTTTTTTTTTTATATTCCTAAAAAATTATATACATAATATGTACTTGTATCTATGCATATTATTCTTTTGTTGATGACATAAAATTAAAACGGTAAAATATTTGTTAGCAGATTCAATATTAATCTTATGTTTTGTATTTGTTTACAGTTTTTATTATTTTTTACTTTCAATATTTTTGAATGAAAAAAAAATCATGTACCTACATTACATAATAATGGAAATGGATATATGAATGAATGCACATACATGCATACATAAGTAAGTTACGTAAGCACATACATACGTAAGTTAAATTATTAGAAGTTATTTTGCTTTGATATAAAATTATTATTATAAAAAAAATCTATAAATTTTGTTATTGTACTTTTCGGGTAGGGGCGGTCGGTCCTGTGGTGGACACAGCTAATTTTTTTTTTATTCTTAAAGTGTTGCTTGTGTTCAATTTAATTTTGCAAACTATTCATAAAAAAAAAAAAAAAAAATCTTTTTGGCTCTGAAAATTGCCTATTATAAAACTGACTAACTTTATTTGAAAAGAACTATTGAAAAAATTGCAGTAAAAAAATATTATGATCTTTCAAGGTAATCTTACAGGAAAATATTTATTTTTTTTTTTTGTCAAAATACCTACAAAATTTTTATGTATCTGACATTTAATTTCCTTATCACACCATTTAGTATATGTCAATAATTCAAAATATTTTCAAAAGAAAAACAATTTATAATATAAAAAAATAAAATTTAAAACTTTTCAAACTTTTCTTTTTTTTTTTTATAATCAAAATTTTTATTTCTTGTATTTTGTATGAATTTACCTAAAATTTTATTTTTATTAGAATCTAAAAAGTTTAAATAAAACTCAATGTTTTTTTTTTTTAACATATTATTAAGTTTAAAAGAAACATATATAACTAACTTTAAATAACTTAAAATCAAACATATTACAATAGAACACTTATATTTGATTCACTCCATTTCAATCTTTTTCAAAAATTTTCATCTAAAACAAATTAATTGTAATAAAATAAAATTTAAGAAAAAAATCTATTAATTACAGCATACAAAATTATATAACATATTATGAAAATGTATAAAACCTCGGTTTACATTTTAAAAATGATTACGAAATGCCATGCATTTAATATTTCAAAGCAAGAGATAAAATTCAATAACTTTGGTAATCATATTTTGAAATTCGACTAGCTTCGAAATATCAATTCTGGTCCCTTGCAATAAAAATATTTATAAGAAATTGAAAATTTAAATAAAACATATTTTCCTATTTTCTAGACCCATTATGAATTATATTCACAATTTTTTTAAATTTAAACGAAAAACTAGGCTTAAGAAAATATAATAATTAATTAAATAATAACGAACATGTCCGAAAATTTGCATCTCGTTAATTTGATATAAAACATCCTTTCATAATCAAACTTTTAATAAAAAATTATAGAATAATTTTAAAATTACAAAAAAAAAAAACACATTAATTATTTAAACTTGTCGCTGATAAAAACATTTAACACGTTTGTTTTTTTTTTTTTTTTGTTCCTAGAAAACTTACATGAACTTCACATCACATAAAACATAACTCTGAAACTCTAAATTTTTTGCTAAAAAACAGTAAATAATAATATATAGTTTTTTTCATATAACTAATTATTATGTTATTTATAAAAATAAAAGGACAACAACAACAATAACAGCAAAAAAAAAAATCCTTATAAAATTGTCTTGTAATAAATTAAAAAAAGAAATAAATAAATAAAATACAAAAAAAAAAAAAAAAACACGGTGATCCTTAATTACCATTTTGTGTAAACATTTTTATCACATAACACTCGAATAAATGCAATAATAAATTCTTAACATTATATACATATAGAGATTAATACTTTTAGTTGGTAATATACGTTTATTAATATGTATGTACCAATGAGTTTATTAGTTTTAGTTTTTATCCCGACGATTTTGGGTTTTCCTAAATTTTCTTTGCTTCGTTATTTTTTTTTTGTTTTTATTTTGTTTTTATTTTGTTTTTTTCTCTAAAAAGCCACCATTTATTTTAAGTTATTTTTCTGGCAATTAAAATATAAAAAATATAAAATAATGAAAAAAAAAAAAAAAGTGAAATAAAATAATCCCAAATCGCTAAAAATCTCCATCTCTTTCTAATATGCACAAAACTAACACAGAATATGCACAGAATAACTAAAAATATAGCATGCGATATTTTGTATTATAGCATGCAATAAAATTTTTTTTTTTTTTTTAACTATTTTACATACAATATTGTTATTTTAGAATATATTTTCTAGTTATTTCAAGGATATAAGGACAACAATTTGGTTTTGTTTGTTTACTTTTTTTTTGTTGTTTTTTTTTTTCTTTTTTCTTTGTTGTTTTACTAATTTTTTCACATGTTAAAATGTTGAGTTGATTTTCTTCATTTATTTTATATAAACGAGTATACATTTACATTCATTTATACAATTATAATATTTTTTAAAATTGGTAGATACATATGTATTAAAATATGTATATTTATATAATAATATATAGATTATGTATTTTGTATAATTATTGTAAAAGAATGTGAAATATATGTTGCAATAAATAGGAAAAATATTCTTGTTTCTTTACTTTGTGATAAACATATATATATATATATATATATATGTGAACACAATGTATACAAAGTGTTTCATAAAAAGAAATTTACTTGAATTGGGATAAATTCGAAATTTCGGAAATAAAAATGATATCGTAGTTAATAGCCTTATGATGAAAAAATAAATGTCCATCCTGTAAAACCCTTGTTTTTCTTCAGTTCAGCTTTACTGACTGTACCATCTTTTTCTACTACCTTTTTTTTCTAATGGGATGAAATTTTTTAAAGTTGTACATCTATCAGTACTATACAACAAATTTTTATATTTATTGACAGATTTATTTATTAAATTTAAATTTTAAATTTAGTTAATAGGAACAGTAGACCGATTTTCACATCCATAGAGTACATTTTATTCTATAACTAATATTAGCATTTACATTTATAAGAATTATTTTTTACAAAAATGAAAATTAAGAATTGACCGAAACTAAAAAATTAAAATCTAAACAAAACTAAAAATTTAAAAATTCTGGCAATACATACAGCTCTTCAGGTTCTGATATTCTCAGTAGGATAATTCCAAAGGAGTCCAAAGCAAATTATGAAGAACGAATTCATAATTTGACAAACGAGAAAGAATATCATGAATGAACTTTAATGTTGAAATTTAAGAATGAATACTACATAAGTACATAATATCTATCCAATCATTTTCTTTAAAATGGAAATGGAAATCGAATTAATATCGGAACTCCAATGCTCCAATTTCGAATTGTAAATTGAATTTATTTTGAAGTTTCTCAAAAATATTCTCATATTTTATATAAAATGATGGCCAAACAATAACAAAGACAAAGCACATTCTAGATGATAAACAAAGCACATTCTAGATGATAACGGACTAGTTATGTATAGTTATACCATTTAGATGCTTCACAAATGACGAAACCTAGCATTAAAAAAGGCTTTCGATTGAATACACGTAAGATTTTTGAATTACCGTCAAAATAAGTTAACTTAAAGGATCTTTCTAGGATTTATTTTATTTTGAATATTTCAAATTGTTCTTTGCCATTTTATTGAAATGCATGTATTTTTTTCATATGACATTGAAATAAGATTCTGTATTTTATCAAGATAACAATTTTTCTTAGGAAATATAGGAAAAAAAATATTTATTATAAATGCCACACAGCTTAAGGTTATTTTACACTATGTACATTGGTCTGAAAGGAGTCATATATAGTGTGAACGTAAAAAAAATCTCATTTAATATCCTTATGTTTTATAAAAAAAATTTTATTTTACCGATCGTTTCGTAAAACCAAAATAATTTTTTTTAATATTAAGTTATAGATTTAGTTTTTTAATAGCTTTAAAGAATTAAATGCTTAAGTAAAAATATTTTATTAAAGAGGAGAAGTATGATATTTTTTTTCAAAATTTCATTATACCCTTTTCTTTGGGGCGTCGGTGGCCTAGTGGGTAAGAGCGTATAAAATACTCTGTAAACACCGAAGAAGTATGGGTTCGAATCCCACACACGTTGTAAGAGTTATTCCCCCTTACGACATTTACAGCCACGCCTCAACTGTGTAATTTTCTGTCCACATTTATGTGGCAAAGAAATGCATTAAAAAAAAAAATATATATATATATATATACACTTTTCTCTAAATCACATAAAGTAAAATATTGTAGTTTTTCTCCCATAATAACCATGATGATGTCCACTTTTAATTTAATAACTTACTGTGTTACAAATTATCACTAATGGAATTACTTGTATATTGGTATCTATTAAATTGTATAGAAATATATATGTAAGGAAGAATTTTGTAATACAAAATGAAAATGTTGAACTTAAAATAAAATAAAAAATATTATAACACACAGTAAACCGACAAAATAAAAAAATCATTAAATAAAAAACAGGAAATAAGTTAAAGAAAGAGAACTATTTATTCAAAAACAAGTAGAAATAATAGAAAAAACCAAACAAATAGTTAATATAAAAACAATTTACGTTTATTTAACTATAGTAGATTATTTTTTTTTAAAAGATATATCTGAGTTTTTTTTTTTTCTCTAAAATGTTTTTTTTTATACAATTTAAAATAGTAGATACCTTACAAAAATCAAAAAAAGTTATAGATTTTCTAAAAAAAACACAAAAGGTTGAAACCGCTGGAGTAACCCAGTGGAGTAAAGGATTTGATATTGCTCATATCAAATTTGGTTCTAACAATACCTAAATTTAACGACTCATAATTGTTTTTGCTTTCTTTAGTTTTTTATTTTTGAATCCTTTGAATTTGTTTCTAGTTTTAAGTATTTATTTCGAATTTCTACCTATAACTAACTATTTTAATTATTACAGTACAATTTATGACTGGACAATATTGGCATTATGTAACAAAAATATCATAAATAAACTGACAGTAAAATAAACTGCTTTATATTTTTCATTTTATTATTTTAATTAAGAAAGGAACTAAACAAAGCGAAAAAAAAGAAGTATAAATGAAAAGGATCTAAACAAAATTAATTTATCCTTACATACACATTTCTTTATACACTTATACAATGTACATATTGTTTTAGATGAGTATATGAATGTAGATCTAAAGATGCAAATAAAAAAAATGATAAAGTAACAAGGAATTTATTTAAATTGTTTCGATTTTATTATGTAATCCTTTTTCTTCCATTTTTCTCCACATACATATACATAACAAACATATAATTTAATTTTATTTTTATTTTTTTTTTTTGATTTTTTTTTTTCTTTGCTATTTTGTTGATAATGTTGTGGGTAATGAAACATTTTACAATATTTTACAACATAATCCAGGCGCAGTTATTTCTATTTCCAAAAGCAGAATCTTTCAATCTATTCATATGTATAACATGGAAGACTTTCAATGTGTTTTTGAAAATTGTTTTTCAATAAAGTGTGCGGTTACGAATCATTCAAAAACATGAACTGATGCTGCGGTTTTTTCACTCTCTTTTTATAAATTGAAAAAAAGAATGAATATTATGTATATAACATTGAATATTATTCGATATAAATATAATATAACATAACATCTTAATATATAATATTATATATCGTATATGTTTGTACACAAATTATAAAATATGTGTAAAAATACCGATTTGGAAAAATATTATGTAATTATAATATCTTCTTATATGGTACAATGCACATGAAGTCGGATATGTTATGTCGATTCATAAAATATCGATTTAAAATTGTTGCCGTCAAATATATGTTGACTTGTTCAATTTAGCAATTCTTGAAATGTCGACATGGAAAAAATGAGGTTTTTTAAAATGTTGACTTGGACAAAATTTCGACTTTCAAAAAATAAAAAATTTTCTACTAAATAAATGATTGAAGCTGTAATTTTGTCTACTATAGAATCCTTCCTAGTTCAGAATCTCACGTATATAAATATTCTGAAAAAAAAGGCAATACTGAATTTGAATTCAACTTTAAAATAAATATTAATAGTATGTCAATGCTTACAAAAATATTAAATTGTTGGTGAATTTAATTGTTCACATTGCATGTGGTGAGGGTACCAAAAGAATTGATAATAATAACTTACATGTCTGTTAATCTGTGTTGTAGTCTATTTTCGCAGTAACTATAAATATGGTACAGGCACTATAAATATGTCTTTAAGAAATCATAGTGAGAATCTGCTACTTACGAATATATGCTTAGAAATTTTATATAGAAGGTCATTATAAACAACTTCTGCATATATTTTTCTGTAAGAAGACAGAAAAGTCAACTATCAATAGTTAATATTATTTAAATATTTTTTTGTATCATTATTTTCTGGGGGACGAAAAGCGACAGTTGATAAATTTTTTCAAATTTTCAAACAAATTTATAAGATATTACAAAATAGGAAAGAAGCACATGCAATTAATTACTTTTATAGTAAATTGCTTGAAAACATTAATAATCTAGAATAGCGTAGAATGATATCCTGTTGCGTCAATTATAAGAATATTAAGCAGTATGTCGGAATATTGAACAAAATACTTACATACAGTTGTCAGGTAATGCCATCAACTTCCCTCCTCAATTTGTCTCGATTGTATGTGATGACCTTCTTTTTGTACAATTCTCCCAATTTTGTTCATTTTTTGTTAGGACTACCGTTTTTGTTTGGCCCCAGGTGTTATTGGGCCGACCACGATTTTGGATTGCTTCGAGGTTTCATTCTAGAGCTATCCATTTCCATTTTTTATGTCTAATTCGGCTTATTGGTTCTTCCCCTGTTAATTCCCATAAATTATTATAAATTAATAAAATACATATAAATTAATAACTGCCTGCTGTCTGTTAGCTGTCTGTTAACTGCCTTATTACTGATGGTTAATGATGCTAATTGGAAGTTATACCTATTAGTTTTTATTTAACACAATTTCCAAAAATTAATAAATAGTTACTTCCCAACTAAAATTTGATATAGATTTTAAGAAACAGTACAATTTCTTATTAAATACAATGAAATTTAATTGATCTTAACAAGTTCAAATTAACAATTTGAACATTGGAATTATAAGACTACAATTTATTTAAAGTAAAGGAAGCAATAACTTTTATATACAAAAACTGAATTGAATCTGTAATAAAAGACTTACCGTAAACTAAAACATGAAATCAAACGATAAATGAAAAAGCGAGTAACCTCATAATCAATCATCATCATCATCATCTGTCAGTAAAACCATCTTTTCTAGTAGAATTATCGAAAACAAAACACCAAAATATAAATAATTATGATTTCTAAAAAAGGAAAAACAGTATCCGCATATTCCGTAGTTCAAATTTATATCTAATTTTATAAGTTCACCTTAATAGTTAACAGAGAAGATACAATTACAAGAAGTAATTGAAGAAAAAGAACTAAAATTACATTTTCCATTAAAATCAATTCAAATTTTAATTATTTTTTTTATTTTTATTATTCTATAAATTTGTTTATTAAGCCATATATCACAAATTTACTTTCCATTAAATTAAATTGCATATTTATAGGATACAATTTATAACAATCGTTATTATATTACTTAAAACAGACATATTTTATATTATTTTCTATTTAACAACTTCCAAATTTTTATTGATTAAATAATAGCTTTAAAACCTTTCGACAATAACAACAAACTATAATAACAAATATACAAACATATAAATAAAATTCATACATACATATCTTGATATTTTAATTTTCCTTTTCGATTTTCACTTTATTGGATTTTTACTTTTAAATTTTTTTTTTTGTTTTGCTTTCCTCAAATCCATTAAATTTCTAAAAAATTTCAAAATGCTTTTAAATTGTATTAGAAATTTTAAGCAAAATTTATATCTTATAGATTACTTTTTTCTATTTCATTTTTTTTTTTCTTTTTTTTATTTGACCGCCACTCAGATGGAACGTTTTACAACAGTTTTACACATACATTCATTAACGTCCTGATAATGTCCTTGAAAAATAAAATTTATGAAAACTTTCAAATGGGTTTCATATGGAAATTTATATAATTTTCTTTTTTTTTTTCGTATCTTCATACATAGATACAAAAACTAATAAGTATATCTAAAAAAAAGAAAAACAATACAATACAAAAAAAGGATATGATTATAATGATGGCGGCAAGTATTCCATTAATTTGTAAATTATTGTTACTGTTTTCGTTTTGGGGAACACAAAAAATTAAAGAAAATGGTAAGAAGAAAATAGAAAACTTTTATTAAGGTCGTTTAGTACATTAAAGGACAAAGATGTTACTATATATATAATACATATATTCATATTTTTTTAAATCTGAATAACAATGCCAAACATATAAATCTATATAATATACCGTTACATAGAATGAAATCGAATATAGAGTTGATTAGAAAGCTTTACTTTCGAATAAGTATGAAATAAAGAGTAGGTTTTCATTATTTTGTTTATTTGTATGTATATGTGTGGATAAGTGTCTTTTAAAACGATTTATGTTATCGATAAAGGTAAAAGGCAAAAAAACAAAAAAAAATATTTTGTTTGTTTCCCTAAAAAATTTAAAGTTATACTCCGGAAAACCTTTAATAGTTATATCCATAATATATAAGTGTTAAGCTACAGTATGATCCAAAAATTAATCTCAAACCCTAAAACTAGTAAATAAAAAATTACAATTTGGAATAAAATGTACTGCTTATAAAAAGTATAAGAACAAATTATCTTTTATTTAGTATGTAAACACTTATATTGAATAAAAGATGAAAGATAGAAAAACTTATATTTGATAAAAGAAGACAAAAATTACATGTTCCACATAAGATGGAAAAAGAGATGTCCAAAATGTACAAAAGATTCACCACAAGAGCTTATAAACTATTAAAATATTTTGCGAACAAAACCTAATAATCAGGATCTTTAAGCTAAAATAAGATGGGCATTATACATATATATAAGACATAATATATATAAGTCAATTCGGTCAAGACTTGAAATATAACTCCCGAAACGTCTTTGGCACTCCCAAAACTGCTCTACAGTATCTAGACAATTTACAAAAAAGATTTATTAAAATCATTTATGAAATTACAAAATGCAACAAAAGATTTAATGTCCTTAAAGCATCGTCAAAATATAAAAGACTACTTGTCTTTTCTACAAACCTGGGCAACATTTTTCGCGAAATTAAAAATATACTATCATTTTGTTGTAATACCGATAGCGTAAGCACTCTTATAATTACATAGTATTAATACTAGTGGAATAAATTACCACCCCGGTATTCCCCGGTATTCGTACAACATATTGTAGTTTAAGAAATCAATCACCTTGCATCTGCTAAAATTCCCATTTCATATCCATAACCATAACAATTCAAATTCAAAACTTATCATCCTTATTCCCTTGCATTTCCTCATTCTATTATTCTGCCTTTATATCGTTTTGCAGTGCAAAAGTAATTATCCCGTTATTCTGAGTACGGGGGGAGGTGATTTTAGAAGGTAAACATTTTATAATACCAAGGATGAAGTTTTCTTTTCAAAAATGGCATTTTCCAAAAAAAATTATTTTAATTTTTTTTTGGCAACCATATAATTAATTTACTGTTCACAGATTTTTAACACTAATTGTACTCAAAAATATGAAAACCTGTAATTTCTTGTTTTATTTATTTATTATCTTGTTTTTATTTAATTTTTTATTTTTTTTTTGGTTTTTTATTTTTGAAAATAAATAAAATTTTATAACCGCAACATAAGAGTCCATTAAAATTTAAAATGTTATTTTATGTTTTCGGAATTGGTTTACTAAAAAAACAAGTTATTAACAAAAAAAGAAAACTTTTTTTTAGTGTTATTGTGTTTTTTTTTTTTTTAATTTTGTTATAATTTATATGAGGTATTTACGGATAACAAAATTTTGTATTCGATGAGAAACAGTATGGAGAAATTTATAAAATATAAAATAACTGTAAAGTCAGAAGCAATGTAGGTGTGTCAGTAGACCAAGTCCTTTCATTTAAAAAAAAAAAAAAAAAATTATTTTAAATAATGGGGGATTCTTTCTTTTTTTTAAGTATAAATACATATGGATGAAAAACTATTGTTTGTGTTATAGAATTTTAAGAGAAGGGAAAAACTTTCTTTCTGTTCTCGATTTTTTTTTTTATTTTTTTTTTATTTTTGTGTTTTAGAAAAAAGGAAAAAGTTTTTATATTGGCTTAAAATAACAGATATAATAATACATATTTAATTTGTTTGTGTTTTATACAAAGGAAATTATTGTAATGTGGTTAGTTAAAGCGGAATGGTGTGTATATTATAATATATCTGATAATATAATATAGAAGCTAAAAGGTGAATATTATCTGATAATTTGAAAAAATATTAAAAAAAAAAAATTAAATAAAACAAAAAGGAAATTAATTTATTTACAGACGAAATGTTAAAACACAAAAAAGAAACATTAAAATAAATGGCTATACAATAAAAGTTAGTTGTATATTTTTTTTTTTTGTTAATTTTTGTTAATTTTTGTTTAACTTATAATAAAACTTTTGATCATTCAACATTGAATTTATAATTTAAAGTTTATTTAAAACATATGTTTTTATTACATATATATTTATGTTGGAATATACAACATAAATATTTATTTTTAAATATTTTTTTTATTTTTTTAATATAATTTCATTAGACAATTTAATTATCTAAAATTTTATGAGTATATTATTAGATTTTAGAGGAACATGTTATTATCAATTTTCTCCTAATAAATAATAAGATATTATAAATGAATAAGAAATATTGTAGAGTTGATAGCATACATTGAAAAAAATTTTCTTACTCTTGACTTTTGAAGACCATTTTTTAAAGATCGTAAATAGTATTCAGATAACTTTTTGAAGGTAAAATTTTTTAAATGTATCAAATATTTAAGAGTTAAAAATTTAAAACAAATATAGAAAGAGTATATAAGAATAAATAGTAATTTCACAATAAAATCTTTTGCATACAACCTTGTACATACAAGCTTTTGCGTACAACTTTTGGCATACAATTTTTTGCATACAACCATATAATAAATTCACAATATAACCTTAAGTATACATACTATAAATATATGTATATATGCTGAGTTCAAATTTTGACTTTTAGAAACTTTTCGGTCAAAATTTTCACAGACTTAAATTTCATATTATCAAAGTTTAAGATATTTTATTTTAAAAATTATCTTTTTCAATTAACTTTATTATTTTTAACTAAGAATTCCTTTTTTTTTATTTCAGTTAGACCTTTAAATTTTTTGTTATAGAAATCTAAGAAAAATTTCAGTAACTTGAAAAAAAAAAAATCTTGATAAATATGAATTTAATACTCGTTTAATATCAAGATAGATTTAAAACGGTTTTGAATTCGCATTACCTTTCTAAAAATGTGTGAAAATTTATTTTTAATTTAATTCGAATTAAAAGCAAACAAACAACGAAATATATTTCTCATAAAAGTTTCTATTCAATGTTATCATTATTTTAACTATAACGTTTATTCATTCTTTTGTTTTTAATCAGTTTTCGTTTGTTTAGGTACTTTATCTATTGGATCATTTGACTCAACTCTCAACATATTAATAGTATACAATTTATATTTATTATATATTTACACTATATTTGATGTAAAGGAGATTCGTAATTTGCTTTTCGAGTCATTTTCCCTCGAATTAAAAAAAAAAAAGTTCCTATCTGTGAGGGAACTCGAACTCTTTGGGTTAATTAAGCTGTCAAGATCCGTTGTAAAAAAAAATTGTTCCCATAATTTTAAATAAAAGTTGCATATTTTTAGGCGTGTATTCATATCTTATCTAGAATCATGTAAATTAGATGTGTTTAAATTATTTTGAAAAAAAATAATTGTTTGATAAATTCTATTGAAAGATTTACTGTCGTATTAAATACAAATAGAAAATAATATCAAATTTATCAAATAACAAGATGGTACATTAACTTGTATTAAAAATCGTACATGGTTACACAATTTAATTTCAAATATTCAGATTTTTCTTGTAACAGAATTCTTAAAAACTGAAATAACTCAAGAAAATATTAGACCCAAACTTAATCTGAACTGCGCCTATTGCTTTATATATTGTACTGAATTTACTGTGACTCTAATGACCTGTAAATGGTTTGATAAAAAGCACTTATAAACGTAAGCTAAATACTTAATTTTTTCTTTGCGGATAAACTGGCTATTAGACTTATGCCACTAAAAAAGAAATAAAAACGTAGATTTTATAAAAACAAATAGCAGAAAAAAACAAAAAAATAACACAAAAAAAAAAAAAAGATTTAGTACAAAAAAATACTCTTCTTCTTCAAGGATAAGTTTTCCAATTTTATTTTTTTTTTCTTTTTATTTTTGAATGCTTATTAAAGTTTTGAGTTCTTAGTTAAAGGTAATACTAGTATATAGGTTAATAACTATATTCTTATTACATATACATACATATTATATATTTTTTCCATATATGTAAGTGTTATACGATAAAAATATAGTCTGGTTATCTTCTCAATGTATTTAAAAAAAACTTTTGTGCATTCAAAACTTATAGTATAGAAAGCATAGATCTTTAGCTTTGTATGGATCAATACTCTATGTTCCTGGATTCTTTTTTAGTATAAAAAATATATAAAAAGTAATATACCCAACTAAAAGGTGTTATAGAAAAAATAAAAATATAATAAATAAAATCTGAAAAAAAAAGGATATAAAATACTGGAAAAAAATTAAAACAAAATAGAACTGAGTCACGCAATTCTACAACAAAAATATTAAATCCAAGGACTTTTCAGGATTTTAGAAAAAATTTATATGAAATTTTTTATTTTCCATTTTTATTAAGTTATAATTAAATACATACATAGCATATATATATCTCTATCTATAATAAAAAAAAAAACAAAAAGCAATCTATTTATTTATAACTTTAAAAAAGGTTTATATTATACCCATATTATATTAAAGGTTTATAATATATTTGATTTTTAGTTTGTAAGCTATTTTTTAAAAGAAAATCTTATTTCAAAGCTATTCTTAAATTGAGATTAACACAGATATGGCTTTTTTTTTTTAAGTTTTATACTCATATTCTTTAAAATTAAATAAATTCAAAAAAAAATTAGTAGTAAATTAATCTTAAACATTTAATTTGTACTTGTAAAGCAGATTTCACATTCTATTTGTTTTGTACACATTTTAATTTAAATTTTAATTTTTGACTTAAGCTTTGCTAACTACTTTTCTTTTTTTTTTGTTTACCACCTTTAATTTTTTAATTTTTTTTTAAATACCGTTTTAAAATCAATTTTCTTTACAAATTTTGTAATGTCTTAATTGTTAATGCCGATTTTTAAATAATATGTATATAGGTTAATTATTATTTCAAGAATAGCACATAATATAATTAAATCCTAACGTTAGATAGATTAGATTAGATTAAATGTTAACGTTAAACAGTCTAAATAGAAGCCAAAACCCGAAAAAAATATGAACTTTTAAAAGTAAAACTAATAGTGAGTTATTTATAATTTTAAAATTTATACAACAATTGTCAAAAATGAAAAAAAAAAAAAGGATTATTAATTTCGTGGAAAAATAAAAAGAAAAACTCTTTTAAATTATCGTAATATGTGATGTGTTAAAGAGAAAAACTTCTTAATAAATTCCTTTAATACTAAAATTTCTTTTTAGCTGAACTTCTAAAACTCTAAAAGTTGTAGCTTTTTGAAATATTTAATATGTTTTTATTTTCACAAAATAATATCGTAATTTATATTAATTTTATGGCCAAATCTGTTAAAATCTATGTTTAGAATAGAGACTTTGTCAGTAATTTATTATAAATTAAATACAAACATATCATATAATATTTCATTAAAAATAACAATAAAATATAAACTTAAACAAATATTTAATTCAAATAATTTAATAATTAAAATATCTTGTTTTTGGTAATTTCCTACAATATAAAGAAGACTAATTTGGAAAATGAAATCAGAAATTTTAAATTACAATTTATATCAATTTAGGAATTTTGTTCTACTTTAAAATGTATCAACTTTAATCCAATTCTTAACCATTAATTTAAATGAATTTTTAACTATAATATAAACTTTTTTTATATAATAATAAAATCGAATTTAATGTTTTAAATGTGCGTACAATTTTCCAGAATAAATAAAAAATTGTTAACAAAACAAATATTCTTCTTTATCATTTTCAAAAATAAATCGATTTTTTTTTTAATAATTTTTGTAACACTAAAACTCTATACTTTTCATGTTTACCAATAATTTAATAACACTCTAACAATAGATATTTTTACTTTTTTTTTTTTTTTTTTGTTTTGTTTGAATTATTATCATATACACGAGTACTTGAAAAAATTCAGCACCTCCATTTTATATAACTAAGTTCAAAACGATTACCAGAAATATCAAAAATGAATGTTAAAACAGCGAACAGCAGAATAAACCTTGAACCTTAAATAACAGTAATTGCTTTCAATGAATAATATTAAAAAAAAAAAAAAAAAATAAGTTAAAAATTTTATATAATGTAATTCACACAAAACAAAAAAAAAAAAAAAATGTAAACAAAATTTAATGCAAAAAATATGATTTTCATTGTCCAATTTATGATCAAAATTAACTTTATTTATATCTATATAAACAATATGTAATCTGTAAATACTTACTAAGGTATCCATTACCAAACAATATATAATATAAATATATATATATATATATATACACATATATTATTATTATATATAAGCACTAAAAATATATTGATTTCATTGAATATAATAACAAAGTAACAAAATAACAAAAGGCTAACATTGATAACAAATAAAATTATGAGGGTACCGTTACCTACCGTTATTGAAAAGAATATAATAAATGCAAAAAAAAAAATTATAAAATAAAAAATTGTATTGAATTTTCAAAATATTATTAATAAATAAGAAAATATTATTTTATATAATATAAATCTATTGTATATAAATATAAATACATAATATATATGTATACGTCAGATGTAAATATGTGTATGTGTTAAATTTCTATCGACCAAATTTGGGTTGATATTTTTTCTTTTGTTTTTTTCTTTTTTTTTTTTTTTTTTTTGTAATTTTGAAGTTTAATAAAAAAAAATTAATTTTTGAATATCAAACAAGAACTGATCAAAAATAAAATTATCTATAGACAACTTTAAGGTATATTTAAGGTATATATTGTTAAAAAGTAAGCCGTTACAATTTCAATAAAAAAAAATACACATACTCGTATAAAATAAATTGTTTTGTGTCATAAACTTACAAATAAATATACTGTATTAATTCCGTATTAAACGTATTTTTTTATTAAATTGAAGAAAAACACAATGATTTGTGAAAAAAATTTTCATCTAATAAATAAATAAAGTAATTTTTTTTTACTATAACTGAATGACGTTTTTTTTTTACTTCTTTGCACTCCTATAAGAAGTGGGATAGCACCTTTACTTGATAAAGATTCAGTTTCTCGAATCATTAAATGATTTGTCAGTTATTGATTACTCGACTGTAGTTATTTTGCAAGTCTATGAAAAGCAAATATTTTTGTTTATTTTTACGCCATCTTTTATCTTATACAAGAATTATTTACTAATATACTAATTACATACATTACATACATATTATTAAAAAAATCTATATTATTATTTTGTATGGCCTAGTCGAGATTTGAACCCAAGACTTTATAAATGAAAGACCAATTTCTTAATCACTACACCATTAGCTGAATTATCCGAACGAACAACAATTAAGCTGAACAACTTACTAAACCTATTTTTAATAATTATTCTAAGTATTCGAAAATACTTTATTTAATAATTGATCTAATCTAACAGTGGTACAAAAATTTATTTTATATTATAGAATGATCTTATATTAAATTAAAACTGTATATTTTAACCTTATATATGATTACATAAACTGAACAATAATATTTAATCTTTGTATGTACTAAAATTTAAATTTCAAATGATTTGAGGCAAATTGTGACATAATCAAGTTCAGTCAAACCGTTTACGTATGACTAAGACACAAAAATTAAAAACCTTTACAGTGTCATGGGTCCGAAGTCGGTTAATTGGCCAGAACGCGACATAAGCTATAACAATTTTAGGATTACATAGAATGTTCATGTGAAATTTGATTGCAAGATGATCGGTAGTTTTTTCGTGAATCCTAGGCAAACAAGCAAACTTTCTACTATATATATTAGATTAATAAAGAAACTTTATATATATACAGAGGTTATGAAATAAAGTAAAATTCGGTGATTAATTTTATATGTTTAATTTTATGGTAGATTAAAGATCGACTGATTTAAATTTAATATTGTAGACATATAGCTGAAATAAGGATAGGGAAGACATAAGGCTAAAATAAATATTCCTGTATGCCATTGTAAAACTGACAAAGACTATTATCATAAAAGAAAAATAATTTTAATTTATATTTATAACTCTTGAATATAAATTAATAGCATCACGTTTTTAAAAAATAAAGCTAATTGCATTCAGAACAGATTTATAGAAATAACGGCAAATTATGTTCTATAATTAAAATTATTATAAAATATAAATGTCAGACACATTTATAAAGTTTTAAAAAAATACAATGTTCTTAAAATTTTTAATCTTACTCGGATAACATTCAATATTAACATATATGACAAAACAAAAATTAATAAAATTTCCATTTCTATAACTCAAACAAAATATAATTTCATAATGACTTTTAATTGACCTTCAAAACGAAAAATTATTCTTACAATGACCTTTTTAATCAACAATGACCATTATAAAAATATTATCAATATTTATTTAGTTTCTTTTCTTATATGTATTTTTTTTTTTAATATATACAATGAAAAAAAATATGCTGCTTAACAGTTACAACCCTAAAATATTTTAACAAGAATGAGCAAAAGAAGGTTATATCATGATTGATGGTTTGTAAGTTTTTTTTTTTATAAATATTTTTAAGAATAAAATTTTTTTAAAGTTGATGTTCTATCAATTTTATATCGACTTTCTATTATTTTCATAATTTTTTTTTTTTGTACTCATCTTTTATTTTATTATAATAACAATAATATTTTTCGTTCTCTTTCTACCCTTTTTCTACGATACTTTTTCACTTTTGTCCCTTTTTTTGATGTTCCAGTAATCCAGTATATATGTATATTTTATTAAATATATTGAATTTTCATTTTTTATAATATAATAACTTCAATTTACTGTATCAAATACATTTATAAAAATGAAATATATAAAAAATTATTAAAATTACAGACTATCAGAAAAAACAAAAAAACGTGTAGGGGTAGGATGAGACACCAAAAACACAAAAAAAAAATCAACAACAAAAGGATTATGGTAGAAAAAGTGATGAATTTTAAATAAAAAAAAAAAAACAGCCATCTCCACCACAGGACCGACCAACACCAAATTCAAAACAAATATAATATGTTATATATATCTCTTCTAACAAAAATTTGAATTTTGCGTCATCAACAAAAGAATAATATGTATCGATATTATATAATACGATATATAATTTTTAGAGATAGGTATAAACAAAAAAATCAAAAAAAAATTTGTTCATATAAATTCATTGGCTATAAAATTTAAACTTATACGCCAATGAATTTATATACATATTATTTTATAATATGTATAAAATTTGAACTTAGAAAAAAAATTAAATAAAAGTTTGTTCAAAAGATGTTCTATCTCTTCAAAAATTCTAGTTGTTCCTCTTTACTTGTGTAACAACTTTTTCTTAATAATTTTTCTCATAATATTTTTCTGTTACGAAATATTCGTAAAAAACTTAAAAATGATACTAATAAACTACTACTTCCGGTTGTCCGATTTGCTCCAAAAGCTTATCAATCCGAGATATTTACGTTAAAACCTTAAATATGAAATTTCAAAAAATTCCGCTCATTTGTTTAGGTAGTACACGTGTCCAGACATACCCACACACACACATACACACACGCAGACATTACGCTAAAAAAAAATTCTACAGCCTTCTACGCGCCGCAGTAGTCCGTATTTGCCAAAATCTCGGGTACAAATTTTTAGTATGAAAACAATACCTACCTTATACATAATTGTATGCGGTCAGTAATAAAAACTGCTTCAAAAAAAACTACCGTTACCTAGCAAATTCAAAATAGATATCTTTAATATAATATTAATATGTAAATTAAATTTTACATATAAAAAATGTATATAAGAGTAAATTTACTAAACCAATACGAATTCAAGCATAATATATACATATACTCGTATATGTATAGAATTAGCTTTAGAAATGAAAAGAAAATTAATGAAATTGTATTTTGGCTATTTCTAAATATGAAGCTCCGGTTTCAGAGTTAAGTTCAATTCAAAAATCAATTTTATATTACAATGTACTTTGTCGGAGAAAGTTTGAAATAAACTCAACCACAATACATGTTACATTAATTGAAATTCACAAGAGAAGGTACTAAGGTTTTATCCGATCAAAAGTTTTATACCGAAGTTAAAATGCCATCGAATGACATTGAATTGGAGCACCACGAAAAATTTTTAACACCACTATGATTCCCTACAAATCAACTGTCAATTATTCATAAACGATCTTCGTTAACACAACCTACTAATAACATAAATAACTTAATTTAATTGAATCGGGGCTAAAAAGTGCGTTTAAAAGGATATTAAAGAAAAAATTAAATCAAATGTGGGTTGGTAAACCATTGTAATTTTTAAGGTGAGAAATTTGATTAGCATTTTATGAGAAATAAAATTAAATTAAATAAATAATGGTCAACATCAACCGGGTCACCTAAGGGCCGAAAATAAAAATTAGGATTAAATAAAATACTTAACAGTATTATATCTCATGATATTTTTTTTTTTCTACCAGATGATGTTATCAAAATGTATTTTTTTTATTTTTTGTTTCTATTTTTTATCTCATATAAAAAAATTTCTATATTATTTTATTCGGTAGGTGTTCTATTCTATTGTTGTTTTTGTTGTTTTTGTTGCTGAGTTACTGTGTTACTGTAATTTTCATTGTTAAATGTTATTCTTTTGACCTGTAAGATCATGTTGTTGGCGATGGATAGCATCAGCTATAGGATTACGAATAAAGATTTAAACATACAATAATAAAATAATTATGATCTGATGAAAAGTTAATAGATAAAATAACGTAAATAAAGGGAAAAATAAAACCTAAAACTTTAGACCTTTTAACGCTTTATTAATAATGTTAATTATTTTTTTGCTTTTAGTTTTTCTTCCTTCGTTTATAAAAAAAAAAACCGTTTTCATTATTTTTTTTTTAGTTTAAATATATTAAATTTATTTAATTTAATTTTAAAAATAATAATAAGTATAATATGAAAGGGATATTTTAGTCTCCTACTTTGCAATTTTCTATGTTAATTTAATGCATTAAATTTAAGCAAAAATCTGTTGGTTATTATACAATGAAGACGGATTAACAAAAAATAATTATTGTTTACTTAAAATTAAAATAAAAAACATAGGAATTTTATATATACATTAAAACCACAACATATTTATACCTAATGTAATTTTGAAGATATAATTTTAAAGCATAAATTTATCATTAAATCTATTTTTACTATGGGAAAGCATTTTTTAAGACATTTTTAAGCAAAATTTAAGCTTAAGTTTTAGTTAAGTTTAAGTGAAATAATGAAAATTATATAAGGTATATATATAAGGTATAATAATGAAAATTATATAAGGTATATATATATATATATTTCATAAAACTTTATTTAAATTATTAATAATAAACAAAAACCATATTCTTTTGAGTAAAACTTTTTTTCAGAACAAGAAAGAAAAAAAAAATATACTTAATTAAATTCTTTTAAAATTTTCATTATTTAATTTGAAACCACTTTTCAAAGTAAAACTAGAGTTTCTTTTATTATAATAAAAAATTTTCAATTTTTACTATAAAACAAATGATTTTTATTATATTATAACAATGCCGCATATATAAAAAAGTTAAATTTTTAACATACAAATATTTAAAAGAAAATTCAATGAAATTAAAAATATTATCATCTACGACCACACTCTTAATCTTTATCTTGAATCTAAAAAATGAATAAAGTAGGAATGTTCACAATAAAAAAAAATTAATTTTTTTATGAAATTTTTTTTTTTTTACTTTGAAAATAAAAAAAAAAAACAAAATGTGCTTAAAAGGTTCCATAAACGATACATATTGACTTTTAATGCTGAAAATAACAAAAGAATTTTCCTAATATGTAATTTCCTTACTTTTAACAATGAAAATTTACCATTTTCTTTGCTATAGCTAAATTTTGTTTGTTTTTTTTTTTGTTTTTAAACTCCTCAGGATGCTGTAGTATAAAAATTTTTACATTGTTATAATAAAATAAATTCAATGTTTTTTTTTAATTTTTCTTGTTGTTATTGTTGTTGTTGCAGTTTTTTTTTTTTTTTTGATTTTAAGAAGAAAATATGTTTGGGAAAAATTTTGTTAAAAAATTGAGGTTAAAAAAAGCCTAAAGGGTAAAAAAGTTAAGTCAGGAATATAAAATTTAATTTTTTTTTACAATTTTTTTTTTTTTTTATAATATTTTTAATTTTTTTATTTTTTTGTGTTTTGTTTTTTGTTCATCGATTCTCAAATATTCAAATTATTTATTCGCATCATTTGAAAATTTGTTACTTTCGTTCAATTTATTCATTTTATTCACTTCTACGGTTTTTTAGCCAATAGGTAAAACAAATTATTTCTTGGTTTTTTGTTTTTTTTTTTGACTTTTTTTTTTTATTTTAAAATTTTTATTGCCTGGGACAAAAATTATAAAATAACAAAAAAAAACTGCGAACAAAACAAAAACAAACAAAATATTATTCAATTTTTTTTTAATGAAATTTTTTCAAAAAAAAAAACCAAGCTAAAATTTTTTTTTTTTACGGTAAAGATAAACATTTTTTATCAATTCATATAAAAAATTAATTTAGCGAAAAAATAAGAATACATTTTTTTTTTTTGTTTTTTCTTATTTATTGTAATTTCTTTATGTAATTTTTATGTTTAAAGAATTTTCATTATTTCTTTTCTTGTAAATAAAATTACATTGCATTCAAAGACTTAATACAAAGAAAATTTTCTTCTATATTAGAAAATTAATATTTAATGTAGGAAATTTAAAAAAAAAAATAAAAATAGTTTAATAACATTTACAAAAATGTATGTTTGAAAATGTAAAGTAAAGTATAGGTAAAATCAAAAAGTTCTTAAAACAATTTTTTTTTTTTGTAAAATATGTCCCCTTTTTAGTAAAGTGAACAAAGAGGTATACAAAGCTAGTTTACAAAGCTAGTTCGTCCGTTAGTTTGTCATCCGAGCTATTAGATTTTCACGATCTATTGACCTATTGTCGATTTCATCGATTTTCAGACCTATTGTCTAGTATAGGAAAAAAATTAATGTGGTTGAACAAAATTTTTTTACGTAGGCCATTCATTACGAAGCTACAAACTCTAAAAGTTGGCAAAAATCCTTTTTCTTTTAAATTTGTATATCTCATTAGGTTCTGCTTTACATTTATTCAATCTAAAATCGCCGATCGGCAGACATTTTTTTTTTTTGATTTTTAAATCAGTGTTAAAATTATAATTTTTTTTTGCAATTTTGTATTTAAAGTTACCGTTCCGTGAAACTAAAATGTTTGCATAGTTTTGTTAGCTTCATATCACTGGCATTCATCAAGTCAAGTAACTAACTGTTAAAACTTAGAACCTTTAAATTTTTCGAAAAAAAAAAAATTTTAGAACTAGCATTACCTAAGAAAATTTTACATGAGAATGTTTAAGAGATAACGTTGAAGAGATATTTTTTCAGAAATGTTTGTAAAAGTAAAAAACTTCTAGGCCACGATTCACAATATTCACTGAATTCAATTTGTATATAATTACAATGCAGAAGAATTAAGCTCAGAATAAATTTCCTCATGGCAATGTTTAATTATTTTTTTTTTGTTTTAGTGCATTTCTGAAATGTGAGCACGAATTACACAGCCTTCCTTTTCAGGCGTGGCTGTAAATGTCATAAGGGAGAATAACTCTTATGACATGTGAGGGATTCGAAACCACATTCCCTCGATGTTTACAGCGTATTTTATACGCTCTTACTCACTAGGCCACTAGGCCACTGCAGCCCCAATGTTTAATCAATAAAATGAGAATGTAAACCAACGGCTTTTAAAAGCGCACATTTCCAAAATACAATACAAACTGTTTAAAATTGTGACTTGCACAAAAATTTGAAAATTTCATGTAATAAGAAAAAAACGTGAAAATAGGACTTTTCTGGAATTTTGAGGGGCTATAAGTCCGGAACCCTATTTAACTAAGAAAAACCGTTAACACACGTAAAAATATATTACTGGAGCTTTAATTTTTACGTATTGCCGAAGACAAATTTGTACAGGTGCCTAAAAATAGCAAATTTTCAATTTTTGATTCCTAATAGCTTTTAAACAGGGGCTGGTACAAAAAAAACAAAAAAACTTTTAAGGATAGTTATAATAATTCTAAAATTTCTTTCCCACCTCAATATTTCAAGCCCCTATCTAAAAGCGTGCCGGAGTTATGAAGCTAGAAATATCATGCAAAATTTGGTTTTCACATAACGGTAAATTTTAAATATTAAATTTAAAAACCATATTTAATTTTGATATTGATTTATAAAGGTAAACAAAAAAATCCTGTCGAATGGCGTTTTCAGACTGAAAAAATATTAAGCGGAACATGAAATATACGCGTTTAAAAATAGGGCTTTTTCAAATTTTGAGGGGCTGTAGTTCCCTGATGGACGGGGCTACATGAAAAACTTGTTCCACCAAATTAATTTATTTATGAGACCTACCCATGGTTAAAATTTTAATTAACCATGAAATAAACCATAAAATTAATTGCACATAAATATAAGATGCACTTAACCGTATTTATACGTATTTAGAAATAAGTAATTTAAAAATTATTTATGTAAATAATATCGTAAATAATTTTTACGATATTTAAAAATGAATTATACAATTTCTTAATATTATATTTTATTCTGATAATTTAGTAAAGACAAATGAAATATTTATTATATTATTATATTAGCCCAGACTATTAATATAAAAAATAAAAAAATAATATTAAAAATAAAAGGATTAAATTATACATAATTTTCTATACTAATATTATTTATATATGAATTCATTTTCAAAATAAATAAAAGGTTTAACCTTAAATTAAATTACACATATCAAAAAAAAAAAAAAAAAAACATTTAGAATTTTTAATAATATAAAACACATTAAGAACCAATTTATAATCGATATGAATGATTTAGACCCCAATTTAAACTTTCTTTTTTTTTTTTTTTATTATTTATTATAATTTATATTAATATAAATAATAATAAATAATAAAAATATTATAGTCTATAATAATCTTAATACATAGTCTATAACCTTTCATATTTTCGAAAATCTTTTTCAAACGAAATTTTTCTATTAAAAAAAAAACCCTAAAAAAATAAAAAAGCATTATCCATCATCATTTTCATAAAAAAAAAAAACTATTTTTAATCAATACTTCATCCCATATATAATACAACATACATATCTGTACGTTTTTGATATAATAAAAATAAATAAATAATAATTTATGTAAAAATTAAAATAATAAAAATAATATCCCAAGACAATTTATTAAATTTTTAAAATATAATATTAATATATATTAATAAGATTGTGCCATAGTTCTGATATTATCCTGAATATATCCGGGTGAAACTAAAAAAAAAAATAAAAACAAAATTGTAGTTTATAACTGTTTTATATAATATTATTATGTACATATTAAATACATATACACATATTATATATTTAAAACGATATAGTATTGATTATATTTTATTGAAACCGGAAATATCTTTACCAATATCATTTCATCATTAAAATTCATTGAAGAGTTTGGTTTTTTTTTTTTTTCTCTTGATCATTTTAGTAAAAAAATTTTGAAATAATTTTTATTTTATTTTTTTGTTTTTTGGGTTTTTATTGGGGTATTTTGAAAAATTTAAAGAAAAAGAAAAAAAGTGTTTTTTTTTACGTTTATATCAATATCTCTAAAATCAAAAGGAAAATAAGACAATAGGTATGTAAAAAGCTCTGTTTTTTAAAGGAGCACATTTTCATCACAAAAGTATACATAAAATTTAAATAAAATTTTTTCAGCAAGGAAAATTGTTTAAAAAGCCAAAGATATTTGAAAAAAAGTAAATTTAATTTCAAATAATGGTAAATTTAAATATCAATCTAAAGGAATATCTCTTTTGACACTAAACAAAAACAAAAAACCAGATACAAAATTAAATTAAGTTTATTGACAGGAGATCTTAATTTGCTCTCTCAGAAAACTAAACTTATACTCATGAAAGCAACATTCTTAACAGTTTTACTATATACATGTCCTATCTTTTATGATATTGTCAGGTGGCATATGTATAAGCTACATTTAGCATAAAATCAAATATACTAAAATGAATACTCAACCTAACATTCTACTACTTTACATGAAAACTTCATGATCAAGCCAATACTCCTTTAATAGAAGCTAATATAAATAATGTTATTGAAAAAGTATTCTATAGAGGTACGGTATCCGAAAATATCTTGTTAAAAAAAACTCAATGGTAACGTATTCTAAAAAAATTTCTCAAACTATATTATTTATAGGTTTTTAGTTTTATTTAATAAGGTTAAGAGTTAAGAATTAATTATAAAAATTAATTCAGGTAATGTTTTCCAATTTCTAGTCAATGGGTGGAATGCGTAAAGACGAGCTTGAACTCAAATCTCACTTTTTCAAACAAAAATACGAGTTCAAGCGTAGTTTTTTTATTTGAAAAAATTAAATTTGAATTTATGCTTCGTTTTAAAAATTTGACACCAATAACTTTAAAAAAAAAAAAATAGCTTTAAGTTCAAAAATATCAGTTTTATAGATTTATGTAATCTAAAGACTGCAAATCTTGTAAATATAATGTTAAGAAACTTATAAATTTGTTTTTTGGTATTAAAATAAATACATTTTTTTTTTTAAATGAATTACTAATGTAGCTGTAATATATTCTGTTTATTTAAATAAAGTTTCGCCTAATCATATTGCTCAGGAACTAATAAAAATCGCAAAAGTAAAACAATTGATAAATTAAAAATTCCCAAATATTATTTACAAAGTGTTAAAGTAAATTTCTATCATCTTAAATTAATACATACATAAATAATTCATAATAAACAATAATTTTGATATCATCAATATCTTAAATGTCATATCTTTTATTAAGTACATAAAAGAAAAATGCCCCAAAGACTATTATCATACAATTTATATTACAATAGAATAGATTTTAAATACTCCATAATCATCTATATATATACACCTATTAAAAAGACATAAATTATGAAAATTACAACAAAATATGTTTGACGTGAATCTTATTAAAAATTATTGTGATCATTTTAATAACAAAATACTGAATTCCCTAAACAATTGTTTGGATTCAATTGTATCGCTTTTATGAATGATCTTATACAATTTACACTATAAACAATAATAAATTTATAGTTATATGTATAGTATATATAGTTTGGAGTAAAATATAAAAATTAGTACGAAAACTGAAATCCAATTGAAATCATATCCATCAAATAAATTACAAATTTTATTATTAATAAATTGTTAATACATAAAACAATGGAGAAAAAATAAGAATAAATCATTGCGCCAAAAAATATGCAATTTTTTAAATATGCATATTGTTTTTACTTACACATAGGAAGTTTTATGTAATAGGAGCTTCGGTAGCCTAGTGTGTAGGCGTGTGGCGTATTAACCGAAGGAGTGTGGGTTCGATCCCTGCACAGGTCGTAAGTGTTTTTTTCTTTACATACCCCTATTATGACCAAATATAATGTAAATATATAGTATATAATACAAAAAAAAATAAATAATATTAGTATATAATTTAATAATAGTATAAAAACCTATAATGGCCTTAGTAGCCGATTGCATTACATTTATGTATGTGATATTAATATAAATAAATAAATAAATAATTTTATGTAATATAAGAATAAATAAACAAATATTGTTTCAAATTAGATTGAATATAAGTTTTAATTAAGTTAAGTTTACTTTTATAATACAAAAATGGGGCCTCGGTGGCCTAGTGGATAAGAGTGTATAAAATACACCGAAGGAGTGTGGGTTCGAATCCCACATACGTCGTAAAAGTTATTCCCCTTTACGACATTTACAGCCACACCTGAAAAGGAAAGGCTGTGTAATTTCCTGTTCACATTTATGTGGTAGAGAAATGCACTAAAAAAAATAAAAAAATAATTCAAAAATGAATTGATTTTTAATAACCCTTAATTTTTCCTAATACTAAAAAATATAAAAATTTCAAAAATTACAAATTTAAACAAATTCCAAATATTTTTTCAATCTATATAATATATACTGTATTACAAAAACTAACATAAAAATAAACCGTTATTTTAAATGCTAATTATTATAGGTATCATAAAATCGGTTTTATCAAATTTTTGCTAATCTAAGTTACTTTAAGGATATAAAAACAAAAATAAACCAGTCGAAATTTCGTTGATCATCTACTTTCTAATTTTAGTTTATTTATATTCTAATTAATCTAACCAATTAAAATAATTGTAAGTCGACATTTAGTTGACAGACAAGCAATTGACTTATTTAATAAAAGAAAAGTATATAGAAAGTGTAAAACTATAGCAAAAACAAAAAAAAAAAAAACCGAGAAAGAAAGAAAAAATCCTCCTCAAAATATCTCATTCATTTTGTTATATTAAAATTTCAAAATGTATAGGATATATTTAAAAGTATTTTAAGTAACCCAAAATATAATGGTTTTAACATTTTGTGTTTTTACTTTATTGTTATTATTTTCTTATTACTGTTGACCCTTTTCAAAAATCAGCAAACACTTTTTTTTTTTATTTCAGTTTTTTAATAATTTTATACTTCCTTAAAAAGGCAAAGCAGCTTTTAAATATAATTTCAAGGATATTGGATTGTTATATCCTGCCAAAAACAAAAAAAAAAAAAAAATAAGCAAAAATTATAATCTAAATTTTATAGGATGTATGGTAGCGTAAATAATCATAGGATAAATATTACGATTAGAAATTTAGAGGCGGTCTTAATCAAATTTTATTATTTGTGACTTTATTTTTTCTTTGGTTTTTTTTTTTTTTTTGAAAAAAAAGATATTTTCAAATTTTTAGCTTCAGGATATCAAACAAAAAAAAAGGACATTCCAACCTAGATTTCATTTGCGCTGATAGTACAAATGTTTTTTTTTCTGTATGGTTTATTTTTATTTTTGGTTTGCCGTTTTTTTTTTCTAAAACGAGTATATATTGAGAAAAAATCTTATGATTAATTACTTAGAATTTTTTTTAAAGGATTTAAAAAAACAAAAAACAAAAAAAATTCAAAATTGAGTTTAATTTTTTTTTTTTTTTCGTTTGTTATGTTATCATTGAATAAGATAAATGACTCTACTTTGGTAAATGGAAAATTGATCAAATGTTTGATTATTGGAAATATTTTAGGAATATTTTGTTGTTTTGTTCTTTTTGTTTTGAAAATACTCTATCTTCAATAAAAATAGACTATTTCTTTAGGATATATATAGTATCAATACGTTCAATTTCATAAATTTCGCAATACTTCTAAGAAAACAAAATGTTAAAACTTATTTTAGTATTGGTTTTAAAATTATTTTGTTTTAATTACAGCTATAGCGCAGTTGATCTAAACTCCCCATTGCAAATATCACATTGCAAAAAATTACTTGACAAAAAACTCGTTTCACAAAAACACACATTTACTAAAATCTTGTCAAATTTTTACTTTGCAAAATATGCGTTTGGAAAATTTTCAAATAACATCAAATTTCATTAACGAATATTCTGGAAGAAAAGAATACCCTGATTTCGGAGGCCTCGGTGGCCGAGTTGGTAAGAGCGTATAAAATTCGCTGTAAACATCGAGGGAGTGTGGGTTCGAATCCCACACACGTCGTAAGAGTTTTTCCCCATTACGACATTTACAGCCACGTCTGAACAGGAAAGGCTGTGTCATTTCCTGTCCACATTTATGTGGCAGAGAAATCCAAAAAAAAAAACCCTGATTTTGAATCCAACTCTCAAATCCCTCCTAATCCAGAATCTCACATATATAAATATTCTGAAAAAATGGGCAACTCTTATTTTGTAACCAACTATATAAATCTTTCGAAATTCGAAATCTACCACATACAGAAATATACATATTGACAAATGGATACTTGCGAATTGCAAATTTCTTAAGTGAGAAATTTATTAATTAAGTTTTTGTATTGTGTGGTTTTTGATAAGTGGACTTAGGCGAAATATATGTTTGTCATCTGAGTTTTACCAAGCGTTACTTGTTTTAAATTATTCAGATGCATCAATATCCTGCTTCGATTTTTAACTTTAAAAACTTTTAATTTTTATATTTATTTTAATTTATCATTTTGGACCATTTGATGCAGAAAATTATATATTAATATACTAAATAACAAACTCATATCTTTAAAAAGCCAAATTATAAAATTAACAAAATAATTTAACCGCTAAAATAATAATAACCGCCGCCGCCATAAAATAGTTTAATTTTTTTGATTTCAATTTTTTTAATTAAATTTTATGATTTAAAACTTTTAATTAAATTCTCTATTTAAAGACTAATTTCATAAGAACTTAAATTCTTATAATAATTATACAAAATATCTAGTGTTCGAATTGATTCTCTAATATAAATCCTTAATTACTAATCTATTCAATTTATTTTAAAAATATTTCAAAAAAGCAACTCTTAAAAGGATATCCTATATATTTTAATGAATTAACTAATTAAATATTGTTCTCACTATAATGAATAATGCATAGTTTAATAGATAACACAATAAAAACCACTAAATTCCACTAAAATAGAAATTTAAAATAATTATTTTGTTTTTCTTATGATAAATTTAATTAATTTTAATTGTAAAAGTTAAGATAAAGCAGTGATTTATTAAACAATGAAATATATTTCTAAATAATTATAATAAATATATTATATATTTGTTACAAACGCTATCTTTTAAAAAAAATTTTTAAAAGTCCATTCACATCCTTAAACAATTCAATTGGATTATATGTCCTTTGTAATTTTCAACAACAAAACAATACTATACAATTTGATTTAAGATATAAGATATCCGATTATTTTTAACAAAATAGTGGATAACCTGTAATAAAATCAATTGTAATAAAGCCAAATTGATTTTATTACAAACATGAGATTGTAATAAGGACAAAATTCGTAAATAACAGCGAATTTCGGGATTTTAGATTTTGTTAAAATTTTGACCATAACTAACAGCGAATTTTGCGAATTTGACATTATTATTTATTAAATTAATGGCCGAATTATTTTTAAATAATAAATAATATATAACCATGAAGCTTATGGTCCCTTGAATTTACTTCACATCGATAAATTTTTGGCTATTTTGAAATAAAATTAAGTGGTCTGATCACTTTTTATTGTATGTTATGTCTCAAATAAAATGGCCATAAGTAATTTTTGATTTCAAATAACAAATGTAGTTGTAAATATAAATTAGTTTTATAATACCCTTCACTTAATTTTTAAGATATATATATATAATATATATGTAGTACTAAATATAATAACAGTAACCCTTATGTTGTTTTCTTTTTTTTTTCCTTGCCACTTCTATAACGAGCATATGGTATACACTAAGTCATTTATTATTCCTTCTTATATGTATGACTAAGCCTCAGTTTCTCGAATCACTTATTTCACTAAGCCCTTGATTACTCGGCTCAGTTTGATTATCCTGATGTTGTTACCATTCTAAAACATGTACTATTTTCTTTTATTAATGATTTTTAATATTTTATTATATATAATATCTAAAAAATAAAAATTGGAGGTTTTAAATTTGAACCGAAATCTCTAATTTTTATACCCTACACCTAAAGTATAGGGTGTATTAACTTTGGTATGGTGTTTGTAACCACCAAAAGGAAGCGAGTTAGACATTGACATGTATATATATTCTGAATTAGGATCACCTCCTGAGTCGATTTAACGATGTCCGTCCGTCCGTCCGTTCGCACGATAACTCAAAAACTAATAAAGCTATCTTGATGAAAATTGGTTAGATCCAAGTAATAACGAGTAACAACTGAGAAAATGTTGTCTAAAAATATTATTATATGTACGTAGGTATAAAAGTATATATGTCGTTGTCACCCCCTAACTTTTACTAACTAAATAATTGAAACTCTAATTTTTTAAACCAAATGCAATTTGACGCTATGGTAATTGTCTTTATATCACGTCACCAAAATAATATTGTTAGACTAAATGACGTCATTATATCTTATAAATAAAAATAATGTAAAAATATGGTTCAGACAAGGTTAAGCAATTAATATTCTTCATAATCTATATAAGCGAAACTATAATTTTTTTTGCATTTATCTACCTTTAATTTTTCCTGTAATATTTAAAATATATTATTCTAAACTATGTTATATTAAAGAAAACATCTAATACATTTTTCTAAAGAGAAAACACAACTTACTTACTTAAATAATCAAAAAAATATGAATTTAAAATTTGAATAACCTTAACAAATGAATACAAAATAAATAAATCTACTATCATATTTATCTGATTTTCTTTTGTTATTCGTATACATGAGAGTTACCACAGTTTTATATAACCAACTACAACCATTTCTAATTTATTTTAATATTTTAGGAATTAAATAGTTTTTTTTTTTTTAATTAAGATATTTTAGAGAGAATAAAATGTTTGTCAATTTTTTTGAACCAACACCAAATAGAAAATAGATTATTTTTTTCCAAATATCCAAATTTTAACTAAAATTTTATTTTTAATTACCAATAAACAAATCATTAATTTCTTTTAAATGAATTAATAATTAATAATTATAAGAATTCATATAAATATCTAATAAATTTGGATAAATTTTTATAAAATTTCAAAAAAAATTCTGCATATATTTTTCAAAAATATTTTAACAAAAGAAAAAAAATTTTATGTTGTGGATGTTCCAAAAATTTTCAAAAAAAAAAAAAACTCAAAAATTGTAAAAGAATTGCTAAAATGTATGTAAAAATATATAAAACTAAATTATAAATATTAATTTTAAATTTTAGAATAATGTTAAAAATTATATAGATATGAAGTTAGGTTATACACATAGTCGGGGAGTGTAACACTTGACAAAACTCAAATAATAAATATCTATTTCACCTAAGTCCATTTGTTAAAAAATTCAAAATACAAAAAATCAGTTAGCAGAATTCTCGGTGCCCGGTAATAAAGCCGAAATCGTAAATTTTAAGAATTCAGCCTTATTACCATTTTGAAAAATGAAAAACTGCCGAAATTGAAAAAGAAATAAAGTCGAATACACCGATTCCACTTTATTGTTTGAGGCATTATTTCCGGTCACCGTAACATAACAGATGTAAGACAATAAATGATAATAACAAATTTTTTAAATATTTATAGCTACATATTCTGGAAAAAAGCGGATAACATTGATTTTGTAACCCGGATGATTTTGGTCCGGTAACCAGCGGATGAAACAGCCGCATCAAGTAGCCGATGGGCCGTTGAGAACTCCCATGCGGGTGCTTCCCTACGCGGTTGGTATACACGACCACTTATGTTAATATCAAAAAAATATTTAAGTTCCTAAAAATGACATTAGAAATAAATAAAATATTAAATTAAACAAAAATAAATAATATATTTTTAATATGGTGCAGTGACAGAACGCCCGAGAAAATAAAGTCCGCGGGCTTTAATCCCAAAACTTTTAAAGTTTAAAGCCCGCGGGCGTTAATTCCTTTTTCCCATAATTAAGCCCATAAACCGCGGGCTTTAATTCCTTTTGAATTGGAATTAAGACCCACACAATTTTTTGTTATTAAAAGAAGAGAGTAATAGAATATGTAGAGCGTATTAGGAGGGATTTTAAAGTTTTTATAAAAATTGGAGTATCCGCTTTTTCCAGAATATTTACTAATATGTATGTATGCGAGATTCTGATTTGGGAGAATTTTAGAGTTGGTTATGGAATCAAGGTTATATGCTTTTTCGAAAATATGTATATAAGTAACTCCGATTGTCAGGAATTTTGTGAGGGATTTTAGAATTGAATTCAAAATCAGGATTATACGCCTTTTACAGAATATTTAGAAATATGCATATACGAGTCTTGAACTAGGAAGATTATATACATATTCTGGAAAAAGCGTATAAACCTGATTTTGTAACCATCTCTAAAATCTCTCCTAATTTAGAAACTCGCATATGCCTATATCTAAATATTCTGTAAAAGGCGTATAATCCTGATTTATTTCCAGCGTGCTCTATTTCCTCGGGCGTTCTGTCACTGCAACTTTTAATATATGTGAAAAAAAAATCCTCATGTATCAAAGATGTCAAAATCAAAAGAAAAAATTAAATATTTAAAAAATGGAAATAAGATTGATTCGACTTTATTTCCTTTTTAAAGCGGTAATAAAGCCGAATTTTTGAAATTCGCGATTTCGACATTATTTCCGCATCGGAAGGGAAATAAAACCGTTTCGACTTTATTTCCTGGGGCATTATTTCCGGGCACAGAATTCTCACTTAACAAAATTTGCTAATAATAATATCCATAATTAATACCCATTTTGTCAACAAATTGAAAAAATTGTAGATAAAAACATAACAGTACATATTTGAAAATTTCCCGATTTTTTTTTTTTTTCTCTTAAAGAGAAAAATTCTACAAGATTCTTTAAATCAACTTGTCTAAACAAAAGTTTTCTGCAAAACAGTGAAAAATTAAGAAAATATTTGATTAGTGTTTTAATAATTAGATAATATTGTGAGAGTTTCCAAATTTCATTTCCGAGAGTTCCAAAGTTACAAAATCCCAAAAAAAAGCAAAAATTTAAAATGATAATCCTATATTATATCATCTCAAATTACAAAATCCTAAATTAGAAATTTTCAACGCTTTATTGTTGTTATTATGTTTTTTGAGAGTATCAATAATTGGTTTAACTAGGGGCAATAATGTTTTTAGCTTTAAAATATGTATGTAAAAAAATAATTAGGAAAGGCTTTGAAATTGATAAAAAATTCAGGGTTTCAATATATTTAGCATGACGCTGAGGACAGCAGCCTCTACTATTTTTAATTTTTTGATGTTGAAATGTGAATGTAACAAAAATAATTATTGGTTACAAAATCAGAATTTTACCACTTTTTATAGAATATGTATATCTAAATGTCCTCTATTTTTTTTAATTGATTTTTTTTCCGAAAATAGTTTTTTGTCAAATGATATAAGGCAAAATGGATATTTGCAGTATTAGTTTAGATCAACTACGCTATACCCGGTACTCAGTATTATTATACCAATACGAACAAATGTTCAAGGGAACGATATATTCATAGGAACACATAATCTAAATTTGCCATTGCGTTTGAGATATAGACTCAAGTGTATGGACAGCTCAGAATCGAATTCTGAGTCGATTATTTCATTTGTGTTTGTCCGCCCGTCTTTCCGTCCGTCCGCACAATAACTCAAAAAATAAAGGAGTTAGGAGGCTGAAATTTTTTTTACGTGCTTTTGTAAAATTGATAGTTCCGTACTTAATAAAGCTAGGCGTCTGAAATCTTACAAAAGACGATCAAGTTTTATGGAAACAGCATATATTAAGTTCATACGGGTATCTCAGAGTGGACACAGCCTACTACACTGCACATTTCCTCGTTTTTATTTAAAACGAAATTGAGTAAACAAAATTCTTCTATATTTTGAGCATTTTTTTATAAATACCCCGGAATTAAATTTAATCCTATATGTTTTTTTCGGTTGTTTTAAAAATTAATTATTTTTAAAATTTTTATGATAAATGGAAAATGTTATGATATGATAATTTGCAAAAAATTCTGTATTTAAACCACATTTTGTTGCAACCATATTATATAATCAATATTTTGTTTTCCACATTTTCTATTTAAATTTTGTTAAAAGGACAAAAATAATCTGTTTTAAAAGTTTTTTATTTTTATACCCTACACTTAAAGTATAGGGTATATTAACTTTGGTATGGTGTAACCACCAAAAGGAAGCCAGGACATGTATATATATTCTGAATCAGGATCACCTCCTGAGTCGATTTAGCGATATACGTTCGTCCGTACGCACGATAACTCAAAAAATAATGACGCTATCTTGATGAAATTTATACTGTAGGTTAACAATGACTAAAGTAAGGCGGGGATTGTAAATGGGCGAAATCGGACCATGGGTTCAGGTACCTCCCATACAACTCCCAAAACTGAATACGCATATCTTCGAAATTAATAAAGATAGAAACTTAAAATTTTGTAGGAGGGTGTATTTTCCTGAATCCCTAATATTTCTAAAATTTGAGATGAATTGGAGGAGGTGTTCGGGTACCTCCCACACAACTCCCAAAACCGAACAAGCATATATTCAAAATTAATAAAGATAGAAACTTGAAATTTGATACGACGGTGCTGTTTCTGAATCCCTGATTTGCCTAAAACTTGAGATGAATTGGAGGGGTTGTTCGGGTACCTCGCACACAAATCCCAAAACCGAACAAGCATATCTTCGAAATTAATAAAGATAGAAACTTCAAATTTGATACGAGGGTGCTGTTTTCTGAATCCCTGATTTGCCTAAAACTTGAGATGAATTGGAATGGTTGTTCAGGTATCTTCCACACAACTCCCCATTATGAATATTTATCAAATATTTAAAAATTAAAATTAATAGTTAATTACCTAGCTTGTTAAAATTATGGTATTTTTATATCATTCTATACATTATTTTCTTTTTCTTCTTCCAACACCCTATTCAGGACATAGTGAAATTATTAAATGATGAAATTCTTTATATTCTGCTGTCATGCGAATGTATTTTGTGCAGTATGAGTTGATGATCTGCTCTGAGTTGCTCGTATTTCGTTCACTCTTCTTTCAATCACTATAGTTTCTCCATTTTATGTGACCACCTAGCAATGTGACAAAATTATTTGAGATATAATTGAATTATTTTCTTCAGAAATCTGCAAAAGTACACATGAAGAAACCAAAAGAGTGAATGTGATCCTTAAATAAATACACAACTTAAAACTAAAAAATAAAAAATTCCGGGCTGAAGTTCTTGGATATTGGTATTCAGTCTATTTATCTACAGATATTTGAAAAAATTAAAAACAAAAAATTTCTTAATTAATTAGAATATTTTTTAGCAGTTATACAATTAATGAGTTTATCTTTTAAATAAAATAACATTTCATTATTAATAGTAAAAAATTAAAAGTAATTATAATTTTTTTTAAAACACAAAGAATGTGTTTCCTTTTTATATGTTTTATTAATCAAAATACATTATTTTTCATTTCCAAAAAAAGTAATTAAAATCTCAAAAACATAAAAAAAATTTAAGATATTTTTATAATGATAGAGGATATATTTATATATATTTAATTAAAATCCAAATTAAAACAAAATAAAATATTAACCACAATATGATCAGTTATCCAATATTTTAGTAAATTTTAATAAAATATTTATACACAGGATGTCTTAATAGATGAGAAATACTTTAATATTACAAAAGATGGAAATATAAGTGCAAATCAGATCTATATTTAACGAGCCTTGAGAAAATCAGGCTTAAAGATTGGTATACAAATTGCAAAAAAAAAAATGCAAGCTTTAAATTTTAATATCACCTTCAAAATAATCATAGTTTCAAAACTAAAAAATTCATAGTTAATAACACAAATGTTATGATACTTTAACGGCGTTACATATTTACAAAAATTGCTGTTATGAAAACCCTTTGTTACAATTTTTTTACATATTTTTCAATTATAACTTTATTAAGGTATCTTTATATATTATCTATTTAGTCATAGTCATAGATAAATTAATTTTACATACATAAGACTTTTTATTAAACTTTATGTCTAATTCATCAAAAATCACTATAAATCAACTCATCTCTGCTCCACCGTCTTTTTAACAATTTCTTACATTCTACACCTAAAATATAGGGTATATTAACTTTGGTATGGAGTTTGTAACCACCAAAAGGAAGCGAGTTAGATATGGGTCGATTTAACGATGTCCGTCCGTCTGTTCGCACGATAACTCAAAAATTAGTAAAGCTATCTTGATAAAATTTATATAGTAAATTGCTAATTACGAAAGGAAGGCTGAGTTTGAAGCTGGAAAAATCTGTCCATGGGTTCGGATTCTGGAACCTTCCGAATAATTCGGGAGCAAACGAGATTATCTCCAAAACCAACCAGATAGAACCTTTAAATTTGGTACAAGAGTGTTCTGTAATGTTTCCTCTATGTACCTAAGATGGATTTCAAGAGTTGGAGTAGTAATTCGGGTACCTGACACATGCCCCCCAAAGCCTAACAAGCCTATCTTTGAAATTAATAAAGATAGAAACTTTTAGAAATTTTGTACAAAGGTGTTAAAGGATGCCTCTTTTACGTTCCCAAAATTCGAGTATAATAAGGTAGAAAAGGGAAGCGGTTCAAGCAGCTGCCAAAAAACTTATGAAATTTTACTTTAATTAGAATTATTCAGGTGTAGAGTATTAAATATTAATAAGTCGGTTTGATCGACTTACTGTTACATTTACTTGTTTTTTTTTTTTTTTTTTTTTGACAATTCCTGACAGATTTTGTCATATTTATTTTTTAATGTGTTATGTGATACACCTTGTATATATATCATAATTTTTTATTTATCATATACATTTCTTAATTTAATTTAATTTACAGGGAGGGAGTAAAAAAAGTATATATAACCTTAACGTATAAATGAATAAATACTATAACTGAAAGAATATTCAAGTATTGTTGACAATTTCAATTTTATTTTTATAAATTTATATTTGTACATATATAGCCTTATAAATTAATTATGTACATGCATATATACTGGTATATAAATAATATATAATATATCGTAAATATTCTATGTTTATTTATAAGTATTTTAATTAAAAAATTATACTATAATCAAAAGTATCTCAAATATTTAAAGATTGTTAGTTTTATTTTTTCGTTTTGTTTTTTTTTTTTTGAAAAAATGAAAGAAAAAAATTTTTTTAATTAAAGTAACAAAAATATTCTCAATTTTTTATTTTTTTGCTTATTAAAGAACACTTTGTTGTAGTAAAATTATCAATTGAAACCCCCAAATTATCATACTTATATTATACTATCTTTAACATCTCAAAGTTAAATTACATTCACCATCACTTGTTAATAATATCTTTAAGAATATAATTACCACATTTTAAAAAGTGATATAAAATATAAGTAATAAAAAAACATAAGGATAAAAATATTTTAATAATACGAATAATATTATAAATCAGTTTAAAAATAAAACAAAAAAAAATTAATTTAATTTTTCTTTTTCATCATATATTTATTTACCTAATATATAAATATATATTATGTATTTATGTACCTCTCTCTTTCACCCCACATTTATTTTTAATACTCGTTTTTCCTTACGTATTCTCTTTATTTTTCTAATACAATTCAATTCATTATTTTTGGTTTTTTTTTTATTTTTTGTCTCATTTATTTCTTTAATTTTAATCTAATTTAAATTTATGCTGGAAAAGGATAGAAATAATTCTTTCATATATATACTGTTAAAAGTAATTAAGAAAAAAAAATAAGAATCTCAAATGAATTCAAAAGAAAATTTTTGATGCACACAATAACAGATAATCTCTTGTTTATCTCATAATTAAAAAAAAGAATATAAAGAAAGTACAAAAAATAAAAAGAAGAAGAAAAGAGACAAAAAATCTGTAATCATAAAATATTTTTCTCACTATATAAAAGAAATCAATTTAGATGATAATATTACATTTACATGTATAAATTAAAACAAAAACACTCTCCAATCATTCTTGTATTTCTCTTTCTTTAACTTTGTTTGTTTTTGTTTTTATTATTATTATTTTATTTTTTTTCTTTAATTTACGAAATTCGTTCATATTTTTTGGTCAGGTCTTGAATTGTGTGCCTTAACACTGTTAATAATTATGTTAAATCACATTTACATAATTATTATCTTAAATCTGTAATAACAACTTTCTTTTCTATTTGGCATTTATATTCTACGTTTCTGACGAATATTCAATTTTATTTTTTGTGGTCTTTGCTCTCTATCAACTCTATTCCATTTATATGTAAATATTTTATATAAAACTATACTTATATATACATTTACTTTTATATATACATTAGATTAGAAGGGATGCATTAGATTTGAAAAAAATATTACAAAGAGGTTATTAACTTTTACAATATTTATCTTTAACCTCATTATTTTTTTGATAAAAAATTTTCTAATTAACTGAATGTGGAACAAAGGTGTTACCATATCTTAGATATTATAAATCGAAAGATTAAATGTTAAAGTATTATTTTTCAGATTACAAGTCTTTCAAATCTTTAAATTATATTTAAAAAAATTTTTTTTTCTTTTACTTTAATCCAAGTGGAAAATTTAAAGAATAAAATTGTAATTTTTTTGTAATTCACTCACTTAACTCAAAGCACTTTTTTATCTCACCTAATTTGGAGTTAGTAATTAATATTTTATGAATAAAGATATGTTGTTGTTGTTTCTGGTACGGGAGGTAGGTAACTATTCTTTCGTCTAGACTCTAGACACTGCGACCCATTATGCAGCCCAACTCCATTAGATGCTCGTTTTTCATCCCAAATAAAGATATACTCAGTAAAACTTACCTAAATACACAAAAATTAAAATGAATCGCTCAAAATGTATGCACTTTAACCGAAATACTTTCTTCCTTTAACCGTCTATTTCATAATATTATTTTAACGTACATTATATACTTGATATTTAATATCTTATATAGGGAACATCTGTATCATAAAATTGATAAATTGATGGAAAATAAGACAACAGTTTTTTTTTAGAAAATTGGCAACCTTAATTTAACAAAAACCATTGTAATTTCTTAATATAAAAAAAAAAAACAAAAATTATTGTAAAAGTTTTTGCCTATTAATGCTTATTAATGCCATTAAAACCACTAATAATTTTGGCTTATATTCATAAATTTTTAAATTTTTGTTTTTTTTAAATTCATTATTTCTTAGTGTTAACTTTGGCCTTTCGTTTTACTCTTTTTAATCTTTTAAACAGTTTAACATAAGAATTTTCAATTGAATTCTTAAAAACAGTAAATGTCTTTTCCACCTTTAGATTGAGCAAAATAATTTTTGGTTTATATTTTTTTGTTTTTTTTTTTCGTTTTTCTTATGTAAAAAAAAAAAAAAACATTTCTTATATATATATAACAATTTACTACGATAACAGATGGTTTTGGAAAATAAACAATTTTCATCTTAAATTATGATTTCACCTTTGAAAAACTTTTTTTGTTCAATTTTTTTTTTTCTTTTTGGTTGTATTCAAAAATAAAATAAAAGAGAATCGGTATCTGAACTCAATTTATTTAAGAAGAAAAATGAAAAGGGATGATGATTTTTATGACTCTAGCCTTATCTAATTAACCTTAAGATTTTTTTTTTTTTTTTTTATTCATGATAATAATAAAAATTTTAACAATAAAAATAATTGTTCTATTCAACAATAGTCATCGACGTTATTCAGAAGTTAACCTGTACGTAAAAGTAAAACAAAACAATATCTATAACTTTGGATTTAATTCTAACTTTCAAAAGAAAATAAATAAATAGGAAAAATGATATTATGTATTTATTTATTAAATAAATTTTATTTCCGGAAAATTAATAATAAAATCTTAAAGTTAAATGTTATACTTTAATATTTTAATAAAAGGAAAGTCAAAAAAAGAAAAACAAAAACAAAATAAAAATTAAAACTTAACATTAATTTGCTTTCTTATGAACTATAGGATATAAAATTGTACTATGATATGAAAGAAATATAAAACATTTACCTAAAATTGAATTTAAAATTTTAAATTCAACCTAAAATTTGTCTAAATTTTAAGTTTCATTTTCTACAATTATGAAATTTTTAATTTTTTCTTTTTCTATGAATAAATTTTAGTACAGTTCGTAAAAAATCCTGAAAATCTGTGGTTTTATAAGGATTTCATATAAAATTGTAATTTCTGTATTAACTAAACAATAAATATGTTTCATTGTAATATTTCTTAACATTTATAATATACTAAATCCTATAATTATGACATTTTAAACTGAGTTATTAAAATGATTAAAAATTGCCTTAATCTACAGTATTATTAATAATATAAATGGTAGATATGTATATAATTCATATAACGAAACGGAAAATCTTCTTTTTGGATTCCTGATCACTCTAATATCAGCGTCAATGAAGCAACAGATTAATATGCAAAAAAAAAAACAGTTAAACAACCGTTATAAAAAATATATGGCTTTGAATCAAATTAAAAAGGCCATAAAAGATTTAAACAATAAACTGAAACAGATAATGTGAAATAACAAAAACTCTCTAATCACGTAAGTATACTCTCAAATTAAAAACACACAGTCTTTACAGGATATACAGAATGCATAAAACTAAGTAAAAACTCAAATCTTAATTTTTCAAGCAAAAACTACATTTGATCTTATTTGTTTAAAAAAGTGAAATTTCAGTTCAAGGTCAGTTTTATGCATACGACTCAAAGACTATAAAAAAACATGAGAGTTTGAAAGAACAATTATAGGTATTTAGAGTATGAGGATAAAATTTGAAAAAACCTTTACGACAGATAAATATCTTCATAAGGGATATCATCCTTGAATTTCCTAATCAAATCAGTAAGATATCATTAGAAGAACTTAAATCTCAACATAAAGATGATATCAAGAAAATTCGAGAAAAGTTTGAAATTTTTGGAATCTGTGACAGTTTTTAATATGATGAGTTAATAATAATAATTTAACAAGATGAGAAGGGCAGTTTTTGCATATCAGTATAAAAACAAAAAACAAATAGAAAATGATAATACTTTTTACTAACATTAAATATTAAGAAAAATTTATAAATTTAACATACAATATTCCAATTAAATATCATTAACAAAATTTTAACCATATAACTTGAAAAAATTAAAATATCTGCCAACAAACAACCACACCCGACATGGAATTAATAAATATTAATAATAATAATAAAATGTATTAACAGCACCAAACAATAGAATTTATAGTTCGAACAAAGGTTTACGAAAGTTAAAATCATAAAGAGGAATATTTTGAAGAAAAACAGTAAAAGAAAAAGGGTCATTGTTATTATTTAAAAGAAACTAATACAAAGAAAACTGTTTCTAATTAATTTGTTTGTATTGTATTACATAAATCATAGTCTTCAATTCACATAGGAACACAAGCGGAATGATATTCAATCAAGATCATACACTATTATCAACTATCTATTTTGTTCAATATTAAATATTTTTTAAATTATAAAACATATATATATTTTTAAATAATAAAACATTCATTTAAATTATCTCTAATTTTATATGTACATAATGTACATACATATATGTATATCCTTCTCATTACATTAAAAGGAATAAAATACAATTATTCACATAGCAAAAAAAATCATAATTTTATAACAAATCATTTTACATACATCAACTATCAACATTACACCGGATATTCATCATATTATATAAAAATTAAAAAAAAAGCAAAAATACAGCATACCGGAAATTATAGTTTAATTGTTTTAATTAATACAAAAACATTAATACGTTATAAATTAATTGTACACGTACATATATTTAATATTAATTAAAATTTCAAACAATACATATATCACAATTCTTTGTTAATATATTCTATATATATCTATATAGGTACATACATTTATTATATTTTTTTTAATTATTTTAATTTATACTTTTTATACATTTATTTTTCTACTAGAATACATATAAAAATAAAATAGACATAATAATTATATTTGAAAAACAAATGACGGATGATTTAACATCAATCATTTCATTTTTAATAATTCTTCGATCTCATTCTACCCCTGTTTGGTACTACATATATGTACATTTTTATATTATTTCAATTTATTTTGCTCCACTTATATTTTACTATTTTATTATCAATGTATTTTTTATTTTCAATGTGTTTTTCACTTTTCATTATTATTCTAACAGTTAATGCATCCTCCAGTCTTAGAATTAACACCAACATCCCTGTCATAGTAGCACCATCCTTTTATTGACTATAGTATGGTATACATACATTACGTATTCGGTATTACTACATTATTGTAATAATATATAAATATATATATAGTTATAACAGAGATGATATACTTTTTACTATTTTGTATAGCAAGGTTGGATTATCATTAGTCCTTGTTGTAAAGAATAACAACAACAAAAATAATGATAACGTTGATAATTATTTTAACTCTGATAACCATAGTTATATTAATGGTACTAACTATGATAATAATTGCTTTCAATTTTTAAAGAATCCTTTTTTTTATCAATAATTTTATTTGAGTGTTTTTATTTTTTTTTTGTTGTTGTTTTTGCCATATTATTTACAAGGATATCAAAACTTATATAGACTGTGTACAATTGCATATACATATAGAAAATATTTATTAATAATAATGAATCTTATCTTTTAACAAAAAAAAAAAAAAAAAGAACAATAATAATTATTTAAAAAAAACAAAAACTTACTCATTCATTCACTCTTTTCTACCTCAATAAATCCAATCACTTCAGTAATCATTCGAATGAAATATATCTAGTCGAGTATTAACATAATATTATATTTATGTTTTGTTTTTTTTTTTAAATGTACTTTATCCAATATATATACACATACAGACACACACACACACATTTACTCAAATATTTGCATCTTTTATTAGTTGAAGAATTGTTCATAACTAAGATGATGATATTGATAATGATTTAAATACATTGAGTACTTCAAGGACATGAAGAGATTCGTTCATTTTTTGTTTTCCTGTTAACAAGTATCACTAACAAATTTTTTTTTTTTTTTGTACAGACATTGTATTGAATGAAAAAAAAAAGTTTAAAAGAGATTATTATTATGATGACAACAGCGATGCAGTACTTAAAAATTCATCAAGCAGTTTTTAATATAATATGTATGCCCGAACATTGCATGCCAACGATAGCAAATAAAAATAACGAAAAAACAAAACAAATTAAAAAAAAATCGCAAACAAAAATTATTGTGTTGTAAAATAGAAACAATGAATAAAAAGAAATCCTTGTTCATTCTACGTTATTGCACAATTGGAAACAGTATTTCCTCACAAAACAAAAAAACTTGATAAGTAGAAAAATAACTGAACAGTTGAAACAATAACACCAACAACAACCAAAAAACAACTTTCAAAAGTAGTAAAACTTAAATCAAAAAAAAAATAAAAAAATAAAAACTCAGTCCTCTAAAGTATGCATCATCACTCACATTTTACATATACAACATAGTTCTTAATGCATGTTAGTGTATTTTCTCCAAAAAAAAAAAAAAAAAACAAAGCCAAAAACAAAAAAAGATCACTCACGGAAATTATACAAAAAAAACAAAAAAAACGTAAAATTGGTAAACATCAATAAATGAACACGCTCTGTTAGTGTAATAACAACAACTACCATATTGTAAACGTCTTTTACTATACAACTTTAATAACAACCCAAAAACAACCATAAAAAATTGTAATCAGTCAAGACACAAGCAATGAAATACAAAATATAACTTACATTTTTACCGTTATCAAAATAACAGTTAGAATTGTCTGCTTGAACTTAACTGTTAAAAGAATTCCAAATATATTAACAAAAATAATTGAGTAACTGTAATTAATACGCAAAAGAGTTTTATATATAAAATGAGCTGTAATGTATTTACGAAACTCATAAGGATTTAATAGAAATATCAAACTATTTACAAAATATTAATAATAAAATTTTTTAGAATAAATAATACCCGCTCATATAACTTATTACCCACATATTAAATGACAGAAAGTTTCAAATATTTTTCTTACCCTCACAACATAATAATTCAAAATGAAGAGGCAGACGTATCAACAAAGGCTGCACAAAATAAATATTCATAAACTATAGATGCTAACAAGAAACTTTCAGAGATACCTTCAACTAAGAGAAACTCATCGCAATTTATGTTAAATTAACATTAAAAATAAAATGTGTTAAAAGAAAAAGGTTCTAAATTTTCGGTAATAACTGTTGACAAAACTTGAAGTCATAAAAGAGTGTATTGAATACAATAACAAATAAAGTGCTACTTATACTAACATAAAATCAATTAAGTTTATAAAAAAATCCCATGTAAAAAATGGCATTTTATGATTTATGCACATTGAAAACTGGTTAACAATATTGACAAAATGGTGTTTAAAATATTTTTTTTCAAATCTAATTTTAATGCTTATTACCGAAAACGCAAATGCAATTGCGTAAAAAATGAGATCCGCAATTATTCCCATTTCCCGCCGTAATGATTTTACTATCATTGAAAAACATTTTAAATCATTAAAAAACTTTTTCACATATTTTATTTATTATTATGTATTTTAGAGTACAACACAATTTTGTATTTTACTTACATACATATATATTATACAATTTAGTATTATGGTATTATGTGTGGTATTTTTAAGCAGTGATTGGATTCAAAATTTTCATACAAATTTATAATCCACGGTTGAAATGTGTTTTCAATTATACCACAAAAAAATTTTCCGCTTCACAATTAACCGTAATTATTCAAGTTTATTCAAAAACTTACATATTTCCTGCCCTTAATTCCGTTTACGTTTTCTTTGATAGGCATATTTAATTATAAAAATCTGTATATCACATGATTAACAATAAGTTGATAAATCCTTAAAATATTTTTAATATTAACCTATAGGAATTATTAAACAATACGAAATTAACAAGAGATTGTGGTTTTTAGTAAAGAGTAGAATATAAGTATGTATAACATTTATAAACGGGTAGATAGACAAAATATTAAACAGTTTAAATTTACAGCATTAAATGAAACTGACAAATAAAAAATACAAAATATTAAAGTAAATGTTTCATCACCAAAATTGATAATTCTTTGTTTTCTTCTAATTTTACACATATTGAAATATTGTAATTTAAAAAGAGAAAAATTTAAGGCGAAGTATTCAATATACATAAGTATATAAATTACATATATATATATTAATTTTCATTGTTTAGAATATCTGTTAAGATTTGTTCTTTTATGTAAAATAATATTAATTTTTCTTAGACGACGTCATCAAAAATTTACATGCAACATATTAATTATATTTATTTCTTCGAAAAAATATATGAATTTTGTTAAAAACAATTAATAAAATTTGGAAAAAATTCAAAAAAATGTTTTGGGAGTAAAGAAAAAAATATTTAATGATCAAAGAAAAGTAGACAGCTTAACAACTGAAATCTTAATAATTGCATAAAAATGAAAATGAGCTTGAACAATTAATGTTTGCCATTAACGACTGAAAGAATGCATTAAGCAACATGGACAAGGAAATTAAAACGTTAAATAATACTTTGTTATACTGAGATTTTTTTTTTTTTTTTTGCTTTCCATTCCTCTAAAGGAGCCAAGTCATTTATTATTCGTAAAGTATGAAGTATGCTTTCATTTCAAGTTCAATTCACTAAGAAATTAGTTACTCGGTTGTAGTTTTCTTCGATATTTTTTTTTATTTGTGCTCTGTTATCTTATACAAATTTAATGGTTTTATACTACGATATGATATTAATTATAGGATATAATATACTTATTTTTATTTATCCGAATCATTTCTACTCAAACAAATATTTGTACAAGGAATCAAACATAAATAGAATAGACAGTTTTATGATAAAACTTGTTCGCAAACATTATGGGAGAGCAAAAAACACTCCAGAAAATGGTTTTATATCACATATATATTACCACAACGAGGAGTACATAAGAAAAACATTGCTCACGGGATTTATTGATCATTTTATATTTCTTGATAAAATTGGTTATATTCAAAACCAAAATCATATCCCTATATTATTTCATTATAATAGACGGGCCACATGTAAATCAATAGAATATAACCCGGGCAATATTAACGGAGTAAATTTGAAATATGACATGTCTATACCCGATAAAGACAAAAAAATAAAAAGAGATTATTGGTGGTTGGATAACACACATTCATCAGAAGTTAGTACTAGAACTACATATTAGGTTTTAATTTAGGCTAAGTAACTCAATTTAGGATAAATAGGGTAAGGCATAGGTTAAGTTGTTTTTATTGTAACATTGATACAAAAATTATTTTGAAAATTAAATTACGAATTAGACACCACATTAACATAAAAATTAAAGATTAATTTAAATGTTAATAAAAAAAAAACAGGCAAAGATGCCGTTTTTTATAAACTTTTTCTATGCTAAGATATATTTAAGATTGTATTTAAAGGTATAAATAAAAGGTTATTAATAAACCAAAAAAAAAAAAAACACCGATCGCAATATATATTTATGTTTATTCAATTGAATATTAATTTAAATAGTTGTCAAATTGCCAAAAATAGTTTAATTATCGAAACAAATAAGTTTTTGTTGAATAAGAAATAACTTAGTTATTTTTTATTCAATTTCACTACTTATAAAATATTAATCACTAATTTTTCACTAGATATATTATAAAATTTTTTTTTTTTTGTTCACGGCGTATAGTTATTAGATTTATAATTTTTATTAAACACTATTTTAAAAACAAATCGAGCAACTGATAATCCACGCACGAAAAAACTACTAAAATGTACGATATTAAAATCATACTCATCAATATCATTTTAATTTTATTTATTATTAAACAATACGAAAAAAATATCGTATGTTCATTATTATTCACTCTTGCTCCCTCTTTCTTATTAATTTTTATTGTGTCTATCTGGTACATTTTTCTGTTAATTTTTTCTATATATTAAAGCCACATTTAAAACTTGTTTTGAAATATTGAAGTCAGAATTTTTTGTTTTTTTTTTTTTTTTTTTTATATTATTTTATTTTTTTTATACGTATACTTACATTGTATATACATATATTTACACTTAAAAAACATCAATGAATAGTCATAATGAAATAAATATTTCTGACTTAAAAAATATTGTACATTTAACAGGGTACATTTACATTTACATTTTACATTTACATTACAAGTACATTTAAATATTGTACATTTGCAACATACAAAACCTTCGAAATAAACTATATAGCTTAGAATCCCTAATTCATCCGTACAACCACAATGTACACATTATTGTATTAACTGAAATATGGCTACTGGAGACAGAAAATCAATTTTTTAACATTGCAGGATATGTCCCATATTTTTCAAATAGGCAAGAACCACATGGTGGTGTTGCGATATATATTGATGAATGTGTGAATTCTAATTATGTTTTCAAAGAAGAATTCTATAAAACTAATTTGTTCGTCATTAATTTACCAGATCTTAATATAAATATCATTAGCATATATAGGTCTCATGAAAATACTGTACCAGATTTTATACTTGAATTAAATTATGTTACTGCGCAATACAAGAACTCCATTATAATTGGTGATATGAATATAAATTTGCTGGATATCAATAATCGTTACGCCTTAGATTATACTAATACGCTTATTAGTAACGGTTTTTTGATTTACAACAAAATATCCCCTGAATATGCAACGAGAATTGGTAGTACAACGAGAACTATTATTGATCACCTCTCCACGGACCTAATAAATTACAAATACAACTTTTTAATTTGTGAAACATCCTTATCTGATCACGAAATGTTTCACATCAATATTAATCTTAAACCAATAACCAAAGGTAAAATTGGTAATAAAAAGGTTTTGCATTACGGTAAAGTTGCTAGCGATAACTTCTGGTTAAATCTGAATTCCTACTCTGAATTTGAAATCTTTGTCACAAATTTGCAAAATTTAATCCAGGAAAATACTAAAACTATTATAGTAAGAAAAGAAAAAAAGAAAGCGCTTTGGATGACACAAGAAATATTTGTTAAAATTTAATCTTAATTAGAGACTCTTATTATAAATATTCAAAAAAGTACAAAGAAAACACTCGTATCACTAATCTATACAAATCGATCAAAACCGAGGTAAACAAATTAATATTACAAGCAAAAAAAAAATTTTTTCATCTGGAGTACAACAAGATATTCAAAACGGTAAAAGTCTTTGGAATTTTTATAACAAGGTAATTTATAATACCGACTTGCCAAAACAAAACCCCAATATTAAAATGCTTATAACTAATAATATAACCACAACAAATGAGTATGAAATAGCTGACAAAATGAATAGATATTTTGTTAATGTGACTGATGCATTGGATATCTCCACTAACCCAATTGATTATTCATATGTCAATAGAGTACAAAGAACAATCCATAATAACTTTATCTTATATTCCACCAATAGTACTGAAATTGAACAGATTATTGCAAACCTAAAATCTTCCGCAGCAACTGGTTGTGATGGTATTTCGACTAAGTTCTTGCAAAAATTTTCAACCAAACTTTCACCAATAATAGCCAATTTAATAAATAACTCTTTTCAAACTTCATTATTTCCACGTTCCCTCAAAACAGCAATAGTTACACCCATTTTTAAAACAGGAAATAAAACAAATCCATCTAATTACCGGCCAATATCTGTTTTAACAAGTATTTCTAAAATTTTTGAATTTGTTAGAAAAAATCGACTTATTACTTTTCTCACACATAATAATGTACTACATAAAAAACAATATGGATTCGAAAAAAATTCAAACACTACTGTGGCGTATTTAAGCTTAAATAATTTTGTGACTAACAATATTGATAGTGGTAAATATGTTGCGTTAATATCACTTGATTTTCAAAAGGCCTTCGATTGTGTAGATCATGATATCATATTGGCAAAACTGAACAATTTTAGCTTCGATCAGGGTTCACTAAATCTTTTTAAAGCTTATCTGACTGATAGAGTGCAAAAGCTCAGAATCGGCTCTTCCGTTAGTGGTCCGCTAATGATAAAAAAAAGGGGTCTCACAGGGCTCCATTCTGGGACCAGAATTATTCAAGATATACATAGACGATATAGCTCGTTTAGATCTTATTGGATCTATACAATTATATGCCGACGATGCTATATTAAAATATGCGGCCGCTACAGAAAATATTTTGAGAAATTCTATTGAAGATGACCTTTTTAAAATCGAAGAGTGGATAATACATCATAGGTTACGTTTAAATGTGAAAAAAACCAAAATATTGCTGCTTGGCAACAAAATCTACACCTCTAGGAAATTTTCTTATAACTCTATATCTATTGATAGTGTAGAAAATCTCTATTATTTAGGATTGTTATTGGACAGAAAAGCTAAATGGATTGATCACATTCATTATATCATTCGGAAAATAACGCCATATTTGTTCATCCTACGTCGTATTCGGAAATATATATCTCCATATATACTCCATATACTCATCCTTCATTCTAGCACACATAATATACCTTACTCCAATTTGGAGTGGAGCGAGCCAACTTATATTGCACCAACTGGATATCGTGCACAAGAAGACAATTAAAATTATTCATGGCTATCCGAATATGTTTCCCACGGACAGATTATACTCTGAAAAATACTTAAGTCTGAGTAACATTTGTAAACGGGAATTGTACCTTACGGCCTATAAGATTGTAAATAATACAATAAAGCACAATTTTATATTAAATAGAGCTATAAGCATACATAATTACAATACAAGGAATAGTTCTAATTTCTATCTGTCCTTATTTAGGACAAACCAACAGCAGAACAACTACTTCTTCCAATCTCTAAAGCTATATAATGAACTTCCAACAGGCCTTAAACAAATTCATTCAATTGGTGTGTTCAAGAACGAAATCAAAAAACATATATTACAAGAAAATTGAAACTCATAGACATTGAAGTGTAATATAGTAAATAATAATATGGCAAATAATATATAAGTAATTTGTAAATATATAGTGCAATGATGTAAATTGTTGGTATGGTTAAGATAATTGTTAGTAGATAAGTGATGACAAAATTGAGTGGTTGAAGCGGGACAAATATGGAAATTATGTTGAATTATTATTAATCTCTTATTAATTATTAATCTCGTTTTTTTTTCCCCCTTGGATTGGATTTCTTTTTGTTTTGATTATTTTTATTACTTTTTGGTTATAAGCTTGTAAGATGAATTGTAAAAATAAAGTAAAATAAAAAAGTATAAAATAAGGAAAGAAATAAAATTGAGAAAGTAAGGAATGAAATAAAAATGTATTAAAAATAATAAACTGAAAAATTATAAATAATGTAATTGTATAAATTGAATTGAAATGTAAATAAAATAATAACTTAAAATGAGAATTAAAATAGACGTACATATAAAAGCAAAAAATAAATAAAATGCAGTCAAATAATATTCTAAAAAAAACAATAAGACCAGACAGCCTATCATCTACGGTCGTTAACAACTTAATTGTTTAAACTTATATTATTTTATAATAATTGTAAACCTTATAATTTTTTATTTGAATAAAGAAAAAAAAAAAAAACAAAAGTAGTTAAAATTAATATCAAAACTTATAACATGTCATTTAAGGTTTGACTAGCCGTACATAAAGCAACTTAATATTTTTCATTCTACGCCCTCAAGTTTACTTTAATACTTACTTAGAAACTTAATGTAAACTATCCGACTAAAGTCATTTAACAGCAAAGATATTAATTTAATTTATAAATTTGAAAAATAAACAAAGGATTTTTAAAAAAGTTTTTAAAAAAATTTTTTTTTATACTATTGTTTATTTTATGTATATGTAAAAACAACCAAAAAAATATAATTTAAATGTTTAAAATATGTTCCAAATATTCTGTTATAATGTTTGGCACTGACAGCAATGAAGAGAATTTGACATTTCTAAAGTACAATTATTATTCTTTTTATAAAAATATTCTATTAAAATTTTAAAGCTTACAATAATTATTCATTTGATTAAATTTGCCTGAATTTTTTTTAAAAACAAGCTTTATAAGTTTTTAAAGATTAATATTCAGTTTTAAGTGAAAATATTAAAGTGTTATATCAAATTTTTTTTAGTCAAAATTAATACATTGGATGAGGAGTTATTTTAATTTTTGAAAAGAATTAAAATTGTTAAATTATTTCAGGTAAAAAAATACGAACATCAAAAGGTATTAAAAATGAGTTAAAAAATAAAAGATCAATATTAAGGACATACATAAATTTTTATTCTTTACATAAAATTTTTATTTTAAAATTAAAGCATGTTTGGTTGCAAAATGTTAAACAACGTATTTGAATAATTTCTTTTTATAGCTTTAAAATTAAATTTAAAGAAGGAAAAAATTTCCTACGTTCCATTCGGTGCTCTAAAAAAAAAAAACTTTTTTTTTGTTTGCAATCTATTATTGTTACTGAATGCATTACTATCAATGTTTTTAAATATCAATCAATCTTTTTTTTTCTCCATTAATACCACCAAGGGCAACACATCAATTATTAACAAATTTAAATGTAAATATTTTTTTGTGATGCAAGTAGAGAAAAAACACAAGGAAAAACCGTCAACCATTTTTTAAACTATTTAAATGAAAGTTTTTTTGTTTTTTTTTTGCTATTGATATAAAAAATTATCCTTCCTGGAGGATTGAAACTTTTTCGAAAGCAGGCATATTGACTGATCTTACTATATATTTTTTAAGGAAGTAACATATGTATTTATTTTAAAACTAAATCATGTTTTTTTTTTAAACAACTGAACTAAAGTTAAATTATAATAAAAAATGGATAAAACATATAAAAATATCAATAATTTTTGTATGCACTTCCTACAAAATAAATTTATATCTCTAATTGGTAGATTGATAAAACTGTAGTAATTGCACTCTAAAAATTTGGTAAAATAACTACATTTTTTCAAAAAAGGGTGATGTAAGAAGTGAATGACTCAATGACCGAGTAGTAAAGTGTTTATCAGCCGAAAGAGTGCCTGTTTAAAATCCTGTACAGGTCGTAAAAGTTTTAAGTAGGAAAATTACTGATAAATTATTTTTAAATTACATAATCTCCGTTGCGACTATATCTCATGTAAAATATATAACATAAACAAATAAATAATATGCATATATAATAAGAATATTTAGATGGCAAATAATTCTCGAAGAAAAAAAGCCTTAAAGGGGCATATTTTTATTATTACTGCAGGAAAAGCACAACATTAAATACTAAAACGATTCTGTTTCTTTGGTAGAAAATCATTCAAGAATATTTCAAAAACTATTCTACTTATTATTATTCTTTTCTTTTAGAAATGTTAATTTTTTTTTTTTGTTCATCAATGGGTACCTCATACCTAAAAAACTTTAAATTATACCTCTATACCTAAAAAACTTTAAATTAAGTCTATGAGTCATTAAGGTCATTGATCCTTTTAAGTTTATTTAAAATATGAATATTCTATTTAAATATATATAATATGAACTTTTTAATATCTGACAAGCAACTATGTAACTCAACAAATGCTAAATTTAAAAAAAAATAAATTTCTATATACATACTTGTAATTTCTAAAAACTTATTACCATTACCAAAGTCTAACTTCTCGTCAGCGAGGCGAACAGAAAACTCAAACTTTTAGAAAATTGTTCTTGGTATTAATATAATAATTCTAATCAATTTAAACTCGCCTTTGATTTAATTTAATCTGATGTTACTAAAGACTGACAAAAACTAAATCATACAATACATGAATCAATAGGACAATGGAGAAAATTCTAACCCATTTAATAAAAAACATAAATTAACAATTTTAAATATAAAATATGCTTCAAAATTGCCTCCAAAATCATATTAAAAGTCAATGCATTAAATTATGTTATAAATAGGAATATATATATATATATATATATATATATAAATATACATTATTAATTCTAACATAAACATATCAAAAAAAAATAGTTTAACCTTAGCTCAAAATGTTATTGTGCAAACGCTTTCAAAAATTGATTTTCTCGAAAAAAAAAAGTAATTTTAAGAAAATTTGAACTGGAATTCAGACACTATCCACAAAAATTTATTGCCAAACATTTTAATAATATTATAAAAAAATTGTGTTTTTTTTTTTTTTTGTTTTTTATTTATTAATAAACCTGCAACCTTCCAAATATTTTTTTCTGTTTTCTCTGAATAAATAAAAAAATTCTGCAATAAATGGCTTATAGAATGAACCTATAAATTGCTTTTGTGGGTTACTTTATTTTTCTTCTTTTTTTTTTTTTTGGCAATATGGGAAATACTTCAAATACTTTATGTTTACGTTGTTATTTTTTTGCTTTTTGTCGTTATTCATCAAACTTTCATTCCTATTATAAAAAAAAAACGAGGAAGAATACAGTTGACTTTGTCAACTCTTAGATACCCGTACGAACCGTTAGTATGTTCACAGCCTGTCACTCTGCTTACAATATTATTTTTTTAATATTTTAGTATTTTAAAATAATTTGGGTGAATTTTATAATTTCTAAAACTATGGGTTGTACATATATTCAAACTATATGTTTACACATTGCTCAAAAGCAGATTCTAACCTTCCACATAACGATTATCAATCCAAAACTTTTTCAAATATTCTATAGTACCATTTAATACTAAGCGGTAAATGTATATTAAATTTACTAAGTACAAAATAGTAAATATAATTTTAAATATTATATTATATTATATTTAAATATTCCATTGACAGAATAATTTCTTATAAATACAATAAAATACATATATGTATGTAAATACGGCACTATATATTATGCATATATACTCTTATCATTCACTCACTAGTGACATATACGATATGTAAATAAACATATAAGTATGTATATATATCAATATCATGTAATAAAAATTGTATGTATATAAATCAAGCAACCGTTATGTTGTTTATTTATTTACATTTTTTTGTACTACGCATTATATCCTCAACAATTTAAAATTATCGAGTAAAACAAATGCAAAAAATTTGTTGAAGAAATTTGTTAGAAAATTTGAAAAAATCAAGTAACACTTTCGTCAATTATAAAGTAACGCTATATTATTAAAAAACGTTGTTAACAGAAATAAGAGTATAATGTTGAAGCTTTAATTTTTGTGTATTACTTCAAAAAAATTTTAACAGGTGTTCAAGTTACAGGTGTTTAAAAATAGGAAATGTTCAGTTTTTGACCCCTTACAGCTCCTAAACGGGGAGTGATACAAAAAAAAATTCTGAAATGACTCATACTTGTTTTTAAAGATCTAACTTCTGTCAAAATTTCAAGTTTCCAATTTTAACCGTTTAGAAGATAGAAGGGTTAAAGGATTTTGCAAAATTTGAGTTTCGCATAACGGTAAATTAAGACACCGTATGCTACAAATATATATTTATTATATATATGCTTTTAAAGCTAATGAAAGTAGTAATCGTTTGGCGTTTTCAAAATGAAGATATACCTTATACAACTTGTGCTATAACAATTTAAATATAGAGCTTTTTTGAACCTTTGGGGAGCTGTAGCTCCGTAACGGGTGGGGCTACAAAAAAATTTAAAAAAAATAAAATTAATATTTTTGTGAGATCTATCAGCAGTTAAAATTTCATAGCTCTATTTCAAAAAAAATGTCGGGATCTAAAAGTTAGGTGTTCGAGAGCTACCCTAAGTTTTGGTCCAAACTCAACCATAAAAAATAGGGAACCTACAAATTACTCCAAGAATATTTTGTGTAAATTTCAAGATTCTAGCTTTCTTAGTTTTTGAGTTAGCGTGCTGACGGACGGACGGACGGACGGACATGGCTCAAAAGTCTTAGAATTTTTTTCTGATCCGATCCATACCTTTGAAGGTATATCTAGCTCGCTTATTTCGAGGTGTTACAAACGGAGGAGTAATTTTATTATACCCGATCCTATCGTACGGGTATAAAAATGCTGGATATATTCAAATATCCATGAAATTCAATAAAAAAAAAAAATTTCAATCCATATTATATTTTTGTGTTCATAATAATGACCATATGTTTCATAAAGCAAAAATGTTTCAAAAAAAAAAATTTTTATTTATTTATTTAATAAAATATTTAAAAAAAAAAAAAAAAGAAAAAAAACGAATTGATTGACTATTCGAATTCAGAGGTGGGAGATGTTATTTATCCTGGAATTTTCATTAATTGAGATCCTTACAAAAAAAAAAAAAACAAAAATTTTAAACTTTAATAAAAACTGAATAAGAATCATTATTGCTTTAAAAAATCATAAAACTAATATAACTAATAAAAATTTTCTGATTTAAACTGATTTTAAGTCATAAACATAAAGTTAAAGAACTATAGTAAGTTTTGGAATCTAAATTGAAACCTAAATTAGAGTTTTAAAGAACAATAATATACAAAAATGTGTAGGAGTTTATTTTCTCTTTGTTCAAAAAGGATTTCTGTTTTTTTTCTTAAAATCAGTTATTTTCTATAAAATAATAATGAAATACACCTACGTTCATTATTGGTCATAATTTGTAAATATTTATAAACAATAAAAATTTCTTATTTATAAATTATGAAATGCTCATATTTCTGAAATTCTACTATTAATAAGAAATAGTCATTGTTATTTTGGAAAAATATAAGGTTTCCAATTTTTGATAATTTTTCTTTATTTTTAATAAATTAAAATTTTATATTTTTTGCTTGACAAATTTTTCCTATATATCCAAATTTTCCATAAAATACTTAGTAATACGACTGAATTTTCTTTGAATTTAATTCAGAATTTTGTCCTATCGATACAAACAAATAATATGTTGTAAATGTCCTGCAAATATTGGAAAGTATTCAGAACATGTGTAGATAGCAAACTATTTAGTCTAGTCTAATAAAATAGAGTTTCGAAGCAACAAATTTAAAGAAACTTAGTAGCATATAATAATTTTAGTTTTAAATAAAGTTGTTTTTCATTGTATGACATTGGGTTTCGTCAATTTTCTCCTAAGCCTTTAATTTCAAAATCAAATCAATTATCAAATCAGTTTCAATTTTTTATTTTAGTAATGAACCATCCTTTTGATTTCCCAATGTATACAGCAGAAAGTTTTTCTGTTTTTTGTTTATTCGCTTATAACTTAAGAAGCACTCACATTAGTGAAACGAAATTTTAATATATTGCGACATGAAACCCAATTAACAGGTTTTCATTTTTTAATTGTCGAAACTCAATGGTTTGACCAATTTACTTCAAATCTGACAGAAACATTATCCCATACCAAGAAATTTTTCTCAAACAAATGCCACAGATTCCTTTTAATTTTGATCTGTTGTTCTGTTTTAACACGAAAGTCTGTTAAAAGTTTTTACTTTTCTTGGCTTTTTTTTTTTTTAGTTAACTTGCTCGGTTGAATTGAAGTTTTGCGGAAATGTTGTTCCTTACAAAAAGACTTTTCGACAAAAATTTAGTTATCCAACGAACAGTAATCCATCAAGGCGTAATTTTTTTTATTTTTACACCTTTTCTTCAAAAATGGAGGGATGTGATTTTAATGAGGATTGGATCTGACAGTATTTAAACCTTCCATCGATCTTCAATCTAATAGTTTCAGAATAAATTTTTTACTATCAGACAGTACCCAATTTTATAGTGGAGTAGAGATGTAAGATTTTTATATATACATGCAAATTATATACAGTTACCTTTATCTAGGCAAATCCTATTGTGAATATCTTCAAAATTCTATTTTACTAAAACTCAACAAAAAAACACAATAATTTCAAACACTTTGAATTTTTTCGGGCAACTACAGATAGCCCTGCTAAAATAGGTTATATTATCATAAATTAATTCAGAACAAAAAAAAAAATTTAGCACTTTATGAAAAAGAAAATTGATTCCTGGAAAAAAATTAATCAATATTCAATTAAAAATTTTAATCTCATTGGATATTAAATTTAATTTTAATCAATTATTTAAGTATTCATAAATTTTATAAAATAATTTTTATTTTTTCTCCCAAATAATTTGGATTGGCAGATTTAATGCAAATAAATTTATTTTTCTGTAATTTTTTCTAATTTAGTTATTTTTGAATTAATTTGATTTAATCCTAACAATATTATTATATTAAAAACCAATTATTAGAAAGAACAAAAAAAAAGAATAATTATACATTTCCATGGATTTTGTTTTTTTTTAAATTAATATAAAGATAATTCGCAGTGTTTTGATTAAAAATTAAAATATAATTAAATAATCTTTAAATACGTTAAAAAAAAAAGGTTATTAATTATAATTTATATATAAAAAATATAAATTCTAGGATTTATATATATAAATTTTTAAATTATATATAAAATAGAAATTGTATTCCATAAAAATTTGATTCAGAAAATAAAAGACAGCTTATCTCAATGGTGGCAGATATTTTCACCAAATCACGAAAAATAATGAAGCTCTGCATTGAAAGGAACCTATCGATTATACCACAAAATTTTAAAATATATGTACATACATATAAAAGCCTACACAAAAATAAATTAAAAATATAAAGTTCACTCTTAGTACAAACAACTGTCGAAAGAATTGGTTTGATACAGTTTAATAGTCTGCAGAAAATTAAAATATCCGCGATCTTTAAAAAAAAAAAAACCTTTAAAACAAATAATTTCAACATTGCTAAGTATTTTCAAAAATATATTCCAGATACATAGCTTCTGAGGTTACTTACAACCTAAAAAGTAATCAAAAAATTAAAAACTTTAAAGTAATAACTTTCAATTACTAATAAGTAACAAAAATAAAAGAATGAAATGATCCAAAATTTAAAGAACATAACCTATAAAAAAACAAAAGTTTAAAGCAGAATCACTATTTTATGATAAATAAAATTCTAATTATTGAAACATTTAAATAAAAACAAAAAAAAACAAAAATTTAATTCAATATTATATATTTTTTTTTTATGCATAATTAAAAAATTCAAAATCATTATGACATTAATTGACAGATATATTCAACATTTGAATTTTATTTCAACATTATTTTTAATTCTCTAATATATCAAATATTAAATCGAATTTTAAACAAATGATTATATGACATTTAAATCCTTTTTACAAAATTTATCAATTATATTAATTAAAATTGAATATTATTATTAAATTTAATTTCCTACATACATACATATATATAAATTCATCTATATTAATTAAATTTATACTATTCTTTAAATTTAATTTAATTTTTTTATTATTTTTTTATTTTATTTTCAAATAAAATGAATATATTGTAATTATTTGTAAAGTTTTTTTTTTTTTTTTATTTTGTCATCTAAAATTTGAATTTTATTCAAATATAAATAATTAACAGAACATTTTATTCACAATTATTAATATAAATTACTCCTAAAAATTATTTAGTTTGTAAAATCACATAATATCTTTTTTATAAAATTTTCCCAAAGATTTAAAAAAAAAAAAAATAAGAAAATAAAACATTATTGTACAAAAATCCAACAATTATTGTAAGATTTATTTTAAAGTATTAAATATTATATACTAAAATAATTTACAACAAATTATAAAACATAAATAATATTAAAATTGTAAATTTGTGTAGATAAATTTTAAAATAAATATCTCATAAAATATAAATCTTCATTATTGTTATAACTTTAATTTTAACTTAATAATAATTTTTTTTTTCTTTTTGTATCAGATGCTCTTTATTTTTTGAGTTCAATTTTTAAGAAAAAATGTTATATTTTAACTATTTGTCAGTCTTTTATAATACTTTTAAAATAAAACTGATATGATTTTTCATAATATGGATATCTGCCGTCAAATCTCTGTACAACGTTATAGTGCTGCCATTTTTCTAAAAAAAAAAAAAAATACTTATTTGAAAAATCGTGGTGAAATTTATTAATGACACAAACCATATCGATTTTGACGTTTATAAATTATACTTGACAATAATAATTGTAAAAATTCAATAAACATTGTAAATTTGATTGATTGTAAATTTTTTTTTACTAAGTAGTTATTTTTTATTAAATTTTAAAACTAAAAATAAATAAAATTTATTTATTTAGTTATTTTAAAAACGCTTTCAGATCAAACAATAAAATAACTCTGTATTGGGTACCTGAACACCTAGATATAAAAGAAAATAAGAAAGCGGATCGTTCAAAAAGAAGAAGCTCGCTTTACAGCTTGTGAACTTTTTTGTGGCATATATAAAACACAAAATAATGGAAACGTTAAAAATAGAAGAGGAAAACTGTAGGTGGAAATTATGATGTGAAAAATTCCGATTCGGACAATCTAAGAAGCTTCTAGAAAACTATAACCGTAAAAGATATGAAAAAATCATTGGTTTCAGTAAAAATAAACTGTGAATTATAATATGTTTCATGTTGGGACACCTTCGGACATTTTTTTGAGATGTGTACAAAATTTGATTCTCTACTATCTATCTGAATACACCGTTTGCGTAGCCACTCTATGGCCATGTTAAAATGAAAATCATATACTTCAAATCTAAAATTAATTAATATTTATTCTAAATACTTTTATACTATAAGTATAAACTATAAAATTTCATTGTATCTCTAACCAATTTCTTAAAAACGTACATGAAAATACAAAAAGAAAAAATTTATTTTAACCTTGAATTTATTAATTGAAATAATTTTATATAATTTTTCAACAATAGAAACCCTACTGTTATCCTATCAATGGTAAAAATCATAACTATACAATCATTTTTTATACCCATAACTACATTTATATATATATATATATATATATATATATATATATACCTAAAATAACTTATAGCTAAAATTACACCAAAACAATCTTTAGTATTAATTTCATTTAAATACAAAATACATTTATATTAAGTTAAAATAAAGGATTATATTTAACTTTGTTTTGTTTTTATCCTGTATGAATGTCCTCTATTTTATAAATACATAATTTAATTTTGAATTTATTGTATTATACTTTATATTGTATATACATATACTCGTATATATATATATATAATAATTTCTTATTTCCATTAAAAAAAAAAAACAAATATGTTTTATAAGTTATTTTATATTTTCTTTTAGTTTTATTTTTTTTTTTTTTTTTATTCGACATATGTACATACAAACATTTATATTGACTGGGTCAAGGTAATAAATCACATTAAGTATAAAATTTCATATTATATTATTAATAATAACAATAATAAAATAATAGAATAAAAAAAAAAAAAAAAAACTTTTTGCTATTAAAAATATCCTTATTCTGAATATTATTTGTATTATAACTGTTTGTAACAATTTTCAAAATAATTTATTGAATTCTGAATAGGTCCTACCTATTATAACTTTTGATATCCATTTACCGATAACTTGTTAAGTTTTTTGTTTTGTTTTTTTTTTTTTAGTTATTACTGGGAAGGATATTATAAAAAAATTCCAAGGATGAAAAAAGAAGGTATATATAATATGAATAAAAAGATATAATAAATGGTTTTTTTTTTTTTTTTTGTTTTTTGATCCTGTTTTACTCTTCACTTCTTTTCCTTTAGAAATAATTCGTAACAATTCAAAACATAACATACAAATTTATATTCCAATAATTTAAATAGAATATAGTAAAGTTAAAGAAATATTTGGTAAAAGGGATATTTCTTTTGTTATTTCAAAAACTAAGAATTTCTAAAAATATTTTTGTTTTTTTTTTTTTTCAAATTCTTTATAAGAATATTAGAAATTTAATAAAATTCTTTTGAAAGAATTTTTTACAATTATAATTTTGTAATTTTTGTCCTTTTGATTTTTTTTTTTTTTTTTTGTGGTTTTTTGTGATTTTCCCATACTCTTTTAAAGAAGGAATCTAATTTTATTTCTTTTATTGTTTTTATCTATTTTTGTTTTATTATAGAAAATATAAATTTGATTACATTTTTTTTTTTTAGTTATAACTTAACTTTGTTCGAATCTATCTGAAATGAATTTACAGTCGACGAATTATACAATTATTATGATATATTTGACTTTTCTTTCAAATTTCATAATTAATACAAATTAGAAAAATGAGCATCACTGAAAGAGGCCAAAAAAACAAATAAAATTAGATTTAAAGAAAATAAAATAAATTTAATCAAATTCAATAAATTATGTTATGCATAAACAAAATAACTTTTTTTATTTTAATATATAATAATTCTTTTATAAATCTATACATTTTTTCTTCCATTTAATTAAAATATCTTTTTTAGAATTTAAATATTTCTGAAAGAAATGAAATATTTTTCTTAATTATGTTAACCTTTAATCAACTTTTAAGCTAACATTTAAACTAACCTCTTTTAAAGCAGGGAAAAAAAAAGAAATTTACAATATCAAAGTATTGTTTGGTTTAGGTAAAGAAAATTTAAGAAATAAATAAGAAAGAACTTGTCATTAGGATTAAGAAGGTCACTCAAAAGAACTGCATGAGATTCCTTTTCGTAATGTTGGACTTTAACCAATCACCCCTTTAAAATCGAACCTTTAATTCAAATATATAATTTGATTTTGCAGACAATGATGTGGAAAGAATTCTTGAAGAAAAGAAGTTAAACAGATTTAGAATTACAAAGGATTATTATTAGGTATAGGAAACTTTGAAGGGAAATTTTAAAGAAAGATGTTAATGTACTTTTTACAGATTAATTATATATTTTTAGAACTTTATTATAATAATTGGTTAGAATATATACAAAATATTTTTACTTTTGAAAATTACGTTTAACGATCTACAATACTTTTATATTAGAAATAGAAAATAGTATTTTCTTTTTTTTGTACATTTAAATATCAAATCATTTTAAATTCAAATCTATATAAAACTATTTGAAATATTTTAGTTCAAATCTAATACACCACATACGATATTTTCGCTTTAGTACAATACAACCTAAAAATATACAGATTAATATTTATTGGAAGCAAAAATACCAATTAAATTTAATAATTCTGACACATAATTTTTTTTTTTTTAAATACAGAATGGAAAAATCATTTAAGCAATATCCCTAAAAGCAATTTCCGAAATTTTCTAATCTATAAAAATCAGTTTAATAAAAGCATCATATAAATAAACAATAACACACAAAGGACATCTATGAGTTGGGAATAGGCATGACAAAAATAACAATAATAATGAGATTTTATTGACTTCAATACACAAAATTAAAAGAAATTTAATAGATAAATAACAGCATAAAAAATATTATAAACAATAAAAATTAAACTAGTAAAAAAAATCACTGATAGGAATAAAATACATAATCTAAACTAAAATAATGTTTAAATTATTGTCAGTGATTATAACAAAAATATTGTCATATGGGTATAGTGCAATATAAATATCCATTCACATTTTAATAATTAAATGATTAATTTATTAAATATTTTTTATTGATTTATTTATTTAAACGATTGTTTTAATTTATTTTAAAAAACAAAAAACAAAATCTAATAAATGTCATTAAATAATATTATTTATTTATTTATTTATTTATTTATATTAATATTACATACATAAATGTAATGCAATATTATTGAACCATCGGCTACTAAGGCCATTATAGGTTTTTCTACTATTATTAAATTATATACTAATATTATTTATTTTGTTTATATTATATACTATATATTTACATTATATTTGGTCGTAAGGGGGGTATGTAAAGAAAAACACTTACGACCTGTGCAGGGATCGAACCCACACTCCTTCGGTTAATACACCACGCGCCTACCCACTAGGCTACCGAAGCCCCCATTATATATTAATCTATTATTTATGTTGCATATTTTTAGGCACAATTTTTTTTTTTTATTTTATTCACATGTGTAAATAAACTTTAGCATTTAATAATAAATATAATATCAATAAAAATACTATAAATATTTAAAACACCTAAAAAAAAAAAAAACTAAATAAAACTGCATAAAAAAAATTATTTTTTTTTTAAGCCAAATACACACAACAGAGCAAAAGTGGCAGAGTTGAGATATAAACCTCGGTAGAGCCAAATACACACGAGAGAGCAAAAGTGGTAGAGTTGAGATAAAAAGCTCGGTAGAGCCATCTACATGTGTATGGAGCCATCTACATGTGTGTGAACACTCGTTAGACCTCTACATCGACTCTACCAGGGTCTTTTGTTAAAGATTTCTTTACCGTGTAAACACTTTCAAGTAGAGAAATTTTTTTATCTACGATCACTCTACAAATCTACAAACGTGTTTGTAGATCTGTAGAGACTTTTTCGTAGATTTTCATGTAATTCATGAATTTTTGCATATTAAATTGTTATTTAAAGTACTATGTATGTAACATATATGTATGTATGTTTCTATAAGTAATCAATGGTAAATATTTTGTTTTATAGAAACCGGTTTCCTTATCAATAAATTAATCAAAATAAGTCAAATGCTTATTTTAGTACTTTTTGTAATTTTAAAAATTTAAAATTATAAAATTAAATTATTTAATCTGAGTTTGTTTCTGAGTTGAATAGTGAATGTTATGTAATTAAATAAGAAAGGTTTTTTTAATAAAATATAAGCTATTACAATTTTTAAATAGATAAATTATTTAAATAAATTATTAAAAAAGCAAAAATGAGTATAAAAAAAAAATCGAAGTGACAGTGAATATGTCAGGAACAGGAAGCAAACATATAAACTCATTGAACTTTTTGAATTACATCCCAATTAAAAATCTTAACGTTATCGCCAATCTTTCTCCAGCTAAAATTGAAATTGTCGCATATTTGTGTTTTGGTTTTGAATATTTTGTTTAATTTTTCCTAAGAAAAAATTAAAATTTGAATGGGACATACGTAAAAAATTTGTATACGAATTTGGATCCTCAACCTTTAACTCGTTACAAATCTTTATAGAATCCAACAGTATGTCTTCTGTGAACCCATTCTCGAAGCCAATATTTTCAATTTTTTTTTTATGACTTTTTTTAATAATTAAATTTAGTAGAGGAAACTTTTGTTTTCGTAGAGCTCTACCAATTTTAGTTTCTCGTGTGTACTTACCTTTAAGGGTAAATTCTGTACAAAAAAAAAAATAAATAAATTTGATTGAATATGACTAATCTATATAATACAACCATCTGTCAAAAAACTAAAAAATTCCCATATGTTACACTCTATATATGTCACTCTAATATAATGTTTTTCTTTTTTTTGTTTTGTTATTTTATTTTATTCTTTGTTTTGTTTAAGTGCGATTAATTTTTCACTATATTTTTTTTTTTTTTCTTTTTTTCAAGTTATAAAAAATTTTCCAATAATTTATGCAATTTTTATAATCTAACGTAATTACTTAAATATCCATAAATTGATTTTGTACATATATAAAAAGAAAAGGAAAAAAATATTTTGCAGGCATGCAAAAAAACAAATATATAAAATGAACCAAACATAATATAGTTAAAATATATATAAAAACTCCCTCTATATTATAAATATATAAAATTTTTACTATAAATCGATTTATTTATTACTCTTTTTTTTTTTTTTTTTATTTTACTGTTTTAATACTTTTATACTCGTTTATGTTATTAAATTTATTACTTCAGTATATATAAATTCAATTAAAAAAAAAAATTTTTTTTTTTTTGTGATGTTGACAAAATAAATTGATTATTTAAGAATAATTTAATTTTATACACGTTATTATAATGTACATACATATTATATTTAATATAATATAACATAAATAACATTAAAGGATACATAAATATATTTGTACATACAACAACAACAACAGCAGAATATCAGGATGTCCTACATGTAAAATAAAAATACATAAATGATTGAATAGTCAGTCAATGTTTAAAAATATTAATTTTATAAATTTTTTATAACAAACAAAAATTCATCTGTAATCCATTTTGAAATAACAATTTTTATTGATCAGGAGATCTTAAACTTGTAAATTTATACATAGTCTTAAACTTGATCTTAAAATTTATGAACTTATAAAAGATAAGCAATCATCATCTGCTAAGTCGGTAATTTTTCATATTAGATTAAGTTTTAGTTTCTTTAATCATTATTTTCACTAAACCTTTCATTACTCAGCTGTAGTTTATTCTACAATATATGGAACACATAATATTATATTTGTGCGCCATCTCTTATCTCATTCAAGAATGACTTATTTATTACTTTTATATTAGGCGTAGACATAAACTATCACCAATTATGATATAGGTAAATAATATGTAAAGGAAATTGTTTGATCAGAGATTTGCACCCAAGGGTATTGAAAAATCGGTAACTTAACCACTACACTATTGTCAAATAAAATATAATCATTTTAAATTCAAATTTTATATATTAGTTGCAAATTTTTTTCATCACTTATAAGTTTCTTATCTAAAAATTCCGTAGATTTACTTAATGTCTATATTGTACAATCTAGAACTCCAATCATATTTTTGGTATAGCTAAAGATGTAGCTAAGTGTATGGGTTTCCTGTATCGTTGTAGCGCCTTCTTTTCGTTTTCCGATCTCCTTAATATCTATAAAACATATATAAGACCAAAGATGGAGTACAACGCACATATTTGGACAGAAGCCTCCAAAACGGCTTTGGGATTTCTCAATAAAGTGCAAAATAGAGCAATTCGTCTAATAAACGATCTCCATGTCACCTCTAGGCTCTCTCCACTCGGTCTCCGGCGCTTAACAGGAACACTTATCCTGTTTTACAGATACCTTATAGGGTTGGGTTCTTGTTCTAACGAGATTAAAAGTTTTGATGTCTGCTCTCAAACTATTCCAAAGAGAAACAAGGAGAGCCTCCGCTGCCCATTCCTATGTAGTTCAAATTCCCAGATGGTATAATTCGGCTTAAGGAAATTCTTGTAGTGCTTGTAGTACGAACATCACGAATGTGGAACCATCTTCCACCTCATGTGTTCCCCAGAATTGGTGATGATTACATTTACAACGTGCAAAGATTCAAGGTGAATATTAACAACTTTGTTCACAATATGCCTGCCAATTTGAAATCTATTTTCATTCCCTAACTGAACTTCCTCTGACCAGGCAGTACATTAGTGCTAAAAGTCGTATAATCTATTGTTTGGTCAAAAAAGAGAGGTGGGTGTTTAATGTGTTAAAGTTCCACACACTCATAGAGGACTCGTGCTCGCTTTCACTCCTCTATAGTGTCTTTCGTTGATTCCCAGCTACCCTCGTAAAAAAAAAAAATTATAAAATTAAAAATGATTAAATTTTGAAAATTAATTTTTTATTATTTATTTTTATTTATTTCCACAAACATATAATTTTACAAAAATAGAATAGAATTTTCTATTCTTAATCAAAAAAACTCAATATCATCAATATTTAGTTACTTAAATCCACACCTTGTCAAAATTTGTAAAAAAATTGAATATTAACCACAAAAATCATGTTTAAATCAATTTTTATTAAAGTAAAGAAAATTTTTTTGACTAGGACAACAGACAGATTCTAAGAAATTAAATACTTATTCTCTTATATAAGTAAATTATTTTTATTTTAATAAAATTATATTCGATTATATAAACTTGTCATACTCATATTGACCATTAAAAAACATTATACAAATTCTTTGTACCAGATTAAGTATTTGGAGAATTTAATCACAAAAAAAAAAACAAAAACAAAAACCAAACCCACAATAATAAAATTTCAACTAAAAACTTAAACTTAAGGGTACATTTACTTTTATACTTGAATGAATCTACTCATGAATTCTTCTGGTTCTACATGAAATATTCCATTAAAATAATTTGTAGAATATACGTACGTAGCTATATATCAAAAAAAATTACCTTTCTTTTTTTTATTACAGCTACAAAGGATAAAATTACAATGTATTGAAAATGAAATACGATAAAAATAATTATAGAATGTTAATAATTTACAAAATTGATTAAATTTTAATGATTTTGTGTTTTATTTTTATTATATAATATTATGTACTTTCTTATATAAATATATATATATACATATAAAATCTAAAGTCTTTGTGGTTGATTGTTAAATATGTGATAAATAAAGTAAGGTAATATTTTTAAAGAAGTACAAATGAAAATTTTATATAAAAAGGAGGAAGAGTGCAGTAGAGTAGACTGTGTCAACTCTGGGATACCCGTATGAACGTAATATACCCTCTTTCTTTAAAACTTGATCATCTTTTGAAAACTTTCAGATGTTTTAGTACCGACGTTAACTACAGAGATATATTTATGTAAATTGTGGAGTTATATGACAGCTGCCCGAATCTATTTCACAAGCACAACCAAATTTTACAGAAGTTCTTGCTATAAAACTTGATCATCATTTGTAAGATTGCAGGCGCCTAGCTTCATTAAGTTCCAAGACGTGCAAGAAGCCTGCACCGGCTACTTTAGACCAATCAAATTTTACAATAATTGTTGGCATGTAACTCAACAACTTTTCACTAAATTTCAGATTGCTAGCTTCAGTAGACACTAAGTTATTTTCATTTAAAAAGAGAAGTTGTATGGCAGCTACACGAACCTGTCGTACCATCACAACCAAACTTTACAGAAGTTGTTAAGTTGTTAAATTTGATCATCATTTTCAAAATTTCAGATACCTAGCTTGAATAGATACTGAGTTATTTTCATATAAAAAAAGAAGTTGTATGGCAGCTACTCTAACCGGGCGGCCAAAAATGCTGGATTTAAATAACAAAACTAACAATTTTGCAAGAGTGACGTAAAAAAATTTTAGCCTCCTAGCTCCTGTATTTTTTGAATTATCGTGCGAACGGACGGACGGACGCACATGATTTAATCGACTCAGAATTCGGTTCTGAGCCGATCCATACCTTTGACACTATATCTAGATCGACTCCTTTAAGGTGTCACAAACGTAATGGCAATTTTATTATACCCTTGAACATAGTTCATACGGGTATAATAACATTTTTAGGGCGAGCGAAGTGTTATTCGTAAAAATAGGATTACTAAACTTAAAAATCAGTTACTGCCTCAGATCTTTTAAAGGAGTGAAAATAGACCTCGCCATCCTTTTATGCTTTTTTTTGTTTTGCCATTCCCAATCACCAATATCGCAAAACCATTGAGAAGCGGGCATACAGGATCCGATCATTGCATTAAAAAAAATAGAAAGAAAATGCGTTCGTTAAATTCAAAATAAATATTTTATATTAGAAAAATGGGGGAAGTCATAGACTTATATTTCACCATAGACTTATATTTCACATATATTGAATTTTTTTTAAAAAAAAAAAATAGAATCAAATTGATATTTAAAAAAAACAATTTTGTATTTAAAAAAAACCTTCTATTAAAAAATATTAGAGTTTGGTAACAATCAAAAGAAGGCATTTGTAAACCGGTAACTTATACAATATAATTATTCCTTATCTGACCAAATTGTATTAGACTTCTAATTTTAAATTAAGGCTATTAAGAATTTGGTTTGAATTGGTATTTTATAAAATTTTGTGGAATAGGGTCAGACCGACAATGGAGCAAAAAAAAATTAAAAAACTAAAGCTCCATTTCCTTAATTAAAATAAAAATAAAAATAATGATGCATACTTATATGAGCTTAATATTAAATAACATTTTTGAAAATTTGATCTTTTCAATTGGGATATATCCATTTAAAAGCATAAAGTAAGAAATCTTGTTTAAGATTTCAATTAAAATCAAAAAATTAAATATTGAAAAACAATAAAGTAAATTCTGATATGAAATGGAAAAATGGAATGATATTAGCAGACATGCGAGAAAAACTATGAAATATCTTAGGTATTCCTTTTTAAATATCTTTTTTTTATGTTCTCCTTCTATCTTTTCATTCCCTTTTAAAATGTTAAAGTTTCTGACTAGTATTTAGACATACAACTTTTGTTATAATCATGGAAATTTAGAGCTTTTTTTAGGGTAATGAACTCCAGTCGCTTTTGAATTGTTAACGTTGTACAAAAAGGTTTTTCCACAAAAGTCTTTATAGTTAAAGATCGATTTAAGATTTAATATACTTTGTTTATATCAAACGTTCTTGAAATATTTTCAAGTGAACAAAAGGCCAAACGAATTCAAACAGAAAAAGTAAAATTTGAAATAATAATTAATTTTTGAAAATAATTTTTTTTTTTTGCATTATTTTCTTTTAATTTTTTTTTTTAAATTCTTTTCTAATTGATTTAATTTATTGCATAATTTACGTGTGCAATTTTACAATATTAAATCTGATGAGCAGTCAATTTAATTGTTCATCTATTTCAACAATTATTCATATTAAAATTGTATTTTTATAAAATATCGCTACCTAAAATCTTAAAACATTAATTTCTTTTTTCATTCACTTTTTATTTTCTTCTTTGCAGCTCAGATTAATTTTAAAACTTTTCATTTTCATTCAAAACAATAAAAAAAAACGAAATAAATAATAAAATGATCTATCTATAGATATAATCTTCTTTTTAAATTTTTTTTATTTTATTAAACTTTTTTACGATGCATCAAAGACACAAAAAAAAAAACGAAAAAAATATATAAAAGTATATTTTTATGACTTTCCTTAAAAAAAAATATATAAAATATAGTAAAAACAAATAAAAGTTAAAGAACATTAAAAATATTATTTGTGTTTTCTTATTACAAAACGTGACAAAATATTATAGGAACCCCGAAACTCTGATAATAAGAAACTTTTTTGATTAAATTCATCTGTGTAAAGTCTCGTCTAATTCACTCAATATGTACAATATTTCCTTCATTTTATATATGTGTTTGTTTTTTAAATTTGCAAACTTTTTGAAAAAAAAAAATTAAAAAAAAATAAAAATGGGTCAAAAGAATGTTAGTAATTTTCTTTATAATTCACGAGTATATAAATAATGTACAGGCACTATATCTTGTTAGAACAAGCACAAATTCTGTTTCTGCACAATAGTTATATATATATTTATATCTTATTAAACAAGACTGATATTCTATTATTAGTATCCTTTAATCTTACTCTAACAAACTATCAATACCTCTAAAATTATTTTTTATTCAGTAAAAGTTTTTATATTTATATTAAATCATAGACGATCAATATTCATATTTTGATCAAAAGCCTCCATTAATTTTATTTTAAATAAATTTTTTAGTGAACCTTTACTTCTCTTAACTCACGTCGTAATATTAGAGCTTTATCTTTATTTTATAGATATTAAGATATCTTATAGGTAATGAAACTTGTTCTATTGAATGGAAATCAGTAACGTTTACACTTAAAACAAATTCAATTCAACACCTGGGAAGCATCAAATGCTCATTTCTGCACGATGAAAATTCTTAGGTGGTTTAAAACTCAAGATACTCAGTTATTGTGAGAACTGCTAAAATGTGGGTCTAATTTTTTTTTGTTTTTTTTTTTACGTGGATAGGTGAGAATCATCGAAAGACACTAAATAGTAGTGATACAAGCACAATTCCTCTATTAACATGTGGGGCTTTAAATTACTAAAAACCATCTCTCTTTTTTACCAAACAATAATATATGGGGCATTTAGTACTATTGTACTGTTTGGGCAAGAAAAGAATTCTGTTATGGAGTAAAAACTGTTTTAAGGTTTGTTGAAATAATTTACACCTTTGTAAAAAGAACCAGTTCAGGTTCATCTCCAAATTTACCTACTATTTTCCTCTATCTTTACGTTTCCCACTAAACTTCTCTCGCTCTTACTCAAATCTACAATAATTTTGTATAAAGGAATCTTTTCCTAGAGTTGGAGTACCGTGTAAAAAAAGATTATATCGAATATTTTGCTTAATTTATAAATACAATAAAATCAAAAGAAACTTTAAATAATCAATGACCTCATGAAATTTCTATTAATACAAAAGCATTTTAACCCTTTCAGAAAATTAAAAACAAATATAAACCTGTTGCATGTTTAACAATTTCACTTAAACTTTTTGTATGAAATTTCGTAATATGTAAATGTATAAAAAAGGTACAGGAACTCAAACTCTCAAAATTAAAATTAAACCAATGCATTATATTTGATCCTACTATCAGCATTTTGAATAATTCTCATATGGATGTATTAGGGAAAATAATAGGAGATTTATATGAACATGGAATAATTTTCGTTTTCCAAAAATCACTCCACCATTTTAATACTAATCACAAAATAAAAAAGTTAAAATCATCTTTAGTCATCTACCATAAAGTAAAACAAAGAGGACCTCATGCAATGCTTTTCGAAAAATTTACCTGAAATTTAATCAATGAAACCCAAATCACATCAAGGACATTTAACTTTAATTTTTATTTATGGAAAATTTTGTATTTTTAAAAATAAAACCTTTTTACGGAATACTTCGTAATCAAACCGCATTTTATTTATATCACGTTTCGCCCAAATAAAATTTGATAAAATTCTTATATATTATATTCCTAAATCAATTTTAATTTCTGAACAAAGAAAAAAAATATACTAGCACATAAATAATCTATTAAAATTTTTCCAAAAAAATAAAATTTAAATCTTCATCAAACAGTTTTGAAAAACAATTACACAACGATGATTCAACAACAATAACCCGAACATCTTCTTTAGAAAATATATTTAAAATATAGGAAATGTAAATGTAAATGTAATGGTAATGACTCAAATAATAATTTAAAGTTAGATACGAATTGTTCGTGTATATTTAGTTACTTACCTTTGTGTACATCTATCTATTAAATAAAAAAAAAATTTAATTGAAAAACAGATATTCAAAGTTTAGCAAAAAAAAAAAATCTTTAAAATGTTTAATCCACTTGTTAGTTTTCCATCTTACATAAAAGAATGTTTTTCCTATTATCTTTTTATTTCCTTTAATTTTTTTTTTTTTGTTTAATTCTGAACTTATCTGAGAAAACTTAAGAATGAAATTTTCTGAAGAACATGGAGTTTTTTTTTTTTTTTAAAGAAGAAATAAAAAACGGATAAGACTGGTAAGGATCGTAAAATTAATAGTACAAGTGTCAAAAAATAATATTCAGTTTTTCTTTGATACAATCAAACCCAAAAAATCTTATTTAGTTCTCGAGCAATATATGGAGAAATAAAGGGGCCACCAATAGAACTAAACACGTTGTATTTAATAATGAAAAATACAGCTTAAATATAAAAAATATTCTCATTTGAATTTAAATCTTTTTGTTTCGACCCACATAACTTTGCAGAGTAAAAAGATGCAATATGGATTTTTGTAAATTTGATTACCACGCGCACTTTTTATATATAAAACATGATGTTTTATGTATCTAAAGTTAGTAATTCATATAGAGAAACTCATATGGATTATGTGTATGATAAAGTAATAGTTAAGAGGATCTTTCTTAAAAATTTCCTTTCAAATTTTAATATCCATCATTCACAATCTTAAATTTCCCTTCACCAAGGATCCTTCCCACGTCCTTATCTTTAAAACCAAACTGTACACTTGTATTAAAGCTATGTACACTCATCTTAAAGAGTTGAAATGGTTTTAAAGAAGGTTATTTTGGTTGCTTAAAAGTCAACACTATATGGTTGAATCATCAGCATTTCTGGGTGACTTTTAAAGTTTTCCTGCTGTCCTCGTAAAAGCAAAAATAAAAAAAAAACAATAGTTTTAAAAAAATATTTTTTAAGTTCCTCCTTGTCTTTATTTTATTAAAATCTTAAAATAAAAAAAAAATAATTAAAGAGATGAGATACCAAAGCAGAGCATAATGCAAAGCATCATAACAAAACAATGGCATAGGATTTGTGTTTAATTTTTCTCAGGACTTTAAGGTAATTAGAACTTTTACTAATATAAAGTTAGATGTTTTTTATATTTTATTAAAATAAGAAATTGAATAAATATAAAATAAAAAGTATAATAAATAAAAAATAGATACCTAGAGAAATAACTTCCAGAAGTTAATGAATGAAAGTTCATACTTTTTATTTTCCGATTTTGTACTCATTCCTTCTATTGTTTTCACTCTGGTTTTTTTTTTATAAATTATCGAATTTTACTTACCTTCCTTAAAAATCTTAATCCTTTATATTTCATATAAAAAAATAAAATTTAATTAAAATTTATAAATGCGATTTTATAATAAATAAATTAAAGTTTGTTTGATAAACGGGGGAGACAAAAAATTATCTTTATCAATTCCAAAAAAAAAATGTTTATTTTTAACAAAAAAGTTAATTAAAAAAAAGAAAAAAACAAAATATATTTTGAAGGACATCTTAAGTTTATTTCTTCTGTACATTTAATTTTCCTAAAATTATATAAATTTAATAATAATTGAATCAAGGATACTTAATAATTTTTTTTAATTACTCTTTTTTTTTGTATATTTTATAAAACTTTATTGAAGGTTACGCAAACCTTTAATAAACAAATACATACATAATACATAAAAAAAAAAACAAAATAAAAAGATCTTAATGCAAATATTTATAGTATTATAGAATAACAATTAAAAATGATGGCGGCGTGTTATATTATAATCCTCAAATAATTTTAAATATTAATTTAAAAATAAAAAAAGTATTAATTTTTGATGAGTCCATAAATCACAAAATTCTTTTATGATATTGTGTCCCATTGTTGTAAGAACATATAGTCTCCTTAATTTTTTAGTAAGCCATAAACCTCTAATTTTATTTGTGATATTGTATCTCATCACTGGTACGACATAAACTCTAAACTAAATATGACGATTATATAATTCCCAAAGCGATGATGCACGAGATTTTTTTATTTTAATAAATAAAATCCTAACCAAAAATTTTAATCCAAAATTCTTTTACTATTTTCTAAAATTCAATTTTTTAATACAATATTTTTCGATTAAAATCTTTCGCCTGTCAAATTTATAATTTTGTGTAGATTTCAAATTCTATTTATATACACAAACAAATGAACGCAATCCGTATCATCATGAATGTCTTAATTTTAAAATTCTTCGTCATTATCCTTTAAACCTAAGCACTTTTAAGTACCGAATTAATTATTGGTTTAATATTGATATTTTCTGCCCTTAATCATTTCAAACATCACAAACTTATTGTATAAATTTTTCAATCAGATTGTACGATATTAACAAATAGTATCGCATCATTAACTTCCAAACAGCAGTTAAACTAAGAATTTAAAATTTTTAACTTAACTTGTAAACATATTTAAAAAACGAGGAAGAATACAGTTGACTTTGTCAACACTTAGATACCCGTACGAACCGTTAGTATGTTCACAGCCTGTCACTCTGCTTACAATATTATTATACCCGTACGATAGGATCGGGTATAATAAAATTACTCCTCCGTTTGTAACACCTCGAAATAAGCGAGCTAGATATACCTTCAAAGGTATGGATCGGATCAGAAAAAAATTCTAAGACTTTTGAGCCATGCCCGTCCGTCCGTCCGTCAGCACGCTAACTCAAAAACTAAGAAAGCTAGAATCTTGAAATTTACACAAAATATTTTGGGAGTAATTTGTAGGTTCCCTATTTTTTTTGGTTGAGTTTGGACCAAGCCTTAGGGTAGCTCTCGAACACCTAACTTTTAGATCCCGACATTTTTTTTGAAATAGAGCTATGAAATTTTAACTGCTGATAGATCTCACAAAAATAATAATTTTATTTTTAATAACTTTTTTTTGTAGCCCCACCCGTTACGGAGCTACAGCTCCCCAAAGGTTCAAAAAAGCTCTATATTTAAATTGTTATAGCACAAGTTGTATAAGGTATATCTTCATTTTGAAAACGCCAAACGATTACTACTTTCATTAGCTTTAAAAGTATATATACAATAAATATATATTTTTGGCATACGGTGTCTTAATTTACCGTTATGCGAAACTAAAATTTTGCAAAATTCTTTAACCCTTCTATCTTCTAAACGGTTTAAGTTGGAAACTTGAAATTTTGACAGAAGTTAGATCTTTGAAAATTAGTATGAGTCATTTCAGAATTTTTTTTTGTATCACCCCCCGTTTAGGAGCTGTAAGGGGTCAAAAACTGAAAATTTCCTATTTTTAAACACCTGTAACTTGAACACCTGTTAAAATTTTTTTGAAGTAATACACAAAAATTAAAGCTTCAACATTATACTCTTATTTCTGTTAACAACTTTTTTTAATAATATAGGGTAATAATTGACGAAAGTGTTACTTGATTTTTTCAAATTTTCTAACAAATTTCTTCAACAAATTTTTTGCATTTTGTTTTACTCGATAATTTGAAATTGTTGAGGATATAATGCGTAGTACAAAAAAATGTAAATAAATAAACAACATAACGGTTGCTTGAAGAATTTTTATTTATATGATATTAATATATATACATACTTATATAATATCATGTTTATTTAGATATCGTATATGTCACTAGTGAATGAATGATAAGAGTATATATGTATATTATATAGCGCCGTATTTACATACATATATGTATTTTATTGTACTTATAAGAAATTATTCTGTCAATGGAATATTTAAATATAATATAATATAATATTTAAAATTATATTTACTATTTTGTACTAAGTAAATTTAAGATACATTTACCGCTTAGTATTAAATGGTACTATAGAATATTTGAAAAAGTTTTGGATTGATAATCGTTATGTGAAAGGTTAGAATCTGCTTTTGAAGAATGTACATATAAACATATAGTTTGAATGTATGTACAACCCATAAGTTCTAGAAATTATAAAATTCACCCAAATTATTTTAAAATACTAAAATATTAAAAAAATAATATTGTAAGCAGAGTGACAGGCTGTGAACATACTAACGGTTCGTACGGGTATCTAAGAGTTGACAAAGTCAACTGTATTCTTCCTCGTTTTTTAGAAGATAAAACCGTTTAGAAGATAGAAGGGTTAAAGGATTTTGCTAAATTTGAGTTTGGCATAACGGTAAATTAAGACACCGTATGCCACAAATATATATTTATTGTATATATACTTTTAAAGCTAATAAAAGTAGTAATCGTTTGGCGTTTTCAAAATGAAGATATACCTTATACAACTTGTGCTATAACAATTTAAATATAGAGCTTTTTTGAACCTTTGGAGAGCTGTAGCTCCGTAACGGGTGGGGCTACAAAAAAAAGTTATTAAAAATAAAATTAATATTTTTGTGAGATCTATCAGCAGTTAAAATTTCATAGCTCTATTTCAAAAAAAATGTGGGGATCTAAAAGTTAGATGTTCGAGAGCTACCCTAAGTTTTGGTCCAAACTCAACCAAAAAAAATAGGGAACCTACAAATTACTCCCAGAATATTTTGTGTAAATTTCAAGATTCTAGCTTTCTTAGTTTTTGAGTTAGCGTGCTGACGGACGAACGGACGGACGGACGGACATGGCTCAAAAGTCTTGGAATTTTTTTCTGATCCGATCCATACCTTTGAAGGTATATCTAGCTCGCTTATTTCGAGGTGTTACAAACGGAGGAGTAATTTTATTATACCCAATCCTATCGTACGGGTATAATTAACGCTTAACATTTTAACTTTATTAATGAGATATATGGATATATATGGATATATATTCAATATGATAAATACCACTGTCTAACTAGACTTTTTTAACACATTTCCAAAAAAATTTTGAAAAAATGTGCTTATTAGTTTCACTCTGTCCGTCCGTCCATCCGTCTGTTTACAAAACTTCTACACCGTTAAAGATAGAGAAAAACAATTTTACCCATGGATAGGTCTCATAAAAAAAATTATTTTGTGGAACAACTTTTTCATGTAGCCCCACCCATTACGGAGCTACAGCTCCTCAAACTTTGAAAAAATCCTATTTTATATGCTTTTATATTAACTCGTCGCTGTCGGTTTATTTATTTATTTATTTATTTATTTATTTATTTGTCATTCTGTCACGCTTTTTATTATCTTCGTAATCTGTTAGCAACATTTGTAAGTGTAGTATGGTGCAGAGGATAGTGTACAGGTTTCAAAAGTGGTGATCATGTTGTTCGAATCCAGTTCACATGCAACATTTTTTTTTTTTTAACTATCTATTCATCAACATTTTTTGAATAAAATATGTATACATTTTTGTATATATCAATTTAAAACTTACATTTTTATCTCTTATTCATGCATACAAACATACACATTATATTTTTGATCTTTCCTGGTGTTTTGTATTAGCATAATTAGCAAAACACAATCCATACATACGATATTTTTATGTATGTTGCTAAGTTATTTTGTTTACAACATTTGTTTAGTATTTAAATCAAAATATTTGCTGTCAACATTCTTTAATGCATATTGATTTAATGCATATATGGTGCAGAGGAAAGTGTACAGGTCTTGAAAGTGAGCGTAATATGTGGACTGTGGTTCGAATTCAATTCGTATATGTATAATTTTTTTTTTTTTTTTTTAACTCTATTCATCAATATTTTTTAAATAAAATTTTATGTATAATAGATTCAAAACTTTATTTTTCTTCTTATTCATAATTCATGCATACAATACACATGTATTTGATCTTTCCTGCTATAATAATTTAGTTCAATCAATCTTGATGTGCACATGGGTTTTGTATTAGGATTTAGCAAAACACAAAATATATAGGTACAATATTTTTATGTTGCTAAATTATTTTATTTTAAAACATTTGTTTAGGATTTCAATCAGAATATTTGTTGTCAACATTCTTTATTGCATATTGAATATGTATGGCGTTAAAAATTAATGTTTTATGTGTTTTATTTAGGAACACTTATTATGTATATAGATGTACAAATAAAATTTTATTCAAAATAATTCCAATTGCCAAATTCAAACTACATACATACATAATATTATTTTTGTACACAGAAAAGAATATAAAAAGTAAAGATCATTACAAAATTATGCTTTTGCGCATTACGCATTATGATTTACAAACAAAATTTCGTCAACACAAAAAATTAAAACTACGTATGTAAATATGTACGTACGTATGTACATAATATTTATTTATTTATTTATATACAGGTACCGTGGTACATAAATGTGACAGGTAGCTATAACCATTGTTTCCTGGTAGGAATGTGTACGTGATATAATGATATTTTATAAAGTATTTACATATTGCGATATATGAATATTTTTTTTTTTTATTTTATAATTATTGTACCCAGCCGGGAATCGAACCCGAGACCTCTCATTCCCTTATGAATGAGAAGCGGTGCGTCAACCACTGCACCAATGGCTTGATACACATAATATTATGTTAAACTAATTTCCTAAATTATTTTGTTGTCCATTTGTTTATAATTTAAATCAAGATATTTGTCAACATTTTTTACTGCATGATCTTATTAAGCGATTAGGAAGGTAGGTGTTCAAGGTTAGATGTTTGTTTGGATATACGATATACTACTAATAGTATACTATAGAAATATACAGTAAAGTACATTTATGTATATCATTTTCATTCGAGTTATGTTGTTGGATTGTAATATTTATATAATCACAGTATTTTGGTACATATTTTACCCTTCGAGGTACTTTCTTTATTTATGAATTACATACTGGAATAAAAAATTTTTACTCTTGCTGTAATGGAATCGATTTAACATCTCTTAATTTTCTTAAACATTTGGTATAAAATTATAAAACGTATTTTATATCAGAAACAATAATTAATCTATGTATGAATTAAAAATATCCCATATTTTTAAATTCAAATTATGTGTTTCATTTAAAACTAAAAAGTATAAAATAAAATAATATGTAAAAAAAATATTTTTTAAAATATGCTTTTATCGAAACCAAATTCGCCCCCTAAAAAGTAGAAAATAAAATTGATTGCAAAACTTTAGCTTTTTTGACTGTTATAATATAAAAGTGAATTGCTAGTGCAAGCATTTTGGACTGTTATAATATAAAAGTAAATTACTGGAATAAGGTTAAATAAAATCTAGGAAATTTGAGGTTCGTGTTTCTTTTTTATTCCAGCAATTTACTTTTATATTATAACAGTCCAAAATGCTTGCACTAGCAATTCACTTTTATATTATAACAGTCAAAAAAGCTAAAGTTTTGCAATCAATTTTATTTTCTACTTTTTAGGGGGCGAATTTGGTTTCGATAAAAGCATATTTTAAAAAATATTTTTTTTACATATTATTTTTTTAAATGCATATATCTTACGTTCTGCTTAAGATTTGTTCAATCTGAAAACGTCATTCGACAGGTATTTTGTTTAACTTTGTAAATTAATATCAAAATTATACAATTTTTTGTTAAATTTAGTATTTAAATTTACCGTTATGTAAAAACCAAATTTTGCATGATTTTTCTATTTTCATAACTCCGGCGCGATTTTAGATAGATAGTCTTGAAATTTTGAGAAAAGAAAGAACTTTTAGAATTAGTATAAGTTTGTAACTTAGAATGTGTACACATTTTACTTCGGCAAGATATAAAAATGAAAGCTACAGTAATATATTTTTACGTGTGTTAAAGGTTTATTTTAGTTGTATAGGGTTCCAGAGTTACAGCTTTTCAAAATTCCAGAAAAGTCCTATCTTCACATATTTTCTTATTACAAAAAATTTCTTAAATTTTATTTTTTAAATTTTTGTGCAAGTCACAATTCTGAACAGTGTGTATTATATTTTGGAAATTTGCGCTTTTAAAAATCTTTGGTTTACATTCTACTTTGTTTTATATTACAAGCAGCATATTTGAATTCAATTCAATTTATTTTAAAAAAAAATTTCTGAGTTTGATTCTTTTATTTGTTCCAAAAGTAAGTAAGATTCTTCAATTCCTTCCATTACTCTACGTAATTCCAAAATTCATTAATAAATTAGTTTTCATTAACGGAATCTATAAAGAGAAAATCTTTGAAAGTGATTTTAAGAATTTTATATTCTTGCTTTTTTTTTTAATAAATTTTAAAGACTATAAGAAAAAAAAAACTAAATCAATATAGTTTTCAATAGATTCATATTATAATAAATTAGAGTACAAGTGCTCTTACTGACAATGTTCCAAAATATATTCAAAAGCAAAAATCAAAAACGAAAATCATAATTTTAACAATTTCAAAATCAATTTATCATTCATAACTGACTTCAATAAGAGAAGAAACAAAAAAAAAAAAATTCATAATCAAATTTTCTTTCATTTCAACTAACAATTAAAACTTCAAACTGTTTTTTTCTCCTCTTTTTTTTTTAATAAAACAAATATTTTCCGAAAAAATGAAAAATGATTTACTTCACGTCTAACTTTTTAAAGCAAAACTTTTATTTTTCTTCTTTTTTTTTTTTTTTTGCATAATTATAGTTCAAGAAACCTCATTAAGCCAAAGAAACAACTGAACCCCACTTATTTTCTTTTTAATGCAGAACCTTATTACTTTTGCACTTAAAAAATTTTTTTAACGAAAAAAAAAAAAAAAACTTTCCATAAAAAACAATTTATAAAATGCAAAAACAAAAATTAGTTTTCATTTTGAAAAGAAACCTTTTTAATGTTTTTTTTCTTTTTGCTTTTTTTTACTTTAGCCGGAAAACAAAAATTACAGATGGAAAACTTTAAAAAAAAAAAAACAAAAAAAGTGAAAAATTCTCTCTCAATAAAATTCAAATAAAATCTTTCAAAAATGATGGGTTACACGTTATATCAAATTTATGCATTAAAGTCCATTAAAATGTGGCTGATTACTACAAAAAATATATAAATATTTTTATTTTAGAATCATACGATTTTTAATTAAATTGAGATTTTTTTTAATTATATTCCATTAATCGTATGTTTTTTTTTTTTTAATCTTGTCATCTGTCATTCATTAATTCCATACTTAGCTCTCTTTCGTCAAACAAAACTTTATGTTAATTTATCTGATAATCAATTAAGTTTTACAGGATTTGCCAAGAGAAAGACAAAGATAAAGATAGAGATCAAGATTAAAGTTGAAAGAACTCATTTCTGAAAATTAAACATTATGTTATACTATTTTTCAGTTCATCGTTACGGACATATTCAAATTCATCAGGGGTATTATTATTGCTAAAGTACAATTTCACTTTACTAAAGCTACCCTACAAAGTTTTCAATGTTTAACAAAAAAGAAAAACAAAACTCACCTCAACGAAACTAAAAAATTAAAATAAGAAAAAAAAAAACTAAAAACTTTAAAAATAAAAATAAAAAAACAAAAAAAAAAAATTATTCAAAAGAAACGTGGATATTTATTTTTTAATTTCCAAAAGAGAGCAAAAATATAAAAACAAGTAAATAAGAAAAGTATTAAAGTGACAGTAGTAACTTCCATTCAAAACTGTTATTCAGTTTCTTTTTAACTTTTATATTTTTTTTTTTTTCTGTTTTTTTTTTTTACAAAATTAACTGATTTAAGTACGAAGATTTAACTTTCTTTTAAAAAAGAAGAATACTTGAAAAAACTAAAAAAACTGAAACGCACATGCTGCTGCATCTAAAGAAAACTATTTACTTGCACACATACAAACAAAAACACGCAAAAACACTTTTTAGCACATTTTTCAAAAAAAAAAAAAAATGTGTTAATTAATTTTATATTGTTTGTCTGTCTCTCTTTGTCTGTTTATAGAACTTTTACTGCACCATAAAAAAATAAATAAGCTTCCGCCTTTTTATTAAGCCTCCCCCGTTACGGACTAACAGCTCTGCAAAGTTAAAAAAAAAAACACTTATCTTCAAAAGCTAATAACTCAGGAAAATGTTTTTGTTCCTTCTACTGAAGAACTATAAGTGGTCAATTTTAACTATCAGGGATTCCATCAAACTGAAGGAACAATCATTTTTTTTTGACAAAACTACACATTTGACTACTACAAATTTTGATTCACAAATAGTACGGAATTTTAATATGGTGTTTTTATTGTTTTGTACTTTTAAAAACGCTTGGTTTTACATAAGGCCTTGTTTTCATTTTCTATAAGTTTTTTTAATCTTTTTTATACCCGTACGATAGGATCGGGTATAATAAAATTACTCCTCCGTTTGTAACACCTCGAAATAAGCGAGCTAGATATACCTTCAAAGGTATGGATCGGATCAGAAAAAAATTCTAAGACTTTTGAGCCATGTCCGTCCGTCCGTCAGCACGCTAACTCAAAAACTAAGAAAGCTAGAATCTTGAAATTTACACAAAATATTCTGGGAGTAATTTGTAGGTTCCCTATTTTTTGTGGTTGAGTTTGGACCAAGCCTTATGGTAGCTCTCGAACACCTAACTTTTAGATCCCTACATTTTTTTTGAAATAGAGCTATGAAATTTTAACAGCTAATGGATCTCACAAAAATATTAATTTTATTTTTAATAACTTTTTTTTGTAGCCCCACCCGTTACGGAGCTACAGCTCCCCAAAGGTTCAAAAAAGCTCTATATTTAAATTGTTATAGCACAAGTTGTATAAGGTATATCTTCATTTTGAAAACGCCAAACGATTACTACTTTTATTAGCTTTAAAAGTATATATACAATAAATATATATTTGTGACATACGGTGTCTTAATTTACCGTTATGCGAAACTCAAATTTTGCAAAATCCTTTAACCCTTCTATCTTCTAAACGGTTTAAGTTGGAAACTTGAAATTTTTACAGAAGTTAGATCTTTAAAAATAAATATGAGTCATTTCAGAAATTTTTTTGTATCACCCCCGTTTAGGAGCTGTAAGGGGTCAAAAACTGAAAATTTCCTATTTTTAAACACCTGTAACTTGAACACCTGTTAAAAATTTTTTGAAGTAATACACAAAAATTAAAGCTCCAACATTATGCTCTTATTTCTGTTAACAACTTTTTTTAATAATATAGGGTTACTTTATAATTGACGAAAGTGTTACTTGATTTTTTCAAATTTTCTAACAAATTTCTTTAACGAATTTTTTCCATTTTGTTTTACTCGATAATTTGAAATTGTTGAGGATATAATGCATAGTACATAAAAATGTAAATAAATAAACAACATAACGGTTACTTGAAGAATTTTTATTTATATGATATTAATATATATACATACTTATATAATATCATGTTTATTTACATATCGTATATGTCACTAGTGAATGAATGATAAGAGTATATATGTATATTATATAGCGCCGTATTATATATGTCACTAGTGAATATTTACATACATATATGTATTTTATTATACTTATAAGAAATTATTCTGTCAATGGAATATTTAAATATAATATAATATAATATTTAAAATTATATTTATTATTTTGTACTAAGTAAATTTAATATACATTTACCGCTTAGTATTAAATGGTACTATAGAATATTTGAAAAAGTTTTGGATTGATAATCGTTATGTGGAAGGTTAGAATCAGCTTTAGAAGAATGTATAAACATATAGTTTGAATATATGTACAACTTATAGTTCTAGAAATTATAAAACTCACCCAAATTATTTTAAAATACTAAAATATTTAAAAAATAATATTGTAGGCAGAGTGGCTGTGAACATACTAACGGTTCGTACGAGTATCTAAGAGTTGACAAAGGCAACTGTATTCTTCCTCGTATAATTCTAAAGTTGGTTCAAGCGCACCAGTAAAGTAAGTTATTAAAGTTTGTTAGTTAATTTATAAAGAATGTTTAGTTGTATGTTATATATTAAATAGAATTCTATCCATTTGTCTAAAATATTTTCTTACAAACATATGTGAAAGAAATATTATATATAACAGTAAATATTTCCTAAATTTCAACTTATTCAATCTTCAATTATTTGGTTATTAGTATACAAAATGATAGATTCCAACTTGGAAGTTATTCGACTTCACTACATGTTTATAATAAAAACTCGAAATTTTCTTCTTTATGTTAAGTTTTGTATTCTTAAACCAAAATATTTTAAACGTTACATCATTAAAATATAAGTCTTATATTTTATCCATTTATGTTACACATACATTCACGAGTATTTTATACATACTCATATATAAAATCTACAAATAAAATTGAAGTAAAATTAGCAAGAAAATTTGAAAGGAAAAACAGTTTAGCTTGGAAGGATTAAAAAAAAATTTAGAAACAAGGATTTACTGAATTATATATATTATATTATATATATTATATTATATATATATATATGTATATATATAAACTGGTTAGTTTGCCTTTTCCACAAGAAAACAAAAAAAGATAGAAAAAATGTCGAATATTCTAAAATGAAAATTTTTTCCTCTTTTTTATTTTCTTAAATTTTTATAATGTTTGAAAAAAAGAAAATATCCATCACCATCAAAGACATTAGAAATGTAAAAATGTTACTCAGTAATCCATCATGCGTTTTTAATGTTAAAAAAAAAAAAATAAAATAAAAAGTGAAAGAATTCAAAAAGAAGGAAAATTTCTAAGTACTACATGTACACAAAGCTTAAACCAAAGATTTTGTATTTTTTTTTTTCTTTGTTAAAAAACTTAAAACAGTTTCACTACTAGGATATTTTTTTTTTTTTCTCAGTTTTTGTTTTCTTGTATTTTCTACCACGTGAGTATTGTTATAGGTTTATATGTATGATGTATGTGCAAGAATGTATGTATAATAAAGGTTGTTATGGTTGCATGAACTAAAAGTGTAGCTACTTAAGTTCTAAACTTTCGAACAATTTTTATTTTAATTTTAATTTTTGTTTTATTTTTTTTTTTTTTGTTTCTTATACTCGCTTTTATGCCTTTATTTTTTAAGAATGATGATAAAATATCCTTGAACGTGAGTTGACTTTAATAATAGTTATATCATCTAAAAAAGAAGTTATACAAAAAAAAAAAAAAAACAAAAAATCAAAAACAATAAAACAAGAAATGAAATAAAAAATAAGTTAAATATATTCTCATCATTTTAATAACAGTCTGTAATTTAAATGCTGGGCAACACAAATTTTTAATCTAATATTATTTCCATTACATAAGAATTGTTTGAATATTTAAGGCTTGATTCTATTACAATACGTTCCGTTTTTCTTTCTAATCTTTTTTGATGGTTGGGTTGTAATTTTTATACAACTGACATAAACAATTCATCTCCTATATTTTGCCATTAGAATTTTCTTCTTTTGAACTATCAGTCTTTGATCAGTTTTCAATAGCATTTTTTCAGTAGATTCTTTATAAGTTACAATAAACTAAGCTAGCTAAAGCTCAGTTTTTTTTTAACAAGATTGATGACATTAAATATTAGCAAAAATTATTACTATTCTAAGGAAAAATAGTTTAAGGTGCGTAAAACTTTCATATTAAATCTTTTATTCAGAAAAATATTTAATTTTCTTTATTAATATCACATTTTAAGAGAGAAGGATTTGGAGCTAGAAAATCTTTAATACATTACATTTGCTTGTATATATACTTGTTTCATATCCTTTTCAGATTACATCTGTGACTTTTGCTGACACATTATTTTTCATCGTTTTCTGGTTACATCAGAGATCTAAGAATACAGTGACAAATATATACAAGTAAATTGCGTAAAAAAAGATAAAATATAATATTTCTGTTTGCTGGCAACATTCTCTATTCACTTTAATCACAATATTTTTCACTTTTGCTATATAAAATCCAACGTTTTAGAACTTCAAATAAAACGATATTTTCAATTTGTTCAATAATTACTTTTTTCTTCAAAAACATTTGAAGATTTCTGGTTTTACCCTCTCGTATATAGAATGTAAAAATTGATTTAAAACAACATATCAATACACCTATAAATAACCTAAATTGTTTGTATGTAAATTTCGGACGATATCACCACAGAATTACACTTTCGTATTCATTTTATATCGATAATATTTCTAAATATATTTTATGATATCACTAGTAAAATATTCAGTTAGACAGACAATTAAATTAAAATCAATATTTTCCTTCATTTTTCACTTAAATCAAAACTAGTCGAATCCAACACAATTTTCCTCAAAAACTAAAAGAACAGAAATAAAATAATAAAAAAAAAATTAAAACTTAAAATGATTGTGTCTACCTGATTTTCTGGATGGATGAATTAAATGTCGCATTGTCGCATTATGAAAATCGTATGAGTGAACCTAATTTTCTTTATTTTTTCCGAGAAAAAACAATATATAAAAAAAAAGAGAAAACCAAAAGAATAAAAATAAGAACTTAATAAGACATAATGAAGATTATTAAAGATGGAAAGGGAGAAACTAAAAACATTTTAGAAGGATAAAAGTTTCAAAAATATCACGTCATTGTTATTTTTTTTTTTTTTACTTTCTTTGAAATCCTCTTGTAATATACCTATGAGTGTTGAACAGAAATGCCATTCAAAAAAAAAAAAAACTTAAAATAAATTTCGCTGATTTAAGGGCTCTTTATTTCTGATAATGATGATGATTATTATTAGTTGTGTACATATGAAGAAAAATTTTTCAAAAAGGAAAAAAAAAAAAAAATGGAATTTAATATAATAAAAAAAAACATATGATAAATTATTGTTAAAAGTTATGATATTTTTTTTTTTTTAAATGACTTACATATTTATGAAGGTGACATTAAATTTATTATGTTTTTTTTTTATTTTCTTACATCCATATATTATAGTTTGGAAAAACTTGAAATTTAATAAAGTAAATTGTACCGTGAAATAGATTGTTCTTAAAGATATAAGAACTACTATTAGGTATATTTTTCTAAAATATTTCAATAACACAATTTATTCTGAATTCTGAATATAGTTCATGAGAAGTATTAATATCGTAATTAGGTCTAAATGACTTCATGATGATATCATGATAAACAAAGCTATATAGTAACTTCAATATTTATGTTTTTGTGATGATCATTTCTGTCTTTATGAAGTCGAGAATATTAAAATTATTGATTTGTTAATTTATAAATCAAAAGATTGAATGTGTTTTACATTTTCACACCCTCTTCACACATGGGTACAAAGAATTTCATGAACACCACACTTTTTTAGGTTAACTTGATTTAGAAACAATACTTTAACTATCCCCTTTTTTTTTTTGCTTGCTTAAGTATGTCTGTTTAGGTATGCCTTTCCTTCACTCAGATATTTGTTGAACCAAGACAGAAAGGTATATAATATGATATTAAATTTAAAAATATTATTAATAATGAGGAAATAGAAAAAAATTGGCTTGGCTAAGCTTTATTACATTTGAGATTGAACCAATATATATATATATATATATATATATAAATATAATTTATGATATTTAATTTTAAATATTTGTTTGTTTACATTAAGATATTTCAATATCTGTAAGTTATAAAGTAAAAATTAAAATTGTTTGTTTACATTTGCAATTTGTTTGTTTGCATTATGTTTATATTTCTCTATTATTAAAATAAAAGTAATAATTATTGTTTATCATGAATTTAAATCTAATGACGAATAATAAAATTAATATAATCTCGATTCATAAAATTTATTTTTTTTCTAAATTTATTCTCGTACGACCTAAATGTGACAAGCAAATTACATAGCCTTTCCTTTTCAGGTGAAAAACCACTAAAACTACATTCTTCGAAGAAATCAGGTTCATGCGTGATTTGTAGCTAGATTTTTCATATTTAAAATTACTGTCAAAATTAAACCAGGATTTTCAAAGTCCTAATTAATTTTAAGGATTATATATAGGTTTTTAATATTTTTTAAAATTTTTTAATATTTCCGATTATTGTTTTGAATTTTTTTACATCCCTACGTGATTTTGTTGTAAAATGTTATTGTTGTTTATTTTTGAAAATAAACAAATTGCCGTTTTTAAATAAAAAATTTTTTTATTTGTTATTTAATAAAATGTCGTCCAAAATATTTGTTATTTATTTGTTATTTAATAAAATGTCGCCCTTGGTTATCTACAATTGCCACATCCAAATCTCAAATAATACTAGGCTGATGCATAACGATAGTCTGAACGGTTGATTTTGAAACTATGCTATTTAGTAGGTTTATTGCGTAGTGTCAACATGGTATTACCCATTAAGCTACCAAGCCCCTTTTTAATTTTTGTCTACTACAATTTAAATATTTAATAATAATTAAGGCTTTAAAAGAAAATTTCTAAGGATATCCTTATCCTATTTTTCTGTCTATAAAATAATAAAATTTTCTTAAGTTGGGTTCATCAAGTTTCATCTAAACAAAATTAAAATTATAAAACAATCAAATTTAGACATAGACATTACCATAAATATTTTTAAGTGAACTTAACATCAAAAAGATTTTATATTATTCTCTATTCTAATACTCGTAAAACAGAAAAAACTAAATTATAAAAAATTTAGTTCTAAATTGAGACTCTAATAAAAAACAATATTTTTATGTATTTTTTTTTTTTAAATTATTATCAAACATTCAAAATATAATATAAAGAAAAAAAAATATTTTCTACGCTAATTGAAAGAAACTTTTTTAAAACCAAGAAAAATAAAATAAATTTAAATTTTTTTTAATTTAATATTAATAAAATAAACAAGCACACAATCCTTTATAAATTATTAAAAATTCTATTTGTTTCTTTTTTCAATTTTTTTTTTTTTTTCATTTTACTCTTTGTTTCAAAAATCGTAATAAAAATCATTTACAATTCATTAAATTTTATATTTTCAATTTGAATAAGATACAACACAAAAAAAAAAATAAAAATTCTTATAAATTTTCATTTCAATTTCCACCATTTTTTTTTTTTTTTTCCATTTTGTCTTTGTTAACAGGAAAGCCCTTTGAAAAATTATATCCTTTTTTTTTTAATTTTTATTTATTTTTTTTTTTTTTTGCATTTTTTTTATCCTTAAAAAACATAATAAAAATAATTGAATTTAGTACTTGAATGCCTACGCGAAAATTATTTTACATGTATACAGGTATTGCCAGGATCATGCATCTTGCAAATACCAAAATTTTTGTTTTATAATACCATAAGATTTGCAGTATAATTTTCGACTTTTTCAGTTTTAATTTAATTAAGTAGGATGGGAAATTGTGTGCATAGGTTCAATAGTTCAGTAGTAATGAGAAAGAGCTTTTCATAAAATTTTCAAATGAGAAATCTTAAAACTTTTACTAAAATACCAGTAAAAATAAATTAGACAATTATATTTTTGCATTATTTAAATATTATAACGTCTATTAAAAAATAAATTTTATTGCCACAGTTCGAAAAAATAAATAAGAAAAAGAATATACATTTTAAAAAATAATTAAATCTGGCATCCCAGATTTTTACTTTGGAAATAAACAAATTCAAAACAAAAGAGAATGAAAAGAAATTAACTCTTAAAAAAAAACTCTTTTTATGTTATTTCAAAGAAAAAAACAAAATAAGCACAGCGAATTGATCTTTTTATACCAGTTTTTTTTTTTTTTGTTTTATTTTTATTTTCTATAAGTGGAACGAATCCTTTTTTTTTTTTCATTTTATGCATAAATTTTACCTTTTCAGGTTAATAATAATGTGAAAGAGAGGACAGCTCATAACCTCAAACCTTGAATTAAAATAAGAAAAAACTTAAAGTTTCCTTTAAAAAATTTCAAAAAAATATATATATATATATATATTTTTATTTCTTGAATATCCTATTCAATGTTTATAATTTTTTTTTTATTTTTTATTTATTACCATTTTTTTAATTTAATTCAGTATTGCCTGATCTGTTCCTACTACCGTATTTTTTTTTTTTTTTTTTGTTTTGTTTTCGGATTATTTATTTATATTTGAATTTCTAATAAATTATTAAAAAGTTTTTTCTTATGATTATTATTATTATTCTTTTCATATCTTTATGTACACTTATTACATAATATTATACATATAATAATATATACATATACATTATTTTTTATTATTTTTCTTATTTAAAAAGTCACGAATTACCGATTCATTGAACCAAAAAATAAAATCAATTTTTCCTAATTGCCAATAATATTTACAAATAAACAATAAAACAAAAAACAAAAATCACTGAAAATTTACACAAACCATTTACAAAATTGAAACCCTCTGTCACTAAATATACAAAACAAAAAAAAAAACATTAGAAAATAAATAATACAAGTAGTGTTGTTATCATTTTTAAAAATATAATAATTTTAGCAGATTTTCCAATATTTTTAGCATATTTAATTGAGCCTAAAATTTTTCTTTATTATTACCTTTTTAATAATAACTTATTCCTGATAAATTTAATATTTTCGATTGTAATCTTTAATTTTTTTTTTTTATTTTGATTTTGTATAATAATCTGTAATAAATCTTAAGTCTTGAATGTATACATATATATATATTTTACTCGATTAAGTTTCAAATGTAAATTTTATTCTTTACTTGTAAAGTTCCTAATCAGATTCCTAGTCGATATAAAGACACAGAAAGATTTAGTATTCTTATCAGAAAATAATTTACTGATAACAATAATTGAACACATCTTCTATTAGAAATTGTTTAGACAATTTTCTAAAATTTTTCAAATATACATTCCAACGTCCAACCATCATTCAATTACTCAAATGTAGAATTCTTTAGACCATAGGTACTTATAGGTGTTAAAAGCAAAAATAAATGAAAATAATAAAATTTATTCAACATTTAAAAAAAATTTTTTTTTTTGCGCTGTACACTGATAACTGGTTCCCTATCAGATCAGAACTAAAAAAATATTGTAAATTGTTTTTAAAAACTAATTTGCATAAAAATAGGCACTAGAAAAATCTAAAATATCAATTTAACCAATGACAGCAACTTCAGCAGTTATAACGTTACTAATTTTGCAATATATTTATTTAATTTAAGAGGGCAAATAAAATGATAAAAAAGCGTAAAATTGAGTGAACAATTGAAAATATCTACAGAAAAATAAAACAACATAATTCGTAAATCACAAACAAATACATATAAGAAAAACAAATCAAAGACAATAACAACAAAAATAAACAAAACAAAAAATTTAAGGAGAATTAATAATATTAAAAAAAAAATATAAAGCAAAAATAATAACGTTTAAGGATATGATAAAATTTAACAAGTAAAGAAGAAGCAATGTCCTGTAATGGGAAAATTATTATCTTTTTTTTTTGTTTCTTTTGTTTTTGTTATTTTTTGTTACTTTTTATATTTTTCTTTATTTATATTTCAGGTTATTTATCTTATGATTTCAATAAGTTGAATTTTAAAAACCATCATTTAACAGATGTCATTTTTATGTTTTATTTCATGTTCTAAGGACCTATTATAAATTTACGATTTTATCTATGAGTCTCATACTAATGTCAATTTTTTTTTTAAGAAAAATATTTAAGTTCTATGGGTTCACATACAGAATAGCTAATAAATATATTTTTTATATTTATTTAAAAAAACAAATTAATTTAAATTTTTATTATTTTTATTATCTGTCGATATGTCAATACAATATAAATTTCAGAAAAAAAAGCCAATAAAATTTATTTATTTATTTATTTATATTAACATTACAAATCATACAGGATATTGTAATATTACAAGAGCAGTGGCTACTATGGCCATTATTGATCGAATACTATTATTGATTTATATACTTATTTATTTTGTTTATATAATAAATATATTATATTTTTACACTATATTTGATAGCAAGGGGGATTTTTTTCAATTAATAAAACTTGTTACCTGTGCAGGATTTGAACCTGCACATCCTCAGTTAATAAGCTACGTGCTTAACCACTAGCCGAACGAGGTTCCCAATGAAATTTTTAACAACAAAATAAATAAATAGAATGTTGCATACTTTCAGGCGGTAAATAAAACATTTTATTAATACTAGAAAATTCCCTGTGAAATTGCACAATTTTTACAGATGCAAAAACATTTACGTTATCATTCTGATTCCCTTAATAAACTCCCTAAAAAATTGAATTTTACATCAGCACCATTAAAAAAAACGTGGGAATCACTTATTTAAAAGCTAAACAGTTTATTAATTTTTTTTCGCCGTTTTTTCGTGGCGGTAATTTTTGACAGTTTTTTAATCATTGAGAAAAAATGGTCCATGCTAAAAACACATTCAAGGTAAAAGTTCGTGGCGATATGTCAAAAATTGTTTGAAACACATGTATAAAGTAAAGTGCACAATAAAAACCGACGATTTTTTTGCCCGGCTGAAAAATTTATATTTTACAATTTTGTAGCGGCGAAATCAATTTAGTTATATTTATTCTGACATTAAAATTTCAAAAACAATTTGTAATGCCATTTTTTTAACATTCGATTTGTAGATAGGTTAAGATTTGTAGAAAAATTAATCTAGGAAGTAATAAGGAAAATAGTAAATTAAATAAAGACACATTCATTCTTGTCAGTTTCAAAAAATGTTCTTCATCCTTTTCTTTTATTTTCATATAATATTTTACGAAGAAATCATCTTGTTCCGATCTTCATTTGCTACGAAATCCGAATTACCGCTACGAAATTTTTTTTGTTACATTTAAATCAATCCTAATAATCGAAATAGTTTTAAAATTTTACTCTCTATTTTTTTTAGTTTTAAAAAAAAAAATTTATGTCAATAAAAGCAGCTGTTTCGGCGCGAAATTTTCGACCCGAAATTCGTCCACCGCCGGCAACCTGATGGCCTGAATGTATTTTTGAACCTTTTACCTCGAGCTGAAACTCTATGTTTTCCGTGTGGAAATTCACACGAAATTTAAAACAATATGACACTTGGAAACCTATTAAATAATTAGTGTTTTTTTTTTTTCAAAAATATTTCTATCAATCTTATTCGTAATGACATAATATTTATCTAAATATGCCGAATTTTATATTAAAATAAAGTTTTTAATTTTTCTACATTATATCAAAAATTTTAATTTTGTTTAACAAAACTACTTTCAAGTCTCTTGCGTTTAATTTTTTTTGCTTGAAAAAAATTTGCTGAATTTATTTTATTTGAATGTACTTTGAAAGAGGTCTTTGGTATATTTAGTAAAAGATTTATGTCTCTGATAATGAAATTTCATAAATTTTCGGGCGCTTTTTTTTGTGGCGGGGGTCATTTTCGACAGCTTATTTATTACCATTATTACATTTATGCTATTGTGAGAGAAGGCTTCTAAAATGATATTTTCTATGTTATTTTTTTTTTTTTTTTAAGAAAAATATTCGTTTCTATAATATTTAGTAAGTTTCTGACTTCTATTATGGATTATAATTATCTAAGTTTGCCGAATTTTATATTAATAAAAAAAATTCGAATATTTTATGTTATATTAAAAATCCAGCTTAAAAATCAAAATTTCAACCTAACTACTTTAAATTCTGTTGCCAAGCTTTTACCAGCTTTTTTAATAGTGAAAACAAAATCAAGAATAAAATCAACCTATTTTTTTTTCTTATAAATATGAGGCTTACTATAAAATTAGCTCTTTTCACTTTCAGGTATTTTAATTTTATTAAGGGCATTTTTATTTTTTTTTTTGTTTCAAAACAAAGAATCATTTGAAAACTGCCAACAGAAGATTAATTTATTTTTAATTTACCGCTGCGACCAGTTCATAATAGATGTGGTGGTCAATTATGAATCTTTTGTGAGAGGAGGCTTCTAAAATGATATTTTCTATGTTATTTTGCACCCTTTTTTTAAAAATGGTTTGTGTCGCGAATAATACTTTTAGTCGAAAATTTGTGTCTTTGATAATAAAATTTTAAATTATTAAATTATTTTTAAATTATTAAAATTTTATTATCAGAGACACAAATCAAAACACAAAACTTAAATAAATATACAGAAATATCATCATTGCCAGTTTAGTTTACATTTTTTTTTACATGTTGGCAAGGTTTCACCAACATCTTGTGTAATTATATAATATCAATCTTATAAATATAAAATTAAGACTTAAACCAAATCAATTTTAACAAATAATTTTATATAAACTAATAAAATAATAAACTTAAAATAAATTCAATAAAATCAATATACAAATTATTTGGTTAACCGCATTTGTAAAATTTTTTTTAAATAAATATTCTATTTAAATTTTATTCTTTAATTAGAACTTAATGAGGTTTAATTAATTTGTTGTTTATATATAAAAATTCAATACAAATTATTTTGATTTAAACTTTAATTAACTTAAAATTCAATCTGAGTAAATTGATGAAAGTTTTTTTTCTCAATTTTTTTTTAAAGTTAAATAAAAATCAAATCAATATTATGTGTAAGTTTTTTTAAAAAACAAAAATTCATTATTTTAAAAAATGTTCATGTTTTGATTTCTATAAAATTTTTTCCCTTTCTTCTTTTACTTTTTATAATTTTAAGAATTTGTAAAAAAAAATTTAAAAATTTTATTTAAATAAAAATTACCGAAATAACAAATTTAAAATATTTGTTTTATTTTCTCTTTATATTTTTAAACAAAATAAAAAAAAAATTTAAATTCCAATTTCAATTATTTTAATTTTATCTTTACCCATATTTAACCTAAATATTTAAATTTGTTAAAGATAAAAATTAATTTCTTAACAATACCAAAATTTTTTTTAAAAATAATAAGAATATAAAAAGGGGCATTAAAAGTTTTCAATAATAAGACAACAAAAAAAAACAAACTTTCACATAATAATCCGAAAACAATAAGGAACAAAAAAAAACAAAGAAAAAAAAAAGTAATGTTATTTATCATTACCCCTTTATCTAAGACCTTCATCATAATTTAATCTGAATTCATGTGATATATATACATACATATATACATATATTAATATATTTTTCTCAAAACTAGAATTTTTACTAACTTCCATCATTTACGAAAATCTAAATTTTTTTTTTTCTTTTTGTTATTCCTTTATTAATTTGAACTTTTATTTTAATAGTATTGTAATACTGTTAAATATAATAATATACGCAGACGATACTGTAATTAAATACACTGAGTTAACACTGAGTCGAGCCAAAAAAAAGGACATTGAAATTGACCGAAAAATTATAGAAGAATGGCTTGTAAAACATCGGTCTCTCATTAAGTGGTTAAAAAGAAGGAAAGACAAAGCTAATGCTATAATAAAATAAGGTATATCAAATATTTCTAACATTATTATAATGCTAATAAAAAAAAAACTTTTCTAGGATAGATTCTGTATTATAAATATAATGACTTAATCCTAAATTCCTTAACCTATGGCTCAATCATTATAGGTGTTAGTGATCGTTTATTTTAAAAGTATAACTTACCCTTTTTAATTAACCTAAGTCAATTATATTGTTGACTGAAAATTAAAAAATAAAATGAAAATTGCTTGATTCTTAATTATCAAAATACAATTAATAATTCGTATTTCACAATTAATAAATTGCTGAAATGATAAAATACTATTAAATAAATAGTCGGTAAAATACTATAAAAGTTAACACTTTAACGCACGAAAATTAAAAGAAGAAATTATAGTGAAAATGTCAAAAAAAAAACTGAAATAATATTGGAAACAGTAAAATTACATTAAAACAGAATAAATAATACAGAACACAATATTAAGACAATCATAGTCTTTGATTTGATATCGGACAAACATTGTTAAAGCCCTAAAAGGAAAGTTAAAATAGGAATCAGTACATTAATTCATAAAAATATTAGATTTATATTTTTAAATACTTTTTGGTATGGAATTTGGTATGTCATGGATTTTATCAATGCATTACAAGATGTTTTCATTTTTGTTGTAGTTGCATTACAACCACAGGTCTGGTCAGCTATTAAACGCATCTGGAGTATAAAAAGTGTACATGGTGTAGCTGAAACAAATATTACACATCAGCATCATTCAAATTCATCACATGGTATTCATACATGGTGAAACAGTAACAAATAATACCTGCACAAATACTCCAGTTATAACAAAAATTCCATTAGAAACAATTCCGAAAAATTCAGAATATCACAACCAGTGAATAATTAAAAAATACAATTGGTAAGTTATAATTATTTAGTTACATTTAAATATAATTTTTCTTTTAGATAAAATTTAAAAGATGCTGTTACGTTTCCAATTGGTATTTTTCCTGGAGGACTTCCATCAGATAAGTATTTGTATTTTGAAAGAGCTGCATGTTTTGTGATGTGTTTTGCCTTCCTTTTTTAGATTGAAGGAAAATTTTCAGCTGATGAAGCCTGAACACTTTTAATTTTTAAAATTTGAAAAATCGGACCCCATTTTATAGAATGTCAAATTTACTTCCTTATTTTGTTAACTTCTAAAATTGGAATATTCATATATTGAACAACTACATACAGCTTACAATTCATTATTTAAAAGATTATATTTTTTTTGATAATCCGCTATCTTTCTCTTTATCTCCTATTTTACTCGTATTTTTTTCAGATAAATTTCTTAACTATAATAATATATTTCAATTTAATATTATTTTTCTTTTCCTCCTCCTTCCCCTTCCCTTTCCCATCTTCCTTTTTCGTCTTATATATTTTTGCAAAAAAAAAAAAAAACAGCTAAAATCCAAAATTTAGCATCATTCAGCATATTAGAAAAGGAATTAAAACTGATGTTACCATCATACTTATATATATGTATATATACATACATAAACATATATTATACAATATTATCTTAAGCCTAAACTTTAGTTTCTAACGGTGTTGTTTCTTTTTATTATTTTTCAATTGAATATAAAAATATTTCAAATGGTAGTACAAAATACAAATAATAAAATATAAAAAACAACAACAATAATAAAACCAAGTCAAACAAAATATAAAATACATTTAAAATTATTAGTTATATATTACATTGTATAAGTATGTATACATAATATATAAAATGGCGGATAGACCAAACAATTATACCAAATACTAATAATAATAATAATGAATTAAATGATATTGATGATGATTTTCAGCTTAAGAATAATTTCTTTGAATTTTTCTTATTTTTATTTATATTTTTTTTTTTTTTTTTGGAAAATTTTTAGATTTTTCTTTTTTTTTTTTTGTTTTCTTTTCGAAAAATAATATTGAAATTATGATGATGAGAAAAATTGCCGGACTGTTAAACAAATCAAAGATGTGGAAAATTAGAAATATTTTTTAATGATAATAAATCATAAACAATTATTATTTTTATTATTATTAGTGTTATTATTGTGTTGTTATAATTTTACGTAAAAAAAAAAATTTAATGAATGGAAAAAGAAACAAATATTCACTATAAAAATAAAAGAAACAAAACGTAAATGAGTAAATTGAAGATTTTACGAAAGTTTGTTTTTATTTATTTTTTCTTTTTTTCTTTTTTTTTTTTTTTTGCTGGTATTTTTTTATTTCGCTTATGTTGCCAAAAGTTTAGTGGTTTACGTAGCAGAAAAATAAAAATGAAAATTTAAAATACAATTTATATTGAGGTTAAATTGTTCCTATGTTAATATTGTACAAGGAAAATACATATTTTTGTACAATGACATGTGACTGGTAGTAAATGTACCTAACTTTTTATCTTAAAATTTAATTATATTTGCAAATTGATTAAAAGCCTTTTTAGTAAATTATCTTTTAAATTAATTTTACTCTAAATTTATTTTCTTCTTTTTGAGCTGTTTGTTGTTCAGTACTACTTAGTCGTATGATACCATATTTCTAAAGCATTCCCTGCCTTGCGAAATATGAATTAGTTTTTACAGAGTTTGAAGACTGCTCCACGACGTGATAATTTATAAGTCATGAAATTTGCTTTCGGCAAACGCGCCTTCAGTTTTACATTGTAGAATAAGTTGTCGAACATTACATTTGTGATTGTGCATTATTTTAACTATATAAATTATTTTTCTACGCTTGATTGTTTATATCAACGCAAGGTTTAGATAAGAATCGAAAAAATATTTAACAAATACATACAAATTGAAATAAGAATAACTACCTAAGAATCGAAAAAAGATTTAATCTTATTTATTTTTTATTTTATAACCTTAAAAAAAAATTGAGCAATTTGAAATTCAATAAAAATGTACCAAAAAAGTTCGAAAATTTAAACTGAACAATAATTTAATTCTATAGAACTCCATAACTTCACTAACGTCTTACATGTTAGAAATAGAATAAAAAAAAAATCTATTATCGTATAGGTATTTTATTAAATTTTAAAATGTGAAAATAAATAAAACTCATAATAAAATTTGAGTGCATTGAGTGAAATATAAATTGAGCATTAAAAAACTGTTCTGTAACAGATCAGAATTTCACAATTTACTAAATAACAAAATTGTATAAGTTCTCGTTAGATCGTATAAAAAGGATGAGATTCCTAATTAATTGATTTACCAAAGAATATTTTTATGATATACAAATTCTGGACATAAAAATAAAAGTCACTCAACTTTTTGTGATCCAATGAAAAGGAAATATTTAAAATTTTAAATTAAAAAAGTTCTCAAAAATTTTAAAAATATTGATTTTGGAAACGTAAGTAATATACTACTAAGCTATTAGTTTACTCATTCTCTTTTTCCCAATATTGAGATTTTATATTATAAATTTATGAAAAATTAATAATAATTTCAGAAGAATTAAAAAAGACCAGGCCAAACAAAATTTGTTTTTATATTTATATTTTTTTTTTATTTTTTGTATTTTTTGTTACCAGCTGTTTTGATTAATATGGAATTAGTTATAATAATTATTTGTTGTTACTGAATTGATTTTCTTCATCTATATACATACAATATACATATACAGATTTGATTTATCAATGATATTCCTGATTTAACAATCATTATCAATTTGGATTTATTTTAATCATTGTTATTATAAGAAATATAAGCATCTGTTGTTTAAGAATCCCAAAAAAAAAAAAAAAAAAAAATTTTTTTTTTCATTTTGTTGACAAAAATTGAAAATTATATACAAAAATTTTTATTTTCTTTTCAAACTATCTCTTTCTCTTTCTACTATTCTACATTTTCATAGTACTTTTTGATTTTTTAAATAAAACAATCATAATATTGACAATAAGTCTCCTTGAATACTTGCTCAATTCTTTAAACAAATCATCTTAAGTGTAATCCATCGATACAAAAATTAGATAGAAGAAGTTTTTAAGAGTTTTTGACTTTTTTTCTTTTTTATTGTTGTTATTTTCAAAATAAAATTTAAATTTTTTGATAAAATAGAAAAAAAAGGAAAACTTTAAAAATTAGAAATTTCTTTATTTTTTTATTAAATATTTTTACTGGTACTAAGTAGGTATAGGTACTAATCAAAAAGTCAAATTTTCTTTTAACAATAAAACACTATGACAAAATAACAGTATTTTGTATTTTATAATATAATATACTTTTAAAAAGAGTAAAAGAGATAAGAAAAGGTCAAAAATATAAACAATAGAAAAATAAAAACAAAAATATTTTTTTTTTTGGATTATATTAATTTTAAATTTAAACTCCCTTACTTATTAAGTTTAAATATGTATGTAAGTATATATTACATAATAAACATATATAAATATTTATGTATATAAGATAATATTATAATATATTTTGTATTTATATTTTAGTTTGAGATTAATATTGAATTCTTAATAAAGCATTTTTGTTTACTCCTCTTTCAAAATATTCAATAAATATTTATATCAAAAGAAAAAAAAATAAAAATTTATTATAAGTGGTGATGTCTAAATTATTTTATTAAAGGATTTTTATTCTAATAACAATTATTTTGTCTTTCGTTTTTATTTGTTTATCATTTAGTCAAATACAATTCGCGAAATATTTAAAAAAAAAATTTATTTATTTCTCGTCGTTATTAGAATAAAAATAACCGCGTTTTAGATTATATTTTATTTAATACACAGGCTGTCCGAAAATTATGAAGGTAACGAAGAAATAAAGTGATAGGTGAGGTTAAAACAAGCAAAAAATTGTACCAGAGAGGGGGTCTATTTTTAATGGTTTTCGAGATAACGGCCTTCAAAGTATTTTCGTTAAGTTTTTTAAAACATTTTTTTAAAACGCTGTTACCTGTATAACGCAGAAGACTAGTTTAAGTATCGATACACAGCTGAAACTATGAGCTTTTATACAAATATCTTAACTTTCATAATTCTAACTTTCATAGTTGAGTATAAGCTTTTAAAGTCAAAAAATATTAATATTTTCCAATTTCAATTATTTTAAATAACTGTAATTTTTGTACATCATATGATTTCTATTTCATTTTCTAACTTATCAAAATCAAAGCTTTAATTTATGTTATCATCAGTTCTATTGTATATTTTACCTTTAGCTTACCTTACTTCGAAAAAAATAAATATTACCTTTTGCTTCATTGAAATTTTATTAAAAAATATTTTTCCTATATGGAACATAAATTAACGTAAACGTGAAATAAACGTGATAGAACTTAATTAAAAATATTTTGAAGGCCGTTATCTCGGAAACCGTTAAGAATAGACCCATCTCCCTTTCCAAAACAGTTTTTGTTTGTTTCGATCTCCTCTATCAACTCCTTTTTTCGTGACTTTCCACTTCCGGATATCCTATATATTCATCTTATGATTTGTTTATTTCCACATCCAATTAATATGGTAAAATTTATTCAGAAGATTATCTAAGTAAGCAATAGGTATGTAGTTGCAGTTTTAAGAGTTCAAATCTAGATGACATTCAGTTATCTATAAAAAGTCAGAGGTATGTCTTTATATAATTAATTGTAAATGAGTACCAAGGTAGTTTACTAATACCATTAGCAAAACAATTACACTTTAAAATTGTTTCAATATTCTTAAAAATAAACTGAAACAAAATTAAACTGAGAAGTCAAATTTAAGTAAATGAAACTACAGACTTTTTAACTAACAGTTATCATTAAGAAAAAATAATTACATTTATAGTTTCAGCAATTTAAAAAAAATTATATATTTCAAGGAAATGATATTGTCACTGGATCTAATATAAATACATTCAACAATTTATTCTATCTAGGTATCATCAAATAATAAAGTATAATTAATTCTTCAAATTATTTATTTATTTATTTTTTTTTTTAAACAAATAAAATTGAAATAAAATTATAAAATTCATTGTATTTTTTCTTTTCTTTTATTTTAAGTTTCTGTCATGACACGTGTCTATAACCTTGACATTGAATTCTTAATGTCACAACTCAAAAATTAAAATATCAAAAGAATATTTTTTTTTTTTGTTGGTTCAAAGGGGTTCAAAAGGGGTGTTTTCTTTTTAGTCTGAATGTTATTTATAAAGAAATAGTTTTTTGTTTATTCTTAGTGTCAATTGAATTGTTGTTATTATTAATAAGAGAAAATTTAAATAAGTATAAAATTAATTAAAATGAAAAAGTAATAAAATTGAATCAAACAAAAATTTATCTTGTAAAAAAAAATTAAAAATGAAGTTTTCTTTAAATTTGTTTAATTTATTTATTTAAAGAACTAAAGTAAGAAAATTTTTTATAAATTTCATTAATTAAATAATTTCTAACAAATTTTCGAAGCAAAATTGTAATAAAGAAATCTGTAGCTGTTTAATATGAATATATCGTTTCAAATTTTAGAAAATGTATGTTTCTAAGCTTTTCAAAAATAACAAATTGTCAATTTTTTACGTCAAAAAGCTATTAAACAAAGAGAGGTATAATAAAAAATTTTCGTAGGTAACTTACACTAATTCTAAGAATTTTTTTGTAGTTTCATAATGTGTGAGACTATAGACATAACAGTTGTTCTACAACATTAATTTTTTTACGATCCATATGCGTGGTTAAAATTTCATTGCTCTATACAAAAATTTTTGAAAAATATTATTAGACTTAATTATATATTGTTAATGGTACTTTATTCTTTGAAAATTATGGTTAAAACACATTTAGAATTTAAATTTTCAAAATATTTTATTTTAATTTCGTGATGCTAACTTTTAGATCATTTCAGAATAGAATAACACCAGATTAACTTTAAAGCAACAAATATTGTCTTTATATTTTGCGAATCGTTAAATTTTGCAATGAAAATAACGGTAACTTGTCATGTGCCAGTATTTGATTCGCCAGCATTATAATTGGACTGTATTTTATTTGAATTTATGTAAAATAAATAATTAGGGGAGATTTTGGAGTTGGTTACAAAATCAGGGTTTCAATAATTTGTTTAGTAGAGATTTGTTATTTTATGTGTGTAAAGTGTGAACCATATAATTTGAGACGATTTTAGAGTTGGTTACAATTAAAATACAGTCAAATGAAATAGAGACCTACAATAGTAACCCGAAAATTGCATACAGTAAGAGTTGTTAAGCTAAACTTTTATTATAATCATACGACCTATGATTAAGAATCACTTACGGCTTCGTAGTATCACCAAAACATTTAAAAGAATATTTTAAGGATTCTTTCCAATTTGACATTTTTCTGTTTTCCGTAATATTTTCTACACAGATGTTTCTCCATCGTAACATTTTTGTTTAAAATTATTTCAAACTTTTTAGTAAAAATATAGTAAAATAAATTTATTTAAAACAAATCCAATTAAACTAATAAAATTTATTTAATTAAAATCATTCGATACATTCATTTTCAATTCGTTAAAATAAATCTTGTCCAGTTTTTGTTTTTTTTTTATATATATACTAAACAACATTATTTTTTTTGTTCCTTCCAATAAAATTTAAATTAATTAAAAATCCCGTCAATAATATTTCAATTAAATAAAAATTTTACTTTAAAAGTAAAATTACCAAGAAAAAAATAAAAATAAATATTCGTTGAGAACTTATCAAATGCGCTCAGCTGATGTAATAAGAACGTTAATTAATGACATCGTGCCGTTTTTATTTAAACGAACACGTTAAACAAAAAATTGCTATCCTTTTTAATTTTTTTTTGTTTCTGATGTCTTTTAATATTGAAAAAATATTGCTTCTTTTTTCTTGTAGTTTATAGTTTTCAATTGAAAAAAATAAAAAAAAAAATTTTTTCAACGTTAAAAAAGTAAAAACAAAAATAGAAGAAAATAAAAAATCTTAATATGTTAACTACCGTTGTTCAAAATAAGAAAATTTAAATAAGATTGGGGACGAATATTAATCCGAATATTAATTAATAAGGTTTGGAATGTATTAATAACTTTTTTTTTCTTCAGGGGATAGGTGGGAATCATTGGAAGAGGCACGGAACGAGCATGATACCTCCATTAACGTGTAGGTATTGACCAACCAGTAAACCTTAACATTTAGAAATATTGTACTGTTTTCGGGCAAGAGAAAATAATTATTATAGAATTTCTAAAATGCAAATAATATTTGTTTTATATTTTACATAATTTTGTATATGAATAATTTTTTATTATATTTATATATAGATATTAATGAATTATTTATTTTTTGTTGTCATTAATTTGAAACTTATATGAAATATTAACCGAATTAGCTTGTAAACCCACAAAAAATAATGTGCCTGGCCATTGAAATGACCAGAACCTCTCCGATAAGACAACAGCATATCTTTGTTAATAAAGATAAAGAAAGACAAGAGCAATAGATTTACAGTAAAAATTTATTAACATGTATTATTAAAAATACGTTGTGACGTAAAGTGTTAAATAAAAAGAAAAACTGCATATAGTTAAACTGCATCAACCAATATTTTTTTCTAAAAGTTTTTGAATAACGAAAATTTTTGAATTTTCCTTTTAATTTTAAAATAAAAAAAAAAAATATAAAAAGAAATTTTTTTTTAATTGAAAAAAAAAAAAAAAATTGTTTTCTTTTCAACTTTATTTTATATTTTGTTTTATTTTATTTAATTTTTTTTTTTTTCCGAGTAAAAAAAATTTTATACTTGAAAAGAGAGGAAGAGATAATTTTACACAATTTCAATTTTAAAGGTGATGGTTAATTAGTTTTTCTTTTCAATAAGTTTTTATCAATTTTTCTTTATATTTTTCTTTACTGTTTTTTTTCTTGTTATTTTTACTGCAATTTTCTTCAATTCATTATTCGTTACATTTAATGACACTTTGAAAGACTCGATTGAACGAAAATTGATGCAGATAAAAGTACCAAATGCATTCAATATACCCATAATATTTAAATAAAATCAACAACAAAAAAAAAAAAAAACTAAAATAAAAATAAAAAATAAACTAGAAAATAAATATTTAATTAAAATATTGGGAAAAATATTGAAAAATTAAATTTATCTTGAAAAGTTATACAAGAAAAAACTGATTAATTAAAAATTTATTTAGACACTTGTGGTGTTTTTTTTTTTCTTTGCTCTATTGATGATTTTTTTTTTTTTTTGTTTTTGGTAAATGGTAAAATTTTTCTATTAATTTAATTTCATGAATTTTTGTTTTTTTTTTTTTCTTAAAATAACCCAATAAACAGAAGACTACAACTTCCTTTTTGAAAATACATAAAATCGCTTTCATCATAATAAAGTTATTAATGGTTTTCGAAATTTTTTTTTATATATATACCTATCTAAATATTTTTTAAAATACATTTAAATAATATTTGATTGATATTTAAAAGCATCCATCATTATATTGGATTTCATTTCATACTGTAAAAGATCTTGTAAAAAATAAAAAAAGATAATCAGAATTAAGATGTGATATCAAAAAGATGGCTAATAAAATATTTGAAGAATTTTTTAATAAAATAATTTAAATATTTTCTATACATATTAATTTACCTGTATTTACCTGATTTTAAAGCATCATAAAAACAATTTGTACACAAAAATTTGTTTTTTTTTTTATTTTTATTTTTTCAAGTGTTTTCGTTTATTCTTCAAAGAATTAAACACAACACTTTATACACAAAAGCATTAAAAAATGTCCTTTTTTTTTCCATCTAGAGTTTTTTATTTTTTTTTCTTTGTTTTTATTTTTATTTCTAATTAAAAATTTATGAACAACTTTTCCTTGATCATTAAAAAATTATTTTACTATTTTTCTTACAAAAAAAACAAAAATAAACAACACACTGAAATAAATAATATTAAAAACAAAATCCCAATTAAAAAAAAAAATAAAATCACTGAAAAAATGTATAACTTTTCTTCTGAATAGAAAAAATTAAAATAAAAAAAAATTAGGTTCAAAAAAACTTTAAATTTTGATTATATATTTTTTTTTTTCTACTTTTCAGGGGTGTACATTTATTTTTTATTTTTTGTTTTTGTTTTTTTCAATTTAAAAACTTAAATTGCTTTTCATCACAACAAGTACACAATAATAAGAAAATGTAAATGAAAACAGCAAAAAAAAAATTCTGACTCAAATGTGGCACCTTATACTTGTTTTTCGTCCTGACTGATGAAAGCATTTTTTTTTTTTCTAGGACATACTTGAAAAATATTTTTCATTCATTAAAAAAAATTTTTTTTTTTTTTTTCTGATATGTTTTTTATGCTTCTAATGTTTTTATTTATAATAAAGATGGATTTTTTTTTCTTTTCACTCTTTCAACTGCTCTCTCTCTCTCTCTCAAATTAAGATATAATTTTATAATGAGCTAAAGATAAAGAAGATGTTGCAATTGCGTCAAAATAAATCAAAAGTACAAAACAATAAAAATTCGAGATTAAAAAATGTTAAATAAAAAACAATTTTTTATTTTTCTAAAAATTCCAAAAAAAAAAAGCAAAAATCAGAGATCAAATCAGATTATTTTTCAATTGCATCCTTTTATATGCATTACTTTAACAAGTTCTAGTAGAATTTGAAAAAAAAAAACTCAATATTAGAACTCTAGTCTCTATACATTAACTTTTTACGAATATTTTAAACTTTACAAAAGAATTTAATATGAGTATAGAAAAACACGTTTGCAAGGGTTTATGTTTCGCAATTTCATTCATCTCAATTGTATTTTATACCAATACTACTTAAAACGTATTACCCGAAAATAATCACAAAAAAAAAACATCTATTCATTTTCGTCCTGCGCTAATTTATACTTTTTTAACTGTCTGAAACTTCTATAAGTCTGTTATATAAGACTTTAACATAAGTGTTATAAACGTACTTTATTTTGTATATACCAACACTAAAAGTATTTTTTTTTAACAATTTCTTTTCAAATTTGTATTACGGATGAAAATTAGTTATATAATCAACATTTTACAAAATCCTTCTTGAAATATCTTAAGATCCTCAAAAAAAAATTAAACTTTGTCTTATTTTTATCAATTTTGTTTATGCTTTTTTTTTATATACGCATTCGTAATTATTTTTAAGTGTATCTCAGTAATAATGATGATACACCCTCTTTTTTTTGTGTTAAAATGAGATATGCTACTGGTGAAAGAACGACATTTGAAGAGTTGCGGATTCTAAAAAAAAAAAAACAAACTTTTTAACAAACTTTTTAATCCTTATGCAAAAAAAGGCGCTATTACTATTTTATTTTTTTTTTATTCCTCCAAATATTTTTAAAAAACATTTTTTATACTAAATATTTTTTTCTTCAAATAAAAAACAATCGTAACAGAATACGTTTCTCTTATTATAAATTTGCGTTTTTGTCTAATATGCTTAGGTAAAAAAAACGAAAAAAAAACGAAAAAAAAACAAGGCATTATATGAAATAAATGGGTTTTTTAAACAAAATGTCATATTCACTTAACGGTGATTTGTAATACCATTCAGTAAAATAATATTTTGATCCTTGTCATTTTTAACAGAATTTGAGACGAAATTGAATATTGGGGTTTTTGCATTTAAGGGACTGCAGGTTCAGTTACTTAAAAAATATTCTTCAATAAAATCTGATCTATCTATGGTTATTATTTTATTCCAAAAGTTCTGCAAACTCACGAGCAGCCAGACGAAAAATGTGAAATTAGTTATTACATTTTTCACTAGAGCTTATTTCAATTTTACTCTAAATAATCGTGCTAACAATTTTTCTTTGTCAATATGTTTTAAAAGTTTAGGATAGGAAATTAACGAAAAACAGTGTAGAGCAGCATTATGAAAAAGGGGACTAAATATAGCAATGGTTGATAAAGAACAATCAGTACCAAAGTCTAAATAGATATTTTAACAAAAGCATAAGTATAGGTATTTATTATTAATTTAATATATGAAAATGTTTATGTTTGTAATTGTCATGGTTTAGTTATTACAAAATTTGAAAGAATAAAACTATTTGCATCTCTATTAAAACCTCTTGAAATGATTTTAATTTTTTTTTTTTAAACAACTTTTTATCATTATTAAAAACTAAATTTATATATTTTCTAATTGGATCATTAACTAGAAAAATTAAAATACGTACATATGTTATATTCATAATGGAAGCATGCCAGTTTGCCTAAATCCAGTTCGCAAAAAGACATTTTGCCTAATGCCATTTAAAAAAAGAGACTTATTGCAAAAAGACTTTTAATAAAAAGGACAATTCGCAAAAGACTTTTAACAAATTAATATATAACAAGTATATTAGGAAAGATTTTAGAGTTGGTTTCAACATCAGGGTTTTAATAATTTGTTTAGCGAGGGTTTAAGGACAGCAGCCACCATTATTTTAAAAGTTGTGCATAGTTGAAATAAATATGTTGAGAATATAATTAGGAGCGAGTTTAGAATTGGTTAGAAAATCAGGGTATTCGCTTTTTCCAGAATATTTTTATATGTATATGACAAATTCTGAATTATGAAGGATATAAAGTTTGTGACTAAATTCCATGTCTAACATAAAATTAGCCTTTTGTAATAATTTCTGATCAATACATAAACTTGATATAAACGCTATTTCTGTTTATATAAATATACATATAAACTTGTATTTAACGCATATTATTATATATATTTTGTTTTTGATTTAACATATTATATATATATCTATCTATATATAGGTACGTATGTACACATATGTACAGAAATATAGTTACTATACTTTCCTTAATAAATATATATATTATAAAAAAAAGTTTGTTTATTAAATATTAGTTTGTTAAAAGTCTTTTTGCGAAGTGTCCTTTTTGTTAAAAGTCTTTTTGTGAAAAGACATTTTGCAATAAGTTTTTTTTGTCAAATGACATTATGCGAAATGTCTTTTTGCGAAATGAATTTAGGCCAACTGTCATAAACCCATTCATAATATCATAAATATAACTTTTTAATACATTTTTTTTAAAAATTGGAAAAACTTGCATTTTAGACGATCCTTTCTGTCCGTCCGTCCATCTGTTTACAAAATTATTATATCGTTTAAAATATGTAAATTGTAGAATAAATTGGATAAATTTACAGCTTTTAATAAACAGTTTTAAAAAATTATTTAAACTCATTTTATATAGCTTTACCGTTAAAGGGCTACAGTCTTCTTTCTAAAGTATAGAAAACTCTTATATTAAAATAGAACCAAAATTTCTCTAAATTCTGAATTCCTCTTATCTCCTAAACACTTAAAATTAGAAATATTGGAAGGGATACGATCTTTAGAAAAGAATATAAGTATCTTAAAAAAAAATCCATGCAACCTTCAAAAGCTATTCAAGTTGGAAAATTGAAAATTTACTAAGTTAAGTACCTATGGTAACTTGAACACTTAAGAAAATTTTTTAATATTCAGATGCCAAAACTAAAGCATAAAAATTGCATTTTAATATGTATTAAGGAAATTTTCTAACTATATATAGAGAATCCTTAAAATGAATGAAAATGTTTTTGAATTTTTCACAATTTTCTTTTTAGAGATACAAAAATATTATTTAATATTTAAGAAATGCACAGTTTTAGAAACCCTTAGTTTTACACAGTACTTTGTTTTTTCTTTTCGTAATTTCAACAATTTCATACATTTATTTTGCTTTTTTATATAGTAAAATTTCATTGCAGTAACAACATAATTTATACAATATTTTTTTTATCTAAATACAATATCCTGGACAAATATCCTGGTAATATATATCATTAAATAAAAAAAAAAAAAATAATCCGCAAGGTAATAATATCTAAATGTCACAAAAAAAAATAAAAAGTTTTTCTTTCTTCACATTTCGTTTTTCCTTAATTGAAATAAAGAAACCAAAACAAAACAAAAACTAAAATTGGTTTTCATAATCGTCTGTCCATCACATTATAAATAAAGTAACAATTGAATTCCCTTATTTGTTTACTTATCTGACAATACAATAAATTATATTTACTATATAAAAGTAAAAAGAAAAACAATCATGGTTTTAATTCAATAAAATTTTTTTCAAATTTAGGTTCCATAGAGCAGGGATAAATCCTATTTTTGTTTTCCACGCTTTTTTTCATTTAATTTTTTTTTTTGTTTAATCTTTTCCGTTTGGATAAATCTAATGACTCACTCTTTAAATTCAAACTAATAAAACAAATAGTAGACCAATGCAATTTAGTTTTAAGTAAACACCGAGGAAGTGTGGGTTGGAATCCCACACACGTCGTAAGAGTTATTCCCCCTTACGACATTTACAGTCACGCCGGAACAGGAACGGCTGTGTAATTTCCTGTCCACATTTACGAATTTCACATTGTATTTCATCATTATTACTATAAATACAACAAAAAAAAAAAAAAACAAATTAAATAAACATTAAAAATATGAGAAAAATAAATGAGTGAACAAATAAATTGTGCTCAATCATCACAATGTAAAAAAATATACTACTTAAATTCAAAAAAAATATCCTAGTTTTAATTTTATTGTAAATAAATCTTCACTTTTTTTTCCCCCCCCTTTTTAAACAAACAAAAAAAAAATATCCTGAAATCCAGCCTTGCCAAGTAGGTCATCAAATAACTATAAAAATTCTAATAGCAAACAAAAAAAAAAGAACTTCCACCCTGCCCTTTTATATTACGTACACAGATAATGTAATGACTAGACAATTGAGGATGCACAAAATTCCACAAACAACCTTATTATATATTATGTACATACTTTTTAATGTATACGTGACAACTCATTTGTAATCAATTAAATAAAAGAGTACCTAAAAAAGAAAGTTTGTAAAAAAGAGATAGAAATTCTTTTGCATTTGTGAAAATTTCACAAAAGAAAAAAGAAAAGAGAAAAATTGCAATTTTATTTATTCTTTTTGTCTTTTGCTATTTCTATAATTTATTATAGGAATGCAAGAATGTTTATGTACTGTTTTTTTTTTTTTTTTCAATTATTATAAACCTATATATAATATCTATAGTTTTTGAATGTGTATATTTTTAGTTTGCTTATCTATCAGACCGATTTATTGTGAAAGCATAATTATTTATTTATTTTTTTCTTCTATTTAGTGTAATCTAAAAAACATTTTATTTGAATTCTGTTCATTGTACTCTTAACTTATTTGTAAATTTCTTTTTTCAATGGTTTTTTATAAAGTAATATGTACCCCTTATATATTTTGAATTTTTTAATAGATATATTTGAAATGTAATTCATTATACTTATTTAATTTATAATATATTATATTTCGCTATATATTTGGCCAATAAATATAGAAAGACCATATTAAAGAAATTTTTGGAATTTTAAAACTAGATTGTGCGTAATATGCTTCCATAAAGTAAAACTATATAATATTGTAGTTCAATCTTGTATATAATGTTCAATGCTCAAAAGAGCATTGTCATAAAAGATAAAAAAAACAAGGTAGAATGTAAACCAACGGTTTTTAAAAGCGCACATTTCCAAAACTCAATACAAATTGTTTAGAAGTGTGACTTACACAAAAATTTGAAAATTTCATGTAATAAGAAAAAATGTGAAAATAGGACATTTTTGAGATTTTGAGGGGCCGTAAGTCCGGAATCCTATATAACTAAGAAAAGCTGTTAACACACGTAAAAATATATTATTGAAGCTTTAATTTTTATGTCTTGCCGAAGAAAAGTTTTTACAGGTGCCTAAGTTACAAGTGTCTAAAAATAGCAAATTTTCAATTTTTGAGGCGTAATAACTCTTAAAGAGGGGGCGTTACCAAAAAATTTTCTGAGGAAACTTATACTAATTCTAAAAGTTTTTTCTTGTCTCAAAATTTCAGGTTCCTATCTAAAGGGGTGCCGGAGTTATGAAAAAATAAATTTCATGCAAAATGTGGTTTTCACATAACGGTAAATTTAAATCGTAAATTACAAAATATTACATAATTTTGATATTGTTTTATATAGATAATAAAATTTTCGATCTTCTACCGGTTTTAGATTGCAAAACTATTACGCAAAGCCCGAGATATATACATCTGAAAATGGAGCTTTTTTACAATTTTGAAGAGCTGCAGCTTTGGAACCCTTTACAACTAAAATAAACCTTTCACACACGTAAAAATATATTATTGTAGCTTTCATTTTCATGTCTTGCCGAAGAAAAATTTTTACAGGTGCCTAAGTTACAGGTGTCTAAAAATAGCAAATTTTCAATTTTTGAGGCGTAATAACTCTTAAAGAGGGGGCGTTACCAAAAAATTTTCTGAGGAAACTTATACTAATTCTAAAAGTTCTTTCTTGTCTCAAAATTTCAGGTTCCTATCTAAAGGGGTGCCGGAGTTATGAAAAAAGAAATTTCATGCAAAATGTGATTTTCACATAACGGTAAATTTAAATCGTAAATTACATAATATTACATAATTTTGATATTGTTTCATATAGATAATAAAATTTTCGATCTTCTGCCGGTTTTATATTGCAAAACTATTACGCAGAGCCCGAGATATATACATCTGAAAATGGGGCTTTTTTACAATTTTGAAGAGCTGCAACTTTGGAACCCTTTACAATTAAAATAAACCTTTCACACACGTAAAAATATATTATTGTAGCTTTAATTTTTACATCTTGCAGAAGTAAAATGTGTGCAGGTTCCTAAGTTACAGGTGTTTAAAAATAGCAAATTTTCAATTTTTAAGCCCTAATAGCTCATAAACAGGGGGTGGTCCGAAAAAATTTTCTGAGGAAACTTATACTAATTCTAAAAGTTCTTTCTTGTCTCAAAATTTCAAGCTTGTATCTAGAAGCGTGCCGGAGTTATGAAAGTAGAAAAATCATGCAAAATTTGGTTTTCACATAACGGTAAATTTAAATACTAAATTTAAAAAAATTGTATAATTTTGATATTAATTTACAAAGATAAAAGAAATACCTGTCGAATGACGTTTTCAGATTGAAAAAATCTTAAGCAGAACATAAGATATATGCATTTAAAAATAGGGCTTTTTCAAAGTTTGAGGGGGTGTAGCTTCGTAATGGGGGGGGCTACATGAAAAAGTTGTTCCACAAAATTATTTTTTTTATGAGACCTACCTATGGTTAAAATTTTTTTTCTCTATCTTTAACGGTGTAGAAGTTTTGTAAACACATGGTAGGACGGACGGACGGATAGAGTGAAACTAATAAGCACATTTTTTCAAAATTTTTTTGGAAATGTGCTAAAAACGAGGAAGAATACAGTTGCCTTTGTCAACTCATAGATACCAGTACGAACTGTTAGTATTTTCACAGCCTGTCACTCTGCTTACAATATTATTTTTTTGATATTTTAGTATTTTAAAATAATTTGGGTGAATTTTATAATTTCTAGAACTATGGCTTGTACATATATTTAAACTATATGTTTATACATTCTTCAAAAGCAGAATTTTTCAAATATTTTATAGTACCATTTAATACTAAGCGGTAAATGTATATTAAATTTACTACGTACAAAATAGTAAATATAATTTTAAATATTATATTATATTAATGTGTACATAGTACATTTATATTGTTATAAATATATCGCCATACATTACAATATTTCTTTAAAAATATTTCCATTCATAGAATAATTTCTTACATGTACAATAAAATACATATATGTATGTATGTAAATACGGCGCTATATAATATACATCTATACTCTTATCATTCATTCATCAGTGACATATACGATATGTAAATAAACACAGCTCCTAAACGGGGGGTGATACAAAAAAAATTTCTGATACTTATTTTCAAAGATCTAACTTCTGTCAAAATTTCAAGTTTCCAAATTAAACCGTTTAGAAGATAGAAGGGTTAAAGGATTTTGCAAAATTTTAGTTTCGTATAACGGTAAATGAAGACACCGTATGCCACAACTATATATTTATTGTATATATACTTTTAAAGCTAATAAAAGCAGTAATCGTTTGCCGTTTTCAGAATGATAATATACCTTATACAACTTGTGCTATAACAATTTAAATATAGAGCTTTTTTGAACCTTTGGGGAGCTGTAGCTCCGTAACGGGTAGGGCTACAAAAAAAAGTTATTAAAAATAAAATTAATATTTTTGTGACATCTATCAGCAGTTAAAATTGCATAGCTCTATTTCAAAAAAAAATGTGGGTATCTAAAAGTTAGGTGTTCGAGAGCTACCCGAAGTTTTGGTCGGAACTCAACCAAAAAAAATAGGGAACCTACAAATTGCACCTAGAATATTTTGTGTAAATTGCAAGATTCTAGCTTTCTTAGTTTTTGAGTTAGCGTGATGACGGACGGACGGACGGACATGGCTCAATCGACTTAGAATTTTTTTCTGATCCGATCCATACATAAATTAAAATATCATACAAGTCAAAAATTTAGCTAAAATAAGCTGATAACAAGATAATTACAAGATAATAGTTAGATCGAAAAAGGGTCTGTAAAAGAAGCAGTTTGTAGAAGGAAATGTACAGATCGAAGAATCATCCAAAACAGAAAATCCTACACAGCACAGTTGAAATATTTTTACTTAAAAGATTTAAGAGAAGTAGCAAATCCTGTAATTAAATCCGTTAATTTAATCCTCTTGTAAGTCATATAAGGGTAACAAATTTACTTGAATACAGTGGTTCTTTTTTTATTATTTAATAAACTTAAACAATAAAAAAAATGTTTTAAAGTTATATAGCTATAGATCTTCTCAATCTGAATGACTCATATGGAATTGCAACTTAACCTAATCTAATCTAACACATTCTGTACACAATTAAATACAATTCTGCAAGTGTCATTTTTGTCTTCTACCAAATTTAAAGTCTGTCTTAAAGAAGGTTTATTATTAACAACGAATTTAAAAACACATTAGAAAAAATACTCCTTTTCTTAAAATTTTTCACGCTAGCACATGCTCTTTTTACTATTTATTATTTACTGCTATTTTCCTTGAATCAAGTTAACTGTTTTGTATTTAATTTATATAGTCTTATAATTTCTAATATTAATAAATATATTAAAAATCTTTATAATGTTCATTTAATATTTTTATCATAATAAATATATTAAATCCTCTGTGTTCCATGTGCCTACCATAGATATTATTCCGAAATTTATGAGATGTGAGACAGTTATTTTATTTTAGGGCATATACTTAACAGTTATACCAGAAGTACAACCATATAAATTTTTTCTACATTTAATTACATATATATGTAAATATATACATATATATGAATTTAAAATTATACGTTTAAATATATGCAAAAAGATAAAAAAATGTACGTACATATATGTATGTTGATGAATGTACTAAAAATTTAACCATAATTTTAAAAAATCGCAATCCCATAAGAAAATTCGAAAAAAATAAGAAAGGGTATTGAACTGACTTTGTCAACTCTAGGATATACCCGCACAAACATAATTTAAGTTGTTTCTAAAAAAGTTAATCATCTTTTAGTAAAGTTAAAATTTATATTTTTTAAATTTTGCAGTTATATGACATCTAATTGACCCTGTTACCTTCAACCAACAAAATTTTAGAGAAATTGTTGACATAAAACTTGTTCATCTTTTACAAAATTTCAGATATTAACCTTTTTAAAGTACCAAGTTATGAACATATAAATTTCATAGTTATCTATGAACTGGTTGCGTTAGTCTAAACAAATTTTTCAGAAGCCGTTGGCATAAAATATAACTTCTTTGACAAAATTTGAAAAACCCAAATAATATAGACATTCAGTTATGCTTATATCAAAATACAAATTGCATGAAAGTTACTTTTACCTGTTGCCCTAGCTAGATCAACCAAATTTTACATATATTATTGACATACAACTTCTTTTGACGAAACTTCAGATATCTAACTTAATTAGTCACTGATTTTTGTTCATTTAAAAAAAGAAGTTACACATCATATACTCACACCCATTGACTTTGTTTAATTTCATTAGCAGCAAAACTAGCATTTATATAAGAATAAAGTGATAGATAAAAATTTCTTTCGACGAAATTTTGGCTGAGTACGGACGAACGGATGTACTCAGGCAAATAGACTAAGAGTTTAATCCTGAGCAAGAATATATTTACTTTTTCATATTTATCTTGCCTCCTTAAAGATGTCAGAAACGTAATTGTAAATTTATTATAACCCTTGAACCATATTAATATGAGTATAAAAATGATGATCAATTTTATATAAAAAATAAAAGGGAAGCAGTAAAAAATCAAGATATTGTAGTAAATATTAAATATCCTTATTTCATAGAAGTATTCATACTATATTCATTATAATTTACTAGAGTTAAAATATATGTATTATGTATTTATATACATATATATTTATAAATTCTATGTAAATTTCAATAAAAGTTGAGTGTTTTTAAATGTTATGTGAAAACAATTAGTATATCATTTTTTTTGTTCTCAAATTTAAAACCTAAATTTAGACAATTGATTTTTACAATTTCTTCAATTATTATATTATTTATTAAGTTTGAAACTTTTTATACAAAATTGAAATTGAAATTTAATAAAATGTATTTGTTATAAAATGAAAAAATGAATTCTATTTAACTTTTATTTAACACTTGTAGGAGTGGGTTCATGTTGTAACGGGATTTAAAGTTTAATGCCTCCTCTCAAAACATTTCAAAGAGAAACATATAGAGCTTCTGCTGCACATCATTGGGTAGTTCACAATTCCTAGATGCTTATGGAAATTCTTTTGAGGTACAAAAATGTCAAATTTGAAACCATCTCCCACCTGATATATCCCCATAATTGGCGATGATTATAATTACAACGTGCAAAAATTCAAGATTAATATTAACAACTAAAACGTACTAAAACGTACTATATGTATTAAAAAACGTATAATCTATACTCATAGAAGGCTCGTACTCGTTTCACTCCTCTATATTGTCTTTCGATGATTTACCCACCTACTCTTATAAAAAAAAAAACGGGAGCGCCCCAAAACATTTCATTACAAAATCTTGAATTTCAAAATCTCGGAAAAAACAAATTTTAATTGACAATAATCGCGACTATTTTCCATAAATTTCAAAATTTAATACTATTGTAGAAAAGGCTATAAGCATTGACATACTATTAGTATTGATATTAGAGTTGGATTCAAAATGTATAATTCTCTTATAAAATATTCTAAGTTATTAGGGGTTTTTAAAAAACTTGATACATTTCTTAACAGTTTTATCTAATAAAAGCATTTTAGTTCACTTAAGCAATAAACCAAACTTCAAAAAATATTTCATTTGCCATTATCACAGATAGAAGTACATTTTGAAACATATAAATAAACCAACTCAGTATCAAGTACATATAGTACCTCAAATTATTTTGAACAACAAAATATTATTCTACTTTCACTTTAATATTAATATTTATATATATATATTATGAATAAATTTTATTTTTGTGTCAAGTATCAAAATAAAAACAAAATATATTCAAAATAATTGGTAGAAAAATATATCATCAATAAAAAAACTGAGGTGTACTCTAAAGATTAATAGGAAGATGATTCTATAAAAATTTATTAACTTTTTTAGCTTTCACGTAAACAATAGTATGTACATATGGAAAGTATTGCAATCACAAAATAAAAATCAATCAAATGATTTATTTGGATCTCAGTGTTTTGAATCTCATGAAGAATGAAACTACAAGTTTTAACAAAATAATTATCGTATTCATTGTCAATAATAATATGACATTTGAAAGTTTTTTTATAATGACTATAGTAAATAAAGTACAGTTTACATGTTTGATACCAAAAAATTGGTTTTACCAAATTTGGACGCAAATCCGACAAACGAAAGGTTTATTTCTTTTTGGATGTTGTTCCCAACAACAGATGGCGATTCTTTTAATAAGAGAAAATTTTTTATTATAAATATTTTGAAATAAAAAAATCGGATATTTTTATCCCAAAATGAGCTTACTAAACTATACTTCCATACTATTTTAAACATATTTATATAAAAAATCATATTAGGTTTGTTCGCTTTTAATAATCATATTAAAGCGTTCGTGTACTGTGAGTTTTTAAATTTTATTTGAATTTGAAAAAATAAAACTCCAAAGCCTAAACTGAAGAAAAATAACTAAAAAAAAATGGCTCTCTTTTGCAAATTTTTACAAAAACAATTTTTAATAAATGCATTCAGCTGATGAGGAAAGCCCTTTAAATTTATAAAATCGCTTGAAACAATGTTTTAGTGAACGGTTTTTTTAAGCGATTAAATTAATCGTTTTACATATTTTGCAGCAAAAAACTGTGTTTAATTGAGTATAGCGACAATTTATTTGATGTTTATTTCTTTATTTATTTTTTTGTTTTTTAAAAACATTATTAAAAATTAAATTTATTAAACAAATTTTGATGTAAAATTTTCATATTTTAAAAACATATATATATTTATTTCAGCTTGCTTTTTTTATGGTAAATAACATAAAGGAGGGGCCTCGGTGACCTAGTGGGTAAAAGCGTATACAATAAAAAACACCGAGGGAGTGTGGGTTCAAATCCCACACACCTAGTAAGAATAATTCCCCCTTACGAAATTTTCAGCCACGCCTGAAGAAAGGCTGTTTAATTTCCTTGTCACATTTATGTGGCAGAGAAATGTACTAAAAAAACAAAAAACAAAACATAAAGGACATTTTTAAGATTTTTGTAAATTTTTGTAAAAAAAAAAGCGTTCACTTACTTTTTTTTTGAAAAAGGTTTTTAAAAATTAGTGATTTTTTTCTATTATTCTCTCAGTATTCAAATGTCTTTCATCTTCTATAATACTCCTTATTGCAATACTTACTTATTTTGTATTTGATTATTATGAGAAAGTCAATAGAACATAACCCTTCCAGTTTATAGATTAAAGAAAAAAAAACACTCAATTTAATTTCACAAACATTCTGACAATTTAAATTTGAATTTTTATTATTATTTTTATAATAACTACAGTTCAAAAACTGTATTTCTACAGTTAACAACAATAAATAAAAATTTGTAGTAACATTTTAGAATAAATATAAGAGTAATCTAATATGAATAATATTATATTAAAATCCTTTATGACATTATGAATTCACAAAAATGATTTCAAATTAGCAAATCCTTGTCTAAGATAGCATATTTCGCATTGTACAGATCTAGACGTAAATTAAAATTTCTTTTTAGAAAAAGCATTCAAGATTGACTCCAAAAAATTGCATGAAGGATATTTATATTATTACATATATTATAATTTCAATAGGTTTCAACCATTGAAACAGAAGTTGAAAGATTTATGACTAAATAATCATAAAAAGCTCCATTTCTTTAATCTTCAGATGAAACAAGAAGCAAATAGCACGAACTCAAATAGATTTAAAAAATATTCAAATAATTATGCAAAACTTAGTATATAGACAACTAAGTCTATTCAACGAATTGTACTAAATTTTTTATCAGTGACTGTTTAATAATTTTATTTATAATTTGAATGTGCACAAAAAAAAAAAATATTAAACCAATAAATAAATCATATATAAAACTTTGAAAATAATAATTATTATCTTAAAATAAAATAGGTCTAGATTAAAAGTAGAAAATATAACACTGAAAAGTTAATAAAAAAATATTGGAGAATATTATTAAAAACAAAAAAAAAAAACTCATGAATATATTTATTTATATTTCATTTTTTTATCGATATTTACAACATCAAAAATCGAATTTTTATTCATTTCAATTTTTAAGTATTTTTATAAAGAAAGATTTAACTAGAATATAGGGAATTCATTTTGAACGATATTTTCAATTTTTATTCTTTTTATTAATTATTGATAGAAAAATGGATGAATTGCAGTTCTGTAGCGTTCATTGGCATTTTTGAAGTGCTGACTATTATTAAAAATAAAACTGTATTTTGTAAATTTTTTTTTTTTTTTTATTAATAAAAAAATTTTATTTTTTATTTATTTTACTCGTATTTTATTAAAAGTTATTGAACTCAGAATCACTAAAAAAAATGACAAAAGAATGAAATAGTGGTTTTTTAGAACTTTTGGCAAAATTTTATTTGTAGAAAAGTAAAAAAAATTAGTTTTTTTCTTTTTGTGTTAAGAAAAAGCTAAAATTATTTGAACTCTAAAAAAGTATTTAATTAGATTGTAAAACAAGTGTTAAAAGAAGTATTATATATTGTTTTATAAACATGTTTAATTTTTAAATCTACAAAATTTTAATTTTTCAAATAATGCTAGAGACTGTATTATAATTAAGACTTATTATAGCATTTTCAAGCATTTTAAACATTTTTTGTAAAATCTCGTAAGTTTCAAACTTCAAAAAAACTTTTGTTTTTAAAATTCTTTTCTTTAAAATCTTGTCTTTAATAGACCTTAATCACATTTGAAACAAAAAACTTAAGTTTTCTTTTTAATTATTGGTAAACTATTAAACTTCAAACGTTCAAATCTCATATTCTTAAAAAGTGCTATAAATATTTTATTTAAATTTAAATCAAAAAGTTATAAATAAATACCCTTTTTCCCGCCTATTTATAGGAGTTTACAGAATAAATATTTTTTGGAGAAAGTTTTTCTTTAAAAACCATCTATATCTGTATATACGATATATGTCTATACTATAGGTACCAGACCCCATCCTTGCAAAAATAGAGAACAATATGTTGGTTAACTCTTAGAAGAACAACATATTTTATGTAAAGTATATAAGTACATATTTTTACTTATTTTATGTAGAGTACATTTGTTATATAACACTTTAATGTTAAATTAAATAAAAATGCACCATTATCAATTTTTTATAACTTCATAATATTAAAAAAATTTTAAATATACATATATGTATCTAGTAACATTTATAATTAAATCACTTACTTAAAAATCAAGAGCAATACAATAACAGAAAAGTTATTTTCCCAACAAACAATTTAATATAATACGATTACCTAAAGTTACTACTATTATTAACTACCAATGTTAATAAAACAATGTTTAAAAAAAAGGAAGATAGTAGAATTAACTCATAAAAAATAACAACGATTGAATCATTCATCAAAAAAAAGCCTTTTTAATCCAAATTCTAAATGATGGTACTTTTTTTTTTTATTTTATGACACACCGATTAAAATAATAACAACAACAACCGCATCAATAGCAGTAAAAACAACAACAATATATGTGGTAACAAACAAAAAAGTTAAATTTTTTTTTTTTTATATTTTCACTTCATTGTTCCATTATCTTTATGACTCATACATTCAATTCTGTGTTTAATTCTTTACTGTTTTGTTAACATAAAACATTCAAAAAAATACATATACATGTTATCTACATATACATATCTTAAAAATTAAAAAATGGTTGTATTATCTGATATGCACTGTGTCAAAGAAACACTAAAGAAGAATATGTCCTAAAGTAATAGCGAATTCTTGATAACTTTCTCCAAACCAATTTTTACTTGTTTTATTGCTTGTGTCTACACGTTAATAATGAATATTACTCTTCTTTTTTTTTTAGTGTTACCTACCATGTCATATTTCTTCTTGTTTTTGTTTTTAACATAAATATGAGGGAGGGTGAAAATGTGTCTGTCTCTTTTTTTTTATTCATAACACAAAAAAGTGACAAAAGTTCACATTTATACTTTGTCTCTGTTTGAATGTATGTATATAACATATGTAACTTTTAGCATGGATTATGAGTTTTGCACTTTCAAAACAAAAAAAGAAAAAAATACATAACATGATTTAATTATAAAAAATAATAACAACAAAAAAGGTTGATGTTTTGTTATGTATTCAGTATTAGAATACTAGAAATACTTTTAAAGAATAGTGTCCTTTTTACCACAAAAATACCAGATTTGGTGTTATGTTTTAGTTTTAGATTATGTGATATGTTTTAGTTTTGAGACATTTATCATTAGGAACATTTTAAGATATAATTTATTATGATATCGTGAATTTACATCGGGATGATCGTTTGTAAAGGTGGATACTTTGAAAAAGTATTTTAGTATTCTATTTGCTTTTGTATCAAAATTTATATTTTTTATTTTTTTTTTTAAATTTTACTTAAGAAAAAACTGTAAAAAATTAAAGACACTTTCTTCAATTTAAAAAAAAAAAAACTAAATATAAAATAAAAATATATAAAATAAGAAAATCCACTAAAGCAATGTTCAAAAAATATAAAATTAAGGATTAAATTTTTGCATCTTTTAACCAGAATATCCTTGATATTTTGAAAAAAAAAATCTACAGGTGATCAAATTACCAGATTGTTTAAATTTAGTGCATTTTTAAATTTTGGCCTGTAATAGACATTGCAGCAGTGAGAGGGAGTTTTAAATTTTTTTTTTAAATGAGGTAATATTATGCTTATTGTTAAAGATCTTCCTTCACTCAAAATTTCAAAGCTTTGACTTTTAAAAACTACATTTGCAAGGAGTGAATAAAAATACTTACTGCATTATTATGCAATCTATTTAAATAGAATAACTCTTTAGCAATCAATCTTGTCCTTTTATTCGTAAGTTCCATTTCATCTATTTAAAGAAAAAAACTGAAAACTGTCATAAATTTTGATAGAACTTACGAAATACAGTCTATATTTAATATTTAATATTTAAAAAAATATGAATAAAAACCAAAAATCAAATAATCTATAAAACATAACATAATTTACTATCTAAAAACAAAAACAATTCAATAATGATTTGAAAATTTTAAGAATATTAAGAGAAAATAACTTTATCATGTTAATTCGTAATTTTTTTTTTTAATGCATATCCCTGCCACATAAATGTAACAAGGAAATGACACAGTTTTTCCTTTTCAGACTTTGTCCCCTTACATATCGTAAGGGGGAATTACTCCTACGACGTGTGTGGGATTCGAACCCACACTCCCTCGGTGTTTACAGCGTATGTTATACGCTTTTATACACTAGGCCAAAGAGGCTCCTAATTCGTATTTTTTAAGTAAATCTTAAGCATACTATGATAGTAATTCATTTACTGCCGAAAAAATTTACTTTAAAAATATAATTAGTGCAGCTCTAATTAGTAACGCAATGCAGCTCCAATTCACTTTAAAAATTTCATATTCTAAAATACATTTAAAATACTAATATATACTTTATATTACATATTACTATAACCTTACCTAATTGTAGATTTTAGAGCGTTCTTTTATAATACCATCAGATTAAAGCTTCATTTAACATCCATACAATAAGAGAAGATAATCTGGCAAGGATCCATTCGAATACCAACAAAGGATAAAAAAAAAAAAAAAAGCATTAAATAATACAAATGAATAAATTCCAAAGATAATGTTAATATATATAAAAGTTATACGCGAGGACATCAAATAATTAAATAAGGTTATTAAGGTTAATATAAAAAAAAAAAATATGGAACAAGAACAAAAATTTAAGAAACCTAAATTCCCAAAAGACTAATAAAATTATTCTATGTGTAAATAACCATATATTACACCTTCCTTAAATATTGATTACCAATATCATCTTCAATAAAAAAATTATTAGAACAAATAAAATCCTTAGAACATTAAAATCTTTTTAGGTACTATCGCCCTATAATATTGTAAAGATCTTCATCCAAAATAATATTCGAAAAAATTTTATTTTATATTTTAGAACCAATGAAACCAAAACAAAAGCAAAACACAACATTCAATATAAATTTTAATAACTTTTAATTTGTTTGATATCAATCCACTTACGTTTCTTTACATGTTCTTTGCCAATATAAAAAAATGAATTGAATATATTTCTTCCCAAAATAAAGCTTTTCTTCTTTTATTGATATAATTTAATAGCATGAACCACAAAATAATGAAACCGCCAGTTTTCGAAAAATTGAAAAATTTATAACATATTTATTTAAGGCATTATCAAACATCCGTTTGAAATTATTTTAACATAGGGAAAATAAGGATTTTTTAAAATTATTTGTCATTTATTTTATTTCATTCTATGTATTTTTTGTCTCTTTTGTTTTTATTTATTTTATCTTCTTCTTTTCCTTCATTTTAATAGGTTCAAAGATGATCACCATTGACCATTAGTCATTAATGTGAAACGTGGGAGCAATTTCTTTCACTTATAGCCTTTAGGTTATAAGACAACCGAAAAATAAAACAAAAAAGAAAAATTTTTTTATAGAAAGTAAAATGTAGAAAAAAAAATTTTTTTTTAGTCTTACAAAGTGTAAAAAAAATTTTACAACAGATTCTATAACAACGAATTCGAAATAAAAATAACATTGGCAAAGTATAAATAAAAGAGAAACAGGTTTTCCATGAAAATATAATATAACAGTCCAGGTTTACTTGAATAACGGTTTTTGTTTTTTTTTTTATAAACAAAATCGATGGGGATTTAAATTAATAAGTCTCATTAGATTATTGTTCAAATATAAATACTAAGAATTACGTTATCTTTAATTTTTTTATTCTAAAACCTGTCAATTCAAACATTTTAAAAATTGTCTCCAAAAAGTACAAAATTGCCTGTTTTATTTTATATATACATAGAACTTCTAATAAGAGGAGTAATTCTAACGCCTTTTAATATTAATCGAAATGAAGTACATTGCAACACTTTTTAAAAACATTTCAAATTTGTTGAAATCCGTTGTATTTGACGAATTTAAAACGAATTTAAAAAGACAATACTAATAAAGTGCAAACGCTTAAGAACACTCCCGTTTAAATGCAAAATCCGTTTATTATCACATTATAAAATGCATTCAACTTTTCTTTGATTTTTTAATACAATTATTGTTGTTTCAGTGCAAATGGTACTATCAACTATCAAATTTAATAAAATTTCATGTATTTTCCGTCGTTTATGTGCATGAAGCGCATTTTAATATAATGCGGCAAATATATGTGTTATTCAAACATATTTAGTTTTTAATCAAAATTTGAATACGTTATAACATTTGTGACAAAAACAAAGAACTTTACGAAATGGTAAGCATTTAAAATATGTAAATATAAGTTTTTTTAATTTTTATACGTATTTTGATTTTATACTTTTAATCTTTTGTTTTTTGAATTTATTTATTATTTGTTAAATTTAAATTATGTATTATGTATGTATGCATTAATAAGATATTGTAATTACATTAAGTACAAATTACAATTTTTTTAATTTATGTTATGTTATTTTTATGTTGTTTTTTTTTACCAATAAATGGTAAAATACCTCAAGTCGTATTAATTTTTTAATTTTTCTCTTTTTATTTCGGTTAAGTACACAAAACGTTTAAGTACACAATTTTAAATGCATTTTGAGCTATGCACGCAAGCGGATTCCACTGAGAATTAATTAACACTTCCCTTAATAAAATCAAAGAGGAAAATCACCTTATGGTGTCATCCAATTCCACCTGGAATTTTTAAATTGATGATCTTTTATTAATTATTTCTTGATGGTTGGGCTTTCACATCTTTACATTTCATCTTCAGCATTTTAATCCCGAATTTTTTTAATTATGTCGAAATTCATCTATCAAACAATAATTATAGAATTTATTAATTTTAAAGAAAAATCATACAAGATAAAAAAAAATAAATCGCGATTCAAATCTCAAACCGAAATTGATTTATTGCTATACAAGAATATTATAATGTTTGTCTTGTAAAGAAATTTTTATTTTTCCCATAATTTTCTTAATTGTAACCAAAACTGATTATTCAAAAATGAATGTGAGCATGTCATATGCCTGTGTTTTATTTGTTTGTACTGTCATTTGACTGTATTTTTGCTAGTTACCTGTATTATCATTTGACTGTATTATTATTTGACTGTATTATCATTTGACAGTATTATTATTTTACTGTATTTCATTTTACAGTATATAACAGATTTAATTAGGGGGGATTTTAGAGATTTGTACAAAATCAGGGTTTCAATAATTTCTTTAGTAGGAGTTTCGGGCGACAGCACCCTTCTTTTAAATGTTTTGTTGTTGAACTATGTGTATAAAACATATAATTAGGGAGGATTTTAGAGTTGGTTACAAATGAAATCCAGTTAAATGAAATACAGTCAAATGACATACAGTGAAATAACATACAGTCTTGTGATAGTAACCCAAATCAATAAATTAAAATATTTCTAAACTGTTGTTAAATGTTAGTATTAAATCTATCATTACACAAAACTTTAAATATTAAAAATTTGTAATTTCATTTAAATTGAAAATGTATCCTTCTTAAATTGAAAATGTATCCTTTCGGTATAAATACAAAGATTTTATTACTTGTGTGCGTTGGTAGGAAATACAAAATAATAAAATAAATCATATTTGAAATAAGTTTTGAATTTATTTTTTTTTTTTTAGTATATTTTTAGCGCCACATAAATTACATAGCCTTTCCTTTTCAGACGTGATTGAAATTTATTTAAAAAAGCGAAATTTTTTTGTCAATATCTTTGTCCCAATATAACTTCAGATTAAAAAATAATTTTTTAAAAATTTCATTGTAAAAGACGGTAAGCAGCTAATAAAAATCAGTCACTTATTTTAAAAAAAAAATACTTCGGCGAATTCAAGAAGATGAAGTACATATTATAATATAAAATACATATAATGGCTACAAAAAATACCCGGCAAAATAAAGAATCATCTATAATAATTTTTGAAGAAAGAAAATTTAAAGGACATTTTTAAAAAATAATTAAACACAGTTACACTTTCTGTGCTGTGATATCTTGAATTTTAAATTTTGATATTAAAAAAAAATTATTTTTGAATTTCAATTTCTACTATCCTTATAAAATTAAAATGTATGTAAATATATAACATATATTAAAAATAAATATGAATACGCATGTAAAATTTTATGTAAAAAGTTTTCCTTGAAATTTGATTTTAATTAAAATAAAGATTTTTTTTTATGAAAATTAAAACCAAAATTATTTTACTCACAAACTCTTAAATATAAACATAATAACAAACAAAAAATAAAAGTTAACCAAAATCTACAATCATAAAAATTTTTGGAATCCTTATTTTAAAGATTTTTATATTTATCATAAGTTTTATTTAAAAATATACAAACAATAATGTAAAATTATTTTTGTAAGTTTTTATACATATATGCAGACAGTCAAGCAACCATACAGGCACTAAATTCGCTAGTTTGGGAGTGCTTATAGTAAAACGAAACAACTTAGGAACAACAATAAAGTAGTGTGGTACTGGGTATCTGAACGACTAGATAGAAATGAGGAAGCACATCGTCTTAGAAAAGAATGAGCTGCAATTTCTTTTATAGGTCTGAAATTTTTTTGTAGTATAGGTAGAAACAAAATAAGAGAATCACTAAAAATGGAAAAGAAAAACTGTAGCAACAAAACTATGAAGTGGAAATTTTAAGCTCAGATTATCCAATGAGCTAGAGAGAAAAATAAAATACATGAAAAAATCAAAGAATCCAATAAAAATAAATTGAGAATTAAGAGCAAATTTTCGGTCCGGCTATACTGCCGGCTAAAAATAAAGACTTAAAGAAAATTGAAATATAGATTGACGATACATGCAGATTCTGTCAAGAAGAAGAAAAATCTTCAGAAGACAGACTCAAAAACTGCGGAGCTTTATACCTAGCAAGATATATACTCCTCCTGGTGCTCTTAGATATTGCTTTACTAAAGGCGAACTGACAACAATAAACTTTTTACAAATTTTGAGTTTCTTAAAGGCAGTAGGGCAGCGCAGCATTATTAGTGAAGTCAAAATCCACAACATGTAGTAATAGAGGAAGTACAATAAATCTACATCAAAAGATCGCAATGGTATAATAAACCTTAAATCTTTCAATTCTTCAGCTATTCTTCAGCTTCAACTACATATTGGGAAAATAATTCACTTCATTTAGGAGCATTTTTCGACTACGATTCTTCATTATATATTTTAACCTTTTACATATTTTTGTGTTATTGATTGTCCTTGAACAACTTTTTCATAATATTCTTCTGAGCTCCATTAAATTTAAATTTAACTTGTATGTTAATTGAATTAATTTTTTTTTTTTTCAATTTCCTTTTTAATTTTGTTGTATTAAATTTATATAAAATATCTGAACATTATTTTTTTATCAAGATTATATATTTTTCAATAATGATGTACCCCACTACAATCATTACTTATAGGTATAATAATTTTAATTTTGATTAGTGTTAGAACGTCACTCATTACTATTTTGAATTAAAGACAGCGCAAAGCCTCTTTGTCTTTTCATTACTTTTGTTAAATTTTAAACTTTTATATTAATTATAACTTTACAAATTTATTTTATACTAATTATATGGAAGAGAAAGAAAATAAAAATAAATAAATAAATATGACACTCAATAATCGAATAGCGATTTACTACTATTTCGATTCAGTATAATTTCGATTAACTATTACATCGATTCGTTATCATTTCGATTCAATACTATTTCGATTCACTATTATTTTGATTTAGTAAAATAAAAAGTATTGTGTTGAGAAGAAAATTTTAACTTTAATTTAGTATTTAATTTAAAAAAGGTGCAAGTTTCAATTACTGTTATAATTATAACGGTAAGAATTTATTTATTTTTTTATTTTATTTTTTTTCACCTCAAAAATAAATATACATAAAATTTTTGTAAAATAAAATTAATGTTTTTCTCTTTTTACAAAAAATAAAATAATGAAGTAAATCTTTAGTATAACCAAATAATGTGGTTTTATATATGGATGGGTAATTTCATGTCAAAAATAGTAAGTAAATTTAATTATGGTTAAATACATACGTATATTATGTATGTACGAATACCTATGAATAAATTCATTTTATAAAATATTTAACTACTTTACATTTAAATTCATATGTAATCATTATTTTTTTAGTATTAGAAAGAAAACTGCCTGAACATCTGTCTCTTCTATACATAAATAAAATTTTTTTAAAATCTCCTATGATCTTTTCAGACCAATACATTAAATTGGTAATTTTAAACTAGAATCATTATACCTATCCTTTATTTACATTGTACATATATCCTATGAAAAGTGTACCAATTTCATAGGATATGAAGATTATATGTGCAATTTGACTAAAATATATTTTGATTGTGACTGATTCTCTCTGAAGACGTAGTATATATACCAATTGCACATATATCCTATGTAAAGTGCACCAATTTCGAAGGATATATAGAATATATGTGTAATTTAATCAAAATATACTTTGATTGTGAGTAATTCTTTTTAAAGACACAATGAACATGTACTCAAGCAAGATGTCAGTATTCAACATCAAACTATAATTCTTTTTATCTATATCAACATAATAAAGCGAAATTTAAAAAATCTGAAAAAAAAAACTTCTAATTAAGAAAAAACCATTACAAAGATATCTTATAGTATCTTCATGCTTGGAGAGTCAAATATCTTCATCAGAATCATCTCTTAAGGGAATAAGGATTAGATTAAAAAAAATAGAAGAATTCATTCTCATATTCATTTTTATACCCTTATGAACTATGTTCAAGGGTATAAATAAATTTGAAATTACGTTTGTGACACCTTAAAGAAGTCGAGCTAGATATAGTGTTAAAGTTATGGATCAGCTCAGAATCAAATTCTGAGTCGATTAAGCCATGTACATCCGTACGTCCGTCCGCCCGCACGATAACTCTAAAATTAAACGGAGCTAGGAGGCTGAATTTCTTTTTACGGCACTTTTACAAAATTGTTAGTTTCCCTATTTAAATCCAGCATTTTCGACCACCGAGTTCGCGTAACTGGCATATCGAGTAGCTGGCAACTTCTTTCTTTATATGGAAATAACTACATATCTATTGAAGCTAGGTTTCTGAAATTTTGCAAAATTGGGTTGAGTTACAGGCCAACAATATCCTTAAAATTTGGTTGTGCTGGTGGGGCAGGTTCGGGTAGCTTCTTCTGTGGGGCAGGTTCTAATTTTACTTCTGTAACATTTCGTTGTGCTGGTGCAACAGGTTCAGGTAGCTGCCATACAACTTCTCTTTTTAAATCAAAATAACTCAATGTCTATTTAAGCTGGGTATCTGAAATTTAGTGAAGAGGTGTCGAGTTACATGCCAAATAGTTTTGTAAAATTTGGTTGGTCTAGAGCAGCCGGTTCAGGCTTCTTGCACCTTTCAGAACTTGATGAAGCTAGACGTCTGAAATCTTAGAAATGATTATCATGTTTTATGGCAACAACTTCTGTAGAATTTTGTTGTATTAGTGTAACAGGTTCGATTAGCTGTCATACAACTCCAAAATGTACATAAATATATATCGGTACTAAAACATCTGAAATTAAGTTTTATGGAAACAGTATATATTACGTTCATACGGGTATCCCAAAGTTGACACAGTCTATTCTACTGCAATCTTCCTCGTTATATTCATATTTTTACATTCGTACACCACTGTTTATATGAAACATTTTTTTGATTTCTATTATTTAAATTAAAATCTTCGGTATATATGTGTAAAAATTTATAAAAATATTTTCGAATTTCGTTTCAAAATTTTTGCATTTTCACAACACAATTTTTTAACCAACCTGCACTTCGTTGTCTTATGATTTGAAAAAATTTACTATCTAAACCCTTAAGACATCAAAAAAAAAAAACCTGTGTAATATTTAAGACAATAATTTTCTAAAAATCGGATAAAAACACAACAAAAACAAAAACATATTATTGAACCTCTAAAAAATTACTCCCATTGGACAAAATTTTATTTGACTTCATATAAAATAAATAAAATTGAATAAAAGAAAAAAAAAATTTGTGACATTTTTTTTTATATTATTATTAATTTATGGATATTATTTTATGTAAGAAAAAAAAAAACAAAAACAAAATTGAACCCATTCATAATAACGAATTATTACTAAAACATTTTAAGAGGGCATTGCATTATAAAAAGAGTAGAAAAGAAAAACCAAATATAGGTCTTGGATTTATTTAAGGTATACCGAATTATGTACTTGTTATGATGCTTAAAACTGGGCAACCAAAAAATAAAATCTATTCATTTTGTATCTATGATTTTTTTTCCCCAATTTTTCCACTAATATTTTATAATTTTTCTTCCCTACACTTTTTTATACCCGTATGAACTATGTTCAAGGGTATAATAAATTTGTGACACCTTACGTTTGTGACACCTTAAAGGAGTCGAGCTAGATATAGTGTCAAAGGTATGGATCGGCTCAGAATCGAATTCTGAGTCGATTAAGCCATGTACGTCCGTCCGTCCGTCCGCACGATAACTCAAAAAATAAAAGAGCTAGGAGGCTGAAATTTTTTTTACGGCACTTTTGCAAAATTGTTAGTTTTGCTATTTAAATCCAACATTTTCGGTCGGCGGGTTCGAGTAGCTGCCATACAACTTCTATCTTTATATAGAAATAACTCAGTATCTATTCAAGCTAGGTTTCTGAAATTTTGCAAATGATGATCAAGTTTTATGGCAACAACTTCTGTAAAATTTGGTTGTGGTGGTGCGGCGGGTTCGGGTAGCTGCCACACAACTTCTCCGTTTAAATGAGAATAACTCAGTGTCTATTGAAGCTAGCAACCTGATATTTAGTAACAAGGTGTCGAGTTACAGGCCAACAACTTTTGCAAAATTTGGTTGGTCTAGAGCAGCCGGTTCAGGCTTCTTGCACCTCTTCGAACTTAATAAAGCTAGGCGTCTGAAATTTTGCAAATGATGATCAAATTTTATGGCAACCACTTTTGCAAAATTTGGTTGTGGTGGTGCGACGGGTTCGGGTAGCTGCCATACAACTTCTCCGTTTAAATGAGAATAACTCAGTGTCTATTGAACCTAGGAACCTGAAATTTAGTAAAGAGGTGTCGAGTTATAGGCCAACAACTTTTGTAAAAGTTGGTTGGTCTAGAGCAGCCGGTTCAGGCTTCTTGCACCTCTTGGAACTTAATGAAGCTAGGCGCAATAGATTCAGGTAGCTGTCATACAACTCCACAATTTACATAAATATATCTCTGTAGTTCGGTACTAAAACATCTGAATGTTTTTAAAAGATGATCAAGTTTTATAGAAACAGGATATATTACGTTCATACGGGTATCCCAGAGTTGACACAGTCTACTCTACTGCACTCTTCCTCGTTTTTATTAATAATAGAAGAATTTAATATAGAAATGCAATATGGTTCTCTTGCTGTATAGTGAACTGAAAAATAATCACGTTTTCTTTAATAAACTTGAATGTGATTTTTATAGGACAAAAATAATTTTCTATATTAAAATGAAATATAATATAATTAATGTATTTTCGAATAAAATATTTGTAAAAGCAGGAAATTATATGTAATTAGAAAAATGATACATACCATCATTTTTAATGGAAATTCACGTGAAAAAATAAACTTTTTTTTTTAGGAATAGATATTTAGTAAAGGAGTGACTTGTATAATTATATTTTAATACTTAAAATATAACAATGTGAGTTCTATTGCATAAAGTGCATATACTACATATAATCAATTTATAAACTCAATAATATACAGTATAATAAAAAAGTATTTATATTTATAAATTTTTTATAATATCATTGATAAAAAACATGACTACCCAACACCTACATACATGTAGTTATTGGTACACAAAAAAAAAAATTATAATTATTGTTCCAAATCCAAATATTTTATTCATATGTAGATAAAAAATAAAAATCCTAATTAGTAGATTCATAATATATGTATAACTTTAACTCTTAAAATTTATTTTAAATTAAAGTTTTATTTTTTTGATTGAATTTTGTTAAATAGGTTTATTAAATATATGTTATTTAACATTTATTAAAAATAAAAAAATATATACATATGTATAACCCAAATTAAATTTCCCACATAGATTCTAACTTACCACTAAACGATTACTTCAAAGTAGCAATTATAATATGTATATGTAGATATACTATATATGAATTATTATTATAATGAGTAATGACATATCTCAATATTAAAATTTTCCTTTAAAAGTACAAATTTAATTTTTTTTTATAAGTAAATAAAATATATACAATGATTCACAAATATTTTGTGTCATTTTAGTTGAGCTATCGCGCTGATGGATGAAGAAAGCTTAATCAACTAATTTTTCAATTCTGATCCGTACACTTTCTATATCTAACACGAGTCTATATCTAACATATTCATTTCTTATAAACGAAGTAGTTATTTTGTTATATTCGTAACTCTTGTACGGGCGTTAAAGAAGCCACATCCAGTTAAATTTTAGTAAAACTGTGTGACATTCTGTGTGACATTTGACTTTATTTCATTTGGAACCAACTCTAAAATCCCTCCTAATTTTTTTTTTCTGTTTTAGTGTATTTCCTGCCACATAAATGTAACAAGAAAATTAATTACACAGCCTTTCCGTTTTAAGCGTGCTGTAAATATCGTAAGGGGTAATTATTCTGACGACGTGTGTGGGATTTGAACCCACACTCCCTAGGTGTTTACAGCGTATTTTATACTCTCTTGCCCACTGCCACCGAGGCCCCTCTCTCCTAATTATATCTTTAACATACAGTCAAAAAAAATTACAGTCAAATAAAATACCGGCAAAGGAAATGCAGTTAAATGATAATACAGGCAAGTTGCAAAAAATACAGTCAAATAACGCTACAGCTATATGACGCGTTACATATTATATTAAATATGGTTATAACTTAACTTTTAAACTTAACTTAACCTTTTTCTTTGAAACTACTTTTAATGCATTTAGGCTCTTTCCGTTTTAAGGGCTTTAAAAAATTGTTTGATAATATTTGTAGCGAACAATTAATTACATTTAATAAAACATATTTTTTAATGTTAAGTACGGTATACATTATCAGTTCATTCATCAGTTTGATAATGCAGTGCAACTGATGAATACCAAAACATTTTTGCTATTTTAATTAAAACTAACACTTTTTTTTACAATATCAGTTCAGTCACAAAACTGACGGCTGAAGTGACAACTGAAATGATAATATATACCCTACTTTAGTTACTCCAATTTCCTTGTAAATGATATTATCTTAAATAGATATTAATATTTTTCCTCTACTTCACTAGCAAATTTTATACACTGCATCACATGGGCAGTGTATAAAATAGAAAAAACTTGCTCGGTGTTTCTTTTAGCTTTTTATAAGAAAATTTGTGAAGCCATTCAATTTTAAACGTGTCTATACTTTTAATAATTTTCAAACTTTTAAGTAACGCTAATTATAAAAATCTATTCAACAAATCTATTAAAATAACGCTAATTATAATAATAATTAAAAAATTTTATAATAATTGCTGAAAAAAAAATATAGTTATTATTATTAGAATCTATTTCTATTTTTGTTCCACTTAAAATTTATTAATTTGTATTTGAATCAAAATTAAATATAGAGTTATAATAATTTTATATGAATACAACGGACTAATTAAAAAATTTTTAATAGGTTACAAGTAAAAAAAAAAAATTAAATTTAAATAAAACTTTACAATTAACTTGTAAATAATAATATTTTATTAATGAACATAATGAAAAATTTATGGTACTATACCATAACTCCCACAGTGTTAATTCCCAAAGAATTTTGACTCATTTAGTAATATAATAATAGTGAGACACATATCTCATGGAAAAAAATCATAACTCTCATTGGATGAGCGAGAAAGTAAATCATTTATAGATTATTTAATGAGACTTAATGATGAGATGAAATAAATCCCTACGAAATATATTAAAATAATACAAAAATCCTATGACAAACATATTGTAATACCATCATTTTATCCCTTATTTCCTTAAAGTATATAGTATATATACCTTAAAACATTTTGTCTTTACTATACAATTTTCTTCACTTAAACATTTTTTCAGAAGATTTGGAAAAAAATATTAACATTTTTTTTCGTAAGGGTTCTAATAACCGTCTTATCTGAGATATATTTCCCATTGGGATTTATAACTTGTTACTATGCCTCAAAAGTCTCATGAAATTTATGTCTAATATTAACGAATCATAAATCCCAATGAAAATTATGATTTTGGGAGTTATAACACATCCCCAAAATGTATGCTATCAATTGAATGTTTGCAAATTTGCAAATCATATGTAAACTTTTTTATTACTTATTAATTATTATGTTGAATATTTTTAAAATTAATTTATCTATTTTTTACCTTTCTTTTAATAATATTTAACAAATATTTTGTTGTTTAATTATAAAATTCTTTTCTATCAAAACCAAACAGTTAATATTACGTATATATATACATATATATATACTTATATTATTTATTAAATAAATTTTATACTGATGTGTTCCATTTAACAATACCTTTTACATTCTAATATCTAATATCTTTTGTTACTGTATTAATAGTATGGAGTTATTAAACTTCATAGAGCGAATGAAATGGAAAAATATATTACATTTTTGTTTTTTTTTTTTTTTTTTTTAAATATTTTCCTAACAAAAAAAATATAATATGTTATTGTTTATTTTCTATTGCTTTCTATTTTACATTTTAATTTCTATAAAAATTATTTCCATGGTAGCCACTATTATACGAGAACGAAACTTAGAACTATTCTATTAGTTTTCTCAACTAGGTTTTTAATAGAATATATTGTATATGTTGTTTTTTTCTTTTTTATTACTTATTATTAGTATATACTAAAAAATGATAAACTAAAAGTTATTAAAAAAAAATATAAAATAAAAAATAAACGAAACAATAGACCAAAGAATGGTTACAATTAAAATATAAAAAAATAAACAATAGAGAAATATTTTAGAAAATGTTCATTTAAAAAAAAAAAAAAAGAATTACTATCATATGAAATGAAATTGGCCGGTTGATTTAGGTCTATTAAAATGAAATAATAATATAAAATAAAATGATATTATATTATTCACATTTAGTTTTGACTATTCTATAAATTGCATACTTTGCAGCGCTATTTGATCAAAATGGATTAAATCAAATACCACTATAATTTATCATTATTTTTTTTAAATTGATGTCTGTATAGAAACCGAAAATCAAAGAGAATATTAAAAGAAAATCCTTACTTTTTAGCGTATTTGCTGATATTTTAAATGAATTTATTATATAAACAATTAAAATCGGATCAAAAAGAAGTTAAAATTCAGGGTCTACTTCGACATTATCAAATTTACAGCGAATAAATTTATTTCTGAATCTAAAGTACGTAGTTACAGGGTATGATAATTTAATGAAACTAAAACAAATTAACTAAACTTAATAATTTATTTTATAAAATTTTTTTTTTTTGCTGTAAAATTGATACTCAATACCAGTTTTATATACTGAAAGAGTATACAAATTTTGTAATTTACTTTTATACTCATATTGTTTTGATTTTATATTTACAAATTGTGTTTATATGGGATTTGTGGAAATAAATAAATAAATAAATAAAATAAATTCAAAGGATTAAAAACACTAATACGTGATAACAAGAAACCTTTAGAAAAGTCAAAGAATGAAAATAAAGAAATAATTAGAAAATTAATAGGATTCGGTGGAAATATGTATTCAAATAAACACTTTTGAGAATTCGGATAAGGCTAATTTTCAAAAGTGTTTATTTTTGATTAAAACGTACCAGCAGTCTCAAACGAAACTGTTTTTTTTTTAACTTTTTATTTTTTATTAAATTGAAATTTTTTTTTCTCACATTCAAAAAATTTTATAAAATTAGTCATACTTATTCAAAAGATTACAACTAACTCTTAAAAAACAAATTTATATCTGTTAGTTTTATATTTATTTGAATAATGTGACAAAATATTTAACTTTATCTAATTGCAGAATCAAAAAGAAATTTTTAATTGAGAAAATATAAAAACAAGGTAGAATGTAAACCAACGGTTTTTAAAACCGCACATTTCCAAAACTCAATACAAACTGTTTAGAAGTGTGACTTACACAAAAATTTGAAAATTTCATGTAATAAGAAAAAACTTGAAAATAGGACATTTTTGAGATTTTGAGGGGCCGTAAGTCCGGAATCCTATATAACTAAGAAAAGCTGTTAACACACGTAAAAATATATTATTGAACCTTTAATTTTCATGTCTTGCCGAAGAAAAATTTGTACAGGTGCCTAAGTTACAGGTGTCTAAAAATAGCAAATTTTCAATTTTTGAGGCGTAATAACTCTTAAAGAGGGGGAGTAACCAAAAAATTTTCTGAGGAAACTTATACTAATTCTAAAAGTTCTTTCTTGTCTCAAAATTTCAGGTTCCTATCTAAAGGCGTGCCGGAGTTATGAAAAACTAAATTTCATGCAAAATGTGGTTTTCACATAACGGTAAATTTAAATAGTAAATTACAAAATATTACATAATTTTGATATTGTTTTATATAGATAATAAAATTTTCGATCTTCTGGCGGTTTTAGATTGCAAAACTATTACGCATAGCCTGAGATATATACATCTGAAAATGGGGCTTTTTCGCAATTTTGAAGAGCTGCAACTTTGGAACCCTTTACAATTAAAATAAACCTTTAACACACGTAAAAATATATTATTGTAGCTTTAATTTTTATATCTTGCAGAAGTAAAATGTGTACAGGTTCCTAAGTTACAGGTGTTTAAAAATAGCAAATTTTCAATTTTTAAGCCCTAATGGCTCATAAGCAGGGGGTGGTCTGAAAAAATTTTCTGAGCAAACTTATACTAATTCTAAAAGTTCTTTCTTGCCTCAAAATTTCAAGCTTCTATCTAGAAGCGTGCCTGAGTTATGAAAGTAGAAAAATCATGCAAAATTTGGTTTTCACATAACGGTAAATTTAAATACTAAATTTAAAAAAAATGTATAATTTTGATATTAATTTACAAAGATAAAAGAAATACCTGTCGAATGACGTTTTCAGATTGAAAAAATCTTAAGCAGAACATAAGATATATGCATTTAAAAATAGGGCTTTTTCAAAGTTTGAGGGGCTGTAGCTCCGTAATGGGGGGGGGGCTACATGAAAAAGTTGTTCCACAACATTATTTTTTTTATGAGACCTACCTATGGTTAAAATTTTTTTTCTCTATCTTTAACGGTGTAGAAGTTTTGTAAACAGACGGACGGACAGAGTGAAACTAATAAGCACATTTTTTCAAAATTTTTTTGGAAATGTGCTAAAAACTAAAATTTTTTAATAAAATATAATTTAGAACTAATATATGAATAGCTACCTCAACTAAATTTTCTTTACTTATAATTAACTTATGCCATAATCTACTTGCATCTATAGTCCGACTATAGAGGCACACTCGTGATTTTCAATATAACCTTTCGAATAAAGATAAATAAAGGATTCGAACGTTATGAAACGTAATTTTAAACTATCAAATGATAAAATGATTTTCACTATAAATCAGAAGTGTGTGTATATATGAATTAATTTTCTTTTATAGACAAATATTGTACTTTGGCATCTAATTAGTCGCTTATTATTGATATTTAATCAAGCTTCAGTTTCTTTTTTAACATTATTTTCACTAAGGTTTTTTTATTTTTGTTCCCACTCCTATGAGGAGCATAGGGCATCCACTAAATCATTAATTATTCATATTTGACTAAGTTTCAGTTTCGCGAATCATCAATTTCACTAAGTCGTTGTTTACTCGACTATAATATTATTGTACAATACTATGAAGCGTAAATATTTCTTTTATTTCTACGCCATCTATTATTTTATATACGAATTATTTTGTTATTATTTTATTATATATTACAATATGATGTTAATTATAAGTTATACTTATATTAGTATATATATATATACTTATTTTTAATATAAATTAAGAAAAATCTATATTATTTTTTTTTCATTAATCTATATGATCTAACCGAGGTTTAAACCCGAAATCTTACGAATCAAAGGCATTTATCTTAAATTGGCTGGATATCTTACCATTGGCTGGATATCCGTTCTTCTTTACCATCCTATTATTATACAGAACAACTTTGAAGAAGAAATAGGTATATGGAAATACCATAGTGCCAAAAGGATTCAATGTGGTATTGTCCTGTAGAATCAATTTCCATTTATGAATATTTCTGCAGTTATTATTTACAAATTAAAAAATTAAGTTTTTATTTTATTTTAGAGATTTTATAATACCCTATGAGGTTTTTATACACATTATGTATATATATATATATATATCTATTTTATATAGCCTTATATAAGCCTTTTATAGTATTAGTTTTATATTTTTCATATAAATAGTAGACGTTTTAAAAAAAGATGTTTTTTTTTTTATTTTTAAATTTTGATTATTTTACTTCTTCTGTTGTTATTGTTAAAATACATTAATGGACTTTTCACTCTATTTGTTAGAAAATAAATACTAGAAATAAAGGTAGGATTATATTTAAAAAAAAAAAAATAACAAATAAACATTATTTTAAATATTTCTCTAAAGTAACAATATAAATAACAAAAATATAATAATATAGTTTTTGCATCATCATTAACACTCCTGTGAAAAAAAAAGTCCTAACAAAATAATAAAAGGATTCTTAATGTCCGTTTGTAGAATGAATTGAAAATTGTTTGATGTTTTTATAATTATTTTCTCCTAATAACACAATAAATATAATGTTTCTTTTATTTTTAGATTTTTTTTTTATTGTTGCACAAAAAAATTACTTACTATTGATTGTTTCTTTAACTAATATAAGTAATGTATAATTACAATTTTCAATTGCTTTTGTTGGTTTGAAAAAATGTTGTATTATTAAGAGCAAAATTTATGTAAGGAATTCATTTTATTTTAATAGTAATTAGAATATAAATTAGTATAAGTTTTCTTTTGACTATTAATGTGTTACTTTTAATTTGATAGTAAATTTAGATTTTTTTAATTAACTTAAGATATAAATAAACATGACTTTAAAATTTTAGATATTATAAAGATTTAGATATCTATAAGAGAGAAAGAAAACTTTACTATATTATATTAATTACTTTTTAAGATTTACATGAAATTTTTATTTAAAAAAAAGTTACATATTTTAATTAGATATTTCAATTGAAATTAAATGTTGTTCGGCATCTAACAAATTTCATTCTTCAATTTTTACACTAATTCGCCCAAATTGAAAACAATGATATTTTACAATAACCATTTTCGAAAAAATTCTTTTTCATAATATTTGAAGGCATTTGTTATAATCTAAGCCTATATAATCTTAATATTTTGAATATTAGACAATTATCGCTAACCCAAATTAAATTATTACTAAGAATTACCAAAATACTTTAATAATTCTATATATGAAATAAACAGATTTCTGCAGCCAGCTTTAAGTTAACATGTAATTCTTCTTGTCGTTTTGCAATCATCCACTGATTAAAACAAAAGTTATTACCCAAGCAGAAATAATATAAAATCATTTTTTAAGAAATATTTAAATAATTTTCCACTTAATTATTATAACTGCTTTCATTAAAAATAAATAAACAAATAATATTTCATTTTATCTTTAATAAAACCCCTTTAAAATGATACAAAATATTATCATAAATTTTAATTTTCATCATGAATTATCGTTTTAAAACAAAATAAGAAACAAAATTAAAAACTTTTATCAATATATAAATTATACTTTTTATTTAATTATAAAGTACTTTAAATTTGTATTGCTTTATCTATAATAAAAATAAATAAATAAAATTTAAAATAACATTACAAACAATTTAAATCTATCAAACAAATTAAAAAAGGATATCAACAAATTACCTTCTTTTTTTTTTTTTCAAATTTATTGGTCTCATGTTTATCATTTTTTTCTTTTGTTTTTATTTTTAAATTGAAAATATAACAAAGATTTATTTTCTTCTTATAAATTCAGAAACTATACCCAAAATAATAAAAACAAAAAAATTTTAAAAATATGTTACAAATAAATTACATATTTGAAAAGACACTAAAAAAAATCAAAAGTAATAGAATATATTAAGAATAATAAGATTAATTCATATACATATTATCAATATTAATAACTTATGTCTTATAATGTGTATATTCTAAAACTATTTGCAACATAATATAGAATGTAACAAACTGCAATTGAATGTAATTGAACCAAAAACCCAAAAGAATTCTAAAACAAATCATAATTTTTTTTATTGTCAGTGTCACATATGAGTATAGGTATACATATGTATATACATAATAGATATTCTAAAACAAAAAACATAGTCACATGAATCAGGATACTAACAAAAAAAAAAAAAAAAAAAAAGAAAAATTGAGGCACATGGATCAGGTTATGAAAATTACACTTTCTAGGCTGATTACTTCTTATTTTCTTTTGCATCAACAGTGCCAGTAAACAACAACAATCACAATAATGACACTAATAGAATCAACAAATTATTATCCTTTTACAAAAACAAAACAACAAAAAAAACCAAAAACCAAAATTTATGTGTTGATTCATATAAGGAACTATATAAATCCTTTCAACTTCAATGCCATTTTTATGAATTTATATTTGAAATTTCATTTTACCTCAACATATAAATGTATGTCTGTATGTATAAAACAAAATCTTACTTAAAATTTATCAACATTTCTTCTTTCTTTCTCTCCCGTTTTCTCTTTCCATCTTTCAACTAAATTTGATTTTTAAAATAATACTTTTTCATATCTTTTACTGATATAAAAATTTAAAGATATACGTATATCAACTATAATATACGTGTAATGGTGGATATTATCAAAGTAATAAAATAACGAAATTATATTCATGTACTGAATTTTAGGTTTATCCCACCCATATGTCCTCAAGAGATAAAGAAACGGGGAATTGATAAATATCTATGTAAAATATATAAATTATATTTTAAAATATGATGGTAATATTGTTTATGAGCTAGCTAGCTAGCTATAACTAGTTTACTATTCTATTATGATTATCATCATCATTTTCTATACATACATTTAAAAACAAAAATAAAATTCATTTATATTATAAGGTTTTTGTCCACATACTGAATAGCTTTATTTCCCAAAAACAAAAAATATGCAATAAAAATATTCATAACTTGGGTCTGCAGTTGTGTTGTGTTGTATAGTAATCATTTTTGTAAACATCTATATATTTTCATCAAAAGTTAGAATAATCTAATATACATATAAATTAAAACAAATACAAGTAATATCAAAAAAAAAATTTGTATCACCAGGTTCCGTGCTATTTTCATTATAAATGAATGCAAAAAAAATTTTTTTTAGTTTAAAAGTTGACATATTCTAATTTTTCTAGTGTTTGGTACCGAATCAACGTAAAATATATATATACACAGTATTATAAACATGTATGTAATCTAAATGTCTTATAATGTTTTACATTATCGATTATATTTTGTTAAAGTAGTAGCGATAACCTGTTAAGTTATTTTTGTTTTCCTGGATATCACTTGCTTTTTCGTTATATTTTTATGTTGTTAAAGTTTTTTAAAATTTTTTTTTTTTTTTTTTTTGTTTTCATCGAATTATAACACAGAATTCAGGTATGTTGTACTGGTCTGATGTACCATTCTGTATAACAATATCTACAGATTTGCTATAATAACTTTATGGCGTTTTAATAAAACTAACGTATATATTATAATGTAATGCATTCTACTATCTATAAAAAATGTTTGCATATATCATGCATATATTGCATATTTATATGCATACATTTAAGGGATTTTTTAACAATAACGGTATTTCTATTAAATGGTGATTTTTAGATAGTTTTTCAAATTGTTGTTAAAATGATGGCAATATGCATGATATATAATTTCTTTTAACATATTAACAAAATAAAGTTTTTGAATAACTTTAGGATTTAAATATGTCTACAATAATTCAACTAAATATATTTTTTTTGGCTTATTCTAATCAGAATCTAAGATTAATTTGTGTATGGTTGTATATTATATGGTAATATTAACTTTTAAAAAAAAATTTATTTTTTTTTTTCCTTATAAAAACATTTTACATAATGTTACTTAGAGATTGCAAATTTATATATAATTTATTTTGTAAGTTAAATCAAATAATAAGATTTATTATGTACCGTAAGTACTTCAAGGTGCATGGTATTATTATATTATATTGAAATTATGAATAATTATTCTAAAATTAAAATCAATCCTTTGTTCAACCTTCCGTTAAGTTTAAAAATAATTAAAGTATTTTCGGAGCCTTAAATAAATTTTATTTATAACTATTAAAGTTTGTGGGAGCGCTACAAATGATCGTATTTCAAAATTTCGATTTTTCAAAATCTTTTTTTTTCTTAAAATTTCATTTATTAAAATCATGTTTTTTCTTTGTTAAATTTCGAAAAATCACTTTTTTAACCGTAAATACAAAACAATGGTTTTGCGCCGGCCCCAACTTTTTTAAATGTTTTTATTCCAAATTATTTTTTTTTTAATGTTTTATTATTGAAATCTAATATGTACTATAGGTACTATATGTAAAAAAATTATCATAGAAGAAATTTTACAGTTGGTTACAAAATCAAAGTTACATCTTTCTTATTCTGAAAGAATAATGTACATATTATACATGCGAGATTCACCCAAATTTAATTTAACTTTTTTTACAATTTGATTTAAAAGTTTTAAAATAAAAAAACCAAAAAAAAAATAATAAATAAAAATGAATTAAATTAAAAAAAAACACGAAATATAAGAAACGAGATTAAAAAAAAATTAGATCCTAATGACCTAATCCCAATTAATTTCCAATAAAACCTACTTTAGTTGTAATAAAAAATTAAAAATACAAAAATTAAATTTAAAATTTAAACTTAAAATTTAAAAAATTGGTTTTTTTTTTTTTGCGTTTTTTTGTAAATTTTATAAATTCTGTTAAAAACTTGTATTTTTTGAATAATCCATTAATTTTAATATTCACATCAAAATTTCGACGAGCCCCAGTTGATGAAAAACATAAAATTATTAATTGGAGAGGTCTTTCACTTTTCAAATAACCTTGTAACCTTGAGTTTCACTTTTCAAATAACCTTGTAAATTTCATTGATGTTGTAAAAAACTTAAATTCTTCAAAAATAAAATTTTTTACATATTGTTTTGCAAATTTTAACGAATCGAGAATTTAAAAGATTAAAACAAAAAAAAAAAAATAGTTTGTCGGAAAATTTTGGAGGAAAATCATTATAAATTGCAATTACGAAAATCAATCATTGACCTCCTTATTAAATTAAAATTTCAATTTAAATGTAAACTTAAAAAGAAATTTCATTTTTATTAATTACTAGCTGTGCTTCGGCAGCTTGGTGGGTAGACGTGTAGCGTATTAACCGAAGGAGTGTGGGTTCGATCCCTGCACACGTCGTAAGTGTTTTTTTTCTTTACATACCCCCCTTACGACCAAATATAATGTAAATATATAGTATATAATACAAAAAAAAAAAAATAATATTAGTATATAATTTAATAATAATATAAAAAAAACCTATAATGGCCTTAGTAGCCGATGGTTCAATAATATTGCATTACATTTATGAATGGTAATATTAATATAAATAAATAAATAAATAATTACTAGCTGATCCCGGTCCGCGTTGCTGATCCCAATCAGCGGTCCGTCACAAATATTTTTTTCTTATTGTCAGTAAAATTGTGGTTAACTGTTTCTTAAATTTTATTCTTAATATTTTTAAATTATCACTTTTTTGCAAATGTCTCTCTTAAATAATTAATTTAATTTTTAACAAATATATTAATTTTTAAAATATCACTTATTCTGTTATCAAATAAAATGTACTTTAAAGTCTTAAATATTACTTTAATTCATTTTCAAAAATTTAAGAAATAAAGAAAAATTATTTAAAGTCATTTAAAAATAAATCCTCTAATATTATTTTAACATCATCATCAACATCATCATATCTTCAACTCTTTTATCTAAAATTATCTTATACAATATAAATTTGTCTGTAAATTTATAAGACAAAAAAAAATTAATAAAACAATTGCTTGAACCACACAATTTTCATAAATTTTAATTAGGTTTTTTTTTTTATAGTTTTCTTTTTCTCAAAAAAAAAGAAAAAAACATTTTTTAATATAAAACAACTTTAAGCATTTGAAAAATTACAATCTTTTAATAAATTTTAAATAAATAAAAAAAAAAAAAAACAATGCAACTAAAATTTAATTTAATCCATTGTAAATTGCATCGTTTTATATACAAAAGCATATAGATATTCATATTATATATAAAATTTATTAATTTATATTTTTTTCTTCTTTTGATATTTTCTAAAGAATAAAGAAAATCTTTATATTTTATTTTAATTCTTTTCTTTTCTTCCTTCCAAACCAAACATATAAAAACTAAATATGCATGTGCAAAATTGTAATTCACTAAAATTACACCTTATTATTTATTTTAAAAATTTTTTTCTTTTAAATTTTAAATTACAAAAAAAGAAAAAGAAACGAAAAAACAAGTACTTAACAAAGAAATTAATTTCATTCATTTATAATAATGCACACATAAGCCATCATACTATATCACATGAAGTAACGGTAAATTCTTATGTTCTTGCAAATTGCTTTGCTGTATACATATTTACTTTTAAAAATTTTTTCTTGCTGCACAATTTTTTGCACAGAACTCACTATTATTCTACCCAAATAACTTAATTTTAGTTTATCTTACATATAACTTAAGTAACCTATTATAACACTTACATATATACAAATGTATATTCATATTACGATATTAATAGCTTATATTAGTATGATGTATATGTATGTATGTATGTTTGATATATTTTGAATAAGTAGATGCACATAAAGTAACATGAATGATCACCTCAGCTGTTACTCTGAATACAATTTAATTAGAATTTTTTTTTTTCTGTTTTTTTTTTTATTTTTATTTTTAGAAATAAAACAAAATGAGTAAAAAAATCGAGATAGAAAAATAAATAGAAAAAATAAAACTAATTAAGGGCAGGGTTAAATAGCGAATCGCATTATTTTCCTTTTTTTACAAAAAAACAAAGACAAAAATATTTTTTTTTTTTTTAAAAAGAACAATATCAAAATTGGTAGTAATATTTTTAATCAGGGTCAATACATAAAATATAAAATGACTTCATTTCTCCTTAAAGTATGCAAATAATAATGTAATGGTTATCAAGTTTCTAAAATTTTTTAAATATTATATTATATGCGAAATCGGTGGCGCGTACTGTAGAGTGACGTATTAATCGTGAAAATTACGTATTAAAACCAAAAGAGTGGCGTATAAATCAGGAGAGTGACCTATTAATCGAGAGTGCCTATATAGATCACAAACATTTTTAATTGTAAAGAAAATCACTGTAAAAGTAAATTTTCTTATGATAAATTCACCTTGCGACAAAAAATTTACTAAAAAATTATTAATTTCTTCTATTTTTTTCCAACAATTTTAATTAAAAAAAAAACTTTTGATGTCTTTAAAAAATTTGTTTTAGTATTTTTTAGTATATTCCCAAGAAAAAAAATTTCGGTCTCATTTTATGCTCAACCTACATTCATATTAAATAATATCCTTACCTATTGTTAAGTTTAAAATATAAAAATTTTATATTGAAAAACTTAACTTTAATTATAATGATGTAAAATAAATATGCACTTATAAAAAAAAAAAAAAATATGCGCTAGTGAGTTGAGTTGAGAAAAGTGGCTTGATTTTAATAAATTAATTCACATTTTGTTTAAGAATTAGATCAAAATTTTAATTTCTTTGATTCGGAAATTTTCCTAGATGCAATAAATCTAAACAATTTTTAAGTTTAGGAGTTTAATTAAATTTGATTAATATAAAATTAATGTTATAGGATAAAATGAAATACAATTGATTTAGCTAAATATTTCAAGCTTCAGTGTTTTGCTAGGTCCTTTACATGAAAAATGTTTTCAACTATCAGAAAATAAAGAATTATTGAAAAAAATTACAAAAAATTTCTAGGTTTGTATAAAATGCTAGACTCAAGCAAAATCGGTATAATATTTTCGTAAAATCTTTTTAAAAACAAAATTAACGTGAAATCAAAAATTTAATGATAAAATAAATTTCTATATTCTTTTATTAATATCTAATATATACATAATATTATATAAGAAAAAATATTTTTCGTTAAATATATTATGCAGCATATATCTCTATATAGACATGAATCATATATAACATATATGATGAATGTATTAATAACAAACACGAACAGTATATGTTAACATGCAAGCATTTTAAAACATCTGAGTCAATCTGCAGTCATATCCCCTGCTTTTGTTTTTTTTTTTTTTTTAAAAATATTTAATTTCAATTTATTTTTTTTGAGTAAAGAGAAAGTGTAAACTCGATTACCTTAGTATTTCCATATAATATATATATAAATTATACTTTCTTTTATTAATATGACTATAATATTATATTGTGCTTATATAAAATGAGGGGTATCGCAATATTAAATTTTTTTTTTTTTATTTCATTACACAAAATTGTTTATTTAACCTTGTTATTTAATTGTATTTAACCTTTTGCTCCTAAACGTATGCAAAAATTAAAAAAAATATATATTATTTAACTTTTGTCTTAGCAGCCGCATGTTTCCTGTAATTATACACCATCCTATAATATGTAATATGAAATATTGAAATAAATAAATAAATTAAACATCAAACTTATCAATATTAAAGTACCAAAAGAAATTCATTGATTAAAAATGCAAAAAAAAACATAAAAAAACGACATCATATAACAATTTCTGTAATGGAAATAATATCTCTCAAAATACACTACTTGTATATATATATAAAATCAATACATAAGAATAAACAAAAAAAAGGAAAATTCTCAACTTCATTTACCTATGGATATGTTCTAGATTAATCGGGAAACCGTAGTCCTTATTTTCTACCCTCAAAATATACTATTTCCAATGAGCTAATTTTTTTTATTCCTTTCCTTAATTTCCCTTTGATTCCCTTTCATGAACACAATTTCATATTTACCATTTGAAGTTCTAATCATCTAAATTTTAAAAATTTATTTAATACTTAATTATCAATTTTCAAATAATATTCTAATATTAAAAAATCAAAAAGTTTTATTCCCATTGCCCTATAGTTGTAATGAAATTTAAAAAAAAACATATTTTTTATTTAAAAAAAAATTACTTTTTTAAAAACTAATTTTCACTTTAACTAAAAAAAAAACAAAATTTAACACAGTTAAGCTTGCTTTATCCTTTACTCCTTTACTGTTATTGTATAAAATACAAAAAACAAAATCATATGCACATAATATATATTTTATACAATATATTCTGAATAAAAATACTTGAACATACAAATGAAAAACCCAGGTGCTTTAATTCTCACCTTAACTGTTCTATTCATACTAAGTGTTCAAATATACAATACATAATAATAATATATAATTGTACATACATATTTGATATTATCCTGTTATTGGAAATATTATTTTAATATCAGACTAAAGGATATTTTTTTCAAAGAATTCAATTTATTTTTAATTGTTTTCTTTTTTTCATTTTTTATTTTAGTTTTATTAGTTAGTTGGTCTAATATAAATGATATTTCTACTTTTATTATTTACTGAACCGCAGAATTTAAAAATGGAAGTAATTGATGTTGTCGGGATTCTTTAACATTTTTGACCAATATTTTCATTGTCTTTTAAAAAAAAAAAAAAAAATAATAAAACCACGAACAAATAAAATAGAAAGTTTATTTAAGTTAACAGTTAAAAACAAAAAATTTTGCATAGTTTTTATAAATTCCCTAGCCAAGATTATTAAAACATAATGCACAAAAGATAACATAATATAATTTTAATTGAAAGTTGATCCAAAACTAAGATTTTTAGTATTAAAACTCTGTAATTAAAAATAAATATGCAATGATATAACCACTAAAAATTCTGCCGGTACACCGTATTTAGTAACACAGAGTCCTAATACACGTATATGCTAAGGATGTATAATAATTTTACAAAAAGGACCTCGGTGCCCTAGTAAATAAGATCATATAATACACGAGGAATTGAATCTCACACACGTGGCAAGAATAATTCCCCCTTACGACATTTACCGCCACACCTGAAACGGAAAGGTTATGTGATTCCCTTATCACATTTATGACTAGCTGTGTCACATTGTAAAGTATATGTTTTAAAAAATAATTTTTGTCAAATATTTTAATAATTCTTCCCAAGAATCATTATTTACGTTTACTACTAAAAGAATACCTGAGTCATTGAAACGTTTACTTTTATTTTTCATTTATGAAAATAATTACTAATAAGTTTATATCACTTTTGAAATTTGCGAGTTATAATACTGACAACATTATGAGTACTAAAAATTTTTGTATCCGAAACAAATATTCCTATTTTATAATTTACTGGTCCAGCGATGTTAAAAGTAAAAATGTTAAATAAAAATTTAAAAATTGATTTAATATTTTTAAAAACTCTTGTACCGAAATAAGTTAAATACCCCGTCCTTTAAATTTTTTTTTTTTTTTGGAACCAAGAGCAAGCAGTAGGAGCCACAGCCAGTATTCTCTGCTGTGGGAACAAATATTTTATAGAATAATTTAATTAAAAATTATAAATTATATTAAATATTTGTTTTAAAGTGTGCTTTTTATTTTTCCACAATTGTATGCAGAAAGTGGTAAAATGAGTGGTGAAATGAAATTAATGTTTGAAAAACCTCAAGAGTGTGAAATCATATGGTGTACAGCTATATAGAAAATAAAATACGTATTTTTAAAAGAAAAGATAACAATATTGTTGAAATGGCTCTGTATATCTTTGTTTTTATTTTGTTCTTGTTTTTTTTTTTTATAATAGAGAATGAACATAAGAGAAAGACATGATGATAAGAAAATGATATTTCAATTTTGTGGTATCCATATATATAAACAGTGAAGATTTTATAGTATCCAATAGTTCATTGATATAATACATATATATGTATATATATACATATATATACTTAATAAGATTTGTTTGTATATACAGTTTAATATAAATTCTTTAAAATTTAAATTTTATATCAGTAAAAAGTTTTATTCTATAGTTTACATATAAATACCATAATTCAATTAAAACATTATAAGTATTTTGCGTGCATGAACCAATTTAATCTTAATTATTTTAATGAGATTATGGGTTATTTTATATTACGCAGTGTAACTATTTTATTAATAGAAAATTTTATTGATTTGATAATTATTTAGTGAAATTTGAACACTTTTACAACTTAAAACACAAACGAAATTTAATGGTTTATTACAGGTCTTGAAAATTATTAAAAGATAATTGTTTATCTATTTCAGAAAAAATCTTAGAAAAAGTGGTATACATTAATAATTATTATTTTTAATTTAAAGTAAATTATACTTTGAGGACTGAATTGGTTTTAGTTAACAGTTTTGTACAACAATGCTTTACAATAACTTCAAATGCACCTTATCTGATTAAGTTCTATTTGTTATCTATCAAAAATATTAAGCATTTTGGGATATCAACAGAAGGTGGACTTTATCTTGATCACTACTGTAATACAATTTCTACAAAATCATCCTGTGACAAGAGACAATGCGTTGATTTTATTTGAAGGAGAATGGAAGTACAAAGAAACATTATTGAATGTTCAATTTCGACACGAAATCCCATTTCTCAAAACTCCAAAAAAAAAATTTCAAACACAAAATTCCATAATTATAAAATATCTAATTATAAAATCTCAAAAAAGAACATCAAAAAACAAACTTCAACATCATTTAAAAAATAAAAATAAGATTTTAAATATAAATAGAGATACATTATTATATTCTGGAAAAAGTGTATAAATATGATTTTATAATCAACTCTAAAATCCTTTCTTATTATTTTTTAGTATGTAAAATTATGGTTTCCCCGCCCATAAGCCCACAAAAAAAAATGGTTGGAACCCAGATTTTGTAACCAACTTTGAAATCCCTTTGAATTATTTTCTTACAAACATATTACAATCATAAATCATTTACAATTTCTATAAATGGCAATTTTCGTATTTATTGTTTGTGTTCCTTTTACAGAGTAAACTACTCTTTTCTACTCCCAATTACACCAAACTTCGTGAAAGAGTAGATAGGAGTAAATACGATTATGTTAAATTAGCGTGCGTTCCGTTTACCGACTACTCCCAACTACTCTTTTCGTATAAAAGGAACGCAAACATTATTTTGCTTACATTGAAAATTTCCAATTTTAGGATTTTCATAATTACAGATTTTGAAATCTGTTATTATGATTTTGAGATTTTAAAATTTTTGTGATTTTGTAACTTTGGAATTTTTGTAAATGGTATTTTGAGACGCTTCAAAGTTTTCTGGTCTGTTTCTGTTCTATGGAAAAAAAAATAAAGCGATATTTTTTGAAAGATGTCCTTCACCTATAGGAAAAAATTAGATTGACTATAGGAAGAATTGTATCTTTTATCAAAAAGTTGTAATACTTTTAGTTGTTTGTGAGTACTATGCTTACAATCCGTGACATCCAAATTGCATAAAAAAAGCATTTGGATGCGCTACAAAGTACAAATACACATAAAGTTTTTTAATGTATTGTAAAACCGATGTTTCGCGTCTAAATGCAATGTAAATGTAATACAATTTAGAACAACTTTTTCGCCGGTTAAATAACAATTCAAATTCACTATCAAATTGTCAAAGATAAATTAAAAGTGTCCAGAAAATTTTAGATGCAAAAATTTTAGACAAACACACATTGTTGGTGGTGTACAAAACTGTCATAATGCAATTTGTTGATACTTTGTAAAAAGCTTTTGTTTTACAATTTCGATGCATCGGACGCTTTTTTTATGCAATTTGGATGTCACGAAATATAATTTTCTTACATATTTTAAATAGAGATCAAAAAATTATTTGGAATTTATTTTAGTTTGATAATTACTTCTTAAAATATTATAATTTTTTTTTTAGAAATCTTTTACATTAATGATTTTATAAAAACAAAAAAAAATAATTAAAAGCAATCACATATTTCTTTTAATTAAAATTTAAAAAAAAAAAAATCTGCAAGACTCATTCTCATTATTAAAACCAAAAACTAAAAATTTATCGATTCATTCATTTATATTTTTTATTTAATTTATTAGTATGAAAAATCACTAATTTTTCTCATTTACAGCAAAACATTTTTTCAACAAACAACCACTTTATAATAATTTTCTATCGAACAAAAAAACAAAAATGACGCAAAAATCCATTTATATTTTTGCCTTTATTCTATTACAAAGTAAAGTATAGGATACTCAAAAGAAAATAAAGAAGAAAAAAATAAAAACAAACGCAAAAAAAAAAAAACATCTCAAGTTGTTGTTTTTATGCTGCAGCATCACTTGAGAAAACAACAAAAACAATAATAACACCAGTTTTAGTAGTAGCAAAAAAAAAAAAAAACAAAATATAATTAAAAATTCTTAAGGAGTTTGACGGAGATGGAGCACGTGTTTAAGAGTTATTCATTAATTATTCCCCATATGTTATTTTTATGACTTTTTGTAAAAGTACAATAACATCTCAATCAACATCGTCATCATAATCAACCATCAGTTATATCAGTATCATCATTATTATTATAATAATAATAATAATAATAATAATCATCATCATCATCATCAACATTATTCTTATTACTTTTATATTAACATTGAACAGCAGTTACATGCATGAATCAAAACACCGAAATCAACTAAAAAGAATACCAAAAGCAAACAGAATCGACATTACCAACAATGCCACAACCAACAGTAACAACAATAAAAGTCTTACACCCATTTATAATCACTCGAATTAAACCTCATTCCATTCCATTATTTCCTAAATATATGTAAGTCCTTTTTCTAAGAGAATTTTAAATTGAAGTTCTTGTGATAGTGGTGCTAAAATAAAAATAAAGGGGTGGAAAATTAAAAACTGGAATATAAATTTCAAAGTAAACACAAATTTCACAATTTGAAAAAAAAAAAAAAAAAAATTCTGTCAGATTTAATTGAGAAATATTAAATTTCTAGATAGTTTTCTATCTTTAATTTTAATTTTTTTTTTTTTTTTTGTTTTTGGGTTAAATGAACCTTAAATGAATTCTTTTGGTGTTAAAATTTAGACAATAAAAAACAATTTAAATAAAATTTAAAAAGTTTAATGCCATGAATTATAAATTTATTGTTACGAAATATTTTCAAAGATTTATTAAATATTTTAAAAATTGGATATCCTATATTGTGTTATCCTATAGTTTAATGGGGTATTAATTTCTTTTAATTTTTTTACCGACCGCATACATTAATGTATAAGGTAGGTATTGTTTTCATACTAAAAATTTGTACCCGAGATTTTCGCAAAAATGCACTACTCCGGTGTGGAGAAGGCTGTAAAAAAATTTTCAGCATGATGTCCATCTGTGTGTGTGTGTGGGTGCGTGTGTGGGTGCGTGTGTGGGTGCGTGTGTGGGTGCGTGTGTGGGTATGTCTGTGGGCACGTGTACAGCTTAAACGACGGAGCGGAATTTTTTGAAATTTCATATTTAAGGTTTTGACGTAAATATCTCGGATTGATAAGCTTTTGGAGCAAATCGGACAACCGCAAGTGGTAGTTTACTAGTGTACTTTTTAAGTTTTTTACGAATATTTCGTAACAGAAAAATTTTGTGAGAAAAATTATTAAGAAAAAGTTGTTACACAAGTAAAGAGGAACAACTTTGCCATAGAACATTTTTTGATCCGACTAACTTTAACTTTTATTTAATTTTTTTCTAAGTCCAAATTTCATACGTAACACTCCATATGAATTTATATGAACATTTTTTTTTTTTTTTTATTTTTATATCTCTAAAAATTTTTATACATACATATGTATGTACTTATATCTATGCCAATGCATATTATTCATTTGTTGATGACATAAAATTAAAACGGTAAAATTTTTGTTAGCAGATTTAATATTAATCTTATGTTTGTTTTGTATTTGTTTACAGTTTTTATTATTTTTTTCTTTTAATATTATTTTTTGAATGAAAAAGAAATCATGTATCTACATTACAATAATAATAATAATAAATGGATGTATGAATGAATGTACATATATTTTTACGATTTCATTGCACATAATTATTTTTATTGAATAAAACAAAATGTTATTAAATTATTAGAAGTTATTTTGCTTTGATATAAATTATTATGTAAAAAATCTATAAATTTTGGCATTGTACTTTTTGTGTAGTGGCGGTCGGTCCTGTGGTGGAGACAGCTGATTTTTTTTAAATTATTTAATTTTTTATAACTATGTACTAAGAATTATTTTTTATTCACGAAAAAATTGTCAATAGAGATATCAATGTGCTCACAAATCATTACCAATAACAAAAAGGATTTCCTATGTTTATCGTTTAATCAAAAAAAAAAAAAAACAATTTAACGAAAGAATTAAGTATTTTAAAGTTAAAGAGAAATTCTTTCGGAATTAATGAAATTATTTAAAATAATTAATTAATAATCCAAAAAAAATCAAACGTCGAAATCCAAAAATATAGTCTTTTATAAATGATTCAAATTTATGATATAGGAACATTAAATTAGTATAATAATTTGGTTTTTTATTCTAAATAATAAATTATTAAAGATAGATCTAAAGATCCATTCATGATTTTCATGGGTTATATACAATTAAGGAATGGTACTACATATAAGTATTTTGTGTTTCATATACAGAAATAATAGAAATACCGAATATAAGTTTTTGTATTTTTTGTTTTATTAATTGATTAAATAACTCTTAAATTGATTCACAGATAGCTTGATTTGACTAATACTATTTATCTTTTAATCATCATTTACTATATTATAGATTTTGTTTGTCATTAAATAAATATTAAACTACTTAATTACTGTTACTGAAGTTAAATAATGATTAGTAACTAAAATTTAATAGGGAAAAAACATTCTCCTATTGGTTAAGCATTACAAAGGCAATTAAATTGCAATGAGAGATTAGCAGACTATGCAATGAGACAATATTGCATTGAAAGATTAGCAGACTAGCAGTGTTAATCATGTAGCGTAAAATATGACGATTAGTCTTAGTTTGCTAACGCTAGTATCAAACAACTTAAACATTGTATTGATCTCTCTCAACATACAGGAGATAGGCTCAAATTTTCCGTACTCAGTAGAATAGTAGAGTGAAAATATTGAAAATCTCGGCCAATCTCAAATTGTGTAAATTTTTTCTATATTGTAAGCGATATATGCAAAGATACTTTTTTAAATGAACAGTTAACAAGGCAAAATGTAAACCAACGGTTTTTAAAGCGCACATTTACAAAAGACAATACAAACTGTAGAGAATTGTGACTTACGCCAAAATTTGAAAATTTCATATAAATGCGTAATGTGAAAACAGGATAATTTTTGCAATTTTGATGGGCTGTAAGTACGGAACCCTATATAACTAAGAGAAACCGTTAACATACGTAAAAATATGTTATTGAAACTTTACTTTTTATGTCTTGTCGAAGAAAATGTGTACAGGTGTCTAAAAATAGCAAATTTTCAATTTTTCAGCCCTAATAACTTTTAAACAAGTGGGTGGTCTAAAAAAATGTTCTAAGAAAACTTATAGTAATTCTAAAAGTTCCTTTTACTTCAAAATTTCAAGACCCTATCTAAAAGCGTGCCGAAGTTATAAAGATCGAAAAATTATGCAAAATATGTTTTTACACGGTAAATTTAAATACTAAATTTAAAAAAATTGTATAATTTTGATATTGATAAAAATAATATTATTACCTTTATTAAAAGTTAATAAAGGTAAAAAAAATCCTGCCAAATGGCGTTTTCAGAGTGAAATAATGTTAAGCAGAACATGAGATATATGCATCTGAAAATAGGGCTTTTTCAAAGTTTGAGGGGCTGTAGCTCCGTAATAGAGGGTGCTACATGAAGAAGTTGTTCTACAACATTCATTTTTTTATAAGATCTACTCATGGTTAAAATTTTTTTTCTCTATCTTTAACGGTATAGAAGTTTTGCTAACATACGGACAGACAGACGGTGCTTTCGACGTATTTCATACACTCTTACCCAATAAGCCACCGAGGATACATTGCATTCCAGGTACTTTACCTGTTTTAATTTATAATAAATTACCTAAATTCGGCAAAGTTATAAGAGAAGAAATGAAGAAAAAGAATCAAAATTCAACTTATTAAATCTTTTTTATTTTTTTAACAAATCTTTTTATTATAACAAGAAAGTAAATTTTTCTAAGTATTAAATAATTTTTCGTAAAATTCACCATCGAACCAACTTTTATCATCTTTTTTTATATTTAAACCATTTCCAGATATTTCAACATATTTTTTAGTTTTAAATTTCCAATCATTACTGATATTAAAACTGAAAAAAAAAAAATAAAAATAAATACTGTCAAAATAATATAATTTAAAAGAAATTTTCTTAAATTACACTAAAAAGCAAAAATATAAATTTCCTAATTTTATATTTCTAGTTGATTTGGTAATGATCAAAATACTAGTTTAAATTATGCCTTAAAAAACCATAATTCAGAAATATTTTAATATTTTAATTTAATAAGCGATTTATAGTAGCACTGATTAATAAAAAACCGACTCTAATCTTTACTTTGATTTTGTATCTATATCTACCCCTCTGAAACTTTGCGTATATGAAATAACAATTACAAAGTATTATGGGACCAAATTCCTATCAAACATACGAGGACTATTAATCATTTCCCATTCACTAAATTACGTTTTTTTTTTTTTTGAATTTTTCGAATGAACAGATTAACATTTAAGCGAATTTAACGAAGAAATCAAAGAAAAAATAATCAAGTGGAGTTGTTAAAATTAAAAATTATCGAATACTCCATCAAAAATATAATATTAGGCAACAAAAATTAGCCAAATACTGTGTTATTAGGATGCAACTAATTGAAGAGCCAATTAGCCAATGTCGTGTAATAAAAAGAGATGATTTTTCAAAAACAAAATTAAATCAATTTACATTTAATTCTTTCTGAACATTCCTATCTCCCATTTCATGATTTCTCTACTAGTTTTTCTCTCAGTACGTCAAAAAAAATCAAATTAAAATGTTGAAAAAATCAAAATATGATTATTTACCAAAAGTTATTAAATTTTTAATATGTCAAAAGATTATTTTTTTATTTAAACTAGATGTCAATGTCAGAAAAATGTCAAATGTCATTTTTATTATAAATAAAACTGTATTACGATTATATACTAATAATGGTCTCAAAACCAGTTGCAGATCTTTTTTAATACCGATGTCAACATAAAATTGATACCGATTAAACCTAATATATTTATGTGAAAATACACCCTAAAAATAAGAAATTGTAAGTATAACTTTTCAAATTAGAAACTAAAATTTAATTAAAGATAAAAATAGTATATATGTATGTATATGAATATGTGTGGTAACAAATCTTTTTTGATTAAAATAAATAATATGAGAAAAAAAGTTTCATAAATTCAATAAAGAAACTTCATTTTTTATAATATCACAAAAAAAAAAAATATTTTTGAAAACTTGCACAGTACAACTTCAATTTGAATTTGAACATCTCAAATGACATTAATTAAAAATTCAAAAACTCGAAAAAATTCTAAACTAAAAACATAAAACCATTTTTTTTTTTTTACCCAGTTTCTGTTGAAAAAGATGTAAAAAATGTTACCATCATGTCAACTAGATTAGCTTCCAGATCAGTAGGCAAAAAATTTGGATTCATTTTAAAAAGATACCACAAGTCATCCATATGTTCAGCACCTTAAAAAATTTTGTTTTTTATTTTTTAGTATAATCTTGTCAGAGGAGAGAAACAAAATTCTAATTATTATTTTTATATTATATTCAAAGATATTTGAGATTTCATTTTCAATGGATTTGAACAGATATACATACTAATTCATACCACTTAAATTATAAGATCCATTAAAATTTGTATAACGACCCTTATATTTAAATTTATATCTATAAATTTCATCCGTAAATTTTGAAATTTCTGATGCAAACTGTGATGCACCTAGTCTTATAATACTATCTGAAAATAAATCACATAACGGCATTAAATTATTGAAATCTATATTTGCATGGTTGTTGGTTGTTGATAAATGCTTTTCATAATTTTTATGTCCTTGCTGATTTTCTAACTTTTGCTGATCCACCTCTTTCTGTTTGTGTTGTTCTTGTTGTTGTTGTATTAAAAGTTTTTCATAAATTCTTTTACTAATATTATCCTTGTTTGACTTTGACTCATACATAAAACATATTGGTGAAAGTTGTAAAAACTTTTGGTTGAATTCATTTAACAGGACATCATTTGTTAAAATATCTAAAAAGGAAAAGTAAAATAAAATAAAAAAAATTATCAAATTTCCAAACATAGTTGAAAAAAAAAATAAAATAAAATTGTTAGATTTATAAAGTATTAAAGTTATGATCAAAATTAAAATAAATTAGTCCACTATATTCAAATTAAATAAAAAAAAAAAAAATCTCTAGAAATCTTTCCATATTGTGAAGCGTTTAAGGATTAGACTTGTAAAGGTGCAACTTGTTGTAAAAAAATTTTATATAACTATAGTTAAAAAGGATTATTCTATTCTTTAATCTTTTTTGAACACTACCACAATTTGTAACTTACCATATGCTGATTGTCCAAATTCTTGATCAGTAAATCCAATTAAAATTGGTATTTTCATAAAATTACCATTTTTTATTAATTTATATGGGTTGTCAATTAAAAATCTTTCTTGGCCATAATCCAATTCAATAATAGGTAACCATAAATATATTGGATTATCTTTACCAAAATCAAACATTTTTCGTAATGTCATCGAAATTTCTGTAGCAGTTTTTTTCATTAGAAATTCAACAATTTCATTTGTTTGATTTTCATCTTGAATATCATTAGCACCTAATATTTTTACCTGACGTAATGCTAAATTTCTTTGATGACCATATGGTAAATTTAATTGGGGTGGTAATGAACCACTCATTATAATTGCACGATGAAATAAATTTTTAGACATTGGTGATACAATATGTAAACATATACTTAAAGCACCAGCACTATAACCCATTATTGTTATATTATTTGGATTACCGCCAAATTTTAAAATATATTTTTGAATCCAACGTAATGCTAACACTTGATCTTTAAAGCCAGCATTACCAGGATAATCTTTGGTACCTAAATTAAGAAAACCTAATGTACCTAGCCTATAATTAAATGTAACTAAAACAATATTTTTTCCCATTAAATATTCTGGACCAATAAAACTGCTTAAAGCTGATCCAACATATAATCCGCCAGGATGAATAAATGTAATAACTGGTTTTAAATATGATATTGAAGTCTAAATTGAAAAATGTAAATTTTTTAATAAAAGTTGAAAAAAAATATACCATAATATTATATATGCAAACACATAATTACTGATTTGGTGTAAATGTTCAAATTTAAACAATCTTCTGATGGATTTGTGGCATAAATGATGGGACAATCATGACCATCTTCTTTTGTAACATATTCCCCATCTTTATACTCATAAGGTATTGGATCCTAAAAATATTTAAAATTTTTTCTTTTCATTATTTCTTAGCAAACCAACTAAAATAAACCTTAAAACGTAAGTCACCAATTGGAGCAGCTGCATATCTTATACCTTTAAAACCATAAAAGATTTCTCCTTTCCATGTTTTTAATTTTTTCCCTAAAAAATTTGTTTTATTTAAAATTACTTCTGGATTTTCTTCCATATTGTTAATTATTAAACTGATTTAAAAAAAATACGAATTAAAACTCGATTTTTTAACTTTCAGAAATGACCATGAATAAAAAATAAATGTAAATAAACACCAGTAATAATTTTTGGTTTGATCATCTGTAGCACTGATCATGTACTGTTTATAGTTTAATTCTCATATTTTTAATTAAATTTTTTTTTATTTATATATTCTCTTCATAAAATTACTAGCATATTTTTTTATAGAGCTAAATATTTTTAACTTAGCTAAGGCTGGATTTACATATGTGTATACATTTTTAAACTGCTGACAACAAAAGAGCAAAAAACATATTTGTAATTGTTCAATTTTTTACAATTATAAAAATAGGCAAAGGAAAAAAAAATTAAATTTAATTTCATTTAATTTTATAATTTTAAAATAATTTATTAGGTGCTCTGAAAACATATGTGTAAGCACTACTTAAACCTAAATGAATATCAATTTATTTGTTTTCGTTTTTTATCAGATCGAATCGGTGTACTCAACAGTCTGTTAAAAAAAAATTTCAGAAAAAAGAAAAAAAATTTTTCAAAGCTTTACAATACTGTAAACCAATTTCTCTTCTGAATTTATTCTCTTTAAACCTCAACTCAAAAAAGTAAGTTGAGAAATGTTTCTCATGGATTTTGCTCATGTTAAAGAGAAAAAATGAATTACCAAAATGAGTATAATAATTAAGTAATAAATAAATGAGTATAATTAGTAATTAATTTTATTTATAAATAATAAATATAAATGAATATTTAGTACATAATTGAGTAATTAATTTTTCAACATAGCATAATATATAAAATAAGAAACTTTAAATTCAAAATTGAGAAATTTTAAAAGAATGGAAAAAACTCTTTTAAATGAGCAAAAATTAACAAAAAATGAATAAAAATAAAATTGTGTATTTACATGACAAACCAAAACAGGTTTTTCTAAAAACTTATGAATAAATTTCATGATCTATAAACTGTACTTACATTATTTATTTAAATATAAATTTTCAAACTTTCTATATTATTAACTTGATTTACGCAAACAATTACTTCTAAGTTGCAGATGCCACAAGATAATTGAATATATTTGACTCAACATTGAATACAAATTTATTTCTTACTTTCACATTGACCGTTCGGCGGTCTATCAATCTAGTTTCAAAACTTCTGCACCGTTTAAGATAGACCAAATATAAACCATTGTTAGGTCTCTTTAAAAAATTAATGTTGCAGAACAAAATTTTTATGTAATGCCATCCATTACGAAGCAATAGCCCTTTAAAGTTAGAAAAAGTTTTATTTTCAAAAGTGTGTGTGCCTAATTTTCTAAAATTTCAGTATTTGCTTAAATTTCTAAAAACGCCAAGCAAGAGAAAATTTTTTAACTTTATAAATCAAATATAAAATTTACACAATTTTTTTTGTAATTTAGTATTTAAAAAAATCGTTATGTGAAAACAAAATTTTGCAAAATTCGTTTATAACTCCGGCACATTTTTTGCTAGAACCTTGAAATTTTAAGAAAACGAATCTTTCAAAATTAGAATAAGTTTCATTAGAAAATATATCGAGAATATCGAGCAACAATTAGTTAAATAAAATTTTATATTTTTTTTTTGGTTTCATAGTCGATTAAAATTTCGTTAAAAGCTTCTTTTTCTAATTATTCATAATATTAAGTGTTAAATTTTTTAATAATCAATTTATTGACAGAAAAAATAATTAATTAAAAAATATATTTAAACAAGGATCATTTGTGCTTATTAGAGTTTAATTATATAGAACACAAAAGTTATATGAACGTTACATTTTGATTTAGCAAATTCACAAACCATTCTAAAATGATCCATTTAAAATCATTCCAATTGTTATATGACATGGAAAGGGTTATATAAAATTTTAGAAACAGAAAATTAGACTTGTCAAAAAAAGAGTGTTATTTTCTACAAGGAGTACGAAAAACTTATATTATTATTATATTATTTATAGATAATAGATATATATTGAAATATAACAAAACCTTCTACTATCTTAGTTAAATGAATTATTTGCAATATATAAATTTACAAATATATCTGTATATGTATATATATATAAAAACTATTTTGTTCAATAAAAAGTTTGATATAAATTCCAAACATTTTATATGCTTTTCATACTTGAAGAATTTTAATAGCAAAAATGTGCACATATCAAAAGTTTCATCAAAGTATGTCTAATATACATTGCAATTATTTGCTATGTATATGATATATTATACAATAATATGCAAAATAATATAGGTACTAATTTTTTTTTTTTTTAATGCATTTCTCTACCACATAAATGTGAACAGGAAATTACATAGCCTTTCCTTTTCAGGCGTGGCTATAATTATCATAAAGAGAAATAACCCTTACGACGTGTGTGTGAGATTCGAATCCACACTCCCTCGGTGTTTTTGTAATACTTTATAAAATAATATATTTTATAATTAAATTTAAAATTAAAAATGCTTTTAAGTATTCTTCATGTTTTAATTAAAAAGCATATAAGAATTAAATTAATGTACAAGGAAATCTGTTATCATAAATCGTTCAAAATATTATTTCTAAGTCAAATTATAGAAAACATTTTTAAAATGACCCTTGTTTATTTGTGAAATATAAATGTTATTAAGTTAATTAATATAAATGTTGAAAATAACTTAAATATTTCGGTTCAAATTAATTTTAGGGATTTGTATACATCAAAGACCTAAAAATTTTATATTTATATATTTGTGTTAAAAGAAGAAATTTAAAGAGTTAAATAAAATACAAGAATTAAATCAAATTTATAATTATATAAATTTCATCATCAATTTTAAAAAAATATCATCAAATACATATAATTATTAAAAATCAACAGACCAATTAAATTATTACTGCTTTAAAAGCATTATCGAAAAAAATATTTTGAAATAATCGAGATCTTATCATAATATATTTTATTATATCTATTATTTTGCATACTAGTGTAAATAACAAAAAAAAAAATGATATTTACGTATTATTAGACCAAAATTCATCTAAAAACAAAAAGAAAAACATACGAACTTCTCACTTGTTTTTTTGTTTCTAACATTGCAATGTCCTGTATTTTTTGCTTTTCCTTTTAATTTTTAATTTTATGTTATTGTTGTTTTTTTTTTATCTTATTGCAGCAAGGATATAAAAATTGATTAATGGACAAACTTTTATTTTTCCTCTATTGTAGGAAAAAGAGAAAATATAATTTTTTTTTTTTTTTGTGGAAAATATTTTCTAGTCAATTTTTACATTTTGTTGTTTTTGTTTTTGTTTTAAATGTACTTTTTTTAAAGCAATAACTTGGCAACACTAACTTTTTTTATGGTATTTTTTTTTTCCTTTTTATTTTGCTTTTTAAGAATGTCCAGAATGCATTAGAAAAAGTTATCTTTTCTCGTTGAAAATGAAAAAAAATTATATCTATCTATATCTTTTTTTCTTTTCTTATTATTATATATATAATCATAGAAGATATAAATACTTAAATGAGAATCGTAATATTATATATACAATACATATAATATATACATATATACATACAATTTTTTTCGGTATTAAATAAATCGAAAAAAAGGGAAACAAAAAATAAGTTGTAAGCGAATAATATCACTTTAAAATAAATGGAAATATGTCATGGTGGTAAAAAAATTGTGGTATATTGTAATTGACCATAATATAATTTTTGATTTTTAATAAATTTTAAAATATTTATTATAATAGTATCTGTTAAACAAAAAAAAAAAAAAATATTTTATAAAAAGATGCTAACTAAAATATGTTTTTACGTCAATTTTCCATTTGAATATCAAAATAAGTTCTTTTGAATTATTCTTTTATTTAATTTTTAAAATACCTTGAATTTTTTTACCTTAGCTTACCTTTGAAATAATCTAAAAAACAACTTGAAAGTTATAATTTTTTCAAATGTACATTATAATTGTTGATTTAAATGCGGTAAAACACATTATCTAGGATACGATTATAAAACAAATATCACAAATTTCAAATCCTTGATACAATCCTTTTAGCATTTTCAACAAAAAAAAAATTCTCAAAATATGATTTTTTTTAAATATAAAATATATATAATAATACATAAATCATAAAAAATAAAATAATCAAAATTTACAATTCGATAATTCTTGTATTTTCCAATTTTTTTTTTTCTTCTTGTTTTTCCAATTAAAATTTAATAAATAAAAAACATTTTAACAATAAATTTGTTTTAAAAACTTGTACTTCATAATTTATAAATTTATAGAAAAAAAAAATAAATATTGATACTGAAAATCTGAATTTGTATTTTAGTAATCTTTTTAAGATTCACACTACGCCCTGAATAGGATTTTGGAAGGAGAAGAAATTTTGTTAAAGAACAAAAAAAAAAAAAAATTTTTTTTTTAATTAATTGAATAATAATTTAAATTTGAATCTATTAAATATTAAATGTGGTGTACAACAAAATGTCTTATTGGCATTTTTGACTCACTTCATGGGTCAAAAGTGTCATAGGAAGTGGCTATTAAAATAAAAATAAATTCCGGAACACAAAAAAATATATAAGGAAATAAATCCACAAATATATACTTATATTAACTTTAGTGTGGAGTTTGTATCCACCTAAAGGAAACGAGCTAGATATGAACATGTATACATTGTCTGAATCAGGATCACCTCCTGAGTCGATTTAACGATGTCCTTCCGTCTCTCCATTCGCACGATAACTCAAAAACTACTAAAACTATCTTGATGAAACTTATATAGTACTTATGTGGAGTATATGAATATTATGAGTATCATATATATATATATACTCGTATATATATATATATACGAGTATATGAGTATTATGAGTATTTTGTACTGGTAATTTTGTTTTAGTTTACTTCCAAAAATGTATGAATAGGTATATTGCATATATTATTTACCATATAATATTAGTCTCCATACTATTTTAAATATGTTTTGTTTTAATTAAATTAAAAAAGTTTCACCTTTTTCCAAAATATTTATATGTATACATTTATACATACAAATATTCTAGAAAAAAAAAAAAATCTCATTTCGTAACAATCCAATCCTTAAAAGATAATATAATAATATTAATTTTAACATACTTTAAACAAAAAAATATTACAATTCGGACTTTGACCTGTATTTTTTTTATTTTTGTCAATCAGAAGTCAAAATGAAAATTTTGTCCATGGGACTTTTCGTCCTACACCAATAAATATTATACACCTAATAGAATCAATATTATAAAATTTATCATGCAGGTCACTCATAAAATTAAAATCTATAGAAATCAAAAAATAAATAAAAACAGAAACTAAAAATATATATGTAAGAGTATATTGTATCTATAGAAAAATTGCCACAATAAAGTAGAAATAATATAACAGAACTAATAATGCTGCATTAAATGCTTAAAGATTTTCTTAAATTTAATTTCACTAAACGAGGAAGTTCGTGTTAAAATTTATGCAAGCACAATTCGTAAATAATTTTAACAGAAAAGGAAATTGCGCAAAAAAATGATTTTCGTTTAAAAACCAATATGAATATTAAAAAATATCATTAAATTATTAGATGACCTATACACAAATGAAACGATTCAATTATAAATGAAGCATAAATTATAAATGTTCTTTAATTAAAATTGTTTTTGATTATACTGTTTAAGAAACAATTTTTGTTTGCTAATCTAATTTTAAATAAATATTGCTAATTCGACTAATATATGTTTGAATTTTTTCCACGTAAGTTCTATCTTAATTTCACTTATCCTTAATGACAATGTTTTAATAAAACAAAGTGAATAATTATGCTGTATCTTTATATATATATATATGTACCTTTATATACAATGTATATAATTTCATTAAAAAAATATTTGCATTATATCATATACTTCAGATTTTTATATTGATTTTTTAAATGTCCTAAATTTAAAATCAAATTTCCATCCAATTCATAACAAATTTCAAATTCTATGACGGAGAAAAATTATATAATAATCGGCGTAAAGTATATGACATATTCCATATACACTTGTTTTAAAAAATAATTCAAAAAAAATTAAAATTTTTGACTTATTTAGAAAAAAAAAATTTTTTTTTATTATATCATCCTTAAATACAATTTAAAAGTTATACAAAAATATTGAATTCTTTTACGTTTCTGCAATCTTTAGCAATCCTATCTGATGTTATCAAAAAAGGAAACTCTAAATATACTACATATAAGAATAATTAATCTAAATCTTAAAAAATTAAAATAACATTTTGTAGTAGACATTTGGGTCAAACTCCCTAAATTATTCTACATATTCCTATATCTCGTTAACTTATTTATTTTTTTTTTTTTTTTAAACAAATCAACAAACAAACAAAAAACAAATATTCAAATTAAATATTCCCAAAACTAATATTAAGAAGTTTTGCCTCGTAACAAGAAAGAAATAAAAATAAAACAAACTTATAGGATAAATTACTCGATTTCTTTTTCAGAACTATTTGTATTATAATATTCAATTAATTTAAATTTTACTATATGCCTAAAATATAATATAAGTTTTAATCACAACTGTAAACTTGAGAGTACATATTAAACTAAATTTTTTTAGATAACTAACTATAATCTTTCTACAGTAGTTAAAAAAACTTTGATCTCTCTTAACTTATATTAAAGTCTACTAGATATTAAAACTTTATATGTATGTTAATAACTATAATAAAAACTTTCATCATTTAATTTTTCTTAATACAAAATCAAATCTTTATGAATGTCATAATACCTCAATTAAATCTTACAATTACCAAAATAGAAGCGTTTAAATAGACAAAATGTAACAAGCACCAAAAGCCCTTTTTATTTAACAACACAAATATCCTATATAAGTAGGTATATCTATCCTATATAGGAAATATATATATATATATACATATTTATATTTCTCCGTATAAATTTTCAAATTTTCTTTTGAAGAGGACTTTTTAAAATTAACCCAAAAACCCTCTGAAGATGACCTAGTTTTTGGTTAATTTCCAAAATAAAAAAATAAAAAACACAAAAAACGGTAGGGTAAAAGAAAAACTTATTAGAATAGAAAGGATGAGACAGGATAAATCGCAGTGATAAATTAGAAAAGAAATTAAAAAAATTTCATTATTTGCAATTTTCCTAAGTCAACAACCCAACAAAATATTTACATACTAACATATTATATACATATATACATTCTATTTTTAAAAAATAAAATTTGCTCAGACAGGAAAATAAAAATCTCTTGTCAAATACAAAATAAGTAGAAAAGAGTAACAAGGATAAGCTGAAAACAAAATATGGGGGACATACATCGTATATTTTAACTCTGTAATTTAATGAAAATGAATTTTATATCAATACTAACACAAAAATAAAATACCACATACTCCCGAAACCCTCTCCGCTCCACCAATAAAAAACCAAGGACCAACAAAACTTTAATCTTTAAAAGTTTAGTTTTATTGTTAAATTTTTAAGTTTAAAGTTCACAAAATAGTGTTCAATAATGAAAATTTTGTAATATTGATTTGGTTAAATCTAAGAAGTAGAGTTATTGTTGTATTTCTTTACATAATGTTTTACTGGACAACACCATATGTTGAATTTGAATCGAATCGAAAAATAATAAAATGATACTTTTTTTATGTTGGTTCTTCCACCACATACAATATGATGAGAAAATAAATCAACCTTTACGTTTCAGGTGTGCTTGCGGTACAAACATTAAAGTATAATTGTATTATTTATTTTATTGATCTGGTCGGGATTTAAATAATAATTAATACGTTTCGTCTGAAAGGCTGACGACTTACCCATTGCATCATTGATCAGATTAATAAATTGATATGTTCTTTAAATTTATTTAAATTAAAGTTTGAGAGACCTCGGTGGTCTAGTGGGTATAAGAGCGTATCAAATACGCAGTAAACATCGAGGGACTGTGGGTTCGAATCCTACACACGTCGTAAGAGTTATTCCCCCTACGACATGAACAGCCATGTCTGAAAAGGAAGGATTGTGTAATTTACTTGCTACATTTATGTGGCAGACAAATGCACAAAAAAAAAAACTTAGATTTAGACGATAGAACTAGATATATGATTTTTTAGATTTTTTTTTAAATTTTATTAAATTGTTCTTATGTCACCGCCATATAAGTACTATAACAAATTCTACAAAATAAACACAAAAAGTTTCAAAATAAACAAAATGTAGGCAACATGAAATAACTCATCAATGGTTGGTTGGTGTGAGTGGCTGGCCACCGCCGCTCCTGGCAGTGACCCCAATTAGCGCGTTAGCACCGTTTTGCTACCACTTCCGTGACCACAAGTCTTAAAATATAGCTATATTAGTTTAATTTTAGATCCATTTCGTTGCGTTAAGAAACCTTACCATTTCTGCAGGTTGCTTAACCGCTAGATCACTAAGATCGTTGAATTGATGACTACCCAGAATTGCTATTTCGGCCCTCGCCAGCGCTGGGTACTTACAGGTGAAGTGCGTAATGGATTCTTTCTCATTCTGTTCACCACAGCTGCGACAGGATGAATTGAATGGGATACCTATTCTGGCCGCATGTTCACCAATTGGCCAGTGGCCCGTGAACACACCTATTGTTCTGGCTATGTTCTGTCGGGATAGCTTCAATAGATTTTCGGTTCTTTTTTTATTATACGATAGCCAGACTTTCCTGGCCGTACAACATGTGGCTAGTTCGTTCCACCTTCTATTTGCTAAGAACAAAAAGTGGAGGAAGATATTCCTCTTAACGCTGTTTAGCGGGGGCTCAACCTGTTCCGCCAGTGAAGCATTTAGGCTGGAACCCCTCCTTGCTAACTCATCAGCATGTTCATTTCCTGCGATGTTCCTATGTCCCGGAACCCACAGTAATGTAACATTGAATTGATTACTTATATTCTTAAGCTCGTCAAAGCATTCATCAAAAGAAATGAAATAATTCCGTAATTGTGGAGCCATTTTATAATGATTTTTTTTTTAATTAAGAGAATTTGTTCATATATCAACATATAAAATGGTACATATACATATATCAGCTAAATTTTGAAGAACTTTGGTTCAAGACCACCCACATTTAAGAAAAAACTAATTTTTTTAATGTAAAATTTAAGAAAAAATATTTTTGATTAGAAATGAATGATCATTTAAAATTATCATTACAAGTGTATATAAATTTTGACGATAAATAATATATGATTATTAACTTAATATTTCCTTGTGCACATAGTATCTTTTTAAATCTTAATCAATTTTTAAATTTTAAATTTAGAGAAACTTCTAAAATGAGACATGTGTTTTATATCATCAAAATTTGTCATCAAATTAAAGCTCCTACTGTACTACTTTTTAAATTTATATGGCTGATTGTTTCTAAATTAAAAGAATTTTAAATTGATATAAATATATATATTATAAGATTTAATTTTTACAAATGTAATTTTTTGATCGTTTCGCCTTAACATTACACTTCACCTCAATTTTGTTACGATTTAAATCCCAAAATATTTATTATAAAATATTTATTATTGGAATTTTTAGGTTCTTATATTATCCCAAAGTATATTTACATATTTAATTAATTCACATCATATATTTAAGACAATTCAGATTCAATATAGAGATATTAGATACTCAAATCATAGGATAAATAAACTAATTATTTTAGTAACTCTAGTATAGAAACTTAATATGTACATATATATAATAAATAACAAGACGTTTATTCATTATATACTAAACATATAGAATTTCATTTCTAGTTTTATAAAGTACAACATAATGTAATTACAAGGATCAAGGTCTGAGATATATACTGAGAGTATATATACATACATGATGGGTTATTATTCCTCACAAGAATCTTGTTTTTAAAGTTCTCCAGATATTTATTTTGAAAAACAAAAACAACTACACCAAACCATTTAAAAAGAACATCCAGAAAAAAAAAAAAGAATTAGACTTAAGGTAAAAAGAATAATTTAATAAACTACAACAATTATTTATTAGATAACATATATATATTATGTAAAAGTGTTGATCCATTTTATGTAATAGAAAGTTGTGTTGTTTTTTTTAACTTATACATCACGTCTTTTAAAAATCGGTTAATTTTTTTTCTTGGCCATTCGTAAAACCATTCGACCAATATTATATAATATTTTTTCAACTTTTTTTTCTTTGATTTTCAAAATATTATCAAATATCTGTTTTTTTTTCTTTTATTTTATCATTTATTTTCTTTTTTTATTTACTTGCCAACTCATTGAAATTCAATTCAAGTTTATAAATTGGGTCTATTTTAGTTGTACACAAGAATTTCTTGTACATCACTTAAAAAAAAAAAAAAAAATGTATGCTTAATTTGTTTCCATATATTTTTTTTTTTTTTTTTAATTTTTCAGCAATGTAAATATTTTCTTTACGCGAATCGAATAACCTTTAGCACTTACCCATTACTGCTAAGAATATAAATATTTTAGTCATTCAGTTTAATTTTGTTCAAGTTTTTTTCTTTTGCAAAGGGAAAATTTTACAATCAAAAAAAAAAAAAACATTTTAATGGTTTAGAAAGGTAACAAAAAATTAACAATTTTAGATGATTCACTGAAAATAAAAGATGAACTAAATTAAGGATGGGTGTTTCATCCATTTTTAGCATTTCAATTTGCTTTTTAACTTTGACCAAAGTAAATTTATTACATTTTTAAAAAATTAAAAATTTCAACCCTGCAATTGAAATCATTATAGATAAAAAGTATTTCAATTTAATATAATTGTAAAGGAATGAAGTGAATTTCGTATAAATTCGTTATTCTATTGGTTATTTTACAGAAATTTTTTCAAAAATTTTGTTAGTACTTTTCTTTTTATATTCCGGATTAAAAATTTTTCTTACAAAAATTTGATTTCTTCTTTGAACAATATAAAAAGTTATTCTTTAATAATCCTAAATTTTATACCAAAATGTTCATTATCTTAAAATAATTTAATCAATTTTTTTTTTAAGCATTTTAAAAATAAATAATACAACTACGTTAAATTAAATTTAACAAAAATAAAAAGAAAAATTATAAAATATCCTAAAATTATGCAATTGGAAAGAAAATTCTCTCAACTCTAATTATTTGTTGTTAATAAGTAGCCGATGGTTTTGTAATATTACAATATCCTATGTGATATGTAATATTAAAAAATAAAAGGTTTGAGTTCTTTTTTTTTTGAAAATTTTTCTCATTCGAGCATATATGTATATAAATTAATAAATTCTAGTAAAATTAGAATAGAATCTTACATACAAGATATATATATAATGATAATAGTTTTAGAATTAATGAAAATATTTAAATAATATAAATGAGAATGCTAGCATTTTTTACAGTCATGTGCATTTAAAGCTTTGTAAGTTACGTAGAATTCTTTTAAGTTTTATTTTGAATTGTAAACTATATAGAAATTAAAATAAAATAAAACATTAAAAAAAAAAAATTTAAAAATCAACGAAATTAAATAAATGAAGTATATTAAAAAATAGTTTAGAACCACTCGGTGGCCTAGTGGTTAAGCTCATGGCTTATTAAATCAGGGCCTGCGGATTTAAATCCTGCACAGGTAGCCAATTTTTACCACATTTCCAAAACAAATTTTAAAAAATGTGCCCATTGGTGTCACTCTGTCCGTGCTTTCGTTCGTCTGTCTGTTTACAAAACTTGTATACCGTTAAAAATAGAGAAAAAAAATGTTAGATAGGTCTCATAAAAAAATTAATGTTTTCGTACAACTCATGTAGCCCCACCTATTACGGATCTACAACCCCTCAAACTACCCATATTTTTAAATGCGCCTATTTTTAAATGCGTATATCTCATGTTCTGCCTAATATTTTTTTTAATCTGAAGAATTTTTTTTTACCTTTCTAAATCAATATCAAATTTATACAATTTTTTAAAATTTAGTATTTAAATTTTTCGTTATGTGAAAACGAAAATTTGAATGACATTTATTTTTTCATAACTCCGGCATGCTTTTAGATAGGAACTTGAAATTTTGAGACAAGAAAGAACTTTTAGAATTAGTATAAGTTTTTTCAGAAATTTTTTTAAACCACCCCCTGTTTATGAGCTATTAGGGCTCAAAAATTGAAAATTTGCTTTTTTTAAAAACCTGTAACTTACGCACCTGTGCAAATTTTTCTTCGGCAAGACATAAAAATTAAGCTCCAGCAATATATTTTTTCGTGTGTTGATAGTTTCTTTTAGTTCTATAGAGTTTCAGAGTTACAATACAAGCCATATTTTCACATTTTTTTCTTATTATATGAAATTTTTAAATTTTGGTGCAACTCACAATTCCAAACAGTTTATATTATCTTTTGGAAATGTGCGCTTTTAAAAAACGTTGGTATACATTCTGCCTTGTCGTTCAATCCGCCTTGTCGTTATTTTGTAAAATTATCTTTTTACTGCTGCATTTAATGTTTACTTTTGGTTATCAATAATTTTCCAAAATTTTCTTTCTAGCTTTTTCTAAAGGGAATTCTAATTGTCATTTCACAATTATATAATAGTTTTAATAACTAAAAATTAACAAAATTCCCTTTTTCTTTTTACTAAAGTCAATTATTATTATTATTTTATAATTGTAACACATAGTATAATAGTTAATTAATTTTATTCTTAATTCTATTCGTTACAGGATGTCATCGCCATAGGATGATATATTAATTTATATAATTTCTAATGATCTATTTTGCATAGATTTTTTATGTGAAATCTCTACTTTACTATATAATGAAATGTAAGTTATTAATGCAAATGTCAATGAACTATATTACATAAGGAACCATATGATTATAGTATAGTAGACATTACTTTCAGTAATACATATTACAAAATCCTATCTGTGATTTGTAATATTAAAATTAATAAACAAAATAAAATAACATTTTTAACTTAAATTTAAATTCACAAATTTAATTTTAAAAAAAAAAGTTTTCAATCTACGAAATCAACTTAAATACATTTAAGACAATATTTTTCATTTATTTTAAATTTGTTTTATTTTTTATTTCCATCATTCGAGTTTCTTTTAAATTAAAATAAAAAATATAAAAAAGAAAAATTAAATTACCTAATATCCCAAGGGCAAAAAAATCTTTCCTAATTTATTTTTATTACAAAAGTACTAAAAAAAAAATGTTAAGGAAAAAATAAGAACCATGAAGCAAACATCATTTTTATTATTTCCCGATAAATCCTGACCCCTTATCATAGCTCCTTCTATTTTCATATAGAATTCAAGTTTAAGTGTACTTAAAAATTTGTCATAAACACGCGAAATACTATTAAGATTTACTGTCTGTAATAGAAAAAAAAATCTTAAATCTACCTTCTCACAATTTCTCTTGTTTCGCAGAACTCTTTTATTAAAAAAAAATAAAACCGGAAAAATTCAATAAGGACATAAAAAAAAGGATCCATATCGAATACAACGTAAAAGAAAACATAAAAAATAAACAGATCAATGCAATAAAAAAAGGTGTTAAAATCCATCAAGATATTCATTCAGTTGTGTTCAAAAAATATATTAACCATTTTATTTTAGACTCATTTTGAATGAAAATGGAACTAATATAAAACAACAAACAAAAAATACGAAAAAATCGTTAATCAATTTCATGAGTTAAACGTGAGTTATCCACTTAAATTGTTAGTATCCACCATTTTCTACTATTACTATATTACTACTACAACTACTTCAAATTTTCAAAAAAATATAATACTGTATAGAATACATTATTACATCAATATCACTGCTATTTGAAATATTTTTTTAAATACAAAATAACAACAAAAACAATAATCAACAAAAACAAAAAAAAAAAAAAAAATTTTCAAATAAATATAAAATCAAAGGCAATACAAAATCTTATCTCATTCAAGTATCCTATCCTTTAAAAGTTGTTTGACGGTCAAAAAAAGGTCGATGCTCCTAAATAGGGATTGAACTTTCAACGGAATCGATTACAAACTAAAAAAAAAACAACATACCCATTGTTATTTTGATTGTTTAAAAGGATAATGAAAAAAAGAGATAGAATGATAAAGATTTTAAAAATTAAAATGAATCCTTTCTTATATTTTTTTTTATTTATTTTTCTTTGATTTTTATAACCAATTTTAAAGGATAATAAGTGGAAGTAATTGTACCATATAAGAACTATTCTGAATAGTAGGATAAGTGAATTTTATTTTTTTTGATAGGTTTATCTTTAATAAAATGAATTTGGATTTTATTTATAAAAATAAAAAACATATTTCTTTTTTATTAAAGCTGCCTTGAAAGATAGACCAGGTAGATCAAAAAGAAGTAAAAATTCAATAAAAATTAATATTTAGCTATATGGAATCTTAATCACAATTCACAAGTAGGTATTTCAAAATAACTAGGTATTTCTAGGTATAGGTAGGCTAGGTATTTCAAAATAAAAAATGTTTGATATTGTTATTGTTACGATACGATTCACAATTTTTGGGCTTATAGAAATTTCTATATGTGGAATATTCTAATAATATCACAAAATAGTTTTTACAGATTTTTTAAGATTTTTTATTATATTTCTACTCTAAGTAAAAAAAAAAAAAATGCCTCTTATCCCAATATAATAATTACTCTTATATTGATTTTCTCATTTTTTTCACTTTTTGCAAACAAATCAAACATCGTTTCATTTATGTCACCATAAAGTTCAATCCCATTTGTTTTTTGTTAAATAAATTAAAATATATAAAACAAAAAAGATCCCAAAGTTTATTTTCTTGCCCTTTTTTTTATTGTCAAACATAGCAATTGAGAAAAACTATCTATACATAAACAATGTAAAAACACTTAATGGACCGATTTTTAATTATCTTGAACTAAAAACAATAACAAAAAATAAATATCGAATTTTTCCTGGAATGAAATAGTTTTTTTTTTTTATTTGTTTGGTTCTGATGATGTGGAAGCAAAGAAGCCTTAAAGCAAAAAACGATGAAACATTATTACAGTAACAACTGAGTACAACAAAATCAAACAAGTAAAATTTTACCCATTTGTTTTACCAATTCATTTTTTCTTTTCCATAAATTTTTAAAAAAATTGCTTATTAGTTATACTCTGCCTGTCTATCAGTCCTTATGATTACCAAACTAATGTTCTGGTACAACTATTTTATGTACCACCCATAATAGGACTACAGCTCCTCAAAGTTAGAAAAATTCCTATTTTCAAAAGTGTCCCACCCATTATGGGGCTACAGCTACTTAAAGTTGGAAGAAGTCTTATTTTTATCCTATAGATTTTTATTTCTCAGCTTCTACTTAATATTTTTTTAATTTAACAGCAATGTCCAGTCGATATTTTTAACTTTATAAATTAAATTTTTTAAAATTTTGTTTAAAAGCTATTAGTGGCCAAAAAATCAAAATTGCTCAAGAAAGTTTTTCAAAGTAAAACACAACATTATATATTTTTACAGCTTTTCCTTAACCATAAAGTGTTTCTTTAATATTAAAGAAAGTGTCTCATGACTTTTCAACAATGTTTTTTTACATGAAAAAATCATAAAAATATTGAAAAATTTTGATTCAAAAGTAGTCACAAATTTAAGATGCTTTTTATTGTCTTTTGGTAAATGTACGTCTACAAAAACCTTTGGTTTTATATACCTCCTTGTTTTTTTTGTTTGAATCAACAATTCCGCAACATTCAGTTCGCCAGGAATAGTCAAAAAAAAAAACTTAGGCAAAAAAGAAACAAAAATTAAAGCAAAAACAAGGAAGATTTGAGAAAAAAACTTTTTTTTTATTTTAGAACCACCTATCATTAGAACATTACTCAAAAATAAAAAAAGAACGATATTGCATCACTGTAATTATTTAAAAAAAAATAAATTTTAAGTTGCTTTATTTTATAAACCTTACTTTTTAAAGTTTCATTTTTAAAAGAATATCTAGATAAGAAGCAAATGTATAATACCAATTTTTGTAATGCTACTAAAATATGCCAAACTAAATATTCATTAATTTGTTGTTCTAGCAGAATTAGAGATTATATATCAAATGCCGAGAATAATCTTGCTACAATTTTATATAATAATCTCTACATATCTATTCACCGCAGATCTTGTTCATCTTAATTTCTTTGTTCTAAAACTTTTCAACAGAATCTCGTCAATGCTAATCACTATTTAAACGCAACTGTTTATATTGAATATGAGAAAGCATTTAGAAGAGAGCAGTATAAGAATTTGTTAGAAATTTTGAGCATAATTGTTATAGATTAAAAAGATAATTAGTGCATTATAACTTGTATTGGAATCAAACTACACTTATTAGATTAAAAGATTTACCATTTATGGCAAAAAAAGAAGCAACAGTTTGCGACGAGTATGTAGCTCATCTTCGTTACTTTGTTAAGTAAAAGTTAACAGTATAGTTAAAGCAAGCAAAATCTAGATTATTTATTAGACGCAACGATCTTACCTAGTAACGTAAAAATACTAGTTGAAGATAACAAAGGGCATCCAGTAAACTTTTTCAGCTGCTTCTATTTTGTGCTATAGCTTTATCTTTTGACCATGACATGTTTATTCTACTTATTTCATGGTCCATTCTTTTCCAACTATTTCTGGGTCTACCTATATTTCTTTTTGCTAGAGCTTTCCTGGCAACTGTATTTTTTGGGTCTTCTAATTATGTGTGCGATCCATCCGTATTTTTCCTTTCATATCTGTATTTCAATAGGATCTTCCCCGCACAGACTCCAGAGTTGACTGTAAGATATTCTGTTTTACGCCCATAGTCGCTTAAACCAAAGCATGGGTGTTAAAAATATTCTGGATAAACTTCTAATAACCACATCTATTTTCTTTCGATATCAGTAAAAAATAGATATCGTCGCTCAGAAATATAACAAACTGAAAAAATTTAAGCAATAGAAGAATTGTGAACCTACAATGTAACCAAATAGTTAATATAATTACAAAGCTTCTAACATTCATTATACATGCAAACAGTTATTTATCAATAACTGTAGCTTGAGAAAAATAAAATTTTAACATAATCAGTTTATATATAACAAAGTAGATCGAACTAATTATTGCAATTATATAGAAGATAATTTATAGTCATGCAATTATTGAATAATTTTTGTTGAATATGTTTTTTTAACATTTTTTTTTTTTAATGTATTTTTTTTTTATTTTTGCTTTTCTTTCCTTATTTTTTGGATATAGAAGAATGTTTTTTTTTTTTTCTATAAAATTGAACGATAATAAACTTGATGAAGTTTGGAACAAGAATTTGTGTCCTGAAAATAATTGCGTTCAACCAACCAGTTATTCATAAACAAAAAATTAATGAAAATTAAAATTCTGCTGATTTTTTAAATTCCGATGATTCGTTCCAACTTCCAACATACATTTAATAAGAAACTTTTATAACAGTAAAGTGAATCAGTTGTAGTTGAAGTTGAAGTTCCATTAACTATTATAAAACGTAAAAAAAAACAAAGCAGAATGTAAACCAACGGTTTTTAAACACGCACATTTCTAAAACATAATAAAACTGTTTAGAATTGTGACTTGCACCAAAATTTGAAAATTTCATATAAGAAAAATTATGAAAATAGGACTTTTTAGAAACTTTGAGTGGCTGTAAGTCTAAAATTCCATATAACTAGGAAAAATCGTTAGCACACGTAAAAATATATATACTAAAGATTCATTTTAATGTCTTGCCGAAGAAAATTTTGTATAGGTGCCTCAGTTACAGATGTCTAAAAATAGAGAATTCTCAATTTTTGAGCCCGAATAGCTCTTAAACAGGGGGTGCTACAAAAAAAAATTCTGGGTAAACTGATACTAATTCTAGAAGTTCATTTTTGTCTCAAAATCTCAAGTTCCTATCTAAAACCCTGTCGGAGTTATGAAAAAAGAAATATCATGCAAAATTTGATTTTCACATAACGATAAATATAAATACTAAATTTAAAAAAATTCTACAATTTTGATATTGACTTAGAAAGGTAAAAAAAAAATCCTGTCGAATTGCGTTTTCAGATTGAAAAAATGTTCAGCTGCAGCTCCGTAATAAAGGGGGCTACATGAAAAAATTGTTCTACAACATTAATTATTTTATAAGACCTACTCATGGTTAAAATTTTTTTCCTCTATCCTTAACGGTGTAGAAGTTTTGTAAAGAGACGGACAAACATAGTGAAACTAATAGGCACATTTTTTCGAAATTTTTTTTGGAAATGTGCTAAAAATGAAAGAAATATTGTATATAAATACAATTATAAAAAAAAAAAAAGAAATTAAAAAATGGCGATAAAAAAAAATTTTGAAAGCGAAATAAAAAATTTTTTTTACTGTCATTTTATTTATTTTTTTAAAGCATTTTTTTCTCTTTTTTATTTTTTGTTTGCTCTCAGTGCAGATCGTGTAATTTCTGTTTTAATTTTATATGAACTTTTTTTTTGGTTATAAATAGGTACGTTTGAATACCAGAGCAAAAATTTTAATTTGATTTTCATAATTTTAACTATATAAATACCCAAAAATCAAATTTATCTTCTGTGTATTGAATATGCACTTTAAACACAGGATGTTTTCTAGTCATAGTTGCTTTATAGGGTGCAAAACGATTAATAATTATTTTAGTGGTAGTGTATATTAAGTATCCCTACAAATCTTATAGCTCAATATTTTCTGTATGTTTTATACATATAGATATAAGTAACATAGTAATAAGTAAAAATAAAGGGAAAAATAAAAAAACATATAAGATATTTCTTGCATTTCAGCATCTGTTAATAAGTCTTAAGTAAAAGACATAAAAACAAAATGTTACGAAATAAAAATATTTCATCAAAACTGTAAGCGATGTAATAAAATAAATCAAAAACAACGAGACGAAATATTTAACACGAGAAAGTAAAATATGGAAGCTTCCCGGAATAACCTGGAAGCTTCCACTCAGTTTCCAAACCTTTCCTTCTTTGGAGTAGTTTCGGTTTTATATTAAACGATAAAAATAACATTGTATAGTTATAATTCTTTAAGTTTTTATTTAATCAAAATAATTTATAAACACACTGTACCTAAACTAAAAATAATTGCTATGCAATTATTGTTGTAGATGGTAATTGCTTGGTTCAATTAATGGTTTGATGTCCTTTTTTCTCTTTTGCATCTTTTTTGTTATTTTTTTTGTTTTTGGTAAATTTTTTGTGCAATTACTAATTATGTTCTGTGATTCGAACTACTACCGAAAAAAAAATTTTATTCAATTTTTTTTTTTATTATTATTAAATAAAGAATAATAATTCTATAGATACAGAAAGTAGCTATCTGTTTTTTTTTTTTTATATATATATGTATATACGCTATACATTCGAGTATTATAATCTATTTTTTAAAATGAAAAAAATAAATTAACCATTCAAAAATAAAAAAAAAATTTATAAATACTGGCAAAAAGAGGGTGTAAAAAAACTTTTAACAAGTTTTATATGAAAATTGAATAGTGCAAAAAAAAAAATATATATATATATATATTAAATAAATTAAAATGAGAATTGAATAAAAAAAAAAAAACAAAATATACAAAAACGTTGTTTTGTAAAATGAAATAAAATAAAAAAAATTAACAAATGATAGAAATGATTAATTTTCTAAAATGATTTGAAGAGATTTCGTAATGTGAATAGGTTTTAAATAAGATCCCTTCCGTAAAACTAGAAGAAAAAAAAAATTTTTTTTTTTTTGGTTTTATTTATTAAATAAAATTTTTGAATTTTAAGTAGAAAAAATATAGAAAAGAATTTTGAAAGGGAATTTAAAATACAATATTTATTTTTATTTTTGTTTTTTTTCAAATCTATTTCGGGTTTCTGGTATTTATATAATTAATTAAAATAATGTTATAGGCTCAGTACTTATAACAAAAGCTTTTTTTTTTATCAATTAATTAAAAAAATTTAAATTTTTTTTATTTTTTTTATATAATTTTTAAATTTTTGTTTTTCACATCCATAAACCCTTATTTGTTCACGGTAAAATTAAAAAAGTTTGGCCTTTTAAAAAGTCCAGAAGATTGCTATTGGGAACAAACTAATTAAGTGATTCAATTAATTTTTTTTTAAACTACATGAAGTTCAAATCCATATACCGACCTACTAAATTTAAAATTTTTCAATTTTTCAATTAAAATTACAGTGGTAATCACTTATAATGATACGGTTTATAATGACGAACCGGCTAAGCAAACATAATTTGCATAATTTAACTTTAATATAAACTTTAATATAAATTCTTATAAAATTTGGATTTGCTTTTTCGGAATTTATTTTTTTGTGGCAAAAATCATTATGGATTTTTACCCCTACCTAAACCTATTAAATGTACTGGTATTAAAATTTTTTAAATAAACATTCCAGATACTTTAGACTTTTAACAAATTTTCTTTAAATCAATACAAAAAAAATTAAATCATTCATAAATAAACCGAATAATACATAATACTTGAAATAATCAATTTATCGATTCGGCTAATTAATAGTTTAGTAGAAATAGTTTTTATGATACTACTAGCAGAACTATCCAAAGTTACACCGGAAAATTTCTTTGAAAAGTTTTTATGCTTCAATGAGTTAACAAAATCCAACAAAAATTTTGGTACAAGAATTAGTCACGTGAGGACCTCGGTGGCCTAGTAGGTAAAAGCGTCCAATCCCACACACGTCGAAAGAGTTATTCCCCCTTACGACATTTACAGCCACGCCTGAAAAGGAAAGGCTGTGCAATTTCCTTGTTCAGATTTATGTGGCAGAGAAATGCACTAAAAAAAAACAATTAAAAAATTAGTCACGTGGAAATGGATCAAAATATTTTCATTTATTATATGTATATATATATTAATATATATGTCTTTTTTCGTAAGTGGCAAAACATCATTTAATATGAAAAGCGAAAAAACGAGAAAAAATATTTAAAAGCTCTTGCGTTCCAACAAGTGAACGAAACAGGCTTTAAGACTTTCTTTTGAATCAAATGAACCCTGTGCAAAATTGAAAATAACTCGCTTACAAAATATTTTTTGCCTGAATCAACTTTGTTCATGTAGCGATTTTCTTACCACAGAGTCCACACAGACACGTGTAGTTTGAAGGTAGTTTGAAGTTAATCATTGAAGCGTTTAGCTGCAGGATAACGGAAAATAAAAAAGCTATTGCGTCGAAATTGGTTAACAATTTAAAAAAATATAATGATTAACATTTTTTGGGCTCTTCGAATGAGATATACGGTGTAGCAATGTATAGATGACAAACAAACAGAAGCTTTACTTTATATAATAAATTATACATATAAGTTTAATTAATTTAATTTTATCTGAACTAATATAAAATATATGTTTAATAATTTTATTCTATTTAACATCAATACTAATTTTATTATAATATATTGCTAATAAACGTAATATTTAAATCTTTCAATAACAAATATAATTGAATTTTTGTTTTTCAGTTTTATCTACCCCCTTACAATTAGTTTTAGATCTTAATCTAATCATGACTGTAGTGCAATTACAATTTTTGAAATATAAACTAAAAGAACAAATACTCAATTTAATTTATGAATATATTATATATACATACGATATACAATACATATATCATTAAATAAATTTATGTATCAGTTTGTATCTTAAGAATAATCTTATTTATGTCAATTATTTTTTCTTATCATTTTTTTTTCTCTCATTAAATTTAAATCAGATTTTTTATTTTTTTCGGTTTTTTTTTTTATTAAGTTTTAAAATTAAAGATATTCTAAATAACAAAATAAAAAAAAAAGAATCATAATAAATTTGATATTCTATCTTTACTGATTACACAATAAGAGTACAAATAAAATAATAAATACATCAATCGATCAAATATTTAGATACATACGTATATTATATATGAATATTGTATCTATATATGAATGTATTTAAGAAAAAAACACTGTTTTTTTGACTCCTCTTTTAGGAGTGTTTTTCTTTTTTTTTTTTATGTCGGCTATTAAAATATGAAAGTAAAAATCCAATTTAATGACAATCTATCTGACAAGTAACACTAAATCAACAAAATAGGAAATTCATCTTTCATATTATTTGTACATATATACATACATATATATCTTTTATATGTACAAGGATATTAGATTTTCTATATGTACATTTATATGTATGTATATGCAAATTGACATATTTATTTGTTTAGTTAGGGATACAAACAAATTGGCAATGTATATAGATTAACATTGATAAAAAAAAAAAAATTTGAAAAAAAAAAATATATATATATATATATAAAAAAGGATATACTTCCGCAGAGAGTTTGTGAGCTATTAAAATGACGTCATCATATAATGGTACTTTATATTTCCAAGTTCCCCAATATATATGTCATTAGAACCGATTCCACCATCTAGTGACGAAAATTTTCTTAACATTTTAAGAAGAAATTTTAAAAAGCTGTCTATTATGGTATTATATAATCTAAATTACAATATGGTTTGGCTTGCTGGGGGGGGGGTACATATCATAATAAAATATTACCATTATTACTTCTTCAAAAACACTTAGTTAGAATAATAAGTAAATAATCTAGATTACATAATAGTTTTCCATTATTTCGTAAATTAAAAATTCTACCTTTTCGGTACCTATACTGTTATAAAGTTTTAAGAATATTTTTTTTAGGATCAGGTCACTTAAATCACAGATTTTCTGATATTTATGTACTGCGTTCTAACCTTCGTTCGTTCTAACTTTTTTTCTGTCACATCGTGCCGATTATATAATAAACTTCCTTCTGAAATACGTATTATACGAACGCTGACCAAATTTACAAAACAAATAAAATGTTGGTTATTAAATAGGACTTATAATGAGATGGAAGACTTGTTCAGTGTTGAAATTTGATTTAATACAATATGAAATTTTTTTTATATTTAGTAATTTTTATTTATTAAATTTTTTCATAACTTCATGATCTTGAATCTTCTTCTGTAATTTTATATTAATGAATTTACGTGCGTTTCTCATTCAAAATATATATATATTTCTTTTTCCCCACACAGTTTTAAGTTTTTATTTTTTAGTTTTAAGTTTTCTCTTTTTAATTTTTCATGGTAATAATTTTTAAAAAATTTTATAATTACTCTTTTAAAATTATTAGTGTAAATTTGAAATAAATTTTTTTAATGAATCCCCACACATAATTTTAAACAACATATTGGATAATATACCCATATTTCTTCTGGTTATATAATTTTTATTTTTTAATGTATTCTGAGTAGCATATGATAACTATTTTTATTTAATTATTTACTGAAAGATAAAAAATCTTACAAAACGCAATAAAGGTAGCAATGTTTACTGTAAATAACAAAATTTTAGAATTTATTTAATAATGTAAGAAATTATAATAACTCTAAAATATTGAATAATAAAATAATAATTGAATTGAATTGAAAAAAAAAAATTGTTTCCTGTATACTGTCGTAAACGAAAATTATAACGGTTTAAGTAAAACACTACAAAATGTTAAGAAAATTTTCTACATCATTTTTCGGCCACTAAATGCCGGCATCGGTTCTAATGGCATATATATTCAGAACCTTGAATTTTCATATTTATAAAGTACTGTTATGTAATGACATCATCTTATATAATAGCTCGTAACACCTCTACGGAAGTTTATCCTAAAAAAATTTTGATTTTATATATTTGTGTAAAATCATTTTAGGATATTGAACCTTCTTTAATACCTTCCCACTTGCAATGTTTTTTTTTAATATTTTTCAGCAAAAAAAAAATAAAAATAAAGCCATTTAAATTTATATCCATATTTAAATTTTAAACAATACTATGATGACATTATAGTTGAGTTATAATTGAGTTAAATAATATTAAATATGATAAAATATAACCCTAACAGGTATTTTTTGAATATAAATTTATTTATTCAAATTTATTTTTCTTTAAATAAAACTCTTTTTTTTTTTTTTAATTAATTAAAGTACATTTACTAAAAATCTTAAATTTCTAGTATAACAAATTAAAAAACTAAAAAAAAATTTTGATTTAAGATAACAAAACAACTTTAGTAATTTCTAAAAATATCATATACTACAAAATCTCCTTGAATCAATGAACTCTAAATGAAAAGGAAAAAAAATATTTGATTTGTATTTAAGTAATTTGAAAATATTGAATAGATCCAACAATCATCTGAAGGCTATATTCCAATAACTTAACATTCTGAAAATTTTAATTTAAATTCAATTTCTATACATTGTCAACTTATTTTATAACAATTTGTATGGAAACAAAGTTGATAGTATTTATGTTTGGTAGTTTGAAATGATTTCAGTGACATTGGAAAAGACAAAATAATATCTATAAACAAAATATTTTAAAAATAAAAACGAAAAATAAAACAAAAACAAAATAAAACTAAAATAACTTCATTTTGATAGATTGGTTCGTTTTTCCTTTTTTTTTATTTTCCTATTTTTTTTTTTTTTTTTGTTTTTGAAACTTTTTTGAAACCAAAAAAAAAAGACAATATTAAAGATGTAGGCTGGATACATTTTCATCATCATCATCATTCTATATTGTATAAACTTTGAAATAAACAGTAAAACCAACAATAACAACATTGGTAATTTTAGGAAAAAAAAAAAAAATCTAAACCAACAAAATAAAAAGAATTTTAATAAAATCTCTGCTAGTCTTTACCAGGGTTGTCGTTTTCAACAATGATATTTCAGAAGAAAATCTCTATTAAAATAATATACATTTTTTTTTTTTTTATGAAAGAAATTGAGTATGAGCGATCATTTATCAGTTTTTTTTTTGTATTTTGTAGTATAAGTATTTATTTATATTTTATATATTATTTTTTTTTTTTTTGTTAAAAGTCCTTCATTATCAGAAAATGGCAACAAAATAGGCTGAAACATTTTAATGTTAATTTTTTTTTTTTTTTTGTTATTTTGTTCTTATTTTTTAGTTGATTTGTTAAGAAAAATTAGCCCCCCATTTAACATCAAGAACACCAATCTTATCATTTAAAATAATATACTTATATTTATATGTTTAAATAAAAATATTTACATATACGTATATACACATTAATATACACATATAAATATTGAATAAGATAAAAAAAAAAAAAAAACTCATCCATTTTTATGACATTCAAAAAGGATATTATTTTATATAAGTATTATTGGTATATAAATGTATATGTATAACATTTAAGCTTCTTCAATATTAAATGACCATATGACACTTAATCAATATTTGCTTAAACATTTATAATACATTGAATTATAAATATAAAATATACATAATATATATACATATATACCCATACTGTGTAAGCATAACCATATTAATATTTATTTAAGAATATATGTTTTACGAAAAGGCAAAAATTAAATTAAATTTTAAACAAGAACATTATATTAAATTTATATTAAACTATATATAAAAATAAAATTTTATAAATTTATATTAAACTATATATAAAAATAAAATTTTATAAATTTAAATCTTTTTTCACTGGACATTATGGGAAATTTAAGCTGATTTTGAGAACGATACAAGTACAACCCAATTTTAGATTTGAAATTTTTACTAATATAACATTAACAAATTAACACTTAAATTCAAACTTAGTCTGGCTTTGAACTATTATCTATTAATCTGATGTATTATAATATATATTACTTATAGTAAAAACCCTTACTTTTGTAATAAACTATACATGTTGCTGATTATTTATTAACAAGTTTTACTAACTAAATACATAAAAATTGATCATCTTTTATATATATATAGTATAATGGAAGTAAATTTTATTAAAGATTTTTTCATTATTCTGAGTAATTTGCTTGACGAATTCATAAATTTTATTAATCTTTTCCGGTATATCAATACAACGTATCCAATTTTGCAGACGGCTTCTACAATCTTAAAAAACATTCGTGAACATTATTCGTTAAATTCCTAAAATCTGTTCCGGTACGTTTGTTTTTTTTTTTTATTTTTTTAACTTTGTTTTGTTTTGAATAAATATTTTAAGCAATTCAGATTAAAACTAACAATGTATTAATTGTTTCTTGCTAAAAGATTTTATACTGGATATGCTTTTAATTCAATAATCCTTTAATTGAATTCCACTCGTGAATATGACTAAATTCTATATATAGAAAAAAAAAAATGTATGTAAATTGTTTTTTTTAGTTCCTTCTCAGTTTCAGAAGCCATAAGTTACGCTTAATCTTTATCCATATGTTCTTTATGGATCTTTTCTTGTAAAATTTATAACAAGGTATCTATCTACAAATAGACTATATTTATGTAGTTGTAGTGATTATAAGTTTTAGAAAGAAAGACAATTTCTAAAATTTTTCTAATTAAAGTTACCGTAAACGCTACCATTACCTTTATAGTTTAATGTTTATAAAAAGAAATGTGATGAAATAAAAAGCAGTCAAATGATAATACGGGAAACTTAGAAAAAATGCAGTCAAATGACAGTACAGTCAAATAAAATGCAGGCATATGATACGCTCCCAAAACAAATGTTCTAATTTAAATAGGCAAAAATTGACTTTTTTACTATCTTAAAAAGACCTGTATGTAGCAAATAATTAAACATTTTGTTATATATCTTTATTGTATACACCTTAACCCTGTCTAAACCTATATAATAATGCCATACATTAAATTAATAAATTAAATATTATTTATAATAAATTATTTGGGATTTGTTTCGTTCATTAGTACTAATTTGCCTAGACAAAACCCAATTTAAACATTCAACTGATGATCTTACTACTTATAGAAAATTTACATAAAATTTACTGTGAAAATAAATAAAATAAATGTTCTGTAAAGCCATGATCTTAAAATAAATAAAAAAATAAAATAATATAATTATTTATAATATTGGCGTTCCTTTAACATAGTAAACTACTTTTTTTGCTCCCAACTACAACAGCCTTTGAGAAGATTAAATAGAAGTAAATACGGTTATGTTAAATTAGCGTTTCATTTACCAACTACTTCCAAACACTTCCAATTACTCTTTTCATATAAAAGGGACGCACACAATAATGTAACTGTCCGACAGAATAACAGTTTTAAAATAAAATTTTTTTACTCCATACTTTTTTATATATTATTTTAGTTATATTAGTTTAAGTAAATAATGAATACCAACCAAAATCTAATTAAATCTATGTCATATAATACCGTTGTTACAATATAAAAAAATTTAATAATTGTTTTAAACTTTTTTTAATTAGATTTTATTTTTTTCTTTTTTTTTTTTTAATATAATAATTTTATTTAATTAGATTTTTTTCATAGAGATAGAGATAGTAAACGTAAAATTTTCTATCTTTATATATTATTACATATATTATAAAATCTATACAAAAAAAAAACTCTTATATGTATTTTAAAATAGGTAAAGGATTTTGTAATGTTCTATGTACAGTATAATTCTAATAATAGTATAAATGAAAATTTTGTTATGCAATAATAAAGAATAAGGATTTATTCGTTAAAATAGAATTTTGTTGTACCCAGATCACTTTAGTATACCCAATAGAATTTCAGATCCAAATCAAAGCGAATAAATTGTACAAAAAAAAAATAATTCTATAATATTTTAACTTAAAATATAATCAGGTTGTAATTTAAAACTTTTTTATTGTTTTGTAACTAATTATTTTTAGTGAAATCTACTAATTGATCTAATTAATTGATAATAATAATAGAAAGGAAACTTTTTTTTTTAAATGCAATTTAAAATTTAAACTGACAAATATAAAAAAACATAGTATATATCACATATTCAAAACATCTTTTTTTTTCTTCACACAATTTTATCTCTATCATGATTTTAAAATTGAATATTAAAACTTTAATCTCCAGATTTCATATTGTTATTGTGATACATAACTAATCAAAGCTAAACATAACGAAAAAATGTTGTTAGCTTATAATTTAAATACTGAAAAATCATTGAAATCTTTTGAACCGTTTAGTGTACATTTTAAACCTATAAAGATCAATATTAATATGCACATTTACTATTTGATCCAAATTGTACTATGATCCAAATTGTACTATGATCCAAATTGTACTATGCTCTAAAATTAATAAAAGTTCAATGATTTTTTGATTATAATATTTATAAAGAATTTCTTTTCATCCACAAATTTTATACATTATATAATTCCAATTTTAATTTTTATTTTAATGTATACAGAAGTGTGAAAATAGATTTGAAAATTATAATAATTAAACATGTAATAGCATATTATAAAATATTATCAATGTTTTTCTTTTCATACTTTCAAAAATTTTCATAATTTTTATTAATTTTTTATTAATATTTATTAAAGTATTATATATAAAGATAATAATATTTTTGTTTTATATTTATCGTATATTTTACTTTTTACGAGAAACAAAAAAAAAAAAAAATCTTCATTTATTTTTCACAATTTTCTTATAATAATAATAAAAAAAAAAAAAACGGAACGAATATGAATTCATTATTATTATGATGCCTGAATATATGCAATACTTATTTTCATTTAAATGCAAATTTAACAGTGACATACATACATTAAATAAGAAAAAAACAGACCTAAACATTTTCGTTTTTTTTTTTAAATTAAATTTTTGTTTTTTACTGAATGAAATAATGAATAAAAATGACAAAAAAAAAACATTTTATAATTAAATTTTAAATTAGTCAGAAAAGAAAAAAAAAAATTGAATATAAAAAAAAAAAGAATATGAAAAAAAAAAAAAAAGATTCGAATAATAAGAAATAATGTTTAAAATTATTATAATTACTTATACATTCTACAATTATTGTATAATATATATCCTTGTTTATAAAGGAATGAAAAATTCTTGAAAAATATTTAGATGTTTTGAGTTTTTTTTTTCTAAAAAAAAAAAAAAAATTTTTGTAAACAAAGGAAATTATATTAACTCAATATTAAACAATAAAGAATTGACGAACAAAAACCTTCAGATAATAATGAAATTAATTTTACTTTTAACTTGACTTTTTTTTTTCTTTTTGAAATTTAAAATACTGATATTCTTTAAATGTAATTTCAAATTTTCTTAATAGATATTTTGAATGTCTTCAGCTTGTTGTAGAAATAAAAACAAATTACAGTTCCACTAAGGAAATAAAAATCCAAGGTATTTAAAAGTTTAAAAACTACTATTTGCTTGGAAAAAAATGTAGCAGAACAAGCAACTATATAATACAAGAATAAAGCAAGTTTTCTAAATAATTCGAAATCATCAGAATGGAAGTATGTATACTAATAATGTAATTATGGATTCCAATTTACAACATCGTATAAAAAAAATTTCTATAACAGTGTTTTTTTTTTTTATTCGATAATCTCAATCTAGGAATATGTTCCTTTGTACTAAAAAGTAGTTGAGACTAAATTGTATGGGACACGGACGGGAAAAATGCGGATAAAGGAGAATGAGAGGGTAATTGCGTCATAAATTTGTTAAGATTGGCCTTGAATTTGTGCAAATTGTAAATCAAAAAATCGTCAACACAGAGGATGGATTTTATTTTGAATCTGAACTAGGTTCATTTATGAAACATAATATAATAAGAAAATAAAACTATTTAGTATTATTAAGATTTTTATAACACAACTGTTTAAAACCATTCTATGTTTAAAAACTTTTTCGTGGTACAATTGATATTTTTACTCATGAGATGCACCAATATGTTTTAACGAGTCTACGTTAACGAGTCGGTATTTTAAAATTCGGTTTTTTAAAATGCAGCTTTTTAAAATCCGGTTTTTTTAATATTGCAATACAATGAGTACATAAAACAAATTTAAAACCGGATTTTATAGCGCCCGAATTTTCCTCGACTCGAACGATTATATACAAAATTACGAACATGTCCCCCTATTATATAATTATAATAGGCGGATTATATGTAAGCGCATTAAATTTATCCCAAGTAATGTTTAGACTAATCTACTAAAATATGACATGTAAGGAATAAGCATGTAAAAAGAAATCAATAGTGGATAGATATATTTAGCATCTGTTTCTTTATTTCAGTAATAATTATATACATATTTCCAAACTTCATAAACTTAAAACTAACATTGTACTTTTAGATCTTAGCCTAAAGATCCGATCTAAGCCTGTCCGATCTTAGAATTTAAAAAGAAAAATTAAAATTTTAATATTTTATGTAATATGTAATATGTAACTACATGTTAATTTAACAAAAAAAAAACTATTTTAATGCCATATTTCACACTTAATCTAAATTATTTCAAACTAAATTAATTAAATGTAAATGAAATTTCAATACATACAAACAATATTTATACAAAAAATATTGTTAAAAAAAAAAAAAAATAATTCAAATAAAAAACAAAAAACACGCGGAAGAATACAGTTGCCTTTGTCAACACTTAGATACCCGTACGAACCGTTAGTATGTTCATAGCCTTCTGAAGTTTCCACATAACAATTATAAATCTAAAACTTTTCCAAACATGCTATAGTACCATTTAATACTAAGCGGCAAATGTATAATAATTTATACTATACATATGTATTATATATCATTCATTCATCAGTGACATATACGATATGTAAATAAACATGAATTATATAAGTACGTATACGAATATCGTATAAATATAAATTCTTCAAACAACCGTTATATTTTTTATTAATTTAATTTTTTTTATACTAAGCATCATCCTCAACAATTCTAAATTATCGAGTAAAAAAAAAATGCAAAAAAATGGTTAAAAAAATTTAGAAAAATGATATCACACTTTAGTCAATTTTAAGGTAACCCTATATTATTAAGAAAAGTTCTTAATAGAAATAAAAATATAATATTGGAGCTTTAATTTTTGTATATTACTTCAAAAAAATTGGACAAGTGTTCAAGTTACAGGTGTTTAAAAATAAGAAATTTTTAGTTTTTGACCCCATACAGCTCCGAAACAGGGGGCGATACAAAAATATTTGCTGAAATGACTCATACTTGTTTTCAGAGACCTAACCTTTCTCAAAATTTCAAGTTTCTAACTTAAACCGTTTGGAAGATAGAAGGAGTCAAGAATTTTACAAAATTTTAGTTTCGCATAACGGTAAATTAAGACACCGTATGGCACAAGTATTTATGTATTGTATATATATTTTTAAAACTAATAAAAGCAGTAATCGTTTGGCATTTTCAAATTGAAGATATATCTTATACAACTTGTGTTATAACAATTTAAATATAGAGCTTTTTCGAACTTTGGGGAGGTGTGGCTCTGTAACGGGTTAAAATTAATATTTTTATGATATCTATCAGCAGTTAAAATTTCATGGCTCTATTTCGAAAAAAATGTGGGAAGCTAAAAGTTAGGTGTTCGAGAGCTACCCGAAGTTTTGGTCATTGTTTTTGTTTGACCATTGTTCACCAAATAGTTCATTGTTTTTGTTTGTTTCATTTTCTAATTTTATTTTATTTTGTTTATTGATTATTTATTCTTATTTTAAAAATTTTAATTGTTTGAGCTGCATTGGAAGTTCATTGAATAATTTTAAACACTTATACAGCTTTTTATTATTCTGTTGGTTTGTTTTGAATAATGAGAAATAAATTTTGACTTGTTTCGCGTATTATGCGTATGGATATCTATTATTTTATTTAATATAAAATTGTGCTTGATTCTATTATTGATTATTTTGAACCCAGTTAGATATAATTCTCGTTTACAAACATTTGTGAAGCTTAGATATTTATCGGTTATAATAAATTTGTTGGATATAAAAGAGTTTTGTTTTAGTCCTATATTTTATTTAATATTTTTCTTTAAGTTAAGTTTTATGTTTTAATTACAATTTTTATTTTAGAAATTTTAAAAAAAAATAAATAAAATAGAAAAACTTATAATTTAAGAAATAAATAAATAAACCAAAATACTTTGTTTTAAGGTTTATTGATAAGATTAATAATAAGGACAAATACATATTTTTGTAAAAGTTTTCCTATGTAAAAAAAAAAAAAATTGAAATTATTAATAAAAAAAAGAAAAGCTTATAAAAAAAAAATTTATATTTTTATTAGTAAATAAATTTTAACTAAAATAATATTGATAATATTATCTATATAAATTAAAATAATTTTCATGAAATTTAAATCAATATAAAAATCAATAAATTTCCAGTTCAATTCACCAGAATCAAAAAAAAACCAATATCACCAAACCATCCAATAGATCCTTATAATTTAAAAAATATATCACCTAAATAGAACATAGGAAAATGTTAAACATTATTAAACTTTATAATTTTTTAACCTTCCATCGATTCGTATTTTCACTTTAATTTTTGTTATGTACATATATATTTTCTATAAAACTTTTATTTTTCTCTAAATAATAAACCGTCATTTTTGAAAATTTAAAGTTTAACCAAAAAACAAAATTTCAATAAAAGCTTGAAGCTATTTAAATTATAATAATAACTAAAATACATAATTTACACGTCAACAACAATTTACTGAAAAAAACAAAAAAACAAATAAAAAGAAAATTAAAACTTAAAAAAAAAAACAATAATCATTACTATACGTCGCCTAAGTACCTGCAATTTAAAATATTAGTGATAACAGAATACATTAATGCCACATAAAATATATATAAAAACAAAATATATAAAAATGTAAAATGCATGTATTACATTTCACTAAAAAAAAAAAAAAACTATTTCCTAAAGCAAATAAAATGAAAATATTTCAAATTTTCCATTATGCATAATATATATGTATTTATGTCAAATTGTATATGTATATGATAAAAAAATAAAACTATGTTATTAGATTTAATCAGAACAATAACATGGCGCATTACATGTGTAGTTATCTGTATATATTATATAATAATATAAAATATTTCTATTTTTTTACATAGATATTTCGATTAAAAATATTTTTTTAAAAAAATAACATAAATATTAGAAAAAATAAATCTTTTTGTAAACAAAGGTTTTATAAAATGAAACTATATAGGTGATAATATTTACAAACCTATTTATATAAGTGATAATAAAATTCTACAAAAAAAAAAGTCAACTCATATTTAGACTTTATTAAATGTTAAGCATAAAACTTCAAATTAATTTACGGCTGGATAACATAGTGGTTAGAGTACCGAACTATCATTTCTGGGCCCAGTTTCAAATCCCAGTGAAAATTCATTTTATCTGATTTTCCATCTGATTCAAGTACCATTCGCGATTCGGTTCAAATTATTCGATATAACAAAATAAATATCAATTAATAATGTAAATTTATAATTTTAACATATACCTTTAACTCTCATATAATCAAATATAAACAAACAAATTTCATTATACTTTATAAAACAAATATTTTATTTATATATTTTATATCATTATATTAATTATTGCGATATTAATTATTACAATACAAATTATTAATATTTAATATGATCTAATGTGTGTTTTAATCCAAAATTCTTCGATTGGAAGGCCATTGACTTATAACCACTACACCATTACTTATATTAGTTAAAAACTTAACAAGCAAAACAAAAATAATTTAGATTAATATTATTCGAAATTATTATTTTTTAATGTAAAATAAATTATGACAATTTAAATTTTCGTAATTTTATATATTTTTATATATGTATATCTTTTTTACTTTAACTGAAAGCCTTTTTTATTTTAAGTGAATATTTTTTACTTTAAATAAGATCTTTTTATTTTAAGTAAAAACATTTTTATTTTAAATGAAGAATTTAATTCAGTAGTTTATGTCATATAAATATTTAATATACATATATTTAATTTTGGTAATACATATATTTGAATCTGATATTTATGTATCCAATATTTATGTTACATTATATATGTATGTATATTATATGCATTTTTTTTTTTCGATTTTAAGTCTTCACTTAAAGTAAAAAATCTTCATTTAAAGGTAAAATTTTTTCAATTTAAGTAAAAAATCTTCACTTAAAGTAAAAAATATTCACTTAAAGTAAATATATTTTCATTTAAAGTAAAACAGTTATATGGCTCACTTGCACTTCTATGATCTTAAAAATTATTGTCAATACCAAAAGTTCAAAGAAAAGTACAAATTTTAAAATATTTCTGGTCAAAATGCATGGTACAAAATTTTTCAAAATCAAAATAATGAAATTTTATTTAGCTTACTTCTATGTACTTATATAAATCTTAGTAAAATAGCTTTAGTATCTCAATAATTTACTATTTAAAGAGTCCAATGATAAACTTCATTTAAAGGGAAAATTTATGTTTTTTAACTTTAATTGTTATAGTCACATTTATTTAACAACAAATTACTTTTTTGAGAATGAGTTTTCATTCAAATAAATAATAACTCAAAATACATCTTAATAGGGAATAGATTCATAAATATTTAAACAATTCAAACATTTTTTCACTTCTCTTTATATTATTTTTTTAATTTTTTAAAAAAAATTTAAAATCAAATTGTTAAATAATTTTAAATATCAGTTATTAATTATGTACTTAACATACTTTTATTGTATAAAAGTTACAATTTACATATCAAAAATATTTATTCAAAAATCGTAACAACCGAAACATCAGGACACACCAAAACAAAATGTTAAATTTATAAAAAAAAAAAAAACTTAAAAATTTGGAAAATACAATAAAAAATTCAAGAAAAGAAAATAACATTAAAATAATATTTTAAAATATTTTTATTTCAATTTTTCACATTATTTTTTTACTCTTCTTACAAACAACAAAAAAAATAAAAAAGCAAAACTCATGTAAAGAACTTAAAAAATAAAAAATTAAAAAACCGTGTAAGTATGATGTAAGTAACAATTTAGACAGCGCCTGTTAGTGTGCTTGACAGAGCACTATTTAATCGTTTATTCAAGTAAAGAAAACAATAAAACGTCATACTACAAACCAAAACATTACAGCAAAAACAAAAAGAGAAGAAAAATTGAAAGAGTTTTCCGCTTGGCTTTTTTCGTATTCCTCCTACCTAAATGTGGCGACAACTGAATAACTAAAGAATTTGATGAAACAAGCAGTAAATTGAATTTTCATTAATGTAGCAATTTTAAGTTCAAACATTCCGATGTTTATTTTAAATTAGAAATCCTTTTCAATCGTCTAATCAGCGTTAAAAATTTTATAAAAAGTAAGTTGTTTTTGACCCAATACAATAATCGTAAAATATATTTAATAAAAAGTAAGGATTGTGTTGTTATCGTTTTTACATACAGACAAACATTAAACCTATATACACAGAGATGTTTCTAGAAAATTTATTTTTAAGGAAGGTTCAAAAGCTTTAAAATTAATCAAATTTTCGCAAACAATCATATTTCACGATTACAATACTGTCCTTACATGCCCATCTAAGAAGCGGAAAAAAATATCTTTTCCATTTTTCTATTTGGCAATATTAACAATTTTTTTTACATCCTTTAGTGATTATACATGTAGGTGCATATAAGTATTTGCATAATATATTCACATTATAAAGTTAGCAATTTTTCATCCAACATTTTCATATAATACAATTTTAGTAACAAAAGTTTTATAATAAGAATAGAGCCTTTTCTTAAGTAAGAAAAGTTGCAAAAAAAACCAAATTATTTAAAATTATACTTAAGATTTTATATAAAATCAAGCTTTGAACCTAAAACGAAAAAGTTTTAGCAATTTATTCTTAGACCTTCTTTGGAAGGTCAGTTTTTAAAATTATATAGAATATATCTAATGTAATTCAAAAATTTTACAACTCTAGCAACAAAAAAGTTAATGAGGTAAAAAAGATTTCATAAATATATAAATAAAAAAGTTTAAAAAATGGCCTAAACATTACATTTGCCGCCAAAAATTGATTATTATAAGGAACAAAAAAAAAATAAACACAAAACAATACTTTATTAAAAAAATATTAATTAATTATACAAGAAATATTTTTATGCAAAACTTTAATAAATATATGTATGTATATTGTGTTAATTGGAAACTATATAGCACTTCCATAATTGATTTGTAAGATATTTGTGCCATGATTGGCTCATTTCATACATGATACATGATTTAATTTGAGCTAGTTTTAAATCATCTAGTTATACAATAATAAGTTTTAATAAACAACAGATAATAAAACTACGTACTCATAGCAAATGACAAAATAACTTTTAATAAGAATTGATAAAAAATTCGGAAACATTAGATTAAATTATTTTAAAAACCGTTAGGTATAGGTAAGAGGTAAGAGTCTTTAGTAGGTAAGTGCTGCAGATGCACACATAGCCCAGTTTAGGCCCGTTGTGATATCCTGGATTTGTATTTCCCCTAATTAAACCATTGGGAGCTTTTTACAAAGCGGTGTAAATTTGTTAAATCCACCTCCGACAGATCGGAAAGGTTGTTTAAGAAAAATATTCTCAGAAATTTTTATTCTTTTTAGAGCAACAGTCGAGCATTCATACAGCAAGTGAAAGATTGATTCATCTTCCTCGTCATTTTATAACTTCTGCAAAAATCACATTAGCGATATTGCGGCAATTTAGGGATAAGAGTTTAGTCAACCGTTTGAGTATTTAGAAAGAAACAATTGTTTAACAACTCTACCAATAGATAAGTAAGTTAAAATATTTAATTATTTTTTCGTAGAAAAAGTGGAAATAATATATTATTACTTTAGTTTTATGCAATACTCTATATTTATTAGATTGCAATAAACAAATAGAGTTTACCATTTTTATCAAACAAAATTTAAATATTATCTGTATTATCTATTATATTTTTCAAATATTTATCCACCACCTATATGAATAAAATACATTATACTTACCAACCGTTACTTCATTTAAAGTTTTAAAAAAATAATCAAATATCTCCACTTAATATATTTTTGTCCATACTAGGATACATATAATTTTATTTGCCCTAAAAGCACATTAGATCAAAAAATTTTATTTTAGAAACAGATACCCCCAATTCTAGAAATCATCATTAGATATACATAAATGAATTAACTATATAATATGTACATAGAAGAACAAAGCATGTTTCGACAACTCAGTGTGCAGTTTATATATTATGTGCCCAGTTATCCTTATTTGATTATAAAACTTTATTACAAAGGTGTGTCTCATACTATAAACTTTGAAATTATTATTTAAATGTTTGAATGTTTGAATTTTTATTTTTAATTTTTATGCTTTGTTGTTAATATGTATTTCAGAACATGATGCCGTCCAGAATATACAATGATATTGTATGCAAAATAAGCAGATTCTGTTCCATTTATGCATTCTTTATATGCAAAATATGAAAATTTAAAAAAAAAAAAAAAATTACAAAAAATATCAAATTTAGTTTTTTCTTTTTTATATAAATATACATTAGAATTACAATAGAGAAAACATTTATACCTACGTACTAAAATTTTCAAAAGAATCGACATTATAAAAATATTCATTTTTATTTTTAAAAACTTTGTGTTCTCTTTAATTTTAGTTTCAGTTTTAAGTGTTTGGCATTAATTCTATAAAATTCTTTATATATTATTTAAAAAAAAAAATTTTTTTATTAAAAAAAAATAATTGCTACTTTGGCAATTGTTTAATGTTAAGTCATCGTTTAATCAAATATATATATACATGTATTTATATTGTATTTGTATTTTTAGATTTTTTTTTTTTTTTCAAATTGAAACATATACTTATTAAAAAAATTTTAAAATATTTATTTTTATTATAATTTTTACTTTTAATAAAATATAAATTTTATATTAAAGTAAATTTTTATTAATAATTAAAAAAAGGACTTTCTACTTCACAGAAATAAATTGCATATATAGACTGCTTCATTGATCTGTTTTCTGAAATTTAAAAATTGCTTTGTTCTTCTGTCTATTAAAAACGTATGGCTCAAAAAAAGAAAATATCATGAATAAAAATTCAAAAACTCATATGTAAAAACGCAAATGCGAAAAAAATCATTTTGAAAATTAATTATCTTGAATTTTGAATATAAATAGAAACTTTTACTTTTAACAACAACATTTAAAAATACTAGATAAACCCGGCGTATTATACGCCAATTTGGTAATCAAGAAATATAATATTGGTTAATAATACTGGTATTTTAGCAATCTAGAAATAATATTGGTTTTTTGTTATACTTAACTTTTTAATAAAATAAAAAGAAATATTTTTCTGTTTTAATATAGTTTTTATTTATCTTAAAAACGTTTTTTGAGAGCTATGTTCCCTTTATTTGTAAGAATACTTAACTTTTTACAATATTAATACAAATACGTAAATTTAAATAAACGTAAAAACGTGTAATAATACTAAAAAAAACTAAAGAAAATGGGGCGCGACAGTCAAAAATAATCTTTTTTTTCATAAAAATGTCTAAATTCGTATAAAATTCACTATTCTTTAAGTGAAATGTCGAAATAGAATACTTTTGTATGCGAAATTTTCAAAATTAATTATTTTCCATATGGAAATGTGAAAATTTAATTTTTTTGAATGAGATATGGTATATATGTGTTGGCATACTGTAAGTATTAATAGTTGGATTCAAAATCAGAGCACTTTTCCGCAATATTTATATCCATATGTAAGTCTATGCAAGATTTTGAAATTTCGGAATTTTAATTTTCGGTATTTTTTAATTTCGGGATATTGATTTTCGGGATTTTTATTTTTGAGATTTGTTTTCGGGATTTTGAATTTGGGAATTTGATTTTCGGGATTATGTACCCAACCCAATAAATTTTAAATTTTTTTTATTCTTTTTTTCTGTTATGTGCAGCATTAGTTTTTGCTATGAAAAATAAAGAAAATTGCTGCAAACGTTTACGGCTTTTATATAATAGATAACCACAATATACAATGAAAAGTCGTTTTATTTAAAGGATATAAAAAAAAAAGTATATCCATAGGTAAGACATAAATATGTCAAAGTATGTAAGTAAAGTATTTTAGGGGCCTCTGTGGCCTAGTCGGTAAGAGCGTATAAAATACGCTGTAAAAACCGAGGGAGTGGGTGACAGGAAAGGCTGTGTAATTTCCTGTCTACATTTATGGGGCAGAGAAATGCATTAAAAAAAAAGAAAATAAAGTTTATAGTAATATATAGCATCAAAGAGGCAGAGAAAAACTTCAAATGACAATTAACTGTATCTTTGTGAGAATTAACTCCATTGAATCAAGTTGAACTTAATACACCCTATAGCAGTGCAGTTTACTGGGTACACCCGACTAATACACCTGGCTGAGCAGTTTACGGATTTATAAATCATAAACAAATAGACAAACATTTGCTTTTATAGATTACAAATTTGGAATTATACGCACTTTGTCCGCTAGATTCTAAATTTCAAGTTACTTCAGCATAGTTGGTTTTAACAAATGCTTGATCCATCACTATACAGATACATATTCTGAAAAAAGGGTATAACCTTGATTTTGTAACAAAAAATTCAAATTTTATGTCAGCCAAAATTGCTCAATAGCATAATAAAAATTTTCAAACTCAAAATTAAGATTATTCCCTTTTCTGGAATATGTTCACATAGGCAAATGAAATATATAGTCAAATAAAATACAACGTGTAATAGTAATCCATACATTTTTTCATTGTATGTACATATATTCAATATGATTCAATGTTATAAATATTCATTTATATATTATATTAATTTATATATTATGTAGTGGAAGCTAATGAAATTACTTCCTACATGATTGTGTATATTCCTATGTCTGGATTTATTTCCTGACGCCAACAACGCATACAGAAATAAAGAAAAAATATAATTTAATTCAAAAATATAATCTTAATATAATAAAAGACAATCTCCTGCTGCTGCTGCTGCTGCTGCTCCTATTCTCGAATCGCGTGCCCTTTTTTAAATTTAAGAGCATAATCACAATATTTGTTAATACTAAATATTAATAGATACTACAAGAAAAGAGATAAAAAAATATAAAAAAAATATATTTTTTGATTCTTGAACGATACCATCTTTACCCTTTAGATTTTAGTTCTACTACATATGTACCATCTAATACCAATTAAAATATAATGTGCAAATGTGCAATGTCCATTTACATACGATACTATAAAATTCAAGTAATTTGAATATTCATTTGGGTACCCCTATGTGTACACACAATTTTAGTTGTCAGCATACCTAATATATTATACTCGCACACAAATGCATTCATTTGGGTACCCAAATAAAATTACATTATAAAAATATATATAGTGTTGATTTTTTTGTTCGCATATGTTTGTCCTATACACAATTAATGTGAAACTAAGAAAAATAGATTGTACCTACTTTTGCAAATAGACCTTTTTGTTGTAGAAAAATGCATTATGATTAGTAAAAAAGAGTGGAACTACTTATTGTAATTTGTAATAGATAATATGTAAGTATACATATATGTATGTACTTTGGTTAAAATTTTCATTGCCGGTATTCAATAAAACAAAATAATTTTGTTTTTTTTTTTTTTCAATTAAAACAATTCTAATGGTTCGCCGAAATGAAAATTTAAAATAATGCGTATAAATTATTTAGCTTATTAAATTGAAAAAAGAGTAGTAATAGTATACTTTAACATCAAGGCAATAGATTTCTTAGCACAAATGAATTGGTTAATATGGCTCCCGAAAACATACTAAGATTCTATAAATTTTTAGAAATGTCGTAGGGAAAAGGACAGTACATGCACAATAGATCTTTAGGAGGCAGTGTTCTATTGTGTTCTCCTTTTAAAAAAAAAATATATATAGTAATAGTAGATATAATCTATAGAATCATATATTAATATATACAGTGCGATATATAAATAATACACGTATAGACTTTTATTAACACGTTGTGCAAATATCTAGTTTAATAATATGAATGTTATTATTAACTGCATGTTAATCTATGTAAATGTATAGAACTAATAAGTTTAACATTTTTATGTAAGCTCAATTGTTTAATAGTGAAATGAGAAATGCATATTGTATTTATAAGAGAAAAACAGACAAGAAATATTTAAACGCTCGCAATACGCACATTTTAATATTTCAATCAAAGATTATCAATTATAAGAAGATGAGCCACTCTCACCATGTGACAGAATTTTTTTTTTTTGTTTCTCGAAAAAAGAAAAAACAACAAAAATAATTTGAAAATTCGGATATTTCAATTTAAAAATTATTAGATCCGGATTAACAATACCATACAATATTTTAAAAAACTACATTATACTTAAAAAATTTACATTTTTTAATCGTCGTGCGCCCATCCAGTGATGGACTTTTTCACTAAGTTAATAAATAAAACAAAAATAAAATTTAAAGTTCAAGTTTTTTTCTGTACTCTGTATATATTTAATAGGCGTAAATATTTTAAATAAATTACAAAGATATATCTAAAGGAATAATTGCATCAATTTTCATTTAAATTATTAAAAAAAATTTAATTTCTTTTGACCTTTTTTACTTTTTTTGTCTTTTTCTTTTAATTATAATTAAACAATTTTTTTCTCTTTATTTGATTTTTAATTACAAAAAAAATATTTTACATTTTGCGTTTTGGTCAATTTTCATTTCAATAAACTTAAGCATCAATCAAAAAAAAAAAAAGAGTTGATGAAAATTACAAAAACAGTAAAATCTTTTCAAAATTAATTCAACTAGAAAATATTTCCTTAAAAAAGAAAGAGATAGATATATTTAATGACTTTATCATTATTTCAGGATTTTTGAATTGAATTCTAATATTATTTTCTTTTTTTTTTTCCTTTTTTTTTCTTTAATTTTTTTTTTTTTTTTTTTGATCCATTTCAATTCATTTCACTTACAGCCATTGGTTTTTGCAGAAGATGAAAATCAAAAAAATCCATCTTGTTCATTCTTAAACACTTTTAAAATTACAAAACGAAAAAAAAAAAAATTACAAAATGATCTGTTCTCAATAATTGTCCAATTGAATGAAAGTATATAGAAAAGAACGATGACCCAAATTTTTGTTTGTTTGCATAGATACTTGAAAGATTGCATTTTCTATGTCCAAACATTATCAAATAAAATCCACCTTATCTATATATAGATATTTTATCTTGTTCATAAAAAAAATTTCTTTTTCACAAATTTAATATTTTACTGCAATTTTTGAAAAAATCCAAAAAAAAACAGAAATGACAGTAAAGATTTTTCATTTTTCATTAAATCCAACATTAAAAGAAAAATATTAGAAAATTTTCTAGACTAGGTCAACAGAATATAAGTTTTCATATTCTGTCATTCAATTTTCATTAATTTTCTTCTCATTTTGCTCTATTTGCAATGAAAAGTTTTGAGAGGTCATTAAATTTTACAGCTTTTTTATTATTTTTAACCCAAAAAAAAAAGAAATTGAAGTCATTGTCTTTTCATAAAAATTAAAAGAATTTTATTTTCTTTTTCATTGGGTTTGTTTAATTATTCAAGTAAATAATTAATTCCAAAGAGCAAATGTCAATAAATTCGAAAATTGATTCAATATAAAACGAGGAAAACGATGCAGTAGAGTAGACTGTGTCAACTCTGGGATACCTGTATAAACATAATATATCCTGTTTCTATAAAACTTGATCATCTTTTAAAAAATTTTAAAAAAATTAGTACCGACGTTAACTACCGAGTTATATTTATGTAAATTGTGCAATTGTATGACAGCTACCCAAATCTATTGCACAAGCACAACCAAATTTTACTGAAGTTATTGCCCTAAAACTTAATCATCTTATTAAGTTTCTTAATATTTCAGACCCTTAGTTTGATAAAGTTCCAAGAGGTGCAAGAAGTTTGAACCTACTGCTCTATCCCAACTAAATTTTACAGAAGTTGTTAGCATGCAATTTGACATCTTTTTACAAAATTTCAGATATCTAGCTTCAATAGGTTCGGAGTTACTTTCATTTAAAAATAGAAGTTCTATGGCAGCTACCCGAACCTGTCATACCAGTACAACCAAATTTTACAGATGTTGTTGGACTATAACTGGACACCATTTTGCAAAATATCAGATACATAGCTTCAATAAATACTGAGTTATTTCCATATAAAGAAAGAAGTTGTATGGTAGATACTCGAACCCGTCGGACGAAAATGCTGAATTTAAGAAGCGAAACTAACAATTTTGTAAAACTGACCTAAAAAAAATTTCAGCCTCCTAGCTCCTTTACTTTTTGAGTTATCGTGCGGACAGAAGCACGGACGTACATGTCTTAATCGGCTCAGAATTCGATTGGGCGCAATGAAGTGATTAAGCAATACATTGATTTAATGAATTGGTTTTGAAAAACTCAATGCTAATGAAAAAAATATTGTATTGATTTTTCATTTTCAATAATAATGATAAAATTATTGCATTGAATTTCAATTTTCAATTATAATTGAAAAAACCAATGCATTGATCTCAATTTTCATTTAAAATGAAATAAATAGTGCATTAAATTTAATATTTAAAATGGACAAATAATATTTTACACTTAAGTGCAAAATTCTGTCAAATTTAATATGCTTTTTCATAGAATGAAGTTATATTTACCTCTATTCTATAAACTAAAATCAAACTTCAAACAATTAAAGAACATTTAAACAACTAAATTTATGATTCATATCGGATATAAATTGTATAAAGCCTACTATTCTAAAATTATAATATGAATATAATTGGCAAAGTTTTGTGTTTTTAAATGCTAATTTATTTTAAAATAAATTTATTTTTGAATATATACATTATATATAGATTATTTATATTAATTTATAAATTTAAATCTAAAATTTACATAAATTTTAACATATATAACGCACATTATTTGATAATGGATCTATTGCATAAAACTAAGCTTGATATCAAATCTAATTTTTTTTAAACAAAAACTCTTTTGGCTTTTTTTAAGCAAAATAATGCAAGGCAAAACGAGTTTTAGCTTAAAAATATTAAGAAAAAAGTTCAAACTTAATTTTATGCTGAGTATAGTCGAGTCGTACAGTTTTATACATATATTATTTGACAATATCTGATTTGAGAAAAAGTATTCTTTTTATTCAATCTATAAAAAAATTTTAATAAGGTTAGATGATAACTTTATAGAAATCGGCAAGTATGATCATAATACGGATCAAACATATTAATTTAATAAAAAAAATTGTTTGAAAAATATAATTTATAAACTATTTTTTTTTCTTAAAACAATTTTTTTTTAATAAAACAACTTAAAAATTATATTTTTTTAAAATTTGTTTGTGTAAAAATTCTTTTTCAATGAACCTTCATAATCAGGTTGATTCAATGACAATGCAAATCGAATAATAATGCTAAAACGGCCATGTCTGAATTATTTTTATCCTTAGCATTTTGATACTAATCAAGAATTGCTAATATGCTACACAGAAAACTTATTTACTTTTTCTTAGTTTTAACATTTTCGACACCAGGATTTAAAGTATGAAGATTTTTAGTTTATATAATTATTTCGTAAAAATTTTGATCAAAATTATCACCAACACTATGCGTCTACGATATAATATTGGCAAATTATATATCTCCTCCTTTCCTGTACTTCGCCAGTTTTTCATATTATTATTTTCTGTATTTTTCTGATTTTATTTATATCATCTTAAGATTTCCCAGTTCATATTCATAGGAATATATATGTGATTGTAGTAGATAATAAACATAGTTTTCCCCGACACATATATTGCATTATAAGAAACTTTGTATACCCTATAGACATAAGTTCAAAATTCTTTTTTCCTTTTTCTTTACTCATACTATTCACCAACCATTATACTTCTTTGCAGTTAGTGTGATTAGCCCATTATACTGGCTAAGAAAAAAGATGGTTTTAGTGAGTAAAAATTCGACACTATCAAAATGGCTTAGATTTTGTTGGTATCTTTTGAAGAACTGCACCTACCGTATGAAAACAAAAACAAGACTAACTTAAATTCGTCTAAAAGAAAGTATCAAATTATAATAATTTTTCTTTGAGAAATAAACTTAAAAAATTATATTTCATATCATTTTAAATTATATTTTATATCATTTTAACATAAACAACAACTGAAACAAGAATAACAAAAACACTTTAAGATATAATGATTTTATATTTGAGGTTGACAATGTGTGTTATCTTCGTCATTTTACAAATCGAATTCATAGTTTTGTTTCGTGATTACAATTCCCTAAAATCTCTCTTGTGTTGATTAAATATTAAATTTTCAAAAGGAGTCTCTAAAGAGTCTATACAATTTCTATTACTGCATCTAGCGTCTCTCAATTAGATTTATATATATATATGTAGTTTTATTTTCATAACAAAAATTTAGAAATTTTCATTTTTGTGTACGGATTTTTCCAATTGTTTTTAAATTTTAGTCACCATAAATTTTTACTACATATTATAATAACAATGATAACATTTTATTTATAAATATGAAACATCTGAAATTTAATTTTGAGAACATAACCTTAATATACATATCTTATAAATTTTTATACAATTTATTAAAGAAACTTATTCCATTTAAACATATAAATAAATTTTCAATAGTTAAAGGCAGTTCTATTGTTATTTTGTAAAATACCAAAAATTTTATTACAATTCAGTAATTTCATAATAACCTTAAATATTTTCTCATATCTTAAATTTATAAAAATAGGTTAGAAATTCACACTTATGCATAGGTTTTGTTTTCATCATCATTTCAATCTTTCATTATTTTACACTTTAATTTTGTTTCTTTCTTGTCACTTTTAAATTCCTTATCCTTTTTCAAGTTAACACTATCAAAATTTTCTGATAATACCAGACACATAAAAATAAAAACTTTAAATGAAATGAATCTAAATGAAACAAAAAAAAACAATTTACTGAAAATTTTAATCTTATTGCAGAAAGAAATTTTTGTTTTTAAATATCTTTAAAAAAAACGAAAATTTTGGATATTCTTAAAACTGCATTTATATATATATTTTTTAATTTTTATATAAGTCAAATTTTCATTCAGTCACAATACTATGACAGGATGATAATACAAAGGAAAATAAAAACTTCAAAACATGGAAAAATGCAATAAAAGATTTAAAACTGACTGAACTCAATTGAAATTCTAATGAAAAATAAACTCATAAGATATTTTGACTTCTTTTTATATACTTTTACTTAATTTACAAAAAAAAAATAATGTAATCAAAATTTGTTCACATGTTCTTAAAAAAGATTTTAAATAAATATAAAACCAATATTATTTACTTAATTCGTATTATCTTGATATTACAAATGAGAGTAACATCCTTCTTTCTCTTTAAATTCATGTGTCATGTAGAAATTACTTTTTTTTACTTAAATCCATAAAAACTTTTATTTTTTCTTTTTTTCGAGAGCTAAACTTTTATGTTAAAACTCTTAAAACTAAAACAATTTTTTAATCATCATTTAAAAAAACAAGTAAGTAGTTTCCTTTACATTTAACGATAATTTTTTTTTTTAAATTAAATTATATAAAAAATTTTTAAGCTGATAAATTATATAACTCCTAAAAATCTTATACATATTGATTATTAACCTTTTTAATACTATTTTCAACAAATTTAACTATTTTCTATTTAGAATATCTATTTAAAATTTAACATCCTTTCTTAGACATTCTTTCTTACACAATGTAATGACATTTAAAAAAAATTTCAATATTTGCCCTAACTATTAGAAAATATGATGAAAAATTTTTATTTATATTGATTATCAAACCAAAAGCAACCTAATTTTTACGTTTTATACAAATTTCTTTTCTATAATCCCTAAATCCTTAATTTAATTTATAATCAAAAAAAAAAAAACATATACCTTTTTACAAAACATTTTAATACTATGAACACTCTTCAGACTATAATATGGCGATTATTTAAAGAAAAAAAAAATTCATGAATTTAAATTAAATTTTGCCTAAGCTCACTAAAATCAAAACTCCAAAATATACAACGATTTTTTTTATAAATAGTCCTTCAAATTTTTTTTTTTCTTTCTTTAAACATAATATCAATTTTAACTTCCATCCATATAATCTTTTATTTACCATCAGTATCATAGCTTACCTGGTATATACTACCACCAAATATTATTGAACCAAAACATAAACAAAATTCATTTCATCGCGATCGATCGCAATTTTCCCTTCATTTTAATTTGAATGGAAAACTTAAGAGCAAAAAATCAACTCATACCTTAAGAACAAAAAATGATTGGATGAAATACCAATCTTTTGAACAAAACAAAACAAAAAAAAAAATAATTCAACATCATCGTCACTCACTAATAACGATAATAACAATACAAACAAAAACAACAACAATAACAATACAAATTATTGTTTACCTATACCTATCATTAAACAAAAAAAAAAACACAAATGGAATTTTTCTCTAATATTAATAGTAAAGAAAAACCTGAAGAGATATAACAAAGAAGGAAACAAAATTTTTCATAAGGAAATTTTCTAAAGTTACCAACCTTTCTTTAAAAAAAGTTTAGCAATTTCTTGACTTTAATTCAAAAAACAACAAAAAAAAAAATTTTTTTTTTATAAAACTTTGAAAACTTTTACACTCAATATATAGTAAACTGTAAACTTATAATTTTAAAGAAAAAGAAGAAAAAAATCGCACTTCCTCCCTCTACGATTAAAGATAATCCAAACGTTAACAAAAAACCAAAACTCATCATCACTTGAAAAAAAAAAACTACTTTCCTTTTAAAAGAAAGAATGGAAAAATTTAGCTCCATATATTAAAATTTTGAAAACAAAAAAAAAAAAAGTAATTGGCTTTATTCTATCTATACACAATATTATCCTAAATTATTCAATGTATTGGTATCTATAGATAAAAGAATATGCAGCCAACAAAAATTTAATAAAATAAAAACTAACAGTGTTCACTTCATTTAAAACAAGAGTGTATATACTTGAATAAAACCCAAACAGTTCGAAGTTAACAATTAAAAGGTATAAAAGGTATCTATATGTGAATTCAAATTAATCATACACATTTCTATAGTATATATTTTCATAGTAATACGTATTTATAAGTACTCTTTTAATTTGTATTTAACTTCAAACTAAGCCAAGTATCCTTAAATCTAATCAAAAAAATCTGTAACATATTTAGGAAGTAAATTATTATTTATTATAATTATTTTAAATTTTTTTAAGTTATAAATATAGTCCCCTTCTTATTTTTTATTTAAATTCTACTATACGCAAACATTTTATTGCTTTTTTTATAAAAATATATTTTGATCCTTGAATTTATTTATTGCTTATATTACAAATAACTAACTTTTCAAAAAAAAAAAATTTCTCAAATTTTCAGAATTTTCAAAAAAATTTCTTTTAAATTAGCGCCATTAAAAATTAAAATATCTTACATGAATAAAAAGGATGATAATGATGATAAAGAATAAAACTGCTATGAAGCTTTCTAAACGAAAATTCCTTTTACCAACCAATATATACTCCAAACTATTGACATGTTAAAAAATAATAACTAAAATACAAACAACATTATCACATTACACGGTGATAATTCATTTTAACATTTTTTTAAAAATCCTTTTACTTAACACCCACTTTTTAAACTATTTCTAAAACTTGGTTTTTTTTTTTTAAGATTACCTACAACTTCAATAAATCTGCTTTAGCATTTAGATTACAATTATTATAATTTTATTTTTAGACCTATAACTTTTAAAATTTTTAAGTTAATAAGCTTCGCTTAAAAAATATGGTAAATATAAAATTTACAACCTTCGCTACATATTTTTAAATACAAAAATTATCTTTTCTTTCTTTAGTTTCTACAATCAAACATATACTTCTTATACATTATTATTTTATGTTTAATGAATACAAATACAGTTGCCTTTGTCAACTCTTAGATATCCGTGCAAACCCGTTAGTACATTCATAATCTGTCACTCTGATTATAATATTATTTTTTTAATTTTTCAGTATTTTAAAATAATTTGGATGAATCTTATAATTTCTAGAACTATGGTTGTACATATGTACATATATTCAAACTATATGTTTACTTCTGTTTATGCAAAGCAGATTCTAGCCTTCCACTTAACGATTATCAATCGAAAACTTAGCGGCAAATGTATGTATATTAATTTTTTATACTAAACTTACTACAAAATACCAAATATATATATTAATATGCATATATATTCATATATATTTGTCGCCATATACATACATTCCATTACATATTTCTTTTAAAAATATTTCATTCATAGAATAATTTCTTATAAATACATACAACAAAATATGTATATACGCCGCTACATTATATAATATTATATCAATATTCTTATTATAACATCACTCATTCATCAGTGACATATACGATATGTAAATAAACATGATATATAAATATGTATACCAATATTATATAAATATAAATTCTTCAAGCAACCGTTAATTTTTTATTTATTCAAATTTTTTTGATTATAATATAAACAATTTTAAATTATCGAGTAAAAAATCAAAGAATTTTTTTTTTTTTTTAGTGCATTTCTCCGCCACATAAATGTGAACAATGTGTGGAATTCGAACCTACACTCCCTCGGCATTTACAGCGTATTTTATACGCTCTTACCCACTAGGCCACGAAGCCCCTCAAAGAAATTGTTAAAGAAATTTGTTGGAAAAATTGAGAAAAATCAAGTCATACTTTCGTCAATTTTAAGGTAACCCTATATTATTAGGAAAAATTGCTATAGCACAAATAAAAGTATAATATTGGAGCTTTAACTTTTATGTATTACTTGAAAAAAATTTGAACAATTGTTCCAGTTACAGGTGTTTAAAAATAGAGAATTTTCAGTTTGGGCCCCTTGTAGCTCCTAAACGGGGGGCGATACAAAAATATTTTCTGAAATGACTCATACTTATTTTGAAAGATCTAACTCCTCTCAAAATTTCAAAATTTCTAACTGAAACCGTTTGGAAGATAGAAGTAGTCAAGAATTTTGTAAAATTTGTATTGTATTTCGCATAACGGTAAATTAAGACAACGTATGGCAGAAGTATATATTGATTATATATATATTTGTAAAACTAATGAAAGCAGTTATCTTATAGCGTATAGCGATTGAATATTGAAATATTCAGATTGAAGATATACCTTATAGAATTTATTTTATGACAATTTAAATATAGAAGTTTTTTGAAAATTGGGAGGGCTGTAGCTCCGTAACGGGTGGGACTACAGAAAAAAGTTGTTCCATAAAATTAATATTTTTATAATATCTATGAGCAGTTAAGCTCTCTACTTCAAACTATGTAGAACTTTTGAAAAATTTATATAAAAATGTGGGGATCAAAAAGTTAGTTGTTCGAGAGGTACCCGAAGTTTTGGTCGGGTCTCAACCAAAAAAATAAGGAGACTACATCCAATAATATTTTCTGTTAATATCAAGATAGCTTTCTGAGTTTTTGAGTTAACTTGCTGATGGACGGACAAAGCTAAATCGACTCAGAATTTGAAACTGATCTGATCCATTCCTTTGAAGGTATATCTAGCTTGCTTATTTCGAGGTGTTACAAATAGAGGAGCAATTTTAATATACCCGATACTTATCGTACGGGTATAAACATAATACACACTTACACAGTTAAGAATGTCTACTTCATTAAGAAAAGAAAACTTTTTAAACTATTTTTTATCGTTTTTCTTTTGTTTTTTGTTGTATTTTTTGTTGAGATGTTGTTTTATATTTTAATTCTTTTCACCACTCTGTAAAAAAAATAAAAACAAACAAAACCCATATATTTCATAAAAACCTTTAACAAAATCGTAAAGAAAACACAAGGTATTATATTTATATTATGTAAAAGAGAGAAACATAAAAAAAAACCACGAAAAATTTATACGAAAAAAAAAAAAAATCTGTTATACTCACCTTTTTTTTTGTTTTTACTTTTAAATAAAGTCACAAAGAAAAAAACAATATGAAAATTTGAACAAAATTAAAAAAGTACAAAACCATTTTTTACTTATAGAAAGATAATTAAAGTTCCATAAGGATAAAAAAAAAAAAAAAAGAAAATGTCATAAAAAAAAATATTAAACACAATATCTATGTTAAATTAAAAGCGTTCAACACATTTGGAAATTTGAAAATATGTAGAAGGAGGTGTAGTTGAAGATAATTAAATTAAAGATTTTCCCTTTAATGGTAGTATAATTTTAATCTTGAAATTAACTAAGGACAAAATACAAAAATTGTTTTGAATTAAATAAATATCTTTGTATCTTAAATTTTTAAAACAGAACACTTCTTTTCTATAGATACTTCACAGCTCTTATACTAAATTTGCTTCCACTAACCAAATTTTGGAAATTCTGATTTTATAAATAACTCAAAAACCTTTTCTATTTATTTTTTTTTTACATAGGTATATAACATAAAAGTAAAATATTAAAAAGAGTAAGGTCGGCTCCCTCCAAACGCCCGCTTGTTATTTTTTTAAATGTATAATAAAACATTAAAGTATTAAAAATAGTTTAGGTTTTAGGGTTGGTCACAAGATCAGGGTTTCAATAATTTGTTTAACGTTGGATAATTTTTAATACTATATTTTTATGTTATATTAGGTAAACAGATGATTTTAAAGTTAATTTATAGCGAATGCTCTAAAATACTATACGGGAAAATCGATAAGAAATAGAAATTAAATTTTATGCCAGTGTCTATTTTCAGAGTTTACTGGTCAAAAATTAGTGGAAATTTATATTTAAGTTTTAATAATTTTGTTATAAATTTTGCTTTATATTAATTAATAGTTTCGGAAACAAATAAAATTTTAACTATATTTTAAAAACTTGAGATGTGAGTCATATGTATACATGTAGAGGAAAGACAATTACGTAGTGGTAGGTACAATTCATTACTCAATTAAAAAACGCACTAAATAAATTTGTCATTAGTATAGGGATAAGTCAAACAAACTTCATTATCTATTTGTTAACCGGTAAACAAGGTGAAATAATCTTTTCTCATTCTATTTCGTTAAGTTTCTTCTTACCCTTGTTTAAAACAGAAGCACGCTAAAAATTTAATAGATGATTATTACTGTCAAGAACTCTGAAAAGTGAAGAGAAATCATCAAGTACTAACTTTTAATTATTAACCTTATAAATAAAAAGCATATTGTTAGAAATTTTGTTAAAATAAATTTTTGAATCAAATAAAATTAAATTATTAAATTAAATGAAATAAATAACTCTACATACAAATGAATTATTTAAAATCAAAAACTGAAAAATGGAACTTAAAACGTTCTTTTTCTTTTATTTTTTTACGAGAGCCGGTAAAAAACTTTAAAATTCACCCAGAGGAACTTACCAACTTTAACCAACCAAAACCATCCCCTTTAAAATAGGACCCTTAATATAAATGTACATTTTCATTTTAAGGGGTAAGGATGTGCTTGGAATATGCCTAGCAATATGCAAAACGCAATGTGCATATCGGCAATGTACAAAACAGAGTTATTAGTCTTATTAATGATGTCATCGAATGTGTCCTACATAATCCAAAATTTTTCCTAATCCCTAATCCTAATCCCTTTTTCTCAAGAATCCTTCCCACGTCTCTATTCCGTACGTCAAAATCTAAATTTGTATTAAAAGTCCTAGCCTATAAAGTTTTGTTTAAAAGGGCGTGGTTTTGGATGGTTCAAATCCAACACTATCCGAAAGAATTATGTGAAATTGTTAATTCTTCTGGGTGACTTTTGAAGTGTTCCACCGAGCCTGGTAAAAAAGAAAATAAAATTATTATAGAAATAAATCAAAATAAACGTTTTGAAAATGCAAATATTTCTATAAGAGAAAAAATTATACACATATTTCTTTTTTAAAATGGAAGAAAATGTGTTGATTACTTAAAAAAAGATATTTCTACATTTGACAATAAAGCCTACTAGTTTAGCAAGCATTTCTTCAAAAGGACAATTTGTAACAAAAAATACTAGAAACCCTGTTATAAATAAATACCTAATATATATATGTACATATACATTATAGGTATATAAAAGCCGTAAGCGTTTGCAACAATAACATTTTTCATAGCAAAAATTAATCTAACACCTATTATACCTATCTAATTAATACCAAACCACCAATACAAAATTTTTCTTTACTTTTCTTAGTGTTGTTATCTACGTTTTTTCGTTTATTTAAATGTATTCTTATTCTTATTGTAAAAAGTTAAGTATTCTTACAGATGTAGAGAACATAGTTCTCAAAAAAACGTAATATAAAAACTATATTAGAACAGAAAGATTATTCTTTTTATTTCATTAAAAAGTTAAGTCACATAAAACCAATATTAATTTCTAGATTACTAAGATACCACAATTATTAACCAATATTATTTCTAGATTACCAGACTGGCGTATGCTACGCCGGGTTTATCTAGTCGTTTTATGAACCATATTCAACTTTTAATTCTAAGTATATTTCAATTAAAAATTTTTATAAAACGCTGAACCAAAATCAACTACATATGTTACTACATTTTAAATGTTTTAGACTAAATTTAAATTATTTAGATAAAAAATTACTTTCTTAAGGCACTTAAAAGATATATTACTCTAATACATATATTTACCCTTCTCTCCATTTTTCAAAACTTATTTTATTTATATTTTTCTTCTTAAATATTTCATTAAATACAAAAAAGGCAAAACAATTATATTCTATGTAATTTTCGTATTTTTACATACATATGTATGTATTTCTATTTTAATATCTTTCTGCTTATTAACTTTCCTATTATTCTTCCACAATCTTGCATTTATTTTTTTTTTCTGTTCAACACCTGGAAAATTAACGGAACACAAAAAAAAAAAATTAAAATGAAAACGCAAAAAGAAAAAGAACGATACTTTTGACATAATATATTAAATGCCAAACAAAATTAGGTCAATCTACAATATCTGCTGTTTTTTTTTCTCAATTTTTCTTTCTTATTCAATTTTACCTTTGTGTTTTTCTTTCCCTTTATAATACTTAAATTGAACAAAATATAAATATAAAATAAAACAAATCACCAAAAAGCAAATCATCTCTGATACATACTTCAATTCTCTTATAATAAATGTCAAAATGTAGTAGAAAAACAAAAGAAGGAAGGAAAAATAATATTTAAATGGAAAAAAAAATGTATTGTCTTTTCATTTCGTTAAAGTTTCCCTCTTGTCTTCTATTTCTTTTATGATTTTTCTTTAAATTATTTAAAATTGTTTAGTTTTAAACAATTTTAATGGTTTCAGTTTTAAAATCTCTTTGTTTTTAGGTTAACTTTTTTTTTCTCAAAATATAAACTTTTAATAACCCAAAATAATAAACATTTTGTGTAGATATGTGAAAGTATCTACATGCATTAACTATTTATTAAAAAATAATAAAAATATAAAAAATAAATTTTGATATACATAGCCACATTAACAAAATTCCTTGGTTTTATTATATAAAATGAATAAATCCGTTTTTTATTTGAAGATGAAATGAAACCCTTAGGAATGAAACCCTAAACTCTTATCAAACCCTAAGCTGAAGTAGTGCTAGGAAATATGAATAGACAGAGGTGCGGAGGTTGCTTAAAGACGACGCCATTAATCCGTTATAATCGGTTTTTTTTGCCTTCTCATTCCTATAAGGAGTATAGGATATTCACTAAGTCATTTGTTATTCATATTTCAACTTAAGTTTCAACAAGAATTATTTCATTATTATTTTATTATACAGGGTGTCCGGAACTCAAAGGTCACGAAGAACGGAGGTGACAGAGAAGTTCGTAACAAGTAAAAAATTGTTCTGGAGGGGGAGTCTATTTCTAATGGTTTCCGAGATAACGGCCTTCAAAATAATTTAGTTAACTTTTTAAACAAGTAACAACATCTTTGTCCTTGTATAACAGAGAAGATTCGCTTAAGTGTCAGTAGCTAGCTGAAGTTATGGACTTTCACACTTATATCCCAACCGTTTTCGAGATAATTATCTAAATATAACCATGTGCTTAATTGAAATTTTGTTAAAAAAATTATTTTCCATATTGTTATATAAAAATAATATAATTACTTGGTAAGTAAGCACATGGTTATATTTAGATATTTATCTCGAAAACTGTAAAAGAAAAGAAAAAAATCTAAATAGTACAATAGTATTTAGTTAGACTATATTATTATTTAAGACGTATAAGTGACATTTTGATGTAAGCCTATTGTATTCCTCCTGCACTACGTAATTTGGATTTTGCATCCACTTATATAACTTTTGTTAGCCCTACTGCCTCTAAGAAAATAAAGATCTGTATACAGTATACCGTTTATTGCTCCTATTCTTCTTCGACAAAGCAATATGTAAATGCAACTAAATGCACATTTTTGAATATTCGTAGTAGATATATATGTACATACATATGTAGCTAAAAATAATTAAAATAATCAAAAATTTTAAAATATTTCAATTAAATTCAATGCATTTGAGATATTTTAGTGTTCAGAATAAAAATTGAAAAATAGAAATTTAGAAATTATTGCATACTGTATATGTAAGTACTGTATGAAGTTAAGAATTACAATTATAAATAAATATTGAATCTTTAGAATAAAAAATAAATATAATATATTTCTACATATTATAGCTTTTCCATTATAAATATGATTCAGTTTACATTTAATTTTATTTACAATTTTCTTTACTATTTCTATATATAATATAATTTTTGTTGTAATAATAATGTTTAGTAAAAGCTATTTAAAGAGTTCCCTTTTAACTTTATAGTTATAAATTATTTTACGTAGGTACAATTTTTTTAAAACTTTATATATCTAGCTACTATATTTTATAAAACAGTTGCATATTACTTATGTTTCCTTTACTTCGTATCATACTTCACTTGAATATATAACCTATCCTTTTAGATGAATTTATTCTACTCTTATAGTAAAAAATGTTTAACGGTTGAACACTTATACTGTTGAAGTTATAAATATTAAAAAAAAAAAAAAAACTTTAAAATCAAAAAAAAAAAAAAAAAGAAAGAACAAATTATAAACAACTATCATGAATTCGCATATATCCTAAATGGGCGTTATACCTTTTAAATTTATTTGTTTCACGTAGCCTGCAAAAATAAAATAAAAATTAAAAAAAAACAAAACTCGTTCTAAAAACTTTGTTAACTTTAATAGCTTTTATGATATCAAAATATAAATATATGTGTACGTTTTTTTTTTTTTTTATTCATTCAGTGAAAAGCAAACAAAATTCAACTAAAATAAATCTTTAAAAGAAAAGTAACAAGAATTTTTACTTTCTTCCCATTCCCATAATCATTATTTAAAATTGGACAAATTAAAAAAAAAAATTTTAAAGCTCAATTTCAACTTTAAATAAAAGTTACATTAATGAAGCAAAAAAGTTACATTTCAAAATTTAAATCAAATTACATACATATGTATGTACAAATATAATTTTAACATTCTAAAGAAAGTTGCCTAAAGATGAATAAACTACAAAGTACAATATTTTATTCATCATGCAATGAAGTTATGTATGTATGTATATACTTAAATAATGAATTATTATGTATTCTCCTCCGTCCTCGTCCTGTTAAAAATTTATATATTTTTTTTTAAATAATTTAAATTTGAAAATGTTTTTATGTTAATTAAATTAAATATTGAATATTGACTTTTGGGGTAAACGCAGGCACAAAATTTTTAAATTATAAAAAATAATTTATAATATGTAGTATTTATACAAAAATTCATTGCCCTTGTCAACTCTAAAATATCCATACAAAATTTTTATATAATATTGAATACTGAATACTGAAACTCTGCTTGGGTTTTTTATATAAATTATTTTTTTAGCTTTTCATCATTTTTAAAATATGATTAGTTCTTTGATACTAGTAGTTGCTAGTAGATTTAAAATAAAAAAAAGTAAAACTTTTTGATTTTTAAATTTACTAAACAAAAAATGTTCAAGATTTTAAACGAGATTAAAACCTCCATAGTCTACCTTGTTAAAAAAACGTTGAGAGATGTGAAAACGGATTTAATCTTTTAAAACAAATTTTTAAAAGTCAGGGAGCCAAAAATAACAAATCAACACCGGCTGTGCTACCACCCAACGATCTGAAGTCAAAGCTTTTTCTAATTTATGCTATAAAACCAAGGCTGGTCTTCATGAGAAATTTTGTGGATATTATCACAACTTTAGAAAGAGAAAAATATAGTAGTACACTACACCAGTAAGAAAGAGGGAGAAAAAAAATTATATTATTACAAAATACTACAGCAACACTTTGACAGTTAAAAATGTACATAACCTAATTGATTAATGTTTATATTCATATTTAGAAATTAGAATATTTAAAAATTTCAAATTTTTTATTTATAAAGTTGTTAAAAATATAATATAATTTATTAATAATATTTTTATACCTATAATATAGTAATTTTAATATAGGTAGTTTTTCACTAAAAAATAAAAAATAAAAATTTGAGCATTTGCTTATTTATTTTTTTGACACTTCAAAATTTAAATGCCATGTATACTCTATATTCTAAGATGCCATGATAGTGAAAAATTTTTTTATAAGATACATATACAATTTATATGTATTAAAATATCAACGATATTTATAGCAAAATATATTCGGAGAACATACTTTCGGGGATATTTTTAAATGTTTGATGGATATTTTTTTAGCTTTATCTCTTTCAAACACATATCATTTTTTGTATCTTCTCCTATGCTCTAATATTTTCGTGGATAAGGATATATCGGTCTAATGAAAACCAGCCCTTAATATTAAGGGACAAATGTAGATTTTAAACTTAAAAATACGCTGTAAACACCGAGGGAGTGTGGATTCAAATCCCACACACGTCGTAAGAGTTATTCCCCCTTACAACATTTAAAGCCACACCAGAACGGGAAAGGCTATCTAATTTCCTGTCCACATTTATGTGGCAGAGAAATGCATTCCAAAAAAAAAAAAATCATAAAATATTTTTTTACACATTTTAGACTCTAATATAGTTAAATTTTTTAATTTGTATTGAAATTTATCATAAAATTACATATTATATAGTTTTTCTTAAATAAATAGTTAAACACAAAATTTAAATTTTTCCGATTGTCGGACACCAAAAATTTCGGACACATATATACCAACAATCGGACAGTAAAAAACAATTTTTTTGTTTAGACAGTATAAATAAAGCATAACGTTTATTTCATAGATGTGTACAAAACTTAACAAAAATAAAAACAGATAATTCAATAATATAAAATAAAATACTTCAGTAAAAAATAATCTTAATCGAACATATTACTAACAAACCAGTCTTTTTATTTTATTAATAAACAACTTCAAAAATAACAATAGAAATAATTAAAAGTATTTAAAATAAAAAGCACTTCTTTCTTGTAATTCAGACATTACATATTGGCATTTAAAATATTTATTTTTTATAGTATCAAAAGAATTTCCCATAAATGTAAATTTTAGGTGATACCAACGTGAACACATATCACAGCCAATGTGTTTTAGCTCATTTTCGTCAATGTCAGATATTAAATCTTCCAAACATGCATGGCAAGGTTTAATTTCTTTTTTTATTGGGCTTTTACTGTTATTTTGTTTTAATAGTCGTTCGACTTTCTTTTTTGAGCATTTTTCATTTTTTCTTTCCTTTCATTTCCTTTTTTATATGCTTTTATATTAACTCGTCGGTGTCGGTTTATTTATTATTAAATAATGTTCTCCATTTAATGGCATATATTGCTCATGGTAAGGGATTACTTTCAAACGTTCTATTTCTAGAAGATAATGGAGACGGATAAAATAAATGGTTTCTGAATGATGGAGAAACATTTAAAGATGATAGGGGTTTCGAATTTTTATTTTGTAAAGATTTTGTATTTGATTGTTCTCGAATATTTAGTAGTTTCCGTTAATTTTCTTCTTCACCTAAAATTGCAAAAATTTGCTCCTCCATTTCAGTAGTTAACACTTGTATAAAGATAGATTCAACTAGTTATTACAAAAAATTGTGATTCAAACATTTTCAAACCCTACATCACAAGTATTAAGAAGTTCAACGTGATTTTTTACACTTTGTTCATCTTGCAATTGGCAAAAACTCTGTTGTAGGTAAATTTCTCCGCCATTTTGTTCAATTTGCTTTTCTGGCTCGAAATCCAATATCTAAAAAAAATAAAATTATTATCAAAAACTTAAATAATTGAAATTTACAGAAATCAGGAAATCTATTCATTTTTACGTGTCAAGCCGGCCTCATTCTTAATTTTAATTGATAAGTTTTGCGAGTAAATCATCATACAATGTTGATTTAAGAACATTGTATTTCTTTTTGCAGCTGAAGGAATAGATATTTTATTTAACTTTATTTGTGAAACAGCCTTTTTAACAAGACCCAAGTCATATTTCCGAATTGGACGAATCATTATTTGTAATTTAGGTACCTACTGAGATACAATCTAATAAAATTATAAAGCTTTTAGAAAATATCAGGCAATTTGTCCGATCTTAGATTTTGTGTTCCAAAATCGGATAGTATTTTAAATTTAATTTTTTAAATATATTTTTGAGTAAAATTAATGTTGTAGGTACATACATACATACATATGTATATCAAATTTAATTTTAAAAACGATATATTATAAAAAATAATTCAACTTACCGTAAAAAATATTCCAAATGAGCAAAAATCATATCACTTTTCTCTTAACACTAGGAAAAATTATATTTTTCAAATTTTCTTCACAGAACCTTAACCGTTTGAACTAAAACTGTCTACTAACTTGAAATAATAAGACGCATAGTCTTAAAACTTTCCAAGTAAAAAGAAGAAAAGTGTATTAAACGGGAAATTCACTTTATTTTTATATTTTTGAATAAAATCAACCTTTTTTAGTGATTTTAAATTAAATATGCCCGACTTTAGGCGACTCAACCCTACATAAGTACAAACATATGTAATATTCATATTTAACATATTTATATTATATAATATATTCATAACTGATCCGATCTAAAAACCGCATATTAGCTATTTTCCTAATTATAGCAAATTAGAGAAACTTGTCTAACACTCAAACTTTTAATTAAAATCATTCCAAACTTCTTAACTTTTTAATAGGTTAAATAGAGATTCTGTTATTTTATATCAAAGAACATATTGTAACAAACATACAAAGAAGTCGAAATGGAAATATGGAAAAAAGAAATAAAAAAATCACAAAAACAACAAAAGAAATATATTTTCATTTATTAGTTCCTAATTCATTTTCTTCGAATCGATTTTATTTATATAATTTTTAAATATAATTTTAAAATGTAATTTTATATGTAGATCTCATTTTTTCTAAAAATTAAAAAGCACCTACTTATGTAGGATGGAATATTGAAATTTTAGGAAAATATCGAAAAATCTAATATTCAGATCCTGTTATCCTTCTCGAACCAAGAAAGATATATGTACTAAGTTATGAAAAAATTTACTATTTGCTGCAATGTACATATAATTATATTATCTATAAATGTAAATATATGTATGTAATTCTTGCTAGATAGCAGAATTCTTATAAGTATTTTTGATATTAACTAGGTAGATTGTTAGGTTTTGATATTAAGATTGTTAGGCTAGGTAGATTGTTAGGCATAGATTGTTAGGTTTTTTTAAAAACAGAAAAAAAATTAGGTATTGTTTTAAAAACTGTAAACATTTTACACGAATGGGTTAAAAAACATTATCATATCTTGTTACAAAAAAATTAAATCAATAAGAAACAACTAATAAAAAAGTTATTTTGATGGGCGATATTTATAACAACGTCTCTATATCTTACAAACCGGAACAATCCACGAAAACTTTGAAAAAGGTGCTTATTTGTGTATAAATCTTATGTGCATTTTCTTAATTCGAGGTGTGAAATATTTTTTCAATTAAATACCCATAATTTTGTACTAAAGAGTAGTAGTGTGTTGTTGATTTCATATTAGGTACATACATACTTGTAAATTTTTATATCCTTTTTATTTATAGTCCCTTTTTAAATCTTAAATAAAATAACATACATACTTGTAAATTTTTATATCCTTTTTATTTATAGTCCTTTTTAAATCTTAAATAATCGTTAAGGTAGCTCTAAAAAATGAGTATTAAGTTAGTTAATATTAGGGTTATCACATCTGTAAAATTATGAAATATTAATTAATTAACGTATTTAATTTAAATTGATTAGTTCTTTTTGTTAAAAAAATTTTATTTTGAAATTATCTTCAATTCTAAATATTCTTTGCATACATAACAAATACATATAAAATAATATTTTATTTATTTAACTTCAAATTTCAATTTTCAAATATTTGGATGATAAAAAAAATACTTATAAAAATTATTTTACCAACTTTTATTCTCTAGTAATTTTGTAGAGATCCTTAAAATAAATATATTTGGTTCTTTTATACATTTTTTGTAATGATTCTTTTTTTGCTTAAAGCGGATATTGTCAATTTAATTCCCATTTCCTTGACTAAGGTTTCAACACATTCAATTTCATTTGCAGATAAACCATCTGGCAGTTGAATTTCTTTTAAACTTTGATCATTTTTAAAGCATTCTAAAGTTTCTCTCATATCATCTTTAAATGGATCATTTTCTGCTTTATCATTCTCTTTTTTATCATTTAAATTAAGCATTCCAAATGCTCTCGCACATATCTCCTGATTTTGTTTATTATATTGTAATTTACGAGTATTTAGTTTTTCTAATTCAGTATTAATATCATCATTAGACGGCTGTAACCTTTTTGCTTCAAATAATTTCCTTTGAGATATTTCAAATTCTCCTAAATCTGAATAAGCTTTACCTTCACGATACAATGCTTTTGCATTTGTTTTGTATAATGATGGTGAAATGGTACGCATTTCGTTACACATTGAACAGACTTTACCTGGTTGTTCTAAGATCGAATATATTGTAGCTAAATTTGTGTATAATTTAACTAGAAATTCAGTATATTCTCTTTGTTCATCTTCGTTACTTAAACGACAAGCAATTAAACTATTAACCGCACTATGGAATGCTTTAAGTGCACCTTGATAGTTTTTCAATTTGAAAAAATCAATACCCTTTTTGTGAACTTCTTTTATTTTCGGAAAAACAATTTGAAATTTATTTCTATCTTCATCTGCAATCTGTTTCATTGCATTTAAGTCGCCAACTTCTTCAAAACTTAATACTTTTATAACAAATAAATAATCAGTTTTTGGTGGAATTCTTGGTGGACAACCAAGTTCGCCATATAGCAATTTATATGATATTATAAATTGTGATTCTTCCTCAAGTTGCATTGTTCTAACAGCTTGTTCAATTCCTTCTAATATTTGCATATTTCCAGTATAAAAAGTATGTGGTCTTCCTAAAATTTATTATTTAAATAAGGCGAAAACATATGGAGTTTACTTTTTATGAAATAACTAGATTTCGCTACATACCACGCAAATATGTTGAATCAAATGTTTTATTGGAATTTTCAGCATATGACGTATATTGTATTGAAACTCGTGCTTTATCAGATACTAATTTGGAGTTTTTAATGCCTTTATTTACAACTCTTTTGTAAATCAAGTCACTTACTTTTGTCATATTAGGTTTAAGCTTGCTGAATGGTTCTTGCCAAGGTGATACCAATAACTGTGGATCAACTTCTGGAGCATCTTCATCAGAACTATCAAATCCAAAATCATCAAAAATCTCATTTTGAATATTTGCGAAATTATTTGGTGTAGATTTTATTTCAAATTCTTTTCCAGACGATAACAAATCACTTCAGGAAAAATAACTTCAATCACATTTTTATCATCTCAAATTACACAAATTACTTACCCTATTGACAAGGGTTCTACAAGAATATCACCTTCAAAATCTTTCATATCACTCGGCATTTTCGTTGAAATCTGATTTTATAAAATGAAAATTATAAAAAACTCGGTATCATTTATTTTTTCAAAGTTTTAAAAGTTTTTTCCACATGCACTTTAACTTTCAACGAGTATTTAAAGTTTTAAGTAGAATGTTTAAACAAAAAATTTAAAATCTAATTTACGTCTAACGTCAGTTTAAAAAGACTACAAATTAGAATGAATGCTGCCATTTTATGAAAAATAGTGTCACAACAAAATTTTCCGCAGTCACATCACAATTCACAATTACAACTTACTACAGACCATCTATTAGAGATATAGTACAGATAGTTCAGTCTAGTAGTCTACACTACTTACCTAGTATAAATCTACATTACACTACTTAGTCGGTAATCAATCACGTGTTCAAAAATAGAAAAATCTATGTGATATACAAATCTGGTATCTTCGGTATTTAGAAATTGCGATAAAAATGTTGAAAATTTTTTCTAGAAAAAATAACAACACACGGAGAATATAGAAAAAACATCTCTCATTTTCAAATTAAAATATTCCGAACACTTTTCTTAACAAAACATTTTACCAATAAAGGCTAATTTTCATGGAAAAAATTTCATCCGATATCGGATATTTAGAAAGAGTAAAATATACTTAATACTACCAATAGGAAAGAGGGAGAAAAATAATGAATTCAAATGTCATGTATCCATAAGAATTTAGTGCTAAAATATCGGTTAAAATTTAGCTCGCTGAAGCTAAATTTTCTATAATTATCTCTGATATTTTTAACACATACGTAAAAAATGTGTATGTACATAAAAAAAATGGGCACACTACTAACATTCTTATGGATAAAATTTTTTTCTATGAAAATTAGCCTTTAGCTTCAACGAGCTAAATTTCATCCGATATTTTAGCATATCTCCGATATTTTCTGAACGCTTGTACCGATATTTTTGTGTTTTTTCTCTGTCACACAAGTAGTGTTTTTGTATCTTCTGCCTATGCTCTAACAAATATCGCCGATATTTTTTTTCATGAAAATTAGCCTTAATCATTTGAGTTTTGACCACTTGTAGGTTAGCTTTTATACTTTTCTGATAAATGGGGAAGAATGTCCTAAAAATTAATCTAAGACCACGGTACTTCAATGTTTTCAACGCCGATTTAATTTATCTTTTCTCACTATTTTTTTAATTTTTTTTGAAAAATATATTGGTTAAACGTCTTTATTTAATATTTTTTTAAAAAGTGAAGAAATAAACTCGAAGTGACACTTTTTTGTAGGCGTTACTAATATTAATTAAAAAAATAGATAAATTCAATTTCATTTCAATAAAAGAAATGAAATTATACTTCTATTCTGCTTCTTTTCTGTGTAGTTCTAATATTCATCGCAATATTTATTTTAGCGTTATAAAAAAAACTGTTTAACTGTCAAATGTCAAAATATAAGATTATGAAATACACTCAATCAAAATTCAATTCTATTTTTGAAAGTATACGAGTTTTTTGTGAAATTCTGTAACAAATAAATTAATAATATATTTTAATGGAGAATTTAAAATTAGTTATTTCAAATTCAATAAAGAAGTTTTGCTAATTAAACAGGTAAATATTTTCATATATAATTAAACTACTTAAAAATAATTAAAATTGGAAAAAAAATTGGCGCGATTAAAATAGCGGGCAATTAAATGAAAAAAAGAGTAGCAAGCATATTTTTTACTCTTTCATTTATACACTCAGGGGAAAAAAGTAATTTTCTCAAAAATTGAGTTATTTTAAATTAATAAAAAAAAATAGCAAATAAAATTGAGAAAATTCAAGTTCGACCGTCGCCGTTCGTTTTTATAGAAAAATGTCAGACATCATTTGAGTATTTTTATTAGTTGAAGAAAGAAAATATCGGGTGAATTTCATTTTTATAAATTTTTTTTTATATAGATACATACAAAATTTTTAAAATAAAGAAAAAAAAGTTAATATTTTTGTTTAAAATAAAAATGTGAAGATTAAAATTAAAAAATTAACAAAACAATGATTTTGTTATAAAGAAATTGGTGAAAAAAATGAAATACCGGACCGGCATAAAAAAAAAAAAAAGCTTCCATTCGCTGATTCGAAATTCGAATAGATTGCGGAATATACAAATACAATGGGAGAATATATAAGTGAATAAACCTTTGGCATTGAAAATATGAGTTTAATTGATTTCAAGTCTAAAACAAGAATAAAAACTTGGTAGGTACTTCTTTACAACCTTTAAGTTATAAAAAAAAAAAAACATAGAATTAAAAAAATGTAGGCATCTGTTGCATTTTTTTAAAAATTTTTAATTTCGTGATGACTGATGGTCAAAACTCAAAATCAGAAAAGTTGTATTTTACTTTTCTCGTTTTTGTCTTTTTTTTTTTATTTTTTTTTTACAAAAATTAGTGTGATGGTGTCAATGGCTTCTTCAAAGTGAAAAAGTATAAGAAAAAAAATCTGCGTTGATTTTTAAAATGCGCGAAGCACTGCGCCGCCCCATTTATTATATGAGATTTTTGTTGGTTTTCTATTCCTCTTCTGTTATATGATTTGCGGCTGTTGCTTTTAACTTATTTTTACCTTTTCTTTTTGTATTTCTTTTTTTTATTTTTTAATTCCATCATTACTTGTACGGTACCACAGACCACTGCCGTCGACCATGCCAACGCAGAGTATGAAAATACATATGTTAATGTATTTTGTAATGTATGCATGTATATAAAGTATTGTATACATTATATTAAATACAATTTCTGGTCGGATGATAATGGACGACAAATGATGGAATTAAGAAAAAAAAGTAAAAGAATTTCGAAAAAGAGAAAAAAAAATTTCCTAAATTAATTATTTAATTATTTTTCGAAAAAATATGTACACATTTTTGTATATTATTTATATAGGTATGTACCTCTTAAAATTTAAAATGTTTAAAATAATGTTAACATCTCGCTCACACCAAAACTAGAGTATAAGAAAAAGAGGAATTGGATTGGTATAGTTTTAAAAAGATAATAAAGGATAAAATGCAAAAATGCGTGCAGGAAAAAAAGCATGCAATATTTTTTCTATTAGAATTTTCGTTTATGGTATCCCAAAAAACATTTTCAATTAAATTAAAGTAAAATAAAAAAAAATTGCTTAAACTGTTTTTTTTTTTATTTTTTTTCCCTTTACACAAAGAGTTACATAATGTAATTTATTCAATTGATTATGATTATAATATTGATATTTAAAAATAATCGAAACACATAATCAATTTTTAACATTAATTTCTTCAATAATTTTAATCAAATTATATTTACATAAACATTATGTATTTACCTAATTGGTACATATTTTTTATTAAGGATCAATTTTTAAAATATATATCCATTATTACATACACATACATAATATAATATCATGTAAGAGATTTATGCGCTAGAATTGTCAAATATTTAATAATTTAATTATCTATCTTATCTTTTAAAAATTAAATGTTGTTTATTTATTTTTAATCTTTCTACTTTTAAAATAAATAATTTTTAAAAATCTCCAGATTTTTAAAGAACCTAATAAAGTCGAATTCGTTTTTTATGATTATCTTTTTATATTATTAATTTGTACGTCATTCTTTTTAAGCCGGTACACTAACACCATTATATTAACGATCGATCATTCCTTATTATTACAATGTTTTTTTTTTTTTTTACTCTTCGATATTAGCATAAATTGTTTTTTTTTTTTTTTTTTTTTATATATTTAAACACATTGCTATGAAAAGAATATACATACAAAATATTAGTTTGTACTTTAACTACATTATTTTTTTAATTTTTCACCATCTCCATTTTATCCAAGTCTTGATTTAAAAAAAAAAAAAAAAAAGAACCGAATAGTTATATTAGTGATAATATATACATATATGTATATAGATATCCATACATATATGAAATTTTCCTTTTTTTTTTTTTTTTTGAATACATAGTTTTTACATCTGTAGTACTAAAGTAGTATCCATTATCCATCGTGAGCCCCCAACATAAACGACAAAAGCAATAAGAGAAAATGTATGATAAGAAAAGAAAAAGAATTAAAAAATAACAAGAAACTCAATGTCGTTTGGTTTTTGTACATTATAGTATCCATAAAATTATTGTTAAAATTAAGAGTTGGTTAATTACGTTTATAATTTCTAATATTTGTATGATTTGATATTTATCTATTTCATTTAAATATCATATGTAGATTCATTCAATTTCAAATATTATATATAATTCATTTTTAAACTCATTTGATTGTATTTTCCAATCAATATGTGAAAAGATTATTTTAGATTCTTCTGAAACAGATTTATGGATATTTGATTTCGTTTGTGGTAAAATAAATATATTAGAATTTAGTACACAACATAAATTTATAGCTGCACAAAATATTATAGAATTATTTATCTTGTTTTTGTTATTTCACCAAATTATTTGGTAAAATTTTAATAGTTTTGGAGTGATTTGATTACATTCATTTAATCATTTGTCGAGGATATCATATTATAACTAAGAAAATAAAATGAAATCAGGGAACAAAAATTTATTATTTTAGTTACAATTTTAAATCAAAAAGCAATATACCTTTTAACATAAATACCAAAAATATTAATTCTTCCAAAACTTTAATAACATAACAAAATATTAAAATTGATTTCAACGAAACAAAGAAGAAAAAGGTTTCTTTTTTAATTCAAAGAGACAGAGATTTCGTTTTAATGAAAACTAAATCTTATAAAAAAAAGTATAATTATTAACAAAAGAAATTTCGAAAGTTAACCCTAATTTGCTTCCCAATGGTTGCAAAATTTTGATAAAAATTTAAAAATTTGATAAAATTTAAAAAAAAGTAAACAATAAGGGTATTCACGAGTTGGGCAAAAGTGCAAATTTTTTTTTGCACCGTAGCACATATTTGCACCAACAAGTGAACAACCCTAGCATGAATTTTTATTGCACTGTCAAATATCGTTGATGTGCTATCGTTTTGTTTACATAAAAATTTAATATGCTTACTAAAAATTTTAGATATTTGTATATCTTCATATGCTTGAGTTAATAAATAATCAGAAATAATTGTTTTTTCTACTTTTTTTACGCATTTTTTAAATTTTTATCTAATATAGCGCTTACAAAAAATATATAAGCAAACTTTGCAATGGTCTTGCATAAATATGCAATAGGGTTTAGGTCTTGTATAGTCTTGCAAAATTTTGCACATGAAAACAACAACAAATTGTGCACTTCAACTGTCAAAAAATTAAAATATGATACGGTGCAAAATTTTGCACTTGTACAAGACCACTCTGTACCAACCCGTGAATACCCTTATTATATATTCAATTTATAAATATGAAATTTTATACGTATCCTTATTTTTTATGAAACTTTCTTAAGATTTTTGGATTACACTCCATATTTCATCTGTATATTTGATTTTAATTATACCAAAAAAGGAAAAAAAAAAATGAAATGAATATACATATATATAAAAAAAATAAGTCGTATATATCCCGTTTTTCTATATGAAAAAGAAATTTTCTTCTACTACAAAGCTTACAATAATGAAAAAAAAAATATATACATACATATATAGAAAAAAAAGAAAAATACATATATTTTGTAGTGTTGTAATGGTAGCCTTGCTTTTTTTTTTTTTTTTTTTTTTTTTTTTTTTTTTTTTTTTTTTTTTTTTGTGCCTTGCCTTGCCATCACTTTAATCAACAACAATAGCAGCAGTCGCAGTTGAAAAATGTTCGAATTGGTAATTTTTTCTTAATATCTCGAAAGGTTCTTTTTCGTTTTCAATGATTTTTAATTAATTTTTTTTTTAAATTTTTCTTTAGTTATATCTGGAATTTATATCTTTTATATATTTTTTGTAATTCAATTTTAATTAATTAATCAGTTTATTTATTTATTTTTTTTTTTATTTAATTTTTCAATTTAAATCATATTATTTTAACAGTTTTTTCTCATTTGGATAATTTGCTTGGTAGGATAATGGCGTGCGAGATTTTTCTTTATAATTTATAAAATTATAAAAATTTAAAAAAAATGAAAAAAAAAAAAAAAATTTTTTTATAAAAGTTATAAAAATCAAAATAATGAAAGAAACTTGAACTTGATTTTTGAAAATTATTGTGAAAAATAAAAAAGTGAATATTTAAAAATTCTTACGAGTAAAATTTGAAACTGTGATCAGTCAAAAACAGAATGGTAGAAATATGTTAAATTAATATAGAATTTCATATCAGTGAGTTTTAATGATATTTAATTTGTGGTTTTTGTAATTTTTATTAAATTTAAATGATATTAATTAATTCTCTACAACATTTATTTTGAATCCTTTTAAAATTTTATAGAAGTAGAAATCAGATGAGGTTTTTTTTGTAAATTTTGAGAAAAATATTGATTTTTTTTCTATTTTTTCATATATATGTATATTAGATATATTTTTGGTGTATTATAAAGGTTTACTCTCCTACAATATATGTCCACTAGTTGATATATACTGAATGTAATAGTAAAATAAAAATGAAATATACATATGTATATAAAATATAATTTTATATCATATAATGAATAAAAAAATAAAAAAAAATTAAATATATTTTGGGGAGCGGTTATTTGTTTTAAAATCCTTTTTTTTTTTTTGTTTTTTTTTTTTATTTATATACTGGAATCCTTAATAATAATATAATAATAATAATATTCGACTCACGTAGATATAATACACACATTATTTTAGAACAAATAGAACATGGAATAAAAAAAAATGTTTTATTAAATTAAATTTTTTACATAAATAATAGGTATATAATAAGAACAATAAAAAAAACGCAAATTTAAGTAAAAACTAATAATAAATGCTTTAAAAAAAAAAGTACATATATAGGTATATGTATTTAAAAGTGCAGTGAAATTAAAATATAAATTTTGTTGCAGTTTATATATTTTTAAATTGAAATTGCATTGTTTCACTTAATATTAAAAAACTTTAGTTTAAATTGAAATTGAAATACTTAGTAATTTTTATTTTTTGTGATGTGAAAATATAATGTAGTTATCATAAAAATATATTTAATATCAAATATTTTTTTTTTAATTCTTTAAATTATTCTTTTAATGCATAAGTAATAAAATTTTAAAAATCGCGCCAAAAAACAAATTATGCACATTCAAAACTATAAAATATACAATGTTAAAAGAAAATTTATTTAATTATAAATTTAATTTAAACTTAAGAAGAGCAATTCATTTTTTTTTTTTTAATATATTATAAGTATAAGTTATTTTTTTCATTTACTTATCTTATATATTTTTAAAATTTTATATTTCTTTTTATTATCTACCTACATTATAGTAAAATATTAAGTATAATATACCATATAGGATTAGTCTCTTAAGATATTCATAATTGTAATATTGTTTTTATTCTTAAGAAAATAACATTCTTTTTTTTTTTATCTTAATCCTTACAGTTTTACTTCTTTAAAAAAGAAAAAATTTAATTACAACACACAAAACCTTAAAAATACATTACATATATTATAATACGTTATACATACTTAAATAAAAATTAGTAGATAAAAAATACAAAAAAAGAAAAATTGTTCATTTTAATTTTTAAGCCTGTTGCTTACTACTTTCATAATAATAATTATTATTATTATCCTTTTTACCAGAATAAAGATAAAGAAACTTAATGTATCTACCCCTTATACCTAACACTCCTAACCGTAGTTATATATTAATATACTGTGTTATTTATGTACTTACCTATTTTCTTTCAAGTAATAACTCTAACCCTGAACATACTATGTTAATAATTTTTTTTTTAAATAATTTTCTTTCCTTTTTTTTTTCTGTTTCATTTTTACTTATTTTTCTTTTTTTTTTCTTACAGGGAAAATTGCTTGCACACCCTAAATATCCTTTTTTGGAATATACATATTATAGAGAAGCAAAAAACAAAAAAATATATAATATAGCCGAATATAATAACACTAAAAGTGTACTACTCTTCTGTTGCTACTACTACAACTACGATTACTACTACCATTATTTTAATTTTTTTTTTTTTTACCTTTATTTTTACCACTTTTTTGATTTAAATTTTTATTATTTTGTTGTTGATTCTTTGCTGAAAAGATAAAATCATAATGTGTTGAAAAAAATTTTATGAAGACAAAAAGAAAAGTATATAGCCTGTGGTAAATCCTTTTAAAATAATAATAATATAAGGAACAAAATCATTATACTAAAAGAAAAATAAAAGAAAAGAAAAATATCGAAACTTTGTGCTGTGAATAATAATAACAATAATTGTGGAAAAGGAGGATAAAAAAAGGAAAAAGAACGAAAACTTTAACGACTATCATTTTTGTTTTTTTTTATTTTTGCAAAATTTTGTCAAATTAAATAAAACTTAGAAAAAAAAATATATTAAAAAAACTTCCAAAAACAATTCGTCATACATTATAACATTTGAGTTGAAAAAAAAAATAAAACAACCATTAAGTAAAAAAATTTCCATCGTTGTCGTCAAGTTAAAAACATAGACACAATTTATTTAGTTTTTTTTTTTCTTCAACACTAACACACTGATAATCAAAAAGCACTTGTGCAAAAGAGTTGTTGAATAAACAACAATAATATAAATAAATAATATAAACATATATATATATATATATTTGGATAATACAAATTGTATATACATATAACAAATTCATCAGCAACAAAATAAATACATATTATATGTAATTAAAAAAAAAAATAATTTAAATTTGTCGCTTGCTCATCGTTCTTCCACACACAATTTTTCCTTTTTTAGAATCTCATTCTATATAAATAACTAAAAAAAAAAAAACAAACGTACAAATACAAGCACAAAAAATAAAGGATAAAACTTGTCCTAAACTACATTTTATAACATATACACATTTTGTTTCAATATTTTTTTATATTATGATATTATCGTTAACCATAACTTGTGGTGCTAAAATCCTATAATTAAACTTCATAGCTTCTAAACAAAACTACATGTGAATAAATTTTTGCCATAAATACAACTATATACGATTTTTTTTCATGTAATTTTGGAAGAGAATCTAAATCAAAAAAAAAAATAAAATAAATAAAGCCGCTACAATACAACAGCATCATTTTACTACATTTATCAAAAAAAAAAAAGTAAGAATATAGTCGAAGATATCTACAAATATATACATATATATATATATATATATATATATCGAAAAGAAAAAAAGTAAAAAAGTAGAGGAATAAAAGAAGAAAGACGGAAAAAAAAACAAGTAGAAATATGATGAACAACAGCAGTATAATGTCCTCAATACAAAATGGCAGCAGCGGCAACAACGGCATTAATGTTGTAAATAGCAATAACATTGCTAATAATAATATTACCGGCAACAGCAACAACAGCACAAATAATAATAATAATAGTAGCAACAATCGTGAATTTGTAGAGGGATGGACGCTTGCGCAGACACTTGGTGAAGGTGCTTACGGCGAGTAAGTATATTTTCTTTTATTATATATTATATTTAAATTTTAAAATTGCCTTTCCTTTTAGTTTTTTTTATACATATATTTCTTATATTGTTATATTTTTTCCTTCCTTATTGTTATTATTTAGATTTTTGTTTGATTTTTAGTGGAAACTTTTCTATTTATTAATTTTATTAAAGAACTATGAAATTTGTTTTAGAAAAACGAAAAATTATACAATACATCTACAAACATTATAGATTAAAATATGAATAGTATTTATTATAAATTATGTAAGTTTTAAAATACTTATTTTTTTCCCCCCCATTACTTTATCATATAAGTTTTCACAAATTTATTATAATATTGGATTCATTTTGTTTTTTTTTTTTGTTTTAATTATAACACTTATTAAAAGGAGAAGAAAAGGAACTAAGAAATTGATTTGATAACAACATAAATAAAATATTTTCGTTATAATGTACACAATTTTACAAAAAAGAAACTGTAGAATCCTGGGACCGGATTTCGCAACAGTGGAAACTTTTTTAATGCAAATGCAAACTTATTCTCACCAACAGTTTGCATTTGCACCATTATTTCAATTTCGCAAGTGTGAATGAAAACTGAAATGCTGAATGAATAAATTATAAACAGCGCTGCTGCTTATCATTTCAATACAAAATATAAAATGTGCACAAAACAATTTATGTTATAATACTAAACTATATAACTATATAATTTTCCATTTTTTTTTTTTAATAAATAATAAAAATACTGTCTTTCTCATTTGCATTCTCATTTGCATTTGCACCGATAAATAGTTGGTGAAAAAGCTTTGCACCGTGCAAACTAAATGTTGCGGAATTGAAAATCACTGCAAACTAAAAGTTTGCATGAAAACTGTCAAATTTTCCCATTTGCACCGTTGCGGAATCCGGCCGCTGGAGAAGTTCATAAAATAACCAATTTATTAACACTCAATTAAAACCCTAAATCTTCTTAATATAAATCAAAAGAATCACTTTATAATACATATGTTTGTATTTTCAAAAAATTTTTAAATTTAAAAAATAAAAAAATTCCCTTAGGGTGTAGGATAGGATTTATTAATTATTTGAAATTTATTTTATTTCTTTAATTAATTAACAGGAGTTTTCGTCATTTACAGTATGTGGTAGATTTTGTTTTATTTATTTTGTCCTTTCTGCATTTTAAATAAATACGATACTTAGAATATGATAATAGAATAATAGAAAAAATGTTATTTATCATTTCATTCATTTTCATATATTTTCAATTGTTACCTTACAATTCCAACTTTTAATTTACCCAAGTACAATTTTTAGTTTTTACATAATTTTCTTAACGAACTTTTTTTTTTATTTAAATACATATATAGTTTATTTAAATTTTCATCTGTACTTATTAAATTTAATTAATTACACCGTACACGTTTTTTTTTTTTTCGTTAAATTTAAAATTGTAAATGAATTTTATTTTCCTCTTCTCATTCCATATTTAAATTAGAAATTTGTCTTCTTTTTTAAAGAACTAAAAAAGAAAAGAAAACAAAATAAAAAAGAAAGATTTAACTGCAATTTAATTCAAATTTCAAATAAAGAAAAACTTTTTTAGAAGTTTTTATTACTCTTCTGTTCTTTTGGTTAATCTTTGTTTCCTTTTCTTATATTTAAGACGAACAAAAACGGAAAAAAAAAAATAAAAAAAAAACTAAGTCAAATCGTCCTTTCTTCTTTTGTGATTTTTCTCTCAGATGTGCAATATTTTTTACTTAATTTTCTATTTCATTTCTTTGTTACGATTTTTATTTTTTTTATTTTTATAACATTATGAATATTAAATAATCTATAAAAAGGTAAAATTATGACATTTTATATTGTATATTATATACTAGTAATATTATATAACAAAAAATTATTGTCTTTGTTTGGTAAATTGGTTAATTTCAAATTTGTTCAAACTACTTTTACAACTCTATGTATAATATTAAAAAAAAAAGGAAAAATAAATTATGTATACACCTTCGGCAAATAAATTTTTAAAGAAAACCAAGGAATAAAGAAAAATATACGCAATAAAATTAGTATATTTCTTAGGAAGAACATGTAAAAAAAAAACATGTATTCTTTCTTCTTCATTTTCTCATTCTTTTTTCTATGTTCCTTTCTTTATATTTATCCTCATCAGCATAATTTTCAAACTCATTCATTCATCCTCATTGCATCATACTTTTAGAATATTTAAAGTGTAGTGTTTTTTTTTCTTATTTGTTGTTTGTGCTAACCTGCTATTTTATTAATCGGTGTCAGTCGTAAAAAGAGAAGTTAACTATGACAAAATAAAATGCAAAATTGTTATAGAAACTACATTGTAATACAACATTATTTAATGCTTATTAAATTAAGATTGTTATTTATTAAGAATTGTTTGATGGATTCATGGCGAGCTTTAAAAAAAAAAAATTTATCTAAAAAAATTAAATCTTAGAGTTGTAGAAATGGTTATTGAATACCTATTCTTTGTTATAAGTTTGTTAAATAAAATTTTAAATCTAAATGTAGATAACATAGTAAATATAAATCTATATATAGATACATATTATATTAAAATTTGGCGTAATATTTTTTTTCTTTTATTTTGCAATTTTTCATCCCTTATATAATATTTTGAATAGAAATAAAGTGCCAACAAAAAATTTCTTCTGTTCTAAATTTTATAATAATTTTTCATTATATACATGTATGTATGTACTTAGATTTTTATTTTATTATTATTATTATTTACCGCGCTATTATAAGCATTTTCTGTTTTTATTTTAATTTTTCTGATGTTAATATAATTGTATTCGTAAAACAAAAAAAAAAATAAAATAAAAACGAAAATGAAAACGAAAAACATCGTACAGGATATTAAAGGATATCAAAATAATATTATGGAATTGTTATTTAACATTTTTTTTTTTTTTTTTTCATTTTTAAAATTTCTCTATAATATGATACAAATATGTATATATATACACATATTATAGAAATAATGTATATACATGCGTAAATTGTTTGTAATTGAAATTAAATACATATAGTGTATTATACTCAACTCATGTCCAAAAACTTTTAAAACTTATGAAAATAAACTTTTAACAATTGTAATTTTCCTGTCATTTTTCTTTAAATCAGTTAATTTTTAAATTCAGTACAGTGTTACCGTTCTGATTATATTTAATTTTGTATTTTTATCTGGTAATTTTTTTAATTTCAATTTTTAAATTAAGGATAATAAAAATTGTATTAGTTGAAAAAAAAAATTCTTGTAGAAATAAAAATATCATACAGTTCAGATTAATTAATTTTGAACCTGAACCAAATCATTTGTCAATCAAATATAAACGTATTATAGATCTTATAAAAAAAAATAAAAATTTAATTAAAAATTTAATTAAAAATTGTCTAAATTAATCTGACCTAAAAGAAAATATTTGTAATATTTGCAGCAGATTGTATCAAACATTTTATTCAAGTAGAATGTAGATAGATAGTCAAGTAGATATTTTATTTAATAACTTAGTTTTGTTTTGTAAGTACAAATAAAAATATCTCGGAATAAGCTATTTTTATTTTACACAATTTGATTTGACCTTTTTATCAGCAGATTTTTTTATATTAAATAAAACTCAGATAATTTTTAGTAATTAAATTTAAAATTTTATAACGTACATAAACATAATTTGTATACGTTTTAGAAATTATATGTATATATAAATACTTCTTAAGTTGTTAAAAAATTTCAATACAGTATTCTGTATTAATACAGTAAGTAATTTTAACTACTTCCGTTAAGAATTTTTGTTTTTTTTTTTTTGCATTATATGAAAACCTTATTTTGTTACTTTAAAAAACAAAAATATTTTAAATTTGAAATGATATATGGTAGCACTTTTTTTTTTTTTTTGTATATTAAAGGAGCATCATTTTGCACGAGAATAAAGAGAAATATATTTATATATATATATATATATATATATATATATATATATATATATATATTATATATTATATAAAAACATTTTTCTCCCATCTTTTTTTGTTTTCTTTGTGGTTGACTAGAAGAAAATTTGAAAATTTTATAAATGCATATATGTTAAACACAATATATACATGTATACATTGCATATAAAATCATATACATATTTATATGTTTAAATTAAAAAAAATATATATATATATGCCTGTATATTTTCTATATATAGGTTAGAAAAAGCCTTTAAATTTCCTTATACACAGTTTTTATTTAATATTTTATTTATCATAACATCTTTGTTGTGAAAAATTCCCCAAGAGGAGGAAATATAAGTAAGAGATTTCATTATAAATCCATCAATTAAAATTTTTTTTTTCAAAACAAAAGTAGTGTAGTAAGTAGTATGTAAATGATAGAATAAAAGAAAAATAACAAAAAAAAAACAAAAAAAAAGAGGTAGTAGAACTTTTCCTTCTTTTATATTTTACTTTTTTATTTTCATTTAACTGCTTTGTTTCGATTATTTTGATTTAAAAGAACGATAAGTTAATGTCCTGCATATTGTATGTATATTCAAGGATTAAGTTAGAAAGTTTATTAAAATTAAAAGAAAAATAAAATGTTTTGTTTTTTTATTTTTTTAATTTCATTTTGAATTTCATTATTTGTTTTTTTGTAAGCTTAGTTTAAAATTTATTTTTGGATTAAATGAAAAGGAAAATTAAAATTATATTTCCATTAGTTTAATTTTTAAAAGATAGCAATAATAATTATAAGTTTTAAATGTATATACATACCTATTAATTAAATTAAAACAAATAAATTAAATAAATTGTATTCGTTTCTTTTCAATCTTTTAAAAAATTAATCTAATAAAACACTATTTTCTAATTCTACCCTTAAATTTTAATAAATTTTGGTACCTAATCTTGAATTAATTGTTTCACAGTGAAAATAAATTACAAATACATTTTGCATAGAATTTTCCAAAAATAATTTCCCAATAATTTTACCGGCAAAATAATTTTATGTAATTGAAAGAGATTTAAAAAAAAAAAAGAAAAAGGACTCATTTCATATTGTTTTTTTTTTCTTTTTTTTTTTTTTATTGTAGGGGTTGTTTTTATTGTTTTCCTTACTTTTTTAATATTAAAAAAAAAAATATGAAAAACAACAAAACTTTAGTCATGCGCGATTTCAGATTTCTTTTTGTTTTTTGTTTTTATTTCAAAAAAAAAAAACTTAAGTTTCATTTTTCTCAACTGTTGTATGATATATTTATACATTATATACAGAGTTATATTTTACTAAATATTTAAAATATATACATAATATGTAATTAGAAACGTATGAGAGTGAATGAATAAAAAGATAATATAATATGCATGAATTTTATTTATTTATTTTTATTTTATTTTTTTTTTATCCTGTTTGAAAATATAATTTATATGTACATTTGCAAAATAAAATAACACATAGAAAATTTCAGGTATTCTCAAATTGTAAAATAGAATTTTTTTTAATTTTCCATCTTTTTCATGTATATAATTTCTATGCTTCTATTTAATTTTTTCATACTATTTTTGAAATGTACAATCGCCATCATTTTTGATATTATGTTCTTTTGGGTTTTTAATTTTTCAAGCTCTTTCGTTAATAAAAAAAATGGCTTTTTCAGTGTGATTTACAAAAAAAAAAATGTCTTGCAAAATGTTTGTAAAAAAAGTATTTTTTTTTTCACATATTTAATTTACGATCATATAACTTATTATTTAGTCACAAAAAGGGAGATGATATTTAGTGGATTAAAGTCTCACACACTCATAGAGTACTCGTGATTATTTCTTTCATTTTTAGTGTCCAAAATTCCAAACAAATAAATTTCGTTAAATCTACCAAAAAAATTTAAAAATCACTGTTTAAATATAAACTTTACTACTCTCACTATATATGTATTTTATGATATTACAAAAGAGAAACAGCAGCAAGTCAATCATGGGGGTGGAATTGAAATATGTATCCAAATCATAAAGTTGAGCAAAAAAAAAAGTTTTTCCTCATTTTCAGCTAAAATAAAATAAAAATGAAAGAAAACAAAAAAAAAAGAGGATATTAACAATATAAAAAAAAAAAAAAGAACTGTATATACAAACTTTTGCTATAGAATTAAGGTTATATTATATATATAAAAATGTAGAGTAGTTGGTGTAGAGATTCGAAGCAATAATCGTCGTCGATAAGTTTTTTTTTTTAAACAAAAATAAAAAAAATGGCAAAATTTTCTTTTTTTTTCTTTTTTTTTCTTTTTTAATTATTTCTTACTTTTTTAATTTTTTAAAATTATTTTTATTATGAAAAATAATGATAAAAAAGAAAAATGAATAAAAAAATAGCTGTAGCAGTAGCAGCAACAGCGCCCGTTGCGTTGTTTTTCAATGTAAATTTTCTTTATTTTGTTTAGTGTTTTTGATTTTTTTATCCTTTTTTTTTTCTTATATTATATCGGTAATGTGTAGGGTACTATTTTACTCTCTTTTTAATTTCCTTATTTATATTTGTACAAAAATTGTAAAAACATAACAAATTGAATAAAAACCATTTTTATTTTCTCCCTATTCAGTTTTTTTTTTCTTTAAATCTATTCAAAAATGTATAATTTTTTTGTCATTTGTTTTAAGTGTTCTTTATTGCAAATATTTTCTTTCTTTGTTTTTTTTTTTTTTCTTTTTTAATATTTGGGCATGGTATTATTAAATTTTTTATTAAATATTTAATTCATTTTTATCTAATTATTTTTAAAATTGTAAATTAGTTTTTTATATCGTAATTTTATTAATTTTTACTTTTTTTCTAATTTTTATTTTTGTAATTTTATAGGGTAAAATTATTAATAAATAGACAAACTGGTGAAGCAGTTGCTATGAAAATGGTCGATTTAAAAAAGCACCCGGATGCTGTGCTATCCGTACGTAAAGAAGTTTGTATACAAAAAATATTACAAGATCAACATGTATTACGATATTTTGGTAAAAGATCACAAGGCGATATTGAATATATATTTTTAGAATATGCTGCTGGTGGTGAATTATTTGATAGAATTGGTAAGTAAATATTTCAAAAAAAAAAAAAAATTAGTTTTATATGTTATTGTTGAAAAATTATATTATAAAAGTATAACGAAAACTGTTCCTGTCTGAAAAAGTTTCAATAATCCGCCTTAAGCTAATTAATAAACTAAAAAAATAAACTTTATAACAGGGACCATACTTTTAACGAAATGTGCCAAAAAAAAATTGAGTTGAATCGTAAAATTTATTCCTTTCATTTTAATAAATCCAATAGAAATACATATTTTTGAAGTTCTTCTCAGCACTTCTAAATCTCAGAATAATTTCCTCATTTTTTTACTTATAACTTAATTGATTTAATTTTTATTCACAAAAGAAAATTAAAACAATTAATGTACTTAATTTAAAAACAAATTTAATCTTCAAAACCAGTAAAATAAAAACGTCCTAAACATTTATACAATGTCGAACGAAACATTCTATAAGAAAAAAAAACTTGTTCCTTTTCAAATTTCTATGTGTATAATAGAAAAATTAATTTTAATTTTAAAAAAAACCAAAAGATCAAAAATCTCAACAAAATTAACATACTCTTTAAAAACAAATTTAAAATAGGAAAAAATATATTATGTAGCTTGCTTCCTTTTTTTTTTTTTTTAAACAAAAACCGCTTCAAAACTTCCACATAAAAATAATTCTATTTCTTTGTCCTACAAAGTAAATTAATATTACATAACCATTTATTGTATAGTTAGCTTTTAGCTAGAAACAAGAAACAAAAATCTTTAGTGAACCATGACATTTAATTTATCAAATTTTATATCCTGTTTTTAATATATGTAATTCATTTTTTTTTTGTTTTACCTCCTTATTTAATGTTTATTTAATTATATACATATATGGTTACATTTATATATTATACAGATACGAGTAGTATAAAATATAATTTATATGTTTAGTATTTTATCATTTTTAACATTATAAAGCATATAACAGAACTGAAAATTTCTTTGTTGTTCTTTGTTTGATTCAAACTTTTTGGTCCAAAATAAAAATAAAAAAAAATAAAAAATTTCGGTAATCGTAATCATCAATAACAGTGTATAATCATTACAATTATTATCAACATCATCATCTCCTTAATCATTTATTTTACCGAATCCTTAACCATTTGTTTATTTATTATTTAGTTTTTTTTTTTTTTTTCTTTATTTTTTTTTTTTAACTTCTATACATACACTCTTTCTCTTTCTATCTTTCTTTTTTCTTTTTCTTTTTTTTTTTTATTACAATTTTTATATTTTCAACGTGTTTTTGTTTGTTATTATATTTAAATAAAAATGAACTAACGCGCGATTTTCCGAACAAATTTCCATATTATATAATAAGTTAAATGTTAAAGAAAGAAAAAAAAACAAAAAAAAAGGATGATAAATAAATAGTTTAGTAGGTAGGTAGGAGGAAAATAAATGAAGAAAAGGATTCTCTTTGTTACCGTTATTGTAGAATCTCGGTACAACACTTTTTCTTTTTTTTTTTGTTTGGAAAAACATCAAAAATTATAAAAAAAAAAAAAATATTTTTCTCTTTGTTACGGTAAATCTCAAACAAAGAAAATATGTGTATGATTTGGGTTGTATATGGTTGTTGATGGTTGTATCAAAAAAAGAAAAAAAAAAAAAATGATGCAACATATCATCTTTGTTGTTGATTCTTTTGTTACATTTTCCATATTTTCCTTTTTCAGTTTATTTATTTTTTTTTTGTATTTATTTTTTTTCATATAGATATTATGTATTTATCTATACATTTATATACTTTATATTAGTAATAATCATTGTACATAATCTTATCACCATCATCAACAAATTTAATATATTCAATTTAGAAACGAAACAAAACTTGACTTTACAACCACTCAACAAAAGGGAAGTGATTTAAGTATTAAATAAACTATCTAAGAAGATACAAGTTGAAGTTGGTGGTGCTTTTCTTGTGTGTTATCCTTTTTTTTTATTTTTTTTTTTTTTATTTACTAAATTCATTCAATTAAATTTGTATGTTAGGATAGAAAAAAAAAAGGATGTGTAACATATTCAATTAAATTTAACAAAAAAGTATAAAAGAAAATGTGTTGATTTTTTTTTTTTTAGGCGGGAAAATAAATTTGTTTTGTTTTTTTTTGTTTTTTCTAATTGTTGAGTGCGTTAAATCAAGATTAATTATGTGTGGTTGATTTAAATTTTTAATGCTATATACAATTAATTACTGAGTTTATATATAAAAACAAAAATAACAAAAAATATGAATATCATTTCATTTTAATTAAATAATTTTTATTTGTATAATTTTTAATGGGTAAGCTTAAAAAATATTTAATTTTCTTTTCTTTCTACAAATAATAAAAGTCTTCTATTAAAAGTTTTTTTTTTTTTTTTATAAATCATGGAATTATTTTAATCAAATTACTGATTATGAAAGAACAAAGATATACAAATAAATCTTTAATTCTTTAAAAAATCTTTAAATTTAACTACATATGTTTTATTGGTATCTGAAATTATTTAAAAATTCATTAATATGTGGTTGTAATAAGCTTAACAAAATAAAAGTAGTTATCTAAAATCTTAAAATCAATCAAACAGATATAATAAACGTGACTAAAAATCTTTAAATTTAAGTTTATAAATAACTTTAATTTCTTTTTATTTAAATTTTATATTCGGTTAAAGTCATAAAAGTGATTTTTAACAAATTATATTATAAATACATTATTTAAATCAAAATTTATTTTAGAATAATATCATATTTTTATTGTTTTTGACATTTTTTTATATTATGTATTTTTAAATAATATTGGTGTCATTTTTTATATACAAATACATACATATATATAATTTAATACATTTCAAATCAATCAATTTCTTAAATATTTTAATAATATTTAGGTCAAACATTTTTTCACTTTTTTATTTAGAATTCTTCTTTTTTAATAAACCAACTTCATAATATTAATAATAACATTATCATTGTTTTTTTTTCTTTCTAAATTTTATACTAACAAAAAACTTAAATGATCATCTTGAGGTAAACATATTATGCATTCATATTACAATATGTATTAGATATATATTTATATATATATATAAAATACATTTCCTCGTTTCCTTTTTTTTTTATATATACATATTATATAAATAATAAATCCTTATATGTATTATAAAAAATTAAGAAAGTTCACTGACATATTTTTCAATTCATTTCTTAAATTTCTTTTTATTTTATTCTCATTCTATATTTTCTTCTATTTTTGGTTTCTTCCATTTTTATTTTTCTAAATTTTACCTTAACTTCTCTTTCTAAATGATTACAAAATCGATATTATTAAATTTAAATAAAACAAGAAAAATATAAAAAATAGAATATGGCAAAAAAATAAATTGTGTAAGCTCTTCTTCCTTTGCTTCTTTTTCTGTTATCATTTATTTTTATAATACTAGAGAGAAAAATAAAGGATCCAAATTGACAAATTTGTATTTTTTTTTTTTTTTTTTTTTGTTAAATTTGTTGTATACAAAAATTCAAAATTATTTACCGCAAAAAGCACGACATACCAAATATTAAAAAAAAAAAAAAAAAATCCTTAATAAAAATAAAAATGTAGAAACGACATGAAACATAAAAAAAAAAAATGTTTTGAATTTTACTAAAAGAGTTTTTCTAATAAACAGGACATTTTTGTCTATTTTCTACTGTGACATAACAAAAATTTAGAACCACACCTAATCTTCTGTTATTTTTCAATTTCAATACGAATTAAAGTTACAATAAAATTAAAAAAAATAAGGTCGATGAAAAATTTTTACTTCTCAGCATTTTTACCTTTCAACAATTCTAACTCTAACGTTCTCTTTTATTTTTATTGAATAAAGTATTTTTTTATTAAAAGTGTTCTCTTAATAATTCAACATTAAAAAAATATGTAAAAAATTTTATATTGCATACAATTTATTATAAATAATTTATAATGGAATATTTTAATTGAAAAGAAAAAAAACAAATATCGAATATCGAAGAAGACTTTATCGAATTTCGTGAATATTTTGTCAAAATAACGTGTTAAAGTGCTGAGCGGAGGGGGGCTTTAAAACAACAACAACAAAAAAATCAAGTAAATTTATTAAGTTAAAAGCTTTATTCAATAAAATAAAAATGAAATTTTGTTAAAAAAAAATCTACATTTTTTTCTATGAAAATAAGTCGAAAAAATATTTATAAAAAGTGTTGCTACTTCATTTTCTTAAATACTTTCCTTCTTTTTTTTTAGTAAATAGCATTTTTTCGCGATATTTTTTATTTTTTTTGTTTACTATAATTTTGAATTCTAGTTCAATTCTATTCTATTTTGGCAAGGATATTTTTTTTTTTTTGTTAATATTTTACACATATTATAAGACATATTTTTAGAGACATAAAAAGGACACATTCGATAAATTTTACTCGACAATTCCATATGGTAATATTTTTTTTTTTTTTGTAAGAGTAAAAATAAAAATATTATTGGACCAACGTTATATTTGAAAATAATAGTGAAAAGATAAAAATAAAAATTAGTCCTTTTTGAATCCACAAGTTTTAAAAATATGGTCTTATCGGAAATCTCAAAAAAATATATTTGATTTCGTCGAAAATCGAAAAAATTAAATTGTTGATACAATTGCAACAATAACACAATGTTTTATTTGACTTTTTCGATCATAAATTATGGGAATGCTCGCCCATGCTCGGAATGTATAATTGAAATTTAAGCTGAAGTTTATAAAATTTAAATTTTCATCAAAACTTGCCTATATTCGTTCATTATTCGACAAAAAATAAAACTCAAAATAACAAAGAATCAAAACGAGGGTGCACAGAAAATTTTGAATGCCTAATTTTACTGATACTATTTCAGTAATTACAACGTCGCAAACACATGGCCAAAAGATTTTCGATCATAGCACATCGTCAAAATTATTTTTTGTTATTTCAGATCATGAGACGATGTGTTGACTAATTACAGATTGCAAAACAAAAATTTACTAACAATGTTATTCTATAATTGAATTGATTTCCTTATATTTAAATCTTACAAAAAAAACAAATTATTTACCTATGAAGATTATAGAGTTTTGCAAATTTTTTTGACCAAATAATATTGATAGGTTTATTAATTAACTTTTATTCTACATCTTTATTAACTTTCCTTATCAAATTTTCTTCTGCTATTATTTTTTTGACATCTTTTTAATAAAATAAAAACTGGTTCGATTAAAAAAAAAATGCTTGAATATTAATACATATTTTTATTTTATAAAAAAGTATAAACATTCCCGCTAACCCTTATGGGAGTCTTATTAACCACTTTTATTTTAATTATTTTTTTTTTTTAATATTAACCTGTTTCCTTTCGTAACAAATAATATAAAATATTAGGGAAGGTACATTAAGTAAAAAAAATATACTTGAGAAAAAAAATGTCACAATTACTCCTTAATTCATTTCAAGTATGTTAAATAAAACTAAAGACACTTTACATATAGTTTTTAACTTTTGAAATATTTTTTATTATATAGATATGTATATAATATATTAATATATGCATATAAATGTGAAATATAAATTCTTGTTTATATCCTAATATATATATATATCACTCGTAAGGTATTCTAAAATAAGATGTTTAAAAAGTTACCTTTGATAAAAATCAATATTATATTATAATTAGGATAGACTTATTTAAAAAATTTAAAAGGACGGAATTAGTTATTCGAATAAAGAGTATGTATGTACTACTAAAGAGGTTAAAAAATGACTTATTTTAAGATTTATACATATTATTAAAATTTGGTATTAAAATTGGCATCATCAAGAAATGAAATAATTTCGCATCAAGAAAACAAAAAAAAATTTTTGAAGAATTATTTCATTTTTGCGTTGCGGAGTTATTGAAGCCATTAAAATTAAACAAATATTTCTATATACTTTCCTTTCCATTTCTAACGAATTAATGTTTTTTTTTATGTGATATTAATTTTTATATACACTTTTTTTTTGTTTTATCCACCGTTTCCTTTTTTGAGTAAAAAAAAACAAATTGTTTTTTGCAATATATTTCATGATTCATTCATCTAAATATAATTCTGGTTAATTAAATAAAACTTTAACCATTTTTATATAAAAAAAGAAAAAAGAAACTTTAACAATAACTTTACCAGTAAAAACCAGGTATCTATTTTGTAAAAAACTACTTCGATAGTCATATTATCTAAATAAAAACAAAATGCATAGTGAAAGAATATATTATATGTATATACATAGTACACATGTAGATATTTTAAAAACCTATAATTTAATATAAAAATGTTATTTTATTTTTTTTTTGTTTGCAGAACCTGATATTGGTATGCCGCAACATGAAGCTCAACGTTATTTAAATCAATTGTTATCAGGCGTTAAATATTTACATTCTCGTGGTGTTGCACATCGAGATTTAAAACCAGAAAATTTACTTCTAGATGAACATGATAATATTAAAATATCAGATTTTGGAATGGCAACAATGTTTAGGTATTAGGTACAAGCTTAATAATACTTAAATAATAATAAGCATAAATAAATTGAAATATTAATTGATTAAAAAAAAAAAAATTTTATTTTTAACAACTTTGTTAATAAATAACTAATTTTTATTTTTTTTTTTTAATTTTTATGTAAATTATAAAAATACATAGAATGAAAGGTAAAGAAAGATTATTGGACAAAAGATGTGGAACATTACCTTATGTTGCTCCAGAAGTATTATGTAAACCGTACCATGCACAACCGGCAGATATATGGTCATGTGGTGTTATACTTGTAACAATGTTGGCTGGTGGTAAGTTTTATTCAAAAAAAAAAAAAATTTCTTGTAAATTATTTATATCCTTTTGGTATATATTTTATAAAAAAATATAATATTTCAATCCTTTCATGTACTATAATATTATACATATAAAAGAAAAAATTATTATGGAATATCTAAATATGTATTTAAATATTAAATTTTATATATGTTTATTTTTATGTATACAAATAATAGTATTTCAGTAAAAATAAAAAAGTATAGTTACATATATATTAAAATAAGGACAATTTGTAATTTATAAAGGAAGTTTTTAAAATATCTTTTTAAAGTGTATATGCAAATGATTTTTTAACAAATATTTTGGCCATATCATTTTGGCAATTCATTAATTATGAATGTCCCAATACATACATTTAAATTAAGAAAATTTTTGCACATTATATAAATATTTTTTAAAACTGTATTGTTAAATCAATTTTATTATATTATTTAATAATATATTTTAATTATTATTTTAATTTTTATGGCAGTAAAAGTAATAAGGACCTATTAACATTTAGACTCGTTCTTTGTATAAAATAGAATTATATATAATTTCTCTTACTTCTAAGCTCCTATATATTTATGTACTTTCTTTAATTCATGTACATTATGTTGTATCAAACATTGGTAAATCATCTGTTGAATTTAAAACTAAAATTATGAATAAGCATTTTTTTTTTAAAACTCATACTAAATAATAATTTCTATCCAAATATCATTATTTAACTTAAATAGATCAAATATACATATTTTATTTCAAAATCTGTTTGTTTTAAGGCTATTAGAAAACCTAAAAAAAAAAAATTCGTTTCCATCCAAATAGAATAGAAATATTTAATATGAAAAAAATTAAAATTACATAAAAAAAAAAAGAAAATTTTTTTATCAAATATTTTTGTTTCATTGAATCTCAGGATATAAAAACATGCCCTAAAGAACGAATTTGTAATATTCTAAAAAAAAAAAAAAATTTAATCTATTTTGTTATTTTATTTTCTTTTTTTTTTTTTGTTTTATATAACTAATACATAATTGCATGATTTACTTCTCTGTCTCCCCTATTCATATATGTTGTTATATTTTTTGTTTCTGGACCTCTGCATTGGAAATTTTTTTTTTTATGTAAATATTTAAATCAATTGTTATGTGTCATATGTTAATGTTTTTTGTTTTTTTATAAATAAGAAAAAAATTAAAAATATGTATAAAAAAAAAAATTATAAAATATCATATCATTTTTGTATTCGTTGTACATAAAAAATACATTTGTTTTTTGTTTTTGTCCAAAAGTTTTTTCATCACATTTTTGCAGGTTCTTTGGTATTCTAGCTGTAGATTTTATATTTGAATGCATCTAAAGCTTTAATACCAAAGCTCCCGCTTAAATTGCTTGCTGCACATATATTATATATATATTTTTTTAATTTGAAAATAATTTAATTAATTTTTTGTTTTCTTATTTTTTTTAAATTTGTTTTTAAAATTTTTGTTTTTTTTATAATAAATTTTGTAAATATACAAAAAAAAAAAGAAATTGTATCTAAAATCATTATATTTTGTATAAAACTAATGCCAAATATAATTCAATTTAGATTTCAAAATATATTTTATTTATTTCAGAATTACCATGGGATCAACCATCACCAAATTGCCAAGAGTTTTTAAATTGGAAAGAAAATGATCGATGGTCAACAGCAACACCATGGAGTAAATTAGATACATTAGCAATATCATTGCTTAGGAAAGTTTTAACAATAAGTCCATCAAGTCGCTTAAAATTAGATGTTATATTAGAACATAAATGGTGTCAAATACAATTTTGTGATTCAGGTATTATAATTTTTTGCTAATTTAAAGAGAAACAAAAAAAAACTTAAGCTTTTCTTTTTATTATTTTTATAATAATTATAAATATTTAAAAAAAAAATATTCTCAATTTTTGGTCAGGTACTAAGTGACTCTCAGTAAATTTACTATTAATAATCTGCGAGTAACTTGGTACCTAACTAAAAGTTTCGGGAAAAAAAAAATATTTTATTTGTTAAATTAATTTACTTTCAAAACATTTTTTCAAACAATAATTTTGTTGTTTTATCAGAAGGATTCTAAATGTTATTAAATAATCAAGATGGAATGTAACTACTGTCATTGCTTTGGCGCTTTAGCTGTATGATAGAATTTATAATTCATAAAGCTAGATTACCAAAGCATTGACGGTATGTTGAAAATCAACATTGTGTCAACTTAATTACTTTGAAAAATTCTAGTATAAATGTTAAATATAACTTGGATTTGTTTTTTTTATTAATAATTAATTGTTAAGTTTTGAAATAAATAAAATATTCTTTTTTTTTTATTTTTAACAAATAAATTTTGCTTGTGTGCAGTGCAATTAAAAATTATATAAAGATGGCTTTAATTGAAATGCATTGATAATAAGTACAAACCATTAACATTAGTTTACGTGAACTTTTATTTTATTTATTAAAACTTTATTTTAATCTTTGTTTTTGTTATTTTTTTTTTTTATTTTATTTTTTTAGCTATTTGGACTTTGGTGATTTTTGCTGTATGGTGTTCAAAACTGTTTCCATAGAGCTTTATTACCAAAAACCAAATGGTTATGTTTTTTAAGTTTTTTATTGGTTTTGTTTTTTTGTTTTTTAATTATTTTGTTTAATTTAAATACATAATATAAACATTATTTTTAAATATGTATATTTTAAAAAAGAAAAAGTGATTTTAAAAATATGAGTTAAAGCGAAAAAAAACAAATTACGCACAAAATTTTTAATTAATTATATAAATTGTAATAAAGATAAATTTTTACTCAAAATTTTTTTTTTTAATTTAATTTATTTCAGAACTTAAATCACATGATACAACAGATATTGGTGTATCACCAAAAGCAAAACGACAACGTTCTTCATTAGACATATTGAATCCATTTGATGATTCAATTACTAGAAATTATTGTTCTCAACCGATGCCAATTCTTAAATGTGATAATAATGAATTCTTTCAAAATGGTGGTATATATAAAAATGGCGGACGTATTAATAATAATGGAAATGGTGATGAAAATAATCCAAATTATACTGGATTCTGTTTTTCACAACCAGCTTTATTAGATGATTTGATATTATGTACACAAATGAATTCAACACAAACAGCTAGTCAAAATGTATTCCAAAGATTGGTTAGACGTATGACACGTTTCTTTGTTAAAACAAAATGGGATGAATCAATACAACATTTGACTGAAGCATTGGATAAATTGGGTTATATATGGAAAATGAATGATGATTCAATTATAACGATATCAACAATTGATCGAAGAAAATTACGTTTAGTTTTTAAGGCACATATTATTGAAATGGATAATAAAATTTTGTTAGACTTTAGGCTATCAAAAGGTTGTGGGTTAGAATTTAAACGCAGATTTATAAAGATTAAACAGACTTTAGATGAATATGTTCTAAGAGGTCCAATAAGTTGGCCAATTGCTATTGCTACTAATTCTGTGCCTTAAAATTTATTGTAAATTAAAAATGAAAAGAAAATTTAAAAAAAAAATTTTTTTATATAGTTAACAATTTTAAATGTTTCTATGTACTAATTATATAGATATTATTTTTAATTTATATTAAACGTAATTAATTAAGTTTAATAAAGTTATAAATATTTTTTTAAACATTTTTATATTTCCTTCGCTGAATTCGTTGATTAAAATAAGTTTTATAAAACTTTTTATGTTAAAACAAATAATTTTTATTGCGTATAAATAAAAGAATAATTTTTTTTTATAAAAAACCACGCTTTTTTTCAATTTATATTTCAGATTTTTATTTTTTCCAGAACAGAATTTTCAGGAATGATAAAATAATAATAATATGTTATGTAGAATAAAAGAACATTAGATATTAATATTTTTTTATTATCATGGAAAACAACCATAATGTGTAAGTTAAATAAAATTTCGATAATTATTCCATTCTGACTAAATTCTTTTGTTACAAAATGCTCACTTTAAAATTATTTATTATATGTACATTGTTTACAATATCATGAATGTTTGAAAGAAAATCATTTATTTATTATTCTAATTAGCACATACTTAAGCCATACCAAATTTAAATAACAAGAATTACATTACAAACTTAACTTTTAGTTTATAATAAATTTTAAATAAATTGCTTTGATCAAGGGAAAATACAATTTTATACACCATTAAAAAATCATAACAAAAAAAAAGACATGGTTCAGTAAATTTTTACTTAAATTGGCACATCAAAATTAATGCTTTAATGCACAATTTGAGTACAAAAATTTTTTATTGAATTTGGACTTGGTTATTTATTAAATAATTGTTAGAAAAAAATGTTACTATAATATCTTTGTATTGACAAAATTTATCTTATAGTTCATGGAATCATTTTTAAATTATTTTCATTTCTTTATTTAGGCTTCTTAACTATGTACTTCAGTAGTTATAATTAAAGAGCCTTTGAAGAAGATAGTTTACAAATTCAAAGGATAAAAACCATCAACCAATTTTAAGTGATTTAAATCAAAAAAAAAGTACATATCTAAAGAAGTTTAGTACGAATTTTAGTCAAAATAAAATTAAAGTAAGTATTATTTTAGTTTAGTGACATATAATAAAATATAAAACCTTACTTTTTAGAAAAGCATTTAACTGAAAAATAGGTATGAAAGGTATATGAAAAGTGTAGCAAATGTGCTTTTATGTGAAGTTTGTTGACTGATGCTGTTACTTTTATTTAATTTTAGTTTTTAAGTTAATCTTCAATATTTAATTTTAAGATTAATCAATCTTCTATGGTCCACGTAGCAATTTGTCTATAATTTGCATTACAATATTCAAAAACATTGTCTATTAAAATTTCATATGTTCTTTAGTGCTGAAAAATTTTGAATTTTTTGGATTCTTTTAAAATCGGGCAGTACTGAACCAGATATGAAAATTATAGGCAATCGAAATATTTTAAATTAATTTTTTACATTGAAAAACTGAAAGTGTAGATGTTTTGTAAGGTTTAATTGCTTTTATTTTATAGAATTGATATTATAATCTCCCAATGAAATATTTTCTGCGTTTAATATGATTTAATTCTTAAAAAAGTGTTTTCTATAAGAAATAAACGTTCTGGATTAGATTGGATACACCTTTGACCTGTTATTAGATTTTCATTTCCAAAATATACTCTTAAAATATGTTATAGATAGAATTTCAACATTTTGTTATAAGTTTTGTGCTCTTAATTTTCAATAAAATCATATACATATGTATGTGCATACGTCAATATTATATTTTCTAGGATTATAATTTCTTGACACCTTTGTTGGATTTTTGTCATATTTTCCCTGCGAATTTTAATAATACACATCAGTACATTAAATACAAAATATTTTTAGTAAAGCGATATGGGGTAGATAATTTTTTTTTTCTTTTATTTTATCAAAAATCAGCATTTAAAAAAAATATTTTATTACATACACATTTTAAAATTACATAATAAGGGCGATACATTCAAATTTCAAAATTAGTTATAAATCTATTAAAAATTGATATAGAAGAATTAAATCAAAAAAAAAATATTTTAGTGAAATACGTACTTTCATTTTTTGTATTAAATAATATACATTGCTATATTTATTTAAACTGCAATCATAAATTCATATTTCAACAAATCAATTAATTGGATTGCCTTATTCTATTCTACTATTTCTTCATGTCTTTTTTTATGTTTAATTAAACCAGCTATTTGATTAAAAGCAGCACTGCAAACTTGGCAAATATATTTACGTTCTCCTGAATGTATTTTCATATGTTCTTTAACGCTCCAAGGTTTAGTGAACTTTGTTGGGCATATTGGACAACCATATGGTCGTTCACCAGTATGTGTATATGTATGAAATTTTAAATTTTGTTTAGAATAAAATGTTTTTTCACAAAATTGACATTTATGACGATAATTACTTTTATCTACGTGCCATGTATTTCTATGTGTAATTAAATAACTATTTTGTGGAAAACACTTGCCACAATCTTGGCATTGAAAAGGTAAATCATTTGTATGTAAAATTTCATGTAATTTACGTATCCTAATTGTTTTAAATTTTTTGTTACATCCTTTATGTCTACAAGGAAACTAAAAATCATGATATTTTTTAATGGTTTCTTATCGAATAAAATACAAAACAAAAAATTACCGGTCTATCTTCAGTATGACAAACTGAATAATGATCCTTTAAATTTCGATTATGTTTAAATGATTGTTCACAAACTTCACATTTGTATGGTCTTTCTCCGCTATGTAAACGTTTGTGTCGATATAATTGACTTTTATATTCAAAAATACGCTTACATTGTTCACATGGAAATATTCCACGTTTTGATTCACGATTTTTTTTTGGATACGTAATGATACAATTATCAGCTATCTCTTGAAGTTTTCTTGAAGTTTTTTCTGTACTGTTCGTTTTTGATTCATTTAATGAGTTATTTAAAATATAATCTGATGAAATACAAGATTGTTTATCATTATTAAATTTTTGGTTTTTTCCAAAAATTTCATGTAACATATCATTTTCTGTTTTTATGGTAGTCTCTTTATTTTTAAGGAAAGATTCATTATTGCAATAAATTTTTTTGGCACCGCAATCATTTATTTTCTCTTTTTTTATTATTGCAATTCCATTATTCGTTAGAAGATTTTGTTCATTAGATTGAATATTTTTAGTATTACAATTAGTTTGAACAAAATCGGATAATTTATTTTGAAATTCTATTAAATTTTTATTAAATTCTAAATGTATTTTTAAAATGTGAGATGAAAAGGCTTCAATTGTGTCATGTTCTTCATGGCAAATCCAGCAAACAAATTTAAATTTTTTATTACTTGAAATCATTATTTCTCCACATTTATTATAAATGTCTTGGAGCTTCTGTTCATGCATCAGCTCTATTTCAATACTTTTTTCAACCATATTTTCTCTATTATTTTCTATTTTCGTTTCATCGTTACTGCAGATTTTAAAAATTAGTGAGTGATTTTCAGATCTTAAACAAATTTAAATAAAATTACTTTACTATTTTTGGAACTTCTAAAAAAGATTTAATAGTTTCATAATGAACCCATGTTACGTCCTCACATTTTCTTATTTGCGCGTTAATACGATGTTTTCGAAAATTGCTTTTTAAATTATTCCATTTTCTTTTACAAATTTCAACTAAAATAAATATACGTTACATATAGATATTATATTAAATGCTTACAACCTGATTGGCCAAGTTTGCAATAAATTTCATTCCAAGCTTTTGTTTTAATAGAATTGTGCTCCCTTCCTTTATTTACTTCACTATATAAACAAGGCCTTTTTTTTATTTCATCTATTAACTTTAGCTCAAATTCTATTTTAGGATTAATAAGACTTGCAGTAACTGTTACCATATTTATTAAAAATATTTAACAAATAACAATCTTTTTTGTTTATGAAAAATTTAACCATTATTAAACGTCATTTTGACATTGAATTAGAAAGTTCAATCAAACAACATTCTAACATCATATTATGTTTGATTGCATCCTATGACCATAACGTTGAAAATTGTTGCAAATTCGAAAATAAAAATTCAACTTTCATGATGGACTTATTATAATAAAATCATACGTTTATTTTTTTTTTTTTTCAATTTTATAAAAATTATAAACATATTCGATTCATTAATATCCATAATAAATTAATACTTTGACTTAAAAAAAATTGGTTTGTACATTTTTAAATAGAATTTAATATTATTATCACTAATACTTGTTTATCATTATTTATTATGTGGCTTTTGTAATACCTTCATGCAGTCTTTTTTTATGCCGTACAAGTCCAGCTATTTGATTGAATGCTGCACCACACACTTGACAAACATAATTACGCTCACCGTAATGTATTTTCATGTGTTCCTTAACGCTCCATGGTTTTGTAAATTTTGAAGTACAAACTGAACAACCATAAGGCCTTTCTCCAGTATGTGTATAAACATGATATTTTAAATTCTGCTGAGTACAAAAAGATTTTGTACAATGTGGACATTTAAAAGGTCGATCATTTTTATCCATATGCCATATACTTCGATGCATTTTTAAATCGTAACTTCTCGGAAAACGCTTACCACATTCTTCACATTGAAATGGTAAATCCCCACTATGAATAATTTCATGTGCCGCTCTTGTTCTTGTTGTTTTAAATTTTTTATCGCATCCTTCATGTCTACACGTAAACTAAAATTAAATTTTAATATTATTTTAAGATAATTAATTATATTCAATTATACTAATTACAGGTTTATCTTCTGTATGCCTAAATATATAATGTTCTTTTAAGTTATCATACTGCCTAAATTTTTTCTCACATATTGTACATTGATATGGGCGTTCACCCGTATGTATTCTTTTATGTTTACGTAAATCATGCCTATATTGAAATCTTCTATCACATTCATCACATGGATAAACTCCACTTTCTTTCTTTTGCACAGAATTATTTGCAATATTTACTTTGCGATGAGATGATTTTTCGTGCTTCTTCAAATTTTCTTCTTTATCAAATGAAAATGAACATAAACCACATGGATATTTTCCAACCTTTTCTAATTTTTCTTGCCTTTTTATTTCAGAGGTGTCATTTAAAATTGGTAAATGTAATTTTTCTTCAGAAAACGAAATTTCTTTTACTTCATTTTTAATGCGTTTTAAAGAATCTTTATCTTTATCGTCAACATTTAATTCATTCGTTTTCATGATTTTTTCAGTTTCTCCTTCACTGGAACTGTGATTATCAACCTCGTCAAAAAAATTATCTTCAATAGAATCATTTTCAATTTTTCCTATAGAATGAATTTCAAAAATTGAAACATTTGCATTCCGTCCCATATGATTTTCTAGTATGTGATTAGTAAAACTATCAATATCTTCGTAACTATCATCACAAACACAACATTTATAAGAAAATTTTTCAGTTTTTGTAATTAAAATTTCACCACACTTTTGAGGAATTTCTGCACTAAAATCTGATTTTTCCTCTTCATCAGCACAAAAATTTTCTAAAATATCACTAAACTCAGTAGAGTCTATATTTTCAGTTTTTAAAGAAGTATCTCCTAATGGTGGTAAATTTCGCAGTTCAGAAGGAATTTCCGGTTTTGATGGTTTATAAGTATGTGGTGGTCTTAAATGCGGTGGTGTGCTAAAAATTACATTATTGATTTAGTTTTATATTTTGTTAGCTTTCATTAAAAATTACATTCCAGATTCGTATTCCAAAAGAAATTTGAGACTGTTATAATGAACCCAATTAATAGTCTTATTATCTTTCATTTCCTTTTTATTGAACTTTCGAAATGTATTACGCAAATAATTCAATCGTTTTTTACACATTTCAACTAAAAAATTAAATTGTTAACACAAATTAAAACAAAACATAATCTTTACATTATAATTAATAAATTGATACCTGACGCATTCATAATTTTGGAAATTTCATCCCAAGTTTCAGCACGTTCTTTTTTGTTTCTAAATGAAGGGTCATTTGGATCATATAAATGTTTTCGTTTGACAATTTCTGTAATTAATTTAGCATCAAATCCTTTTTGAATTTCATTATGTTCAGATGGAAGAGTGTCATCACTAAAATAATAATTTTTATATTTTTTATATAAAAATATTTAAAAAAAAATAAACTACACTTTGATATGCCCATCTAAAAATCTTAAATTTTCATAATGAACCCATTTTATTGCAAATTCATCTTCATTTAGATTGCTGTTCATCTTCTTGTAATATTTTCTGTAGGTGTTTCTTATTCTTTCCCATTTTCTTTTCAATTCATCCACTAGAACATAAAACAAAAATCCTATGTAAAATAACAAAAACAAACAAGATAAATAATACATATATATTTACCTGATTTATTTAAATGCTTTGCAATTTCTTGCCAGGCATCTATACGAAGTTGAAATTCAAAAAAGTATTCATGAGTTTTGTCATAAAGAAATGGTCTTCTTGCTATTTCTGCAATTAGTGTTGTTTCATATTCTTTTTCAGAATCTCTTTTCGAATTCGATTTTTTCTTAAGTTTCTCTTTATCTGAATTTTTCCTAATTATTCTTTTTTTCTTAAGGGTACTCATTTTTATATAAAATTTAATTTAAAAAATTTTTGTTATTAATTTATTTATACTATTTTTTTTGTTTTCTTTTGCTTTATTTGCTAATTACTTGTGCTGCGCCGAATCTGAAGGAAACAAAAAATTTGACAATACTATTTGATAAGTACAATTCACCATAGCCATTTTAGATGGTAAATATTTACCTTTAAAATTCTGCAAGACTAGCCAAAACATTATTGACATTAATCAAATGCTAATATCATTGTGAATTAAACATTTTGGGTGAAAATGAAGTTTTTACTTTTTGTATAAAAACATTTATGTTAACAAAATGTAAATTTTTTTTATTTTTTTAAGAATTTTATACTTTATTTAACCAACATAATCTTAAAAAAAAGACAATAAATTTTTTAATTTAGTAAGTCATAAAACTTTTAAAGTTTTTTTTGGAGAACTAAATTTATATAAATAAAATTTTAAAATATGTATAAAATTAGTGAAAAAAGAAAATTATCTAAAATTACTGAAAAAATCTTTATTCAATAAAAATTTTTATATTATCTAAATTAACTAGGATTAATTTCTATATTATTTATTGCAATGTCGCCATGTGTTCTTACATGTCTAATAAGACCAGCTCTTCGCGCAAAATTTTTACCACATATTTGACAAGAATAATTTTTTTCACCCGAATGTACTTTCATATGCTCTTTAACACTCCAAGCTTTCGTAAACTTTGCTGGACAAACAGAACACGAAAATGGCCGCTCACCAGTATGTGTATAAATATGATATTTTAAATTATGTTGAGTACAAAATGATTTCGTACAATGAGGACATTTATATGGTCGATCATTTTTATCCATATGCCATGTATTTCGATGTCTTTTTAAATAACTATTTTTAGGAAAACATTTACCACATTCATCACATTGAAAAGGCATATCATTGCTATGAACAACTTCGTGAAATGATCTTGTTTTTCTTGTTTTAAATTTTTTACCACATCCTTCATGTCTACATGTATACTAAAATTAAAATTTTAATTAAATAATGTTCATAATGTATGTAATTAACTATAAGTACTAACTGGTCTATCTTCTGAATGTCGAAATATATAATGTTCTTTTAAAGTGTCATTATGTCTGAATTTTTCATCGCATATTGTGCATTGGAATGGTCGTTCTCCAGTATGTAATCTTTTATGTCTTTGTAATTGATATTTATATTGAAATTTTCTATCGCAATGATCACATGAAAGATCTCCAACTTCTTTTTTTTGTTCAAAAATATATGTTACAGATTGCCTATGGTTTTCTTCATGTTTTCTTAAATTTTCTTCCTTATCAAATGAAAAAGAACATGTACTGCAAGGAAATTTGCCAATTTTTCCAATTTTAACTGTTTTGTAACGCCTTTTAATACGTTTTACTGCTGCCGTTTCAGGATCATCATTTGGATTTTCTTTTAAATCTTCTTCTGGTTGAGGATTTCTTTTTTCTTTCGTATCACTTTTATAATATTTCAATGAAGTTTTTGTAATTCTAGGTTCAACTGAAGATGAATTATTTATTACTTTTCTTTCAATTTCGGTTTCTTCTTCACTTGTATTGTCGTTATTATCAATATCATTGAAATAATCACTTTCAATATTTGTTTGAAAATTATCTTTTGATGAAACTTCGAATATAGGAACACCTCCATTTCGGCCCATATGACTATCTAAAATGTGCTTTGTAAAATTTTCAATATGTTCCAAAATATTATCACAAGCACAGCATTTATACGAAAACTTTTCAGTTTTTGTTATTAATATTTCACCACATTTTTGTGGAGGTTCAGAAGAAAAATCAGGTTTAATATCTTCCTTTACAATAGTATCGTACTCGACACACTCTATGTTTTCTAATTCTTTTTCCGATTTTAATAAAATATCTGTTATTGGAGGTATATTTTTAAAATCAAAATGCATTTGAGATTTCGGAGAGTTATTGTCAATATCTGACGATGGTCTTATGTCACTAACACTAAAATCAAATATAATTATATTTTTGTTTTTCTTATTAGTAAATTAATTACTTTATGGATTCAAATTCTAATAAAAATTTTAAGCTGTCATAATGAACCCAGTTGATTTCTTTATTATCTTCCATTTCTTTTTTGTTAAACTTTTTAAAAGCTTCCCTTAAATAATTCCATCTTTTCTTACATACTTCAACTAAGAAATAAAAATAAATTTAGTAAATAAATAATGTTAGTAATTAACGGCTTAGTGAAATTAATTATTCAAGAAACTGAAGCTTAATCAAATATGAAAAATATGAATAAATAACTTAGTGGATGCCCTATACTCCTGGCAAGAAAAAAAAATATAGAATAATTACTAGATTCATCCATTATCCTAGATATTTTATCCCATGTATTAGCTCTCTCTTTCATATTTCTAAAAGTTTCATTCATAGGATCATACAAATTTCTACATTTTGAAATTTCTTCTATTAATTTAGCATCAAATTCCTTTTGAATTTCTGCTTGTTCAGATGGAAGAATTTCATCTCTGCAAAATTGTTAATAAATATATAAAATTACATTTAAAAAAATTTTTAAATTTAGTTACAATTTGATATGGCCATTAAGAAATTTCATATTATCAAAATGAATCCATTTCACAAGACCTTTTCCTTCACTAATACGATTACTCATTTTTCTACAAAATTTTCTATATGTGTCTCTTAATGTTTCCCATTTTTTTTTAAGTTCTTTTACTAAAATAAATTTATCATTTTAATAGAATAGTTCTTCTATATTATAACTACAATATACGTTAAATTACCCGGCTTATTAAAATCCTCAGATATTTCTTGCCAAGCATCGATACGAAGTTGAAATTTAGAATAGTATTCATGAGTTTTATCATATAGAAACGGTCTTTTGGCAACATGTTCAATTAATTGAGCTTCATATTCTTTTTCAGAGTCTTTATCTGAATTTATTTTTTTCTTAACTGCACTCATTTTAATATGTAATCTTATTATAATTTTTAAAAATTAAATAGATTTTTTTTCGAAAAAAAATTTAGTTTGCCACTCTGTTTACAATCATTGTTTGCTGAGTTTAGCTTGGTTTTGCTGAAATCAGCTGAATCTGTTTAATATATGTATATAAAAAAAATTGACGTATTTTTCATAAATGTCAGAATACAATCAGCTGAAGTTTTAGTATTGCCAATGCATCTTATCGATCATATATTTTGAATGAAATACAACCTATGAATACAACTCACACAAGTTAGTTCTACAAAATGTTCACTTATATAGAATACCAATACACTTTCCAACATTTTATAATAAAGCGAATTGTTGTGATTTCAAAATTTAAATTTATTTTCTGATATTGATGTAATAACTATTTTCTGTATAAAACTTTTACAGGAAATTAAAAGAAAAAATACACACTCAATTAAATGGTCTCAGTTAATACTGTATATAGTTTCTTTTATGATAATATATAATAAATAAAAAGCTAATTCATAAAATAAAATGTAAAAACGAATCTGTTCCTGTTAAATTTTTAGTTACTGTGTAAAGGGCTCAGTAAAGTACATTGATGATTATTCTTTATACTTTTTTTGCAATTTAGAAAAAACTGATTTTGCTACCTTGTTTTGTGTGTAAATAGCTTATGTGTAATGTTTGTTTAAATAAAAACATTTCAAGTCAAGTTCTATTCAATACTCAATCTTTATTAACCCTAATTAGACTATTTATAATCTTATAACTAACGCTACAAATACCAATTAACTTTCTTTCATATTGTTACAATTTTGCAATATCAGTATAGATTAATAAAACAATAAGGTTTGGTAATCAATACCAATTACATTTCTTATCGATAATTAATAGTATATTAAAGCATAGCATAATTATTATTGCATTCCTTTAGAGTTTAGGTCTATGTCTTTATGAAATACTTGAAATATGATTGCTTATGATTAATCGTGATGATCGTTCAAAGTATTGCATACTATATACGATTGATAATGATTAATGATTGCATGATATGATAATACATCAAATTCATATTTATCAAGTCGGTGAATGCACTCATATTAACTAAGTTATAGAAGGAATTCAAACGAAGTTAAAGATTGACCACCTATTTCGGTTCTTATCTTGATATTTGAATTTAAAACGGACAATATATTATGCTATACTTCAATTATGTATTTAGATATATATTTTATACTACATATGTTTCACATGATAAATTCGAAACAATCTTTTTAACTAAACACGTTTTTGGCCTAAATACTCGTCTACTTCATTTAATATATAAAAAAAAAAACAAAAAATAAATATTAGTAAAAATTTATTTTTTAAAACCGAAATTAAAAATATAATTTACTATTTATTCATCTGCATCATTTTTACGCTCATGCTTCTTTTTATGTTTTATTAATACAGAACTTTGAAAAAAATCTTTACCACAAATTTCACAAACATAATTTTTCTTACCAGAATGTATTTTCATGTGCTCATTAAGATTCCAAGATTTTGTAAATTTTAAATTACAAATTGAACATTCATAAGGTTTTTCACCAGTATGTGTGTAAATATGACATTTTAAATTTTGTAGGGTACAAAACGATTTTGTACAATGAAGACATTTATAGGGTCGATCATTTTTATCCATATGCCAAGTGCTTCGATGTCTTCTTAAAGAACCATGCCTAGGAAAATATTTACCACATTCTTCACATTGATATGTTTTTGCTATTTTTATATCTTCAGTAATTTCGAAATCTGCTTTTTCTTTTTTATGAAAACGACGCTTTCGTTTATGAGATTTTTCATGCTTTTTTAAATTTTCTTCTTTATCGAATGAAAAAAAACATTTACTACAGGGATATTTTCCTATTTTTCCTATTTTATCTTTTTTGAATCGTTTTTTAAATCGCTGTAACGTTTTCATTTTAGGATCATCCTTTACATTTACTAGAGAATCAATTGTTTGTTTAATTTTCGTTTTGATGTTCTTTAATTTTTCAATTTCAGATAAATGATTACCGATTTCATTCGTTTCTGTCACATTTTTTTTAAGATTAAGATCATCAGTATCATTAAAATAACTATTCTTATATTTACTATTTTCAAATATATCTGTTGAATTAATTTCATTTCGTCCTATATGGGTTTCTAATACGTGTTTTGTAAAATCATTAATTTCTTTTAAAATATTGTCACAAATACAACATTTATATGAGAATTTTTTAGTTTTTGTAATAAAAATTTCTCCACATTTCTGTTGAATATCGGAAAAAAGTGGTGGATTTGTATCATCTTGTAAAACATTATTGTATTCCATGCAATTTATTTCTTCTGATTTTACTAAAATATCTGTTGTAGGTGGCAAGTTATTAAATTCAAAAGATTGTTGAGATAATGCAGACAAATTATTTCCTTTTAAAGTCTTTTGGTATTCCTCAACATTTATATTTTCTAATTGTTTTTCCAATTTAATTATGTCGAGTTTTGACGATGATTCTGCAGCTTGAAAAGATGTTAGAACTATCGATGAAATGTCCTCCATATCTGGAGCCCTTAAATTAGTTTTAATTAAATATATAAAAAAACAAAATATTTAAACATTTTTTTTTAAATATTTAAAATTAAAATTACCTGTGACTATATACATGATTAATTAAGAATTTTAAACTTTCATAATGAGCCCAAGATGTCTTTTTATTTTGTTCGATTTCTCTTTTGTAAAACTTTTTAAAAATTGTATGTAAGCAATTCCATCTTTTTTTACAAAACTCAACTAAAAATATTATTATTAAATTAAGAAATTTTTTAAACGAATATATGTTACTCAATTAAATTACCAGAAACATTCAAAATTTCAGAAATTTCATCCCACTTTTTATATCCAGTTGAAACTTCTTTAATTAGTTTTATATCAAATTCTTTATATTTTTTAATTTCTTGGCATGATTCAGATGTTTCATCTCTAGAAAAGTGGTTTTAAATTGAAATAAAACATTATGACAAATATATTTCAACAATTTTACAATTTAATATGACCATTTATGAATTTCATACTCTCATAGTGAATCCACTTTGTGGAATCATCCTTTCTATCAACATTATTACTCTTTCTATAAAACTTTCTGTATGTGTCTCTTAAGGTTTGCCATTTCTTTTTAAGCTCCTTTACTAAAAGATTTAGTATATACTACTAAAGTATTTTTAAAATATACTTCAATAATTTAAAAAAAAGAAATGTTTCTATATCAATAAAAATTACTTACCAGATTTATTTAAATCTTCACCGATTTCTTGCCAAGCGTTTTTGCGAATATCATATTGAGAATAATTTTCATGTTCTTTGTTATACAAAAATGGCTTATTCGCTATATGTGCAATTAGTTGGGCTTCATATTCTTTTTCAGAGATTTTGTCTAGGTTTTCACTTTTTTTAGATCTACTCATTATTATTATTATTATTCTTTAAACCATAATTCAAATAAATATTCAAATAAATTGATTGATTGAGATATTTTTTGTTTTTGTAAACAAGTAAACAAATCTTCTTTAGAAATGTCAAATGGTTCTTCAGTTGTCAGGGATGTATATTAGTATTTTTAGTATTTTTACTGCACTTTGGTCTTTGATGTCTAAATTTTGGAAAATACTGTAATCAGTTTTCGCTGCAGTTTGAACAAAATGTGATTTTTCTGTTTCAAAAATTTAATATTTTTGTTCTAATCTAGACTAAAAGAACTTCTCTGTTTTTGTAAATTTAAAAAACAAACCAAAATATATTTTGCACATTAAAACTGTTTTGAATCTAATAAATAAGGAAGAAATTCTGTTTGTTTGTTTAGGCCGGATTCACGTAAAAATTAACAGTCCGATTGCAATCAAATTTTTCAGGAACATTTCTACGAGCCTGGTAGGACTTATAAGCGTTTTCGGTTCATTAACACATTGCTGTCCGAGAGCCTTTTAAAGCTTTTTGGTTTTTTCGTTGTCCTGCCTAAACGGTTTGGCCGATTGAGTTGAAAATTTGTACAAATGTTCTTCTTAGCTATAGGAATGGTGTTGATTGCCATATAGTACACGGATTTGGCCCGGCGGGCTTCCAAAGATTTTTTGTTTCCGATTTATGTCCAATTTTTTATGGTGGTTTTATGGCATGAAAAATCCCTGAGACAAATTTTTATAAAGTTCCGCTAACCCGTTTCGGCACAAGAGCCGAAGGAAATTCATTAAATATTTTTGTTGTCCTGCTTAAACGGTTTGGTCAATTGATTTGAAAAGCTTGCAAAACTGTTGCTCTTTAGCAAAAAATTGTACTGGGTTAATTTGGCTCCGATTTCCGTTTCGGCACCAGCCCTTAATGAGTTTTTTAATTTTTTTGTTATCGCGCTTAAACGGTTTGGCCAATTGAGTTGAACATTTACAAAAGTGTAACTCTTTACCACAGAAGCTCACTGAGTTGATTTGGTTACGATCCATTAATCCGTTCCGGCACCAGGGCTTAATAAAGTTTTTTTAATTTCTTTGTTATCGCGCTTAAACGGTTTGACCAATTCACTTCAAAATTTTGATTTAGTTTAGATTTAGTTACGATACTGTTTCAGCATCAGGCTATAATTTCGTTGTTGTACTTAAACGATTTGACCAATTGAAAATTTGCACAAGTATTGCACTTTAGCACAGAATCAATTCAATTCAATTTCAATTGATTTTGTCGTCAAACATTAATCCATTTCGACACAATAGACTGTCAAAAAAATGTTTGTTTCTAGTTGTGTCTAATTTAGCAGGATGAATTTATGGTTCTAAGTAAAGTCTGTGACAAAGTTTCCGTTAACGTTCGTTAACCCATTTCCGCACGAGAATCTACAAAAAATATTCTACTCAATTTTTTGTATTGTTATTATTATTAAAAAGATATTTCCAAAATCCTTTACTTTTGTCTATTCTATATTGTTTTTGATATTCCATAAAATACTTTCAATACAAATTTCTAATATATAATAGTAATTGAAATAACCTAATTAAGTATCTTAAGAATACTGTGTTTAAGTCTTAACAACGTAACATTTTCGGCCGTTTTTGAAAACCAGAATTCATCTCCTCCATACGACAATCATCGTGTTATCAGTTATCATTTAAAATCAAGAATGCATTACTAATATGTGGTGTACCTACATATATATAAGATGTGCATATGTTTGTGTATAATATATTTCCCGAAAAATATTAAAATGTATACATACTATGTTATACATATATGTTTAAAAATACTATAAACACAATCAAATTAGAAAATATATTCCCATTTCTGTACAGTATTTATTTATTTATTTTATTTGTTTATTTTCTGTACAAGTAAGACAATGTCTTTTTATATGTACATTAGTTTTGTTTCCAATGCAAACTGGCGGAAAACTGCTTGCATCTAAGGCAGTACGGTTTATAGCGAGACACTTAGATTTTAGACGATTAAGAGACAACTAATTATCTATTTCTCAGTTAAGTAATTTATTCAAATCTTCATTTATGCAAGAAATACCATCTTCTGCCAAGCCAAGTCGTCTAAACAAGTAAGCATCATCATCATCAAGCACAAGTAAGCAACTAAGCATCATCGGCGTACAAAAGTACCTTAGAAAAATTAGTAGATACAAAAATGTCGTCAATAAAAATTGAAAACAATAGGGGACCCAAAATAGATCCTTGTGGAATTCCCGTTTTAACTGCAAAGGGATTAGATAAATGCCCATTAGAGAATAAGGCCTGATATCTATTGTTTAAATAACTATAGACCATTTTAACAGACTGAGCCGAAAACTGAAACCTGTGCAAAAGCTTAGAGCATAGGAGCCGGAGATTCATCAAATCAAAAGCTTTTGAAAAATCTAACAACACCAAGAACGTAGTTAAGTCATTGTCAATGGCTTCACAAATATCTCCTGAAATGTTTAGTAATGCCGTAGTACAACTGTGACTCTCTCTAAATACTGATTGGTATTGATTTAGCAAATTGTTTGATTTTACTTTTTCCAAAAATTTTGATAAGACCGGTAATGCTAATTGGTCGAAATTCTGTACATTCCCTATTTTTAGGAATAGGAATAATTTTAGAAAACTTCCAGGACTCAGGAAATGAAGAAGTCAGAGCCGTGTTAGAGATGTGACTAAGAGGATAAATGAGAAACGGTATGCACAGCCTGATAAACTTAGGATTTAGTCCATCTAGTCCGGTTGACTTTGACTTCAATTTCTTTAAAATGTCAAAAATATAACCGGGAGTTACATGTGAAAAACTCAAGCGACGAATAGATTCATCAGTAATATTAAAGTCTAAAATGTTATTATCTTCATCAGCCGTGTGAGATAAAAATGCTGAATTAAGCCAATCAGGATCCTCTTTAAATAATTCGATACTAGAAGAAGTAACGCCAACTTTCTTTAAATTTGCCCAAAGAGTTTTTGTATGAAGTTTATGATTAAGATAGGAAACGTTATATCTCTTTTTAGCATCACGTAACTGTTCTGTTACTTAGTACTTTGAATAAATCATAAAGGGTGTCAAATCTATATCGCTTCCACATAGCATATGCTCTATTCCTATCATAAATCAATTTGTTAATATGTGTAGAAAACCAGAGATACTTAGAATCCCGAGCTGTTTTAGTAATGAGAGGAACGTTTATACTGTGTATTTGGGATAGAGCATTGCTCAAAAACGTTCTTGGTCATTGATATAAGGGAACTGAGGAATTCTACCTAAGTTAAAAGATTTGGCACACCGATAGAGTTGTTCGGTATTAACTCTATTATAATCATAATATGAATATGATACCCATCGGATTTAAACATTTGAAAATTGTATGAATATTAAATCGTAATCAGAGATTCCCTGGAGTGATATCTGGTTAAAGAATAGAACTTTGTTCAAATTGGCTGTCACAGAGATGAAGGAGTGAAGCAGAATTACCAAAAAAGTGTGTTGGTTGGTCGTTAACTATATGTAAATCAGAGTTTTTAGAGTGGTATTGAAGAAATTTGTTATAGTATTTTGTCTAACAAAATTTAAGTAAAAGTCGCCACTGAAAAGTTTAGCAGCAAATGTATCCATGCTATTGCAGTTTGGTGGCCTCAAAACCACTCCAGTAAAAAAATTTCCAGTCCCAATCTTCATTTCATCTAGTATATATTCCTCCATATTAACCAGTTCGGATGACATGTTTAACACTTTAAAATAAAGTCCGTTCCTAAAAAACATAACAACTCCACCACCACGACGAGAAGAACGGTCACATCTCACGATTCGATACCCATGAATGGAAACACTACCGTTCATTATATCCCTCCTTAGCCAACTCTCTGAAATAAAAATAACGTCCACCAGGGAGCCTACGAAAATATCTCTCAGTTCATCAATCTTAGGTAACAAACTCAAATACATTAAGAATATTAATACATTAACAAACTTACATACATTCAAAATTACAAAAAAAAAAACAACAATAAAAATTCTTGTTTGTAATTTTTATGATTAAAGTGATTAAAGTAAGCAAGTTGCCAAGAAAATAATAAGATCAAAGTTGTTAAACATCACCAGAGTGCATGTTTGCCAGTGAATTGCGGTGATTCAGATTCGTACTAATGAGTTGCTCTTTAAATGAAATAAGAACTAACTCATCATTTTCTATTTTTTGATTAAAAAGGCTCCCATTTTTAGTTATTGTTCGGTGAATTCAGCCGTCCTTTCTCATTTGTGTAGCAAGCCTTTAAAACACGGGTTGAGTGAAGCAAACTTTCCGACACATAAATCCTTTCGTCGTTGCAGAGCCAATGTGTTTTAAAAAAACACTGCGTTTTTTTTTATATATTTTCGAAAGAATCGTAGTTTATAACCAGAGTTTATGAATTTGGCTGAAATTGTATTGAAATTCAACCAAAACATGTCATTAATACAGTTAGTAGAGTGATCAAAGCCAATAGTTTGAGACAGCTTTGTAAAAATTTCACTCATCTACTCATTTTCTAACTTAAGGATATTGTTAATTATTAGATCATTCCTGCATGCACTTTTCTCTAGCTGATGAATTCTTGGCAAAACGTCAGTGAGAACAAAATTATGAATTTCATCAGATATAGTATGACATTGGTCAGAAACAGCAATCAATTTATTATTAACTTCTTCTTTGTTGTAGACCGTTTCTTCCAATACGTTAATTCTTGAGGTCAATGAATCCATCACACTTTCTAGTTTTGTATCAATGGTAAATCATTTTCAAATTTAGATAGCAGATAATCCTATGATAAAATTTACATAATCATAATAATAAAAAGTTACCGTAAAAAACTTCTGATTGATTTATAAAGGTAAAAAACAATCCTGTCTTTTTTTTATTAAAAATATGTTAAACAGAATTTGAGATGTATGCATTTAAAAAGAAGTTCCAAAATTTGAAGAGCTGTAGGTGCTGTAGGGTCTCCAACGGTGAGGATACATAAAAAAGTTGTTCTACAACTTTACTCTTTTAAGAGACCTATGCATGACTAATATTTCATTGCTCTTTATTAAACAGTGTATAAGTTTTGTAAACAGAGGGACAGGCAGACTGAAACTATAACAAATTTTTCAAAATATGCTTAAAAAAATAATTCATAAAAAAAGAAGTGACATATAAACGAAAAGAAATGTTTTACATTATGATCCTATAAATTGCGATTTTATGTTTCGGTGTTAGCGAATATATTGTGGAAACTTACTTCGCCCTTATAGTATACATAATAGATTATTGATTCCTTTAAAGATTTTTTGTAAACGAATTGTTTCTAATTCTTCGCTCTGTTTATTCAATTTGCTAAAAAAAATTTAACGATATTAATTGAAAATGTAATAAAAATTAAAATATTAACTACCAGCATCTGTAAATGCATAATAATAACTTACTCCACTTAAAATGAGCGAAGTCAAGCGAAATGCTTTATCTAACAAAGCGTAGAGACCTAAAAATACTTTTTTCATACTTGAATCCTCCCTGACTTCAAAATTCTAGACATACTACGAAGTATAGCGTTCAAAAAGTTTATATGCACAGATATCTACAAAGTTTTGCATTCAATATTGTTTGTTATACGCAGATAATGTGTATAATGTGGGTATTTTATGTATACAAAAATTTGTAGCTGCTTTAGTATACATTTGAAATTGTTTTGTATTTTGATCTTTGCTATCTATTTTTGTTGGAGTTATTTCGAATTTGAATGTTTAAAAAACAAAAAAATTAAAATAGTTCTGGACAATTTTTAGCACATGTTTACACTTCAAAAACTTTATATGCAATGTAAATAAATGCATTGTATATTTGTGATTTGTATCTACATTGTAGTAAAAGTAGTAATACCGCAGATATATGCAATCCTGAAGTCAGCCCCTGTTTTGTCCATTTAACACGCGATATATAAAATTAGATCGTCTTCCTTGTTTTCGATTTTGATTTCTTAATCTCTGCCTAGTGATTGATTTCCTTTCCAAAAGACCTATTAAAAATGTTTCTTGTTCATTTTTAGATTTGCCAGAATATAGCATTTTAAAAATAGCGTGAAAAATTTTATCCAGTGAAAATTTGTCCATACATTTTAATCGGCAACTAAAATGTTGAAATTTAAATGTATATTCTGTCTATATATGTAGCATTAATAAATTATTGTACCTTTTGTACACTCACCCACAACTATTATATAAAATTGTCATCGCGGGTTTTTCTATTTTATTTTGGCTAATATATGATTCTTCTTTAAACGAGCTTTGATTCGAATATTATTTTTATACAAAATTTTGTTCCGAAAAACCTTTCTTCTTTTGGGAGGCTGTAAATTTTCACTACTGCTATTACTCAATATTTTTTTAATTTTGTATATATATATTATATATTATTAAGAAATTAATAATTTTATAATAGCTTTATTTTTAAGGACTTAACAATAAACAATATTATTCCACTCATTAAATAATAAATATTACTGAATCATATACTGCATATCAAAAATGTTTTGAATTTTGACACATAACGGTTCAATTAAAAAGAATTGAATATAGATTGTATAAACGAAACATGCCGTCGCATGTTACCTTTATACAATAACTAAAATTTTGTAAGACTAATATTATAGATTATAGTAAGTATAGAATGTACAAGTTTCGTTTTTAGACAAATTAAAGTGTTTATTTAAAATCTAAAAAACGTATATCTCAGTTTGTTTTGGACTAAAAGTGGACTTGTTTCCTTTATACAATAACCGATTCATTGTAATCTTTGAATTGAATTTTCAAGTAACAATACTAGTATGTATCAGACATTTTGCTTAAACCAAGCATCAGTTATGTTGTTCATTTAATGAACTATCACAATTAACTGAAAAAGTCATTATTTACAAAGGTTTAGTATGTTAGTACATTAGTATAGTATGTTAGTAAATGATGATACTGATAGATATTTAATTGGTCATTACCACTGTTAGTAACTACTAATAATTAATGTTAGTATTAATCGAGTATTCAAGTATAGGTCTTACATAAGTAGTAAAAAGTTGCTTAGTGATATAGGAATCAGAAAACTCTTTTGACCAACGCATAATAAATCCAAGAGTTGAGTAAGCTTTATTTAAATTCCACCTGAAACTGTGTAGATAACGAATCTTTTTATCACCTAATAGGCAATGCATATCTTAAAACATCAACTTAAAATATTATATTATATTAGAGCATAATTCGTGATATTGATATTGACCTGCAATTATACTAAAATTTACCAAAATATGGGGAACTTGTCAGAAGCATTAGAATCTGTAGAGCAATTTGACTGGTGATGTATTACACATTTAATGACAATTTGCAGCACTTTAATTTGCAATCAAAAAAGAATATTTGAGTACATCCCTAATAATTCATGTCTTATTTAAAATCTAAATCTCCACGGCTAGTTACCTCATCCAATACATATTGATTAAAAATGTATACAAATAAGTATTTTTTCAAAATTTTATTAATAATTATGTATTTAAACTTTAGAATGTTTAAATTACTGTGTTAAAGTGGTAACATTTACAATATCATGTATTTTTTTATGTTTTATTAAACCAGAAATTAGTAAAAAGTCTTTTCCACAAATATTACAAACATAATCTCTTTCACCAGTATGTATTTTCATGTGACTTTTAACCGTCGACGGTTTCGTAAATCTTGATGGACAAATTGGACAACCAAATGGCCGTTCTCCGGTATGTGTGTAAATGTGATATTTTAAGTTCTGTTGTGTACAAAAAGATTTCGTACAATGTGGACATTTATATGGTCGATCATTTTTATCCATATGCCACGTAATTCGATGTCTTTTTAAATAAGAACTTCTAGGAAAGCCTTTACCACATTCATCACATTGAAAAGGTAAATCTGTACTATGAATAACTTCGTGTGATAATCTTGTTTTTTTTGTTTTAAATTTTTTAGAACATCCATCGTATCTGCACGCATACTGAAAATTAATATTTAGTCAATATTAAATAAAATTTTTAAATAAAGTTCGTTTCTTACGGGTTTATCGTCTGTATGTCGAAATATGTAATGTTCTTTTAAATTATAATAATGTTTAAATTTCTGTTCACATAATGTGCATTTATATGGTCTCTCTCCAGTATGAAGCCGTTTATGTCTTTCTAACTGGCGCCTATATTGAAATTTTTTATCACATTCATCACATGGAAAAAATTCTGTTTCTGTGTTTTTTTTTTGATAAATATGTGGTGCAGCCGGCTGATGAGTTTCTAAATGCTTTTTTAAATTTTCTTCTTTATTAAATGAATATGAACAAAAAGTACAAGGGTATTTGCCAATTTTTTCCAATTGTATATTCGAACGTTGTCTTTTTAAACGTTTTAAAGCTGCTGTTTCAATATCATCATCTGGATTTTCCTTCAATTCTTCTTCTGTCGGTAGTCTTTTCTTTATCTCAGTTTTTATATATTTTAAAGGCTTTTTAGTTATTACATCACTTTCAATATTTTTTTCTTGTATGTCTTCTACATCGGAATCATTGATATCCAGCATATTAGCAGCAGAATTATTACTTTCAATATCATTTTCTTCAACTTTTTTTGGAGAATTAATTTCAAATATTGAAGCAGTTCCATTTCGTCCTATATGATTATCGAGAATGTGCTTAATAAAACTATCAATATCTTTGATGATATCGCTACAAACAGAGCATTTGTAAGAAAACATTTCTGTTTTAGTAATCATAATTTCACCACATTTCTGTGGAAGATCAAAAAAAAGTTCTGGTTTGGTTTCTACAAAAATGTCATTGTATTCAAAATCAATGCTATCCATACTATCATTTTCTTTCTCCGATTTTAAAATAATATCATCTAATAAGGGAACAGTTTTTAGGTCTAATGGTATTTCTGGTGTTGAAGGATTACAGGTATGTGGTTTTATATCCGTCATACTAAAATATAAAAAGTTAGAAATTAATTTATTTACTATGTAACCATGAAAAATTTGTTCATTTTAAATTACTCTATGGATTCGTATTCTGAAAGAAATTTAAGACTATTATAATGAATCCAATTTACTTCTTGGTTATCTTTTGATTCTTTTTTATAAAATTTTCGAAATTTATCACGAGAATATTTCCATCTCTTTTTGCACATTTCAACTGAAATAATTATTAATTAATAATTTCAATTAAAATATTTCATTTTTACATAAATTAATTTACCAGATTCATTTAAAATGCTTGAAATTTTATACCAGGTTTCAGCCCTTTCTTTCATGTTTCTGTAAGTTTCATTCATTGGATCAAAGATATTTTTATACTTACTAACTTCAGCAATTAATTTAGTATCAAATTCTGTTTGCATTTCAGTTTGTTCGAGTGTAGGAGTTTCTTCCCTAAAAATTTTGTTGAATCAAATACTTCATACAAACTTTTAAAATATATATGTACATTTTAATATGACCATCAAGAAATTTTAATCGTTCATAATGACACCATTTCACTATTTTTTCTTCGTGGTCACCATGAAGTTTTTTATTATGTCTTCTGTAATTATCTCTTAATGTTTCCCATTTTTTTTTAACTTCTTTCACTGAAAAAATGTATTTTAATATGTTATATTTAATATTATATGTATTTATCATTATTTAAAATATTTAAAAATAGAATTTTTGTTACCAGTTTTGTTGTATTTATTTGAAAGTTCTTCCCAAGCATCAATACGAAGTTGAGATTCAGAAGAAAGAGTTTTATCATATAGAAAAGGTCTTCTTTTTACTTCAGCTATCAATGAAATTTCATATTCTTTCCCAACATCACTTTTTAATATTTTCCTTTTTTTCTTTTCTGAAGTACTCATTTTAATTGTAGTCAACTAAAAATTGAATAGAAATATAAAATTGTCTTTTAAAAAATCTATTCAAAATTGTAGTGTGAAATTCTTTTTCTAACTAATATGTATGCAACGAATTAGAATAACATACTATAACTTATATAATTTATAATATATTTTTTAATTTCTTTAGATTTAGTTAATGAATAAATTTACTTACTGCAGATTCTTCTTGCCTTCCCAATATCCCTTTTTTTTCGAAATGATTAGAACATAGTCTACTATGCGGTTTCACATTCGGAATCCAATTTGCAGTTTTAATAGCTTCAATCCATTTTTCTTTTGTGGGAATGTCTTTTGGAAAGCTGTTTATTAAAAATATTATTTTAGTTTCGTTAATAACTAAAAATAACACTCAACAAAAATTTTTTTAAGAAAATATAAAAATAAAATTTACCTATGTAGAGAAACGTTATTTTCTGTTTCTAAATGTGAAAGGCAACTAGGAACGATACATCTTTTCCGTTTCTGAGACATTTTTCAATAAAGTAATGTTTTTTTTTATCAAAACAATATTCACAAATCACAGATAATTCTTTTGGTATAAAAATATTTGATACAATAACCAAAAATGATAATTTAAAACTTCATTGAAATTGAATAAAATAAAGTGCTTTTCATAAGACCAATTAATAGAAAAGAAATACTACCAATATGGAAAGAGAAAAAAATACTAAACCAAAAACAAACAAAAAACGCTCACTTTTTATATAGAGTCATCTCTTTCTTTGCACACCAAAATGTCAAAATTTAATATAAAAAATATTGTGTTTACTTTTCTTGTGATATCTAGGAAGTAAATTTTTTTATTTTTTTTTTGTTAAATTTATGTGGAAATTATGTTTCGTGTGTTTTATAGAGATTATCATAGATATATTAACTAATAGATAGGCAGTGAAGAAAATATTTTCAGCCAATTTTCAGAAATAGCGGAATTAATCGTGCTTATGTATTGCTTTATTTTGCTCAGATTTCAGAAATAGGTCCTAAAAGGTGAAATAATTCAATTTCTAATTTTTAAAAGAATTTTATAACTCATCTTGTTACTTTACAAGTAGTTAAAATTTTGATTAATCTTAATTAAATAAAATTTTAAATTTAAAAACAAAATACATATATCAATTATTAAAGTAATATAAAAACTTAAAATCTCTAAATGAAACTGGTTACAAAAAAACTGCTATAATAAATATAAACAGCTGTAAACGAAATGTATATATTATAATATGTATAAATATTACCTAGTTAATATATCTATGATAAAATGCATATGCATTTTTTTGACTGAATACCTTAAGATAGCAAAACACATAAGAAAAGAAACGACTATACCTAATTTCCTATCTATTAGTTAATATATCTAGAGATTATAAATATTTTTATTTATTGTATGGATAATCCATATCAGCTGTGGTATAATATAATTTAAAACTTTAAAATCATGTAAAATACATGTACATATGTATTCTTTTCGTAGTATGTATATAAATAAAATAAAAAAATTGTTTAAAGAAAACTTTTAAAATAATTATATCTGATTGCATTCTTTATTTAATTTCTTACAAAATGTTTTAGTTTTATGCACAATATTAATTTCGTAAATTTATTTCTAATATTCTTATTCGTTAGCAATTCTAAAAACAGTATTTTTGTTTTGAAATAAATTTGTACAACAATTTTTATTAATAAACAAAATTATTCTATAAAGATTTTTGGTCAGACATGATTATTTAAATTTAAAAAAATTTCAGAAGCTAAGTATAAAATTTGTGATAACTTATGAAAATGAAATAAATTCTAAAATTAAATGCTTTTTTCTTAAAGTTAATTAGCCTAAATAATAATACACAAAAGTTATATACATATATATGTATTAATAACATCTCTGCAATGTCTGCAAAAGTAAGTTACAATAGACAAAATTAAACCTTGTGTGCTATAAAATTAATAAATACTGCGTTTTACATTAGAGCAACTTGCGGGTGATGTCCGGCGATTTTATAATAAAGGGGTATGAAGCGAAAGAAAAAACTCTTTACAGCCAAAGCCACCTATATACTGACAAGCCGAAATATTGATTTTAAATGGCGGCCGTGGAGATTATGACAATTATAAACAAAGGTTAGTTTTGTCTAACATAACTTTTATAGAATTTCTTCATATAATATACGGTGCAGAAAAGTTTTTTCTCGGGTATTAAGAATTAAAATAAAATAATATCTACTAGGAAAATAAATATTAATAGTAAATTAAAAATAAAATAGTAGAACATAAGTTATTTTGCTATATTTCTTATTTAAATATAAATAAAATATAAATAAACAGAACACCTTCTCATTATTAATTAATGTGTTTTGTTTTAATTTTTATTTTCCAATTAGAAATTATGTAATTGAAAATTATTTTATTTAAAAAAGTTAAAAATATTTCATACAAAATTAACTTTTGTTTACATTTTGCATACATTTGCTGAATACCGTCCATAAATTAGCTGAATATCGTCTATAAGTTCTTTAGAGAAGTATTTTATCTGATTTTATCTACGATATTTGTGAGTATATATTTTTTTTCCCTCTTCCCCATTGGTAATACACTATATTTTTTTCTCTTTCTAAAATTGCGATAATATCCACGAAATTTCTCATGAAAATCAACCTTAAAGGATGATTTTCATGGGGAAATTATCGGCGATTTATTAATCGTAGTTAAAAGAGGAGAAAATATAGGACACTATTAATAAGAAAGAGGACGAAAAAATATTACGGTATTCAGCACGTTTCTAACAAGATTTTGAAAGCTAAAGTAACCTATTTCTCTTATTTATAAAATAAGTGTGTGTTAAATATAATTGGCACTCACTGTATAAATATCATGTATATTAAATAAACAGTAAATAAGAAAGCATGATATCGAAATCATACCGGCAGATGGCAGTCACATCACAATGTACTCGTCATAAAATAAAGTATTCTACTCAGTATGAAAATATAAATAATAATATTAGAATAATAATACATAGTCTTTTATTTCAAATATACAAAATAACACATGGCCATGCGGACAGGATCAAATAAAATAATCAAAGATAAATAAGCGGAAATTTAATAAGACGTCATTAAAACTATCAGCAATAGGTGCATGGCAAAAAAACCATGTGGTCGGCCTCCAAAGACGAAAACAATATACATATATTAATGAAGTAATGGATTTCGTACAGAAAGTGGAATCGTTAAATTTACAAGGCAACATATCAGAAAACTGGAGGATTTTTAAACAAAATTTCGAAATATTTGGGGATGCTATCGAAATTGAAAGTAAGACAAACACAAAAAGTGGCAATATTCTTGAATGCAATAGGATGTGAGGCTTTTGAGGTATTTATTTAATTTAAAGCCTGAAGAAAAAAAAAAATTACACAAAAGTAGTGGAATCTTTCGAAAATTTTTGTAAACCAAAAAAAATTGAGGTTTACGAAAGCTATGTGTATTATAACAAAAACCAAGCGGAAAATGAACCGTTTGATAATTTCTTGATGGAAATTAAAAAATTAGTAAGAACATGCGGTTTTACAGATGAGTGCAGAATGCTAAGAGACAGGATTGTTATTGGAATAAATGATAGATCACTACAAAAACGAATGTTGGAAACCGAAAATTTAACATTGGAGAAAGCAATCGAAATGTTCAGAGCAGCGGAAAGAATTCGCGAGCAAATAACAGAGATGCAGAAAACTAGTTCAAACGCCATAGATAATATAAATTTTGCAGAAAGAAAGGCTGGTAAAAAAAATGATTTTAATAATCAAAATCGAAATTTTAGTGTTGGAAAAAAATAGATTTCAAGTTCACAAATTCAAGAACGTGTGTTGGTACTGCAACAAAATATATCAACCTAGGCAATGTCCGGTATTTGGGAAAAAATGCTCCAAGGCAAAATACAATTGCTTTGCAGTTGCATGTTCGAATAAAAAGGTAAGAGAAATTACAATTAAAGAAAGTGAAGATAATTTTGTGATTAACGTCATAACAAATGAGAATAAAAATAAAGACTGGTTCCAGTTTGTTAGAATTCAAAATCAATTAATAAAATTCAAACTGGATGCTGGTACAGAAATTAATATTTTACCAAAAACACATTTTAATAAATTGAAAAACGTAAATTTAAAGCCCAGTGGATTTCAACTGGAAGCATACAGAGGATCAAAAATAAAAACTTCAGGAGTAGTGCAATTAGCACGAATAGCCAATAATTCAATTTCTTCACAAACATTTGCTATAACTGATAGTGATAAAACACCAATACTAGGACTCAAAGCTTGTATTGACTTAGAGTTAATTAAGAGAATAAACAATATTGACATTAAAACAAAATATAATTTTGTGCTAAAATATAAAAATATATTCAATGGATTAGAGTGTTTTGTTCAAAATTATAATATGGAAACAAAAGAAAATGCTACACCAGTGGTAAAAAGTGCTCGAGTAAACAAGCCGTGTGACTGGGTGTCCAACCTGTTGAAAATAAAAACAAAAAGTTAAGACTAAGTATTGATCCTAATGAAGTAAATGGAGCATTAAAACGAGAAAATTACATTCCAAGTTTCGATGAAATAATCGCCAACTATCTAATAAAAAATTTTTTAACGTTTTAGATCTCAAAGATGGATATTGGCAGATTAAACTAAATGAGAAATCTAGTGATTTGTGGTTGTTACAAATTTTTGCGGCTACCATTTGGAATCAATAGTACCCGAAGTTTTTCAGAAATATAACACTGAAAATTTCAAAGATATTAAAGGAGTCATAATATATATGGGCGACGCTATTAATTGCAGCTGAAACAGAAAAAGAACCCGACGAAATATTAATAAAAGTAGCGGAACGGCCTCAAGAAAAAAATATAAAGTTTAATTTGGAAAAATTACAATATAAGAAAGCTAAAATTAAATATTTGGGACATATAATATCAAGCAATGGAATCGAAACAGATTCCGAGAGAACGAGAACATTGAGAATATTGGAATACCAAAAAATAAAAATGATGTCCAAAAGTTGTTAGGAGTTGTTAATTTTGTAACAAATTTTGTTCCTAATTTAGCAGAAATTTCTCATCCCATAAGGGACACTAATTGTTAATGCATTAAAACCATTATACTCCAAATTAAAGCTAACTACTCAATGCGACGCATTAAAAGACGGCCTCGGGTGTTCCTTAATGCAGAAAAATAGACCAATTGGTTTTGCGTCAAGGAGTTTAACTGACACGGAGAAAAATTATGCACAGATAGAAAAAGAATTACTTGCTGTTGTATTTGCTTGCTCCAAATTTTACAAATTTATTTATGGTAAAAGAATTGAAATAGTACACGATCATAAGCCATTACTAGGAATAATAAACAAAGAAATTGGAAAAATTGTAAGTTCCCGATTACAAAGAATGAGGATAAGGCTACTTAAATATACCTTAAATTTTATATACAAACCTGAAAAAGAACTCTATGTTGCAGACTACTTATCGAGGTATTATGGACAAGGTGAAGATTCGGCTGAAATATGTGATTTAGATAAGATGGTTCATTCGATTAATGTAAGCGATGAAAAAAAAAACGTTTCCAACTTGACTCTGAAAAAGATCCTGTAATAAAAAAAATTAGAACATATTGTTAAAAATGGTTGGCCTAGCAGTAAGAAGAATATTGATGAAGAAATAAAAGCGTATTTTAAATTTAAAGAGGAGATTTAACTAGAAGATGATATTTTGTTTCTCAATAAGAGAATTATGGTTCCATTGATAATGAGACATAAAATTTTTGAAAAATTGCATCAATTACATTCACATTTTTTGCATCAATTACCATTTTGCAAAATAAGTTTGGACTTCATGGAACATAAAAAAATAGTTACCTAATGTTCAAAATTAGATATCAAATCAACTACATCAAGTCCATATTACGCAAAAGCAAATGGATTAGCTGAAAGATCAGTACAAACAGTAAAGAACATGTTAAGAAAAAAACAAGAACTTTGGATATCACTACTTGAGTACAGAAATATAACACTAAAAGACATAGCTTTATCACAGGCAGAGTTATTAATAAATAGAAGAACAAGGAGTACTCTCCCTGAAAAAATTACAAACTGCTACGCAAATTCCAGCTGTTAATTAAAAAATCAAAAATACAAAAAATTTTATGATAAAAATGGAAAAAAAATTGAATATGAATTCGTTATAGGTCAACTGGTATAGTATCGTGACAGAAAACTTTGGATTAAAGCAAAAATAAGTAAAAAACATAATACCCCAAGTCACATTGCATCCAATTGGAGAATGGTAGCATATTAAAACGGAATACTTCTGCATTGAAACCGGTAAAATAATACAAAAACAAAATTTAGAGGAAAAAAAAATATAAATATATATTAAAGAAACAAGATTTATTCTGGTTATTAGTTAAACCAGAGACTACATAGAGATGTACAAATTCATACAAAAATTTGTACTAATTTTTTTTCAAACGGGCCAGCTAAAACTGGCTAGTTTTAAAAATCTTAAAGCACAGAAATATTTAGTTTGTGTCATAGCTAAAAGAATTTAGCGAAAACCAGAATCTTCTGTAAAATCTGGTGTAAAATGATCATTCATATATTTTATGCATTTACAAAATTTTTTTATCCTTGTGATTATTAAACTTTTTAAAGCAAAGCGATGACAAAATAACTTTTAAAATAGAAAAATAAGGCAAAAATGGGAAAATATATTTGAGAAAATATATATTTAATATGTCGAGTAGAAACGTAAATTTTCAATATGATAAAGAAGACATTCTAAATATCACTTTACAAAAAATATGGAACATTTAGCTAAATATTTCATATAGAAAAAAATTAAATAAAAATAGATTATTTTATAATGTTGACTTTTCTAAAAACAACAAGAAAAAACATTTCAAGGTTATCATTCATATGCATTCAGTATTTCACTACTGCAAGCAGAATTTTTTGAATGTATGAAATGGTATATCGTATATTATATGCTATCAGATGGTATGAATGTTATCTATTTTATGAAAATCATCTGATTTAACTGCATTATTTATTTAACTAGATTTAACTGATTTAATATACAGTATCCAGCTAAAGTAATGGTAATTTAAAAAAATATATAAACTACAAAAAATATATATAGAAAAGCAATAAAATAATATTGGCGTTCGAATTTTTTCTAATAATATTTTTAACTTTATAACTTCAGGGAAAAACAAACAAACAAAGAACAAAATTTTTTGTATTATGATTTTATTTTATTTTTTGATTTCATGACTCATATTGTTATATTGGTAACGGTATACCTACATATATATGTGGATATTTTTTGAAGACAATATAATATACCTATCAAATAAAAATAACTGAAATAAAAAATAATGCTTTCAAATTCTTCTAAACATTTTTTTAATTAAAAATTATTCCAATTAGAAAAGTGGCATGACATTTGCTGGATACTGTACATATTCATAAAAATTATCAAATCATATCAAATTGGAACATAATTACATTTACACAAAACAAAATATAAATATAAATATGTATTGATTTTTGAATCATATTGAAATACATATATAAAAAGTGCCGATAGTATTTATGTGTATTTCTATTTATATTTAATTTTGATTCACACACACTTTCACAATTGAATAAGCATGTAGGTAAGCTGGTTCAAGTAATATAAATGCATAATATGGCATAATGCATATATAATATAAAAATTATATTAGATACCGATCAGATCATGTATATCATAATATGTCATCTGATATCATATGATCATATTCATATATGTATGTTACTTGTTATTTCTATCATCCATACCAATCATACGAAAGTTAATTTATGTACATATATGAAAAAAAAATATCCGAGACCAAAACTTGCTTTAAGAAACTTTAAAAAAAAAAGTTGAAAAATGAGACTAAATTTCAAAATCGATATTGTAGCGACATCTAGACTTTTTTGTTGCCATTTGGACATCTCTATGTAGTCTCTGGTTAAACCCTATTATTGCGGCAAATCTTCTCGTTTTTGAAAAAAATAATAAAAATAAGAAAGTTATAAAAAAGAAATGGAAAAAACATTTGTGTAATGCTTAGCAGGTAGTAATTTCATTTTTTAGTATGATAATAATTTTAAAAATTGAAATTGGAAATTAAATTTTTTTTTTGAAATATTTGTTTAAGTGAAGTAAGTTTATTATATTTAAGATTTTCACCAACATAATAAAAATAATTTGAAATATATACTTAATTGCAGATAATCTTAATGAAATCTTAATCTTTTGTAATATATTTTTAAATTGTAAAAATTAATATTAAAATTGAATTTTAAAATTATAAGGGAGATAAAAGAATAAGTAAACAAATTCTAAATTAAAAGGAAGGTGTTGTATAAAATAAGTGTGTGTTAAATATAATTGGCACTCACTGTATAAATATCATGTATTATATTAAATAAACAGTAAATAAGAAAGCATGATATCGAATGATACCGGCAGTCACATTGTACAGTTAGTGTTGCCAATTGCCACATATTTTAAGCTCGGTTTCAGCATCCTGCCACACCTAATATGTGGCAAAAATTCACGCTATTTTATTTGTTGACCACATAACATAATCCGAAAATCACACAAAAAAAATTTTTTAATTTTTTTTTGTAAGTAAATTTGACATGAAATTTTTTTATATGAAATAAGTATGTATATAAATTGTGTGAATTATTATTTAAGCTAATAACTTTAAGAAAAAACAAAAAGCATTTAATTTTAATTTAAGAATTTATTTCATAAGTTATCAGTTATCACATTATAGGTTCTGAAATTTTTTTAAATTTAAATAATCATGTCTGACCAAAAATCTTTAGAAAAAAAGTGTTGTACAAATTTATTTCAACACAAAAATAATACTGTTTTTAGAATTGCTAACGAATAAGAATATTAGAAATAAATTTACAAAATTAAAACATTTTAAAGGAAATTGACTTGTGCACAATGTTAACTAAAATATTTTTTAAAAATTAAATAAAGATATATATATGTAATTATTTCAAAAGTTTTTTTTATTTTATATTTATGTACTACGAAAAGAATACATATATTAGTTTTAAATTATAATAAATTAAAATAAAAATATATAATTTCTAAATGAAAAATAATTTCCATATGATATTTAACAAAAAAAAAAATTAAAAAATTCTACATTATTTATTAGGTATCACATGAAAAGTAAAGATTTTCTCATATTGAATTTTGACATTCGGTGCGCAAAGAGATGACTATACAAAAAGTGAGACATTTTTTACTCTAGAATTCCTTTCTATAATCCATAGTACATATTTCTAATTCGTTCAAAACATAGAGACTTTTATTTTGACAAGGGACTATTTGCTTGTCGTAAATTTGAATGAAATTATCTCTTCTAGTATTTCTAATTCATTGGCTGTGGCAAAAAGTGATTATTTATAATAAAACAATATTTTCTTGAAATTCATTTTTTATATAATTTTTACAAATAAGAATTATTAAAAAAGAATTTCTTTTGTATTTTATAAATATAAATTTGTTATTTTTTTTTAATTTAATTTTCAAATAACGGCACTAATGTTATAACAAAAATCAACGGCAGCGCTGTTGAAAAAATATTTGGTTTCATTAAATAACCTTTTTTTTAAAACAAGAAGCCGTATTAGAATCAAATCAGTATTAAAAACTAATTCCATTTCAGATTAATCAAGTTCTACCTGAAACTGAGTAGATAACGAATCATTAATTTTATCACCTAATGGGCAATGCATATCATAAAACATAAACTTAAAATATATTATATTCTAGCATAATTCGTGATATTGATATTGACCTGCAATTAATTATACATATACTAAACTTTAACGAAATATTATGGAGAATTTGATAAAAGCATTAAAATCTGTAGAGCCTGATGTTATATTACACATTTAATGACTTCGCAGCACTTTAATTTGAAAAAGAATATTTGAATACATCCCTAATAATTCATGTCTTATTTAAAATCTAAATCTCCACGGCTAGTTAGCTCATCCAATACATATTGAGTAAAAATGTATACAAATAAGATTTTTAAAAAAATTTATTAATAATTATGAATTTAAATTTTAGAACGTTATTACTGTGCTGATGTGGTAACATTTACAACTTCATGTCTTTTTTTGTGTTTTATTAAACCCGAAATTTGTAAAAAATCTTTTCCACAAATATTACAAACATAATCTCTTTCACCAGTATGTATTTTCATGTGACTTTTAATGGTCCACGGTTTCGTAAATCTTGATGGACAAATTGGACAACCAAATGGCCGTTCTCCGGTATGTGTGTAAATGTGATATTTTAAGTTTTGTTGTGTACAAAAAGATTTCGTACAATGTGGACATTTATATGGTCGATCATTTTTATCCATATGCCACGTAGTTCGATGTCTTTTTAAATAAATACTTCTAGGAAAGCATTTACCACATTCATCACATTGAAAAGGTAAATCTGTACTATGAATAACTTCGTGTGATAATCTTGTTTTTTTTGTTTTAAATTTTTTACAACAACCATCGTATCTGCATGCATACTGGAATTTAATGTTTGATCAATATTAAATAAAATGTTTAAATAAAGTTCGTTACTTACGGGTTTATCATCTGTATGTCGAAATATGTAATGTTCTTTTAAATTATAATAATGCCTAAATTTCTGTTCACATAATGTGCATTGATATGGTCTCTCTCCCGTATGAAGCCGTTTATGTCTTTCTAACTGGTGCCTATATTGGAATTTTCTATCACATTCATCACATGGAAAAAATTCTGTTTCTGTTTTTTTTTTTTGATAAATATGTGGTGCAGCCGGCTGATGAGTTTCTAAATGCTTTTTTAAATTTTCTTCTTTATCAAATGAATATGAACAAAAAGTACAAGGGTATTTGCCAATTTTTTCCAATTTTATATTTGTACGTTGTCTCTTTAAACGTTTTAATGCTGCTGTTTCGGGATCATCATCTGGATTTTCTTTTAATTCTTCTTCTGTTGGCAATCTTTTCTTTATCTCATTTTTTATATATTTTAAAGGCCTTTTAGTCATCACATCATTTTCAGTATTTTTTTCTTGTGTGTCTCCTCCATCGGAATCATTGATATCAAGCATATTAGCAGTAGAATAATTACTTTCAAGATCATTTTCTTCAACTTTTTTTGGAGAATTAATTTCAAATATTGAAACAGTTCCATTTCGCCCTAGATGATTATCGATAATGTGCTTAATAAAACTATCAATATCTTCAACGATCTCGTTGCAAACCGAGCATTTGTAAGAAAACATTTCTGTTTTAGTAATCATAATTTCACCACATTTCTGTGGAAGATCAAAAAAAAGCTCTGGTTTGGTTTCTACAAAAATGTCATTGTATTCAATGCTATCCATACTGTCATTCCCTCTCTCCGATTTTAAAATAACATCATTCAATGAGGGTAGAGTTTTTAGGTCTAATGGTATTTCAGGTTTTGAAGGATTATAAGTATGAGGTGGTTTTATATCCGTCATACTAAAATTTAAAAAGTAAGAAATTAATACATTTATTATGTGATTATTTGTTAATTTTAAATTACTTTATGGATTCGTATTCCGAAAGAAATTTAAGACTATTATAATGAATCCAACTTATTTCTTTGTTATCTTTTGATTCTTTTTTATAAAATTTTCGAAATGTATCACGAGAATATTTCCATCTTTTTTTACACATTTCAACTGAAATAATTATTAATTAATAATTTTAATTAAAATTTTTCATTTTTACATTAATTAATTTACCAGATCCATTTAAAATTCTTGAAATTTTATCCCAGGTATCAGCCCTTTCTTTCATGTTTCTGTAAGATTCATTCATTGGATCAAAGATATTTTTATACTTACTAACTTCAGCAATTAATTTAGTATCAAATTCTTTTTGCATTTCATTTTGTTCAGGTGTTGGAGTTTCTTCCCTAAAAATTTTGTTGAATTAAATACTTCATACAATATAAATATATATGTACATTTTAATATGACCATCAAGAAATTTTAATCGTTCATAATGCCACCATTTCACAGATATTTTTCCTTCATGATCACCATAAAGTTTTTTATTATGTCTTCTGTAATTATCTCGTAATGTTTCCCATTTTTTTTTAAGTTCTTTCACTAAAAAAATGTATTTTATATAAATCATATTTCAAAAAAAAAAAGTAGGATTCTTCTTACCAGTTTTGTTGTATTTATTTGCAAGTTCTTCCCAAGCATCGATACGAAGTTGAGATTCAGAGTAAAGAGTTTTATCATATAGAAAAGGTCTTCTTTTTATCTCAGCTATTAATGAAATTTCATATTCCTTCTCAGCATCACTTTTCAATCTTTTCTTTTTTTTCTTTTCTGCAGTACTCATTTTAATTGTATGAAATAAAAATTTAATAGAAATATAAAATCGACTTTTAAACAATCTATTAAAAAAAGTCTCAAACTGTAATGTGAAATTCTTTTTTTAACTAGTGTATGTATATGTATACAAAAAAAATGAAAAAAATACAATATACTTCAAACAATTATCTATTTAAATGTCAGCTAATTTAAATTCACAATAACTTAATTAAATTATTGTGAATTTATTGACATATGAAATGGATTTGGATTCGCTTGAAGATGCTTATATTTCTAGCTATTTCTAGTTAAATTTATTTATTTATTATGCATAAGTACATTTATGTAATACATTTTAACGAAACATAAAGAATATTAATGACACTTTTATAATATTTAATATGATAATAATTTAAGCAAAATTATAAATCCAAAATTAAAATAAGAGCGTTTGCAGTAATGATATATATATGAAACGGATAGATAACCGGAATTCGGAAATATTTTAATTGAAATTGTGAATGATTTTATTCAAATTTATTTAAAAACAAAAAAAAATATGAGAGCAATGTACTTTTGCTTAAGTTCAGTTTAAATATTGTGAATAAAAAATGTATATGTATTAAAAATTACTAATTATATTGTATATTTTTCTATATCATTTGCATAAATGTAGAAAATTTATTAACTAATGTATGTATGTATTGTATACTGTTACTGCATACATTATTTACATTTAGCAAGTTGTTAAAATAATTAAGTTATCAAAAAGTTGTAAAAATTAAAATAACAGGTGAAAAACTTGTTATTATTACATATATTAAAAATAGAAAAAAATATACATAGATATTTTTAAAAATTAAAGCTTATAATATTTTGATGAAATTATGGTGAATGTAACAATATTTAAAAATATAAATCAATGAATTATAATTACAAAACAATTATGCACATAAGAATATTCCTTAATAAGGCTCTGTAATAAGGCTCTGTAACTAACCTGAATACTACATATGTAAGTTTTATACATTTAATTAGCATTTATATTTTATATGATTATGCAATTTATTGGCTTAATATGAATTATTTGTAATTTTGTGTTTGTATTAATCAATAATCAGCAATAACATAAATCGGCTCGGTTACCTAAAAAAATGTTTACGTTATTATTTTATTAATAATAAAAACAAAAAAAAAAAAAACAAAAAATAAACTTGTATAAGTAGCTTTCACTAATTTGGTAATAAAAGTTTTTAGAATTTATGTAAATATCAATATCACGAATAGCGTTTTATTTTAACTGAACCATTTTTATTTTATTATAGCATTGACATAATTTATATATAAATATGTTCAAATTCAATATCAAGTGTACAATATAAAATTTGAATATAAATAATCTTTCAATTAAATTATCCTGGTGTTTATTTAATATACCTAGATAAAAAGAAAAATATGAGCATATAAAAAGTATGTTCGAAGTGCCTCGATTTAACCCTCATAGTATATTTTTTTAATTAACATTACCACAAATGAATATTTTTGGTTATTTACTTTATTATTTAAAATTGAATTATTTTCTTTTCAGATTAATAAAAACGTTGGATTTATGAATACACTTTTTTTTATAATAATTCAAAATTGGACTTCCAAAACTTTACAAAATATAAATACATACTTACATTATTTTTAAATCACTATGGGTAAATTGTGTGAATTAAATGGTTATATACAATTCTCTGATACTGATATGAATTTTGAAACTGAGGAATATGAACATTATGAAAAATGTGGAGAAATATATTTTTCAGAATCTGGGAGATTTGAATTGTATTGTAATTTATGTGATGAAAGATTTATCGATTATAATGTATTTTTTGGTAAAAAACATTTAGAACAACATTTTACATTTTTTGGAAATAATCTAGAAAATGAAAATAAAAAATGTAAAGAAGAAAATACAATTGTAAATAATAACGATAACAATGATATAAAAAGTGAAAATAAATTTAAAATTGAATACAATGAATATAAAACAGATGATCAAATTGTTAATATTTTAATAAAGGAAGCATCAACTTCAAGTGATAATACTTCAACAGAAGATATTCCTACTGATGATAAATTGGATAAAATGCCTTTTAAAATTAGTAGATTAATGTGTTATGTATGTTATGAAACATTTTTGAAAACAAGTTATCGTGATCGACATATTTTAAAATATCATAAAGAACAGTATAAAGGTAAATATTATTCATGTAAATATTGCGCAAATGATTTTCTTCATAAAAGTCATTATGAACAACATATTCGTAAGCATACTGGAGAAAGACCATTCGGTTGCCAGACTTGTAACAAATCATTTATATCAGTATATAATTTAAATGTACATAATACACGTTACCATAAGGATGTAAAACCCTATATATGTAGAGTGGATGGTTGTAATTCAGGTTTTAAATCATGGATTAGTAGATTAAAGCATGAAAGGTCACACAATAGATTAGGTTTGCTTGTCAAAATATTAACTGCTGTTAAATGATTAATTTTTCTTTTTGTATTTTAGAGAAGCTTCCTTTTAAATGTAAAGAATGTGAAAAGAAATTTGTAAACGCCGGCGAACTAACAAGACATGTTAGAACTGCACATATGGATAAAACAAACTTACCATATATTTGTGATGTATGTAACCGTTCATTCCATCAAAGAAGACTTTTAAGATATCATATATTTACTCATACTGGAGAAAAACCATATGTTTGTAAAGTTTGTAATGCAAGATTTTCAAAACCTTCCATATTAAGTCAACATAAATTATTACATTCTGGCACAAAAAAATATGTATGCACGGTTTGTGATGAAAGATTCTTTCAATCAGCAGGATTGTCAGCGCACAAAAGAAAAAAAAACCATTTCGATGAAGAACCATAAATTTTAATTTATTAGAAATAGTTTTAACATTAATTGTTAAAATGAAATTTTATCAAAGTTCAAAGTGGAATATTGTCTAAGTATGTAAAAAAACAAAAAATTAACTTCATTTTTGGGGATAAATATTTATTAAACATTAACATATTCGAATGATTATACATTTAAAAAAAAAATATTTTTATTGGTATTATAATATACTTGATATATTTATAATATATATTTATTAAAAAAAAAATTAATCATACATTATTCATCGAATCATTAATTATCATAAATAAAATTTCATCTTTGAAATATTTTGATAAAAATTTAAAAAAGACAAAAACTATTAAATAAGAAACTCATTTTAAATATGCCTTACGGTTAATTGATATTTTTAGTATTTTTATTGGAATTTATATTATATACTTGATGCAATTTTAGAATAAATTTAGGATATACTTTTACATAAAAAAAAACTTATATTCCATAAGAAAAACTTTTGATAGTGCCATTTCCATTGAATTTGTGTCAAAAATTAAGTTAAAAGTAAATGTTTATATGTTTATCAATTAAACTAATTTATACATTTTGCAACTATTTAATCTAAATTATTATTACTCGATGTATTTTAAACACAATCATATTTAAAAATCAAACATTATTTTAAAAAGTTTGTTATTTTATATTTTTATATTTAAAAAAAAATGGAGATATGTGCCTTACACCAATTATTATTTCAAAATATCATTTATTAGAGAAAATATTATATTTGATGTTATGCATTTACATTTTTGCGCATTTGCACTGTTGCACAATTATTATATATACATTAGGTTGAAAGCATTTATAAATTATTAATGTTCACAAAAAAATTGAATCAATAAAATTATTAATTACTACTGTGAATAATGTTTTCTTTTATTCTAAATTAAATACACATATACTACATAGTAAGGTATAAATTTTACGACAAAATTATCTTTCATAAAATTTTAAATTTTTGAATCGTTTACAACCATAATTTATAAAAAAAAAAAAAAACTTATCGTTATTAAATCAAACCTTTTTATGAAAGCAAACGTTAGTGGTATTTATTTTCTATGGTATGAAAGCTCCTGTTGAATACATGTGAATATATGACTTTCAATTTATGTCATTTGAATTGTTGTTTTTTTTATAAACTGTCAAGAGAAAAGTCATTCAATCATTATTAAAAAAAAAAATAAGCAAGTCAAAAACGTTTTAATTTATTTACATTTGCAAATACATTTTTTAAAAATAAAAATTTGTACAAAATAATGGCGGAAAAAACAAAAGTAACAAATATTATTATTTTTTGTGTAAATTTAACTTATAAATATGTATTTTAGGGTTCAGATAATAAAGAAAAACGCAGAAAAGAATCAATTCTTGATCTTTCTAAATACCTTGAAAAAAATATTCGTGTAAAATTTGCAGGTGGAAGAGAAGCAGCAGGAATTTTAAAAGGATACGATCCATTATTAAATCTTGTTCTTGACAGTACAGTAGAATATTTACGAGATCCAGATGAACCATTCAAATTAGCAGATGAAACTAGAAATTTAGGATTGGTTGTTTGTCGAGGTACTTCAGTAGTACTAATATGTCCACAAGATGGTATGGAACCTATACAAAATCCTTTCATAACACAAGATGCGTAATGATTCATTAATTCAAATTTTTGTACAATTAGAATTAAAAGAAATTTAATTTTCTGTATATTTTAATGAAAATAAATAACACTTAAGATAAGAATACAAAATGAAAATGACTGTTTCTAATTTTATGAATTAAATCTTATTTTAATAAAGTCCAAATTCGTTTCTAATCCATGGATATTGGGGTGGACATTCACTACAAGTATGAAAATAACGTTCTTCTTGCAATATTTTGCTATGTAAATTACAAATATTTGGAACTTCACATGCAATTTCATTTGTTTGTAATGATTTTGGAAAAGTACAACCCCAAGGCTCAAAATTATTCAATTCATTTATTGGAGTAGGATTACGCATCCATTGAATTGCTTGATAATTTGTAACAAAGTAAACATCAGGTAATTTTCTAATGTCTTCCATGAATTTCTACAAAAATAATGGATTAATATATATAAAAAAAATACAGACAATAAAATTAAGTAAATATACCAAAAATGCATTCAAATATACTATCTTTTTAAACCAAGTTGATTCAAAGAATAAACCAAACGGTGCTCTATTAGTTAAATAATGTCTTTTAAAATTATGAGTTAACATTTTGTATATATCTTCACCATCGAAATGGGGAGGGCAAGTGTCAATAGTTCCTGAAAAATGAAAAATCAATATAAAATTTAACAAATATATTCAAATTTTTTTCTTTTGTGTATGCTTGCTTACCACATGTATAATCTCCACCTTCCATTTGATTTATGACCATCTCCCAAATGCCAGGGTAACTTCTTGTTGGACAATTTTGTTTTGCACCCAAACACGAATGTGGCATTTTAAAATCCATTGTATATGGCCATAGAGGTGGATTAGAATATGGTGCTACAATTGATGAATCATATACAAAACCAAATTCTTTCATCATTAAAAATTGACGATTCCAACCGACTTTCTGATAAGGAACTCTCATGCCACGAATTTCATCCATACGAATATTTGCAAATTTATTAAGAATATTAGCTTGCCCAACCATTTCATCAAACCAATCTTCAATTGTTGCATTATACGACCACCAATTTCCGGAATCTCTATGACTTTTAATTAATAGTCCATACTACATACTTAAATACCTACATCCTTCGATAAAAAATTATAACTTACCTTATTGAATGTACTGCTATTTCCTGGCCATCATTCCATAATTTCTGTACAAATTGATAATTAGTATATTGATGTGATACATAAAATGTTGCTTTTATTGGACAACCATTCGGATTTCTTCGATGTTGTGTTAATAAAACTTTAGAATATAATTCCCAATTATCAAAACTAATTGAATCATCAAATGTAAGAAGAATCATTTGTGGTATTTGTTTAACATTAAGATTTCCAGGTATATCAGTTCCATCTCTAGAACAATGACAATTAGGTAATTGACATTTTTCTGGGTCACAATCTTCAGCACCATTTGGATCATTTTGTAAATCACACCATCCCTTCAAATAAATAAGAAAAAAATTATTATAAATATGTATGTACATACATACATATATAGTATTTATGGGCAAAAGTATGTGTATTATGCAGTTTAGTTAGAAAGAATTTCGATTTAAGTTGGTAAAGAAAATATTGTTAAAAACACAATAATTACTTCATCTGAGCCATCTGGACAGTCAACTGAACCATCACAAAAGTATTCACCTGGTAAACAAGTACCATCTGCACAACCTAATTGGCTATTCCTTTTATCACATTTAGCATCTTTAAGCATTGGTTTTGGAATTTTTACTTCTAAAACAAAAAAAGAAATATTTGTGTTCCAAAAATTATGATGACTATTATAAAAATTACCTTCTGATATATCACAATTATCAACATTTTGCTTAAAATCACATATCTGTCTCACTACATCAAATAATAAACCTTCAGAACATGTAAATTCTATAACTTCATCATCAACGCATGCATAATATTTTGCACATTCAGAATTTGTCCACATTTTATGAACTTGTCTTTTTGGATTTCTATAATATCTGCCATCATCTAAACATGGTATAGCATTCTTCAAACGTTTCTTATGAGGAGAACTACATTTAACTGAAAAAAAAAGATTTTTAAAAATTATATTAAAACATAAGTATTGGTGATCAGCACTGATCAAAATATTAACTTTCGTTGCTTTCGTGTGTTAACTGTTAACACACCATCAAACATGGTAATTTTAAAATGTTGGGGATTTATATTTTTCCATTTCAAAAATTATTTGAATTTATAATTTAAAGATATATATACATACATACATATAATGTATGTACATATGTATTTTTCATCTTTACCTTAATTAATTAGTCATAGGTCAATGACATAATTTGGAAGATTTGAAATTTTTTTTTTTGTAATAAATTATGTAGAATTTTTAATTATTCTCATCAAATTAATTGCAATCAGTTAACTATTAATTGAAAATTAAAAAATTATACATCATGTTTGTTATTCTAAAGGTAAAATAAAACAAGGCCGAATGTAAATCAACAATTTTAAAGGCGCACATTTCCAAAAGACAATACAAACTGTTTAGAATTGTGGCTTACACCAAAATTTGAAAATTTCATATAAGAAAAAATGTGGAAATAGAATTTTTTTTACAATTTTGAGGACCCCTATATAACTAAGAAAAATACCCCTATATAACTAAAAAAAACGGTTAACACGTGTAAAAGCTTTAATTTTTATGTCTTGCCGAGGAAACTTTTGTACAGGTGCTTAAGTTACAGGTGTCTAAAGCAAATTTTCAATTTTTGAGCCCTAATAACTCTTAAACAAGGAGTGATACAAAAAAATTGTAAGGAAAGTTATACTAATTCTAAAAATTCTTTCTTGTCTAAAAAGTTCAAATATGCAAAATTTGGTTTTCACATAATTGTAAATTTAAATACTAAATTTTTTTTTTTTTATCAGACATTTGCTTAAACCAAGCATCAGTTATGTTGTTCATTTAGTGAACTATCACAAAACAATTAGCTGAAAAAGTCATCTATGGTCAACGAAACATGGAACATTAAAAAAACTTGACCGATCCTAAAAGTTTTCGAAGTTTTCTTTAAAAATGTTATTAGCGATGAATCCTTAAACAAAAAATGTGCAAAAATTCAAAAATATTGAAGCTTTTAATTATTTTAATATTCTTCTAAGTCATGTTTACGTTCAACATGGCGACAACGTCTAAATTTCATTTTATGCCTCTGATATAATAGTTTTAAATTTCGAAATATCTAACTAATTTTTTATTTAAAGTTTTTCAATTAGCCCATTTTTGTTTTGAAAGACAAATTTTGAGACTCAAAAATTAGAAGGTGTCACGATTGTCGATGAAGTGCAATTCATCTTAACGTATATAGTAGCATTTAACTATAGTTAACTCAAGTTGAATCTGTTTTTTTATTTACAGTTGTTGCACGTAATCAATATATGTAGGTATGTATGTTTATGTACTTAAATGGATTGATTGGATATAACCAAATCTAAACCTTTTTAGTTTTTAATAAGTTCAAAGTTTTTTTTAATAATAGAGTGTGAAATAATTATAATTGGTTTTAATTAAAAAAAAAAAAAAAACACAACTGCTAATTAAAGGTTTGACTTTTTTTTTTTTATTATAAACGTAAATACATTTTTTCGCGGTTTAATGAGAAACTAAAAAAAAAAAAATTGAATAGAAATGAATTAAGTAATTGATTAATTTTAATTCATATCACCTCTTCTATTCGATTACAATTTGATAATCATGAGAAAGAAAAAACTAAATGCTAATATATTTATTTTATGGCTAATATCGAATATTTATTATATTATATTGGGCATTTAAATATTCATGAACTTGAAACCAGTTACACACTTATAACGTTTTTATTTTTCTTTTTCTATTTTAAATGAATTTTACTCGAATCTTTAGTTTAGTCAAATGGTTTTGTAATTTACTTTCATTTATATTCATTTAACCAATTTAACAAGTTGATATGTACATACATATGTATTATGTAAATATGGATATGTATGATTGATTTGTTGAAAGGTGCTTGCTTTGGTTTATGTAAAACACGTTTTCCTATTTTAATTCAATTTTCTTCCTATTTTTGTTTTTGTATTTTAAAAATTTGAGCAATTTAAATTTTTAATTAGCGTTTTCCATGTTGTAACACCCTAATAACATTTTTGTACGCAATTCTCTAAATTTTGCCTAAATTCATGTTCTAGATAATATAAGTTCATAAGTTTTGTATTTACATCATTAACATCTACATTTGTAACAAGCAATTAAAAAGTATCAATTTTGTAAAAGCGGCAGGTAACAGAAATAATAAAAATGCACATACCTAAGTACATATGTATGTACATATGTAAATGCATTTTCGCATTATATTATAAAAAAAACTATGATTATAAATAGATACATATGTACATACATATTTGCTTTGTAATGTGGCGTAATAAATAGAATTGGCATTAAAAGACCAATAACCTTTCCATTGCAAAAAAGGTTTTTATAGTATCCAATAATATGATTAATTACAGATTATATTGTGCAGCATATAAAGTTAAAGTAACATAAAAGTTAATATAACAAAATTATAGAACTCTATTAATTATAACAATTAGTAATAATTAGTAATATACAATAAATTCAGGATATAACAAATGTTAAAAGATACAAAAAATTTGTTAGAACTTCATTGTGAAATAATTAAGTTAAAACTCAACTATTAACAGATGTATATTTATAATAAATGATCATTAACTTTCTAGTTAAAAAAATCTGCATTAAAAAAAAATACAATTATTAGATGTCCGTTCATTACTACTTATATCAACAAAAACGCAAAGAAAAAAGACTTTATTTTTGAACAATTTTCTTTTGTTTTTTAAATACGTACATACATACATACATTGAAATTAATTTACAGGCACATTTTTTACTCCAACAAATTATTTTCAAAATTTTAAAGTTTCTTCTTTTTTTTTTTTTTTTAAACAATAAAACTTTCAAAAAGTCAACAGTCTTAAAAGTTAAAACGTTTCCGTTTTTTACCATAAACAATATTTGTTTTGAAGGACATAATAGTCACCAACCACCTACCAGTTACAACAAATTGTGGTTATTTTTTAAGTCAAATTAAACGTAAAACATTGCAAATTTTTGCATTTGAAAAATTTTCTACATCTTTTATGAATCTGGTTACAAAAATTATCATTAAAATAAGCGAACCTGTATTATAAATAATATTTTAATCAAATAAAGAAAGCCAGTTTCACTACTTTTCTTTTCATAGTACATATTTATTTATAATTTTTTGTTTTTTTCATTTTCCGTTTACTTTAATTTAATAAATAACACTTTACTATCAAATGAAACAAATTTTTTAATGAAATATTTATATTTTTACACTATTTGTAGGAATGCACATAGAAATTAAAAATCTATAAAATAAAGAAAAAACTGAAAAGAAAAATATAAACGGAAAAATTCCTTTTTCTAACGGAAGAAAACATGTTATGAAAATTATGTTTAGGAATTGTGACGGAAATTATATATACAAATGTATGTACATAAATACTCAAAATAGAGAACGGAAATATAACGGTCAAAACGAAAAAAAAAATCTAGGTTAATAATTTTTTTTTTTATATAAAACAAAAGTTTTTTTTTAATAGAAATACAAAATTATTATTGCTTAAAGTTTGAATTCCTTTTTTATTTTTTTTTTCGGCATAAAAAGAATTTTGATCAAAGTTCAATTCAATTATTTAAAATTTTTCAATAATTTTTTACTTCGCTTAATTATAATGTATTATTTGTAGTTGAATAATGATTATTAATTAATGATTACTAAGTAAACATAACTAAATCAAAATTTTTAAACACTATAAAAAGTTAATTTTTCTATTTTAATTATAAGCTTTTTATGTTATCAAATTCGATTAATCTGAATAATTTACCACATATTAAAATCAAATCACTAATTGATTCAATATTTAAACCATTATAAACTTTCACTTTATTAATTAATTTTTGTTTGTTAAAATTTTATTTTCTTTACAAAACATACCATTTACTATAAATCCAATTAATATAAATGAAAATATTAAATTTTTCCAATTATTATTAACAAATTTTCCATTCATTTTTTTTTTGTTTTATATTTTTTTCTTTTTAATTAAGTAATTACTTTTTATTTCTGGTATTATTAAAATTTTTATTATGTATTAACTATATCTTTTTGAGTAATTTAATTTATTTTAATAATTAATTTATAAAATACATAGACCTATTTCATGTTCATTATTTTATTCGTTAAAATATTAATTAAATTTTTTATAACGGTTAAATATGCGTCCTTAATTTTTTTTAAACTACAAATAACGTATTTAAATTCTCGTCAAAAACTGTTAATAGTTTTCCAAAACACAGCTCTTTTATAAATTAAAAAAGAGAAGCTTTTCAATTAACTTAATTGTTATAATTTATTTATATCTGATGGTATTATATATTATAATAATATAATAGATGAATGAAAAACTTATTCATGAATGAAAATTTTTTTTTTGATTGAAATGTAAGAGCTTTAAAATTTTAAGAGAAAATAATATATGTAGTATTTTCATGGCAAAATCAAAAAAATACTCTTTTAAAAAGAAAAATTAATTTTTTAAACTGTTAGTGAACTTGAGTAATTGAGTAACCTTATCATAAAATTACAAAACTAATGTGAAAACGCTTGACGAGGAAACATAATCTTCGTTAGGATAATTGACAGACTCAGTGAATCGCTACTCATTAATTGATGATGTACACCAGATCAAAAGGGCTATGTATAAGACAGGCCGTTCGATCTTGTTTGAAGATAAAAGCAGGAAAAATGAAAATTGTTTTAAACTAAAAAACTTAGTTAAATTAGAAGAATTCTAAATTGCAATTAAAACTTTTAGTAAATTGTTACAGCACATTGATCTCAATTTTAAAACTGTATATTAATTTCAATTGTTAAGATCTGACAAGAAAATAAAAGTGTAGATAAAACCAATCGGTATGAATGGAATAAAACTAACTGGAATAAACGACGGGTTTATTAAGAGAAAGAATTAAAAAAACTTTGAAGATGACATATTACTACAAATAGATATTGTCATGCTGAGTAAAATATGACTTAAAAAAAAGTTTGTCTGTAATTATGGTGGTAAGATGTGACTCTCTTAAGAACTTAAAAATATCAAAACTCTTTTTGTTTTTAATTTTGTCTATATTTTTCCGTTTGTTTTAAAAAATAACTAATTAAATTATTTCGTGATATATTTTTAGGTTTTTATGTGCTTGTATTGTCAGATTCCGCAGTAGTATCATTTTCATTATTAGTTTCATCTTTTGTATATACATCTAAAATGTTCACAAAATTCTTTTGATGTGTTTCTAAGTTATTTACTAATTGACCAGCAGCCATGTTAAGAACACCTACTAATTGACTTCTCATTGTTTGTAAATCTGGTAATTGAGCCAATTCAACAAACTCATTCCGACTTAATAATCTTCCTTGGGCAATACCAGCTAAAAGAATCATTTGTGATACTTTTTTTGTAATTTTTAATAATTGTGCGATTTTTTCATCAGATGAAAAAATAATACAATGATTTGAATCAAAAAGTTGATGTATAGGTTCATATCTGGTATTTTCGACAGCTTTACCAATAATTTTTTTGCCATATGACTTTAAATGCATATTTTGTTTATGAAGTAATACTTTTACTTTGAAAAGTTCTTCTTGATTAATGCTATTTAAATGATATATAGCAACCATTTTTGAATGCTTTAACCAATTTAAAACTTCTTTAGCAATAATATCATCATATGGATTATTTTCTAAAAGGTGGGTATTCTTTTTAAAACAATCTTTTTTAATATCAACTTTTGGGAAAATTGGTGTTGTTACCGCAATTACTCTTGCTTTTTCATAGTGTGGTTGCCGTGGTCTTTGAATATTAATTTTTCCTCGAAATCGTTTCGCATGTAAAAATTGTGATCTAACACTTAATAATACTAAAATATAAAAATTTAATTTAGGTTTAATTATATATTTATATATTTTACTTACATTTCTGAGAAAAATAAGACATTATTCTATTTTATTTAAATTTTTATTTAATAGAAACAATTCAAGTTTTTGAAAGTTTTGACTTTTGACAATTGACAGTTTATATATAAAAACATTTATACAATGTACATTCAGAACATAGTCCAGCTGATTTTCGTTATTTATATTTTTAAAATTTTATCACATGTGATGAATGGTTGCAAACACAACTAATACGATGAACTTTAAATTTCTTGTGCTATTGGGTGCATTCACACTATGAAGGTGCAAACGTCCAGTGCTTGCAAATTGCAATACGTCCATCGAGGTATTTTTGAAGCATCGCATATTTTGTTTTCATTAGGTAATTTATTATAGTTTCATTTCTTGAATCAGAACGATGTAAATGACTTACCCATATCGCTGTAAAATGAGAAAAAATTAATATTTATATTAAAATATGTGCAATCAAAGCCATCTATTATATACTGAAAAACCGAAACATTGATTTTAAATGGCAGTCGTAGTGCTTATGAAAAATGTTAATAAAAGTTAGTTTTATATGAATTTTTTATATACGGTATGGTAATTTTCTTTTTTCTCGGGTAAAAATTAAAATAAAATAATTTCAAATTAGGTAATTAATAAAAAACAAGTGAACGACTTGTGATTTTCATTAGAAATTTCATAGATATTATCGCAACTTTAGAAAGAGAAAAAAATAGTGAACTACCAGTGGGAAGAGGGAGAAAAAAAATTATATAATTAGGAAATATTACAGCAACACTTTGACAGTTAAAAATGTACATATTACATAACCTAATTTATTAAACTTTCGTGAATATTTTCAAATGTTTCATGGATAGTTTTTTAGCTTTAAGGCTGGTTTTCATAAGATTCATAGATTTATCGCAATTTTAGAAAGAAAAAAAAATATAGTGCACTACCAATAGGAAAAAGGGAGAAAAAATATATAATCAGAAATATAGTTGACAAAATACTTTTCTAGAGAATTTATAGACGATATTCAGCTAATTTATGGACGGTATTCAGCAAAATAAAAAAACCACTGAACGATATTTTTATAGAGTTTTTTCTTTTATACACATGTAATTTTTGTATCTTCTGCCTATACTCCAACATTTTCGTGGATATTCATGAAAAATAAATGAAAACCAACCCTTATCTCTTTCAAACACATATAATTTTTGTATCTTCTGCCTATGCTCTAACATTTTCGTGGATATATCGGTCTAATGAACGGTATATTTACATATATACATATGTGGGTATTTTTTTAGAGATAATAGTCGTTTCGAAGTGATATAGTAGAGTTTATTTAATGGTTAAATCATGTTAAATTTAATTATTAATTAATATCTACGAATGCAGAAAAATTGAAAACAAAAAATTTTCAGTATGAATTTTACATATCGCTATACCACTGCTTGATGAAGATTATTCCAATCCAAAGTACTGTGCGAACTTCAAATGGATTCCTAATAAATACATTCGCGAATTTGCAATAAAACCATTTCTACTGGGGCCTCGGTAGCTTAGTGGGTAAGAGCTTTTAAAAAGTACGCTGTAAACACCAAGGGAGTGTGGGTTTGAATCTCACACACGTCGTAAGAGTTATTCCCCCTTACGACATTTACAGCTGCCAAACCTGAATAGGAAAGACTATGTAATTTCCTATCCACATTTATGTGGCAGAGAAATGCATTACAAAAAATCTGTTCTACTTTATTTTAAAAGGAAATGTATCATATTAGATCAATGGTCGTCAACGCTTTATAAAACGCAAGTCGTAGGACGTAAAATACATTCAAGCATTATGGATAATGCATTATATGCTAGTTAAGTTGATAAATGTTTTTTGTTTTATTAAATGATGATATCATTATATTATTAATGCATAATATTATGTTGCCTCATATGTATACGTGTATAATGCTTAGCTTATGTGACCTGATTTGATTCAATTGTGAAAGCATAACTGTTGTCGCAACAAAATAAATAAGGCAGGAGTACAATAACTGTAAAACACTCAATAATTCGCGTAACGCTTCTGTGTATATATGAATATATATATATATATATATATTCAAGACTCGAAATTTTATAAATATGTTTATTTTTATTATTTTTAGCAAATTGACGTCTATTTGTTTTGACAGCCGGTAATGAATAAAAAAAAAAGTTTTGGGTTGAGTTTGGGTGGCCGTATCACACGCACACAGAATTGAACAGAATTATTGGGTGTAGGTGTTTGTTTGTATGTACTGTACTCGTAATCGTGTTCGTAATAGGTTAACAAAATTGATTAGTTGGAGTTTGAAAATTTAGTTTTAGCATTATTATTTTAATAGTGTTTTAAATTAAGTTATGTAGTGATAATTTTTTTTTTAAATTTTAAAATAAAACTCTATTGTCATGAAACTATTAGTTTTAATTAGTTTGTTATTAATTTTTGTCGAATTTTCAAATTCAACAATTTCCCCAAGTAAAAAGAAAGCAAAAGAAAAAGAATTAAAAAACAAAAAAGGTCCTCAAGATACAAATGTTTATGAAAGGAATTTAGGTGAGAAATTTTAAATATATATAACTTTAATTAATTTATAAAAGAAATAACTATAATCACCTTTAATAATCAAATATAAAATAAAATGAAATTTGCTTTATTAATAGAAAATCAATAAAAAGAAGTTGTATTATTAGATATTTATTTTACTATTAATAAAAAGGCATTAGAAAAAACATATATTGAAAAAAAAATGTTTAAAACAATATACATATGTATTCATATATATTATATATTTCATATAGATATTTTAGGCAATCAAAATTTATATGAAATACATATATTTTTAATGTAACTCACCCGCTAGTAATAGAAAAGGGGATATATTTAGGTCAGATAAATTTTTTAATTATACTGCAGTCAATCAATCATTATATAGGTCGTAAATTGTGTGTTTATTATTTGTTTTATTTGTTTTTATTTTTGTAGTGGTCCCTAGGGTGAAAAAAATAAAGTGGTTTACTTTAGAACTTTAACAATACTTGGTATTAGAAAATGTTTAATTTCCTTCAAAAGAATTTAGTATGGAAGGCATATAAAATTAAATGCTTTTTTTTTAATTTATGCTATATAAATAACCAACTATTAATATTTTAGTAAATAATATAAATTTGTTCTTATTTTTTAGTTGAAGAAGAACCTGCAGCAAAAGAAATTTTAGTAGAAAATGCAGCCTATTATAAGGATGTTGCAAAAAAAAATTTTAATGGTACAATTTTAGGATACATAACCCCGGTAATTAATATTTTCAATTATTGGTTTTTTTTTAAAATGTAAATCAAAATAATTTAATTGTAGTGGAACAATCATGGATATGATGTTGCAAAGATTTGGGGTAAAAAATTTAATATTATATCTCCCGTGTGGTTGCAAGTTCTTCGAAAAGCAGAAAATTCATATTTGCTAGCTGGAGTTCACGACGTTGATATGGGTTGGATGAGAGATGTTAAAAAAGCTGGAAAATCTGAGAACCATTCCTTAAAAGGTATGTTTTTAGTACATTTTCCAAAAATTACAGGAAAATTTAGTGCACCTGAGAAAAAGTAATGAAATTTGGGATCAGAAAAGAATTTTTTTTAACACCATTAACTTTTAGATTAAAGAAAAGATAGATTTATAACTATCTATTTAATATCTGAAAAATTTGTTAAAACTGAAATGCATAAATTAAGGTTTTAAGATTTCCTATTGGAAATCATTGTCTCTTCTAAAATAACTTTGGTTTTATAAACTGCCTAGTTTTATTCTCCCAATATCTGTAAAAATAAATTAAAAAGGTTTTTTTCATTTTAAGTTTTCCCGAGAGTTATTTTTGACAAGTTTACCGACAAAGATTATAACAAGCTATTAAATTATGAAAGTGAAAGACAAGCTGTGAATAAAATGATTGTAAAAGCATGTCAAGATTATAAGTTTGATGGAATTGTTTTAGAGGTGTGGATGCAATTGGCTGCAAGAGTAGATGACAGTGCTCTTTATCAACTTGTTATAGAACTAGGTATATCGTATAACGCATAATATTTTAATTAAAATTCATTTTACTTAAGAATCTCTTTTAGCCGATGCTCTTAAAGCAAATGGTTATAGGTTAATATTAGTAATTCCTCCATTAAGAGAACAAATGAAAGATTTATTTTCATCGGATCACTTTGAAACACTGTATCCACATGTATATGCATTTTCGTTAATGACGTATGATTTTTCATCTCTACAAAGGCCTGGTAAATTAAATATATAATAAATATAAATTGATTGATTTTTTTTTCTTAAAAAAAAGGTGCAAATGCTCCACTTCATTGGATGAAAACTTCAGTTGAAAATATTGTTCCTTCAACTAATATTAATTATGATGTTAAACGGAAGAAAATTTTAATGGGACTTAATATGTATGGGTATGATTATACACCTGATGGTGGTGGTGCAATTCTTGGGAGTCAATTTTTAGATTTAGTAAAACATGTTAAGAAACGATTAAGTTTTGACGAACATGATGTGGAAAATTATTTCGAAGTAAAGTATGTATTTTTCAATTTTTTGATTCTTTTATTATATTAATCAAATAATTAATTTTTCTTAGAACTCAATCTGGTCGTCACATTGTTTTTTATCCAACATTACATTCTATTCATTCTAGAATAAAATTGGCTGAAGAATTAGGTGTTGGATTATCACTTTGGGAAATTGGACAAGGTTTGGACTATTTTTACGATTTGTTTTAAAATCGATTTCACCTTCTCGCACAAATGTGATGAATTATATTCTAAAACAAGAGTACTAAATGTATTATAATATAATGCCTAATTTGAAATTTAATGTTAATTAAAAATTGCTGTGCAACATTTACAAATTAAAAAATGTTATATTTGTATTAAAAAAATAGCAATATAAAACTAAAACTTGCAGCAAAAAAAAAACACATTAACAAATTTTAATAATTTTTTTTAAATTTCTTTCAGTAGTTTAATTTAAAAAAAATAATACATGCCTATGAAATATTTTATTTTAACATTATAAAAATATAGCTTAAAAAACACTAACACGATTCGAAAAAAGTACAAATTTAACCAGCTGGCACTTTTCCACGTCCTTTGAATAACATCATAGAATCCGGCCCTCTAATTACTCTAGACATTAGTTCCCAACACATTTTTGAGGGTAGAAAACTAAAAAAAATTAATGAAAAAGTAAATTTTAAATTTTAATTAAAATTTCAATTTTATTAACTAACCATTTCAACGGTAATAATGCTCTAACATGATTTGGTAAAACACACCAAACTTCATTTCGTTTAACAGCAGTTACCACCCTATCAGCAACATAATTAGGCTCTAGCATTGGAAATAGTCTTGGTCTTACACCATTAAACATACCTGTATTAATGTAATATGGACATACTAATGTCATTTGTATATTATCATAACCATGCGTTCTTAAATCAGTGTATAAACTTTCATGAAAACCATTTAAAGCAAATTTTGTAGCACTATAATCAGAACATCCGTATGTACCAAGTAAACCAGTAACAGAACCAATTGTAACAATATGACCACTATTACGTTCTAACATTTGTGGTAAGAATGCTTTTGCTGTCCAATAATGTGAAATAACATTTACGTTATAGGTGTTCTCAATGACACGTTCTGGTAAATCCCAAAATGGTTTACAACATACAATTGCCGCGTTATTAATTAATATATCAACAGTTCCAACTTCATTTTGTACTTCTTGGGCTTTCTGGTAAACTTGTTCTTTAACAGAAATATCAACTATATATCCTTTACATGTGTATCCATGACTTGTTAATAAATCTGTAGTGGTTTTGATTGCTAAAATTAAAAAAAAAAACAAGAAATAAACATTTAAACAGAAAAAAGTATGTAATATTATTTCAGAACTATTTCTAAGATAAAAGCCTTATATATTGTCAATATAACAGCCCTTTTGGTATTCATTTAAGTTGCGTATCATACAAATTTTCATACCCATGATCATCACCCCAGGAAATCTAAGAATTTACATCAATTTAAATTAAAGTTTCTAAAGTAGGAAGTAACAAAAAAACCCTTATAAAATAACAATAAAAACCTCAAATTAAAGTGAATGTAAATTGTCCATGTAATAAAAGAAAACGAGAAAGATGTTTAAGTAAAAGAAAAATATTTTTTTTTGTTTTACTACTACTACACCTTCCGTGTCAATTTTTTATATACAGACATATGTATGTATGTATGTACATACATATTTTTGGCTGTGATTAAATTTATGTTTTATTATTGTTCCACAAATAAACCAACATGTCAAACTTTAAATAACAAAAAAAAAGGAAATTTGTTGGTCTGACTAACTATAAAGTAATAAAATTACAATATTTCAAATCACTGTAATTTTGTAAAATTTGACTTATATAGATGTACTGTAAGTCTTAGATGAACTCAGAAATTTCGATACGATATCAGTGGTTCAATTTGGCCATAACTCTAATCTTGAGATTTAGAGAAATATTTTTTTTTTTTAAGTTTTAATATTTGTTTTATTAATTTAAATATTACTACAATGATTGAATCTTTGATCTGTAATTTTGTACAGAAAATTAAAAAATGACATTATGCAGCAGATGTATTACGAATATTATTAACTTCTTATGTAGCTTATTTTTAAAATTTTTAACTTTCCAGTTGGAAAGTAACGGAACTACTTTTCATAATAAACATTTAAAAATAAACATGTCTATTTAAATTCTATAGTCATTTTACTAAATTATGTTACGCCGGTTACGCCAAAAAACATTTATTTGATTACTGTAAAGTATAGGTAACTTAACATTATTTAGATATTTGTTTCCTGATGTAGACGATTTAAAAAGTTAATACAAATAATTTAAAATTTTTAATACAATTATAAATAAAAATTATAAACTAACCATTATTTTAATATCGTTCATAAACACTATTACGTGAATTGTTAATTGACTTTCATAGTATGTACCTACTCTGGAACTTTAAAAATAAAAAATAATAAAATGCAAAATATTGAAGACTATTCCGTAATAATAATAATAAATTACGATGAAACAAAAAAGAAATCGCAAAAACTAAAATTCGAGTCCAGTGAACTTTGCATAATAAATAAAAAAAAAAAAATACAAGTGTTTCAATCATAGCTGGTTGATTTTTTCAATGTACTTTGAAGGGCTCTATCGCTCCATTTAAAAAAATTACTTTAATGTACATACATATGCAACGTGTTGTAAGTTTTTCTATCTAGTTGTATGTATAAATATTTTAAATGTTCCACATAAATTTCCCCATTTTTTTCTTTTTTTTTTTTAAATAAATTAATTAAATTTAAATATAACTGTAAATTACCTTCTGTATTTATATCCCATATAACAACTCTAGAATTTAATTTTGCAAAATTTAATGCCAAATATCTACCAACTCCACCACCACCTCCAGTTATCAAAACAACTTTACCAGACACATCCTAAAATAAAATAAAAAAAGTCAAATAAAAGTTAAAAAGGTTTAAAAAAAAAACTAGAAACTAAATAAAAATATTAAAATTATAAATAAAATATTTGTCTTTCTTATAGGTAATATTCAAATGGAATATCGTATATTTATATTTTCAAGTGCTCTTACCACGTACACTACAACTACATATGTATGTATATCCATTTAATAATTAAATAAAGTGTCATCAAGCTCTAGATCAATTTTAATTAATGTAAAGTTTTAAATCAATAAATAAATATTTATTTAATGTTTATTAAATCAATAATAATTAAAATTTTAAATAAAAAAAAGAAAATTAAACTAAATATATTTAACAGAGATATAATATATCTCTGAATTTACCAATATTTAACTTAATAAATATTCACGTTAAAAGCAAAATTTTTATTGAATGTTCTCTTAGGGGACAAGAATGTTCGAATAGTTCTAATTTACAAAAAACCAAAAATTTATATTCAAATTATCTCTTTCTTGGAATACTTTTATCATTATTTTCGTTTCATGCTTAACTTATAGACAAACCTATAACATAACCATTATATTTGTATGAAAAGATTTAATCTATACTTAAATATGTTAGCGATTTTAGAAGTTGAGAAGATTTAATAAGAATTTGTGTCTGACTTTTGATATGTTCACCTATACCCAACTCAACTAAATCCAGATCAAATGTAAATATAAATAAAATATAAATTTTATATAAATCTTAATAGGTACTATATAATTAATTATATATAATAAATTATACATATATATTAAATTATTAATATAATACTAAATAATACTAAAAATTAAATATTTTTATGATGCTTTTATGACATTCAATATTTAAGTATGTCGGGGTTGTCAAAAATTGATACTAAGTCGTAAAAATTTTAAATAATTGCAAAAAATCTATCAAGATTTTTAATTTTTAAAGAATTATTTTATAAAATTTCTTATTCCGAAAAATCAAGTAACAAAATACTTGGAAAGCTTTAAACTTAAGATTTATTACTTGCTAAACTTGCTTAAACCAAAATACGGTTAATAATATAACTTAGGGAACATTAAAAACAGTGGATTGTTTATCGTACTGCAAGTATTTTTATATAAGTTTTTATCTTATATGTAAATTACACTAATATATTCATATATATATATATATATAGTGAAAGCTCTCATAACCGAGATCTCTAATAAGCGGTCATCTCTTATAGACGGACAGAATCTTAGGAATCCAATTTTTTTATAACATTTTCATATAAACTTCGCTCCAATAAGCGGACTCTCCCATATACGGACGCGGACAAGTGAATTTGTGCTTTAAGAAGTTTAAAATCTATGTTAAGCGGACACGTAACTCTAATAAACGTACTGTCATATAAGAGAGTTTTATAATTTATCAATAAATAATTGAAATAGCTTCTTCAATAATCTTTTTTTTCCGTTTTTTAAATACTACTCACAAAATTACTAAGCCTACAAAACACAAATGCATATAAAAATTACACAAATTATTTTATAAATATTTCGCACCTCCCGTTCTAGTATATTGTAAGTCGACTTACAATATACTAGAATGTACAATTCTTAAGTTGAAGTATTGTATGTACATATGTATATTTACAATACTACAATTGTATGTAATTGTATTTAATTTGAAGTAAAAAAAAATGTAACAAATTGAATTAAAGCTTAATAAAAAGAAAAGCAATTAAAAAAGTATGTTTGAAAAATATTCTTATAACCGGACATCTCTCTTAACCGTACAAAAATTTAGGTCCCTTGAGTGTCCGTTTATTGGAGCTTTCACTGTATATATAAATAAACATTATATATATTATAAACCCTATATAATGAAATATGTATACAGGATGATTCTCTTTCGGTCTTAAATATATATAGGTAAGGTTATATTTTGGAGAGCCAAAATGAACAAATATATCCAGAAATATTGAAGATGGAAAGATAATCACCCTGTATATTTATGTTACATAGAATAATTAGAAATCCTGTACATCTAAATTAGGCAGACTATAATTATAGACCAATATTACTTAGACAAAAATTATTTATCTAAATAAATGTTACATCCTAAAATATGCCTATAGTGTATAATATAAACTTAAATCACAGAATTTAAATATACATAAATAATATAAGAAAATGAAAGAAAAGGTTGTTGTCATCATTTCATCTCCCCTTTGGCGTAAAGCAAAAATTTAATTATAAAATACATCCTATATACTTTTAGCTTCCAAGTAATTATAATATTGTGCCTATATACCGACAATGGTTTAAATATTTTTTATTTCAGTAATTTTTATTAAATACTTTCAAACTAGCAGCAAAAAAAAAATAAAAAATTCAATACCGCACCATAAAATGGTGCTTTTTCAAATGCTAATGAACTTTCATTTTATTTTTGCTGTTAGTTATCTAAATTTTAATCAATGCTATGAAGTTTTTTAATCAATTAAAGCAAATTTTACATAAAGAGTAATAAGAAAATTGTAGAAATTTTTTATTAGAGTTTTCACACTGTAATAAAATTATTAAATTATATAAAACCAACAAAGGTAAAAATTTTTGCCAATATTTTCTTAGCAATAATATTTATATTAGGTAATCAGGTACAATCATTTGCAAAAAAGATAAAAAAAGAGCGGGAAATGTTATTTTGTTGTTATAGAAACCTGTTCAGAAGAAATAAAAACCTTAATGCCTCCTCTCAAAAATTTCAACCGAGATACAAGGAGAAAGCCTGTGCTGCCCGTGTTAAAGATCTTCAGATAGTTCACCTTCGCATATGGCAATTCATTTGTTATGCGTACAGTGCGAATATGGAATAGCTTGTCGCCGGAAGTATTCCCTAAAATTGTCAATCATAACATGTATGATATCGATAAATTCAAGAAGAGCATCAACATTTTTGTTCTAAATAATACTATCAACATCCAATAACTTTCTATATTTTGCAACTTCCTTTATTCCTTTTCCCAATCTCCAAATCAAACAGTACATTGTACCATACTAACCTAATGTTTAGTTTAAAAGGGAGATGGCGTTTAGTTGTTTGAAGTCCAATACTACTAAAAAGAATTCGCTCGTTGATGTCATTGGTGTCTCTCGAGATTCTCACCTACCCTCGCAAAAAAGAAAAAATTAATGTATTTGCTACATTTAAGGACTTATTTATTTATGAAAGCTGAACTAACCCTTCAGTAATCACTAAGCTCTAGGTCCAATGAAATTTAGGTAAAACCTTTCCAATCTCTCAAAATACATTTCTTCTACTTTAACTATCGTTTTATTTGTATTATGTACTAATAAAAGGAAAGTGTATATAGTTACTATTGTCTACTACATAAATTGATTTTAAGTTTTAACCCATACCTAATAGGCAACATTCAAAATGTATTATGTATTATTAACGAAATTTTACTTTTGTACATTTATAAATTTTACTTTTACATACTGCTACTGTATAATATGTACATACTTACTTATACATATATACATATATAATGTTGAACAATTAGCTAAAATAAAACCTAAACATAACCTATTTCGCTGTAATTTTTTTTTTTTACGAGTAAAACATACCATTATACAATATATAAAATTATTGTTGAATTAAAACTGATTCAACATAATAAAAAGTGAAAGTAATAAAGTGAAATGTTTTATATATCAGAAAATTCTATTAAAACAGAAAGAAACCAAAAGCAGAAAAAAAAACAAAAAAAGCTTTTCTATTGTTTTATTGTAGTCGGATTTAGAAGTCATAAGGTCTGTTATAAATTTTAAATTAAATTAAAAATTAAGGAAATTAAAGCAAAACAGAATGAAAACCAACGGGTTTTAAAGGCGCACATTTTCCAAAAGATAATACAAACCGTTTAGAATACTGCTTTCTTACACTAAAATTTGTAATTTTTCTTAGAATTTTATATGTAAGAAAAAATAGAAAAATAAAGAGACACACTTTCTTCAATTTAAAGGAAACCCTATATTTAAGAAAAACAATTATTATTATGTAAAATTTTAATCTTTGAAGCTTTATTTTTTAAGTTATAGATATCTAAAAATAGGAAAATTACAATTTTTTAGATCTATATATAATACCTCTTAAACAGTAGTATAAAAATTTTTTCTGTTTCAACTTATGCTACTTCTTAAAGTCCCTCCTCCTTTTTTCGCAAAATTGCAAAGCTCTATATCTAAAAGCGTTACGGGGATATGAAGGAATCAAAATCGTTTGGCGTTTTAAGATTGAAAATATTTTAAGTAGAACTTATACACATTTAAAAATGGGATTTTTTCAATATTTCAGGTACTGCAGCTTCGTAACCGGTGGAAGTATATAAAAAAGTTTTTCTACAACATTAATTTAAGAAACCTATGCATGGTTAAAATTTTATTGCTATATCTGGAATGGTGTAGAAGTTTTGTAAACAGACAAGCCAACAGATAAAATGAAACTAATAAGCAAATTTTTAAAATTTTATTAAAAAATATGCTAAAAAGTAGTTATTACAAAGTTATTATTATATTATTATTATATTATTATTATATATACTAAAATTTAAAATGATATTAAAAGGAATGAATTTATAGTTTAAATAAAATTTGATTCATTATCTTTCTTACTAAAAAAATTTTAATTTCTTTTATGGAATCAAGGTCTCTTTGAAAAAACAATTTATTTAAACTGTAAATTAACATAGGTTCTAAAACAAGTTAAAAGGCTTTTTGTAAGATACACAAAATAATGATGCGTTACTGGTATTTTCCTACAGTATGAAAATAATATGAGTATATTATATACTTAATATCAGTTAATATATTTATAGGTAATATATCTGACCAATATTGAAGTATGCGTAAATCGCCGTTCTTTCAGACAGAACGCCATTCTTTTTCGTTCTCTGGTTAAAATCCTGGTCCGATCAAAATATTATCTAAAATATTAATAATATAATGTAAACAAAATAAATAATATATGTAATTTATAATTTAATATTTATTCCGCAACTATACACCTGAAAAGGAAAAGTTAATTTAGTTCCTCATCATATTGTATATGGTGGGAGGACTAAAAGAAAATAAAATATTTATACTAACATACCATCTAAGTATCTAATACTTTAATACTTAAATAACATTTTACTTAAAAAAATATTCTAGGCTAAAGTTAACCTAGCAAAATTTCAAGCCAGAACGAGCTTTTATGCTTAAAAAAGTGAGATTTAAGTTCAAACTCATTTTATGCATTCGATCCACATAATAGAAATATGTTATATTTTATTCCTATTATAATTAATATGTTATATTTTATTCCTATTATATGGGTCAAATGCATTAAACTAAGCTTGAACTCAAATCTAACTTTTTTAAACATAAAAGTTTTTTCTGGCTTAAAATTTTGCTTGGAAACATTTTAGCTAGTAATGTGGTACCCCAGTTATAAATGCATTACCACCACAACTACCAACTTCAAACCTTTATAAATGATTGTAAATAGTTTTGAATTGTAATGGCGAGATGGTCACGGCTAATGTAGTTAAATTTTAAAAAAATTTAAAGTCGTAGTAGAGAATTATCAAAATTTATATATTTTTAATTTATCAGTCAGTGTAAATAAATTAATTATAGCTTAACAACTATAATACGCCCAGAAATCACATTATTACAACTATAGTAGCGGTACAAGGTACGTGATAGCTATGCTTGTGCTGGTATCGTAATTATAACTATAGGGTTAAGGGTGATTTGATTTCTAGGTTAGTTTTATGCATTTTTTTATTTTTTTATTCTAAAACCACAAACTAAGAACATGATCCTTTGTACTTGAAGTAGTTGTGATTATATGGAATGGGATAGGGATGGAACAAATGAGGATAACGGGGAGTTGAAGGAAAGAATCTGTTGAGATTCTTCTTAAATTTGGGCAAATTGTTTATACTATAGTATATTCGATAAATAGTATTCGATTAATTGTCCCGTAAAATTTTGTTTTTATTAAAATGGCGCCAAACTCTTTCAATTTTCTTTTGTTTACAAACAATTTCATATTAAAGTAAATTTTCAAAATTAATGGTAATTTTTAATACACATTAATATATGTATAATTGAATAACATACATGCATACTAAATATAAAAAAATTGTTATACTTATTATTAACAATAATTAATCTAATGCTATACCATATTAGCAAGTAAATAAGTTTTTTAGTAATTAAACAAAAAATTTTAAATTTAATATTTACAATTTTTTATTTTGATTTTTTTTTTTTTTTGTAAATACTAATTAGCTTTCAAATAAAGTTTTGTTTTTTAGCATTGCATTGTTATAATTTATTTTGCCGAATGCCAACTAATAATTTGGTAGTTAAATGTTGTGGTGTATTGAATGCAACAAATCACATAAAAAATATCTTACATTTCTGCTTGAAATATAAAGCGATAAAAAAAACAAAAGAAAATCAAAAAGAAAAAAAAACACGAAACGTTTAAAAAAAAGTAATATTCATAACTGTTACAAAACTTATAACTTTTCAAATTTAACTTTTTATAAGATTAGAGAGCTACAACAACGTAACCATATAAAAAAAAGTTTTTTGAAATTTTGTTTTATTTTAGCTTTTTGCCCCCCAACATTTTTTTTTTAATAAAAATATTGAAAGTCATAAATAATTTTTTTTTTTTGATTATTGCAATCAATTTATTAATATTAGGAAGTTTCGTAAGAAAATCGTTAAATTTTATTGCTGTTAAAAACAAAAAAGAAGAGATACAAAGTATTAGATGAGATAACAGTATAATATAATCAGTATAACTAATATATATAAGCTTTATAGTAAACTGAGATTTTTGTTGTTGTTTGAGTTTTTAAATATCTAAAAATAATGACTTTACATCCCACTAATAATTTTCAAAATAATTTTTCAAATAATACAATATGGTAACACAATAATTATAAAATGGTAGAGATTTTTAAATCTTATTTATTAGAAGATCAAAATACTATATTTATTAAATTTGTTCTACAGACATAATATGTTTTAATAGTTCCGTTCGGCTCAAGGATTAAAACAAAATAACATTAAATTTATAACAATAGTATTTATATATAGGATATATATATCAGATAAGGCCAACATATATATATCAGATAAGGTTTTAAATTACTCAATGATCTACAACCGATTCTTTATAATTGCAATCAAAGCTGCGAACTCCGTCACATTTTGCGTTCAAGTTTAGATTCTGATTCAAGAGAAAGCAAGAGGAAAAAATATTGGTTGAGTTCGGTTCGGTTCGGATTGAGTTTGGTTTAAAAAAAAAAATAAAAGAAAAATAAAGAAATATATTATTACTTAAATTTTTTCAACCGTAAGTTTGTGGAACATCTTTATTAGATTTTATTGTATAATATATTATATATATAAATATATTATTTTTTGTTTGAACAAAAATCATATAGAAATAGAACCACAACGTAAAATAATAAATTTAGGGTATAGATTCTTCGAATCACACACGTATAAGAATAATTCCTTCTTATGACATTTATAGCTACGCCTCAAAAGGGAAGGCTGTGTCCTTGTCACATTTATGTGGCAGGGGAATACAATAAAAAAAAACCTTTATGAATAAAATATTTTTTAAAGATTCTTCATTTAGTGTAGCTCTTCGAGGTGATAATACAAGCTTCGCAGGACTAAAGAAACTGTTTGACTAAAATTTGTGTAATCAGAACTTCTAAAACAATTTGATAAAATATAAAAGGTTATAAAATATAAAAGGTTTTTTTGTTTATTGGTTTCTCTTCTAGTCTTTGTAAAATTTCCTGTTATAAAATAACTAATGAAACTAAATTTTAATTATTAAATTTCAAAATTTTTAGTAGAAATTTATGCATAAATACAAGAAGTTTTTACAAAAATATACTTTAAAAGGTATCTCGGAGGGCTAGTGGATAAGAACGTATAAAATACACTATAAACACCAAGGGAGTGTGGGTTCGAAACGGGGTAAGAATAATTTTCCCTTATGACATTTACAGCTGCACCTGAAATGTAAAGGCAGTGATCTTTGTCACATTTATGTGGCAGGACGATAAACTAAAAGAAAAAATCGAAGAAAAATTCAATTTAAAATTCGAATTGATAAAAAAATATAATATAAATATATAATATGGTATACATTTTAAGTTTTACAATTTTACATTACTAAAAAGATATTTTAAAGAATTATTTTTTATTTAACCAGAACCGCGCGATTTTTAAATGTGCGCAATTCTGGTTTAGGTGCGCGAAATTTAGGTATACGATTCGCAAAATGTCTGCGAATGAAACTGAAATGAGTTAAGGTTCAGGTTTGGGTTCGGTTTTCAGCTCTGATTGCAACACATCATATTATTTCATAATCAAATATATGTCAATTAATTTTTTTATTAACCTTTTATCCTTTTTCAAGATAATAAATAAAATATAATTGTTGTTAATTTATTTTAATTATTTTTTTTTTTTTTGAAGGACATATTTCAAAACAAAATTAAAAAGTTTATAAGTATGTAAATAACATATTAATGTAAAACACTATTAAATTTTTATTATTTTCTCTATATATATATACATTACATACATATATTTTTAAAGTTCTCATTTGTATTCAAAAGATGGTTTAACTAAACAAAGCTTTTAAAATCTAATCTATTCAAATTTTTAAATTAAAGAATTTTTACTACTCAATTTGGTTTTATAAATTTACAAAATTAAATCACGATCACGATTTGCTTTTTATATGATATTTAGAAAATTATTCACTGGTATCTTTAATTTCAGTTTTAAATAATTATTGTTAACTTTGATTAAACTTAAATAGAATTTTAATTTTTTTTCCTTTGATTGTTATGGATGGATGTATGTATGTATGTATATATATTTTGAGAATTAAACAGTGAGATAAAATTATATTTTCGTTTCAGACTTGATTAAAACTAGATACGTATTTGCTAAATGTTATAGTAAAGCTCTACAATATAATTCACAATAAATAAAATTTATTGGTAATAAAATAATTTACTTATGTATGTATATTATATTATAATCATATCCTAAAGGATCTGCAAAAGTTTGAAATAGAATTCAATTTTTGTTACTAATGGACTTAACTTGCTATACGTTGAAGGCTTCGTCACTTATAGGAATAAGTTTTCGCATCCCTGTTATATCCTTTCTTATTCCTACTTCTTATAGTCAATATACAGCGTTAGCAATTAGCGGTTTCATCCCACTATATTGATTAAAGTCGTAAGAATCTGACACTATTAAGGACCTGTTCTTGGTGCCTTTGGAGGATTCCCATCCCCTTCAGGTAAAAAAAAAAGCTTTTATTTTTTAAAAAAGGTTTTCACAATTTTGTAAAAATAATTGTCAATAAAGTCATAAAATGTATCGAAATGCAAGTTATGAGTATACATAGAGCGTGTATAGTGCTAACCGAACCTATCGCACTAGCACTTGACAATTCTTTTCTTACATGTTTTACTATTTATGTCCGAATATCTAGTGTGGTCGAGAGAACACTAAAAATTTGACATAGATACTCAAATAAAATCAGCATTAAAAATTGTTTTGCCGTTTTTCAGAACTAATTCAGTGCAATGCAATTGGCTATAATATACTATATAGTATTTAGTAGAATAACAGTATTATTAGTCTATTGTGAATTTATAACAAAAATTAATTAGTATATACATACCTCTCATAATTTGAATTCACATAGATATATATTATATATATATGTAAAAAAAAAAACAATTAAATTATATCGGAAGATTGTTGACAAGAAGACAAAAAGAAATTGAAAAAAAAAACATGATAATTATCTGTCTTAATTAAATAAAAACGATTAAAATAAAATTAAAAAGAAAAGTTTGTAAATTTTAAACATCAGCTATATAAACTAAAGATATAATTAAAAAAAAAAACGTTTCCAAAATTATTCAATTGTTAAATTTTATGTTTGTAATATTAATTTAAATAATTGTTATAATTAATATATTTTTAACATTAATTTAAATTCAATAAAAACTAAAGTAAAAAAATCGTTCAGGGTTGTTATATATTAACTCTTTATACCCGTAACGTAATAAACCATTAGGCATTAGGATGAATAAGATTAGAAAATTATAATTGTTAAGAGGTTTTACAATCTAAAAGTTGCTAAACAAAATTGAGTTATGTATTTATAGATACTATATAGATAAAAATTATTTATATAACTCATAATGAAATCATAAAAACTGCAATAGACGCACCAGATCTAACCAATATTTTTAAACAGTTCATCTTGCGAACAAACATCTTCCGGTTTGTAAATGAACTTAACGATAATTGAATTTTTGCGAAAATCTCAAATTTATCTTGGGTTTGAGTTTTGAAAAATTGAGTTTTATTTGATTCAACCAAATTTTATTTTGGCCAATCATTTAAAATAATCATAAAATGTAGAAAATTAAATTGATTTAAAAATTTTATAAGGTTTTCATTTATATATATAGGCTTTATATATGTATAGAATAAATGAAAAAAAAAGTTCTTTGAATTTATTTAAAATATAAATAATATAAAAAAATAGTCATTAAACCAGAAACCAGATAAAATGAATTTATTATAATGAAAAAGTAGGACAAATTTTTATTAATTTTTATCTAAAAATATAGCAACTGAAAATAGTTAAAATTTTATTGAAATAAAAACGTATTGGCTTAACATTATAAGTAATTATAAAATCTTAAAAAAAAAATATATTTATTACATTATTAAATTTACATTTGTTAAATCTTTTTGTTAGTATATTAGCTTAGTATATATTATGCACCTAATATTAAGATTTTATTAATACAAATTAACTTACACATCCAAATCAAAATCATAAATAAAAACTATATACATAATAATAATATTCGTATATATGTATGTAAATTTAAATGCTGAACAATTTCCAATTTTTATTAGGCATTTTTTGTTTAAATTTTTATAAAATGTTTTTGTTGTTGTTGTAACAAAATCTATCATTTACATAATCGGGCAAAAACAAATCTTTTCATCTACAACAAAAACTATAAATATATATATTGAGTTTTTGTTTGCATGCGCAACATAACATATTTAATTTTCTCAAGACTTTTTTATTATCAGTTTATGATTTATATTAATAACTTATATGTATAATAAGACTACAATTAAGTTTATAATATGATCAAATAAAGGCTTATTGTGATTCAATAGAAAAATAATGTTAAGACTATAAGCATCAATTATACGATAAATTTTTTATGCATATTGCCTAGGTCGGTGGCCTAGGTCGGTGGTCTAGTGAGTAACAACATATAAAATATGCTTTAAAACACCGAGAGAATGTGGGATTTCCCTTTTACGACATTTACAACCACACTTGGAAAGGAAAGGTTGTATAATTTATACTTGTAATATTTATGTGGCAGGGGAATTTACTGAAAAAAAAAACAACTTGAAAACGTGCTGGGGGGAAATTGTTAAAATAAAGATTTTTTTTTTCAATATGACTTGCTTGTAATGCAATTGAAGTATTTGAAATTACATAATTAGTTACAGAACATATTAATTTTTAAAAATGTTTTCAAAATACTTTACTTATGGATACTTTTTTTATGATACATACTTTAAATTTTTTTGTTTATTCCGAATTGGAAAATTTTGTTATTTTTTCTTTCTGTATTAAAGCTCAATTTAGGATTGTGCACGATTTAATAATTGCGAAAGTATATATATATATATATATCATATATATGCATATACTTACATATGATTATATGATATTTTTTATAAATGTCTAAATGTTTGTTTGTCTATTTTTTAAGTAGGTACGTATGTATATATATTGTTAACATATTTGAATCTATTGAAGAAGAAAATTTCTTTTTTATCACGTCCGGTGTTAATCATTAAGTTAACATTTTGTTGGCTACAATTCCTAGCACCGCTTGTTTATTTTTGAAGTGTTTATTTTTTTTTTTTTTTTTGTATGCAAATTAGTGATGATTTTTTGGATAGATAGGTGTGTTATCACACAAAAGATTTGTAACATGCATACATACATAAATATATAAGACAATATTAGATATTAGTTTTAATGTTAAAATTTGGGATTTAAAATTATTTGAAAAAAATTAATCTTAGCTTTTAAATGTTTAAATATTATTAGGTTGTTCAACTTGTTATTTTTTTATATATATGTATGTACATAATATATACTTATATCCATTTCAAAATACATATTATTTTTATACACAAGACACATTTCATATATTACATTTTCGTTTTGAAAAATCCCTTCTCTAAAATTAGGACATATTTTTTTTTTGTAGAGAATGAATAAAATTAGTTTTTAAAGTTTTGTAAGTACGTTTATTTAATAAAAAAAAAAACCAAAATGCTCGAATTAATTCATAAAGAATTCATTAAGATGAAAAAAAAAACATAAGCAGCCTTGAATTATACAATTAGATGGAGGGTGTCTGTAAATAGAGGAGGCACATAAACAAATCATTTGATTGTAGTTTGTTTAATATTATGTACATATTATATTTATTTACTATTTATTTCCTTTTTTTTTTTGATGGGACAATGATAATATTGTGCTTAATTAAAAAACAAAAATATATATGTATATATATATATATATTTATTGATTTAAATTAGAAATATATATGGATTCTTTTAAACTACAAAAATTGTCATCAAATCTAACTAATTTAATATTCAATGTTTTTGTACATATATAATACGTATATACATATAGTATTTGTTATATATGACACACCCTAAAAAACTTTGTTACAACTGTTCAATAATATTTAGTTAAATTTTAGTTAACTTAATTTTAACTTAGTATATTTATAAGTTTTATGAATTAATGATAGGATTAATGATTGTTTAATTTATTACAGACCTTACTTTGTATGGATAGTGTATGGATGTATTACTGTATCTCTTAATTTACCTATTTTTTATTATTTAAAAAAATTAATATTTTTTACAACATATTAAAAATTTAAATATGGCTTCAAATAAGGTTGCAGTAAGGTTCTCTAATATATATTACTGCATGTTGTAACCAACTGGTAGCCTTAACTATGTAGCAAATTGTATTAATAATTATAATTAATGCTAATAATAATATAGCTGCTGCAGTGGACAGTGGAGCTGCCTAAAATTATTATCATGCAGGAAGATTTTATGTTATATACTGCATGTTGTAACTGTTGCGATGGCTTTGTCACTGATATAGTTTTCTTTAGCAAAAAGAAAACTATATACTTGATAAGTAATTTAAAAATTTACTAAACCTCATTCTTTATACTTAAATTGATGGTGTTCTAAAGTTTATTTGCATTATAATGAGTATTTTTTTTACAAGGATCAAGGAAGTGGATCCTAAACAGTCATTAATGAATTATATAAATCATAATTATATAACTTTTAAATTTATAACCAATATTGTCTGCTTTTTAGAACTAATGTAACTACCTAAACTTACCAATTTACAAATTCAAGATTTGTTATAAGTTTTTTTTTTTTTAATGCATTTCTCTGCCACATAAATATGGACAGGAAATTACACAGTCTTTCCTGTTCAGGCGTGGATGTAAATGTCGTAAGGGGGAAAAATTCTTACGACGTGCGTGGGATTCGAACCCACATTCCCTCGGTGTTTACAGCGTATTTTACGCTCTTACCCACTAGGCCACCGAGGCCCTTCTATAAAAGTTGGATTAAGATTAAGAATAAAATCTCTTATTAATATGTTGAATTTTATAAATTTAAATGAAATCAAAGAATATTTGAATAGATTTATGAACTAACATTAAGAGAAGCTTAACTATATTTTAATAAAAATATTAAAAATAAAAAAATGTTAAAATTACATTTGAAAGAATATAATACAAGACATATAATTATTAAGTCAGAGATCAAACTTTACTTATTACTCTCTTCAACAGCAAAAAAAATAGAAGAGCGAGGAAGAGTGTAGAGTAGACTGTGTCAACTTTAAAAGAACCACACGAACATAATGTAATAATGCTGTTTCCATAAAATTTAATCATCTTTTAGAAAATTTAAGATATCTAATTTAATAAAGTGTCGCGATATATTTATTTATGTGAATTTTGGAGTTGCATGACAACTACTCATACCTGTTACCCCGAACAAAACAAATCTCACAGAAGCTAGTACTATAAAACTTGATCATCTTTTACAAAATTTCAGATGTCTAACCTAATTAATAGCTGGATAATGCTGGATTTTAATTACTAAACTAAAAATTTTATAAAGGTACGATATGATAAAAATTTCTGAATTCTAGCTTCTTTATTTTTTTGAGTTTATCATGATGACGCGATAGAAGGACAGATGTATATGGCTTAATTGGCTCAAAATTCGATTCTAACCAAGCAAGAATATATATACTTTTCCATATCTTTTCATATCTATCTCCTTTAAGGTGTCCCAAACGTAATAGAAAAATTATTATTATATATTATATACTCTTAAAACTACATTCGTACGGGTATAATGATGATACAAAAGATTTAAGAAAAATCATAATGTCTTATTGATTAATGAGTTTTTCGTGAAGGTTCAAGAAAACTAATCATGAGATAATGTAATGTATGTATGTATATATGTATGTATGGATATATGTATGTATGGATATAGTATGTACATATGCACAAAATTGTGATTAATATATATTGTAAGAAAATATAATTTTTTGATATTTATTACAAGCTCTTCATACAATCAATATGATGAAATATTATAAAAGTGGATAATTTATGATTTTTTATAAAAATAAAAGTGTAAAAATGAAAAAAAAAAAATGAGATTTTATATACATGTATATATTTAAAATTACAATATTTGCTGTTGCAATGGTTTCTATTTTGTTAATATATTTTGTGTACAATAAATATTTAATCAATAGAAAATAAAAATTTTTAATTTTAACTTTCTCTGTATATAATTCTATAAATTAAAATTAAATAATTATAAATAAAAAGAAGTAGGTAAATAACATAGATAAATATTTATAGTTTTTATCCTATATATAGTTATATGGTTAGTTTATATATTATTTATTATATAGAGTATAGACTATAGTTATTTGCTTAATGAATGAAATCTTTGCTTTACATGGCTTTATTCGAAGAAATTTTTTTAAGTGTTTTTAAAGTTTATTTCAATCACTCATATTTAATTGAAATACAAATCAAAAAAAAAAACCAAAATTTAAAATAATGAAAAACTATATTTAAAACACATTTTGTTTTTTTTTTATAATTTACAAATTACCGAGATGTGATTTTTGAAATAATAACTAACATTTCCTTTTTTTTTTTATTAATTTGTAGATTAAATCAAAACATCATTATGAATGTTTATTTACAGAAAAAAAAAATAACGCTGAAACTATACCAATTATATATAAAAAGTCTTGAGTCTTCAAGCAAAAACAACATATTATACAAAAAAAAATAAAAAAAATTATAAAAAATATTACAATCTATCAATACACCATAAAAAGTATGTATGATTTTAAATAGAAACAAAAAAAAAAACAAACATTTCTCTACTTTCCAATTTTTAAATGATTTCTTAGAAATAAAATAAAAATAAAAAAACAATTAATTTTCAATAGATTTTTTTTGTAATTGAAATAATGAAGAAATAAATTTCAAAGAAATTTTTATATATATTTTTTTTTAAATAAAATTTTTTACCTTAAATTTTAAATGATTTTCACCTCTCTTTTAGATGGATGAAAAAATATTATTTTAACTTTTATTTTACTATTTTTTTTTTTAATTAATTTATTTATTCCAATAACTGTATAAATAAATATTTGAGAACCCTTTTCTCTTTCAGTTGTTAATCCAAATATTTCATTATTTTATTATAGAATTATTTGGTTTCTCAATTTTTGTTTGAGTTGTTTTTGGTTGTTTTGAAATAAAGGAATTATATCAGGAGTATAATCAGACAATTAATAATAATAAAAAATTAATATTAATTTTTAAATTTTATTAAAACACTTTTAAGATTTTTTTTTTATATAGGGTTATTATTTAAAAAAAATCTCATTAAATATAACATGCCTAATATATTTATGCCTAATGTCTAAATAAAAGATATGGAAAATTTCTATAAAAAAAAAAAAATTATTCCTTATATTACCGTTAATTACAACCGCTTCTAACCTTACCTTTTCTTTACGCCAACGATTTGGTAATAATGTTAAATACAGTGCTTCTAAAATATAGAATATTGATTTAAATCCAAATATAACTAAATCAAAAATAAATGAAATAATCCTTTCAACCGGGTTCTGATAAAGTAATTCAGACATTTGTATTAAATTTTTTCTTTTTTATATTTCCCTTTAATTAAAAAATAACTTCTTAATATATCTATATATATTTTTTTTTTAATTTCACTCTGAAGAAAATTAAATAATATTAAAATATTAATATAATCATATATGAAAAAAAAAAATCCGTAAAAAGAAAACAAATTCAACCGTAATGTAGAAAGTCTAATCGAGTACTAGTAAAAAAAAAATAGAAAATTCAAGTTGAAAACTTTTGATTTCTTTTTTGTAATGAAACCTAACGATTCCAATATTCAACTAAATCAAAAGTTAAGTTAAATTTCAGTACTGTCATGTACAGTATAGAAAATATAAATGAATAAGAAACATAAAGAAGAAAAATATACTGATACTGATGATACTGATCACTTGATCAGTTATCGTGACTAAGTGGACACTACCAGACCACTACTTTTTTTTTTCTTCTTTACTTTTTTATATTAAATTGTGAATCATTGCTTGTTATTGTTAGTCTTTAAAATTTTCAGTAGTAAACAATGTAGTAAATTAATAATTTAGATTTTAGAGTATGTTACTAAAAAATCGTATAACAATATTCATATATATGTATATACATTGTATTTGATTTTATTATTTTGGGTTTTTTAATCATTTTTGTTTTGATTATCATTTTCTTACATTATTTTCAGCATAAATTTTCCAATTGTTACCTCTTAAACGAAAGCAAACTAAAAAAAGAGAGATTTCAATATTTAAAAAAAAAAAAAAAAGCAATCCCGATTGCGGTATCAATTTTTGCAGAAATTATTTTATTATTTGCTAACACTTAATAATAATTTTTTTTGATATATTTTTGCGAGGTAAATATTTATATTATTTTTCTAAAGAATATTATTATATAATATTATTTTTAATTAGAAAATTTAAATCAGTTTGATTTTATCATTAATTACTAAGAAATTACTAAATTATCGTAGTTATCAGATAATTTGAAATATAAGTGCGTATGATATATATGAATGGATATGTAAAAAAATTCTAATACAAACTACGTCCCATAAAACCAATAAAACAATCCCACTAAGCAATCCTAAACAATCATACAAGCCTTCATATTAGAGCAGCGCGCATCAGCATTCAGCAGCACGCCGGTATGCGTATGATAAAAACGAGAAAAGTCTCCAAAAACCCAACGCAGAGGGAGATATATTTTTGAACAAAAATTTAGCTGATTCTTCAAATGACCATTCAGTTGATCGTTGATGGTTTTACTAAATGCATATCTAATACTATTTATTTCATTATAGGTACAAATGCAATTTTTTTTAGGGTTTGAAAATTTTGTTTATGTGTTTATTTAATTTTAAAAAATTAAAGAGAAAATTATGTAGGTATATTGGTTTATTCTTTTTTTTAAAAAAAATAAAAAATTATAATAAGTCTTAAAAATATTTATTCACTGTTCATTCAAAACTTAAAATGCCTAAAGAGACATACAGTCTCGTAAGCAGGTTGTACATGTATTTATAATTTACTTTTTGTTACTTTGCAAAGATAATTAATTAAAAAGCTAATTTTATAATAATACTAATTATTCAGGGGCAAAAAAAATAAGACAATTAAAGCTAATTTATTAAAATAAGTTAAGAGCCAAAAAATAAAAAAAATTAAAAAAATAACTATGCTTTTAAAAATAATTTCTAAAATCTACTGTTTGTAAAAAACACAGTCGAAACAAAATTTTCGTTTGCATCTAAAATCTACATATGTAAGTACTTATAAGTAAGTATGGTAGTATGGTACCTATATAAGCATTTTTAATTTGAATATTTATTTAGTTTTTCAAAAAATAAGTTTAAGTTTAGCAACCATCTCTATACAAAGTATTTTTGTGGAAAAATAAAGGTAGAAACTCCTAGCGAAATTTTCGTTATGACAACGTACTAAAGCTAAAGGTAAATTAAAAAAATTTTGGAAAAAATAAAAAGAGGTACCTATATTCTCTTGTGACATCATCAAGAATTATATTGCTTTTAAAATAAATAAACTGTGAGGGTATCCTTGTTATGATATAACAATGAGACAATGCTTATAGCTGGTTATAGCAGAGACTACGTTATATTATATTATTAAAATATTACGAGATATTACCTGATATAACCAATATTACTTATTTAGTTCGTTCTAGCTGGTTGTAGTAATTGATTACAAAGTTGGTGTGTTTGTAACCAGATATAATTTCTGCTTTGTTTCAGAAATTATATATTATTATATGTGTATGTACATATATATATTTTCTGTTTGTATGCAAGCAAACATTTTAATAAAGTTTCTACTTTGTACTACTAGAGGAGTTTCTCTTAAATGAAAGGAATTTAGATGAGGTTTAAAAATTGATCCGAAAAATATGCAAATTATTTTACTATAAACAATTTTTGTTGCTAAAGTGAAAACAGGGTGAAAGTTTTTCTAAAAAACTACTCTTTAACATTGAATTAAATTTTTAAAAAATATTTAGAATTAAAATAAATAAAACTTCAATGTAGTTATTACATTTGAAATTTTGGGGGAGCAGATTAAATATATCTTATAAACTTGGGTAGTGCGGCTGAAGATCCTATATTTTTAATTGAAAGGAAAATTACTAAAAAAAAAAAAATTAAATGTAAATGTCATTTTTTATATTGAAATTTTCGTTTAGACAATAAAACATTTTTATATATGTATAGTCTTTGACATAAACGATAGAAATTAAAAAATAAAACAATTTTAATTCTATATAAACAATAATTATTAATCTGTTTTTTGTTCATTTAATAAAATCGTACTGCCAGATTACAAAATAAGAAATAATTTAAAATATCAAAATTCCAAAAAAAAATAAATTAGTATAATAGACATTTATCTCGTTTATAATATGGCGTTTTCAAGCTTTACTGATACCCTTTACTGAACTCAGTCTAACTAATAGATGTCTAACTACTTTTTTCTAACAAACAACAAAACTTAAAACTTTTTAAAACACTTTAAACTGGTTTTTACCAATAAACACACATCATTTTTTTATTTTACTTAAATTTTAAAGTAAAAAAACTGCTCATCGAAGCATCGAAACTGCATTGATATTTGCTACCTTGATTAATTCAGTAATTTATAAGCTTGCGTTATTCAATTTCTTTAAAAATTACAGTTAAATAAACATAATTTAAATATTCAAGATCTACCAAGGTCTGTTTATTGTTCCCGTATTTTTATTTACAAAAATTTACAGGAGAGGATAATTGAAATTTCAGAGGATCGAAAAAATTTACTCATTTCCAAGGACAAATGCACATTGCCGATTGCCCACATTTAAAACAAAAAGTACGCAAACACTTTTTTTTACAAAAATTTACAAAATGTTTATAAATGTCATAAAATGGCAATGTGTTGCGTTTACCTATTTCAAAAGCGGATTAAACAAAAGGAATTAAAAAAAACTTTTTAATTCAAAAATGTAAAAAAAAGTATTAAGTACCCTTTATGGAGGACGAAAATGGAAAATTTAATGGTTATTATGATACTGTCGTTCTTCGTTTAACTTCTTTTGTGTTTTGTGTAATTTCCTTTGTTATTTTTTTTTGACAAATGACAGAAAAAAAAGTAACAACAAAAAATAAACGTCAGTAACGTCATAAAAAAAAATTTTATTCGTAAAATATTTCAATTTCAAACGAGAGCTATATTTTCCTCATTACTCTTTTTTTTTTTTGAGTTTTTTTTTAAATAAAACTCAAATTCTCTCAATCAGTAGGCAACGCTTTTCTAATTTCTTTGCGAAGATTTATATAAATTTAGGAAAATTTTTGTAAATTTTCACGCGACAAATATTAATTATTTTTATGATTATAAATTAACCATAAAATTTTGACAATGCATATTTTAAAATTATTAAAAACAACAACTACTGAACTACATAACACAAATGAAGTATTAAATTATGAAAATGTGAATCAAAAAACACATATTCATTCTTTATCTACGCAAAATATTTAATAATTAATAACATAAATATATTCTCCAGATTTTGCAATGTAAATGTCAATTTTAGCAAAAATCATAAAAAATGTTAGTGTTCGGTTTTAATTTTAAAAAAACACAATGACGTCACGTTTTATAAAAAATGCGATTGTTAAAATTTTACTTGTAGATATGGCAGTGTAGTTCATGCAATTGACCATGGTTACAATTTTTATAGTAGATATTTTTATAACGATACTCGAATATTTTCACGCAACAAAACTACAACACTTTAGGCGGTATCACTTCACTACACGAACACGACTAGACTAAAATAGTTTTGTCAGCAAATAAACGTCAATCGGTCAATCGTCATTTAGTTATTGTTTAGGAAAGAGTAGAGGTGTTGTCGCGGTTGTTACGGAAACTATCAAAAATTTATTTTTTTTAAGTGTTTATTTTATTTATTTGAAGTAAATATTATTTTTATATCTTTTTAATAAATTAAAAAAATTGTTAAGCGGAAAATTTGAATAATAAATTCATTAGAAAAAAAAGTTAAATTAAGAATAATTTTAATAAAACAATTTTATAACCTATAAAACAAACAAAAAATTTATAACTTTGCTATTTATTGTGCATTTACTTTTTAGTTTGCATTGTATCATAATATTTTTTTTTTTTTAACTAAAACAGAAGTGATTAAATTACAAAGAAGTAAAAAAAAATTATAAATATGTTTTGAGTTTAAAATATATACAGAAAAGAAAAAAAAAAAAAATAAGTAACAAATTCAGATACATACATAGAATATAGAACTATGAAAAAAAAATATAGTTATATAGCTACAATCATTTTACATATCTAACGAATAACTCAACTGGTTTCCTTCCTTTTATTTTTTTCTTTTATTCTTTATGTTAAAATTATCGTTCACGTCTAGATGCGGGACAAGTTTTGTTGGTGTTAATGAATTGCACATATTTATTAAAAAATAAAAATTAAATAAAATGACGCTACATCAATACCCATACTGCACAATTTTTATATTATACTGTGCAGTCTTTATTAATTCCAGTTTCCTGTGTTGACTATTTTTATTTGTTTTTTTTTTTTTTATAGTTTTTTATTCTTTATAAATTTTTTATTTAATTTCTCTATCATATTTTTCAGGTTTCTTAAAGAATATAAATATTTGTTTTTTTTTGTTGTTATTGTATCTTATCCCTTTAACGGAAAAAATTGAGGTGTTTAAAAAAAAGATTTTATATTTTTTGTTTTTAAATGTTTGAAGAAATTAAAGACTTTTTAGAAATTTATTAATAACATATTACTATTTAAAGTAAATATAACTATTAAAATTTTCTGTAAGTGAAAAGTGAAAGAAATTTGTTTGACAAATTGTCTTATAATTAAAAAATACTGAATATAAACTACTTATAGTGGATTAAAATTATATAATAATTTACAATCGGTAAGTACTTTCATTAAATTAAATTTAATTGCTTTAATTAACAAAATTTGTTTTGTTTTTACATTTAAACTTTTTTTTTTATTAAGTACATTCTGATTTACATCATTTATAGGGAAGATTCTAAAATTATTTTACTACTTGTTGCATTTGAATTTTATTTTTAAATTTTAGAATGTTATCTAAAAAATTTTTTAGAAAAATTAAAATTTAAGCGCCCTTAAATGAATTGTTTTTAAAGAATTTTATTATTTGTATACGTATATGCATGTAAGAAAACTATGATAAACAAAAATTTATAAAAATCATACGTGAGTTAAAAATTACAATCTAATTAATCATCACGAGAAATATAAAAAAATCTAATATAAAAATATTCCTGAAATATTGAAGCTTGTATTTCTTGAGTCCTGACTTTAATATTTAAAGATGAAAAATATTAAGTAGTTATGTCCTAAAAATAAAAGAAAAAATTGTGTTTATTTATCCCTTGTGATTTAGCTATTTTAATAATTATTTCCTTCCAATAAACAACAACCACATGTTATGGTTGCTATTGTCAACCCCTTTCTTAAATAACATTGTTCATTCATATATGTATATATATATGTACATATTATAAAAGGAAACTATGAAACTAACTACATACTTCCTCCGCAAAAGTGAATTTAATAATATGTAATGTTAATGATATTCGAAAGGAATGTTTCCCATGAACATTTACTTTAAAGTTGTTTAAATTAAGTAGAATGTACATATGTATTTCAATGTTTATAAATATTTAACTAGTTAGTAAATTATGTATATCTTATAAAATAAGATTAGGATATTAAATAATTTTGCTTTTCGTAATTAAGTAGATATATATAGTTATATATTTAAATTAAATTTTTTATCAAGTATAAAGATCAAGTATAAAGATAAATTCGAGAAGAATGTTGAAAATGTTTAGTTATTATGAAAAATATTATAAAAGATGGTTATTTATGTGAAGTAAGTAAGTAAATTTAAAAAAAGTGAGCTAAATTTGTTACATGTTTTGTATATGTATGTATGCATTTAAGGCATACTTAATATAAAAACAATTTTGCAAAATAATCATGTGTTCAAATTAAATTTTTTGGATATGTTAAGGTTTCAAATTTCACTAAAATAAGTAAAAACTTTTTTTTTAATATTTAATCTCCATAAAATTATTTAAATCACGTCCATCTAAATCATAATTGAGTATTCATCGTGTAAATGATTATACATATAAAAATTTATTTTTAATTATAAGTAACTATTAAATATTCACCCAAAAAACATGTAAAAATAACTTAAGTAACTATAACCACTACCTTTTAATAACTATAACTACTTATAACCATTTACCTTATTATTTTTGTATGTTAAAATACAACAACTTCAAAACATTTCTTACTTATTTGTTTGTGAATTTTTATCAAAAATTATTGAAGTCGATGAGGTCAGGTTGAAGAAGAAGCAAAAAAAAAAAAAACAAGAAGAGAAACGAAGAAGAATACTAAAGTAAATTACAAAGGAATAAAATAACTATTAAATGGATTTCTTTAGATATCTACTTAGTCATCGATAAACCGTGAAGACAAAAAAAAAAATATATACATATAACTATGTGTAGGGGTTTTGATTTGCTTACGCCAAAAAATTTTTTGTTGGCAATTCATTTTAAAAAAAAATCGAAAAATTTGAATAGTTTTTAATGAAATTCTTCGAATTTTTTATAACCATTTCTTAAAAATAAAGAACTCGTTCGATGAATTTCAATAATTTAATCTTAACTATTTTATATTTGCAGTTAATAAGTAAGTTCATTTAAAAAAAAAAAATTTTTTTATCAGTAGTAAATAGTAAATGTACGTAATTTCGATATATTTTGGTAATATCGATAAGTATATTTTATATTTTTATAAATAACGTCAGTTAGATTCAATTAAAATCGACGGTTGAAGTGACATTATGTTATGAGACACTTATTTTCAAATTTTGTGAAATTGGATAGGAATTGTTAAAGTATTTAATAAGAAAAAATGAGTTTAAATGTATAAGGCTACAGAAAAGAACGAATTTTGATAGAAAAGAAGCAGAAATTGCTTGAATGAGTAAATAATTACTATTTAAAAATTTCTATAAGTGTTTTAATAGTATATTTTTAAATTTTGTCAAATATATTAAGTATTAAAAATCAAAATTTTAAAGTTTTTTGGTTTAAAAGTGTTTAATTTTAATAAAAAACTTAAAATAATATATATCGGAATTAGGGACATAATTTTTTGTTCATGTAGCTAATATCGATATACTTACATAGTTCAATATTAAACAACAAAAACTAAAATTTATATTTTAATTTATTTCTTTTAAAATACTTTATATAGCCTTGTGGAAGTGCATATTCTTGAAACGAATTTTATGTTTTGTTAATTTTGATTATGGAGATTTAATTTGTTCAAAATAAATTAGTTGACTTTTGTCATATGTTGATATTATGTATGTATTTTCTATCGATATTAGGTTCAATAGTGATTCTATCAACAAACCTAATAAATAATCTGAAATTAAATTGGAATAATAATTATGATTGATACAATTAAGAAAAATAATACGTCGATACCATCTGAGCTTGTGCAAGTTAAAAATCGGCCATATGTTAAAATTTACTTTTACTAAAAATTTTATGATAGTGTCATATTTCAAAAAAAGATAAGTGCATACTTTTACAATCCATTTAAGTATCGTTTTAATAACAAAGTGGGTGTATAACCTCATAAAAGACTTAAAATAAGTTATCCTATCCTACCTATTATTATAACTCTACAAAAAGCGGTGTTGGTAGTTAGAGATTAATCTTTGCCCATTTATTTAACCAAAACGAAATCCAGGAGATGGCCTTTAATTAATAAGATTGAAAGTCTAGAAATACTTAATCTACATAAAATAAGAATGATTGAATATTATTTTTTTTTTACTTTATAAAATGTATTTTATGAAATTACATTTGACGTAAAATATTATATATAAATCTTATAAGTATATTTAAATTACACATATACTTATTCCGACTTTTTATTACATTAATTTTTCAACAATCAAATATGACCATAACAACTTTTTTTTTATATTAAAATTTTTAAAATTATTTTATTATTTGATTATTAAATATTTAATTATTTTTTTTATATTTTTTAAATTCTAACAAAAATATTGAATGGTATATACCTACTTACTTTTATTTTAATTATTGGGTTTGATAAGATTGCGCATAATTTTTATATCGATATTAGACGCATCCTATATGTATCGATATTAGGAACATGCATTTTTCATTATATCGATATTATGGACATATGACACTGATACTTTAAATACTTATAATTCCCAGAAATATTATTCAAAATGTTAATTTTTAAATTGTATTTTATAAAAAATCTTCTATATTTTGTGAAAATATGTACTTCTTTCTATTAACCTTTTTTAATTAATATCTGAGTTAAGTATATTAAAAAAAGTGAGAAGGCCTTAATACTTAGTTTTACTTAGTTAGTAAAAAAATACTTAGTTTTTATTTTACGATTTTTCTATTTTACATAAATATTAACTAGGTAGGTAATATAAGTAGGGATACATACTTATATCTAACTAACTAAAACATTTCAATTTTCTTTTTTTACTTTCTTAATTAGAATTCGCCAGCATAAGAAAATAGTTAAAATTAGCTATAGAAATTTATATTTAAATACTTTAGATACCTACTAAAAGTAAATTATTATAAATAAATCAAAAAAAAAAAATTTACAATAATTAACTTACCTAATTTTAAATGTCATCTTTTAACTATCATAGTATAAAAAAAATAAACACCTAATCAATGACTCATATTATAAATACACAGATAAAATTATGTATATACTTACCTACATAAAATAAAGTAAGTTAAAGGTGCTTTTACATTAGCTCTTTTTTCTGTCTTTCTCTTTTTCGTTAGTAAGTATTAAATCAAAATAACTTTATAATTTATATATACGTACCTATTTGTATTTTAAAATTTTTCCATAAGTATAAACTCACTTACCCATTGTCTCTATACTCTATATTAATTTTTGAATAATGGTTACCATAATTTTTATTTTTGTTTTTATTTTTGTTATTTTATAAAGTAAATTTGCTAAAATTTCGTCACGACAACCACTACGATGATACCGTATTATTTTATAAATAAATAACTAAATAAAAAATAAATGAGTGTGTAAAAAAAAAAATCGCGATTTCATGAATCTATCTTTTTCTGTTCTAATATAGAAACTAGAAAAAAAAAAAAAAAACTACTTATGCTTTCCAATAGAACTATGAAAGTAACAATAAACTTTTGCCATGCCTTACTGTCTCATTTTGATAATGATTGTAGTATTGATGATGTATATGTTGTTGATAATATTTTTTTCCAATACAACAAAAACTGAAATAAGTAAATGTCGATTTTTAGGTACTAGTTTTTGATTTTTTTTTTTACCGGTCTTCTTTTCTATATAACTTACATATGCCGGCGAATACAAAATAAAGTTGTTTTTGCAAAAGACAATAAAAATAACAATATAGGTAATATGTATATAATAATCATAATAAAAGTAAAAATTATAATAAAAAAAATGATTGAAAAAGTTAATAAAAGTTAGAATAAAAAAAAATAATTTTTCACGATTTCTTTTCTCATCATATTCTATTTTTTTTTTATTTTTGTTTTTGATTTTGTTGAAATGAATTTTTTCATACAAAATTTTGAAAAAAAAAAAAAAATAAATTAATTCTAAAACAAACGCTAAACTTAATTTGTCTGCGTGTAAAAATTTTATTTGATTTTGTTATTATATCTTTTTTACTAAATATATAAATAATAAGATTATTCTCTTATTGGAAAATTATATAATTTTTAAAGTTAACTAATTCAAAATAATTAATATAGCAATTCTGATGTTTTTATTTAAAAAAAAAAAAAAAAATAGAGCGTTTTACACTGTAACTGACTGTAACTAAGAATATAAGTTGATTTCGCTTTTTTTTTTTTTTTTAAATTAACCAATTCAACCCTGTTGTGCAAAATAAAAAAAAAAAAAAATTGTATTAAAGCATATGATAGTATGTGACGGCAAAAATTTCTTATTTGTATGTATGTAATATATATTTTATAAGTATATCATACCCCCCAGTGTTACAGTGATATCACATCCAACTTAAGTAACCAATAGCAAATTAAAAGAATTTTTGCAAACTCTTCATTAATTCAAAGCTTATAGATTTTACATGTCTAACTAGTTCTTCTTAAATCAATTCTGTATCACATTTAGGGATGAGAAAGAAGTGAAAAAAGTCATTGATATTTTTACGCCTTTGACAGATTATTTTCATATTTCATATGTTTCGTAGATATACTTACTTAACTTATTTATTTCTTGTGAAAAAAGTTTAATTTAAATTGTATAACAATATCGAGTTTTAAGCAGTAAGCCATCACCAGATTGCACGAAAAGAACAAAGAATTTAATGAGTTTTGAAAAGTAAAAGTAAGCAACATTAAAATTTTAATCATCAAATCTAGAAATGTTAGTATCTTGTATTCCATATTACAAATATATATACATTATACTTAATTTAAAATGTTTTTTTTTTTGTAAAGCTGTGCAGATTTAAAGGGAATAATCGAAAAACTCGAAATACTCGTAATAAATAATTACTTATAATAAGTACATAATATTCTTTTTCTTATTTAAAACTCTTTTTTATGAATTTTACATAGTTAAATAAATATAAGTAAAAAAAATGTAAAGTAAAAAAAAATATTTATAATACTTAGTTAAGAAAGAATAAAAATTAATATTTTTAAAACTTTTCATTAACATTAAGTAATAAGTAATGCAAATTAATATTAATTAATTTTATATTAGTTAAGTACAAAAAAAGTAATTTACTGATGAGTAATGGAATTTCAAAAACAGGGAAGAAATAAAAATTAATTGTCAAATTTAATTATTTTGGCTAATCCTATACTTGACTATTAAATTTCTTTTAAGTTTTAATCCAATCTCCTGTTCTTATAAGTAGCTAGGTATTCATTTTTAAAATAATTTAAACTATTTTTTAATTTCTTTTTCTATCTTTGATCAAATCATCGTCTTGAATTCATTTTAACCACAAAACACTTCATGCAGTAACTAAAAATTACAATTACATAATATATACGTAAATATGTTTTTTTTTTTTGAATCTTATTTCTTATTCTATTTGAGGTAAGTATTCATTTTCTTTATTGTTCATATTGTTTTTATAAAAGTATAAAGGTGTTTCAACCAAACAATCAATTTTGTAAAGTTGTAGGAACTATTAAAATAATTTTCCTGAATAAAAGATTAGTTTTTTTTTTGGGTGCAATTCGAGAACAGTACCAAACAAGTTTTAAGCAAATTTCTGCCAAACAAACAGAGTTATACACCTAAGTTATATATAGTATATATATATATTGTTTTTTACTATTGACTGCTTCAGTCGCTGTTATACAAAAATTAAAATATAAAGGCAATGCCTAAGCAAAATAATAAAAACTTTTACTATGAATCTTATAAAACAAAAACAAAAAAAAAAAAAAGAAATATAATAAGATAAAAAAAGTTAACAAAAAAAAAAACAATAAAATATTCTTTCAAGTAAAGTAAAGTTGACTGACTTTGGTTGTTTACTCTTGTTTGATTTTTTTTTAGTTCAGTTTGAGAAGAGCACACATAAAAAGGAGTTAAAAAAAAAAATCTATCCGAACTGAGTTAATTAAATTCAAATATAATAACAACTATTATAGATATAATACTTATAAAAAATAGAAGCCATAAAAAAGGTAAAAATTGTAAAAAAAAAACACGCATACATAAAAAAATAAAATAAGTAAAATTAAAAAAAAGGAAAAAAAGAATTTTACAAAAAATACAAAGTAGCAAAAGAAAATATTTTAAGTTTTAAAGTAATAATGATTGGATTTATTTATTTTTTTTTTTTGCAAAAAATTTTCTTTTTGTGTTAATTTTTTTTCATTTTTATTAACCCTTTTTGTCAAACCCATTTTTTGAAACTTATTGGTAAAGAAGATAAACCATGTGGTTGTTGTATATTCTTTAAAATAAATGGTAAAAATTCATAACAACAATCATTCAGGGTTTTATATCGAAAAAAAATTGTAAAATTTTTGTGTTTTGTATTATGAGAAATAAAAATAAAAATTCACCTAAAGGCCTGACGAGACAGTACTAACGAGCAAGATAGTGCATACATGACGATTTTTGACAATACTATTACATTTTTTCAACTATCTTCTCCCCTGTCTTGACATTTTTCTAGCTAGCAATTGAGATAGTAATTTGACACTTCGAACAATTAAAAATGGCGACAAATGGAAAACAACATTCATGTCAATTAAATTTTTTGCTGTTGTTTTATTTTTAATTTGATATTTTGTTTGTGTCTATTTTAAACACGAAATATTTTGAAAAAATATAAAATAAACTTGAAAAATTTTGATAATAAATGAAATGTTTTGATAGTAAAAATGTCACACATACGTCTCTCATAGACAGTAATTTAACATTTCTCATTATACACTCGCAAGAGAGTAATACTGTCTTGTCCGGCTGCTGGGTTAGACCATCAGTTGTTTATTATCTGTGTGGGGTATTATGTAATATAACATTTCCACCCTTATTTAAATTTTGCTTTAAGGACAAGTAAAAATAGTAGTACATCTGGTAACTCTGTTTTTCAATACTTTTCATTTTATAAAGTAAATATTATGTATGTATTAATATTTAACATAAAGTATCAAATTAATTTTGATTCTTTATTTAAAAAATGTTTTTGTTTTGTACTTTGCAGAGTAAACAAAGACAAAAAGAACTTTTCACCTTTTATTGATTGTTTTGGTTTTTCGTTTTATCTGCATATTTTCTTATAAAATAACTCGTAACCTAAAATTTCTTAAAAAAAAAAGCCAAGTACCTATATTCTTAAAATTAGATTTTCTTGACTGGTTTTTGTATTTTTGTTTTGCTAAATTCCAATGTATTTATTGTTCATAAAGTAGTTTGAAGAACTTTAACAAGCTTAAATCATAATTCTTTTTTATTTTATTGAATATTACGCATGAAAATTCTTGAGATTTTTATTTTTTTTGTGTCCTCATCAATTCTTTTTTTTTTTTTTAATTTTTTTTTGTTTTGTTTTTTACTTTAAATTGATGGTGGTACTAAGAAACCAAGAAACTTTTGTTTAATTTATTTTTAATCCAAATAAAAATAAGTCATATTTCTAGTAAATTCTGACAATGTTTGAAAGAGAGAATGTTGTAAAAATAGTGTAACGTTTTTTTTGTATAAAATGTGTGTTATAAAAAAAACACTCACAATACAGAAGAACGTGTACTTATACAGAAATACATATGTGTAAGTACTTAAATCATTTTAAAGATGGTGTTTTTAAGAAACCTCTTATTTCTAAATTTTTGATAGTGTTCTTTCAGTTAAAGATCCTGAATTTTATTAAATTTATTTATTTTTTTTAAATGTAACGTTTAAGAAAATTATAATTTCTGGTTATATAATATGTGATAGTAATCCAATGTAAGTTGTCGTGAAGTATTTAAGCTAGAAATTCAAATTTTACGGGCCGATTATTTTATTATTCTTCTTTGTATTTGAATATAGGTAGGAACGCATAAAAAATAATGTCATCATAACGGTTGTTACAATTTTTATTACGTTTAAAGAAATTTGATATACTTATACATATGTTTTTAAAATTTTATTACGTAAGTACGTAACGTGCGTGTTTAGCGCTAATTGTGTTCCTAGGGCAATATTCATCATTCATCACATGAACGATTTGACTTAATAGTTAAACTATGTTTAAAATATAAATTAATGAAATTGTTGATTGGTTGTTATAGGTGGCTGGATATGGCAGTGATTAGCGTGTTACCGTTTTGCTACTACTTCTGTGGCCAGAAGGCTTATAATAGGGCTATATTGGGTTTTATTTTAGAATCATTTCATTGCGTTCAGAAACCTTACTATTTCTACAGCTTGCTGAACCGCTAGATCACGTGAAGCGTATGATGGTTTCTTTCTCATTCTGTTCACCACAACTGCGACATGATGAATTTAATGGGTTACCTAGTTTGGCCGTATATTCACCAATTGCCCAATGTCCCATGAACACACCTATTGTTTTGGCTATATTCCGACGGGATAACTTCAACAGATTATCAGTTCTTTTATCATACGATGATCAGACTTTCCTGGCCGCACGGAACCTCTGAACTTGTCGTTTACTTACTTATTTACTGCAATTTTTGACTTTACAATATGTATTATATAAAATAAAAGTAAGTAAGCAATTTATAAATTTCTATTGGCAGCGTATTTTATAGGAACCCGAGCTTAATGTACATTTTTTTTATTTCAATATTTATAACTTAGGTATATAACTTAGGTATAATATTTTCATTCTAATTTTTTTATATTTTCCATACTTATTTATTTTTAAGTAGATTGTATATATATATTCTTATTTTTATTTATTTTTAATTAGATATATATAATATATTATAAAAATGCTTAATAACGGTAAAACTTTTAAAATATGTATCTAATTTAAGTTATTTTAATTGATTGAATCTTTCAAAATATTCAAAAGTGTTATAAAATCAAAAAAATGTAAGCACTTTAAATTTGTATTTTTGAAAAAAAAAAAACAATTTAATGTAGTTATACGTATATGGATAAAGTGAACAATTAAAATGACATATGAATTTAAGAATTTTAAAGAAAAAAATGTTTTCCTTAAATTATTTAATTACTTGTTTTAGACCGTTAAAAATAAAAATGTTCACATAGAAAAAAATTGCAAACATTTTTTAAGGCATAGCTAAGTGTTTATTAAACTGAAGAATTGTCAGTATTCAGTAGAAATAAAATTAACCCAATTATGAATAAAATTTCTTTTAATTATATCTTTTAATGTTTAGTCTGTTTTTTTTTTTTGTCTTTTTATTACATATACATTGTACTTATATATTATATACCACATCTTTTTTTTTCTTTTTAATCATTTCTTTGCTATTATCTTATAAAGATTATCTCTTTTTAATTCAATTTTAATTATTCTTAATTAAATTCGTACATTTGATGATAATGACGATGACGAAATAGCACATCGAGTGATTAAATAGTAAATACTAAGCAAATTTTTCCTCTGAGCAACAACAAAAATAGATTAAGCTTAGCTTAAATCTATTTTCTTTTTTTAAAATCCAGACAGAAATAATATTTCATCAAGGCATTAATGTTTTTTTTTATTCTTAATTTGTTAAGAAGAAGAACACCATTCAGTTCGATTTCATTTAAGTACTTACTTATTTATATGTATGGAATCGATTTTCATTAAAAACTTTTTAAAATATTTTACATGTAAAATTTGCTAGTACAAGAATTTTTTTTGTTTTAATTAGGTTTTGAATTTAGAATATATTATGGGTCTCAAATTATGTGGGTCAATTAAATACACAAAATTTATAATTAAATATATATATACTTAATGTACGATATAATAGGGGAAAATTGTAATGTGATTAACATATATTTTTATTTTTATTTTAATCCTTTGGGTGTTCCAATAAATTTCTTAAAAATATGTATATTTTATATTAAATTAAGTAAACCGTCAACAGTTTTTGTTGTTTTGTTTTGTGTATATAAGTTTATAGTTAACACATTATATCATATAGCTTGAAACATTTAGGTTTAGTAATAGATATATATATATAAGTATACATATTTAGTAGAGTTTAAAATTAGTTTAATCTTATTATTTGTAGTTATATTAACCCTGCAGTATTCGCATACGGGTCTTTTCGTCTCAAAATCTGTTTTATAAATGAATAACTTTTTTTATTAAGCATAAGACGTTTTTCATTTTCCCAGTATAGCTGAAATTATGAATATTTAATAATTTTTGAAACAATAACTGTAATTTTCTCGTTGATTTTTTAAGGGTCAGTTAATTTTCAATTTTCTAATTTTTCTTTTTTGTTTTTGTTTTTATTTTAAATTTTTTTGTTTTAATCACTATTAAACTTTGTATTGAAGAAATGTTTAATTATTATCAGATTTTATATAAAACTGTAACATTTCATGAATTTTGATGTACGTTTATAGCAGCTGTAACAAAAAGTTCAAGTTATACATATATAGTAACAAATTATATGTAAGTATAAAATATTTAATGAATGTTTTTATTTAGACACTTTTTTTTTGAATATTTTTTTTTTGCTAAATAAATTTAATTAAATAAAATAAGTACATAAATGTTTTATTATTAAAACAAAAAGAACCTATAATATCCGCAAAAAAAAAAAAAATATTCAGATGATTATTAACGCACATTGATATATTTCTAAGTTTGGGTCAATATAACCCAGGGCGAGTAGTTATGAAACAAATATTGTTCGAGTACTTAAAAGTTAATACTTTCAACAAAAAATTAAATTAAGAGTTCTAAAAAGTAAAAGTTTGATAAAAGGGTGGGATACCTACTTCTTAATGAAGAGTTCTAAGTACTACTTATGTAATTGAATAATAAAAATATGTAACATATTTAACTACGTAAATGTAATTAATATATATGAGTTTCACCGGATTGATTAAGTATTACTTGGCATTACATTCTTATTAAATATGCACTTGGAAATAGCATATAAATACTGTAATAAAACTGACTCAAAATGTTTTCTTATGATTTGGAGTTAAAAAGAAAATAAAAGTTTAAAAATTTCAATATTTTTAACATGTTAATTTTTAAGTTTATTCTAAGTTTATGTCATCATTTTTCAAGTCAAGTGTTATTGTACATTTAACATTAAAAGTATTTTTTTTTTTTTTTTTTATAAAAATCCGTTTTCACAAACCGAATATTTAATTTTTTTTTTTTTATTTGCAATAATTTCATGAGATCATGCATACATTCAATTTATATTATATTATCATATTACTTTATAATTTTTTTTTTTTTTTAAATTCTTTTAACCTAAAAAAAAAAAATTTCCATCAATTTTTTTTTTTAATATTAATGAAAACTAAAGTGAGTGATCGCATAAATTTATATGTACATATATAAGTAATTTATATTTTTATGTACATAAAAGTATGTACTTACGGAGAAAAAAAAAAAAAAAATTTAAATCATTTTATTTAAACGGTTGGTTTATAATGACCACCTACACTTGATTGTCATTAGAAGTGATTTAGTTTTTTTTTTTTTTTTCTGAAATAATTTTACTGCAGTTTTTCATTTTTATTTTTACATACATACTTATTTGTTTTTATACACTTAATTTTCATGATACAATTGAAAATTTGATTAAATTTATTTTTATTTTGGTGTGAATCTTTCTTTTGAAGAAAAAAGAAATAAATAAATAAAAATAACCGAAAAATTTTAATGGTTTTTGTTCTTATCTTTATAGAAACAAAATTAAAAAATTATGACGGTTCTTTTTAAGTCCTCGGAAGAAAAAAAAATGGCTTAACCTGATCGAAAAAAAAAAAAAAAATAAATTTTCTCATCGAAAAATTATAGTCGCTCCATAGATGATAATATAATATAGATAGATAATAAAAAATAAGAAAAAAAAAATTTAATATTGATTTTTTATTGATTGCTGTTTTTTTTTTTTTTTATGACCCACTGATAAAAAAAAAATAAACAAATAAGTAAATAAAAGAAACTGTATATATGTATATATAAAAATAAAAAAAAATTGTTTGAGAACATAAGTGTCCGCATAGAGGTCGGCTATAGGATAAAATAATATTATGTTTTTTGTTTTTGGCAGTTTTATCTTTTTTAATTAAAATTTTTATTTTTATTAATTTTTTGTTTGTTGCTGAGTCGTTTTTATATTTTTGTTTTTTGTTTTTTGTTTTTTTTTTATTATAAATTTTAGTGTTTGATTGTATATATAACAAATTTGTTTGATTGTATACGACAAAGAAAATTAAAGAAAAATTAAATAATCTAACTTGATCTTTATTATTTTTTTTTTTTTGATTAAGTACATATTTATATAATTTTTGAAAATTTTCTTTTTTTTTTTTTTTTTAATTTTTAAATTTCGATATGAAAATTGTTTAAAATAATACAAAATTAAATCAAAAAATTTAATATTTATTATATACGCGTCATAATTTAATATTTTCAGAGAATAAAGTATGGTATAATTGAATTCAATTTAATTTTTGAAATAGATTAAGTAAATTTGATCAATTTGTCAATATTTTATCGGCATAAATTGGTTTTTTTTTTTTTTGATAAGTAGTTATGTATTATTATTTGTACATATTCCGAATTAAGTATAAAATTTTTTTTAAAATTTTTGATTTTATTGATTATTTAACTAATTTTTCACTATGACGGTTCGGTTCGACTTCAATCTTTTCAATCCATATTTGTGTTAAGTATATTTTCTCCATATTTTGTTAATTTTGTTTAAAAAATAACCATTAGCGATCTGACCAATGGTGCAGTGCGTAAGTCACCAGTCTTTCAGGCGAAAGATCTCGGGTTCAAACCCCGGTCAGGTCAAAAATAATATATAAAATATAATAAAATAATGTAAACAAAATATTAAATATAATTATAATTAAATATTTGTACCGAAATGGCCCACATGCTAAAGGTAAAAGGGTCCTAAAAATATCGGTAAATATTTATATCTGCACGATATAATATAAACAAAAAAAGAACATTAGCGGTTAGACATCACTATTTTGTATTTTTAAAAAATGGAAGAAAAAATTCGTAGTGTCATTTTTTTTGTAGGCCTTTAAATAAATAATTACAATAAAGAATTGTATTATTTTTAATTGTTGTTTTATTTTATATTATATCCTTTACTACCTTTACTAATTATATGTATGTCGAATGAAATTAATTAATAAAGTAAAAAAAAAAAATTTATATATACTTAAATAAATGTTTTCCATTTTAAATAATTCAGAATTTTAGAGAAATTTTGAAGTTTAAGAAATGTCAAAAATAAGATAATATCAGAAAAAAGGAAGAAATATGGAAGAAAAATGAAAAAAAAATAGGAAAATTTGTATTTTATTTATTTTAAAAATAATGAAGGAATATGAAGGAGTATGTAAGTATGTAAAAATGAAAGAATATTGAAGAAATAGTGATGTCTAACCGCTAAGTAAATAAAAATTCTAATTAGAATTTTTATTAGAATTTAATTTAAAATAAATAAAAATTCTAAATTTTTAATTTTTTCCAATAAAATCATTTTGTAAAGTAAAACATTAATTTTTATTATTATTTTTAAAAAATTGCATTCAATTTTTTTTTGCCGTGCCCTGGTTTGTAATCATATGCCAGGAAAATAAAAAATTTATAGATAATGTTAAAACAAGATAAATATTTAAAATAACTTGTAAGTTTATTTTTAGAATTGATATAACGAATTTTCCACTTATGTATTATATTTATATTTATAATACGTGAGACATTTAGTTACGTTATCACATTGCAATCGATAATACATACTTAACACAAGTTGTTTATATTTTTATTACCTATATGAGTTATAAAACATATTTAACTAAAATTGTTTCTTATATGTTTGTATTTTTCTATTAATGACATTATATGTTATTTTATTATTTGTTGTTAACTCAATGACAAATGGTAGTTATAGCTGAATCACAAATTTTCCGGAGATTCGAATCTGTTGTTTTACGGCTACAATTTTACGGCTCATAAAGTACTGTACCATATCTAATCGGTGTTTTTTTGTAATGTACTATAAATATTTTTTATTATTTGAATCTTAATTTCAACCGAAATTTTAAGAATCCGACCTTTTCAAGGATTAAAATAATATTGTGGTGTTTCATCTTTAATTTTCCAAATTTCTTTTTAAAAGTTTATAAACTGTGTCCTTTGTTGTTTTTTAGAGTATATTAAAGTTTAGATAAAACTCGCAAATTAAAAAGAAGATAAAACTAAATTAAGTAAAATAAATTTTACATGTAAGTGTAAAGAACAGAATGTTTCAGTTTTCAAATTTGTTAAGAATGCCTGTACTAAATGTATGAGTTCTTTTATTTTAACAACTTATAAAGACTAATTTTAAATCCATCAATTAAAAAGATTTTGTAGATCCTTACATTAAGTTTTTCTATCTTCATTATAAAGCTAAAAATCTAAAATCTAAAATATAATTTTTATATTGTTTATTTATTTGAAAACGAACAAGTTGCAAGTAATATATTTTTAGATATTTTTGATGTTTTTTAAATATTTTTTGTTTTTATTTTCGGTTTTCTGTTATTTTTAGCACATTTTTGAAAAATTTTCATAAGTATGAGTTTTACTCAGCAGTCATTCCATCTGTCTGTCTTGAGATAAAGAAATTTAACATAAATAGATTCCATCTGTCTGTCTTGATTAATAAAAAGTACTTATTAGTTGTAGAATAAGATTTTTATAGAACCTCTTCGGTTGCGGAGTTTCAGCTTCTCAAAGTTGGAAAAAATTTTATACATATTAATATTCTACTGGATAAGTATTTTTCAATTTGAAAAAGCCAACAAAAGTACATTTCTTAAGCTTTAAAAATAATACATAAAATAAATATAATTTTTTGTCGTTCAATATTTAAATTTACAGTTATTTGAATTTTTGAAACCTATATTTTCTAAAAAATTCTAATTCTCCACATTTTCTAAACTCTAAATGTTAAACGCTTTAAATTGAGCTTGAGCTTCAATTATCAATTAAAGTGTTATATGATTTTTAAGTTAACATTAATTATTTGAAAATTTCCAACTTTAAAACCTTTAATAGATACACTTCCTTGTTTTTTTTATTTTTAGGAATTTTCTACATTTTAAAACAAAAATGATCTCTAGATATAAAGTTCAAATAAAATAAATATGGATAAATAAATGTGCGAGGGTGTGGGAAATTTTTTTTTAAAACAATTTCTTTTATTTATTTGTTTGATTTTTGTTTTTTAGTCGTTTCACTGAATGATGAAGTGAAAACATTTGTTAAGAAAAATTTGTTTAAAAAGAATAAAAAACTCTTTCTTTTATTTGAATTATTGTTATTGTTATAAAAATTATGTTTCTAGTTTATTTGATTTTAGTATTATGTATTTTCAATAAGGAAATACGTATATAAAAATTCTATTTTTGTAAACACATTTTTGATTTATTTTCAAAAATTTTAATTTTATGATTTTTGAAACATTCAAATTTTTATGGATGAAAGAAAATATTTTATACAATCAATTCTTATATTGTTAATGAAGAAAAATTATTTTTTTTTTTTTTTTGTTTTTAATTTGCTTGACGATGGTATGTAATGTATACATCAGTTGAAATATGATTGATTGAAATGCTTTAAATTAAGAATTAGTTATTAATAAATTTGATCGATATATGATTATGATGGTGGGAGTTTTGTATGATTTGTGACGAAAGCATATTTAGAGCATTTTATGATAAGTACTTAAGTATGTGTAATTTTAAAATAAAAAATATTTTCACAGCAAACAGCTGTACATAATGTCCTTGTATTAATATATGTATAAACAAATAATATATGTTAAAACAAAAAAAAAAAATATTGAAATTGCAATTTCAATTTAATTAAATATTTTGAATTAACAAAAAGTTTACAGACATAGAGAGATTTAAGCATAGAGAAAATTTATAAAACTCATACAGAGAAAATTTGTTATTTTGAAAGTAAAGTTAAATGTTACTACATATAACTTTATCCAAACTTTGCTAAATATTTTGAAAAGATAAAAAAATGTATTACTTAACACTATATTAGAGAAGTTTTAACAAGAATTCATCAATAAAACATAAATTTGTGTAAAAATAATAAGTTAAATAGTTATGTTAACACGATAATCATTCTCATATTTTTTTAAATTTCATACAATTTATTAATCAATTAACCCAAAAAAATTCAATTTACAAATTTTCACTTACTTATACATAAAATTAAAATTACATATTATTACCTACTTAAACTTAACTATATGCTGCAATATTTATTAAAAATTGATACCAACATATGATTTATTTATTTAACAACAATATTACTTAATCGTACTAAATATACAGTTACAAAAATGGAAGTTAATATACTTAAGTATGTTTATAAAAAGATTTGAAAAGTGTTCAAAATCACTTATTTATCTCGTTTATACTTTTAAATCTCATTCGCAATACTAATAAAGTATGTATTTAAAAACAAAAACACAAAAACACAAAAAGTTAAAAACAATGCCTCATTAAATTGATTTATTTTTTCATTTTTAGCACATTTATCAAAAAAAAATTGATAAATTTGTATATTAGTTTCAATATGTCCGTCTGTCCGTCCGTTCCACCATCTGTTTAAAAAACTTTTACACCGTTTAAGATATACTTAACAATCAAATTTTAATTATGGATAGGATTTTTAAGCAAATTAATGTTATAGAACAACTTATTTATGTAGTGCTGCCCGTTAGGGAACTACAACTGCTCATAATTTGAAAAAGCTCTATAAATGTGTATATCTCCCATATTCTGATTACATTTTATTTATAATCTAAAAATTCCAATTTTTTAAAATTTAGTACTTAAATTTACCGTTATGTGAACGCAAGATTATATTTGCACAACGGTTCTTCCATCATATTTGCACAACGGTTTTTATATATATTCCTTAAAATTTTGAAATAAAAAAGATCTTTAGAGAATTAATTATCTTAGAAAATAGTTTTTGTACTATCCTCTGTTTATGAACTATTTTAAACAGCTATCCCCTGTTGGGCTCAGAAATTGAAAATTTTGTAATATGTAAACACCTGTAACTATACAAATTTTGTCGAAATAAAAGTCAAAAATTAAAGCTCCAAAATTATTATGATTTTACATGTTACATGTAATAACAGCTTTTCTTAATTACTTTTCTTATGTTACTTATAAATTGAAGAAAATGTCTCTTAATTTTTAATTAAACTTTTCTTTTAACTTTTCTTTTCTTATATAATATTCTAAAAAAAAATTACAAAAATTTTTGTGCAAGTCACATATAGTATTCTAAACTGCAGTTGTGTATTGATTTTTGGAAAATGTACGCTTTTAAAAACCATTGGTTTTCATTTTGTCTTGTTTTTTAGTGTAATAAATAATAATTCCAGAATATAAGATTTTTACTCCAGAATACAAGATTTAAATAATCATTAAAAATTGAATAAGTAAGTATTATCTTAAATTTCACTTCATCGAGTGTTGAAATCAAGAAAAATAAAAAAAAATAAATAAATAGTTTTTATAAGTGATCTTGAGAAACTTTACTTTTATAACTAAGTATGTAACATTATCATTTTTCCAGTGCACATTCCTTAAAACACTTTGGCAGGTTATCTTACGATATTTAGCATTGTTTTTATTCTCATAATCAATACCTTTTACAAATTGTATAAGTTATTATATATCTATAAACTTATGTTGATTGAAATGTTTAAGATAATGAATTTTATATATTCTATATGACACAAGGGTGGTTATCAATCTTCTTGAATCAGTCTTTTTGTTTTTTTTTTCTTTAATCAGTGTGTAGAATATAGTTTAAAATAAAATTTAAATTCAAAATTTTTTTTTTTTTTTATATAAAAATACAATACAAAAAGAAAATTTTGACATTTTATGGTTTTTTTTTAGTTTTTCACTTTTTTCTTACCATTTTGGTACGAGAACACTTCAATGTTTATATTGTATTGCAAGTTTTCTTTTTCGTTTAAAAAAATTTTTAATCGAGTTTTTCGTTTCGCATTCTTCACGTATTTAAATGCAATTTAATGTAGGTATATTTCTTTTTCATTTCTTTCTTTTTTTTTTAATATGAGATTTATTGACCATATCTCTGGTTATTTTTAGTTCTTCTTGTATAGTGTAATCGACTTGACTTGGTTTATCAAAATAAATGTTGCACGAAATATATATTTTTTTTTTTAATATTTACGCATAAGTATTTGTACAAATATGATAATATATACCTACTTATGTATATATACATATATATTTAAGAGTATGTATTAAAATAATTTTCTTAATACTTGATGACTTTAAAAATTTTTATTTTTAAGTTAACACAGGGATTGAGATTTCATATACATATTTATTTATATATATTTATGTACATATCTATTTAAAGAAAGAATTTCAAGGTTAACTTTTATGTTTAAAAAATTAAACGGATAATAATGGGTTCGAGTTTACAAATAAGGGATAAAAATACATGTTATATTAATAAATAAAAAGAAAAAAGCTTTAAAGAAATAAGGATTTTTAAGTAACATACAAATTATTATATATGCACGTATGTATATATATGCTTATTTTATTTAATTTAGATATTTTTATATTTTTCCTTTATATAATTGATTACAGAATTTCCTAAAATGGTTTTAGATTGTTGTAAATTTTAAAGAATTTGTAGATTTAAAGAAACAAATTAAAAACATTATTATATTATATTAATAAGTATTTTGAATTTTTAACAGGAATTTCTATTTAATTTTAGAAAAAAATCTTTTAAAACTTTAAATAAAATTTATTTTATTAATATTTTTATTTTTTTTATAGATCTTCGAGAGAATTATTTTGTATTTTACCCAACTTACTGAAGTTTAATCGTGTATAAGTTTATTTTCGTAACTTGAAAACTATTCAGCTTACAGAATATAATCCAAACTCTGTTCTCCATTTGCGTTTAAGAAGATTGAAAAATAAAATCTACAATTTTATTTCCATATCTGCGTGGTGCGGTCCAATCTTTTTTAAATTTTGAATAAAAATACAAAGTTAATAGAAAAAATAATAAATAATGAAGAGGGTTTAGATTGGCAATGAAAACATTAAGGGGTTAATATTTGAAAATATTTATAAAATTCAAATTAGTGTAAATAGCTACTTATCTCTAGGAACGCTAAGAGTATGATATCATTTAATAACTTAAAAGATAGTTTTTGAGATATTGTTTTAAATTATGGCAAACTTTGAAATGTATTAGTTTAGGGTTACAATACAAATACAATAAAAAAAAGTAAATTACTGTTTCTTTTATTTAAATTTAATTGCGTTAATGAAAAAACTTAACGCTTTTTCGAAAATAAAGGTAATTTCCATTTTGGCAAAGAATGCATGAAGGGGAAAAAATTGAATTTTGAAAATCAAAACTAAAATCATACTAGGTTAGAAAGAGATATGTATAGGTACAGTAATTTTAATTATCTACCAATATTTTTAAAAGCCTATATTAACTCGTTAATGGCTCAAATGTGATTGTGGGCTCCTACAGAAGTTCAATGTTTATTTTGAATTTTTTTTTGTGTATAATTTTGCCAAACTCGAGCCTAGTAATTACGGAACGGAACTAAAACCACCTAATTAGAAATAAGTATAGTTTTATATAATATGAATGATAATTCGAATAATAAGTAGATAATTAAAATTAAATTTATTCCGTTTTCTGACAAAAAAAAAAAAAATTTAATTAATTTAGATATTTTTAAAAATGTTAATTTTAAAGTAATACTAATATTAAATATTATTTTTTTACGTACATTTAATGCATTTTTAAATGCCATTTAATTTTTATTATAAAAGAAAAAAAAAAAATTATTTCCCCTTGGAACAAAAAAAAATGAAAAAAAAACTACACATAATATGTTAAAAGTTTTCTATATAATAGCTAGTTATTCTAAATTTTTAACAGTTCTATAATTCACAATATAACAGAATTTCTATTAGAATCCTTGATGCATAACAAAAAAAAAAATAAAAATATAATAGCCAAAAAAAAAAGCGATAACCATTACAATACCATAAGTTTTTCGTATTTATACACACTAATAATTTGGAATAAAAAAAAAAACATCTGTTTTGATGATGGGTTCATTATATGGTAATTTTTGCCGGATTTTCATTATTATCAACTGTTACTGTGGAACTTTAATGAGTTTTTTTTTTGTAATTTGTTCCCACAAAAGCAAATCTAATTGTTTGGTGTTTGTATTTTTTTTTTTTTTTGTTTTTTTTGTAAAAGAAGCTGTGGTTGTAATTGTAGTTGAAAAAGAATTTAATACTAATACTAGTGTTCACTTGTACAATTAGTAAGTAATTCATGCGTGATTATAAATCTTGTTGAAAAAAAATATATGTATATTTACTTTTATTTGATTTAATCATTTTATTTAATTATTTTTTTTTTTTTTTTTGTTGTTTTTGAAAACTAACACTTATAAAAATTACAAATCATATGTAATATTATATTAGTACATATACTATTATAATAGTGCACATTATATAGTAAAATTTGTAAAATTAAATGAAAACAAAATAAGGCTGCTTTCAGTCATTGCAATTTGTTGTATGAAACAAACGATCCCAACAACATACAATACGAAATTTGATCGTTATCGCGTTAATTTTAGTTTTATAATTTATTGCTTTGTACAATTTTATATTATATATTTTCTTTAATCATTACCAATTTGCTGTTATACAAAATTCTTATTTAGATATTCTGTTGTATTTTTTTTATATATTTTGTGCTCTTAATACGGAAATTTAGTATTTTAAGTGTTTTATTTCTGTTAAAGCGTCCAAAAAGGAGATTTGGGCCAAAAAGGAGATTTAAATGTATTTTTTAAAACAAATTTCATTATTGGAACAATATTATTTAATGATTTAGAAAAGTATAAAAATTTTTAAGTTCCCTTTTACTTTAGTTATAACAAAATTATCTCTCTGAATTGGTGTGGTGTACTTTAAATCAACTGTTAATTATTATTACAATACTGATATGGAAAACCGCGATAAAAAATTATACGTACACATAAGTATTATACTTATTTTCGATAAATTTTTTTTTGTTCTTTTGTTAAAAAAAAAAATAAATAAATAATTTTTGTTAGTTCTGTTAAAAATTTTTAATGGAAATCTGTATACAATTAGTAAGTTTAATAGAAAATTATAAAAAAAAATTTAGTTCAGGCGATATTTTATTATTTATTATAGGTATATAATATAGATATAGTATATATATATAATTTTACTAAAAATATTTTATTTACATAACTTTTCAATATATGAATTTATATTTAAATGAGTGCACCAATTGAAACAAAAAAAAATAATGCCTACTTATATAAGTAATTCAGTTGTAATAGATTTTATATTGTTTGTATTTTTATTGCAATGATTTTTTTTTATCAGTTTGAAAAATTCAATTTTATTAACTAATTTGTTTTATTCTTATTTTTTTTTTCCATTCAAAATAATTAACTTTCACTTTTTTTGTTTTTTTTTTTATCTTTTCCTATATACATAATATATAAAAAAAGAGAGCATATAAGTAAAGGGAAATTAAAAGGTTTGTTTCTATTTTTTATGTCAATAATATTCAAAGGAAATACCGATTTAATTGTAAGTGTTTTTTATAATCAGTTCTTTATAAGATTTAAATCACCGGAATTTAAAATAATGTTTTTTTTTTTGTTTTTTATTTTTATATCGAAGCCCTATTACAAAAAAAAAAAAAAAATTGTAGGCAAGGTTATATCTGCAAAATAGTGAACAAAAAAAAAAAATATATTTCTTTTTAGAAACCACGGAAATGCTATACATACTTAATACTTAATGACTTTGCATTAATGAAATCATTACCTTACGCATTATATATATGTATATAATAAACGTGATTGAAAGAAATTGAGGGGATTAACCAATTGTGGTTTGTGAAATTAACATATACTTATAATTGATTGTGAAAAAAAGGCCACAATTTTAGTTTTTTGAAAAATTTTTGAGATTGAGTATTTCTTTTTTGTTTTTTTTTTGTGTAGGGTAGGACCACAGACTAAATAAATTATACAGACGATTAGTATTATATAAACATTTTTCGTTTTTTTTTGGAGCCAGACTAAGCAGTTTATGGAGCTAGACTAAGTATTTTAGAATATTTAAATTACAAAAATAGAAAATACAAAAGAATATTCTATACATTTTTGTTTTTGCTATTTAAATATCTAAAATACTTAGTCTGGCTCCAAAAAAATGTTCATGCTGGCTCCTAAAAAAGACTTAAAATTTTTATATGAAACTGTTGTATCTTTTAGGACTATTGTATCTTTAAAACTAGGACTATTGTATCTTTAAAACTGAAAATAATGAAATATTGTTGACAATTGAGTCTTAACTTTTGAAATTTGATTAAAATGTTTTAGAACTTCGGTTCAACAGCTTAAGTCTTATACTATTAAGTCTTGTACTGTTAAGTCTTATACTATTAATAAATTTATTTTAAAATTTAAAAATGCTATACATATACACTCAAGAATATTGATGTATATTAAATATCCAATTTCTATCGATTTTATCAGAGGTGCATGGTAAGTATAACAAAATATGATCCTTATTTGATTAATACATATATATTTATTTAAAAACACACAATGTTAATTGTCTTTGAAAAAAACAAAACGTGCTTTTCTTTTCTCATATCTTTTGTTCATTTAATTAAAAAATTTTTGTAAATATTAAATGAAACCCACAGAAAATTATTTCTTACTGACATCTCTTAAATACCTAAACATTTATCTTTTCATCTAGATATCCATCTAGTTTCTAGTTTATGATTTATTTTTGCATTTTACTATATATATATATATACCTATATATATATATATATATATATTTTTTTTTTAAATAAACAAATAAATGTAATTATTTTGTATATTAAAAACAATATCTTTCTTTTTTTATTTCAGTTATTTTTCTTTATTGGAAAAAACACAAAAAAAAAATCCAATAATCCAAAAAAAAACAAAAAGCCTTCAAAATAGAAGCGATCGTGAAGATTTTAACGTGTTTTTTTAATCTCAATAGGAAAATCAACAATATAAAAAATGTTAAAATTTATACGTGGGAAGGGTCAACAGCCAACGGCTGAACGACAAAAATTACAAAAAGAACTTTTCGCCTACAGAAAGGTAAGTTTTCTTTTTTTTTCTTCTTTTTCGTTATTATAAATATTTCGTTATTATAAATAAATCGTGTCATTATATGTACTATTAAAAATATCAACTCTGTAATAAAATTTAATTTTACTACAATTAAAAACAATATGGTAACTTTAATTTTTATCTGTTTTATTAATAATATTTTCGAGTTAATTAATTATGTGATTCTTTTAGATTGAAATTTAATTTTTTTTTATTTTATTTACTTTAATTCTGTCACACCTTAATCTTAAAAATTAAAAAAGACTGGTAACCCTAAAAAAAAACTTCGAATACTTACTATTCAAATACATATATATTTAATTATTGGTAAAAGATTATGTAAGTTTTGAATAGATAGACAATATTTTAAATTTTTTCCCTCCATTTCTGATTAAAGATTTAAAAATAAATATAAAATCATAAGCAGGGATGATTTTATGTTGCAGAATATATGTATCTCTATTTGTAACTACGTATGCTGCAATGTTAAAAAATTAATTAAAATATTATATTTAAAATAAACAGAATTTTCATTATTTAAGGATCATATATAAAATTTTTTATCATTGTATCCCTCTGTTCACATTTAGGTGCATTCTGCAGTTGTAACTTCTTCATTCTCTTTCTCACTTCCACGTTTCTCCTAAAAAAAGGTTTAAAACGAATTTATGCGAAAAAAAACGACGAAAAAGTAGTTGCAACTTTTTCAACAAAATTTAGCGGTTGAACCAATTACAAGTCACCAATACATGTAAAACAGCAATAAAAAATTTTATCAGATCAAACAAATTTTTATGATATACACAAAATCATACTTATGGGGGCCTCGGTGGCCTAGTGGGTAAGAGCGTATAGCTGTAAAGACCGAGGGAGTGTGGGTTCGAATCCCACACACGTCGTAAGAGTTATTCCCTTTTACGACATTTACAGCCACGCCTGAACAGGAAAGGCTGTGTAATTTCCTGTCCACATTTATGTGGCAGAGAAATGCATAAAAAAAAAAATCATTCTTATATTGAAGTGATAGTATTAACGCACACATATAAAGTTGCAATTGCAACTGACAACATAGTGTGAACGCGGAGAGCTTTTGCAATTACATGAACAATTGTGTGAACACGGGCTATAAGAATTATGTATGTACATTGGGAAAAGTCTACCTTACGCTTATAATGAAGGATGTATATATATAATAATATATGTACATATGTACTTTTAAAATTAGAAGAAAATGCATTTTAATTTAATTAAAAACATTTTATATAATTTAATTAGAATAGGCGTTTTAACATAATACGTGTGTAATTTATTTTAATTTTTTCTGAATCTAACTTGCTTAAAAACCGTTATCTTTATCATAATCAAATATAGAAATTATTCGATGTCAAATAATTAACTTAAGATAAAGCGTTTATCGTTTTATTTATTTTTTTATTTTCATATTGAAATTTTTTTTTTGTTTCTTATATACATGTACATATATTCTTATATGGTTTGTTGTAAATGAATCTAAGCTACAAGTTTACCTCTCATACAATATTCAGTCTCAAGTCTCTTTGATTATTAAATTCACTATTTTAAGATGATATCTGATATATTTGTGTTTTTAAATTTTTTTTTGGTTTTTATACTTATACATATACCTACTTAATAAATTGAATAATAATAATAATAGTAATAATAATAATAATAAAGAAAAGTAACTTGTGAAAAAAAAAAAATTAAAACCAGTTCAATTAAAATTTATTTCTTGTTTAAAGAAAAAACAAAATAGTCTATTTTCTTGATTTCCTTCTTAATGGCATTGCGCTCAATTACTTGATAACTTATTCATTTATTTACTTGCTTGCAAAAAAATTCAATCAAGTAAAACAAGTACCTATAATACTTTGTACTTTACATTCGGGTTAACATTAAAAGATTCATTATAATATTGAATGCCACCAATATATTATAATCAATACCATAAGACCTAAATATCATCCAATAAATTGTTAAAGGTAAAATAATGAAAAAATAAAAAAAATTAAATATATATATATATAGGTACATAGATTCATATAATATATAGTAATTGCAATTATGTGAACTAGTTTTCATTAATTTAGAAGATAACTATGTATTTATACATACATATAAGTATATATATATTTTGTTTCAAGTATAACTATTCAACTTTTTAAGTAAATATAACTTAAATTCATGATTTTAATTGAAAACCACAATTAAAAATTATAATCAAAATAAAAAAATAATTTTCAATGAAAAGAATTAAAATTTTCAAATTTAACACATTTATTTTAACAGCACTCTCAGAGCACTAATAGAATTTTACAGATTTCCGTGGAACTGTATAGTTATATAATAGTTAATCTTAGATTATTATTTGTATCGTTAGAAAAATGATAAGGATAAAATTGTGTAGGATGTAAGAAAGTATAATAAATAAATATGGTGATAATCAATTTCGAAAATTATTTAACTATCATGGACGTTTAATAAAAATTTTTGAATATGTTGCTGTTCTAAAAAAAATCTGAAGTGATTGAATATATACTAATATATAATATATATATATATATATAGATTTTTATATACTACACGTATATTTTTTTTTGGATGAAGAATGAATTACAGGATACTAAAATCATATTTAATGCATAGGATGAAATTTAACTAGAAAAGAAAAATAATATTATTATATATACATACGGTCATTAAATGTTTCTCCTTTTTTTTATTTTTAATTTAAGTATTTGTTTTTGTTTTTTTTTTGTTTTTCACTCGATATATACAGTATGAGTGCAGTATATTTTTTATTTAATCATAATATATTATAAATATAGTATAATAAAATAAAAAAGTTAACACCTACTCTATATAATTGAATTATTATATATATATATATATCTAGATAATAAAAATATTAAAATATTTATTATAGAAAGGATAGGCTAAAGTGATAATATTATATAGGTGGATAATTTAGTGTAAACAAAATAAAAAAAAAATTTTATATCTTAGCTATTTTTTTATTTTAATATTGTTTAAAAATTGCTTTTTCTTTTTTGTAATTTTTTCCTTTGAAGAATTTTTAATATTTTTTAAACAAAATTTTTCAAACAACATTTTTATAATTTCCTTATTAGTTTCATTCTGTCAGTCCGTCAGTCCATTAATTTTATAGGACTTCCTTAAAATTAAAGGTAGGTAGTGTCATAGGTAGTTCATTAATGAGTGTCTTCACATATATCACTCTGTAGAGAATAATGTGGATACAAAACTTTTGTATGACAGCTAGATTGTTGACCGAATAGTTTTGGAGCTGTGGACCCTCAAAAGCGATTTGATGCAATTTTTTTTTGTTTTGATTAAAATACCCATAACTTCTGTTATGAACAATATTATGGCATTTTGAAAAATATTTTTAAAAGTATGATAAAGGAGCTTTTTTAAATGTATTAATTAAAATCTTTATCTGTTTTAGTTTTTGCTGAAAACTATTGGGTCTACAATCTAGCCCGCATACAAAATTAATGCATCACTGTATATATAAATTGTATAAAAAAAATTACAAATTTTTAATGCAAGTCCCAGTATTCTAAACTAATTATACTGTTTTTTTGATAAAAAAATCCATTACTTTTTATTCTCCCTTGTTTGTGTTTATTAGAGGAAATAAAAATATCCTGTTAATTTAAAAAGTGTAGATTAAATTATTAAATTGATTGGTTTTTGAATATAGATTTTTATTTTATAAATTATAAACTTCAAAGTAATTTTTTATTTTTTTTTTTGATTTATATTTTAGTATATTTGATTTCATTTTTATAATTTTGTATCAAATTAAGCCTTCTTATAATTTTTCTACCCGTACGATAAGGATCAGGTATATTAAAATTGCTCCTCCGTTTGTAACACCTCGAAATAAGCTAGCTAGATATACCTTCAAAGGTATGGATCGGATCAGAAAAAAATTCTAAGACGATTGAGCTTTGTTCGTCCGTCCGTCCGTCCGTCTGTCCGTCAGCAAGATAACTCAAAAACTAAGAAAGCTAGAGTTTTGAAATTAACACAAAATATTCTTACAACAATTTGTAGGTTCTCTATTTTTTTTGGTTGAGATCCTTCCACAACTTCGGGTAGCTCTCGAACACCTAACTTTTAGATCCCCACATTTTTTTTGAAATAGAGACATGAAATTAACTGCTGATAGATAACATAAAAATATTAATTTTATAATTTACAACTTTTTTTTGTAGCCCCATCCGTTACGGAGCTACAGCTCCTCAAACTTTTAAAAAGCCCTATTTTTAAATGCATATGTCTCATGTTCTACTTAAGATTTTTTCAATCAGAAAACGTCATTCGACAGGTATTTTTTTTAAATTTATAAATTAGTATCAAAATTGTAAAATTTTTTTAAATTTAGTATTTAAATTTACCGTTATATGAAAACCAAATTTTGCATGATTTTTCTACCCTCATAACTCCGGAAGGCTTTCAAATAGGGAGCAGAAAGAACTCTTAGAATTAGTATAAGTTTGCTCAGAAATTTTTTTTGGACCACCTCCTGTTTATGATGTATTAGGGCTCAAAAATTGAAAATTTGCTATTTTTAAACACCTTTAACTTAGGCACCTGTACACATTTTTCTTCGGCAAGACAAAAAAATTAAAGGTCCAGTAATATATTTGTACGTGTGTTAATGGTTTCTTTTAATTGTATAGGGTTCCTAAGTTACAGCCCCCCAAAAATTTCAAAAAACTCCTATTTTCAGATGTATATATCTCAGGTTCTGTGTAGTAGTTTTACAATCTAAAAACACTAGAAGACCGGAATTTTTGTTATCTCCATAAAACAATATCAAAATTATGCAATAGTTTGTAATTTACTATTTAAATTTACCGTTATGTTAAAACCAAATTTTGCATGATATTTCTTTTTTCATAACTCCGGCACGTTTTGAGATAGGAACCTGAAATTTTGAGACAAGAAAGAACTTTTAGAATTAGTATAAGTTTCCTCAGAAAATTTTTTGGTAGCGCCCCCTTTTTAAGAGTTATTACTCCTCAAAAATTGAAAATTTGCTATTTTCAGGCACCTGTAACTTAGGCACCTGTAAAAATTTTTCCTCGGCAAGACATGAAAATTAAAGCTTCAATAATATATTTTTACATATGTTAACGGATTTTTTTAATTATATAGGGTTCCGGACTTATAGCCCCTCAAAATTCCAGAAAAGTCAATTCTTCACATTTTTTATACCGTATGATAAATAATTTATACATATGTATAGTATAAATTATTAAACTTAGGCATTATACATTTGCCGCTTAGTATTAAATGGTACTATAGCATATTTGGAAAAGTTAGATAGATAATCGTTATTCGGAAGGTTAGAATCTGCTTTTGAAGAATGTATAAACATATAGTTTGAATATATGTACAACCCACAGTTCTAGAAATTATAAAATTTCACCCAAATTATTTTAAAATACTAAAAAATTAAAAAAATAATATTATAAGCAGAGTGATAGGCCTACTAACGGGTCGTACGGGTATCTAAGAGTTGACAAAGGCAACTGTATACTTCCTCGTTTTAAAGAAAGGTTTAAGTCAGCAATTTAATTTGTTAGTTATTTTCTAACTATTTTTAAAATAAATAAAAATTTTTATTAACATATTGAATCCATGAAATTTTCAATTAATATTCAAATTCGATTAATATTTTAGTTACAGTATTGTTAGAAATTTATTAAAATTTTTAACTTATTTTAATTATTTGTCCTAATTGAATTGTTTAATTTGTTTTCTTCAAAATAATAAATATGTATTTCAAATGGTAAATAAATTTAGATTAAATACTTTTAATTTTCGTGAAAAATAAAAATATTATGAATCATTTTCTATTAAATTAAGCTTTTTTTTTTAATTTTTTTATTATAATATTTAGTTTGAGTCACGAAAATGCATTTAAAATTTTTTTTTTTACTTTCTTTTTTACGTTTCATTTAAGTTAAAGTTTCTATTCAACTGAATGTAATATCATAAATGAACCATTCATATTTACGCGTATACTGTTTTAAAATTCAATTTAGAATGCTTTTTATGTCTATAAAGATTTTTAAAGTTAGAGTTTTTTGAGTACAATTTTTTTATCACACTATCTAATAAGTATTTTTGAATAGTGATAATATTATAATCAATTGATTTGTTTGTTTTTGTGATTGATGATTTGTCCAACCCACAATGAATTAATAAATTTTCCAGAAATTTTAGATTATTTCAAAAAAAAAAAAAATAAATAAATAAATAACTAGGAAGTAAATAGATATCTAATTTTATAACTGTTTTAAACTTGCAAAAATTTTATAACTGATTCATAATTGGAGTCAAAACTTAAATTCAAAAATATTAATTGGCAATCCAATGCAATCCAATCCAATTGCAAAATTTTAAATTTAAATGTCTGAATGCTATAAATTTTTTATATAAGTAAGACGAAACGTATGCAACTCCACTGTGGTATTTAATGTATAATATGGATCTTATATACATACCTGTCTTTGATAGAAACTGTAAACAAATTTCTGCTAGGACTCACATTTTTTTTTGTTTTACTTTCTATTTAAAGTGATTTCAAAATCAAAAAAAGATGTTCTACAATTCTCATTTTGTATAAGTACAAAATTGAATGTTTAATACTTTTACTAATGAGATCGAATTCATAAATAAAATTGATTTGGTTCTATGTTAAAGCAGAAACTTCATTAAATTTGTTAATTTTTCTCAATGCTTATTGTGATTCAGGTACATTGGAAAATAAATAATTAAAATACAATTACCAAATTGTCAACTTTTATTTTTTCAGTTGATTTAACAGGTTAGAATTGTACAAGTTAAAAATACACCCTCTTCAATTAAAAATATATATTTAATAATAATAATTTGTTATTTGTTTATTTTGATTATACTCAAAAGTTGAAAAAAATGTTTAATACGTACTTAAACAGTTTTTTTTTTATTTAAAAGAAAAAAAACCAAGAACCAAGTATTAATGATTCACTTGAGTAAAGAAAAATAAATACAGGTAATTTTCTTTTACTTTTTATTTAATAGAATGAAATTTTTTATTTAGTTTTTTTTCCTTTTTTTCCTTAAGGGAATAAAGTGTATAAAATTTTTATTTTTATTTTTTTTAGTTTTTGTTTAACTACAATTTCGTTGTTTTTTTTTTTAATCTTATCAAGTTAGTATATATATGCGGTGTTTACTTTACCTATTTTTATGAATGTTGCAATTAAAAAAAAAAAAACTCAACGATTAAAAAAACAAAATTTTGTTAAAAGATAAGATAAATTACAAGATTTTGTTGTACTGTTTTTTTTTTTTTTGTTTTTTATAAAATAAACATGAAATATGAATCAGAATTTAAATTTTAACATAAGTAATTTGTTTTCTTTTATAAAAATTAATTTTAAATGTTTGTTTTTTTTTTTAAATTTTAATTTAATTAAAAGCCTTCAATTATAATTTGATGTCTTAATATCGCACCCAAAATATCAGAAATTTTCAATAGAAATTATATGATATTATGTCATATTTGTATATAAAAAACGAGGAAGAATACAGTTGACTTTGTCAACTCTTAGATACCCGTACGAACCGTTAGTATGTTCACAGCCTGTCACTCTGCTTACAATATTATTTTTTTAATATATTAATTAATAATAATATCAATATCATATAAATAAAAATTCTTCAAGCAACCGTTATGTTGTTTATTTAATTACATTTTTTTGTACTAAACATTATATCCTCAACAATTTCAAATTATCGAGTAAAACAATATGCAAAAAAAATTCGTTAAAGAAATTTGTTAGAAAATTTGAAAAAATCAAGTAACACTTTCGTCAATTATAAAGTAACCCTATATTATTAAAAAAAGTTGTTAACAAAAATAAAAGTATAATGTTGGAGCTTTAATTTTTGTGTATTACTTCAAAAAAATTTTAACAGGTGTTCAAGTTACAGGTGTTTAAAAATAGAAAATTTTCAGTTTTTGACCCCTTACAGCTCCTAAACGGGGGGTGATACAAAAAAAATTTCTGAAATGACTCATACTAATTTTCAAAGATCTAACTTCTGTCAAAATTTCAAGTTTCCAACTTTAACCGTTTAGAAGATGGAAGGGTTAAAGAATTTTGCAAAATTTGAGTTTCGCATAACGGTAAATTAAGACACCGTATGCCAAAAATATATATTTATTGTATATATACTTTTAAAGCTAATAAAAGTAGTAATCGTTTGGCGTTTTCAAAATGAAGATATACCTTATACAACTTGTGCTATAACAATTTAAATATAGAGCTTTTTTGAACCTTTGGGGAGCTGTAGCTCCGTAACGGGTGGGGCTACAAAAAAAAGTTATTAAAAATAAAATTAATATTTTTGTGAGATCTATCAGTAGTTAAAATTTCATAGCTCTATTGCAAAAAAAATGTGGGGATCTAAAAGTTAGGTGTTCGAGAGCTACCCTAAGGCTTGGTCCAAACTCAACCAAAAAAAATAGGGAACCTACAAATTACTCCCAAAATATTTTGTGTAAATTTCAAGATTCTAGCTTTCTTAGTTTTTGAGTTAGCGTGCTGACGGACGGACGGACGGACATGGCTCAAAAGTCTTAGAATTTTTTTCTGATCCGATCCATACCTTTGAAGGTATATCTAGCTCGCTTATTTCGAGGTGTTACAAACGGAGGAGTAATTTTATTATACCCGATCCTATCGTACGGGTATAATGATTTGTAATTAAGTTGTTGTTGTTTGTGTGTTGCGTTTCTTTTAGACGAAAAAAGAAGTTCAGAGTAGTTGGAAGTAGTTAGTAAATGGAACGTAATCTAATTTAACATAAGTGATCATAACTCATAACAAAACCATATTTACTCCTTTCTATGCATTCTAAGAGGCTGGTGTAGTTGAGAGTTGTGTTAAAAAATTTTTTGAAGTTATTTTTAATAAGCATTTAAACAATAATTAATTGGAGGTCTTATAACTAAACTAAACTTTTATTTTAATTTGTTGTACATTTTAGCTAATAAAATAACTAATCATGTCATATTGGATTAAGCCTTTTCCAGACCGACTCGTTTTTTTTTTTGTGGCAGCGGTGTTTTTTGTTTTCTGCAAAATATTATTACATAGCGGTTTATGAATATGCCCACAGTCCACACCTACAATATTTCCGCGCGTTTTTACGTTTTTTTTTGTGGCAAATATACATTCTAATTTATTCCGCAAAAAACAAACGGCGGTCTCAAGAAGGTTTTAAAAGTTATAAGCTGTATATTTTTATTTTTAGTGAAAATAAAAATGGAGATACATAAATCTATAATTAAATTAGGTAAAACATTTTCTTATTATAGTATAAATATATGTATAGTTTAAAAAAAATCTTTCAAAATTATATATAAATCAATCATGTAATCTTTTAATATTTAGTACATATATGTATTTAGCCTATATAATATGGCTGTTATTTAATTTGTTGGAGCTGAAATTATACTTTTTAATTATAAATATTACGTAAATTTTAATTTGAACAATTTTATTTTGAAAATTTTCCAGTAAAATTAAATATAAATTTTATCTTTTAAAATAATCAATTTTATTTGATATAAACCTTTAATTTAGTATTAATTGGTCTTATCCTTTTCTAAGAACATGAAATAACAAATAAATTTTTATTTATTTTTACATAGAAAATATTCGAACATCTAATATAAATATTTAAGTATGTATATTAAATCGCCATATTATAAACGTTGGAAAATTTTTTATGTATATGAAATTCATAGATACTTAAGATATGTATACCTGAAAAATATTTGAATTATATATAAAGGTAAGGTATATATATTCATTCGTATTATCTAGGATTATTATATATGATAAATGTAGTTGCTAGAATAATGGTTATATTTTAAAATTAAGAAACATGACTAAGATATTTCTGTAAAGACTATTTTTGTTTTTACCTCTTTTTACCTATGCTGATTTTTTCTTTCTTTTTTGTTTTTTTGCCCTTTAGTAAATATTTGTTTAAATTTTTAAAGATAATGGAACAAAAAAAAAAAAATAATTTTGTTTTTTTAAATTGAAAGTTCTAAGTATTTTATAAAATATGTACAAGAAAATCATTTTAAAATTGTTTTTAAAAATTATTTTTCTTTTAGCTAGGTACATATGTACATACATATATATTCAAAAACCAATTTTTGTTTTTATCTTGTATGTACGCTTGAAATTATGCTATTTTCGAATTGTTATCATTTTTGTGTTATTGTTGTCTTATTTATTTTGTTATTTTTTTTCTCCTTTCTTTTTTTTTTTACAGTTTTATTTGTACTTTTATTGTGCAAGATAATTAAGGTGTATTGGTTTTTATGTTTTATACTTTTATATATATATTCGTGATAACTATAATAACTGATAACAAGTAAATAAATGATATGATAAGAAAAGCAATTGATTTAACCCTTAATAATACTTTAAACAATAATAATAATATACAAATTACTAATATTGATATGGGTGCAAAGATTGAATTTTCACAAATTTTAATGTTGTTAATTTATTTTAATTTGAATTAAGACTTAGAACATAATTTAAAATATCTATTAAATTAATATAGTGTGATGACTTTGTCATTTGATTGTTGATGATTTTATTGCGTAGGAAATAGCAAAATTTAATTAATGTCAGTTTAATTTAATGTTAATATCATCGACCCTTATGGTTGAAACCGCGCGGAAAACTCGCCATTCGAGAAACATTATTCACCTTCACACTATATGTTTATTTGACTGAAAACGCGTGATAATTTTAATTCGAAATTTTTCAAAATTAAATGACAGTTGTCAAAAAGAATTTTTAATATAATATAAACGTCAAGTTATAAAGTATAACCTATCTATACATAAATAATTTTTTTTATAAAATTAAATTTTTTTGTTTTTTTAGTGCATTCTCTGCCACATATATGTATGTGGACAGGAAATTACACAGTCTTTCCTGTTCAGGCGTGGCTGTACATGTCGTAAGGGGGAATAACTCTTACGGAGTGTATGGGATTCGAACCCACACTGCCTCGGTGTTTACAGCCTATTTTATACGCTCTTACCCACTAGCCCACCGAGTTAAAAATTTTTTTAGAATTAAAAATATAGTTTTTTTTTTGATAAAAAGTGGTAATAAAAGATTTGTATTTTGCTGATTTTTAGGCAATCATCTCATCTCTTTAAGGTAATCATCGCATCTTATTTTTTTGATTTTTTCTTTTTTTTTTTTTGTTTATTATATTTTTGTTCTTGTTTAAGTTGGTTTTAAAATAATGAATTGTTATACTTTATATAATATATTATATACTTATTGGAATAAAAATTTGGAAAAAGTAAAAATTTGAATAATGAAGATAAAATATTTGAATTTTTTTTTGGTCATAAACTTTTACGCATAACTGTAAAAAAAATAATAATAATTGCAATAAAATTAGCGTTAACACTGTTGGAAAAAAATCAATGTCATATTCATATGTATATTACATATCCTAAGTAATCAGATAGGAGTTGGTTTTAAAAATAATTTTTTTACTTTTATTGTAAATTGTGAAATAAACATGAAATAAAATTTTAAAAATCTAAATGGATTACCCATAAGTCCTAATGGTGCTAAAATGGGGTTAAAATTATTATTTAATTGTTTGTTAATTATATTATTTTCAAAAATAATATAAATATGAAATTTAAAAATTTTTAGTTTCAATTTCTTATACGTATTTTAAATTCCAATAGTTTTGAAGTTGTTATACCTGACTACCTTTAAATAAATATCATCACAATAAAATTTAGGATTTATTTTAATCTACAAAACAAGCAAAATCATAATAATTACCAATACATACATATCATGTATATATCATTTTTTTATTTGCACCTGACAATTTATTTTAAAGAAAAATTGAATTACCTGTTACATTTTACGGGTAAAAATAAAAATATTGTATTAACACTTACATATATATATATATATATATATATATAGGTAATATTTTTTTTTGTAATCTTATCTTTATTTTTTCGATTTAAATTTTAATCATTACTGATAATGTCTTTACTAAATAAGTGTATATGTATCAATTGATAACAGCATATCTTCATATTATTAAATTAAAAAAAACTTTATTTTTAGCAGTCTTTTTTTTTTTAAATTGTTTTTTTTATTTAATAGAATTTTATGCCAGAAATGAAGTGTATGATAAGGTATTTCAAGCATAAAATAAATCACAAATAAAAAAAGAAATATACTCGTATAGTTACCACACCCGTTTTATAAAACAAAAAACAACAACAATTTATCTTAAAAATCTAAAATAAACATTTTATTACAGTTATTACTAATTATAATTCATAATATTTTTTTTTTTTGCTTATTTTAAAATTAAGTAATATCTAAATTTACAAAACTTAACCATATATGTATGTATGTAGCTAGAATCAAAGGTTTTAAATTTTTGTTTTTTTTATTAATTTAACAATTTATCGAAATGTTTGATTTCGGTCATTTAACTTTAGGTTTTAAATATTAAATTAAAAATAAATTTTCTTGTTAAATTAAAATGTTTAAATTGTCGTTTTTTAAATTTTAAGTTTTTTTTTCGAGTTGTGGTGGTGCTTAGATATTCTAAGCTTTTGAAACGTTTGTAGTTTTTATTAAAATATATAATTGAATTGAATTATGTGGAAAAATTTGTTTAATAAAATATAATATAATTTATTAAACAACAAATAGATTAATTTGATTTTACTTTAAACAAATTTGCACAAAACTTCAAATTACAGTTGTCTAAATGGTTATAGTAAATTTTCAATTTTTGACCACTAATAGTTTTTAAACACGAGGAAATGTAATATTTTTTTTATGATAGCTTATGTTTATTCTTAATGAAGTTCCTTTACTTTCGAAAACATGGACGATAAAAATTTAAATATTATATTTTTAAAAATAATGTAATATTCGTATCAATTTATAAAGTTTGACGTTTTTAGATTTCAAAAATATTGAACAAAACTTGAGATATTTGAAAATAAGACTTTTTTTTTAAACAATAAGAAGCTATATTTCAGAAAAGGGTTACTAATTAAACGATTTCTTCTACAAAATTACTTTTTTAATGACATCTATCCATGGTTAAAACTATGGTTATTTCGTCTTGAACGGTGTAGAAGTCCCGAGAAAACAGACGAATAAACGGACAGACTGAAATTAATAGGGAAATTTTGAATAATTTGCTAAAAACAAATTAAAAGTTTACTTATGTATGTATTTGATTACACTTATTTTTATTTTTATCCCAAATGTACTCCGGGAATAAATTTATCCTAATTTTTACCTTTTGTTATTTTTATTTTTTTGTTTAAAATTTTGCCTATCATGTCACTTTCTTATTTTATTTGTATTACTTATATTTGTAAAATTAACTAAAAGTTATATTTCAAAACTATCCTAAATCCTGTTTAGGGAATAAATTTTATATAAAACATTTTATACTGCTTTACTACATAATTTTATACTGCCTATTATGACTTTTCCTGGTTGGAAAAAGTTTAATTCTTATATAAATGTATTGTTACAAATGTTTTTTTTTACAGTTAATGGAAAAATAACGTGCTTTACAGTCTTTAATATTTTCATTACTTCCTTTTATTACAATTTTCTTCAATTTTATAATAAATAAAGTAAATAAAGATATATTATAAGAAAAGTAAATAATAAATAAAAAAAAAAAACAAAAAATTATTCTACTCGTAAAATTTAAATTAATATAAAGACAAAAAAAAAAAAAAAATTAAATAATACTAAATGAATGTTGTTTTTTTTTCGCTAATGCTATACTAGTACTAAGTTGTGCTCAATATGAAATTTGCATATACGATTAAGTATGTTATGTTATTTATACATACATATGTTTAATTCTTGCTGTCATAGTTTAATTTTCAACCAACCCATCTTATGTATCTTTACTCTTTACGTATATGTATGGTTATGGTAATGTTTTTTTAAATTGAATTTACTCCTATAAAATGTTATTAAATTATTTCCACTAAACCGTTGTAATTCTCGTGACAAAATTAATCGTGGTGTTTTTTCTTTTTTTTTTTATAGAAATTAAACTAACATGAAACTTATAAATAAAAAAAAAAATTGTTTAGATACTGCACAATAAATTTTCGATATTTTCAACTCCATTTTTCTACTACTTTACAATATTGTCAATTGTCAATTCGATTAAGTTTAAAAAAACAAAAAGAGTTGAAAGGGGAATTAAAGAATTGGAAGAGAAATATATCAAAAAGACTTATGAACACGACACACAAAACTCTTTAAAAGATTTTGATTTTTGAAGTATACATCTTATTTGTAATTACAATTACACAATTGGGGCCTCGGTGGTCTAGTGTGTCAGAGCGTATAAAACACGCTGTGAACACCGAGGGAGTGTGGTGTCGAATTCCACACATGTCGTAAGAGTTATTCCCCCTTACGACATTGACAGCCACTCCTGAAAAGGAAAGGCTGTGTAATTTTCTGTTCACATTTATGTGTCACTAATAATGCACTAATAAAAAAAAAAAATATTACACAGTTATTAACTATATACCTAAATAATTTGTGTATTTATAAATAATTATTAAAACTAAAGAAAAAATACCATTAATCGAGAATGGACTGTTAATTTGTAAATTAATTATACCGGTTTTTAAAGACCGCTGTGAATTAAATTTGCCTTAAATTAAATAATTTCGTCATAGAAATCATTTTTACCACTTTTGAATGAAAATAATATATGAGTAAGTAACTGGAATGTACATATACTTAAAAGTATATATACATATATACATAAATATATGTATGGCTACAATGATATTAATAATTAACATATTATGTAAATTTAAATGTAGTCGAGTTAAAGCACAGGATTGAAATTGATTAATAAAAAAAAAAACCAATAAGAAAATAAAAAAAAAAAAATTTAGTTTTCATTACTCCAATTTATATGAATGAAAAAAAAATGAGGTAATAATTCTGCTATTAAAAAATTTCAATGGGTTTTTAATTAATCAAACTTGGGTTATTTCAATATATAAAATAAGTAAAAAATGCAAAAAATAACAAAAAAAAAATTGCAACAACTTATTATCTATTATAAATGTATACATACATATTTTATACATTTTTACCTTATACTTAACCTTGGTTTTTCAAATGACAAAACATAAATTTTGCATTCTTTAATTTCTTTTTTTGTTTGTTTTTTTTTAATAATTTTTATATCTTAAGAAATGCTGAATATCACAATAAAAAAAAATTGTATATTTTTTTTACTTAAATTATTAAATACCTTTCTAGGGTTGGGTTAATTTTCAGTTATGGGTCATGTTTTATGATCGAATTACAGATTACAAAAAAAAAAAAAACAAAAATTATTAATTTTATTTTGGGTCATTTATAATGTCGGAAAACTTATTGTTAAAATTTGGTATTAGACTTGCCAGATATTCCTTAAAAAAAAAAAACATTGTTCTTTTTGTAATTCAATTTATATATTATTTTAGAATCTTTTTCTGATTATTTTAAAGCATTTTAAGTTAAATTATATAAATTTTTATATACGTAACTAAGAAATGAGTTTTACATATAAGATGTTTTGTTTTGTCCAAATTTGCATTATATAAATTTGCATTAAATAAACTCGATTTATTTTTTATAAATAAAAATTAGTACTTTTTTTTAATATAAAAAGAACTATAACTTGTGTTTTGTGATCTAATATAAAAATAATATATTAAATTTTTAATATAAAAAGAACTATAATATGATTTAGTGATCTAAATATAATCTGATAAAGTGATCTAATATTTGTAAATATTTTAAAGTAAATTTTTTCTTTTAGAATGTGGTAATACGACATATTTAACTATGCTACTAATTAGTAATTTTATTAATTAAACAAGGCAGTATGAAAACGAATGGTTTTTAAAGCCGCACGTTTTAAAACATAACAAACAATTTTTCTTTCACAACTTTTTTATAGAATTTTAAATGTAAAACGATTTCTTCAGTTTTAATGAAACCCTGTATAATCAAGAAAAAACAACAAAATTTCAATTTTCAACCCCCAACGACCCCAAAAATTTTATTTCACATACTTAACGGTAAATGTAAATACTACATAGCAAAACATTATATAATTTTGATATTGCTTTATAAAGCTAAAAAAAAAAACTGTCGTTCGACATTTTTACATTGAGCAAAACTTACACATTTAAATATAGGTTTTTGCCAAATTTTGAGGAGGTGAATTAGGTAAAGGATGGGGGCAACATAACAGAGTTGTTCTACAACATTCATTTTATCAAGAGACCTAGCATTGTTAACATTTCATTTTTCTATTCGTGTAGAAGTTTTATAAACAGATGAATGGACTAATGGACAGACAGGTAGTGTAAAAATAATTTTTTTTTTTTGTAAATAATATTATAATACCACGGTTGCGCACATTTTCTTTTTATGTATGATGGTGAGAAATCATTAAAAGTGTCAGTGATTCTCAAAAAAAAAAAAAATATATATATATATCTTCATTTTCTTTATTTTGTTGTTGAAATTAATTTAACAAGCATCAAACAGTAGGGTCATTCACATATACGCAATTATTCTTTTATTTCTAGAGTAGAATGAATATATTTGTATGTATGTATATGTACTTAGTTATTTTTTCCAAATTAATTTGATTGCAATCAAGTCTGTTTATATATGGTGCATGGAACTTTAGTTATATTTTCTTTTATACAAAAAAAAAAAAAGAAACCAAAAACATGGTGGCCATTATAGTTCTTAATAATAATATGTGCATCATAAAAATACCATTGATATTGTACATATTATGTATAGTAAGTTATGATAATGTTTGTGTTAGCACAAAACACACAACATGCTAAAAAACAAAAAAAAAAAAATAAAAAAAATATAAAAATTAATAGATATAATAGGTAAGTATATATATCTACATTTTTAAATAATAATGTGCATTGTTAACCCACTCATCAAAATCTGACACTATATAAGAAAAAAAAAAAAAGTTGAATAAAAATTGTTAATATTGCTGATACTTTTTATTATTTTTTGTATATAGTTATATTCTTTTTATTAATTTCTTTAATTTTCTTTTTAAATTTTCATTTTTAATCAAATCGCCCCCTCATGTTTTTTCTCTTCTTTTTTTTTGCATCAACAATCATAAACGAAAAATAAATATTATATTGTTGGTTAGATGGTATACATATTATATACACGTATTAATAGTAGACTGAATAGTTAAGTTTTGTGTATTTTTATATGATTGTTTTGATTATTCATTCTTAATCCTCGACTTAATCTTAAAAAATAAAGACAATATAATAACAACTAAAAATAGAAAATGAAAGGTTTAAATTCACACAGAGAAAATTTTTAAATTAAATCTGTAAATAGTATTAGAGAAGTCATTTTATATGTACCTAAATTAAATATTTAATCAATGCGAGATTGTTATGTTATTCATAGTATATAATTTTAATTTATTAGATCAAAAATCTTATTTAGAATTTTTTATTATTAAAATTTAATTAGTTTAAACTTTAAATTTTATATGTAATTTAAATTTAATGACCTAAAGGTTAATCTTATTTTTTTGGCTTGTAATATGAGTTATATTTTTCAAGATCGTATACAAGATTATTATTAAAAATATTACATAAATCTGTTATTATCACAAAATTATATGTTTCATGTTTGCTAAATTATAAAAAAAACATTTGTATTTAATTGATTGAAGAAATGATAAAATCTGGTAAAGTAAATGATGTAAAAGTCCTTCTACATTTAATCAAGAGCATGACGAGACCAAGCTATTTTCATACAAAGTCATACATTTTGCATTAAAACGATACCGAGAATTAGAGTCAAAAATAAATCAAAATCAAAACGACTGGAGTGAAATGGGTAGCGATTGCATATCTGTAGGAGTTCACTAAGAATCGATAAAACTTGTACGAAAATTAAGTTTAATGGAGTGATGTATCACTTCCAAATTTAAATAAATTAAATTGCGTTAAACGAATCTTCATTATAGAGCAATATATTTATTTACTTTTCTTAATACACTTTATATTTAAATGCAAAAATATTATATAAAATTAAAAATTATTTTTAAATAATTTTTTTAAGTGTAATCTTGTTGTAATAACTATTTTATACTACACAAGAAATTTATATTAGAAAATCTCAGTTAATATGTGCATATAGATATATCAAAATAATGTATACATTTTCTTAAGCGCTTCACCTACTGCCATTTTTATATTTATGTAGTTAAGATATTCTACTGGGGATACAACCCAGAGACCATGTTACTTGTTTTAAATCAATGTTGGTTTGTTGTTTTTCTTATTTTAATATCTTTTCTTTTCTTTTCTAATTTAAAAACGCGCTCTGGGTTATGAACCATAATTATTGTTAAGAAGAAAAAAAAAACAAAAAAACGTAAAAGTGGAAAAATCAAAACCAAAAAATATCATAGAAAAAAAAAAAGAGTTAAAAACCAGTTTCAAATACTGGTAAAGGTATAATTTTAGATTTTATAGATGCTTTTTTGTCTAAGTGAAAATCGTAATTTTTTTTTTTATATTTTTTTTAAATTCAGGTAACTTATATTTTTTAATAGATTTTTTATAAGTCTATTCTAACGGTAAAATGTTAAGGGGTTTTTCTTTCATGCTAAGAAAAAATTACAAAAGAAAAATTTGTTTTGGTTTTTTTTGTTTTTGAGGTTTGACGTTTTTGTAACTATTTTTGTTTTTTTTTATTTAAAAATATTAAAATCAAAATAATAATTGGAAATAATTTTATTTTATTCAATAGTTTTTTAAATTATTCTTTAAATTATGATCAAAAAAAAAAAATCTTTTTACAGTGAGTAACAAAATTTGACACATACTTTTTTCTTATGTTTTCGTTTTCAGTTTTTTGTTGGTTATAAAGTGTATCGATACTCTTATAAATTTTAAATAGTTTATGGCTACTTTATGCTAAATTATATTTTGATCGATGTTTTGAATTTATAACATATAGTTAAAATATTGTTGTCACAAATATATACAGAGTGATTCTTAATAACACTCAAACTATCTTATACAATCACCCTACTTTAAATATTGACTCACTCTAATTTTTGAAAATAAAAAAAATTTTAAAAATGTTTTAATGTTAAAATTAAACTTTGGAAATTTAAATTTAACTCTTAATTAGTCGTTATATAATTTAACATAATGAAATAAATACGTATATGTATACAGGGTGGTTGGCAAGTAAGTGCCTTGACATATACCACCCTGTAGAAATTATATTACTCAAGTTTAAATACTATAAAAAAAAACACAATCAATTTAATTTAAAAAAGTATATAATATGTACATATATACATATTCATAGCTAAAATACAATAATGTACCTATATATATATAAGTATATATATATACCAAACACTATTATTATTTTTATAATAATTTTTTTTTAATTTAAAATTTTTATATTTCAGTTTATTAAACTTTGGAAAACTCACTCACATGTTTCTAAGCTTTTCTTTGTTTTTCTTTTTTTGTTTTTCTTTTTTATTATTATCATTATTATATCATAAAGGTAGAATCAAAAATGTAGAATATTAAAATGATTGTTATACACAAACAAAACAAAATTACAAAAATAAAATAAAAAACTTTCTTAGTGATGTCATGGTCACGAGTCTATAATAATATTTAATCGAATTTCTCATGATTATTCTCATAAGATTTGGTGGAAGACAACGTGAAAAATGAATTATTCAACAGTAAAACAAAAAAATGGAAAAAACAAAAAAACATGTTCACAATATTCTTTTTTTTTGTTTGTGAAATTCTATATATTTTACATATAAATTAAAATTATTTAAATATCTATGATTAAAATTTGTATACGGCTGGATGAAGCTTAAGATATAAAATTCAGAAATTTTATTTAATGTTTTGTAAAATCAAGTTTTTGAATTTTTGGTATTTTATTAAATTTTTAATATCATTTAGCTGTATAACTAAAACATATGAGTTTTATTAGTGTTAGTGACATGTTCTAATGACTCTTTTTTTTTTTATTTAAAATATTGGGCGGTCCATTGTATTTAAGTTCCAAACTTAATCAAAATTTTGCAATTAACCTGTCAAAATTTTTATCTATTTGCAAAAAAGCATTTCAAAATTTTCAAGACTTTATAATATGTTCCACTTTGACTGAAAAGAGGCTCATTTTATAATTTGTGAATTGATTACATACATACGATACCTACTTAGAGAAAAATTTAAATATGTAGTTTTTATTTTAGCACTTTTAGAAAAAAACAATGATTGTTTGATAAATTTTTTATACCTTAATATAGTTACTATATAAGACATTTTGTAAAGAATTAAAGGTATTAAAATTATTTATAAACCGTGGGAGATTTTCATTTTGCACTTTTTTAAAACAATAAAAACAATTTTAGTTATTTAAAATAGAAAATGTAAATTAATTAGAAGAAATAATTATATGAGAAATTATTAAACAAAAGTTTAAAATAAATGTAATAATAATGAAGTGATTATATCTATACTAAATATAGGTTTGTCCTTGAATTTTCTTCTTTGTTATTGCAAGAGTGTTATATTGAATTTGCATAAAATTTAACCCAATTTTGTTTTATATAAGAGAAATTACATATATTTTAATGTTTTAATTATTATGAAACCAATTTAATCATTTAGTAAATAGGTAGTAATTGAAATTAAATTTTAATGCGAGTACCGGTGAAGTGTATACCCATACTTTATTTTATCCTATATACTTATTTAATGATCTTATGTTTGTGCGTTTTCAGGGAACAAAAAATTGCCTTTACTTTGTCATTTCACATTTGACAATACAAATACTTTTTGAAACTATCGATAAAATGTTGTTTGTCATTTGACTATAGATATGTTACATAACATAAAGATGTCAATTGAGACGTTTTTTACGTTCACACAAAAAAATTTGACACTTTTTTGTAATATTATAACTATGATTAATCACTGCTATTTAAATCACAAAATTGCTAAAAATGTGACATTTTCTTGTATGATTCCTTTTCTATTGTGAAATTTGTACAAAATGCACAATTCAAGTCATATGATAATAACACAGTGCGAAGTAGCTTTAAAACTCTAATGTGTAACTATACTTATACCAGCTTATACCGTTTGTTGTTTTTATAATACATAATTAAAAATAAATAAAATGGGTCTTAATCTTAATTCTCCAATATGATATATTTTATATAGATATAGATACCACAAAATCTGACCTTCATTTAAAAATTATTTATTTTTTGGCATGTTCAATAATCAAAATCAATTTACAAACTCATTATAATAATTTTTGGAAAAGAAGTGTATTATACTACTATCCTTCTTTTTTAGATCAAATCAATGTTAAAGGTCATAAATTCGATTCGACATTAAATGCGGGCATTTTATATTTCAAAATGAATTCTATAAAAATTTCAGAAGTTCATCATTATTTATCAGTTATCTCTATCTATATCACACAATATTCCGAAAAAAAAAAATATGATATACATATTTGTATACATTTATTCAAAAGTTCAATAATATATAATATAATTATTATAACATTCAAAAGTTATAATAATTTTTATATTTAATAATCATAATAAACTCTGGGGTGTTCATTAATTTTCCATAAATATTTCCCGAATATTTTTTTTTTTTTGTAAATGATGAGAATTTTATGATTTTTTTTTTATTTTTTTTTTATTTGGGAAAACCAATAAATAGCTTCACCCATTATTGAAATTAAAAATACATATAGGTATGTATATATGTATATATATTTAATTGATAAACATGAATATGGGTATCTTAGTATGTAGGTGTGGTATTTATAGAAATTGTCGCTATAAGTTATTATTACTCTACATTTGTTTTTTCTTTAATTTGTTATCATTATCAAAATGTAGATTTTATAATTTTTATCTTTTTTTTTTTTTTTAAATACATAATATTTATAAATTAAATCATATTAATTTTTATTATTAAAAGAAAAAATTTATAAATCTTTTAAAATTCAAAAAAAAAAAAAAATTATTTTTTTAATTTTCATTTATTATTATTCGGGGTTTCTAAAATATAAATAGTGGTAACGGCGGGATAATAAAACTAACAACAGATTATTGAATCACCCCCTCTTTTTCACCTTAAAATTTTCTCAGGCAAAAATCGGGGCATTTTAATAATACAACTATAAAAAAAAAAATAAATAAAAGAAAATCTTTTGGGCAAGTCAAGCCAACGTTTTTTTTTTGTGGGTATACCATTATTATTATAAAAAAAATCATCATTATCATCATCATTATTGTTAAGATGATGATAATTTTTGAAATAATGATGATGATAATTTCAAAAATGAATCATATATTTTTATTGTTATAGGGAGCTTGCTCTTTTGATTTTAGATTGTTGTTGTTGTACCAAACAATGGACTCTTTAAAATTAATAGGTTCAATTTTTTGGAATAGTTTTTTCTATTAAATTTTATTTTTTTATTTTAAAATCTAAAAAAACCTCCTATATTAGTTGCCACCTAAAGAGAATTTAAGCTTTTAGTTTTATACATTGTTTTGTTTTTGAAAATCATATAGGAAGAGTTGTTTTTGATGTTTTTGTTTTTTATTTTAAAAAGCTTTTATACTTAACAGATTTTCATCTATAGTCTAAGTCATCATTAATCATTGTATAAAATTTCGATCTATTTCCATTTTTGTTTCTTTTCAACAAATATGAAAAAATTCTCATAAATTTTTTAAAAATGTGAAAGAAAACATTTAAAGAAATTAATTTTCTTGTTGGAAATAAATCAAAAAATTTTACATAGAATTTGGTTGGAGATGACAGAAAAATATTTAGAAATAATATTTATAAAAAAGAAAAATTATTTAAATTGTGTTTTTTTTTTCTTTTTTGAGGTTCAAAAATTGGGGAAATTTTTGATTGATTAGAAATATTTAATTTTTTTTTTTTTTTTAATTTTTAGAGTGTGTTTCTATAATGTTATTTTTTGTTTCGTGTCACTGGTTCAATGATAGATTTTTGTTTCTGAACAAAATTATGTCATTTAAAATATGAGGAATTATTTAAATGCTTTTCTAAAAATATTAGTATATTTAGTGTATGGTTTAACTAAATGATTTTTTTTTTATACGCCTGTCGGTTTGTCACTGTTTTTCTTATAATAATTTTAATGTGATTAACATTCTTAGCACGTCATTTTAATATAATGTATGACGTTATTTACGTAAAATCAAATTTTTTTTATCGTTCCAACTTAAATTTTGTTTGTTTTTTAGAAAACTTTGTGGTTAAAAGAATATTGTCAAAGTATAAAGTATGTGCAGATAATCCTTTATTAAAACACAGAAGTTTTAGTTTTTTTTTTTTGAAATCTCAGACAACAGAGCTTTGAAGTTTCAGTTAAACTTCAAGCTATAGGGTTAATTTTGAAGACTTTATAATGGCATAAAATGAGTACAAAAGATTTGTTATTTTAAGAAATTTGAGGAGAGGAATTTTAGTATTATGATATTAAGTGGATTCTGTTTCTCCACACCGATACTTCTCGAATCCAATTTTTACTTACATTTCGTTTAATTTCCTCTTCTTTATAACTAATTTTGTGGTGGGAATTATTCATCTTTTGTGAATCTAAAATTTTATGCGGTGAACGTGATATGCAGTTGTTAAGAATCCGATACCAGAAGATTCGTGCTAACTGAATTATTAATAACTATTGATTAATAAAGCAAATTATGATTTGAGGGTTGCAATTTTTGTATATTTTATACTAGATCTGGTATAATGAAAGGTTTCATTTATTTAATAAGAGCATAAAATCTGGAATAATTATATTTAAAATATTTTTTCTTAAAATGTAAATAAACATTTATTTTAAAAAATTTTAAAATCCATATTTTTATTGAAAATCCCAAACCAAATTCATAAATAGTAATTAATGTCACACTTAAAAAAGATTGAATTTTGAAACTAGTTTTTTTTATTACGTATTGACATTTGCCATTCAAATTTAATTTAAATTGGAAAGAGAACAGACAATTTTGAATTCAATGTTTGCAATTAGAATTTGAAAAATGAAAAGGTAAATTATTTTGTTATAAAATAAATTATTTTGATAATCATAGATATAATTAAAATTCTAGATTTTTAATAAATGATCCGAATCTGGATCAGAAAAATTCGTATTCGAAATTTTATAGAAACGGATGTACTTAACAGCTTAACTTCAATAAAGGAGGGGTTTTGCAAAGTAAATTCCTTGCGATTTCTTTTATTTTTCAAAAAATATGCTATTGCAAATTTGTTTTTCTGAAAAATATTTCAACATTAGCGAATGCGATATTGACGAATACATAATAAATATAAATTACAAATAATATAGATATTTAGCAAATTAGTAATTTTTCCGTTATATTGTTAGTAAATTGTTAATATTATTAAATATAAAATTTATTTAATTATTAAAATAAGTTTTATTTGCATCTATTTAATAAAGATATAGGAAACTCAGTTTTAACAGTGTTAGTATAATTCTGGCATAATTTTGTGTTTCTTTTAGCATGTTTCTCTCTAGAATTTCTGGCAACATTCGCATGTGCTTAAAATCATTAACAGATAAAAACCATAAACTATATTATAAATGAAGTTTGATAAACTTAATAAGGTTGTGGACAAAAATTTAAAAAAAAAAATAATACTTTTGAATTTTTTTTTTAATAGCAAACTAATAGATCGTGAGTAAAATTATACTTATGCTTTTTTTTTTGTGTATATATCTATTCTGACATTTTGTAAAAATAAATTTATTTAGAATGCTGATGAATATAACATGTGAGATTTAATTACTTTTGATGTGCCATTTAATTATATGTTATATTCAAAAGATTTTTATTTTTGTTTTTCTTAAATTAAAGGCTATCAAAATCGTCATCAGTTTCGAAGATTAATCATTAAATTTACCGTGTGAAAAATGACGAAACTTTGATTTGTAGAAAATGTTATGGATTTTTTATTTTCTATTGTTTTTGTTGTAAAAGCTTATTTAGTAACGAAAACACTTTAAAGAGTAAAATATTTAGTGGTTAGAAATTAATTTTTTTTTATTATTGACTGAAACGAATTGTACAATTAATTTCCGTGGAAAAGAAATGTTGACTTAATTAACTATTTTTGATGTTTAACTGGATATTGGATATATAGGTTTAGATAATTTCAATGTTGTTAAAATTAATTGGTTGTTTAATTTTTTGATATATACATACATATACTGAAAAACAAAAAAAAAGGTAATTTTTTTTTCTTTTTTTATTACCTATAGTTAAAATTTTAAACATATGTATACGCTTCAATTTAAAAACAGTAGTTTGACATTTTGATTATAATCTGTCACAAACGAAATAGAAAAGGAAAAGAAAAGAATAGAAATTGGAAGCACAATCTTAAGATAGAAGATTTAACTTAAAATGAAATAAAATGTAACTATTATTAATTAGGGTATTTGCCTTTTTTCAAACGCGTGTTAAATTTTTTTTGATTTTTTAAAGAATACGAATATATATGTACATATAGGCTATACGTAATAGTTGAAATTACAGTAATTATTCTATTCTAAATTTTAGTTCTAAATGTATTTGTTGAATTTTAATAAAAGTAAAAAAAAAAAACATTTTTTTTTTTAATAAACTGCGAAAATTTAACTCTCATTATTTTGCACTTTATTATACCTTAATTTTTTTTTTACTATACATAAAAATTTGGTAGTTTAGTTGTGGTGGTATATATGTACATATATAAATAATCCTATATGCATGAAATGATTCGTATAAGAAAAACTGAAGATGACAAAAGAATAAAAATTTTATCATGTTTATAATGAAAAAAATATATAGAAGATATTAAAATATATTTGTAATAATTAAATATTTAATTTATATTTTATAATCAATCAATTTTATTTCATAAAAAAAAAAAAATAGTGAAAATAAATTTATAAACAAAAAAAAAAAAAAGAAAAACAAAGGTTCTAAATGATTTCATATAACCTTGATAACTAACTTTGAATCTAAAATTTTGATTTTAATGAACAAAAAATAATGTTTGATTGTTTCAATTTTGTGATTCATGTCAATGTTATAACTATTTTTTTGGTTGTTTTTAATTACTTTCTGTAATTCAAAAATGAACTTCAGTTGACTGTATAGTTATTCTCTAAAATATATTAATATAACCCATTATTAGAAGTAAATATGATGTTATGATAAGACAAAATATATAATTAGTTATTAACATTTTTATTTATAAAATATAATATATATTAAATTTAAAACGATATACCATCTTATAGTAAAATAAATTGGCCATTACGTTTGTAACACCTTAAAGAAGGTATGATAGGTATGGAAAAATATATACGTATAATTAAATTCTTGTTCACTCGAATTCTGCATTGATTAAGCCATGTATGTCCTTCAGCACGATAACTTAAAAAATAAAGGAGTTAGGATTCAGAAATTTTTACTATTTCATCTTTGTAAAATTGTTAGTTTCGCTATTGAAATTTTAGCAAGTTCGGTTGGCGGGTTCAAGTAGGTGCCATTTAAATTCTTTCTAGTCAAAGAAGAAGTCAAACTTTATGCCAGCAATTCCTGTAAAATTTGGTTGCTTCAGTACAACAGATTCGGATAACTGTCATACAATAAATATTGAAGGTATCTAAGCATATAGCGCAGTGTTTATTGAAACTGTATATTTAAAATTTTGTTTCCAAATTTTATGCCAATTGATTGTTGCAAAATTTGCTAAGTCTAAAGCAGTAGATTTGAGTATTTGTCATACAACTTTAAAATTTACATGAGAATCTTGGTACTAAATTAAAAATCCAATATCTGAAATTTTGTAACAGATGTATAAATGTTTTTTGGAAACATTATAACTTATGTTCTTACAGATATTCTAGTATACTTATAGACACAATAAATTAACTATATATGTACTTTTTCTTCTAAATTGCAATTCTTTATTGCAATAAACCTTGACCTTGTTAAAGCTGTAGCTTTTGAAAACTAACCTAAGTAGTTTAAAAAAGTACTTAATAATAGAACAGTTTTTATTATTCGAGTTCTCTGTTTTATAATGTGTCGAAAATTTTGAAATTATGATTAAGCGATAAACTTGGTATGAAGTTTGCATAAATATTAATAATTATAGAATAAATATATGTAAGAGTAAATAGTTATAGATAAATAATGAGGTCAGGCTCTATGATGCCATTATATTATCATACTCTATCGCCCAGCCAAATTTGAGACGGTTTCATCAACTATATATAGTGCGTATATATACACATATATATTCATCTTATTAAATTCATAAACTCAATATTCATATCAATATATATTTCATTTTATATACTTATAAAAATATTGGACAATAATCTAAAAGAGTAGAGAAGTAAAAGTAGAGAAGAAAAATAAGGAACCAAAATATCTGAAGAGTGCCATCACTTCAAAAAAAGAAATTATAAAGAAATAAATTAGTTTACTAAAACTTATAAGAAAATCTTCTTATTTATTGATCTAATATTATATAAATATGCTTTAAAAGTATACATGGTTGTGTTGAAACATCACGTTTTTGGCATTAAAAAGTTTTTAAGTTATAATTCTCTATATATATAGTATATATCGTACATATCTATATCTGTATACTATAGACATTTTTTTTTATGACAATTGTAATTAATTATAGAGTTACCTAATTTATCTATAATTGTGCAATCCAATATTATACATATATGAACACATTAATATAGGAAGTAAACTTTTTTGTATACGTATATATACATATGATATAAAATTTAATAATTATCTATATTTAAAATTATTCATTAATTAAATGTGAGTATATTTTCATCATTAAATGATCGTTAATACTTCTTTTAAAGTATTAAATATTATTTATATACATATGTATATGTATTTATACATTTATATATATATATATATACTTAATAATATGTATGTACATTTGATTTAATAAAAATATGTTATATTAAATGACAAATTATGATATTTAATTATTGTACATATATATAGCTTTTATTATATAGTTGAGAATTACGATGTTGTGCTATTTTCTTATGAATGCTCTTTATAGTTATTCTATTTAAGATAAAGAAATTCACTTTGAGTTCAATAACATTTTAATCACGTTTAAACTGTCTATGTGTATTTTTTTTTTTTTTATATATTAAATCAAAAATTAACTAAGTATGTTGAATTATAATTGGAAGTGTGTTGAATATTTTATGAATGAAAGAAGTCGTTTTTTTTTTTTTTTAATATAAAATTTAAACTTTTTGTATTTATAAAAAAGAAAAAAAAAAAACAAACAAAATTATATTTGCATTATAGTTTTCTAAAACAAGATAAAAAAAAAAAAAAATATCATTCCGGTTTCTTTTGATTAAATATTATTTTTACGGTTTTTGGTATATTAAAAAAAAATTGTAGTATATCGTAAGTATTTTAGATAAAAAAAAAATTTAATTCTCTTTTGTGAAAGGATTTGATCTGAATATTGAAGTTTGTTTTTTCCTTCCTCTATCATTCTTCTTTTAATTTATTCTTTTTTTTTTTAATTGAAATTTATTTAAAAAAAAAAAAAAAACCATATATAATAGATTTAAAGTTTTCTATAAATAAATTTATTTAATTTTTTATCATAATGATTCATTCATTCTTTTCATAATTTTTATGGCACATATTTGTATTTTTATTTTGATGAAACAAAATAACAAAACTTAACTTGAATTTACCAATTTGGTGTTTCTTTTTTGTAATTATTTATTTTTATTGTTAAGATCAGACCGGAAATATCCAAAAAAAAAAATTTTTTTTTTTTTTTATTAAATTAATTTTGTATGAAATTAAAGAAGTTTTATAAGATTTATTTTGACTCATCCTTTAAATTAAATTATTATATTTTTCTTTTCTATTTTAGACAATTCAACATGGCTTCCCACATAAACCATCAGCAATTGCATATGATCCAAAAATGCAATTATTTGCAATTGGTACACATTCTGGTGTTATAAAAGTATTTGGACGTCCTGGTGTTGAATTTTATGGACAACATAATCCAGCACCCGGTGCAAATGCTTCTGATTGTACAGTACAATTATTAGAATGGGTACCTGGTACTGGTAGAATTTTATCATTAACAGCTGGTAATCAATTAATATTATGGGAACCGGCTGGTATTATGTTAATACCAATTAAAACATTACCATTTGATGGAAAATTAAAAAAAGTATCATCATTATGTTGTTCATATACAAAAGATGTTGTATGGATTGGTACAGAAGGTGGTAATGTTTATCAATTTGATTTAAAAACATTTTCTGTAAAAGAACCAGTTATATATCATGATATTGTATTAGAACAAGTACCACCAACATATAAATTAAATCCGGGTGCAATTGAATCAATTAAACAATTACCAAATGACTGGTCAAAAATATTAATAACATATAATCGTGGTTTATCTGTATTATGGGATTTAGAATTAAATACAGTTGTTAGATCATTTGTAGCACCAGGACATGGTCAAAGTGTTGGTACACATGTTAATGCAGATGGTGATCAATTTACATGGTATCATGCAGATGGTTCATATGCAACATGGAATACAGATATGGATGTACCACCAAAAGATCAAAATTATGTACCATATGGACCAGATCCATGTAAAAGTATAAATGCTTTGGTAAAAGGAAAAAGAAAGTAATTAAAAAAATATATTTTTTTTTGTTAATATTTAGATTAAATATATATTGAAATATTTTATTTTATTTAATTTTTTTTTTTTTTGTAATTTTAGCGGAAAAGATATTGTAATTTTTTCTGGTGGTATGCCAAGATCAGCTTATGGTGATCATAATTGTGTATCAGTACATTGTACAGATGGAACAAAAATATGTTTAGATTTTACATCAAAAGTTATTAATTTCTTTGTTACATTCCAAGAAGATGATGATTCAAATCGAACAAATAAAGTTGAAGCATTATTTGTTTTACTTGAAGAAGAATTATGTGCTTTTGATTTGACAAATTCAAAATTACCAATTTTAAAAACACCATATTTACATTCATTACATGCATCAGCAATTACATGTAATTATTTGGCTTCACAGGTAACAAAAGATGTGTATGAAAGTATTATAAAAGCTGGTGAAAAACAGGAAACCAATTTAAGTGATATGGAATGGCCAATTAATGGTGGTTATTTAACAGAAGAACATGAAGAACCAACAGAATATGAAATTTTATTAACTGGACATGAAGATGGTTCAGTGAAATTTTGGGATTGTACTGGTGTTGTTATGAAACCAATTTATGAATTTAAAACTAAATCATTATTTGGGTGAGTTATGTTTTAAGGTTTTGTTTTGTGGACCCTTACATATTTGTTTTTATTTTTTTGTTTTCTCTTTATTTTAATTAAATTTTTGCTTGCATTGTTTTGCTTTTGCTTTATTATTTTATTTTCATTTATTTTGTTTTGTTTTGTTTGTTATTTAATTTAAAATTTAGGGTAGGAATTTGCAAACTTTTTGAGAGTTACAAAAATGAGTGCAGTTTGGTAATTGAAGTCACATTACAACTAGCTAGTTCTTTTTTTTTTTGCAGTTTTTTTTTAAATTTGGTATTTTGAAATAATTTAAAGATTTGTACAAGACAAGAATTTATCGCCAATATAATTGTATTCAGATTAAAATATTAGATACATATTATTCTTTAAGTTCTATTAAAAATCATAATTTTACTTTCTGTAATTCTTTCTTTTAAAAAACTAACTAAACTTAGTAAAAATATTTCTTAAAACTTAAGACATTTTTGAAATAAAATTTTAATTATGTATTATGAAACGTTGTTCATTGATCAGTTGTCGAAATAGACTAAATAAGTCATTGTATTTTTTTTGTTTTGTTTTACAGAGTAAGGAGACAAAATAAGTTTTATATCCTTTTTGTTTTTTTTTTTTTGTAAAGAGTATAATATACAAATTTTATTGAAGTATCCTTTTATAGTAGATCAACGAACGAATATAGTTTTAGAGTAAAATGTAGATCTTAAATTAAAGTAATGAAGTAAATTGAATGAGTTTAAATTTAATTTATGATTCCTGTAATTTTGTTAACCTTTTTTTTTTTTTTTGTTTTTGGTCTATGAACCTGTAAAATTAAATAATGATGTAGTTTAGAACTGCCATCTTGAAAGTTCAAACAAGATATTACCGGACAATTGTAGTTTTTCTTTTAATAAAAAATTTTCAAATTTTATGTACAGATACTCGTGTTGGGTACTCCTTAAAATATTGACTATTTTTGTTCGGGGGAGGAAAAGTATTTATTTATTTATTTATTTATTTTTTTTTAATTGATTTTAAATCATATAATGATAAATTTAATTATATATATATTTTTTTTTAATTAAAAACAAAAAGAAAATATATTTTTTTTTTATTGGAATGTCATAATATCATCATAATAATATAAAAACTAACACTTACATACACATCAAATTACAATAATAATAATTAATCCAATAATTTACTAATATTTTAAATAATGTTATTATTATTTAATTATTTTATATAAATTATTATAAAGTATATAATATTTTTTTTTTATATTTTATTAACTTTTAAAAATTATTTAAAAAAAAAAAAGACAATAGCTATTTATCATATATAAATAATTTAATTTTTGTAAAAAAACAAAAAAAACAAATTATTATGAGGGGTTGTTATACATAAATTTAGGCGCTGAATGAATTATTTTAAATAATTTTGATTATAAAAAAAACAAGAACAAAAAAAAAAAAAAATCACAAAAAAAAAATTTATTATTTGTTTCTAGGTTATTTGATGTGAATGATTATGTTTATCGTATATCCTGGCAGTCTGATTTTAACGCAAGATTATCCTTAAATAAAAGGTGGGAAATTTTTAATAAAACAAAAATTTCAAAGTTATTTCATTAACTTAACTTTTTTTTTTTTTTTTTTTTTTTTTAAATAAAAAACGATTAAGAAAAAAAAAAAAAGTAAAAATGATATATTTTAAGTGTTTGAATTTAGTTGATTTTTCATAATTTAAAAATAAAATTAATATTTTGTAAAAAAAAATAATTAAGAATTCAAAATTTTAAAAACAAATTTTTGATTTTTAATTTTTAATTGATTGATTGATGCATGCAATCAATTCATTTTTTATTTTTTTATTTTAGAAGATGAATTATTGCCGAATTCTTTAAAATTTGTTTTGTGTATATAAAAGAATTTTGATTTATTTTTCTAAATATTGAAAAAAAAAAAAAAATTTTAATAATATTTTTAGTATTTTTTACTTGCACGTTAAATTTTGTTTTTTTTTTTATATTTAATTAGTTTCCAAAGAAGTTCAACTTTATTTTTTAAAAAATCGGTTATTATTAGTAAATTCGCATTTTTCTTGTAAAATAAATTTTTTATACAGCAAATTATTCTTGACATGAAAAAAAAAAACTTTAAGAAAAAAGTGCATTTTTTATTTTTACGATTATATTGGTTGGTTATATTTTGGAAATATGTTAAATTTACTTTAACACAATCTTAAAAATTGATTAATAATCATCTAATCATTTTTATTTTTTATCTCTAAATACATATATAATGCACAATTTTTATGTTGTCAAGTTTTAAGGTAATTATTCATTGTCCATTATTGTTATTAGATAGTCTTACATTTAAATTGAAAGCACCTAAAAGAAGTGTATAAGAAATTATCACAATGAGATAAATTTTGGAATGTGGGTGACATAATTTTGATATACAGAGGAATTATAATGTTCTAAATTGGCAAAAAAAAAAAAAATAAAATAAAATAAAATAAATAAATAAATATTATAACTTTGAAATAAATTTTAATTTATTAATCTGAAAAATTGGTATCTTAAAATATTTAAGCGAGTTTCTTGAACAGTTTCAGTCATTAAATACATACTTGAGACAGAAAAAAAAGTGTTAAGTACTTAAATATACATTTTTAATATATACGTATTAACTTTTATTAAAAACTATTAACATTTTTATTAAATTTTTTAAAACATTAAAAAACAAAAAATTACTTGGATTTGGATAAAATTTAATTAAATAATTTGAGCCGACCTCATTTTAAATAATTGTAATGTCAAAAAAAAAAAAAAACATAATTAAATGTTTTTACTAAATGTTCTGACAATTTTTTTTTTAATCATATTATACTTATATCTTTTAATCAAGCACATTGTTTTACTTTATTTTTAACCATTGAATTTGTTGTTATTGTTGTGGCATCAATTTTTTATGCATAATATATATATATTTATATGTTGTTGAAATTTTTGATTAATGCTTTTTTATATTTTCTCTATAGTGAAATTCGTTAATGTTTTATTTTCTAATGCATTTTTGAACCAAAATTCTTTATATTCTGTATTTAAAAATTTTTTTTTTTGTTTTTTTTTTTTTTAAACTTAAAATTTTTTTTATAATTTCGAATTTTTTCAGTCATGGTGACGATTTAGATGGCGATCCACCATTAGATAATGAACTACTTGATGATTCTGAACCACCATTTCGTAAATCTGGTATTTTTGATCCATTTTCAGATGATCCACGTTTAGCTGTTAAAAAAGTTACATTATGTTCGAAAAGTGGATGTTTTGCTGTAGCTGGTACAGCTGGTCAAATTGTTTATGCACAATTTGCAGAACGCGAAAAACAAAAATCCCTTAAAGTGACCTCTATGAATTTAGTTAGTGATCGTGATGGTTTTATATGGAAAGGGCATGAACAATTAAAAGTACGATCACATTTATATGAAGAAAATGCTGATCCAGTTGGGGATAATTTAATGCATGTTGATGGTGTTTTACAAGTTTTACCACCAGCTGCAATTACAGTTATAACAATGGAAAGTAATTGGAATTTATTAGCAGCTGGTACAGCACATGGTCTTGTATTATTTGATTATGTTAATCATCATCCAGTATTTCATAAATGTACTTTAAATCCAAATGATTTAACTGGAACTGGTGAACAGTTATCAAGAAGAAAATCATTTAAGAAAACTTTAAGAGAATCATTTAGACGTTTGAGAAAAGGTAGATCGACAAGAAACAATCCAACAAATGCTACACAAGTTGTAAGTATTAAAAACAACATTTTTTATTTTATTTTTAAATATGATTTTAATTATAGATTGATACTCGTCCAATTGAAAGACAAGTTGAAGCTCGTCCAGCTGATGATGGAATGGGCTCTATGGTTAGATGTTTAGTTTTTGCTAAAACTTACATTACGAATAGTATGTTACCATTTTTTTTTTAATTTACTTACTTTGTTTTTGAAAAATATTTATTAATATTATTTTCGTGTTTAGTGCACAACACGGTTCCCACTTTATGGTCAGCAACAAATGCCAGCTGTATTTCAGTTTTTCTTTTACACATTCCACAACCATCAACTGAAGGTGAAACAGAACAGCAAAAACTTATGGTTAAAGCACAATTAGCAAAAGAAATTCAATTAAAACATCGTGCTCCAGTGGTTGGAATTAATGTTTTTGATAATAATGGTATGCCATTAGAATTAAATGGATCTGGTCCAGCACCACATCGTGTCTTAATTGCATCTGAAGAACAATTTAAAGTTTTCTCACTGCCACAATTAAAACCCGTCACCAAATATAAATTAACAGCACATGAAGGTGCTCGAGTTCGTCGTCTTCAATTTGCAACATTTTCATGCAAGGTTCCACCAGAATCAATACATCACGGTACAAGCCCTAGAAAAAATGATTCTGAAGCACAACATAATACTACAAGTGGTGATGATTCAACTGAAAATCAAATTCATCGTGAAGTTGATTTAATGTGTTTGACAAACTTGGGTGATATATTGGTATTAACAATACCAGAATTGAAACGACAATTAAATGCTGCAGCTATTCGTCGGGAAGATATCAATGGTATATCATCGTTATGTTTTACAAATCAAGGTGAAGCTTTATACATGATGTCATCATCTGAGGTACAACGTATTAGTCTATCAACCGCAAAAATTGTTGCACCTGATGGTGCTATTGACTTGGAAGCTTTAGAAGAAAAAGAAGAAGAAACAGTTAGTGTTAATGAGCAAGATACAATGGAAGTTGCATCAAATGAAAGTATAAATGGTTCTGCTGCTACACCCGCTTTAATTATTAAAGAAAAACTAAAAGTTATTGACACCGAACCACATAAAATTAGTTCTGAAAAAATTTCTATAAATGAAACAGCAACACCAATAATAACTAAAACAACAACAACAATAACAACTGCAGGTTCAGGTTTAACGAATGGTTATAATGGTGACACATCACCAAATCGAGCGAACGAAACAATTTCAAGTTCAATTGGCGACATAACAGTAGATTCAGTTCGAGATCATTTGAATTCGACTGTAACAACATTATGTTCAACAACGACAGAAGAAACTGTAGGTTAGTAATAAAGAAATTTAAATATTTTTAATATTTAAATCATTTTAATAATTATTTTTATTAACTCAAATTTTATAAGGGTCAAATTTAATATTGTAATATTATTTTCTTTTTTTTTTTTTTATTTTTAAATTCTACTTTAAAGCTACGTCGGAAATAACAAAAACACATTCTAAAGGATTTTTCAAACAAAAATTGGTGAAAATTCTTAATACATTTTTTGTGTTATATTTTTTTTTTGTTGTGTTAGTTCAGTCCAAAAAATGGTGGTGGACAAATATGATAAGATGAAAAAAGTCTTTTACGAAACAATTGGCTTTTAACTGTTTTGATTGCAAAAAAAAAAAAACCATTAATTTGGTTATTGCAATTTAATTTCAATGTTTTTTAATAAAGTACTTATGATTACCTGACATTAGTGCTAAATTATGAGAATTTTATACTTTGATATACAAATACAAATTTGTATTTGTTTAATTTTCTTTCTATTTTATAACAAAAATTATAATACATCTGAAAAAATCTATTGGTGAAGGAAGGAATTTATTTCAATTAATAATTTGTTTTTGTTGTTTAAAAGAAAAATTAAATAAATAAGTCATGTGAAGTCCTTTTTTTTTTATAATTTTTATTTAGTTATTTATTTGTTCTTAGTCATTTCTTTTAAACTTGTTACTTGTCCTATTTAATGTCACATTTTTGTTAAAATAATTATTTAAAAATTTTTTAAAAATTTTAAAGGTCGGCTTTCGGTCTTAAGTACTCAAACAAATCAACAAATAACTTCAGCTCTAATGAAAGACATAACAGATTTTAATATAGCAAACTTAAAGGATTTATCACCGTTATGGTAAATTTTAATTATATTTTTATTTTAATTATAGGATTTATATTTTTAATTTTATTTTTATTTTAGTACTACCACCGATACAAATACAAGTTCAGTAGTTATTAAATCAATTATAACAAGTATTTCACATGATAAACAAAATGGTGAAACAGAAACAACAACTACAACAAGAAAAGAAAGTCAATTTTAAAAATAAATTAAAAAAAAAATAATCATTTAATAAACAAATCTTTTTTTAAATGAAACGTAAGTTAAAACAAAAAAAAAAAAACTGAAACGATCTATTTTTTAAATATACTTAAATTGTTAGTAATATTGTTCAAAAAAAAAAAAAAAAAAACACAAAATTATTTAAAAAAAAAAAAAACTTTTACATATACATAATGATTGTTAAGTTATTTAATAAGTCTCTCTAAAAAATTATCCATTTTTATTTTGTTTTGGAATAATTAAAATTGATTTTTTTTTTTTTTAAGTTTTAAAGTTATAATAAAGTTTTTTTTTTATTTTAACAAAAAAAAAAAAAGAAGATTTATAATTTATTTTAAGTGAAATTCTTTACTTCAAGTAGTTCTCGATTACTAAGTCTAATACATAATTAATATGACTGCTAGAAGTGGTTCAAGTTTTTCAACATTTACCACTTCTTCCAACATTTTACGTTCAACATTGGTAAATATTTGTGATGGTTTTGGCAATTACAATAAAACAATAATGTGTAGATAAAAAATAAAAAGGCTTAAAATTTGTTAAAAAAACAAAAGTTGAAGTATGAGAATTTATTTTTGCGTTAATAAATTTCATTTAAAATTAGATTTTTTAAAATAACCCATTCGAAAACAAAAACACATTAAAAAAAAAAACACACAGACCGAAAGTATTGACTTTTTTTTTTTTTTTCTTTAATTTTTATTGTAATTTAAAAATACATTTTTATTAATAATTAATTTTATATATGTATACATTAAATATAAAGATAGTTTTTAATCAATTTTTATGGAAAAAAAAAAAAAAATCATTTTAAATAAAAATATATAAATATAAGAATTAAATAATTAGTATATATATATATCTAAATATAATTCAATACGAATTTGGAAAGTATAAAATTATCTAAATTTAAAATTGACTAAAGAACGAAAAAATATTTTATTAACGATTTAAACAAAAAAAGTTTTTTGCTAATATGTTTATCTTGAAAAAATTGTTAATTGTTTGATTTTCATATATGTATTTATTTTTCAAAAACATTCGATATAATAAAAAAAAAAAAAAAAAAAATTTGCATGATCTTTACTTAGGATTTAAAGATTGGAAAAATTTTGCATTTATTTACTTTTTTGTATTTTTATAGATAAAAATTAATTTTGCAATTCATATTTTGAATTATTTGATTTATTTTTAAAAGTGAAATTAATTAAGGCTTTAAAATTGGTTTGATTATGTTTTTTGAATTAGTGAAATTTATTTTAAAATTTTCAAAATGACTTTAGTCAAATCATTTTTCTAATAAATTCTTTTCTATTGTAAAATAATTATTTTTGTTGAATTTCTTTTTTTTTTTTTTTTTTAACTTAATATTTATTATAAGTTTAATAATTTTAATTTAAATTGATTTTTGTATACATGCCTTAAAATAAGTGGCACGTCTTCCCTTGTAGTTTTTGCATTATCATATCTAAAATAATTTTTCATTAAATTTTTATTTATTTTATTAATTCTTTAAAAATAAGTGATTTAAAATAGATTATTTAATTAAAATGTGGAAAATGATTATTCTGGACTATTACAAAACATAAGTTTTTATTAAAAGAAATATAAAATTTCACTAATTTCAAAATTTATTTCAGGCAAACCTAAGTTTAATGGTTTTTTTTTTTTTTTTTTAATTAGTTCTATTTAACAAAAAAAAAAAAACAAAAAATGTCATTCTTGTATTTTAAAAAAGAGTTATATGATTTAAACTGTATTTAATGTAATAAAATCTAAATATAAAACATAAAAAACAATTATTAAAAAAAAAAAGTACAATTAAAGAAAATGCCTTATAAAATAAATAAAAAAAAAAAAAATATATAACAATGAAGAAATTTTTATCGAAATTTTTTTTTTTTTTGAAAAAATATTTTAAGTAATAAATATGTAGTTTTATAACTTCCTTTCTATTTAAAAAAAAACACACAAATATATATATATATATATAAATTTAAATATTTATAGATACACATCAAACATACATAATACATATATATATATATTATTTAAAAAAAAAATTAAAAATCATATCTTTTGCATTTTATTTGTTTAAAAAAAAATATTAAAATTTTTTTTTATATTGTATGTATTTTTTTTAAATTAATTTTTAATTAAATAAAATAAACTATTTTTAAAAGAAGAAATAAAAAGAAGTTATTTTTTTATTTTCACGTTATTTCACACTTTTACAGTTTTATACTTTAAGAAGATTATCTTAGAAAATTAAAAAAAAAAAAAAAAAATAAGAATATTTCTTATAACATTAAAATAAAATTAAAATAAAATTGTTTAAAATAAATAATTAAGAATTTTTATTTCTAAATTGTTTTTTATTTTTTTTTAATTATTTAAACTACTATTGGAATTTTGTCTTATAAGTGAAGTCTTTGTCGAATTATGGTAATTCTATATTATTTATGTTAGAAAATATATTATTATATTATTTATGTTAGCCTTTTATTCTTTGAAATAAGGAACTTAAATTTTCTTAGTATGGAGAAATTTTTGGAAATACAATTCTTCAATTCTCAATTTCTACAATTCTTCTACAATTCTTTAGTAGTTAAAAATTAGTTCTGGTCTATTCTTATAAATATGAAATTCATATTGTTTTTAAAGATCGAACTTGATTTTACAATGATGCAAGATGATAATAAAAAAAAATAATGAGAAGAGAAAATTCATTCTAACCAAAATTTTCCCGTTCTATAGATCGGGTGAGTCTCAAAATCTTCAAAAAACAAAATTCATAATGATTTTGCCATAAGCAAAATCCATAAAATATAATCCAAAAATACAAAAATTGTAGAAATAAACATGCAATATAAGTTAATACATATACTTTAAAAATTGGGATCCAGTCTTTTTGTCGAAAAAAAAAAAATCGGATAAAAATATATTGAAACAAAACGTCAAAAAAAAAAATGTAAAAGAAATTTTTAAAAAAATGTTAAAAAAAAATAAAATGCGAAGAAAAATGTTAAAAATAAAATTTTAGTATTTCTACAGGCGCTATAAATTGAGCTAAAATGAATTAAATAAGAGAAAAAATTAACTAAGTTAGAAAAATTTCCGGCACTTACTTCATTTTTAAATTTTTTGGGCTAAGTTCATTATGAAGCAACTCTAAAGTTAGTACAAAATCAGCGTTTCAATCTTTTGTGGCCAGCTAACTCTATTTTAAATGCTTTATTGTTGATATATATATGTAGAAAAATAACTAGAAAGGATTTTATAGTTGGTTACAAAATTAGAATTATACATTTTTTTGAAAATATTTATTTATATACATAAGTATATGCGAGATTCTGAATTAGGAGGGATTTCAGAGTTGCATTCAAAATCATATTGCTGCTTTTTCCAGAATATCTATATGTATGTATAAATGAATATGCCAGCTTCTGAGTTAGAAAGGATTTTTTTTTTTTGCTTTTGAAATAATGAAAAAATAATCAAAAGAAGCAATTGTGTTAAAGGTCAGAATTGAAAAAATATACGCTGGTGAAATACAATTGAAAAAGACTTCATCAAAATTTTAAATTTTTCTTTGTTTTTTTAACTTCAGAAATTCAAAATCACTACGATTAATTTTCGCCTATTTTTACGGAATTTTTTTTTTGTGGATTTTGGCTTTTGCGGAATTTGCGTATTTGGACACCAACCCCTATAAATTATCTATCAAAAATATTAAATATGTTCAATTCTAGATGGTTAGCAATCGAATTTTTTTAATATATTCATATAGACAGCATATATTTGTTATGTATTACTTAATAAATGTAGTTTATTTTTTTTTTAAAAGATCGTAAAGAAATAGTTTTTTACAATTATTAAAAATATGTTAGTTTTTTTAATTTAAAACACTTAAATAATTATTTTTAATTCATACTTTTTTTTTTTATTAAATTCCCATTTTTTTTTTCTTTTTAATTCGTACAAAATCTACTGAAATCTAACAATTCTTTAAATAAAAATAACAACAAAAAAAAAATTGATAAAAAAGTTACTTTGTACAAATTACATATTTCTCTGGTATAAAATTAATAAAATACTATTATTAAATTCGTTATTTTAGAACAAAAAAATTAATAATAATACTTTAATAATTTTTTATTATTAATTTTGTTTTAATAAAACTTTTTATTCATTTTCTCTATTTGGCGTATAATCTGGTAAAAGTTCCCAAATTTTTAAACGCCAACGTTGTCTTCTTAATTCAGTCTCTTTTTCAATTTTTAAAATTTGTGGTAATCTTCGCCATCTATCTAAGACTTTCCATCGTAAATTCCTACAACAAAACAAAAATTTTAATATATATATATGAAAAATTTTTAAAGGTCCATTTACCATTGATAATGGGATTCGGCTTGTTTTATTTTAGTTTCTTCAACTATTTTCATTAATTTTGTAATACCCAACCAATTTTTAAAGACACTTTCGGTTATTTTTAATTCATACCAGTCGACTGCAACCATATATTTACTTCTTTCATTTTGTAAATAAATTTTCCATGCTTTAAATGTTGTCCTTTTTAATGTTTTACTATACATATTATCGGCTTGTTGCTCTCTATATATCCATATGTCAGCAAAGAATTTCACCCAATTTATTAAAATTTTTTTTTTTAATTGTTTGCGACGATATAGTTCAGCTTTCCGATAATTAGCACGTTTTTTTATTAAAATTTGCTTAAAAACTTCTAAACCGTAACGTCTTAACAGTCTTTTACGGGCAAAATCAAGAGCAATTTTTGAGATTTCCAGAAAACGTTGTTTATCACGTTCTTTTTGAACTTTTGCCAATTTTTCTTGTCGCCGTTTTTCTTTTAAAGCTTCGATACGTTGTTTTTTATGTTCTTCATCTTCAAGGCGCTGAAAATTAGTTTTAAATATGCATTTATTTAACAATTTTAATATTTATAATTTATAAATTATGACATATTTAATGGATCACTTACCTTGGCTTCTTCTGCAGCAATTTTAGCTGCTTCACGTTCAGCTTCTTGTTGTAAACGTCTTTGACGTGCCTGTTCATGTTTTATACTTCTTTCAAGTGCACGTTGGTGCATGCGCTCTATAAATTTATTATCCATTATAGATTTTCCTTGTAATTTAGCAAGTTCGTCATCTTCTTCATCACGTAAATTCCCCATTAGTTGAAGACATTTAGCTTTACAACGATTTTTTTGATCACCATTACGAATTACTGTTTTTAATTCTATTTTAATTTCTTGTTGTGAAATTTTTGCTGCTTCGGCAAGTTTATTCAACTTTAATTCCATGATCATACGTTCTTGACGTTCTAATTTTAATCGTTGGAGTTCAATTATGTCTTGTTGTACTTTTATTCTGAAATAAAAAAAAAATTCAAAGACTAAAAATTAGGTTCAAATATTTTAATGTTTACTTTCTTTGATATTTTTTGGTAACTACAACTTCATTTTCAGCATTAGGTGGTCTTATTCTATGACCTTTTTCATCAAATTCAGGACGTTGTGAATTTGCTATCGGTATTTTTCTTTTTTCTTTACGAATTTGATCTAAAAATGCATTTATTTTTAAAATTCGATCATCTTCACTTGTACTGAAATTTTGTTTTTGAATTTTTTCTAATGTAGTAAAATGAATCCAACGCAAAAAATATTTTCTCATCATAATTTCGTTTGGTGGGCATTTTGGTTTAAAAAGTTTTGTTATAGCATTAGTATGTTCACTATCAGAATCACTTTTAGCGTCAGTTTCTTCCAAATTATCATGATTTTCGTCATTTGTTTGAAAACCATTTACAGAATTTGTTTGTACAATTATTTGCAAATCATTTGTATCTGGTAGAACTCTTCTAATTCTTAAGAGATCATCATTAACAGAAAAAACAAAATCATTGTTTTCTTTAATACTATCATTTCTAACTTGAATTTCTTCTATTAAACAATTTTCATCGACTTCATCATTTTCTCCATTGTCATTAGCATTTTGAATTTCTTCAACTTCAATAACACTTAATTGTTTTTCTTGATTTATTTCATCATTATTCGGAACAATAAGAGATTTTCCAATTAATTTTAACTCTTTTGAAAAATCACCATTACAATTTTCTAAATTACTTTCAATACGAGTTAAACTTTCGTTAGAAAAGAAGGATGGTTCACGTGAATAATTATGAACTTCAATATTTTCTTCGAATCGAACGCAACGATTATCTAATGGTTCAAGAATTTCTTCTTGATTTTCATCTTCTACAATAATTTCAGGAAAATTTCCATTTTCAATGTATTCATCATGATGACCATTTGGTGTGGAAGCACCATTCATTTTACTATAGTCATTTGTTATATTTTTCTTGTCATAAGGTTTAGAATCGATTTCAGTTAATTTTAATTGAGATCTTTCGACGGATTCCTTTGAAATTTTTGATACCTCTTGTAAAGCTTCTATAGGAGCACAGTAAAAATCGTCCAAAACATCTGTACATTTTTCTAAACTTTGAAAAATACCCGTATTACTTAGTGTTAATGTTAATTTTGGCCTTTGTAATTTTTTAACCATTTTAGCACGGGATTTTTCCAATTCGGTTTTTAATTTATTTAATTCATTATCGATATAATGTTCTTCTACTGATTGATTATGGGCTTTTAATTTCTCCATTGATAATTCTTTTTCCGGTATCAACTCTTTTCTTTTCTTTGCGATCCGTTCGATCTATAAAATCGAAAAAAAATTTATTTTAAAATAATTCATGATTTAAAAATAAAATTTCCTAATTCAATTCTATTTTTAGCACATTCCAATAAAAATCAATAATGATCGCAATTCAGGATAAAAATTAACCTTTTCATTTAAATTTTTAAGATACTTACCATTTCATGCCTTAAATCCATAACTAATGCTGGATTTATATTATCCGAAGGATTAATATCACCATTTAATATTTTCATATTCTTCTTTCCAATATAATCAATTTCAATAAATTTTTTTACTGTTTCAGTTTTTACATTGATGGAATTCATGTGTCGTTTTCGTATTCGATCCCATCTTGTTTCTTTAGCTGGTAAAATTTCATCATTACCATTTTCAGACAACTCAGACATTTTAAAAAATCAATTTTGAAGAGTTTTCTTATTTTTAATTTCAATGAAAATTCCGTCAAATTTTAATTTGATAATTTATTTTTCTGAAAGGACATTTGATTTTAACTCAATTCGATTAAAAATAGTTTTACAGAAACTACTTTGATATTATAAATAACGGTTGGTTGCTCAGTAACAAGAGTTTCCAAATAAATTTCATTTCAATTTTTCATATTTAAAAGAATTTAATTTTCCGTTTTTCTAACAGATGGCTATAAATATGATTAAAAATTGTTCCGTGTTTTTTTGGAAGTGAGAATTATTTGATATTATTATCAATATCTCAATATTATGTTAGAGGTATTATTAATTAATATAATTATAAACTTATTGGAAAATTTAAGAAAAAAAAATTATTTTTCCTCATGATTTATGTAAATTAAAATTTTTTTGAATAGTTCTTCAGCTGAGTAATTTTTTTCTCGAATTTATTAATCAATAATCAATACATCATTTCTTCAATTCACATTTGCTTGTTACTAATTCGACTCTCTAAATATATCGAGTCAGTGCAGTGTCAGATAAAAATAACATATTTGTTTGTTTGTTTTGTTTGTTTTTATGTGGTGATTCAAAACGTCAACTAAACTAGTTAAAACGTCATCCAGCAAAGACCGCATAGGAATTTCTTTTTTGGCTGTAGCCACGTTGTTTAGCATTTAATATAATAATAAAATTTATTTTTATAAAATAAATATTTAAAAATTTGCTAAAATGGTTTTAGATCTTGATTTATTTAGAAGTGATAAAGGACATGATCCTGAAAAGGTTAAAAAAAACCAAGAATTAAGATTTAAAGATGTTGGCCTTGTTGAAACAGTAATTGCACAAGATACAGGTAATATTGCAAAGAAAATTTTTTATTTAGTTACATTGTAAACATTTATTTTAGAATGGCGTCAAAGACGACATCGTGGAGATAATTTGAATAAAGTTAAAAATGTATGCAGTAAAGAAATTGGCGAAAAAATGAAGAAAAAAGAACCACAAGGTGATGACTCAGAGTCCGTTCCTGAGAATGTAATAGCGGAATTAACAGAAATTACAGCTGATGTATTAAAACGTCTCACTGTAAATCAAATTAAGGTATTTTAGAAAATTAATTATTTTTGAAACAAAATTTTTGTTATTTAAAAATTAAAATATAACCTTAATAAACTTAATTTTCGTTAAAATTTTGATTTTTAGAAACTTCGTGTTCTTATTGATGAAGCAATGAGTGAAAATGAAAGATTATTACAAGAAGCTGAAAAAAAACGTAATTATGCATTACGTGAAGTTGGAAATCATTTACATGAAAGTGTACCAGTTAGTAATGATGAAGATGAAAATAAAGTTGAACGTACATTTGGAGATTGTACAGCTAAAGGAAAATATTCTCATGTTGATTTAATTGTTATGATTGATGGTATGAATGGGGAAAAGGGAGCTGTTGTCTCTGGTGGACGTGGATATTTTTTAACTGGAGCAGCAGTTTTCTTAGAACAAGCTTTAATACAACATGCATTACATATTCTATTCAAAAAAGATTATACCCCACTTTATACTCCATTTTTCATGCGCAAAGAAGTAATGCAAGAAGTAGCTCAATTATCTCAGTTTGATGAAGAACTTTATAAAGTTGTTGGTAAAGGAGGTGAAAAAGTTGAAGAAGAAGATGAAAAATATTTAATTGCAACATCTGAACAACCAATTGCTGCCTATCATCGTGATGAATGGTTACCTGAATCTTCATTACCAATTAAATATGCTGGTTTATCTACATGTTTTCGTCAAGAAGTTGGTTCACATGGTCGTGACACTAGAGGGATATTCCGTGTACATCAATTCGAAAAAGTTGAACAATTTGTATTAACATCACCGCATGATAATAAATCTTGGGAAATGATGGATGAAATGATTGGTAATGCTGAAGAATTTTGTCAAACTTTGGGTATACCATATCGTATTGTTAATATTGTATCTGGTGCTTTAAATCATGCCGCATCCAAAAAACTTGATTTAGAAGCATGGTTCGGTGGTAGTGGTGCATTTAGAGAATTAGTATCATGTTCAAATTGTTTAGATTATCAAGCAAGACGTTTACTAGTTAGATATGGACAAACAAAAAAAATGAATGCTGCTGTTGATTATGTTCATATGTTAAATGCAACAATGTGTGCTGCAACTAGAGTTATATGTGCAATTTTAGAAACACATCAAACTGAAACTGGCGTTAAGGTACCAGAAGTTTTGCAAAAATATATGCCTGAAAAATATAAAAATGAAATTCCATTTGTTAAACCAGCTCCAATCGATGTGGAAGCAACTTCAAAAAAATCTAAAAAGCATAAGGATGGTATGGCAGCTAAAGAACCTGCTGCATAAATTTTCTTTTGTATTACATTAAATTTGCTCAGAGTTACTTTAATGTACATAAACGAAAGAATACATTATTAGTTAAATTGTTTTTCTTGTAAATTCATAAATATTTGCATTTAAAATGAAAACTTTACTCTACTTAATACAAGAAATGCTTTTTATTATTAAAAATAAATAATTTATAATTAAAATAAAACGAAAATAATGGCAACTTTAAAAATTAATTTATATCAACACATAAAAAATTCATAATAAAGTTTAAGCGCTATAAAAAAAACAATTGCACAGACAATTTTATTTGTTTTAATTCAGAAAAAAATTTATTTTTTACTTTAATATTTATTTTTTATTGTTTTTTTAAATTTATTTTATGTTCGTATGTAATTGTTTGGTTTATTATTTATATTTATTCAGCTGGTAAAAAATTTCTCAAGGACAAAATACAAGATAACATTTATAAACATCTTTTATTAAAAAAAAAATTGTTTTTGCCGAATTGTATGCAATCTCTTCTTAACAATCATTTCGAGTCTCAAAAAAAAATTTAAACTTCGTACGAAAAATTGAAAAAACAACAAAAAACAACAATATATTTTTTTACTAAATCAACTATATTGAATTTTACCGAATTTATACTATTAAATCTGTTTTCTAAATAAATTCTAAATTTTATTTTAATGCCGTTTTGCTGAATGCTAATTTTTGTTTATATGCTTGTCTTCTTTAATCGCTGATTTAAGGTCTTTCCATGGATATTTCAGCCCTTTTAAACTGTGATAATTTTTTTTTTTTACGGAATTAAATTTTTCCATTAGAAATATTATTTTTCGTAATAAATTGATTTAGTTATGAAAAGAATTATTTTAGGTACAAATAGTAGATTTTATAATTTTTTTTTATTTTATTTTATTTTATTAACCATATTATAATTAATTGTACAATTTATTTGTCTTCATTTCTATTTTACAGAGTTATAGACTATTTTAAGTCTTTGCAATTGTGATTTTTAATTTTGTTTTATATATTAAATCAAATTTGTTTAATTAGTTTATTTATATAAGGAAAATGGTAAAAATCTTATTTGACAATTTTTATTTAAATTTAACTTACAAAACTAATAATTAATGCTACAAGTACTACGTAATAACTAAATTAACTAATGTAATACTAAAAATTTATATTATTCATGTTGGAATAAATTTTGAAGGAGCATATTTTCTGAAAGTCTTAGTTTTTCATTAAATTTGTTCGTTAATTCGTTAAAGATTTGATATTTGTTGTAATAAGATTTAATTCGGCTTTTTGGTGGCGAAGATTAGTTGGAAAATAGAACGGTAAGTCTAACATTTGTTTAAATATTTTATTTTGGGTTATATGTAATTTAGAGATGTGTGATTTAGCACAGTCACCCCAAATCGGGGCACCATAAGTTAATATAGGCTGGAATATTGCTTTCATAATAAGAATTTTATTTTGGTATGACATTTTTGAACTTCGATTTATGAGTGGATATAATAATCTAATATACTTATTAGTTTTGTCAATTATGCAACTAATGTGATTCTTAAATGTAAGTCGCCTATCTAGAGTGGATACCTAGATATTTAACGTTTTCAATATTCGATTCTATATTTTCCGCTTAGTCTTGAATATCAGGGAGATCTGAGAAATATCGATTAAATAGTATAGGGCTCAGAATTTAAAAAAATAAAATGTTTTGAAAATTTTAATCGCTGTTTTCAGGCCGTTTTTTATTTACATATGTATGTATATATGTATGTACATACATATATAAAAATTGCAAATCAAATATGATATTGCAATTTTATTGAACCATCGGCTACTAAAGTCACCATAAGCTGAATACTATATTATTAATTTATACTATTGTAATTTATATAGTAATATTATATTATTTTTATTTTTACTATACTATACCATATTTGGTAGCAAGGATATATGTTTTTTCAATTAAAAAAACTTGCTACCTGTGTAGGATTAAAACCCATAATCCTTCGGTTAATAAGTCACATGACTAAAAACTCGCCACCGTGGCCCGATAGGTAAGTCGATGGTGTGTCATGAAGTCATAGATATTATAAAAACAAAAAATTTAATATTGTGGAGGTTATTACCTACAAACGCCCACTAAACTAATTATTGAAACCCTATGATTTTGTAACCAAATACCGAATTCTTCTGCCGACCCCAAACTTCCACTGAACAAATTATTGAAATCTTGATTTTGTCACCAGTTCTAAAAACTTTTCCAATTATTTTTTTACATACATTTTGCAACAACAAGGCAATTCGCCGGTCGTTTTAAAAATTTATTATGGCTTATGATACAAATTTTTTGTATAAAATTATTGCTTTATAACCCATTCAAATGAATCATAAAGTCATATTCCCAATATTCATGAAGTATGGCAAAAATCCAAAAGCTAAAATTCAGAAAAAAAAAATCCAAAAATGCTTTCTAATTATTTTTATTGCATCAACATCAAAGAATGTAAAACAGTGGGGATATCCGCAAAAATCATTGTGGACTTTGAAATAAAGTCCAAAAATCATTGTGGACTTTGTTTTTTCTGGATTTTTGCTTCTACCCCTTGGAAATGCTATAATTAAATACCTACTGTTGTAGTTTAAGTTTCATACGTAGAAGAATACAAATTATAACAAATCTTTTGTACTAATGACAACTGGCAATCAATATCAAAGCTTATTTTCTATATATTTTTCGAATATTTTTTATTCTACCATTTTTATTTATTAGCAGCTAATGTTGTGTATGTGTTGTGTTGTAATGTATTAAATCACATATACATTTATGTAATAAGCTTTTTTTCTCCATTATGTACTAACAAAATATCTCTCATAAAAACATCCTATTTAAGTTTTACAGTTACATAAAAACAATGAAAACAATTAGAGAAAATGCATTTTATCCATTTTTTTCTTAAATTTTGGTATAATCTCACATTCTCAACAGATGTGAATGGTATATACTTATATTAAATGTACATATTATATAGGTGTGCTTATGTTATGTATTAACATAATATGTATATGTATGTATGTAATAAATATGTTTTTGTAAATATATATCGGGAGTAGGGACTCTTATTTTTGCGCATATACAAATAACCATTTATTTATTTTTTTTTCATATGAAGTGTTTTTTTTTTCTTTTTTTAAATCAGCATCAATACTTCGTACCATTGTGGTTGTGGTACTTTTGAATTAAAAAATTGGTATAATATGTACTGTGTTAGGTATGCATTTTTTTTTTGAGAATTATATATTATAATATATTTTTGTATTTCAAAGTGTTGTAAGTCCTTTTTTGAAAAAAAAAAAAAAATATGATATACCTACTACATAGGTAGGTAACATTTTAAATAGGTACAATTTAAAATGTTTCAATAAATAGCATCCCTTATTTGAATGTCAAAATTATCATGTTATTAAAATGACGGTTTTGTCATGTTTAGAAATAATCAAACTACATATGTATTTTGTTTGATCAAAAAAATTGATCACCAGTAATTTAAAGTATCTCAACGACCCAATCCATATCGTTTATGAACTGTATAACCCTTTCCTGGTTGAGCATTTTACTTCGGAAAAGTTCTATCAATGTTACTTCCCCAAGATTTTCCTCCTTTAGAGTTCCAAGACTGGACATTAATATGCACAGGTCATAAAGTACTGTTTTTATCTTCTGCCTACAACTCCAACATAGATTAGTCTCTGTAATATCTATTTCCTCTGCGTATCCTCTTAGTTTACCGTAAAAAGTTTAAAATCGATAGGTATTATTCTGTTGTGTTTGAGTTTTAGATATTTGTTTCTTTGACTTTTAACTATCTGGTTGACTCCAGAAGTCATTTGTGTGTAAAGATCTCTAGGATCGAAATAATTTCATTTCTATATAGAAATAGATTTATTTACATTTTCAAAACCTATAATAGCCATGAATTGAATAGGAATAATAGTTTAAATAATATTTTAAAATTAAGCCATTTTCTTAATCTTCAACTTCTTAAATACTATAGAAATTTTTCAAATTTTTGACGAGAAAATATTGAAATTTAATTTTTATTACAATACAACATACAAATAAATTGATTTGGAAGAATTTCGAATAAACATTTATATATTATTCTTTCAATTCATATTACATTATTTGGAGTATGTATATGTATGTACGTGATATGTATAGAGAAAATACCATGTATAGTAAAATAGAATACATACCATAAAAATATTCTCACTTCCTTATTCTGTTATTTTTTTTTTTCTTGATTTTCTTTTTTATTTTCTGTATGTTTATTTTTTTATTAAAAATTTTCTTACAAATCTATTTTTTGTTTTTTATTCGAATTTTATTTAAATCCGATTATTTTTTAGCTCTCTACCATGCTTGTAAAAAGTTGTAATACAATAAAACAAAAACAAAAATAAATTAAGAGTATATTCTCTTTGACTTTTTCGTATAGTGAGTAGTGATTGATAATTTTTGGTGATTTAAAGTAATTTTTTGTTTTTTGTTTTTAAATGAAAAAGAACAAGGCAGAATATAAAACAATGGTGTTTAAAAGCGCACAAAAAAAATAACTTATTTATGTGTAAAGAATCGGATCGGGAAGATCTTACCAAAGAATTGATTGCAAACAATGCTTTTTAACACAAAACAAAAAAAATGGTAAATTTCATTGTTCATTGGTGTTTCAAAATTATAGTTACTACAGATAAACACCAAATCAATCACACTATATCTATCAGAGCCCTATTGCATCAACCTCTTATCACTTATCAAATAATCAAATAATCAATTTTATCGATAAAGTAATCAAAACTTTATTGGGGGTTTTGGTGGCCTAGTGGTTAAGATCGTATGAAATACGCTATAAACACCGGGAGGGAGTGTCGGCCGAATCTCTCTTACGACATTTACAGTCACAATTGAAAAGGAGGCTGGCTGTGTAATTTCCTTGTCACATTTATGTAGCAGGAGAATACACAAAAAAAAAAATCCATTTTACCAAAAATGGTTTTGGTGCAACAAAAACTTATCAAAAAAATAATTGATTTGATTAATTGATAAATGTTGAGTGGATGGTCCAATAGACCCCTGATTTAATTTTAAAAATAATATTTTCAAACTGAGGAATTGAGGAGCTGAGGAAAAATTTCACAGTATTTTCTTTCTATGATTCTAATACTTTTCTTGCAAATATACAAAAAATTTTATTTCAAATACAAACTGTTAATATAAAAAGTACCCAACAAAATCATATACATATATACCTACATATATTTGTTTACTTGTATACATACATACATACATAGTACATAGATATTTTCAATCTATATAGATAGATACTTTATTCTCAATCTGTATATTGGAGATAAAAAAGAAAAAGCTTTTAAAAATTTTATTTTATTATTGTGATTTTTCTTTTAAGTAAATTTAAATTTCAAAAACAATAAACAAAAAAAAAAAAAAAAACAAGTAAATTTTTTTCGTTTTTTATTTTACCGATTTTCCTTTTTTTTATTGTTTGTTTTTTTTATTTTTTTTTTTTTGTTTTTAGTTAGGGGTTTGAATTGATTTGATTGTCTTGAGTCTTGACCCACAGTATGCGCTTGTTATGTACACGATAAATATGGTTTAATGAATGAGGATACGGAAATACGACAAAATTTTATAAAAACATTAAAAATAAAAATTAAAAAAAAAAAAAATAAATAAAAAAATAAAATATTATTTAATACCAATTATTTATTTAAATTTAATTTTCATTTATTATATTTTATTTTCTTTTAATTATTGTTTAATTTTAAAGTGTTTTTTTTTTTTTGTTAAAAATGTAAAGAAGTGAAAATTTTAGTTTTGTTTTTTCTTGTGTGAGTTTTTATGAAAAGTCAACTGTTTGTTATTCTTTTTGTTTTTTTTTTTATAGTTACCTAATTAAATTTTGAACTAAAAAGAATTTTATTTAAAAATTTTTAATTCATAAATTTTGTTTTTTCTTTTAAAATTTATCGAAAATTTTAGAAAAAAAATTTTTTATTTTTTTTTATTTTTTTCGTAAATATTTACAAGGTGTAGATAGATTTTTTACTTTATAAGTAGGTACATATTATTTATATGTATATAAATATGTATTGTATATATGATTAAATATTAATTTTTGTTTATATACAAAATTATAGTAGTAAATTGTGAGAATAAATATTTTAAGTGTAAAACAAAAAAATAAATTATTGTTATATATTGTATTTATTTACTTATCATCAAGTCACACGAATGTTATCCTCAATTTTCATTCAATAAAAACTGAAATTAAAAAAAAAAAAAAAAAAAAAAATATAAATTTTTAAAATGTTCCAAAAATTAATTAAATGGTTATTAATTTAAAATAAAAAAAAAATAAAGAAAAAATAAAATTTTTTTTTTTTTAATTTAAATTAAAAGTCAATTTATAAAAAAAAGAAAAAAAAATTCATTTTAGCAAAATAATTATAATGTCTTATTATGCATATTAGCGCATATTATCAGCATTGAAAAAACAAAAAAAAAAATAATAAATAATGAAAAATTTAATTATATACCTAAAGATTAGGTTATGAATTTTGTGACTTGTTTGTTATTCATGAAAAGTCGATAACAAAAAAAATTTTTATTTTATTTTATTTTTTCTTGTTTTTAATTTTTATTTAAAAAAAAAAAAACCTAAAGAAAAAGTGCACTGTTTTGTACTTAGTGCCCTATTTTTTTACTTAAGTACTTTTTAATTTTTTTTTTTTTTTTTTGTTTATTATTATAGTATATGAGTTGTTGTTTTTATTCTTTGTTTTAATTCTAAAACAATAGTTATTATTGTTTCATTAAAAAAAAAAAAAAAAAAAAAAAAAATGTGGACATCCACAACATATCATGGTAAAATAGATTAAATCTATATATATAGTATATAAGAAAATAAAGTTAAAAAAAAAAAAAAGAAAACAGAGAAAAAAAAGAATTGTCTTTAAACATAATATTGTCAATATTTCATTTTCAATCAATTCCTATCAGACAAAAATGAACTTTTAAATTGCATATTATATCAATACACGAGTATAATAGGGTACATATATTTAAAAAATTTTCTTCGTTTAACAAAAAATATCAATATGTAAATAGCAACATATCAATAATTTATATCATATATATATATATGCATCATATATACATATACCAAATATGCAGATACCATATATGCATATTCATTTAAGTATACGTAAATAAAAAGTGTATATATATATATTAATCATTGTATATTATATACAATAAAAAAAAAAAAAAAAAAAAAAAAAGAATAAAAAAAAGGAATAAAAGAATAAAAAAAAAAAGATTTAATAAATAATAGGTAACATATGAATGTTAAATATTTTAAATTGCAAGAAAATAATAAAAAGGTGCTAAAAAATTTATTATGAATTATTCATTATATTTTTTCAAAAGTACATACTTATATAAATACTTATATAAAGCCTGTAAACTAAAGTGTGATTATGTTATTATTTAGTTTTTGTTTTGTTTTACCATAAATCAAAGAATTCATTTAAGAATACATTTTTTTGTTTTTTTTTTTAATAAATAAAATTGTTAAATGTAATTTTTATAAAAATTACACATAAATAAACAAACAATAATAAAAAAAAAAAAAAAGAAAATTCAAGTAAGTAAATAATAATTAATAAATATATACAATAAGTTAATAAATAGCTAATATAGAAAATTATTTATATAATGAATTTGTGATAAATAAACAAAAAAAAAAAAATTAAGAAAAACTTAAAAAAAAGTGTCTAATGTCTAATGCAGCGTTTCTCAATTGATTTTATTCATGAAACTTTTTCATAATATTTGAAACTTGATGGAATCCAAAAAAAAAAAAAAGGAAAACCGTCATATAACAACTCTTTTTTTTTTTTTTTAATGCATTTCTCTATCACAAAAATTGTGGACAGGAAATTACACAGCCTTTCCTGTTCAGAGGCGTGGTTGTAAATGTCGTAAGGGGGAATAACTCTTATAACATGTGTGTGACATTGTATACGCTCTTACCTACTAGGCCGCCGAGGCCCCAAACTTCATTTTGTAACAACAAGAAAAAAAAAAGTAATAATAGAATTTAATTTTTTCAAAACTTTAAATACCTACCTGTTTTTATTATTGAGATGACTATGAAATCTCGCCTTTCAAAATCTCGTGCTTTAAAATCTCACGTTTTAAAATCTCGCATTTTAAAACCAAATAATTATTTTCATTAATTAAAGAGGTTTGGTGATTCAAATAATACAATTGAAAAAGAAATATATTATAAAATATATTATCATATTGAAAAATTCAGTAATCATTTTTTTAAAAAGGAATTTTGTTTTTCCATTTCTACTTTTTTAATTTTCTAGGAAAAAAGAGCAACTCTGATATTGAAAACAACTAGAAAATTTCTCCTTATTCAAAATCTCGCATATACAAATATATAAATATTCTGGAAAAAATATATAACCCTTCTTTTGAAGCCAACTCTAAAATCCTTTCTAATTCAGAATCTCGCATATATATAATATAAATATTTTGGAAAAAGCCCTGAGTTTGAATATACAACTCTAAAATCCTCCTAATTATATCAACAAAAAACTGGCTCCCAATATAGTTTTTATATTTTTTTAATTTGTACTTTTTCACGAGATTTTTTAAAAATATTGCAAAAACGCGAGATTTTGAGACACGAGATGTTGAAACACAAGATTTTGAAATGTGAGATTCGCCTGCGCTGGAAATAATTTCAAAGAAATTACATAGGTTTTCCTTTCCAGGTGACTAATGGTTAATGGTGGTTAATGTGTATTATTTATTTTTAAAAAAAATAAAAACATGGTTTCTTGCGAACACAAACTTTGGTATTTAATTAATTTTGAAAAATCAACTATATTAAGAAATAGCTTGAGTATATAATACTTATAATAACAAAAATAAACCGCCCCCTACTTAAATCAAGCATTTAAATATTTTTAAAATTTATCCTATTTTTTTTACCCTAAATTTTCTGACGGGATATTTAATAATACCAACGCGGAACATCAGGGATCCATAGAACCTAATTTAGAAAACACTGATCTAATGGAATTAAAATACTACCATAAACTACCAGTATAATTTTTCATTTTAAAATGGTGTTACCTTTTTCAGAGAATCCTTTGTCTTTTGAATGCGCGGCATATAAATAAAATTTTATGAAATTATTTCAGTTTTTTTCTATTATTATTAATTGAAGTTTTATTATTCTATTAATAATTTTTTAGCTATTCCTATTATTTATTTACTTCAATATATATATATATATATATTATTATGTTATAAATTAAATTGCTTTGCTCTTCTTCTGTTTTGTTTTAAATATAAGTTTGCTGTTATCAATAAAACTTAGTTCAGTTAGTATTTATTTATTATGAAAAAATTATATAAAAATTTCGGGTACCACAGTACAAGTTTTTTATTCACCTTATATAATTTTTTTTTTTTTACAAAAAATAAAAATATAAAAGTTGTTTCAAAATGACGATTTTTAAAAGAATTAAATTTCAATAATAACTTAAAAAGCAACATTTAGTTATATACAATTGAAAATAAAATTTAAATTATGGTTAAAGAATATTATCAATTTTCAAAGTTCGGTGATTAGTGAAAAAATTTTCCTATAGCCTATATAAAACATTAGATCATTATAATAACAACTTAGTTATTAAAGTAAGTCTTATATATAAAAATAAAATTTAAATTAATAATAGTTTCTAATCAATTACTAGAATTACTGAAATTATCATTAATATAATAATATCAAAAGTATTACAGTTAAAAATTTTCTAAAGTGAGTTATAACGTTTGAATTAAAATTATTTTTTATATATAATACAAATTAAATGATTGATGAATTGGAATAAGTTGTATATGCGGAGAATTCCATGAAAAATGAGCCAAAAACCTTAAAATGAAAATTTGAAAATTTTAAAGTGAACTTTATAATATCTTATACGGTTCTTTAAGGTTGTTTATATTAGATAACGTGAGTATTAGTTTTTCATATGCTTTCCTTTTTAAATTGTGTTTTTTAAAATTGATTCAAGTTCCATTTATTAAGTTCCATTGATCAAGTTCCATTTTTCCATTATATGCAATGTAAATGTAAGATATTTTTTTTTTACTATTGGAAAGGAATTCGCAGAAAATGATATAATATTGAAAATTATAAAACTAACAAAAGTGTACGATTCAGATGACTAACAGCATTTTGTGAAAATAAATATAAGTTTTTGTTATTGGAACACCGAAATATTAGTGAAATATTGCTCTATAAAAGGGTTTTAAATATGCAAATATTTACAGAATAGATTTAATGATACCTAGGCTAAATTTATAAAAGAAAATTTCTAAATTTTTTTAAATGTTCCAATGACTAACATGGAATTCCCGATATTAAAAGTTGAAAACTAAAAAATATTATTTAATTTTCAAAAGTGATCAAATTTTCGGCTTTTGTCGTACTGTTTTCATTTTTATAAATATTTTAATTTAATTTTATCTCAAGAGTTGTAATTTGTTATTACTTATTACATATATTTGTTTTATTTTTTATCAATAAAATACAACTTTTAAATTTCAAATCTATTTGGGATCTTTTCTGGGATAATAATTGAATTATTTTTTGCTTATTTCGATTTGGCAAAAAAGTTCGAACTTTTCATATTTACTATATATTATTTAATCGATTTCTTAAATCTTCTATTCTTTTTTTTTGCGACGGTAATTGGAAATTTTTTAATTTTGAAAGACACCAATTAGATCAACACACGAATTGTCTTTGGTATAGTATAGGTCTTGAACAAACTAAACATCACCTTCTTTTTAAACCAAATATTATAGGTTAAAAACTATAGTACAATCTACTGTTTCGTTTGGGGTTTGAGGTTTCGGCATTCTAATTAAAATATGACCTTGTAGCAAAAAAAAACCTCGTTTTTGTTTTCTCTAATGCAATTTATAAATTCTTTGTATATTGTTAAGCTTTGTTCATTTTTTTTTTTTAAATTATTATTCAAAACTATTTAAAATTTTTATTGAATTTCAAAATTTTATATCTTTTTCATTCATTCCTTTCCTATTATTAAAAATAAAATTAAAAAGTATCATTTTATTATGTGTTTAGGGTATTGTCATTTTGTTTTTATTTTTAGAGATTTTTTATATTATTTATTTTATTTTTATTATCACTGCAGTTTAACTGCATTTGTTCAAATGTATAAAAATAATCAATTAAATAAAAGAGTTTTCTTTTAATAAAAATTTTAAATATTTTTTCTATGAATAGATATTTTATTTTTAATACTATAAGGTACAGTAACAGCCGATTAATCAACGGCTTAGTGAAATTAATGATTACCAAAACTGAAGCTTAGTCAAATATAAATGACTTAATGGTTGCGCTATGCTCTTTATAGGAGTGACAACGAAAAAAAAAATGACTACAAGGTGATAATAAATTTTAAAATTGTTTTACATACAGTCGCAAATTTCTATAGATTTATTTCACTTTTGATAAGAATTTTGTTTCATCTACGAAATCAGATTATTTTAATTCAATTACAATTCAAGGTTTAAAATTAAGATGAGAAAATTTTATATTAAGTTATTTCCAAAATTTTTTTTTTAAGATTTGCATTAATTTATTCAAATTTTTCATTTCCGTCCAATTGAATAACTTTAAAAATTCACAATAGATTTTCAAAGTGATTGAAAATATTTAAATAAATAAAATATGATATAACATTGTTTTATTATTAATATAAGAGTACATTTTAATATTGAATAAATAACAAATATTTTTTTTTTTTTGTAATTTTTATTTTTCATTTTAAATTAAAAAGTTTACACATTTATTTATTTTTTTTATTAGTTTGCATTCATGTCTGCTTTTATTCAACATCATTATAAATATTTAATCAGATAAATAAATTAATATGCAGATTAAGTTTTTATGGCATTATAATTGAAAAAAATAATTGGCTTGATAAAATGTAAGATAACATTTAAAAACTTAAATTACACGAGTAATATCAACTAGAGCAAAATCTCAAAAAAAAAAAAAGAAAGAAGAGTGTAGAATAGATTTGTATCAATTCTAGGATAGCCGCACGCACATATTACATGCTGTATCCAAAAAATTTAATTATTTTTTGGAAAATGTAACATATCTGACTTAATTATGTATATCGTTAATTATGTTCACACATATGTATTTATGTGAATTTTAGAGTTTGATGACTCCTATTCGAACCCGTTGCCCCGAATCAAATAAATTTCACAGAAGTTATTGTCATAAAACTTGATTATCTTTTACAAAATTGTAAATGGCTAGCTTAATTAAATGACAAGATATGACAGTTTTTAATTAAATGCCAAAATATGACAACTTTTAATTAAATGCAAAGATATGACATACCTAAATATTCTAAATCTGCAGTGGTAGAACAATTAACCTTCATAGAAGTTATTTATTTTTAATTTTTTTAGTGCATTTCCCTGTCGCATAAATGTAACAAGGAAATTACACAGCCTTTCCTTTTCAGGCGTGATTGTACATGTCGTAAGAGAGAATTACTCTTACGACGTGTGTGGGATTCGAACCCACACTGCCTCGATGTTTACAGCGTATGTTATAAGCTCTTACCCACTAGGCCACCGATGTCCCACATAGAAGTTGTTCCTATAAAACTTGATCATTATTTAGACAATTTGAAATGTTAAGCTTTATTAAGTACTAAGATTTAAAGATATAAATTATGCTTACATGAAAAAATAATTTGTATAACAGTTACTCGAATTTACTGATTTATAGACCAACCCAATTTTACAAAAGCTGTCGGAATAAAACTTGAATTTTTTTCTAAAAACAACAGACACTGAGTTAAATACTTCAGGTACTTCAGTTTTATGGCACCTACTCGAACACCCCAGTCGAACTTGCTCAATTTAAATAGCGAAACTAACAATTTTGCAAAGATGAAATGTTAATGTTATTTTAGAATCTTTAGTTCCGTTATTTTTTCAGTTATCTTGTGGACGGCGGACGTGCTTACATGACTAAATCGATTCAAAATACGATTCTGTGCAAAAATATATATACTTTGTCATATCTATAGCTAGTATTGTTTAAAGTCCAATCCAGCCAATGGTGTAGTGGTTAGAACACCGGCCTTTCATACGAAACGCCTCGGATTCAAACCCCGGCTGGGTCATATAGATTAATAAAGAATAATATAGTTTTTTCTTATAATATATAATTAGTAGAATATAATTAAATTAAAAATAAGTATATATATGTCATATAAATTATAATTAATATCATAAGTGTAATATATAATAAAATAATAATAAAATATAATTCTTATGTAAGATAATAGATGGCGTAGAACTAAAGAAATGCCTAGTCTTGTACAATAGCTACAGCCGAGTAATCAACGGCTTAGTGAAATAATGATTCCAGAAAGCTTAGTCAAATATGAATAATAAATGACTTAGTGGATGCCTATGCTTTTTATAGGACTGGCAAAAAAAAAAAACAAAAAAATTGTTTAAGATGTCAAAAACGAAATGGCAAATTTATTATACCCTTAAAACTATGTTTGTACGAGTATAAAAAAAAAGTATAAGATAGTTAAGATTTATTGAGAAGTTTTTTATTGTAATACAATAATTATATTTTTTCTTTTTTATTCTGACACCCTGAATATGGTTGTAGTGACACTACTACAACAGTTTTACTAAACTATTTTAAAGGTCAATTTTCTTCTATAGAAAAATAGAAATAGCTTATAAAATTTAAATAACATTATAAATAAAATCCATTACAAAGTATTTTTAATTTTTATTGTATTCAAATGTATGTCTTATGACATAACTTTAGAAAATGAAAAGGAAATTGAAAAAAAGGTAAAATTTTCATTTCCAAAATTATATTGTACACAATGCATACAAATGCATACAAATTAATAATATTTTTTCCAAATGATTTTTTTAGAAAATTACTTACATATATGTTATTTAAATTATATACATGTATTAAATTTTGCTCTTAAAGTAAAGTAAAGTAAAACCAACTTGATGGCGTTTTGTTAAATCGTTCGTGTATGTTAACACCAATGAAAATATAATAATTTATTTATTTATTAAAATTCGAATACATATAACCAAAATAACTTAAGTAATTTCAATATTGCACCCGACTAATGCTGCCATTATGGACATGACTAAGAATTAAAAAATGACTAAGCCAAGTAAATTTATTTATATATAGAAATATTATATTACCATTTATAAGCAATTTTTATTTTTACTTTAATTTTAATTTTTATTTTTTTTAAATTTTATTTTACAATTAGAAAAAAAGTTACAAAATCTAATATTTTTTTTTTTTTAGTATATGTGGCAGGGAACATAAATGTGACAAGTAAATTACAGCCTTTCCTTTTCAGGCGTGGCCGTAAATGTCGTAAGGGGAATTATTCTTACGACGGGTATGGGGTTCGAACCTACACTCCATTAGTATTTAGAGCATATTTTGTACACTCTTACCCACTAGGCCACCGACTCTCCTATCTAATATTTATTCTGTTCATTACAAATTAAACTATAAAACTACATTTAATTAAATAGTTTACATCTTTTTTAATAATATTGCGTCCCATTTTTTTTGTGAAATTTTTCGATAAAAATTATTTTATCAAATATGTATTAAATTTTGGCAAATTTAAAAAAACCAAAAGTTATTTAAATTTATCTATTAGTAGTTTAAAAACTTAAAACTAAATCATTATATCATTATATTATCTAATTTAACTAAATATAAGCCTAACACACTCGCCCTCAACCCATTTTAATGATAGATACATATGTAATAGTAGCTATTTTTTCTATTCATTCATATTAATTATCAATCATCAGAGAAGACTAGATTTATTATTTGTTTTACCCTTTTACGTGATAAACATAAAATAATTAAATCAATTTGCCTCTATAATATGATGGTTATATTATCATATACTTGCATGTGGCTCATCTGTGGCACATTATGGTATAGTTGGCGAACATGCTCGTTGTTTTCATATATATATACCCTTTAGCATTAAGATAAATAAAATATTTTGGTACTATATATACCTTTTTTAAGTTTTGTTTTTCCTAATTTAAAAGAAAAGGTGATAATTTAAAGACACCAAAAATACCCTCTTGGTAGTGTCAGATTTTTGCTGCCTGAACCTATTTTCCTTTTTAGCCAATATAATGGAATGAAATTGAATGCAGTATATTGGCTAAATAGTATAAGTAAAGTTATAAAGTAAAGTTATCGGAGAGACTAGGACAAGGATGCGACAAATTTGAATTTGGAGTGTTATTATCAGCACCTTTCAGTACCAGTATATAACCACCTTTCTGCATGAGGTTAAAATTGAAGGCACCTTCACTGTCACTATATCTACACTATACTTCGTTATGGTAATATATAAGAGATATTAAACTATTTTTCAATTGTGTTCAAAAATGAAAAATCTATTTTGTATAGTGTTTTATAAAAAGAACAATTTGCTAGTTGAAATTATTGCATACTTTTAGGAACTCAATATATTTTTGCGATGACAAAAATAATATGTAACTCAGTATGTATGTGTAGAAAAAATGTACATAATAACAATTTTAAAAATAAGAAAAGTATTTTAAAAGTAATTTGCAAAGGAATTTTAATGAATTCTTTGAATTTATAAATTTTTATTTTTATATTGGTAAATATATTCTTATAATAAATTAAAATGGAATATACATATTGTATACAAAAAATTCAAAAATTTCTATTATTCTTGTATAAAAGAAAGTCACTTTATTTCAATTTTTAATTTAAAAATTTTTTTTGTTTTCTTTTTAAGATTTCAATTCAAAGTTAAACCATATTCATAATATAAAATATAATAGAAAATATATCATTTCCTTACGTTGAATGACTTTTTAAAGAAAATTATTTTTTATAAGATAATTCTTCTTATATAAAGCCACTTAATTTAGTCCTCTTTTGTTTTTATGTACATGCTTTCATATAAACTTTAATTTGTTTTTGTTTATTTTTCCTATATAGTATTTTTTTTCCTGCTTGTGTATGCAAATTTTGTAAAAAGAAACAAAAAAAGAAAAAGACAAAAAGTTATTTTTATGCATAGAAATGAACAACAATCACATTTTTATTAATAGATTAACCCCTACTTGGTTTTCTAACCAAAATAGGGTCATTATAGAATATAAAATTAAAAAAAACTAAAGTTAAAATAACAACAATGCAATAACAGGAAAAAAAAAAACCAGAAACAAAAAGTCATTCAAGTTCATATATACACATTTACATTTTTATTATTATAATTTCCAAATTCCAACACAATCACATATTTAAGTTAACAACATGATGTTATAATGGTATAAAAATATTAAAAAAAAATATAAATCCTTCCTGTCCTCCTTTAATTTTTTTTTTTATTAAAAAAAGACTTTTTTTTTCTTTTTCTTTGTCTTTTTTTTTGTTTTTTTAAGACTGGTTTGTTTTTGTTGTTTTTCAAAGTATTAGTGGTATAAGGATGTAATCCAATTTTTTTTTTATTCTTTAGTGGGTACATATGCTCTTAAAAAAAAAAAGGAAAATCAGAAAATCTTTTACGGTTTATAATCTTATACAGTTATAGAATGGGTAAATGGATATGGATACAGAGGATGCAGAAGAATTATTTTTTTTTTTTTTTCATTTAAATATATATGTATATTTAGAATAAAAAAGATTTAACTTATATAATTTTACATATAAATATGTAATATAAAAATGTATTAGAATTGCCAGATGCGGATAAAATAAAAACCATTAGAGATATATTCACAAAATATAAATTTTTAAATTGACAGTACCTACTGTTTAATATAAATAAGTTATATAATCAAAAATAATTGATTTTTATTTTAATTTAATTTAATTGTATTTGAAACAAAATATTTCATATATATTAAAAACAAACAAAAATATATTATAAATCTATTAACTCTTTTGAAAATTTCAGTGCCTCTGTATCTTTGCATTATTAAAAAAAAATTTTTCGAACAAAAAGCGCAGATTTTATATTTAAATTAAACGAAATACTGGAATATTTATCTATATCTATAAATATAGAGTAGAGAAATTATGTCTTTCAAATTTATTCATATCTGGTAACCCTTAAATTTATATGTTTGTATCCGCATTTACATAAACTAAAATATAATCCAATGTTTTTTATAATATTGTATAATATATGTATTCAAAAATAAAAAATTTAAAATTAGTTACAAAAAAAAATTTTATTTTCTCAAATATACAAACACAACACTTTAGTTACAAATTAACAACAGTAGCAACAATAAAAATAATAAAAAAGAAAAAACAATAATATATTTATTGAAGAAATCTACAGATGTTTGCTTAACAGTTCTGCGTACTTTTCACAAATCAAAAAAAAAAAAAAAACTAAAAACAAAAAACCTAAATAAAACAGATAACTTTTTTTTTATTTCCAACTTAAAAAAAAAAAAAAAAAATGAAATCAATTTTTTCATTGAGAAATTTTTGTTTTTTTTTCATGTATTTTTTGTCCTTTTCTTTCTTTAAGTATTTAATATTTCTTCTATTGTTTTTTTTCTCCATAAGTATAATATTTGTTTTTGTCTAGTATTTTTTTGCGAAAAAACCATGTGCTAGACAGGAATTTGTATGTATTTATGTATATGCATATATATGTTATGTCGTATATAAATATTGTTTATGGGTCAGAGATGGGGGTAAAATTATAATAGATTGCGTTAAAGAATAAAAAGAAGTAGAAATAAAAAGGGAAAATGGAAAGAAAAACAGAAAATATTATTACAATAACCAGCTGATCAATTTTTTATACTTTTATAATTTTTAAAAGTGATATTATCTAAATTTGTATATCTATAATGTATGTATAATTAAATCCATCGATTTTAATTTGTTGTGAAATCTCTGCTAGACTGAAAAAAACATGTATTATAAATGAAGTATTTTTTGTTAAAAAAATTCTAAAGGACATACATCCCAAAAATAGAATAAATCTGAGTTAATTGTTTCTATAGCCTATAGTTATTTATATTTTGTATTTTATATAAATTAAATCTGACGAAAATACTATTAGGTCGGAAATGAATACAATAACATGAAGATTTCTTATGTCATAACTCATAACGGTTAAATATTTAATATTCTTTTTTTTTTTTGCTAAAGAAAGTGCGAATATTTCAAAGACAGCAATATATTGGCTATATGCAGTAAGGATAGAATAGTATAAATACAATTATGATGCGGAAATATTAAATTGGAGAATGAAACTGTAACAGAACCATGAATCTACCTATTCTTATTACAACAAGAAGTAGTATAACATTTTCCTGAATTTTGGTAATAATTGATAAGCCTCACGACCAATTTCCTTCCCAGATCGCACGCAGCGAGTCACCATTCTCTTATTATTATTTTTTGGCATATAATCGACTATCATATGCAAGGTAATCACAAAGTTTCATGCTGAAACATGCTATTTATGAACGAAGTACAATAACAAAAGCAAGTACAAGATCCGATGATTACCATAAGAGAGGATTATATTAGGATTTTTATTAATGCTTAGGACAAGCATTAGTAAAAAAAACTAACTAGTAGTAAACTAAAAATCTAAAATAAATATCTCTATACATGAGGTAACAAAAGGAAGCTTTACCGTAACAGCTGTTATTATAATTATTATTATTACTCTACGACTTGAGTCAGATTTTTTAACTAACAATAACGACAAAAAATTATAATTCACAATAACATTTAAAAATTTCGAAAATTTTCTTTAATAATATTTATTTCCATTTTATTATGCAATAACACAAGTGAAACGTGATTTCGAAAAATCGTTTTATAAAAGTTATTTATAATTTGTATAAAAATAAATTTTAATTTTAATTACTTTTGGATTTTTTTCATCAAACTTAATAAAATTGTATTTAGTGGATTGCGTGCAATATAAATTTTTTTTTTTGCATTTTGTATTATAATTACATACTCAGTAATTGGAAGAAAATTGCAGTACTTTAATTTTACAATTTCGTTTTGTCCTGCATTGTCCAATTTCCTTTTGTACAATAATTTGAAGGAATTTTAAAAAAGTTTACGATGAGTTTTTAACTGAAGGTGAATTAGAATTTAAATAAAAAATAAAATAACAAAATAAAAAAAAAAGGTTTAAAATTGAAAAAAAAAAAAAAATAAAACGTAGACAGTTTATTATCATTTGCATATAATTCATTTTTAATTAAATTCAATTTAAAATTAGCATTTCTTTGAAAAATTATTTTCCATTTATAAAGGTTTTTGAAAAATTTTAAACCATCAAAGACTTAAGCTTCCTTCAGTATTGTTCTCTAGAGTCTAGATAGATATTTTAGTCCTGTTTTTTTCTAATTATAATTGTTTCAATTCTGATTCTATGATGCTGTTTTCCCTAAATCTTCTTCTCATTGTTACAGTTTTTTTAATTATTTATTACTTATAGTCTTATTTTAAAGTTTTGTTTTTATTTATATAGGGTCTTTCAAATTGAGTTTTCAAAAGTAATTAATTAAAAGACATAGAATTTGAATTGAAACTGGAAAAGTTTATTTATTTTTGAAGTACAATGTTTGCCATTTATACTCTGAAAATGATATCTCCCATGTGATGATATCTCACCACCTTTTGCGTCTCTACTGTACCTGATTCTTTTATCAAAATTTTCGGTCACATTCTTGCATAGTTGCGGCTCTATCTCACCAATAACTCGAATAATTTCTGCTTTCAATACTTCAACGTTTCGAGGATTATCCTTGTAGACATGCCCCAGAAAAAGAAGTCTAACGGTGTCAAATCGCAGAATCTTGAAGGCCTATCCACGTCACCGAATCTGGAAATAACACGGTCTGGACACTTTGTATACAGTAATTGCAGTGTTTCTCTGGCTGTATGACACGTAATCCTATTTTGTTGAAACCACATGTCGTCAGTATCAATATTTTCCAGTTTTGGCCATAACAAAGTTGTGATCATGTTGCGATATCTGGTACCGTTAACGGTTATGGCTCTTCCAGCATCATTTTCGAAAAAGTATGGACCAATCACACCACCAGATCACAATGCACACCCAACAGTGACTCTCTGTGGATGCGTTAGCTTCTCTTGGATCAAGCGAGGGTTTTCCTCTCCCCAAATACTGCAGTTTTGTTTATTAACGTAGCCACCGATCTCGAAATGTGCTTCGTCCGAAAAGATGATTTTTTTTGAAAAATCGTCGTTTTGTTCCAGTATCCAATTGGCAAAGTCCCACCGCATGGAATGATCTTGTGGTGCAATTCTTGTGTCAATAGAACTTTGTAAGCCTTCAACGCTAAATATTTGTGCATAATACGCCATACAGTTGACTTAGGAAGTCCCAATTGCTGTAAACGTCGGAAAATTGACATGGTGGGGTCAGCTGTAACACTATTTTTTTGCATCAATATTTTTCACAGCACCAATATTTTTTTGTGAATGACCGCCACGAGCATACTGATGTCTTTCGCGATCTTGTACTGCACCTGTTTCTTGAAATTTCCGCACAATATTACTAATTTGTAGCTCAGTTGGACGATTATGCCGACCATAAACATTGTGTAATTTGTGAAGTACATTTCTTACAGAACGACCATTTTCGTAAAATAAATCAATAATTTCAACAACCTTCAACTGTCAAAATGACATATAATATGGGTGCGTTCAATTTTTGAAGTGTGTTACATAGGCACCTACTTTTGAAAACTCAATTTGAAAGACCTTATATTTGTTTTTAATCATCTCTATTTTAAAAATTGTTAAAGGATTGATGACAACTTTTAATTTTTTTCCTAAGGGAAATGAAAATCTTCAAAAGGCACCAAGAACTCATTGATAGTTGATGAATTTTATCTTATACTAAATCCACCTCCCTTCATAGCTAGAACGGTTGGGTAAATATTATAACTGTGTAAAATTATGATGAGTAATGAATAATGACTAATGATTAACTTGCGTATTATTATGTCTAAGGAGTAAAGGAAAAGTATGAAGGAACCCAAGAATTACGAAACGAAACAAAGGCTTTTTATATTTTAGAATTTTTGCTGAACGAATATTACGTCGAAAAGCTGTTTTTTTGGCATTTCTTAGTGGGGTTTTCTTTAATCCTTAAATAATAATATAATTTAATTGTAATTATTATAATATATTATGAATTATCATGATGTATGTCGTATATATACGAGTATATATACGAGTATATATATATTTTATGAATTTTTCAACGAGTCTTCTTAATTATTAATCAAATCACTATATAGTAATCTAATTAAATATGAAATAAATTAAAAGTAATTAAAATGAAAAAAAAAACAATTATTTTTAAGAGATAAAAAAGTTTAAAGTATATCCGTTGTTTTTAGCACATTTCCAAAAAAATTTTGAAAAAATGTGCTTATTAGTTTCACTCTGTCCGTCCGTCCGTCCGTCTGTTTACAAAACTTCTACACCGTTAAAGATATAGAAAAAAAATTTTAACCATGGGTAGGTCTCATAAAAAAAATAATTTTGTGGAACAACTTTTTCATGTAGCCCCTCCCATTACGGAGCTACACCCTCTTAAACTTTGAAAAAGCCCTATTTTTAAATGCATATATCTTATGTTCTGCTTAAGATTTTTCAATCTGAAAACGTCATTCGACAGGTATTTTGAATGAAGTTTAAATTTAAATTAATATCAAAATTATACAATTTTTTTAAATTTAGTATTTAAATTTACCGTTATGTGAAAACCAAATTTTGCATGATTTTTCTACTTTCATAACTCCGGCACGCTTTTAGATAGAGGCTTGAAATTTTGAGGCAAGAAAGAACTTTTAGAATTAGTATAAGTTTGCTCAGAAAATTTTTTGGTAACACCCCCTCTTTAAGAGTTATTACGCCTCAAAAATTGAAAATTTTCTATTTTTAGACACCTGTAACTTAGGTACCTGTAAAAATTTTTCTTCGGCGAGGCATGAAAATTAAAGGTTCAATAATATATTTTTACGCGTGTTAACGGCTTTTTTTAGTTATATAGGATTCCGAACTTACGGCCCCTCAAAATTTCAAAAATGTCCTATTTTCACGTTTTTCTTATTACATGAAATTTTCAAATTTTTGTGCAAGTCAAAATTCTAAACAGTTTGTATTGAGTTTGGAAATGGGCGCTTTTAAAAACCGTTGGTTTACATTCTACTTTGTTTTGTTTATAAAAAATATTTATATACTTAAATCAATTATTATCAATGACATGATGATGAATTATGTTTCGACAGATAAGTATAATTTAATTTAATTACATTTAAATAATTACATTTTAAATATCAAATTACATTTTAACTTAAATAAACTTTTGTATCAATAAACTTAAATGAACTTTGTAAGTTACAAAATTTTAATATTACAAAACATTTGTTAACGTAAATTTTTAGACAAATCTGGAAAATTACTAATGAACGGTATTCTACCTGCTCATGCTACCATATTTGAAGCTGAGATACAGGCCACTTTGTCAAGCTTAACAATACAAAGGGTAAAAAGTAATTTTCACTGATAGTATGCCCGCATTCGAAGCCATAAAAAATATCAGCAAAAATTCCGAACCATAATAGACACAATAAAGCAAATAATGGTACAAATGTGTAATAAAGTTCGCTTTATATGAATACCCGCACATGTTGGCATCGAAGGGAACGAATTAGCCGATAAGGCAACCAAAGCCGCAACTAATTGTGCATTACATACTTATACAATTAAAAATCTGTAAACATATTTAAAAAACATAAAAAACAAATGAGCTAATCTAGTCAAAAAAAAAAATAAGTTATTTACAGTTTGTGTATAGAATATTATTCTTTCATAAAAGAACAAGAATATATTATCATCAATACTAACATAATATAATCATAAACATTTATATTATATGAAAAATTTTTTGTTGTATTTTTCACATTGATAAACGTTTTTAATTTTTAATTTTATATATGTAAAAAAAATATTGTGATGTGTTATAAAAGAGGTATAAAAAGAATAAAAATAAAAAAAAATTGCAATGTAAAAAAAAAAATAGTAGTAAAGAATTTGATAAGCAGAATAAGTCGATAGCCTGAGTTTTGAAAAAATGTGCCTATTAGTTTCACTCTGTGATTTTTAACCATGGGTAGGTTAAAAATCACAGAGTTTTAACCATGGGTAGATCTCATAAAAAAATTAATTTTGTGGAACAACATTTTCATGTAGCCCCATCCATCAGGGAACTGCAGCCCCTCAAACTTTGAAAATGCCCTATTTTTAAACGCGTATATTTCATGTTCCGCTCAACATATTTTGAATCTGAAAACGCCATTCGATAGAAATCTTTTCTTAACCTTTATAAATTAATATCAAAATTATATATATTTTTTAAATTTAGTATTTAAATTAACCGTTAGTATAAGTATAAGTTTTCTCAGAAATTTTTTTTGTACCACCCCCTGTTGAGCTATTAGGGCTCAAAATTTGAAAATTTGCTATTTTCAAACACCTGTAACTTAGGCACCTGTATACATTTTTCTTCGGCAAGACAAAAAAATTAAAGCTACAGTAATATATTTTTACGTGTGTTAAAGGTTTCTTTTAATTGTATAGGGTTCCAAAGTTACAGTCCCCAAAAATTTCAAAAAAGTCCTATATTCAGATGTATATATCTCAGGCTCTGCGTAGTAGTTTTATAATCTAAAAACACTACAGGATCGAAAATTTTGTTATCTGCATAAAGAAATATCAAAATTATGCAATATTTTGTAATTGACTATTTAAATTTACCGTTATGTGAAAACCAAATTTTGCATGATTTTTCTACCTTCATAACTCCGACACGCTTTTAGATAGGGTCTTGAAATTTTGAGACAAGAAAGAACTTTTAGAATTAGTATAAGTTTCCTTAGAAAATTTTTTCGTACCGGCCGCTGCTTAAGAGTTATTAGGACTCAAAAATTGAAAATTTGCTATTTTTAGGCACCTGTCAACATTTTTCTTCGGCAAGACATGAAAATTAAAGGTTCAATAATATATTTTTACGTGTGGTAACGGGTTTTCTTAGTTATATTATAGGCTTCTGGACTTACAGTCTCTAAAAATTTTAGAAAAGTTCTATTTTCACGTTTTTTCTTATAACATGAAATTTTCAAATTTTTGGCAAGTCACAATATTCTAAATAGTTTGTATTGCCTTTTGGAAATGTGCGCTTATAAAAACCGTTGGTTTACATTCTACCTTATTTCTATTAATTATAATTTAAATTGTAATTAATGTAAATAAATAAATAAATAAATAACTTAAATTTTAAATATAAAATTGTAAATTTTGCATTTCTTATTAACTTAGTCTTATTATTAATCAATTCATTTGTTAAATTGCAAATCTTGCACTTTTCTTCAATTATTTTATTAACATATTGAAATGTATTGAATTGTGAAATTGTAAAACTTGCATATTTTGTATACATATATACATAAATACATGTAAATTCAATCAATAAATTAATTAAGTTTTGACAATAAAGTTAAAAATAGTCCTTAAATTAAATATTGTTTTTTTTTTATTTTAATATTGGAAAAAGTATTTAACTCGCGCAATGGGATTTTTCTTTTCTGCAAGAGAATCAGATCAAATGGTTCACTTATTTCATAACATATTTCAGGCATATTTCAGGCATATTTAGACTATCGATTATTTTAAGTTATTAGTTGGTTAGTTATTTGTTAAAGCATCTCAATCCATTACTTTTATTTAAGATACCGTCTGAGATTTACTTGTTCTCCAGTATTTTTGGTAAGTTGTCGATTAATTTTTATTGTAGGTTAAAAGTCCTGTTTTTAAGGTTGTGGAGGAAATTCGTGTTGCAAAAGATAAAAATAAATATTTCTTTTATTTTCGAGTTCATCTAGAATTAACTACCACCATATAATCAAATTGGTTTTCTGTTTTTATAAAAAAAATTCAAAAAAATATAAAAGATAATAAAATTATAAAGAAATCCAGTACAAAATAATATACTTGTTTGTTGTTCGAAACGTCGAAACGTTGTTCTTTTTTTTATAAATTATCGCTACATTTTTAGTTCATATTATTATCGTAAGCTGTTTTCGATTAAATTAAAATGAATTGTTATCTTATTTTAATATTTTGTTTCAGGAAATGAAAGAAAATAATTTTTCTATGTAATTTCAATATAAAGATTTGTGTTTAAGAATAGTTAATACTTTAATTAATATGAAATAAAACGAAAAATTTTAAAAACTAAAGTCAAAAAACGTTTAAAACAAAACTTTATTTATGTAAAATTTTTTTAGAAAAGGGAATATATTCATATCTAACATAATGTGAATATTGTTTTGTTGTTCATAAAACTGTTTGAAAATATTTGTTTTAACTCCAAATTGTCTCCTAATTAATTTTTTTTTTATATATTATTAAATCCGGCTGCTCTGGACTAATCAAGTTTTACAAAAGTTTTTGGCATATAACTCGACACCTCTTCCTTAAATTTCAGATACCTAGCTTTAATAGACACTGAGTTATTTTCATTTAAAAGGAGAAATTGTATGGCAGCTACCCTAACCTGTCGCACTACCACAACCAAATTTTACAGAAGTTGTTGGTCTGTAACTCGACACCATTTTTCAAAATTTTGATATTATTACTAATACTCTATACTTTAGAGTTATTCCTATATAAAGAAAGAAGTTGTATGTCAGATACTCGAACCTGGCGGTCAAAAATGCTGAATTTAAATAGAGAAACTACAATTTTGCAAAAGTGACGTAAAAAGAAATTTCAGAGCTATATCTAACTCGACTTCTTTAAGGTGTCACAAACGTAATGGCAAATTTATAATACCCTTTGAACATAGTTCATACGAGTATAATAAACAACATTAAATAATATGAAATGTTTTTTTTTTTTTTTTTTACGAGGGTTGGTGGAAAACTCGAAAGTCACCAAGAGGAACTGCACGTGCTTCCTCAGGGTAGTGTTGGACTTTAACCAACCAAAACCAGCCCCCTTTTAAAACCAAACTTTAGGATGGAACCTTTAATACGAATGTACAGTTTGGTTGTGCGAGATAGGGATGTGGTAAGGATAATTGGGAAAATTGGAATTTGGAAATTTGGATTATGGGGGGCTAGGTAGGAAAATTTGGAGGGAAATTTTGAAGAAAAATGTTAATGTTCTTCTTAAACTTAAGTAAATCGTACACATAAGAATTACCAACTTTAGGGAACACATGCGATGGTATATGGCTCCACAAACGGGACGTGCGCATAACAAACGAATTTCCATAGGCTGTATTTCGCCATCTTGATAACTCAACATGGTAGGGATGAGCATCTGTTGCCCTCCTTGTTTCTCGTTGGAAAACTTTGAATGGAGGCATTAGTTGTTTAGTTCTTTAGAACAAGTATTAATCCCTACGAGATACCTATAAAACAAGGTCAGTGATCCAACTGTGCGACGATGGCTGAGTGGAGTGAGCATTGAAGTTACACTGGGGTCGTTGATCAAACGAATAGCTCTGTTTTGCACATTATCTAAATAACCCAGTGCTGTTTGAGGCCCTCGGAACACCAGCATTTATTTTGAATTTGTCAGATGAATATCCATCGACCAGTACACGAATCCTGCGATTCGAAAGGAAATCTCCAATCCATTTTGGAAAGACCCTACCTAGATCTAATGCTTTGCATTTTGCCGATAGAGCATCGTGCCAAACTCGATCGAAAGCCTTAGGAATATCAAGAGCCACAACATCAGACTCATCAGAATGATGAAGGTTGATGCTTAGCTTCTCACAAAGGTAAGTCATGAGATCACCGGTTGAACGACGGGCTCTGAACCCGTATTGACGATCATGAAGCAAACCTTTGTGGTCCAGGTATTTCAGAAGCTTTTGGTTCACTATTTGCTCCATTACCTTGGAGAGGACCGAAGTTATAGCAATAGGGCGGTAGTTGGAGGGATCGCTTTTATTACCTTTTTTTGGGAATTGGGAAAACATGTGCAACCTTCCATTGGGTAGGATGAATACCCGAAGTGAAGGAGATGTAGAAAAGGTTGCGCAGAGGTTTTGAAATAGAGCAGAATGACCAATCAAAGGCTCTAAAAAAGTTGTTAAGGCCCTCCCAGTCAGCATGGCTGTAACGCCAAACTAGTTTTTTGGGAGGGAACCTCTGGTTGGAGATTGGGCTTACCCGGAAACTTGTGTTAACCAAACAATGATCGGAATTACCCAGAGGGCAACCAACTGAAACCACATATTTTTCAGGGTGTGTGGTGAGAAACAGATCCAAGAGGTGACCTTCATGATCAGCACGGTCCGGGATCCTAGTGGGATTTTGGACAAGTTGAGAAAGGTGGAACAGTGTGGAGAATAGTTCAACTTGTTTCCCAATTGAGTTTTGATTCGGGGAGATGTTGCTAGAAAAATGAAGCCAGTCCCTGTTATGAATGTTGAAATCTCCCGCCAGAACAATTTCAGTTTCTGGAGATGCATCCAAAATTTCATTGATCTGGTTCGATAGGTTTTCAATTTCCATAGCAGTTTTTTGTTCATTTGAGTTAGGTGATCTGTATAGAAAACAGAAATGTATGACATGCTTTTCAACGAGAATTTTGACCCAAATGTAATGAAAGGTTGGACTAGAACATTTATATTTTGGAAGTGTGTTGAAAGCGATGTCATTTTTTATATAGACAGCGATACCTCTTTTGGGTACGAAGTGTGAAATAAGTGAGTAGCAGGTAACATTAAAGTTATCATTGTGGTTACTGACTTGTGTTTCACAAAGGGCTAATACTGCTGGTTTAATTAAACTAAAATGGCAATCGACGGCATGAAAATTCGATTGCAATCCGCGTATGTTACAGAAATTAACATTAAAATTGGTAATTTTGATGGAAAAGAAATTAATATAAAAGAAAAGTTAAAATAATAAATAATAATATTAAAATTGAAATCTAGTTTAAAATTAAAATTGAACGCAAATTTAAAAAGAAGTCAGAGTTGAAATTGTAATCCAAGTCAAAATTGTAATTAAAGTAAAAAAAGTCAAAATCAATTTCAAAATTAAGCAAGATCAAAATCTGACTGATTAAATTAAAGTATGTAAATTAAGATTAAAGTAAAAATTAAAATTTATTCAAAATTAAAATCAATAGTAAAAGTGCACGATTTAAATAATCCGAACTTGACAACACTTTAAAATAAATTACTATCAATGTCAATATCAATACTTTATATCAACATTAATACTTTTCAATATTTTCCCTTGCAAATGGAAAAGAGCGAGCAAATGGTTTATAACAACGTTCAACAGTTTTTAACATACACTTTTAAGTGACCTTATTGAACGCAGGTACAATCAAAGACTCACCAAAAGCAAAACTTAGCACTAGAAATTAATCAATTAAGTTACGGTAATTACTATGGTGATATTAAAAAAAATTGAGCGAATTGAGAGTCAAAGAAGAACACCAGCATCCATCATACGTGTGGGAGGGAGATGGATATATAATTGTTTTGTTTACAACAAGCTGATATTAAAATGAAATAAATAAAAAAGAAAAGTAAATTAATGTAAACAAAACCAACCGAGCGCTTAATTATAAATTATAATTTGAATAAAAAAAAAAATTAAAAAATTATTTAAATTTAATATAGTTTGAAATAAAAAAAAGAATAAATCAAAAATAAAAAAAAACAAAAGGTTAGTGTGTAGATAAATTAATATGCTTAAAAAAATAAAAATAAAATTTGTAAGTAGTTAAATAATTAATTAAGAATACTTATCTTGCCGCCATTGGAGTGCAGCCATATAATTTACAATTAAGTTTAATTTACACTACACTTTTAAATAATTTTTGGTGAAAAAAAAAAAAATTTAAAAAAATTAATTAGAAAGTTCAACTAGTTTAATTTAATTTCAGTAATTTTAATAATTTACTTTTATTAAACTTTTATAAAAACTCTTGTTGTCGCATTTATTAAACACCACTTAGTTTTTATTCTATTTTATTGGTATTTATCATACAATTCATTTTTTTCGTTTCCTTATAATAATTCCCCTTACATTTTGTACGCTCTTATCTATTAAGCTACCGCGACCCCATATTATAATTAATTTAACATTATAATGACAAATTTCTTATAAACGAATTATCTATACATCTATACATTTATTAATAATTTTATTCGTAATTTAAGGAATTTTCTCTGAAACAAACACAATTTTACTTTGTTGATGAAGTCTGGTATTGGAAAAAATATGATAGATTTAGCATTTCAATATTTTGTTTTACGCTTCATTTCATGTTAAGTGGAAAACAGGGCATCCATATAAAATAATAGGTTGGAATACCATTTTCAATAATAATAATATCTTTAGATAATATTCTAGTTATTATATGTTTAGTTTATTAATTATATTATTTATGCGAGTCGTAAAATTCAGCCTATTGTCGAATTGAAGGCTATAATTTTTTTCTGAGTTATTTTATTGTAAAGGAGAATTATTTAGCACAATATTTAATAAAACATGCTTTCCTTTTTTAGTAAAATATATAGAGTTAGTTTTCTATACATAGAACAAAATATTAACAATGAAATAAAATCTAAGAATTTTTCTCTGTTTTAATTCATTTATGATTTTCTACTTGCACTTATCTAAAATAGAAAATAAATATGAAATGAAGTAAGGTCGGTCGCATATAAAATCGATAATTTTTTCGATTCAATTTATAGTTCATTTAAGTGTTTTCAACGTTAGTTTCAAATAGTCATTTCTTTAGATACGTTTATTTTTGTTATGATTATTACATGTAATCGCCTTTTTGTTGTTTTAGATTAGTTTATTTTCATTTTAGTAGAGTTGGAGGCACCTGTTTAAAAAAATGACTATCTTATTTTTAGATTTGTTTTATATTTTACATCAGAAGAAAAATTTATTTATTGTCTTTAATTCATTTCCTATTATATATCAAGCCTATATTATTATAAAGCTTTCCCTTCTTTATGTTAGCAAATAAATAAATAAATAAAAATACTTAATGAAAATAAAATTTAAAAATATATACTAAATACCAATACTAAAACCAACAAACAGGAGAAACTTGCTTTTAAGAGGGTGAAGTTATGACGCCATTACGTAACGGTACTTAATCTCGTCATAGTTCTGAAGATATATATTATTGCGTAGGATTTCGCCATCTAGTGGTCAAAACATGAACTACAAAATCAGTTTTTTGAATTTTCTTTAGGTAATGGAAAACGGTAGAGAAATTATTTTTCTTCTAAATTATAGATAAAAAAAAAATTCTCATTACTATAACCCGTTTACCAGAGAACCGGTTTCAATGATTTTTTTAGGTGCATTGGTACTTTTATCGTTACTTAGATAAATGGATCTTCAAATTGAAAAATTTTAGTAGAAATCTCTGACATTTTTTTCTAAATTAAATTATCTGAATGAAAATGGCCTGGAAAAAGGAGAACAGTTAAGAAAATATTAAAAATAAAAAAACTTTTTAAATTTTTTAGAAGATTTTTCATTAAAATATTCAAATTTAATGTACTATATAATTAACATATTATTCATTTCTTAAAAATTACAAATTATATGTTCTCTATTTAAAAACAAATTAATTACATAACTATTTAAGTAATATTTATTTATTATCATAAATTGTGTCATATGTTTATGTTTTTGTAAATAAAGTGTTGTTTTTTTTTTTTGTTTTTTTTTTTTATAATTTTACTTTGAAAATGACGAATGACAAAAAGTATTTCGTAGTAAAAATAATTTTCAGTGAATAAAACGTATGTACATGATAATGTATACATGCTATTATAATTATTTAAATATATAGATACCAATTTTATTATTACTGTCATTAAAAGGACTTTTATTCTTTTATTATTACTATCATTAACATTACATAACACTTAATTTAGCACATTAATGTAATGTATTCACTATTATACATATATGTATAGAAAAAAAAAAATAATAAAATAAATAACGTGTTCTCAAATATGAAAATAAGTAAGTAATCAAGTGAGTAACGTATAAATTACAAAATCTCATTTATAAAAAGAAAAAATTAGCACAACCATTCCCGATTATAACGTTTGTTATGAAATTTTTATTGTAAAAGTAATACATTTTAGTAGCTGATTATTTGATTAATTTGAGAAGTTACGACCTATACTTATTATATACTATACATATTTCCTATGCACTTCAAAAATATTTGATAGGAAATAATTTTTTTTTTTGAGAAATAACAGAAATTTGAACAGAATATTCGTATTCGAATTTTATTTATCTAAAATTGAAGAATTCTTAAATGATTACTGCATGTGTTTTTTTTTTATACAGCCAAAAAAAAGTGTTGTTTTCAAAAAAAAAAAAAATTTTATTAATTTGGAATTCGTCATAAGCTTAAAAAATCAAGATTATTTTAAAATATTGAGATTAGTTTTTTTTTTGTATTACAATACTTTTTTAAAAATACGTATATGTACTTGATATTAAAAAAAGTACCTACTTATAATAATTTATTTCTTTTATACCTTTAAGAAGTAGAAGTGATTATAAGGATAATAATATGTATTATTAAATTTATATGTTATCTTATAGGTTTTTTTTTTACAAGACATATAAAAATTAATAAATATATTTTTAGTGTATTTAAGTAGTAAATATTACATATATATTTTTAATGGCACATTATTATTATTTTTTTGTTTGATAAGTTTTTAGATTTTTAATGTAAATTTATGATCTTTCAAAATGATTGAAAAGATGGCGGATTACGTTTTAATTAAAAAACTTTATTTTCAATTAAAAAAATCGACTCATATTGCATAAAATAGATTCATTTGGCAACAGAATGTAAAAAATTTCATCATATAATAATGTCACTACGCTCTAAGTAGGATATTGGAAGAAGAAGAAGAATAAATTTAAAGGATTTACCTGTACAGGATTTCAATCAGAAAACCACACTCCCACCGAGAGACGCCTTTTATGAATCAAAAATTTTATTCAATTGTTTTCTTATAGTATTGCATACTTACAGGATTAATATACTTTTTCTTTTTATAATATGCTTTGTAAGAAAATTTCTTTCCATTCAATTTCTATCTACGTTAATAATAGTTTCGTTGTAAGTTTTCAATTTGGAGATGGTGACACCAATAAATTTATTTTGATTTTAAGTTATGTTAGTTAAATAAAAAATAATCAAAAATATTTTATTTATATAAAAATGAAAGTTATGTTTTTGGTTATTTATTCATATAAATATTATCTAGTTTTGATGATGTTGTTGTTTTTATATAGTTCTTATTTTTTCCAAAATTTGTTTTCAATTTTTCATAAACAATGACATTTAATTTTTTTACTTAAAATTTCTTGTTGTTTGTCATGTAAAGATTTGACTTATGTAAATAAATTATAAGTGAGTCAAATATTAAAATGCTAATCAAATTACCTGAATAAATATTTACCTAATTTTAATAATAAAAATTTTTGGTTTTTTTATTTTGAAAAAAATATTAAAAAATAACATCGAGAAAATTCTGGTAGACAGAAATTAACGGAGAAAAATTTTCTAAATAATTTAAAATAGATTTTAGAATAAAAGACAGAGTTGGAGAAAGGTTTAACCTTAGAGTGAAAGTCAAAATCAATTATTTAATTTTTTAGCAAAATATTAATAAGATTCAGCGTCCTGTAATTTGGTTTAAGGTATTATAAATTATCTTAAATTAAGAGACTGACAATTCTCACTACAACGGCACGTGAAAAGGACGTCGGTACGGTAACACCATATTTCTATTCACATTATTCCTTCGCCGAACGTGACGAAGACGAAGTATTTTTTTTCTTTTAAACAGATATTTGTATTTTTTATCTTGTAAACAGATAATATTAAATTCAAGTTGTTGTTTCATTGTCATATTCACATATAACGACGATATGATTTTTATTTTATTTTAATTTTTTTTAAATTTATTTATACTACATGAATTTCTTATGAATAAATTATATACTGGAAACTATACCGGAAATAATGATGTGACGAGGATTTGTTGGCAAAACAAAAAAATCTTTGAGAACGATATTTTAAATCAAGGTGCGGTTACGTGCCGTTGTAGTGAAAAACGAACTTGGCTATATACATATTTACCATTTTCTAATTTTAAGTTTTAAAAATCCTCTTTTCTGTCTCAGTAAAGTTTGTGTTTCTGTAAGATTTGTTTTGTTTAAATTTCCTTAAAATAATATACCTCAAATTTTTTTTAATGAAAAAATCACATATAACCTTTCTTTTGTTTCTCTCTTTATTTAAAATTAATTTAAATTTAAGATTTATTATTACAAATTGTAGTATAAATTTTACTATATAATATCTTAAAAATATAGTAATTTTATATTTTTAGTAAATATTTTTTTTAAATATGGAAATAACACCTCAATTACCTGTACGATAAAAAAAAAATATTTTCTTAGAAAGAATTATTTTAAATCAAAATTCGATTATTAGAAATCTATTAAATATTTTATGTGATAATATTAGTAATAATAAATTCATAGAACAAACAAAAACCCCATCATCTTCGGATAATTATTATTCCTTTCACATTTTTCATTGAAAATATTGAATGAAAAAACAACTTTCAAAATTACTGTTTTTTTTTCTTTTTTTTTCTTTTTAACTATAACAATTTTCTTCAATTTTTTTTTTTATAACACAGGTGAAAAGTCGTATTATTTTGTTGAAAAAAAAAAATAATAAAAAGTCAGCCTAAGTAAATGTTATAATTTGATAAAAAAAAAAACAATATCTAATATTTTTTTTTCAAAATTTATTACTGTTCTTATAAGATAAATAGATACTACATGTATTTGTAGATATTTTATGTACAAAGTGTCCTATTATTCACTTGAAAAATCTGATTTTTTTTTATAATGCTGAAGTTTACCTTTAACAGATCAACTGCAATTTTAAATGATGTTAAACAGCTTAGATATACGAACATTGTATATATTAGAATTTCCAAATTCTATAAGATTCTTGTAGGACGAGATTCTGAAAAATATCTATCCTTGGCCTTTCCACTATTGGTCTAATGAGAGTGCTAATTAAGGTTCATCTAAAAAAGTTAAGACCAACCATTTAACTCCTGATTAAAGAAATCATAAAAATAGATTATAATTCTATATGTCGTTCCTATAACTTTATGAATATTTTTACATCACTGGAAATTAGAAAACCGATATTTATTCTAAGATGTTTACTTCTCAAAATTGCATTGAATATTTTGTTGTTAACAATTGGTTGTTATTTTACTTGAGATTTATGGTATACCAAATACTTTATTTATATCAATTATCTTTTAAAATTTTGTTGCAACTTAGGAACTATACAAAATATCTATTCAATGTCCTTTAAATTTGATAACTTTGAACTACTACGAGATCTTACCTTATTTACCTTACATCCATTTTATGTCACTTCATATGTCACTTCATGATTATGATATGTCACATCCATTTTATGTCACTTATCTTATGTCACTTCATGATTGTGATTTATTGCAACATGTGATCCGAATCAATTTAGGAGGAAGTCATCAAATATCAAGTGTAGCTGTTTTTTTTTAACTTTTAAGCTATTAAAAGTGTTAATCGTATACTTAGATTTGGTTTCGGTAGTTAAGCCATCCGGAGCCATTCGGAGCCATCACTATATTAAATATTATAGTTAACAAGGCTATTTTAACATGCCTTAATCTCTGAATTAATTTTAAATCCGATTTAAGATGAATGTAAAAAAAAAAATTTATATCGATTTAAATAACAATAAGCGAACCATAACCTACATCTAAAGGTGCACTACGGGCTTAAAGTATTGTAATTGCTTATGCGTTAGTTACCATCTAGAGACTAATGATTACTTATGTGATGTAATTTCATTAAAACAAATAAAAAAAATGAAAAAAAAAAAGTGGTACTACAGTTTGAAACTCAAAGCATATAAAAAGTAATCCAGAGTATGTATAATTAAATTGAATTGAAAATTCTCAGGTTTCCTTTAATTTTTTTATTAACTTTTGGGTATCCATATCAGTATTTATTTATACATACATATATATATATATAATACATATATTATATTGAATGGTACAAGAATAATTTTAAGGTGTTACAACAAAAAAAAAAAAAAAATGTAATGAACATTGAAGAAAATTATTTACAACATTTGGTTAAACATTATCTATAAAATTTTATATTTTATGTTGGTATTTGTTTTGTAATTGGTTAGCATGTGTATATTTATTGTAAATAAATAACTAATAATGGGTAATCAATCATTATTGTTATTATTTTTCTAAAAAGAATTGTTTTTTTGTTATGTATAGCTATTAAGGAAAAAGAAAAGAAAAAAAGAATATTTCAATCAAAATTTATTAATGTTTACATTTTCTTAAAGATCTAGAAAAAAATGTAATTTCAATTTTTTTGTTTTTTTTTTTTTTTTTTGGATTGACATACGTTTTTTGATAATTATTTGGCAGTTAGTTAGTTGTTTAATTGCTTTTTGATTTGTTTTATTGACTTCAGTTTTTCTTTTTTTTTTTGTGGTTTTTCTTTCGACACTTTTGTTAAGAAGAGTTACTTAAAAAAGTTTTTGATTTAATGATTTATGTTATTAATAAAATCGATCAGTAAATCAATTTATTCAAAATAAAAGCTAATTGTGTTATTTAGTTTATATATTTTGTTTTTTGTTTAACATTAACTTTTATAACTATATACTAAAAAGTTAAATAAGAGAAAAAAGGACATGGTATTCAATGCTCTTTTTTTGTTGTTTGTTGAAACAACTTTTTGGAGTTGTTTCTGAAATATTATACTTTATCATATATAAATATTCCCATGACACATCTTTGATTCGAAAATTGTTTTAGTTTCACTAAAGTTGTTATTATTATTGTATATAAGTAGTGTATATATAGTTAAGAATTTCTTGTGATTTCTTTTTCATGTTAGGATGTTAAATAACTAAACATCACTGTTTTTTTTTAAATCAAACAATACAGATCTGAAAAATGTTTAAGGTAAAAAATAAAGGATTATTTTGAAGAAGGAATATTAACACTAAATAATATTATGTGAATCATTTTAATATTGTATATCTTTTTTACTTAAAAAAAAAAGAAGTATTTTCATTTTAAGTGTAAGTAATTTTATTTTAATTGCATTCTTTTTTTTTATGTAGAGTAAATGTTCCTTTTTAAAGTGCAAAGAAATTATTGTTGATTGAATTTTATTTTAACAAAAGTTTTACCTGATTAAAAGTGCATTGTTTCTAATTGTATAAAAAAAAACTATCTACTATATCTTGTAGCCCGTGCCCGTCTGAAAAATTTTTAAAAAATAATATACATATTATCCTTAATTAATAATTATATATTCATAATTACTTATAACAAATTTCCTAAATACAAAAGTTTATATTTTAAAACTAAATACTTGTACTTAAAAATGAAAACTTACCCTTAAAATGAAAAAACTTGCATTTAAAAAAATAAAACTTGCACTTAAAGTGAAATTTCTTTTCCTTAAAATAAGAAAGGAATATATTTATATATATATTTAAATATACGATTAAGGATGTTTTTTGATTTCGTTGACTTTTATTTCGATATATAAAATTCTTTAAATGACACATAGATTTTTTTCATTTTAGATGAACGTGTGAGAACATCTATAAAATATCTTATTATTTATTAATATATTTTATATACATATAATATTTTATTGATTTTTAAATAAAATTTTTTTGGAACTAAAATATTAGTGTATACAATGTATATATATATATTCTTCTTCTTTATTGATTTAATCGAATTAATCTCATGTTTTTTTTTTATACTTTATTTATAATTTTATTATTTTATATTTTATTTATAAAATTTTTTATTATAATAATTCCGTTTATATTTTAAGTTACTCTATGTTTGTATATGCGTATAAGATATAATTAATCAGATCATATACGAGCATTTTTTACACCCCTAGCTTTAGTTAATTATTTATATAAACAAGTAAATGTAACAGTAAGCCGATGCAACCGACTTATTAATATCCTACCCTGAATAATTCGAATTAAATTAAAAATCCATAAGTTTTTTTGGCAGCTGCTTGAACTTCTTCCCTTTTCTGTCTTATTCAACTCGAATTTCAGGAACGTAAAAGAGGCATCTTCTTGGGATATGCTTGACACCCTTGTAAAAAAATTCAAGTTTCTATCTTTATTAATTTCAAAGATTGTTAGTCCTTGGGAGGTGTGTGTCAGGTACCCGAAATGCCACTCCAATTCATCGAATCCATCTCAGGAACATAAAGAAAACATGCCAGAACACCATTGTACTAAATTTAAAGGTTCTACTTTTGTTGGTTTTGGAGATATGCTCGTTGCTCTTGTACTCGTCCGGAAGTATCCAAAATACGAACCCATGGTTAAAATTCTTTCAAATGTCAGTTTTCAATTTTACAGAAAAGGAAACATAACAGAACACCTTTGTGCTAAAAATAAAAGTTCTATCTTTGTTGGTTGTGGAGATTCGTTTGCTCTGGGGCTCGTCCGGAAGCTTCCAAGATTTGAACCCATGGACCAAATCCTCACAAATTTCAGAAACATAAATCAAACATGAAGGAACACTATTCTGCCTAATTTAAAGGTTATATCTTAGTTGGTTTTGGAGATAATATCATTTGCTCTGAGGCTCGTTCGGAAGTTTCCAAAATCCGAACCCAAGGACCAAATCCTCTCAAATTTCAGAGACCTAAATCAAACATGAAATAACACCACTCTGCCAAATTTAAAGGTTATATCTTAGTTGGTTTTGGAGATAATCTCATTTGCTCCAAACCCATGGACCAAATCCTCTCAAATTTCAGAGACCTAAATCAAACATGAAAGAACACCATTCTGCCAAATGTAAAGGTTATATCTTTGTTGTTTTTGGAGATAATCTCATATGCTCTGGGGCTCGTTCGGGAGCTTCCAAAATCCAAACCTATGGACCAAATCCTCTTAAATTTCAGAGACATAAATCGAATGGGAAGGAACATCATTGTACAAAATTTAAAGGTTCTATCTTTTTTGGTTTTGGAGATAATTTCGTTTGCTCTGGAATCTCTCGGAAGCTTCCAGAATCCGAACCCATGGACCGATGTTGTCCAAATTCGAACTTAGCCTCCCTTTCGTGATTAGTAACCTACTATATAAATTTCATCAAGATAGCTTCATTAGTTTTTGAGTTATCGTGCGAACGGACGGACGGACATCGTTAAATCGACTCAGGAGGTGATTCTGATTCAGAATATATATACATGTCCATATCTAACTCGCTTCCTTTTGGTGGTTACAAACACCATACCAAAGTTAATATACCCTATACTTTAGGTGTAGGGTATAACAAGTAAAAGTAATAGTAAGTCGATGCAACCGACTTATTTACACCCTACACCTAAAAAATTCAAATTAAATTAAAAATCTAAGAAGTTATTTTAGTTAGATATTTAATATAACTAAGCTAAAAAAATAAATGCTTTTACAACCTTTGTACAAAATTTCAGATTTCTATCTTTATTAAATTCGAAAATATGCTTGTTAGGTCTTGGGAAGTATGTGAAGGCACGCGGACCATCACCCCAATTCATTTCAAATTTTAGAAACATCAACAGCGTAGAACATTCTTATATCAAATTTCAAGTTTATATATTTATTAATTTCGAAGATATGCTTGTTTGGTCTTAGGAGTTGTGTGGCAGATACCCGAACAACCATTCTAATTCATCTTAAATTTTGGACAAATCAGGGATTCAGGAAACAACACCCTAGTACCAAACTTGAAGTTTCTATCTTTATTAATTTCGAAGATATGCTTTTTCGGTTTTGCGAGTTGTATGCGAGGTACCCGAACGACCATTCCAATTCATCTCAAATTTTAGGCAAATCAGGGATTTAGGAAACAGCACCCTCGTATCAAATTTGAAGTTCCTATCTTTATTAATTTCGAAGATATGCTTGTTCGGTTTTGGGAGTTGTATGGGAGGCACCCGAACAGCTCCTCCAATTCATTTCAAATTTTGGACAAATCAGGGATTCAGAAAACAACCTCCTAGTACCAAATTTGAAGTTTCTATCTTTAATAATTTCGAATATATGCTTGTTCGGTTTTGGGATTTGTATGGGAGGTACCCGAATAACCACTCCAATTCATCTCAAATTTTAGGGATATCAGAGATTCAGAAAAACACAACCTCGTATCAAATTTGAAGTTCCTATCTTTATTAATTTCGAAGATATGCTTGTTCGGTTTTGGGAGTTGTATGGGAGGTACCCGAACAGCTCCTCCAATTCATTTCAAATTTTGGACAAATCAGGGATTCAGAAAACAACCTCCTAGTACCAAATTTGAAGTTTCTATCTTTAATAATTTCGAATATATGTTTGTTCGGTTTTGGGATTTGTATGGGAGGTACCCGAATAACCACTCCAATTCATCTCAAATTTTAGGGATATCAGAGATTCAGAAAAACACACCCTCGTACAAAATTTTAAGTTTCTATCTTTATTAATTTCGAAGATATGCGTATTCGGTTTTGAGAGTTGTGTGGGAGGTACTCGAACGCATGGCCCGATTTCGCCCATTTACAATCCCCGCCTTACCTTAGTCATTGTTAACCTACAGTATAAATTTCATCAAGATAGCATCATTATTTTTTGAGTTATCGTGCGTACGGACGGGCGGACGGACGGACATCGCTAAATCAACTCAGGAGGTGATCCTGATTCAGAATATATATACATGTCTATACCTAACTCGCTTCCTGTTGGTGATTACAAACACCATACCAAAGTTAATATACCCTATACTTAATGTGTAGAGTATAATAATTAATAATGTTTTTTTTTTTAATGTATATTTAATTTAATTTATTTATTAATATATTAAAGTATAATATTTAATTAAATAAAACTATACTTTGTTTTCTAATTTTTTTTCTTAACAGTTTTTATTATCACATTGAAGTAATGGTAATAATGTAAATCTGGAAAATTTTGAGTGTTAATTGTTCAAGAAATACAATTTTAATATTTCTAGTTGTTAAAAAGGAAAAAAAAAAAATATTAAAAATTTAAAGTAAGAAATTTAAAAATTAAACGACATTGTATAGATCCAATCTATCTACTTTATTAAACATTTAAAAATAAAATTTTGTTTTTTAATATTTTAAAAATAGTATTTGATTTTCATTATTTTCGTTACATTCTGTAATAAATTGTCTAATTAGAATCTTAAGTATATTAGTTTAATGTTGGCATTCTAAATCGAATATAAATGATGTGGCAAATAATTTTAGATTTTATGTTAAAATATTAAAGAAATGTTAATGTGTAGTGAATTGGAAGGGATTGATTAAAAACAGAAATTGTATAATAACCGTTTTTATTTGGCTTTTAAATTCCATCATTGAATTATCAACATTTTACGGATTTTATGCAATATCCTTAATTTGGGTATTGGGCGAAAATATTTTAAGAAAAATTTCAATAAAAATTTTAATAAAAAAATTTTTTCAAAGTTTTTAAACTATTAATAATAATTAAATTTTCCGATTAAAATAAATAAATACGATTAAAAATATCTTGTATTAATATAACAGTTCAAACAAATAACAGTGACAAAAAAGATAAAAAAAAAATTTAGTATGTATAGAAAAATAATTTAAAATTCCATAAAACAAAATGAAGAAAAATAAATAATGATACTTTTCTTTTAATAATAACAAAAACTAGTATTAAGCACTATTTCATAAAAAGTTCTCAGGTGAGATTTAACTAAATATTATTTATAATTATTTATAATGAAATTGCAAATGAATAAATATTTTAATTCTTGCAAAAAAATTATTATTATAAATATATATTATAAATTATTAATTTATTTAAATTTAAAACAAAATGAAATAGAAAAGTATGAAAACTTGCAATCATCAAATCAACAAAACTCTTTAATAATGAACATAATACTGCATTTTCATGCATACGCTCTTATTATACTCTCTATACGCATTGAAGTGTCAAAGTATAGTTAAATTTATTAAATTGCGTCCACAATAAACTCTGTCGCGTGGTTATGAATAAAGTTGTTCAATTATGAGAAAAGTAAAAGTGACAATTATTGACTGTAACTGTGACGTAAAAGTGACAGTGACTGTATACAACAGGATTTTTTTTTACTTACTCAATAAGTTTTTCATTAAAATCCATTTTCTCTTTAAAAAAAAAAATAATAGCAAACACAATTTCAAATATTTATATGGTAATAATAATAAATTTGAAATATAACAATCCAACACATTATTGACATTTAAAAATGTATTAACTACGTAACAGTTAAATGTTGATCAAAATTTTTTTTTTTAGCTGCGTAAAGTATGCATTATAACTACATTGAATATAGCAGCTTCCATACAACTAAATACATATTAACTTTTTTTGACAGTACTTGCGTCATAGCTGCGCAAAATTGCGTTTGATTGTAGCAGAGACATTAAAAATATTTTACAAATTATGAATTCATTGTGGATACTCTTTTGTAGATTGCGTTAGGAGAACGTAACGAGAGTGTTGGTTGTACATAGAGCTTTAATTAACGACTACAACGAATACAACCACTTTAATTATAAAATAAATTCTCGATTGAGTAATGATTAGAATGATCAAAAAGCCAAATTCTCGATTGAGTAATGATCAGAATGATCAAAAAGCCAAATTTTCATTTTCTTTAAAAAAAAACTGTTAAATTTCTAAATTGCCTTAAACAACCTCGAAGTTTGTTATGCAATTTTTCAGAAATTCAAATCAAGATTAATTCCTAAAATTTGTTGTTTCAAAAAAACAAGAATGTTACCTAGAAAATCATGATTTGATCTCGGATTATAATTAATAGAGATAACTTAGAATTTATAAATACGAAAATTTTTTCAAAAAAAAAAAATTTTTAAAACTTTATAAAAAAATAAATGTTTTAGTGGAAGAATTTTAAGTTATCTAAATAGTCAAATATAGAAGGAAAACGATTATTCTCATGAAAATTTCTCTAATTAGAAATTTTTTCTTTAAAAGAATTGGTATAATTTTATTGTCATAAGCAGCCCCCAAATACAATATTCCATATTCAAGCTTTTTAAATTTCGTGAAGTTAGAGCTAATGAATTAGTATAATTATAGGATTAAAATCTGGGTCCGTATTATATCTTCAAAACGTAGGTAAATCTATACAACTAGTGTGTGTTAAGTTTTTTTTACATTTATGTCACGATGACAGCACTCTGACGGAAGAAGCTTAGAAAGCTTCTCAGATCCATGTCAGAGAAGTGGCTAAAATCTTGGAAAAAAGAAAATAGCGCAATATTTCCACCTTTTCCTTGAAAGACTAGGACAGATGCAGGAAAAGTGCTCCACGCTTTCTACTGCGTCAATTCCTCTGCGAAATCTAGATTCATATTTAAATTTTGATTGAAATATACCCCATAATAAACCATTTTCGAAATATTTAATGAACAGAAATTTTTGTAGATGGTAAAACTTTTGCAGAGTAAAAAGAAAATTATTATTAAAAATAAATGTGTGGGTTGACCAATTCATTAGGTAGTGAAAATTGGGGGATTTTCTTAAATTATAATTAATAATTAAAGAAATTCCAGTTAAAATATATTTTTTCATATATAATTATTTTTAAAAATTCTTATTTTAATTTAATAAAAAACAAGTTAAATATTATTTTTTTTTTTTTGTTTTTTTTTTTTTACAGAATGGTATTTTTAGCATCAAGAAAATCAATATTTCATACATCATTTTTACGATATAAATTTATATTTTTAATAATTGGTTTATTATTTATATATATATTTTTAACTGGTGATATTAGAAGCAATATAAATGTACGAAAATGTTTTTCCGATATAGATATACAAGATAAAATTGATGATATATTATTGAGTGATAAAAAACCACGTAAAGGTAAAACAATATTTTTTCATGAAACATCATGTAATGAACCAAATTCATTAAATCAAATAAGGCTGAAAACAAGACAAGCATGTGCTATTGAATCAGCAGCATTACTTAATCCAAATTTTGATATATTTGTATTATTTGCTAGTCCAAAAATTTTAAATAATTTGACAATAACACCATTATTAGAATCAATATTATCATATCCAAATGTATATTTAAGAAATGTTAATTTATGGAGTTATGCTGCTGATACACCAACATATGAATGGTTAAAAGATGGTAATTTATTTAAATCAAAATATATATATTCCCATATATCAGATTTTTTACGTTATTTAACGTTATGGCGTTGGGGTGGTACACATTTAGATTTAGATGTTGTTATGAAAAAATCAATAGGTAAGTATTCAATTTAGTTTTTTTTTTTTTTTTTTTTTTGTGACTTTAAAATTTATTTTAATATTTTGGATGTGACTTTAATATTCTATTTTAGAGAATATAGTTATATTAATTAATAAAAATATAGAAAAGAAAAATAGAAACTAAAGAATACTGAGATAAATTAAATTATGAGAAAAAATAAAATTTACGATAGTAGTCGAAAAAATTTAAGAATTTGTCCAAATAGATTAAAAAAAATGAAACTTAAACGTTTCTAGATATTTATTCTATGTAATACTGATGTATGTGAAAAAAATATGTACTTAATATATGAAATTTTAATTAAAACTGAAAATGGGGTTTGATCTTAAAAACGGCTAGTGGTAGTTTACCTTTTATAAATTCTTTAAAGTTAGTTTTAGCTCATAATATGGGTATTTTGACTATAGTTAATAAATAATTATGTAAAACATATGCATAACCAAGTAAATAATGGAAAAAAGTATGTACATTATCTATATATTTATTTTGACGTAGTTAAATATATCCCAAGTTACACTTGTTGGAGTATGGGTACTTTAGGCCGTTAAAATTTGTGGTATTTTATAAATAATCAATCTTAAAAGAAATTTTAGAATCACAAATGCCGATTTTGATGGTTTAAGTTTCAAAATTACTTAAAGCAGATTTGGTTTAAAAATATTAACAACAAAATTACATACATATTATTGATTATATATACATTTGATTAGTTATTTGTTTATATAATATCTGTTTTACATACCAATTATTTATTCATTGTTAATTTAAGATCAATTTTAATTTATCACAATTTATCACAGGTATTAGGTATATGTTTTAAATTTAATTTACAGGTTAAAAAAAATATTATTTTATTTTTATTTATATAGAATCTTTAACTATATAATTATTAATTACTATGTAATTAATTAATTACAGATTAATTACAAGCTAATTATAATAATCATTAAGAGAAAACATTCCAATTATTTTTCAATTATTCATAACAAATGAATAAAAAAAAAAAAAAAAAAAAACAATTTAAATAAATTTTGATAACAATAAATTTTAATTTTATGTAATTAAAAATTTCTTTATTTGTTTTAATATTTTCAGAAAAAATTGCAACAAATTTTGCTGGAGCTGAATCAAAATTACATGTTGCAGCTGGTATATTAAATTTTGATTATGATGGTTTTGGTCATGAAATAGCTGATATATGTTTAAGAAATTTTCAAGCTCATTTTGATGGTTATGATTGGGGTGTTAATGGTCCAGGTGTTATTACAAAAACATTAAATAGTATATGTAAAACAAAACAAACTCATTTAATGACACGTTCTAGATGTTTTGGTTTTAAAGTTTTTCCAAGGGATGCATTTTATGCTATACCATATACAAATTGGGAATATTTTTTTAAAACAGAACATTTAAATCAAACATTAGAAATGACAAAAAATTCAATAGGTATACATGTATGGAATAGATATAGTAGTAATACACCAATAATAGTTGATTCAAATGTTGCTTATGGTGTTATAGCAAAAAAATTTTGTCCAAAAGTATATAAATCTAGTGGTTTGTTTTTCTGAAAATCAATTGAATTTTTATTTATAATATTAAAAAAAATTAAATACATAATATAGTATATAATTTATAAATTAATATCAGTATAATTTATATAAAAAAAAAAAAAAAAGATATGATAATTTCAAACGAATTTATTGATTTTAATTGTGTCATTCTTTTATATTTATTTTTTTGTTAAATACAAGGGGTTTTTGTTTGTTTTTTGTGAATAATATTTTAATTAAAATATACCATTTTTATTTTAACTGAAGATATTTTTACTTTAACTGAAGATATTTTTATTTTAAGTGGGCTGTACATGTCTTAAGGGGGAATAACTCTTACGACGTGTGTGGGATTCGAACCCACACTCCCTCGGTGTTTACAGTGTATTTTATACGCTCTTACCCACTAGGTTACCGAGGCCCCTAGACATTCTTGGTTAAAGTAAAAAAAATTGTAATAGAAGTTATAATAAAAGAATATACATATATGTATATACATAAATATCACATACATAAGTATCAGATCTAAATACATATGTTTTATGTAAATTAAACGGAAATCAGACAGATGGCAACATTTTCTTGAAAACTGGACATTTGATCAGTGAACATTCCACAAAGAAGATACTCAACAAAAAAAAAAACATTTAGCAAAATAGACACTTAACAAACAGACATTTAGCAAAATGAACAATTAGCAAAAAGATATTTAACAACTGGATATTGGCAACTTGGACATTTAACAATTTTTACAAGTGGACATTTCGAAATAAACAATATCGAAAACGTACAAATCAATGTAAAGTGAAAAAAGTAACAGGATTTTAACATTTAACATTTCGTCTATAGTTCTTAACATGTTTCGATTTTTATTTTTTAAATGCTAAATGATTTAATTTTTTAAAAATTTGAAAAATGCTTTGTTTGCGTGGTGCACATTTTATTTTAGAAAAAAAAAAATTGGTTTAAAATAAATTTGTGGAAATAATGCAAAAAAAATTTTTACGAATAATTGTTATTAGTTTTAATTCCCTCAAATAAAAGTTGTCAAATGTCCAAATTTTGAGGGTCCTTATATTTTCAAATGATAATTGTTAATTTTGCTAAGTGTCTTTTTGTTAACTACCTTTTCTGCAAAATATCCATTCATCAAATATCCAGAAGTTTTCAAGTATACCATAAATTTTATAACATAAATTCCAGAAGTAAAGATTCTTCATTTAAAATAGAAAATTTCTTTTCTTAAAGTAAAAAAAAAATATTCACTTAAAGTAAAAAAGTCTTCAGTTAAAATAAAAAAAGTATATAAAATTATCAATTTAAATATAAAATAAAACTTACTAACAAATTTATTTAGATCAAACATTTTGCTGTTAATCAAATAGGTACATTAAACTAAACTTATTTAAATTATAAACGTATCAAATCAGATTGAATTAACCTTTAAATTTAAATTAAATTAAATTGAATTATTTTAATATATTGTAACTCTTAAAATATATAAAATAACTTTCCCCGCCAAAATTAAAACCAAACCAAAAATGAAAACTAATCAAAAATGATTTTATCGATTTTTAAATTAAAAATTGAAATCGTTATAAGATTTCTATAAAAAGAAAAATGTTTTTTAAATAAAAATAAATTGAAATAACTGTTTAGATTGTAATGGTTAATTAAACGGTTATTTAGTATGTAAGATTATGAATTTTGCATAGTTTTAGGATGTGTGCGTAAAAACATTATCATAATAATATATTTTCTTTTTGAAAATTAAATATTTTATTTTAAGAAATATTGTAATTTCGAATTAATTTTTTAATTTATATAGAAAAAACAAAAAAAAAAAAAGAATAAAATTCTAAGTTAAAATTAAAAAATATATATATATATATATAAAACAATTAAGAAAATTATTTAAGAAAAACAAACATAAAAAAAAAAAAACTTATACTTATAAAGAGCTTTAGCTTCAATAATTAGTTAATTATTATAGGCTATATTATATACATATAATATGTTTAATAAATACAATAAAAAAATAATATAAAAAAAAAAAAACATATTGAACATATTAACGCTAACATGCTTTGATAGTTACTAAGTACTAATTTCATTTTTCGGAATTTAAAATATATACATACATTCTTGTATATATATAATATATACATAATGTATAATAAATATAATTATTATATATATATATAAAAACTAATTAAAAATTTAGTTCAGCTTTATTTATCATTCAATTTTTTTTTTTTTTTATTATATATAATTGTCATTAATAACAATAAAGCGCACAATTATACATATAAGAAATTAGTTTTAATTTTTTTTTTTTTTTTTAAATTAATTAATTAATTAATTGATTAATAATTGCTATGTCTATATTTATATCAGGGTGATTGTGGTATACTCAAAAATTTGAGTAAAAATAATATCCAAATTATATGTAAATCATATGAAGAATTTTCTGTTCTAAGGATATTAATTCTGGTAACGTTTAGATTAAATTTAATTTAGTAATATATGGAAGGGCAGAATTTAATTTATAAAATATCTAGAGCTGCATTTAAATATTATTAACTTTTTCATTCATAATTTAAAAAAACAAAAAAAAAAAAATTATAAGAAAAATTTATCTATTTCCATGTTTGCACTTTCAAGTTCTATTAGAACATTAAAAAAATTTTTTTAAATTAATTATTTTTCAAAAATTTATTGTTTATAGGGTAAAAGTTTATGTTGTTGGCACACTGAAAAAATTAATGTGTAGAAAGATACATCAATCAAAAAATATGAATTTCTTTTTCTTCTCATTTTGATTTTATGTAAAATAAAGAAAAACAAAATAAATTTAAATTTAATTCATCAGTAATTTTTAATAACAAAAGTCATTATTAATAGCAAAAAAATATTTAATATTTTCACAAACTAAAAATATGTAACTCAATGTAAGTATGTATATAAATAATACAAAAAACAACGAAAATTTAAATAAGCATTTAAAGTTGCTAAGTATTTATTAGAATATTGGAACGTTTCTTTTATTCCGTTTCTTAAGTAAAATATTTTTAATATTTTTTAATAAAATATTTGAAAAAACTGAAAAAATTTTGCAGTATAAATGTAAATAATATTACAGGATTACCATAGGAACAAATTCATCCTTCTATATAACACATTTAATTGGAATTTTAGATTAAAATTTATTTTTCATCAACTTATCTACCTAAAAGTAAAAAATTTCTTTTACAGGCTAAAAACAAAAACGTATAAAAAATTAAAGCCATATGCCATTAATTGACAAACTTACCTAACAACTTAAATAATCAAAAAATGGACTTGAGAAATATGAGAAAATAAAAAGTCCATTTAAAAATTATGTAAAATATACAATAAGAAAAAAAAATTAGAGAAAAATTTATATTCGCAAAAAAATTTGAGTACATATATCGTCTGACCGTCTATTCTATCGTATACCGACGGTTTTGTCACTTTGGTTTTTCAATTTTGAAGTAGAGTCCAAGTTTAAAGTGAAGTAGATTCAAGCTTTAGCAAAGTAAAACAATTATAATTTTCTAAAAAAAGAAAATTAAAAGATAAAAGATTAATAGAAACTTAAAAAAAAAAAAAATTTAAAATAAGAGAAAAAATAAAAGACAAAATAAAATAACAAAAAATTCCTATATTAGTAATGTTTTTTTTTTTCCTTGCCACTCCAATGAGGAGTATAGGCCATCCACTAGTCATTTATCCCGCGGGCTTTAATTCCTTTTGAATTGGAATTAAGACTCACATTTTTTTTTTGTTATTGAAAGAAGGGAGTAATATAATATGTAGAGCAAACACATTAAGAGAAATTTTAGAGTTTTGGATAAAAATTGGGGTATCCCCTTTTCTAGAATATTTACCTACTAATATGTATATGTACCAGATTCTGAATTGGGAGGGATTCTGAATTAGAGTTGTTTACAAAATCAGGGTTATATGCTTTTTCCAAAATCAGGATTATATGCCTTTTACAGAATATTTAGATATATGCATATTGAATTAGGAGGATTATATACATATTCTGGAAAAAGCGTATAACCCTGATTTTGTAACCAATTCTAAAATTTGTCCTATTTCAGAAACTCGCATATGCGTATATCCCTAAAATATATAATTATATTCCCTCCCAAAATCTCTGAGACCTTAACAATGAGACAAAAGTCTTATGAGACTTGTGGCTCATTGAATGGAGTCAAAACTCTCAATGGGACTTCTGACATGTCACCAAATAAAATCCAGTCAAATGAAATACATACTCATAATAGGAACCTTTGCGTTACTCAGTCCGCTTTAATTCTTTTTCGAAATGGACTTAAAGCCTCCGATTTAGTGGAATTAAGACCTGTGGACTTTCATTCCTTTTTGAAAAGCATTTAAAGCCCAGGGTTGTTAATTCCAAAAGTTTTGGAATTAAAGTGTGCGGGCTTTATTTCCTCGGACGTTCTGTCACTGCACCTATTTTTATCAAGTTGTAGTTTATTTTACGACACTTCCTGTGAAGTAGATTTTAAATTCTAATAAATTTCGAAGTAAATCTATTTTGATTGAAGTAAAGTGATAATATTATAGAGTATAGACCAGCCTGTTTAAATATGCAAAGTAATGAATTAATAATTAATTCTATTTTTTCAATTAATATTATAAATTAAAATACTTATAGAAATAAAACTGAATATTTTAATTTAAACAAAAAAATAATTTTCTGAACTAATTATTAATTATATATGTTTATGTACATATATATATATGTATATATATAAAATCATATTGAAGCTATTTGTTAAATTTTTTTTATTTTAATTTTAATTGTAAAGTTTATAAAACAAAATTTAATTAGTTTTAAAAGATCATATAATAATTATCATAATTAATATTAAAAAAAAAAAAAAATAGAAAAAACCATTGCATATCTTTCGAATATCAATTTTTTATATCCTAAATAATATTTAATTAAGTTTTAGTACACAATTAATTAAATAAGATTATAATTATATACATATTTTCTTAATATAGAAAAGAACAAAAAAAGTTCAAAGAATTTTTGCATTCTTGAAATAAATAAAAAAAAAAAATACAACAAAAAAAAATCTCTATGAAAGAAAACAACGATTATAATTCTTAAGATTTATTAGGATTGAATTTTCAATTTAAAAAAACAAAAAATTGTTGTAATATTCAAATTATAATTATATATATATAGCATTTTTCGATTATATGAAACTATTTTCAAATTAAACGAAACTTTTTTCAAAATAAATGAAACTATTTTCAGGGTAAATGATCTTATTTTCCTTTTTTTTTTCGGTATCAGACATTTGCTTAAGCCAAGTATCAGTTTTGTTGTTCATTTAGTGAACTATCACAATTAGCTGAAAAAGTCATCATTTACAAGGGTTAGTTTGTTAGTAAAGGTTGTTAGATGTTAGAAAAACTTAATATATAATTGGTTATTACCACTGTTAGTAACTACACTTATTAATGTTAGTAATTTTATATGGTAATAAAAAATCAAAAAACTCGCATTGCAAAAAAACAATTTAACATGCAAGTTAAATTGCAATGATAGATTAATTATGCAGACTACGAGAATTTACCTCAACTCAGACCTTGAGGTAGTCTCTCTCAACATATGCGAAATAGGCTCAAATTAAGGAATATCTACGATCTATATTAAGTGACCTTACGACCGATAATAATATTTCCAATGTGATTGATCAAAATATACGAGGATTATGAATAAGGATTATGAATATGCGATTTTCAGAATAATGAAACTATTTTCAAACTAAATGAAACTATTTTTATTTTAAATAAAACTTTTTCAAATAGAATGAAACATCTTTTTTAAAGTTAAATATAACCTTTTTTCGTTCAAAATAAACTGTTTGTTTTTTTTTCATATTAAACCATTTTTTTTTTCTTAAATTAAACATTTTCATTTTTTTACAATAAAATAAAATAAAATAAAATTTCAAAAATTAACAAATATATCATTTAGTTCTTTCTTTCTTAATTTTTTTTAATGTAGTGGTTGACATTAAGCGGCATATGGAATATCATATTTACAACATAATTGGATCACTTTGAGTTAATCCTCGCATATTTTGATCAATCACATTGGAAATATTATTATCGGTCGTAATGTCACTTAATATAGATCGTGGATATTCCTTAATTTTTGAAAATGTTTTTTTCAATGGGCTTGAGAATCGGGGAATAAAGTGGTGAAAATTTTAAATTAAAATCACTGTCCTGAAAATTTAAAATTATTGCTTGAACTTTTGGATTTTACAATTATTTATTACTAAAAAAGCATTCTCAAGCTGGTTGTTTAAAAATTTTTTAAAAAGGTCTCGTAAGAACAAAATGAAATGGTCAGCATAGACATTACTTTATTTTATTATTTGAAATGCAGTTTATATTATTAGGTTTAAGATCATTTAATTAAAAATTATGTTTAATAATTTAAAATAAAAATAGTTTTATTTAGTTTGAAAATAGTTTCATTTATTCTGAAAAATGTTTCGTTTAATTTGAAAATGGTTTTATTTAATCGAAAAATGTTATATATATTTGTTTTTTTTAAATTGAATTTAATATTAACTGATTTCACTTAAAAATATTGAAAAAAAAAAAACAATTAATGATTAAATAAAAAAAAAAAAAATATGTGAATTAATTTTATTTAAGTGATAATTAATTAATTTTAATTGTTTAAAAATGTTTTTTTTTTTCTTTTTAAATTAATGTATGAAATATAAATTATTTAAAATATTTGTTTTATTTTTATATTGTATTAACATATCTATAAATGATATTGAATGAATATTAAATGAATTTATACCTTTTTTTGCTTTATTTAATAAAATGTATTTTCCAATTTAAATTCAAGCATTTTCTTTTTAAATGAAATTTTTGTTTTTTATTGCAAGTATATTTTTTTTCCATTTAGAGCAAGTTTTCTTTTACAGTGTAAAGTGTAAAGAACTGATTGTTAATTGAATTTTATTTTAATAAAAGTTTTATCTGATATTGTTTCTAAATTTAAAAGAATAAAAAAAACAAAAACAAAGCAGAATTAACAAATGGTTTGTTAAAGGCGCACAATAACCAAAAACCATGACAAACAGTTTAGAATTCTGTGATTTGTCATCAAAAGTATTAAATTTTCTTTGAAAATATCTGAAAAATAAAAAGACATAAATATATTAAGAAAAACCATTACCACATGTAATTTTTTCTAAATTTCTCTGCCACATAAATGTGGACAGGAAATTACACAGCCTTTCTTGTTTAGGTGTGGCTGTAAATGTCGTAAGGGGGAATAACTCTTACGGCGTGTGCGGGATTCTAACCCACACTCTCTCGGTGTTTACAGAGTAGTTTTAATTTTTGTGTTTTATTTTCGGAAAATATGTACAGGTGTTTAAGTTACTAGATCTCTTAAAATAGCAAAATTACAATTTTTGACCACTATAATAGCTCTTAAAGTTGGGGTTGCATAAATAAATTTTCTGACGTATATCTACGCTAATGCTGAAAGATTTTTCTTCTCTCAAAATTTCAAGGTTGTAGTTAAAAGCGTGCCGAATAAAAATTGTAAGAGAGTACAATCTTGCAAAATTTTGTCTTCATATAACGATAAATATAAATACAAAATTTAAAAAACATGTGTAATTTTGAGATTGATAGAAAAATAAAACAAAATCCTGCGTTTTTAAATTGGAAAAATATTAAGCAGAACCTAAGATAAATATATTTAAAAATAAGACTTTTTCAAAATTTAAGAACTGTAGCTCCGTAAGAGACCTATGCATGTATTAGACGTTTTGTAAACAGAAAGACGAACAGTTTCAGCAACTTTTTCAAATTTTTTTTAAAAAATGTGCTAAAAATCTATTTATATCCTTTGTACTTTATCTAAAAAATTTGTAAAGAATATTATATTATATAGGTACATAATTACTTATAAAAGATTACGTAAAATACAAAAGCTTTCATTTGAAAAGGAAATACTTGCACTTAAAACTGAAAACTTGAACTTAAAATAAAAATACTTGAATTCAAAAAAAAAAAAAAAATTGTACAGTGGAAATCCTTTTTCTTAAAGTAAAATACGTATACAAATACATATATGTATTTGTGTTATATTTTATTTAATTTTTTTTTGAAAAAAAGAAACAAAAGGTAATTATATGTTCTTATATCGCTAAAAAATTTATGGTTTACCTATATGAAAAAAAAAAACTGAAACAAAAGAAATAAAGTTGACAAAAAATCAATAATAAATTTGTGTTTTATTGAATTTTTTGTTTAAAAAAAAATGATTAAATGGGTTTTAGGTTAGTATCTAGTTTAAACTATAATTGGCCTTTGTTTGAACTTATTTCCAACTTTATGTTTATATTTTTCTTGACGCGTTATAAATTTGGTAGAAAAATATATTTTTTGACAACATTTACTTGTTTTGTTTTTGAAACTATTATCATTATGATGTAAAAAGCCTTACAGTTTTATATATCCTTTTTTATTATTTAAGTTTCAATAATAATTGGTTTAATTTAAAATTAAACGTAATGAAAGTCAAGAAGAAAACTAGAAAAGAAATGAGAGAAGAAATCAATAGTGGTTTTCATCCATTTGATAAGAGATTCTAGAGATTTAAAATCTAGAAAGAGAATGAATGAAGAACATTTTTCTAATAAAAATTAATCATCTACTTAATGTAATTATCTACAATATCTTACAAACTTTTTTAAGTTAAACTTTATTCAAAGACTGTGTAATATCAACATTTCTATACGACACTGAAACTTGGCTGACTACAAATAACGTCAGACAAAAGCTGCAAGTATTTGCGAATAAGTGAGACAGAAGAATTCTGATTCAACTTCATTAGTAATAGGAACTTATGGCAGTTGATAGAAGAGGTACCGGTAATTAGTAAAATTAAACGAAAAAAGTGAAGATGGATAGGTGAAACTCTGCAGAAACCAGAATGACCAATTGAATATATATTTGCTATATATGAATAGCTACTAAAAGGGCCATATAGAAGCATTATCCATTCCAAATAGAAGAATTAATAGATTTTGATTTGCAATTAATAATGCTGCACTTGTTATGTTGATTAAAAAATTTGAACCCGAACCCGGACCGAACCCACTAAAATTTTCCAGTTCGAACCCGAACCCGAACTTGAACCCAATTTTTTGTGGGTTTGCAGCCCTGCTTAGTATATATGTAGTTTAAATTATTTTTAGCGTTACGTAAGCACAGAAAATGTATTATCAAAATATCTTTAGCTACGTTATTTTTTATTATCCCAATAAAAAAAAAATTAGCTTTATCTAAGCTCTTGTACTTGTGTATATTGTGCCAGATCTGATAAAAATGATTAAAACAATCAACTTTTAAGTGTTTTACGATATATTCTTTTTAATTTTGTAAAGTTTTTAAAGAAATGCATTTAAAAATCAAAAAATGTACACATAGTTAAATTGGTTAGATGTAAACGAAAACATCAAGTGTATGGATCAGATTAGAATCCAAAAATTAGATAATTAATTTATGCTGACCTATTTATCTCATCAGCACGATAATTTAAAAACTAACAAATGTTAGAGACAAGGAATTCATTCAAAATATTAGAAAAAAAAAGAATTTTTATATTTTCTATTATTTTTGTTTGAGATCGGATCACTTCTAGTGTTAGCTGTTATACAAATACCTAGATCCGATTTACATAACTTCAAAACTAATATTACTATAGGAGGCTGCAAATTAAAATTGTTAAAAAGTAATTGGGTAAGTTCTAAAGTTATAAAGTTTCAAATAATTGGGACCGTATTTATGGACTCAATTTTTGTATCTTCTACACAATAAAGGTATTATAAAGTTGAAAAGGACCAATTATTTTCTCCCTCGTTTTAAAAATTAATTTTATATTTGAAACAAAATTCATGCACGTATTACAAAAAAAAAAAAAACATTAATACATACATTTATACCATCGAAATTGATTAAAAATATGATTATTGTGCAATTAAAGTGAACAAATATTTTCTTTTAATTTCATTGAAAAAAAAATCATATGAATCATATCTTTAATTGTGTTATCGATTTGGATATTTGACAAATCAATTAATAAAGAAATAGAAAAAAAAAGAAGAAAATATAGAAAACAATTTTATTAAATCGCAAAAGCCGTAAAATAATAATTTCTAGGGTACAACATATTGTACATTATGTATACATACATTCATACATGTTATTTGATATTAGGTTTGATTGGTTTTTACACAATAACATTATACAAAAGTTATGACAAAATGAAATGAATTATTATTTTTGATTAGAATGTAATTTAATTTAAATATTTAGTATAAAAAAAAAAAATTACTTTTCAATATTAAAGTGTTAATTTATTATAATAAATAATTATTTAATTAAAAATATTAATGAAGTAAAAGTTACGGTTAAATTAATAGATATAATGGATTGAATATGAAATTGAAATTTTTTTAAAGAACTAATATTCTCAAAATTTAATAATTATAGGGTTAAATTTTATTTTTCTTCAAAATTAATTAATTTTTCTTTAAAAAACCACTTACACTTTTTGACAGTAATTCAAGTCTTGTAACTTACATTTGTGTTTCGATTATAAAAAAAAATCTTTGTATTGGTAGATACTATTATAAGTTAGAACTCAGAAAACTCAGAAAAAATTATATGGAATGACTCTTTTTTATGAGTGTAGGGTTCTTGAATATTTTCACTTTGATTGTGCTTACTTAAATTTTTCCTTTCTTAATTAAAGGTAAAGATAAAATTTTTCTACTTTCTTATACTACTACTAGAGTTAGATTAGAAATAATTATTTTTTGTTACTTTTTGTATATTTAAAATGCCTGATACCCCATGAATCAAAAAATATTTTAACATTAAATTCCAATTTTAACGTTTTTTTTTTAACCTTTGAAGTGACAACACTTCTTTATAATTAGTTAAAAACTTTTTTTATTATTTAAATTTTTTTAAAATTATTAAAATTACTGAAATTAAATTAAACTAGTTGAACTTTTTAATTAATTTTTTTTAAATTTTTTTTTTTTTTTTCACCAAAAATTATTTAAAAGTGTAGTGTAAATTAAACTTAATTGTAAATTATATGGCTGCACTCCAATGGCGGCAAGATAAGTATTCTTAATTAATTATTTAACTACTTGCAAATTTTATTTTTATTTTTTTTAAGCATATTAATTTATCTACACACTAACCTTTTGTTTTTTTTTTTATTTTTGATTTATTCTTTTTTTTTTATTTCGAACTATATTAAATTTAAATAATTTTTTAATTTTTTTTTTGATTCAAATTATAATTTATAATTAAGCGCTCGGTTGGTTTTGTTTACATTAATTTACTTTTCTTTTTTATTTATTTCATTTTAACATCAGCTTGCTGTAAACAAAACAATTATATATCCATCTCCCTCCCACACGTATGATGGATGCTGGTGTTCTTCTTTGACTCTTAATTCGCTCAATTTTTTTTAATATCACCATAGTAATTACCGTAACTTAATTGATTAATTTCTGGTGGTAAGTTTAGCTTTTGGTGAGTCTTTTATTGTACCTGCGTTCAATAAGGTCACTTAAAAGTGTATGTTAAAATCTGTTGAACGTTGTTATAAACTAATTTTGACTTTAATTACAATTTCAACTCTGACTTCTTTTTAAATTTGCGTTCAATTTTAATTTTAAACTAGATTTCAATTTTAATATTATTATTTATTATTTTAACTTTTCTTTTATATTAATTTCTTTTCCATCAAAATTACCAATTTTAATGTTAATTTCTGTAACATACGCGGGTTGCAAACGAATTTTCATGCCGTCGATTGCCATTTTAGTTTAATTAAACCAGCAGTATTAGCCCTTTGTGAAACACAAGTCAGTAACCACAATGATAACTTTAATGTTACCGGCTACTCACTTATTTCACACTTCGTACTCAAAAGAGGTATCGCTGTCTATATAAAAAATGACATCGCTTTCAACACACTTCCAAAATATAAATGTTCTAGCCCAACCTTTTATTACATTTGGGTCAAAATTCTCGTTGAAAAGCATGTCATACATTTCTGTTTTCTATACAGATCACCCAACTCAAATGAACAAGAAACTGCTATGGCAATTGAAAACATATCGAACCAGATCAATGAAATTTTGGATGCATCTCCAGAAACTGAAATTGTTCTGGCTGGAGATTTCAACATTCATAACAGGGACTGGCTTCATTTTTCTAGCAACATCTCCCCGAGTCAAAACTCAATTGGGAAACAAGTTGAACTATTCTCCACACTGTTCCACCTTTCTCAACTTGTCCAAAATCCCACTAGGATCCCGGACCGTGCTGATCATGAAGGTCACCTCTTGGATCTGTTTCTCACCACACACCCTGAAAAATATGTGGTTTCAGTTGGTTGCCCTCTGGATAATTCCGATCATTGCTTGGTTAAACTCATTTAAACTTGGTTAAACTTGGTTAAACTCACAGGTGCAAGAGAGTTATCAATAAGCAAAAATTCTTGTTCAACCAAAGGTTGAAACGTAAAATCATCCACATGCCAAAGAATAGCAAATCTTTTTGGTCATTTGCCAAAAGTCTAAAGGAAGACGTTAGAGGGTCTTTCTTTCCACCACTTATTGATAATAATAATAGAACCGTATCAGATTCTAAAGAGAAAGCGAACTTATTTGGCAAGCAGTTCGCTTTTAATTCGACACTGTCACAGTCAGCTCAGATGCCACCTTCTGTTCCAGGAGCTGGCTGCTCCTTCGGTAAAATTTACTTTAGGACGCTGGGAATTACATTTAGGACAAAATAAATGCTGGTGTTCCCCAGGGATCAGTTTTATCCCCAACTCTCTTCTTAATATTTATCAATGACCTACTCTCATTAACCTCCAATCCGATCCATAGTTTCGCAGACGACAGCACCCTTGTAGCTTCCTATGAGTTTCATAGCCGCTGTAACATTAATCACCAGATTAATACAACAGCAAAAAATTTCACTATTAGTGAGCTAAATAACGATTTAGCAAAAATTCAAAAATTGGGTGAAGTCAATAGAGTTCGAGTTCAACACCAAAAAAACACAATGCTGTCTGATCTCGCGGAAAATTGCCACTACTGTTCCTACCCTACTATTTCAGGAACAGGTCTTGCAGCATTCAACGGACTTAAACGTGCTGGGCATCGGGTTAAACCAAAAACTGACTTGGTCAAATCACATTTTTGGTATAGCTAAGGATGCAGCTAAATGTTTGGGTTTTTTGTATCGCTGCAAAACTTACTTTTCCGCATCTGATCTTCTCAATATCTATAAAACGTACATTAGGCCGAAAATGGAGTACAATGCACACATTTGGGCTGCAGGGCCTCAAACAGCACTGGGTTATTTAGATAATGTGTAAAACAGAGCTATTCGTTTGATCAACGACCCCAGTGTAACTTCAATGCTCACTCCACTCAGCCATCGTCGCACAGTTGGGTCACTGACGTTGTTTTATAGGTATCTCGTAGGGATTAATACTTGTTCTAAAGAACTAAAACAACTAATGCCTCCACTCAAAGATTTCCAACGAGAAACAAGGAGGGCAACAGATGCTCATCCCTACCATGTTGAGTTATCAAGATGGCGAAATACAGCCTATGGAAATTCGTTTGTTATGCGCACGTCCCGATTGTGGAACCATATACCATCGCATGGGTTCCCTAAAGTTGGTAATTCTTATGTGTACGATTTACTTAATTTTAAGAAGAACATTAACATCTTTCTTCAAAATGTCCCTCCAAATTTTCCTACCTAGCCCCCATAATCCAAATTTCCAAATTCCAATTTTCCCAATTATCCTTACCACATCCCTATCCCCAAAACCAAACTGTACATTCGTATTAGAGGTTCCATCCTAAAGTTTGGTTTTAAAAGAGGTGGTTTTGGTTGGTTAAAGTCCAACACTACCCTGAGGAAGCACGTGCAGTACCTCTTGGTGACTTTCGAGTTTTACACCAACCCTCGTAAAAAAAAAAAAAAAAAAAAAAATCCTGAAATTAGGTTCCACAAATTAACATTGCTTCCTTTTATTTTAATTAGCTCTGAGAGTTTTATAACATACAATAAATTCGGAAATGCATCAGCATCACGCATCACAAAAGTGTCAAGTTCTAAAATGTATCTACAAAATATTACTGAAAGCACCAAGTTTTTTTTCGTAGTACGTTTTTAGCAAACTTTGCATCATATAATTTTATGATACTTTCGTTGCTTTTCTAACCTGAGGTTTATATTGGATAGTATTATAATAATAAAAATGGTAGATGGTAGTATTCGAAAATGTGTTCGAAATATATCTTCAGGAAATTCTTCAATTATTTTAAAATAATTTTTTGCTTTGGGTATAACTTTCATTTTTTTTTCAATAAAAGAGCAAAAACAACATTTCTCTTTTTTTTTTTTACAAAATTTTGATATGGGAAAGGTGTATCATATTCTGATGCTTCGCAGTTATCCAGAAACGTGTTTAGACGTATATTAAATAAAATCTTATTCATCTTTTTAACTCTAATTAAAAATTAAAATTAAAAATATTCAAACGTCAATGGCATCAATTGTGAAAATATGAACTTTCAAAAATGTCACAATTGTATCAGCAACATTATTGCATCGCATCATGAATTTTGTAGTAATACAGTAGTGATACAGGTATCAATACCACATAATTACTAAAAATGATGCATTCCCGAATTTACCCATATTTTCTAAATTTTAACGAAAAAAAAGACAAAATTATTTAAATTGAATTTTTAAACTTTTAAAATATTAGGCAACAAATTTTGTTAGACTTTAAATAATTCAAGTCAATTTCTTTTTTTTAATCAAAATTATATTATTCATTAAAAATATTAAAACATCCTTTGTTAAATTGTAAAATTTTTTAATTAACGTTTTTATTTTCTCTAATTCTTTTTTATTGGGACAAATGAGTACTGACCGTTAATATTTAAAATATAAATACATACGTTTATCAAAAACAGTTAAAATTTATTAAAAATGTAACTTTTGAGTTCTGATAAGCTTTAAGAATTTTTGAAAAAAATGGCTACACTTATATAATGCAAATAAAAAAAAAAAGAAACTAAAAAGCACTGAAATTATAAAAAATTTCAAATAAACAAAAATGTTTCTTTTTTTATCCGCAAGGTTTTCATTATGAATTAGCAAAGTCATAAACCTAAATTTAAAGAAATAAATCAATTTACAAAATGATACTATTGTGCGATATATTTTTGTATCATGAAAGAACTTGTAGCATGAGATAAATAAAAGAAAAGTTATTTGTTTTTCGATTTCAAATTGTTTGATACAAGTTTTTAAATTGAATTATATTTTAATTAACATTTATATAAATATATATTTTATTTATTAAAATAATGAAATCTTTTTTTACGATAGTTTTAGCTGATTTTAATTTTTTTTTTTTGATAAATGCCTACTGAAATGTACAATAAACTGAACTAGAACGAAACAATTTATTGTCTTAATTTTATTTATAAAAAATTATTATAACATAGAAAAACAAAACATATAATGAACCTATATACATAATAATAATAATACATGTAAATTAATGTAAATAATAAAAATATAATATGTAGATAATAATAATATTATAATCATATAAAAAAATAATTCCCAGTAATAAAAATAAGTAATTTAAAACCACCAACAAGACAAGGATATTTTAAGAATTTAATGGAAAAGATATAATCCTTTTTTATTAGTTGTCCTTAAAAAAATGGTTTTTTTTTTTTTTTAATTTTTATTTCTCTTTCTTGAACTTTATTCTATGATCTACAACAGGTACCAATTAAATCGACAATTAAAAGGACATTGACTTTTTTCATAATATTTGCGGTTTCTCATAGTAACTTTCAAATAAATTCTTTTGAAATTTTGTTCAAAAATAAATAAAGAAAATATACAACACAAAAAATATATTTTTTATGAGAATAAATATTTGGAAAGCTTGGAAAGAAAAATGTTGCTGGTGATTTTTATTTTTATTACCAGGGAAACTTATAACCTTTTTTATATAAATATATAATAAATATGTATATAATAAAATACCTTTTTTGTTTTTTATAATACAAGCATATATAAACGGAAAAATTAATTTAAATTTTCGAAAGTTAAAATGTAAACAAGTGGTAAGAGTTCTGTGTTTTAACAAAATATTACCAAAACTAAAAAATAAAATATCGAAAGTAACAGTGAGACCTGTACTTTTAAATGTTTGACATAAAATAAGTAAGACGAGCGGTATCTTTACATTGTTAAAATAAGAATGATGAATAGGTTTGAAGACTTGTCAAGGAAAGTTAAACTGAGAAAAGAAAATATATGATGAAGCTTTGAAAATAGAAAAATTTCGAGAAAAGCTAAGCGGGAGGTGGTTCTGATGATGTGTAATAAGATAAAATGATAAGCACATTGTTAAAAAAAGTACCACGCATTCCAAATTCTATAAGGGGCATCTAGTAAGTAAACTAGATCTTGAAACGACTCAAAATAATATTGTTCTTTGCAATTAAGTACTAGTAGCGGTTACTCCAGATATAAAAATGAATTTCTTGGATGTTCTGAAATTGACTGTAAAATTTATTCTAAAAATGACATATAAGGTTATGAATCTTAAATAATTTTTTTATATGTGTTTTTTCTTATTTGAATCACCAGAAATGTTTTAAACCACCTTATTACTTCTGAATTGGGTCATTGTCCTATTTACAAGGATATTGAAGATTTTTTTTTTTTTTACAATTTACACTACAATGAAAATTATAAACAAAAACACAGTATAAAATAAATTAAAATCCAATTTAATGAAGTCCTTATTCTTTCTTAAAGAATTCTAGGGATATTTTTATTATATTATTAATAAATTAAATTTTATTATAAATAAAAAACAGAAGATAACAAATCCTATAAATATAATTAGATTTAATATTTCAATTTTATAACAATTTAAAATGGAGATTTTTTATTTAGAATTTGGTTTATATTTTTATTTTTTAAATGTCCTCAAAGGAATGGCTTTAAATAAAAAACAACAATACCAAAGAAGAGTAATAAATTTATGTCGTACATTAACATTTAAACATAGTTATTAAAAACAGTGTTTTGGCTTTTCTAATTAACCTTTAAAATATTGTCGTTTTTGTTGTAATGATACTAAAAAGCTTTTCATTTGTCTTATAGGAAGATCTCCTCTATTAAACTGATAGCGTTGATGACATAAGATATTTTGTTGGTGCAGATAATTTAGGTTATATTTGACTAGACTTTAGAAAAATCTATAGTTATTTCCGGTTTTTTTTTTTGTAATACGAATGATCTTTATAAGAGGTTATAAGTTTCACCATTACTTCAGTTTCTCATTAAAAATTTCTTGTTGCTATCTTTGGAAGCACTAGTTGAAAAAAGTTTTATTTTTTAACAAATGCGTTGCAGTGTTTATTTTAGAAGCAAATTACCACTAGTTCCTGCTCTTGTACTTTGAAATTGTACTAGGATTGAGTAATAATTGTAAATTAGTTAAATTCATTATGTTGATAGAACTAGAGAGACAGTGCTAAGATGCATATCAAGCGGGACAAACTTTAATATTCGATAAAGTGTCCAATATAGAATTGAAAAACTACAAATTTCATGTTTGCGAACTCTTTGGAATTTTCAACTTCTATAGTAAATCCATGTTAAATTAATAAGAGGGATTTTCGAAAAATTTTCATTTAATTTTTATCATAATAAAGAATGACGAAAATTTTTAAGATACATATAGTCAATTTACGTAATCTATTAAAGATAATCTTTATAATATTGTTTGTTAGTTTTTTTGCTTCTTTTGTGTCCCTCGATTTTGATCTGATATGATACTTTTTATAGTTCAGTTTTTTTTTTAAATAATTTTATACAAATAGGAGTTTAAGTATTGAGTAAGAAGAAGGTACTTTAAAAAATTTTCTGTTCAGATTTTATTATTTTTTTATTCTCTCCTTAATTTTTCATTTGTTTTTTTTACCTAACAGGAACAATAAAGACAACAAAACAAAACAAAAAAAAGTTATAAATAACAAAGATTAGAAAGGCAAAAAAAAAATTGATAAAGAAATCATCTTTTGTAATTTCTTTAAGACAGATTTTAGTACAGTAGAACAGGCAAAGTTCATTAAAAAAGTTTTTTATGATTTTATGAATATCTTGGATCCTTTAAAAATGAAAAAAAATCATTCTGTAACGACAGGAATTCACCAAAAAAAAAAGAAAATTTCATCATCCCAATTTTTTTTTATTTATTTTTGTTTTTTTTTGGTTCTAAATAGTGATAACTAATACTGCCTTTGTATTCAGGACGCAAGACTGGTATCAGTTGTTATAAAATTAATTGTGTCTCCGATGATATAATTATAGATTATTATAGAATTATAGATGATGGATAGAGAAGAGACTGCGGTCAAAGATTTTAAAATAAAGATTTCAAGTATTTTTATATTAAAAAAAAAAAATAAAATTAGGGTATTGGTTTTAAATTGGTTTCTGTTATTAGAAAAAAATTTTAAGATGAATCTATATTAAAATTTACAATGAAAAAATTAAATAATGATTTTTGGGGTGAATGAAATTTATTTTTATTTTTGGTATTTTAACAGAGGTTAGGTTATCCATAGCTTAAGTTTAATTATAGATTGTTAATTATGGTACATTTTATTTTTTTTTTTGCTTTGTGTATCATTAAGAACTGAAAAAAAAAAATATATTTTAGTTTTGTATTGTTAAGGTTAAGATGATGGTGCTGATTGAGTATAAAGAAACCAAAACAATTAAATTGTTAATCTAAGCAAAATGCTATTAAGACATGGGATAATTAAACGTGATTATCTTTAAATAAGATAAAAAAAAAAATTTCCCAAAAATGATTTTTGCAAATTCGAATATTTAGGATGTTTTAAAAAAAAATTTTTTTTTCTTTTTTGTAATAACAATATAGTTAAGATTTCGCTTCTTAGAGACACAAATTTAAATTTTTTATATTAAAGTTGTCGCATTCTTTAAATTTATTGCTAAGTAAATGTTTAAAAAGAAATCGAATTAAATTCCATAATTTAAAAAACTAGATTATAATAAAGTAATTATTTAAAAACTGTGGGCTAAAAAAAAATGTCAACGGTTCAAAGATATTAAGAGATCCGTTTAATGAGACTATATTTAATATGTAAATGAAAAATGTAAAATAGGGATGGTGTCAGAATTCCAAACAAAAAATTTCACAGTTACAAAATTCTAAACAATGAAAAATAATAATTCCAAAAAAAAAAAATTTCATTAGGCAACGTTCTATATCTATTCCCTATAGAGTGTAGATTATACATCATTATACAGATTATACAGATTATACATACAGATACAGATTATACAGATTATACATAATATCCATGTAAAAAAATAATTAGAAGAGATTTTATAGTCGGTTATAAAATCAGGGGGGTTTCAATAATTTGTTAAGAAGAGGTTTGGGTGCCGCAATCTCCACAATTTAAAGTGCTTGCCATTAAATTCCGAGTTTTGGAATCTTTATTTTTGAATTATGTAAATGGTATTTAATATTTTTTGGAATTTCTTAACCATTTCTGTGCAATGTATATGGAAAAATAATTAAATTACTTAATACGTCAAATGAGAATGCAGATTATCCGATCTCTATTTGTAATATCTGTGCTTTACTTTTATTTGAATTTGGCTAATTAAGGAGCTAATAAAATATCAATTCAAAGTTAATAAGTAAAGCAAATGTAATCATCCAATTTGGAGAGCCTGGTTTTCTACCCGTTTAAAATTGAAATAATCATTTATTACAGACTAATTACATGTTTTTATAAATTTGTACAGGAAAATTAAAAGTTTGTGACGGTAAAAACGAAATCATAAAAAAAGAAAGTTAAACATCTTAAGCCAAGTATAAAATCATAGTTAGAAATTAATAATATAGAATTGCATTAATAAAATTAAATCTTTATATTTTATCTATATTTATTATATAGATTTAAAGACGATGTTATTCACTCATTCAATCAGAAGAAGATAGTGAAATTGCATAACATAAAAAACTTTAAGAATTTGAAAAAGAATATAAGAAAGAAATAAAGTAAAATACACAAAAAGAACTAGAAACATATTGATGGATTTTGTTTTCATATTAAAGTTAAATGAAAGAAAGTTAAAATAACATCTAAATTTCTTTGAACTTCAACTTAAATTTTATAAGCTTTTCAATTCTCATAAATTCTAATTTAATATTTTATTGAATTTTATAATAAATATATAGCAAATATAATGCTCTACCAAATAATTTTTTTATAAATTTTTTTTGATGCAAAAATTATTTTCATCATTCACTTTAACTGATTAAAAAAAAAAAATGTAAAAAGGATTAAATAAAAATGTATGAATTTTTTTCAATGGAATTGAATTTATTTTTATTATTAAAGAGAAATCTTTGGCAAATGGTTCTGTTTGTGTGACAAATTTATGAAATTAAATAAAAATATAAATCTGAACGTCATTATAATAATTTTATCTTATTTTTATTATACAAGTCGAATAATATTAAACGATATTTTCATGATTTTATTACTAAATAAAAATAAAAACTTAATATTAAAGACGCCTATAACTATGCAATCCTTTACATTATCAAATGTATCAAAATTTCTAACAAAAAAAACTGCATTTCATGAGCCTTGGGGCTTCGGTAGCCTAGTGGGTAGGCGTGTGGCGTATTAACCGAAGGAGTGTGGGTTCGATCCCTGCACAGGTCGTAAGTGTTTTTTCTTTATATACCCCCTTTACAACCAAATATAATGTAAATATATAGTATATAATATAAACAAAATACATAATATTAGTATATAATTTAATAATAGTATAAAAACCTATAATGGCCTTTAGTAGCCGATGGTTCAATAATATTGCATTACATTTATGTATGTAATATTAATATAAATAAATAAATAAATTCATGAGCCTTGATGGCCTAGCGGTTAAGGATGTGGCTTATTAGCAGAAGGAAAATCGTGCACAGGTAGGAAGTGTTTTTAATTGTAAGCAAAATAAAATGATGTCTACTTAGGGTTCACTCAAGCCACTGATGCATTTATATATTATACTACATATTGCCTCTATACATTGCACCTACATATTGTTTAGTAAAAGATTTATGTTTATAGGTTAAAATAATATATATCTTATTTTATTGATATAATATATATTAATAAAAAAAATAATATTGTATTGAAAACAAAGTCAGAACTGGTAGATATTACGAGTCGAATTAATAAAAAAACGTTGTAGCTAAAGTTCAAACAGTTGTCTTATTATTGAAAGATTTTCGAAAATAACTAACTACATAAAAATTAAATAACTGAATTCTTTTTTACTTTTTAATACTTTATACTATTCTAACAATATTTTTTTCAATTACGAATGACAGATAGACAAATAATGGAAATAAAAATAGATATTAATAAACTAAGACAACATTACAAAATAGAAATATAAAAAATTATTTAGAACTAAATTTTCTTTTAATTTTTATAATTATAGAATAATAACAGTATCATATTTTATATTAATAAATGATAATTAAATATGAAATGGGTTTCATAGGGGTATGATGAAAATTAAAAACGATAATTAAAATAATAAATAAAATATTTTTCGTATTTTTGTTTATTTCTTTTAATAATAATTGAAAAATTTCTGGCAAAAGTTGAATTACTTTTGGAAAAATTCATTCTTATTGTATTTTCTATATTCGAGTTGCAATATAGCGAAGTTCATTATATTTGTTCTTAAGGAAAACTTTAAATAAATATTAAAATTTCGTGTAATTTTATAAGGTTTTAAAGGATTTTATAACGTTAAATAAGTTTAAATGGTCGAAAAATTAAACAATCAAATTTATTTGGCCTATGGGGTAGTGGTTAAGTTGTCGAGCTTTCAATCGAAATCTCAAATTTTCAAATCGCAGTTATATCTTATCCAATAGTAGTAATTATATATTGTTAGCTTATACTGGTGATATCAAAATAATTAGTAAATAAATAATTCTTGTATTGGATAATAGATGGCGTCCAAAATAATATGTGCATTTCATAATAGTATATACAGTAGCTCCTGACGAGTAAATAACGCCTTCGGGAAAATAATGATTAAAGAAACTGAAGCTAAGTGTAATATGAATAAATACGATTTAGTGGATATCCTATGCTCCTTATAAGAGTGCAACAGACTGAAGAAAAAACAATTAAATTTAACAGAGAAAAATTAATAAGTAATGCTTTTTTTTTCAAAACTTGTCGATGAGTAATTTTAATTGCAGTTAAATAAAGCCAAACATTTAATTTTAGAATTATTTTTTGTTTTTGTTCTTGTAATATAAAAATTCTTCATAATCTTACTTCGGACGAGTTCAGTATTCTCAGAAGGATTACATTTATTTCTTTATTTTGAAGAATTTTTTTGCTTCAGATGAAATTGAATTTTAATTAATTAAAGAATTAACTAATAAAAGTTTGGACTCAAAACTTTAAAATTTTTTTAATTACATTTTAGGTTCTGAAATGTTTTCACTATTGTTTTCTTAAGAATTTCAAATTTTTATGGGACATATGAATATTATGTGTGGGTATATATGTATAAACACGTACTCCACCACATACAATATGATAGAAGAGTGAAGATCACCTGTTCTTCGGAGATGCAGCTGAAGAATAAAAACAATTAAATAAATAAATGTAAAGGCTACCCAATAAAGACCTAAATAACTTTGTCTGCAGCTTTAAGAACAAACTATTCCGGATGATTGATTTTAAAAGTCAGTGTCCACACACAAGAACATATTGAACTTGTTTTAAAAAATTCTTCAACTTCTTAATTCAAATTCTTAAAATAAGATTAAAAAAATGTATTTCGTAATTGTTTCTTGTTTTATTCCAATACCCTTTATATATTTTTTTAACGATAATCTTACCAACTAAACGGTTAACAAAAATCAACTAAACAAAAAAATTTCCTTAAATAACACAATCTTAAAATCTTTTAATATTAATTTACCAAATAAAAATTTGATTCCATATCATCATCATATTAATTAAGAAATGGTCTAAAATAAACTCTAAATCATATAATCAATTTTTTGTTCTTTTAATTGTAATGATCCTTTAAATAAACTTGACTTTTTTTTCTTTGTTAAAAGATCTTATCCAATTTTATCCTGGAGGATTGCTTTTATTTTCTTTGAAAAATGAAAACATATTGAAAATTTTTTTATAGTTAAAAAAAACATACTTACAAACAAAAAACAAAAAAATTAAGAAAACATTAATTAAATCAACATAAGAGTATAATTAAAAAAAAACTCGACTTTAATTATGCCGTTTTTAGCTCCTTTAAATCTTACCAATTTTAACAATAATGATTACTTTTTTTTTTTACTCCTATCTATTTATAAGCAGTGACAGAGTGCTTTAAACAAATTCCAAATTTTTTATAATTACTTTAGAAGTTAAATAGCACAAAGGATCTTGTTTTGTTTTTTTGTTTTTTTACAAAGCTGGACAGAAAATTTCAAAAGTCACTTAGAAGAATTGTACGGAGAGTATTGAAATTTAACTAAACAAAACCACCCCCTTTAAAGCTTTAAAACAATCTTTAAATTGGGGCCTTTAATACAAATGCACATTTTGGTTTATGGTAATATGATGTAAGAAAGATTGTTGGGCAAAAGGTGAATTATATTTATCTAGGATGGGTAAGAAAATTTGAAGCCGGTGCATTTTGAAGAAATATGTTAAAGTTCTTCTTATGCTTTACTAAATTGTACACATATAAGTTAAGAACTTTGAAGAATTCATTCAATGATTCTAAAAATCTACGAAATGAATTTTCATAAGCTGTTTAATGCTGTCTTATAAGTTCAATTGTGTAGCTCTCCTTATTTCGCGTAGGAAAACATTGAGTGGAAGCATAAACTGTTTAATTTCTTTAGAAACGGTGTTTATCTTTACAAAATATGCATAAGGATTTTATTTATTTAATCCTCTGGTAATCTTTTCTTGAAGTGGCTAAGTTGGTAATTGATATATTGAATCTTAGAATTTTTAAAGTATAATCTGAACAAACCTATAATATGCAATATGTAATAAAAATCATATTGAAATATCATATTGTACTTGGATAAAAGCAAAAAAATCTAAAAAGCATTTTGACTTCATTTTAAGCATTTGTACCTTCTGCTATTAAAAGTAAAATAATGTAAAAGTATTTATTAAGTTTTTGATTTGTAATTGATTTTTCTGTGGGAGGTGTAGATCGTCAAAAGACACTTAAAAAACGTGGTGGCACCGTTTGGTAGTGTGGGATATTTATCAACTAAAATCACCTCTCGCGTAAACCAGTATAATAGGCTAATCATCCTAATAATGGATGAGGAATATGATGAGGAAAGGAAAGGGAATAAGTAAGAGAATTTTTGAATTTGAATTGTAAGAGTGGGATTAAATGGGAATTTTAGCAGATGCAAGTTGACAGATTCCTTGAAGTACTGTATATTATACAACTCCGGGAACACCTTTGCTGGTAATGTGTCCCACAATTTTGTGGTACAAGTTAAGAATCAGTTATAATGGAAATTTCATTATTCTTGTTCGAATTATTTTCTAATCGTATGAGTTTTTTTAATCACTTTGTATATAAATATATGTATATATATATACTTTTGTTCTAAATGTTATATTTGTAAAAAAATAGAGAACGAAAAAAAAACTAAAACAGAAAAAAAAAATAAACATATTAAAGAAACTTTTAACGCCTTTATTTTAATTTTTTTGAGAATTTTTTCCCAGAAAAATAATAATATAAAAAATTAATAGATAAGTATGAAAGAGATAGAAAGAGATCATAGTGAATTAAATTTTTATCATTATTTTATTTTGTGCTGTGTAAGCATTTTTTAAGTATCGTAAATGGCAAAAATAAAAAAATAAATGAAAAATTAAAATAAAAACAAAAATAAAATATAACAAATAAATAAAAATAAACAAAAAAACGATAATAAAAATAACTGAATTTAGTCGTCGCTAACAATAGGAAAAAATGACAATGGGATAGGAACTAAAAAAAAAGAAGAAGAAAAAAAAATAATAATAATATAGCAACAACATTTTTCTTGGCATCATATTACATTTCCTTATTCTTCCTGTTATTATTTTTTTTTTTTATTGTTGCCATTCTTTTTGTTTTTTTTCGTGACTGTTTCAATTCAATGTTAAGTTATTTTTTGATTTTATTATTTTAAATTAATATTGTTTTGAAAAAAATTATTGATTTGATTGGTCAAACGTTTTGAATGTTGATCATTAATGACAGGTTATCCTCGAAATCATATCTTAGTAATATATATATATACGTATATATTTTTTTCCATATTGATTTGTTTTATGTACTAAACAGCAAACTTCTATTACTTTAATTAAAGTTCATTCTTAAATAAGTTAAAGATGTGATGTAACAATATAATACTTAACTATTTGTAACAAAACAGATTCTTAAACTTGAAGGTTTAAAAAAGTATATAGAGATCTTTACAAGAAACTAGGCTGTGAAAGTTTCTTACAATATAGTTTTGCCATTTATATATATAACTTTCATAATTTAACCGGGCTTTTTTCATGTTTCATATTTATGAAATTATGGTAAAATCAATTAAAGACACAAACCAATCTTCATTCAATCAATAACAGACACAAACCAATCATTAAAAACACATATAATTATTTTATGACTAAAACTTTAAAGAAACTACATTAGCATTTAAATTCGGAATAAAAAGTCTAAGGAAAGGTGAAACAACTAAGATTTTTTTTACTCCTGTCATTTATAACGGTTATTCAGCTAGTCTTTATATAAAAGGTTATTCAGCTGAAATGAAAGATTAATGAAAGATTAATGAATATATAAGGTTTTTATTTTTTTGCTGATCAAGATGATAACTATTATAAATAAGTATAAAGCAATTTAATTAATTATAATGACTGCTGTTTAGTTAAACTAAATCTATCAAATGCAATCAATATTGCTATTTAAAAATTTTTAATGTTTAATGTTCTTAGAAATTTTTTTACAACTATATGCTGAATTAATTATAAGTTATAACTTTTTTATTATTATCTTATATTTGACAGAATCAACCCATATATTAGTTTTTTTCTTCGTTATGTATAACATTTCAAACATTATTCTATTCATCATATTGAAAATGATGATCCCTCAGTATACTTATGTTATTCTTGGCATTAGCTTTTAAATTTTTTTTCTTATTTTCATACTATATCTATCTTTTTCTAGCATTTTCAATTTTTAACTTATTTTTATCTTTCAGATTGCCAATTATTTCAATTTCATTCTCACCATAAAAAGTCATTTTTAAGATGAAGGCAAAAAAAAAAAAAAAGAAAAAAATTCTTTTTCGACATTTTTTTCTTTTGAATGATGAGAGTTTTGTTTTTATCCTTCTACCTTTCTCTTTCATTTCCTTGTTGCTAATGATTGTGCTTTTGTTGCAAAAGTGAAAAAGAAAAGAGAAGAAAAACATTGTTTTTATATATTTTTTTTTTTTGGAGTGTTAAAAGACATCATCATCACCATCGAGTTTGTAGGGCGACATTTATACAATATGGATAAGTGTGAAGTGGGTGTTTGTGGTGGTGGAAAAAGAACTATGGAAGCGGAATTAATTCTACATATTTTCTTTTTTTTATCGCTTTCAGTATATGTATGTATATATATGTATATATTTGTATGGTGTATGGTATTTGTCTGTCTCTAGGATCTGCCTTAAGGATCTTCCAGATGTTTTTTCCATGCATTATTATGGAAATTTTAAGAGTTTCTGTTTTTAAAGAAATATAATAAACTTCCTTGAATCGTGTATTTGTTATATTGGTTATATTTTTGCAAGGATAAATTCAATAAAATGTTTTTTTTTGTTTTGTTAGCAACTTAATAGTATTAGTTTCTTATAATATTACATTTTTTTTTGTAGTGAAGTGCTAATGTAAGGAAGGGGTGGAGGATTTCAAATGTCATAAAATTTTTCAGCTTTAATACTTATAAATTTGGTGAAAATTTGATAAAAGTAGTTTTTTTTTTTAATATAATACTTATCAGATTATTGAAATATTCATCGAATAAAATAACTATAAATATTTTTATGAGAATTTAAGCTTTGTGAAATTTTATTATGTTTTCTATATATATTTTTAGTCGTACTTTTTTTTTTAATATTATATTTAAATGATTTTTAAAGATCAACTTTAACTTTAATATCATTTAAATATCCAGTATAGTTTACGAAAGTGCTGCGAATCCTAGTTTGTATTGAATCTCATTTTTCAAAATCAATTTTCTTAAAATCTCGTTATTTTAAAATTTTCTTTTTTTAAATTTTGATTTTGAAAATTTCGAATTTCTAAATATTTGAATCACGGTTAATTTTTTTTTCAGAAAATACAGTTGTTACAAAACCACGTTATAATTTTATAATTGTAAGAATAAAATATAAAAGCAAGAGATATTTTAGCATGGTTGTAAGAGTTTGATTTCAAAACATGAGTTTAGATAATTTGTAGTATGTAGGGGTATGAAAAGATATAAAAATATAAGAATTGTAAAATATGAGGAAAATTCTGGGAAATAATTTTATGAACTCTTTCTCGATTTTCAGAATTTTATAAAACTGAAAAGGTCGGATTGGTCGTAAATATAAATAACCAAACAAAGTTTTTTTTTTTTTAATTTTGTTTGATAGGAAAACAAAATCACATTAAAATTATTTTATTTACATAAACAATCGAACTTTCAAACAAAAACAGTTTGAATTTTTATTGAAATACTTATTTCATTGAATAACACCCTTTCCAAAATGGAAAGTTGAACAAATAACCATTTATTAAAAAATGTAATATATGTAACTTCATTATATGTCATAAGTAACTTTAATATGGGTATAAAAGTTACGTCATGAAATCAAAGTTTCAATAATTTAGTAAGAGGTTTTATACAATAACCGTTCTGGTTCAATAAAATTATTTAATTCTTAATTTAAAACAAAAGTTAATTGTGCATTATTAAGTTCCGAATTTTCATATTTGAATGTAGTTTTTCAAGAATATTTCTTCGATTTAAAAAAGAGATTCCTCGTATATGAATCATTTCTTTTTTTGTGGAACATATATATATTTTGGTCAAATGTTATTTAAACAGCTGAGAAATAGCTGAAAAATGTTCACTTTGATCAAATTATCCACTTTTATGTTTTTTTTTTGGATCGACTGTTAATTACACATATCTTTACAATATATCTTCTGATAAATTGCATCCTACCCATATATTCATTTTATATTTATTGATATTATCTAATATTGCGCATCACATAAGATAATGCAATGTATTTTTTCTGTTTCCTTTTTAAAGGTAAAATAATTTTATTAAATTGAAACAAAAGTACAAAAAAAAATATATATAAATTAGTCATGAACGTGCTAAAATTCATCATTTAATTTCACTTTGACACGTATTTACTATTATTGCATATTTATAGGATGTATTTTTTACATTTCAATTTAATGCAAATCATATAGAAAACTTAATTTATTTCATTTAATAACACAAAAATAAGGATGATAATAAAAGTCATGTTATAAATTAATGTTGTTTTTGTGTTTCGAGTTGAGTTGAATAGAACATTTCTGAAAAAATGGTGTTCTTTTATATTATTTTTTTTTCATTCATGCTTAACGACTTTTTCTTACTTTTCAATTTAAATATTTATAAGGAATGATATTTTTTACTGCATATAAAATTTATTTTTACTTGTCGTTATTCTTCTTTATTTTATATAACATCTTATTTAATTGTATTTAAAAAAAAAAATTTAAAACGTACTATTTAATACCATAATCATTATTTCATTGTCATCTACAAAAAGTGAATTTTTTTTAAAGACTATCCAAGAATATTTTTATTACCCCATCTATTGGTGTTATGCAGTTTCTTATAAAAAAAAAAAAGAAAAAGACAATATTTTTTTATTATTTTCAACTTGATTAAAATTAAATCGTCTATAGCCTAAGGTTTGACTCAATTTATATTATCCATAATACAGGATCTTTATTATTATATCGAGTTCTTTATAAAATAATAACAGACAATATAAAAAATGCAAAAATTCTTTTAAAATGTTAAATATCATATTAAATTTAATCAAATAAAATTAAAACAAGGTCAATGTAGCCTAGTATTTTTTATGATTTGATTTTTATAGAATCATTTAAAAATGATTAGTCATAAAAGTTTATATTTTGTTATTTTTTTTTGCTTTTTTAATTAAAATTAAATTATCTTATAAAAATTTAAATAGAAGACTGACTCTATACAAAAAATTAAAAACATAAAAAGGAATAAAATAATTTGAAATACTAAGAAATCTATATATATCTCAAAAAAAAAAAAAGCTTACTAGGAAGTATGTGTGTAATGCTTAAGTCGCCAAATTTTCAATCGAAAGGTCTCAGTGTCAAACCAGGTTATATAAACATAAATTAAATAAATAATATTTATTTATATACATATGTATATATATATATATACATAATATTAATAATAGTTTTATAAACATATCCTACACCTAAGGGAGATGGGAATCCTTTAGAATATTTATTTAATATGTACGTGTATGTGAGATTCTGAATTAGGAGAGATCAAAATCAAAGTTTCAATAATTTGTTAAGTAAGCAAGGGTTTGAGGCAGCCCGTACTATTTAATGTTTTTGCCATTTATTTTGCCATTGGGATTTTTTTTTTGAAATTATGTAAATGATATTTTGGAAATGGAATTTTTTTTTTCGAAATTTTGTACCCAACCAAAAATATAGTTTCAAGATTCTTTTTTTAATAATCCTAACAAATAATATAAATCGATTCAAAGCAAAACATTTGTTTCATAGTGTAATATAATGAATGTTGGATTTAAGTATTTCAAAAAGTTTCCGAGAATTTTTAAAGAAATAATTTACAAAAGATTTATGAAGAAAATCGCATAATATTTTAAAAGCATAGCTCCTACAAGGATCATACGAGTTTAGCTTGATTATTAAATATCATTAAATTTAAGTTATCAAGCACCTCTATATTTAGTTTTGGCCATTTTATAGAGATCAATTTATATATGGTGGCCATTTTAGCAAAACTGCAGATAGCAAACGATTTCATAAGACTCTAAATACTAAGAGCATTTATAATCCTAAAGTACCTAATTTAAAAAAATTTGTTTTTAACGAATTTATTTTCCCCTGAAATATTTTTAAATTTAATTTGTCTTGTTTGTTTTTTTTTTTAATTTTAAAGATAAAAAAAGTATGATACTACTATAGATTAATTCCTTTTACTAAACAAATAATTAATTAAATTACAGTGAAAACAAAGTAAAAACAAGGCAAAATGTAAAACCAAAGAATTTTAAATATGCACATTTTCGAAAACGAGTTAATTAAGGCGTTTTAAGATTGAAAAATTGTGGCTTTCACTAAAATTTGTAAATATTCTAAGAAATTTATACACATATAAGAAAAAAATTGTGAAAAATCAAGGAAATCCTATATAATTAAAGAAAGCTGTTAACATATGTAAGAATATAATGTTGCTTGGTTAATTTTTCGCTTTTCTTATAAATTAAATGTTTACAGGTGTCTAAAAATAGAAAATTTTCAATTTTTAACTTTTAATAGCTCTTATAAAGTGGGAGCTACAAAACAATTTTCTGGAATAACTTATGCTAATTTTGAAAGATCTTTCTGCTCTAATTTTTCAAGGTTCACGAATTCAGGATCTATTTAGAAGGGTTCTTGATGACAGATAGAAAAAGTGTTAAGCAGAACCTGAAATATATACATTGTAGGTGTTTTTTTCAAATTTCAGGTATTGTTACATAATAGTACGGCGTAATAAGTAGGTCTATATAAAAAAGTTGTTTCACACCATTCCTTTTTTAAGGACCCATTCATGTTTAAAATTTCATTCTTTTTCTTAAACGATGTATAAGTTTTGTAATCAGACAGACGGATGGATGAACGTCCGGTAATACTAATAGGAAAATTTTCCAAACGGAAAAGAAAATAATAAAACAAAAAAACTTCTAGAAATACCGCAAAATTTTTACGAGAAAATTTTTTAAATTAGATTATTTCGGTTTATGCCTTCAGTGATCATTTCGTAAAACTCAACAAAACAATATGGGTACTAATTTCTAAATAGTTTTGTTTTTGTTTGGAAAAAAAATTTCAATTTAAAAATCTCTATAAATTTTTTTCATACAAATGCAAACAAACATTTTAAAAACATTATTATATTGTAAAAAATTATTTAAAAAATAACAAGCATAAAAAGAAAAATTTCAAAAATATTGTACATAAATACAGTTACGGACACACACACAAATCGATAAAATTAATTCTATTTTGACATATACATTAAATAGTAAAAATTCATAAGCTCAAAGGTAAATACCATCTATTTGAGAATAATAAGCTATCAATAACTACATTGTTTTCAGTAATAATTGTATTATTAATATTGTTTATGGAAAAAACTGACAGTGATTAACAAATAATGAGTGCTAAGATTTATTGAGTGCGTTAATAGTGCAGTTATTTAAAATAAAATTCATTGTAGAAAATGAGTTACAAGAATTGACATATTCTGGAAGATAAAAAATTTTTGAAGAAATACGTTAACCATATAATGTTGGAAAATAAAAATTTATTTTAAAATGCTAAAAGAGTTTTAGGCTCAACAAAAGAAAATTAAGATATTAAAATTAAAATGCATTTAAATAATATGTCATAACTGTATTTACATATTAACATTAAAGTTATACATACAGCTGACAAATTTTCGTTATACATTTTTAATCCTTTTGTTTTTTTGTGTTTTAGTTCCGTTACATCACATCTATTAGCTTTTCAATATTTTTAAGTTTTCTATGATTTTTAATAATACCATATGCATGCCACCCGTAACATGCATAATTTATAAAATATTTTGGTGTAATCTTTCGAAAAATCCTACACTTTACGAAAATGAAAAAATAACGGAAATATCCCACAAAAGTGTTCGTGTTTTAACTTTAGAATGCAAAAAAAAAATTTTATTGTAAACCTTTTTTTTTTTCATTTTATACACTAACTTTTAAAAACGTTAGAAAAAGCATGAGAAAAAGCAAAGTAGTATTTATATATTTCTATAAGAGTTACCAACTATATTACCATATATATTTACATTTTGTGAAGTAACTGTATAGAATTTTTTTTTTCAATTAATGGTTAATGCTTTGTTAAATTTTTTAATCATGTATACGAAATAATGGGGAGTTTTTTTTTTGGCGAACTTTCTGTAAAAATTAGAAAGTAAACTTTTTTGACAGACTTTGTTTGAATAAAATCTTTAAAAATTTATTTTACGCAGACGGATTTTTAAAAAAGGGAATTATTTTACAAAGTTTTGAAGTAAATTTCTTCTTAAATTTCTTCCGAAATAAATATCCAAAATGATACAATTACTTTTAAAACCGTTTTACCTAATAAATTAATTTTTTAGACTTATTTGTATTTGTACAGTTTCTTGTATCTAATTTTTTTTAAGAAGTTGCGCTTGTAAAGGGAAAGGCTGTGTATTTTCCTTGTCATATTTATATGGCAGGAGAATAAACTAAAAATAAATATGAGAATAAAAGAGAAGGAGAATAAAAAAAAAATTAAAATTGTTCAAAAAATATTTTAATTTTTTCATATATTTACTGCTTATATTGCAAAAAGGAAGACATACATTTGGTCACCCTAAAAACATTCTAATAATTTGTAATACTTGTACAGGTATTTGTTAAGGTGTTCATATATTTTGTATTGAAATGTACTTGGTGTTAATATACATACTCGAAGGTATTATTTTTTAAATTGGAAAAAATCTGAATTGTGGAATGTTAAATAAAATTTTAAACAGTTAAAAGGTTTTAAAGCAATAACAACAACAACAACAACAACAACAATAACAAAAACTATAACAAAAGCAATAACAGAAATATAAAAGATCTCTTTTGGTTGATACGTGGGCTAGTTTGTGTTTGGTTTGGTTGATTATATCATTGTACAATTTTTATTTTGTTTTATTGCATCATAGCATTTTACAGGATATTATATCTTTTCATATTCTTTTTTTTGTTCTTTATTTACTGTTTTGTTCAAAGGAAAGCAAAACAAAAAAAAAACAATATTAAATTTATATAAAAAAAAAAAAAACGAAAATAAAATAAAATAAAAAGGAGAATTAAGTTAAAATAAAGTCATGAAAATTTTCAGCGAGACTGAACGTATAACGTAAAATGATCAACTAAATGCACATGAAAAGAGTAAAAGAGATAGTAAGAAAAAAAAAATATGAAATTAAAAAGAAAAAAAAAAATAAATGTTTTAACCATTTTAATGACGCCAATATTGTTACGCTATCGAATGAAAATTTTTTAAGCTTTTATTATTTTTCTTTTTTTTTTTGATAAGCTTTGGTGAAATGAAGTAAAATTTTTTTATATTCCAACCAACCCAATGAATATGTTGAAATGTTATGAAATGTATTAAGATGTAAGTATATCTATATTTTTGTATTTATTGCACAAATTTTCATTATTAAGCATATGCAATGTGTAGGTACATAAAAATATGGATATTATGTGATTTCGAGATAATATGTGTTTTATTTTTGTATTTTCTTATTGCTGAAAAAAAAAAAAATTCAATATTTTGTAAGAATTAAAAAAAAACCAACATAATAACTTTAATATTAAATTTTGATATATGTTTATAAAATTTCTCTAAAGAAATTTTCTAAATGTAGAGAAAATGTAAAAAAGAAAAAGAAAAAAGAAAAATTATCTGAAGAATTTCAGTTAAAATAAAAAATAATAAAATTTCTTTTCATATAAAAAGACTTATTTTTGCCAAAACTTTATAAAGAAAAATAAATTTTTATAAAAGATTTCTATAAAATTAAATTGGAAAATAAAAATTCCAATTAAGGCGATCCCGTAGACAAAAATATTACATTTTCTAATATATTCGGATTAATTTGAAAGTAAAATAAGAATCTAATTCTGCCAACAATTTGTTAATTAATAATGATTATATTCTAAAACTTCATTGCTAAACAATTTAATTTAAATATTGCTTTTTAAGATGTAGTCAAGAACTAAATGTAAAAATTTTGTAAGATTCCGCCATAAGGTATGCAATAGTAAGTTTAATTTTTAAAAATATTAACATTTGAAGTTTACAACTTTGTAAATATATAATATATTGCATTACATTTATGTATGTAATATTAATATAAAATAAATAAAAAAATAAATAAATAAGCTTACAACTAAAATTTGGACAATATAAGTATTTTATTTCATTCTAATTTCATTCAATATGAAAATAAGACCTTAATTTTTTATCAATATCTGAAAATACAAAAATTGTAAACCACAAATAATGCTTACATCTCAATAAATTTAATAATAACGCAGAAAAAAAACTAACATAAAAAATTTTTAAAGACTAATTAAAATGTTAATAAGATAAAGAATACAAAGCTGTTTTTGTTACACTTTTTCTAGGCTAAGCAACTAATTTTAAGATTTAAATAAAAGGTAAAATAAAGTTTAATTAAAAAAAACAAGGTAGAATGTAAACCAACGGTTTTTCAAAGCGCACATTTCCAAAACTCAATACAAACTGTTTAGAAGTGTGACTTACACAAAAATTTGAAAATTTCATGTAATAAGAAAAAATGTGAAAATAGGACATTTTTGAAATTTTGAGGGACCGTAAGTCCGGAATCCTATATAACTAAGAAAAGCCGTTAACACACGTAAAAATATATTATTGAACCTTTAATTTTCATGTCTTGCCGAAGAAAAATTTGTACAGGTGCCTAAGTTACAGGTGTCTAAAAATAGCAAATTTTCAATTTTTGAGGCGTAAAACTCTTAAAGAGGGGGTTCTACCAAAAAATTTTCTGAGGAAACTTATACTAATTCTAAAAGTTCTTTCTTGTCTCAAAATTTCAGGTTCCTATCCAAAGGCGTGTCGGAGTTATGAAAAAAGAAATTTCATGCAAAATGTGGTTTTCACATAACGGTAAATTTAAATAGTAAATTACAAAATATTACATAACTTTGATATTGTTTTATATAGATAATAAAATTTTCGATCTTCTGGCGGTTTTAGATTGCAAAATTATTACGCAGAGCCCGAGATATATACATTTGAAAATTGGGCTTTTTCGCAATTTTGAAGAGCTGCAACTTTGGAACCCTTTACAATTAAAATAAACCTTTAACACACGTAAAAATATATTGTAGCTTTAATTTTTATATCTTGCAGAAGTAAAATATGTACAGGTTCCTAAGTTACAGGTGTTTAAAAATAGCAAATTTTCAATTTTTAAGCTCTAATAGCTCATAAACAGGGGGTGGTCCGAAAAAATTTTCTGAGCAAACTTATACTAATTCTAAAAGTTCTATCTTGCCTCAAAATTTCAAGCTTCTATCTAGAAGCGTGCCGGAGTTATGAAAGTAGAAAAATCATGCAAAATTTGGTTTTCACATAACGGTAAATTTAAATACTAAATTTAAAAAAATTGTATAATTTTGATATTAATTTACAAAGATAAAAGAAATACCTGTCGAATGACGTTTTCAGATTGAAAAAATATTAAGCAGAACATAAGATATATGCATTTAAAAATAGGGCTTTTTCAAAATTTGAGGGGCTGTAGCTCCGTAATGGGGGGGGCTACATGAAAAAGTTGTTCCACAAAATTATTTTTTTAATGAGACCTACCTATGGTTAAAATTTTTTTTCTCTATCTTTAACGGTGTAGAAGTTTTGTAACAGACGGACGGACGGACAGAGTGAAACTAATAAGCACATTTTTTCAAAATTTTTTTGGAAATGTGCTAAAAAGTTTTTTTGAGTGATATAGATATTATAAGCTTATAAAATATTGTTTGTAAAAGTTAAAATAGTTTAAAAATTTACTCTTAACCAGTGCAAATTTAGAATTATAACTAATAAAAGTGCGCGTTTTATGTGTTTTTTTTGGATCCTCTGACCAGTAAGTGCTCCATACGGAATCGTACTCGTACATCGCATCATTCTTCTGAAAGTACTGGAGGATATAGGTAAACCTTATTGGTCTTGTGATCCAATGAAAGGGAAAATTCCAAACCTACACCTCCCTGTGGTGGAAGACGGACAATTTAAAAAAATGCTTAAGTAGACGGCGAATCGAGTCGATCACAGGGTAAGCATCTAACATTCTTCTTGACAACGAAGGGCACCAAGATGAAAGTACGCGGATATCTGTCAATGGGGTAAGATTTAAGCCGCTACGAAAGAAGTTTCAGAGAGATCAATTTGAAAGTGAAACTATCAAAAAATAAGGGCGCCTGACAGGCATGAGCTTATGGGATTATCAATAGCTGTATTTCATAAAACTCTAAATGATAAACTTTTCAATTATGAACGAGAATTTAAATAGGCACATATAGGTTTCAAAGAGGTAATCATGTTAATATGATGAATTTTCCTTTGACATCTTAAGCCACTGTAAACAGAACATCGGATTTAGCGGTGCAGCAAAACTCGTGTGTTAACACCAATTTGATGAATGTATTGTACTTATTGTTTAATATTATCATTTTTTTCTTAAAGTATACAACTGAAAGCTAACTTCTTTACAAATATGTATATTATAAAAATAAACTCTATCTTCTCCTTAATTGTCGAATAAATCTTATATTATAATTTATGGAATTTCGATTGCTGAGCGGTTAAGGACATGATGTATTAACCGATAGAGCGAAGTTTGAAATACAGTTGCACAGTTGAAAATGTAATTAATTGAAAGGTAAATGACTAAGGAAGTAATTTTTCTTAACAAATCCCCCTACCGGCCAAATACGTAATTTAAATATAAAATATTTTTACTATATAAATTCAAATAACAGTATTTTATCTATAATGTCGTTAATTAACCGATAGTTTTAGTAATATTTTGAAAATTTTATGTAATACTAAATACGTATAATATTAAAATGAAGAAATAAGTAAAAATATTATAATTTAATCTTGCTACTGATAATTAAAAATTTATAAATTTTAACGGTTTTTATTCATTTTAATACCTTCATGATTTTGTAATCTAGTTACGTTAACAAAACTTAATAAACTTTAATAAAAAATCACGCAAGCAGTCAATATGCATGATAATAAAAGAACTTTTGTGCATATGTACGAGCATTTAGCATTCCGTTTTAAAAAAATATTTTTTTTTTTTTTTTGTTTTGGTAAAACAACATGAAACAAAATACAAATATGTAAATAAAAATATATAAAGAGTTGTAGAATCGGTTAAAACAAGCGAGTGAATATTAAAAATACTGAAAAAAACACAAAACAAAAAAAGAGAAAGATACAAAGGAAGGAAGGAGACAGCAGACCAAAATAAAATAAAAAGAAATTTCATTTTTCCAAGATTAAAAGTTAAAACGGAAAAATTATATCATGGCAGGAAGGCAAATATTACAACATAAAGAGAAAAATAAGGTAAGATGAAAAAAAAAATTATAAAAAAAATTTTTCGCGTGATAAACTCAAATGCACACACGTCAATTTCTTTTCCTCTTTTTGCATTTAAAAAAACAAGTGATTTCTTTCTTTATCAAATTTAAAATAAGAAAAAAAAAAGAACTGATTAAACTTGGGGTGTTTGAGGACGTTGTAAAAGGCCTTTGGGATTTGGAAGAAGAAAAGGATATGCAAGAAAAACGTGGAACTTTAAAAACTCTTGTAAATTTTTTAATTATGTTTTCGTGAAAAATAAAATAATTTTTTTTTGAAGAGTTAACAAAACATAAAACTCATATTTTGATGAATTAAAATTTGATAAATTTTTGATAATCATGACCATAATGTTGAAAGTTTACTTTAAAAAAAAAAAAAATAATCAATTTAAAATTTTTACGATTTTATTTTTAAAAATTTTTTTTATCGATGTTATATACATGCTTTATCGATGCTTTATACATTAGACTTTGGAGCATTAAACATTAAAAAAATTTTTTCTGGAATTAAAGTACAAAAATATAAAGTCCTAGCTCTTTTGCGAAAGAAATTTTCAAAATTAATAAAATTTTAGAATAAAAAAAAATTTATGTTTTAGGGAAAATTTAGAAATTTATTGAAATCTATTTAAAAAAATGTGAGTAAAAAATCAAAAGTTTTACCTTTTAACGTACTTTTGTGTTTATATTTATAGTAAGGTGTTTATTCCTTTTGAAAATTAAATCACAGATTTTATGAAATCGCATAGCTTTAAAATTAAAGATTGTGGGCTGCATTATATTATATATGGCTTCATGGAATTGAGAAATGAAATGGAATAACGTTTAATTACTCCAATTTCTCCTATATTTTTGTTTAAACAATAGCCTTTGTTCTAATATTTAACAAATTATAATTAATTTAGAAGTTGAGTTAAATTAAGTTAACATTTAGGCTCGTTCAATTTATTTATTTCTATTAATACAACGTATCACATAGGATAATGCAATATTACGAAATCATTGACTACTTTTGTTATTATCGGTTGAATACTATACTTACATATATTATATTTGGTTGCACGGAAGATTCATTAAGAAAAATTAATTTTTTCAATAATTTTTTTTCAAATAAAAAAAAATTGCTATCTGTGCAGTATTTGCATCATAACTTCTTCAGTTAATATGCCATATATTGAACCATTCGGCTTGGTAACTGAGATATTATATATATTATATATTTATATTATGTATCTAAATTTTTTTTTTTTAATAAAAATTAACAAATATATAGTATTTTGTTTGCTAAATTTAATCTATGTTTTAATTTTTTATAATATTTTTATTTTTGTGATGACATATTAAGCATATATGCATATATCTAAGTTTTAATTATTGGGCAAAAATTTGAAAAAAACCATTATTACATCTTACTTGTACTTTAACTTAAAACTTATTCTAATTACCTTAACAAAATTCTAACCTAATTCCTAAAACTAATTTGTATATATTGTTAATGCAATATACTATGATCTATCTAACCACCAAATATTTATTTTATCTATAGTATCCTTGTAGGGGATATGCATGTCAAATCTCAGGTCTTGGGGATTAATATTAGTAGGATTAAATTCAATTTTTTTGCATGTAGCCCGTCTATTATAATGAAATAATAGGGGGACATGGTTGTGATCTTGCAAATACCCTTCTTTATGCAAATAAATAAAATGTTCGGGTGCAATGTAACCCGTTATTAATGTTTTCTTTATGTACTCCTAGTTATGGTAATATATGTGGGATATTAAACTATTCTCAGGAGTTTTCAATGCTCTGTCAAAATGATTTCTGATCAATTTTATAATAAAATTGTCAATTCGTGTCATGTTTGACTCTTTATATATGTATTTATTTGAATAAAAATGTTTATAATTAGTCTCGGGTTTGCAGTGTTTATTAATGCATGTTCTTATGCACTTTTTTTCGAATTTGCGAAGTTTTTCCATTGAGCTGGCACTAATATTGTACCAGATTGGAGATGCATACGTGATAATTGGTCTTATGAGTGTTTTATAATATATGATTTTGACTTTATGAGTTATTGTTTGATTATAAAATAAATTTTTACAGGCCATGAATGCTTTGCTTGCTTTATCTAATGCATTATTTATGTGTTCGGTATAATTTAGGGTTTGGTGTAAGTGAACTCCTAAATATTTAACCATTTTATTGTTTTTTAGCATTACATTATTGTGTTGTTTGATAAAGTAATTCTTCCAATTTTTCCTCATGTTTGTGTTAAGTTTATTTACTGTATTACGAAAAAGAATCGTTTCGAAAATTATGTATCTAAATTTGATACCAAAGCAGATAGATTTTTTAATTCTAATTGCATAAATTTAGGAGTAAAGTTTAATTAAAATATCATTGTAAAAAAAATTACCGCAGAAACTACACATTATGTAGTTAGGTAGTTAAAATTATGAATCTAATCATACCCAAAAGGTGCTATTTCCATGCGGCATGCTCCAACTTCTTTATTAAGTATATTTAAGATCTGCATTGTTTAAACAGAGTTTCATATATACTAAAATTAAAGATACAAATTTGCTTTTATAAATACAAAAACAACCAAAAAGTTAAAACCGAAATTAATTAGAGAGGTTTTGTGTAAAAAGAATGATGAAAAATTTGTGGATATTTCTTTTATTTTATATAATTGTGATTTTATCGATTAAAATTTATTATTTTAATTACAGGTTGTTTTTTTTTATTGGCTGATATCGAGGTGAAATGAAAATTTGTACATTCATATGTTATGTCGAAATGAACATATTTTCCCTATTTTTCTTTTATTATTACTTTAAAAATGAATTGATTGGTCGGGAAATTATTAACTGTTGGTATAATATGTGACTTTTAATATAAGTACCAGTTATTAAAATAAAAATTAAATGATTCGGAATTAATTTTCATTCCATTTTTAATTTTTTTTTATTTTCACTTTGCTTGCGAGTATCCAAATAATTTGGTTATATTAATTTTCCTTTTTTTTTTTTGTCTTATATTAAATATAGTAGAAGGAGTTTAATTGTACTAATTTTCATATTAAAATTTTGCCACAATAATGTTTGCTGTTTTGTTTTAAATTATAAATATCGAATGGTTATCGGGGACATTTATTAAAACAATTGATTTTTCTTTTGGGTAAAAAAAATTTATGAGTCTGAAAATATGCTTTAAAAATTATTTTTATATACTGCTGTTTAAAAATAAAGGAAAATAAAAATTAAATTAAGTTTTAAGATAAAATTAATGTTAATTTAAATAAAATACAATATATTGCATTAAGTTAAACTTTATTTTTAAAAATATCATGGTAAGCTAGTAAAGGACGACGTCCTTTGAAATGAAATTCTTTGAAATCTTTTTGATGTTTGAAATTATCTATTAAATAGTATCGATTAAAATCCATTTAGGAGTATCTGAAAGGATAAATGAATATTTAGTTGTGCTGTGATAGAAAATAAATTAAATTTTATTCTCATTTAACTTAATGTACATATGTATTTCTTAAAAGTTTAAAAACGATATACTTTAGACGATGGCAGATTCTAATTGAGGTATTAAAGGTGTCAATTTTGGAGCAATCTTTTGAGAAAACATTAACGTAGGAAACAAAATATAAAGGGATAAATGATAAAGCTTTTAAAATTAACTTGTAATATTTATATTATAAATAAATGCTGCCCTTTGAGTTGTTGTTAATCATTTGAAACATCCAAAAAAGTATTTTGAATTTACTTAAAAATTTTGAATCTTCGGACCTATTTAAAAGTTAACAATATAAAAAGTAACAGTATATTTTGAAAGGAAGAAAGGAAGTTGAAAAAAAATTACGGACAAAAATGTTTTAAATTCTATAAAGAAAATAATTTTGTTTTTCAAAAGCCTGCACTAGGACTTCTCAATTCTTCCAAAATTCAAATGTCAGAATTCTGAAATAAAAATGATCTTGTGATGATATTCCCATATATTCTTTAGTATTTTCTGTATTTTTTTTTTCAGTTAAAAATTATAGAAAAAAATTACTATGAGTAAAAAAAAGGAATATTTTAATACAAAAAAACTTAAATATAAAATAATTTACTAATCATTAATATAAATAAAACAAAAATAAATTTAATATTAATTTGAACAAATATAATAAGAAATGAAAATGTTAATTTTTATATTTTTATATTTTGTTAAAAAAATAGGTTGCCAATATAGCGCTATCACTTAATGACGAGCAAATTTTCGTGCTGAAAACACCATTCCAAAAAAGCTGACCTAAAGAATTTTTGATATTTAATTTTTACATTTTGTTGATGTATCGAAATTTTATAAAAATATTTCTTATAAAAGAATTTCATAAAAAAATGTATTCTGCTTATTAGCAGCACGAATTTTTTTGCTATAAATTTACCGCAGATTTTTTTGCAATACTAGAAACAAAATCGACAGCCTTTGTGCAGTGCGGTAACAAAAACATACTGCAATTTTATTTCTAGAATAGAACTAGAAACATGAACTCAATCTATTTTTAGGAATTTTTTGTGGTATTATGTATGGGACGCGTTTTCTTTTATATTATATTCAAGTTTTTAGTGTAAATATTTTTCATAGTTTTTAAAAAGATTGGAGAGAAAAAATAAAAAATTTAATAAAAAAAAAATCAAAAAGCGATCCCGGGAAATTTAGTTTATTAACCCTGGCAAATGGGATTCTGTTTTAAACTGGATTAATTACATATATATATATATATAAATATATAAATATTTATTATAACTTACAAAAAAACTCTATTTTTATAAAATCTATAGGCTATTCTTATTTATTAATTGTTGTTTTAAAATCCATTTTAAAGTTTTTTTTTTCTATACTATCAACAATTTTTATTTCTTTCTGGCATTTCCGTTTCATAAGTGAAAAGAAATCATGACAATTAATTTTCTTTTTTATTAAAACCATTTTAAGTTTTAATATTATTATATTAAAAATACTTTATATATTTTCATACAAATCAATTTTTACTCATAATTAATTTTTGTTCCATTTATTTTTTTTTTTTCTTTTTTTAAATAAAATAAATTTTCCATTTTTTAGTTTCTTTAAGAATCATTTTCTTTTTTCAAAATTTTCCATTTTATTATTAATATTAATTACCCAATTCATTCTATAACTTAAGCTAATTTTCTGAGAAGGTATTCATTTAAATATAATTCAATGTAATTATTTTAACACAACGACAAAAAAAACTTAAAGAAATTTAATCACTATAAAAAATGAAAAAAACAACAATAATTATTTTAGAAAAAAAAAACAATTTTCCATTTTGTTTTTAAGAAAATTTATAAAACAAACATAAACACCAACACAATAATAATAAGGACAGATACCCGAAAAAAAGGACATTTTACTTTATTTTGTTTATATTTAAAAAGTTTTTAAATCAAAATTTTATAATTAATTTGAAAATATTTTGATAACAGAGATTTTTGTAAAATTATGTTACTTATAAGTTTCGAAAGTCATTCAGTTTTTCTTTATGCTTAAAAAAGGAAAAACCCACTTAAATATTTGATTGTAAAGAGCTATCAGACAGCTTACTACTTAATTCATAATTCACTTATCGAAATAGTTTTTTGTGAATTTCAAATTAGTGTAGAAGTGAAACTTCCGGTAATGAATTTTAAAATGTTTATTTTTTTAATAGTTTCAGATTAATAGCGTTATTTCAATCAAGGACAAAAGACTGGCCAGCAGAGAGAGTTCCTCCATTCATTTCCTCCAAAAATTGTTGCATGATGACTACAGACTATTGTTTAAAAGAATGTCCGATCACATCTAATATTAATTATTTAATTAAAGCCCAAAAAATTTATCATTCAGAAACATCATGTAATATATAATCTTAAAAGAATCGAACGAAATTTTAGGGTTATACATTTATTTGTATTTTTGAAAGTTCTGGATTCAAACTTTAGTAGTAACATAACAAGTTTATATAATAATTAATATTATTCAGGCAAAATAAAATTAAATTTTTGTTTTTGTCTTTTAAAGTTCTTAAAAACAAAAAAAAAAATAAGACTCCAATTGTATTATTAATGTATCCTGTAAGTTTACTTTAGAGAGAAAAAATATTTTTAGACGAGACTTTTAAAAAAAAAAAAAAAAAAAGTAATTAAAAAAATTCCCAAATTCTATTAAGTTTTCCCTCTTGAAAATTAAATGAAACAATAAATTGAACCAACAACAACAAATATAAAAATAACTGTAAAAATGAAAAACAAGTCAAGAAAAACAAAAATTAGAGGAAAACAAAATTTTTCTTTAAAAAGGTAGTTTAGTCCTTTTTATTTAACTTTTTATATATTTATAGGATCCTCTAATTTCATCATTTTCTCATTCTGTCATTCGTTTAGTGATTTGTCCTGATTTTGTATTCTTAAGTATACCGTTATATATAATAATTTTATTTAAGGATAAAATATTTTAGTACTAGTTTGAATGATTTTTTACTAATTTTGTTTCCCTTATTTTCCCTTTTTTTTTTTTTTTTATTTTTGTATACTTATTTTGTTTTGTATAATAATTTCATTTATTTTTATCTTCTGCCGTGACATCTCCTGTCTAGCCCAAAACATTCTATCAATTTTCTAAATTCAAAACAAAAAACAAAAAAATTGAGGAAGTTATATATCTTGGTTAGTAAATTTACTACTACTTTGTCCTTCTATATTTCTGTCTACATTAATATTGATGGAATGTTTTTCAACATTTATGGTTATATATACATCTATCTGTATACAAATGGTATCGATGAATTGATATTTATATGAAGACAGTGATAGCAATGAGCAAATAAAGTGTTTAACAAAAGAAATCAAATAGATCTGAAGAAGATAAGAACTAAGATAGATTAATGGAAATTGATTAAAGGAGGAAGGTGATTAAAATTGGTATTAATTAGAATATAATTAAAAGTTGGTATTTCATCACAACCAATTTAACAACGACGTCGTGTTTATTAACAAAAAATAAAAATATATTCCATATCCTTTCAATAAAAAACACAATTTTGAAAATTTTGAAATAAGAAATTTTTTTCAGCGATACTCTTTTTAAAATATTAAGGCGAGAAAAATAATGTTCTACGATATCTTTTTAAAAAAAAAATTTTCGATAGCAAATGATCTGTAAATGATCATTTAAGACATCGCAACAAAAACTATGATTAAGTCGTTCTTAGTAAGGGTTCTGAAAAAAGAAATACACAGAACTACTTCTTTACAACCAACTTAACTTTAAGTTTATAAGAAAAAAAAAACTCAATCAGACTTTTTTTGAATTGTTCGTAGATATAACAAACAACAAAAAATTTTCGATGTTTTTTTAATTCGATGTTTTTTATTGCGAAATTTTTATTTCCTTTCTTTTAAGTTTAAAATTGTAGATGTTACGTATGCTTTATCAGATTTATGTAGGGTTATCTCAATTCCAAATTGCAGAACATAATTTTATCTAATATCTTTTGGCAAAAGGAACATTTTGTAACTTTCCATTTGACATAAGGAAACATTTTACAAAAAGATTTTTGACAAACAAAGTAAATATATGTTATGTATTATATTCTGAAAAGAAGTGTATAAGAGCTCTGATTTTGTAATCTAATGTAAAGTTTTTCTTAAATATTTATTATACCCTACACATTAAGTATTAACCACCAGTAAGTTTGTAACCACCAAAAGGAAGCGAGTTAGGTGTAGATATGTATATATATTCTGAATCAGGATCACCGCCGGAGTCGATTTAGCGATGTCCGTCCGTCCGTCCGTCCGTACGCACGATAACTCAAAAAATAATGATGCTATCTTGATGAAATTTATACTGTAGGTTAACAATGACTAAGGTAAGGCGGGGATTGTAAATGGGCGAAATCGGACCATGCGTTCGAGTACCTCCCATACAACTTCCAAAACCTAATACGCATATTTTCGAAATTAATAAAGATAGAAACTTAAAATTTTGTACGAGGGTGTGTTTTTCTGAATCACTGATATCCCCAAAATTTTAGATGAAGTGGAGTGGTTGTTCGGGTACCTCCCATACAACTCCCAAAACCGAACATGCATATCTTCGAAATTAATAAAGATAGGAACTTTAAATTTGATAGGAGGGTGCTGTTTCCTAAATCCCTGATTTGTCTAAAATTTAAGAGGAAGTAAAGTGGTCGTTCGGGTACCTCCCATACAACTCCCAAAACCGAACAAGCATATCTTCGAAATTAATAAAGACAGAAACTTCAAATTTGATACAAGGGTGTTGTTTCCTGAATCCCTGATTTGTCCAAAATTTAAGATGAATTAGAATGGTTGTTCGGGTATCTGCCACACAACTCCTAAGACCAAACAAGCATATCTTCGAAATTAATAAATATATAAACTTGAAATTTGATATAAGAATGTTCTACCCTGTTGATGTCTCTAAAATTTGAGTTGAATTGGGGTGGTGGTCCGCGTGCTTTCACACACTTCCCAAGACCTAACAATCATATTTTCGAATTTAATAAATATAGAAACCTGAAATTTTGTACAAAGGTTGTAACAGCATTTATTTTTTTTAGCTTGTATTAAATACCTAACTAAAATAATTTATGGATTTTTAATTTAATTGGAATGTTTTAGGTGTAGGGTATAAATAAGTCGGTTGCATCGACTTACTGCTATTTTTACTTGTTTTTTTTATATACATATATATTGTGACATGTACATAGGTATATATTGCATGTTTTCTCTTTTAAATTCTGTTTTGTTAAAACAAGTTTTGGGAATGTCCTTTTTCTTAAAAGTCTTTTTATAAAGTGACATTTTACTATAAGTACATTTTTGTTAAATAGTATTACGCAAATTGTCTTTTTCAGAAATGAATTTCAGCATTCTGAAATGATCTCGTTTTATCAAATGTTGTTTTTAATTTATTTAATATTATCCGCATCATGATTTGTATTCAATTTTATTGCATATTATCTCTTCTCTTGTAAATGAATGATTTTGTATTACTTCGATTAATTCATTATCATTTGATACCTTTACTATTGAGTCACCTTTCTGTTTAAAACGAAAATGATAAACGTCATTAAAATGAACATAATTTCAAAGTTCTGCATTTCAATTTTTTGAATATTGTAAGAGGATTAAATTCTTAAAATTTAATAAAAAAAAAATATGAAATATTAGATGATCTATAGCCTTGTAGATGTATGTATATATACAAAATGTGAAGGTGAAGTGAAAATTTATAGAAAAAATAATTTTGTTAAAATACATTTTGTTACACAATTTATATATATAGGATATCCGTTATAAAATAGATAAAGGTATTTTATATGGTATTTTTGTACCAAATAAAAAATTGTTTTGGTTTTTTTGTTTTTCATATTTTGGTAATTTTATGACATTTTTATTATACACACAGATATTTTTTGTTAAATTTTTATATTGTTAAAAATTTCACTTCAATATTGGATACATCTATGTTTTTACATTCTTTTTTGGATATTTTTTTTTTTTTTTGCAGGAATGTTGGAGAAAAGAAAAGTTTTGTTTTGTCTTTAAATTAGAATTCATCAAAGGAAGACTTGTTAAAATATTTTCAAGGATTGGTAAACTCTAAAATCATTCTGTTTCACCCAAAACCAAACCAAAAGAATAAATTAATATTTTCCTTCCTTTATGATGATAAAAATTTTTCTGAGACTTATACTTATATACTGAAGATAAAAATATCTAGTGTATATGATGATAATACTGTATGAGATGAAAATGATAATGATGATGATATGAGTATTATTTGGTGTAAAAATGAGCTCTTACAATAAATAAAATGTATAAATTTAATAATTTTATTTTATTTTTTTTTTATTTTTCTTTTTTGTTTCATTCTTTTTCACTAATATGTTGTGTATCCTTGTCATATTTTATATTATTTTTACAGAAGCTAATGATATTTTTGGTTGTTGTTGTTGTTGTTGTACATAAAAATAAATTAGTTAAGTAAAATTGAAAGAATACAAAAAAAAAGAAAAAAAACATAAAGTAAAATGAAATAATATTTTTTTAAGTGGATTCTCATTCTGGTATACAAAATGTAAAAATGAACAAATTAAAGACGGCTTGAAAGTATATACGTATACATATATAGAAAGGACGGAGGCATGAAAGAAGATGATATAAAGTTTTAGAAAATATTTAATGAACTTTTTTTGTTGTTTTTTGTTTTTGTTTTTGTTTTTTTATATACGAGCACTTTTTTGTGTTAATCAGCCAAGAACGTGACTAAGATAAGTTTATGTTAAAGTTTTCAATGTTATGAAAATTTTCTATTTAATATGAATTGTCATAAAGTCACTTGTTTATATAATATTCGTATATAAGATACATAAATATGTACATATACCTATAATGTATATCAATTATTTATATATTGTACAGGTAGGTATATTAACAATTTCTTTCTAAAGTATATTATCAGATTCTATAGTACTAAACATTCTAAAGTAGTTAATTGAGATTGATGTGTTGTATATAGAGAATAAATAAATAAGATGAGCTGTACATATATGATGAAAATAAAATCTAAATAAAAGGAGAGGATAATGAAAGGAAAGATTGTATATGTATATATAAAAGAATAAAGTTAATGAAAAAAGATTATAATTGCGGAAGACAAACTTCAACAAAAGTGAAGATTGAATAAATTAAAATTATATTTTGTATATTTATTATACAAATTAATTTTGTTCTCGACAGGTTTTTGGGTTTTAGCCCCCCCCCTCTTTTATTTTGTATTTTTTTTTTGGTAGTATTGACAGGCTTGTAAATGACATGTGTAATATTTACCTTGAAATTTTCTAATTAATGTATCAATGCCTGAACAAAATGAATATTATATTTATTATGCATATAATATGTTTGTTGCTATGTATATATGCTATATGTTATGTATGGTATTTTTCATTCTAATAAAGTTTTTTTTTTATGTAATATAAAGGTAATCACATTGATTTTTATTTAATAAATTAATTTTTAGTTTTTAGTCTTATATATGATATACTATAATGTACTTACTGTATAAATAATATTATTGGGAGTTTTATTGACAATATTTGATAAAAATAAATATAGATATATTATAACATGCATGATGTATGATTTAATAATATAAACAATGGAATTTACAGAAAATAATAAAATTAAAACAATAAAAATATTAAAATTATTGAAACAAATTTAAAATGAATTAAAACAGACATAAAGTTGAGTTGTGTAACAAAATAAATTAATCAATCTACTGATAACAATTATTTAGAAAAACCTCTGTCAGTTCTGTTTTGTGTAAGGAATTTTATGTCTTATGTTGCAAACTTTGTAAAGAAATAAGAGAGATAAAAAGATTTTGTTATTTACTGAATATATATCAATACATATCTTAAGAACTTAAAAAAGGGGGCATCGATGGCCTAGTATGAAATACGTTTTGTTTGAGAGTATGAAATACAAAACACTCACACTCTCGGGTTCAAACCCCACACACATCGTAGAAATAATTTCACCTTACGATATTTCCAGCCACGCCCTAAAAAGAAATGTTATGTAATTTTCTTATCACATTTATGTGGCAGGCGAATATACACTACAAAAAAAAAATTTTAATATGAGGCTGAACTAGATGGTTCCATGATTCCTAAAACCAAAAACGAATAAAATCCCCGAAATTGGGGACTTTTATAAAAATTATATTTTGGTGACTTTTTCTATATATGAAAAACGTCCCCAAAAAAAAATCAAAAATATTATTATGGAAAAAATATAATTCTGAATCAAGAGTATTTTTCTGGAGTTGGGTACGATATTGCAAAAAAAATATTCCTTTTCACATATACTTAAAATATTCTTAAATATTCCGAATATATTCTCATATATTTAAATATTTTGATATCTTGATTTTGAATCCAACTCTAAAATCCCTCACAATAATTCAGAATCTGATATAAACATATATATATATATATTTTGCAACCAGCAACCATAATTTTGAATACAATTCTAAAATTTCTCCTAATATTCAGAGTCTTATGTATACATATATACAAATATTTTAGAAAAGGCGGCAACTCTGATTTTGAATCGAACTCTAAAAAGCAATACTAATAGTATGTCAATGCTCACAAAATTCCTTAGAAAAGTATTAAATTTTGATGTTTCTCTCCTTTTTCAAGGAACCAACTTAGATGTATATAACAAAGCATAAATCTATTTTATCAAATATTTTTGATAAATAATTTATCTATTTAGGATATCGGATCTAATTGACTTGTAGTTACCTACGAAACCTTTGTTTGTTTTTAATCTTGTTCTTTAAGATCTTGTTTTTTTTTATTTTATTTTCCAAAATCATGTTTTTTTTTTAATTTGTTTTTTTTAATGTTGTTTTTAATAAACTTGTGTTTTTGAAATCTTGTTTTTGTTTTAATTTTTCTTCATTTTTTAATTTATTTGCAACCAACCCACCAACTTTAAAATCTTTCTTAATTAATTTTTTTACATACATATTTCAAAGTGAAATAATTTAAAGTTGTGAGGGCTGCTATCCCCAAACCCCGCTAAACAAATTATGGAAACCCTGAATTTATTATCAACTCAAAAATTCTTCCCACTCATTTTTTTTTACATACATATTTCAACATGAACGAATTTGAAATAGTGTAGGGCGCTGCCCAAAAAACCAACGCTAAACAAATGATTGAAACCTTTATTTTGTAACCAACTCTAAAATCCTTTCTAATTGTTCGTTTTGTATACATATTTCAAAATAAAAGAATTTTACATAGTGGTGGCTACTGTCGCTAAACCTCCGCTAAACAACAGATTTCGTCCCTCTACCGAGCTGAGATAACAAAATATTCTGCACCGTGATGGTTTTAAAATTTAAATTCTTAAATACCTCTTACTTCAATTAAATCCTGTATTCTCATTTTATAAACGTTATTGATGAACAAGTTTTTTTTTATTTATTTGTAAAATTTAAAAACATAATTATTAAAGATTAACTACAATATTATTTTAAAGATTTCTATTAAAAAAAATATATACATATATACTTTTATTAATTTGTGTATTACAAGAAAATGCAATAAAAAATTCAAAAAATAAAAGAATACTCAAAGTTTTTTTTTTTTTTTCGAAAAATACTTAACTTATTTTTAACAATCAAATTTTCCTCCTATAAGTATGCTTCAGTAATTCTATTTTTTAAATTCAAATACAATATTCGATCTGTTTACATTAATTCCATAAGTTATCGATAGAGTTGAATTCAATACAATTTATTTTAATCTTTTATCTTTTTCTATTGAAATAAAACTACTATGTATAAAAATAAAAAAATTAAACAAAAAATACTCTTAACTTTTTATTGAAAATGATTTTCTCAATTTAAATCGTTAAAAGGAGGACTAACCCAATAAATTTTATAAATTGGTAAAATAAAAATTTCCTACAACTCCCATTTTTTGGTTTATACTTTTTTATTTTATTTTTTTGCTTTTAAATTGTTTAAAACGTAATCCTTTAATATTATTTTTATTCTTAATTTTGAAATAGAGAACCAACAGGATTATCTAGAATTGGGAAGAAAAAAAAATATAGAGAAGGATTATTCTCATATTTGATTTTAAACTTATTTACGACAAAAATTAAAAAACCTCAGAATATTGTAAAAAATTCCTTTTTTATCCAGAATTAAACTTTTTCTTTTTTTTTTTTTGTTATATCTTTTATTAATTCAGTAAATGATTCTCAAATGATTCCCTTCCAGTAGATATTATTCTACAAATAAACAAAATCAACCAAAAATAATGAAAGAGATATTAGATAACAATTGAAGTGGTCTTCTTGCTTTTATATTCTGAACCTTGCAATTCAGATATTCTATATATATATATTTATATATATTACGTTATTTCTCAAGAGATACAAGCATTTTCAAGAAGTTTTCATCAAAATCAAAATACACAACAAAAATTTTTTGGATAATTTAAAAATTTCAAAGGCCAATTGTATAATTCATCCTTTTCAATATTGAAGGAGGGAGGATAAAAATAAAATTAAAAATTAGGTTAACCATCAATTCCATTTGGAACAGAAAATATAAGATTTCAAAAAAAAAAACATTTTTTTTATTTAAATTTGTAATATTGGTTCTGGTTTATTTTGAAATCTCTGGAAAATTTTTATGGGACACATTTTTAGTTTGTGTATTATTGAAATTATATTCAGTAAAAAGAAGAAATAAGAACATCTTCTAAAGAAGACCAAAAAAAATAAAATGAAAAATTTTGTTGAATTATTTGTTGAAAAATATGAAATCATCATCAGATTGGGTTAATAGAATATGAGTACTAAGAATTTACAAGAAGAATCTATAGATAAGTTTTATTTTTTAAATAAGGATAAAAATAAATAAGTTTACAGATTTTGTTTCAGAAATAATAAACAAAATAAAGAAACAAAACAAAAATCGTAGATAGAGGATGTATTAAATTTACCAAGGATTAAAATGAATTTATTTTTAATATAGTTTAAATAGTTGTAATTTGACAATTTGTTTCTGATCTATTTTAAATTTAAATATGTATTGAATTTTGTGATTCTTGAAAACTTATATTTAAAATAATTTTTAATGCTGAAAAACTTAAAAGTAATAAAAATTTTAAAGAATCATAAAAATACTGTACTGTAAAAGATCATTTATTGGAACAGAAAATGACGAAACCATTAATTGATGCAAGTCTAAAATACATAAATATTTCTACAATATTTAATTTAATTTAATTTAAAGAAATTACGGTGTAAAAAATGTTAGATATTTTTTATAAAGTTAGCGAGATCAAATATGTATTAACAAGCATTAAGATAATTAAAAAAATAGCAGTTTACACTAAAATGAAAATACAAATCTTTTGTACATAAAGCAGTGAAGAGATAAATACAAATGCGAAAAACAGAAATGTGAAAAAAATTTTCGACCAAAAATATTATACTAATAAATTAAAAAACTATAAAATTCTTTTTTTTAATGCATTTTTCTGTCACATAAATTTGCGCAGGAAATTAGACAGCCTTTCCTGTTCAGGCGTGGCTGTAAAAATGTCGTATAAAGGGAAATAACTCTTACGACGTGTATGGGATTCGAACTCACACTCCCTCGGTGTTTACAGCGTATTTTATACGCTTTTACCTACTAGGCCACCGAGACCCCATTAAATTCTTTATTCATTTAAATTCATAATTTATAATTTTAGTTGCATCTCATTTTATTTCTAATATCACAAAAACAAAACAAAAAAAACATCAAATTTTTATATAATCATCAATATTAAATTTCACCCTGTTCTACTAATCGCATAATTTTAACAACACGTTCATAACAGAATGGTCGTGCATCAACACCCCAAACAAAATCTAAATGATTAAAATCATGATCATCAACTAAAAATTTTCCAATAGGATTTCCTAATTTTTGATGTAATTTTTCGATATCACGTGGATCTGATAACCAATCATTTGTTGAATAATGTATTGCTACTTTAGCTGTAACATTTGCTAAATTATATTCTGGTGGTGAAAAACGGCCATATTTCTGAAGATTTTTAATATAACCAAAATCATATTGTCGAAATTTACCAGAACGATTTATTTGTGAAAAATGAATTATTTGTTTTGTTGATGCACCGGCTGGTGTATGACCGACCATAACTGGTAACATTGTCTTAAAAATCAATTAAAAATGTTTTGGGTATTATATAATGTTATTATTTTATTGAAAAAAAAAAAAAAAATTTATTTACCTTATTCATTTGTCCTTCATTGTATCCTGTTATAGCAAAAATAATATTTTCACATATATCTTGTGTTAAAGCACCATCTTTACAGAATAAACGACCAACTAAAGATATAAATTCACTATTTGGTAAAAATTCATTTGGACCAATTAAAGATATCATGTGCTATAAATACAAAAAAAAAAAAAAGAAAATTAAAATCTAACATAAAAAGTACAATTTAACACATCTTTTCAAAAATTGAATTTAATTACTTACTGAGAAATTTTTCATTAAAAATGTTATTACTTTTACCAAAGGACTTCTAATATAATCTAAAAATGCAACAGGTGCTAAAGCATTCATTGAAATAATTTTATTACAATATTCAGGTCGTTCACTACACATAATCCAAAATGTTATAGTACCCTGTAAGTCATAAAATTAATTATTTTTCTTGAAAATTCTATTAAAAAAATATTGACATAATCAAAATAGTCATAACCTGTGAATGTCCTATGTATTGTAATTTTTCAGTTTTAGTTTCATTTAATACATAATCAATTAAAGCTGGTAAATCATATAGACCGATTTCATGAAATGAAAATTGCCAAAATCTACTTCTATTTGGATCTAAGGTACGATGATTTCTTGAATAATGATTTCCTCTTGCATTACCCATCCAAACATCATAACCAAGATCCCAAAGCATGTAAGCTAAAAAAAATTAAAATATATTTAATAAGTAAAATATTATTTATTATACAAATATTAATTATTTGTATTTGATATTTTACCAAATCCTTTATCAGGTCCCATCATAACCCATGTACTTGATGCATCTAATAGACCATGCATTAAAAATACTGGTTTAGCACCTGGTCTAGCCATACGATGCATTTCTAATATATAACCATCATCTGTTTCAACTTTATGTATTTCAGCTGGTCGCCCATATTTTGCGATTAATTGCGGCTAAAATGATATTATTGTTTAGTTGAGTGTGTTTTTGTTTTTTCGACGATAAGAAAAGCTGCTTGGGTTGCTTTGTTTTGAATTGTTGAATTGTTTTTTTTTTTTTTGACATTCAATTTATATTTCTGGGTAATTGAATACTTAAGTATACGGATTAAAAACTTTAAGCATATAATGTGTATAGATAAGATTAATTGTATATTATTTAATCATACTAATTACTCATACTTAATTGAATTTGAATATACTGTTTTTTTTTTTTTTTTGTTTTTAATAAAATACTAATTATTGCGGCTACTTTCGGTTTTTTTTAAATTTAGAATTTATTGACAGAGATGAGTAATTTACTGATTTTTAAATAAAAAAGGCTACATTTAATGAAAACGTAAAATTCTTGGAAATGTAAAATTATCATAATATTTTGTTTTTAATTAAAATTATTTATAAATTTTCAAAAAAAAATCGTACAAAAAATTATTTATAGTATATAATTTTTTAAATTATTTGATTGCATTGTAGAATAAAAAAAAAAAAATTAATGATTTATTTTACTGATCTGATCTGAAATCTGATTTTACAACATTTTTTGAAAATTTTTGCAGTTCGAATATAAAACAAGACAGAATGCAAAACCAGGGGTTTTTAAAGGTGCACATTTTCTTATTTGAACCAAAATTTATGAATTTTATATGTAAAAAAATATTGCGATAAATCAAGAGGTGGTACTTCCTTTAATTTTAAGGAAAATGTTTATTATTAACAAAAGCCATTAACACATATAAAATTATAATGTTGAAGCTTTAATTTTTATTTATTTATTTTGAAATAATTTGAACAGATCTTTAAGCTACAGTTATCGAAAAATAGCAAAATTTTAATTTTTGACGACTAATATAGCTCTTAAATAAAGAGAGGTACAAAAAATTGCTGTGGCAACTGGCGCTAATTCTGAAGGATGTGCTTCTCTCAAAATTTCAAGATTCTATCTAGAAGCATTGCGGAGATATGAAGGAAACAAACATAACGGTAAATTTAAATACTAAAGAAATGTTCTGTCGGTTTCATTGAAAAAAAATGTTGTGAAACTTTAAGAGACTGTAGCTCCGTAATAGGTAACATAAGAAAGTTGTTCTAAAACATTATTTTTTTTAGCAAACCTTTATATTCATTGCTAAAATTGCATTGTTCTATGTTAAACGGTCTAAAAGTTTTGTAAAGAGATAGATGGACGAACGGACAAAGCTAAAAATTATAGGCATTCAATTTTGTATATGACAATAAATGATCAATAATAATTAAGATTTATTGATTTTTCATATTTTGCCTATAGAAAGAAACTTTTATTGCAAGTTACACAAATCATTGTTATTATTTAAAAATATCTACAATAATAATTGCACTTATTTATATCTATATTAAAATACAAATTTTGTTTAGAATTTATAGTAAAAGTGAAACAAAAAGATTTAGTGATTGATTGAATTATTAAATTAAATTGTATATTGTTGTAATGTGTTTGTAATTAAAAAAAAAATGATGTTTTAAGATGTAAATCATTATTTTTAGCACATTTCCAAAAAATTTTGAAAAAATGTGCTTATTAGTTTCACTATGTCCGTCCGTCCGTCCGTCTGTTTACAAAACTTCGACACTGTTAAAGATAGAGAAAAAAAATGTTAACCATGGGTAAGTCTCATAAAAAAAATAATTTTGTGGAACAACTTTTTCATGTAACCCCATCCATTACGGAGCTACAGCCCCTCAAACTTAGAAAAAGCCCTATTTTTAAATGCATATATTTTATGTTCTGCTTAAGATTTTTTCAATTTTGAAAACGTCACTCGACAAGTATTTTTTTTAACTTTGTAAATTAATATCAAAATTATACAATTTTTTTAAATTTAGTATTTAAATTTATCGTTATTTGAAAACCAAATTTTGCATGATTTTTCTACTTTCATAACTCCGACACGCTTTTAGATAGAGGCTTGAAATTTTGAGGCAAGAAAGGACTTTTAGAATTAGTATAAGTTTCTTTAGAACATTTTTTTGCACAACCCCCTGTTTAAGAGGTATTAGGGCTGAAAAATTGAAAATTTGCTATTTTTAGGCACCTGTACAAATTTTTATGTCCTCGGCAAGACATAAAAATTAAAGCTCCGGTAATATATTTTTACATGTGTTAACGATTTTTCTTAGTTATAAAGGGTTCCGGATTTACAGCCCCTCAAAATTCCAGAAAAGTGTTATTTTCACATATTTTCTTATTACAAAAAATTTCTTAAATTTTATTTTTTAAATTTTCAAATTTTCAAACAAGTCACAATTTTAAACAGTTTGTATTGTGTTTTGGAAATGTGCACTTTTAAAAACCGTTGGTTTACATTCTACCTTGTTTTTTATAATATATACCTAACATACCAGTACCTAACATAAAACAAAACTTAGATGTATAAATTTAACTTATTTATGGTCTAACTTTGACATATTTTTGTAAATAATGCCAATCACTATTATATTAATTAGGTACTATTAATTCATTGTTATCATACAAAACTAATACTATGTATTATTAATACTGATCTATCTTACATTTTTTTTTTATAAATACATACATATAACTTTTAAATATATGCATGTGTATGCTTATATAGTTTTTAATTAAAGTTCTATTCTAATTCTATTCAATTTTTCTAAATTAGATGCTAAATTTAAAACATGTTTTTCTGTTATATTCTTTAATAAAAGCTTATCAAAAGCTTCAATTAAATTATTATTTAAAAAAAAAAAAAAAAAAAAACTTTCATTATAAAAACATGTAAACACGTAAAATAAAAAATAGTTGTAATATCGTAATACATATTTAAATCGGTTTTATTCACAGTTATTATAGTGATTACTGATCACTGTAATATTTTTAAAAGGGGTACACAATATAAAATATTTTTCAGTCAGAATAAACTATTCTCGTAATAGTGTTTATAAAAAATTAATTAAAATGTTTTAAATAAAATGAATTCAATTTATTAGATGATAATCCAATTGAATGATTAAAAGTTACAAAATATATATCTAAACTAATATATAATTTGATAATGTGTGTTGCTCTCATTCCACAATAAAAATAAATATAATATAAAACAAAAAAAAAAATTTAATAGGAATTTAGTGCAGTGGTTAAAGGACATGATGAAATAATATGTAGGTTGTAGTTCGAATCCCGAAGTAAACAGAATTTTTTTTTTGTATAATCAAACACGCATGAAAAATAGGAACAATTGCTGTTTTTATTATATTAATTTTTTGAATTTAGGGAGCATTGTACTTACTGATTAATCATAATTGTCAAACCGGTATCAAAACGATATTAAGGGGAAAAAATTATAAGACATTTTAAACAATTTTTTTAATATTATCACACGTAATTCGAATAGTAAAAAATCTTGTTTATTTTAAAATTTTTTAGTTAATTTTTAAATTGACTTTAACTTGATTTTATATAGAGGCTTTACAGAAGCTTTGTGGCAATACTATGCTCCCGAAGGGAATAGAAAAGGCTGGAGGGGAGATATTGTTTATGAAAATATATTTTTCGGTTAATAACGCTGGTTTTTTTTTTCTATAAGTTAAAATTGATTTTTTTTTTCATGATTTATAAGTGGATATAAAAATTGAAAACATAAAACATTAAAACAAAATTACAAAAGACCTTAAGTCTAGAAATCGATATTTGATCTAAAGAACTCAAGTATATTGTATTATTGTTAATATTGTTTCTTTTATAAAATTAACAAATATCTGTCTTAAATGATTTTAAAAAAAATGTTCTTAGATAGTATATTACTTGTTGAATAGTTAGTTAATAGTAAAATATTCTTCATATAAAATAACAAAAATAGCAATTCAAGTTGTTTAGAAGGTCTCATCTAAACAGTTCATGAACACATATTATAATATTTATTTTTAAATTAAAAAAGTTCACTTTACATTTGAAATAAATTTTAATTATTATTGGAAATTTATTTTATATATTTTTTTTTTCAAACTGTTGAATATTTTAAAAATTTCTTAAAATAAAATTCTTAAAAAATTTTTATTTTTAACTTTTCCTTTCAATATTGCAGTAATTAAAAAGCATTTTACAACAAAAAAAAATTAAAGAAAATTTTAATTAATTTTAATTTGTAATTTTTATTAATTTCGGTTTTTTAAAAATTTTTTTTTTAACAATTAAAAATTTTCACTTATATAACATAAGCCACTTTATAAACACTTAAAATATTTTCACTTACAACTTGTAATATTGAATCTTCAACAATTTCTGGATCAATTGATTTTTTAAAACCAAATTTATTTGTTAAAAATGAATAATTATTATCAATTTCATTATTTAAATCATTATTTTCTATTTTTGTAATAGTATCTGATATACCAGATATTTTATTAAAATTATTTATTATTATTAAAAATAATAAAAATATTGTTATTTTAAACATCGCGTATATATTATAACCAAAATCAAAACCGTTTTGATTGAATTTGATTTGCAAACTGATTAATATCAGTTAAGAACCATTTTTTTATATATTATTAGTCTGTTCTGATAATAATAAAAAATAAAAAAAAAAAATTATTTATAAATTAAAACAAAAAAAAAAAAAAAAAAAACAAAAAAAACAAAAAATAGGGGATTCAAATATCAAATGAAAATTTGTTGTAAATGTTTTTTTTTTTTATTATTTTTTAACTTATCGTTATCACTTTTGATTATTTTTTTTTTTTAAGACAAATTTTTTTTATTAATATTATTGTAAGGAAAGTAAAAGAACGAACCTAAAACAAAAAAAAAAAACATGAAAATAAACTTTTAGAACTTAAATTCTTTGTTTTTTTTTGTAGGTAATTGGAAATCTTATCATAAATTTATAAGAATTAGAAAATTTTTTTATTAAATGGCCCATAAATAACCGATAAATATACTATTGAAAGTTTTTAAGAACTCATCTTATCTTATCACAAGTTCAAGTTTATTAAAATTGATTGATTGATTGATTAATATATAAAATGTTTGCGTTCCTTTTTACACAAAAAAAAGTAGTTGACAGTTGTTGGGTGTAGTTGGTAAAATGGAAAACTAAGTTTTTGTTTAAGAAGTATCACATAACGGTATTTACTGCTATCTAATATTTGTCAAAGGCTGAGTTGTAGTTAGAAGTAAAAATGAGTAGTTAACTGTGTAAAAGGAATGCAAGAAATGTAGAAAAATAAACAGGAAAAATAAAAATAAAAATATGTTAAAGATTTTTAATAATTAAAATGCTTGTTTTTTTTTTTCTTTTTTTTTTAATATGTTTTTGATATTCTGTTGATTTAGAGGGTGAATTTGCAAGCTAATATTAAAATATATTTATAAGAAAAAAAAAAGCTTAAGCAGCTTTTATTGTTTTAATATACATAGAGGAAACTAATCATATGTATTTATTATGTACATTTGATTAAATCAGTTAATAAATTGATTTAGATAATGTGAATATAGAATTTTATGCTTTTGTTTTTTTTTTTTTATTTGTATTTTTGTTTTGAATTGAAATTGTACGAGTGTTTGTTGTTGTTTTGCAGTTTGTCATCAATTTTAGTGCTTTGTCATAAACGTAATTTGCATTGTTATTTTAAATTTAATCAAAGAGTTTTATATAATATGGTACATATGTTTTTATTCTTTTAATGTATATAATAATATGTAGTATTATTTTTTAAACTTATTTGCATATATAGACGTATATTGTATTCGAAATGTAATTAATTATATTTCTTTTTTTTAATTAATAACAAGTTTTTGTTTTTATTATAAATTTTGTAAAATATTCAAACAATTGGAATAATTTAAGAATTACTTAAAGTAAACTTACTGAGAAGATTTATTATTAAACTTTTCTATTTAATACTTTAGGTTGGTTGGTTGGTTTAGGTGGCTGGTTCTGTCAACCGTGACACAATTAGCGCGTTAGCACCGTTTTGTTACCACTTCCGTGACCACAATGCTTATGTTTAGGCTATAACGGATTTAATTTCAGATCCATTTCGCGGCATTCAGGAACCTTACCATTTCTGCAGGTTGCTTAGTCGCTAAATCGCTAAGATCGTTAAATTCATAGCTACCCAGAGCTGCTCCTCTGGCCCTGGCCAGTGCTGGGCATTTACACGTGAAATGTACAATGGTTTCTTTCTCATTCACCTCAACTGCCGCATGATGTGTTGAATTTAATACTTTAATTGAAAGCAAATTATTTTTAAAATAATCAGCTGTGTCCACCACAGAACCGATCGCAGGAATAGAGAAACTTAATATTTATTTTTTTTCTAATAGGATTATTTAAATTATATAAGAGCTATATTATATTATAAATATGTATATGTTTATGAAATATGTATATATGTAGTCTATATTATGTGTATCGGGTGAAAATGAGAACAAAACAAAAAGTTTGTCGGATTAAAAACTGTTCTATGAAAAAGTTGTTGTATTTTACTTGTGTAATAATTTTTCCTTAATTAAATTTTTCTGTTTCGAAATATTCATAAAAAATGTAAAAATGGCTCTGGTAAAGTGACATTTGAGAGTTTACAATTTGAGATATTTACGTCAAAACTCAAAATATTGAATATGAAATTTGATCGAATGTCTTTAAGCCATTTGGGCTGTTTACTTGTCTACAGACAAACATACAGACAATACACACTTCATATTTATATGTACGTTTATATGGAAAAATATGAGGTTCGAAATGTTATAGGTCATTCCGTTCCATTACAATACTTTCCTTACGCATTACATGTATGCGATTGGAAAAAAGAAGATTTCAATTAATTTTAATTTAAATTTGTAAACACTGTTTAAAAGATTTTAATGGTTCTTCTTATATTACCTATTCGGAGAAGTCAAATTACTGAATGGGTTTGATGGCATTACTATGCGGAAAAGAAAATTAATAAAATGCGAATGTAGTACCTATATTGTTTATCAATTTCTCTAATTATTTTTTATGATAATTATAAAAAGGTATTTTAAAACCTACAATATAAAACAAAAGCATTAAAGACCATATGTCTAAAAATTCATACTTAATTTAAAGAACTCTTTAAATTAAGTTATTCTTGTATTTCTTAAACCCAAGGGCTTTTAAAAAAGCACATTTCCAAAATTAAAAAATATTGCATAATAAGTCTAGACTCTAGAGTAAAGAATCTATACTATATTGAAAAATAAATTTATAATAATATAAATTACGTATTTTATTAATACAAATTATGAATAATAATGAAAACAATAAGAAAAAATTGAGAAAAAACAAATCATACTTTCGTTAATTATAAGTTAAGGTAACCCTAATTATTAAGAACAATTGTTAACCCAAACAAAAATATAATGTTGGAGCTTTAATTTTTGTGTATTACATCAAAAAATTCGACAAGTGCCCAAGTTAGCCCATAAATAGGGGGGCCATAGAAGATATTTCTTAAAATAATTCATACTTATTTCCAAAGATATAACTCCTCTCAAAATTTCAAGCTTTTAAGTTAAACTGTTTGGAAGATAGAAAGGGTCCAGATTTTTGCAAAAATTGAGTTTCACATAACGGTATATTAAAATACCGCATGTCAAAAGCCACATATTTATTTTATATATATATTTATAAAGTTTATAAGAACAGCTATTGTTTTGGGGTTTCCAGATTGAAGATATGATTATAGAACCTGTGTTATAACAATTTAAAGATAAGACTTGTTAGCTCCATAACAGGTGGGGCTTCAGAAAAAGTTTTACAGAAAATTAGTTTTTTGGCGATACCTATCCGTAGTAATAATTTCATTGCTTTATTTCAAACAGTGTAGAAGTTTTGTAAACTCTCAGATGGACCGTCGGATCGACGGGAAAACGGAGAGTGAAATTAATAAGCACATTTTTTTACAGTTTTTTGAAAATGTGCTAAATATGATTAAAAAAAACTTAGATAGTATAGTGATACGTATAGTGGTTAAATAGTTGTATATAGTTAGTAAAATATTCTTAATATAAAATAATCAAAAAAAGTAATTCAAGTTGTTTAGAAGGTCTCATCTAAACAGTTCCCGAAAGTTTACTTTCCATTTGAAATTTATTTTTTAATTAAACAAATTCATTATATTTTACTGTTGTCCAATATTTATACACAAGTAATTAATTATAATTTTTATAATATTTTATTTTTTTTAATTAACTAGTTTTTTTTTTTAATTAAATTTGTATTAAATTATTAAATTATACTTTTTTTAAATCATTCAAGCAGTTGAATAACTTAAGAATTATATAAAGTTAAATTCCTGAAAAGATTTATTTTTAAAAATTTCAATTAATTTTAATTTTAATTAGTAAATTAAGAGAACAACATTTTAATAATCCTTCTTACATAACTATTCCGGAAAGCCCAATTAACATACGGTTGTTGTGCCATTATCATTACTATGCGGTAAAGAAAATCTAATAAAATAAGAATGCAGTCGCTATATTTTTTATTATTCTTTAATATTCCATTAATATTCTATTTTTAATTTTAATTTTATTTTTGCTTTAGAAAATTTCTTTAATATTTTATTAAGTCATGTATCTTTCAAACTGGATAAAGTTTTTAAAATTAAGTAAAAAATTTGAATGAAAAGCTACACAAGTCTTATTATCTATTTTTTCCTCTTATATTTTATTCTTATTTTTAAAATAAAACTTTTATAACTTTTTGCTGCATTGATGCTGGTAATTTATACATGAGCTTAATAAATACATATATTTCGTATTTATTACCAGAGTTGCCAGATTATTTGTCCGACAATAGCTAAGAAATTTTACGTTTGAGCTAAAAAATTTAAATCAAACAATCTTAAAACGGTGTACAATTTAGTTGTTGCGGCCTTTAGTTGATATTTAGTTGATTTAAATAATATTGAGATCGAAGGCTTATAATAAAAATACTATAAACGACATTTTTATTAAAGTTTCTTTCTTTTTCTTTTTGACCTTCAAACTCCTACTATATCATCGATATTGCTGCAAATTAGTAATAAGGGTTTAATTGATCGTTTAAGATCTAATGTAGGCCAGATTTTATAGGTACAAAATTTTTTTCGAGCAGAAAAAAGTTGGTTTATTTGGAGTTGATTTAATAAAAACGATAGTTCAAAAATGATTACGTTCATCAATTAATACTGAAGTTCAATTTGTATATTCTTAGGAAACTTGGTTATTGTGCTTATAAGATAATGTCATACAACTTCTTTGTATGTATATTAAAAATTTTCTTATTAAGGGTAGAGAAATTTGTAAACTTAATTAAAGAAATAAGTATACATAGTGTTGTAGTAAACATTTTATTGAGCCTTGCTGAAAAAATATAACAAGACTTTCACATCAAGATACTTTTTTAAGAAACATCATTTGACTACCCTATTATATGAACTGAAAAATTTTTTTTTGTAATTATTAGTAATACTATAGACAGAAATTTATTAAATTTTTTTTTCCTTGTTAGTATTGTTAATAAAATTTGAAAAAAAAAAAAAGAAATAGAAACACCGTTAATCAGAATATCACCATTCATAAAAGGATATAAATATAATTTTATGTTCACCATGGGAATTCGCACTTTTGTCGTGTTAAACTTCCCTGTCTCTTATAATTTCATCTTGTTTTTCTCTTCCGCTTCTGTACCAAATTCTCTTTCAGCTTCTTTTTCCATCTCATTCTCACTTCTACTTTTCTGTTTTTTTGTTTTTTTCAATTTTATACGACTGAATGATTTTCGTTAGATGATGTGGTTTCATATCATAATCACTGTCAATTTTATTATCAATATCATCATCAGAAGCATTATTATCATTGTTATTATTAAAGTTATACTCGTATTTCTATATACTACAGTAGTAGTCTAGAGACTATTGTAGTATCTATAGTAGAGGTGTAAAGCAGCCACAAATAAAATAGAAGAAAAAGCAATATTTAAATTAACATTTCTAAAGCTATAAAATAAAAGAAATATCATCCTCATTGATGCGTCATAATATACTCAAGTCCAATGCTATGTTATCCGATTTTATTTCTCTTTTCAGTTTTTGTTTTTGAATGGTGGTTTTTCATTTATTAACAACAGCAATGGTTGCTCCGGTCATAAAAAAATTTAACAAGAGAAAAAAAACTAAAAATCGCTTATCAATGTTCATTTTCACGACTAGAATTAAACCAACATAAATAAAAATTAATTAAAAAAAAAAAAACAGTATTATTTAAATGACAGTTGCAAATTAAAAAACAAGAAAATAACAATATATGTATGTACATATAAATTATAAAAAATTAAAAAAAAAAGATTGAAAATAGAAAATAGGTGATATACATACATATAATGATAACAACAAGGCACTGTTAATTTATGTATTAGCATTAGCTTTAGGCTTCAATTTTATTTACAAAAGCTTTAGCGGTAATAAGAATTTTGAACATTCAAGAAACAACAACCACATGAGATGAGATAATGCTGAGTCTGATGTTTCGTTGTTACGGTTTATTTCAACATTAAATTTTATTTTAATTTTCAAAATTTCATCTTTCTACTGATGAAATTTAGATTCTTTATATTTCCTTTATGACCTATACTTTCTGCAAGTGTGAGATTTGTTTTACCTTAAACATTATCTACTTCCTGCTCTCAATGTGTTTCGGCAAATAAAGTTATTAATTTATAATAAATGACTTAGTGAAAATAATGATTAAAAGCAACTGAACCTTAACCTAATTTGAATAATAATCAAATTAGTGGATGTTGCATTTGCCTTTAAGGAGTCGAAAGTTACAAAAAAAGTAGACTCGTGAATGCCATTTAAAATTCCATTTTTTTAAGTATCTAGCAAATAACAATTTTTAATAGATTAACAATTTCGGTTTAGTATGACCACAATAGCTTGGTTAAACCATAGAAAACAGAATGAATTAAATGAAGCTAGATAGACGCAAGAATAATCTAACTGAAACTAAATATATATCTAAGGATATATGTATTTTGATAAAATAAAATAGTAGTATTGAAATAAATTTGCAAAAATAGATATAAGAGAGTTTTATCGCACGTAATTTTCAGTTTTAAAGTATATTTTTAATTCTCGAAAAAAAACCAAAAGGAGTGAATATAGGATGATCATTCATCAGTAACAAAAACAGATAATAGAAAAGGGGAAAATAATTTTGGAGATTTATTTCTTGTATCGCTTTAATTTTACATAAAATTTTTTAACAAATTCAAGAAATCTATTATAGATTTTAAAGTTTTGAAATAATGTTAAGACTAATAAGTAACAAAAGTTGTCATCTGTTTTAACATAAGAAATTTCTAATACGTAATCAAGTATATATATATTATATATATATATATATATATAAAATTTTTTATTCAATTCAACAGCAACAATACCTAACAACAATAAAAGCAAACTAATAGAAAATTTTCTTAACCAAATTTTTTGATAATTGTATTCTTATATAAAAGAAATCAAATGTTCTTACAATTATCCATATATATAATAATTCCTTAAGGTTTACTCCAAATTCAAAAAAAAATTTCCATTAGAAAACATCTAAAATTAAAATTTGTTATGTAACATTTAAAGCTTCTATGCAATGTTATATAATTTTTATGATGCAATAAAATATATAATAAATTGCATTTACAATGTTGTTTTGATGCGTTCAATTATCTCTGGTATGTTCAATACAATGATGCAACCGGAAACTATTTCTTGAAATAAAATCTTGAAATAATCTTGAAATAATTTTGTAAAAGAAATTTTCTATAAATATTATAAATTTCAGCATGTGTTGACTTATGTCTTGAAATTTATATTAATGTAATGTTTTGGAAAGTATATAGCATAATATTACAACTAATTGACAACAATTATTAAGTTTGTCTGTGTAATACGTTCAATTTAATGAACAATTGTATGCATTCATGCATCAATTACAACCTCATTTGCACACAAAATTAACGTTCATCAGTTTTTTTGTTCATCTTTTTTATTTTGTTTTTGTGGCAGCATCGGAACAAAGTGTTAATATTCTTATGAACGTTGAATCCTTTAGTTTATTTGCGGCAGCATCAAGTCTTCAAATTTTATATTGGCAGGAAGAATTTGTTGAAGTTTTTTTTTATTTAGTGGTAATGGTGGTGGTGGTCGTATCGTGTACCAGCTGATTTTCATCTTTTCATATTCGTTTGATTTTTAATTTTAAATTATCCATTTTTTTTTATGTTTTCTTAAATTTACGTTCAGTTGAGTGTTGAATGAGTTGTGATTTATTGCATATTAAAAACAAACAAAAAAAAAAAAACATTGTTTCATCTTACATTATTGCAGTTGCATCTACAATTTATTGTTGTTGTTTTTATTATTGTTTAAACAAAGTAAAAAATTAAAAATAGATTGAAGCATTTAATATATAGAAAATGTTTATCTATATATGAGCTGCATGTACATCCATTTTATTAGGAGTAAATCTTTTAATAGTTTCTTAGATCCTTGTTTAATTTCCTTTTTTGTTTAATGATTTATGGATGATTGCATTTTAAATAATTTTAAGGAAAGAATAAATTAATGATTTCAAAATGTGTGTTCTAAAGTTTTTTTTTTTTTTTTTACTGTGCTCGCAAATAAATAGAAGCTAAATTTGATAATTAGTTTTTTATAATTATATAGTAAAACTCTTGTGAAACAAATTAATAGAGCGTAAAATGCATGGTCATTAAAACCGCATTCAAAATATTTTCCCCATTTGTAATATTGTGTATAGAAAAAGATAAACAATTTAAAAATTAAATTTAGAATGTTTAAAATTAAATTGGTTGTATTGTGATTTTATAGATGTATTTTTAAAAGTTTTATGACTGATGTTTAAATATTAATTTTTTTTGAAGGTAGAAACAATATGGTAAGGTTCAATCTACTTTAACTCTTGATATGTATAAAGAGAATATTTCTAATGGCTATATTATATACCTTTACTTATCTCAAAATGTTTTGTTTAAACTATTTTCATTTCTTTTATTTTGAGTATTTAAATGTAAGGTTTTTATTAGGCCCCACTACTAAATAAAATTTTATAATCAAAATTTCTATTCGTCGGATTTTTTTGAAAGTGGTTTTTGTCAGATTTTTTCGAGTGAAAAGTGCAAAAAAAAATAAAAATTACAATGTTTATATGCTGCAATACATATATATAATAAACGGGTCTATGGGTAGCATATTTTAAATACCGAGGCAATATCCTAGATACAGATGGTGAAATCATAAAAGATATAGGCAGCTTTATATTGAATAAAACAAGTTCAGATTAGAAAATTAGATTAGAAAATATTTAGAAATCCTCTTAGATTTCAATAAATATAAAGCTCATGTTTTTTGCAACCCTTGTGTCAAATTTCAACCCTTGTGTATTTCTATATGCTAGTGAAATCTCGCTAACCACCAATAAACTTATTAAGAAGCTAATAAAGGTGTTTGTTAAGAAAATGCCAGAATTCTGAAATACCAGTTAAGAAAATGCCAGAATACATAAGTACTAGATTGATAAACACGAGGTAAATCAAATGTTGACAGAGCCAATGATAGTTAGAAAACAACAATATTGAATGAAATAGATGAAATCAACAGAACATGGCCATAAACTAAAATTATAGCTCAAAGGAGAATTAAATGAAAAAGCTTAATGAATGATCTAAGTTGTAAGGAAAGAAAAATTTACAGGCTACATTCCATAGAAGACATCATAGTTGTAAATAAAAATATGTCAAGCAGTATTAAATATAATGATTTTAAAATGAATACACTACAAGATAAATACACTCATTTTTGATACAAAAAAGGGGGAAATTCCAAAATAAATTTACACATTATAACTTTAAAAGATTTTTATAAATTTTTTTATTTTATAATAATAAAGCAAAATAATATCATTAATCATTTGTATAATTCTTTAAAATATTATTTTTTATTTTCGGTATTTTGAATATCCATTTCCCCTTACTACTCTTGAGAGCCTCTTGCTATACTAGGAGGTATTATCTATATACTGATTTGGAAATATAATATATGTATATACTTTATTATCGTAAGTACCTGGCTATAATTAAAATGGATTGTTATTGATATCGATCAGGTGTGCCATAATTACATAAAGTAAAAACACTTTAAAAAACCTCTTTAGATATTAAAAATAATTGGAAGAAATTAAATTTTAAAACAAAACGTTTTAATATTTCGACATTGTTATACGTAATTCTTTGAATTATTATCAAATTAAACTTTGATTAAATATAATCATCATCGTACAAGCATTTAAATAAATTTTTCCAAAGCAATTTTTTTTTTCCCAAACAATTTAAGTCATAAGATTATAGATTATATACTCGTATATAAGTTATTCTTATGAAAATTTATATTTAGTTGGTTATTGTTGCAAATTACTGATATAAATACTCCCTATAGTCGTTTTTCTATGTTTGCAAAAAGCCTTTAGGGGATTAAAGATTATTTCATATATTTTTTTTTATGACTTTAAAAGGACGATATTATCATTGTCCATTTGTAAAAAGAAAATTAAAGTGAAAGTAATTCATATTTGCAAAATTATTTTTTTTTTATCCTAAAAATTGTACACGACCGCAAATCTAGACAATTTTAAATGTCGTTAACTTTACTTAAAATTATCTATAAAAACATATATTATGTATATGTATATATAAACATATGTACCCCATATATTGAACAAATTTTTGGGTCTATTTCAGAATAAAACCACATACCATCAACAGTATTCATTAAATTTTACTTCCGCTGTCTGTGCACATAAAGTTTTTCTTATTTTTTGTCCTTCTTATTTTTTTCTCTTTTTTTTATATTCCTCTAAATAAGGAGGCTACAAGTAAATAAACATGACCAACTAAAACAACTATATCATTGTTATATGTCCATTTAAAATTTACTTATATCCTTTAAAATGAATCAAATAGTTGTCATGTATAATAGTTGTTTCTTTTTTTTAAATGTTTTTTGTTTTGTTTAAAAATGCCTCACAGCAGTATAACAGAACAGAAACCGAAATAGCAAATAAACAACATCAGTAATAGCATAACTTTTAATAAATTATATATAATAACCTATAGTAAATGTTTATATCCTGTATATAAGTATGTAGGAAATCGGGACTCTGTGTTCTATAATAATGCAAAATAACAGTAACAACAATAATAGTAATAACAAAAAAAAAAAAAAAACCTAACTAAGAATTTGTATTAACTGATGTTCTGTTTTGTTTCATTTTTTTTTTTATGATTCCTTAGGGATGAGAACGTGAAAACATTTTTCAGTTCAACTAAAACAAAATTAAAATAACTTACAAAAAAATTATCAAAAAAAAACAGAGATAAAAAGTTTTATTTTATTTTTTTTTTAATGAAATTAGGTCAGTCAGGAACACGAATCTTCTTCTGTCTGCACATTCTTCCAAAAAATATATAGGTCCATCCTTTCAGCAAATATTCATTTAAAACCAAAAAGAAAAATATATATATATGTATTTTACTATGACCAGTTTCTTCTTCAAGTTTTCTATTGTTGTTATTATTGTTGTTTTTCAAAAAAGGACAACAAAACAAATGAAGAACACGAACATGTTACAATTCATAAAACAAAAACCAAAAAAAAACATTTTATAATAATACTTAAAGGACAGTTTTTTTTTGTAATTCTTTAAAGATATGATATGAGCTATAAGACAAAAGATGAAAAAAAAAAACTATTTAAAGAATTGGATATTATCCTGGTATTATATCGCATCAAAATAAATGAGAAAAAAAAAATAAAACGATGAAAAAGGATATGTGAACTTAAACAGGATATTAAAGTGGCCATCAAATGAACTTTTCGTTTTTTTAAATTTATTTTAGGATAATTTTACAATACATTCTTTTAAATATATTAAAATTTCTACTAGTTTTATTTTTTATAGACAGGAAGTTATACTCTCTAACAGTTGGTAAAAACCATGTATAGTATAATATAGATACCATAAATAACATCATACAAATCTAAAGTTGAAATTACATTAATTCGAATTCATATAAAAGTTAAATTCTTTTATTTTGTTTTTAATCTGATTAGACTACTATTTGAATATTCGATGCTGGAGACATAATGGGCAATAAAATGTCATAGTATTTCGCAATGTGTTATGTTCTCCAAAATGTGAGCAAATTCAAATACAAATTTTCTTGCAACTCAATCACGAATTTTTTTCGATATTGACACTCATGACAGAACTGAAAATTTTATCAGTCTTTACCTATCTACCTACCAGCATGTGATAAGGAAATTACACAACCTTTGCTTTTAAGGCGCGGCTGTAAATATCATAAGGGGGAATTATTCTTACGCCGTGTGTGGGATTCGAATCCTCACTCCCTCGGTGTTCACAGCGTATTTTATACTCTCTTACCAACGAGGCCCCAATTTTAATATTTAAAATTTAAACTTAATTTTTTGGTTCATTTTGGATCTAGAAATATTGTAATGTATATGGTAAAGTAATTTCGTATAATGGTCCCTTTATTTTCTTTTGATGTTTATGAAAGGAAAAGTTCCCATATACGACTATAAAAGTTTATCCATATTAAAGTGGACTTTTATTTTATTTTAATTTTCCTTCTTATCTTTGATTTTCAACAATCTTTTTTTTTCTTCTTTTTTTATCTCCTTCTGGTTTTTCCTTATACATATTTATCAAAAAGTGACTTTGTATATTATACATCAAATTAAAGCGCTGTATTAAAGATAAACAAAGAAAAAATATTTTTTCTATTGCATTCAGTTTTGTTTAGATGGCGTGTACTTCTTCAAGAGGTAATAAAATCAGTCATTATATAAAATAAGGACATCATTCTTAGATCTAATTTTGGTAACTCATATCTTGCATTATACTCCTATACATAGGTAAGGAAAAAAAGATTGATATGTTTAATTTTTAACCCATAATAGCTCTTTAAATGGGGCAACACAAAATATGTTCTGTTCTGAGGTATTTTTATGCTAATTATAAAAATCTAGCTCCTTTTAAAATTAGAAAATTTGTATAGATTTAAAGATTTAAAAATTTGCTGCAGAATTGATAGACAAAAAGAAACTATATTAAATACATTTTAAATAAGTTTTTGAAAATGTGCTAAAATTGGAAGAAAAAAAGATAAATATATGAAATATTTCAATTATAAAAATGTATGCGATAAAAATCTGTAATAATTTAATTTCTTTTCTTTTTTTCATTTTTTTTTTTGTTCAGAAATAGGAATTTAAGCAAAAATTATTAAATATAAGTAGGGATGGAGAGATTTTTTTTATTGTTCTTGTTGTATATTAATTTCTGTTTTTTAGAAATTTTATTTTAGAATTTTTGTTTATTTTTCTTATTTTTTAGTTTATTCTTTGTTTTCTTTTTTATTACAAAGTTCCAAAGGAAATATTTTGAATTTTACGTTTTTTTTTTTTAAAATAAAATTTTTATTAAAAAAAAAAATTTTTTTAAATGAATTTAAAAAAAAGGACATCTTAAAATATAGTAAAGATTAAATTCATTTCATCGAAAAGTAAAGATTAAATTTATTTTAAAATAAAATTCGTATTTATGTTTATTAAAGTATGTTCAAGTATTAGTGCTGGCTAAGTCAGTAAGGCAATTTTTTTAAAAAGGTAGAGGATATAGAGGATGTAGAGTTAAGGTAGAGGATATTTTAGTCATATCCGGTGCAAATTTTTTATACATGAAACAACAACAATTTCTGTCAAAAAATTTTCTCAAATCCTCCGATCTTCCAATGCAAGACTAGTTTGCACTTTTACGTGAAGACCCCTAATATTAGAATGTTTTTAAGTTCAATTTTTATTTCACAGTATAATTTATGAGGTTATTTTTTTTTTTGGTTTTTTTAAACTCTAACTAAACACCTACCTAAATCGATACTTTTATATACTAATGTAGGTTTATGTTTTATCTCTTCAAAGTTTTTTTACATTTTCCTTTTAAAAAAATTTTAACAATATCAATTTAACACTAAATTCTGATTTCATATAAAAAAGATCTATTTGTTTATATATGTTTCATGTTTCAATATAGTGTATACTCATAGTAAATATTAATAAATACAATATTGTTCTCAATTTCATTCTTCCGAATTTTTTTCTTTTCCAACCAAACTATTCTTATAGTTCCGAATAACACCTGTCCTTTGAATTTCTTTTTTCAGGCATAGTTCTTCGTGATTTTTATCCATGATTTTATCTAACATTCGCAACACAAAAAAACAATTTTCTTGCACTTTGGTCAGAACTCAATTGTTAATGACTTCAAGGGCCTACAATGTTATTAAAATTTTTCTCCAACATAATTTTTAAGTTTAATATAATAAGTAAATAAGAATATAATATATATGGATGTATAAATGAGTATTAAAACTATTGTTATCACCTTAAAAAAAAAAAAAACAATTAAATAAATTTTGAAACTTTTAGCACATTTTTGTTTTTTTCAATTATTTATTTTTAATTCATTACTTTTGTTGTTTTTTTTTATTAAGATCTATGAACAAGAAAATTAGTTTCCATTGTTTAGAAAAAATGAACTGAAAAATTATATGTATGTATGTATTTATGTGTAAATAAAATACATAGTATATAATATTACAAAAATTTTATCACTTATCGTCATCAGTATTATTTTACACATAAAAATTTAATATGACATCATCATTAGTAAATCATTTATTGCCGGCGTTTAAAGAAAAAAAAAAGGTAGGAAAACTATGACTAATTTTCAACTTATATACTACTAAACTTACAACAAATAAAAATGTTAAGACATATGTTTGGGTGTGTATATGTATGTACATACATTTTTTGTTACTTTAATATTTATTTTACCTATTTTAGTTTTGAAATTAATTAATTTAGTAATAGTACAAATGTTTTGTATAATATTTAAAACAAATAAAAGTGTAAAATTTTGGTAAATTTTTTTTGATGAGATCATTATTTATAGTTTCTTTCACAGTTGAATTTGACCCCGGCAAAAAAATTTGATAATAGACTAAAGTGATTCTTTGGTATCTATAATTATAATTTAGTAGTTTTCAGCCACACATTACGTATTATGAATTCCGTTTCAAGCTTTGAACATCAGTAACTACATATTTTTTACGATTTTTCTACTATAAAACCGTAAACATAATATTAATAATAAATAATAACCAACATAAACAACACATTTAATATTTACATTACAGTAGTATGGTACCTACGATAGTCGGTAGTAGTAGTAGTAACAAAACATACACAAGAGAACAGAATAACAAAAAAAAAAAACTAAATTATAAGAGACATTCTCACTTACTATCTTTAAAATTGTGTATTCTTTTTTTCCTCTCGAGTCACGAGTCTCGACTCGACTCGACCTCAACGGCTCAAGTATTCTTTGCTTATATGTACGCAATGTACTTTAACTTATGCATGTATAAAGAAAAAAATTTAAAAATTGATAAAAATCGTCATTTAGCAGAATATTTATTGAAATTTTAAATAATGATGAATGATATTGATCTGATATTAATAATCAATATGTATCTAAGTATGTACTTATGTATAACCAGCGGGCGAGTCTCTTTAAAATTCAAATATATATATACACAATTGTTTTAGTTTTGTACTTTTCTGTTAAATTGTTGCATTTATGTATGCATGTTTGTATATTATTTGAAGTGATTAGAAAACTTTTCTAATTGTATTCTTTTTTTTTTAATTCAATTTCTTCTCATATACTTAAATTTGAGTATACAGCAGTTCTTACAACCAAAATTAAATTTGAATAATTTTTTATTTTTAAATCTTTTGTATGTCAATTTTATGCAGGGTTACCATTTGAACAATTGTGCAATTGGGTAATATTTGTACGGTTTTCTCGCCCTCTGTACCATGTTACATGTACAATCTTAATCAAGGATTGTACGCCAAATATAGGGGTCTTTTTAGATTTTAAATTTTTTACATTAGGGCAAGGTAAAACGAACTACGGCAATATTGTTACAGACAACGTTGCTCATTAAAAAAATTTAACTGTATTTAGCTCCAAACTTTGTTTGTGCATTTTACGAATGTTTTACGGATACCTATTCTGTTTTCCCCACGTACCTTTAAAATATTTATTTCGAACTCGATAAATAAATAGACATAATAGTCCTCACTCACAATACCAAATAATGTACATATACAATATAATATAATATAAATGTACACCAGGCTCTTTATACAATTTAATTCTGTTTTGGCGTTATTTTAAAAATAATTTCAGTTAGTGTTTTGACGAATTTGGTTTTGCTTTCTGAATTTTTACGAATTGTACTTTTTCCATAAATTCTATTTTTCTAAACTGCAACTGTCTATTATATAAATTGGGATTCAACCATAATGTAACTGTATAAGTATATAGTTACTTTATGATTCAACATAGAATTTGACTACACATTAACAGGGGTCCCTAGTATAATATAATATTAAACAATTATTTTAAATAATACAATCTAAAATTTAAAATTTTTAATATTTTTTGTCATTTTTATTACATGTTTATTTTATATTTTAAAGTTTATATTATGTGAATTCAAAAAAAAAAAAAATAATAAAAAAGTAAAGCTTTTAAACTTATTAAATGCTGATAGTCTTTTATTATGTAATTGAAGTGTTCTTAAGTATTTAAAATGGTTGAATTTTATTTTATTACGTAAACTTTTCAATTAAGTATGTATTTTTTATTTAATTTATCCATGTTTTTTTTTTTGGTTATTCCCCTACCACATAAATGTCACAAGGAAATTACACAGCGTTTCCTTTGCAGGTGTCGCTCTAAATGTCTTAAGCGGGAATTATTCTTACGATGTGTGTGGAATTCGAACCCACACTTTCTCGGTGTTTACAACGTATCTCATACGCTCTTACTCACTAGACTGCCGAGGTCCCAATCATGTCTTAAAATAAAAAATTAATTTAAAATTTAATTAAAAAAAAAAACATCCATTGCAAGAGAGAAAAGTCTAAACAGAGATACATTGTGTGTACCTTACCTATAGCACAGCTTAAAAATCTTCTGAGAGATAAAAATATGATATCATTTTTTTTTTTGTGTTTTAAAAGGATCGCTTAGGAGGATCATTTATATGATTATTGATTTCATATCACAGAAGCTAAACTTAAAACTATTCCATTCTGCTACTGCTACTGATTGAAGTACATCTATACGAATTCTATAATAGATTATGTATGTACCTATATAATATGACAAAAATATTTTTCAATGTAAAATTACTTCTTATAATTCGAAGATATACAAATTGTTTGCTGGGTAAATAAAAAAAATAAAATGTCAATTGTATTTGTGATGATAACAAATATTTCAATTTGTTGTTGTTTTCGTTTATCTAATATAATGAAAAATAAAAAATGTAGTAAATATATGCGGTGTTTTTTTTTTCGATGTGTGCACATTTTAAAATTTTTGTTTTATTGGCGATTATTTGATTATTTTTTTTTTTCGTTATTGCGACATAAAAAAGAGCAGCAACAAAAAAAAATAAATTTAAACGTATACAATAGCAATTTTTTGTACCTAAATAAGCTACAGTACAAAATTTTAAACTTTTATTTAAGTAAAAATGTATTACTATTTAAAAAGATACGTTTAGAATGTATCGAATGTATTGAATTATGAGAATTATTAAATTGTAATTTTTATTTTTTAAATTTTAATAACACGTTAAGGGTAAGTTCACATGAGATGCATGCATCCAGATGCAAAAAATTTTTCGGTTACATTTCGTGTACTTTTCGGTAATATTAACGAATATTTTGCATCCATAATGCATCCACTCGTTCACAAGATGCAAAACGGCGACATTTTTATTTTTAAAGTTTTATTTGAAAGTAGCTAGGAATTTAACATAAATTAGGACAGAGTAATATTTAAAATTCTATAAAGAATATTCTATTCTACAAAGATAATAAATTCTATAAATTCGATAAATATCTTTCAACCCAACTCTTTTTTTTTTTATTGTTTTTCTTTCTTTAATCACCAAATTAAACAGGTATTAAAATTACCAGCTAAAAATATTTATTGAACATCCTGCGTCTTTTTTTTTTATGTTTATTTATTTCTTTAATATTTATTTTAAACACTACTTGATCAATTAGAGTTCATTTAACTTTAGTGTCAATGAACCTTTAATATATATACATTCCTTTACAATGAGTGTACAAGTATCAGTCATATTAAATATATTGTGCTGTACATATGCATATGTATGTATGTATTTAGTTTTCTTACGTACAACACAGCTCAGGTAGTTTTTTTATATTGTTTTGTGTTATGTTATATTTTTTTCGTTTTTTGTTTTTGTTTTAATTTTGGTATCCTTTAGTTGCTATGGTGAAAATTTATTTTTTTTTTTTTTATATTTTACCTTATAATTTATTTTTTTACCAACATAGCTGGTTGGATTACTTTACTGATAGAAAAAAAAAACAAAAACTAGAAAGAACCGGCAGATTCACAACTGGTAATTTCTTTAGATAGGAATATTTTATTGTAAGTTCATGTGTATAAAAAAATTCGATTCCTTATTAATAGAATTTGGAAAAAAAAAACCTAAAAATATCTACAAAATACAATAATTAAACAATAACATAGCAAAAACACCGGGTAATAAAAAGTAAAATTTTGCAAGAGTGAGCAAACAAATCAGTGAGTGAATGTAAAGAATATAAACAAGCAGAAGAAGGAAAAGAAGAAGAAAAGAACTCGTTATTTAGTCGGAACTAGTCTGTTCTGTTCTGTATATGTATTATAGTACATAAAATTACATATTATGTATTATTTTTTATACTATTTTGAAGAAATTTTAAATCTAAAATGCCGCAAACAAAACTAGAAGTTTTAGTTTGACAGTATACAACAATATTATATTTTCTTTTTAATTTATTTTTTTTTGTGGTATTTTTGGGTTTTATTATAAATTTTTTGCGTTTGCGTTTTTAGTTCCGTATTCGCTGTTTAACTTTATAGACGCGATTATATAAATAAGTACTTATCATTGTGTTTTTTTTTTCTCATCGTTTGTATTAAAATTTTTGTTAGTGTTTCGGATTGTTGATTTTTAATATTGTAGTTTTTCATTTGAAATAAAGTAAAAAAATGATGTGTTTTATTGATTTTTACTTTAAAAAAATTCCAATCACGTGAAAAAAAAATTATTTTAGTTTTAGATTTTTGTTTAATTGGAATAAAATAAATATTAAAGGTACCTAATAAAATAATAAGTAAAATATATTAAATTATTAAAATAATAAGTAAAATTATTTATTATTAATTTATTATTTATTATTCAAAATCTAGAAAATAGATAATTATTTATCAAAAATATTTGTAAAAATAGTTATAATTTATCTTTTTTAAAAAATTAAAATTAAATTGAAAATTAAGAAAAAAAAAAATCGAAGTTATTTATAGAAATGAATTTTTTAATTTTTGCTTTTCAATTGAATATGTCTTTATGCTTTGCAATGTTATAATATTAGCTAGCGTGATAGTTTAGTATCTTGTGAATAAAAAAAAAAGGCATTTTTTGAATAGCAAAACTAAAGAACAATAAGAATTTGTTCTTTTTTTTTTGGATAGTGTTGGAACTAAAGAAATATTTCAAATTTAGTTTTGACTACATATATACATGCTTACTTAAAAAATATAAAGTTAAATTAATATACATATAATATGCATGTATGTAGATATGTATATATATTATGTAAAAATATGTAGTGTTATTATTTTAATTTGTTATCGCTATTACGCCATTTTTAAATAAATTGTTTTTTTTTAATTAGGCATATACCTTACTTATATATGTAGGTACAAAGTGGTAGAGTTAATTTAATTTTTTGGTGGGAATCTTCCAAATACATCAAAAATTTCCCCTTGGTAGTGTCAGATTCTTACTAAACCCACCTACATCTTTAGCTAATATAATGGGATGAAACCCTTACCTACTAAGGCAGTATATTGGCTAAGGCGTAGGGATAGGGAAGGGTAGGAAATGGATGCGGAAACATTGAATGAACAATGAATTCGCCTATTATTATTACTATTTGCTAACAGTGACTATAGCCGTTACAACAGTTACAACATGCAGTAGTATATAACACCTTACTGCATGAGCGAATTATTGAGGCAATCCCCACTGTCACTATAGCAGTTATTATTATTGGTATTAGTATTCTTGTTAATATTATTATTATTTTACTACAGAGTCATGGCCATCAGTGGATTACAACTTGCAGTAGTATATAATACCTGCATGATACAACCAAAGATAGCTCCACTGTAGGAGCTATTATTTTTATTATTACTATTATTATTACTATTATTATTATTACTATTATTATTATTATAGTATTATAATGTACATAATTATACGATGAACATTATTGCGATATGAAATTACTACATATTTTTTATTTATATGACCTGACCGTAGTTTGAATCCAAGACCCTCCTATTGAAAGGTTGGCGACTTAACCACTACGCCATGAGTCAAATAATGTAAATAACGTACGGTATTGCCGCGTATTGGTTTTAAATGTAAATAAACAAACTAAATTTGTTTTTTTTTTAGTTTTGTTTGAGTTACATACTCACTTATTTATGTATGTGGGGTTTCTAAAGTTTAATTACTTTTAAAAAACACCATTATGAATTAATGTTCTTTATTTTGCTTTTAAAGTAAATTTTAGATAAATAATCAAGTAAATAAAAGATAACAAATATCTATAAAGTTTAAACTAATAAGTACATATCTACCTATGTATTAAAAAAAATTGTATCATAAAATATTTATTTTTTGTTACTACACGTGTTTATATTTCCACATGTAGTAAAAGTGTTCTATCACTTTTGCATTTTAAAATAATAATTGAAATGGTACAAAATGATTTAATAATATTGACATGTAGAATGTCATACAACGATACAATGTGAATATATTAAAAAAAAAAACCACATTATTTTTATTTTACGTATACATTCAAACTTTCAAACAAAAACATCTTTAATTTGTATTGAATGAAATACTTATTTCATTTTTATAATAAAATTCTTTATAAATGACAAAACAAAAAAAAAAATATAACAGTTTTTTGTTTGTAAACGAGAGAGAGAAAAAACAAATCGTATTGCTTTTATCGTTTGTGATTTGTGAATGAGACGATAACTTTAGTACACAGCACAGACATAAATTACAAAAGTCAGTTTACAAAATTACATTTCATCAAAAGATTTTTCTCAGATAAAGACATTTTATAAAAAGGCGAACTGTATATATGTATACTTTCCAAAGTAGGATTTTGAAAAATGCATATTACATAAATATTTCCATATGTATATATACTATAGATATGTACTATGAGTGTGTAGGTGATGGCCTAATGCTTACTAACTTTATTTACATACTTTGATAGCTGAAATAAATTATGTAAATAATATGTACTTATATTATTTCTTATGGAACTTGACCAAGTACAAAAAATAGCTGAGGCAAAATAAACGAAGTAAGGCACTAAATTAACTTAATTGCATTTCGATGCTTTCCTTTAAAAAAAAAAAGAAAATGTTTTTTTGATACTTTTCCAAATTTGACAAGTTTCAAATTATTTATTGCGTCTATACGCACTAACTTTAATTACTTTTCTTCCTTCGAATACTTTGTTAAAATAAGTAAAGAAAGTATTGGGCCATCAACTATGAATTATTTTACAAAATCAATAATTTGATTAGCAGGGCTGTGTATTTTAGAGGCGGCAATCTCTAATGTGTTTTGGTAAAAATATTGAATTTGTGGTTTCGGTGGCCAAGCGAGTAAGAGCGTATAAAATATAACCAAACGAAAACCAAACGAGTAAGATTAATTCCTCCTTGCGACATTTACAGCTACACCTGAAAAACAAAGGCTGTGTAATTTCCTTGACACATTTATGTGGCAGGAAAATTTTACTAAACAAAAAAAAAAAAATATTGGATCTTTAATTTCATAAAAGTGAATTGTAAAAAATTAGATAAAATCTAACCACAAAAAATTATTTTTTGACTTAACTTCCGAATTCTTGCATTTACATGTATTTTTCAATATAATTTTTTTCTTTGAGAACTGAATCGTACATAATATGATTCGATGTTTTAAAACATATTTTAAATCCTTTTCGTAAAAATGACTTTTTGAAATTCAAAACAAATTCACTTTTGTCAAATGACATATTTAGGAAGTGCCTTTTTTTGTGGAAATTCTTTTGATGAAAGATATTTTTTTTTCTCCTTTTCTTTAAAAGATCTTTTGATAAAATGAACTTTACCTAATATTTTCTTGTTCATTTCATTTAACTATATTTAACTGTATGAATACCAGCTGTATGATAAGGGGTAATAACCGAACAAATATTTATGTATTTTGTTATAATGTATATGTTGTTATTTGCCTCAATGTATTTGTAGATATGAGCACGTGGAATTGCTAACTATTACATAAGAAGTATTTTTTTTTAGAGTAAAACGTACTCGTATAATATGAAAAAGAGTGATATTTAAAGAGAATTCTATGTATTTATGAGCAATATAATATAGTAAATGAGATTAAATCAAAAATGTATTTGGAATGTATATCAAATCATAAATAAACAACAAAAAGAAAATAATTGTTTAATAACAAAATATTAATTATCTACAAATATTTAGTTATTGTTATTTATTAATACTAAAGATAATTAATTTAAATTATTAATTAATTTCAATTTATTTAAATTCAATGGAAATGCTTTTTATTTTTTGTTTTTGCAGAATAATAATTTTATTTTATTGTTTACACGTATATTGGTATTTAAATTTACGAATTTATTCCATCATTAAATCATTTTTATTTCGTACATCTTTTTAATCAATCTTTACTATCAGTAGCTGTATCCTTTTCCAGAACACCTTCATTGAATTTTCTTTTTAACATAAATTTTGATTTTGTTTGAAGGTGATTTTTATAGGCTTTTAGTTCTATAGTTCCAATATGCTCTTTCACTTTAGTTAGTATAGGTATAAGCCAAATTCAGTATCTTATGAAATCCTAAATTTTTTCTATATTAATTTGGTTTTAGCTGCACATTTTCAAAGAGTGAAGTATTGTTGTATAACCAGACCAGATATACATATGTACATATGTATATAGCAATTATCAGAACAAATAAAGCGCATAGTTCGATTTATTTCGTCAAATATTTGCTAATTAAATTTCATCCGTTTATAAAAGTTTTTTATGCCTATGAACCTACATATATTTTTTGACTTATAGTTCATGCGTTTTTTTTTAATACGAATTATTGTTTTAGTTTCAACTTTATAGCAATAATATATATATACATATATATATTTAATGTTTATTTGAATTTAATTTTTTTGCAATATTTATTTTTATAAAATGAAACTTCTGCTATTGAATATTTAAGTTTCATTTTTTTTTTCAACTTTAACGTTATGCAAATGTAAATATAATATTGTTTATCACTCTAAATAATACTACCTATATACTTATATTATTAAATTGTTAACTTTATTTTGTTGTAATATTGATAATTTGTCTATTGTATCCTTGTAAACATAATCGTTTTTATCATTTATTTAAATGCTATTTTAATGCATTTGGTAAAAACTGACAAAAGGTGCGAAATTTGTGTATTTTCTATTTTATATCATTTTATCAGAATATAGATACTTATGTGCATGTAATTACAATGTACATATATTGAATTAAATGGCCAAATAGGAAGAAAATTCATTACGTACATATTATATTAGATATTTATTCCAATTTTTTTTTTTTAGAATATTTTTATTAAAAATAAATTTGATTTTCAAACGAAATAATAATACGATGATCAAAATTTTGTGAACCTTTTTTTTAATTTTTTTATTATGAATATTTTAAATTAACTGATTTATTTAAATAAGTATCAATCAAAAATAAAACAGACAATATTTAAAAATTCTTCAAAATGTTTGAAAATGTGCTTATTATTTTCATTATGTCCGTACGAAATTTACTACACAATTGGAGATAAAGCAATAGATTTTAATAACAGAAAAATTTGATTTTTCTTTTGTTTTACATGATATGTATCAAAATTCTAGGAAAAAATTCCTTATATGTACAAAGTTATATCAGGTTAACCAGTTCCGGAGCAATCGAAATGTTTAAAAAGTAAAAAAAAAAACAAATATACTTAAAGTTAAATCTTTATAATACAAGTTTTATAGGTTACTAGTATTCGCCCGCCCCTCGACAATCGAGATGTTTTCTTTGCAAACGATATTTTTTGTTTTCTTTGCAAACGATATATTTTGTAAAATCACGATTATTATCTTTTAGAAGATGTCCCTGTTTTATTGAATTATGGAAACTCAATATATGTATACCTATTATTTATATTATAAGATGCATTTTATAAGATGCCCCTGATTTATGTATTAATATTGAAAATTACATGTTTCATTTCATAAATAAAAAATTTTTCATAATAAAAAATCCTAAAATGACAAACTATCATTTCAAAATTTTGTTTATGTACATATGTAGGAAAATTTAAAATTTAATAGAAACAAAAGAACAAAAAAAGAGCGTCTTTTTTTTGAATATATAATAGATATAGATTATACTATATAATACATACATATATGTATCAGTATATTCTTTATATGGGTTTTTTTTAAAAAACGGGAAAATTAATAATGAAAATCAGAAAATTTTGGAAAAATATTGGTATTGTAACTGAATATTTATCATTAAAAAAAAAAAAATGAAAGTCGGTTGGTAGATCATCAAGTAAAAGGGTTTTAAATGTCTATCATTTACAGATTAAATATTATGATTTTTTAAATCCATTGAATTCTAACGGGCAAAAAATTTTTTAAGCTTTAATCATAACAAAAGTAGCATAACTTTTCACAATTCGGCATTTAAATTTACAGTTTTATGGAAAAAAATTTAAATCTCAAAAATTATATTTTTATATGTGGTACACCTTTCTAGTTTTCTAATTAAAAATATATACAGAATATCCTTAAAATTATAGAAAACACCCTTTAAATGTTTCATAATTTTCTTGACAAAATAAATTTTAAGAAAAAACACTAATTTTAATGCAAAAATAATTTAAGTTCTACATATATTGAATATTATCATTTAGGAAATGTACACTTTTAAAAACCTTTGATTTTATATACTTTCTTTTTATCACATTTCAAAAAATTATAAAAATAATCATTAACAACATACATACGTACTTTTTAGTTTCACTCTATGTGTCCATTTTTCTATCTATTAATCCGTTCGTCTGTCTGTTTAGAAAACTTTCATACTGTTTGAAATTATAGGAATGTTATAATTAAACCATATATGGATAGATTTTATAAAAAACTGCATCATTTTGAAAAATGCGAAATAACTCCAGAACAGTTGAACTTTGATGAAGATGATAATTTCAGAATTTGAGAATAAGTATAACTTTTGAAAAAAATGTCGTACTTCCTTTCGTATATAAGAGCTATTATAGAAGTTATAAATTGAAAAATTTACTATTTTTAGACACATCGATTTCCCAAATTTAATTTTTTTTTTTTTAAATAAGACAAAAAAATTAAAGCTCCAAAGTTTTTTTTTTTTTAAATCTTAAATAAACTAATTTAAGTTATTCTTTATTTAATATGGTAATCATTATTTTAATTATATAAAGTTGACCTAAAATTGAGTTTTTCACAATTTAATCTAAAGAAAAAAAAAATGTTTAAAAAATTAGAACTTTTGATGCACAAAAAATCACAAATCCAAAATATTTTTATTGTCATTTTGTAAAACCTTTGGTTTTATATACTGCCTTATTTTTTTTTATTGTATTAAATAAATATCTTATTTCATTTAAAACAAAATGAATTGCTACAGTTTAATTATATTTTTCTGTATAAACTTAAGAAAATCGACCTTTTATAAATAAATAAATTTATCACTATGATTCAATAAAAAAATTTCATTATTCCTTAATTTATGTATTTGTATTGACTTCGTCAATTATTATTGTAAATATTGTAAACACATATATTGACATTAAATACAATTCAATTTGTAATGGTTTGAATGGTGGTGTGTTAAAAAGTCTTTAAGGCTTTATTTCAAATTCTAATGAGAAATAAGGCTTTATTCGGTAAAAGGTTTGATTTCATTCATTCGAATGTCAACAAACAAAGCCTTTATATTAAATTCTAAATTTTAATATAATATAATGTAAAAAATTATTAGGAAGTTCTTCAGAGTTGGTTACAAAATCAGGGTTTCAATGGAAGGGGTTAATACTAGACCTCTCTACTTTAAACTTTTAGATATTAAAATATGTATTTAAAAAAAAAAAACTAAAAAGAAAGAACTTTAAAGTTGATTACAAGAAACCAATCAGAGTTTCAATAATTTCTTTAACAGGAGTATGGTGGCAGCAGCCCCCACTATTTTAAATTCTTTTATGTTGAAATATGTACATATGTAAAATGTATGTAAAACTATTAGAAAGGTTTTAGAGTTGATTCCAAGATCAGGGTTATACACTTTTTCTAGAAACCAAATGTAATATTCCTTTTAATTGACTGTTGCATATATATATATATATACTCTGAATAAAGGGAGTACTCTGATTGTGATACCAACTATAAAATCCTTTCATAATTCAGAATCTTTCATATACATAAGTTTATACTAAATCAAATCATACTTCCTGCTTATTTGACATTCGCATAAGAAATAACGCCTTTTCGAAAATAATGCTGAATGTGAAATAAAGTCTAAAAAGGCGTTATTACAAAAGGCTTTATAGCACTCCACCAGTTCGAATTAGTTTATTTAAGATTTTTAAACCGCGATATAACAAATGCAAAGCATTAAATTAATAAATGATAAAAAAAAAAAAAAATATCACAAGTTGTTTCTTCAGTTTTGTTAAGTGAATTGAAATGAATGTTTTCAATTTTAATTAATTTTTAATTTAAAATCTTTAAGTAATTTTTTTTTATTTTTATATTTTTTTTTTTATTTTTGTACCCTGACTAGTGATATTTTGGAGATTACCATGTCAGTTAAACAACATGAACCACATATATATAATGTTGTTTTTCTCGGTGAATTTTTGATAAATAATTTTTATACAAAATAAATAATAAAATATAATTCCAAATGAATGAAAAATTAAATAAAAAAATAATATTTAAACTTTTTTCAATTGTATCAGTTTAAAATTAAAATTAAAAGTGAAAGTCGAATTTTAATATATATTTAAATGATTTTAAAAAGAAAATAATTAAAATTATAACTAAATATATTAATAAGAAATATTATTTATCATATCTATATAGTAAAGATTTTTTTTTATGATCATTATAATCATCATAATTATTACCATGATGTAATAAAGATTGTTCAAAAAAAAAAATATATAATTGTTTTAAAATACATATTTTATTTTAAGCTAATAAAGTGCATAAGTATAAAGTAAATAAAATCTCATAGTTATAAAACGCCATTTTTTTTTTTAAATAGCAATTAAGGGTTAAAATAAATAATTTATAATTATTATATAATAATATGTATAAGAAAGTATGACATATTTAAAGATAAGATTTAGTGCTAGTGCAATAAAAAATATCATGCACTTAGTTAAGTACTTTTTTTATGAAAAGATTTTTTTTTTTTGGTATAATATATGCGAAATATAATGGTATACATTTAAGTACCTATTATCAATTATTTTTTATCGCAGGTTCAATTTAGGTCACTAGAATTAAGGAATTTAAATTAAAATTTTAATAGGTAAAATAAAATTTTTTTATCGCTTATGCTATAAAAAAAAAATTAAAACTTAAAATGAAAGAAAAGTTTATTAAGTTAATTAGTTTTAGATTAATTTTTAGTATGAAATGTGTTTTGTTTTAGTTTTAAGCAGTTTTTCTTATTTAATTGTTAAATATTTATTAATTTTTTTAAAAAATAATTTATATTTAGATTTTTTTTTCTTAAATTAAATATTTAGGTCGTCTTTTGACTCAATAATGTTAAATGATAAAATAATAAAAAGTGTTAAATCATTTTAATAAAAAATCGCTAAAAGTTTTATTTTTAAATAATTTTATTTCAAAATAATTTAAATAATTAGTGAAAAATATAAAAAAATCTTGTAAAAACTGATCAGTTAGTATAAATTTTAATACAATTTAGTTATTTTTAACAATTGCAATATCAAAACTGTTTAGAAAATAAATTAATATTTAGTTACTACTCATTTTGTCAAAGACTGTAAAAAAATATCTTTTAATTATTCCTAACTCCAAACATTTTTAATTCAAATACATATACGTATATGTAGGTATTAAAAGTTTGGAAAATCTGGATTATTTTTCTAAATATTTATTATTAAACCGTTTTTGTTGAAGATCAAGTTTAATTTGCATGATCGATAAAAGCATATATGTATACATACGTAAATAAAATACGAACGTAAAAAAAAAATAAATGTATAGTATATAGCTTATGTCAATACATAAAAATAAAAAACATGATATCAATATTTAATTAAAATTGTTTTGTTTTTTTTTTTTTTTTTTTTTGAGATTTTAAATGTAAAAATGAAACAAGTACAAAAATTAATTGGTCGTCTACTTATATAAAAAAAACAATAAAACTCTTCTCACCTGCTAATTATTTATTTGCTTACTTGTAAAATCACATTTTTAATTTCTTTTCAGTTTATTGTAACAAAAAACTATAAAACGCACATACACATACCTGTTCCAACTGTATTTATAAACAATATTATATAGCTGACTTATCTCTGTCACACATACATCATTTCTTATCATATTCGTTACTAACTATTACTACACAGTCAACACAGAGTCTACTCAGATTCAAACTGAGAGAAAAAATAATCTCAGACAGAGATAATAATAGTGAAATTGAAAAAAAAAAAAAATTGAGTGACCGGTTGTTTATAGTTTCGTAGAATTATGAAATATGTTCTGTGACTGAGAAATTTTTTTATTTACATATGAGATAAAGATAATCTTTTTGCAAGTACTTCTTAATTTTAAAATAAAAAACAAAAAAAAAAAAAATAAAATCTCTCTGAGAGAATTTTATGTCAACATAAACACCATTTGATAATTATTTCAGATTTAATTTTTTTGGTGATAAAAATAAAAAACATTAAAATAATGTCAGCATTATATCAGAAGATATTACCGACACCACCTGATATGATCACACTTGAAATTGATAGTTTAGCTGTTATGTCAGATTCAGCTGAAGCATCTGTTTATAATTCATTTGAAAATTTATCAAAAGATTTTGAGGATTATCAAAAAATGATGGAAGAATCAATTAAAAAATCTGGTTGGAATTTAGAAAATTTTGAAGCAGCAGTTGATAAAGGTGGTGATCCATTTCAATGTTGTGAAAATTCAAAAGAAAATTGTTATCAAAAATTATTAAAAAAAGAAATTTTAATTAAAACCGATTATGAAGATGCATTAGAATATAAAGAAATGTGTATTGATTGGATTAGACAAAATCCTGGTGAGGTAAGAAATATATAAAAAATTTTTTTATTATTTAATTTTAAAATTATATACATATATATTTTTTAATTTTGATTTTTATAATTTAAAAAAAAATAATTAATATAATTTAATATGAGAATTTTAATTGAGGTTATATTATTACGTAATTAACATGTGAATTCTTTTGTTTTATTTATTTTTTTTAAAGTAGATAATAAAAGTAATTTTTATATTATATTTTTAGCATTTAGACAATATTATAAATTTAGTTGAAAATACATCAGAATTTCGAAAGGAACAAATTGAAAAATTAAAAAAAATTTCCAAAACTGAACATTATGATATATTGGTGAGTTGTTATATTTATTTTTAATTATATATGTATGTATGTATGTACATATATGTAGAAAAAAAAAATTAATTTTAAAATTATCTAAAAATTTTAATTAAAAATATAGGATGTACTGCAAGATTTATTGGAAGAAGCATTTGAAGCCGATGATCTTGATATGTATTTAATGGCGTTAGCAAATGGTGCTGATATTTTACAAAAGGATAGCTTTACAAATGAAAGTGTATTTGATGGAATTATTGATAAAATGGAACGTTATGAATATTTAAAAGTTTCATATTATTTTGTATTTCGGCATAAGGTAATAGATGTTATGGTGATGATATGATGGTAAATGATAGGGTGGCAATTTGTTTAATGGATCTTTTAGTATATTGATTACTTATATTAATTATAACTTTTAATTATGAATTAAATAGCTACGTTAATTGGACCGTTCTAAGACAATTAATTTTTCACTAACATTAAAAAATTGTTCACTAACATTGAAAAAATTGAATTGATTGTTCACAATTAATTTTTCAATAACAAATTAAAATAAAACTGATTTTTATAACATTTTGTATATTTGAATGTTTAAATACATTCAACTCTTAAATTTCCCTAATATTTTTATTAAAATTATTTAATGTTTAAAGAAGCTCAAAATGCATAAAACTGAGCATGAACTCATGAGTCAAATCTTACTTTTTGAACAAAAAAATACCTTTGAACTCCTAGGATTTATATGGAAAAGTGAGATTTGAGTTCAAGCTCAATTTTATGTATTGGACCTTTTGTGTTTCAATCCAAGAATATGCTTCATTATAATATTTTATTCAATTAAATATTTTCTAAGTAATACCAAAGTTAATATTTATGAAAAAATTAAGTAAATAATAAATAAGCAAAGAAAGTTTCTAAATAAAATAACATTCTTTTACTTTTATAATGAACATTTTCTTACAATTTTTTTTTTTTTTCGAATTTTTTTTTCCAGCAATTTTCAAAATTGGAAGTGGTTGAAATTATAAATTTATCATATCAAAATCAAGATCCAGATTTATTTGTTGAAATGTCAAATTATATGTTTTTAACAGCAGTATCAAATTTATTACCATTAGAAATAGCAAAATTTATTGAAATTGCAAGAAATTTTGGACAATTTAAAGCATTACAAAAAAGTCTTGAAGAAAGTGTATTTTTATCATATTCATATAATTTTTATGATAAATTATTTTCAAATTATAAATTAAAAAATGATGCAAAATCAAAAATTGTTAAAAGTATATTTGAACAACATAAATCAAATATTGAAGCATTATTAGATCATCGTGATTATTTAAAAAAAATTTCATTAGATATTGATGAACGTTTAGAATTGGTATTTATATTAGAAAATAATATAATATGGAAAGAAAATGCAACATTTAAAAAACGTTTTCGTAAATTTTTTGAAAAAAATTCCCATCAAATAAATGCTGATAAAAATATTAAATATGATTATATTGATTTAGTAACATCAGCTATTTATTATGATAATATTGAAGCATTAAAAGTAATATTAAATAAAGCATTTGAAAGTTGTGCACAAACAAAAAAAGAATTAAGAGATGCATATTTTCGTAATCAAAATTTAATTGGTTTAAATGAATTAATAAGTGTTAAATTTTTATATGATGAAGTAATGAAAAATGATTTTACATTATTATCATATGCAATTAATAAAGATAATAAATTAGCAATAAGTGAATTATTAAAACGTGGTGCACATTTAATGATTAAAGATTCATATTATAGATCAAATGTTATTTATTTTGAAAAAAATTCAAAAATTTTAGAAAAACATTTAGATAATTGTTTAATGTGGTATGATGAATATTTAGATCAAGAAGAAAAATTTAAAGATTTTTATTATGAAAAAAATCCACAATTATTAGATGAACGTAAAAATTTATTATTTAAAAAAAAATTATTTAGTGAAAGAATATTATTAAATTTTAAAAATTTTATACCATCAGATGAATTTCATCATAAAAATGAAAAAATTTTTGATGTGATATTAGATTTAGCAAAAAGTAATCATTTAAATTATTTATTAAAACATCCATTAATATCATCATTAATATTTTTAAAATGGAATTCATTATCAAAAATATTTTTAATTAATTTTTTAACAATAATTATATTTTTTATATCATTTGTTTATTATAATATGTTTAAATTTAATTTTATTGATAATAATATTAAATTTTATACAATATTATATTCAATAAGTTTTATTATAGTTATTGTATTATTAATATTTTTTATATTACGTGAATTATTTCAATTTTATTTAATGAAATGGTCATATTTTACACATGTTATTGATTGGTTACAAATAATATTAATATTATTAATAATATTAACATTACCAATATTTAATTTTCATAAAGAAACAGTTAAAGGATTTGCATCATTAGCAATATTATTTTCAGCAATGGAATTATCAGTTGTTATAAGATCAGCATCATTATCATTTTTATCTGTTTATGTTATAATATTTGAACAAGTGATTAAAACATATTTAAAAATTTCAATATTATTTGGTATATATATAGCATCATTTAGTTTTTGTTTTATGATATTATTTGGACATGAAGTTAATAAAAATACAGATAAATTAGGAAATGATAATGATAGTATAATAAATGATAATATAAATGAAATATCATCATCATCATCATCAAAAGAAAATGAAAATAATAATAATGATAATGATTTAGAAGGTTTAGAATTTGGTAAATATGTTCCAACAGCAATTAAAACATTAGTTATGTTTGTTGGTGAATATGAAGGTGGTACAATTATGTTTCATTCACAGTATTATTGGGGTTATTTAATATTTTTTATATTTGTTTGTTCAATGGCTTTAGTTGCTGTTAATTTATTACATGGTTTAGCTGTTAGTGATGTACAGGTGAGTTTTAATTTAATTAATTTTTTTATTTTTTTATTTTTTTTTTGATAAAAATGTTATCAAATTTAAATTTATTATATGTAATAATATATGGTTTTATAATATATACATATATTTGCTACATAGTTGTTTAGTTTGTTTGCTTAGTTTAAATTCATTGATTCATTTTGCTTTTTTATAAGTTCGTTTGGTTTTGTTTGGTGAAGGTTTAAAATATTGTTTGAAAAATCTTTTATTATTATTTTTTTTTTTTTTTATTAATAGTTGAATTGGTTGGTAATTTCAACAACATCATAAGTTACTAATTTTAATTTAAAAATAATGAATACTGGCAAAAACATCATAAGTCAATGATTGAAGTCATTTTTGCAATGAATATGAAATAGAGCAGTCTATATATTAAACTGGGTAAATAAATGTGAGGTTAACATAGATGATATTGTTAATCTTAAGGATTTGATTGATTCCAATAAAAAACGGATTTTTGAAAAAACCTGACTTATGTTGTTTTTGATGACTGATTCATATTGAAATGAAATCAAAAATTGTAATTAATTTTATTCTTTTATTTTTTTTTTTGCAGTTTTAATTTCTTAGATAACAATTTATGATTAGTTAATTATTTTCAGAAACTTAAAAAACAATAATTGATAAAAAAAACAAAAAAAAAAATGATTTATTATAATTTTGAACAACATATTCGTATTAAATTTATAACTTATATCAAAAAAACTAATAAAAAAAGCTATTTATAATAATTTTAACTTAAATAATAAATAATTTTTATTTATCGCCTATTTTTAAAATACTAATAACGGTTTTAAAGTAGAAAAAATATAAATACTTCTTTTTTTTAATTAAAAATAAAATTTATCCATTTTAAATTTTCTCCATTTATTAATACTCTATTTTTTTTTATATTTTTTTTTTGTTTTTTTTTTTTTTTTTTAAAGGTTGCCAGGGTAATGCAAGTCCTATATTTTACATTTATTTAAGTATAAAATAATAATAAAATAAAAATTATATATTAATTCAATAAATAATAAAAGTTGTATATGTATTGTTTTTCATATATCATAAGCTGAATTCCGTTAAATTAAATTATATGTATACATATATGTATAGTTTTGAAGAAAATTTTCCGAATTGATCAATTTAGGTGGTACCGCACGGTGCCAAAATTTGTAATGTAAAAATTATTGGAATAAGGAATTTTCATGGAAAATGTTGCATAACAATCAAAACAATAAAATTTAATGGCTGTGTTCAGTTGAATGAAACAATGATAATTTGCACAGCTTAAAATATTGTCGCTATAAAAATTTTACTGAACGTTTCGCACCAAAATTTAAATATTTAATTAATAATATTTTTTAAAAACAAAAAATAAATAAAGAAATAAAATTTAAATAAATAATCTATGCTCTCGATTGAGCATAGTTTTTTTTTTTACTGCAAAATTTATATAGTGATTTATTTAAGCGCTTAAAATATAAACCGTTCCGTATAAAATTGATTAAAGCGATTTAATAAATGTTAAAGTGCTTTACTTAACTGAACACACCCAATGTTTCGCCGAAAATAATTATATATGAAGAATTTTTAATAATAAGATATGATGGATGAAAATTTAAAGAAAAAAAAAATTAAGAAAGTTAAAAGATTCAAATAATTTGGTTTTTCAAAATTTTCCTTTTTCAAATTATACTTACAAAAATTATGTGTATATTGTGTTACATTTCAAACTTTGTTTAAGAGTTCAGAAAATTTTCTTTGAAACTTTTCTAAAAAAATTAAATAAATTATAGTATAAAATCATTTTAATGGAATTCTATGTTATCTTATTAATGTTAAATAAAATAGTAAACAGACCAAAATTTAAAATTATAATTTAAACAAAAAAAAAAAAAAAAAAAAACAAAAAAAAAATATGTAAAATGTTTTTATGGCATATTAATTTCTTTTTTTATATTAATTAATACATTAATTTTTCTGGCACTAATTTACAAATTAATTATAAATTTTTTTAAATTTAATTTTATTTTTTATATTTTTTTTATCTTTTACATTTTTTATTTTTTTTTTTTTCTATTATAGGCGATTATACATAAAGCTGAACTAAATAATTTAATATTTAAAGCAAGTATGTTACCAAAATATGAAAAAGCCCGGGAAAAATTATCAAATACACAATTTTTAAATAAAACACATTTTTATGTTGATTATTTTGTTAATTCACGTATATTAATAAATGATGATAGAACTGTAAGATTTGCTGAAATTGATAATGGTAATAAATATTCAAATGAAAATTTTCAATATCGTTTTGGTTTAAAAGAATTACGTATATCAAAAGATATTGTTAATCAAATAAAACAAATTTTACAAAATTTAATAACTGAATGTGAACCAAAACCAATTGATCCGATACGAGCTGAAATTGATGAAATAAAAAAATTATTAATACAAGTATTACATAATTCAGAAGAACATTCACGTAATAGAAGACCATCTGAATGTGTAGCACAACCATCAACAATGGTTTATACACCAAGTTAACAAAAAAACAGTAAAAAAAAAGAGAAAAAATTACAAAAATTATTAAAATATAAAAATTTAGAAAAATTATAAATATTTTTTTTTTTTTTATTAATTTTTATTAGTGTAAACCTAAAGGATGTGCTTTATTTAAAAGAATTTATAATTTAGTAAAATGTTTATATTTTAATTAAGAAAAAACAAAAAAACAAAAACAAAAAAAAAAAAACCTAAAATATTGTAAACATTTTTAATAAATTTTGTAATTAATTAATGTTAAGTGTAATTTAAAAAAAAAAACATATTTAGTTAAAAGAAATTGAAGGGAACATTCGAATAATAACTTGAATAATTAAGACAGATCCTAATGAATGCATATACCTATATAAATACGATTTTAATCAATGGCATATGTTTAGATTGATCAAAAAATGGGAATATTTTGGATATATGATTTTAGACAAAGAAAAAAGAATCGAATAAGTTTCTTACATATCCTTTTCGTCCTATTTGATGTAGTTTTGGTACATTGACTTTGTTCTGTGTACTTTAGATTAGTAACTATCGAAATCCCCGATAATAATTTGAAAAAGAGACAGAATAAGAGACAAACAGACAAAAAAAAATAACAGAATAAAAAAAATAAAAAAAATAAATGTTTTAAGGCTCTTTGATTATGATTTGAGTTCTTTGATTATAATTCTGTTAAATATTTAAAAAAATACAGATTAAAATCTTTCGCTTAAAAAAAAAATGAAGTAAATATAAAAATAAAGGAAGGATCTTTAAAGTTTTGTTTCTTTAAAAGCTATTTATTTTCATTTTTTTGAATTTCCTTTTAAAGGAATGAATACCTTTTAGTACACAAGAAAATTTGTGCAAAATATAACTCACACATATTTCTAAGTTTGATCCTACATAGATTATTCAAGTTAAATTATTCGAAAGTAGTCAGATTATAGTTTTAAAGATATTTTATTATTAATTAAAATTCTTAAAATTTATAGGTTAATAAAATAAAGACAACAGATTTTTAAAAGAAAATTTATATACAAAAAATAATTATGAAATAAAACAAATATATTATATTAAAATAACAATAGCAATTTTTATGTACCTTAAAACAAATATAACTTATAATATCAATTAAGATTAAAAATACAAAAAATACAAAATTTTAAATTCAAATTTTAGTATGTAAGGATTATAAATTGTCTTTTTAATGCTTCCTCTTTATTTTTGTATGTTTTGTGTAGTTTTTTAACAGATGCCTTTTAAATATTTTTTTTTTTTATATATATACAAATTATTGATTATTAAAATAAAATTTTATATTTTTTTTTTTAAAAAATAATTAATTATAAAATGTATTTTTATTGATTTTATTTTATTTTAATTAATCATTAATCAAGGTTGTTTTCATCATATGTTCAATTTGAAAAAAATAACGATTAAAATAAAATTAATAGATTATGATGTCTTGCTGTTCATATGTATATTCTTTGAATTTTGTAAAGTATAAGCAAATGGGACGTCAAATCCGGTGTATTATTCTTAAATACCTGTGGTGAGTATGAAAAAAGTCCCCAAAACCAAAAACAAAAAAAATTCTATGAAACTTTCGGGACTTTTTATGGGAACTGTATATATGAAAAAAGTCCCCCACAAAATATTATTATGGAAAAATTTCAAAAAAAAAAAAAAAAATTCTTTTTCATAATACATATACATACTTAAATATTCCGTATATTATCTCATATATTTAAATATGCTGTAAAAGTGGAGTATCCTGATTTTGAATCCAACTCTAAAATCTCTCCTGTTCAGAATTTGATTATAAATAATATACATTATCTGGAAAAATATGTATCTGATTATAAATATACATTATCTGGCAATTCTGATTTTAATTCCAAATCTAAAATCTCACAATCAATACATATCATCTAATATCAATAAATATTTTGAAAAAAAGGGCAATCCTGATTTTGAAACCACTATAAAATCTCTCCTGTTCAGAATTTGATTATAAATAATATACATTATCTGGAAAAATATGTATCTGATTATAAATATACATTATCTGGCAATTCTGATTTTAATTCCAAATCTAAAATCTCACAATCAATAAATATCATCTAAGATCAATAAATATTTTGAAAAAAAGTGCAATCCTGATTTTGAAACCACTATAAAATCAATACTAATATTATTTATATTTATTTTTTTAATTCAATATTTTTACATTGAATTATGTCAATACTTACAGGCTTCCCTACAAAAGTATTACATTTTGATATTTCTCTATGAAAAATAATAAATTAGATAGAAAAATAGAAAAGCTAACCATTTTTATTATCTATTTAAATTTGTATAAAATTTTGCCCAAAAATTGGCGATATTTTTCATTTATTTTGGGGAGTTTTATAAAAATTATATTTTAAGAACTTTTTGTATATGAAAAAAATTCCCAAAATTGTGGACTTTTCTCGCCGAGCCATCCACCACAAATGTCCAGATAAAATGTTTAGTTTAACAAATTGTAAATGAAGTTATTTGGAAATTCTAATAGATATGTTATAATTTTTATTATTTATTATAATTGCAGGGTATTTATACTTTGATAGAACTGGTGTAGATATTTCAGATTCTTTACATGGTATTTTTTAAAAATATTAATGCAATTCTTAGAGCAGATGTAAAAAGATGGAATATTTTTTGAACTAGATCTGACATAACACTATCTAATCAATCGACAATTAGGTATTTCATAATAAGAAAATAATTCTGTAGAGCTTTATTAGTAAAAAGTGCCCCCTATTGTTAGATATTCTCAATATTTTTGTTACTTTCATAGTTAACTATTAACATTTTTTTTTTTCTTATATTTAAATAAATGGGTAGATAAGTTTTATATTTTTATGTATTTTCTACGGTTTTTGATATTGACATTTACAATTTTTTTTTTTTTTTTAATTAGATACAATCAAAAACGTCAGTTGCTCAATTTTCCCTAAATTTATACAAAAATTTTTAATATTTAGTATCATGTCTCGACTCATTTTAAATTATTATTGAAAAAACATAATTTTGTTTATAGACAACAAGAAAAAATAAATATTAGGGGAATCTGGTTATAGTCGTATAACAAATGATACAAAACACACAACATGAAATTTTCATTTTTTATTTATCGTTATCATTTATCACATGTCACTTGTTTCAATGTTTTTTTTATTTCTGTATTTCTTTCGATTGTCTATTAAATAAATATTGAGTTTGTGTTATTTGTTCAATTTTTTTTTTTTTTTTTGGTTTTTGGAGAAAATGTAATCAAGATACGATTAATTAAAATAATAATCGATTATTATAACAATAAAATAACAAGTCAAAAAAAAAAAAGAAAATTAAAAACAATTATTAAATAACATTCACACCACAGTATACACATATCAAGGACGAAAATTCACTGTAAACAGGAACTTAGGGAAACATATTAAATGTTTTTTATTTTTTAACTTTTACAAACAAAATAAGGTCAGTATACTTTATAAAAATATTACACAAAAATATGGTGCGTTTGGGATTTAAAAGACCCTTTAACAGAGGTCATGACCATATTTTAAAAAATATTTTGACAGTCAAAAAAATAATAAATAAAACACAAACACAAACACAAAAACAAAAACATAATAAATGTACTAAAATTGTATTTGAATTATTTCTAAACAGAGTATCATTTTATTGAAGATTTAAAGAACAGTAGATAAATTCAGTTTTCTTATTTAGTTTTATTTACAAGTATAGAAAAGATGAAAATTAAAACATAGTAGGTTATCACTTATCACTTTAATTTCTCTGTAAAGATTTATGATATGATTTATCCATTTTACGGTTATTAAAGTGACATATCAAATTTTAATCATTATTTTTTCCAATCTTAATGTGGGATTATATTTATCAGCTTCTGGGGGCAATATTCTTTATTACTTTTACCTTACATAGATAAGGTAATCAGTAAAACAAAGTAATTATCAGGTTCAAAATCTCCCTTTTTTTGAAATATTCTTTTTCAAAATCTCTTTTATTATTCTACATATATATAAAATACATATAAAATAACAAAAATTGATAAAATAGCGAAATGACAAAATCAAAACCAAAAAAAAAAAAAAATTCCATCCGAAAAAAAATTCTTACTTACTGATAATACCTCTGCTAATTGAAAATCTCACATATATTTCTGTACATAAATACATATATATTCTGGAAAAAGGATATATTCTTGATTTTATAAACCAACTCTAAACTCTTTTTTAATTATTTTCCGAAAACAAATGGGGTTGCTGCACCAAACCGCATTAGATAAATTATTGCAACTGTCATTTTGTAACCAACTCAAAGGTGCTTGTTGCTTGTTATAAAAAAAAAAAAAGGCAGATTTTACAATGAGGCGTTTTTGTTGTACATATATGTATATGTATATGTTCAAGCATATATGTGGATATGAAATGAGCTAAAATTTGGATCTGGTTAGAACAGAAATTGAACTATCATATAAAATGAAGCACAAAAGGTGATAAATTAAGAATCTTTTTGATTTTGATGAAACTCGGTTTTCTCTGTTATTAACTATATTATCCATCATTATCGAATCCATCCAATATTATCCATATTTCTGTTGGATCTGATACCCATCGAAATTATTTACCATATTTCAGTTTCTTCGATATTTGCTTTTTTTAGAACATAATAAAATAAAAACAATTGCTTTGGGGAAAAAAAAAGCCTAGGCAAAACTTCTCCAAGAAGATCCTTTTCTTCCCTTTCACAAAATTTCTTCTTTATTTTCTCTACATCTACATCTTTAAATGGACATTCTGTAAATTTTATAGACATATTATTTACTAATGTTATTTGTTTGTATTTATATAATAAACCGAAAAACCGAAAAAAAAAAAATTAAATAAAAAAAATTATATGGCGGGAAAATAAAAAAATAAAATAAATATATAAAAAACAAAAAATAAAATAAAATCTTATAGATATTTCGAAAAAATACAATAATGCGTTTTATTTGAAATTTAAAAATAAAATTTTTTTTTTTGTTTTTTAATTTTGATAAGGGCTGACAAATTTTTTAATGACTAATAAAAGTTTATTTTTTTTTTACACAATTTCAAATTTCATTTTCTTTTTTTTTTTTTACTTAATTTTTTTGTCATTTTTATTTTTATTATGTATAATACTTTCTTAGACATTTTGACTGCAAATGTCACCATTTAATCAATATTTGAATATAATATAAAAATTTATCATTATAATGATAAAAATATCCTTGGTTTTATTATCGTTTAGATTTAAACATTTAATTGTGAAAATATAATTGTTATACTAGAGTTTTAATGGATTTAATGGTTGTATTTTTGATATATGATTTTTAATAGCTATAAATGTTCTTAAAATATTCCTTGACTCTTTTGATTAAGTAATAGAATCAACTTTGCATTCATTAGAATGTTTTCGAGAATTTTATTCCTCTTAAAATTATTTTAGCTACCATAATTAGTTCACCATTCATAATATTAGTTTTCAGTTAATTCTACAATTAATTAATATTGTAAAAAAAAATATCTATATACATTACTTAAATTCTAAGTATTTCTTCTTTAGATGTCATAAGTATCCTTTTTAAAATTATACGACTAATAACTTAGTTTTTTGATTATGTCCTTTTCAAAAAAAAAATTTGCATACTTCATTAGTAGTAGTAGTAGCAAATTATACATTTCTAGAGGAAATCTGAGCCTATATCATTCATTATTCACTTTATTTCTGACAAAAATATTTTTGTAAAACGAAAAACAAACATAATATAATAAAATATTTTTTTTTTTTTTATTTTTAATAACGTTTTTTGTTTAATGGATATTCCAATACCGTAAAAAAATTTTTGATAAAGTAAACAATTAATTTTTAATGACATTTAAAAGGCACTGTTTCCTCTTTTTTTTAGTTGTGTTTTTTAATTTTATACTTTATTAGGTCGATAGAGGTTGGTATATCTATGTAAATATATGTATATATATATATATGTATGTATAGGTTATTATAATATGTATGTATATGAAAGTAATATTTCCATATACATTTTGAAATGATTTTAAAGCGATATGAATTCTTAATGATATAATATAATTTTTTATAACTTTAATATGACACTCTAAGAATTTTTAAATGAACATTAATATTTTAATTTTTTGAAAAATTGTACAGGTGTTGATATTTTAATAATAAATTCCTTTAGGTTTTAAAAAACTAATAAAGAGAAAAATTTAAATAGCTAGGTATATTGTTTTTTATTAGTACTATTATAGGAATTATAAAGTTATAAACTAATAACCTAAACTCTCATTAATTATGCTATCAACAATTGATGATATCCATTTAGGTTAGGTTAGGTTAGGTTAACCATTTATCCATTAGGTTAAGACATTAAAAGTTTTAAGACAAAGTCAGAGTCAGATTGCAAATACTAACAGTTTTAAATAGAATTGATAGTTTTACATTACTAATAATTCTGGGTAAAAGCCTGGAAAAGCCGAATTTTTTGTTGCAAATTAATTTTGCGTGAGAGTGATACACCGTATTATGTTTTTTTTTTGAAGATCTTTAAGAGTTTTACAGTTATAATAGATAAAAATTATGTCTTTGAATAGTTAATACTTAAAATGGCAAAAAGAAATTTTTGAAATTCAATTAAAAAATTTGGATGAAAGAACTGTATGTATTTTAGATAATACAGCCCCTCAAACTTTGGAAAAGCCCTATTTTTAAATGCGTATTTCGCATGTTCTACTTAACATTTTTTAAATTTGAAAACGCCATTCGACAGGAATTTATTTTATCTTTGTAAATCAATATCAAAATTATGCAATTTTTTTTAAATTTATTATTTGAATTTACTGTTATGTGAAAGCCAAATTTTGCATGATATTTCTTTTTTCATAACTCCGGCACACTTTTAGATAGGAACTTGAAATTTTGAAACAGGAAAGAACTTCTAGAATTAAATCTAGTTTCCTCAGAAAATTTTTTTGGGCCACCCTCATTTTATGAGCTATTAGGGCTCAAAAATTTCCTATTTTTAACTATTTTAACTATTTGCAACTTAGGCACCTGTATACATTTTTCTTCGCCAAGGCATAAAAACTAAAGCTTTAGTTATATTTTTATGTGTGTTAAAGTTTTTTCTTAGTTATATAGGGTTCCGCAACTCCTCAAAATTTGCAAAAAAAGTCTTATTTTCACATTTTTTCTTATTACAAAAAATTTTCAAATTTTGATGCAGAGTCACAATTCTGAACAGTTTTGTATTATCTTTTGGAAATGTGCGCTTTTAAAAATCGTTAGATTACATTTTACCTTGTTTGTTTTATTTTGAATTTTTTTAGCTCAAAAATAAAATTCACAGATATAAAATTCTAGTGGTTTTACAGAAATTTTTAACTAGGTCTATTAATTCACAGAAATTCTCTGTGAATTTTTATGTATAGAACTAGTTTAAAAACTTCAATCTTAGAAGTTGTCTAGGAAAATTAACACTACATGCCTACCGATGAGTTCAGTTTATTGTTGATGAACGAAACATCTCTTAATTTGTATCTATTATTTTACATATTTTGGCTATACTTCACGTACTCTTCGAAAATAATAACGAATATATTGCACCAAACTTTATTCGCGATGCGTGTAAAGGAATTAATTTTTATTTTAACATATTTTATATTTATCCCAAATTTTGCATGCGTATTGTATTGCACTTTGCATGCGTATAATATTGCAGATCTAAGAGGGTATAGTATTTTGATTAATTTGTTACATTTCTTTATTTACAGATTTTATTTCTTTACAAATCTCATATCGATAAGATTATGAGATCTGTAAAATAGTTTTGTATCCATGTGAATTCCCAAATATTTAATTGATCTTTCCCATGGTATATCATTACGGTTTAAACTTTTTATTTCTGTTAGAAAGTAATGAACTCTTTTTATTTCTTCTAAAAAATATCTGTGCCTCTATATATAAAGATTTTGGATGGATTGTATGACGTGATTAGAATCGAAAAAAAAAAAATGCTATAAAAATATGTAAAACATAATCTCGATGATTTCCTGAAAGTACATATATTAAAATATTTTCTCTTTGTGTTGACAACATAAATGACAAATGCAAATTTTTTCGCTTCTTAAATTTGCTTAAATGAGAGCACGTTTTGAATCCGATACATTTTATTTTCAATCAATTAAAATCTTACATCCGAATGAATACATGCAATGTGAACTTAACCTTAGAGAATAAAATATGCTTAATATAAAATTCTTTCAAATCTAATTTAAATATTTACACATTACTTTAAAAGTTTTGAATTTCAATTTTTATATTCTGTTAAAATAATTTTTTGAATAAAAATCAATTTTTAAATTAAAGAAAAATTGGCATTGTCTATATCATCCACTCCAATTTTATTTTTCTTTTTTCAAAAAGAATCAATTTACGAAAAACTCTGTTCTGGTCAGAAAATTAAATAAATTTAAAAAGTCCTAAACATAATATACATTTAAATGTACTTATAATCTGTATTTACAATTTTTTTTTTAAAGTAATTTAATATTACTTTTATTTATAAAATTTACTCAATTTTTTTTTTTTAAAGCAAATATACATATATGTATTTGTATGATATCCTTAATACTTTTATAATAAAAACAAAAATTTTCCAGGTAATTTTAAAACGAAACTGACCAAAAAAAATTAGGTTTTTACTAGGTGCATGATTTTCGAAAACATTAAAAGCAAAACAACTTCATTTTTATAGTATGTATTTCAGTTTCCACAAAAAATCAAAGCTCTCAGATATTTTAGAAAAGAAAAGTTTTTGTAACTGGAATGGTCTCTGATTGTGTACACTTTAGTTTCTTGAATTGAATAAGTACTAAATTAAGTTTGAGTTAACCACAAGATTACTAAAAATTTTGTAAGTAAATGACTTAATATTGAAAATTTTTGACTTGGATTTGTATTTTTGCAGTTTCCCATAATAGAAATTCAATATCGTCTTTATTTACAAACATATTCTGCAAGTTCTCTGGCTGTGCTAAAGCAATTTCTTTGTACATGGTAGCAAGACATTGAATATAAAGCAAGTTTATGTTCTTTAGAGCAGAAGAAATAAATTATGAAGAAATAAATAACTCCTAAAAAAAAATAATATATATATATAAGTTTGCAAATTATTGAAATAAAATTAAAATAGCCATAAAAACAGATTTTTTAAGATATAGCCTATAATTTAATAACAAATCATCGATTTGATGAATCATATCTATATATAGGCAAGTATATACATAAAATTAAAATTGAAAAATGAAAAAAAAAAAATTTATCTTCATGTAGTAGTTTTTCTCAACGATTTAACAAAATTTTCTAATCTTTTCAATATCTATAAACTAAGGACTAAGAAAATATGAAAAACAAAATCATGATAAAAAAAACAAAAATCCTGAAAACATTTACAAATCAATGCTTTAATATATTTTTTTTTTTATAATCTAAACAACATTTATAAAATGTCAGAAGTAAAAAAAGAAAAACAAACCCAACAATTTCGATCCCTACTATTACTTTTAAAAAAAATCCTTGAAAAACCCTTTTTTTTTTTTTTATTTTTTACTTTATATTAATATAATACATAAATTGGAATCAAAGAACCTATTTATGATATTTTTTTGTATATTAATAATCTAAAAATCTTTAGGTATTTTAAAGATAATACAATGTGCGTATGTATGTTTTTGTTTTTCTACTTATTTATTTTTCTATTTATATATATATCACGATTTTGATTCTGTTTTAATATTATACGTTTAATATTCTCATGAATTTTCATTTCTTTAAATGATACAATTTTCAATTCATTTTGTTAATAACTTTCTAAAAGGCGGAGTAGTTGAAGAGAGTTTTGGTTTAAAATACAAAAAAAAAAAAAAAAAAAACAATAATGAATTCATTCTTTTTTTTTTTTTTTTTTTTTTTTGGAAAAAAACAACTATAATAATAATACTCCAGCTTGCCTCACAGATTTTCTAAGTGATGTAACAGATTCGAATCAAAAAAATTTATACGTAATAGTATTAAAGAAAACCATTACCTAATATCCTTAATTTTTGTTTTTCTTTTTTTCGTATTTCCTTTTGTTTATTCTTTTTATAGTTTTAATGTCATTCTGGATAGTAGCCATACAATCTAAAATAAAAAAAAAAAAAAAACTGAGAGATAATATTATGAAATGAACAACTTCTAAATTCTGTAAAATAATGCTGAATAATATAACCTATAATATTATATGTATATTATATGTGTATACCATATTTAGCAAGTGGACATCATCACCAAAAATGTAAAAAAAAAACAATATTTTTATCCTTTAATTGTTTTAGCATTTTATCAAAATAATCATAGAAATTTTTACATATACATTTGTACACATACATATAAATTTCAATATAATATATGCGTTTATATTTTTTATAGTTATATTCATTTTCTTTTCAAAAAATTTTTCCTGAATTTGATGTTTGAGGTTGATATTGTAATATTTTTATTCTTAATATTATACTTCATACAATCTTCTTTATATAAAATTAAATAGTAGGTGTTGTTCGTACAGAAATATTTTGCTTTTCAAAATAACTTCTAAAATATGAAGTTATAATTTTCCTTTCGTTAGCGTAATAATCGAACTTTTAATTTTTTTTCAGGCGTGGTACATGTCAAATAAATCGTATCATTAACAAGATTCTTGCTAATATTCTATATTTGAATATTATAAGCTTGTTGTAAGGAGAATCTGGTAACATACAGGAATACATACCATACAGATCGAAGACACATAACTTGTTATATTTAACAAAATGGTCTATGAGACGCCATAAGTCCGTAAAAGAATATATTTTAATATACAAAGATATTCTAATGTCCATTTGAGGCCAACCTGTATGTAACAGTGTAAGTAACACGAAACATCGAATTAAATGAAAATTTTCAACAAAAGTCCTTTGAGCAATTTTAATTTAAAAATTTTTATACCTAAAGAGAAAAAACTTAAAGATATCTTTATGTTTTTTTTTAGGTCAAATTATAAAGATTGATATAGACAGCATTGAAAAGGGATTGGAAAGCATTTCGATATTCAATGATAAGATGAAAGAAAGTTTAAAACAACATAAGCTTCAATATTTTATCAGAAGATTTTTTATCAAATGTAAATTGGAAATTATGTATAGAACATGTAATAAAATAAGCACAATAATTTTCAGAGGTATGTGAGAAATGCAAGTAAAGTTATAGGCAATAATCACTTTATGAATTTAAAATTAAAACGAATTTGTAATGTAGAGGTGTAAAAAAGTCTGATTCACTTGGAACAATTACATATTTTGACGAACAGATAATTTTCTAAAGATGATTATTTTAAATGTAAATAAATAAAAAATCTTTAAACGGTTAAAACGATTATATGCAACTGTCTGTAAGAATATATACAGATATGCAAATAGATATAACAATTTTGTTTCTTACAATTTCTGATTTTATTTTGATTTTGAGGTTTTTGTTTATTGTTCTTTTTTTTTCTATTGTTGCTCTTTATTTTTCAGCTTATCCTTATAACTAAGGTTGCAAATAATAGTAATTGGCATAATAGTTCTATCATTATCCACTTGAAATTTCTATTTGGTTAAAAACAGTTTTAATATCAAACATAACATATCAAAGTGAAAAAAAAGGTATCCGGATCGTATCTTATGAAAATATTTATAATACAAAAAAATATAAAAACTTTTATTAGAAGTGATATCAAAACGATATCATACAAATGTACATGTTTAAATAAAGTAACCAGAAATATAAAAACAAAACATTATAAGTAAATAGATAGAAAACAAAAATTATTGTTTTTGTTGACCTGGTACTGCTAGAAGATTAAGTTCGCCTTAAGGATTTTATATAATATAATCTGTATATGTATTGAGAATTATATAATATTATTACACTATACAGTTGTTAGCAAAAATTGATGAATAATAAAATTTCTGTTAATTAAAAATTTTTTTTTTTATACAGATTTTCAAAATTAAGAGGGCGAAAAAATTAAAATTTAAACTTTTTAGTTGTAAGATGGTAACTTTTGGAACTTGTAACTTGGCGTAACACAGTCTATTCAAATTCGTTTAATATGCGCATGTCGCGTATATGGAATAATATACCATTACAAGTATTCCCTAAAACTGGTAAGTTTTAAGTGTACGATGTAGTAAAGCTTAAGAAGAATATTAACATCTGTCTTCAACATCTCCCTCCAAATTTTCCTATCTATCGTCTATAATTTAAAATTTTTCTAATTCCCATTTTGGCAAGAACCCCTTCCACATCCTTATACTTAAAACCAAACTGTATACATTTATATTATAGTATCAATCTTAAAGTTTGGTTTTAAAGAAGGTTTTTTTGGTTGGTTAAAGTCCAACACTAAGGTTGGACAAATACCAAAAAAAGCCACCCTAATAAAATTTTAAGACAACTACATTATTTTTAAAGAGACTATTTCAAAAAATTTAAAATGCTATTAATGCAAATTAGGGTAACACGTTCTATTTATGTCCTAGTATAAAATTATAGAAAGAAATGTCGACAATATTTAGGAAAACCCATGCACTGTAAAGGAGAAAGGAATACGATAATCTATTTAAAATTAAACAACTGAAATCTATGTTCGAAAAAAATTTATGAATAAAAATCGATGACTCTGAAAAATTTGAATAAAAATTTGTATTATCTTGTTAATATCCTGTCCTGATACACTATTTATTTCTTTATTCATTTTCTAGTACAGACTCAGTAATGTAAACTCAGTAAAATGAGCACGAAATGTTGGAGAATTAATAATTTATTATTCTATTAAAAAAAAAACAAATTAACGACAAATTTATATCCGAAAAACTAGAGAAAGACTTGTCTTGTTGAACAATTTTAGAAGGATCCGCATTTGGTGCTTTTTGTTAGTCATTGTAATGTTAAAATAAAAAGGAGAAAATAATAAAAAGTTTATTGGATCAATTTAAAACAAAAATGTGGTTTTTGGTTTTGTATTTTGTAGATATAGTTGTAATTTTAAATAAGATCCTACAGGAATACAATAAAAAAAAAATTAACTAAATTTTTAGTTCATTTTTGTTGTTATTTCGAAAAAAAAACTTCATTTTTAAAATTTAAAATCTTTAGTACCTAAAAAAAATCCTTATTATGAAATAAAATTAAAAATTTTTTTTTTTTTACGATTTGAATATAGAGAATATATTTTTAAACATTTATTAAGAGGTAAGTAGGAAATGCTTTTTTAATAAGTACTTTTAAACTCTTCTTTTCTTTATTTTTTCTAGCAATCGACTCCTCGAGAGAGAAGAAAAAAAAAATTAAAAAGAAAATAACCAAATTATTTTAATTATTAAGAAATAAAGATGTCCGTCGTTTTTTGTAGTTTAGTTTCCAGTACTTTAATCATATAAATTATAAAAAATTACATAAATAAAAACTTAGGACTGGTGTATTTGCTTGGAACCATATTTACTTTTGTAATACAGGATATTATAGATATAAGAAAACTTTTTTTAAAACATATGATTTTTTTTAAATCTTTAACAATAATAAAGAATTTGTTTCATACGATCTGATCATCTTCGGATCCCTATAGGAGATCATATCAATTATTTTATAAAATTGCATTTTAAAAACAATTAAAAAAAAAATAATATAATAATAATAATATTTTATTTATTTATTTATATTAATATTATATACATAAATGTAATGCAATATTATTGAACCATCGGATACCAAGGCCATTATAGGTTTTTATACTATTATTAAATTATATACTAATATTATTTATTATTTTTTTTATATTATATACTATATATTTACATTATATTTGGTCGTAAGGGGAGTATGTAAAGAAAAAACACTTACGACCTGTGCAGGGATCGAAACCACACTCCTTTGGTTCAGTTAATACGCCACACGCTTACCCACTAGGCTACCGAAGCCCCCAGTAACGGTAACAGTAATACAGTAGGAAGTATAATATGAAAATTGCATACCTCTAGGAGAAATATCATATAACATTACACGGGCATCATTTTAATTTACTTATTATTCACTTGGAAACGAGATAAATATTAAATTTAAGTTGAAAAAAAAAAAAAAAATTTATTAAATTACTAGAGAAAGTCGCTAGAGAAAGAATTTTATATACAGATAAGAAAAATTATAATTATAAAACATTAAATAAATAAAAAGTAGTTTAATTTTTAAATGTTATTAGTATTAATCAAATTAAATTTACTTAATACCTTAAAATAAAATGTTAATCTTTTGAGAATAGAGCTTAAGTAGAGAATATATACATTATTAAAATGCTCTATTCTGAAGAAGTTTTTATAAACTATAAAAATAAAAAAAAAAAAAAAATTTAAAGAATAAATTATTTCAAGGGTTCAAAAAAAATTTTTTATTCCAATTTTGTTTTCATTCATTCAAAATTGTATAAAAAAAACTCATGTCCTAATTTCTCAGGAATACATGAAAAAAAAAAAAATACATAATATAATTCATAAATATGAAAAATAAAAACAAAAAATTAAAATTTAAAAATAAAATAATAAATATAAAAATAAAAAACAAATCCTTTTTTATTTTTTCAGTGTCCTGAAATTATTAAAGCATTCATATTTTTAAATAATCGTTATTGTACCGTATATACGGTACTGAATGGTTTAAAACTAAAAAAAAAAAAAAAAACAATTCAAAAATCTTTTCATCATAAAAATCATAAAATTCATGATTTCATTTTGTTAAATTCAGTTAAGAATTTTCTTTTCATTGCTATCACCCTCTTTCCTAAAAGTATGAAATTTTTCTGAAATGAAAAACATGATCCCATACTCTAACAAAGTCCTAGATATTTTCATAACTATATATACAAGTATTTATGAATTCATCATATACGACCTCATTTTATAATGCGTTCAATGTAAAAAGGACGAATTAAATACTGAACAAAAACAAAACACAAAATGAAAAATTTAAAGAATTGTAATAAGAATGCAAGAATTTGTTTTTTTTTTTTTTTTAAATAAACCCCCAAAAAGGAATTTATTATAAAATGCATTAAATTTTATTTAAAAAAAAAAAAAAAAATCATTGTTGTTAAGTGTATATGTGAATGTGTAATTCTTTTTACTAATCAAAAACCAACGTGAAACCAAATTCATAAATATTATGCAAAAACAAAATAAGAAAATATATATATGGGGGTAGATTGGTCGAATATGGGTGTGAGTGGGTCAATAATCGCTTATGATTTTAATATATTTTAATTTTCTCCCGGTTTTTATGATTATTTTCATCTTTTCTTGTTTATGCTTTTTTTTTTGGAATTTTTGGAGTTTTTAATAAAAAAAATCACTTAATGTATAAAAATCAAAAGCTTAAATTCTTTTGAATAAAAAAAATGGTTTGAGGTACAAAAAAAATAAAATTAACCAAAAAAAAAGGATATTTAAGGATTAATATTAATACGAATAATATCCATAGAAAATTCAAATATCGTTTTTATATATAGCGTTGATGCTGATGTTTTTGATTTACTATTTATCAAGTATTATGAGTTTTTCATGGGTTTTCAAAAAACGAATTTTCTTTAAATATTTTAAGCATATAAATTTGTAGCGAATGAATATTTATACTTGTATGTTCTCATGTATTATTACAACACCTAGAGAAATGTTAATATCTACTGAATCTAAATAAAATCTTCAAAAATAATAAGATGATTCCTGGTGCTCGTTGTGGTTGAAGATGTTATCAAATTGATATAATAGATATTTCATGTCAATGGTTGATTAAGCAGAATCGATTAATCCCAATCCAAAGAAGGCTTTAATGAAAAAATAAAGTTATTTAACAATAAATATTATAATTTTTAATTTATCTATGAATACAACACAACTCATTTTTAGTTGTCAAACATATTTTTGACTAACAGTTTGACTGATATATAAAATAATTAGGTATTTATAGAAATAATCATATTTGACATTTTTGTTTTTTTTTTTAATTTTAAAAATATAATATTCCTTTTAACTATTCATAGCTAATATAAAAAACCCCAGTATTTTTAAATATTTATGAATTAGCTTTGTTAAATGGACAAAATACACACATTGGGAATTTTTTCATTTGGGAATTATGAGTCAAAAATTTATAAAATTTCATGTATAATTGGTTGTTGTTGGTGTTGGTGTTGTTTTGCCGTTGTTGTATGTTATATCGTTTTAACTTTTAATTGTAATTTTAGGGTGTAAATAATATTTAGAAGTTTTTAGAAAAATAATTTTCATTTCATTTTCTATTTTCTTTTCTTCAAAAAAAAAAAAAAATTTAAAAAAGGGAGCAATGTAAATGTGAAAATGTATTAAGGGTTGAATGGAATTTTTGTTTAGAATTGTGGAAATAGTCGAATTAATGTAATTAAGTTTTCTTTTTTTTTTAAAGTAAAATATAAAAATATATATATATATATACATAATATATATTTCTTAAATTAAGAATTTTTTTTTTTCTAATTTGAAAATTTTGTTGACGTAAACATTTGTTACAGATTATAATAAACAATAAAAATATATAATAGTAGAGCGAGAGTTAAGATGAATTTTAGAAATTGACTGAGGTTGATTGTGTATAAAAAGAATTTAATAATTGGATCATATTTTGAATGAATTAAAAATTAAATAAAAAATGTAAATTAAAATTTTTCTTCTCAAAATAATTTATAATATATTTTGAACAAGTACAAAAACTTTTAAATTACCTTGAAATTACTTGACACATTCAGTACCTTTAAATTTTATTTAAAAAAGGAAAATTAAGAAAAAAAAATCTAAAGATCTTAAGAAAAAGGACTAAATCATACTATTATTGATTTTTGTATTATTAAACTATAAAGTAATAATTAATTTGAACTTAATTTTGAATGGTAGTTGCATCAGGTCGAAAACTAGATATCCAAAAAATTTCTTTCGATTCAAACCTGAGTTCTTTGAAGGAGGAATTGACATTCTTACAATAGTGTTATCCAATCGTTGCTCAAATTTTGAATTTTTAATAATTCAAAAATAAAAAAATCTTAAGTATTATAAGTACCTATTATTATTATTCTTTAACTTTACGATAATCTAAAAAATTTTTATTGTATTTCATGACAAATTACTTTCATTTAAATTCAATACACCTATTTTTATGGTTTCATTTATAGGGTTTTGAAACTCTGATCCTCATTCATCCGAGAATCTGAAGGTAACTAAAATAACTTAAAGATTACTCTAATTAATTTCTTAAATGATCTCTAAAAGCCTTATTTAAAAATAATTATTAAGCAATTAAATAAAACTACTGCTAATTTTTATTTTGAATTACACTTTTAAAGAAAAGTAATAAAATTTTATGGCAGTTGAATATTAGGTTTTAAATTAACTAATAAATATTGTTAAATGTTATAATAATTGGAAAAAGCAAAAAAAAAACAAGGCTTAAAATATTGTTTTAGACTATTATTTATTTTTTGAGTTCTAATAATTTTATTTTAAATGTTATAAAAAATTATTACTTTTCTTTTTGAACTTTTATTTAAATGAATCACTTTTGAATCACCTTCATGATTCACCTATTTAAATATTACTTTGATAAAGTTTAAAAGTTCGTAAGAAGTAAACTTTCACTTCTTTTGGTCAAAAAAAAAGAAAAACAAAAAAAAAAAAACTCATAGTCTTAAATTTTATTAAAATATGTAATTGAGGTACTTAAATGTTAGTTTCTACAGATTTGAAGTTAAATATCCTTACGTATATTTAGTGCATAAATATTGAGTAAAAAATTTTCTTCTTTATTTTTTTTTTTTTTTATATTTTAACACGATGGGAGACGGAATATTTGAAAGAGTAGTTATGACATTTTTTGTTTTGAAAAAGTTATCATTATCAGAAAAGTTAAAATTTTCAAATATTTAAAAGTAAATTTGATTAATTTACTTGAAGTTTTGATGGGACAAAAATACTCTGTCTTTCCACTAAAGTATATTATTAATATGTGGAAATATAAACTTAATGAATCTTTGACTTATGGTCGCTGGTTTTCTATGAATTTATTGTCATTTTGATTAATCGAACATACTTGTTTTAGAGAATTTTTGCCAATTTAACATTATATCGAAATTTTTGTCTTTTATTTACTTACAAGATTTTTTCACCTTAAGGTATTTAAAAAAAAGACGATTTTTTGGTATTAGGCGCTATTATAGTGTTAATGAAATATTCTATGGCAGTTTTAAAACTGTAACACTTTGTAAATGGTTTTCTTTTTTAATTTTTTGTTTGTAAATTATTGCAGAAAAACTTGTTACCAACAACACTTTCAACTTTTTCTGATTCAATTATACTTATAAATTATTTCAAGTTTTTCTTTTATTTTTGTTGATGTCAAATATAATTTTCATTTTTTTTTTTTTTATATGCCATACGATCTTACAAATTTGAAATCTTTTAATAAATTAGCTTTTTCAAAGTATATTTGAGGAAATTTTATTTACCATTGTAAAGTTTGATGTCGTCCTGTAAACTTGGCCCTTAAAATAAAAAAAAAAAAAAAAAAAACAACCTAGTAGAATTTATTATTATGTAAGTGGAAAAGGAAAATAAAAAAATAAAAAAGCGGAAAAGGAAAATAAAAACTTTCTTCCATGGAATATGTTAAAATAATCTTTAGTTTTAATTTTCTATCTTATAAAATTAAATAAAATAAAATAGAAAAATTTATTTATTTTCTTGTTTTATTTCCTCATATATATGCCAGAATTTCTTTTTTTGTTTGTTGTCAAAAAATCTAGAAAAATATCAAAAGAACAAAAAAATTCTATTTTGTTTTTTTTTTTCGTTTTCTTTGGATGAATTTTCTGAAGAATTTCTAGGACACATTTAGGTGATTTGTCCTGTGACAACAAAAAATTCTTGAAATTTCTTTTGTTTTTTACGATTCACTGCAAGCTTATTTATATTTAAAAGGATTTTTATTTTTATATGTTAGTTTTAAATGATTTTTTAGATTTCAAAAGAATGGGTCCAAAGTTTTGGGAAATTGTAAAGAAAATATTAAACTTTTTGTTTAAAAGAACATAATATTATTTAAATTTTATGTAATTTTTTTAATAAAATTTTTTAAGTAAAATCGAAAATGAAATGGTTTTGATCGAGTTATGTGTTATAAGAATAGGCCAGTAAAGCGATTTGAGCCTAACATTTTTAACATTTTCTAAAGTTTCAGAAAAACCATTTAAAAGCTAAGCTATTATGAATACTATGAAAGAGAAATTTACAGTACAATTAGTTTTTAGAACTAATATTGAGATGAAGAGAAATTGTATTACTAGTGAAAAATCGGATGAAATAGTATGTTTATTATCTAAGTATATATGGCTTGATAATATTGATTTTCTTGAACCGTACAAAAATCTTATTGCATAAACATATAGCTCAAAATTATGAAAAAGCACAAAAATGATATCGATAAATTAAAACACAACAATACGTTATTTAATGTCGCCGGTTAAATTCTATAAAAGCTAAAGTTATTCAATTACCTTATATTTTCTTTGTTTTCACAATATACTTTAAAATTGTACACGAAAAACTTTCCACAGGATAATGTTTTAGCTATTTTTTTTTTTTTTGTTTGCGTTTTATATTTCAATATTTTTTTATTGTCCAAAAATTATTTACCCTTGAGAAAATTTATTCATATATAAATATAGAACTGGACACATTTGAAAACAATCAACTTCTTGAAATGTAGTTATTTTTGTATTTTTCTGTTGAATAAATATGTAGGTATATTTATATGAAAACATAATAGAGAAAGAAAAAACAAAAATAATAAAAAAAGGACCTCGAAAATACACACAACATGTTTATATAATATTACGATATAAAGGAAAAACAAAAAAAAAATATTACATAAAAAAAAACAAAAAAGAGTTGGTAACATAGGAAAAAAAAACTAAAATAACATTTTGATGGCGAGCTTTTCAAATGTTCTGAACTATAAAAAGTTTTGTACAGTTTTTTTTTTGTATTAAAATTCTAAAACAAAAGAAAACTGTTTAAATAAGTTTTTTGAAACAAAATATTTTCAATTAAACTATAAAATAGTGTTGCCAGCATTATATTATTGAATATTTTTTTGTGAAATATGGATGGTATAATCAAAACGGTACGTTTACAAATAAATTATGTTATCTCAAACTTAATTCCTTTATAAGTGTGTTGTATTTTAATTCACTTAAACTTTCCTTTTCTGACGCAGCATTAAATTGAAAAGGACCTTTAAAAAAAATATATGCATACATTTTTTTCTGTTTAGAGTTAGTGAAATGTACTGTCAAAACGTAATCAGGATTATTTGCATTTAGTCGTATCATATTTAAGAATGATATTTTAATGTTTTTATTTAAGTGCCAACTGTCAAAGTAAAGTTAAAGTGTATTAAATTGTATGTCATGACAAAAGTTGGTTAACTTTAAAATTTTTTTTGCTTTTTATACGAATTCAAGTATCAAATAATTGAATAGTATTAAAATAAAAAATATAAAGAGGGCAATATTTTTAGTAGTTAGGAATATTTATTTTTTTCTTTTAAATTTAAATTTCATTGTGGATACGCTTTTGTTGGCTGCGTAAAGACTAAGTATACAGAGCGATATGGACGTGTTAATTGTACATCCATAATAAGAATGTGCACACTTTTTTTTTTAAATTCAAAATATTTTTATACGTTTTTGGTTTTGGCGGTTGGATTTATATGTTCTGCTTTTATGTTTCATATTAGAATAAGTATATTTCCTTTCTAAATATATAAGTAATATAAAGACTTAAAGGGAGTAAGTGTAAGTAAGTAATTAATGGCAGTAAATATGGCAATCCAATTCAAGCTAAAGGAAAAATATTTTTTTATTTAAGATGTTGGACTGGAATGGACTAAAACAAATATGTTAAACTAAATTAAAGGAAAGAGTCAGAGAGATTTTGTTTTTATTTTTATTCTTTGTAAGGACATTAAAATAATTTTTAGTTTTCTTTTTTCTATTGTTTAAAATTCTATTGTCTAAAATTTTGTTCTAATTTATTTATTTTTTTTTTAATTTTATCTTTTATTATTTTATTAAGATTATATTGTTTTTTATTTATTTATCTATTATATTATTATATTTATTTTCTAAATGGTTTTTTATTGTCATATTCAATTATTATATATAATTTCCTTTAAAAAAAAAAAAAAAAAATTTTAAAAACTACGTTTATTTTTATTCATTTCTGATCTACAAAAATTGATAAAGTAATTTTTTTTTTACAAAAATATATAAAATAGATGGAGAATTACGAAAGAAAAATATTGAATGATAATATTTATTGAAAATTTTTATTAATGCTTCCATTTTGTTGTCAATTTTTTAAAAAACTTGAGAAGTTATGAATTTTGTATATTTTTTTTTCACTCTCAGCAGTTTTAATCCCTTCTATTGTAAAGAATATCTGTTTAATTTTTTTGTCTGTTTTAAATGTTCTCGTTTAAATTGTCAAAGTTTTTAATCTCAAAGGACATTATTATCCTGTTGTTATTTTCTTTAGTGAAAAATAAAACTAAGAAATAATGAGAAAGAGTAGACTGTGTCAACTCTGGGATACCCGTATGAACGTATTGCTTGATCATATTTTGTAAGATTTCTAATACCTAGCTTTATTAACTTCCAAGATGTGCAACCTACCTGAACCTGCTGCTCTAGCCTAACCAAATTTTACAGAAATTGTAAATAGGCATCCAATATCTTTTTACAAAATTTCAGATACCTAGCTTTAATAAATTCGAATTTATTTTCATTGAAAAGAGAATTTACATGGTGGCTACCCAAACCTCTTTCACCAGCACAACCAAATTCTACAGAAGTTATGACCATAAAATTAGATCATCATTTTTAAGATTTCAGACGCCTAGCTTTATTAAATTCCTAGAGGTGCAAAAAGCCTGAACCAGCTGTTCTAGACCAACGAAATTTTACAAAAATTGTTGGCAACTTAACTCGACATTTCTTCATTAAATTTCAGATACCTTGCTTTTATAGATACTGAGTTATTTCCATATAAGGAAAGAAGTTGTATGGCAGCTACTCGAACCCGACGGCCAAAAATTATGCATTTAAATAGCGAAACTAACAATTTTGCAAAAATGACATAAAGAAAATGTCAGCCTCCTAGCTCCATTATTTTTTGAGTTATCGCGGGACGGACGGACGTACATGGCTTAATCGACTTAGAATTCGATTCTGAACCCATACATACCTTTGACACTATATCTAGTTCGACTCCTTTAAGGTTCGAACTAGATATAGTATCTAGTTCGACTCCTGTCACAAACGTAATTGCAAATTTATTATACTCTAAAAACCAATTAGAATATTCAAAGAGGTAAGTAATCTTCGAAATTTTCAAATAAAAAGTTGATATAAAATTGATTTTGCAAATTATTTGTTTTTTTTTTGTTTCTTAAGATAAAGGAATCAATAACTATATTAAATGTATTACATTAATTTTTTATTTGAAATCGATAAAAATATGTAAAAATGATTTGTTAAAACAAAAATTTATTGTAATATTAAATGTAACTTACTAATATTTTGTTATTATATTAAAGAGTTTTAGGGATATTTTCTTGCTATGTTATGAGTTAGATCGAAGTTTTTATTTAAAGTGGTATGTATATCTATTAGGTTAAAAGTAATTTCATTTCATACTGAAGATTTTTTCAATGTATTTCTCTGCCACATAAATGTGGACAGGAAATTACACAGTCTTTCCTGTTCAGGCGTGTCTGTAAATGTCGTAAGGGGTAATAACTCTTACGACGTGTGTGGAATTCGAACCCACACTCCCTCGGTGTTTACAGCGTATTTTATACACTCTTACCCACTAGACCACCGAGGCCCCACTAAATATTTATTTATGATAGGTATGATAGGTTATGATTTTTATTTTTGATAGATTGCAGTCTATACTCGTACTGAGATTTTATGAGAGATATAAATATTATAATTACGAGATACGTGGTAAAAAAATAAATCATATTAAAATTTTTGAATAATTATAAAATTTCGAAACATGAAGATGTTGTTACTTAATACGTATATTATTGGCGATTTATTTTGCAATTTTAAATATCGTCATATGAGTTTGCACGATTCATGTTCAACTTCTTATTTAAAGTATCTTAAAATCTTATATAATTCGTATTGTACTAGCTTTCTTACTAAAGTATAATAATCAATTTGTCACAATCCTGACTTAACCTTCTTTATCAAACCTTATTTTTAATTCAAATTCCAGCAATAGATCTTTTAATATAATATGTCGTTCATATTACAATCTGTACTTTTCTTTTGCTCTGAAGTATTATATTTTATGGTATTTCTAAATTTGTTAATTTAGTTTAGTTTATAGTTTTATATAGTTTATTCATTTCCGTTTAATGCGCTAGATATTTCTTTTTCACTCTAAATAGGTAAATTTACAACTCACTTAATTGCTAGGATAAGGGAAGTATGTTTTCATTAATTTTTTTTTTTAAAATGTGTAAAATAAGGCCTGTTTTTTTTTTTCTTTAACTTCAAAATCTTTAACTCTAAAATTTTACTTCTCAGACTAGGTAATTTTAACCTTTAATTCCATTTTTTATATTAACCTGTTTATTTTATACATTAGGTAACGACATTTCTTTAATAACATAACTTTACAGAAAATCGTCATCAATCATACAACAATATTTTGTTATTTAATAATACCTATACAGACACTCAATATAATTTATATTTAAGTTTCCTTACTTAAAAGTTCATTACCACGAAATAAAAATTTTAAACTGCAAAATGTTTTCATAAAAATGCATGCATGATACCAATAAACTCTCCAAAACATCAAAATACAAGAATAAATTATTTTCCATCTCTTTTTAACTCGGTTCTAAAATAAAAAAAAACAAGAATCACTTATTTGTAAACAAAATACAGAAATCATTAATATCACCTGCACAATTTACAGTTAAATTTGTTTGTAATAAAAACACGTGCTTAAAATCTCCATAATCTGTAATAATATAAATTATTTCTCTTATCTACATATGCGCAATTCAAATTTTACAGTTTTTGGAGAGTTCAGAGCAGAAATAGAAAAATTAAAAATACAACAGAATCAAACACTGCTGCACAGTTATTTTTTTTATGTTGTCGTCCCATTTGAACGGGAATATAATTTTAGTTGGAAAATAAACGTCGTTCGGTTAAGTTTATTCTTATAATTCGTGTAGAGTCGGATATAACGGTTTATTTATAGTGATTTATTTTTTAAATATTTTGTGAGAAAACTGTTCCCTATTTGGTTTTTATTTATAAAACAATTCGCGGAGAATTTTGTACATATTTGAAAGTGTGTAAAATAAGGATTACAGAGTAATTGTGGAATATATAACAGTAAAAACAAGTGAAATATTAAAGTAAGAGTGAACAAAATAAATAAATCAGAATAATTATTTAAAAATTATAAAAATTATTTTAGTTTCTTGGAGATAAAAAATTTAAATTAAAAAATATTTAAAAAATATGATAAAAATAAGTAAAAAAAATCATGTTTTAAAGTAAAAAAAAGTTTAGTTAATTTTAAAATTAAAAAAACAACATAGGTATTTGTTTTATAAATAAATGAATAAATAAAATTGAAAAATTTCCATTTAAATAAATAAATAAAATACAGTGGAAAGAAGAATTAATATTTATTTTTAATCGTGGAAAAATATTTTATTATTGAATAAAAGTGGAAAAAAACAAAATTGATAAATAAATTAAAATATTAAAGAAAATAAGAAAAAGAAGTCAGAATTTTAATACAATAAATTTTTGTTCTCGATTTAAAGTTTAAAGTTGACAACGAGAAAAATATAACAAATAAAGTAGGAAAAAAAGGATTTACATAATTTATTCTAAGGATTTATATGATCTAAAATTGGATTGTGTGAAATTGTATTTTTAACCATGTCCCACTGTATTACTTGGTAGCCAAATTCTAATGTTACTTTGTGTATCACGGTGAGAGTTTCAATAAACCTAAAAAAAAAAACAAGTAAAATATCACAAAACAAAAAAAGAGTTAACAAATCCTAGTTACATTACAATACCGTTATTTTTTATTACCGTACCTTATATTCTTGTTGTAGATAATTCACTTATAAATTTAAAAATCTTGATTTTAAAAAAAAAAAAAAACGGGATTTAAATAGGAAATCAAAGAAACAAAAAATAAATTCTGAAATCTAAAAGAAAATCATACATAACGGGACTGAACTTATTTTTTTTTTCTGATTAAACAGATTTAATTTTAATCGGATTTTGTGGGGATTTTTTTTTGTATTCCTATAAGTTTCTTTTTCGTGATACATATATATTTTTCGTTTAAGTCAATATCATCATACAATATTTGCATATAAGTATTTAAAAAATAAAGGTGCAAAAGCTTTGAAATATAAAAGAAAAAGAAAAACTAAGGATAATTTACATTAATATGTTAAAGGGTTAAAAAAAAAAAAAAGAAAAAACTACATACATAACTATATAAAATATTAAACAGTAAAAAAATTTATGTATATATGTATATGCACTTAATATATATGTATAAAAAAAAATAATGTTATTAAATACATAGATACCTATATATTTTCTCATGTACATTTTTCGTGATAATTTGCAATTGTGAAAATAAAAGTTAGAAAATTATAATATAACAAAAACCGTAAAGAATGTTATAATTCTTATAAAAAAACAAAAAATTACCAATAAAAACAGTTATAAAAAAAAACAAAAATATACCGTTAACATTTAACATATAGAAATTCGTTAAAATACAAAAAAAAAAAATAAAAAAAATAACAAAAATTGTGAATAAAAATAATTAAAATAAAGTGATGATAAAGGTAAAAAATAGTGAAGAAAACGAGTGAGTGAGCGAATCATAAAATAGTTTTGTAAAAAAAAAGTGAAATAGTAAAAAAAAAAAACAAAAAAAAAGAAATTATTGCAAAAGAGTGATATTTTTGTTTTCCTTTTTTCTTTAATTTTTTTTATTTACATTGTAATGTTACATGCATATAATTTATATTACTATACGTGATTATTAACAATAACGGTAAATGTTTTAAATAACAACTATTACTGTTTAATTGAAATTAAGAAGAAATAAAAATAGTAAAAATAATAAATTTTCTGATTTCTGTTAATTAAGTTACTAAACACAAAATTATCATATTTGTACTTATACATACATATATATATACATGTTTAAATATGTATATATACCTATATATATATATATATGAATTAAGATTCCTTTTAATAGTTTATTTAAATAAATAAATAATAAAAAAATACACGTAATGTTACAATATTAATTGTTCAAAATATAACTATAAGTATAAAGAAAGTATATATATATATGTATATGTATATGTACATGTTAAAGTGTAAACGTGATGATTTCATGAAATCAAATTATAATAATATAGTAAAAGTAAACTAAGTGAACCTATATTTTTTTTTTTTTTTTATTTTATTTCAAAAAAATTAATCAGCATTTATATAATATATAATATGTATATTTGTGATACTTATGTATATGTACATACATATATTCAATTTAAGGATTTTAAGTAATTAATTTTGTGGTTTTATTTTTTATGTTTTGAAAGTCAAATTAGTTTTTTTTTTTTTTTTTTTAAACTCTTTTCCTTTGTACATGCATAAATAATTAGACAAAACAGAACTGTATTGTTATTATATTAAAATGTTCTTAACAACAAAAAAACAAAAAAATATACCTAGGTGTTTATAGAAATATATATTTATTTAGGTACCTAAAATATACATATATTGTATCCTTATAATATATATATATATATTATAATATAACATGGAATTAATTAATTTAATTTCTATAATAGGATTATTTATATGAACAAACAAAAAAATACATAATAATAATAAATATAAAAATAGAAATCAGAAAATTTATTAAGTATTAGTGGTAATTTTAGCGCTTTGTATATATATATATATGTACAAACATATCTAAAATATATTCCATAGAGTTTTTGATGAAAATGAAAAATAATTAAGTTAATTAAGTATGCGTGAATTAATGAAAATAGGATTTTTTTTTTTTTGTTTTAGTTTTAGTTTTAGTCCTTGGTATATAGTTAATATATTATTTATTCATTTATTTATTTGGTGAAAGGTGTTATTTTGTTTATATTTAGAAATTATTAATAGTTCTATTTAAATGAAAGGCAGTTTAGTTACTCTTTATGTCCCTCATACTTATTGAGTTATTGTTCACTAATTTTTAAACACTAATTAATATTAGTTATAGTCTAGTGATTATTAATAAAGTATTAAGTTTATATTTATGATTTGAAATTTGAGATTTAAATAGCCTTAAAGGAAAATTTTATTAATAAATTGTGTTTTCTGTATTTGTTTTTAGTGAAAATTTTTGATTACTTATTAAATATTATTTAATAATTATAATAAAGTGTAGTTTAGCGTTAAAATTAATTTTTTTTGAATATTTTAAGGATATTCTTTTGCAATTATATATACCTATATTAGAACTAATCTTTTGACAGGGTTTAAAATTAGTATTTTAAATTTTAACAGAGAGGGATTAAAATTAGTATTTTGAGTTTTATACATACATACATACGTGTCTATATAATTTTAGGGAGTTAAAAATTTTGTTTTTGTTTTTTTTTGTAATTAAATAAAATGCATTAAACTTTATTTTAGTGGACAGGAAATGAAATGGGTAATTTTGTTAGTTGAATAATTAATCTTTTTGTAAAATTTAAAAGTATTAAAAGTTTATATTAATTAGAAAAATAGTTAAAATTAAAATATAATTTAAATACCTATAGTTTTTGATTTTAATTAGTTTTGGTTTTTATTATATCGTAATTATCTTTGTATTAAAAATTAAAATAATTAATATGCCATATATTCTAAAAAAAAAAAAAATTTCTGCAAAGGTACCAATGCGGAAGATGAATAATAAGTATATAAAATATATCATAATTTATAAAGGCTATCACAATAACCGAAAATCGATTTAATCGAAGTTTTCGATATGGTAATAATTTTCAATTACCGCAATTTATATCAAATATTATTATAATTTTATATTTAGATAAGTTTAAGCCTGTTTGTATTTATATGTATTAAACCTTTAATTAATAATTTTAAATTCATTCAGTTTCAAAAATTTTAACTTGATTTTAACTAGTAAGTAATGAATATTTTCAATTCTTCAATTGGTTTAGCTAGGATCTGGAGTATAAAAGCTGTAATTTAGAATATTTGTTCACTTTTTTTCCAGAATAAGTTCCTTTCAAATGAAGCTTAAAATATAATAATTTTTTGACAGTTATAAAGCTGTTTTTTTTTTGTAAAATTCGGCTTTATTTTTAAATTATTTAATTGTGTTTCTACTATAAAGTTAGACATTTATTTTTTAGTAATAAAAACTTTTTTAGAACTTTGAAATTTGATTTTATCAAAATAATAGTTATATTAAAGGAAAACACAATTAAAAATTAACTTTTTTAAAAATTAAAAATTTATTCTTCACCTTGATCATGTCACTTTATAATATCGTTCTTAATTTTTAATCTCTTCCTAATCTTATGCTTATGCCATAGAAGATTTGTGAAAGTAAATATTTTTTTTAAATATGCCATATGCTAATGTTTTACAGTCACAAAGCGTTTGCCTACCAAGGTCTAAAACTATTAATTATATGTCAAAAACATTTTCTAATTAATTTAAATTTGTTAATATTTTATTTAAAAGCTAATTAACAGTGTTTCATTTTTATTTTCTTGACTAAACGGTTTAACTGATTGATCTCAAATCTTGCAGACACATTGTCCCATGTCAAAAAAGTTCCAGCAATTAATTTGGTTCCGCAGCCGTCTCATTTATAAAACTAATTTTAGTTTAGTCCACTTAACCCGCTCTGGCACATTTCTAATAACGATTTTTTCAATTTAAACGCTTTGACCAATTTTCTTCAAATTTTTTACAAATGTTGCAAAGAAGCTAATGGATTATAATCTGTTAACCAGTTTCGGCACGCTGATCTATCAGAAAACTTGTTTTAAAAGAATTAAAAGAAATTAAAATCAAAACACAGTTTCTTATAAGTTTCTCCAAAATCTTATATATATTAATAGTATAAGATATACCAATAAATGTACAATATATATATGTACCTCTGGATTAATATCCATATCAAAGTGTAATATTCAAAATTTTGAAAACATTTATATATTTTATATTAATCACACTAAGTGTATGATTTAATCAAATAATAAGAGTCTTCACGTAAAAGTGCAAACTGGTCTTGCAAACTGGGTAGGATCAAAAGATCAGTGGACATTTTTGACAGAAATTGTTGTTGTTTTATGTATAAAAAATATGCAAAGATATTATTTATACCTTACACCATCATATTTTAGACCTCAACGTTATTGCATATTTTAAATATTTATTCTTATTGCATTTTCTTTTCTGGAAAAAAAATGCTAATCTGAAAAAGGGCTAAACTGAAAAAATTCAAACTTAATTTTTCTAGTTGTGGTTTATTTTTTTTTAGTTTTCACTCGAAAAAAATTTAGAAAAGAACTAAAAAAGAATAACTTTTTTGTTTCCGGTTTGTAAAACAGTTTTTTTTTTAAGTGGGAACTGACAGATGTCAAATAAATTTTTTTTATAAAATTAGTTGTTTATTACAAATTTAAAAGGTGACAGTGGCGATTTTTATAATTTAGGTAATTTCTTGCTATGCCTTATTTCTCTTCCTTTCACTTTCATTCTCGGAAGATGAAGAAGACGATTGCAATAATTCATTTTGCCCGACATTTGTAGCATGCAAAATTATAGCTTTTTCAAACATTTTAATATTATTATTATTATAACCTTATTACTATTTGACTGATCTGATAGTACACATATATTTTAATATATTTTCATTCTGGAGAGTGTAAAACTTGATTGCTCCGGCAATTATCTTTAGGTCAAGTTTTTAAAAAAAATTTAGCCCTGCACACGTATTTCTCTAAATTTTTTTTAGAAAAAAACACAAGAAAAATTTTTCAGGATTGCATTTTTTTTTTTTTTTAGAAAAGAACGGAAAAAATATGATCTAAAAAAAAATGCAACCATTAGGCCAACATTTTTTTTTGAAGTTACCATATAGAGTAACATTTGTTAAAAGATACCAATCAACTTTTATTTAAAATATATTTAAAGACACTAATTAAACATTAACAACATTTTTCTAAACCAATCAATATTTCTGTCATCTGTAATATTTTGCAATTTATATTTTGCTTTGAAGTGTTCACGTAATGTAAACATTTTTGTATATTATTTTTCTTCGAAGCACTTGAAGACTTTGAAGACCTTTAAAATTTTCTTAGTCAAAATTACACAAAAAAAAAATAAAATAAAATTCTAAGGTTATCTGTGGTAACTCTGCTATTAAAAACTATTTTTTTGTTTTTTTTTTGTGACAAGACATTTTACACAGCATAAATGTGACAAGGAAATTACACAGCCTTTCCTTTTCAAGGTGTGGCTGAAAATGTCGTAAGAGGGAATTATTCTTATGACATGTGTGGGATTCGAAACCATACTCCCTCGGTGTTTAGAGCGAGGTCACCGAAGCCCTATTAATATTATTATTATTATTATTAAAAAGAACTTTATTAATTTATAGTATTTTATGATGATATCATAATCATTTTAATTATTAAAAATTATAAATATTTAAAAATTTTAATAAATCAAAAAGAGTCAATAAAATTGTTCAGATTCAACAAGTTTTTTTTTTTTTCTCTGTATTCTGAATAATATTTTAAAAAATTTTACAAATTGAAAGAAATCAATAAAAAGAACACAGATTGATGTCTATTTTTTTTTTTTATTTACTTTATTTTTAACTTTAAAATTTTATTTATAATAAAATTTATTGACTAGATTTGTTTGTGTATATTTTGTTGTCAGAAAATAGAAAAATTTCAAACTTTTCATCAATGTCGACATTTCAATTTAAAAAAAAAATTTTTTTTTTTTTGTAGAAACCAACGTTTTAGAAAAAATAGAAAATAACGAACGTTGAAATTTATTATCTAGATCAACAATAAATAATTCGCGATTAGATAAAATAGGAAAAAAAAAAATATATATATATACATAATATATATGTACATATTTATTATGTTTATGTACATATCTATAATAAAATTGTCTGAAAATATTGCGAAAGAGTGCTTTTTGTTGATTAGAACTTTTTTTGTTTATTTTTTTTTTTTTTAATGTTTCAAGTCAAGTTATTTTTTCCTTGAGTCTTTTTCATTTAATGTTTTTTTTGTTTTTTTGATTAAAAAATTTGCCATAACGTTTTACCTATATTTAAATAAATAATTGAATTAATAAAATCTTGGCTGGTGTAACTCAGTATATTTTAATAATATTAGTTATAGTAATAATTGATTTAATTAAGAAAAACGCTCCGGGTGTTCATTAAAAATAAAATATTTTTTGTTCTACTTGCATTATCGAACAAAATAATGTTTTCAGAGCAGATATTATGTAATTTGTTGGATATTTAATCTTTAGTTCAGTCTTATTTTTAAAAGATGATTTATCTTAAACGTTTCAGTTTTAATTAAATCTTTAATTTATGTAATATTTTTTAATTTAAAATTAAAATGTCATCAAGTCGAAGAAAACTAAATTGGCTGTACTCAAGTTATGAAATTCTATATTGTTTGAAAGGAGTATGGGGGGGGGGGGCGACCTTTTAATTGTCCATATTTAGTCCCTGTGACTCATTGTGCTATAATATTAATTAATATTTATCTTAATATTCGAAAAAAAATTTGAATTTGATTTGTAAAAGCCTGAATTTGATTTGTTAAAGATTTAATTTGTTTTGGAAAAAGTTGATTTTGATTTGCAAAACGTTAGATTTGGAGTGCAAAAACTATAGAAATACTTTTACAAATTTTTTCATATTCAATTCATAATTTTTATATATCTACTTATCCATTTAGATTGAAAAAGATTATTTAATAATATATTATTAAATAAATTAATAAATTCATACTATTCATTGATTACATCTTTTAGAATTTAATTGGGTATATATGTAAGTATTAGATAAAATCAATTTTAGTTAATTAGAAACTTTTTTTTTAATATACTTAATATATCTTAAATTGTTAATTAAATTTGTAAAGACTATATCTGCAATGAGAAGCTATTTTTAGTTTATTTTATTTAGCAATACTTAGTTTTGTAATATTTTGTCTTGCAATAAATAGTCTAATATTATTTTCATTAATTCATCGTTTTAGTAATAAAATCTTTAAATACAAATTATTAAAAGCGCTAATATTACTTTTAAATGTTTATTACAATTAAATAAAAATTTAATTAAAAATTGAAAATTAATTTAATCAACAATTTATTTTTTATAGATGTTTAAAATGAATAAAATAAAAGAATAAAAGTGTTTCATTAAGCTGAAACATCATTAAAAAACTATTTAATTAAACTGAAAATATATAAAAAAAAAAGTATAAAAACAATTAAATGCAAGTGTTAAAAAAAAATTAAAATAATTTCGTTATCCCTATCCTCTTATCCCTTACCTCTTTCCCAATCCCTTTTTTTCATTGTTGAGATTCCATAGAAAGTAATTGATTTAGTATGGAGGAAGAACTTCGATGTCCGAATTGTAAGCAATTATATGCGAATCCAGTTCTATTGCCCTGTTTTCATGCTTTGTGTTTACCGTGTGCATTAGAATTACAAATAGCTGCTGCATCAGCTATACAACAGTTACAGCAACAACAACAAGGTCATCAACAACAAATAAATCAATTAACAAGTGGTGTAGCTGGTTTAACAACAAACGCTTCAATACATTCACATTTAAGCAGTAATTCACATCATTCTTCAGTCGGTCAACATACACATTCACATCATTCGGTCGGTATAAGTGGTGCACATCATCCATCATCATCAGCTGCATCAACAGCCAGCTCATCAGCAAGTACAAGTGGTAACGAGAGTGTATCATCTGATCAAGATCAAGCTGATAAAGTTAGTATACTATCAGAAGCTGATTCTGGTGTTATTTGTTGTACATCAAGACCAGGTTCATACGCTGGTACACCCAATTTACAAGCATTATTATTTCCATCTGCTGGTCTAAATAGTGGTTTATTACCACCAATATCAACTACAGCTGGTAATACAATACCAGTAATACCACCACCTGGAGCTGTTTTAGCATTAATTTGTCCATTATCAATTTGTCGAAAAATTGTATTTTTTGACGAAGGTGGTGTCAGAAATTTACCATTATACAGGGCAATGGAATCAATTGTTGATCGTTTTTGTGCTCGTGAAGCTTTAAAATGTCAAATGTGTGAAACAGAACCAAAAGTTGCATCATTAGTATGCGAACAATGTGAAATACGTTATTGTGATGGTTGTCGTGAATTGTGTCATCCACCAAGAGGACCATTAGCAAAACATAATTTAGTTAAACCAAAAGGTAGTACACAATTAAGAGAATCTGTTTGTAATGATCATTCAGAAACAATGAATTTATTTTGCTTGGGATGTAAAATACCAGCATGTACTCAATGTGTTAGTGATAATCGACATCAATCACATGAATTACAACCAATACAACAAATATGTAAAGCGCAAAAGGTAAGTGAAATATGATTAAATAATTAAATAGTTTTGTAAAAGTTTTTTTTTTTATATTTTTCTTGGTTTGGTTAGGTGTAAATATTGAACCATATTTTATCGTACATGCAAAAAAAAAAAAAAATTAACGATAAGATAAGCATTTCAAAAGAAAAAGAAAAAATAAAATAAAATTTTCAATAAATTGCGTTAATTTGTAGTTTGTTAAAGTAAAAAACAGCACAAAGTCATTGTTAATAATTAAAAGTTTTGTTGTATGCGAATAATTTTTTTTCTCGTTCGAAAGTAGTTTTAAAAGGCCTTGAATCATTTTATGGTTAGCGGTTTCTTTGTAAAATTTATTGGCTTATCTTATATTGTTAAATATCTTTTTTTTTTGTGCTTTGTTCAATTAAAATTTACAATAAATTTAATTTTAAGAGCAAATTATGATTATTTACTTAATTGAGTCAATATACGATTAAAAATTGTAAGAGGGTTTAACCGGAACTTAATAATTGATTATTAATTGATTTCAAATATTTGGATTATGTTGTGTTTTATTTTGGAGAAATTAGAATTTGATAAAAAATAAATATACCTTGTACTAAATAGTTAGGAAATCTTTTAACATTAAAACATTTAAATGTAATTAAAAATACTTAATAATTGAACAAATGGAATGTGAAACTGATGAGGGAGGTGTTTAAAATGGAAAATATTTTAATTGACATGTGGTACAACTAAAATTTTTTTTAAAATTAAATAACTTTTGATAAAAAATATTATTATTTTTGAACTATTTACTTCAGTATAGTTCCGATCGTTCATTTAAATAAATTTAAGGATCAGGCACTATAATCTAATAGTGTTTTGGAAGAAGAAGGCTCAGGCTTAGTAAAGTCTATAACATATAACTTATTTTACACATACCTGCAACACGTGACAAGAAATTTACACGGCCTTCCTTTGTAAGGTGTGGCTGTAAATTAATATCGTATCGTAAATTAATAGAACCCACAACCTCTTGACGTTTGCATCGTATTTTATACGCTCTTACCCTCTAGGTCATCGAGGCGCCGTACTACTTCATCAGCAAAAAGCTGTAATGATTTTTTTAATCCTAGCCTGGCTATATCATCTATATAAATTTTAAATAATATCGGCCCCAAAATTGACACTTGGGCGACACCATTTTTTATATGTTTTGTATCGTATGTGTCATTACATCGCGTAAACTGCTTTCTATTAGATAGGTACGATCTGAATAGATTTAATTGATTAGGTTTGAACTTTAGTTGATTTAATATGAAAAGAAGTATATCATAATCTACGTAATCAAAAGCTTTTTGCAAGTCCAAATATAAACAAGCTGTATATTTTCCATCATATATACTCCGTGATATGAAATCTGTTAGAGCTAAACAAGCGGCAGTAGTATTAGAGTTTACCTCAAAGCCATATTTCTCTTCATGCAAGATGCCATTTGCATTTATGAAGTGGGTTAGCCTGTTCTTAATTATTTTTTCAAAAACTTTAAACGTAGAACTTGAAACTGATATTGGCCGGTAGTGTGAGGGATTTGTTTTTTCCCCAGCATTATGTATAGGTGTAAAGATAGCAAGCTTTAAAGATTCAGGAAAACTACCAGATTCTAAAGCATTATTTATAAATTTTACTAGTATGTTTCGATAATACCTTGGGATATAGTGTTTAAAAATGAGTTTGTTATTTTATATTTTCAACTGCTACATTTATAATGAAAATTTATAAGGATATTTAAAGTATTTTTAAAAATAATTTATAATATTACATATTTACAACATTATTTTTTAAGTACATATTAATAAATTTTATAAAATTAAACAAGGATTATTGAAGTGGCCTTGGGATTTATTTCAAAAAAGAATTGTTTATTATGAAAATTGGTTCCAAAATTTCTTTACAATGGTGATCAAGAAAATAAATTTTCATCAAATCAATTCAATTTCTCTAAAAATAAAATATAAGAATTATTTTTAATCATTCAAATATTAAGGTTTGAATTCCAAGAAAAAATAGTGAACAATGGTTGAACATTTTATTTATATACCTTCACCTTTGGAATTTTTTTGTTTTTTACTATTTTCTAAATAAAAATTCCTTTTTCTTTCATTTTCAAGTATTAAGAAATCCTTGAAATTACGGAATAGAGTAGAATTTTTAAATTTCATCAACCGTAAATTTAACGATTATATTAATATTAAAATAAATTTAATTAGACATATTTTGTATTTTTATAATTTATATTTGTATTTGTTTTCTCCAGTTGAGTTATTTTATATGTATGCATTATAAGGAATAAAAGCATATACAGATTTTATTATTTTTTTGAAGGATATTTTTAATATTAAGAAGTAATAATAATATTTTTCATCATTCACATTATTTATGTATAAATATAATTTAACTTCTTTTATCTTAGAAAAATACTTTTTTTTCAGATATTTATTCCTTTTTTATATAAATAATAAATCTTATACTTACTTATTTTTTTGCCTATTATTTTATTAGCCGTCCTTTAGATAAATTAATTATCAAAAATCGAGTATAATATATTGTTGTTACTAAATAAAGTATAAAAGTATAGATAGACGTATAGATGTATAGATGTATATGAAATAGTATATATGATATGATATTATAGTATGAAAATAATGGACAAACATTTTCGAGAATTTTTTCCGTAAATCAAATTGTAGGAGTTTTGTAGGATATGCATAAGATTTTATATTGGATAATAATGTATTCAAACTTTTATTATTTAAAATCTTATAATTTTCATATAATTTTAGTTAATTTTTTGTAGAGTTTTTCTACTTTTAGTAATATCCTTAAGTTAGATTAAGATTTCTTTAACTTTATAGTATATGAAGAGTGTTTAGATATTAACATGAGTTAAGAAATTAGTTAAATATGGTGATATTTTAATAAAGTTTTTTTTCTTCTCCTTTCCATTCTTATATATGAGTAAAATGGGGAATCCACTAAGTCAGTCATTTATTATTCATATTTCACTAAACTTGAAGTTTCTGCAATAATTAGTTTCACTAAACCGTAGATTACTTGACTGTAGCTATTGTACAAGAAATTGAATGCAAATAATAATTTTTATTTGAGCGACATCTATTATCTTATACAAGAATTATTTTATTTTTATTTTATTATATATTTCAATATGATATAAATTAATTATTTTTTATTTAATTTATACTGATTATATATTATAGGAAAAATTTATACTACCTTTTATTAAACTATTTCACCCAGTCAAAATTTGTATCCGAAATCTTTCTGGTGTCTTAACCATTGACTTAACCATTGGGTATTTATTCGGATAATTTTAATTTATTCTATATTGCGTATTTTAAATGCAATGGAAAATATGATTTAAATGCAATAATATCATAATGTTTGTTTAAATAAAGATAAAGATATAAAATTTATTTGATAGTTCATTGGATAAAATAATTAACTGAGGATTTATTACTTTCTAAAAAGTTGGTTTACAAAACAAAATATATTAATTTTATTATATACATACATATTATGTAGTTTTCTGATTTCAAATATTTGGGTTATGTTGTGTTTTTTTTTTCGAGAAATTGGAATTTGATAAGAAATGAAAAAATACCTTGTACTAAATAGTTAACAAATCTTTAACATTAAAACATTTAAAGGTAATTAAAAGTACTTAATAATTGAACAAATTTTCTTCTAATATTATCCTTCTTCTAATATTTTTCTTCTTCTTTTAGAATTTCCCAATCGTTATAAAGTTCATACCTTTTTTTTTTGTTTTTGCTGTGGCTAGATGGGATTCTCGAAAGACACGAGCGAATTCTCTTTGGTAATGTTGTAATTGAACCAACCAAACATCACCTCTCTTTTAAACCCCAAGCACTAGATGAAAACCTATATGGTACAATGTACTGTTTGATTTGGGAACTCAGGAAAATAAGAATATTGCACTAATATTATAAATAATTTAAATTTAATTTTTATTTTTAAATAATTGTAAGGTTTCTTATCACATTTTAATTATTTACTTACACATTTGAATTTATTTATAGAACAAAATTCTTTATGGACTAATTTGGCCGAATTTAATTTAGTTTTTTTTTATTTGTTTATAATGATTTCACATGAAAGAACGAAAGAAAGCACGAATCTTAATTTTCTAAATTGAAATATTTTAATTGAATTAAAAAATAATTAGAAATACATAATAAAAAAAAAAAAATTATTTTATGTATCTATAGATAATTAATTCTTAGTAAAATAAAAGTAAACAAATAAATTTCTACAAATTATTTCCATCTATCGAATTTCTTTTATTTCTATCAACTACTTTTTCTTAATTTGAAAAAAACTCTTACAATTTATTCTTATTAGTTTGGTATGGTTTTTAGAATTTTATAAATTCTTATATACAAGTAGCAAGGAAATTAATAATCAAAAGAGATCAAAAATAGTAAAAAAAAATATTTCCTCAATAAATCAAAAATCAATATTTTAATTTTAGTAGAAAAGAAAAGAAAAAAATTAATCAAATCAATTTTTTTGGGAAATTTATCTAATAACTGCTTCTTCTTTCAAACTATTATTATCATTATTATTATTATTATTATTATTGTACTATAAGTTTTTATTAGAACAATGAACATTCAACTAATATAAAAATAAAACTAGGTCACGAAATATGTTAGCGAAAATAAAAATAAAGATACATAATATAATAATATATTGTATAGTTATAAGAAAATATTCATTATTTTTCCTCGGAGATTAATATATTTTTATATGTACTCGTACATATTTATATTATATTAAGTTTATTTTATTTTATTTTAACCCATTTAGATTTCGGTCCATTCGACGAATTTACTAAAAAAATAACGAATATTTTGTTTAGAAATTTCTTTCTTATATATTTAGACAAAAAAAAAATAAAAGAAAGAAAAATTAACCTTTTAATAAAATAACGTATATTGAATTTTATAAATTTCTATTGTGAGATATAAAAACGAATGAAAATTTAAGATTTATTTTATGTCATTTTAATAATTAATTAAATGATTAGAGTTGAAATAAATAAAAGGTGTTTTCTGAATTGAGTTTAAAATTATATTCTTAAAATGAAAAAATGATATTCTTTACCCTACGTTTTCTAAAATTTAAGTATTAGAATTAATTGTAAGGACTACAATAGTAACTACTGTTATTCGACGATTTAAATATAAATTTCATAAAGTTTTAAGTTATGGAATGAGCTATAAAAACTCTAAATTGAGATAATTAATACTTACATTAAGACTGAAAAGTTTAATAATTAATACTACACAAAAAATTTTTAAATGTATGTCTCCTGGAATTATTTATTGCCTTTAGTTCTTGTTGTAAATTTGATTTTCATTCATTTTCTAAAATCGTAGACCATTATAGTGTAAGTAGTTATTAGTTGAAAATATCAATATTGTGTAATTTGTAATACAGATAAGCTAAAAATTGATCAGAAAACATAATAGAAGTTCTTGAAGCCAATGCCTTAGACAAAAATGACTTATACAATTTTAATATTTTGACTGGTTAATTTCTAAAACAATATATGTAGCTTTGAAAGTAAGTAAGTTTTTTTCTCCCCTGTCACATAATTGCCCCCTGTCGCCTTTGTTGTTTTTGACTATGTACGATGTGGCGTCCAGGACCGCCCTTAATTCAGCAATTTATATGAAGCACTCACTGTTGAAGATACGGTGTTTCGTCTTGTTACAATGGAAAACAACTGCGTAGCCGACATCATGTTGAGACTTTGATGCATCCGTATATATCTCGTTGGAGTCTTTAACCTGTGTTCGGTGAAGTGTTTCCGGAATTCTTCGGGTGAAGTGTTATGCTTGTTTAACTGTTGCAGGGTGTTCATTATTTGTTCGTCCCAGTTTGACCATGCGGGAATATTCTGTATAGTGGTTGTATTTTGATCGACTATACTATACGTATTTCTTTGAGCACATCTATGCCAGTTTGTAAGTTTGGTATGTTTTCTCTTTTTTTGGTTTATTCCCCTACCACATAATTGTAACAAGAAAATTACACAGCCTTTTCTTTTCATTTACAACTACAAATGTCGTAAGGGGAAATTATTCTTGCGATTTGAACCCACACTCCCTCGTTCGCATTTTATACGCTCTTACTCACAAGATCACTGAGGCCCCTTATAGTAAGTTCAATTATCTATAATATTTTATTTTATTTATTTATTTCATTTGTTAATGATATTTACTCAATTTAATTATATTAGTAATATCCATTTACTAAATATTATTTTTATTTTAGGTAAAATAACAAAAAAAAAAAAAAAATACAAAATTATCCTACCACATATGAATTTACTGTCAATATCAATAAATCTTAATTTTATTTTTATTATTATTATTTTATTACTTTAATGTTATTTTAAAAATTAGTTTTTACATATACAAACAAACAATTTTTTATATGTATATAAATTATAATAAAATATATCTTTATATATATTATGTATAGGCTTCCATATCCCTATAACATTAACATTTTGTTTTGTTTGTATGAAAGTGTATAGGACAATAATTTTGTTTTTGTTATTGATAGTGTTCAAATAAAATATTACTGTGTTAATATCCTTTAAATAATAATCATAAGAGAAAAAAAAAAACCAAAAAAAATAAAAAGGATAATAACAATATTTTATTCAATTCAAAAAAGATTTTAACACAAAGAATAATAATATAATAGTTATGATGTTTTTGTAAAAAAAATGTTTGTGGGTGGGAGTGAGAAAAAAAATTGTACAAACAAGTATTTTGTTTTTGTTTTTGGTTTAATATCTTTTATATGAGCAATAAATTTCATGTAAAGTATATTATATATGTATTATACCTATACAGTTAGCAGCAAATTGTTTTTTTTTTGTTTTTTAACAAAACCTAAAGGACAATCGATGAAGCAATCAGTGAACCAAGCAAGTGTTTTAGTATTATAGCTCATTGTAAGGATCACATATTTTGAAAAATTGAAATATAATTTCATAAAATTAACGATAATTTTTTTTTTGAATATGTTTACACATATTTTTCACTGACTGTAATAAAATACTAAAATGCTCCAATAAAATACTAATGTTTTTTCTATAAAAAAATTTTCAAAGAAAAATAATTCGTATTTTCACACTAAATATAAATACATATTAAGGTAGGAGTAAATAAAAACAAAATTATAGTATAGGTAAAGTATTTCGTATATAACTAATCATTGATTATTATTTCCGTTTTTATTAAAGGATTTTTAATATATTATTATATAACGGGTAAAATTAATTATAGTTAAACAATTAAATGTTTGTATAATAAATTACATTTAAAAGTTATTGAGTATTGTTATATAATTATAAATTGAAAAAAAAAAGTATTTAAAAGTATTTTTTTTCAAGAGATGTTTTTTTATAATAATTACAGATAGGTAATAGGTTCTGGAAAAGAAAAAACTATAATTAGAATCGAAAATTCGTTTATCAGGCTCATGCCGTGTTTATGAAACCAAATCTTAGCACATGTGTATCTAAAAATTCGTCTTTGATATGGTACGGAATTTAAGAAAAACATTAACATCTTTCATCAAAATAACTTTCTCTTCATCCTTTCTTTTAAATTTTCTCTTCATCCTTCATTATCCTAATCATTACAAACTCATTTTCAAAACATCCTTTCCATATCCAAATCCCCAAAATTAAAATCTACATTATGTCACTATATAAGGATTCATTATGTATTAACATCCTAAAATTTTGTTTTAAAGTGGGTGGTTTTGTTTGATGCCACTACCTAGAGGAACCTCGGACAGTTTCTTTGAGTGACTTTCGATGATTTCGACCCGTTCCTCGTAAAAAAAGAAATTGTTAGAAAAACTTTTATTCATGTTTATAAATGTATTTAAGTACAAAAATTATAAATATATATTATGTTAACGTGATGTTATTTTAATGTTGAAAAAATTTATAAAAATAAGTAAGTTAAATTTATTAAACACTTTTAAACAATATCCTAAGTTTTTTAACTCTATCTGGTCAAAAATTAAGATACCCAGTATTTTAAAAAGTCTGTGTAATACCTGACCTAATCTTTTTTACTTTTATCATATGTGTCCTAACATTTGTATCAGTTTCCTAAACTTAATCTTCGCGTAATGTATCACTTTTTAACTTTAAATTTCAAAAGTTGGCGTTCTGATTCAGAATATATACTAAGAATTTGTTCTTAGATAAGTATTATACTTTTGTACTAACTAAAAAAAATAAATGAAAATACAAAAACCAAAATTAGGATGTAGAAGAGCTGCTCTTATATGGAAGGGTTGTTTTAATTTTTTTTTGCAAAGTAACAAAACGTGAAGTTATTAAAACAAGCAAGAACTACCGCGCCTCTACGGTTATTAGTCTTCCGTTAGTAAATTTTGCCACATGATGTATCTATCGCAAAAATTACAAATTCTATTATGTTTTTTTTTATTTAAAAGAAATGTCAAAAACGAATGCCCTTCCATAGTCATTTCAGAAAGAATAACATTATTAAATGTCAAAGAAAATGTTGACGCAAATTATTTTTTAAATTTTAATCAAAACTTTCTTTTATATATTCTTTACACTAAGCTACTTATTTTTGTCACTGTATTTTTTTTTTTTTCTAGTATATCCGCAAAAAAAAAAAAAAAAAGAATAAATAAATAAATTTATATGTACTACATAATAACATTAACTGGACCATATTACATTACAACTAAATATAAAAGATTAGGCTATCAATCTTTACGATATCTCAACACATTATGGGTTCAACAATATATTATATAATGAACCCAAACAAAATAAAAATAAAAAATATAATATACCTATAAATACATATATATATATAAATAGGCGCTAATAAATATCCAAGTCGGTAGAAAAACAACTTGAAAAATTCTTAAAAAGTTATCCTTTATTCTAAGTTTTCTTCACTATACTAATATCCTGGTATATTTTTCTAAATTATCAAATCTTATTTTATACACACTTATTATACTTATATATTTATATGATTCTTAAACGAAAACACTTCACCTAAGGAATTCTTTTAAATAACACTACATTTTACACCTGTTCTATTTTATACATTCACTATTTCACATACTACACTTTACAGATACATTTTTTTGTTTTTCATATATATGTACCTAAATACTAAACCTGTATCCTATATGCGAAACATTTTATTTTAATATGTCAGTAATACACACCCAATTTAATATAACTTCATACATAAATATTTCATATTCATTACATTATATTATATTATACACACGTACATATCCCCGTTCAAATTATTTAACACAATCCTGAATCGAATTAAATTTTCGTAAAATTTAGTTACATATGTATATCGAAACGGTAAATATTAATTTGAATGGAGGGAATGAATAAAAGCACAAAGGTAATTTAAAATAAGAAGTTCCCTATCTAAATTATAAAACAAAATTTATTGCTAAAAGGGTACATACATACGTATATAGGTGAATTTAGGTACATTTTTATACGTGTCCTTCTTTTTACAATAAATTAAGGATAAACTAAGAAAAATCTTTTGTAAATTTGAAATGGCAAATTTAATTTTTTTTTGTTTTGTATGAGATAAAACATATTTAAAAATGAAAATGTGAACATCAAGTAGGAAGTATATCTGATAAGTTATGAACACAATATGGAGTTACAGTTGGGGGTTGGTAATTTAATATATTGTTAATAAAGAACCAAAAAATACTCCAAATATAAAATAGGAAGAGTTGATATTAAAATTAATAAGTCATTGAATAAAATTATAATTCAATTTTTACCGTTATAATAATGAAAAGATCAAAACTTATTATATGACAGGTGAAGTATTTTTAAAAAGGGTAGGTAATTAATAATTATTGGTTAGAGATTGTGAAAATATTCTCTGTCTAGTAATTTTAAAACAAATTCATATTCCTACGTTGTGATTTAGGCATAAAATAAATTTTATATTAAGCACAAGATCAATGCTTCATCAATGACTTAAATGATACACTTAAAACTATTATTTTTAGAGATGAACCGATTACATGTTGAACTGTGATCTGATCAATTCAATCTGCGGTAATTTGTCATTATAAAGAATTCACATTATTTTCTTTTCGTTTAATTTTGTTTTCAAAAAACTATCTTCGATTATGATTTTTTCTTTTTATATTTTTCTTTTAATTTTTTTTTATTTTTTGTTTTTTTATTTCTTTCCCAACATTAGCGAATATTTTGTCTGTTTACCGTATTATCAGTTTTCTTCTATTGTGTATATAATCGGATACAATAAAACGGTAATATGGTGTGAATATTTTTAACATCAATATTAGTTAAACAAAACCGATCCTTGTATTTTCAAAGTAAAAAAAAGTTTTTGCAACAAAAAAAAAAAAAAATAAAACTTTTTATTTGTCTTTATATTTATTTATATTTTTTCACTGGTATTTTCTTTAAATGTTACACATATATATATATATGTATTTATTTTATATTAAATATATTTATGTGATAATGTATCAACAATATGTGTTTATAATAAAAACGAGGAAGAGTGCAGTAGATTAGACTGTGTCAACTCTGGGATACCCGTATGAACGTAATATATCCTGTTTCTATAAAACTTGATCATCTTTTAAAAACATTCAGAGTTTTAGTACCGAACTACAGAGATATATTTATGTAAATTGTGAAGTTGTATGATAGCTACCCGAATCTATTGCGCCTAGCTTCATTAAGTTCCAAGAAATGCAAAAAGCCTGAACCGGCTGCTTTAGACCATTCAAATTTTACAAAAGTTTTTGGCATGCAACTCGACACTTTTTCACTAAATTTCAGATAGCTAGCTTCAATAGACACTGAGTTATTTTCATTTAAAAAGAGAAGTTGTATGGCAACTATCCGAACCTATCATATCATCACAACAAAATTTTACAGAAGTTGTTGCCATAAAACTCGATCATCATTTGCAAAATTTCAGATACCTAGATTGAATAGACACTGGGTTATTTCCATTTAAAGAAAGAAGTTGTATGGCAGCTACTCGAACCCGGCGGCCGAAAATGCTGGAGTTAAATAGCAAAACTAACAATTTTGTAAAAGTGACGTAAAAAAAATTGCAGCCTCCTAACTCCTTTATTTTTTGAGTTATCGTGCGGACGGACACTGAGTTATTTTCATTTAAAAAGAGAAGTTGTATGGCAGCTACCCGAACCCGTCGCACCACCACAACCAAATTTTGCAGAAGTTGTTGCCATAAAACTTGATCATCATTCGCAAAATTGCAGATACCTACATTGAACAGACACTGGGTTATTTCCATTTAAAGAAAGACGTTGTATGGCAGCTACTCGAACCCGGCGGCCGAAAATGCTGGAGTTAAATAGCAAAACTAACAATTTTACAAAAGTAACGTAAAAAAATGTTCAGCCTCCTAGCTCCTCTATTTTTTGAGTTATAGTGCGGACGGACACTGAGTTCTTTCATTTAAAAAGAGATTTTGTATGGCAGCTACCCGAACCCGTCACACCACCACAACCAATTTTGCAGAATTTGTTGCCATAAAACTTGATCATCATTCGCAAAATTTCAGATACCTAGATTGAACAGACACTGGGTTATTTCTATTTAAAGAAAGAAGTTGTATGGCAGCTACTCGAACCCGGCGGCCGAAAATGCTGGAGTTAAATAGCAAAACTAACAATTTTGTAAGAGTGACGTAATAAAAATTTCAGCCTCCTAGCTCCTTTATTTTTTGAGTTATCGTGCGGACGGACACTGAGTTCTTTTCATTTAAAAAGAGATTTTGTATGGCAGCTACCCGAACCCGTCGCACCACCACAACCAAATTTTGTAGAAGTTGTTGCCATAAAACTTGATCATCATTCGCAAAATTTCAGATACCTAGATTGAACAGACACTGGGTTATTTCTATTTAAAGAAAGAAGTTGTATGGCAGCTACCCGAACCCGGGGACAGAAAATGCTGGAGTTAAATAGCAAAACTAACAATTTTACAAAAGTGACGTAAAAAAATTTTCAGCCTCCTAGCTCCTCTATTTTTTGAGTTATCGTGCGGACGGACACTGAGTTCTTTTCATTTAAAAAGAGATTTTGTATGGCAGCTACCCGAACCCGTCGCACCAGCACAACCAAATTTTGTAGAAGTTGTTGCCATAAAACTTGATCATCATTTGCAAGATTTCAGACGCCTAGCTTTATTAACTTCCAAGAGGTGCAAGAAGCCTGAACCGGCTGTTCTAGGCCAAACAAATTTTACAAAAGTTGTTGGCATATAACTCGACACTTCTTTACTAAATTTCAGATTCCTAGCTTCAATAAACACTGAGTTATTCTCATTTAACCGGATAAGTTGTATGGCAGCTACCCGAACCCGCCGCACCACCACAATCAAATTTTACAAAAGTTGTTGCCATAAAACTTGATCATCATTTGCAAAATTTCAGACGCCTAGCTTCATTAGGTTCCAAGAGGTGCAAGAAGTCTGAACCGGCTGCTCTAGACCAACAAAATTTTACAAAAGTTGTTGGCATGTAACTCGACACCTCTTTACTAAATTTCAGATTCCTAGCTTCAATAAACACTGAGTTATTCTCATTTAAACGGAGAAGTTGTATGGCAGCTACCCGAACCCGCTGCCCCAGCACAACCAAATTTTACAGAAGTTGTTGCCATAAAACTTGATCGTCATTTGCAAAATTTCAGAAACGTAGCTTGAATAGATACTGAGTTATTTCTATATAAAGATAGAAGTTGTATGGCAGCTACTCGAACCCGCCGACCGAAAATGTTGGATTTAAATAGCAAAACTAACAATTTTGCAAAAGTGACGTAAAAAAAATTTCAGCCCCCTAGCTCCTTTATTTTTTGAGTTATCGTGCGGACGGACGGACGGACGGACGGACGGACGTACATGGCTTAATCGACTCAGAATTCGATTCTGAGCCGATCCATATCTTTGACACTACATCTAGCTCGACTCCTTTAAGGTGTCACAAACGTAATGGCAAATTTATTATACCCTTGAACATAGTTCATACGGGTATAAAAATAAAACATAAATGAATATACTTAGCCATAATACTTATAAGTATTAAATATTTTTTAGTTAATATAATATGCGAAATGAATCATTTTTTTTAAAGAAAAACGAAAGTTGACTAATAGGGTTACTCAAAAATAAGTCATTTTTTACTAAAAAAAACAAAAAGATAAAAATATCAGACGAAACATGTATTTTTCATTAAATATTTTTTAAAAAATGTTTATAATTTTGTTGCACCAATTAACTGTAATAATGATTTGAAATGTAGACCAGTTGTTTAAGATAATATTCCTTCCGAATTGTACCACTTTGAAATTGTACTACTTAATTATTTGATAGTGCCCCATCAAAATGTATTAGAATCTATTCGATAAGAGTTCGAGATAAGAAGTTTCCATAGATTTATGCCAAGACAATGCCACTTTAAGTGCGTAGAAGCTTTGAAGCTTCTCAGATTCAGATGAGAGAGTTTACCTAAATTTTGGAAAAAGAAGCTATAGAGTGAAGGTAATAATACCTCTTCTTCAATTTGTTATATACTTTCAAATACTTGTCAATAAGTTCAATTGCTGTTCAAATTGAAGCTTTCAATAAGTATTCACATAAAAAATTCCTAAAATTTGGTAAATTTTTAATAAAAGCATACTGATAAAATTACAATATATTTTTCTTTTTTTTTTTATTATAATTTATAATTTAATTAATCATCCTGTTTTGAAAATAATTTTCGGAATTCAGAAGCATGTATTTATCTACATAGTAATATTTATTTTCGCATCTTATTTAAAATATTCAGTAACATTTTTAGCATACTTATTTCCAAAAAAATTTTGAAAAAATGTGCTTATTAGTTTCACTCTGTCCCGCCCGTCCGTGCGTCTGTTTCCAAAACTTCTACACCGTTAAAGATAGAGAAAAAAAATTCTTTACCATGGGTAGGTCTTATAAAAAAATTAATATTGTGGAAAAACTTTTTCATGTAGCCCCATACACTACGGAGCTACAGCCCCTCAAACTTTGAAAAAGCCATATTTTTAAATGCATATATCTCATGTTCTGTTTAAGATTTTTTCAATCTGAAAACGTCATTCGACAGGTATTTCTTTTATCTTTGTAAATTAATATCAAAATTATACAATTATTTTTAAATTTACCGTTATATGAAAACCAAATTTTGCATGATATTTCTACCTTCATAACTCCGGAACGCTTTTAAATAGGGACTTCAAATTTTGAGAGCAGAGAGAACTTTTTGAATTATAATAAGTTTGCTCAGAAAATTTTTTTTGGACCACCCTCTGTTTATGTGCTATGAGGTCTCAAAAATTGAAAATTTGCTATTTTTAAACACCTGTAACTTAGGCACCTGTACACAGTTTACTTCGACAAGATATAAAAATTAAAGATCCAGTAATATATTTTTACGTGTATTAATGGTTGTTTTTACTTATATAGGATTCCGGTTTTACAGCCCCTCAAAATTCGAGAAAAGTTCTATTTTCACATATTTTCTTATTACAAAAAATTTCTTAAATTTTCAAATTTTTGTGCAAGTCACAATTCTAAACTGTTTGTATTCTCTTTTGGAAATGTGCGCTCTTAAATGTGCAGTTTGTATTGTCTTTTGCAAATGTGACCTTTTAAAAACTGTTGGTTTACATTCTACCTTGTTCTTCTGTATTCTTTATTACTCTTTCTTTTTTTTTATTTCAAATTTTTTTTTTCTTTGTGAATTTTGTAAATATTACCTTTAATTTTTACCTGTTCTTTGGTGAATTACGTGTGATATGTTATCATGTGATATATGGTTATGTGATTTTTCTTTTTTTCATCAACATACATTACCATTACCCACATAAAAATACATATTATATATATTTTTCGCATTACTAAATGAAGATTTCGTACAATAGTCTACCAGTCTTATGTTGCTGAGGGGGAACAGATTTATAACAAAATTATATTGTTATATATGTACATATATTACTCGATAAGGAACTAATATTGTATATAGGCATAGAATGAAATGCAAAAAAAAAAATTTAATTTTAAAGGAATTTTCCGGACTTGATACTTTTAAATATTTGATAAAAGAAAGAACAGAAGAAAAATTGCGTTAAAAGAAGATAAATATTTGCTCATAAATATGAAAAAAAAATCAGCCATACCAGATACATATGTATGTATGTATATGGTGTCTTTCATATGTGTAAATATGCGTGTATAAAAAGTTGTTGTTGTCAACAGTTTTAAACTCTTCTCGAACAATAAAATTTATAAGAAAGCAACAAAATTTCATCATCAACATTGAAGATATAAATTTTGATTATAAAGTTGATGATATTGATTGACTTATGCTTATTTTCAATACTTACATGAGTTAAGAGTATAAAAAAAAGGAACATTTTCTAAAAATTTTGTTATTTTTGAATTTAAGAGTAACAATAAAGGTGCAACATAAACAACAAAACAAATAATAACGATAAACACCAAATAAATTTTTGATTGACTGACTGATAGAATGAAATTTTTTTTTTCTTAGAAAAAGAAAATTAAGGAATAAAACAGACAAGGGACACCTTTTATAAGTAAAGAAATGAGTCAGTGCGTGAATGAAATGTATCAGTGTAGTTGAATATTTTCGTTTATATTTAATGTTTATCAAACATATATATGTATATGCATATTATGAATATTATGAGTTTAAATATAAAAGATAATAATGTATATGTAGATGTACGTTTTATAAATATGTATCATTAAAGAAGTCAGTTTCTTTTAAAGTCAGTTGTCAGTTTTTTTTTTTTTTTTTAAAACACTTTATGTTAAATATGTTTAGAATAGATAGATTTTTTTTTCTTTGCTTTGTACTCTTGTGATTTCTTTTACTGTTTTTTTTTTTTTTTCTTTTTTATATAAAATTTATGTGAAAATATTAAAAATAAAATAAACAAAGGGGTAAATAACCGAAAAATTCTTTTTTGTAATTTTTTTTAAGTTACATTTCTTATTTCTTTACTTTCAGCCTGGCAACAATTTAGTAGGTTAGTACTTCTTATTCATCAGAGACGTTCAAATCTTATGTTGATTTTGTTAGAGGTTCGAGATTATCCTTCTTCTTTCTGTTTATGACATAAATTAAGATGTTGATTTTATGGTTATGGTGGTGCCAGATGTTTCTGTTTATTTTTTTTTTTTTTACAGAATTATGTTTTTTGTTCTCCTGTTTGGCTAGAAATGTTTTGGCCGAATTTTAGAATTTTTCCTAAGTATTTTATGTCCGAAATATTCAAGATAAAAGTTTCATAATAATTCGTTTTTTGTAAATTATTCTGTAAAATCTCCGTATATTCAGGCAGTTTTCAGAAAATTTTCCATAAATTCAGATTTCAAAATATTCGGCATAATAACAATACTGTTTAATATGAATAAAATTTGTTTAGCAGTAATAAACTTGATTTACTTAATAGTTTTTTTTTAGAATATTATACTAATAAATTTTAAACTTTGTATTATTTTTAGGCTAAAATGATAATAATGTATCGTAAGTAATAAATTGTATTTTATTGTTCTTTTTAGGTATTATTACCTTTAAAATATTACAACTGATTGCATTTTAATTCTATCCACAAATAAACTATCAACAGAACTAAACTATTAAAGAAACTATTTATAGAAACATAATGCATACTGCAACTAATAAAACGATGTAAAAATTAACTTTATTTATTTTTCTTCATATTTATTGTGACTTGTATGATAAGATGATGAACGTATAGAATTCATTCACTTATTAATATTGAATTTGTGATAGGAGAAATTTCTTCTTTTTTTTTGGGCTAGGGTAAACTTATATGTGCCCATCTGAGAAGAAAATATTATATGTATATGTACCTATATACATATAATATTACATATATATACATATATATACATATTATATATATTTAATATTTATACACATATAAAAAAAATTTGTTTAATAATAATAATAATAATAAAATATCATTTTCTATTTCGTTAAAAAGTAAATATCAAAATTTTTAGTAGAAAAAAATTAATTTAAGTAAAAAAAAAAAAAAATTAAAGAAAAGAAAGGAAATGAGATTCGATTGATCAATAGATACACAGATGAATGAATAAATATGAATATTTTTTTTATAATATGAAAGGCAAATGTGTCTATATAAAACAATTTTACGATTTATATATGATTGAATTGAATTTTATGAGGAGCAAAAGCCAATAAATAATATTTTCATATTTATTATGAAATATATGACAGGGCTTTTTAGGGTTCAAACAAAACGCTTTTATTTTTCTACTAATTTTTGGTAAATATTTGTTTATAAGAAGTTAATCAGTAGTTTGTTTATGAATATTTATGTTAAGATTAGATGGGGTAAAAAAAAAACTGATTACACAAAAAAATTGATTGTTTAATATTTCAAATAAGTTAATTTGTAATAAGGTGTTTTGTGGGAAAAATTAAACCATATAAATATTATTAATATGTTGTTATTGCATACTACAAGCAAAAATAACATATTTTTTTTTCTAAAAATTTTAGATCATTTATTGTGATTAAATACATTTTAGACAGAAACATTTTTAAAAAAAAACAGAAAGAAATTTAGTAGTACTAAATTTTGTATAAAGGCATTTTCATAACTGTCAATATACATATAGAAATGCAATAGTCAAAACTAAAAATTTATAAACTACCTGTGACTTTAGCTAAAATTTCATAAACATCAAAATTTACACAAGCCATGCTAACGTCAAAGTAACTTTGCAGTAGCAGTGCGTTAAATGTCAGTTAATTTTTTTGTTGTATGTTTATGTATTTATTTAATATAAAAAAATTTTTTTCAATACGAATTTAACTTCTTTCAGAAACAAATTTTATAAAACAAAAAGCTCGTAAATGTCACATATTCACCTACATCATAGTCTAATAATTGCACTGCGGTTATAGTCTTAGAAATTTCACATATTTTTTGTGCAAGACTCAATATTTCGAAATTATTTTTAGCACATTTCTAAAAAACATTTTGAAAGATATGCTTATTAGTTTTTCTTTGTCTGTCTCGCCGTACGTCAGTTTACAAAACTTCTACACTGTTAAAGATAGAGCAATGAAATTTGGACCATGGGTAGAACTCATAAAAAAATTAATATTGTAGAACTACTTTTTTTATGTAGTCCCATCTATTACGGAGCTACAGCCCCCAAACTTTGAAAAAGTTCTATTTTTAAACATATAAATTCTATTTTTAAACATATTTTATAAGTGATGTCTTTAAAGTCTCATAATTCCTTAGGGGTTCGAGATAGACCCCCTGCTACCATAGAATGTTTTGTTCGTCGTGTACGCATTCACAGCACTTTTGAATTAGCTACTGCAAATTTGTTTTGACGTTAGCATGGAATGATTTAAATTTTTAATTAATTAGTTTAATTAGTTAATTTAATAGTTTAAATTTCAGCTCACAGTAATTTATGAATTTGTGATTTTAACTATTGCATAGTCATAGCATATTTATGAAAGGCCTCTTACACTGCATTTGTTACTTGCATGCAAATACATGTACTTATTAGATATTTTATACGGTTTTATTTTATTTATATAAAATAAAAAGATATTTTATACAAAAATTATTTTTTTATTAGCTTATTAGGCGACGAGTTACTCTTCTGTAAGTCGAATGTCAAAGAAGAAATAAATTCAAAATTTGATATTTAGTGACATATGTATGTAAGTATATGCCTTACAAATGCATTTATTAAATTCTTCAACTTCTTTTACTATGTATCTTTTCTTGATTATTTAACATTTCCAAAAAATGATAAGACAAAAAAAAGAATAATACTATTCAGAATTTTGTTTTTTAGAATTTTCAGCCATATTGATTTTGCACGAAATGTCAAACTACTTGCAGATAGCGGACGACTAGTACTATTTGAAACTGTAATTTGCGTTATAATCTTACGTAGTAGCCTAAGCGTTTTTCTTAAAAGAACAAGAGTGATTTTGGTTATCTCATTTCTCCCTCTCCTTTTTAATTTTAATGTAGTTTTTTTTTGTCGTTGCTATTATATGAAACTCGTGTGCTTATAATAGATTTATATCCATAAATGTAAAAAGAACTGTATTATTTTTATTAAGTATTGAAAGTAAATAACATAACGCGAATTATATAAAAGTGCAGGGTGATATATCAGGATATATAAAATTAATGTATTCGTTATAATAAATTAATAAGAATTAATTTAATTATCTTACATTATAATCCTTTGCACTCATTTACTTTTCTTTCAGCCAAATTTTACAGCGATTAACTGCTCATCCTGGAAAAATTCGAGAATTCTGTAAGGATTTTGTTTTTGTTCTAATAATAATTGATTTTTATAGTTACACAAAGTCTAATCAAATTTAATTAGACTAAAGCATTAAAAAGTGTTTCGAGTGCAAAGAATTAAAAACAACATTTAATTATATTTCTACTTCAATTTATTAATTCTTGCACCATTAATTTTATAATTATTATTTTTTTTCTATACAAAATCATAAATTGTAAATTTTTTAATTTAATTTTTTTTTAAATTTTTTTTTTTTTATATTGATAATTTATTTAACAATAAAAATATTTTTTTTAAATATACAACATTACAACAATATTAATGGTTGTAAATTTTTACACATTTTGAAACATCCTCATGACATTTATAACTTTTATTGTTTTCACGACCAAAATCATAAATTATAAGACGTTCAGGTAAAGAAAATTTTTTCGCAGAATATATTTTGGTTGTCTTTCCGGTTTTAGATACCATCGTTTCTTTCATCATTCGTTTTGTACTTTTTGGTTTGAATCTCGCATTATTATCGATATTCTTAAAGTACAAATTTATATTTTTCAATGCATAGTTGGATGCAGTAGAAGGTTCACCAGAAGGTTTAGAATTTTTTTTTAATGTTTTAATAGTTGTTTTAGTGTCTTTGTCAAATCTAGTACGTTTCGAAATCATTGATTGAGCTAATTCTAAGTCTGTATCATGAGTTCTACGTTTCTCAAATCTATTAAAATCTTTTAAAAATTTTTCATTAAAACTTAAAGATGTTTCTTTATTATTTTCTTCATCTTCTTCTTTTTCTTCTTCATATATATATGGTTTGGTTTTGAATTTAATTGATCGATTATTTGTACTGAGCTTCATTGCTGCAAATACTGGGCCATTATTTTGATTTTGTAAAAATTCCTCAAATGATAATGGAACAAATTTTGAATTCATGATGAAAAATTAAATTTAAAATTTGTTTGGTATTTTATACTTGGAAGTAGAAATATAAGATTTTATTTTATTATAATGGAAGATTTAATTAAAAATTGAAATTAGACATCGATTATTGGGGGAAAAAATAACACAATAATATAAGTTTTTGACAACTTATTTAATTTTTTCGAGACATATTTTATACTTATACAAAAAAAAATAATCTAAATGAAAAAAATTAATTTTCCAGAGAAGTAAATTTTTTTTGAAAAAAATAATTTTAAATATATTTTATATGATTTTATTTTACTTTTGAAGCAAGGTATTTTTTGATTAGGTTTTCTTTCTAACCACCTCTAACCATTTTTTTCATACTAATAATTCAAAATTTGTAATTTCTGCATTCACCCGCTTCTAATTTACATTTCAATTGCTGTATTAAATCAATAGTTTTGCTAAAAGTGCCTTGACTCTCATTAATTGCCAAAATTAAAACTTTCTATAAATTTTCTACGGTTCTAAAGGGGCCTATTACCCCAACTACCTATCATTAGTCAAATAATCATTTTTTTTGTTTTATATAAGTCATTGTTTTTTATTAATCAAAACTTTATTTAGTTATTATCAAATATGGTTTTGGTGCAACAAAAATTTATGAAAAAAATTATTTGATTAGTGATATGTGGTTGGTGTTGGTGCAATAAAGCCCTAACTATTCTAACTTTTAAACAAGAATTGTGCTGTTAGAATGTTATTATTCTATTAATAATTTATAGTCTTTGCAGCTGCTAAGCACATATTGCACAATTTCAAAACAATTTTGATTAATTGCAAATAATAAAAAAAACTTTTTTCAGGCAATTTAATTTCACTTGGAAAATTAATTTAAACAAGATAGAATGTAAACCAACGGTTTTTAAAAGCGCACATATTTCCAAAAGGCAATACAAACTGTTTAGAATTGTGGCTTGCACAAAAATTTGAAAATTTTATATAATAAGAAAAATGTAAAAATAGGACTTTTTTGCAATTTTGAAAAACTGTAAGTCCGGAACCCTATATAACTAAGAAAAACTGTTAACACACGTAAAAATATATTACTGGAGCTTTAATTTTTATACCTTACTGAAGAAAAATTTGTACAAATAACAAAAAATAGCATATTTTTAATTTTTGACCCCTAATGTATACTAATTCTAAAACTTTTTTTTTATTTCAAAATTTCAAGTACGTATTTAAAAGTGTGCCGGAATTATGAAGGTAGAAAAATAATACAAATTTTGGTTTTCACATAACGGTAAATTTAAATATTAAATTTCAAATAATTGTACCATTTTCATATTGATTTACAAAGGTAAAAAAAATTCCTGTCGAATGTAGTTTTTAGATTGAAAAAATGCTAAGCACAAGATGAAATATACGCATTTTAGAATAGGGCTTTTTCAAAGTTTGAGGTGCTGTAGCTCCGTGATGGATGGGGCTACATAAAAAAGTTTTTCCTACCCATGGTTAAAATTTTTTTTCTCTATCATTAACGGTGTAAAAGTTTTGTAAACAGGTGGAGGGAAGGACGGACGGACAAAATGAAACTAATAGGCACATTTTTTCAAAAATTTTTTGGAAATGTGCTAAAAAGGAAGAACATTTTATTGGTGAATCTTTCATTCCTTTGATCAACAGCGGATCATATCCCATTGTATTGCCCTAGTAAAATTTTTTAACTTTTATGTATTATTTAATTTCGTAATTTAGGCTATAAAAGTCTGTCGATTTCTCGACTAAAGACTTGACTTCTATTTAATTTATAGTCGACTCGACTATAAATTAAATAGAAATGCATATTTAATATATTCAATCGTCCTTAATATATTTTTTAGGATTTTAAGTTCTAAATTTTATTACTATATTCTTATTGTATACCCCCATAATTCTATTGAATATTAATAAAGGAGTTTCAATAAATAAAAAATAAAGGATTAATATTAATCCTTTCATTTCTTTTTTTTATTTGAATTAATTTGAAATTCATAGAACAACTTTTTAATAGTTTTATTATATCGGGTACAAACTGTTGTACAACAACTTCTATATGATTATTAATGATGTTCATATTTTAAAATATAAATATATATAAATTAACTTTCCTTGATTCTGCTTTTTTAAACAACTTTAAAATCAATTAAATTTATGTGTTGATTGAATACAAAAAAAAAAAAAAAACAAAATAATCAAAGTAGAAACAAGAAATAAATAAAAGATAAATTACGATTATTGATTGATATTCAGGTTAATTGAGAATTATTTTGAATTATATTAGCTTATTGTATGTATCTACACTCGGTAATACCCCAATAAATCGCCTGTGTATTAAACTTATTAATATAATATATACAAAATTTACATACATGCATTATGTATTATTTTATTCATTAGTGGCAAAGCTTTTCAAATAATACCCTATAAAGTAATTAAAATTGTTGTGGTCTAAATACCAATCAGGGATTATCTGGGGATTTTTACTATATACATATATATATATATAATTTTTGTGTATATACATATTATATAAAATAAGTTATGGTTTGAAATATATGATTGTAATTAAATATTGATAGAAATCATTTTATTTTTGTTTTTTTTTTTTACTTCTGATGTTGCATTTAATGGGATTAAAAGAAAATTAATTGCATATATATGTTTAAATTTTAAAAATAGATTTTTAAAATTATATAAAAATTTTAGATTATTGAATTAAAAGTTTCATTGCAAACAAAATTTTAAAAGCATCAGTAAAAAAATTTGGTGTCGATTTTTTGTTTTGTATTTTTAAAATATGACATATCTTATATCAATTAATTTTTGTTAAATGCGTCTTATACGAAATCCACAAATAAAAATCCATAAATAAAAATCCAAAACCCGAAATCTACAAAAAAAAAAGAAATTCACAAACTCAAAAATGTGGAAAGAAAATTCTGGAAAAGCCATGGCTGAAATATTCTGGAAATATTCTGGAAAAGCCATTTACAAAAACTCTGATTTTGTAACAAACGATGTAGTAGTGGACTCTGCTATCCTTAAGTTCCCGCTTATCAAATTATTGCCCCCTGATTGTGTAACCAACTCTAAAGTCCTTCCTTATGATTTTTACATACATATTTCAACAACTAAGTATTAAAAATAATTGCAAATATTCCTTTTAAGGATTTTATTTTTGTTGCAAAAATCATTATGGATTTTTCCTCCCGTCCTACTTATACATATACTCCTATAGCAACTAGTAAAAACCTATAAGTGTTAAAGAAGAGCACTTACTGTCACTTTTTTTTTTTGTACTTTAGCCAAAAAATTCTAAAAATATTTTTCTTATACTATTAGTAGTTTTTTATTATTTTGTAAGAAAAGAACTGAAATTATACTGAGATCCCCTTTATTACTGATTTCGTTCCTTAATTATAGTTCAATAACGAAAGGATCTATAAGCAAAACAAAGAGAAACAAATTGAAAATCGAGAGGAGAAACGCGTAAAAAATGTTTATCGTTCTAAATTAAAAATTTTTGGATTTCCAAAAAATTAAAAATATTGAAAAATTAAATCTCTTTTAATATACATATAAGGAAATATATCCTAGTGTAAATGTTTTAACAAAATTTAATATTAACTATAAAATATGCAATTCTAAAAGGTTTTTAGCACATTTATATTTGAAACATCTGGGTTCATTGGTTTTAAAACAGTTTACTATTATAATATGTACATTATACATATATTCCATCAATAAAACATTTCATTAAATCTATTCCAAATATATTTCAATTTTGAATTGATAAACCTAAACCTATACCGGAAGCAATTATATGTTGTATTTTTCAATATGTTTAATAAAATAACATTTCATACATATTCAATCACCTACTTTTTATTGACTTCAAAATGTATGCAATAAGGAAAAAAAAAAAAAACAATATAAGGAAAAACTAACAAAACCACATCACACTAATAAAGAGTAGAATGAACTCTCATTTTTTCGAGAAGAATCAGGAAAAAACTAAACGTATAATAAAAATGAAAAATATTGAAAAAAAAAAAAAGTTTAAAAAAAAACTTTTCATTTATACACTTTTTTTTTTTTTTATATTTCTATGATTGTGCAGTCACATGATTCAATCAGATCGTACTTTTAACAAATCAAAACTACCTATAAAAACAACAACAATAATAATAACAATAATAACAATTAAAACAATAAAAACAAATAAAAATTGAGATGAAAATATGTACTTCAAAAAAAAAAATAGGTAGCCAGGTAATAAAGTTTGTTTTACTCTATTTGTTAAAAAAGCAAAAAAAGAGAAAAGAAAAATAAAAATATAACAATGCCAAAAGAGAAGGAAATTAATGCATAAAAGTCCTTAAAAAAAAAAAAATGTTCAATGGAATGAAAATTTTTGTTTTTATTGTTTTAGTGCTGTTCTGGTACACATTTTTGCGAAATAAAAAATAATACTAAATTCTGAACTTTAAATCAATTTGGGTTTTGGAAAAAATTCTATCAAAATAACAACAAAAATATTATCAAAATCAATTTTAAATTTACTGTCTTGGCAGTAATTATTGTATATTAATTCTTGTTGTTAATGCATTTGACTTGTAAATTAAAAAGTAGATCATCCAGAGAATAGAAAAAATATATTCGAAATAATTCATGTATCTGATAATAGATAGCTCACAAAAATATAATCTTGTACAACACCTGCAGCCGAGTAATCAATGGTTTAAGGAAAATATTGATTCAAATAACTGAAACTTATTGTAAGTTAAATATTAGGTGATTTATTGTATGCGTTATGCTCTTTATAGGAGTAAAAGGCAGAAATAAAACCTGGATTCTTGTATTTATCTAAGAAAATAACGTTAGCTTTCTCTAACTATCCGGTACAATAAGTATCGGATATAATAAAATTACTCCTCCGTTTGTAACACCTTGAAATAAGCAAGGTAGATATGCCTTCAAAAGTACAGATCGGATCAGAATCAAATTCTGAGTAGATTAAGCTTTGTCCGTCCGTCCATCAGCACGCTAACTCAAAAACCAAGAAGCTAGAGTATTGAAATTGACACAAAATATTTTTAGATCAATTTGTACGTTCCCTATTTTTTTTGGCTGAGATCCCACCAAAATTTCGGGTGGCTCTCGAACAACTAACTTTTTGATCTCCGCATATCTAAAAACTCTAAATTTAAATTGTTATAACACAAGTTCGATGAGGTAAATCTGAAAAATGCCAAACGATAACTGCATTTACGAGCTTTACAAATATGTATGTGTATAATGAATATATGTATATTTGTGCCATACGGTGTCTTAATTTACCGTTATGCGAAACTGAATTATTGCAAAATTCTTTAACCTTTCTATCTTCTAAACCGTTTTAAGTTAAAACTTAAAATTTTGACAGAAGTTAGATCTTTCAAAATAAGTATGAGTTATTTTAGAAAATATTTTTGTTTCGCCCCCGTTTAGGAGCTGTAAGGGGCCAAAAACTGAAAATTCTCTATTTTTAAGCACCTATTCAAATTTTTTTAAAGTAATACATAAAAATCAAAGCTCCAATATTATATTTTTATTTCTGTTAGCAACTTTTCTTAATAATACAGGGTTACCTTAAAATTGACGAAAGTGTGACTTGATTTGTTCAATTTTTCTACCAAATTTTTTTAACGATTTTTTTGAATTTTTTTTTACTTAATTAATTTAAAATTGTTGAGGATGATGATGCGTAGTACCAAAAAATTTGAATAAATAAACAACATAACGGTTGCTTGAAGAATTTTTATTTATATAAAATATATATGTACATACTTATATAATATCATGTTTTTTTCATCGTATAAGTATGTCACTGATGAATGAATGATGTAATAAAACGACACTCGTATATACATATGTATATGTATGTATATAGCGACGTATTTATACGTGTTTTATGTAGTTATAAAAAATTATTCTAGGAATGAAATATGTATTTTTAAAGAAATATTGCAATGTATGGCGATATATAAAAATATAGTATGTCCATATTTATGAATGAATGCATATGGATATTAATATATATTTGGTATGTATTTTGTAGTAAGTTTAGTATAAATTAATATATGTACATTTGCCGCTTAGTTACAAATGGTAATAGCATATTTGCAGCGCAGACATGTCAAAAAGTAATGTCAAAAAGAGAAATATTTAATGTGAAAAGGAAAAACGTTAAATCTTTCAAATATGAGTCGTAATAAAATAAATGAATCTAAGGGTTGCATTTTTTTGGTGAACTTAATGCTGCCCATACACGGCGGGCTAGGTTGTAAACTTGGTACGCGGACAGATTTTAGAACTATACCACACACTTATCCAACCTAATATCCAACCTTTGTAATTATGTACTTTATATTTTTATTATTTTCTCAAATCAAAAAATTTCAATGTTAAAATGACATTTAAGTTGTACAACTTGCCTATACACGATACAACTTATCAAGTCCGCGTACCAAGTTTTCAACCTAGTTCGCCGTGTATGGGCAGCATAAAAATTTATAATTCAATTCTTCATATTATTATTTTATTACTCAATTTATGATTCTTATGTCAACAATTCTGATATAATACTATCGAATTTATATATACAGACAAATTATTAAATTGCATAAATATTTCAACTTTTATTAATTAAAAGAACAAAAAAAACAAACATTGCACAAATTGTTGAAATTGTTAAAAACTTCATCTATCCTCCATTTTGATTTTTTATTGCTTTGTTTTTTTTTGTTGAAAATTTAAATTGAATTATTATAGAGAAAAAAAGGACGAATTACAACAGCCTTGTAAAACTAACATAAACTTTTTTATGTTAAAATATTTAAAAAAAAATAAAATAAAATAGTAAAAGAAAAAAAAAAAGTTGAGGTTTGAAAATGCAAAAAAGAAGAGGAAAAAAGTTGTAAAAACATGAAAGTATGAAAATATTAATATTATTTTTTTGCATAGAAATTGGAGCAATTGGAGCAATTTACTTTCAGTTAAAGGTACAAAAGTATTTTTATTTGAAAAAAAAGCAAGTACCTATAAGAAAAATAAAATTGAAGTGTTGAAAACGTTTTTTTCTTTTTTTTGTTTTCAATTAAGAAAAATAAAAAACAAAAAAAATAATTTAACTTTTTAGAAGTCAAAAATATTATTTTATGTAGAGTTGAATAAATATTTTTTAAAAATTTTAATGTTACCTCCTGTTAAAAAGGAATTAAAAATGAATCAGTATTTCTCTTTCCAGTTTAAAATTCACATGTTCTTATGGACTGCAGCAGTGTACATTATATAGTGAAATTTTTTTGCCTTTATGCATTTAGACTTCTTTCGTTTTCGTTTTTTAAACAATTTTTTTGCATTGGAAGTAGCAAAGATAAATTAGTTTATTCGTTCTAACAATACCTCTTCTATATATCTTTCATTAAGCCGGAACACTCAATTAATTTTCCGAATTTTATACGAAATTTAGTTTCGTCATTAATTCGTGTGGAAATTGTTGGTAAATTTCAATAACAAAAAAAAAAAAAAAATAACAAAAAAAACAAATAAATTTATTTTTTCATTTTTTTTAATTTTTTCTTAGTAGTAGTCTGATTTGTAACGTAAAAGGGTTTGGATGATTGCGTTTTTTTTTTAAATTTGTGTTGCTTATAATGTAAATTATTATTATTTTGCATTCCTACATTTGATTTTGCATATTAGAAGGACGATTTGGTTTATACAGAAGACTTTGCGGCTATAATTATTTAATATCGTATCAGAGTATTATAGAATCTGACAAAAAATTAAGAATCAAAAAAATAATAAAATTAGGTGAATTAAATTCTAAGTCTAATTCACAGCTACCTTATATAGAGTTATTGAAAAAATTGTAGTTCTTTCATATCTATTTTGCTTACTTACTTATTACTTAAAAGAATATCAAAAAATATTTAATCTGCAAGCGAACACCTATGTTGCTCGTTATGCAAGCCACTTCTATATCAAAAACATTAAATTGTGTGGAATGTACAAATAGAATTGTACAATTAAAGATTGATTTCGATTCAGAAAATTATTAATTTAATTACTTGCAACGTAGTGGTTTAATTTTAGCCACAGATTCAATAAATTATGTACTTTTACATATGGATGATATATTGCATAAAATTATTTCAGTTGATAAATTCAAATTTCTTCAAACCACAAACCAAAAAGGTATTCTTTGTCAAATTTCTGACCTATCAAAGTTTAATTCAAAGTCGTTTTCTAATTTCTGACGACTTTAATTTACGTTTTGACAAGATTTCTTAATGAGATGAACCTATAATTAAAATTTTTGCTAAAATATTTAATATTTTTTTAATATTTTGTTGAAAAATTTTTGTAAAAATTTAAATAATAAATTGAGTAATACTTCAAATTCTAAAAAGATAGCCACATTTACAAAATAAAAATTTTTTTAAATGCTTTAATTTTTTTCAAATTATTAATTATTAAATTACAAAAATTATCTAATTAAAATAGAAAATGAATTATGTTTTATTTTATATTGCTTATTTTATGTTATTTTTATTTTTGTAAATAATCTGTGATTTTTTATTTTTGTTTATGACTTGAAGTATGTATACAATACAAATTGAACATAATTTTAAGATTGATTAGATATTAAGTTAAGCTATTTTTATACCCGTACGATAGGATCGGGTATAATAAAATTACTCCTCCGTTTGTAACACCTCGAAATAAGCGAGCTAAATATACCTTCAAAGGTATGGATCGGATCAGAAAAAAATTCTAAGACTTTTGAGCCATGTCCGTCCGTCCGTCCGTCCGTCCGTCAGCACGCTAACTCAAAAACTAAGAAAGCTAGAATCTTGAAATTTACACAAAGTATTCTGGGAATAATTTGTAGGTTCCCTAATTTTTTTGATTGAGTTTGGACCAAAACTTAGGGTAGCTCTCGAACACTTTTAGGTCCCCACATTTTTTTTGAAATAGAGCTATGAAATTTTAACCGCTGATAGATCTCACAAAAATATTAATTTTATTTTTAATAACTTTTTTTTCTAGCCCGACCCATTACGGAGCTACAGCTCCCCAAAGATTCATAAAAGCTCTATATTTAAATTGTTATAGCACAAGTTGTATAAGGTATATCTTCATTTTGAAAACGCCAAACGATTACTACTTTTATTAGCTTTAAAAGTATATATACAATAAATATATATTTGTGGCATACGGTGTCTTAATTTACCGTTATGCAAAACTCAAATTTTGCAAAATCCTTTAACCCTTCTATCTTCTAAACAGTTTAAGTTGGAAACTTTGACAGAAATTTTGACAGAAGTTAGATCTTTGAAAATAAGCATGAGTCATTCCAGAAATTTTTTTTGTATCACCCCCCGTTTAGGAGCTGTAAGGAGTCAAAAACTGAAAATTTCCTATTTTTAAACACCTGTAACTTGAACACCTATTAAAATTTTTTTGAAGTAATACACAAAAATTAAAGCTTTAACATTATACTCTTATTTCTGTTAACAACTTTTTTTAATAATATAGGGTTACTTTATAATTGACGAAAGTGTTACTTGATTTTTTCAAATTTTCTAACAAATTTCTTCAACAAATTTTTTGCATTTGTTTTACTCGATAATTTGAAATTGTTGAGGATATAATGCGTAGTACAAAAAAATGTAAATAAATAAACAAGATAACGGTTGCTTGAAGAATTTTTATTTATATGATATTGATATACATACTTATATAATATCATGTTTATTTACATATCGTATATGCCACTAGTGAGTGAATGATAAGAGTATATATGTATATTATATAGTGCCGTATTTACATACATGTAATTTATTGTACTTATAAGAAATTATTCTGTCAATGGAATATTTAAATATAATATAATATTTAAAATTATATTTACTGTTTTGTACTTAGTAAATTTAATATACATTTACCGCTTAGTATTAAATGGTACTATAGAATATTTGAAAAAGTTTTGGATTGATAATCGTTATGTGGAAGGTTAGAATCTGCTTTTGAAGAATGTACATATAAACATATAGTTTGAATATATGTACAACCCATAGTACTAGAAATTATAAAATTCACCCAAATTATTTTAAAATACTAAAATATTAAAAATATAATATTGTAAGCAGAGTGACAGGCTGTGAACATACTAACGGTTCGTACGGGTATCTAAGAGTTGACAAAGTCAACTGTATTCTTCCTCGTTTTTTTATATTATTAATATTATAACAGCTATTATTAATATTAAAAAACTAGATCATAAAGCAAATTTATTTTTATTTCCAATAATTTAAAAACTTTCAAAAAATTTAAAGAGCTTTAAAATGTGGTAGTACACAATGTATGTTAAGCTATAGATAAAAAAAGAAATATTTTTTTAATTTCTTTTCATACATTTGTCATTTTTTTAATTTCTTATTTAGTCTCATGTTTAATGTAAAAGGGTTAGGACACATCATTTTTTATATGATTATTTTCAGTTTTTTTTGCAAATTATGAATGAAAATATTATTATTTTTTAATAAAATTTTGCCATATGATAGGAATTATTCTATGTTATTTTATAGGTATTTAATTAAAAAGGTATTTCTGCACACAAATAGCCTCCTAGAATAAAGAAAATTTTCCCATACCATTTATACACAAAATAAGTCACCTTCTCTCAGTGTCTTGATAATTGATCTATAGAGGCATTCTCTCATTCTCTCTGTCTTGATAATTGATATATAGAGGCATTGGTTCTAAAAAAAATTTTTTTTTTTTTTTATTCGTTCATTATTCTTGACATTTAAAATTTTGGTAGAATATAGAAAAAATTTTATGCATGACAGACAGTTGAAATTTAAAATTTATTTTTACGTTTTTACTTTTTTAATGAAAACTTTATGTGCTATTTAGAGCAAACTCAGGCAAACTGAGCGTTGCTTGCTCAGAGAAAACTTTTATCCGAACTTTGACGATTTGACTTCTGAGTTAAAAAAAAACTCTCACAGTTCAAATTGTTAATTATCTTACGATACTTTATCCAAACTAATTTTTGACGTCTATTTTTTGATTGCGTCAAAATTTAAAATTGAAATTGAATACATAATTGACACTTTATTTTTTGATAACTCTGTGAGATCTGAGAAATTTTTATCGAGGTCAAACATTGGGCTTTGGGACTCTCCGAGATAAAAAAAGAAATACAAAATGGATAATTTGGATAATCTGAGCACAAACAGAAACACAAATTTTTTTTTGACAGCTTTGACTCTGCTCTGATTAGAAAAGAAAAACGCCTTTAAAAGAAAATAAAGAAATGTCTAAAAATCTTTTAGAAGCATACGTTTTATGCTGTCGTCCAGGAACTATAGCTACCTTAGATTAATAAATTCATTTCAGCAAATATGTCTTTTCAATTTTTTACAAAATTTTATATAGAACGAACATATCTGTTGAAGGAAAAGCTTTTACATTTTAAAACGTTGAACAGGAAGTAAAACTGAATTGAAAATAAAACAAAGATATTTTGCAACTAATTATCAAGCAAAGTAAGGTTTAAATACGTTTAAAAAATGATTATGTTAATTTTAAAAAAACTGATTATGGTCGAGATTTAAACTTTTTTTACACATATATTATAACTTTTAATTTTATTTTTAGGTTTATATTAAAAAGTAATTGAAAGATATTAGAAAAAATTAAAAATGGATATATTTTAAAGCAAACTCTTCTTAAAAATCTGATTATACCATGATTAATAATGTTTTGTTCAGAAAAATGAAATTATTAATATTGATTCTAAAAAAGAAAATATGTAGATATGTATTAACTAGTAAATTTTATTTATTTTTCAAAAAAAAAATTATTTATAGGATTAAAATTTTTTTTTTATAGTTCATTAAATTTTTATATCTAAAAAAAACAAAATGCAGTAAATTTTCAGTACATAAATTTAAAGTCATTTATCATGACAAACTTTAAAAAAAAAATCATTTTTCACAATAAAAAATAAAAATTTAGGAAAAATTTTGTTTTTTTTTTTTTGTATCTGTATTGTTTAACTAAAAAAGCTATTTGTCTTTTCTTTTTGTTCTGCTTTCGTAAAAAATTTTATGAAAGGAAAAGAGAAAAATCCTAAGATCACAAAATTCTTGACATTGACATATGAATGCGTATTAAATATATGACCCAGTAAAAGTCATTTTACTTGGTACCTGCCCATAGTGTACGTGATTGTACCATACATTCAATATATTTTTATATCCATGGAATAGTGTTATGATGCGGATGTACAATAAATTTAAATCTTTATTTCAGTTCACTCTAGACTTTATCGTAGTTTTATTTAATGTTTAGTAAATTTGACTTCAAAGTTTAATTAAAGGTGAATTTGGAATTAAATCCCAGTTTAAATGTCAATCCAAAGAGGAAAAAATCACATAAAAAACTTTTTTAGTTTTGAAAATTTTTGGTGATGAAGTAAAATTACACCAGATTTTTTGAATCTTTTAAAGATAAAATTATATTCTTTTATCACTTTCATATTTTAAACAGTGAAAAATGAAAAAACAAAAATTGTTGAAGTTTTAGAAAAATTTTAATACAATTTTTGTCTATGTTTCTTAATTAAAGTACAAAAAAAATATTTTTATTTAAATATTCGGTTACTTGTTAATAAGAATTCTGATTTATAAAAATGAAAACTATTAAGCACTTATCATTTAGGGCTGTAAGGAATAACCTCTCAATGCAATAACTCCAAAAAAAAATGTCAAATAATTACTGTAATATTGGGGATTTATGTCATTATGAAATAACTACCCAAAATAAAAATGTAACTACTTATGATTGCCCATCTTTATCTATTGTTTTTGGAATTATTTTAAGAAAGGTTAAAACATTTTTTAAATATCAAAATCTGCAATTTTAAATTTTAGGTAATTAAATAACAATGCTATGCAGTCCTTGTAACTTGTAAGTAAAGAAAGTGCCATAAATTTATGAAATATTATATACGAATTTCTGTCGAAGTATGAGTACAAGTAAGGGTATTCTTACATTTTGCTATCCATTTCTATTCCATTCATTGATATTCTGTTTGAGTGCTTGCAAATGGTGAAATTAGAAAATTCGGCGGGGCGTTACTTCCGGTACACTTTTGGTGGCGTCTAGTTATTAGAGAAAATTAAAAATTTTTTAAAATATACTTGAGCTATATATATACTATTTGAAAGTACTTATACCATTCACTAAATATTTATGATGATCTTATAGAATATTAACGTCAATTCGTTGGCAAATGATAAAAAGGAAGAGAACAATAAATGAAAAATTTATTCTTCGTTTCTTAAATGTAAGCTTTGAAAAAATTCCTTGGATTCTATGTACGCTTTGTTTTTCCAAAATTTTCCCAAATGAATTAAAAATAAAAATGACTTTTTTTAGGTGTTCTTGAGGAGTTAAAAAAAAACGAGTTCTTTCTTGAGAAGTTTCAAAAAAAAAAAGAATTAATTGCCCAAAAATTTGTATGAAAAAACAACTCCTCAAAATTGGTAGAAGAAATTAATTTTTTTTTGGCGAGTTATTGCGTTGGGAAGTTATTTCATACAGCTATAATATAATTTTACAAAACTTTTCCAAAATTTCTCTTTGATTTCCTAGACCTAAATTTAAAAATGTTTGCTATGACATTTTCTATATGGTTAGCTCTCAATTGATTAAGTAACTATTAAATTAATTGGTAAGCCAATAATATGATTACTAAAAATATATTGAGTACAATATGAATAGTTTTTTTTTTTGTTGATTGTTTATTAGGGTTAAAAATATTTTTTTTCTAAGTAGATATTATTTCTCTTTTTACAAAAAAAAAAAAAGAAGGTATCCATTAAATCTGAAATATGCGTCTTTAATTTAAATGATTTTTGAATATTTAAAACAATTCTTTATTTTATATCTTTTATACATACTTGTTTTCTTTTTTTCTCTTTGCTGGTTCATTTTTGTTGTTTTTTTTATAAGTTAATGGTAATGTTGATAAAAATTTAAGATGTTTCCTACTCCAATTATAATTGGTGGGTATATTAGAAGTATCTTTCAGATCTGAATGTATACTCATACCAATTTTAAATTCAAAAAGAAGAAAAAAATGTAAGGAACAAAATAAAAAAAGAATTATTATAAAACCTTATGAATAAATAAAAAAATCAGGATTCTTTACAAAATTAAATTTAATATTTTGAAAAAAATATCTATTTTTTTTTTCTTCCTTTTTTTTTTTTGTGTTTTGAGGACTCTAATAAAATCCTTATAAGAATGATAATGATAATTTTCAATTAAAAGAAGAAAACATATACAAGAAAATTCATAAGTTTTTCTTTAAAAAAAAATCTGTTAAGCGTATATATAACTACAATGGTGTGATAAACAATAAGTACACGTATACTATGTAGATTAGTTTATTGTTTAAAAATTTAAACAACATCTGCTAAATTTTTAAAAAGTGAATTATATTAATTTTTGTTTCAGGGAAAAAATAAGATTAAGGTAGCAACAACTTCTACATTAACATTAATGTACTGCTATTTGTAAGACTTGTGCTAATATTAATATTAGAATATTAATATTATATAACATAAATTATTAATTTTTCAAACTCTAGTGTATATTTTCTTACTGCATTGATGTGTACTTTATGAATATTAAAATGCTAAAGAACATATTATTATTTTTAAAATATATTGTCTTTTTACCTCCTTATTATCTATCGTCTCTCGCGTTTCTCTTCATCATTCTGTAAAGATGATATCTATTTCCTTCTAACAAGGATTTATCTAATTTAAATGCAAAAAAAAAAAACAATAATTTGTTCAAAAAGAAAAAATAATTTTTAATAATAAAATAAAAAAAAAAATAAAATAAAAAAAAATCTGAACAGAATCTTTGAATTTTTTATTGCGTATTAAAGAGTCCTTTTTTTTTAAATTTTATTTTTTTTTAAACTTGTTTTTTTTCTATTAGACAGAGTTATTACTCATTAGTCATTACATTACCAATAAAAAAGGTAAGAAAATAAGAATTGAATAACGAATAATTGTGAGTTAAAGTTGAAGAGGAAATAAAATGATGATATGTAATAAGACCAAATTAGTTTTATTATAAATTTAAAAAATCATAAATGAGCTAAAAACTGTAAGTAAAGTTTTTGTCACAAATTTTATACATTAACGTCATAATGTCGACTGAGAAAATCTTGACTCGGAAAATGGTCACTAAAAATCGAATTAGGTATACGCAAATTGGGGATTACCCTAAACGTCTGCTAACTAAATTTGTGAATTGATCTGATTTTGTAATCAACTAAAAAATTCGTTTAAATTTCTATTCCTCCAAATCTTTTTGTTTACACATTTAAAAATATCATAAATGATTTAATAATAGCTATTAACATGATTATCTATAGGTAGATATATTTTATCTTTAAGTTATAACATTATGGCTTTATTACAGCTCACCAATAAATAAAAAAGACAGATACATAGAAAGAGAAGAATCTTCAAATAGAAAAAAAATAATTTAAATAGTAAAAGTTGCAGATGATGTGATTTTTTTTATAATTTCTATTACCGCATTATTTTCTCCTTATGTTTTTTTTTTTTTTCTAAAAAATATGATTCAGCTTACACTAAGTTGCATTAATTTACATATAATACAAAAAATATTTTCTTTTGACTATATAAATGTCATGGTTATGTAATTTTGCATTTGAATTTGGAAGCTTAAGACAAAAACCTAAGCTTTCTTCGTTGAAATTCTTCTTAAACTACACAGTAATTAAAACTATAATAACAATTTTCTTTTAATCATATGTAAAGCTGCACCTAGGACAATTTCAACAGGATATTATAAATGGCTTCCAGTCTAGGCTTTAAAATTGAACTTTGTTCATAAAAGTTTAGATCAAAAATTGTATGCTTGAGTTTGTGTTTTTAATTAATAATTTAAAAAATAATTTAATTTAACTTCCATTAATAAATTGATTTGTAATCGCAGATATCATTAGTTCGATCACCGTGACTATCTCACAGTTAGAAAAGATAATGTGTATTAAGTATCTATAAATGCATATAAATCATAAAATGCATATAAATGCTAAAAATTTCATGTAAAAAAGGATATAAAATTTTTTTATTGTAAATAAACCCCATAGCACTTTAGTTGGAAAAAAATGACTTGGTAAAAATAATGATGAAAAATCATTTTTTATTTCGCTCTATTTCAAAAACATGGAAAAAAAAACTTTAAAACTTCTGTTTTTAGTTACGTGTAGCTGTGCGGAATTTTTCGAATTTTTCACAAAAAAAAAGCTGGAATTTTTTAAGGGTCTGAATTGACAATTGAACCATTAAAGAGTTAATACAGTTTTTGACGATATTGATACAAAATTTAAATTACTGTAAATATTTCTTGAAAAGTCGAAGAGATACTTTCTTCAACTTTCCCTCAAATAGCTGACATATAGTAATAAGCAAGTCAAGCGACATTTAAAATAAGCTTGAAAAGTATCATTTAAAAATTAAAATAGTAGAGGAATTAGATGTTCAGTAAATTTTTTAATAAATTTAGTAAAATTATTTTAGAATATTTATTAACACCAGAACTTTTCCAATATTTGTATGAACTCAAGGATTAATCAACTTCTTGAGATGTTTGTTTATTACAGTGGTATTAAACTCAAGGCCCAACTGTCCAAGGGTGAGTAAATGTTCCAGGAGAATAGATTAAAATATTCATAAGTCATAGTTTATTGCTGCATTTGAAATATTGAGTTCATCAGTAACATTTCTGAAGAAACTGTTCATAGACTCTTTACTTGATTTTGAATTCAAATATTTTATGAACTTGTAGACTTTGTAACCAATTTTTAATTTGAAAAATTTAATTAAATTTAATTTTAAAAATGAAAATTATTGTGAACCTGTAGAAATGGCCTTAACTGTAGATACTTTAAAAAATTTTATTTTTATTTTTAAATACGTTACGTTATGTACTTTAATAGAATTGTAAAAGTTATAACGTTTTTTTTCTTTTTTACGTTTTTATTTAAAGTCTTTATTATATTTAGATTCAGATTATTTTTTTACATACCTGTTTGAAAAAAATTTTTTTTTTATTTTTTTCTTTTCCTTATTCCTTTAGGATATTATTTTCTGCGACAGTACTTAGGCACATACATTCAAATGCCAATGACATATGATTTTTTTTTGTGCTCCTGTTTTTTTTATTTAATGTGTTTTATTTTTTATTTTTACCTTAATGGGTTTATGGTAGCATAACGGTAAATCAAGTACCCTCGGAATATTTTTTTTTCATTAAATATTAAAATTTTATGCAATTAACAAAAACAAAAAAAAAAGGAATCTTTACAGAGGAAAAGAAATTTTTTACAGTTAGACAGAATTATATATGTACAAAAAAATCAAAACATATGAAAGTAGAAGATACATAATTAAGAATGCCTACATGATTGTGTTTTTTTTTTGATTTTTTAAAAACTTTAAGACAATTTTGAAGAATATTAGTTTCAAAATATGAGGATATGAGAGCTAGTTCTGATTTTGTTTTTTTCTTTTTTTTTTATTTTAAAAGGAAATTGAGAAGAAATAACAACCTGGGGAATATGTAAAATGTTGCTTTTCTCATTTTTTTTCTAATGAGATTCGTAAAATTTCATTATTTTATATATATTAAAAATAATGCTTAACATAACGGTACATATATTTATGTTGTTATTATTATTATTGCAGTTGTTATACATACATACATATATATTGTGTATCGTTATGCTATATTTTTCTTATATATTTTATGAATTCATTCGCTTTTTTTTTTCTAACCAAAACCAGCCGTTATTAAAACCCATCATCAAACAAGAAAAAATAAAATTGGGATGAGATTTTGTTATATGTATTTTGAAAATCGAAGAATATGAAAACCCCACATTTTTGTATGTTTTTAATATAATTTTTTATATTTTTTTTTTCTTGTACATTTATAACTGTTATATAACATTTTTTTTTTTTTTTTTATTTTTATTATTATTTATATATTATATGTAATACATAATTTATATTTATATATAGAAATGTAAACAACGCGAAAACCACCATAATAATGAACTCTCTTGGGGTGGGCAAAAAGAAAAAAAAATTAAAATAATAAAAGAAAAAAAAAAAACAGAATATTCATTATGAATTATATGAACTGAGATTAGAGTTTTCCACCTTAATTTAACTTTGCTATTACAACGTTATCCCGTTATCCTCATTCTTATTAACATCAATGGCATTTTAGTTTGTTTGTATTATTTTACTTTTATACAGTGTTATTCTTTTGCTCCCATTCATACGGGAATGTTTACAAATGCATATGTGTATAGTGATTTAATGGGGACTTCATATTTCGAGTATTTTTGTAAATTTATAAAAAGACTATGAATGGTAGTAGAAGAATAAAGCAATCTTGGGGCTAGATTTTTTCTTGATTTTTTGGTTTGGAATATATTTAGGTATACACATATAGATACATTATATGCTTGTTGTTACGGTATACAAAATGAAGTACAAAAACGTGTACATTTATACAAAACATATTTTAATATAGATTAACATTGCTATGTGCATACTATATATTCTTATGTACTTATGTATGTGTAGAAATTTATAAATAAAAAATGAAAAAAAAAAATCACAACCCTTAAATTAGTGCAACCCTATTTTAATAATTTCTATTGTTTTTATTTTTTTGTTTTTTATTATTATTTTTGTTGTTGGTACAAAGTGAAAACAAATTAATACCTGTGTAATATGGATTAAAAATAAGTGAGTTTTACGATAATATGGATTCAAAAGTCAATTGTATAACAATTATTTGAATAAGAGTAAACACAGGTTGCAAAGTTCGATAATGTGTAAAAAAAAAAGGAAAATATAAAATAATAATAATGTATATGTATATGTATTCAATTGTTTTACCGTTAATATATTTTATTTTTCTTTTGCTCCATCAATTAATAAATATGTATTTTTATATTTACATAAATATACCTAGATACTATATATTTATTTTTAAATGTATATTTTTATTTTAAATAGGGTTTATTGTCATCCAGGGTTGGATTAACAAACAACTGAATATTATACAGAGAAAAAAATATTTGTGATGCTTTTAGCTACACATAAATGTATAGACAATAAATCAATAACTATCCTTATAGCTATAATAGGCTTTGCGATTCTGAATTTCAACTCCTTGAAACGCTTGTTTAGTGGACACTTGACCCAGTGGCTTATCTAGATCCTATACAGTTTTTTTTAACTCATCTTTTTTGATTGTTTTGAATTGAGTCTCCATACATTGAATATGAAAAGTTAATATAATACATCCAAATACAAATAATACATTCTTACATATTTGAAGGTCCCATTTATTTGTTTTAGTTTTTAATGTTTTCTATTAATAAATTTATAAAATAGGTGAAGAAATAAAAGTGACCTTATTGTCGAATCAATTACTTTTGTCAAAAACTTCAATTGATTTCAGTTTTTTTTTTTTTTTGATCTTAAAGGATGTGAAAATATACTTACAGTTGGAAGTAATGAGCTCTCAAGTCTTAATTATTTTTTACGTTTCGTTTGGTTTCTTATCTATTCAATACTCTTTTATACAGCATATGCCTCAATTAGAGTATATAATATTTCAAAGTGATATACTCTAATTGAGGCATTAATTTCGTTTATTTTTCAATTTGATTTTTGTACTACTACACTAAGCTAGGATCCAGCCAACGGTGTAGTGGTTAAGACACCGGCCTTTCATAGGGCTGCGGCATATAGATTAATAAAAAATAATATAGATTTTTCTTATAATATATATATAGTAGAATATAAATAAATTAAAAATAAGTATATATGTCCTATAATTTATAATTAATATCATATTGTAATAGCTATACATATAATAAAATAATAATAAACAATATTTCTTGTGCTAGATAATAGATGGCGTAGAAATAAATAAAAAACGTCTTTCTTGTACAATAACTACAGCCGAGTAATCAACGGCTTAGTGAAATTAATGATTCACGAAACTGGAGCTTATAGCCAAATATGAATAATAAATGACTTAGTGGATGCCCTATAATACTCCTCATAAGAGTGGCAATGAAAACACTGAGCTAGGCATTAAATTGGACAGAAAATCTTTCTTGACATGTATAGGATTGTTAAGTTTTAGTTATTGATTACATATCGTACTAATTTATTTATTTTACTTAAAATTTAATTTAAATAATTAAGTGGTGTGACGCAATAAAAGTTTAAAAATGATAAACAGAGACAAAAGCCCTTCTTTGTTATTGCTGAGCATCTCTTCTTTCTTCTTTGTTTTGTGAGAGAAAGAGAAAGGCTAGTCATCGTAGTTAAGTCTTTCGATCAAGTCGATTGAATTAACAAGCGGGTGCGATGATTAGTTATTTCAAATTAATTAAAAAAGGCGGAAAGTGCGGTTTAATCGAAAGTAATTGTTACAGTGGGTTGTATTCAAAAAATTATATAATTTAAAGAGAATTGGTTAAAAATAATGGAGAAAGGGCAAATATTGTGAATGTAAAAAAAATTTAAGTAAATTTTTATTCAATTTATTTGTAATTCAAATTTTAAAGATGTCGAATATCGAATGCTAATTTAATATTGCAAGGTTTTTTTTTTTTTTAAATTTTTACTTTTGTAAACTTTTTATTTTGAATTTTTTTTTTTCAAATTCAAAAAAATTTTTTGAATTTTTGAAACATTTAAAAAATTTTTTTTTTTTTTTGTGCACTAATAAATATTGGAATTATGCTGTCATTGTAATTATTTCTTTATTAACTTTTTTTTTTTGTAAGTATTCCTGGATCAATTTTCTTTTTTTCACAAGAAAAATAATCTTTACTGGAGTTAAGACAAAAATATTGCTTGTAATAAATTCAAGCATGGAATTTTTTCAAAAAATTGTAAAGAAAAACAAAATAGCTATTTGTAAGTTTTTTTTTTTAAGAATTTTTTATTTGTGAGAAAAAAAAAATATTGGAAAAGAGAAAAAATGAAATTACATACATGAGTAATTTAAATTAAAGATTAAAAAAATGAGAAAATATTTAAATGATAGAAACGGAAATTAAAAAGCAATAAAAAATTAAAAAAGTAAAACAGTAAGAAAAAGGATATTATCCTCAAAAAACATCCTTTCATTAATAATTTATTTGTAATTATTGTTGAAAGAATTTGTGGATTCAGAGTAAAAAATTTGGACTTTGAATCCACAACCTTTTTTTTTTTTTTTGTTTTTGTTCTTATAAGAGAACATTAACACAAATTCCTTTTTTTGAACATGGTATTACGTAGGAAATTTTATGTTTTGTTATAATTACCAGAAAAATAAAAATTATGTTTTACCTAAAGCTTGAATCTATTAATTATGTAATGTTTAAAATCTGGTAAATTATATGATTCAATTTTTATTTCTTTTATTTTAGCAAATACAGATTCATTTAATACTACAGTTAAATTACGATAGGTATAGATTATACAAGTTAAACAAGTATATATTTTAGTTTTCTTCAGGGTGATTCTTTTTCAGTCTTGAGTATTTATAAGGTAAATTTGATAGATATAGATATTTAATAGGTATTATTTGAAGACCAAAGCGAACGAAAAATTGATGTGTAGGGGGTGGGTATAGGTAGGTTCGTCCGGACATGAGATAATGTGACCTAAAGTCAATTTTTTTATATCTCAAAAACTGCACAACTAATTAATAAGTTTGATATACAACGTCATCAGAAAACTTTACACTTCCTTAACTTTTAACTTTCGTCCTTCTATATTTTAGATTCCGAAATTCGTCTCCATTATTTCAAATACAACATGAATTAAAATAAAACTGTTTTAAACCAAATTAAATATTTTTTTCAAATAATTGAAAAATGCCGAAATTCAATTAATTCAAATGCCGAAATAAAGATACCTCAACAATTTGTTTAAGGGACAAAATTTGAAACGAAAAAAAAAAAAAATTTAAAAATTAAATACCCCTACACAATAAGTATTTGTTCATTTTGGTCCCCCAAATACGCTCAATGAATATTTAAGAGCAAAAGAGAATCACCCTGTGTTATGTATTCTTATAGCCTGTCATTTCTTAGTTTTCTGTTGTATTGTTTTTGAAAAGAAATTTCAAAGTAATTTCAATATGAATTATAATTTTTTTATTTAAATATTTTATATAATTTTTATTTGTTGGATTTTTAAATCCAAGATACTTTTTTATTTTTTGTTTTTATAAATTACTTTTTCTTTTATTTTTTTTTTGTGAATGATATAAAATAGTATTAGCCATTCATTTTTTTTCTATACATACATATACATATGTATTTTTATAATAATGAATATATACATATATAAAATTATGTTTTTATAACAGACGATATTATTTATTTTCACTTCCAAAATCATCCATAATGATACGTAAGTAACGTTTCTTGAAAAATAAAAATTGTGAAAATTTTCTTTCTCAAATTTTGTTTTCTCTTGTTCTAAAGATCGTAAAGATTCAAAATTTAACATTTAGAATGAAATAAACAATAAATAAATATAATCTTAAGAATAGCTTTTTCGAAATCTCTCAAGAATCCAAAAAAAAAAATCTTTTAATAACTATGTTCCTATCTAAAAGAAGATACGAACATACATATGTATGTATGTATACATACATTTTGTATGAGTAACTAATCTGAAAGATACCTTAAAGGAACCAACTGTACACGAGTACAGATTTGTTAAAAGAAAAAAAGAACAAATATTTTTTTTATTTTTTTCTTTTCATTTTTTCTGTTTTTTTGTAATTTAAAACCGCAAAGAAACACTAACTGTAAATTGGATATATCGTATCAGTGACTAAACAAAATGCGGGGTACCTATCCATTAATTATTACGGACAGGCATTGCGGTAGTGGTAGTAGCGGTGATTATTGTGTAACAACTGAGTGTAAACAATTTTTAATGAATTACGATCTTAGAGTTACGAGGTATGAGAAAAAAAATTAAAAAGAAAATAAAAAAATGATAAACAAAAACAGAAGGATAAAAAAATATTATAATATATGTATTTATCTTTTTATATTTATGTATTAAAATAAAATTGAAACGCATATGTGTACAAAAAAAAGTACAGTTATGACCAAATTATAGTGTTTGTAAAACTCACAAAAAAGGAAATCATCGAAATGCACAAAAAAGGAGAGGAATGAACTCGACCCCTCTACGAGTGTGTGACACCTTAGAAATTTAACCCACTAAATACCACCACACTTTTTTGACTAAAATAATAAGTTATATCACCTTTATAGTATTAACGCATTGCTTATTCAAGTGAAGTTAAGTTTAGGAAACGAAAATATATTTTAATTAGACAGGAATATTGTGAACAAAGATAATAATGTTCACCTTAAACCTTTGGATGTTGTATGTATATGTAATCTTCGCCAATTCTATGTAATATTGCATATAGAAATTTAGTTTTGAAATCAGTCTTTAACTATATTGTTAAATATGTAATAACATTGCAATAACATTTTAAAAGCCTTTATTTTATACGTTCTTTTATTTTGCTTCATTTTATTTTAAAAAGCGGCATCATGTTTTTGAGAAATTAAAGAAATTATTATCTAATTACGTAAGGTTTTATCTCATTCAACAGTTGCTATTTAAAATATTTAATAAAAATGTGTCTACTATTTTGTTCATAACTGTATATTTATTGAAAGATTATATCTACTTATAAATACTTATGTATACATATTACCTATTTTTGTAAAATTTTCGCACCCTATTTAAATACGCGATCCAATAAAGATGGTGTAAATTGGTATTTTTTTTTTCTTATATCTTTATGTTATCCTTATGTTCTTCTAAGAGATTCTTCTTCTACGAAGATGCTAAGAATGTACGTATATGCTGCAAAACATTAAAAAAAAAAGTTTATTTTTCTTGTAATAAGAATTGGTATGTGTATAGAAATTGGAAATTACGGTAAACATATTAAATACTTTAATTATATATGCTCCTATAATGTAAGCATATTGGTTTGTATAAAAAAAAAGAAAAAAACAAAAAGAAAATGTTGTTTTAACCTCCAAGGGTTTAAGGAAATACAAAAAAAAAAAAAAGAAAGAGAATGAGAAAAAAAAACCATGAATAATAAATAAATTAAAATATAAGGACTCCAATGCAATTATAATGAGATTAGCATAGCAAGTGTATAAATATACATATATATATATTTTTATTTTGTAATTGTATTGGTGTAATTTCTGTAATGATAATATGAAGATTATACCACTAAAAAAAAAAAAAATGAGATAAATATAAAAAACAAATATAGTGTGAATAAGGGTTCAAGTTCATACTAATTGGTTTTATAAGAATTAATTACCTAGATCTTTATCTGATGATTTTTATGTACGGAAAAAAAATTTTTTTAAATATTAAATTATTTTAAATATTGCAAATATAAAGTAAAAGTAAAAATTGCAATATTTAATATAATATAAATATTTAGACGCTGTGCGAATTTAGGCACCACGAATTATGGCTCCCAAAAAAAAATTAAGAAAGGCTTTAAAATTTGTATGGAATTTTCATTTTTATTTTGGGGCCTTTCATAATGAATTATGGACCCAGAAAAGTTAAATTGGGGTATTTTTTCATGATTCGCTTGAAAATGGTAATCAAATGTATTAGTATTAGCTTTATGAAATAGAGTCGCACTAAATAATGTCGCTATCAAAATAGAAATAATATCGTAAAATTTAAAAATCAAAAGTTTCACATTATTTCCTTCTTGAGATGTTATTTTATTTTTGATTGAAATAATGTCGAAAATTTAAGATCGCGAAATTTCACGACATTATTTCGTTCCTGCGATGTCATTCAATTTTGATTAGCGACTTTTTTTTATAATTATTTTCGCCAAATTTATATAGAAACCTGTATGCATGGGCATTAGTATAGATTTTCAATTTTTTTTGAATTCAGATTTTTGAGAATTAAGGATTTTTTTACCGGTTGCAAAATTAGGATTATGTATATATTCTGGAAAAAGCATATAATCCTGATTTCGTATCCAACTGTAAAACCTCTCTAAATTCAAGATCTCTGATTTACATATATATAAATATTCTGAAAAAAGTAAATATCCTGATTTTGAATCCAACTCTAAAATCTATACTAAAGTATGTCCATGCAAACAAATTAGCTCTACAAATTTTTCTGTTTTTGATCAATGCACTCTTACTTCTTCTACTCTGGAAGTCTACTTCTACTTCTACTTCTTCTACTCTGGAAGTTTAGGTCGCAAAATTAAAAAAATTGGAATTATTTTAAGTTTTTAAAAGTTCTTCAAGAAGATGAATTTATAAAAAGCAAAGATTTTTTTTCAACTTATTATGAATTATGGTCCTAAAATAAAAAAAAATTGTGGTGTTTTTTCATTTTTATTTTGAGGCCATATTTCATAATGAATTATGGCCCCAAAAAAATTTATTTGTTTGCGGCGTTTATTCTTAAAAAAATTATTCTTCATATATGTATATAGTCACAACTCGTTGGCCGATTTTTTGTCTTTCATATCTGTTTTCAAATGTGCTATTGTTTGTGACCCAATATTTGCATTTTTTTTTTTAAAACGGACTATTTCTTGGTACCCAGTACGTGAAAAACGTTTCATTATTATCTGGCTAGACATAGAAAATTTTAATTTTAATTTTCGATACAATATTTTATGGCATTGATATTTGATGTACGATTTAGCAGTAAAAATTTGTTTTTGATGGTTGTTAAAATTAATTTCGATTTCTTTAAACAAAAATCACTACGGAAATTTTTTTATCCAAATTTTATTTGAATTTTAAGCTTAATCATATTAGAAAAGCTGATAGAAACTTAATCCAAAAAGAATTATATAATATCTTAGAAGGGTTAAAAATATTATATATAAGTTTACTGTATAAATTATATATGAAGAAATTTTTTTTTTATGCATTTCTCTGCCACATAAATGGAGACAGGAAGTTACATAGCCTTTCCTGTTCAGGCGTTACTTTAAATGTCGTAAGGGAGAAAAACTCTTACCATGTGTGTGGGATTTGAGCCCACACTGCCTTGGTGTTTTGAACAAATTATTTAGATCTAATAACTGCAGAATTAATAAAAATCATCTGGATTTAACAGGCATGGTACAGGCAGGCACTAAAAATTTAATTTTATATATTTTATTTTTTTAAGTGTTACAACCTAAATGTACAACCTGGTTTAAAAATATTTTATTTGTGTTTCATAATTTTCTACGATTTACAAACAGCCGAATAATCAATGGCTTAGTGAAAATTATAATTCAAGAAACTCAAGTTTAGTCTATAATAAATAACAGACAACTGAATTTCGGTGCCCTATATTTCATATTGGAGTGGATAATAAACAAAATTAAAGAACTACAATCTAAATATTAAGTTGTGGTTCACAAAATTTATTTAAAAAAACTATCCTAAGTATATAGTGTTTTTATATTTTATCAAAGCATAGGCTAACTCTAAATCATAAAACTGTTAATTAAACTAATTATATTTTTTTTTGTAATATAAATAACAATCTCTGACCTTGGTTTTATATTTAAAAAAATATAATTTTATAAGAAATAAAAATAAAAAATAAAGAATTTTTCACAATTTAATTATTTGGATAAACTTAACCTATTCATTTGTACAGCGTGTCCCATGATAAGTTTTACATAGAGTAGCAGCTGATAGACGATGTCAAAACAAACAAAAAATTCGATGTTATTTCTTGAATTTTCTCGACAACGACCAAAAATATGATACAAATTACGTTAGAATAAATTCAAGTAAAGAGCTTGCAAAAATTTAAACATGAAATAAAATTTGTACATTAATAACGGTTTTTCATGAAAAACATATACATATATGAAAAACTTTGAATACGATTATCTTGAAAACCGTTAGAAATTGACATCCACCGTCTTATAGGATTTTTTGTTTGTTTTTGAAATCACCAAACCATCTTCAATTCTATGTTAAACTTATAGTGATGCACACTGTATATGTACATATATAGGATACTAGATTAGCATTTATAACCTACATCAGTTAATGTTTATTTTTTAACTTTTCTTTTATTAATTTAAGTTTTAATGATATCATAATGGTAATATTATTATTTTTATCCAAACAATTAAGAAAATTACAACACTCGTTTTTTATTAAAAGGCTCATTAATTTTAGTATTTTTTTTTTTCAATGGTACATTCGATTTCCTAAGCCCAAGTAAATTTTTAATAAAACGATTTTCGTAAGAGAAAGCATGAGAAATTAAAATAAAAGACTGAGATATTAGAGAATCCATTTTTGTTTAAAAAATAATACGAAACCATCTTTTATAGGTCATCAAGCATACCGAAAAGAAAATAAAATACAATAAAAAAGGTTATAGGACGTTAATTGGACTTTTATTAACCATATTAAAAAAATTATGTTCCCATAATTATTATAAAACACAAAAAAAAAAAAAAGAAAACTTTAAATTTAAAGAATTACAGAAAAATGTATATTTAAGTGAATTTGTATTCTATATTTGAAACAAAATTGGGTACACTGATGCATATAACTACAAAATATTCATAAATTTAATTAACTATTTTTTCATTGTTTATTTTTTTTTTTTTTTTTATGTTAATTTTATGCTTCACTTGTGACTAATTACAGTCTCATTTTAAAATTATTTTGTAGTAAAGAGTAATTTTTGTTTTTATATCTCATTAAAAAATCATAAAATACTTTTTTTTTCATTTCAAGTTAAAGTTTTTTTTTTTTTTTTCAATAGAATCTTAAGATATATTAAAAGTCCTTTAAGATTTAAGTTATACACCCTAAGCTAGTTTATAAATTTTTGTTTTTTCTTTTCTGTTAAGTGGATTGTATCTTAAGGGATTGTCATTATTTAAAGGGGGAATCTAGTAATATTTATTTTTACCTTCATATTTTTTGTTTTGGTTTCCTTTTTTGTTTTTTGTTTTGTTAATTAAGTTGACCTGAATAGTTTTGATGCGTTTTTGGGAGTAACTATATATTTTAATTTTAACTCTTCGTTATCGTTCCAATGATTGATTTTTTCCTTAAGTAATTTTCTAAAATTCATTAGATGGGAATTTTATATTTTGTCATTTCCTTTGTGGACTATTTTCTAAGTTGGATTTTTTTACTTGGTTTTGGTTTTTTTAACGCTTGGTAATTCAGGTGTAACTTTTGGGTTTTCATTGTAATTGGAGGTAGAAATATTTTATTTCCTGGCATTTTTCTATTTTCTAATTATTTTTTTTCTACTTTTCATTTGTGTTATTCCTTAATTGTGATGGTTGTTTTTTTTGTTTTTTTTTTATTAAATGAATGGTTATAAAACTGAAATTATGAAAAATAGAAAAGTATAAAAGAAAAAAGAAAAACTTGAAGCATTTATCATAATATTTTTTCATTTCCCTTTTAGGTATTTTGCATATTTTCTTTGTACTTTTTTAGTGCCAGGGTTGTTAATACTATTTTGGGTGGGTAGTTAGGACTATTTAGAGTGGTTTTGTATACATAAAAAAGAAAATGTTTTATCCGTACGCCTAGAATTTGTATATCGACTAGTGATATTTAAGAATTGAAAACTATTTGCTTTTATATATTATAAAATATTATATTAGGGTGTTTGGAATTTAGATGTAGAAAATAGTTTTTTGTTTTTTTTTTTTTACAAAATTAAGTTTTTTTCAAATGTTTATAAGAATTATACACATATTTTGTTAGACTTGTAATTCATATCACCAAAATTTGTCACAAATTTAAAGCTCGAATTATAGAATTTTTAATTCTATTTTCGTATTAAAAGTTCCAAGGCTCGAATACCAATTCAATGAACAATTTAAGTGAAGCATATATCACAAGTTTAACATGATATGGGTATTAATGTTTTTTATTCCTTTTGAGGAAATCTAAGAATATATACCCTAAAATTAAAAAAAATTATAAAATTGTTTTCTTTATTGTATTAAAATTTTTTGTCATTAATTGACATTTTTTAAAGCCGTATTTTTTTAATACAAAATCTGAACACTAAATTTTAAATCATCAAAAAGAATGAAAAGATTTATCTCAAGTTGGAAAAATTTATATTATAGATTTTTAGATTATGATTGAATATGACAATAAACTCCTCGATACCAAATTTTAAATATTTAGTAGGAGTCGAACGTTATTCCAACAAAATAAAAAGTCTGGTGACTTCAAATAAAGTTTTTCTAAAAAAAATTAAGGAGAATTTCCGCTGCCACTCTTACGTAGTTCAAATCCCTAGATGATTTTATTCAACATAAGGTAATTCGTTTTTGAATCGAATATCGTGAATATGGAATCATTTACCACCTCAAATGTTTTCTAAAATTCGTAATGATTATATTTTTAATTTACATACGTTTTAAAGAACGAAAGCCCTCGTTCATCATATTCCTGCAAACCTTAATCAAATTTTTACTCTATAGAAAAATTCTTCTCTTGCTCAAACAGTTCAATAGCATTGAAGATCCCCTAATCTATTATTTGGTCAAAAAGGGTGGTGGTATTCAGTGGGTTACAGTCCCACATGGTAATATAGAGGAATCGCACTTGCACCGTTCTTCTTAGCGTCTTTCGATAAAAAGTAAAAGAAAGAAAAAAATATATTTTAATTTTGTGTTATTACCATGAGGGCTTTAAAGTATTTTATAATTTTGATTAAAAAGAGCAAATATAAAAATGCTAAAATTAAAATTTTCCTAAATTCCTTGATCTTTAAACAATTTATTCTTATAGGTACGTTGAAATTGTAATGATATTTTTATTTAATTTTTTTTTTTATTTTGACCATTAATATTTTTTTTTCACGTACTTTATTTTGATATCGTTAAGTTTCGTTTTCCTTTTAACTGTCAAAATTATGTCAAAAAAAAAGAAAAACAAAAAGAAAGTGAAAATATTTTCTAAATTATTTTTTTTTTTTTTGTGAACCATTGAAAAAATAGAACAGGAGAGTTGAAGAAAATTGCGTATAATTAGAAAATCATTTATATTGTCAAGAAAATACCACTCAGGGGTATATCTACTTTAAGTTTTCAACTTTTTAAATTATTAAATATAGGGAAATGTAAAAAAAAGTAGTCAAAAAAATAATTTTTTGAAATTTTTATTTTTAAAGATTCATAAATATCTGATTTTATTATTTTTCATTATTTTAAGAAGATTTTCTTTTCAATTGAAATAAAAGGTAGAAAATAAACAAATCTATAAAGTAAATGTTAGTTCAATGAGAATAAATTATTTTTAAATTGTTTTTAAAGAGAAAAGTCTTAAATTAAATGAAAAATTAAATAGCTATATATTTATTTTTTATAATTAGATTACTATGAAAATGTAATCAAAGTTCAGAGTATTAAAAATTGACAATAAATAAATAGGATATAAATGAAAAATTAATTGAATGTTATTTTGAAATAATCTTTTTTTTTTGTTGTTGTTGCGAGGGTAGGTGGGAATTGTCGAAAGACACTGTTGAGGAGTGAAACAAGTTCTCTATAAGAGTAGAACACTTTAATACGCTAAACAATACCTCCCTTATTTGACCATTCATTAGGGTAGTGGAATTCAATGGAGAATGAAAATTGTTTTCAAATTGGCAGAAATATTGCGAAGAAAGGTGTTAATATTCACCTTGAATTTTTCTGCGTTGTAAATGTAATCATCACCAATTTTGGGAGATGGCTTCACTTCGCGATGTTCGTACTACAAACGAATTGTCATAAGCCGAATTATGCCATTTGGGAATTTAAACTACATAAGCCAAATTTGACTGGGCAGCAAACGCTGTTCTTGTTTAGCTTTGGTATATGCTTTGAGAGAAGGCATCAAACTTTTAATTTCGTTAGGATCAAAACCCACTTCTACAAGGTATCTATATAAAACAGGTAAGTGTTTCTGTTAGATGATGAAGTGCATCTGTTTAATTAGAATTTTCAAGTTTATAATAAGGTTGAAAAGAAAATATAGGAAAATCGGCAAATTCTATTTAATTAAGTATTACTTACTTAAATATAAAATAAAAAATTTAAACCGTTAGATTTTTTAACTTTTTCAACCCTTTTTAATATTTACAACACAATTTCGTACCTATAATAGAAGTTTTAAGGAATTTGATGAAGTCATATATTTTGATTATAAAGTTGAAGTCAAAAATCAATACTTTTGCTTAGCCTATTCACAGTAATATTTCAAAAATTCTTTCGCTCTGATTGTTGTTAGAAAAAAGAAATAGAAACAACATAACTTGTCAATGCATTTACCTTTTAGAAGAATCAAAACAATGGCTAATATAAATAGAATAATGTAAATGCTTAACAATGTATAAATAAAAAGATGGTTTTGCTTCATACTTTGGAGTAGTACATGTTTCGTTTTATATCAAAACCTTGAAATCTTCTATTGAGTAAACTTCACTTCAGTTTGTATTTAAATTTTGGTTTAGACAGGTTCATAGAAAATAATAGTTGACTATTTTCCAAGTGAAAATTATAAAACAAGAGGAGGTGAGGAAATAATTGTTTGGTGAAACGAAAAATGATTTTGCTTCTTCTAAGATCAAAATGTTTATAAAATGATTAATATTAAAATAATTTTATATTTTTTAATAAATTTCAATTTTTAACTTAAAAATTTGTTTTATTCTTTTTACCACTTCTGTACATGTGACGTTTGAACAGAAATTTTAGTATTTTGTGTAATTGAGATTAGTTATTTGAAAAAAGTTGTTTTATTTATACTTAAGATTTTTAATCAGGCAATTATTATCCATTTGGGCATAAATGCTTCAAATTTAAGAAAAAATCAAATAAATAAATCAAGTTTCCATAAGAATTTCCTTCATTATAAGTAGTGTCATTTAAAAGCTTCAAGTATTTTTATTTATATAAATTGAAGCATTTTCTACATAACATTTGCCACAACTTAGAGCAGATCCTTCTATTATCCTACCTGTTACTTTAAGGTATAGTTTTCATTTTTATTCATATCATTCAATATATGACTTTATAGTTAGAGCTTTGTTTTTTTTTTGGTCAAGAAAAAGCGTTAAGGAGATTAAAAAATTTTGGAAGAAGTTATCGCAAATCATATTAAAAATTGTCATCATATGATTTTACTTATACATACACAAATTTAAAAGTGTTTAGTAGCATTTATATCAATATTTAAAATAATCGATTTTTATAATTAATATAATTTGTTTTTTTTTTTAGAATTTGATTCAATTATGCTGCAAAATAAACTCTTTAACTATTTTCAACTTCTTTCATCAAAGGTTCAATTAGTTTGTTTTCATTTAATAGTTCAAAATTATTTCTATTTCTTTTTTTTTGTTTTGTTTTTCATTAATTTCTTTTTACTAGGATCAATTCATCAATTTAATTTTGTTTATTTTTTTTATGTAATTCCTTCTTCTTCATTATTTCTTGTTTTGTTTCTTCTTAATGGTTTTTTACTAAATCTTTTACCGACTTTTTCTTTTAGTTGTATTCAAAAAGAAAACAATTCTTTTTTTTTACATCATAAATTAACTTTGTTTCAATATTGATTTTTGACCGTTGTCTAAATTCATTTTATTTTTTATTTTATTTTTTTTTTTTTTAATTTCCTTTCATTTGGAAAATTGAACGAATGAACGACCGAATAATAATTTAGAATTTACACAGAGAAAGAAATGAAAAAAAAAAAAAAAAAAAATCAAAAACATTTAGACAGAAAAAAGAGGATAAAAATAAACAAATATAATATTATATGTATATAGGTATAATATAAGTATAATGTAATATAATTTTGTGATAACGAATATTAATGGAAAAGTTGTTTGTACAACCGGCTAATTACATTTCACCTCTTCGCTAATATTCTTATATTATTTTATTTTATTTTCTTATATTTGGTAACATATAAAGTAATAAATATATAAATATGCTTATGGGTACATTATATGTATATATAATAAATTGCAGACACAATTTATAAAAGAACAAAATAAAGAAGAGAGTATCTAAATTTAGTGTAACAAAAATGGGGAAAAAAAATGAAAAAGAAAAATAATAAAAACAAACTCTTCTTTTCAAATTGATTTATTTCCGAATTAAAATGACCTTAAAAGGAAAATGAATTTACAACTACCAAAACCATTGCCATCAGATGTCTAAGTGTTCAATGTCTAAAAGGAGTAGGAAACTCTTATTCGGCAGAGATGGTTGGACATTTGAAGATTAGAATTTTTAATATTCAACATAAATAAAAAAAAAAAAATTTGTTCTTTTTGTTTTTATTTAAAGGAGCTTACAAGGATATTCTAGAAATTTGTGAGGTATCTTTAATAGGCACAACACAACCTAAAATCTTTTTCATGTTATTATTTAATTTTACATGCCAATTAAAATTATACAAGATTATAAAAAAAAATGTTTCATTAAATCAATATATTATATCTAATTGCCTTGTTTTGAATCATTTTGATTTATATGGAATTAATTTTGTAAAATTTTATTTAAAGAAGAACATCAATATTTTTGTTTTAGACACTCTGCCGAACATCAAATAACCATTCATATTTGCAAGTTTCTTTTATTCCTATTTTTCCAAATCTCTAAACTAAGCAGTACATTGTACGATATATGTTCTAACATAATGTTCAGTTCTAAAGGCAGGTTGGTGTTTCGATGAAAAAATTTCGCGCAGTAAAAAAAAACAACAAAAATTACTGTTTTAGGGTTTTTTTTTTTACGATAATTTTTAAATCCTTTAAAGTCTAAAAGGCAAATACGTTTCTCTTTTTTTCGCAAAGGTACTATTAATTGATTTGAATTCATATTTTTTATAAAATATACCGTTATATTGAATAGTTTTAAGATAAAAAATAAAAATACTAGTTTTATACTGATGTTTTTCAAGTAATCTAAAATTTCCTAATATATAAATTATAATTTTGCCTCTTGAATTCATTAAGATTTTCAGATTTCCACATAATATCCATGTATTCTTATAAAAAATTAAAAACCTAAATGATACATATTTGTATTATAATTTAACTTCCACCAAATTCTGCATGAAATTAAATGTACACATTTTTCACTAATGTTTTCCACTTTCATTAATTATTCTTAGTTAATTTTCTATAATTTCTGTCTATTAATTTCAATAAGTCAGTTGATGTACAATTTTTTTTATTTACTTATATATAATTTTACATTAACAGAATAATGTTGGATAGGATTTTTTGGTTTAGGTATTTAAAAATAAAAACAATAATTAAGTTCAAAGAATATGAAAATTAAGTTAAGAAACTAAAAAGAAAAGAGACAGATAGAACATAAAAAATCCAAAGAAATAGAAAGGGATAAATATTTTCATTTCTTTTATTTTTTATTTTTTGCTGGAAAAAGACTGAAAAAATACTCAATAAATTATAAAAGAAAAAGCACAAATAACACAGCAATAATGCAACAATTTAATAAAAAAAATGAAAACAAAAGAAAGAGACAAAAAATACATTTTTTTTTTGTCTCTTTCAAGGATGTTAAAACCTGTTCAAACTGATGTTATCTATATTCCTTTTGGGATTAAAAAAACATTAAAATATAATAAAAAATAAAAGAAAAAACAATAGCCGTGAATAAACAAAGAAATAACGGGAAAATGTTACCAACACCGAAACCATTAATATATTTATATAAATGTATATATATATTTATTAATTTTCTTATATCCCTTATCTTCTATCTTTTTTTGTTTTTGTTTTTTTTTATCTAATTCTAAAGATAAAGTTATAAATTTTCGTATTTTTATTACCTTTTTAATTCACTGTTATTTGCCACTATACACCAAAGTCATGGTACTTTTTTCTAATTATTATTAGTGTATTGTTGAGAAGATTGAGGTAATTTTATATGCCTCCTGTACTGTTTTGGTGATTACTTTAAATTATTTTAGATACGAGAAAGGTAAAGTATTATAACGGTAATATTGAAGCTTACAGAGGTGAAATTTCGTGCTTTTACATGCTTTAGTTTGGGGTTGTTTTTTTCGTTTTATATTTTTCATTATATTTAAATTGAGTGTATATAGGAATGAGCAGAAAAAAAGTTATTAAAAAAAAAAAAAGAAAAGAATAGAAAATATTAAATTCGCTATCTTTTTTTGTTTTTTTTTTTTTGGAAAATCTGCAGAGGAAGTGAATGTTCAAGAAATTTTATGAGGGTATTTAGTATAAGAAAAACAAAAAAAAAAATATTAAGAAGTGGTATTTAGATTTTTTGTTTTTTCAAGGCTTTCTAATTGTTTGAGATAATTTAAGGTTTTGATTTTGTTTTTTTAAGAAATATATTTATTATTGTGTTTGGTTGTCTGTCTAATCTTTTAAAATATAGATATTACATTGCAAGTTATCTTTTTTAGAAGAATATTTCGGAAAAAAATTTTGCTCTCTATTAAAGAAAGATTTTTTTCACAGTGTTTCTGTTGTCGGTAGTTATTTATGACTAAAATCAAAACTGAATATTTGTAGATGTTGTAAAATGTTTTCTTAGTTCTTATTACTAATTTATTAATTGTACAATTCTTTTTGGCTGCTATAAGATCAGTATGGGACTACATTTTTTTAATTGAAGTTATCTATAATATTTTTGCATATTTTTAGGTTATTTAAAAATTTTTTTTTTTTGTTTTGCAAAATGTTAAACTGTTTTTAATTTTTGTAATGCGCCAAATTTAATTAAAATGACATGTAGTCCAGATCAATGTAAATTTTTAACTGTATACAAATTTTTATTCAATCATGTTAACTTTATAAATTTTCTTTTGTTTTTCTCGACCGTATTCATTTTTATAAATTTTCTTCATATTATTTTTTTTAAAAATTTCATTTTATGCAAATTAAACTGAAAACCGGTGAAAGTAATTACAAACACTTAACAATAATTAAATCTGGGTCACAGAAAATTAAAAAAAAAAAAAATGTATTAAAGGTTTGGTCTATCTTTTCAAAAAAAAAAAAAATTATGAAAAATATGACAAAAAATTAATCCAACCCCAAAAATTGTATCTTTGGTTTTTTTCTTCATTAAAATTGGATAAGTAGTGGGTGGAATTGGAAAATATAGAAGAATATTTGTTTTTGTTTTTCTTCTTGAATTATTTTTTACAAATTTCTTTTTCTTTAAGATAATAGAAAAAGATAAGATGGGGTCTAAGTTGATTAGAAATTTATGAGCATTTTTATTTGCTTATACTTATTTTCATAATTTACAGATGGGCTTAAGGGTTCATATATTTTGTTAGAATATATGATAAGTTTAGTAGAGTTAAAGAACTTTAAAAACATTTTTGTTGCATAAAATTTTAAAATTTATGAACAGCAAAATGAGTTAAGTTAGTTAAAAAAAAAAAAAAACTCTAATGAATTTATTTTTTTTTAATTCTTCATATTTTTAATTAAACATATCTATGTATTTAATAAATTAATTTTTTTTTTATAATTTTTTATTAGTATTTATATACTCTTCGAATATTGGTCCACAAAAATATAATTTACAATGAACAGTATTAATTTGGCATGGAATATTAGATGGTATTGGATAACAATTTACAGCACGAAAAACATCCGTCAATTCTGTTGATTTTTTCTCCTCCAAATTTTTATTTAAATATTCCTCTTTATTTCCTGGTAGTCTAAAAAAATAAATTTTCAAATTCTTTTCGTTTTAATTCTTAAAATAGTCATTTCAACAATAATGGTTTGTATATAGTTAAGTGCAAAAATATCGCCATTTTTAATATCACTTCTTCAACGATATATAAATGATCTTTTATTAGTATACCTCATATTATTCGAAAATACATATACATATACAATTTACTTAAGAACTTACACATCATGTTGTTTGGTCCTACTATTATGTTTATGGAATGTTTTTTCGTTGTCATCCTTCATTTGTGGGCATTTCTCACAAAAAAAAACTAAATTTCTTTTATATTGTATTTTTGTTTTTTTTTTCTTCTTTTATAAAAAATTTTAAATTATATATTTGTAAAAATTTGAAATTAGAAAAGAAAAAAATATGACACATGAATAATAATTAAAAATACAAAGAATTAAGAAAAACAAAAAAAAAAAAAAACTTTTTATTAAAAATTGCTTTGAAAGGATGAAATAAATTGTATGACAATTTAATAATAATTGGAGATTGTTATAAATGTTAAAAAAAATCAACAGGGGTGTGCTCAAAGTTAAGATTAGAGTAATTGTTTTTCATGTTCATACGGCTGTAAGTTTCATTATAGAAAAGTGCAGTAATAGAATATGAATTTTCCGAAAACCAATAATTGAGTAAAAAAGTTAAGTTAGTACCTTAAGTATCCTAGTTCCTTAAATTCAATATCTTTAAATAAGTTTGTAGATATAATCAACTGAATTTAATTATTTGTTACAGAAATAGTATTTTGCATGTCCTTAAAATTTACAGGTAATTAAGTAATATTAATGCATCGACTACTGACCGTTTTTCGACAGTCGAATATCATGCCAATTATTTAATGAATTAAAAAATCTGGAATTAGATAAAAATACAATAACAGAGTTTTTTAAGAGCTTTAAGCCACTAACAAGATAAAAGAGATATCCTGCAATTTTCTAATTTGCTAATTTAATCAGTAAAATTTTATTAATCTTTAATACCAATGATAAATCATATCTTTTTACTTTGAAATTCATTAAAATTTTTCCAATAAAATTCTTTAACTACAAACCTTTTAAACTTAAAAACAAAATACTTTAAAAAATAATTCATTGCAACCATTTTTCATATTCTTTCTCTTAGATCTGAAGAAACATAATATTAATTCGTAAATATTTCCAATCCATTCTTTCTTTAGTTTCCCCTTATCAATAGAATTATTTCACTGAATAAAATTCCCTTTTTTTTTTGTTAGTGTAAACTTTAAGTTTACCTAAAAATTTATTTTGTTTTCCTTATCTACAGAAAACTTCCTTTTTTTTTATCTAACTACATAACTCCCTCGAAAAAACAGAATCAAATAGAACTTCAAAATGGGGAGAATTCGTCGTCTCCATATTTGCGGTCAATTAAATTTCACCGTCGACAAAAAAAAAATAATAATATCGCCATAAAATAATTTCTAATAAAAAAAAATTTCGACTAACCGCATAATATTGCCGCATATCCATTTATTCAATGCCAAAAAAGAAAAAAACCTAGGAAATCTATATTGCATTACATACCATTACGCCTGACTAATGGCAATAAAAAGCTAAATAATGATTTAAAAGGAAGAAATAACAAAAAAAAATAACTCCAAAAAAGTAAAGGAACATTTTTTTTACATTGTATTTTTCTTTTGTAAGGACATCATCATAAAGTAAAAGTTGATGGACAGAAAAGATGCGTGCATTAAAATCTTTAGGTTTCATTTTTTTTTCTTTATTTTTATTGTTATTGTTGCTGTTATTGTGTTGTACTGGCTTAGTCAAAATGTTGTCGAGAATGCAAACATATACAACACCAATTTTTATAGTATTTCTGGAGTTAGAAGTAAAAGTCTGGATAACATCAAAATATCATCGGTCATTTGAAAAATTTTTTTTTTTTTCTCGTTTTGTTTTTGCTATTCTTATAATGCTGAACTCTTTCCCTCGGTTTCAGTCAGTTAAAAGCATAAAGCTATTAATGTTATCAAAATCTAGTCAGGACACTTAACTCTAATAAAGAAAAATAACAAAAACAAAAAAATAAAATTTCAAAATTCCAAAAAATTAAACCTCTCCCTCTGAATAATAATAATATAATATCAAATAAAAAACATTTTTGTGGAGAGAGATAGAGGAAAGGAGAGCTTCAAATGAGATTTTCTTCTATATTTTATTATCCTCCATTATCGTTCATCTTAGTTTATGAGTTAAAAAAAAAAATAAAAATAAAGGAGGCACCACAAAGTTCGTGTCTTTATATTTGATAGCTTAACTTGTGCATATCCATTTTATAATATCGTTTAGAAATAAAAATACTACACTTGTATTCAAAATAATACAAACAGTAATGAAATAAATAAAAAAAATTAGTATATCTTATTTTGGGGTCATATTATCTGTTGTAACTTAATTTCTTCTTCTTTGTGTGACTTATCGGGTACATACGTTGACAAACATGGCAATGCTTTTAGTTGTATCACAACTCCTAATTTCAAATTGACATCTAGTGATCTCATGAAACTCTTCGTTGGTTATATGATGTAAACAATTTATTTTATATATTATTTTAGAACAAATGCTTTTAACTTTTACAAAGTATATTCACGCAACACCGTAATAATTACTTCATTTACTGTTGGAAAAATAAAAAATATAAAAAATTCAAAAACAAAAATGAATCTATGAATATAAAAATTAGAACATTGAAGAAGCCATCGAAAAAAAATGAGATTTGACAAAATCAAAAATTCTTATTTGGAAAATTTAAGCGTGATCTTGAAGTAGAAAGAAGATGATTTGAAGTGGAGGATGAAAGAAAGTTGCGTTCATGTCTGTTAATTTAATTTTTTGTTCATCAATGTATTAAGAAATATTTTGAATACATTTTAACATATTGTGTTTATTTTATACTATAGCAACCAAAATTGAAGTAATCAGACTTTTCATATCATAGAAAAAGGATTTCTTTTTATTTTTATTTTTGCCTATTATATCCTTTGGAAATTTTATAGTACCTCTTATAATATATTATATAGATTTTGTTGTGGTGAATTTTGCTATTTGTTTTTTTTTCTTCATTTATTTATAGTGAATAAAAATATAAAAGAAAAAACAAAATATGAGGTTTAAATTTTAAAAATTATCGTCTAAAAAGAAGGATTTGAGTCGATTTTTAAATCTGAACAAGTAAGTAGTAAAATGTTTTTTATTTTTTTTTTAAGGTAAAATCAGAAAACATGATTTTATTAAAGCATTTTTATTCATTTAGCGATATAATAATCTTAAAAAAGTTTTATTCATGCTAAATGTGAGCAAAAATTATTGGAATTAATTTGTTACACAAAATTAAACAAAAGATTACTTGGCGTTTCATTTTTTCTTGACATCTTTTAAAACCTTTATTAAATTTACTATACAAATTTTTCGATTTCGTTTCATTTTTGTTAATATCCTCTACTCTTTTTTAATATTTTTTTACATTTTCTCATTTTTTTGTTATCACCGCTAGTAATCTAGCCCTTCTCGCTTTCTTTACGGGTTCCCCTAATATACGAGAAAATTTAAGTTTCCGAAAAAATACTTCAGAAATAAATGATTGCAATGAAAAGTCTAAAAAAGAATTTCTTTCAAATCTTCAGTAAAATCTTAATCGAAAACTTTTAAATATAAAAAAATAGCTTTCCACCTATTCATCAATTAATGTTAATCTCTTTTTGCAATGGAGGGTATTAATATTAATATCAATATTATCAATCAATATTAGTAATATTGATATTGCTTACAAAGTATGAAAGACTAAACCCATCTCTTTCGAAACGAGAATATAGAGAAAAACAACCGAATTAACCATGAATAATCCATCAGGAATTACAAATGAGAACATTTTTAAACAGAAAAGTTTTGAACGTATCTAAAAAGTTTATTATTATATTAGTTTTTGATCGAAAACAGAAGACCGTTTAAACGTACCTTTAACGGTTATATATTATTATTAGTCTTTGATCGAAATTAATTTAATCAGATCTCACATTATTTTAGCATTGTAATTTAATGAAATAAAATCCTGTTTAAAATTCCACTTAGGATAACTCTTTTTCTATAGAACATGTATTAAAGTTTAAAAAAAAAAAAAACAGTCAAACATTAGGAAAATTTTTAGACAGTGTTTATACATCACAGTTAAGTTTTTTATAAGGCAGATTATGGCAATAATAAACAAAAATTTTATAAAATAAAAGTATAAGAATGAGGCATGTTAAAGTTTATATTAACAATCTTAAAACATTGGGTAAGAACAGCCGTTGAATACAAAAAAAAAAAATAAAAAAACAAAAAATTGCCATAAAATTCAAAAAAAAAATAAGAAAAAAAAACTTTAAAGGTAGTTGACACACCCTTAAAATGTTGATATAATCATAGAAAGAAAAAATGTAAACAAAACAAAAGCAAATTCTAGAAAAGACCATGAAAACATAAAAAAACTTTTATTGGATTTACTCATAACACATTCCATCAGAGTTTCATCACAAATATTTTTTGTCTTCAAAATATAAAATACATTATTACATTATAGTAAATTTCAACAGGACTCAGTTTCAACAGTAGTCCTGCTGTCGATATAAATCCACCGAAAATTTAACTGATATCTTTAGAAAAAATGTAAGTATGGTTGTCACGGTTTGTTTGGTTTTTGTTTAGTGGTGTTTAGTGAATACTGGTAGTAGTTTTTCTTTTTTTTTTCGTTTTCTTTCAATTTTTTACTTTTTTAACTTTTATTTTGCTTTTTTTTTATATCGAATATTATATCCATTGCATGGTTTTGAAAATTTTCCTTATTATTATCTTGTTTTTTCCTTTTAATGTTCATTCGAGTATTGATTTAAAAAAAAAAAAAAAATTTCTTTATGCTTATGTTTAAATAAAAACTAGGATAAGCGTGGGTTAAGTTTTGTATGCAACTTGCTTAATATTTCTTTTAACAACGGTAGGATATCTTTCTACATTTTGTACAGCATAGAAAAAAAAAACGTTATGTTTTTCAGCTTAAACATTTTGAAAGATACGCGAAAACTTGAACTAAAACAAAATTCAGTATGTGTTAAGATAATCTGCTTAAACATATGTTAAAACAATTAAAAACAAATTTAAATTAAGTTTAATTGAACCCTATATAATATACCCATTCTACGATAAAATTATATTTGGTTGATTAAAGTAAAGCAAGAAAAAGGATTTGAAAGAAATTGGTGTTCTTTAGATTGTTTTTCAGTTATCAGATCTTGTAGACGTCACGTCTAATATTTAACAAAGAATTACATCTAATTCTCAAAATTTGAAAAACGAATCGAAAGACTTTGTTTAAAGAATAGACGTTGTATATTTTCCTAAAAAACAACATTTAAAAACAAATAAAATCAAAACTTCTTGTAACATTTTACAAGCTATTGATTCAATACCACTATTCCATTTCTATAGAGTTGATCCTTATTTTATTCTTTAATTTAATTTTCTGTTTTTATTTTTCTAATTTATTTCTTCATATATTTTTTTTCGTCCTTTTCAAAAAAAAAACAAAAACCATTAAACAAAAAAAAAAAAAAACGAATAAAAACAAAATTAAACACCAAAAGGATTTTAAACCGCAAAAAATTATATTTCATTTGGGTTTTTTCTTTTTTGGTTTTTCTTTCTTTTTGTTCTGAATAGGCAAGTCTTGAGCCTATTCAAAAGATCAAAAAAAAAAAAATAACGATTTAAATACTAGACAAAAAAGAAAGATATTAGGATAAAAAAAAAACGGACAAAGGGTGAGGAACTGGGGTTTTTGTAGATTTTTAAACAACAAAAGAAAATTGTTTGTTATGTTTTTTAAAAGAACCTGGACTTTCTTTTTTTATAAAATATAAAAAAAAAAATAACTCAACTTCAAAACAGATGGGATTTTTCTGTATGTATATAGTTATTTCTTCCTTACAAAAATGAAAAAAAGAGCAAAAAAATAAAACATTTGGCATTTTCAACATTTTTGGGATCAAAATCAAAGAAAAAAAGACGTAGAGAATATGAAATGTAAATGAAAAACAAATGGTAAATGATGAGTCCTTCTATAACATTTTATTCTTTGTTTTGTTTCGGAATTTTCTTAGTCTGTTTGGTCTGTTTCTTAGGTAAACCACTACCATTGAATAGTTATATCATAATAGCTATAACAAAAAAAGAAAAAAAAAAAGCAAATTTTTAAATTATTATGCTAATGGATAAAGAATGAAACCTAAAACGTCGGTCGAATAGTGCCTACTTATTATACTTTATTGAAGTAAAGGTTGAAATCTTTTAAATCCTTTGAATTATTAAAAAAAAAAAAAAAGGGGAACGAACTGTAAATGTTATATTTTTTTTTAAATGGAAAATTTCTGAAGAAAATTATACTTCTAAATTAAAATTTACTGTCAAGTGGCTGTTATAGTGGGTTTTTCGCTTTTTAAAGTTGTTGTTTTTGTTATGGTGTGGACAGTAAAAAAATTGTAAATTATGTTTTTTTTTTCATTTTTTTCCTTTAATTTATTGATTAAATAATTCTGGTAAAAAATTCTGGTTTCCTTTATACTGTAAATTTAATGATACCTCTTGATATTTAATGCTATAATAAATTCAAGTAGTGTTAAAGGGTTCACAAGCTCAAAATATTTAAATTAAAATATAGTTAAATTTAATAATTTTAAAGAATTTAATACGAAAATTGAAGGTTCGTTTTGTATTAAAATTGATATTTATTTAAAATTGAAAGTTTTTGATTTTTGTGGTATAATTAGAAACGTTAAAGAAGTAAAGTGTTAATAAAAACAGTACATTTATATTTATATTATACAGGTATATTACATACATTTACATTTATATTATACAGGTATATTTACAATTTGGATCATTGTTTTAACATTCCATTCCAGTTCTTAATTCTGTCTAGGAAAGGTTTAATCAAACATTTTTAACTTTTATTCTAAAAATTAAAAAATTTCATTTAATATTTATTCAAAATTTTAAAATAGACAATCTTAGTATAGACCTATAATAGGTAGTGCTTTCATTTTTGATTAGAATTCTCAGTTCTAGTGTAGAACATTGTTAGTGTAGAACATCATATAGATTTGAAATGATTTGGAACTGTTAAATAGGTTTATTTGAATTTGGAATAAAGTGAAGGAGTGATAAGGATTTACTTGAGTCTTAGGATAGTTAATATTTACAATTTTGAAAAATTTGCTCGCAAATTAAGGAAATGATTTGATTGTATTTTTTCTGTAATTCTTAATAGCAGATTTTTGTAGTAAATGTTCAAGATACCTCCTAAGAGACCTTAAATTTTTTTGTTATTTTGAAATTTAAAAGATACTTCTTAAGATATTTTTTAAAACCGATATTTATTTAAATATATTTGCTCGGTGTCCCACCGTTATTTTTCTTTTCAAAAACCTTTTTTAACGTCATAGCTAAAAGAATGAATGTTTTTCTAGTCTAGTTACTTATAGACTTTAAACTTTCACAAATATTTTCACCCATAAGTACCTATTTTTAAATATTTTGATTTTCACTTTTAAGAAATATTTATTCATGTTACTTTAGAATTAGAAGCTACTGCTTTACAGCACTTTATTAAAAGTAGAAACTATATTTTTTTAACCTCGAAATATAATCTTCGTTTTTTGTAATGGCATATCTATTTATGTGTTGTGCACTGTGTCTATACGTTTTTTTTTACGCATTTGTCTATTAAGTCTGGAAATTTCCTATCTCTTAAATAAATTATTAGAATCACTCCTCTGTTTTTCGAAGTATTCTTTTGAAGATAAACTTCTGGCTATACTATATCATTCTATCGAAAGAAGTTTCCTAACATTTTTAGTCTCTTTATTCATAGTTTATATTTAGTCTCTTATGACAGATCTTTTATATTTGTATACTGTTTATATTTTTTTAGAAAAAATGATACAATAAAGCTAAAGCTAAAAGGCTGTACTTAAAAAAATTCTGGTGGGACATGAAATAAGATTGTATATAGTTATTGCTATATTACTTTTTTTTTTAAATTATCTGACTTAGGATATTGCATTTGTGTTTTTTTCATTTGTATGAAAATCATAATAAATAATAACATTTTGAGTACTTTAATAAGTTCGTATGGACAGAGCAATTTTGTAATTTACTTTAATCAGTTTTGTAATTTTGAAGGCGAAATTTCTGATTATTTTTTGGTTGTTTTAAGAGTGTGGTATAAAGGAAATTATTCCCTTATTTTAACTTTTCTCATAATTTCATTTTTTTAATTCGTCAAAATTTAATTTCAAGTGCTTCATATAAGTGTGAATTGGTAACTAGAATATATTTTACAAATAATTTTACCTTGAAATTCTTACCTAATATTAACATTACCTGTTTTTTATACTAATAAAAAACAAGCAAAATATTTGCTTCTTAAATTTCCAATTCCATATGATTAGGAATAAAAAGCTTGTTAGAATAAAACATTGTAAAATTCTTAATGGACCGTATTATATGTATAGAAGACATATAATTTCAATCTATAGATTTATTTTCAATGGAAATTGTCTTTTTTTAAAACCATTAGTCCTGTTTATAATTTTTTTTTTTAACCAAGTACATATAAAAATGAAAACGTAATGTAAAGAAAACTTTTTTAATACCTTTAATCCCATTTCTAAATGATGAATAATGACATTCCAAACAAAATAAATGTTCCTTTTTATTTTGTATATGTATTCCCAATATAAGATATTTTCTTATTCAGTTGTATTCCACCTCTAATTTTTCATTATGATTCTTATATAAACAACAATTCAAGGCTGTTTTCATTTTTCTTTGCAATTTATTTACTATTACTTGAAATTGTAAAAAAGGACATGAGAAAATGTATACGTTATATTTGAAAAATCATTATGGTTAACAATTTATAAAATTTTATATGTCTATAACGTAAATATAAGACGTATAAAATGTAATCCTTTTTTTTTGACAGAAATATAATTTTTCATTTAATGTGAGATTGAAATAATTTTCTTTTCAATATATGTATCTTGCCAATATACACTTATACAATGATACATATATGCGGACATTAAGAAGAATATAATGGATATCCTTTAAGTTGAATTGAATGGAATTCATCTGTTATAAAGAATTTATATACTGATATCGAATAGGATATTATTATAATATTGAATGATGGTAACTCTTAAAAATTTACGCATACACATATAAATATATTTTAGTCCATTTCCATTCCAATGCATTTGTATTACCTATTTGTTTCATTTAATGTATAAACTATTGTCGATACCCATATATATTTCAATGTTGTTTACAGTATAAGTCGTTATCAATTCATTTATATAGTAACATCAAAGCACCAACAAAAATTTACCATTATTATTTAATATTTTCAAATTTCATGATTTAACGGTAATTCCTCTTGTTATTTTTTGATTGAAGCATAAAAAAAAAATTTATAGTGATTGGTGAGTTTCTATAGAGTTATAATGATTATTTTAAAAAGATCAAGATGAAAATATTTATGCCGCTCATGGAATGCAAAAATTATTTCAGGAATAGGATGTTTATTGGTCTTTATTATTGTTTTTGTTTCAGTTTGTAGTTTAAACTGAATTATATTAAAACAGAAAAAAAACAAAAAAATTGTATCGTCGTGTAACTAAATGCACGTGTGCACTTGGTTTTTATTTTTTTTTATATGTTTAGTCTGAAATCAGTCAGTCGAAATTTTTTCCACATAAAATATGAAAAGACAACAAAGAGAAAAATAAAAGAAATTAAAAGTGATTATGGTTTAAAATAGCATATCCCAAGTAAATAGTACATAACTAAGGGTACACCTAATGTTTAATAAGAGGAAGGTTGATTTGGAGGTTGAAATATTGTAATATAAAATTATATAAAAATTTTCCTTATTTTATTCCTTTAGATTCTTATTTTTAGTTTGAATGCTGCACATTTGTGAATTAAATTTTGTTTATTTTGAATATAACATTTTTAAGTGAGTATAAAAACATGTTAAAATAATGGTATTACTATTAATAGAGATTCTTTGAAATATTTAGATTAAATTCGAAAATTATGAATTTGTATGTCAAATACCTAAAGTTTATTGTAGAATTAAAAAAAAAAAAAAATCATTGATAATAATTATTAAATTCAAGTTTTCACATGATGATTCATTTCAAATATAATTTTGAAAATTTATGAATCATTTTTGCTCAACAACCTTAAAAATCTACTTAATAATTTTTCGATATTAAGTTTACTAAAAGTTAATTTTTAAAGTCTACTAAAAGTTTTCTTTTGCATTCATTTGTTGAAAACTAATTTTGGATATATTTAAAAATATTAAAAATTCAAATAATTAAAAAAATTTCTACAAATTAGTTATACAATTTATTGAAGTCAAAAATATTATTCAGGAAACCCAAACACTGTTTATTAATGATATTTTTATTTAAATAAGGAAATTCCATGTTTCCTTGAGGGAATAATCGAAAAAAATTTAATTTAATATTCATAATAAAATAAAGGGATACAAGTTCAAACTTTTTGAATATTTTCCATTATTTTGATTCGACCTCATCAAAATGACCCCCCAATATAATATTATTACTATCTAAAAATTTTACATTATCATTATTTGAACTTTTTTTGTTTATTGTTTACTGTTGAATCCTTGAACGTTTTATTTCTATCTTAAGGCTAAAACAAAAAAAAAAAAAAAATTAATATATTGTATTTTTATATTGTTGTTGTCTTTTAAATACATTTAAATGTTTTATTTTTACTATTATTATTATTGTTATTTAAATTTTATAAAAATATCCTGAAGTCATCATTTTATAAAGAATCATTTTCCACAAAAAAAAAAACAAAACAATAAAATATCCTTTTATTTTGCATCTGTAACTACATATTTTTATATATAAGGTAGTAAAATAGGGTAAAAAAGCAAATAATTATCATTTAAGTGTTTATAAAAAAATGTCTGTCTATAAAATTATTTTTGTTTTCCGAAACTCTTGTTAACAACATATATTATATTTTCTTTTGTATTTCTTGTTCTTCCAGAATTATTTTTCTCTTCTTGTTCATAATTATATAATTTCAATAGTATCTTATTAAAAAGTTGACCAATAATAATTTTTTTACCCTATATTTAAAGTTATAAAAAAAAAATCTATGAATTTTTTTCCAACTCACACACCCTATGACCATTCATTTTGTTTTTATATTAAAAATTTAGAATAATTTTGAGGGCTATATGATATAAAAACTGAACTTGGTATTTTTTCAGTTTCATTTTATGAGCATAGGTTTTAAGGTTAGGATACCAATATTTAAAGTTAAGAAAATTTATTTATATACATACTTACATTTTTTTAATGCATTGTTTGTGTTTTTTATTTTTATTTTAAAGTATATATTTATGTATTTTTTATATATTTTTATATAATTTTTTAATTTTTCTTTGTTTTTGAATATTATTTAATCGTCTATCCAGAATAAAACGTGATGGTCGTTAAAAGGCAAACATAGAAAGGAAGAAAATTTACTTTTATCCATTTGTAAGGCATTTTGTTTTTATTTAAATTTTTTTCTTGCCATTTTTAAAAACAATATGAAGTTATAACGGTGCTTTTTCACCGTAATACTGGAAAAAAAAGAAAAATAAAAATTCTAAACGAAGACCTGAAACGATAGTAGAATCTCCTAAAAATCTTGTCAATGGAAAAAGGTTTTTGTTAATATAAACGTTTAGTTATATTTGTATAAGTATTTAATTCATTGTGTATTAACTGTAAATAAGGTTGCAAACGATTTGAAAAATTATTAAGAAAAATATAAGTTTTTTTTTTTCTGCATTTTTCTGCCACATAAATGTGAACAGGAAATTACACAGCCTTTCCTTTTCAGGTGTGGCTGTAAATGTTGTAAGGGGACGACGTGTGTGGGATTCAAACCCATACTCCCTCGGTGTTTACAGTGTATTTTATACCATCTTACCCACCGAGGCCCTCAAAAAATAAGTTTTGTAAAATTATCATTAATTATCTATTATAAATAACTTTAAAAACTAGGTTTTCTTATGGTATAATATATTTTTTTATATTTCGCGACTAATGAAGAAAAAAATAATTTAATACTTAGCCTAACATTTATAGCGTTTAACCGATATTTATGAGTATTGACTACTCCTATTGCATAGTTTTTTTCCTATAATGCCATAGTTACGGTATTTTATTCTAAAATCGAAATAATTCTCAAATATTATGTAAATAATGCATGAACATTTACATATGTATATAATTTTATAAATGTATTTAATCAGGCATAAATGTATTTAATAAGGCAATCATTTTAAAATTCTTTAAAATAAATTCATCTGGTAATCCAAATTTTGTAAAATTTTCCATTTATAGTAATATTATTCATGTGCATTCCTATGAATTGCACACAAACTAATTGTTGGCATCTAATGGAGTGAGAAGCAACAAAAAAAAAATATGAAACTATACAAAATAGTTTTTTTCACTATTTTCAAAAACAAAAGTATACATTTTCATTTATGAAAAAAACAATAACAAAAAAATAGTGAAGATAAATTACAAAAAACTGCGGTAATAACGTAAAAGATCCGTTATAAAATCCGTATGAATTTTTTTTTCTGTTTTATTTTAACGCCTCAATAGCAGGATATTATAAAATATATTTTTTGTTATATACATAAATACATAATATAAGTTAGTTGTTAGAATAAGTGCGCGTGTGTGGGTTTGTGTTCTCGAATTAAAAGTACATTGACTGACATATGTGTATGTATGTATATATACTTTAGTCTTTTTTGATTATTTTTAGTATTATCCTAATGTAACGTAACGGCTAAAAAAAAAGCGCCGGAATACAATTAAAATGTTTGAATATTAAAAGTTCTTCAGGGGTAGATGATATACAGTTAGAAATTTTCAATTTTGTTAGAAATATTACATATCTAACAGTATATATGTACATTACCTTATACTTACGACATATGTGTGTTATTAAGGTAGTCGAAGAATTATAATAGGTATATATATGTATATATAATTAAATACCCTTAAGTAATTGTTTTTTTTTTATTTTTTAAATGTGATTAAAAGGAAAACAAGAAAAAAAAACGAAAAATTTAATTGAAAAATTTTAGTTAACTGCATTTAATGAGAATAATATTAGCATATAACCATCACAGGTATGTATGTATATGAATTTCGTTTTTACTATTATTGTTTTTTAATATGAGTATGAGTGTATGTACATGAAACATATTTATACATAAAATAAATTAAAACGGTACTTATTTATATTGTATAAATATAGATATTACCGTTGCTATTAATATTGTTAGGATTATTATTTTTTAATTTTATATATTTACCTAAATACATATATATAAGTATATATGTATATATATATGTATATCAGTAACTAAGTGTATACATGTGGATAATACATATGTGTGTATGTTTGTTTGAATATACATATGTATGTACGTATTCCATTTTGATGTGTGGTGATTGAACTTTATGTTGCCCATTTCGTGCTAAATGCATTTTATAATACCTATTTTTTTTATTGGGTTGTTATTGTTGTTTTTTTAGTTTTGTTATTATTATTGTTGCTATTTACCGCATATCACGGAACAAATCAAAAATGTAATGTTATTAAAACGTAAAACGGTACTTCATCATTTAGACATTTCTGTTCTGTATTTGTTTATAATGTTCTATTATACCTACATAAATAAATGTATATATGTATGTAGATATACCTACATGTTATCCTATTTGTATATGCAATGGCAATGACATTAACAATAAAAACAGTAAAAAAAAAAATTAAAGAATTTTCTAGATAGCAACAGTATCCATTATTTTTTATATTATTTACTGAATATGGATTGTAAAATGGGTGCAATTTGGTACTTATACATTTATGTACATACATATATAGTTTTTACATGAATGTGTTTGATTCACTGTTATAAAAAAATAAAATAGAAAAAAACATAAAAATTAACAGTAAAAAATAATATAAATTATATTATAAACATTGAATGTCAGGGTTTATTTTCGGTTTTTTTTTTGTCTGTTTTTTATCTGAAATTAAATAACTTTGGCTCAGAGCTTTGGATTTTAGAATTAAAAAAAAAATAAATAAATAAATAAAAATTAAAAAACAACTAAAATTGTTGGAGGGGGAAAAAAATGTTTTATGTTACTTTTAAATTTTTATTTTGTTTTTTATTTTGTTTGTGAAAAATGAAAAATTCTTGTTGAATTGCGTGATAGTAAAACATTCCGGAAAAATCATTCACAATAAACGAAAAAAAAAAACAAAAATAAAATTCATACCTTCAGTAAAATTAATTCTTTTTTAACATAAAATAATAAAAATATAATATTTAGTTATAAAATCAGAGATTTATTTTATACGTGGCTCGAATAGCTTCGATTATCATTTATTTGTTTAAAAATTTATTTACTTCTTCTATAAATATTTTAATACCTACATACATAGCTACTATACATATAATTAAAAATATGGTGAAATGGATGAAAAAGAAAATTGCGGTTTGGAAAATTAAGTAAATGAGGAAATACTAAAAATGTGTAAATCAAAATTCTAATCGTTACGATTTGTCTATATGTTTTTTATCGGGTTGATTGTAAAAAAAAAGAAACGAATCTTAAAAAAACAAATTATTCTTGTAGGAAGAAACATTAATATTTAATTGATATACTCCAAAGTTAATAAATAATAACAATGAATTGCTACAATTTAATCAGAAAATTGGACAGATAACATTTATTGGGATTCATAAAAATAAAGATTTGTTTACGAAAATGTTTTAAGAATAATTCGACCTTTATTAATTTAATTTAAGTCTATATAATCTTTTTTTCGACGAAACAAGCCACTGTTGTTTTAAAAAACACTTTTACATGCGCTTTAAACATTGTGAAATATCATAAAGGTTGGTAGAAGTTATAAAATTCACAATGGATTCGGTAACTGAATGATTTAATATATTTTTTCAAGTTTAAATTAATGGTTAAATCCGAAATCAAAAAGTTTTGATGTTATTAAGATAACCGGACACAAATCAAAAATAAAAATAAACTCTTATTTATAACTGAAATTTTAAAAAAATAAATTAAATAAATAAAGGATATGTGTTAGGACATTTAGTTTTTATATTATAATAATAAAATTATTTTTTTCTTGTAAATATTATTTTTTGTTTTTTTTTTATTATTTTCGCAGTACATTTGTACTCAAGTTTTATAAACCTGTTTTTATGTATAGTTTTTGTTTTCTTAACCACACACGCACGTAACTGTTAATATCCTTTGACTATACAACCAAAAAACCAACGACATTTAAAGCAAAAAAAAAATAAAAATAAAAAAACAAATAAAAAAATGAATGATGTATGGAAATGTTACGTTATTTTTCGGAGTTCTATTTGGATATAACGGAATCATTCATTTATATACTACAATATTTTCATGTTTTTCTAAAATTTTATTTTCTATAATACGATGGTTTTTTTTTTAGCTAGGCAGTTGTATAGCAGTCAACTTTTAAAAGTGATTGATGATATATTTTTCTTCTTGTAGTTGTTTTTCCCCTCCTTTTTTATATTTGTTTTTTTTTTGATTTTATTGTTGTAACTGCTCCTGTTCTAAGTTTTTTTTTTCGTCCTTGTCCTGGCACTGGAACTGAATATTATATTATGTTGATTTGGTTTGTTTTTAAGTACTTTCCGTTTTTGCTCAATGTTACTAGTCTGGAACTTTAATATTATTATATTTAAAGAAAAAAAAAAAAAAAAACGAATAAAATGGAATTAGATCACGTATTTATGAGTTTTCTTGTACCTCATAATGTATTATAAATTTGTTTTTATGTATTTTTTTTTTTCAAACCAATATAGATTTTTTATTCAAGTAAATGTATAAGATAGGTAGGAGTGAAGAAGGAAAATAGAGGAAAATAATAATGGTAGAGGAAAAGGTTGATAAAATTTTGAGATAATTTTGTACTAAATGTAATAATAATTATTTAATAATCAGATATTATCCCTTAGGCGGATTATGAGTAGAATTGAAACAAAAAAAAAAAAGAAAAGAGAAAAATAAAAATTTATGTGGACATTATAAATTAATATTGAGAATTGAATTTTTTAAATCGGAAAAAACTTCAATTTACATGCATGATGAACATTAGAGAGATTCTTGTTGATAATATGAAAGTTAGGTTGGATTGTTAATTATAATACGTTTTGGTAAAAATATCTTTAGTGTTGGTTGGTTGGTTTACGTGGCTTTTCTTGTCAACCATGACAAGACCACAATTAGCGCGTTAGCACCGTTTTGCTACCACTTCCGCGACCACAAGCCTTATGTGTAGGCTATAACGGATTTAATTTCAGATCCATTTCGCGGCATTCAGGAACCTTACCATTTCTGCAGATTGCTTAGACGCTAGATCACTAAGTTATCTTTAGTGTAAAATAACAAAAAATGATATTGATAAAGAGATTTTACCTTTAATTAAAGGTATATAGAATTAACTATTATATAAAAGCAAGAGAATAAAAGCTTTTTGTAAAATTTTTTTAGTTGTAATTTTTATATTTTTCTATTAAATAAGAAAGCAGGCTTTTAAAGTCAAATTGAACCGAATGCATAAACAAAATAGTTTTGTTTCCAGTAGTTGCCATTATTTAATTTTTGATTTACATTTTTTTTTAAATTTGTAATTAAATCGGATTTTTTGAGTCAAGAAATTACTGTTATTTAGCTTTATTTTAATGTAAATTCTTTCATTTTGAAAAGTTACTAAAATATGTTTTTTGAAAGAATTGCAAACGTTAATTGTTTTAATTAAATGATTTATAATAAAATTGAGTAAAACACTGCTTAATTTTGGTAAAACCTGACTAGTATAGAGTTGGGAAGCAAACTTGCCATTTGTGGGATCCAGGAATAGTCAAACTAGGTAATAATTGGAAAAATTGTGTAACAGATACTGGAAACAAACCACAATATTAATGTTCATAAAACTTTAGGAAATATAACAAACCAAAAAAAAAATTTGAGTCAGAATGAATTCTTTCATAACAATTATAAACAATAAGAAATTTTTTGGAGGCAATTCTTTAATTCTGGGTGTTGGCAATAAACTTAAAATTAGAAAAAGTTTCAAACCAGCGTTTATTGTGGGTGGTCTATGAAATTGATTTTAAAAATGACAGAATATATGTATATTGTAGCACATTACATTTGCTTTATTTTTTTGGTGCTGAAGTTTATTGCTAACACCAATATTTTAGAGTGATCTTTAAGGGTTTGATGAGGTTCTAGTTCTATAAACAATTTCGAAATTTCTATATATCCTTCTAATGGGTCGACTTCTAATATATTATTTAAAAGCCGTCAACGTTTCCAACAATAACATTTTTCATAGCAACAACTAATACTGCACATAACAGAAAAGCAGAATAAAAAAAATTGGAAATTTATTGGATTAGTACGTAATCCCAAAAATTAAAATCCCAAATTCAAAATTCCGAAAATAAAATCCCGAAATTGCGAAATCCCGAAAAATCAAAATCCCAAAAATGAAAATCCCAAACTTACGAAATTCCGAAAATCAAAATCCGAAATTTCAAAATCTGACATACAATACATATATGGATATAAATATTCCGTAAAAGGGGCGTACTCTGATTTTGAATCAAACTATTAATACTTACAGTAACCCCCGCATACAAAAGTATTCAATTTTGATATTTCACTTAAACAAAATTTGGTTTTCACATAATGGTAAATTTAAATACTGAATTTAAAAAAATTGTATAATTTTGATACTGACTAACAAAGTTATTATTCTTATTGTAAAAATTTAAGTATTCTTACAGATGTATAGAATATAGTTCTCAAAAAACATAATATAAAAACTATATTAGAACAGAAAGATATTTCTTTTTCTTTAATTAAAAAATTAAATGACAAAAAATCTATATTATTTCTAGATTACCAGACTGACGTATGTTACGCTGGGTTTATCTAGTATAAAATTTTAGTAAAACAAAATACTATAGTTTAATCATAGGTGTATACTGAGTTACTATTCTTACTATAACACGTCTTTTCTCAAATCACTTTGTTATTCGTCATCAATCATTGTTTCTTTTGTATCTTAAATTTAAAAGCAATTTCCTTTATATTTTTTAAAATTTTTTAATTCCATTCATGTTTACAAATTTTGTTTACTTATTTTCTATAAATGTTAAAAAACAAAAAACAAAATGGCGGTAAAAAGAGTTACATGTTCCACAAACTCATGTCAAATTAAGTTTTTTAACAATTTTTTTTTATTACTTACATTAAAAAAATGATGCCTAAAAGTTTTTTAAACGGTTTACTTATTTTTAGTTATTTTAACTGTTAAATTTTAACAATTTCCGAAAATAGTGTAGTACTTGTATATATACCGTTTTTTTTTTGTAATTTTTCAACCGTTATAATTTTTTTATTTTTATTTTTTTTTTATTTTTACTTTTAAATAAATGATTTGCAAACGTGTAACAATGTTCTAGTTATTTTAATTTTACTCTTTCACTTGTTACATTGAAGCCGCTTATTTTGCGTCAAAACCAGGGATATAGGTAAACATTAACTTGCATAAATATAAATATGTGTGTACATACATTTTGCGTACGTGTAAACGATCTATCAGTATTATGTAAATTGATGATATTAACTTTAAACTATTATGTTTAGTTAAAAATGTAAAAAAAAAGTATAAGAGATGAAAAGGATAGAAAAAATAAGAACAAAAAAAAAAGTAATGAAAAGAAACAAAGTAACAAAAAAAAAACGAAAAAGACAGGAAGAAAATATGTACGCACGTGTTACTTATTAAAATTTCGTTATTAAAAAAAAAAAAGTTAAGATTATTGATTATCATTGCACGTGCTTACTAGAATTCTTAAAGATAAACTTATAACCGGAGAGGAAAATAGGAGGAAAAGAAAAACACTTTTCATTTTCACTTTGTGTAAAAAAAAGAACATTTAAATTTAAAAAAAAAAAAACGATATTATTATTTTGTTTATTGTTTTTTCAATTCATGTTACGTTTACAATTTAAATACCTACATTATAAAGATGTGATGATATAAGATGTTTAAAAAGAAATAATAATGATGATGATAATGATTTTTGGTTAGTTGGTTGATTGCTTATTCAGTTTGATTGTTTGTTTGTCTCATTCTATTTGTTTCCTTTTGTTTTTTTCTTTTTTAAAAGTTTTTTTTTTTGTTTTTCACGGAATTGTTGACTTTCTTTTGATAAATTGCGACCGAATTCGATGTGATTTGAATTTTTATTATCTATTAAAGAAAAACAACATTTTTTGCCGATATAGCAATAAAATTTTTTTAAAATGATAGAAAAAATTAGAGATGGAGAGAATAAAATGAAAAGATGAAAAAATTAAAAGAAGCTGAGATTATATCATCATCCGCACATATATATATATATATTATTACCACATTGGTATATTGTAACATTTTTATTAAAAGGGAAACTAACTCAAAATTTGTACAAAAAAAAAAAAACAAAAAGTTAAGAAGAGAGGTAAAAAGGGATACAAGAATCAATTCTAGAGTCTATAGAATAAAGTGTGTATTTATAATCATTGAAGCGATAAAGCCATTATATGAGACATGAAAAATTGTAAAGAAACAAGAAAATTTCCTTTTGAAGATGAAATTTTACTTTGATTTTTTTTTTTTTTTTGTGCAATTTTAAAAATTTTTTTTTTTTGCCACCTTCAATCAGGTGAATTCAAATGGTATGCATATTTTTTTTTAGAAAATGTAAATTTTTTTCTATAAGTTTAAAAATTTTTGAGTTTTCATTTAAGAAAATTTATAAAAAAAAAAATATGTTGAAATGAAATCCCATAATTTCCAATCAAGAAATTTTGAATGCAAAGTGGCAATACTTCTAAAATAAATTTTCAATGGCTTCATATTTTAGTTGGTTTAGTTTAGTACGGAAATCTGAAAATCACATTAATACGAATTTAGTTATTTTTTGTATTTTAAACAAAAATGACATAAATTCGAAAATCCAAAAAAAAAAATAACAACATTATTAGACATCTTCTGGAAAATGTGTAAAATCCTGATTTTGTATAACTAACCAAAAAAAATTCCTTTTGATTATTTTCTTATACATTCATACGTATTTTAAGAGCAAAGACTAATAAGAATTCGAATTGGATATAAGGTCCATTAGGTCAGTTTATTAAAAGTTTATTTTCCCAAAACTATACCATTAAAACAATACAAAGCTAAAAAAAATTTTGGAAAAGGGGAATATAGTTACAATTTTATAGTTGGTTAGGAAGTCAGGCTTATACTTTTTCCAGAATATTTATATTTATATATACGAGATTCTGAATTAGGAAGGAGTTCACAGTTGAATTCAAAATCAGAGTTATACGCTTTTTTCAGAATATTTATTATATATATATGTGAGATTCTCATTTAAAAATGATTTCAGAGTTGATTTCAAAATAAGGGTTATTTGTATATCAGATTAAGCATTGGGAGGGATTTTAGAGTTGGATTCAAATCAGGATTCCAATAACTGAATTAGCGGGGATTTCATTAAAATTAATTGTTGTTTAAAAAAAATTTCAGCATTGTTTTCCCCTTTTTCCATGAATATTGATACATATATATGTATCTGCAAGATTCTGAATTAGAAGATATTTTAGAGTTGAATTCAAAATTAAAATTACCGGTTTTTCCAAAATATGTATATATATTTCATTTTGTTTTGTGACCTTATTTCATGCCGCCGACATTTTGTCTTCGAACCGCAGGACATAATATGTGTATGTACATAATGCACATTCAAAAAAAAAAATTGCTAACCATTATTGTTTCTAAATTTAAATTAGTTCTATTTGATAGATTTCATTTTTAAAAAGGGAATAAAGCCGTAGGATTTTGTTTCGTAATTATATGCGAAATAAAGCCATACAGGAAAAAATTGGCGATATGACTTTATAATATTACTTCATTCAAAAGCGAAATAAGGCCATTATGGCTTTCATGGCTTCCTACTTCATTACTTCAGATATTTAAGAAGTCTAACTTAAGTTATTTAGAAAATTAAGTAGTTTTTGCATAGAGAATTATATTTACATAATATCTTTCATATGACAGAGTTGCATTGCAAGGGTGAGTTTTTTTTTTTACTAAATCTTTTTGATTGAGCAAAAAACTTAAGAATAGCTCGAATGTATAAAATTAAGTTTTAACTCAATTTTTTTCAAATAAAAACTACAAGTTCAATACCACTTTTTATTAAAAAAAAACAAAAATGGCGTTATAGTTTAAACATTTGACATTGCATTGCGATTAACATAAACGTCATTGCCAATATATTGTGACATTATATTTGTTTACTTTTAACAATTTCAGACAATTTTTATTCAAACCAAAAGTCAGTCAGAAAAGTCATTTAATTGCTAACTTAATATTAAAAGGTCATAGAAAATCGTAGAAATAAATTAGAAAGTTTATGAAAAGTAGAAGGAATCGTTTGGAAAGAAATGGAATAACTGCAGCATTTATTTTAGAAAGAATTTTTTACATTTATAGGATAACAGGTATATAGGACTGATAAAATTTTATTTTATATTCTTGATTTTTCTTATCAAATAATTATCTTCAGTCAACTGTATAATATTTATCGTATAGAGATAGTTATAAAGATTGCTAGTATAATATAATTTCTTTTGTATTTCGTATAGATTTTCTATTTAACTTTTAATAAGAAAAATCATAAGAAATAAAACAAAAAAAAAAAAAAACAATACAATAGTAAAGTAAAAGAATTATTTAGATTTTTTTAAATTGGTTTTAAAAAAAAAAAATTAAAAAGATTTCTTATATTGATTTTTCAAATTTAAATTAAAATCTTAATATAGTTGATTTAATGAAGCGTTTTAATAATTTTTAAGTAAAATATTCAATTATTATAATTAAACTGGTTTGTCTTTTTGTTTTTTAGAATTCATTAAAAAATTTGTTTATTTTAAATATCTAAGTGTTCACTTAATATTTTAAGAATTTAAATCTTTTTTTAGGAAATCCTTTTTTTTTTTTATTTTATAACCCTAGAATCCTAATTTTATTTTTCAAATAGTAAGTTTGTTTATCTTTTCTAAAATTTTAATGAGGTATTATTGAGGACACAAAAAAGAATAAAATAAATTATTAAATATACTTATTCTCATAAATTCAATTCTTTTATTAAAACTAAAAGAAAATAAAAAAAATAGGAATACTTCCTTTACAGACTTCAGTTCCAATTTTATTTATCACTAAAAAAAAATTCATATCAATTAACATATAACTCTCACTTTATAACTTAAAAATCAGAACACTTACATAATAAATAATGTCTATAATCTATAAGGTACAGATGAATACTGAAATTACATTGGTATTCATTTGAAAATCAGAGAGGGAGAGCAAAAAATTTCTTATGTTTTAGTTTACTCATCAGTATTTAGTACATATGTATGTACATTAGTATTCTAAGGTTAAATAAATTATTAGACTTGCGATGCGACAATACTTTTGCAGTTTGCTATAAGATAAAAATTATCATTTTAATTTTTAAAAAATTTTTGTCAGTAGCTATTTTATTTTTTTTTTTTTTGGTTTTGGAAAATTTTAATAAAAAAATTGACAATATCAATTTTATATGTGCCAAAAAATTTCTACAAAAAAATTTTTATAAAAATTTATTAAAAAAAACTACAATCAAAAAATTTTAAATTTTTTATTAATAATTCAAGTCACAAATTTTATGTTATTTCTGATAATACGTGTTTTTCTCACATACGAATGACAAACATGTGACACTGAAAGAAAAATATAATAAAAATTTTCTTTTAAAAAAGTTTTTTTTTTTTATGTCGATATTATTCTAAATAAATTCAATTTTATCTGCCACGAACTTCATCAAAATTCTTAAAATTCAATTTGAAATTTCATTATATGTGCATATATATATATATATACATCATATACTTATAGATACATATATAATGATTTCAAAATAAATGACAAAAATGAGAACTTTTAATTTTCAATTCCTTCATATAAAAAGGAAAAGAAAATTTAAATTAAATAAATAAAAAAAAGAAATATATATACATATATGTATGTATATATATATTTTTCTATCTATTTCCTTTTGACTAATTATATTTTTCTTTTTAATTCCAGGTAAGCTTTAAAACTAATCAGAATACATATATATATATACATATATGAAATTCTTATAGTAAAAACGATGGTGTTTTGATTTGATGCACGTGAACAGGTATCAAAAAATGTCGTAAGTATTTACAGATAGATGCAATACCAAATTAATTTTGGATATGTTATCCTATTGCGAAAATCAAATTCATATGCAAATATGCAAAAAAACAAAAAAAAAAAAAACAGGATGAAAGAAATAAATGAAAAAAAAACGAATAATATAAAATAAATGTTTAGATGTTGTTTTTTTTTTCATTTTGTTCATCTTGAGACTATTTAAAATGCAATTTTTCCTCTTTTAATTTCATTATATATACGTATGTGCATATCATATTATAGTATGTTTTTAGTACATTTCCAAAAAAATTTTGAAAATATGTGCTTATTAGTTTCACTCTGTCCGTCCGTCCGTCTGTTTACAAAATTTCTACACTGTTAAAGATAGCGAAAAAAATTTTTAACCATGGGTAGGTCTCAAAAAAAAATAATTTTGTGGAACAACTTTTTCATGTAGCCCTTCAGTGTAGAAAGGCTTCAAGAACTTTTGGAATTATAATAAGTTTGGTCAGAAAATTTTTTTGGACCACCCGCTGTTTATCATTTATTAGGGCTCAAAACTTGAAAATTTGCTATTTTTAAACACCTGTAACTTAGGAACCTGTACACATTTTACTTTATATTTACGTGGTTTTAAACGTTTATTTTAGTTATATAGGGTTCCAGAGTTAGCTCTTCAAAATCGCAAAAAACCCCATTATCAGATGTATATATTTCAGGGTCTGCGTAATAGTTTTGCAATCTAAAACCACCAGAAAACCGAAAATTTTATTATCTACATAAAACAATATCAAAATTATGTAATATTTTGTAATTTACTATTTAAATTTACCGTTATGTGAAAAACACATTTTGCATGAAATTATAACTCCGGCACGCCTTTAGATAAAAACCTGAAATTTTGAGACAAGAAAGAACTTTTAGAATTAGTATAAGTTTCCTTAGAAAATTTTTTTGTACTACCCCCTGTTAAAGACGTATTACGGCTGAAAAATTGAAAAATTGCTATTTTTAGGCACCTGTAGCTTAAGCACCTGTACACATTTTTCTTCGGCAAGACATAAAAATTAACGCTCCAGTAATATATTTTTACGTGTGTTTTAAAGGTTTTTCTTAGTTATATAGGGTTCCGGACTTACAGCCCCTCAAAATTCCAGAAAAGTCATATTTTCACATATTTCCTTATTACAAAAAATTTCTTAAATTTTATTTTTTAAATTTTCAAATTTCGTCACAATTCTAAACAGTGGAAGACACAATTCTAAACAGTTTGTATTGTGTTTTGGAAACGTGCGCTTTTAAAAACCGTTGGTTTACATTCTACCTTGTTTAAAGTTATTATCATATTATATTGTTACTTACAGGTGAGATGATAAATTTTACTGTTTGTTTATGTGATGTAAGTTCTAGTGTTTTTGATATCTTTTTTTTTTTATCGAAATTCTTTAGTTTTCAAAATAAATTATTAGAAAATCTGCAAATAAAATTTATTTTTTTTTACTTATGATTCCATTGACAAGTGGTTTATCATTAAAAAGCTATAATTAATTTTGTTTTAATTTAGAAGAATGAACTTTTAAAGTACAAATGTTTGCGTTTCTTTTTTCTTTGTTGAGTGTAGTTGGTAAATGGAACGCTAACTTTATATAATCGTATTTACTCCGATCTACTTTTTTTTTAAAACTGATCTAGTTAGGAGTAGATAAGAGTGGTTTAGTCTGTAAGGTAGGTACGTAGGTAGGTAAGAGCGTAGATATACACTTAGACGATTTTAGGCTTGTTGTGATACCCTGGATCGGTATATTTCTCCTAATAAAACCATAGTTTAGTATGTAAAAGAAAAGGAAAAAATTATGAGCCAATATTAGCGATAACACAGATGATAATATGTGATGAAATTATGTTTAGCACACATTATAGATATATAGAGTATTAATCTTCTATTTCCAAATAGATTAAAACATTGACATTATATATGAGATGTTTATCTATTATTGGGGTCGCAAGATCATTATTACTCTTTATTTTACAGTGATTTTACATCTTCTATACCTACAATATTTATCTTATACTACTTTAAAAAGCATTATAATATTTTATTAAATTTTCTTGTTTTTTTAAGAATTTGAAAATCTCTTAATTATTGAATATTTTAAAAACTTATTTAAGCTTTTTCCCCTTTCCATTATACCATAAGAAGCAAAAGATATCCACAAACTCCCAAAGTTTAGACTAGCTTCAGTTTTTTACTTATACAAAAAATTATTTAAACTATAAACTAATAATTAAGCGACTCATCATTTGATTGAAACGTCGATGACTTACATCATTGGACAGATAGAAGTGATTTAGATTATCATTTTATTTTTGAAATATTAATTTTAATTGTTATTTTTTGAATATGTTCTTCATAGTTCTTTTTTCTGTTTTAATTTTACTTTTGTTATTGTAAAAATTCTTCAACCAATAAATTATTTTTCTAATCGATGATTTTGCTACTGTAGTTTTAAGTTTTTATGCTTCGTTTCATCTGAGAAAGTAAAAAAATTGAACAAAATCCAAACTACTATCTAATCATGCATATAGTATTTAATGTTCATCTTTCATGGTAATGCTTTTTAATATGTAAGACTAATGCAAATTAAATTTTAAATTTGAAATGAAATGAAGAAAAAAAAAAAAAAAAAATAGTTTAATTTTGTATATCTGCTTCTCATCTTCATTGGTTTCATTATTTTTATTTAAATTTTTTTTTTGTTATTCAACCAACGAACCACAAAAATCCTAACCTAACACAGAATATTCATGTAATAAATGAACTGAACTAAAGGTACTAAAACAGTGTTTTCATCACATATCAACACGTTTCATTTATTCACTTTCATTCATTATTGTTCATATATGGATATATGGTTTGGTTTTAGGTTCGATTCTATTAATTTCGATTTCTGATCATATATATATACATATAACATTATTTAAATAAGATTCCCTGCTATTCCTGCTTTTTCTTCAGTTCAGATAATTGGAAAAAAGTAGATGCAGAAAATTTGCATATTATATTGTTAAGAATGTGTTAAATTTAAAAATACAATTTGTAAATTTAAGTTTAGTCTAGGAAAGATATAATGAAGAAGAGTAAAAGAGAACTAAAAAACAAAATAAGTAAAAATAAAGTAATCGAATTTGAAATAAGAAAAGGACAAAAAAAAAAAAAAAATACGGTCAAATCAATTTTTGTTTAAAAATTAAATTTTCCACTTCTAGATTTTGATTCAATTTTTGTTTTTTTTTGTTTCGAAAATTGGATTTTGTTTTTACAGTAATTTTGAATTGTAAGGATTAAAGTAATGGAATATTCTTATATTCTGTTTATTCATAATTATTTATTATTATAATAAGAAACTATAGAATAATATAAGTTTATGGTGGTATAGATTATTTAAAATGTCGCAATGAAACAGTTTAGTCACGAAACCTTTTAGGTGGCATTTTTTTTTACTTTAGACTGAATAGAAAATAATTATTTAGTTGTTTTAAATTTAAAGAAGTATTTTTATATTTACATTATTAAAAAATATATATATTTCAATATTATGATAGTTAAAAACCATAAGGATATTTTAAAGTAGTATTGATATAAAGCTCAATGTCATCTGTAAATGTTAATGAGATCGCCATTGAATAGGTGTTTATGTCTGATAGCTTGTGATTAAAAAGGTGCAGACAAGCAAATGTTGAACAGCAGAAGATTCAAAGAAAAAAAAAGTGCTGTATAGAGCTTGCACTAAGTAATGTTAAGCGTGGTTTAAAATAGATTTAATTCTTTCCTACTCATAATTCTATCTAATATGTTGCAATGTTAAAAACGTAACTGAACATCGATCCTGGTTTCTTTTGACTGAAATATTTCTTTGTTTTTTTTTTGTAATCTAGAGGTTTTATATAAAATTACAATGTTTAAAATTTTATAATCTTTGCTCCATTAATTTTTGAGTTATCCGGCGGACAGATGGAAGGACATACATAGCTAAATTTATTTAGAATTCCATCCAGAGTAAGAATATAACTTTTCCATATATATTTCGTTTCCTTTAACTTGTCACAAACCTAATGACAAATTTATTATACCCTTAAACAATGTTCGGCTACAAAAAAAAATCCCTAGTTTTTTCAAAATATTTTTATAGCATGTTATTTTTAAATATTTAATCAATGAATTATTCGCGATTGAGTCTAAATAAAAGTATATAGAAAAAACTATATTATATGTATATATATAAATATTTTTCTATTTTTTGTTGAATTTATTTAATAATAGTGACGCAGTGAAAGCACTATTAAATTAAAATATGGTAGATATACAATATATTGTATTATAGATTCTTTTTTCTATTTAAGATACATACAGCATACATATTACATGATGATATCTTATAAAAATTCAAATAAGATGCCAAAGGAATTGATTTCATCTTTAAATTTCGATTGAATTTTTGTTAAAAATTTTCAAAAATAAAAAATGGAATCCTTTTTCTTTTCATATTTCCCGAGGGTATAAAAAAAAACAAAATAAAATCAAGAAAATCAAATTACATCAGGACACTTTACTTTTTTTGTTAAAATGTGTGCCCATAAAATTGACTGCAATATAAAAAATGTAACTGTATTTTTATGTTTTTTCTGGCATAATTTGTGACACTGGAGGCCAAATGCATTGTTTTTTGTATTTCGATATGTGCGTTGAATTTTTTTAAAAGCAGTTTAGAAAAAAACACAAAATTTAATAAATTAGGGTGTTTATGTATGATAGATGAACAATTGTGACACACATTCGTTTAAAATGAAAAATTAAAGGGAAAAAAAATAAATATTAACATTAAAAAATAAAAATAACCATTATTGACATCTGTTTTACAAAATAAGCAAAAATTTTATTTTTTTTATGAATAAAAATGTTATAATTTTATTATTAATTTTTTATAAAAAAAAAAAAATTGTGTGATTATGACACTTGTTTGTTGTTTCTTTCATTAATGTATAAGGTAGGTATTGTTTTCATACTAAAAATTTGTACCCGAGATTTTCGCAAAAATGCACTACTCCGGTGTGGAGAAGGCTGTAAAAAAATGTTCAGCATGATGTCCCTCTGTGTGTGTGTTTGTGTGTGGGTGCGTGTGTGGGTATGTCTGTGGGCACGTGTACAGCTTAAACGACTGAGCGGAATTTTTTGAAATTTCATATTTAAGGTTTTGACGTAAATATCTCGGATTGATAAGCTTTTGGAGCAAATCGGATAACCACAAGTGATAGTTTACTAGTGTACTTTTTAAGTTTTTTACGAATATTTCGTAACAGAAAAATTTTGTGAGAAAAATTATTAAGAAAAAGTTGTTACACAAGTAAAGAGGAACAACTTTGCCATAGAACATTTTCATAGAACAAGTCCAAATTTCATACGTAACATTCCATATGAATTTATATGAACAATTTTTTTTTGTTTTTTTTTTATATCTCTAAAAAATTTTATACATACAAATGTATGTACTTATATCTATGCCAATGCATATTATTCATTTGTTGATGACATAAAATTAAAATGGTAAAATTTTTGTTAGCAGATTTAATATTAATCTTATGTTTGTTTTGTATTTGTTTACAGTTTTTATTTATTTATTTTTTGAATGAAAAAAAAAATCATGTATCTACATTACAACAATAATAATAATAAATGGATGTATGAATGAATGTACATATTATATTTTTACGATTTCATTGCATATAATTATTTTTATTGAATAAAACAAAATGTTATTAAATTATTAGAAGTTATTTTGCTTTGATATAAATTATTATGTAAAAAATCTATAAATTTTGGCATTGTACTTTTTGTGTAGTGGCGATCGGTCCTGTGGTAGAGACAGCTGATTTTTTATTTCTTTCTTTTTGTTTTTTTAAAATTTAAATAAAAACGGCCAGTCGTAAAATTATAATTTTAGTAAACATGGTATTTATATTTCTTTTAAATAAATATGTAAAATTTTACAACGAATCTTTCACTATTTTCCGTTACTGACTTTTGAAACTATCCAAATAAACTTTATTCTTAATCACTTGATTTTTAGAGTCAGTTGTTTTTTTTTTTAAATAGCAACTTTTAATAAAACTTTTTTTTTTTTTTTAAATAGCAACCATAAAAAATTCTTAAATTAAAAGAAAAATAGTTAAAACATTTGTACTTCATAGTCCATATAACATTTTAAATGTGAATAATAAAAATATTATAGAAATAGTTAAGTATAAATACGTTTAACTTTTATTGAGTTATAAAATTTAAACAATGCGGTTTGGATCTTTACTAATACATACACGTATAATTAAATCTAAAATATTAAAATTTATTTTAAACCTTGTAATAAATTTTTTATTCATTGGTTTTAAATCAAGAAATTTACAAGAAATTTAATTAAATTTTATAATCCTTTTAAATCTTGCAAATACATTTATAAAATTATAAGTATAACATTATGTCATCAAAATCCTTAGTTCAAAAAAAAAAATTTTTTTTTTTTTTTTTTAATTTTTGTTAAATAATTTTTTTAATTTTATTACAGGTTTAGACAAAAGTATTATAAAATATACTTTCTTTTTAATCTTTGAACTACAGAACATTAAATTTTAGTACTAATTGCATTTATACATTAAAAAAAATAAAAAAAAAAATTATTTTATTTAGGTACTAAACTAAAACAAAAATAAAAGGAAATGAGTTTTTAAGAAATAGGAAGAAGTAAGGTTCAAAAATCAAGTATTATAATATTTACCACACTATAACATAAGTTTATAAAAAAAAAAAAAACACAAAATGGTTATGGTTAAGAAAACTATAATTTTTGTAACCCAACATCTAAGGACTCAAATTAAAAATCATAAAAATCTTAAATTATTATATCCTGTGGTTTGTTTTTTTTTTTTTTTTTTTGGTCAAATTCTAAACATTTCATCCAGATTTTGTGTTTTATACGATTATTACCAAACAAAAAAAAAAAAAAAATTGGATAATATTTAGTTGGCACCACTTGGTTGCAATATGTATACTGGAACTTAAACCATATTCTTTGTATAAAAAATATTTATAGTTGTATGTAGGTTTATATAATATTATCTTGGTTCCAAATTTTTTTTTTTTGGTTCATATAAAAAATGGAGATGGACATCACAAAAAAACCCACATATAGGAGAAAGTAAAAAAAAAAACGAGAAGTATTTTATTTGAAATACGAACTATAAATGAATCCGGAATTGTTTTTAGTTTTTGGTTTCATATTTAGTTTTGATTTGATTTTTTTCTCTTTTTCTATTATTATTATCTTGTTTTCTTTTCGTTGTTTTTTTTTTTTTTTAATTTTCTAAACATGAGATATGTATAAGATGTCGTCCTTTTTTGTTATGCGTAATAAAATCTCAAATAAAATAGAGAAGGATCTAAACTAGAAAGTTATGTTCTTTTATTTGTAATAGTTATTTTTTCTTTTTTTTTTTTATCGTTTTTCTTTAACTTTCATTTATTTGTTAAAAGAGAAAGAGAAAGAAATATTTTGATGACATTGAAGATGAAAATGTTAAAATGAAAGAAAAAATAAATATAAATTTAAAATTCCAGAAATGAAAATTTCATTACAAAAATTTTTAATTTTTTTTTTGTTTTTCGTAAACTTGTGTATGAACATGAATATGCGTCAAACAATGGTCACGTATTTGCCTCAAACTGACAAACCAATATCAATACTATTATGACTACTATACTATCATAAAAAGAAAATGTCTCTTTTATGACATGGGTGATATTTTTTGATAAAAACATTCCTGTACATAACTAACAAATCAGCAAACCTATATATAAAAAAATATAAAATACATAATAAGAAATACTGGACACACAAGGGAATTATTGTCTTGAGTAAAGTAGGGTAAGATCTTTGCTAGAAAGATAATCTTCTCAAATCTTCTCTCTCTTTTTATTAAAGAAAAAATTAAAGTGATTTTATAAATGTTTGATACATTAGTTTAAATTGGTATGAAATTATTTTTTGTACTTTAAATATATTTAATATCTTCACTCATATCTTGATTTGTATAATTTCAATTTCAGATTTTTTTAAAGGTGTTTAAAGGTTTATGTCTTTTCTTCTTATAAAAATTGTAAAGATTTAAAAACAAATAACCTATTGGTTTTAGTCTGCAGTTAGAGATGATGCAAATATGTTTTCGGATTAAAATTAATGACGAAAAACAAGTTTTATGTATAAATACAAACATACCATGTATCACATGCTAATATTGTTCGCCGTCATATAATTGATTCTGCTACCACATTTTAGGTTTTTGGTGGTAATTTTTAAAATGTTTTTAGTATTCTGTTAAGATTGATACCTTTTAATAAATAATAAAAAATTGGTTGAAATGAGTTAAAAAGGTATTATATTAAGAAACAAATGTCTTTTTGTAGTATGCCTAAAAATTAATCATTATTACATAACCATATAGAAAATTACGTTTTTCTTAAATTTCGTTTCAAATTTAAAAACTTATTAAAAGGTTTAAGATTTTTCCTCTTAGGCTTAAATTTCTTCCGCAAATTAAAAAGAGAACATAATGCCATACATTAGCATCCATTGAACCACTGAACTTATTATTTTGTAACCTGGTGTAGATTTCTTAAAGTGTATTGCTTAAATTTCATCCAAAGTTCAATAAGGGAAGTTTTTATAGTTATGTTTTAAATTTTATAAACTTCCTACTATTTGCAAATACAGTTTGAACATAGAAGAAAAAAGTGGAGATATAAACAAAGAGAGAAAGAAAGAGATAGAAATTGAAAAAGAAAAATAACTCTTTTATATACATAATATAAAAGTTAAAGTTTTAGGAAAAAAATAAAGAATAATCAGTCTAAGTATCAGTAAGAGTTTAAAAGAAGGCATCGTATTACAAAACCTAATAGTGTTTCAGTTTCCTTTATAAAAGATTATTAGAGGCTTTCTATAGGTCTTTTTTCGTATGTTATAGATTGTCTCTTTATTTGGTTTTTTATTTATTTTTTTTCATTTTTTAACGACATTTTTGTTTTTATATATTTTTGGATTGTGTTTCCTGTTCCAGCACAGGAATTCATCGTAAAGGATAAAAAGTTTAATATTTGAAATTTGGTAGGTCTGAGGAACTCATTATAATTAATGTTTTGGAACGTTTGACCATTTTTATGTTATATGATGCATGTATAACGTATATATGTATAAAATATCAGAAATATATTATAGATATCGAGAAAAAGATGTAGATATATATCCATTAAAGATGATTTGGATAGAATTTTATGAACCTTTGACTTATAAATGGTCAGATATTCACAACAAAAAAAAAAAAAAACAAAACAAAAACTATGACGTGTAGATGGAATCTGAAAAATAATTATGTTGTATGTTAAAAGATATGAGTTGGCAAAAGACCACAAAATTTCTATATTTAAAGTTGAAAGTAGTTTTTCTGTTATATATTTTATCAAAAAAAGGATGGAGTTATTTTTGGAAAAAAACATTTTTTTTTTTATTGGTTTTCTATATGTGTTGATTTGTATAGGTGAGAGTTTGAAGGGTCGATGAGTAAATAAATTTAAAATTTAAGTATCAGGTGGTTGATTTTGAGGTTTTTAAAATTGTATTTGGTCACAGTTTTTAGAACATTTGTTTTTGATTTTTTAATAATTTTTTGGGTGCTTGTGAATGTATGAGTAATTTTAAGGATTAGTTATAAAATTAAAAAAAAAAAATAATAATTTCGGAAATATTTGGAGACGTAATATTTGACGCATTTTTTCATTCATGTGGAATTGTTCTTTTTTGTATAGTGTAAAAGAGACTCATCATAATTACTTGGCTCTGATAGTAAAGTTTAAAGTACAATAACACTTAAAACTTATAAATTATACTTTTTTAATCGAAAGTATTTTGGTTTCCACATTTATATAATTTTCTTAATAAACAAATTGTCTTACATATGCGTACTTTTAATTATATGACAATCGATACTCGATTAATTTTGCTTATTTTCGTTAGTTTTTTTCTCTTTTGGTTTTAGTGCAAACTATTGTGTGCTTGGCGTAGAACTTTAAGAAACATATGATATACGTCAGATGAAATTAGAACCGGTACTAAAATAAAATATGTATGTATGCCCAAAAGTGGTTTTTTTTAATTCATTTTTTTTACTTTATTTATAGTTCTTTCCTTCATCATCACTAATCTATTATCTGTCAAAAATTCTCAGAGAGGTATAGCTTTTTATTGTTTTGTTTTTATACAAAGTTTAGGAAACTTGAGGATAATAGAAAAAGGCCATTATTAAAAAAACATGAGTAATAACACTACTAGAGCTCGTTGAATTTAATCACTCAACTTTACTATATCAGTATTTTATATTGGAGTCCAACTACCGCCAGGAGTTAACTAAACTAACTTCCAAATTAATGTTCTTCTCCTATATTGTTGTTTAACTAACTTGTTGTTTTGCATTTCCTTTTATGAAATTTTTTATTTTTTTTTTCTTTGGGTAAGGATCGTGAGAATCATAGGTAGATACTGTACGCCACACAGTTATGAGAGACATGAACATACCAATGAAGTCGTAATTTTAAGCATTTAATGAATTGCAGTTGTACTGGATATGATGGCCAACAATGAAAATATCCTTAAAGTGATTCATATTTCTTTGTTCAAGTTTTTGTTATATATTTTGTTTTAAAATCCGGTTTAAAAATTATTTCACTTACAGTCTCTTACAGGTTTATTGCCCTTACAGGACTTAGTTATAGTTATGTAAAACAATATGACAATTATTCAATTCTATTGATATTTTTATTATTGATTTAATATTTTTAATTTTTAATTACATACCGCATCCATATTTTTTGGTCAAATATGTACTTTTTAATTTAAAATACTTTTTAAAAAAAATAAAGGCAATATTAACCAGATACCTTTTTCTTTATTAAATTATTATAGTAATAGAAAACTTTAACTTTTTATATTAATTATCAATGGTTGATATAAGAATTCCACGTCCCATTTTTTTGTATTATACCTTTTTCGTTCCAATATGTTATGATTAGTAAATTTTATGTTTGGTTGTATGTACACATATATCCTTATATCGTAATATAATATGATGTTCCCCTTAAAATATTTTAACTGACATTTAACTGGTGTTAATGAAAATAATGTTCTGTTGAATCTTTTTCTGATTGCATCTCTTCATCAGATTTTTCATAAAGTGTTTTTTTTATTTTTTACTGTTGTTATATTAATTGTTTTTTTTTTTTATTTTTATTTTTAAATGAAAAATTGCATTCTACTAAAACCACTTGTCTCAAAAATAAACCCTCATATATTATAAAAAAAAAAATTTTTTTTTTAAATTACTATCTCTTTTATTCATTTCATTACAATGCAACACTATATGAAATATTATATATACACCATTCATTTTGGTTCGGTATAAATCATTGTGTATCATTCATATTATCCTTTGAATTGTAATGAAATCCTGTATCATGATGGTAGTAATTTTTGTAATCCTACTTGTCTTAACTTTAAATAATTCTCCATTAAAAATTAAAATTTTTTTTATTTTAATTGTTCAAAAAACTTGATGTCAACTTTTTTGGTCTACAAAATGATAAATGGCTGGATACAATAAATTGAGTTTGTAGTGCTTCTTTAGTGCTTTTTTATTTCTAATTTTTCATAATATTTTCCTTTAGATGATTTTTTAGTTTAAAAATTTTTTTAGTGAAGGGTTTCTTCTATATTATAAATTTTCTCAAATTTTGTTTTTTTATTTTGTTTCAAATTTATCATTTATGGTTTATTTGCCGCACTAAAACGCATCTATGAATAAATTTAAAAGGGAGCTTGCAATGAAATATGATAGAATATTAGAAGTTAATATTTTAACTTTTTCTTTGTGAATAAAATATCAAGTGTTATTTTATTTGTTTGGTGTGGCAAATAAATAATTTTTAAGATAAATATTATTTATTATATATTTGGTTTTTGTATTTTATTAATTTTATTTTAGAAAAAAATGTCAGAGTTTTGTTAAATTTAATTAGTTTTTTGTTTTGTTCTTTGGAAGTTAAATATTTAATCAAAAAAAATTTAATCAAAGGGTTAATCTGTTAGACAATATTATAATGCTAGAATCTCTCAGTAGAAGTCAAGTATAGAAATAATATTAGATATTAAAAAACTTTATATGTTTCAAATTTAATTTTAAATAAACTTATGTTTTATTATTAAGATCATATTATCGGATATACTTAAATGTACAAGGTGAGTGTTTTGTATTCCCCAATTCGTTAGTAAACTGGTTAATAAATAGACACGGCTTAAATTTGAAATAGGGGTTTGCTACATTATATTTTACGTCAAAATCTAATGCGATAAAATCTTGCTTTGGAAAATCTTTTAAAACAAAATCTTTTTTCCAAAATCTACTAGGACAAAATCTTGCATGCAATTCAGAATGTCACATATACATATATATATATATAAATATTCTGGAAAAAGCGTATAACACTGCTTTTGAATCCAACTCTAAAATCCCTCTCAATTCAGAATCTCACATAAACATATATTTAAACATTCTGGAAAAAGCGGCAAACCTGCTTTTGAATCCAATTCTATTAAAATCCCTCCTAAAGCACAATCTGATATATATTAAGTGTTCAAGTTACGAAGTTTCCTGTTGTAAAAGTTGTTAAATCACATATACATATACATATATGTATATATTTTGTAAAAAGCATGGTTATTCGCTTTTGAATCCAACTCTAAAATCCTCCTTTACTATTTGTTTATACATTACTTTAAAAACAAAGCCACAATCTATTCCTTTAAAAATATTTTGCAAGATTTTGTAATGTAAGATAACAAAAAAAAGCAAGATTTTGTCGCAGGTTGATTTTGGAGGTTTTTTGAGATTCCTGCAGGTTTCGTGCAGGATTGTGACCCCACTCTCTTGAAATAGACGTTGTATGGCATGGCATATTTTATGAAATAACAAAATAATAACATTTAATAGATTTAATAGACTTTAAATTTCAATTTTTGTACTACTTAACTATAATTTTTGCAACAAATAATAAATACACTTAAAAACAAAAAAGGTTGTTTCGACTGCAAAGAAGCTTAATTTTCTTTCCTCAATTAAGCTTATTCGTCTCAAAATAAAGATCTTTCCTTAATTCTCAAATATTCCTCTCGAAATTTTAAGTTTGGGAACACCGTTTCTGTAATAAAGAGAAAAAATTTTTTGAAAAATTTAAGTTTCACATATGGGTACATAAATCTAAATACAAAACTCCAGATATTTCTCTTAACAATTTATAAAACCTAAAAAATATTCTATCGTTTGATGTTTTTAAATGCAAAAATATTTAGCAGAATTTAAATTTTTTTTTTGAACAATGTGTTAAAAACGGAAGTAATCGGATGTTCAGTAAATGGGAATTTAAGAACGCGATTTTGACTAAACGATATTATCTAAAATAGTCTGTCGTAGCTTTCCTTTTTAAACATAAGTATAATTTTAATTTATTCATATTTACATAACCATTGGGATTTTTAGGAAAACTATCTTTAAGATTTATACTTAAGTTATATATAATGAACTTCCGAAATTCTACCTAATATAAAATATGTTTTAATCATTTTTTTAAATCGTAATTTATATTAATAAATATTCAGGTTCATTATTCTTGTATTTAATACCAAATAAATAATAAAATGATTAGCAGAAACAGTGTTTTTTTAAATTTATTTGATTTCTATACTTATTTAAAATCAATAACTTATAAAATTTAAGAAAAATTTTGAATTTTGAAATGGATAAAAATAAATATAGCCTAAGGGGAGACAACTTTGTTTTTTCAATAACTTAATTTTAACTTTATATAACACTAAAGAAATGCAATTGAACAACTCTCTTTTTTTTCTATGAGTGAACAAAAAAAAAAAAATTGAAATATTCAATGAAGTACTGTTTAAATTACCCTTTATTTAGAAAGGGTAATGTTTGTAAAGACCTGAATTACAAATAAAAAAGTACTTTTGTACAAAATAAAGTTAATGCAAATACAAAATTCTTTTAATTCTTTTTTTTTTCTACCTTTATACAAGTTTCTTGTTTATTTTATCTTTGCTCAGCAGGTAACTTATGGTACTTAAGCAACTTCATTTAATAAGAACATTGTAACGACATTTATTTGAGGGTATACAACAATATAAGAAATTATTTTAGATTATTTGGATTTATATACTAGTTTAAATTGATTTAAAAATTATATGGAAAACATTTTTTAAAGATTCCTTGCTAAAACTTCAGTTTTTTTTTTAACATAATATTTTGCTATTCTACACTTTTAATGTAATGACTAAGTGATTCGGGGTCAGATTCGGCGCCTAGTATATAAGTAGAATTGCATGAGTATTTAAAATTTAATTGATTAAATTTAGTCATTCGACTTAGAGGTATAACAAATAGTGTCGAATATTAAAAAACCACAATGGAAGATTATTAAATTAAAATTAGATATTGTAGAAAAAATGTTATACTGAAATTAAAAACTCACTATGAAATTCTTTAAGAAGGGGCTATTTTAATAACTTTCCTTCTTTCACTGACATCTATTTCTTTTAATTTCTTTGACTACATACATACTATATATCTTAAATTAAAAAAATTTATTTTCCAACATTACAAACTTTTTCTTTATCTAAACTTCTCTAAATGTATAATTATACTGTAAAAAAGTTTTTAACGTAATTAGAACCTGTCTGGTTATTATTTTATTTTTCCTTTAGAAAAATTATTTGTGTATTTTTCTGTTTTATTTTTTCTGTAAATAACAATATTTAAATTTTCTTTTTTAATTTTACGCTCTTTTTAGTTATATTTTGGTACTTTCTTATTTACAAAAAAAAAAAAAAATAAATTTGTTTTGTTAAAAATAAATATTTTTTCTATCCCTTGTTTACAAAATTTACCCAAAAAAAAAAAAAAACAAAAATATTCTAAAAATTATTTAAAAATAAACTGGAAATTTTCCTGTTTTTTACTCCAAAATTGAATTACATATCCAACCCTTAATCAACAAAAAACTTTCTCAAATATACATTTAACGTTAAAGAACGAAAAAAATAAGCTATACTTGATTTTATTCTTCATTTTTTCACCCATTTCACACAATTCTTCTTTAACGTAACGATTTTACTAAAATTTTCAATTGACAATTTTAAATATTTAACATCAAAGCAAAATAAAAAAAAAAAAAAGGAAAAAAAAAACAAAAAAGATATAAAAAAGAATTCACCTTGTATTTATAAGTGACATAACTTAATTACTAAAAGATTTACCAGCATCTTAACTGCGTCATAGTGTGTACCTTATAAGAATTAAATTCTATAAATTTATACGAGTATTTAATGAAAATTAGATCTGCCAGGGGTAAAAATGAGGGTAAAGAGAAAAGATTTCCCAATTATATTGTTCACAGAAATACAAAAAAAAAAAGAAAAAAATCAACAAAAAGTATTAAATATTGTTATTATCCTTTTTTTTTTTGTATTGATATACATGTAGTATTATGAATTTATTGCCGAAGGACTTCAAAAGAATAATCAAAAAAAAAAAAATAATCTCAGAATCATGATTCTATACTTTTTTTTTTCATTTTAGTTTTATAATATGAATGTTTTTTCGTGATCATTTTGGATTTTTATTAATGCCCGGAAGATCAAATAAAATATAAATTATATTCAAACTAATTAAAAAAAAAAAAGAAAAAAAACAAAACAAACAATGAACCGAAACAATGAACCGAAACAAAAGGTCTAATAAGATTCTCAAAAATATCAGAATTTTGGTAGTACATTGGTAGTAGTAATCATAAACTATAAGCTTCCTATTCCTTAAAATTTATTTTGATTTTATATTTTCGAAATGGATAGAAAAAATTAAATTTTTTATAAGGATTAAAATTTTATAAAATTTACCTTTGTAATATACTTTTTATATCGTATCCCATCAGTCACATGAATTATTACTGAAGTAAAAATTCAAATACACATAAACATATTTTTCTTTTTTGATATTTTAAAAATCTCTATTTACATTTAGTTCAGAAACAACATGGAATAATTATTTGAAGAAAAGTTTATACAATTCTTTTTACTATAATATGTCTTAACCTTTCCATTGTAATAAAATTTAATTTTAAAGAAATTTTTGAATGTCCTTTTTTTCTGTACAGAACATCATCAGACCAATAATATAAAAGAAAATATTTCTTAACATTAATTCAATTTTTATCGATATAACAACAACATATATTCACATTTATAAAATTTACAGTTAGCCTGGGGTGTAAAGGAGTTAAATTGAAGAATTCTTAGAAAAATATAATACTTTACTCCAATTCAATAAAGAAAAAAAAAACAACTTAACTGTGTCACTTTCTAATCCCAATGGCTAAATGTAATCGATTAATTTTTTTTTTTTTGTTTACTATTACTTTAACTTATAGATTTATTTTTTTAGAGTTACCAGACCTTTTTTACCCCATCTCTATTTGCACAGTACTTTTTATAAATTGCTCAATTTAACATGGCATAATAATTTTTTATTTTCTTATTTCAAATTCAAACAAAACAAGGCAGAATGTAAACCAACGGTTTTTAAAAGGGCACATTTCCAAAAGATAATATGCAAACTGTTTAGAATTGTGATTTGTACCAAACATTTCATATAATAAGAAAAAATGTGAAAATAGAAGTTTTATGAAATTTTGAAGGGCTGTAAATCCGGAACCCTATATAACTAAGAAAAACCGTTAACACACGTAAAAATATATCACTATCACTTTTAATATGAGCCCTAATAGCTCATAAACAGGGGATGATCCAAAAAAAATTTCTGAGGAAATTTTTACTAATTCTGAAAGTTCTTTCTTACCTTAAAATTGCAAGTTCCTATTTAAAAGCGTTTTGCAGTTATAAAGGTAAAAACATCATGCAAAATTTGGTAAATTTAACACATAACGGTAAATTTATATACCATATTTAATAAAAATTTTATAATCTTGATATTTTGATTTACAAAGGTTAAAAAAAAATCCTGTCGAATGTTGTTTTCAGATTGAATAAAGAATGTTAAGCAGGTATACGCATTTAAAAAGCCTTTATAGCCTTTTCAAAGTTTGAGGGACTGTTGCTCCGTAATGGCTATATGAAAAAGTTGTTCTAGAACATTAATTTTTTATAAGACCTAGCCATGCTTAAAATTTTGTTTCTTTATCTTTAACAGTGTAGAAGTTTTGTAAACAGACGAACGGATAGACGAACTAACAGAGTGAAACTAATAGGCACATTTTGTCAAAATTTAAAATGTGCAAAAAAAAAGCAATCGATGGACCTGAAATTTAAAAAATTTTCCATGTTGGTGTGAATTTGTAGAAACTTAAATATACAAATGGAAGGGAGGGAACAAGAGACAAAAAAATCTTTTAAGGAAATATTATCCTTTCTAAAGCAAAAAAATATACAAAAAAATTACATTTGTAAAACGTATTTTATTTTTGGTTTTTTATACCAATCAAAAAAAAAATGGTTCTTTTTAAGAGGAAGGAAGGAGAGCAGTTATTAAGGGTACACTTCTTTTTATTCTATGCGAGAATAGAAATCGATTGGAAATCTAAATTGAGTTTTAATCTGATTAGGAAATTTTGTAAAAAATAAGAAGAAAAAAAAATTAAAATAAATTCGCCTTAAGGCGAATAATAGAAATTTGTAGAATGTTATAGTGACTTTTTTTTTCGTGTTATAATCTGTATTAGATTTCGCACTTATAAGATTTTACAATCCCATTTCTCTTACCTTCAGTACTATTGAAATAAAATGGTTGAAATATATTAGAGGTTGAATGATCAAATTTACACAAGAAAATAAAAAATTCCTATAAAGAAATTAGAAAGAAGTTCAATTCAAATATTTTTATTTTCATTTAATTCAAAAAAAGGATAACAACAAAAACAAAAAATATAAAAGTGTAAAAATGAAAAAGAAGAGGAAACGGAAGGAAAAAAACATAAAGAAAATGTTGAAAATTAGATTTTTTCCTGTTATTTTCTGAAAAATTTTTTTTTTGCTTTCAAATGGTCTTCTTTAGAATTTAGTAAATATTTAGGTGTGTACATATAATATTAAGCCGATGGATCAACACAAATGATAATTAGATTTTGTTGCGCTATGAAAAAAAAAAAAATTTTTTCATGTTCTTTGTTTTATTTTTTCTTTCATTGCAAAATTAAATTATTTGAAATGAATTGAATGGATTGGAATTAATGTTATTTTTTTTTATTTAATTTTTTTGTAGTACAAAATTTTTTTTTCCATTTTTTTTGTTTTTTGTTTCTAATGAACAAAATATTTTTTGTGAATAGAAATTTTGCTTGTCTATCCGATTTTTATTTACGATGTTTAAAGGAATATATAAAACAAAGATGCTTTAAAAAAGACAAAATATGGTAACGGTTAAATAAATATAGGGTAGATACTTAAAAATATTTAATATGTTCTAAAAGCTAGAAAAATTTTAAGTTTGTTTTAGGTTTGTTTTAGATTATTTTTTTTTTATATAGGAACTTTAATAAAATGATTGCATCTTAATCGTTTCGAGACTAAGATTGCATCTTAATTCATACAAAACAAACTTATTCTTTTTATTTTCTTTTAATGAGCTTAGAGTATGTCTAGCGCATTTATTTCCTTTCCATATTAATACATTTACTGAGCACAATACAGTTTGTGTAAAGGAGGAGGGTTACATTGTGTAAAGGAAGGGGGTTTAATATTTGTAAACAAGAAAAGTTGATTAAAAAAATTAAAAATTAAAAAATTAAAGTTTTCAGTTTTCGAACAAAAAAAAAAATTTGTTCGAAAACCCTTTTAATCATAATTCCGTTAAGTCCACTAAGTTTTATCAGAACTGTTCTCATAGACTTCGATTTTAATTAAAAAATGGAGTAATAATTTAAATTCTTTTAAAAAATTTAGAGCAAAGAACGAATTTTTCCTACTTTCTAACTTTCTAAAGCTGAAAAATATAAGGAATTCATTTTAAAAACAATTTCTTAATATTGGTAATTACCATTTGATGATAATCTGTACATGTACGGTAATTAAGGCAAATATTATTATTAAAATTAAGATATTTTTTGCATTCATGATTCAATATTCATTGTTATTAAACTTTGTATACCCGTGACGTTTTTAAATATTGTTGCAACATTTTTTTTTGAAATTTCAAACCAAAACTTTCTTAAAATATCAAACCAAAATATATTAACTATTATTATATCATTGAAGGAAGCCACCAAAGATAAATAAATAATTTTCAACCTCAATTTGTTGAAGTTTTGAACATGAAGTTTTTTTTTTAGCATTGAGTAGGTACTAAAATCTTGCAATTTTTTTGAAAACGACCACCTGGTTATGAGAAGTGATGGTTGGACAAAAAAAACAGGCTTTTAATAACTTCCTGATTTATAAATTAGATTTATTAGTCTTTTATAATAACAATAAACAGTTACTTTTGTTACTTTTCTTTTTTCAAGAACGATATGAAAACGTAACTAAAAGAACATTAAAAATTGAATTCATTAATTCACCCACCTTCACCTTTTAAATAGAAAACTACAAAAAACTAAAGTAAAATCATTGTCTAATTGAAGTATTCAACCTGTTCTTGACATTTAATTTATTATAAATCATTACTAGATATGTTCTATTAAGAAAATCTTTTCTTTTTTTTTTTTTTTTAAATAAATTTATCATTCCAAATTTACTGATAAACAATTTAACACATCATAAACACAATTTGTCTCACCATGTATTCTCAGTCAACCAACCCAACTTTTGAAACTATACTTTTCATAGTATAGTCATAGTAAGAACCAGATATAAAGCAAAAAATAAAAATTTAATTAAAAACAATTTTAAAATTCAAATTACAAAACAAATGAAAAACAGAAAAATCAAAAAGAATAAAAAATAAAATAAGAATGAAAAATAATTAATAAAAGAAAAGGAAAAGAAGCAATAAATTTGTTAGTAAAAAAATAAAACTGTTTCAATTAATCATCAAACTGATCAAAAATCAATTTTCTATTTAGAAGTTTCGTTCTTTTTTTTTTTTTGTTTTGTTTTTGCTAAGGACTGATGAAAATTTTTTAAAGCCATCATATCAAAAGAGTGTTCGTTTAATTGGAATTAATTTTAAGTTACAAAATATAATACAAATATTTTAAGACACGGTTTGTTCATTAGAAGTTAGGACTAATTAATATGATTTGTTCATTAAGTGGATGAAGTGGAAAACAAATTTTTTGAACGATTTGTCTTGTTGTTGTTTGATATGATATCAATAATAGCCTAATATCCTTAGATCTAGGCCCTGCATCCCATAGTGTACTTTTGTTGCATGAGTCCCTTGTTTGTCTTGGGACTGTTCATCGAATAGTTTACCTTTTTTTTTTATGAATTTTGAGCTAACGCGTAAGTAATTTCTAGACTCTAGGTCTGTAGTGGACAGTGAAAACATAGGAGAACGTAGGAGAATCTTTCCGGCCAGATTGGGGGAAGTTTCCTTAAATTGGAAGTTTCCTTTCCGGAAGTTTCCTTAAATTTATGCTACGATGTCACTCTGAAGGAAGAGGCTTTGAAGACTTTTAGATTTTTGTCATAAAGTTCACCTAAACATTTGGAAAAGAAACTACCGAGATATTTTCATCTATTTTTCCTTAACAGACAGGTGCAGACAAAATGCTCCACGCTTTCTATAACGTCAAATCCTCTGCAATACCTACACTTAAGATCCACATGCATACCTAACAGTTTATCTTAATTTTTTGGCAAATTAATTTTACATTGATTATTCTATTTTCACTGATTAAAAATAAATGAGCTATAAACATTATAGAATACTATTCAAAATAATTCAGAGGTGAAACAGATTTAGAATGAGTGCACAATAAAATTTATGCCGGAAAATAACAGAAGTCAATAAATAATAATGAAACTTTACTATAATAAAATCTATTATATTTGATATTAACTAAAGATAACAAAATAGCAAGAATAATAACGTATCTCAAGATAATTAAAGATGACTTCAAAGTAAATAAAAGAAAATTGCCAAAATTTGAGTTATTGAATTATACTTCAACGTTGACGTGCAATGATGCCACGAAAGTTGTACCATTATGAGCTTAAATATATGTTCTGATTCTCCTTTGGCACTAAGTTTTTCCAAGTTTTCTTTAAACATATTAGTGGTTTTACTTTAAATCTTCAATTCTTACTCGTATATACATACTTAATATTGAAATTTTGTCAATACTAAAAGTATGTCATGATATTTTCACCTGGGTTGCAATATGCGTATTTTGTATACTAATATCAGGTGATAACTGCTAACTAGTAGAATTCTAGTAGTATTCTTTAATAAATGTATTTTTTTTAGCGAAGGCACAGCATGTATATTTTAATAATAAATAAAATAAATATAGGTATGTACTTACCATGTATATATATATTTTTTTGATATAAATTCTTCAATGCGACTTTTATGAGTCTTTTATGTGCCGTACATATATTTGAGTTTTATTTTATTAATTTTTTTTTTTTTGTGAACCCTCAATGAGTATGACGCGATATCAAGTTTAAAGTAATAAATTTTAATTTTTAAAATAAACAGAAAAACAAAAAAATAAATTTTAATAAAGAAAAAGATGAAAAATGTTTTGTTAAGAAAAACTGTTTTTTAATAAACAAATCTATTTTAGATGTTTTTGATGCTAAGCAATAATAAAGACAAAGTAGGAAAAAATAAATTTTTTAATATTGGTATTATGAATGAAGCATTAAATGAAGCATTGAATAACTAATTTTCTTTTTTTTTTTTTTCATATTATTAAATGAAGTGGGAATTCCTGGGAAGCAATGAAAGATAATAAGAAATTGCAACAAAAGAAATCAATTTTAATCTTGTGAAGTGATTGAATGCAAGAGAAAAAACAAAATTTTTCTTGTGTTGTGTTGAATGCCACTGAAGATTATACAAAATTAATGGATGAATTTCAGAATAATTTTTCTTAAGTAGAAAAAAAAAAAACTATAGTTTTTTCTTCTCATTCACTATCCAATGATATATATAAGTAAGTACATATGAAGGTAATTGGTATACATTCTTAATATGGTATGGTTGGTGTTATTCAAAAAAAATTTTTTTTTAATAACAAAAAAAAAGAAAAGAATTAAACATGAAGTATGAAAATTTTTGTGAAATAAATTAAATACATTGAAACTTTGAATATTTTTAGACTAGAAAAAGTTCATATTATTTTAGAAAAATAGTTGCAGAGAATTAGATTACATATGAGAGATATATTAATGCATAAATGACTATTTTGTTATATAAAAAAAATTTAAAGTTTAGAATAAAGAGATGGGCTAATTCGAATATTATGCAAGTAAACTTATTTCATTTTATGATAATATTAGAGAAAAGTTTAGCTTGACTCAAGTAATTTTTATGACTTTTTAAATTTCTCATTTTTTAGTCGTCATCAATTAATTTTAAGCTTTACACTATAGTTAATAAATGATGCCTGTATTAGATGAAATTTTTTAGAATGGATCGAAGAGACCATCTATTGTGGTACAATTCCTTTTCTTCTCCTTCCAATACCCAATTTAGCGTAATGTTACAACTAAATTTAATTACTAAGTCCAAATTTACTTAAATTATAAATTCTTTCATTAAAGTGCGCAGATAGTTAAAAATTTTAATGTAAATATATTCAACATCAGTAAATCACACAAAAGAATCCTATATATATTATTAGGCAGCATCCTTTTTTTAAAAATTAATGTAAAATTTCGATAATAATTTCTTTTATTTATTACACTAATAAACATAATATGATGCCTTGATTGTTAATGATCTTTTGTATTAATTTAGACAGCATTTTAAAATTAACATCATCAATTGAATAAGAAAAAAAGTATTTCACGATTCCCTACTAAGATGAAATGAATTCTCATCTATTTCTTAAATATATTTATTATACATTTATTACATTCTAATAAATTTTATTAACAATTTTTTTATTAAATTGAATAACAAATCTGTTCTATTCAATTTCAATGGTAAGTATATAATATATAAAATTCCATTTAATATAAATACACAAACAAAAATAAAACAAAAAAAAAAAAAACAAAACATGGGATGCTATCATTTAATACTAAAAGAATAATTTTTCATATTCAATTTAATAATCCATTATTTTTCCATATCTTCCTAAAAAGAAAAAAAAAAAAAACCAATACTATAACAACTAAAATATTACCATTTTCCACCCATTGATATTTTATAAGAATAAATTCACTAGGAACTCATATGACAACATTCTTGTTCGTTCTAATGGTTTGATGATGTTTTTTCGCAATATACAGCACAGCAAGCGAAATGTTCAATTTTCTTAATGATGGTGCTATTGCTTTATGGTGTTACCATTGTTGTTCTATTTATCATTTTAATATTTTTCCTTTAAATGTACAAGAAAATATCTTTTTTTCTTTAAAATTTCTGTTTTTGTTTTTATTTTTGTTGTTTAAAATATGATTTTACTTCATGGGGTGCTTAAACAATAACAACTGTGATATTACAAAATAAAAGTATTTATATTACTATAATATCAGAATTGTTCTAGATTTTAATTTTTACAGATTGACAGATTGATACATATAATCAATTAAAAAAATTTTTGTCATTAAAAATAAGTTTTAGATATTTTATAGATAATGATATAATATTAACTATCTAATCAATGTGTAAGTCGAGAGATCGCATTGAGTAAGTCGGCAGGATTTTTAGGTGAAAGGTTGCCCATTCAAACTCCAGTCAGGCTAAAATAAGTAATGTAATGATAATTTAATACATATATCTTCAATCACACTTAAAAGATGAGTTTTATTGATGTATTTCTTCATCACATTTTATGGCTGGGGAATCAAAATAAATAAAATAAATAACATTAACTAGGTTACGACAATTACTTTACTCTTAGTTCTTTTAATTTAGTTTAAAGGTTCTTTTGAATCAATTATGTTTGGCATTTACTGCATCTTCATAATAGGGGTTTTTTATGTAATAATTTTGTCTCAGATGGATTGATTTCCTACTTTGTCCAAAATTGATGACAATATTATACTTAACATAATAAAGAATTCAATATCTGGTATATTTTTTATTGAATACCAAAAAAATTGTCGTTTAGGTTTTTTTTTCCATGGGTGCTACGTCCTAGACGTTTTTTCCTTTTTATTTCAAGTATGAAATTGCTAAACGAAATCACGATAACGATAAAAGTTCAGTGAAAAAAATTAGAGTTTAACAATGAAGAAATGATGGTATATGTAGCAAGTTCTCAAAATATATCTTTTAGTTATTAAAAATATCTTTTAGTTGATTTGAATATAAACAAAAATCCTGCAGTGAATTAAATGGATAATTTCTAAAATAAATAAGGATAAAAGATAAACAGAAGTTCATATAATTTTAAAAAATAAACAGTAGAAAACGAGTGAGAAAAAAAAATTGATTAACTGTTTTTTGCACCTAAAAAGACTTAACAAAACAAAACTAATCGTTTTTCGGTTGTTATGATGACAGGCATTATCTTAAAATTATAAAAAAAAATGTTTTATTTTTAATGCAACTCACATAGCTACTAATTGATTTTACCTTAAGATCTTACGAAATATAATAAAAATTGTTTTTTGAAACGTTATTTAAAAGTTTTAATTGTTTTACTTGACTATTGAGCTATAACTGTTATAACTTTCAAAAATTGTCCTTATTGTGAACTTTTTGTCTTTAACTAAAAATTTATCATAGTAGGTGAAATATTGCACGGCACATCATTGTTAGGCGACAAATAAAAGCCAAAAAGTTGCTCTAAAGATTTTTTTTCGTCTTATCCACCTACTGCACATTTTAAAGATTTACCACATAATATTTTGGGTTGAGGAATTCAGCTTTGTTAGTTGATTTTTAGCTCTTTTGTTATAATTTTGGTTGTTTATGTTGCATTGAAAAATAAAACGTAAAATTATATAAATTCTCTTATATAAAGATGTAGTTGATAAATGAATTTGAAATATGAAATATTTAATGCGTTTTGTTAAATGTCTAAACAAAAAAAAAAAGAAATTATTTCCTTAATAACTTCCAATGAAATTTAATGCTGAATAGTGATTATGATTTTATTATAAAATTTATTATCTGATATTTTTTTTGGTAAATTGAATATATAAGAAAGATTTTAAATAGTTAGAAAGTTTTTATTGTGTTTTTTTATTGCATTTTGAAATATTTAGAGCGAGTAATCGTTAATTTTATTTTGTGTATCTGAAATGGGTTAAGTAGGGACTAAAAATGTAATGACTTTTACATTATGATAAGAAATAACCATAAAACGATTTGATATGAAAATAATGATATTTTTGAATCAAATCAAAGAGGAATTTACGTAATGAAATTTAAATAATTTGAATTATTTATGAATTTAGTTATATAAATATAAAAGAATATAAAATAAAGGAAGTTGTTGATATTAATAGAATTTGAAAATGAAATAGTTAATAGCTAAAAGATACTATTCTTGTAGTAAAAAAAAATTTATTTTCTAAATATTTTGGCCAGAAAGTTTAGAAAGCCTAATACTATCTTTTTGACAAAACAAATTTGTAAATTATTTCTGATTTGCTTGAAACCGTTCAATTATTTCTATGTTTGAAAAACTAATTGTACCCCCTGAATTAATTTCCATATTTTTAAATTGATTTTAGAATGCATTTTGAGATCAAAGCAGTGAAAGTTTCAATATTTTATTAAATAACCAGTGCATACTATTTGCACTGGTTACTTGGTTATACTATTTGCACTGGTTATACGAAACTGTTTCACTTTATTAAAAATGTGTGTACACCATATTAGCTTTTGATTTAGGCAGAATTCAATCTATTAAGCTGAATTTGATTGCTGGATTATAATATTACTTAATTTGATAGCTGGAGAGGTACTATTTTTAAAATGCATTTTGTAATATGGTATTAGAGAGAGGCTATAGTATCGTCGTATTATCTGCATAAGTTGCCATAATTATATCATTATATATGGGGAAATCTGCTATATGTATATTAGGTAAAGAATTCGTCCCAAATACACTATTTTGTTTTACCCCAGAAAATGTTATGTTCTTTAGTGGTGTACATAGTGAAAAAATTATAAAAAATAATTTAATTTTTAATTTTATAATTTTGATTGAAGGATTTATATAAATTTAAAAAAATTAAAGGAAAATATCAATTTACGTTCAATTAAAATTTATAACAAGAAGTTAAATTTGAATGTTCAAACATCCTTCTGTCTTATCTATTCACACTATATCCTTAACACGTTTTTCTCTTTTTATTATTATAGATTTCATTCAAGTTGATTGATTTTATATTAACTTTGTAATGTACGAAAGAATTCTTTAAATACAATCTAATAGAAAAACTTAAAAAATATCATCAGAAATTCTAAATAAAGTTGACAAATCGGAAATTACTTAAAAAAAACTCATTTTATTATTAAATTTTTTATGATTTCCTCTTCATTTAAAAAAAACAAAAAAAAAACTAAACAAAAAAATTCAAAGTAGAACCATAATACTTTTATTTAATAGCTTTCATAACATTTTTAATATTCGTATATAATACTATTATAATATGTAATCTATTAGATTCATTTAAAAAATTACATAATGTTTTAAAATTTCTATTTTTGTATTCTTTTCTTATTAAAAAATTAAATTTTATTAATGATTCACCCAAAAGAATCTATATTCACTATCTCTTGATCATAATTTACTAATAGGCAATAAACAGCCATTTTTTTTTTTTTTTCAAATTTGTTCTATTCCAAATTTTTATAAATCAAAATCATATAATAAATGACTTATAGGTTTTTTTTTTAAAGCGCCCCTTAAACTTTCACATAATGAAAACTTTAAATAATAAAAATAAAAAACATTGTAATCTTTGTTCCTTTAAATCTTTAAAATGATTTAGTTGCAATTGAATATAAGTATAGAACTATAATGAATGTTTCATGCTTACTTTAATTCATTAACATTTAATCATATATTAATAGGGAATTGTTCTTATAGATTCACCCTATGGCGGGTCATCACATCACTATTAAATATACATACTTATAATATAATGTATATTGTATAATGCAATGCAACTGAAGTTATTCATTTCAATCTTTTTCTTTTTCTCTTTCTCTCTCTTTCTTTTTTGTATGGTAGTGTTTGTGATTGTTTTTTTCTTTTCTTCTATATTGAATTGCAGTTATCAATTTATATCTTATAGTAGACCATTAAATTTGTACTAGACATTATGACTTTTAATAAATAGATGGCACTATGAATTGTTTAAATTTGTACGCAATACAAAATATATACCTAATATTTATACGAGTATGTGTCTGCTTCTATATGTATATAAAATATATGTATGTATATACATATATGGATTTGAAAATTTAATGAAAATTGATTTATTGACTTAATGTCATCCCATATCATTTTCATATCAAATTAAATTGAGTATCACTACTTATTTAAAAAAAGAAAAATTAAATTCATTGGATTCGATACAATCAGTGCTCTCGTGTTAATTTAAGTGACAAAAATTAGAAGTGAATTATGATTTTTTTTTGAAGTTGAACTGATGATAAACTAAATGTGATAATAGTTTTTGCCTAAATATATTATGTAAAAAATATATATATACCTATTATATATTAAATATATTTTTAGTAATTTTGACTCTTTTTAAATAGATTGCGGTCTATTAAATTTATTTTTAAATTTTCATTTTTTTTTTTCAATTTTCATTATAGCAGTCATTTTGTGTGTTAATTGGGTATTTGAAAATAATCGAAACCAATTAAAAATCATTTTATTTTTGAATTTGTTGATTGTATTTTTTTTTTTTTTTGAATAATTGAAATTGAAATCTGAAATTAAAGCAAAAAAAAAGAAAACAAACAAAATTTGTTTGAAGAATTGTTTTAAGGGCACCACTATACGATTTCTATAATGCTTTGTTAAGTTTTAAAGTTGAATAATGAACATCAATATGAAGTTGTTTATTTTTGGAATTGAAGTGCCCATTGTTTAATGAGATTTTAAATTTTCTTTTTCATTTTTTTTTTTTATCTATTCAAATAAAAAAAATTTTTTTTTTTTTTATTATACAGTTTTTTTCTCAATACCAAGTGACAACATTAAAAATGTTTGATATATTTTCCATATTATGTGTTTAAGTTTTAAAAAGATACCATACCATTTATCAGATTGATAGTTCCGTTATTTCGTACTCGTAAATACTACTATATGTCCCTCTTCATAATATTTTTCTATATCGTGTATCACGATAAATATCATTATTCTTGCCGTATTATTGCCCCTCGTAATGGTATTTGTATAGTGGTATTTCGAAATGGAGTATACTATTTTTTGGTGCCTGAAAAATTAAATTAATTGGATGTGATTCTAAGTTTTTTGTCCCGTATAATTTTTTTATTGTTTTTTTTTTTTGATTTTTTGAATTTATTTTTTTTATTAGCAATCAAATTTATTCATTTCCTAATTTAGACAAGTCATAATGGGGTCTAATGATTAAAATAATAACAAAAAAAAAAAAAAAACAAGAAAAAAAAAATGAAATATGAAATATTAGAATTATGAAAATTATAAAAATTATTAAGCTAAGAGCAAGCCCAAATTTTTATAAAATGTTTTGGTTTAATTTTTTTGGAAAGTGGGAGAAAAAAATCACCGTGCAAGTCAAATAGATATGAAAAAATTATTTTGAAATTCCATTTTTTAATGGTTAAAAGTTTTTTGGTGATTTTTATATTTTTTAAGGTTAATTAAGAAGATTTTTGATGATTTCATTATTTTATGACGCATATTATGAATTATTGTGTCGTATATTGGCATATTGAGAATATTCTTTATCTCTTTGAAATTTAGCTAAGATCTATAGGAATATTAAAACAATTTTCTAGGTTTATATTAAAACTTTGCTATTAGATATATAATGAATGCCGCATATTTTGTTAAATAATTTTGAAAGTATAAAAAAATATTGTAATTGTTCAGAAATTATATAATTATAAAGGTTATTATAGGTGTGTCTAGGGTATTATAGCGTTATCTTTGAATAACATTGTGTCAGTTCTACTATAATTTTTTTAAACTATCAATTTTTAATTTTAACTATGTTTATAATAAAAAATTCATATTACTTAAAATAAATTTCCGCAGGTTTCCTAATAATATTTGCGCTGTGGCTAAACAGACTTGGTCTAAATTAGATCTTAAACTATCAACTAGGCTTTTATTCCTAAATCGCAGCAACATTGGTAATGTAATAAGGATTTTAACGAGACACTGTTCGGTCGTCAGTCATACTACAAAGCTTAGGATTTCCCCCTTCATGGGACATATCCCTCACAAGGCTTAGGACATGTGACTTTTGCAGATGTTGTAAAGATAAAGAGAGGGATGAATCATAACTTTTGCTTTAAAAAGAAAGAAGTCTCTGGAGAAATTCTTAAATAACTTTTCGATCTGTCGAAGGTCTTAGTTATTTTACACCGCTTTGTAAGAAGATTTCAATGGTTTTAATTAGAAAAAATGCTGATTCAGGGTACCACAACAGGCCTAAGGTGGTCTAAGTGTCCTTATCTAGACCTATCTATCTAAATTAAATTTGAATTATTAATAATTTTTTAAAATCCACGTTTAAAGTCCATTAGCATTTCTTCCTGTTATTTAAAACTTATTAATTAATACAATGTTAAATTACACTCCCAGTTAATATTTAATTAGGTATTATTTAATTAATTCACAAAAGGTGAATGAGTTAATGTTATAATTGTAATACGTCTAATTTAATTTGCTCAATAAATTTTATTATTGAATTATATTATTACATTTGTAATATTAAATCGTATCGATTTTTCTTCCTTTAAAATAATATTGTAACCGAAGCTGGGTTTGATTAAACAGCACCTCGATTAATAAGTCAAGTATTATATATGAACACGTTTCTAATAAGATTAAAAGGGTAATGAAACATTCGGTAGTCGATTAAACCAAAAAAACAAAAACAGAACAATATCATTGGAATTATACAAGTGCTGTGTTTTTGTTTTTGCAGGGGAAGGTGCAGGTCTTCAAAAGACACCAAGTAAATCTAAATTCCTTGGTATAATGTGAGAGTTTTAGCCATTAAAACAACTTTCCGTCTTAGTTAGTATAATTGAATATTTACTCCAATTGTGAAACAATATAATATGTGAGGAATAGGATGAAGAAAGAAAAACAAAGTGTTGACACAATAAATGACTAAAGGCAGTTAGATTACAGAAAATAATTTTGCAAAGAATATACTTAATTTTGTACTCACATCTTTATAACGCATTCATAAAATAACTTTTCCATAAACTTACTAAAATTGCAAAAACAAAAAAAAAAGAAAAAGAACAATTTAACAACATTTTTTTTTAAAAAGTTTATTTAAAAAAAAAAACAAATTAATTTTTTTGACAAATTTCAAAATCATTTTAATTATTAAATATATATGTATACTTTATAAATGTTATAAAGGTGATATTCAGAAAAAATAATTGGATGCTTATACCAGGGACTACTATAACCTTAAATTGTATTTCTGCGAAAAATAAAAAAAGAAAATAGCTGCAAGAAATAAATTTAATTTGACCTTAAACTTTTTCAAAAAATACATGTTTAACTTTTTTTTTAAATTTTATAACAAAATATTTTTGTTTTCAGGGGGAAAAAAAAAAGAAAAAGGTCATACCTACAATTAAATGTTCTATATTTTTCTGTTTTGGTTTTTGACTCCCAGAAGCAGAAGAATTCAAAACAAATGCAAAGTATAAAATTTCAAGGACTGCAAATATTTTTTTTGTTTTCATTACTTCGTTCATGTTATTTTTTTTTAAATATTATATAATTAATGTTGATGTGGTTGATGTCTTTTGTATATTTTAATAAATTCTTTTATAAATAACTTCCAATAGGTATCTTTTATTTTTCACAATTGATATGAAATTTCGATAAAATTTTCTTTAAATAAAATTTTCCTTCAATTATTTTAACATTATCAATGAATAAATGGTATTATGATATTTAATTGACTACAAGAAATTACTGTACTTAATAATATTATTATTATAAACTAATTTTATTATATTAAAAATGATAGAAAAGTAGGTTAAGCGGTTAAGAAGGCTTTGATTACCATTTTGATATTATTTCTACTGTTTCAGGTTCGTAGTTTTTCCTAATTCCTTCCTTTCTCTTTTTTTTTTTTTATAGATTATCATGAATTCTGTTAAAATGGGCACTTATTATATTCATTGACATTAAAAATTATTTTAAAATATTACTTTTAGTATTTGATGACCACCGTCCCCGTGTTTCAGAATCGTTGCTTTTTCCTTTGTCAAATCCTCTTTTGTTTTCTTATTCACTTCTCTCTTTCACTCAAAAAAAAAAAAAAAAATACATATATATATAATATGAACTTTATTAAAATTAATGTACCCTTAGGGAATTTTATCATTTGAAAGGATATCTCATTCACATACATCCGTTAGATACCGTTATTCAATGAGGAAAAAAATTCATTTTTGTTATTAAAATATCGAATATTGTTTCGGCACTTGATAAACTTTTTTTTGTTTTTTGACAAAAGAATAAAATTTTTTTTTTATTTTTGTAACAGACAAGCAACTCAAAAAAAGAAAAGGAAAAAAAAAACTCCTGCTGTACTGCAGGAGAAAGAAAAAAAAAATAACAGTAAAAGAAAAACAATATGCTTAAAGGACTTTATGAAAAATATCAAAGTAAAAATGTTTACGTGTGTTTACTACAAAAAAAAAAAATGAAACAAAAATACGGGCAAATGTTGCTGCGGTTCATTGTAGAAATTACAATGGTTAAAAAATGATATTGAAATAGTTTTTTTTTTTTTTTATTTTAAAATGAAATTCTTCTAAAATTATTCGAAACTATTATTAAGAGTTTTTATTTTTAGTGTATTCTAAAATAAGTTTACATTCGAAAAATTTTCTTTTTCTCGTATAGGTATTTGTTCCGCCTTTAGGAATAAATTTTTATTTTTGATGTTTTTTTAATGTAAGATTCATGCAAATAACAAATTGATTTTATCTAGGAAGTTAAGAATTTCTGATTCTTATCAGAGCTGACAAATTGATATAGGACGGTATTGTACATTAAAGATGTGTATAAGAAGCTTAGATGATTCGACCTTCGAGTAATATTGTCTGACGAATTTTATTTGAATGAAAAACTAAAAAAAAAGACAACCATGAAATATAATACACCAAATGAATATAAAATAGCTATATGTTTTATATTTATAAGTTTCTACAAATTAGAGATTTTGATTCTTTCGAATTTAAATTGAATGTTTAAACATTCCATCGGAATGTTAATGCATCAGATTTGAATAAATAAAATATTTTTAAAGAAGAATCGAAGACGTTCCGGATTTCAAAAATATTCTTAGACTAAAACAATGAACTTAAGAAAACTAAAGTAAAATGAAAAGAGATTAAGCAGAAGAACCATTTTTATAATATATACTTATTAAAAAACAAACAATAGAAAATCTATTATATGAAAGATCTTTTAAATTTTTTTTATAAATCTGTTGGCAACCTGTAGAACTTTTAATTCTATTTGTTTTCTATCTGATTTTTTGTTTTTTGTACTTTTTCGCTGAATAAACGAAAAGTACAATACCTAACAATAATAAAAACAAAAAAAAAAACAAAAAGTTTTATATTTTACTTTTTTTTTTAATTTTTCCCAAAGGCCCATTTTAGGAGAAAAACATTGCAAATACTTAATTTTATTTTTTAGTTTTTTATGGTTTTTGATTTTGTATTTTGTATTCTTATTCTCACGCTCTCTTTTTTACTAGAGTCCATAAAAAAAACAAGGTAGTATGTAAAACTGAAAGTTTTTCAAGTCACACATTTTTAAAAAGATATAATAAAAAGCATTTCAGAATTGTGATTATGGATACTGTTGTATCAAAATTTATAGTTTTCATAGAATTATGTAAGAAAAAATTGGGAAAAATCAAAAGACCAATTTTTAGATATATATAATTAAGAAAACCCTTAACACACAGCTTTAATTTCTTAATAACAGCAAAATTTGCGCAGGTATCCAAGTTACAGCTGTCTAAAATTTTCAGCCACAGTTACATTTGTTTAAAAAATAACCAATTTTCAATTTTTTACCCCCAATTGTTCTTAAAGAGACAACAATTTTTTCTCAGGTTACTAATACAAATTCTCTAAGATTTTTCTTTTCCTCTTAAAATTTCAAAGTTTTGATTAAAAGAATTCCGGAGGCACGAAGGAACTAAAGTTTTATGGTTAAAATTATGATTTTACATAATAGTAATTTTAAATACCAAATTATAAAAAAATTGTGATATTGGTTTATAAATCTAAAAAATTTCCTATTGTTTGACATTTACGGATTGCAAAAATATTAAGTAGAATTTGGGATATAAGTTTTTAAAAATTTGGCTTTTTTCAACTATCAAACGGATATCACTCTATAATGGGAAGGTTAGCAAGTAGAGTTGTTGGTTAAAATTTCATTGCTCTAGCTTTGATGGCCTAAAAGTTTTGTAAAAAAGACTACCAGGCAGAATGAATCTAAGTAGCAAATTTATCAAATTTTTTTTTAGAAAATATGCTAAAATATCTGAAATGAAACTACAAGTTAAATAAAAATATGAAACCCAGAAATTTCAATATTTAAAGAAAAATTCAAATCAAACGTTCTGAATTTTCTTTTTTATCTCAAAGAAAAAAAAAATTTTTTACTTAAAGCTTTGGAAAATGACTCCCACTCTTAAGAATTTTTCTTTTATTTAAATGAAAAAAGGAAATGGGAAATTTCTTTGGAAGACGGTAAACAAATAAAAGCACAGATTTACACCCACAATAAAATAAAATATTTTTTTTAAAGTTGTATAAAAAGAACTCCTGAACAACAGGACTTTATTAGTAGAATCATTTGGGAAAAGTCTTTGACTGGTTCTGTATTTGTTTTCTTTATCACAGTTTTTTAAATAAAAGTAAATTTCAAAAAACGTTTTTTATTTGTTCCTACTTTAAATATTGAATTATTTTAAAAAATTGATTTTAAATGCCACTTTAACAAAATTAAAACCAATTATTTTGAAAGTGAAAAAAAAAAAAGTTTGTTTTTTGAGTTTTACGATGTATTTAAGACTTGTAACAAGTACAAAATTAAATTGTTTAAATAATATGAACTTAAATACTTTAACTCTAAACTAAATAAAATATTAGCCCTCATCTTCTAAAAAATTATAATCTAAATATCTTTTCACTTTAATAGCTAAAATATCGTTCTTATCCAATAATATGATAAGGCAGCGTAATACTTGGCAAAACTTACATATCATATGTATATTTCACTTAAATCCATTTATCAATGAACTCAAGATGCAAAAAACCAATTAACAGAATTATAATTTGGTAATAATGCGAGCTTGAAAAAGTTTTTTAAGTTTAAGAGTTAATAATTAGGAAGAATTTTCTAGATGGCTATAAAATCAAATACGCTCTTTCCACAGAATATGTATCTATGTTATTTGGAAATTTTCCAAGCGGATGTTTTCCAAAGTAAAATTTTGATATTCAGACTTTTCAGACAGAGATTTTAATAGCATCGTCTTGTGACAAAGAAAATTTAAAGACTTAGTAAAATAATTTAATTAGGAATTCAAAGTTCAAAAGAGATTAGAAGAGAAGAGAATGTGATTATATTATGCTTAAAGATGGAATGTTTTAAAATAAGTTTCAGATTATTGTATGAGATTTTTGTTTAATGATTGATTGTATAATCGTTTTTTCGTATGAGAAAGTTATTTATATTGAAAATTAATGAAAAGTAAATATGTAATTGAATTAATCGCACATTGAATACATTCTGAAAATAAATACATTATAAATGGTTTTTATCCATTTTCAGTTTTATAAACAAAGAAAAAAACTTAAGAAAAAATACATGCCTTTATATAGTTATGTTAGTTTTATGTAATTCAACATAATGCTGATTATTATTATAGTACCTATTATTAAAATCCTTTTCATTTATTACAATACAATCCTATTCATTCATTTCAAAATATATTTCAATTATAAAGAATTTTGAAATATTTACTATGGTATTTTTTGCGTTTAATTTTGTCTGCTTTTATGTTTGGGACATTATTAATAAGTTTTAGTATTGTTTTATATAACTTATAGAAAAAAAAAATTCCTAATAAAATAATACAAAAAGAAACAAAAATTAAATAAGAATTGGGTTTCAATCCTGATATAAAAAAAAAAAATTATTTTAATTACTATTTATTTATTACGCTATATATAACTGTTTGATATCTGTGAGATATACATATTCGATTTAAGATATAAAATATTTAAGTATACAGTGCGACTTCATAAATAACAATATGCCAACTACATGTAAATTACGAACACTAATGTAAATTTTTTAAATAAAATATGACACATTATGTAAATACAGTCAATATCGGTTATAACGACATTGAGCAGACCGACAAATTTGGTCGTTATAAACAATATCAAAATTTTTTTATTATAAATTAAAAGAAGTATTATTTATTTATTTATTCAAGTCTTTATTTCACCGTTTTTAACAAAAAATAAAAAAAAAATAATAATATGTACTTTACATACATTTAACTGACCTAATGTAACATGCACATCTAAATAAAAATGTTAGAAATATCAAACTAGCACCACAACCAGGCGACAAGTAGGCGGCAAAAAGTAACGGGTCAATCGTTTGATGCTTTTTTTTCGTAACTAATAATAATGTATGTATTTTTCTTTATTTTGTTTTTTCGTCGTTATAACCGATAATTTTTTCTTTTTTAAAGTAAAAATAAGTCGTTATAAGCAATATGTCGTTATAAGTGATGTCGTTATTTCCGATATAAATTTGTTTGAAATTATATGAACTTAAAATCGGGACTTTTAAAAGTGGTCGTAATAAACGATATGTCGTTATAACCAATGTCGTTATAACCGATTTTGACTGATTGAAATTTTTCTGGTAAAATTTTAGTAAAAAATTTAAATCTTTATCGAAACGTCGTACGGAATAGAAACGATCTTCTCCAATTCTTTTTCAATTCACTTTCTTGTTGTATGATGTACGTGTATATAGGCACCCATATATACACGTACATAGAGCGATGTAACCCATGTACATAGAGCGATGTAAACATTTTTTTTTATTAGAAATATATATAGTAAAATCTTAAGGAACAGAATACCAATTAAAAAGAAGAGTTTACAACGAGATATAACCTTGTGTCTTATTGATATGTGAAGTATTGTGAATATAGTGTTACTGTTGAAGTCTTTTATTATATATAGTAACTTTTTTGCAAGGTTTGTAATTTATTATTTACCACAGACTTTAGATTTGGGTAATAAGACATAATTTAAATTAAAATTATCTTTAAAAAACTTACACTTACTAAGGTAACTAGAATTTGTATTAGCTGTAAATTTGGAGAAGTATAAATAATGGAAAATTTTATTCGTTTCGTCAATCTTTTCTGTTGAAAAATGATTGCTCTCTGCATTTCATGCGAAAGTAGAAACTTAATCTTCTTTGCTAAGCTTTTGTTACTGATACAATAATTCCCGAACTTATTGATGGATTCACTGCTGAAAGTTGAATAACTAACCAGTAGATCAGTCTGTGTTCAAACGTTTTTTTGCTTTTTGACTTAAATACATTTGATTAAATCCAAATGTATCGAATGAAGTCTTAAGACTAGCATTTAATTTGATACCCATATTTAAATTTTTTTTTTTTTTGGGAATTTATTTGTTCAATAAATACTTTTGCAACATTAGTTGAATGATATTTAACCAAAAAAATGCTGAAGTTACAAGTTTATACTTAGTTGACGTTAATTCATTAGACAAGGTTTTATGCGGATTCACTTGTAATAGTCTCCAGTGAAAGCCGAAAGAATCTCATCTTTAGAACAAATTGAGTTCAGCTTCAACTGATTTTTCCAATTTTATGTCCTTCCGAATGTTGTATTGAATGACATGTAGTAATTTGCCATTTCATTAAATAACGCTGAATTATATTTAGTAGTGTAATGACACTTAGCTGTGAGTCCTGTGTATTCTTCTTTTATGTTATTAAAAGATAATTTGATTTTTTCTAATAACATATTAATAGTTGAATGATATTCGAAGCATGTTTCACATACAATGTACTGTGTCAAAAATGTTAAATACCACCCTCTAGAAGCATTTATTTAAATTATGTTATGGTATTCAAATCAATTTTGCGAAATCAGTTATGTTTATAACATGTTAATTAGCGTAGTCTGAATTTGAAGAGATATAACAAATCATAAGAGAAACAAATTTGGGTGACTGAGAAGTGAAACAGTGATAAAAAGTTAAATATATAGATTAGTCAAATTTGTAAAAAATTAAGGTCTTAAGAGGTTAAAAGATTTTGTTTAAAATCTAATATTCATTCAGTGTTACACAGTTTACTTAGTAACACATTAAGTTCTTTAGCGAATTTAATGAAATTAATGAATGGCTTTCCCGAAATCATATAACGTTCGATTCTGTTCAAAAAAATTTCCTATGTTAATTTTATACAATACTAAAGTATCATAAAAATTTTAATGAAATTTGGGTGAATTTTAACTTTGAAATATAAATTTTTTGAATATTTGAGCTCATCCAACTGCAGCATTTATATTTTCTAAAAATTTATAAATTATATAATATCTATGTATAATATTAAAAAATCTAAAAATCGGGAGTGCCAAAATTGAGTAAAAATTAACTCCAAGGGTAATAAAATAAGGGCTAAGGAAAGAACAGAATAATTAAGTTTCATGTAGAGTTTCAATTGATGCTTAATTTTTATTTGAAAAATGAAATTTAAATTAACTTTCGTTAGGACAGTAGGCACATATTTAAATAGAATTAAAAAAAATTGTACTTTTAAATACTTTTTATTTTATTTAAACTTTTTCGTTAAATTTTGTAAAAAAAAAAAAAAAAATAATCAATTCTCTTCAAACTATAGACAAAATACATTGTTATTTACGCATTTTTGAGCTACCAACGACTATTCTTTTTCATAATATAGATGAACATTTTTTTTTTATTCTTTATTTTCTTCATTCTGTTCTTGACTCTTTTCTCTTTTATGTTTTTCATCTGCTATTTTTTGCGCTTTTAATTTACTTTTTTCACAATCACCCTTTTCACCTTTACAAAATTTGGAAGATTTCTTTATTCGAACATGTACACTGTATATCACAAATTCAATATGTTTTCGTACATTTAATGCCAATATTATACAATAAATTAATCGGTGTAATGAACTACATAATAAGCAATAACTAGCACCTTGATCTGTATGAAAAAGTGGATGTCCATATGATTGACAATCATACAAAAAATAACCTTTGTTAGCTAAACCAAATGCAATTGAACGTCCTTCATATGTTAAAACACCATAACGATTATCTCTTTCAAAGAAATATACTAAAGCTTTTCCAAGATTGAAATCATCTGAATTTGGATGACAAAAGAATATACCATAAGTACTTTTTCGTATATCAGTATTTATTTTAAAATTTTCCATTCTATAACTAGAGTTTAAATGTTCAATTGTTACTTCAAAATTTGGATTTTTAATTGATTTAAAACTTTCATGATGATAACGATCACCATGTATAACTATTGTATCCAATAAATATGAATTCCATTCAGTGACACGGAATAAATGTGCAACACAACATGATAATACATGTGTTGCTAAATATTGTTTACCACGTGCACATGTAAATGTTGCAGCCTTTGGATGTAATGTACCAAATAGCGAATATAATTCTTCTGATATTTCAATATCAAATGCTTTATATTTATTACCTTTTTCATTTCTAAACGCATCTAAACGTTTATTTTTACGACTCCATATTGGCATACATGGTGATATCCATGATAATTTTTCACCTTTAATTTTTTTCCATTGATGACAATCTTGTGGTTCGGTATCTGTCATACTAACAGTTTTAAATGGTTTTTTCATAAAATTATTTGCTTTTGCTATAGATGAAGTTTCTTTAAATTTCATTATTTCAACATAATATATGTTGTAATGGTTTTCCCAACAAGTATCACCTGTCATTGTTGTAATAAATTGATGAAATTTTTGAATATTTGGAAATACAATCCAACCGCAACCATCATAATCACAAAATTCTTCTGATTTTCTTTTCTTTGCTTTCTTTTCCCTATTTTCTTTATCTAAGCTTTCTTGTATTGAATATGAATTAAATAAATAAAAGAATTTATCATAATATACAGCAAATGTTGCAAGATCAATTTGCAACAAAAAATATTTTCTTGTTTTTAAAATATGATAAAAACTTTGACTAATATGAGGTTGATTTTTGGTATATTGTTTTGCAAGTACTATGCATATGTCAAATATATAATCATCAAGTTCTAAATTTTTAATAAATCTTTTACGACGTATATCTTTACAAGCTATTCTTGAATATAAAGTTTGAGCTTTCTCAATGATATTATCAATTATTGCCGCACGCCAATGATGTATTGGTAGAGTTATTGCTTGTAATATTGCATATGCTGATGCAAAATGACAGGCTTTTATTATACGAAAATCAGTTGTAAAATCAGTTAAATGTGCACGACCTTGAACTTTAAATGAACCATCTTCATCTTGTACCAAACCAATAGGTGTTTCTTCTATTTCTTCTTCAGCATGTAATGGGGGTGATTCTTTAAATTTTCCTTCTCTAGCCGGATGTTTTTTTGAAGGTCCATCCTTTATAAAACGATACAAATTTTGAATTAATTAGTTTTAAAAATAAGAGTAATTAAATTAAATTATGGCTTTAAATTAATGATGAAATTCTGTAATTCAAGTAATAGATTAAACAGTATTTAAAGAGTTTACTTAGACAGTTATTATTTAAAGAGTTAACTTAGACTAAGACATAGGAACTTCATAATGTGTATGATGATCATTTTCAAAAATTAATTATTTGAAACAAAAATTGTTGGATTAATGAAAATAAAGTTGAAATAAATATATGTATATTGTGTTAGCAAAATCTGTATTTTAGTTTTACTCTCAATGATACTTTTAGTATTTAGAAATAGGAAAGCATGCTTCTAGTTTATATATATATAACTAGTACTGTGCTCTTGCCATGCAAGCGTCAAACAGTTGATTAAAGGGCATAACATTTTGAAAAAGCATTGCATTGTTGATTTTTATAGTATGGGCCTACGGGTGACCAAGTGACCAAGCAGGGTTTGAAGTCCTACAATACTCATCCCCAAACTAAAGTTGAAAAACGCGCCAAAAATTTTTCAATGATAATGGAGATAGAAAATCAAATAGAGTATATCCCATTTAACAAAAATCATAACTTTTAAGCAATTAGTAAAACAAAATAAATTTAAAATCAAATAATCATGATTAAATAATAATGACTTACTGCAACACTTCCAACTTTACAACAAAGCATTTCTTCTACTTTTGCTTTTGTTCTATTCTTTGTTTTTTTCTGCAAATCCGGATCTTCAGGCTTAGATTTACCTTTCAAATCATAAAACCATCTAATTCGTTCAAGTTCGTTTTCTTTTTCTTTTTCAATTTCTTTTAATTTATTTTTTATAAATGCCTCTATCTTTTTATTTTTACGATTTTCTCGTATAATCATTTCATGTTCTTTTTCTGGATTTATATAATCATCATTATCAATATTCTCACCTTCATCAATTGTTTGATTTGGAAAAACACTCACTAAAATAAATTTTTCATTTAAACGATCCATTCTATCGAATAGAATACGATCAACAGCTGCTTTTAATGAATAAATTTTTAGAACACAAGCTCTACTAATTTTATTATCACATGAATCTGAATATTGAGTACGGAAACCAAATTCATCACATGGTAAACCAAAGAATAAATAATATACATTGCGTTGTACAATAAAAGCACAATTAAATGTTGAAAACATAATAATTAATCTTTTATAACATTTACAACTTTGCTTTAATGTGTTGTACATATTTTTTGCATCGAAAAAACCAACTAATTTTGTTGTTGTTGTAAAATTATAAAAACCAATTTTAACAAGTGGAAATTTATTATTCATTAATGATTGTATTATATTTTCATCCCTAAATTTTAATTGAATTTCTTCTCCAATTGATAATGCTGAATTAACAGTACCACTATTCCATGTTGCAATATCATATTTACGAGCACATATAATTGCAGCATATGCACTTGTTACACCACGTATTAACAATGAATGTAATTCTTCTTCTGAGTCATCTGCTTTTACAATAGGCTTACCCCATAAAATGTCAATACCATTTATCATTTTTATATAATTTGTTGGGGCATCTTTCTCTTCTTTTGGATTTATGAAAAGACATGCAGTTTCGCATAAAAGTTTTTCTTTTTCACAATCTTTTAGTTTTCCCATTCTTACCTTTTGTGTTTTATCATCTAAGTTTTCAATATCACTTTGTAATAAGACTGCTGTAGCTCTTAAACCCATATCATGTATTTTTTCTTCAATTCTATTTATACAATGATCAACCATATCCAATATATCGTTTAATACTAGTTCAGTAACAATTTCTGAATCAGGACTAAAAACTTTATCACTCTCTTTTAATGATTTCATACTAAATGAACGTTCCAAAGCAATTGCATATTCTTCACGTTGTAATGCAAGTTTTTGCTTCTCTATAAATTCTCTTTCAGAGCTGGCACGTTGACATGGTCTTAAACTTAAATTAGATAAACATTCGAGTGGTACAGCAATCTCAATTGGACCACCACCTTTTTCTCTACCTAATGTCATTCCAGCTCTTAAATCAATACGATTCGGATAAAAAATATATAATTTCTCAAAGAAATTTGTGCCGGTACTTGTACCACATGCTGATGATCTTAAATATTTATTTGTTGTTAGAAGATTAATTGCATTTAATTTATAACCATGTAAATAAAAATATCCTCTTGTAACTACTTTAACAGCAATCATATAAACAAGTCTACACATTGAATCAAATTTACAGTGCATTTGTAAAACACCTCCACGTCCTTTAAAAGGCGGTGACACTACTAAACCATTACGTGCTCGTGCAAATGGATCAAATACATAAAAGAATTTTTTATCTGTCCAAATTCCTAAATAAGTATTATCTACTTGTAAAATGGCTTTTGTACTGTTTCGAAAATATTTAATAAGTGCTTTCCGCAATGTACTTCTTCTATAGCTGCTTGCATCTTCAAAAAAACCACTTTCAAAATATGGTGTTAATGTAATATCACCACTATAAGCCCCTATAACAATATTTGGTGGTAAATCATTAATAAAAACTTTTTCTAAACATTTTAGTTTCATATAGGTCATATAATATTGACCGCCATAATGTATTAGGGCGTTCACCGTTCTTGGAGACCAAAATTTCGGTGCATCAATACAGGCATACAAAATTCCTATATACGCCACAAGAATTGATGCATTTTCATCTGTTATATAAACTGGTACATCAATTCCAACAGTTCCAGTTATAACAGCGCAAAAACGGTTAAGAATACAATATTTCTTTTTGTTACCAGTAGTAAGCCGTTGAGCAGGTGCCTTTTTTACAAATCTATGAGTATCTAACCCAATCTCATAAATTCGATATTTTATTCCAAAATATTTATCTGGATATGTTCTTAAGCTGTAATTATATAACAGATCTATTAAACCTTCAACTGATTGAACTGTAACTAATATAGCTCTACCACATAGAGGTTCACGATTACATTTCGATGTACGAGCATTAGGATCAAATACATAAAAACTATTTTCAGTTTTTTTTATAATAAGGAGATATAAATCTTTGTGTAAAAATATAATACTGGGATAATGTTGAAATACCATTGTAAAAACTTTTAATAAATTTGGTGACTTTTCAATTTGATGTTCTATAATTAATTGAACTCTAATAGTAGCATCTAAATTTTTAATATAAGTTTTAAGATCAAAATCACTATTTGGATCTTTATATTGTGCTTTTGTAGATAACCACCAATGCAGTTCTCCTTCATTTAATATACGATCAATAACTTCAACATTCCAAAATTTTGGATGAATAGTGAAAAGTGTTACATAAGCACAATAAATCGTTGCAATTGATTTGGGTCTACGAAATGTTTTATAACAATATATTTCACTTTCTATAGCTCGACTAGCACTAAGTATTATGTTTAACATTGTACCTTTTTGTAAAAGTTCATTACATGGAACAACAAATGTTTTTTCTGGATAAATATAATGTACATTTGGATCATAAGTTGGAACATTTGAAAAACCATTTTCATCTAAAAAATCTGGTACTTTAACGTAACAATCGTCGCAGATTTTTTTTATTGTATATGGGCCAGCACCAATAGCACATTGTAAATGACGTGGATTATAATTAGAAAAAGGTAAATTTTGGTCCGAACTTACTGTTTCATTTATAAATGTACCACTTCTAGGATTACGTAATTTTAAAACTTCTTCTGATTGAAATAATATTGCATCTTCACTTGATGATGGACTAACTAATTTTAAAAAAACATTACCATCTTCTTGTACTTCAAGTTTACCTTGTCTAGCATTTTCTACTGTTTTTCTTTGGAATTCTTTTTTTTCTTTTGGCTTAATGAAACTTTCAAACTGGATCATAGATGGTGTTGGATCTGGTAGCCCAGCTGCTTCATGTGTCATATTCTTTTTTCTTTCTAAACACAAATATTCAAGTGCCTCACGATGTTCTTGAAGTTGTTGTGGGGTTCTTTGAAATCTAACAAATTTATCAAGTTCATCTAAGTCACGTTTTCTAAATTCAGCTACATATTCTGATTCTATTATTTCCGTCTTTTCATGATTGCAACTGTAAAATTCTTTTGGATGTTTTCGCTTTTTATTTGGTACATAATTGTTTCTTGGTTTTTCTGATAGTTCAGGTTGACATGGGTCTACGACATTCGATCGACTATTACTGCATTCTAATTGTGAGAGAAAGGTTTCTTTTTTAGGACTGCTGCATGGATCATAAGGCTTAGGTTTTTTCATTCGGCAATCAACGTTGGAATCATCTTTTGGAAGGTAAGTCGCATATTGACGAAATTGGCATTCCGTCATATCGACACAACTTTTGGAAATTGGTATTAATTTTCTTTTTTTCATTTTGAATTTTTGATTTTTTTTTCAATTATTTGGAATTTTATTTATTGCAAAATTTGTTTTTTTTTTTTATTGTTTTTTAAATATTATTGATTTTTTATAAATTTATTGGTAAATTTTTTTTTTTTTTAAACTTTATATTTTAATTTTGAATTTTTCCCAACAAAAAATTTATTTAAAATGAAATGAACAAAAAAAATTTTTTTGAAAGAAATAACGAATGATCATTATTTTTTTTTTGTTTTTTTAAAAAAAAAAATTTAATTTTATATTTTAAAAAGAGTATATTTTATTATTTTAATTCTTTTATCCACTTTAAAATTCTTTAAAAATAATAAATTATAAATTAAGTTGTCGTATATTTTGTAACAGTAGAAATGTTTATTTTTCAAAGAAAAAAAAATATTTGTATGCTATTTTTAAGATTTTATTGGATTAAAATTTAATATTAAGTTATGAAAATGTAGATACGCAAATAATTCGTACTTTTTCTTTTTTAAATGCTAGGCAAATTTTGATCATTTTGTTATCTTTGATTCTAAAAAAGTTAAAAACTTTTTATATTCTGAATCTTTTAATGAAATTTTTAAGTTCATTTCTTATAAGAGCAGAAGAAACCTTCTTTAAACTTAACTTTAATAAATAACTCTTTATAGCTATACCAAACTCTTTTTATAATTAAGGGTTCCATACACAAACAGCAGATTTTAGCGGGTTTATTGCATTTCTTATAATAGATTTTTTTTTTGTTTTAGTAGATTTATTATAGTTAAGGATAAAGTTTAAATCTAGATTAAGCTTTTAAAAAATTAAAGATTGTATTATGAAAAATACATCAAGAGAGTTGTCTTCTGTTTGTGTTTATTTAATAGGGAAAGGTAGTATTACATATTGACGTTTTAATCTGTATATCTTGACCAAAATAACTTGATATCTTATCTTAACATACTTAGTTGGTATCTTAAATAATCTTATTATATAGTACTTTGATTGATAGAAACACGTAGTCTCTTTAAAACATTGGGAATTAAGGCTAGTCTACGTTTCAGAAATGTTTCTTGCTTTCATTGTATTCTAGGGCTTAACAACTCAATATGCATGTCAAAAAACAAAATAAGGAAATTTATGAATATTAAAATACTATATATGTATATATTTTTTTTTTAATTATTTATTTGTAATAGAAAAAAAACATAGAAAATGAACAAAAAAAAAAAATATGTTTTATTGTATAAAACTTACAAAAATGTTTCAAAAAAAAAAAAAAACAGACAAGTCAATTTACAAAAAAAAAAAAACAACGTACATTATACATTTTCACAAGTTTTATGGATTAATTTTATTTTTTTTTTCCTTTAATTTTATATTCTGCAAATGAAAGCATTTGTCTAAATTTATTATTTTAATGAATTTTAAATTATTTTAAAATTTATTGACAGTAAAAAAAAAAATTTTCTTATTAAATTTTTTAATTTTCTCATAGTTTTTAAATTATTTGATTAAGGGGAGAGGATAAATTAAACAATACAAAAACTTAAAATAGGTACTTATAAAAAAAAAAAAAAAAGAAAAAACAGATAGTTAGAATGGAACCAGTTAAAATTACGGATATTCTACTACTTATTTTTTAGATTTTTTACCACATTTTTTTGGTTTTTTCTCAACTTTTTTCTTGTTTTGTTCTGCTTTTGTTTCTTCATTTTGTTTTATTTTTACTTTAACATTATAAATAACGAAATCGATATTTTTTCGTACATTTAAAGTCACAATAATACAATAAATTAAACGATATAAGGTATCACATAATAAACAATAACTAGCACCTTGTTCTGTTTCAAATAATGGTCTACCATATGATTGACAATCATACATAAAATATCCTTTATTTGCTAATCCAAATGCAATAGAACGTCCTCGAATTGTTAACACACCATAACAATTTTTATTACGAAAAAAATAAACTAATGCTTTTGTTAAATTAAAATTTAAACTTGTATCTTTTGTAAAAAACGCTCCATAACAACATTTTTCAATATTAATTAAAAATTTATATTCACTTAATAGAAAACTAGTGTTTAGATATTCAATTTCCATTTCTAAATTTGAATTTTCAATATCTTTAATACTTTCATTAAAATAACGATCACCATTTATAACAATTGTATCTAATAAATATGAATTCCATTCTGTGACACGATAAAGGTGCGCAATACAACAAGCTAAAACATTGATTGCTAAAAATTGTTTAGTACGTGATTGTCTAAATATTGGTGCATTTGGATGTATACTACCGAACAAAGAATATAATTCATCTGGTATTTGGACATCAAATGCTTTCACTAACGTATTATTTAATGCGCTCAATTTAGGATTAAATTTATTTACACGACTCCATATAGGTATTCCTGGAGATATCCATGTTAATTGTTCACCTTTTAAATTACACCAATCACTTATATCAGACGGTTCTTTTGAAATTTCCGGACCTGGTACGAATGGATGTTTCATAAAATCACCTAAATTTGCTTTACGTTTATTTTGAACGCATTTTGTTATGTCAATGTAATAAATACCATATCTTTTACACCACTGTTTATCAGTTGATACACTACATATATAATTTTTAAATTCATTTATATTTGGAAAAACAAACCAAGCAGCACCAAAGTGTTGACATTTTATTTTGGATTTTGACTCAGATTCAATTTTTTTTTTTTGTATTTTCTCATCTTTATTTTCACTCTTTTTTCCACCCTTTTTTCCAACATTAGTTTTACAATTTTTTTTATTTTTTTTTAGCTTTTCAGATGATGAATATGAGTCGAACAAATAAAAGAATTTATCATAATATATTGCAAATGTTGCATTTTCTATTTGTAGCATAAAATATTGTCGATCTTTAAGAATTTCAGCTAATTCTTTATCAATATGTATTGCAGAATCAGTTTTTCTATTTAATAAAACAACTCGAATATCAGTTATAAAATCATCAAATTCTAAATTGGTTATGAGCCGTGTTCTACGAACGGATTTACATTGAACTCTTTCAAAAAGTTCTTTTGATTTATCGATAATATCATCAATTACAGCTGGATACCATTTATGTATTGGTAGTGCAGTTGATTGTAATATTGCATATATTGATGAAAAATGACATGCTCGAATTGAATTTATATCAGCTTCGGAACGATCTTTTAAACATTTATTACCCTGTACTCTAAAATACCCTTCACATTCTACAAAACCAATTTCGGGTTTTGCTTGGTTTTCATCTGCTTTATCAGTTGATTCTTCTTGGTCACCTTCTTCGAATTTCGGATGTTTCTTAGATGGTGGATCATGTATTTGCGTGGGGATATCATAATTCTGTAATTATAAATTGTAAATTAAAATTAAATTATTTATTCTTCAATATTTTTTCTAAAACTCAATTTGCAGAAATTTATTTAAAAGTAAAATAAGTTACCTTTGCGCACATCATACAAATTTTACTTTTCTCTTTTTCCTTAGCACATGCAATTGTTTTTAATATTTGAAAATCATTTATTCGTCGTTTTTCCTTTTTTCGTAGTTCTTCAGCTGCTCTAATTTTGTCTCCTAATGCTTCTTCTCGTCTTTTCTTAAATTCCATTTCTTTTTTAACAGATACTCTTGCCGTTGTGCCGACATTTCTTTGGCTTCTTCTTCACAAGATTCCTTTAAATTTTTTTGTGAAAAGACATTAATCAAAATAAATTTTTCAAGTCTATCTTCATTACGATCATATACAATTCGATCTACAAGTGCTTTTAAATCATTATATCTTAGTAGACATGCATTTCCACATGATTTTGTTGAACGAAAACCTAATTCATCACAAGGAATACCAAAGAATAAATAAAAATGCTTACGTCTTCTAAGAACAGCACAATTAAATGTTCCGAATAAAAGCATTAATTTGTCATAAATAGGTAAGGATTTTTGTAGAACTAAGAAAAGTCTATCTATTTGAAAAACCCCAATCATTTGAACAGATGTACTCATAATATGACGACCGAATTCAATATCTGGAAAATTGTTTTTAACTAGAGCATGAACAATATCACTGCCAGCTTCAAAACAATTATGAATTTTTGAACCAATTTTAATTGCAGTATTAACAATTTCGGTATTCCATGTTGAAATTTTGTATTTACCAGCACAAATTAAAGAACTATACGCATTAGTAACACCTTGTAATAACATTGAACGGTAATCTTCTTCAGTTGTACCACAATATAAATTTTCTGAACCAATAATAATACCAGCACCGTCTAATGTTGTTTGGAAATTCGTCTTTTCGAAAAAAGCACCTGAATCATAACTATCTAAAGATAAAATTTCATCTGTTTCATCTCCTTCATATTGCCCTGTTCTTATTCTTTCTAAAGTTTCATTTAAATGATTTAGATCACTTTGAAGTAGAACTGCTTTAGCTCTAACGCCCATGTAATGTCGTTTTTTTTCACAATAATCAATTTCTTCATCTACTCCCGCCAAAATATCACGAATTATAAGTTCAGTAACAATTTCAACATCAGGATCGCGTACACGCTCTTCTTTCGTAATTGACTGAATGCTTAATACTTTTTCCATCTGATTCGCAGCATCACCACCTTGCTGAGATGCTTCTGCTTTTGCCTGTTGTTTCAAAATGAAATCTGACTCGGAAGAAGTACGTTGGCACGGACTTACACTTAATACAGAAAGACATTCTAATGGAACGGTTATTTCAATTTTTGGAGCCTTAGATGTAGTTGCAGCTGTAGTTTTAGGGCTTACTTTTTTCTTTTTTGGCATTTTCATATTTGGATAGAAAATCTTTAAATTTTCGTAGTAATTTTGACCGTTGTTTTTGCATGCTGATGGTCTTACATATTTATTACCGCTCATCATACCCAGCTTCTGATATTGGAGTTTACCAAAATTATAACCATGCAAATAAAAGTAACCTACAATCATAACATCAGTTGCAATCATATACAAAATTCTACATAATGAATCAAAATTAATATGTATTTGTAATCCACCTCCACCTCTTAATTTTTCTTCTTGATCACAGTCGCTTTCTTGACTTTTACATTCCGAATTTTCTTTTATTACTAGTCCATTTTTTTGCCTTTCGAATGGATCAAGCACAAAGAAAAATTTTGCATTTTTCCAAACAGCAAGACAAGTATTATCAATTTGTAATATAGCTTGATTATGCTTTTTAAAAAATTTCATCAAAGCTGATCTAAATGAGGATCTTCTATAATTGGATTCCTGAGCTTCAATAAATCCAGTCTCATAATATGGAAATATATTAACATTTACAGTATAAGCTCCAATTACAACAATTTTCGGTAATTGATTTATATGAATACTTTCAAGACGCTCCGCTTTCATTAATGTATAACAATATTGACCTCCATAATTGATTAAACCATTTACAGTTTTAGGTGTCCAATATTTCGGGGGTTCAATACCTGCATATATAAGTGCCATTAACGAAACTAAAATTGATGAATTTTCATCCCATTGATATTTTGGTTGTTCTATACCAATTGTCCCAGGAATGAAAGCATAATATTTATTAATAATACTAAAACGTTTCTTAGCCTTGTATGGAAAAGGACCAACATATTCTTTACTTTCAAATTTTTTTTCAATAATACCAATAGAAAATATACGATACGGTTCATCTAAATATTTGCGTGGGTATTCTCTCCAACTAGTATAAAAAATGAATTCGATAATCCCCTCAATTGACTGTAAAGTTATTAGAGCTGCTCGGCCGTAATTCACTTCCCGATTCATGTTACACGTTCGGCCATTCGGATCAAATACACAAAAAACGGTCTCATTCTTTTTTATTATAAGTAAATAAAGATCTTTATGTTGAAATACGATATGAGAATAACAATCCATAACTAATGTAAACACTTTTAATAGATTTGGTGCTTTATCAACCATATGTTGCAAGACCATTCTAATTCTAATTTGCATCTCTTTATCAACAATATTTTCCAAAATATCAAAACTTCCTCCTGGATTGATGTATTTCGTTTTTACACACCTTCGCCAAAGATCTTCACCTTCATCAATAATTCGATCAATAACATCTTCATCCCAATTATTTGGATGTTTTGTTAAGAATGTTACATATGCTACATATATGGTAGCCATAGGTTTTGGACGTCGATTCGATTTTGGGCAATATTTTTCTGACGGTGTTGCTTTCGAACCTCGAATTTGCCGTAACATAATACCCTTTTTTATTAATTCTTCTTCCGGTATAACAAATGTTCTTGTTGCATAAATCAAAGCAGAATTTGGTTCATAACCTTCTGGTAATTTTTCTAATGTTTCATCATCTTGCACTTTTACATACATACGATTTTGAATAGCTTTAATTTCGTAAGGACCATATCCTAAAATAGTTTCTAATTCACGAGGATCATAATCTTGAAATGGTAAATCTTGTCCATTGCTGAAAGCTGTTGTATTTAAAAAAATTCGACTAGAAACTTTCTTCATGTTTAGAACTTTTGGTGCTTGAACCAGCATTGATTCTTTACTTCCTGTTGGACTTGCGTATTGTACAGCTATTTTTTCCTTTTTATTTTCATCTTTTTTTTCTTGTTTTTTTGTATATTTTAATTGTTTTTGTTTGTTTTGTTCTTTTTCTTCTTGTTTTTGTTCTTCTTCCTGAAAACTTAAAATTTCTATGGCTGAAGGTTTCTCAGGCGTAACTGAAATGGCTTCATGTGCAAATTGTGATCTTTTTGTATAACTAAGATAATCTCTTGCACATGCATTTTCTTTTAATTGAATCGGTTTTCTTTGTGATCTAATAGTGGCCTCAAAATGTTTTATAGCTTTTGCAATTGAGTCCTCACGAAAATCCTCAATATTTTTTATATTCGTTAAATATGTAGGACGTCTTTGTCGAATTTTTCTAGTTTTACATTTTTTTGGTAGCGGTTTTGAAACGCAATGACATAAAAATTCTTTATTAAAAAATTTTTCTAAATCTGAATCTGATTCTTCACTTTCTGACTGTTTACATTTTTTTCTAGCGACTACTTCTTGTATGTCATCAAATGTGCTTTTTGGCTTTGTAATGAATGTAGTATATTTATGAAGATCATCTTGCGATGGAATTTTTTCGTAATCGCAAAGAGGAATAAATTTTTTTGTATCCATTGTGACTTGTTGTTTAATTATTTTTACGAATAATTGTTGGTAATATTATTTTTGACAAAGAATTTAATAAAGTAATAAACAAAGAATTTATTTATTTATTTTTTTTATAAATAGTGCAATTAAAAAAATATTTTTTTAAATTTTTTTTAACTGGAAATTTTTAAAAGCAATTTACAAAAAATTTATTTACATTATTAAAAAACTATTCATAATATAATTTTTTTTTTCAAATTTTTTTGACAATTTCAGAAAATGTTTCCGTGTTTTTTGATTTTAAATAGAATATTTTTCAAGTTTGAAATTAAGAAGTTAAGGGCATACCTCCAAAAACCGAAACACGCCTTTCATGATCTCGCCATTCCATTACGGAACTTCGTTTCGTCAGAACTTCCAATAATGACTTCATTTTACGCACAGGTGTCACCTGGTGGTAAAAAATTGCATAATATTTTAGAATAATTGTAGTATTTGGTTTTCTCTACCAAAATAAATGGCAAAATTCAAATAAAAATAATAGATATGTAGAATCACTCTAAATTAAGTAAATTTCATTTTTTGATTAATTCCCAAACGGTTTTTTTTTATTTCTTTAAAGCAAAAAAAATAAAAAGGCAAAAATAAGATTTTTTTTTAAATTGCTATGTTTTTTCCGTTCACCAGATGGTAATTACAAGTAAAATGATATCATTATTCGATTTCTTGTCGTTATTCAGTTCCATTATGATATGACGTCATCTTAAAAGCTAGTGTCCAATTATCGGAAGTATAGCCGAAATTAGTTTATAAATTGATTTTAACAAAAAAAAAATAAAATAAATAAAAATAATGAAGTTGTTCTAACCTTTATTTCAGTTTCCAATGAATATAAAACCCTATAATTATTTTAAACTGATGAAGTTTCAATTATGTAGTTCATAAGTAAAATAAAAAGCAGCCTATCAGTCAATTATACTATATTATATTTATTTAACAAAAATTTAACTCTATGTGCTTTCGCTTTAGCGAATTACAAATTTGTTAAAAGTTTCCAAGTATATTTTCATAAGACTTTCTTGTATAGAACAACTAAGTAATTAAATAAACCTAATAATTTATTACTCGTATTTATTTTTTATTCATATAAAAATAAAACAAATAAAAACAAAAATTCAAAATTTTATGACAGTTATATGACCAGTAAAATATATTATCTGATGGTTTTAATTTTTAGCATATTTCCAAAGAAATTTTGAAAAAATGTTCTCATTAGTTTCAATCTGTCCATCCGTCACTCCGTCTGTTGTCCGCCTTTTTACAAAACTTCTATACACTGTTAAAGATAGTAAAAAAAATTTTAACCATGGGTAGGTCTCATAAAAAAATTAATGTTGTAGAACAACTTTTTCATGTAGCCTCATCAATTACGGAGCTGCACCCCCTCCAACTTTGAAACAGCCCTATTTTTAAATGCATATACATATCTCATGTTTTACCTAACAATTTTTCAATCTGAAAACGCCATCCAACTGGAATTTTTTTATCTTTGTAAATCAGTATCAAAATTGTACAATGTTTTTAAATTTAGTATTTAAATTTACCATGTGAAAACCAAATTTTTTTCATAACTGCGGTACGCTTTTAGATATGGACTTGAAATTTTGAGGTAAGAAAGAACTTAAAGAAAGAAGTAATATAGGTTTTCTCAGACAATTTTTTTGTACGACTCCCTGTTCAAAAATCGGCAAAACATAAAAACTAAAACTTCGCTAATTTTGATGTGTGTAACGGGTTTTCTTAGTTATGTAGGGTTCCGGCCTTGCAGCCCCACAAAATTGCAAAAAAGTCCTATTTTTACAATTTTCTTATATTTATTATTTATTTATCCAATTAACAAAATACAATCCAGCCTTAAGATGAAGTTTATTTATGGAGTAAAAAAAGGTAGGTTAAGCATCATTTTTAAGATTTTGTTTTGAACAATTTGCAATTTTTTTATATAACATATAGCGCAGTCATCCCAAATAGGAGAACTATATAGGATCAGTGGTTGAAAAATTATTTTAACTATGATCATTTTATTTTCAATTGATAGAGAAGAATTTCTACGTGTAAGTGGGTATAGGGCTTTTATACATTTGTTTGTTTTATCTATTATATTGCTAAAATGGTATTTGGACGTAAGTCTTGAATCAAGAGAAATGCCTAAATATTTTACCGTTTCTACCCAGATTATTGGTTTTGTATTAATGAGTAAAGTGTTTTGAGATATATGCCAGTTTTTGCGTTTGCAAGTAAAGAATAAGGCCTGTCTTTTATCAACATTTACCATTTCGTGTGATTTGCCATTTCGTGTAATATTTATTTAAATTGTATAAATATTAAATAAGAGAGATTTTAGTTGGCATAAATCAGATCTGACCTTACCAAGATGAACTCTAAATGATCTTTAATTTAGAAAGCTATGGGTGATTTTAATCAAATATTTAGGGAAATCTTGTAAACACATTTTGTGAATTAAGCCATCATGCCATATACGATCAAAAGTTGCATTGATATCTAGAGGAACCATACCTACACTTTGTTTTTATGTTATCTTTTATGAAATTTTTCATTCTCAGTAAGGCATGTAAGGTGATGTGACTTGTGACCTTCCCTGAATCCAAATTGATGATCAGGCAAAATGTTTTTATTATTCATATGCTTAATTAATTTATATGCAGAGACCTTATTTATTGCTTTTTTCAAAAATTTTTGAAATATTGCTAAGAAGGCTGATAGGTCTATAGCTTTCTGGATACTCTGGAGGCTTGTTTGGTTTTAATATACCTATAATTTTAGCTTCTTTCCATTTAGACGGAAAATAGCCTAATTTTAAAGCCTAATGGAGTTAAAAATATATTTTAGATAATTAATAACGGGTAACTATTGGGTATTGGGTAACATTTTTATACATATATTTGATAAATTGTCTACGCCAGGAGTTTTTTTGTTTTTAAGCGATTTTATGATATTTTTATTTCTGTTACAGAAACTAAATCTTGATCTGCAAAAGTGCAAGCTAAATTTTTGATAATATTTAACAAGTTATTAATATCATTCCTGAGAAATGAATGATATTATCTAATAACTCGTTAAATATTATCAACAATTTCTTCAAGTCACAATTCTAAACAGTTTGTATTATCTTTTGGAAATGTACGCTTTTAAAAACCTTTGGTTTATATTCTGCCTTGTTTTTTTATATTATTCAAACCAAACTTAACACAGTATTCATTTTTAAATAATTAACTTGTAGCTGACAACAGATAATGAACAAAAAAAACATTTAGTGTTTTAAAAAAAAACAAAAAAGAAAAGAACAAAATTACCACATAATGATAATAAAATTAAATTAACCTCAATATTAAAAATTCTGCATAATATAAACACACACACGCACACAAAACTTATATTATTTCAATAATATCAATATAACATCATTACAATACAATAACGAACACAGTCTCTTGTTATTCAACTAATAAATAATAATATTATATTATGTTTTCTATTATTTTCGCTTTTTTATTTTTATATTTTTTGCAACCGCACTGGTTTTTAATATAATAAAAAAATATATTAAATATTTAGTAAATATATAGTAAATAAATTTTTAATAAAAAATTAAATATTACCGTAGTAAAAATATTTTTATTTTACCCCTCCATATCGTGGCTGATGTCATGATGCTTGTAAAAATCAAAAATTAAATTTTATAATAAAAGCATATTATTTGTAATAACAACAACAACAACGTATAAAACGATGAAGGGTATAGAATAGATTGCATTAACTCTAGGGTACGCGCACTAACATTATATTGTTGATTATAAAATGCAATCATCTTTTAGAAAACTTAAGATATCTGAATTAATTAAGTACCGAGATATATTTGTATAAATTTTTGTTGTTGTATGACAGCTACTCGAATCTTCTGGCCCGAACCAACCAAATTTCAGAAAAGTTATTTCTATAAGACTTGATCATCTTTTACAAAGTTGTAGATGTCTAGCATTAATAAGTAGCAAGATAAGAGAATATAAATTATCCTGATATAAAAAAAAAGTTATAGGATAACTATCGAACCTGCTACTCTGGACTAACAAAATTTTACAGAAGTTATTGGCATACTACTTGACTTCTTTTCGCAAAAGTTCAGATATCTACCTATTTTCTATAGACATAGAGTTATTTTCATAAAGAAGATATTTGGCAGATACTCGGACGCGTCGGTTGAATTTGCTCAATTTAAATAGAGAAACTAACAATTTTACAAAAATGAAATGATGAAACTTTAGGATTCTAAAAGATTTATTATTTTTTCAGTTATCGTGGGAAAGAGCGGGTTATGACTATGTCGGTTCAGAATTCAATTCTGAACAAGAATATTATACTTTGTTATATCTAGCACGTCTCTTTTAAGGTGTCACAAACATAATGACAAATTTATTTTACCATGAAAACTATACGTTCGTACGGGTATAAAAAAAACATTATAACCTTCGCCAATTCATTTACTGTACATTATACATAATATAATTGTGTGTGTATGTACATACATATATATATGTATGTACATTATGGGAAATATGCAAAAAATTCATATTATTTTTATTTTTTGACATTAAATTCAGGAACTCATTTGTTACTATTATTACTAGGTATTGTTGTTTTTGTTATGCTATTATTCTTCTTGTTTTTTTTTTTTATATAAATCGGTAGACCAATAATTCAACAAACCGACCATATGAAAGGAAAACCAGTTGATGTGGAAAATATGAACATTGGAAAATTTATTCAAAAATAAATAATGGGAAACAAAAAGTAATAATAAAGAGACAAAAAAAATGATGTAAAACATTTTTCATCCTTTTAAATATTAACGGTTCGAGTTTTATTTAAGATTTTTTATTATATTGCCATTGGAAAATTGCTGTTGTTTTTTTTTTGTTAATAGTGATCGTTTTAATATTTTAACGAACTCTAAGAACTTCTTATTGTAAATTGCTTTTCTTAATCAGAAATCAGAATTGAACAGTTTTATACAAAGCTCATAAAATATTTGAAAAGAATAAAATATTAGAGTAAAATTCCATCAACTTTGTTAGAAATGACTGACTTAAGAGTTAAAACAGTGATTACAGCATTATGTAATTTATAATTTCTATGATCCGAAATGAGAAGTAAGTAGTACTTGAGTTGATTTTTGAATTAATTTCTAGTTCCAGAAAAGCTCCTTTACGACTCCCAGATGTTATAATATTACTTCAATAATATTTATTGCCGAAGTATGCCAAATATAATTAATTTAGTTAAAAAAATCTATGTTTTATTAATAGTTTTATTTTCATTTTAGAGTTTAATCCTTTCTTTAAAACTTCCAATTTTTATTTAATTACGATTACTTAGGAAATTTCCTTGAATTGTTGGCTTTAAATAAACACAAAAAAATTTAAGTCACATAAGACCGGAAAAGTCAAGTAATTTTAAATTCATTAAATTTATTTGCTATACGCAATACTATCCTTTTATTATGTACATCAAAAAGAAATACTAAAAAATAAGCAAAAAAAAAAAAAACATTTTAAAATTTACACTAAATAAAACAAATTTCAATTTTAGAATTTAAAGAGAACAAAAAAAAAAAAAAATAAACAAAAATCCAAAAATAAAATTCTTTCACTTTGTCATATTTAACTTCTGATGGCTATAATGAAGTTTTAAGCCTCTAAAAATAACAAAAAAATTTTAAAAATAGAGAGAATTAGAGAAGTGATAAAAAGTACCGCCAATGTGTCGACAGATAACTGACATGTGATATGTTTTATGAATACAAATCGTTTTTCACATTCCTTCTGGAGTTGGTATGGCGAAATTTCCTTTTTTATTTTTTATTCTTTAAGTTCTTAAGGAATATTTTAGACATGATGATTGGCTTTACAGAAATGACATTTTTTCATGTCCTCTGAAATATTTACTTATGACTCACAGAGTGTGAAATCGGAAGGAAAATAATGAAACAAAAAAAAAAAAACATTAAATCAATTATGATTAATTTTAGTTGAAGAAAAGTTATAGGATATTTTTTTTTAATTTCTTTTTGAATAATTAGGTTATTAGGGAATATTTGACCTTAATAGATAAGATAGTGTCTTTTAATCACATTTCAATTTTATATTGGTTGCATTTCATCAAATTAGTTTTTGAAATGAATATGAAACCATAAATATTCATTAAATTATTTTTTTTTATACAAAAAAAATATTCTCTATACTTAATGATAACTTTTTAGGCTGAAAGATAGTGTTTTGGTAAATTACTAATTTTTTGTACAGAATAGCCAAATGCTTTAATTTTTTTGGTGACAAATTAAAAAAAGGATAATTATATAAAATTAAGTTATTTCCGGGGAAGCACACCATGACATGCAATTTGTTGTCTTTGCCTTATTTTACAATAATAAATATAAACAGTGAAGTAGTAGTAATAAACAGTGAAGTATACTAACTAACTTGCATTAGGTTAACTGAAATTAATAAAAACAAAAGGTTGTTGGTAATAAGTGGAATCAAACTAATTTAAATGAAATAATTGCTCTTAATGGATAGCTAATACATTTCAGACTCCAGACTAAACAAACAAGACATTACAGATTATAATGAATTTTGAAATAAAATTACTTGGCAGTCCCACATATCGTGCTACTCTATCAAGAAATAAGTATTCAGATAAATCTGTAATTAAGATTTGACGATTCATAAACATGTTTCTAAAGCTGGAATAAAGATAAATTGGCTGATAATCACTTAACTGAGAGGCTTAAAATATCGAGTGGTTATCCAAAAGTTTGAAATACTTACCATTGATGAAGAACTTCTACCGTTTGGTAAATGAATTAGGAATTCGAATAACTTTTTATCAATATATTTCCTCTAAGCCAGAGACATATGACATAAATATTAAATATTTTAATATTTTTTGGATCTGAGAAAGAAATTTAACGTCACAGCATATAGAAGTTTTCAAAAATATTACAGTGGCAAATAGTTTCATTTGTTATTTCCTCAATTGTAATCACCCCAAAGAGTAAATGAACGTTTTTGAACATTTAGAAAAACTGCATTTTCTAAATGTTGCCAAAATCAATATCTTTCCCTTAATTTCTCAATACTAAAAAAATGTATTACCTATATTATATAAAACAAATTAGCCACTCAGAAATTTCTAAGTCGGCTGTGACAAAAAATACTTAAAATTTAATCAAGCATTCAAATGGCTGTTGAGTTTTTTATTATTACTGAGTTGTTTATTATTACTTTAAAAATGAAGTAAAAAATCTTCCTCAAACTTATTTATACACTACTTTTGTTAATATAAAACTTTTAATCTATTAAGTCTATTTAAAAACGAGGAAGAATACAGTTGCCTTTGTTAACTCTTAGATACCCGTACGAACCGTTAGTATGTTCATAGCCTGTCGCTGTGCTTATAATATTATTTTTTTCAATTTCTTATTATTTTAAAATAATTTTGAGGGGCTGTAACTCTGGAACCCTATACAACTAAAAGAAACCTTTAACACGCGTAAAAATATATTACTGTAGCTTTAATTTTTATATTTTGCCGAAGTAAAATGTGTATAGGTGCCTAAGTTACAGGTGTTTAGAAATAGCAAATTTTCAATTTTTGAGCCCTAATAGCTCATAAACAGGTGGTGATCTAAAACAAATTTCTGAGCAAACTTATATTAATTTTAAAAGTTGTTGTAAGAATATTTTGTGTTAATTTCAAGACTCTAGCTTTCTTAGTTTTTGAGTTATCTTGCTGACGGACAGACGAACGGACGGACGGACAAAGCTCAATCGGCTTAGAATTTTTTTCTGATCCGATCCATACCTTTGAAAGTATATCTAGCTAGCTTATTTCGAGGTGTTACAAACTCAGAAGCAATTTTAATGTACCCGATCCTTATCGTACGGGTATAAAAATTAGCAAAATGAGTTGATTTTTACCTGATTCATTGCTTATGGTTGATTTAAAGTAAATCTGCCATAATCTAAAAATCTAAAAAAGATTTAATAATAAGATTTAAATAATTTTATGCAAATTATTTTCGCTCCTTTTAAACTTTTAATATTTAAACTAATAATATTAATAAAAAAAATATTGACATTTTCATTCAAATCATAATCAGTTAACATAAAAATGATATTGCAGTTTATATTGTCTTCCACCTTCCTATTATAGAAAGATAAAATTTAATGAGGAAGCATGATATGGCAAATTGTTTGTTTTTATACCTATTTGGTTTAAAATATTTAGTACGAAAATATATTAAGTATATGGCAGACCTGATTTCGCGTATATAATGCCTAAACAAGAATTCTTTTAACGAATTTTCCAATTTATATAAAACAAATATTTCTATAAAGATAGATTTACTTAGGAGTTTCTGTGTCAATAGCCAGATTTTGTTTTAGTAACGCATATTATATTATGTACTATAATCGGCTGTAATTCAATTTAACTTATGATAAGACCAAAAATTATTTGGCGATGAAACCTATATATTTTATCTGCGTTAGTTATAAATTGTGAAAAAAAAGTTTTAATTTGTTAGAATATAATTTTTCTCTGTATTATCTATTTTGTAGAAGTTCAAAAACGATAACTAAGGAAAACATGAAAAACAAGGCAGAATGTAAACCATAGGTTTTTATAAGCGCACATTTCTAAAAGACAATACAAACTGTTAAGAATTGTGTATTACACACTTCTCAGACACTAAAATCTGAAAATTTCAAATAATAAGAAAAAATGTGAAAATTGGAATTTTGAGGGGCAGTAAGTGCGGAACCCTATATAACTAAAAGTTCTTTCTTATCTAAAAATTTCAAGTCCCTATCTAAAGGCGTGGCGGAGTTATGAAAGTAGAAAAATCATGAAAAATTTTGTTGTTCACATAACGGTAAATTTAAATACTAAATTTTGATAATAATTTACAAAGCTAAAAAAATTCCAGTTGAATGGCGCTTTCAGATTGAAAAATTGTTTAGCGCATTTGAAAATAGGGCTTTTTCAAAATTGAAGGGGTTTATAGCTCTGTAATGGATGGGTTTATATAAAATAATTGTTCTACAACATTAATTTCTTTTTAAAAAACCTACCAAAGGTAAGTGAAAAACTTTAACCCCTCAAATACAATGAATGGTCAAATAAAGATAATTACTGTCCATACGCTGTCTGTCCATTACTGTCACATCTAAAATTCGTGTAATTATCGATCTCCAACTGACTATTAATAGTAGAATTAATTAAATTTAATGACAGGAAATATTTTTTTTGACTTGCTAATTGTTCTATGATTAAGTCGATAAGTCTATTTGCATAACAGGTTAGGTTAGAGTTAGGTAAGAACAAAGAAGAGAAGACCAAGATAAGATGAAAGATATGTTAGAAGAATTGAATATTATGGATAATAGATAATAGGACGTTGAATATTTTAGAAATTTGCATTTAATCACTAAATGAGATAGTACTAAAGATTTAAACATCGAGAATCGTTTAAATTACAATCGATAAAATTTTATTTGTTTATATTTTGTTATAATTTTGTTTTTTAATTGCATACAATATAATAAAAATTGTTTGTTTATATTTGGATATTTCAATATCTATGAGTTATAAAGTACAAATTAAAATTGCTTGTATTTTCCAATAATATTAATTTACATAAATTATTAATTATTGTTTGAAGAAAATTACATATTCGAATCTTGAAAATGTTGCAGGCAACATCAACACGATTGTTCACATATTTAAAATTACTGAAAAGATTTAGTAGTTCTCTTTAAAAATAAAAAGAGTTTTAGTTCTAACAAATCTATCTCATATTTAGCAGGCTTTCAACTTTTTTCCTTCATTTCCTTTGTTGTTTTTTTCGAAAAATCTTTTTTGACTTCATAAAAGGATTTTATTATATAATTTACCCTACATATGTATATTTATAGCCTGTTTTTCACTCTATTTCTTTTTTATTAAATTCACTTATAAAATAGAATTTAATTGTTTGTTTTTGTTTTTGGTGAAAAAAATAAAAAATTGTATGAAAAGAGAAAAGTTACAACGTCATTGGTTTTGATGACAATTTTTTTTTAGTTTTTTAAATTTATAAAGAAATTCTTTAAATTCTTTTTAAGTTTTTTTTTCTTTTTGTTGTTTTATATTTCATTTTGATGGGGAATTTCTTTTCAAAAAGGCAAACAAAATAACAAATGTGTGTATATACTGTTAAATTAAGGTGGATGTACTTGTATTTGTGTTTATTTATTCTTTTTTTTCTGAAATTGTTTTATATTGTTGTTGTCATAATAATTTTGAGAAAAATGACAAAATTTTTATTAAATATTTAAAAATTATATCAAGTGATAAAAGAAAACGCAGGATAAATGTTTTTCCAATGGTCCTTGCTATACATACAATATCAACTTATAGGTATATGTATGTATATTATATAAAAGCGAATGTTTGTTTGTGAATTAAAGACTCGAAAACTGGTAGATCGATTTCAATGGAATTTTCAGTATGGACTATTAAAATAGAGGAGAAATATTAAGGCTTGACAGCTTTTTAAAATTCTGACTTGTTTGAGCAGATGCCATACAACTTCCAGCCAGCTCCCATTAGGAATATTTCAAAAATCAAAATAAGTTGCAGACCTAAAAATTGGAAAACAAACACGAATTTTACTGTTTTATGAAATTCTGAGTCGTTCAGTGAGCTGCCATACAACAAGGTGTTACAAGCCTGAAAATTGCCGCTATTCGAAATTTTGAGGGGTTCAGGGAGCTGCCATACATTTCAGCACCCAGTGGGAACATTTCAAAAACCAAACACATTTCAGACATGAAAATAGTAAGCAGATACTCTCCTAAAAATGAACAAACATGTGTTTTACGGTTTTGAAAAATTCTGAGCGTAACCGGTATTTGCCATACAACTCCCACCGGCCATCAGGAATGTTTCAAAAACCAAAGGTGTTACCGATCTGAAAATTGATACTAGAGTATCTGCTCTCTCGAAAAAAAAAACAAACACGTATTTTACCATTTTAATTCTGAGTGGTTCAGCTAAATGCTGTAGAACTTCCAACACCCAGTAGGAATATTTTAAAAAACTAAGGTTTTAGTCATTTTATTTATAAGAATATTATGTAACTTATAATAATCATATATGAATTGTTCTGCCACACAAATAATATTTTTGCTTAAAATAAAGATAAAATAAAGATTTTAAATAACTAAAATCAATAAACATTATATTATTTAAAATAATAAAGATTAAAAGTAAAACGGTTAAAATATTTTAAACAAAATATCTCTTTTGCAAAGTAAAAGGATTATGGCCTGATCATTTTTTTGTGTACCTAACTATGTATGTATATGAAACGTACTAGCAACGCAGATCGGGTACAGCTAGTATAATATAAATGTTGCAGAAATAAGTAATCATTGTTAGAGGTACATATGAAAGTTTCATTTAGAGGTGCATATGAAGTTTTCATCGTCTTCGTTTTGATGTTATAAAATTAACTAACCCTACATAAATGTTGTCATGCTAATTGTTAGAATGGTCGGTTATATAAAGCATAATATAAGCATAGTTATCAGCATAAAAAAAAATGATTCTAATAGGGTTAATAAGTTTTTAAATTGTTTGTAAATTTGTTTATTAACTTGTTAAGTTAAATAGTGTAATTAATACCAACAAGCTTACCGCCACATAATAGTAAGGTCATTGGCTTGACAGTTACAATCTCCCTTAATACGATTAGGGAAGATTCAAGAAGATATAATCTGCTGATTAAGTAAAAATTTTTAGTTAATGAAATTATTCACTAAATTTAATGAATCATAATTTAATTTTCATTTCTGTTGGACAATTGGACAATTTAGATTAATGGTTTTTTTTTTAGGAGCTAATACACTTAATATAAAAAAAGCTCTTTTTGATTTTTAATTTTAATAATAAATAAAAGAATTTATTATTATTATAAAGAAATTGTCAGTCTTAAGATTTGATTCGCTAAATTAACTTAAGTTAATTTAAAAGAAATTAAAATTCTATAACTAAAATATTTTATATATAAGTATTTAAAGTGATTGAATAAAATTAAATAATTTTGAAATTTTATTTTTATATTTATTTTGTTTTATAGATGTTCGAAATTTAACTTTCGAAAAATAAATATTTTTCTTGAATGATATTTCGAATGCATTTCTTAAGTAGTTTAAAAACAGTTTAGACAAATTTTTGTCTATAAGATTTTCGATAATAAATATTGATTTTTTTCAATAATGAAATTTTCAATTCTTTTCTTAGTGTATGCCTTAAGGTCGGTAGCTTCAGACTATATGTATTTTACATCTGACATGACTAAATAAAAAATAGAAGCAAAATAGCTGATTAGACAAATGTAAATTTTTGCATATCGTTTTTATTTTCTGTGTCCACACCTATATGACAATTTTGACAGTTTTTTAAATAAATTTTATAAACAAAAAAAAATTCTTGGTTTTGTAAAATTTATTTTAATGGAAAAATTAAAATCAAACATGAACGAATAATTTGGACAAATTTCATTATTTTATAATTTCTTTAATTAAATCCGTTTATTTTTCTGCGACCAAATACTTCAACTGCATATGAATATATGAAAAATATCAAAAGTCAGATAGAATTAGAACCGGTTCTAAAATAAAATTTACATATGCCATCTTAATGTCATCTGAGAAGGCAAAAGTTCGTTTTTTTAACGTTCACACTATCATATACATATAGTATGAAGCGACCTTTAGTATTTCCCTGTTTATTGCATGTTGATTATGCATAGACTTTTTAGGTTTGGATTTAAATTAAAATATCGGCGCCTCAGTGGTCTAGTATAAAATACGTTGTAAATACCGAGGGAGTGTGGGTTCAAATCATACACACGTCGTAAGAGATATTCATTCTCTTACGACTTTTACAGCCACGCCTGGAAAGGAAAGACTGCGTAATTTCCTGTTCACAATTATGTGGCAGAGAATTGCACTAAAAAAAGAAAATTAAAATATTATAGCGTTGTCGTGTTAAATGGTTTTTTAATAGTTTGTTAAGTAAAGAGTGCGAAACAGAAAATGACAAAAAATGAATTCATTAAAGTTTGTTTTTTTTTTTGTAATGAAAAAAGTTTTATGACCTTTTAAAATATTATAAAAAGTTTTGGTAAAATATATCTTTTTTTAAAGAAATGCATAAAAAATAAAAGAAAAGGGAGAGTAAACATAAAAACAAAAACCAAAAAAAAAAAAATTTTTTAAATATGTTTTTTAAAAGGTATGAACATAAATATCAGATGCTATGTACATATATATATGTATACATTTTACATTGATTGATTTATGAAGTAACTTGAACCAATTTTTTATTATTATGTATATGTACTCGTATATAGTGAATTGGTGCTTAACAAACGCCAATGTTCTGCCATAAATTTATTTTTTTTAAGGGAACGTTAATTTTTTTGTTGTTTTTGTGTTTATTTTGGATTATTTATACAAATTATTTAAAAAATTTTAAGATTGGGATTAAAAATGGAATTTCTGGTAAATATTTTTGAAAATAGAATTTAATATATTATGGTGTTGTTTTTTTTTTTTTTTTGTTTAATTAAGAATTTGAATTTATTATGTTTTAATGGATTCTGATTTTAATAATTATTGAACTTTAATAAAGAGTATAGTGATATTTTAGGAGGACAAGATTTAATTTGTTAAAAGAAAAATAGTCTGGAATATTATAGAGTATTGTTGTGTAAAATTAGACGTTATTTAAAAGTGAGTTTACAAAATTTTAATTTCTTGGTAAAAATCACTTATAAATTTGTAAATAATTATAATAAACACATGAACTTAAAGTTGAAACAATAGTTGTAATTGTGAAACATTATCACGATTTGAGTTCTTTGTATTCTTTGTAAATAGTTCTTATATTCTATCCTTACTTCCTAGCCATTGTATTATTAAATCAGTTAGACTATCATACCATTATACTGTCTAGAGTGAGAAGTGACCTTAGTCAACTAAAATCTTCCACTATACCAAGAATTATATGATATTTTTGGAAATCTTTTTCTGAGTCTTTTTGGAAAATGCCTACCTTCCTTAGGAACAAAAAAAAAAAAAGTAGAAGGCCTATTCATATTAGAACAAGGTAGAATGTAAACCAACGGTTTTTAAAAGCGCACATTTCCAAAACTCAATACAAACTGTTTAGAATTGTGACTTGCACAAAAATTTGAAAATTTCATGTAATAAGAAAAAACGTGAAAATAGGACATTTTTGAAATTTTGAGGGGCCGTAAGTCTGGAATCCTATATAACTAAGAAAAACCGTTAACACACGCAAAAATATAATATTGAACCTTTAATTTTCATGTCATGCCGAAGAAAAATTTTTACAGGTGCCTAATTTACAGGTCTCTAAAAATAGCAAATTTTCAATTTTTGAGGCGTAATAACTCTTAAAGAGGGGGTTCTACCAAAAAATTTTCTGAGGAAATTCTAAAAGTTCTTTCTTGTCTCAAAACTTCAGGTTCCTATCTAAAGCCGTGCCGGAGTTATGAAAAATGAATGTTGAAAAGAAAAATAAAATGTTGTTTTCAAATAACGGTAAATTTAAATAGTAAATTACAAAATATTACATAATTTTGATATTGTTTTATATAGATAATACAATTTACGATCTTCCGGCGGTTTTAGATTGCAAAACTATTACGCAGAGTTTGAGATATATATACTTCTGAAAATGGGGCTTTTTCGCAATTTTGAAGAGCTGCAACATTGAAACCCTTTAGAACTAAAATAAACCTTTAACACACGTACAAATATATTACTGTAGCTTTAATTTTTATGTCTTTTCGAAGTAAAATGTGTACAGGTTCCTAAGTTACAGGTGTTTAAAAATAGCAAATTTTCAATTTTTGAGCCCTAATAGCTCATAAACAGGGGCTGGTCCAAAAAAATTTTCTGAGCAAACTTATACTAATTCTAAAATTTCTTTCTTGCCTCAAAATTTCAAGCCTCTATCTAAAAGCGTACCGGAGTTATGAAATTAGAAAAATCATGCAAAATTTGGTTTTCACATAACGGTAAATTTACTAAATTTAAAAAAAATTTATAATTTTCATATTAATTTACAAAGTTAAAAAAAATACCTGTTGAATGACGTTTTCAGATTGAAAAAATCTTAAGCAGAACATAAGATATATGCATTTAAATATAAGGCTTTTTCAAAGTTTGAGGGGCTATAGCTCCGTAATGGATGGGGCTACATGGAAAAGTTATTTCACAAAATTATTTTTTTTATGAGACCTACCCATGGTTAAAATTTTTTTTCTCTATCTTTAACGGTGTAGAAGTTTTGTAAACAGACGGACGGACGGACGGACGGACAGAGTGAAACTAATAAGCACATTTTTTCAAAATGTTTTTGGAAATGTGCTAAAAATGATTATAAAATGGAAATATCAATATCAAATGCCTGGAAAAAAATCTGTAAAAGAATCATAGATATTCACATTTCAGACCAATTTAATGGGTGTTTTAAACCATCCAGTTGTAAAAAGTTTTTAAGAATTACATTTTAACTAATTTCTAATATGACAGATTAGGGCAATGTTATTTAAAGCATTACATTGATATTTAGGAATTTAATTTTAATAAGAACAACTAACTTCATTATGTCATTGCGAAATTAAACATAAAGCTAAATTTTATATTAAAACGTATCTTAAAACTAAAGAACTTTTAAGTGTAAACTAGACCAAATCCTATGATTATTATGAAAAATTCTTTCTTTTTTTTAACTAGGTCTTCTTAAAGATGTTTCAAAGCATCTGAGTCAGAATCATTGAATATAAATCTGTTTGATTCTAAACACAAAACTTTAGAAAACTATTAAACAGATTTTTGTCTGAAAGTTTTTTTTTGGAAAAAGCTGAAAAATTAAATGAAGTGGATTTATTTTTTAAATCTACATTCCACTTTTTTTTTTTTTTTATATATGTATAGTTAACTGGAGTCTCTTATTCAAATATTTTAACTTCAGTATTAAGATTCAAAATAAATAAGTATAATTAAATTAAATTAATACTATTAAAACCGAATTAGTTTTGTGAAGGGCATTACCTTTTTGACCTCAATTAATAATCCAATAATTATTACAATAATAATACTAAATTTTTTTTTTTTACTTTCAGGTAAGAATTGCAAAGCAAATGAATTGGAACATGAGCAAAAAATTTGGAACACTTTTAAGGTATCAAAATTCAAGTAACATAATATATCTGGACTTGTCACAACCACAAAAAAAAAAAATAGTTTTTGACAGTTTTAACATATGAATTAATTAAAAAAAATTTGTAATTAACATAATATATAAAAGGAAATCATTCATTAAATTCATGTAATTTTTTAAACGTCAATGAATTTGACCTTATGTCTTTAGTTTGGTCTTCCTTTGGATCATATTCCTCAATTCTGTTTTTTTTTTTTTTAATAATTAAACATTTTTTAATTTTCAATTATGACCATACGGTTAACGTTTTTTTTTGTTCTTGTTTTGAGCATGAAAATGTTACTATATTACATTTTTATGACATAAATTATACGGCCTGTTACGGTTCTGTTGTTGTTGTTACTTATTTTACATATATTTTATGAAATATGCATTAAAATCCTTATATGGTAATTTAATTCCAAGCAATAGCAACAATAAATCCAGTTTATCCAGAATGACATTAAAAATATTTTTCATCAGTTTGATATTTTTTTTTTTTTTTTATGTTTTGGATGGTTTTTGATGAAGATGATGTTGATCGTCATCATAATTGCACTCATCGTTATTATCACTATCACTATATTTTCATTAACAATTTAAATAATGTTGGTATATTTTATTCTGTTATTATTTTGTATTCACTTTTAATAATTACTTAGTTTTTTTTTTTTTTTAAATGGTTCTGTTATCGTCATTTCTTGATTTCATCTCAAATATAATGAAGCTACAGTATAGCATAAAAGTATTGTAAATCTTTATTTAATTTTTTCTCTCTATTAATTTTAAGATGATGAAATTTTAATTCGGTGATAATATTTACGATAAATCTTCCTTGGATCATATCGGAGGTAAAGATCAAGACCAATGATTATAAATAAATAAATTTGTTTTTCATGTATTATCGAACTTACTCAACATTAAGCTAAACTTACAACCTTGTTTAGCATTTCATTTACATATCATTAATGCTATTATTCAAATATTTTATTTAAATTGAATTAAAGATTATTTGCTTCCTTTCAACTCTTTATTGATTCATTATTGAACTGAAGATATAGTTGAAATCAAAATTAATTTTGCATATTTCAGAAACAATCTGTTATACGAGTATAGATCCTAGAAATAAAACTAATGTTTTGAAAGGAGAGAAGAACAAAAATATTTATGGAACTAATTTTGTATTTACCAATTTAAAAAAGAGAAAACCATTTAAATGGTTAAAGACCTATATACGTTAACTCTAAACGATTTATTAAATCGTTATTATTATTTAGATTTAAAAAAAAGAGATGCCTAAAAAGGTATAATTAATATTATTAGTATGGTGTAAGATTAATGATATGAACCTTTTTTTTTACAAGCTAACTAAAAGCTAGATTTCTTTATACATATGTAGGTTTAGTTATTAGGAAAATAGGATGTTAAAGGGTAATTAGTGGAAAGATTGGAAATGAACCTAGAAAAATTCGTTTTGAATATTTGCAAATTGTAGTACGGAACGTTATTGAGAGAGGGAGGGGAACACATTAGATGGAAGTATGTTCAGCATCTTAGCATTTCTCACAACAAATGAGTTTCCATAGCTAGTTTTAAACCATCTTGGAATTTCCACAGTGCAGAAATGAGCATTTGCAGCTCCTCTGGTGTTACGTTGGAATTGTTTAAGAGGAGGCATAACGGATTTAAAATCAATAGAGCAAGTGTCATTACCTACAATGACATATTTATAAAACAGAGAAATAGCTCCGATATTACGACGAGAGTTAGTGGAGTAAGTGTTACTTGTTCGACAGCGTCGGTTATTAGGCGTAAGGCGCGGAACTAAGATTTAAAAAATTGTAAAAATTCTCAAGAGTACGAGTCTCATGTTTTTCTTGTTCTAATCTATATGACTGAAAGGAAACAGAGGAAACAGATTAACACAGAAATCATTACATATAGGTAACTTTGAACTTATTATAAGCATATTAATTTTATAAATTAATTAATAATATTAATTTTCATGGATTTAAAGATTATTGCGTCAGCAAACCCCTAAATTCTACCCCTCTAATCCCTCCTCAGTTTCTCAAATCTCTCAAATTCTTCTAATTCTAATCCCTTATGATTTCAATTAATACATTTAAAATTGTTTAATTAACTTAATTCTTAATTTAATTTAATTCAAATGTTGAAGTAAACTGCGTTAATAGCATTTTTTTTAAAAAGATGCTCCATAAATTTCATTTGCATAAGTTTTCCGAATAATTTCTTGTAAATTTGAAACTAAGCTTTAGAATCACTAGTCATACACTGTAATCGTTTCAGATTTACTTTACATATTTTATTATTTTATTTTTGTTAATTACTGTGCTGTTTAGTAATATGCAGTAACAGATGCATATGAGAAAAATAAAATTAGCGAACCATGATACCTTTTCTTATGTATTCACCTTCTACGAGTATAATCTGATGTGAATTAAATTGATAGGATTATGTTGCACAATAGAATTATTTAGAAAAAAAATATATATATACAAAAGTTTAAAAAAAATACTTAATAAAGACAAAATACGAGAAGAGAACAAAAAAAAAAAAAAACACAAAATACGAAACCTTCAAAACCTCTATTTCATCACTGGTTTTTATTCGTGCTTTTTAGGTTCCTCTTTTAAATGTATACAATTTGTTCTTTATTGTTTTGGTTCTTGTATACATGTATAATATGATATCAAATATCTGACATTGTTTTAGTCACTGTTGTACAACATTTTCTTTTACTTAATAGTTTTTTTTTTTTTTTTGTACCATCAGTCGAATTTAGTGAAAAGCATGATGAGCGAATGATGTACATGGTGTTGACATTCAATTTAGTTGAATTGTTGTTGAATTCAAATTAAATTTAAGTTAATTCAAATATTGTATGCATTTGTTTTGATTCTGGTTTTATATTTTATACAAAATAAAGTGATTTTTATTGAACTTGTTATTACAGACAACAAAGTTGTATTTGTTGTCCAGGTTAACAAATTTTTTTTATGTAAACAAAATAATAGGTTTATCTTTTTTATTATCAATTTGTTGAAAAGTCTAAAGTTAATAGAAAAAGTTTGAATGAGATTTTCAAGATCCTCTGTTGTTTTTTTAATAAGGAAGTGAGTTGTAAAGTGATCGTTAATAAAAATAGATATTAATACTGGACAAAATTATTTTATTTTGTTATAGTTTTCCTGTTCTTCTTTATTAGAATTTATAATTTTTTTCTTCGAATTTAAAAACAGTGTGAAATGTATGGCTTAGAAATCATACACCATTATTAATAATAGCTGTGTTTTTTTCATCCGGATCAGTATCAAGGTATGAAAAAAACGATGTGGGTCACTCAAATAAAAAACCTTTTTTTTTAATCATAAAAAATGATTTTACATAGCTTTTTTCGTCCATTTTAAATTAAATATACTTGTAAATTATTATTATGTATAAAAATAATATTTTTATTTCAAAATTTATATCTAAAACTAAAAAGTAATATTTTTGTTTCAAAAATTTAATATCAAAAACTATGTATGCGCCATCTTTTGCAATTTTATGTAAATTTTTTTATACAGATCACAGACCCTGACTCACATAAATATGTATATGGGTTATGTTGTTGTTGTTTTTACGTGTTATAAATCAAACCTTGATCCTGAACCGATGAAAAAAACACAGCTAATTGATCGAATGCATAAAATTAAGTCAGAACTCAAATCTCACATTTTCAAACAAAAACTACGTGTTGAGGTGTACATTTTGTTTGATAAAGTGATGTTTGATTTCAAGCTCAGATTTATGCATTCGATTCATCGAAATAGTAATTGTATTGCTTCACCAAACAATGAGATTTGATAAAATGTAGTTTTAAAAGTTTTAGAAAATCACTCAAAGCTGTTAATACAAATAAATACAAAGAGAATGGGTTACTTTTTTATTAATAAAAAAAAAAAAAAAAAAAATTATAAACCTAAAACAAAACACCATTACGGCTATGTCCCGTATATATTATTAATTTTTAATTTATTTGCATTACACTACAGTTTCCATTTTTCTATTTTTACCAAATAAAAAGAAAAACATTCTAAGAAAACAATTAAAAATTTCCAAATAACATAATTAAAAGTTTATTATTTTTAAACTTATTTCAATTAGGGTCCATACTTACATCATATTCAGAAAACAAAAAATAAAATGAAAATGAATGTATTGTAGTCAGATTGACTTTTCCATATAAACATTTATGTGGAATTAAATGTCATATTGACGACTGGTATATTATGATTCTTTTAATGAAATTTAAATGCCTTTATAAATAAACAAGAAAAATGTTATTAAAATATAATTAACTGTTGTAAACCTGTAGTTATTATATTTTGATATTTAGAATGAAAATTTACATTATGATGCATTTAGAATTTTTCCTCACCTCAATTTACTAATTGACATAGAAGGAAGGTTCTTAGTTTAATTTAGCAAAAAATACCTATGCAGAATTTTATTAACCTATAGATTTAAACGTGTTTTTAGTAATACCGTTTTTAACTTTTTTTGTTAAGGAAAACTTTGCTTTCATTTAGTCGTTAATAGATCACTGAGTTTTTAATAAAATTCTAAGTTAGTTACATTAGTTTTAAGTCAAAATCAAGTTACAGGAGTTTCAAATTTTATTTTATGTCGGCGAAGACCTTTTTCCCACATTTCCAAAAAAAATGTGGCTATTTGCTTCACTCTGTCCTTCTGCCCGTCTGTTTAAAAAACTTCTACACCATTAAAGATAGAGAAAAAAAATTTTAAACATGGATGAGTCTCATAAAAAAATTAACGTTGTGGAACAACTTTTTCATGTAGCACCATCCATTACGGAGCTAGAGCCTCTCAAACTTTGAAAAGACCCTATTTTTAAATACATATCTCGCATTTTCTGCTTTTTTACACATATCTCATGTTCTGAACAGTTTTTGAATACGTCAATCGAACAATTTGAAAACATCAATCAACAGGATATTGTTTTATCTTTATAAATCAATATAAAAATTATACAATTTTTTTAAATTTAGTATTTAAATTTACCGTTATGTGAAAACCAAATTTTACATGATATTTCTTTTTTTATAACTTCAGCACGTTTTTAGATTGGAACTTTAAATTTTGAAACAAGAAAGAATTTTTAGAATCAGTATAAGTTTCCTCAGAAAATATTTTGAATATAAATTTTGAAATATAAATAAATTGGAAAATTTGCTATTTTTAAACACCTGTAACTTAGGCACCTCTACACATTTTTTGGCAAAATATAAAAATTAAAGCTCCAGTAATATATTTTTACGCGTGTTAACAGTTTCTTTTAATTGTATAGTGTTCCAAGGTTACAGCCCCCCAAAATTTCAAAAAAACCCTATTTTCATATTTTTTTCTTATATGAAATTCTCAAATTTTGGTGCAAGTCACAATTCTAAATAGTTTGCATTATATTTTGAAAATGTGCGCTTTTAAAAACTGTTGATTTACATTCTGCCTTGTTTTTATTTAATACTAACATGGGGGCCTCGGTGACCTAATGGGTAAGAGCGTATAAAAATACGCTATGAACACCGAGGGAGTGTGGGTTCGAGTCCCACACACGTCGTAAGACTTATTCCCCCTTACGACATTTACAGCCACGCCTGAACAGGAAAGGCTGTGTAATTTCCTGTCCACATTTATGTGGCAGAGAAATGCATTAAAAAAGAAGAAAAAATACTAACATGTCGCATCCATCTTTTTAATTTTATAGAATACGAAGTTTTTTTTTTTAATAAAACAAATATACTAACTTTCATTCACCTAGAGCAGAGATATGAAGATGAGTACTTGAAAATGGTACCTATTTTTCATTTCAATATAGCAAAATACTGTCAAATTTTATTAAAATTCAGGGGTCAATTTATTAAGTGACTCCTATACTTTACTTACCATATATGATTGACCAAAATGCAATAATTTTCACAAAAAGTAAAAAATTTTTTTCTTGTTATCTTTTCTTAAATATTTTTGTTAGGTTGGCTTTGTTTTAATTCCAAAATTACTGCATAATGTTATGTTTTCCATATACCTATTACATAAAAGTACTTTTGTTTTGTTCTAAATTGCTTTTTATTGCAATTACATGATCTCAAAAATCTTCAACAAAAAAAAAATTAAAAGAATAAAATAGGTATATGAAAACGGGGAAAAAATTTAAAATAAAAGAAAACAAACAAAAAAATTTTGTGAGATCAAAACAATGCATGTTGTGAGTACAATTTACAAAAGAAAATTAGCAGTCTGTCATTTTTTATAAACCAAAATATGAATTATGTATACAAAAACAGAAAAAAAATTATTTAGAACATGTTAAATTTAAAAAATATAATACGGATTGCCAAAAATGTTTTTTCGAATTTTATTTTCTTACATTTTTTTAGAACCAATGCATTATAATGCATATAAATGCATTATAATATTTTAAATTTTTTGTTTAATATAAATGACATACTTATATTATACATTTACAGTCAATTGTTTATTACATTCTGTGCAGCATAAAATTTTAAAGAATCGTTGCAAATTTTCTTTAATTAATTGTAATAAGAGAAAAACCTATATAGGGGTTTAATTGGGACTATTTTTATTTCCTGCGGTAGGCGTAGATCTTCAAAAGATATCCAAAAAAATCGAAGCCTCTTTGGTAGTTTGGAATTTAAACCCACTAAAACCATGCAAAGTAGTAAAATGATTGAAGAATAGGATAGAAGGAAAACAAAACAAACTAAGGAAGGCGAATTTTAGCAAATGGAAGTTCCTTGAAATGGGGAACACTTGTGGTGGTAATGTGTTCCACAATTTCAAAGTGCTAAGAATTTAAAATCTTATAAATCATATTAGCATAATTTTAAATAGGTATACCTATAATAGAAATATCATTCTTTAATTGGTTTTTATTAATCCAAAAGTTTTAAACAAGCATTAAAATGTTATTATCTTATGGTAAACAGTAGTCTTAATTTTATTTAATTATAATTATCTCTTAAAAAACAAAAACTCACCGTTTGCTAAATTTTATAAAACGGCAATTATAGTCTGTTCTATCAATTTCTTTCAAAAAAAAAAATAAAATTCATCCAACCCGAAAAATGAGTCGTTCTCGTCAGAATTAATTATAAAGTAAAAGAACTTCGAAAGATATTTTGGTTTTACTAAACCAAAATTACGCGGTTTTGTTAATCACACCTTTTTTTTTTTTTTTGGTTTACATATTATACAAATGTTTATTTTTTTGTTTAACACATTATTATTTTAATTCACCCGCCTGATATAACCTCAATTTTTCACCTATGATACTTATTCATACATTCTAGAAAATGCTGTTTTAACTATACTTTTTTTTTATTGTTTGCTGTTGTTGTAATTATTTCTTCATTCATTGTTGTACAACAAAATACAAAATTATAGAAAACAAAAAAAAAAAACAAAATGTTTAAAGAACAAAAGCGTGCCGTTAATGTTGTACGTATACATTAATGTCTCCATTCCTTTTGAAGTCATTTATATTTCTCATCATTTTTTATTTTATTTGTTTTTTCTGATTAAAATAATCCACACTTTGAGACAATTGCTGTGCGCATTAAAAGCGGTGACAACAACAATTAAAATAATGAATACAAATGAGTTAAAACAAAAAGAGAAAAAAAAATTTTATTTTGTGAATTATGTAAAAAAAAAAAATTTCCAAAGAATTACTGCACAATCATCAAAAATGTCTTATAAAATTAAAACTTCATAAAGATAAAGATAAGTCAACTGTCCGTCTATTAGTTATTTAATTCACTATTTCATTGTTTTATATTAAACAGACATATAGGAGATTGAATGCATCTGTATAGTACAATTATAATTTATTATTAGTTATTTATTACATGTATATGTATAAGTAATAAACAGAGAACCATTGGAAGAGGTTGTTAAATATTAAAGAATTGTTTTATATATCCGTTTCACATCAATCACTTGGATATTGCTTGAACTTACCGAAAGTATATCTGAATCAGTTAAAATGTTTTTAGTTTTACAATACGAGGTGAGATTATATAAACGAATCCCATACTTATATTGTTACAAATGTTATAGTCAGAGTATTTATTGAATCAACTATATGTTGTTATGATCATCTTTATCTACATCCAATTTTTTCTTCTTCAGAAGTAGCAATTCTCTTTCAATTTTTTCGAAATTTTGACGTCAAGTTATAATTCCCTTTACATAACACGCTTCTCATCATTGAATTTTTAATAAACCTATAATAGAAATAATCGAATTTTACGACAAATGACGATCTCCTCTATCGCTTGTTTTTTTGTTGTATATGAAGAAAACAAAAAAATCAACTAATATTTCTTTAATGTTCATAAAAAACTTCTGATTACTTTCAAGTTTATGATTGTAAATAATGTGAATGCAAAAACATTAATATTGAGTGATTTGTATATGTATAAGTATATGTACATATTTTCTTGTATATGTTTAATTCACATTTTAAGGTCGAAAACTTATATGTAAATTGTATACTATATACATCTTTTTTTCATTTCTTTTGTCTTTAATTCATTCTGTACTTTATTTAATCGACATTTTTACAATTCCGCTCTATTTTTCAAATTTTTTATATGTTCAAGTTCTTTTTATATACATACATATGTGATATGAATATCGCAATTATTTTTGATATCAAACGATCTATTTTTATTTCAAGGAATTAATTTTTTTTTTTTTAAATGTAAAACTTAAAAAAAACGAGGAAGAGTTCAGTAGAGTAGACTGTGTCAACTCTGGGATACCTGTATGAACGTAATATTTTCTGTTTCGATAAAACTTGATCATCTTTTAAAAACATTCAGATGTTTTGGTACCGCCGTTAACTACAAAGATATATTTATGAAAAGTGTGGAGTTGTATGACAGCTACCCGCACCTATTGCGCCTAGCTTCATTAAGTTCCAAGAAATGCAAGTAGCCTGAACCGGCTGCTTTAGACCAATCAAATTTTACAAAAGTTTTTGGCATGTAACTCGACACTTTTTCACTAAATTTCACATTTCTAGCTTCAGTAGACACTGAGTTATTTTCATTTAAAAAAAGAAGTTGTATGGCAGCTACACGAACCTGTTGTACCATCACAACCAAATTTTACAGAAGTTGTTGTCATAAAACTTGATAATCATTTGCAAAATGTAAGAAACGTAGCTTGAATAAATACTGAGTTATTTCTATATAAAGAAAGAAGTTGTATTGCAGCTACTCGAACCCGCCGACCAAAAATGTTGGATTTAAATAGCAAAACTAACAATTTTTTCAAAAGTGACTTAACAAATATTTCAGCCTCCTACCTTCTTTATTTTTTGAGTTATCGTGCGGATGGACACTGAGTTATTTTCATTTAAAAAGAGAAGCTGTATTGCAGCTACCCGAACCTGTTGCACCACCACAACCAAATTTTACAAAAGTTGTTGCCATAGAGCTTGATCATTATTTCCAAAATTTCAGAAACCTAGCTTGAATAGATACTGAGTTATTTCTATATAAAGAAAGAAGTTGTATTGCAGCTACTCGAACCCGCCGACCAAAAATGTTGGATTTAAATAGCAAAACTAACAATATTGCAAAAGTGACGTATAAAAAAGTTCAGCTTCCTAGCTCCTTTATTTTTTGAATTATCGTGCGAACGGACGGACGGACGTACATGGCTTAATCAACTCAGAATGAATTCGATTCTGAGCCGATCCATACCGTTGACACTATATCTAGCTCGACTCCTTTAAGGTGTCACAAACGTAATGGTAAATTTATTATACCCTTGAACATAGGTCATACGGGTATAAAAATTTAATAGTACTTACATACAATATATTATATTTCACGTTTTCGGTTTAAATTCTGTTATTAAATTTTTAAAAGATTTTAAGATATTAGCATTGGATTTTTTATTTATATTTCAATTAATCCTGTTTTCAAACACTGCAATGTTAAGTGACGTTTAGAGTAAGTGATGTTTAGAGTATATTTTTTATATACCTATATTATAAAAAAAAATACAGTTATAGGTACAACTTTGTTAATTACTATTCAGATACCGATTTTGTCGGAATTTTAGAAACAAACCTTTATTCACATCTGGCTTAGTTTTTCTACTAATTACTCTTCAACTTTATTGTCCTGATCCTCGCATAATCACCCTGATCCAGATGTTATGAAATTTCTGAGTCTTTGGCTTATATATGAGGATTTCACTCAAACGCTACTCTAGAAATGTCATCGTTTGATATTCTTATAGCGTTTATGGTCGGCTTTTTCTACATTGAATTTCTGATGCAATTGTTTGGCCGGATGTAAATTTGTCAAGAACCTTATTTATAATTATGTTGGGATAAAATTCTTGTAACTTGGTTTAACACTGGTATACATAATTTTTAATTTAGTAATACCGCTATCGTAAACATAAATCATTGCATCTTATTCACATTCATTGCATTTTTTTAGTACAATTTTATTATCATAATTAAAACAATAAAGAATCATTGTGGTTTTTAATTTTTTTTTTCTTTTTTTTTTTTGTAGTTTGCATATACTTAATAACATAATAGTTTACATACTTATTCAGATTTTTTTTTATATAAGAATATCTGAATACTCATAAAAACCTTTAAAAAAATACCTCTTAATTCAAGTACAAGATACAAGAAACAGGCTAAGTGCCTATATGTACCTTTTTAAAATAAAACAAATTTTGTTTGTTTTTTTTTGTTATTTTCATTTTCATTAGCATACGAATTTAATAATAGTTAGTAGAGTAGTTTAATACTTGTATAAAAGAATAAGTATATATATAAGTGTATAACATAAAAATATTAAAATGAAAAAAAAATATAAATTTTTTTTTAAACATAATGTTGATACGCGATGTGATGAACAAAACGTTTTATGAGGCCAAGTGTAAATTTAAGTGTTCACTTAAATATTTATTTTTGTTTGTTATTTTTATTGTTTTGTTTTTTTTTTTTTTCAAATCATTTTTAATATCAATTTCAAAATATGTACATATATAAAATAGAGAAAATAATGTTATTTTTAATGATATCAAATGTAATGTTAGAGTTGCCATTTCTTGGCTTGCAGTTTTTAAAAGCACCGCGTAGAATTGTATTTGCAATTGCCTTCAGACCTTGCACCTTGCAAAAGTATATAATGATTTATGACAATAAGTACTTTTAACAAAATATTGAAATTATAACTATAAAAATTGAAAAAAATTCCGATAAGCTAAACTACCTGTCTGTTTTTTATGTATCAATTGGCGACTATAATCGATCGGATGACAAAACTTGTACTAATTATTAAGAATTCAATTGTATTGTAATATTGCAAAAAAAAAAAATTATGCAAAAGTAATCAAAAACAAAATCCCATTAAATGATTGGTGTCGGACTTTAAATTATTTTTTATGTTTTTTCTCTTTTTGTTTTTTTTGTTAGTATTTTATTAATGTGAATAATGCATATATAAGTGCTGTGCTGCAGAAATATGTGGTGTTATAAAAAAAAAAAATATCAAATGCAAATTAGTTCATTTAATAGTGAATCATATTTTTTTTTATTTTTTTTTTTGATTTTCTTAAAACTGAATTAATTCAAAATACATTAATTAGGATCATAAAATAAAGAAATGTGTTGAGTTGCCATTGAAATTGTATCAGTGTTTTAAATGCATCAAGCAATGTTTTGTTAACCCTAAAAAGCAAAACAGAGCGTTAAGAGTATAGTGTCTATATGAAATTAAAAGATGAATAAAAGCTTTATTATTAAATTGCCGCGATTTTTCTTAAATTTATATAGTTTTTCTATTTTCACCCATTAAGGGTGAAGGGCGTCCTTTTATTTTCGGATGTAGGCCATAAATATTTTAGTTTAATTACAAATAGATAGAAATATTTCATACTAAAAGAAATTAACACTTATTGTGTTTTGCCAACTTTAGCAAAAAGTTTGTGCTTTTTAGGGTTAAAAATTGAACATGATTAGTTATTGAAATACAACTTTTTTTTCCAATGAAATCAAGTCTTATATATTATATAGATGGATAAAAATATGTATATAATACATTCTTTATGTGATTTTAAATTGATGTAGCAAAAATTATTGAAACAACTCATAAACATTAAATTTATTATGTTTACAATTTTAAAACGAAGTAATTTTTATTGAGAACTAATTAAAGAAAATTATTTATCAATGCAATTAAAATTGTGTAAAAAAAAGATTTTAAAATTGGATTCATCAGAGATTGAATAATTCTTTTTTTTTTTTTTGCTATGAATAAAAAAATGTTAAAATTATTTATAGATTTATAGGAGTGGCAGATAATAAATAAATGAGAAGTGATTCAAAAAATTTTCTGAATCATTATTCTTTTGAATACAAATACAAAGAGAAAAAAATCCAGAATTTTAATACATTTGATAAAATCTGAGCCAATGGTTTAATGATTTTTAAAGTAGTCTATCTTTTAATTGAAATGTTCTGGGGTTGAAAGGGAAGTTAGGTAATTTACAAATAAATAATGTAAGTATATACATATATAAAATTAATCAAGAAATTATTTGGCTATAGATAAAAAATCCTATAGGTGGCTTAAAACTGTTTATGGGAACTTATTTGTAGTGTGAGAACTGCTAAAATACTAAAGAGAGGAACATGCTTACATCTAATATGTTCGTTTACTCTCTCTATTATTTATCTTGCTTTCCCACTTCCTCCGTCAGTTAATATACAGCAGTTTTGTATAATATGGAATCCTTCCTTTAGCGTACAAATTGTCAAATTATTACAAAATTATATACCCTATACACTTAAAGTATAGGTCATATTAACTTTTGTATGGTGTTTGTAACCACCAAAAGGAAGCGAGTTAGATATGTACATGTATATATATTCTGAATCAGGATCACCTCCTGAGTCGATTTAGCGATGTCCGTCCGTCCGCTCGCACAATAACTCACAAACTAGTGAAGCTATCTTGATGAAATTTACATAGTAGGTTACTAATTACGAAAGGAAGGCTAAGTTCGAATCTGGACAAAATCGGTCTATGGGTTCGGACACTTCTCATACAATTCCCAAAACCGAATACGCATATCTTCGAAATTAATAAAGATAGAAACTTAAAATTTTGTACGAGGGTGTGTTTTCCTGAATCCCTGATATCCCTAAAATTTGAGATGAATTGGAGTGGTTGTTCGGGTACCTCCCACACAACTCCCAAAACCGAACAAGCATATATTCGAAATTAATCAAGATAGAATCTTCAAATTTGGAACTAGAGTGCTGTTTTCTGAATCCCTGATTTGCCTAAAATTTGAGATGAATTGGAGTGGTTGTTCGAGTACCTCCCATACAACTTCCAAAACCGAACAAGCATTTCTTCGAAATTAATAAAGATATAAACTTCAAATTTGATACGAGGGTGTTGTTTCCTGAATCCCTGATTTGCCTAAAATTTCAGATGAATTGGAATGGTTGTTCGGGTATCTCCCACACAGCTCCCAAGATCGAACAAGCATATTTTCGAAATTAATAAATATACTTAAAAACTTGAAATTTGATATAAGAGTGTTCTACCCGGTTCTGATAATGTCTCTAAAATTTGAAATGAATTGGGGTGGTGGTCCGCCTACCTTCACACACTTCCCAAGACCTAACAAGCATATCTTCGAATTTAATAAAGATAGAAACCTGAAATTTTGTACAAAGGTTGTAAAAGCATTTATTTTTTTAGCTTATATTAAATACCTAACTAAAATTACTTATGGGTTTTTAATTTAATTTGAATTTTTTAGGTGTAGGGTATAAATAAGTCGGTTGCATCAACTTACTATTACATTTACTTGTTAAATTCAAATCCTGGTATTTTATTCTGTAGGTATTCTCCACTTACCTAAGATTCACAGCTGTTTTCATTAAAATTGACGCTAACAAATACTAAACTTTTCAAATTGATGAAAGATACGTCATAGAAAGAATTAAGACTCAAGTTTACAAAATTCAATATTTCTTAGAATACAATTAATCTGTTGATTATTTTTTAATATTTTTTGAATTTATATTCTTAAAGTCATTATTTTAATAACAAATTCATTTTTTTTTTCTTTAAAATCAAATCTAGAAAAACACAAAGTTGTGTTCTAATATAGGCAAAATAAAAATCTTGTATATATTGCATAGTTTTATTGTTTTTTTTTCTTTTGAATAAAAAAAATAATCATTTCTCTAAAAACCGGAAGACCTTTTTCATATTATTTTGGGTAAATTCATCATCATACCCAATTATAAGCTATAACATATATTAAATGTTATTTCAATATTTAAAAATTATAAAAGAAACTACATACATAAATACAGTGTCAATGTTTTGATGATACACAATATATTATATACACATCACCATCATCATCCATAAATATTTACCACGTGCCTTTGATGGGTGAATTTCATCATTACTAATAAAAATAAAAAAAATAAAAAAAATATCGAAAAACAATACCCAAAGGCATTAGAATTTTTTAACAAATAAGAAAAACCATCATCAAATATTTTTTTGAATGAATTGCTGATACACGCATTCACAATCTGTTCTTCGTTTTTTTTTTATCTTTTTTTTTTTTTTTTGAATTTGTTGTATGCTTAAGGGGAATTTTAAATCCTTAAAAACAGATTTTTTATCTGTTATTCTCTGTTTTTTTTTTTTTAATTGAAAAGAAAGGTTTTTTTGGATGAAGATCAATAAGTCCTATATACATAAACCAATAGCAATATATTTTATGATAAATATGTATAATTTGTCTGCCTTTTCAACTACAAATCAAAAATTGAGAATAGAAATGGAAAGTAATTTTTCTATTAAAAATGAAAACATGCAATGCAGACTTCCGAATTACCAGAAAAAAAAATAGATAGAAAAAAAATTAGATAAAAAAGCATTAGGATTATATAAAATTTAGGAATATTAGAAACAAAATATTCTAAATTTGGAATTAAAGTATTCCATTGATTTTCTTGTAATCACAGAACATTTCTTGTAATCTTATTTTGCAACTCCCACATCACAGGTGAACACAACCGATCATACTAAGCTTTTCAATTCACAACTCCGCCATTACAGGTGAACACAATCGGTGAAAATTCAGATCTTGACTAGTTAATTATTATGTTCACTGGTGCTGCTGAAACTGATTTTTTTAGCGTTTGACATAATTGTAAAAATCGATTTTTACGTGAAATTTTGCTTTTAGCGTTAATTATCTGAATATGTAATTTATTTTCAGTTCTTTTTTAAATATTTTAAAGTGCCTTAAAAAAATTATATTGTTTTTGTTTTAATTTTTTATCAGATTATTGGCTTTTTCGTTTTTTTTTAAGACTTCGGTGACACGTTTAATTTCACTCATTTATATAGTATCTATTAAATGTTCTTTTTTAAATTTATCTGTCCCTTTCTTTCTATTCGAAATAAATGTACCATTAAAAGAAAAGTATTGTCTTTTATCTATAAACAATTTTAAGTTTCTTCAAGCGTTTGATTTTAGAATTAACCGAATTGTTTATTTTTGTTTTTATTTCGAGTATTGGTGATAATATTACTGCCAGTACAGGATTTGTGGTTTTGTTTTTCATTCATTGCTATTTCCAGTATAAATAAATTTTATTTTCAATAACATATACATATTTTATATCTTATGGTTTTGTTGGCTATGGTTATGCTGGTTAAATCTGTATGACTGATGCCACTGAATCTGTGTGACTGTTTATAAAATTTTTTGATCATAATTTTTATTTTTTTTTCAATTATAAAATATTTTTCACAATTCTGCCGATTCAAAATACTGAAAATTGTTAATTCATGATCGTTTTCATTCAAGGTTTTGCGTTAGATTTGAATTTGATTATTATGCCATTTAATTGTTTTGCACTTTTTCACAAGTCGTTAAAAATGTGTTTGAAACTTGAATTACTTAACTTTTAGGAGAATTGTAAATCAGACAGTAAATCAAAATTATCGTTGATTAAAGAATTATGTTCTAATATAGCAACCTCTTGGCAAACGTGCAAGAAGTATTGAAAATTTATAACAATTTTAATTGGTAATGGTAATTCATTCATTTTTGTTGTATCTTACATTAAATTGCTTTTAGTACTGATATCTTAAAAATTTTTACAATATTAGATATTAAAGGAAAAGAATATCAAGCTTGGCATCATAGATTTTTTCCAATAGCAGTGCATCAGAAATAAAAACAACATAATCTATAGAACTACAGATTGTATAAATGGAACTTTAGAAATATAATGAATCTTGGCAACACTAATTAATTTATAAAAACTACATAACATATTAAATGCCATTGGGTTCATTTTTTAAAGAAGGAATAATATTTTGTTTCAAATTTTTTTTTTCTTTTTACCCAAAATAAATATTAATAAAAAAAACCAGATAACCAAAAAAAAAAAATAAAAATTAATAAAATAACAAAAAGAGACATCTATCATCTAAAACATAAAATATGGGATGATTTTTTGGATTAGTTAAATAATATTGGAGTATGAAAACATTAGATGAAGATGAACGATTATTATTGAAACTAGTTGAAAAAACAAAAATAAGTAAATCAATTGAATTGGATGAAAGAATCAGTTTACTTTTTTTCATTGAATGGGATTGAAGCAAAAAAAACAAAAAAAAAAAACAAAAAGAATTAGTTGTGTAAACAAAAACGTTTTATTTTCCGGATGAGTTTCACATGCATTTTAAATAATTTTCAGTTTCATTTGGTATTTTATCATTTTATTTCTATTATTTCTTTTTCTTTTTATGTTTTTTTTTTTTATTTTTAAAAAATAAATAGGCAGTTATTATATATCGAAAAATAAAATACATAGTAGAAAATTTAATAATTTTATTTCAAAGGAAAATAAAAAAAAAAAAACCCAAATCGAGTTTCAAAAGAATTTTTCCCCCTAATATTAATTTTTTCTGCTTCTGCGGTTTTGTATAAGGTTTATATTGCTCCTGGTTCCAAATATGTATTAATATCACTTGTTAATATTTTATTGAATGGAATTGGAATGGATATTTTTTTTTTTTTTGGGATTCTCTTTCATCATAATTTTTCATTTCAAACAAAAAGAAAAAAAGGGACTTTGGATTATTACATTACTAAATATGTATAGCTATCTTTTAGTTGTATCTATATAGATATAGTAATATACATATAAAAATTCAACTTTGCAAGCGCTGCTAGCGCTATTGTCTATCAATACTATTATTTTGATAAATTTTTTTAATCAAATTTGAATAAAAAATCAAAAATAATGAAATAAACCGGAAGTGTTCTTTCATTGACTCTCCCGTCAATAATAGAAAGTAAAATGAATATTATAAAATACAGATTCATTTATATAAATGTTAATCTATAAATAAAATAGCTTAAAATGTATATATGTATAAAAATAATCTATATTTGATATAGATGTAAAATATAGCTGCTAGAAGTTCTGGTGTTCGAAATAATAATTTCGATACTTTCGAATATTTTCTGCATGTAAAAAAAAATTTTTTAAAATGATTAACATGAACATATTGTATAAAGAATCATATAAAGAATTGCTTCCAATTCTCGAACTTTGTCCAAAATTTAACTGTAAAATAATTTTTTTTTATAGAACAAATTATAACAAATTTAATTTATTTTTGTGGAAAGCTATCTAAAGCTATTGTATGAAACATTGTCACACAGTATTACATTTATTAATACACCCCCAATCTAAAAATACATTTCCAAAAATCGTATTAAGAAGACTTATAATAGAATTTTTAAATGATGAAATTCATAAAACAAGTATTAAAATTACTTTTCCAATTTACCAACTCTTCTTTATATCATTCTATTACTTTTTTACCCCATTCTTTCCTCATATCTAAATTAATAATAATCATGTATGAAGCAATCCTTACCTAGAATTTAGGGAAGGATAACAAAACACTATTTTTCCGATTACAATTCTGTTCCTATACTACGTAGTCGAAAAACTGTGTATATATATAATATAAATATGTATATATATTCATAATATATATATATACATTTATACATAAATCAATTTATTATAGAATTATAAATTAATTTAAATATTGAAAATAATTTTTCATAAACTATAACTGAATTCGTTTATTTTTCCGAATATTCTAAGGTATGAGCGTTACAGAATAGAAACTTGAAGAGTATTAAAATAATCAAAAAAAAAATATTTCAGGGATAAAATACTCGTTGGTTGGTTGGTATATAGCTATAGTATAGTTCAAAATTAAAATATTTATCATTATGAATTGGGATGTTTTACATAACAATCATCACGATTTTACATACAGATGATAAATGATACAATAAAACATTTTAATATATTACTTTTTTTTTATTTTATTTTTTTTTTTTGTTATAACAGGTGTGGAATTTTATGTAAATTAATTATTTTTTTTTTTTTTTGTAATTTGGATGGATTCTAATCTATGGTATCAGTTAAGAAAAAAATAACTTTTGTTAAATGAATTGAAAACTAGATATAGATACAAAATTATTTATGAAATTTTATTTAAATTGATAATTTTAAGGTTTTAAAAACCACATTATACAGATTTATAAAATTAATTTATTGTTAAAAAAAAAAAAAAAAAAAGAACCACCAAAATATCTTTAATAAAGATTTAAATTTGAACAATTTAATTTGATTAATTTTGAAAAAAAAATTTTTTTAATCTACATATATACTTGGTGCAGGGTCATAACTCCCAGGGTCATAAGTCCCTTAAGAACTTATGACTCATTTAGTGGGACATAAGTCCCTAAGGAACCTTTGACTCACTTTAAAATATTTAGGTGGGACATAAGTCTCTTGACAAGTGGGTGATAAGTTTCCTATAGGATATATTTCCATAAGTCCCTAAAGGACTTATGACCCTGCACTATATACTTATATAATATACAAAATCTTCAATTAGTATGGATTAGTGCACTAAGCATTCTAGATAGTGGATAAGTTTTTATATTATCTACGAGTAATCCTAAGTAACATTCGAAAAAGATGTTTTAAACAGATTTTCCAATTTCGAAATTCGAAAATTCAAAAACAATCATATAATCAACAAAAAATAATCATATAATTTCAATTTATTTTTTTTTGTTTTAATTTGTTCTTTAGTATTTCTATACAACCCAAAATGTTTAATAAATTTCTTATTATAATTCTTATTGTATATACTAAAATTTTATTTACAGTGGGCTTCATAAAGAGAAATAAAAAAAAAATTAAAATACCAAAATAATTGCCTAAATATGATCAGATCAAAAAAGTTGTCACTTATTGTCACATTAGAAGATGTGATATATTATTGTATCCTCTGCTCTGCAATTTCAATTTTCTCGCCGTATTTAGAATACATATCGGCTAATGTAAATCTATTCCGAATCAAGTTATTTCTGAATATAGTTTGGTATACTGCAAAATTTGGTTTTGTTCATTAAGTCAAGATATTACTAGATCACATTACACATCACATTTCGTGTATTATTTACGTAAGATTATTCATATTATTTGACTTTATTTGTTCCAATTTTATTAAGGATCTCTTCTGGTGTATCCAATAATGTAATATTATTTTTGAATTGAACTCCTTTGTACAATATTTCTAAGAATATTTTCTTTTGAAATTTTCGGTACCTGCGATACAATAATATTTTTTTCCATCAGTTTTTTAATATTTGATCATTATGTTTAATGTGTTCATCTGATTTATATATACTTCATAAAATATATTATATACGCAAATATGATTTAATATATAAATTTTTTCACCTGAATACACATTTATTTATTTGTAAAGAAGAAAATATGCCAATTAGTTTAATGTTTAAATAAAAAACAAAAAAAAAAAAATAATTTAGAAAAAAATATAAAATTTTATAAATATAAACTTAATTCTTAACATTTAAAATAATTATACCAAATTTTGGTAATAAAAATATATATACATACCATATACATATATTAAAAAAAAAACAAAATTGACTATTTAAAATTTTATGAATATTACTAAAAATTTACTGCTCCATTTCAAAAATTTTTAAAATTTTATAACAATGAAATTAATAGCAAAAACGATAGAAACAAAAAGAATGATTTCTGTAGAGTTCCTTTTTTTTCTTTTTAAGGTACTGTATTCCTATATACAATAAAAGGGGTGTATAATTTCACGAAACAAAAAACTTTCTTTTCATTTTGTTACCGTTAAAACAATACTTTCGGCGAAAAAAAAATAAAAAAACAGACAATAAAAATTAAATCAAAATTTCGAAACATAATATCCTTCTCTTATTTCACTGAAAAATAACATCGAAAATATTTAAATCATTTTTATATCTTAATTTTTTTTTTGTTTTTTTTCCTTTCCTGGAGCAATCCTTTTTTTTTTTCTTTTTTTTTTTTTGATTCCTGGTTTTATGCTATTTTTTGGTTGTTATTCTTTCATTTCTATCAAAAAAAAAAAATTAATATAATATTGTTTATTCATTTATGCTGGTTCTTATACCCATTTTTGTTCTCGATTATACCTTTAAAAAGTTCCCGATTTTGTAGAAGATTTTACAGCTATTGTATAGTTAATGTATTTTGTAGAACTCACTGTTATTGTGTAACAGTATATTGAATTGAATAGCGCATCTTCCGAACCAAATACTTTAAATTATTCTGGAAAAATATTTTACGAGAAATACAAATAACAGTGCGGAGATTAAAAGAATTTTCGAAAGTATCGAACGGATGTTATATTTTTGAAAAATATTAGGAGTATTTAATATATAGAGATGACTTGAACATTTATTAATATATCTTTCAAATTTGATAATATGTCGTACTATTCCAATACGAATACCTATAGTGTAGTAGATAAGTAATTAGTATTTTACTAATAATTTAACAACTATAAGCAAATGCGACCAATTAATTTAGTGCAAAGTGATATAAAAATCCGGATAAACTAGATAATATCATTGAATACATCAAGTGTGACTATAGCTATATAGTATTCAAATACAAATTGGGAAAGTTTTAGAGAGGTCTATAAAGGTATAAAGGTATATGATTTTCAGTTATTTGGTTGGTATTAAATTGTGTTTAATATTCCCGAAATATAATCTAGATAGCAACGATATACTTTTGATCTGAAAATTTTAATGATACTAATTTTATCGTTTGCTAATTGGATTTGTTTGGATGAAATAATATCTTAAACATATTAATTGAATTCAAAATGTTAAATAATGTTTCATTGAACCCTTAATTATTTCTTGAGTAGAGATTAAAGATTTTACTATATTTTTTATTAATGTTCGACAACTATATGAGATGTCCTGTACTTTAAATTTGAATAGTTAACAAATTTTAAGAAATTTTAAAGTGTTTAAGCAAAACTAATTTTTGAATCCACACTTCCTCGGTGTTTACAGAGTATTTTATAGGCTCTTACCCACTAGGCCACAGAGGCACCTATTGTATAATAAAAATTCAGTTATAGCCAGATCACATTGCATATTTTTAGTGTAATTAAATTTTAGACTTGCACTAAACAATAAACCTATGCTTTATTTTTGTTTTATTTTTGTAATAAACCCGTTATTATTATAGTAGTTTTTTTTATCATTCAGTAATAATATATCTTAAAAATATAAAAAAAACAATGACATCAAAAAAAGAAACATTAAAAAGCAACTTATACTTGTTAAAAACTTGTGATTTTTTTGTTTTATTCATTTAACATTACCATATCGTAACAATCTCATATTTTTTTTCAGAAAGAAGGCAAAAAAAAAAAAATATATAGTTTGAAAGAATTTCTACTTTCTTTACAGGATATACGTATACGTATATATACTAAAATAATATTCAATCAAAAAAAACTATGTACATATAAAAAGAAAAAATATCTACAAAACATTCTTCTTCATCTGTTATCTACCTTTTTCTCCGACTTAATTTTATCTTTTAAAGGAGTAAAAGTTTAAAAATAATAAGAGAAAGAGATTTTTCCTCCTTTTTCTTTTAAATTTTCAGGAAAAAACCAAAAAAAAATTAAAAATATACAAAAAATATTTATTATCTACCTTCGTTTGTACGATACGAAAAAAAAAAAATAAAATAAAAACCTTTTAAATATTAAATTCTTCAACCACTTGAAAAACAATATCTCCAAACAATAACAAAAATCTTAAACTCTTTTTGTTTTTATTACATAAAAAATTCTTTCAATCCTTCTTTTTCACCCCATTATATACACCCACATAATAGATGAAGAGCTTATTTACATGAAATTAAAGCAAAAAATACTTGAGAGGCAAGAGAGGCGTACAAAAACAAAACAAAAATTTTAAAAATTCATCATATTGATAAGAAAAAAAAAAAAAAATTTAAAGTTTAAGAAATGTTTTCTTAAAGGAAAAAAAAAAACGATTTTCTCTACCTCTACCACCCCTATCTTTTAAATTTTCTTTTATATTTTTTTTCTCTCTTTTATTAACCATCTATACGCACCGATCTTAAAAATATTTTATGTTATTGTTTTTTTTTTTTTTCTCAGTATGGGGTTTATTTAGTTTTATAATATCTGACAATCTTTACAAATAACATGTCATGTACATGTATATAAATATGTTTTTTAATTTTTATAATATATTTACATACATGCATATATTAGAAAAGATCTTATGAAACATGTAGGTGTACAACATTAGATATTAGTATGCTTATTTATTTATCATTTTTTGTTATGATAAACATTAAAAAAAAAATTATTTTATATTTTTCGTAAAAAAATTTTTTTTTTTTTTTTTTTTCAAAAAATAATAATATGAATATTGATGAGTACGTATGTATATGTCTGATTTTTTATAAGGTTCAATTTGACTTGCAAAAAAATATTATTATTAGGTAATAAATAATAATCAAAATAAAATTTTTTTTTTTCTGGGTTAAATTGAACTTTTTGTAGGTTTTAAGGAGAAGGACAAGAGTAAAGAATTTTGATGAGTTTGAGAAAATAAGTACATAAATTATTTCGGTTTTTTTTTTTAAGTACAAAATATGTATAGATGACAAAATGGCAAATCTTTTATTGTGTAAATGGTGGGTATTTAAACGATGAAACAGAGTCTTCTTATAGGTGATTATCAGCGATTTATTAATCATGATGGCAAGCTACGATTTCATTTAATTTTTTATTTTTTTCCTTTCCTCTAGTATAAAGAGCTTAGGGCATAAACAATTTCTTTTGTTAACCATTCTTAACTAAGCTAAAGTTTTTGCAATCATTAGTTTCACTAAGTCGTTAATTACTCGGTTGTAGCTATTGTTACAAGACCATGAAACACAAGAAATTTGTGCGTCATTTATTATCTTATTCAAGAATTTTTTATTTTTTTTTATTTTATTATATATTTTGATATGATATTAATTTTATTTAATAAAACAAATATAACGGCTGGCACGCATCCGAAGGGAAAGGGCCATTCAAATTAATTTGTAACATTTTTATGTTACATATTTAATAAAAAATAAATAATAAATAAATAATACAAATATAGCGTTAAAAGACACATTTTTATTATTCCTTTATTAATCTGTATCACTTAGTAGAAGTGTCAACTCAAGCTTAGATATTTCCAAAGAACGGCCGATGTCTTAACTACTACCCTATTGGCTGATATCATTAATAAAATTGGCATTTGTCACTAGTTTGACATCAATAGGTGTAAATTCAGCATTTAATTGAAATATGGTGAAAATAAAAGATTTTTACAGAAAATTTATCATTGCGAATATAGTACAGAACATTCTTAGTAAAAAATATCATATGCATAAATACATTTGGAATGTAATTAAATCGAAAAGAGTCAATTGAAACTGGTAAGAAAAAAAAAATGCTCAAATGTCAGGAAAAATTATCTGTTCTGAAATTATAATTATATTTTAAGATAAAAACTGATTAAAGAAAATTTAATTTTTGTGCTGTATGAACATCTGGGATCATTATTGTATTGGTCTTCTTTTATTAGCAGCCTAAGAATAGTATTCAAGTTATAAAAAATCTTAGCTTAAGATAAGGTTTTAGGATTTTAAACCTTCTAAACTTCTTCTTTAGGCAATCTAAGCATTTTCTTCCTAACAATTTTCCTAAATCAAATAACATTTTTTTGAACTATTTGTCTATAGATCGTGTGTGTATGTAAATTTTTCTATCTGAGGAACAGAAAAATGATACAAACACGGATTTTATTTTACATACAATTTATTTTCTAAAATACTAAATTTTATCATGTGTAAATAAGAAAGAGTCAAGAACAGAATACTCTAAACTAAATTACTTTTATTCGCGCATCACATGATCCTACCTACATATTAAAAATAAAAATGGAACAATTTATAAGGAAAACAATTTTAAACGTATGTATTTATGTGCATGGTCGATACTTTTCTTTTTGTTTTTTAAATTTCAAAAATTTTCATCCTTCAAATAGTATAGTAAATGATAAGAAATTAAGTTTCAGATGTTCTATAATTCACTTCAATTGTAAATTGTATAAGGAAATCCCAAGAGATTCTTCTAATATATAACTGGTAATCTATAGATATTATATTATACTCCTATATACAATATACAAACAATAAAATAAAAATTAAATAAAAATAACATAACAATAAGAATAATATTTTTATTACACTTTCATATGTAGGTATATACACATTAATACATAAGTACGTATATATCCCTTTATAAAATATCCTTTCTATAACTACCGTTCAATATTGTTAGAGAGAAAGACTCTTTTTTCAATTCCTTAGTTTCCATTTATATCTATGCGGTTCGGTTTGTTTCGATTGTATTTTGCTCCAGCAAGAAATGCTGTGCAGTTCTAAATTGTAAATATTAGTATTGAATTTTTATTAATTTTTTTTATTGTTCAGTTTTTTTTTTTTGAAAGAAACATTATAAGGCAGATTCATCAGTTGTTGGCATATTAAAAAAAAACACTTTAAAAAATTATAAAAAATTGTATATGAATTGAATTTTATATTTAAAAGATTCAAAACATATTTTTCAATATTTATTTAGTTCATTGCTTTCATTTGATTTCGAAAAGCGGTTAATAAACTTTGCTATTACTATTATAGAGGATTAGAAAACATGGATTGGGTGCCATCTTTTATTTGGTTCAAGAACTATTTTTTATTTTGTTTTATATGCTAAATATTTGTTTATTTTTACGTTCGAGTATACTTACTTATTTTTTTCTTCAAGGTTTATTTTTATTACGATATACAAAAGTATTCAAATTCTTGATGCTTTCATTGCAAATTAACTATAGGGAGAAATCTAAAGCGATTCACTACATGGGATAATATATGTATGCAAGGAACTTTAATTGATTATAAGAGAAAATTCTATTGATTTAAATTTAAACTCGATTAATATTTGAAAATATTATAAGTACAGGACTTTATTGTAAGGTATGACCTAATGGCACATAAATGATTTAAGGTTTGTTAATAAATGATTTACAAAATGGCTGATAAAATGTGTTTAAGAATATATTATCTTATAACAATAATTTACACGAAATTTTTTATTTGATAGAGAATTTTAGACATCTAGCCTTATAACAAGCTCCTCTGATCCGTTGTGCATAAACTTCAGTACAGTAATTTTTAATCACAACACTATCAGTAAATTTTCTATGTTCTGATAGACTGTCTGTTTTCATAACTTTATATTGTATTAAAATTATTTTCAAATGAAACTAATCTAATATATTCAACCAATAGACTTAAAAAAAAAGTTAAAAAATTAATAATTATATAAAAAAAAAAACATAGCAAAAAAAAAAAGAAATGCTAGACGTCTGGTATACTGCATAGTGCATACCACTAAAGAGGTCATAAAAATTTTAATTTTTGTTTTGTGTCATTTATCCAATTTTTAATCAAACCAGTTTTTTTTTATCTAAATCTAAAGGGTAGGTCAGGTTCAGACTAAGAGACGTGATCTCATATATTTTACATACAGAAATTTTAAATTTAATATAATAATAAAGGGATATTAATTTTTAAGGATATATGAAAAGTAAAAATGCATTTCTATTGTTTTGTTTTTTTTTTTTGTTGTTATTGTAAGGAATAAAAAAGAAAAATTTATTTCTGGGGTATAAAAATTATTACTATGATTATTAGTTGTACGTGTTCAATCAAACTATTGTTGAATTTAAATGCTTCTTCCATTCATTTTTTTTTTCTTTTTTTGCTTTTTGCTTCTCTCTCTTTCACTTTTTCTGTTATTATTTTCTTTTTTGTTTTATTCTTTTTAGATTTTAACCCCCTACTGGCAAAAGTTAAGATTAGAATTTTGATTAGTTTTACCTATATATAATAGTTATACGTATATTATATTATATAAAAAATATAATTTGAAATTTCAATCGATTCTTTCTTAATACTCGTATTTATAATAATAAAATGAAAGAGAAAGCAAATGGTAATATAAAAATGAAAAAAAAAAAAAACAAAAATTAAAAAGGTATTCTGTATATTGTTGAGAAGAACAATAAAGAAACAGAGGGAAATTTTACTTACTTAATGTGATTTTAAGAAAGATTTATTATAGTTCGATTGCATTTTTCATTGTGTTTTAAATGAAAATAGAAAAAGAGTTTTGATTGCCATAAACAAAAGTAGCAGTAGTAGTAGCAGCAGTGATATCAGCAATAAAACTGAATTATAATGAAAAAATTTGAAAGGGGATAAAAAATTTGATTTTTATAGATGGATGTTTTTATAAAAAAAAAAAAAAAATTTAGGGTTCAAGATCGAGTAATGAAAACTTACATCAATAGTCATAATACTATTTATGAATTTAGAATCTTGATACGATACAATAAATTATCGAATTTCGTGTAAATTTTGAAAGTAAAATTTTGGCAAAAACGTGTCCTATACACATTTTCATTATATTTGAAAAATTTTTATGAGTTATTTTCATGAAGGATAATCATAATTTTTAAAGGTTGTTTTGTTAATTTCATATGAAAGTAAAAATATCATTAGTAAGTTAATTGAATTATTGTAATATCAGTTGCTTATTTTAGTCATTACTAAAATAAACCTTATTTGGTTCAAAGACTATAACTTTGGTTTCCTTACAAAAATTTTTTTTCTTCGATTACATTTTAAGAATTGCAACTCTTTAGAAAACATTTTTTATTTATGACACTAGAATGTTATATTGATCATAAAATTTCCGAGGGCCTTCTATATTTCTAATGGGTCGAATGCATAAAATTTAGCATGAACTCAAAACTCACTTTAGTACAGTCATACATGTAGTTTTTTTTTTTTAAAAAGCGAGATTTAATTTTAAGCTCAATTTTATGCATTCGGCTCATTATCTTAAAAGAAGTTTGAAATGTCTATTTTTTGGTTCCAATTCATTCGAAATTTGGTTGCCTTCAATAAAATAATAATAAGGGTAATAATATGGGCACAGTTCGTAATTCAGTTTTACTTCAGACTAAAAATATATGATCATTGATCATTATACGGAACACCTAAGAATCACTTTTTAAAACTCAATATTTTTTTCAAATTTTTTATTTAAAACAAGACAGACATATTACAAAAACAAAAATTTAAATATTATTAGAGTAAAAGTAAAAACGTTTCTTTAATTTTCTTTTTATTGTAATCGACTGTAATGGTACTGAAATGTTAAGTAAGAAATTACCAAAAAATAAATTTTTACAGCTTGTATGGGTTGTGTGCAAGAAAACATGTGCCATAATAAAATATTATTGTATTATTGAGATTTTTCCTCATAATAATAATAGTTTGTGCACTTGGGAAAATTAAAATTTTCACAAAAAAAAAATAAAAGGAATAGCAACAAAATTTGTAAAAATTCTTTGATAAATCGTACTTATAGAGATTATTAGGAATGATTGATATCATTTTGCGATTATAAATCGATTTATATTTTCCTTATTAAGTTTTCGATGGGAAATGCAAACAAACAGTGAGCAGATTACTAGTACACGAAATCTATAAAAATATAAATTAAAATTAGAACATGAATAACTTTAATGGGATAACATGGACATAGGGTTATAAAATTTTAAAATACTTTTCATTAAATTATTATTATTAATATATTCTTTAAAAATTATTAATCAAATGAATTATAACAATATATATTGAGTACTAATTAATTTAATATTTTTATATTAAAATATAATTTATTATTTAACTTACATTCAAAAGTATTTTGAAAAGTATTTACATTAATTTGCTTATTACAAATTTTACTTTTTTATTTTTTTTTGTCACTTGGGACTGAACTGAAATGAATATATATATACCGTATTACAACAGTCATAAAGTGACTCAAAAAATGGCTCACAAATAATAAAATGACCACTTGAATTTAATTTCTCTTTCATACTGTATTATTTATATATATATACTTATATATGTATTAATGAATTTATATACCTTTTAACTTTTCGAATAAGTAAAAAAAATAAGTAAATTTTTTCAACTCTCTTCTCCACTGGCTTGACATTTTTCTAGCTGGTCATTGAGATAGTAATTTGACACTTCAAACAATTAAAAATGGCGGCAAATGGAAAACAAAATTCATTTCAAATAAATTTTTTGCGCTTGTTTTATTTTAATTTGATTTTTTGTTTCCGTCTCTTTTAAACGTGAAATATTTTGAAAAAATAAAAAAAAATTTGAAAAATTTTAATAAAATATTAAATAAACTTGAAAAATTTTGATAATAAATGAAATGCCACATACGTCACACAGGCAGTAGTTTGACATTTCGTATTACATACTCGCAATATAGTAATACCGTCTCGTCTGGCTGCTGGCTAATTCTATTACATACATATGTATGTCGAACACAAAAATTTACTTACTATAAGTTTTATTTTGACATGAGTTGAGTTAAATTCAGTTGAGTCACTTTTTGGTCAGTCAGATAAAACTTGTTGTACTAAGACTTAAAATAAATGTCAGACGGATGACTGAAAAAATGACAGATAAAAGTTAATGACTCTAATAATTTTTTTTTATTTTTAATGCTTTTCACTGCTATATAAATGTGGACAGAAAATTTCACAGACTATCCTGTTCAGGCAATAGTATTGTAAGGGGCAATAACTCTTACGACGTGTTTAGGGTTCGAACCCACACTTCCTCGGTGTTTACAGCGTATTTTATACGCTCTTACCCACTAAGCGACCGAGGGCCCCACTCTAATAATAATAATCCCATAAAATAATATTATCGTAGATATAGATACAGTACTCTTATAGAAAATAAAAAAAAAGAATTTAATCAGAAATTAAATTGGTATCACATTAAAAACTTAATTAATGAATAATTATTGTATATTCAGTCTATTCAAATTGCAATCACCTTAAAATAAGAACAAGATAATTTATGCCAGATCTATACCGTTAATATATCCTTCAGAGATAAATGTACTTTTTTAGATTAAAATCAGAACACCAGATAATTACATAAATAAAATTCATTATTAACTTTTATTAAATGCAAATTTTTCATTTTCCTTGATTTCCACTATAACTAAACTTTTTAATTGTATATCTATTTTATAAGTTTATGCATATACATTTCAAAACGATTAATAATCATTTTTCAATTTATAACAAAATCAAATAACATAAATTTTCTTATTAACTATTTATGTATATACATATATATATATATATATATATATACATAGATATATACAAAATGTATTTCATGTTAATTTAATATTATCGTTATTGTTTTTAACGATATTTTCATAAAATTTAAATTTTTGTTGTCTGTGATTTGTAATTTTTGATTATTTTATAGAATCGTGGTAAATTATCAATTTATGATTATTTTAAATGTCAGAATATGCGTTAAAAATATATTTGCATTCGTTAAAAAAAAAAAAATCTTTCGCATTTATTTTCTGTATAAGAAATGTTAAGGTTATAACCAATATTGTCTATTATTGAATACAGAATCAGAATCAAATATCAAAAAAAAAGCACAATTTATTGGTTTATTTTAAGTGCATTTAATTTTATAAATAAAATGTGTGTAGGTGTTAGCGATAATTGATTAGGTGAAATTTATTTTGAAGTATATATAGGTACTTACTACTGATTGAATAAAATATAAATTGAAAATTATGTTATTAAGTTAAATTTGAATCAATGAATCATCAAAAAAAATATATCTAATTAAATAATATACAAAGATTCTTTGCAGATTATATGCAGATTATATGCAGATTATTAGATTCCCTGTTGAATTACCTGCAGTTAGGGCTTATTTTAACTGAAGTTTTAAAGAATCATCTATATATTCTAGAAGATTAACTATATATGCATGTCATGATATCATTTTAAAAATATTTAAGTCCAGGGATTATAAGACTATATATATAACTACTTGTTATGTAAACATTTTTTTTATTTATGAAACAATCATTTAATAAAATAAAAATTTTAAATATATATATGTATAAAAAGTATATTATTAATAATTTATGAAATACATAGTAAATTGTCGTACATCCTTTTGAATGGATAATAAATAAAATAATTTACATATCATTTATGTTATTTATACAAAAAATCAATTATTTAATATGATATATCTATTCTGGAAACTAATATTGATTGAATCAAATTGTCAATATTTCATTAATCTTATTATCATGAATTGCTATCCTGCAAAATATTCAATTGATTCACACCAAATAAAGAAGAACATGTTTTTTTTCTTATTTATTTTATTACTTACAATATTGTACATGTTATATTGTAATAATAATAAGTGAAAATTTATTGTATAATGATCATTACCCATATTATAATATAGATTGACTTCAGAATATATTCATATTGTTATAATCAAGTTTTAAATCACGTAATTCATGTCTCTATATAATGTGTCTTTCTTTTTAGTATCTACACAGTACTTATGTATATATTTTTTTTTTATCTGCCTCTCAAAATCAAAGTGATTGAATAAAAGTCAATTATTTTGACTATTTTTGACTGTTACTATAAACTGTATAATGCATTGGTGCATTGGTGCAATGATGTATATATATTATTACATTTCTCAATTACAAACAAAAAAAAAAACAATTTAGCCGCGATTCGATTTGTTATTTGATTCAATTGATAGTTTTGAATGGATAAGTGGTGAATCATTTTAAAAGATGAGATTTTTTTTTTAATTTCTTTTATTGGTGCTTTGGTTTTTTATAACATGTAAAAAATTGCATTAATGGAATAATAAAAAAATAAGTTATAATGAAATTTATTGTGTTTATTTTTCTATTTAAGGAAAATATTAATGTAAACTTAAAGACATGAATAGTAATCGAAGAAAGAACGAAAAAAAAAAGAAATAATTCTTATTTTAAATGATTCAGTTATTTTTAAAAAAAAAAACAAGCATGGAAAACCAAAGGTTTTTTAGAAAGATTTTCTAAACAAGGCATTAAAAACAGTTTAGAATAGTGTCGGAAATATGCAAAAACAATAAAAATACAATATCGTAATTTTTTTAGTATTAATATGTGAAATTATTATTTTTACTTAACGCATGAATAACATGAATAAGTACCATATCTCGTACTTTCAAAAATATAGAACCTTCGTTGTTTCACATTGTTCTTGAGAAAATTTAAAGCTATACTTGGCATATTCAACTAAAAAATTACGAAATTACAGATTCATTGTTTTTGCATATATCTGACGACTTATGTCTTGTGAGTTTGTGACACCAAATTTTTACTCAGAATTTTATACATGTAAAATAAAATTGTGGAAAATCAAGAAACACTTTGTTCAATTTTAGGGAAACCGAATATAATTAAGAAAAACGATTAACACGACATATGAAAATTATAATAAGACAACTTTAATTTTTGCGTTTTTTTTCGAAAAATTTTGTACAGGTGTCTAAAAATAGTAAATTTTTAATATTGGAACTCAAATAGCTCTTATCTAGCTCCAATAGTACAAAAACAGTAACTTAAATACGAACTTATGCAGCTTATCTGATATAACTTATGCATTTTTAGATTGAAAGATATTAAGCAGAATCTGAGATACACATATTTGAAAAATAAGATTTTATCAAATTTTGAGAGCTGTAGCTTTGTAATGGGTGGAGCTACATAAAAATGTTGTTCTACAATATAAACTTTTTAAGAGATCTATGCATGGTAAAAACTTTATTGTTCTTATCTTAAACGGTCTACACGTTTTGTAAACAGACGGATGAACGGTTGGACAGACAGACAAAATGATTCTAATAACTAAAATTTTCAAATTCAAATTTTCTTTTTTTTTTTTCATATTTACTAAAAATGATTCATTATAATTTTAATGTAAATTTAGTTTGAATGAAAAAAACTTAGAAAAAATATTGCTTAAAAGAAATGATTTGTATATGAAAGCAACATTAAAGATATATTTAAAAACCCCAATTAAAAATTATATTCTGATAAGAAACTTTCATAAGAGCTTAATATTGATAGAGCACATACCTTTGAAATAAATATTCCAACTATTAGTCCGTATTAAAATTTTTTCTACTATTTTTTAATAGTAATTTAGAAAAAAAAGTTCCTTTAATTACCCGTTTATGTATTGGCTCTTTTAAACGATACATTTATTCATAAAAGATTCTAAAAATGAATAGATATAAATCCTTTGAATATACACTTTAAATGAATGAACAATAATATGATTTCATTTATATTCTATCTAAATTTCTTTCATTGATTACAATATACAACAAAATCTAGGCAATTTAGATACAACCATTGAAAAGTTATTTATAATTACTTTGACTTAAAAAAGAAATCAACAGGATTCTTTTCATTCCTCTTTCAAAGCTTATTTTATAAACATTTTGTTAGATATTGGTGGTCTTAAAATCAAATGCAAAAAATTTACCAGATTTGTTACTAATATTATATCAATCATTTTGACCACATGCAAATATACACAACAAAATAACCACAAATAATATTGAAACCAATTAATTTTTTTGTAAACCTAAAATTGTCAATTTAAACATTTCCTTTGAACCTATAGTTAATTCCTTATTTTTTTTTTATTTTTATCAATTTTTTATTCAAGTGAAAATTTTGTTTTTTCTGTTTTTTTATCAATGGTATCGTAAAAAAAAAAAAATCCTCTTTAAAATGATAAACTATATCTATTATCAATTGAAATTTTAAATAAAAATTTTTTCTATCTTTTAAAATCTTTTTTTAGAAATAAATTGCTTGTTTTTTTTTTTATTTTACTTTTTATCTTTTGTTATTCGTTTTACTTCAATAAAGAATAAGAGCTTAAAATGAACCAATTACACTTGCTTAAACTTTAATCATCTTTTATACTGTACAAGTTATACTGTACAAAAAAAATTGTACCATCCCTCCTACCATTTTATAACCAATAAGTCTTTAAAAAAAAAAAAAAAAATTTGTACAATCCCTTCTATGTCATTATATTGTAGCCTATAAGTCTTTTACAATATTATATGTACTGTATATATACAAGTAGTAGCCCATAATTAAACACTTATAAGATAGATTTGTTTTTTAATCCTTACCACTTCTTAATTCTTTTGAAATTGAAATTTTCTATTTTTCAATTTTTTTTTTTTTTTTTTTGAAAAATTATCAACAGTTCAAAATATTTTGCTTTGTCCCTCCTCATCATAAACTAGCCCTCAAATCTACAGGCACAATAAAATGAATGCATGAAAATTTTTTTTTTTTGGAAAATAAATTGAAATTAATATTTGAGTATTTTTCTGTTGTTGCTGTTGTTGACAACATTTTATATTTTCAATTTTTTTTTGACTGAATTTCATCTTTTGATAATTTTTTTTTTTTGTTTTTTAACTCAACAAAAGCAATAAAAATATTATGCAGTAGATTGTTATGATGCAATCTAAAGTATAGTTGTGAATTGAATTGAATTGAGTGTTTGTCTGTTGGTTAAAATGTTGATTTAAATTGTTTGATGTGCATTCATGTGAATGATTGTTTCAAAAAATTTTCTTTTGTATATATATTTGTAGATATACTTATACAATATACATATATAAAAATATATTTAAAGACTGCAATGACAACAAACAACTTTAACAAGAACGGCAATAATAGCAACAAAAAAAAAAAAAAAAACAACAACAACAAAAAATAAAATTTTTGCATTTCTTCGAGTAATTTTTCATCTTGGCCATGGCATTGATATTAATTTTGAAATAAATTTTGAAAACACTTTAAAGATTATTTTTATTATTGTAAATTATTTTGCCTCATTTTATTGTATAGTTTGTATATATATTGGTGTATATATATGTATATATGTACATATTTAAATCTCTAGTGTCTGGGAATCTAGACTACAGAAATACAATAAATATCTGAATTGTTTATATTGTCTAGATCTGTTCTTCTTGTCTTCCGTTTTTTTGATAATATAATTTCAAGGCAATTTTAAAAAGGATTGCATTTTATTCCTAAGGCTCTATAACATAAAATATGGAATGGAGGATGGAGGAATGAATTATTTTGAATATAAAATGATAAATTGCATCTTTTATGAAATATTTTAGTAGACATTTATATATATTTTTAAATGTGTTGAAAACATATAACTAGTATAAGTGAAAGGCTTATTTTTATAAAAAAATAATAAAAAATAAGTTTTTAATTTTAACTTTAAATCAAAATTTTATTTAAAAATTTATTTTATAAAAACGTATATTGAAAAGTTTTGTTTAGTGAGTGATTCAAGAAAACTAATTATGATTTTATTTATAGTGAATCAACAAGAAATTTTCATAAGCAAAAAATATTTGTTGAAAAGAAAGTTAAATAAAAAGATTTTGTTTAAAAATTTTTTGGGGGGCCGAAAGTTTAAGGTTATTTATAGAAACTTTCATGCTTTATGTAATTTATATATAGAAAGTTGTTTAAGTTTCGTTTTTTATCTAAGTTTTGATCTTTATTTAAAAGTCATTTTGTCTAGAAAAAAAATTTTATTGTTTTTTTTTTTGTTTTTTAACTTTTAAATTATTTTAACTAAAGGACTGAATTAAATTAAAGTTTTTATTGGACAGAAATTTTCTTTTAATTTCATTAATATTTTAAAAGTTTTTCTTTTGAAGTTTATTGGAAAATTTATTTAATTGAAAATATTTTTTTGTTTTTTATTAGAAATGATAGCAATTACATAAAAGTGATTATACATACATATGTTTCTGATGAAGAAAATTTTACAGTAAATATGTTAACAAAAGTTTTTTTTTCCTTAGAGACATTAAAATTAAAATTGCAATTGCAGCATATTTTTGAAGAAATTACATGAGTTTTATTTAGACATTGTTTTCTTTAATTGATTTCATTATTAATCATTACAAATTTAAATCAAATAATGTTTACGATAGTCTCAGATATATTAAAATTGTTCTTCCTTTTGTAACATCTCGAAACAATCATCTTAAATATATAGACTCAACTATGTGGAGATCGGATCATAATGGAAAAATTATTCGATTAAGATGTGTTTGTCCGTTCATCTATCTGTCCGTCAGTGATCATGAAATTAACATAAAATATTTTTGAATCAATTTATAAATTACCTATTATTTTCGTTTCAGATCCAACCAAAATTGTACGTCTTGTACAGGTTACTTTTCAAGCACAATTTTTCATACAAAAATTTTAGTTTTTTAATACATATAACTACAATAAGAAATTATTATGAGTTTTTATCTTTAGTGAAGACTTAAATTGATAATCCTTAGATGGTAATTCTCGATGTTTACAGCCCATTTTATACGCTTTATATACGCTAGGTACACTAGGTTCCTATATTTATTTATTTTTCATATAAAAGTTAAATAAAATACATAATATTCAATATAAATAAATTTAATTTAAAATGAATTCTATGGACTCTTAAATTTGGATAACCATTTGAAGGATATGTCATGAAATCATAAAACTCTTTTGTATTTAATATTATTTTATTCAACTTTATTAACTTCCTTAAAAAATTTTATTCAATCAAATCAAAAATAATTTCGTTATCAAACACTTCAAATTTCATTCATTAAAAAAAAACTAATAATAATTTTTCCTAACCTAGAAATAAGCATAATTTTTATTTTTTATTATTATCAACTTGCATGTTATACTAACACATATAATTTATCATTAAAACAAAAACAAAATTTTATATATAGATACTAATTTCGTACCCAAACACTTTAAATTTAATTTCTACAAAAATTTTTTTTCTATTATGTACTAACCTAAGACAGCTTTTTATTTCTTTATTATAAATCTACATATAATTTTAACACCTATAATATATGTATATATGTATGTGTATAAAAGTATGTACTTATTATACATTTTTACATATTCTATGAACCAACTAAAAATTTATAAATTAAAACTCCAAATATTATTAATTATTATTATTATTAATTTAATTTCCACCCTTATTAAGTTACAATTAAACACAACACTTTTTAAATTATTTACATTTAACATGCATAAACTTTTATTGAAATTTATTAACAAGAACATTTTCAAGAACCATTTTTATTTTTTTTTATTTTAATTTTTACTTTCTACTTAAACATAAAAAAAAACTAATGTATATATTTTTACATTATTTTAATATCTTTTATACACATAACCGTACTTATATTATTATTTAATATGTATTTAAAACGACACGAGCACATGTTTTTGATATTGATTATACTAGTTTACTACGTACGGCAAAAAATGCACTTCAACAACAACAAAAAAAAAAAAAAAGAGAAAGAAGATAAAATTAAATATGACTTTGATAAGAGATTTCTCTTGTATCTGTTGTAGCTATGAATGGGGAAATACCATTGTCGCGTACCACAATAATGACTTTTAATATACATGAAAATATTAAAGTTAATTATTTCACAGGGCCTGCGTAAAAGTGTTATGCTGAATTACAAATATAATTTTAATATATTATACCCGAGACTCACATCAATTATCAGGCCATGAAGTGCAGAGAGTAAAAGCTTAATAAGGGGCCAGCTTTTAACAAATTTACACGCAGTCTTATGGAAAAAAATAGGGGGCCGACTATAAATCTTGAAATAACACAAAAACCATTTACTTTATTCAATTTGGTCCAAAGAAAAAATTAAAGTCGCATCTTTTTTACATAATTCATTAAAGAAAAATATTTTAAAATATAATATTTTCATTCATAAATATGTATTTAAAAAATTGTCTTCCTTTAAATTTTTTATTTTAAAAGCTTCTTAAGATAAATTACCTTAATATCGTAATAGTATACGTCGAGACTACTTTCATACTTTAAAATTTCGTACACGCTTATATGGCTATAATCGAGACTCACATCAATTATTAAATTATTCATACGCGCAATACGTGAGAATCGATTGCAATTCTCTCACAACTACATTCATGTGTTTTCAGTTCTTGGCCTGTTTACTTAGGTCTTGATTATACCTATAAATATTCAGAGCCTTAGGAATAAATTAAGTAATTTAGAGATATTAATCAATTCTCTCCATTGTGTGTGACGTTCATGTAGTAATTTGAACAGAAATTTGGCTCCTAAAGTATGAAAATGAATTTTATAATCTTCCAGGATTTACGGCGTATTTTTCTAATCGTGAAAAGTCGTATGGTGGAGCAGCAATAAACGTATCTAATCATTTAGTTAGTAATTTAATTTTTGAAGAAAATTTTAACTCTTTAAATATGCTTATATATTAAAACTATCCGAACAAAATATTAATATAATTTGTTTTTATAGAGCACATCAAACCAAATTAAATGAGTTTGTTGATAAATTAGACGAGATAACTGCTATTTATAAGAATTCTTTGGTCCTAGGTGATTTTAATATAAACTTGTTAAATAAAAATAATACGGATGTTAAAAATTATTTGAACACTCTACTATTTAATGGTTATATATAGTTTATAACAACATTAACGAAAATTTCGCAACTAGAATAAGTACAACCACGAGAACAATTATTGACCATTTTTTTACGGACTTAATTGATTACAATTATAACGTACATGTCTCCGAGTCATGCCTATCATCATTATCTGCGCTTTGTAAGTACAAATTTAAAATCTATGAAACAAACAAGTAATTTAAAAAAAACTGTTTTAGAGTACGATAAACTTTCTAGTGATAAATTTTGGAGTGATTTAGAAATATTTGATACAATTTCAAAAAATTATTCATAATAGTTTTAGCTTATCTCCTACAAGCAAAGATGAAGTTCAAAAAATAATTGACGCAATTAAGTTGGGATCGTCTCCTAGATATGACAATATTTCGTCGAAAGTTTTAAAAAAATACTCTAACAAATTAGTCCACTCGTGGTAAAATTCATTAACTCTGCCTTTGGATCTGGGCACTTCTCTGATGCCCTAAAAATTGCCACAGTTACACTGATACATAAAGCAAACGATAAATCAGATCCTTCGAACTATAAGCCAATTTCAGTATTAAATTCAATTTCAAAAATATTCGAAAAATTATCAAAACAAGACTAACACATTCCATAAACGCTAATGGTATTTTGCATAAAGATCAGTACGGTTTTGAAGATAACTCAAACACGGTTGCCGTTTGTTTAGCTTTGTCGGATTTTATAACAAAAAGCATGGATAAAAAAAAATATATAGCTTGCTTATTTATAGATCTACAAAAAGCATTTGATTGCGTCGACCATGATATACTTATTTTTAAATTATCACAATTGGAATTTAGTGAAACTCAGTTAAATCTGTTTAGATATTACTTATCTAATAGGAAACAACAAACTTGCTGCAATGACATCAAAAGCAACATGGAACTTGTAAAAAAAGACGTTCCACAAAGGTCGATTTTAGGTCCTGATTTGTTTAAAATTTATATAGATGATATAGCAAGGCTAAATTTAAACGGACTGTTACAGCTCTATACCGATGATGCTGTCATTAAATATTCCACAGACACGGAAATAGAGTTAAGAGAGGCCATACAAAATGATCTATATAATATAGAAGAGTGGTTAGACAAAAATAAAATGTCCTTAAATATTAAAAAAAGTAAAATTCTCATTTTCGATAACAAAATCCTTAATTTCCACAACATTAAATATAAAATTAATTATATTAATATAGTAGAAAATTTCAATTATCTAGGTCTCGTAATAGATAGTAAACTTACATGGCAAGAACATATATAGACCATGTCATAAAAAAAATCACTCCATACGTTTTTATATTAAAAAACCTACGAAAATACTTCGATAGAAATACATTATTCATCATATATTCGTCATACATTGCTTCTAATTTAACTTACTTAAACCCACTTTGAAGTAATGCGTCACAAACACATATTAAAAAATTGATATTGTTCACAAGGGAGCAGTAAAAATTATTAATTTCTATCATCATAGCAAGTACGTATTCTGTCAGACAGTCAGGCTGCGTTAAAATCTCTGGAATCAACATGCACAACCTCGAAGACTGTAATAAACTTCTTAACGAGATGGCCAGGCAGTTTAGCATTCAGCTTTGGGTATCAGGTATGGTATTCAGGGTATCAGGTCATCGAGGTATTCCGGGAAATGGAAAAGCTGATGAACTCGCAAGAATTGGACTAGGGGTACCTCTATCCACAAGCAAAACGTTATTTTGAAAGGAAATAACGGATATGGTAATTTACAAATGGTCAAACTTGACCTCGTGCAATACCACAAAATTGATATGGCCCAAAACTGATTTAAGACGATCCAATGATCTGCTTTCTCTCAAAAGGGCAGACATTGGAATGACAATGGGTATAATCACCGATCACTGTCTAATAGGGAAGCATGCCAGAAGACTTGGCTTATCCCCAAACGACCATTGCAGAGCCTGCAAGGATGAAGAAGAGGAGGAAACTACTCTCCATCTCCTTTGCACATGCCCGGCCTTGTCGGTAAGAAGGAATACCCATTTGGGGCAATATCTCTTCGACAGCCTTAGCGATCTGGCAGGTAAAAATGTGAAGAGTATTCTTCGTTTTACAAAAAGCTCAAATTGGTTTTAACGAGTGGGATAGAAAAGCTTATATGTGGTATCACAATGGACCAAATACGGTCTAAGTGTACCTTTTTGCCTTATCTTAACTTAACGCTAACCTATCATCATAGATATCCCACAAATTTGCTCTACTCGGCTCAATATTTAAGTTTTTAAGTTATTTGTAAAAGAGAGTTATATTATCTAGCCTATAAAATAATTAACAATTTAATTAAACATAACTTTTTAATTAATCGAAATATTGATATCCATGCAATACTAGAAACAAGTTGAATTTCTATCTTTCTTTATTTAAAACGAATAAACAAACAAACAATGCTGTATACACAAGTTTAAGTTCATTTAATTATTTAAGCAATGAACTAAAAAACATGTCCTCGTTTAGTTTATTTAAGAAAAATATTAGGGATCTTCTCCTAAACACAAACTTAAACTAACAGAACTAATACGTAACTAAATTTAAAATATAATAAAAGAAACAAAAAAAAAAAAAAAAGGAAGTTAAATAATAATGCTAAATAGCCGTTTTTATTGAAATTGTCCAATACTATTGTCTACCTGCCCTACAAATTTCTGAGTCTAGTTTTCATATCTTGAAAACTTATAAGACTAAATATGTATTATAAAGCCTGTAATTATTGGACCAATGCTTAAGGTAATAAAAATTATAATTACTTAAAAATTACTACAAAAAATACTACAAGCAAAGTAATATCATATTTCATTTTGAATACCTACTATAAAGGGTATGTATACTAGTATTTAAAAGTTGACAAGACCAACTATATTCTCCCTTGTATTTTTATATACATATATACATACATATTATAATAATATATTTAACAATATTTCGTTTCAAATCACTGCTTAAAACATTTTTCCTCATCCTTAATTTACTGAAAAAGATTAACATTGAATTTAAAATACTTTAAAAAATTTTATCTTTTAGTTCATCCAATTCCCATATTTTAAACAAATTCTAAAAGGTCATTAAATATATATATATAAATTTTAAAATTTAACTTAATGTACTGCAATTTATTGTATGATCCTTAATTTTCTTTTTCGACAACTAAGCAAAGAGTATTATATATCTTTAATATAAAGCATTTGTGTTACATTTGTAAGCAGTCAGATCTTATATTCAAAAATTTATTATATACACATACATACGCACGATCTTAAATTATTATTCTCTATTACTATAGATAAAGTTTATATATGATGTTATTTAGATCGAAATTAAACTTATAAAAATTGGACAACATTAATTATCAACAATAATATTCCAATATCTGCAATACATCTATATTCAATTCAAAAAATACAATGTATGTATATGTAAATTTATATCTATGTTATATTGCAATAAAATAATGTGACACAAAGATAAAACTAAATAGTGATTTCAAGTATTTATAGATTTTTAACTTTTGTCTTTTTTTTTTTTTTCACTTTAATTCTCTCAAAAGAAAAAATAAAATGACCACTGAACCATTTGGTAGGACATCAGATTCTTAATAAAAATAAATGCAAGGCAAATACAAAAAAAAAAGTTTTTAGAAATTTTGTCATTGTAATGCAATAAGGTCTTCCAGATCTGAGATCATACTCAAAAAAAAAAAAAAAAGAAAAAAGAAAATCTATTTTCCTGATTTGTTGATAATGAAGCCACTGATGATGTAAATTCCAATAAAATACAATTGGATTTCAAAAAAAAATATTATAAGAAATGATTACAATAAAATCTACTAAATAATTACAATCAGTAAAATTATTGTAAAGACGGATGGGGGACGAAAGAAAAAAGACTGAACCATTTCTTGTACACAAAAATAAATGTTACATATGTGGCAAATGTAAGAAATCATTTAATATTGTACAATCACAATTTATATTATAGATACGATATAATATATAGGTATATCTAGTATACAATGTATAGTAAATGCTTAAAATATTTACTGATAAACCTTCACCTTTTCAACCCATAAGAAATTTTCTACCTAATATCTAATTTATTTTTGTAAGTTAAAGTAAAACTGGGACTTATTTTTTTTTTGAAGATTGTATAGGTTTTGCAATAATTGCATCTTCTCTAGTTTTAAATTTTTCCGCATACCCTTACAGAAAATAATTTGTTGTATTTTATTAAATTGTGACTTTTCCTGTTTGTTGTGTTTTTTGTTTCAACAAAAAAATAATTATACCAATTATTTATAGATAAAAACATCTTTTTTTTTTGTTTTGTAAACCCAGATGGGAAAAATTTAACTAAAATCAGATTTTTGTACAAATGTAATTTAGAAATTAAAAGAATGCAACAATAACAAAGGGATGAAAGATGAAGAAAGAAGAACAATAAAGTAAAAAAATGTGATTTAAAAATAATGCGAGCCGGCCATTTTGTCGAAAAAAAAAATGCCGAATCAAAAATGTTGAAAAAAAAAATTTCGAATAGTTGAAAAATAAAATATTGAAAAAATAATGTTGAAAAAGCAAAATATCGAAAAAAAAAATCTCGAAGAAAAAAAAAAATCAACTTTAAATACTTTGTTGTTGAAATGTGTACATAAAAAAATAATTTGGAGGGATTTTAGAGTTGGTTGCAAAATCAGAAGTTTACGCTTTTTCCAGAATATCTATTTATATGTATATGTTTATACAAAATTGCTAATTAGGAGGAATTTTATAGTTGGATTCAAAATTAGGGTATACCCCTTTTACAGAATGTATATATATATATATACTTAAAATTAAAAAGAAAAATATTGTAAAATAAACAAAAAAAATCATTTTAAGTAGATGAATTTTTCAACATTTCTTTTGTCGACATTTTTTTTCAACATTTTTTGCATTTAAATTTTTTTTAACAGTTCCATCAACATTTTTTGTATTCAACATTTGTTCTTACGGTATTTTGTTTTTCAACATTTTTTATTCAACATTTTTTTTTTTCAACAAATTGACTTGAAGCCAAGAATAATATATAAATGGTATAAAATTTTTCAAAAGTATATATTTATACTTATAATTATGCAATAAAATAGAAATATATTATATGATTGTTAATATTGATGTTAGTGATGATGAAGATTTGATATATGTACATATATATTTGTCTGTAATTGACTATAATTAGGAAGTTTTAATTTAATTTTTGTTGTTGTTATTTATATGACAGATTATAATTAAATTTTATTAAGAGATTGCAATAAATATTTAAATGAATATATATATTATACATATATATATATATACATTTAATCTGACAACATTAAATGAAATAATTTTCATTAGGTATATACCAATTATATATTTTATATTTTATTTAAGAAATCAAAGTAATATTTATATTCTTTTCTACATTTTTCTATTTTTCTATTTTGATTTTGCTTTGATGTTTAATTTGTTAAGATGTTGAGGTAATCAGGATGCATTTTATAAAGTATATACATTTGATATGTTATGTCATTTTAATTAATTTAAAGTTAATTAAAAATAAAATGAATAAAATATATTATTTGGGGTTAAATAATTTTTTGTTTTTTTTTTAATATACAATATGCTGACACAAATAAGATAGGTACGAAAGTATTTAAAATTTTGACTTAAGATATAAGGCTATAAGGAAGAAAAATAAAAGAATAATTTTATTTGTTGTACCAGAAAATGAATGATTTGGAAGCAATAATTGAATATTTAAATTAAAACCAAAAAAATGTTTATATAAATTCTTAATTTTTCTCTTATTTTATAAATTTCTATACATATATAATTTAAATCAATTTAAAAAATTTATTTGACAGGTTGAATTATTTTCAATTTCGTTTTTTATTTTTTCATTATTTTTTAGGCAATTTTTAAAATTTTTGTCTTTGATATTTATAAAGTCGTGGTACCTATAAATTATTTTAAAAACAGTTATATTTGATTTCACTGTACATTTTTGTTATAAAAAAGTTCCACTGTACTTTTACTATTATACGACTAAAAAATTTGTACAGTATAGTTTCAGGAATTGAATACTTTTAACATTTAACAGGATATAAATAAATCCTTATTGAAATGTGTATAATATAAAACAAAAATTAAATTATGTATATTCAATTCTATATCACATTATAAAAAAAATACATTATAGAAAAGTTTTCTTAGAAGAACAAACGTTTAAAGATTTCTGAACGCATATACTATACATTTTTACACATTTAATTTAATTTTAATTTTCATACAATTTTCTTAACCTATTTTTTAGAAACCTTAACCTATTTTTGCAAAAGTTTTAAAATTCAAATTTTCTTTCATAAAAATATTTTTCCTGGTTTTCTAAAAAGTTTCTTAGAAAACGAAGAAAGTTCTAAGGATATAATTAATATGTCATTATGTTTGTGACACTATAAAGGTGACCAAATCGATATAAAAAATTATTTATTATATTTTTGCTTAATATTGAATTTTGAATGAATTTAGCTAATATGTACATCTGTCCGTCTGTTTATCCCTGTTCGTATGATAACTCAAAAAAGTGACAAAACTAGAATTTTTCCGCGTTCTATTTTCATTTAAAGGACACCTTTGCTATTAAAATGGAACATGTTTGACCCATGTGATCGAACATGTTTGATCTGGTTGTACAGCTATACCATACAACCTCTATTTTTAATATGATCATAATTCAGTGTCTAATTTTGTTGGATATCCGTAAAAAAATGTTAAATTTTATGCCAACGAGTTCTGCAAAATTTGGATTTGCTGTCATAAACTGTAAAAAAAATTATACACCTATTATATCTTGGTAGATACTTAATTTAGTTGCGGATATCTTTATATTTTGTAAATGATGATTAAATTTTATGGAAACATCATATTACATTACTTTTCTACGGGTACCCCAGAGTTGATATAGTTACCAACCTTGTTCGCATATTTTTAAAAAAGTTTTCGTAATTTTTCCAACATTATTTGCAAAAATGTTTATTTACATAAAAAAAAATTTAAATAAGAAAAAACAATTTGTGAAAAAAATTTGAAAATTTGTTTTTTTTCCAATTTCTAAGTGAAAAAATTTGATAAAAAAAAGGTAGGTATTTTATACATTTTTGTAATACATTAAAAAATTAAATTTTATATATATGTACATTAATATATATATTTATATAAATATAATTCAAGAATTTCGAGAATTAAATTTTCAAAAATTTTATTTTTCTTCTTTTATAATGAAAAATGATTTTTAAAATAAAAGAAGTTTTATATTTTGAAGAAAAAAATTTTTTAGAATTTTGCTGTTTTTTTTCCCCTACGATTCTAACCTTAAAAATAAAATCGCATATATATGTATATTTAATATAATTTTTTAGTTTCTTTATTTTATATATAAAGTTAATTTAATGTCAAATTCAGCAAATTGTTATTCTGTTACAAGTTTTATGACTATTTTAAATGCTACTGTAGTGCGTCATTTATACAAAGTTTTCTAATAAAGAAGTAGAAGAGAAAGAAAATTTGATGTTAAATTTTTCTTTTACAGTGTAAATAATTTCCACTGTAAAACTTACATTCATAAAAGGGATTGATTGTACTAAATTGAAATGCTTAATGTAAAAATTAATTCTATAATTTTAATTTAATTTCAAATTCACAATTGAAAAAGTAATAACTTTATTTTTTTTTAGAACTTTTTCGGCGTAAAATTATTTTTATCATTTGTACTTTAAAATTTGATTTTTATTTTCGTCCTATAAAATAATGGAATTTAGACAGTGAATTTTAAACGTTTTTAACAAGTCTTACCTATTTTAAGTCCGAAAAGTCTAAGTTTATTTCTATTTATTTCTATTTCTAAATAGTGGAAATTGTGAAATATATGTGTAAAAGAACCAGAAGAAAATTAAAATTGATTTCGCTTTTAAAAATACGATTACAATTTCAAAAATACATATATTAAAAAAAAGATTTTAGACATGCAAGATTTACCAGAACAGAACGCAAACTTACTCATAATATCTGGTGTTTAATCATATTGAATGACCGTCTAAAAAGTCTATGGTCATCTTAACCGTTGCATTTGTGGTTGGTCAAAAACTGCCCGTCTATAACTTTTTATACCCGTATGAACGATGTTCAAGGTTATAATAAATTTGCCATTATATGTTTGTGACACCTTAAAGGAATCGAGCTAGATATAGTGTCAAAGGTATGGATCAGCTCAGAATCGAATTCGACAATTTCTGCTTCAGATTCGGCTGGTACGACAGGTTCGGGTAGCTGCCATACAACTTCTCTTTTAAAATGAAAATAACTCAGTGTCTATTGACTTGATATCTTAAATTTTATAAGAAGATGTCGAATTGCATGCTAACAGTTTCTGTACAATTTGGTTGGGCTAGAGCAATAGGTTCAGGCATCTTGTACCTCTTGGTTCACACTTCTGTAAAATTTGATTGTGCTGGTGCAATAGATTCGGATAGTTGTTATACAACTCCACAATTTACATAAATACATCTCGGTTATAATAGTTAATGTCATTACTAAAACATCTGAAATTTTTTAAAAGATGATGAAGTTTTATACAAAAAGGATATATTACGTTCATACGCGTATCACAGAGTTGACACAGTCTACTCTAGTGTACTCTTCCTCGTTTCTTATAAAACGAAAGTGAAAATCAACTTTAAGTATATACTTATTATAAATCTAAGTACTTAGGATTCAAATCGATTGGGGTTGATTAATAATTTTTCAGCTCCACCAAGTCAAAAATCGTAAAATAAAATGTTATAACTAGTAGGAACAGATTTAATTTCCTCCATAAGTATTGCAAAGTTTTTAATGTATAAATAATTTAAAGCTCATATTAATGAAGTGTATTGTATCAGATATAAGTCTGGAATATTAAAAGTATATCTTCCAAACAAAGCATGTATATCTTAAAACAAAGCAAGAACAAAATAAATGATTCGAATTTTTTCTCAGTGTAAATGAATAAACAATATTAGAGATAAATTTATTATTAAAATGAGAAGCTATTAGCTTAGAAGTAAAAAATTTTATGTTACAATAATAATATATTATATTCTTTTTATATTTTTCACAAGATATTTTCAAAGAACATATTTATACATTAAATCGTAAAAAACTAAAAAATAAAAAAATTACAAAAAATCTTTACAGACATACTAAATACTTTTGTATATAAATGTTAAAATACATTTGATACAAAATGTATCTATGAGTTACTATGAATATGTTATGGTTCGTAGACCATGAAATAGGGTTATGTCTTCAATTTGTATAACATCAGTTATATTTCTATTTTTTGTTATACATATATATTTAACATTTAAATGTACAAAAAATGATATGAAATATATAAATAAAAATATATTACATAAGAAAAAAATTATATTTGTATATTTGTTAAATAAAATTTATTTTCTTTTATATTATATTATGATGAAATTATTGTTAATGTTTTAGGAAGCCTTCAACAATTAGAAAACAAAAACAATTTACAACAACTTTTTAAAATTATTGTATATAAAATATATGATAAGATCCTAACAATAAACAATACAGTTGCCTATACTTTATTATTATTATTTGTTTAACTTTTTTACTTTTAGAAAACATAAAAAAAAACATGTTTTAATGAAAAAAAAGAAGGAAGGCTTTTTATAGTATATTTTCTTTGAAAGAGACATTTTGATAACTGAAATGAAAGTCCTACTGTTCTTTTAAATATTCTTTAATAAAAACTAAACTATATTTTTGCGGGCAATCGTATTTTATTTGATTATTTTAGGTAATTTTAAATGTCTTAAATATAGGCTAACACAAATATATTATCTTACTTTTTATTTATTTATTTATATTAATATTACAAACCACATTTGCAATATTAAAAAATCATCTACTAAAGACTACTAAAGGCCATTATATGTCGAATACTATTATTAAATTATACACTAACATTATTTATTTTGTTTATATTATATACTATATATTTACATTATATTTGGTCGTAAGAGGGGTATGTAAAGAAAAAGCACTTACAACCTGTGCAGGGATTGAACCTACACTCCTTCGGTTAATACGCCACACGTCTACCCACTAGGGTACCAAAGCCCTCCCATTTTCTTACTTTCAGAGAACAAAATACTAAAATACTCTTTTTGATTTGCATATTTATAGGCGTTTTATAGAATTTTAAATAATATATAAAATATATTATTCTATTCTGTTGTTTTTATATATATATATGTATATTACGTTAAAAATTTTATTTTTATTTTATATAAAAATGCCTTCGGGTGATTTATGTTTTATTTTGAAGAGAAAAAAAGAAATGTAGGTATTAAAAAAAATATACATACATATATCTCTACATTACATAAAAGGAAAATTCGTAAAAAAAAATCTTAAGTATTAAATTTATTATTTAAAAGAATAGAATAAAACATTGAAATAAAAATAATAATTATCTTTAATTAATTTAAAAATAAAACAGACAACAATTTGTGTATTGTTCTAAAAGTAAAACATTTTAAAATTTGATTTAATCCTACCTACAGTTGGTTTTTTGTAATATATTATTTTCTATTTACTTTTAAGATGTAAAAACAAAAGCAGTCCCTAAATAAATTTTATAAGTTTATTTTGACAATTTAAGCATTCATTTATTATAAAATTTTTTAATTTTACTTTGTTATTAGAATTAAATGTAAATAATATGTTTATGGGTGTTACGTATACATTTTAAATTTTAATTCGGCTTATGGAAATTCGTTTGTAGTAAAGACATGGCGAATGTGGAACCATCTTCCATCTTCCGCCTCATGTGTTTCCCAGAATTGATGATGATTACATTTACAACGTGCAAAGATTCAAGGTGAATATTAACAACTTTTTTCACAATATAACTGCCAATTTGAAATCTATTTTCATTCCCTAATTCAACTTCATCTGACCAGGCAGTACATTAGTACTAAAGGTCGTATAAGCTATTATTTGGTCAAAAAACGGAGCTGGTGTTTAGTGAATTAAAGCCCCATACACTCGTAGAGGATTCATGCTCGTTTTCACTCCTCTATTATAGTGTATTTCGATGACCCACCTACTTCATATACTTTAAAAAACTTTCATATATTCAAATTGAAACCAGCTCTTTCTATATTCGAATTACTTTCCCAGAAATATATTTTCTCATTTCAAGTCATTAATTTATTTTACAGAATACTAGATTAATTTAACTATCGATTCATGGATATACCTGTATTTGTCAAAAATTAATCTTTAAGATGTTTTAGAGATATTTTGTTTCGTTATACTTTATTAAAATACATGAACTAGTTTAACCTCAGTATAACCAATAAGTCTCCGGATTATATGTTTCATTTTACTAAGAAATGCTTAACACTTTTGGTCAAAAAATTTTAAACATACTTTAACTTTTCTAATATATTTTTCCATTAATAAATAATTTAAATTAAAAACCAAATAGTATCTTGAAAAAAAAAAAACCTTATATGGGGTCAAATTACTTCTAATTTAATTAAAAAGTCAATCAATCTTAATTTTTCGTTTTTTGTTTTTCTCTAGTAGAAGAGAATTTTGATTTTGATTTTATTATGATTTTATTTAACTAGATGACTTTATTATGATTTTATTTAACTAGATGACCAAAAATCTGCTGAATCATTTCATTGCAACATCTTATTTCCTCATTTCTCACTATTTTTCATTCTATTTCCAACCCAAGTTTTTTTCCTTGTACCCTTCAAATTTATAAATTAACAATATATTTATATTACCGTAACGAATTAAATTGCATAAAATACAACCATCTACATACTTATACAATTTTAACGCATATATACTAGTAAAAAAGAAATGTTAGTAAAATTTTTTATCATTATATTGCTATATCAAATGAATATCAAACATTTGTCAAATTAATTTGAAATTCAGAATAAATTAAACATTACGAATCAACATTAATACTAATTATATTCTTATGTATATTAACATATATATACATATTCATCTATACAATCATACACTTAATGTTAATTTTGCATTAGAAATCAACCCCCAACCCAATAAGTTCAAGAAAAAATTAACGCAAAGTCATTTAAATTTTTTTTCGTCCTTCCTAACACTAAAACATTAATCGCAATCAGTTGCTTTATTTTTCATGAATTAAAAAAAAAAAATATTGCATGATGTTTTTGAATGTGTCTATTGCAGCAACAAAATAAAGAAACAAATTCAGTGGTGAAGACGGAGAGAGAGATGTAGAAAAGCATGTTATAACATGCTATAAATTTGTATAATTAAAATGTTAGTATATATTTAAGGCGTGTCGCAATATATTTAGTTGTTCCCAAAATGAAATTAATTTTTTTTATGATCTTCTTTTTCTTTTTTTGTTCTTTTTAAAGAATTTTTGTATTAAAAATTAAAATCACCTTAAATTTATTGAAAATTATTGAAAAATGCTTGTTCTGACTTGCTCTTTGATTTAAATTTATTTTTTAAGTAAAAATTTAAGAAGATAATCAATCTTACTTACGTGACACCAAAACTTATAAAGAAAAAAAAAAAAAAAATTTTAAGGGAAGAATAACGAAGTGTTGGTTCTCTTTATTTTTATTATTGTTGGTTGGTTTTTTTTTTTTTAAATTAAAATACTAGTTGTGTACCCCTTTTCTAAAAAAATTAATATAAGACCTTTACATATTATTTTCTGGTTGTAAAATATTGTTAGTTTTTTAATTTTATTTTGTCTAGGTTTTTTTTTTTGCAACAAATCCTGTTCTTAATGGTTTCTTTTTCTTTACATTATTTGATTACAATGATTTTCTTTACATTATAAGATACAAGAACCGTTATATTTCATTAATACTAATATTATCCATTTTAAACATCCACCCTTTCTATAGTAGAAATGTGAACAATATATTTCGAAGAAAAATGAAAAGTATCACGAACGTATTTCAAAGTTTATATTATAATTAATAGAATTGAAATTGATTCATTGATTGTAAGAACTATTTATAAGATTATTATTAAATTAATCAATATCTAAACGTCTATTTTGTATGTAAAATAAGTTTTATTGTATATAACCAAATTAGCAAATTTAAAATAATATAACATTAATAAAATTAAAATATAGAAACTATAAATAAAGAAACGGTTAGATAATAACTTGTCTTTTAGAAATTCGTCAGGAAAGCTCAAAAATGTATTTAAAATAATTTACGATTTATTTAAAGTGAGATATAACAGTTTTTCCCTTTTCGTAGTCTATTTAAACAAAAATAAATCTAATATATTGATATTTTTACTTAAAAACAGTGATAAAATATTTTAAAACCGTGAATTTATTAAGTATCTTTAATATTACTACTTATTGTTACTTGGAATAATTTCTTAAATTAAAATTTCTCCAATTCCTCTTTTTTTTAACTGTATCATCGTCTAGTCTTAAAATGACTCTTTAGAAAAATATTAAAAAAAAAAAACAAAATGCTCTCCTTTTTTTAATGTGTCATGAAAACTATTTATTCTCATTTTGACTTCCTCTTTCAGCTCCCACTCTTATTTTTTTTTTGTCTTCCTAACTATGTCTCTCTTTCAAAACACCAACAGATGATGATGACATTTCAGAAAAATTTTTTTGTTTTTTGTTATTTTTTGTTTCCTAAAACCAAAACAAAATCTAACACCGAAAAAACAGAGGAGAAACGAGTATCGATTCTGATAAAGATAAAGAAATAAATGAAGAAAATTTCTCTTAGTCATAAATTAAAAAATCCCTTAAAGAATTGAATGAATCCATTTGGAACTAATTTATCCAAATTAAATCTCAGTGTAAAAATGAAATCAAAAACAGCTGTTGGATTGAGTTGATTTTAGTTGATGAAGAATAAGAACATGGAAATGAGTTGAATTAAATTGGGTGTCACTGATAAAACTAAAGACAAAAACAAAAAAAGAAATAAATAAGGGTGTGTTGAAAAAGTCATGCAAGAAATAATTTTGATTATTGGTTTTTGTTAAGGGGGGTGATGAAACTTTGAATTTTAAACTGAATGTAGCAGGATAAAATATATAGTTAAAGAGTTACTATAGAGATAACTAAGATTAATTAAATGCACCTGAATTTTTTATTATTTTAAATAAATGTTGTAAAATGTAATCTCAAAAGATATATATTTAAATGAAATAAATTCCATTGGGAATTTTTAAGAATAAATAGGTACTCTAGAAATTTTAATATTTTCTTTAAATTAGTCTGCTTATCATTTAAAATAATGAAAACTTGTAATTTAAAACCACTTCATTAATAATGTAAAGTGATAATTATTATTAATTTGATAACATTTGTTTTTAGAATTGTTGAATAGTAAGTTAAAGTTAAAAAATACAAAAAATTGGTTTTAAATTGTTTTTTATATTTTAATCGTTTTAAGACATTTATTATTATAAATGAAGTTTAGTATAAATATATACGCGAAATGCCTTCAGAAGCTACTATTTTACCTTAATATGTACTTTGGTACACGAATTATTTAATTATAGCTTACAAAATGGAGAACATGAAAAAAAAAATATCTTTAAATTTATTAAGACGTTGAGTTGCACGCTTACCTGTGAACATAAAAAAAAACTTCTCCCACGTGTATCACCGATGAAAATCACTCAAATGTTTAAAAATCCCGTGCTCACTATGTGAAGATAAAAATTAACTTTCGTTAAGTTCCAATATATCACCGTTGAATATTTTTAAAGGTAAAAACAAAAAAATTAAATTAATTCGGAATTTTAAGAACATTTATCGATTTTCACCGTTGGATATGTTTATTTTTATGTTCACCGTTGACCACGGGATTTTCAAACATTTGAGTCATGTTCACTGATGATACCCGTGAAACTAAGCAAAAAAAAATTTCATTGCAACTTTAAAATAATTTTAAAAAATAAATAAGTACCTACCTATATTTATTTTTTATATGTACATACATAATATAATCAATCTTTTTAGCTGCTCTGCTCTGCAAAATTAAATTTTAAAACATTTTCTTTTTATTTTTTTTTAATTTAATTTTTACTGTCACTATCATTGACCCAAATTCAGTTCGTTTGTTTTTTATTTTATTTTTATTTTTTTTTTTGGTTTATTCTTTAAAAATCAATCAACATTTTCTGTTCAACATTAGGTATTTTATTTGTTTTTTTTTTATAACAATTTTATTACTACTATTTATTATGTCGTCGGTAGCAGAAATTAAATTTAAAACTTTTCAATTTTATTTTATTTTTTTCAAACCTAATTTAGACTTAACAATTACCTCTCTTTTATTCCAATGTGTCTACGAAAAACAAAAAAAAATTCCAAATAAGGTAAAAACAAAACAATTTTTAAAAAAGAAATCGAACGAATTCTAAATTCAATATAAATAGAAAAACTGTCCAAAGTTTTGATTTTTCTTTGTTCTAAATTGTAAATTGAATAAAAAATAAACTTCTATATATACCATTTACAAAATAAATAAATTGAAAACAATTGAAATCTTATCAACACATCAATACTCAAAATACAACAATATACAATACAAAACAAAACATTAATCGACACCCGAAATATCATGCTGTGCAGTAATATAATATGTATGTTTGTTCCTATGTATTATAATTTTTTAGTATTGACTTAATTTTAACTTATAAAAATCTCGGCACTTTTTGTTTTGATTTATACAATAATACAACTAATGTTTAAGAGTTATTAGAATGTATGATTGTGTATAATGGCAGTATAAAGATATAGAATTGATTTTCCATTTTCTTAAATATTTATTTAGTGTTACTAATAGAGCAGAGTTTTAAAAGCTATGGTTTTCGAACCGTACATGTATTCATTTCGTTATATGTATTCGATTTCTAAGAGTATGCAATATGCAAGAATATGTAATGCAATTAAAAATATAATTTTTAAAATATAGATTGAATTAAAAATACTAAAATGTAATTAAAAACATATAGACTGATCCATACATGGCAGTTTTACAAGAAATTGTTTTGTTTTATACAGGGTGAACTGAACTGAAATTTTGTTAAAAATATTACTTTCCATATATTGTTACACAAAAATAATATAATTAAGTACTTGGTAAGTAAGCACATGGTTATATTTAGATATAATTATCTCGAAAACGGTAAAAGATAAGAGAAAAATGTATTAACCTTAAATTGAAGCTAAGGAGTAGATGATTTTGAAAATAAAATAAAATTAATACATTAATAATGGTTTTTATGCAAATATTACTGTTATTTTATAAAAACAGTGTAAAATATCAATATTTTTCGTATTTAAAACCGTGTAACCGTCTTCAACTATGAAAGATTTGAATAAAAATTGACATATTATTGTAAAAGCCCAAAACTGTAGCTAGCTACCAACACTTAAAGGAATCGTTTATGTTATGCAGGGGTAATGATATTGTTATTTCTTTAAAAAGTTAACGAAATTACTTTGAAGGCCGTTATATCGGAAACCGTTAGAAAAAGACTACCCCTCCACAACAATTTTTTGTTTGTTATGAAATTCTCTATCATCTCATGAGCTTTGAGTTGCGGTACCCTGTATATAAAATATTTCATCTAGTTCGCTTTAATACATAATTCGTTTCTAATTTTTCTTAACTTTTAACTCTTTAATATTTTTGAGTACTTCTTTTTGAAGAACTTTGGGCCAATTGAAGTATCAAATTAGTTGAAGATCCAGTTTATTCCTTAACAATCTTCAACTTATTATTCCTTAAATTCCTTAAATCTTAATTTAAACATATGGATTTACATCGCTTGAAGATGATGAATGATCTAGAAGGGGAAAAAAATAACAAATTAAAAATAAAACTTGCTAGTGTTCCTATAATCTTTAATTAAGAATGCGATATATTTTCAAAATTTTTAGACCCATCTCTATATTTAAAAATAAGTTTATACTTTCTATTAAGATAAAAGTAAAGTTTAACTTTTCGTAAAAAAAAAACATAAAAATTTTACAATATTTTCAAGGGTGGAAAAAATGTTAGCTCTTAACTTTAAATCCAATTCATATTTAATAAAAAAAAGAAACTGTTAAAAGTTTGTTTTTTGTTTTCAAAGTCTGCCGAATACATAAAACAATGTTAAAATAAAATAATAAAAATAACAAGAAAGAAAATAATAATAGTAAAATACAATAATATCTGACTGTCAATATCCATTCATTCACCTTGGGTTAATGGCTTTTATATGCCATTCAAAAACAAATCAATAGTTTACCAAATAACACCAAATAGTGTTTGTTAGTAAAGTTTTCCCTTTTTCTTTTTCTGTTCTTTATTATGTTTCTATTATTGTTATTTTTGTTCCTCTTTCTATTATACGTTTGTAGCTATTCGGTGTTGTTAAAATTTATTACAAAATCCAATCACGTTTTTCTTAGCAGTAAATGAAGATCAATAGTTATCTTTCATGATATTTGTATATCTATATATGTATATAAATATATGTTATAATATGTATATGTATAAATGTTATATACATATATATTATACTTAAAATCGAACAAAAAATATTTTTACAACACTAATGAACTATGAATTTTAGATTAATTGGGGAAGGATGAGGAAATCAAAAAATATAGATTTGAAAGAATCTGCAACCTTAAGAAATTACTGTTCAAAATTTGATTTAGTAATTTTTGCTTTACTATAATAATATCACATGTTGTATTTATATTATAACCTGCTGATATTGCCCCAATTTTGATTTAAAAAAAAAAAAAAAAAATGAAAAGAATGAAAGGTGCTTTGAAATAACCAATTCAATTATATTATTGGCAGCTCATATAATACTTAGTTATTTTTTTTTTAGAATAAATATAACATTTCGTATAAGAAAACTTTAATGAATGAATAGTTTAGTAAAAAATCTATTTTTACTTATATGTTTTGTAATATTTATACGTGGTCCATACTATACTTTTAGAAATGGAGTTTTTCGATAAGAATAAATTTTTAGTAAATAGAGTTTATGGAATTGATTGTGATTTATTTTAAGGTATTGATTGTATATTGTTGTAATCTGGTGACATAGACAAAGTAATTTACAATTTTTGTTAATATACATTTGAAACTTAATAATTTTTTATATCCAACAGTGACAGAAAAGATTTAAATGATTATTAGGCACAATAGGATAATATTTTCTTTTTACTTATACTGGTTTATAGAGGGTTTATATCTCAGAAGATGAAAGTTTCCAGTTGGTTAATGGACTTTATTTTATTTTATGTATTTGTTTAGATTAAGACAGAATAGCTATTACAGCAAATGATATATCTTATGGGAATTCTATTTTTTTTTTTTTTGCCGTTAATAGGTTTTAAACTGATTTTGATTAAGATATATACAACATATTATGGACATTATTTTAGAGTTTTCCCAAAAAATCAGAAGGGAGAGGAAGAAAGGAGTAAAATAAAATGTTCTTTAATTAACAACAAAAAAAAACAAATATATATATATATATTCCATACGTGTAATTCAGTAAAAATTTAAAACGATTAGGTGAAGAGATTTTAAACCATTTACCGTAATTTAATTTCATTCTAATACGTCAAATAAAACAGCTTTTAAAAGTATTTCAAGGGCAATCCTTTTGAACTTTTGTATTTTTCTACAAAATTTCTTTTGTTCTTTATGATATATAAAAACTGATATTAATTCTAAAATAATGAAATTTCAATACAAATACGAACAAAAATATTTTTAAAAACGTTAATTAAAATATTCAGAAGAAAATATTTCATTAACATATGTATACCCATACTCATACCATCATCATATTATAACAATCCCATTCTAGAAAATAAAAAATAAAAATATTTTTCTTTTAATTTCACAAACAATTTGGTAGCATTTAAATAAGTAAAATATTTGTTGCTCTTAGTTTTGAAGTCAAAATCAGTAATAAATATGCATAAATATACAAACGATTAATTTTTTTTTAATTTGAATCCTTTTTTTCTTCAATTTTAAAGGGCACCCTCTCACAAAATTCTAAAAAAAATACAAATGAACAAACAAAACAAGCAGGGGCCACATTTAAAACTGTGATGTTTGTTTTTTTTTTTTTGCCACAATGTTTTTTAAACAGCAAACATATTATTGCAAAAAAAAAAATACAAAATTTTAAAATTTTCCCCCTAAGACATTTGTAATTTTTTATCTGATGTGTTTTATTCTGGTTAAGTTTACCTTATGCATAATGCACACGAGCAACTCTTTAAAAATTTAACAACAACGAAAAAAAATAAAAGAAAAACAATATGTTTAATAAAATGCAGTAATGAAATAAAATCACCCAATCATACATATAATGGTAACAGCTTTAGTTTATATATTAATTTTTATAATTACGAACCAACAGTTGATACTTACAAAAGACCAAGAATTACACCAAATATACTTCAGTGAGTTGATTATTATCTCGTTTTAAAATTATGTTTTGCGTTATTCTTCTAACTCTGAATTTGTACTAAACACACTTCAGTAAATTCTGACCGTTGTAAAAAACTCTTGATTTAGTCCCTTGAAAAAAATTTTTAACAAAAACTTTTCATCAATTATCAGACGGTAATTTTAATTTTTGTATACCTTTATAATTTAAAAGAAAATTTAACATTTAATGACGTTTATCTTTTTTTTCTTTCTCGAACAGCCTCTAAAACAAATTGACATATAAATAAATTCATATATAGACTTAATGGGTTCTAAAAACAGCAAAATAAACAAATAAGTAACACATTTATTCTAACTTCCTAATAGAAACCAAAAAGGTCCATTGCAACAATTTTTTAATCTAAAATAAAATAAATGAAAAAAAAAAACTAAAACACAACTACAAAAATAAGTGATGCAAAAAAAAACAAAAAACAGTATGGTAAATATACCCTTACTCAATATATTCTGTGTTGTTTTTATTTTATCTTGTACATTAGAAGTACACATTAGAATAATCAAAATAAATTTAGCTATGCACAATATATTATTTTATTTTTTTGTGAATATCCTTAAAGCAAGGAAAAAATGAATCCTTTTAATTTTTGATATAAAAGAAAAATATATATATATATATATATAAAACAAATAATGTTTTAATATTATGTAACAGAATATCCTTCTTTTTTTATTTTTCTTAATATCCTTACCATATCAAATACCTAAAAGTCCATAAAAAACAACAAAAGAAAATAAAATATCCTGTAATAATAATCGTCCTATGGATAAGATAAACAACAAAAAAAAAATGAATAAAATCATATATTGGCTAGTAACTTTGTAAGAGAGCATCCTTTGTATTTTAGATACATTATGAACATTGAATATTCTAAACTGACCATTTTTATTAAAATTTATATTATACTTGTATACTGTATACTTTAGACTTTATTTTGAAGGTATGCAGTTGCACGTAATAAACGTTTAGAATATGGTGTACTCATAAGTTTTCAAATGTAATTCAATTTACAAAATTTTGTTTACTTACGCTTCCGTTATTTGTCAAATTTTTCTTTACTCATTTTTTGATCCCCTTAAAATTATATCTAAAATAGGAATAGATAAGAATAATAGACTCCTATAATAGATATGAATTGACATAATAGCAAAAAATTTAATTTAAAAGTTTTGTGATTTTTGCATTTAAAAAAAAAAAAAAACTTTTTTGCATAGCATTTAGTAAACATAATCTGGTCACTATAAAACATTTACCAAATCAAAAAAAAAAAACAATAAAAAAATAAATAATATTAGCTAGGAGTGAGATACAAATAAAATCTAATTTTCGCAGAATAGAATGAGAATGCATTCAAATCGCAATAAATGTAGAATATTATAAGAGACATACAAAACATATAAGCATATGCTTCTTTTACTCTATTGTTTTGTTATATTTCTGAATTTATATATGAAATTAAAAAAAAAAAGGATAACAGGATAAACACCCATACTAATATATAAGGTAATTTTCTTGTAAAATAATTCTATAAGGTACGATGAAAATGTATCTCAAGTGTATCATACAAAAATAAAGTACAGACATGGCAAAAAAAAACAAAAAAAATTATATTTTATAGTTAAATTTGTGGAAGAGAGAATTACGTGTTAGAAAACTCTTATATATTTATTTTGTTGTTGCTTGTTTTTTTTTTTTTTATTCGGATATCCTAAAGGGGTTTTATTTTCCGTTATTTTTCTATTATTGTTTTACGTTTTTGTTTTTTTTTCCTCTTTTGAAAATTAGTGTTTTTTTTTTTTTTGTTGTAATTTAATCTATAAAGCAAAGAGTAAGTTGATTATTGGAAAGGATAACTGTTTTTAATAAAGATATACATATGTACTATGTATGTAATAAGTATTTATATATTCACTTCATTTAAAGTGAAATCGAAGAAGTGAAAATTTTTTTTTTATGAAAAAGGAATTTTTAACGGGGGGTTTTTTTTTTTTTTTTTTTTGTTGCTTCTTAACATATTTTCTTTAGAATTTAATTTAAAATTTATTTAAAATCTATAATAAAGAAAAAAAAAAAGAAAAAAGAACAGTGAAATTCTTTTTTTATACTTGTATGTTTGGTTGTTTGTTGTTTTACTTAATTGTAATAGAAAACTAATTTTGATATAAATTAATTGTATAAAAAAAAGGATCCAATTAAAGATTATAACGTTATCTATGTAGATTTAATGACGTTTATCTTTTTTTTCTTTCTCGAACAGCCTCTAAAACAAATTGACATATAAATAAATTCATATATAGACTTAATGGGTTCTAAAAACAGCAAAATAAACAAATAAGTAACACATTTATTCTAACTTCCTAATAGAAACCAAAAAGGTCCATTGCAACAATTTTTTAATCTAAAATAAAATAAATGAAAAAAAAAAACTAAAACACAACTACAAAAATAAGTGATGCAAAAAAAAACAAAAAACAGTATGGTAAATATACCCTTACTCAATATATTCTGTGTTGTTTTTATTTTATCTTGTACATTAGAAGTACACATTAGAATAATCAAAATAAATTTAGCTATGCACAATATATTATTTTATTTTTTTGTGAATATCCTTAAAGCAAGGAAAAAATGAATCCTTTTAATTTTTGATATAAAAGAAAAATATATATATATATATATATAAAACAAATAATGTTTTAATATTATGTAACAGAATATCCTTCTTTTTTTATTTTTCTTAATATCCTTACCATATCAAATACCTAAAAGTCCATAAAAAACAACAAAAGAAAATAAAATATCCTGTAATAATAATCGTCCTATGGATAAGATAAACAACAAAAAAAAAATGAATAAAATCATATATTGGCTAGTAACTTTGTAAGAGAGCATCCTTTGTATTTTAGATACATTATGAACATTGAATATTCTAAACTGACCATTTTTATTAAAATTTATATTATACTTGTATACTGTATACTTTAGACTTTATTTTGAAGGTATGCAGTTGCACGTAATAAACGTTTAGAATATGGTGTACTCATAAGTTTTCAAATGTAATTCAATTTACAAAATTTTGTTTACTTACGCTTCCGTTATTTGTCAAATTTTTCTTTACTCATTTTTTGATCCCCTTAAAATTATATCTAAAATAGGAATAGATAAGAATAATAGACTCCTATAATAGATATGAATTGACATAATAGCAAAAAATTTAATTTAAAAGTTTTGTGATTTTTGCATTTAAAAAAAAAAAAAAACTTTTTTGCATAGCATTTAGTAAACATAATCTGGTCACTATAAAACATTTACCAAATCAAAAAAAAAAAACAATAAAAAAATAAATAATATTAGCTAGGAGTGAGATACAAATAAAATCTAATTTTCGCAGAATAGAATGAGAATGCATTCAAATCGCAATAAATGTAGAATATTATAAGAGACATACAAAACATATAAGCATATGCTTCTTTTACTCTATTGTTTTGTTATATTTCTGAATTTATATATGAAATTAAAAAAAAAAAGGATAACAGGATAAACACCCATACTAATATATAAGGTAATTTTCTTGTAAAATAATTCTATAAGGTACGATGAAAATGTATCTCAAGTGTATCATACAAAAATAAAGTACAGACATGGCAAAAAAAAACAAAAAAAATTATATTTTATAGTTAAATTTGTGGAAGAGAGAATTACGTGTTAGAAAACTCTTATATATTTATTTTGTTGTTGCTTGTTTTTTTTTTTTTTATTCGGATATCCTAAAGGGGTTTTATTTTCCGTTATTTTTCTATTATTGTTTTACGTTTTTGTTTTTTTTCCCTCTTTTGAAAATTAGTGTTTTTTTTTTTTTTGTTGTAATTTAATCTATAAAGCAAAGAGTAAGTTGATTATTGGAAAGGATAACTGTTTTTAATAAAGATATACATATGTACTATGTATGTAATAAGTATTTATATATTCACTTCATTTAAAGTGAAATCGAAGAAGTGAAAATTTTTTTTTTATGAAAAAGGAATTTTTAACGGGGGGTTTTTTTTTTTTTTTTTTTTGTTGCTTCTTAACATATTTTCTTTAGAATTTAATTTAAAATTTATTTAAAATCTATAATAAAGAAAAAAAAAAAGAAAAAAGAACAGTGAAATTCTTTTTTTATACTTGTATGTTTGGTTGTTTGTTGTTTTACTTAATTGTAATAGAAAACTAATTTTGATATAAATTAATTGTATAAAAAAAAGGATCCAATTAAAGATTATAACGTTATCTATGTAGATTCTATTTTTATAATTAAAAGAATGAAAGTGTATCGTGTTAGTTGTACATAGAAGGAGTTTACAAGTATATAAAAACTTTTAGAAAATTTAAACATTCAAAAAAAAAAAAACAAAAGGGGAATTTAATGTTTGAAATAACAAACGTTACAATAATAGTATAAGGAAGTTTTTTTTATGTTGACTTGAATTGCGGGACGATTATCAAAAGAAGTTTTTATACAGAACAATTTATGAGTTAAGTTCTACAATGATGTTTCAATACGTAACGAGACGTTTCTAAATTTTACTTGCTTTTCAATACTTTAGCTTAATTATGCTAATTTGATAAAGTAAATAAAGTAAAGGTGTAGTAAAATTACCATTGAAACAACACATAAAATCACTAAAATCGCTCTAGTTTTTTGTATTTCTTCTGACTATTTATTAATTTAGAAGTTCACAGCTTTTTTTTTTTGAATATTTTGAAGATTTATTATCGTCAGTTCTTCGAAACTTTTAATACATCTTGTAAAATTGAACCACGATTCGGATAGACTTTTTTTATTTTGGCAGATCGCCACAATGGATAACGGACCGCAAAAAGATTAATCCAGTAAACTTCTTTGATATAAAACTAATTTTTAACAAAATTTTGATATCAATCGATTGTAGCGTATAGATATGATCATGAAAAGTTGAACATTTTTGTTTTATGTATACTTTTTAAAAAAATTATTTATATTATATTATTCATTAATTTCAGATTCTTAGATTTTTCCCTGCATTTTTCACATTATCTAAGAAACCAAATTGAAAATTAATTTTTTTTTTCAAGAAATACTTTTAAATTTTTTAATAATTTCGACGGATTTTTTTTTCCTCAAATTTTTATGACTTTTGAAGAGAAACTTTTTTAAAGAGGCCAATGATCGATGCTAGAATTGGGGGTAAATGAAACAATTGGCATGTAAGGGGTTTATTATACAAAGAAAATAAGCCATATGAATTTGTAATCGTTAGATATTTCTTTATTTTTTTTTCCTTATTTTAAAAATTGTGGTGGAGGTAAACTCAAACAATATTTGTACAAACAATAACAATGTGTAAGGAAGTTTGGGTAGTTTGGTATTGCAAGATGTGTGTTATTTTATGATAACGCCACTTATCCTCATATTTCTGAATAAAGGCAAAAAATAAAATATATAAACACAAAATGAAAGTGGAAAGAGGATAAAACAATTTACTATAGAAAACTCTTTACTGTCTCTTAAAATTAAAAAAAATTACACGCACATGTTAATAATGCAATGCATATGATGATGATGTCTTAAAAATTTTTATTCTTCAACTATAAGAAGACTGACTATAAGTGAGAAAGCGTAAAAAATAATACAGGCCGATAGAAGGCTATTAATGTTTATGTTTTTCTATTTGTTTTTTTTTTTTGCGGATATAACGGAAACAATATTTATTTATTTTGTAGAAAAAGATAGAACGATTTATTGAGATAAAAAAATATAAGAAGAATAATTTTATAGATGGCGGGGGGATTCGCAGCATGACATTGTGTTAATAAATGTTTAAAAACATTAATATTGGCGGAATCTAATTTTGAAAAGGCGTTTTTGGCAATATCAGCAATATTTTTTTTTTTTTTTTGTTTTTTTGTTGCAATAAACAGAGAAATAACTGAAGGAAAAAAAAACAACAACTCTAAATATTTAAAAAATAAGATGAAGGCAATACTGGTGAACCATGGGTTCTTTAAATTTTTAATAATGATTATTATTGTACTATTTGGTGCTTCTGCTCTTGTTTTTGTTTGTAAATTTTTTATACAGTTTTTCAATATCTTTTGGCTGTAATTTTCATTTTATACTGTTGAATTAAATTACTTACTTGTCTAGTCGAAAAATGCTTCCGACTCGTTAAGAAGTGGGGGAACATTTCTATATCCTTTTTGTTTTAAAGGAAATATGGGGGTTTGTTTGCATACCATTACATTCTTTTTTCGTCATTCCGTTTTTTTTTTGGACTTAAATTCATTGAAAATGATTTAAAATGTTGGGGATGTTTCGATGTTGTATTTTATTTTTATTATTCATGTTGGTTGCTGTTGCTGCTGTTGTCATTTATTTTAGGATAAAGGAAACGAATTTGTGTAAATTATTGTCAATAGCTTGTTGTGTTTACAAAATTGTTGTTTTAATGTTTCTATTTTTTTGGGAAGTTTGATGATGTTTTTGTTTTTTTTTTTGGGAGGGAAATCTCTGAATTTTTTAGTGTTCAAATAGATTTGTAATAGCAAAAAAAAAACTGACTTTAAGTTGAGAAATTGCCAGAATGGGAATTTTTAGAAACGGTGTATAAAAAAATAGATTTAAAAGAGAGAAGGGGTAACTTGTTTTGAATTATTTTAGCAAAAGTAATTATAGACTAGATATGTAAAAAAAAAAAGGAAAATAAAAGAAATTCATGCAATATTTTGATAAAATTTTTTATTTATTTATTTATTTTTTTCCATATTTGTTTTGATGTTAGAATTTTTTTTGCATTTTTGTTTTATTTTGCATTTAAATAAGAGTTATTACAAGTTTTATATTTTTAATTTTTTTTCTTTTTTTGTCGTTGCTTAAATAAATTTGTAAATCTAGGGTTGAATATTGATTAATAAAATTGAAAATAAAAATTTTAAAGAGCTGAATTGCAGTATACTTCTTAAAGAATTGAAGATATTTAAAATTTATAGGATGAGTATTTCATTAATCTATATGGGCGCCCATTATTATGTTCCACAAAGAAGGAAGTAACTACAGATGTTTTTCGAGGAATTCTGTTATTTTTTTTCAAGCCCGTCCTTTAAAATAAATCAAATTGACATTGGAAGCTAAATAACCAAAACTTTATTTAAAATCAGTTCTTCTTTAATAGAAGTACAATTCTAAAATATTTTGTTCATAATATTCTTTAATTATCACAATTCTTAATGTAACTTTTTAATAACTTTCACTCAGTTGTATCTTTTGTATTGAAAATTTGTTTATAAGTATATCCTATCCTCTACTTTTGTATTTATAATTGTTTCATTTTTTAACTTAAAAGTTTGATCCCATTCATAACATTCCAAAATCCAAAGAGAAAGCAGTTTCTTCTGCTCATTCATATGTAGTTCAAATTCCCAGATGGAATAATTCGGCCTGAAAGTACATGACTATTAAAGATTATATGTATATAGCATATATTGTTTGGTCAAAAAAAAAAAGTAGTATTTAATGTTTTAAAGTCTGATAGAGAAGTCGTGCTTTTTCCCCTCTTCTATAAATGTCTTTCGACGATGTCCACAAAAACAAAAGAAAAAACTATGTTTGTAATAATGAACAAAATACTATGGTCTCATTTTATATTAATAGTTAATAATGAAAGATATTTCACTTTTAGAACAAAAAAAACGAAATTGTTGAAATTTTGTTTTAAAAATTAATTTTTAATTATGCTGACCTTTTTTGTATTTATTTAAACAAAAAAAAAAAATTTCATATAATTACACTTTTATATTAAGGTCTCTTTTAAAAACAAAAATTCTTATTTTGATTATCTTTAGAATTGTACTTTTTTAATAAATCTTTTTTTTTTACAATTTCACTTGGATATATATTTAGGTTGCAGACATATGCAGACTTGATCCTAGTTATGCCATTCATAAAATATGGCATCATTCATAAAAAAATTTTTTTTTCAGAATCTAGAAGAAGATTAAACTGTGAAAAAAATAATATTGGTTTTATTTTATTCTGTTTTTATTTATCTTACTTAAATTATTAACAATCATTTTCTATTTTTTTTTTTGTTTTTATAGTTATGCTCTTGTAGCACTTTTTCATGCAATATACATTTATTTCATTATAATTAATGTTTAAGTGAATTTTATGTCTGACGTATACGTATAAATTTCCTGTAGGTACCTATGGAGTACAAGTATCTATACTAGAATAATATAATTGTATAAATATTTTTTAAGATCCTTTTAAATCCTTGAAAAAAGGGAAAACGAGTGATTAAAGTAAAAAAAAAGAGGATGCAGTTATTTAAAGTGCAATCGTTGCTTTAGTGATTATATATATTAAATGATTTCAATCCTCAGTGTTTTGGTTGTACAATTGCTTTTTGTTTTTCTTTTATAATCATTAACAAATAAGGTGGTTTTTAAAATTATGTTTTAAATTCGAGGGAGGTGTTATGTAATTACACTTAAAAAAGTATGTAATTATAACAAAGGACGTATTATTGGCTCTGACTAATGTTTTAGTACTAAATTTTTAGATGCATATCGTTATTATTTTAATATTATTTATTTAAAATATCTTATTAATAGTTAATCGACTTCGACTAGTTTTAATAGAGAACAAATTAGGTTTAGGTATTAAAACTGTGGCACACATGGCGTATATTGTATCTTTTGAAAATTCCCACCAACCGTTGAAGAAAAAAAATTATTTAAAAGTTCTATTCCTAAATAAAAATAAATGTATTCTTCTTACCTCTGAAATATGAAATATACCTTTAAATTGATTACACAGTCAGGTAAAAAAAGAAAATTTAAAAGTGTATTTAGTTTGAATTTGATTTTTAAAACTCAAAAAGATTTAGATCTAAAGACTTTTTTTCTACCAAATATAATTTCTTATTAGTATCCTATAATAATCTGTGTAATAATATTAATTTTTTTTATCTTTCCCTTTTTGCTTCTCCGCCTATTTTAGTCTTTTTTAATTTACAAAAAATAATTTTCAACTAAACAAATGATATATTTATTCATTTTAATTTATATTCTTGCATTTAGTTTCTCATTTTTTTCATTTATGTCTTCTTTCAGTCTCTGTCTGAGATTTACAGTAAATAAAATAAATAAATTTCCATCAAAGAATGCGAATAAAAATGAAAAATAGGAAAAGAAACAAAAGAATATACCAAAAAAAAAAAAAATTAAATTTAAAATTCACCATTCCACTCTAACAACTTCAACAATAGTCCCTATATCCCTACCGTTATCATCATCAACAACATCCACTTTAACAAATGTTCTAAAAAAAAAAAAAAAACTTCAAGAGTATTTTTATTCTCTTTCATTTTTATTATCTCTTTAATTTTATTTCCTTGTTATTCTTTCAGGAAGTTCATAATCCCATTCCATATGTGCACCTCATGATGAATTGAATGTCGTGGAATCAAAATAAAAAATAAAAAAAATAAAAAAACACGGTATTTTATTAAATAAATTTTAAAAGGAGATATAATAGATCTTCCAATTCCTTTTTCTTTCCATGCGTTTTCTTTTTATTTCTGTGTTTTTTTAGACTTTGTTACATTTGTTATTATTTAAAATTCCTGTAAATTGCTTGACATAACCCAACTTCATCAAACCAAAAACAAAAGTACCAAACAACTTCTGAATTATTAAAAAAAAAAGGAAATGAAAACATAGACAGATTCTGAAATGAAAAAAAATACAAAAAAAAAAGTGCCTGCAAGATGATGATGACTTCTTGACAGGTTAAGTTCAACAAAAATAAAAAAAAAAGTTTGCATATGGTCTAATTCAGAATTGTGATAAATCTGATTTGTTTTTTAAATTGAAATTGTAATTTAAAAAATAAATAAATTATGATTTAAAGACTTTGATTCAAAAGTTTTCATTATTAATTAAAATTGAAATTGAATATTTTCCAATAAATAAATTTTATTTTAAGATAAAATCAACTAATTTAAAATTTTATCTCGTTTTTCTTTGTTCTTTATACAAAATTCCATTTTCTTTGTACTGAAATTCAATAAGCTAATTTGGCGATTTTCTCTGCACTTAATTACGATTAGTGGATATTGATATTAGGAAACTAACCAAGATTTGTAAGATTTTTGGTTTGAATTTCTCCAACAATTTAACCATTTCTGAATCCATCATAAAAATAAAGGATCCTTAGGAAATTCCACTATATTTTTCAAGAGTCATAAATTACTTTTTAATCAAAAATTTGATAATTTGAAATTAACGAATGTTTTTAACAACTGCTTCTTATGGCGACGTGTCATAATCCCCGAAGTCATAATCCCCCACAAAAAATTTGGGGTTTTTGACTCACTAAAAGTATGACATAATCCCCGAAAATGTTAGGGCATTATGTCTCAGAAGCAGTGAGACACAATCCCCCAAAAAAATTAGGGTCTTATGCCCCACCAAATATTGAAGTTTGTTTTCAAAATAATAGCGACGTGTTATAAGTCATAATCGAAGTCATAATCCCCAAAAATAATTTGGGCCTTTTGACTTATTAGAAGTGGGACATAATCCCCTGATACAATTAGGGCATTATGTCTCACAAACAGTTGGTCACAAAGCCGAAATGCAATTAGAGCATTATGTCCAATTAGCAGTGGGTCATAATCCCCTAATTAATTGGTGGATTATGAGTTATGACCCACCGATTATAGGGCTTTATGTCTCAATGCGGGTAAGACATAAGGCCCAAACAGTTTTAGGGCATTACGTCCCATTTCAAGTGAGCCAAAAGGCCCAGATTCTTTTAGAGGATTATGACACGTCACCGCTTCTTATATATGAATATATGATGTATATACTGTCTATGTTTGCTATTTATTTCCTTTCATTGATATTTGCGTTTTTTTTTTCTGGTTTAAAAAATAAAACATTAAAGAAATAAGAAAAAAACGGTGCATTTATTTTTTTCACTTTTATATTTATTTCTATCTTCTTTATTCATCACTCACCATTAAAAAAGCCAAAAAATGTGGTAGGAAAAATTTTGAAATTTTACAAAATCTTGACAATAGTTCAAAACATAAATTTTGTTGTGACTGTTAATGGTTAAGGAAGTTATCCTTAAAAATGATGGTGCTGTTGTTCAGACGGAACAAACACAAAAAAATAAAAACAAAGCCAAAAAACCAAATGATGGTTTTACAGTATTGTTTAAATGCAGATTCAGTCAAAAAAAAAACTTTATATAGGATTTTTATTTTACAACTTTAGTTCTAAAAGTTCTAAAAAACAAAAAAAATAAAAAAAAACTGTAAGAAAAATGATTTAAAAACATTTTTTGTTATTTTTATTATAAAAGTTGAATGAATGAATATGAATTGATGTATGTACTACTCTACTAAGATGATGATTTTCTACTATGTGTATATAGGAACTTAGATTGTATAATATACACAATCTACACACATAGGTCGGGAGCTTCTAATGAATATGGTATATGACATATTTTACATATGTGAATTTTATTCAAAGAGTTATAAATGAATGAAACAACAACAACAACAACAAAAGGAACAATTGCAACATAATTGTAATAAAATGATATAATATAAGGGAAAAACAAGGATCAAATGGGACCTAAAGGTTGAATTTTGTTTCTGTTTTTATTTGTGGTATATTTTGTTTTCCTATTTTGTTTTTTTCTCAATTTTGTTTTTTTTTTTTTGTTTTTTCTTTTTTGTTTTTTGTTTTTTATCTTATTCTTCTAATGTTGCCATGCCATGTCAACTTAGGCTATACGTACATTAAAAAAAAAATAAATAAAAAATGTAAAAATAAAAAGTAAATCTCTTTAACATTTTATATCCTTAAGAGGGATTTAAAATGTTAGTTTTTTGAATCAAAAAAAAAGAAAAATGTAATTGTGAAATATTGATGTTGATTATAATGTTGATTATTATCTTCTATCATTTTTTGACTAACTATCTGTTGGTTTTTATTTGAATCTAATTCAAAAAAAAAATAGATCAGTACATTAGAATTACTCTGACGTTTATAATTTATATGTTATATAAATTTCAAAAGAAAAAGAGATATATAGATATAAACAGACAAGAGTATGACATAACGATGGTGACAAGTGATTATAAAAATAAAGATCCTATGCAATATAAAAAAAAAAAAAAATAGAGACAGATGTACATATTAAATTAAATAGAAAAGTATATTTTTCATTGAATAAAAAAACTAAAATACAAAACAAAGTAAAATAACAAAAAAAATAAAAAAATAAAATATATATAAAATATGTTTTACATTTTAGAAAACATTAAAACTGACATAATAGATTCTTCTCTTTTACTCTTTATTACTGTATATTTTCTGTATATTTTCTGTATAGTTAATAATCTGAAAGAAAGATATTTATTATAAAATGTAGTTAAAGTAAAAACTAAAATAAATATAATGAAAATAAGACAACAAAATATATATTACATTAGGAATAATATTTTAAAGAAGTGAATTATGGAAAAAAAAAAATAATAATGATAATGATAATAAAAAATAAAATACAAAGTAAAAGTTAGTTTTAATTTTGCATAATGATTTGTGTCATCATTTATTTGTTTATATATCCGTTTCATGTTTTTGTTTTTTTTTTTTAATTTTTTGTTTCATTCCAAATTTTTTTTTTTTAATTAATATTTGTATTAAAAAAGCCATACGTATAAGACGTGAAATGAAATAAATTGTCTGGTTTATTGCTAAGATTCTAAGAAATTGTATAGTTGGTTTGACATTTTTTTTTAAAATTGTCTGTAATTTATTTAAATGTTTTTGTATTGTATTTAATTGTTATGTAAATTTAATTTTATAAGTAATTTTATTATAGATTAAGTGTGCCAGTGATTAAACAATTTAGATATTTGATATTTAAAAATTTAGGCCACAATTAAAATTGTATTTGTATTTGTTATTTAATGGAATTGCATTATAGACTAGATTTGCGCTGAAATGAAAATAAAATATTGTAATTCTAAAAAACCACATATGACTTGCGTATAAGGCATATTGAAATTTTAGTAAATCTAAATCTAATAGAATATTTAAAGCACTGATATACAAAATCAAGACTAATGATACAAAAGTAGACGGGCATCTATGATAGTTTATTGTTTTTTTTCGTTTTTTACTGTCTTTGGGGAATAGATGGCTTCCATGTAGCTTCTCTATCGTACTTTATTTTGGTGCACTTATATTACTTCTACTTATGTATTACGGCTTTCTTCCATTTGTTGGAAATTATTCTTCTCCATGAAATGCATGGTCTATCTATTTTTCTTTTTCCTTGTGTATTCTACTTTAATGCTTCGCACAGGTTTTTTTTGTACTGTGCATCCTATCCACTTTTATTTTATACTTTTTATTTGAAGTGCTACCGGTTGTGATTTCGTGAGAGACGACAAATTAATATTAGAAATTTACATAGACCGGAAGATCTTAACTATATTATGCTCTTATGCATTTATTCATGAATGTTAGCAGTGTTGGTAGTTGTCTGCTTTACGAACTAAATTTCGCTCCCATATAAGGCTGATTTTACACATGAAATGTATATATTCTTATATTGGTATCTCCAGTCAAATGTGAAGATCTGCATAAAGATCATAATCTGTCAAATGCTATTCTTGATTATTTCAATCTATTTTCTATATGTTTTGATCTGCCCCTCCATATAAACAGAATAAAAAATAATTCTTCTTTAAGATAATATAGTAGATTAAAATACAAAATACAGAATGTATACTAAAGCAGCTACAAATTTTCGAATAAACAAAATACCCACTTTATACACATTATCTGCGTAGACAAACAATATTGAATGCAAAACTTTGTAAATATCTATGCATATAAACTTATTGAACTCTATACTTTGTACTACTACATTATATCTGCAATTTTGAAGTCAGAGATAAATTTTAACTTTATTTTTACTTAAAAATATAGGATTTTATTAATGTATAAGAAACATCCAACTTTAAAAATATTTAATTTTATATTCTGCTTGTTTTTATTTTTTTTACGTTCCAACTGCATTTAAATTTAAATTTTTATTTATTTTTTTTTAAATAATTTTCCAACTACTTTTCAAATGATTAATTTTTTATTTTCTCCCTATTAATTTATAACAATTTCCAATTTACAATGTAACTTAAGTCTTTATTATTGAACTCATTTAAGTAAATTTTATTAGACGCCTGGCAATATATGCATAATTTATTATAGACACTATTTATAACATTATTTAAATTAAATTTCAATTTCTTTAAATTTAAAAAATTTTCTAAATCTCTTTAAATCCTTTTTTTTATTTTTTTTTTTTTTGTTATTATTAAACAAAAATTTTTCTTTTTATTTCACAATCAAACCCTTTCTTGAACAAAAAATGAAAGCAAAAAAAAATCAGTGCATGTTGACAATATGAAGTTTAAAAGTTAAACATTTCAATTGTAACATTTTATAATTGAATTGATTTTACTCAAATATTTTTTTTTTTTTTTGACAATTTTATTTATTTACTCTTTATTCCTTATATATTATTATTATTATCCTATTTTTATATGTTTATATATCTATATATATATATATGTTTTTTAAACTCACATCATTATCCTGCAGGATAATAATACAAAATATACGGTAATGGTATAATACTGCTGCAGCATTAACTTAAATATCATTACCAACTGAAAAATAGAAAAAAAAAAAAAATCAAATACAATACGCAGGATTATATGTCATTGTCCTGATAATAATCCTGGCAAAAAGAAAAATTATAGAGTTCTCAGTTCTTTTTTTTTTGTTTTTTTTTTTTTTTGTATTCGTCTTTAATCTAATTTTCAGTGCATATTATGCACAATCCACAATCTCTGTCCTATACCATAACTAAAAAAAAAACAAAAAAAAATTAAATTGAATAATCGAACACTACGACAATATAAATTGTACTGTGGAAGAACTTGTTGGAACCAGCTTGAATTCAATTTTGATTATTTTGTTTTTTTTATTTAAGAATTGAATGTAGTTGACCTTTTTCACCACTTTTCAACTGACTTGGCACACACCAAATTTTTTTTTTTTTTTTTAATTTTATTACTTTGTATTGTTGATTCATTCAGTCTCTATTTTTTAATTTTACTTCTTTTCCCATTTCCATAATGTAACTATAACTATTAGATGACTGTGTTAGCAGTGATGATGGCATTTAAAAAAGATTTTTTACAATTATTGAATTGTCAAAATGAATTTAGACCATAAATTTCCAAAGGATTTTCACATCTTTTATGGAAATTAATTGAAAATATAAGAAAAATAAAAATTAAGAAAAGAAAACGAAAAGATATGGGGGAAAAGAAATAGCAAAATAATCTTATCATTGATCGTTATGAATAGGTTGTTTGGCAAAATGAGAAATAAAGAGAAAAAAAAGTTATTTAATAATAACTATACACATTAAATAAATAACGTTTATTTAAAAATGTATTTATAATATTTTAATTAAATTTAATATTGCGCATTTTTTAAATTCAATGAAAGAATTGTAAAAGTGAAATCGGCAGTTTAAGACGGTAGCGGCACTGCATAGTTTTAATATTATGGTTATATGTAATAATTTAACATTTTATGTTATTGTATAGTTTAAAAATTATTATAAAACATTTTAAATTTTTATGAAACTTTATAAATAGGAATATAACCATCTTATAATATACATTTTTTTTTTTTGTTAAGAACGTTAACCTATTCTTCACATTATTCAATAGTATATAAAATACTTAAAATAGTCGTATAAAAATTTAAAGGAATATTTTTCAAAGAAACTGTAGTTATATATATTTAAAATGGAGTTCTAAGATACTAAGATCTTAAGATACTTTTTATTTTTCTAATAGAAAAGTTGACAAAGTCAAGAAACATTAAAAAGACCAAAGCATTGATCCTTTTTGTTGTGGAATTTTATGAAATGGAAATACTTTAAGAATTATTTATTCCTATAAGAGTATATTAAAGCTACGTATATTGAAGCTTATAGTAATAAGAGCGTCGATAATTGCGTCGACAAGAGCATATACTTTTTCACAATGTTCTGTATTGTAAGTATATTGGAGTTTTGATAACTTGTAGAGAATAGTCGTGTTTTTTACATATTGTTTGCATAAAATTTAAGCTTCCCTACAAATACATTTCATTATCATTTTAAGTGTCCGTAATTTATACAATTAATGTAATGTAATTAATGTCACAACATTTTGAATAGAAGAAAAATTTATACAAATATTTATAAAATTTATTTGGAGAACTTTCTTTAAAATTTTCTATTGTTATTCCACACATTTTCAATTAAATAAACCGAATTAAAATTTAAAATCATAATATTTAATCTGTAAATGATAGATATTTAAAACCTTTTTACTCAATGATTTACCAACAGATTTTCATTTTGTTTTTTTAAATGATAAATATTCAGTACAGCCCTCTCACAATATCAATATTTTTCCAAAATTTTCTGATTTTTATTATTATTTTTCCATTTTTATAAAAAACCATTTAAAATATATACATATGTATCATATAGTATAATTTATATCTATAATATATTCGAATAAGACGCTCTTTTTTTGTTCTTTTGTTTCCGTTAAATTTTAAATTTTCCTTTTTTTTTCCTTTGCTTTTTTTTTCTATATACATAAACAAAATTTTGAAATGATAGTTTGTCTTTTAGGGTTTTTAATTTGAATAAACATGCAATGTAACAAGTTCAATTTAATAAAATTTTCAATATTACATAAATCTGAGGCATCTTATAGAAAGCATCTTATATTATAAGTAAAAGGTATATATTGAGTTTCCAATATTCAATAAATCAGGGGCATCTTCTAAAAGATAATAATAACTGTGTTTTCACAAAAAATATAGTTTTTGAAATTCAAATTCAAATTTTGAAATAATTTGAAATTCATAAAAGCATTAGGACTATCATATAAATTTAAAAAATCCCGAATATTTGTTATTGATTTCGTGAATTGAAATTGCTTATTAAAACACTTTGAATTTCGGAGGGGCGTGCGAATACTAATCCTGCTCTAAATTAAAAAAAAAAAAACACAAAAAATACTCTAATAAACAAAATGAATAAAACATTCATAAAATTGTAATTAAATTAAAAGTTAGATTAAAAATTAAAATTAAAAAGGGTTACCATCACAAAAAATATTGTGTTTAAGTAAACATTAAATATTGTTAATTATATATAAACTGAGATAAAGTTGTCTAACTTTTATTCTTATCCTGACAAAGAATTAAAGTTTATTTATTTACTTAGGTACAGAATAAGTAAATATTGAATTGTATTTAATAATTTATTATCCAAAGTAAAAAAAAACAAGGTAGAATGTAAACCAACGGTTTTTAAAAGCGCACATTTCCAAAACTCAATACAAACTGTTTAGAAGTGTGACTTACACAAAAATTTGAAAATTTCATGTAATAAGAAAAAACTTGAAAATAGGACATTTTTGAGATTTTGAGGGGCCGTAAGTCCGGAATCCTATATAACTAAGAAAAGCTGTTAACACACGTAAAAATATATTATTGAAGCTTTAATTTTTATGTCTTGCCGAAGAAAAATTTTTACAGGTGCCTAAGTTACAGGTGTCTAAAAACAGCAAATTTTCAATTTTTCAGGCGTAATAACTCTTAAAGAGGGGGCGCTACCAAAAAATTTTCTGAGGAAACTTATACTAATTCTAAAAGTTCTTTCTTGTCTCAAAATTTCAGGTTCCTATCTAAAGGGGTACCGGAGTTATGAAAAAAGAAATTTCATGCAAAATGTGGTTTTCACATAACGGTAAATTTAAAACGTAAATTACAAAATATTACATAATTTTGATATTGTTTTATATAGATAATAAAATTTTCGATCTTCTACCGGTTTTAGATTGCAAAACTATTACGCAAAGCCCGAGATATATACATCTGAAAATGGGGCTTTTTTACAATTTTGAAGAGCTGCAGCTTTGGAACTCTTTATAACTAAAATAAACCTTTCACACACGTAAAAATATATTATTGTAGCTTTAATTTTCATGTCTTGCCGAAGCAAAATTTTTACAGGTGCCTAAGTTACAGGTGTCTAAAAATAGCAAATTTTAAATTTTTGAGGCATAATAACTCTTAAAGCGGGGGCGTTACCAAAAAATTTTCTGAGGAAACTTATACTAATTCTAAAAGTTCTTTCTTGTCTCAAAATTTCAGGTTCCTATCTAAAGGGGTGCCGGAGTTATGAAAAAAGAAATTTCATGCAAAATGTGATTTTCACATAACGGTAAATTTAAAACGTAAATTACAAAATATTACATAATTTTGATATTGTTTTATATAGATAATAAAATTTTCGATCTTCTACCGGTTTTAGATTGCAAAACTATTACGCAGAGCCCGAGATATATACATCTGAAAATGGGGCTTTTTTACAATTTTGAAGAGCTGCAACTTTGGAACCCTTTACAACTAAAATAAACCTTTCACACACGTAAAAATATATTATTGTAACTTTAATTTTTACATCTTGCAGAAGTAAAATGTGTGCAGGTTCCTAAGTTACAGGTGTTTAAAAATAGCAAATTTTCAATTTTTAAGCCCTAATAGCTCATAAACAGGGGGTGGTCCGAAAAAATTTTCTGAGCAAACTTATACTGATTCTAAAAGTTCTTTCTTGCCTCAAAATTTCAAGCTTCTATCTAGAAGCGTGCCGGAGTTATGAAAGTAGAAAAATCATGCAAAATTTAGTTTTCACATAACGGTAAATTTAAATACTAAATTTAAAAAAATTGTATAATTTTGATATAAATTTACAAAGTTAAAAGAAATACCTGTCGAATGACGTTTTCAGATTGAAAAAATCTTAATCAGAACATAAGATATATGCATTTAAAAATAGGGCTTTTTCAAAGTTTGAGGGGGTGTAGCTCCGTAATGGGGGGGGCTACATGAAAAAGTTGTTCCACAAAATTATTTTTTTTATGAGACCTACCTATGGTTAAAATTTTTTTTCTCTATCTTCAACGGTGTAGAAGTTTTGTAAACAGACGGACGGACGGACGGACGGACGGACGGACAGAGTGAAACTAATAAGCACATTTTTTCAAAATTTTTTTTGGAAATGTGCTAAAAATACCTAAATGGGGGAAATACTTTCTATTAGAAAAAATTTAACTCTTACTTTTTTTTCTTTAATTTAATTTCATTCAATTCAGTTGGCATACAGAGTACAATAGAATTTTAGTTTTCTTTTTTACTTTTCATTGTTTGTTTGTCAACAGAATTGCGTTCTTGAACTTTATTATGAGATGAAAAATTAAATTTTATGCTTGGAACTACACCTGCATTTGCTCATTCTTTTCTAATTCAATTATTCATCATAATGACTGGTAAATCTATGTTAAAACTTGCTACTTTTCAATCTAACAAAAGACGGGACATGGAATAGGTTTTAGATATGTATGAACGCAATAAATAATGCAACGCGTATCTTAGTAAAACAAAAAAACAAGAAAGGATTATATAAATTTCTTAAATTCTTTTATCTGTTGTTCTTTCTTTTTTTTTTTTTTTTGATTTTATCATTTCTCATTTTAATTGGATTACGTTTGAATTGAAGAATATGCAAAAGACATTCATAAGTATAATAAATTATTACTTTATATACTTGTGTACATATCCCAATATTATTTTTATTCATTCACTGAATATATTTTTCATTATCTTTTTCTTTTTTATAGTTTTTTTTATTTCTATACATTTTTAATGAAATGAAGGGTATGTTCACGTGAAATACGCAAATCCGGATGCAAAATGTATTTCAGTTATTTTTCTAATACGCTTTAGAAATATTAACGAATATTTTGCAATCACGATGCATGGGCAAAATTTATGCGCACGTAAGCGACAATTAATTATTATTTTGACATGTTTTGCTTTGCGAATTTTTTTTTGACATTAATAAATGCAAAATTATTTTGAATTTGATGTTTATAAAGAATGTAAGTAACTAATTAGAATATTTTGTTTTTCTTTTAATTTAAAAAAGTATTATTTTAAGAATTTTAGAAAAGATAGTTTGTCCAAAAAAATAATTAGTGTTATATTTTATTACGTTTAATTTTGTTTTTTAAATAATAATCAGTTTTATTTGACGTTTAATCGTGTAATCAGTCGTATTTCACTTTAAATATAAATTTGTTTCATTACTCCAACTTACAGAGGATACAAACATTGCTTCTTAAATATACGAAATAAAGAGTACGCCATGAATACGATATTTATTTTCAATCAATCAAAATGTTGCATATACGGATGCATGCATCCATCCGCCCATGTGAACGTATCCTAAATTTTACACATTTAAACCGCTTTTTTTAGCAGGAAAAAAAAACTCGTCAAGAAAATTATAAAGAACATTATTATCTTAACTGTTTTCTTTTCTTTTTATAGCAATGAGGAAGTTATAATATAAAGATTTCATTTTATTAAATATAACTGGTACGTAAAAGAGAAAATTATGATATGGATCAGTGGTTTATAAATCTTTTTGACCTTTTTCCTGTTATAAGAAGTTACTGGTACTAAAGGATTTAAAGATTATAATTATTTTCTTTTGCTGAGAAGATAAATTATCTTAAATTGTGTACTCAACTTAACTTTTAATGCTTAAAAATAAAAAATTTAGTAAAAATTGCTAAAAATTAAAGGAATTTTATAAAATGTATTAGAAATTTTAGTAGTAGTAGAGTAAAAATTGAATATCTTTTCTTTAAATAATTTACTTATTACAGGTTTAAAAAATGAGTAATGATATTAGATCATATCAAATTTGAATAACTATGAAGAAATTTGATATGCGAAATAATAATAACTATGCGAAAACTATACAACATTAATTATCAACATTATCTTACATTATCAAATTATGATATTTAAATCAGATAGTTCTAAAATTAGTTCTACAATTCAATATTAACTGTTGACTTATTTGAAGTAATTTATTCCATTATAAAAAGCAGAAATTAAAAGTGTTTGTTTGTTTGTCTCAGATCCATATAAAAAACCACCGGTCTGCAACCAAACTTTACAGGAATATTTTTAGAAATCTGAATGGAATTATAAGCGTTCCTTTTTGTTAACCCATTGCACCGCGAAGATTCGTCAAAGTTGGGCTTCATTAACAAACGGTACCTAAATGGTTAGACTGATTGAGTTAAAAATTTGCACAAGTGTTCTTCTTAACTTAAGACGTTTACCAAATAAATTTGGTTGCAATATGTTAGCCCAATTTCGCCTTAGAAAACAAATCCATAAACTTTTAATTTCTCCTGGCAAGGCTGGATACCTGGATACTCCTAAATAAAAAGAATCTGTACCTACAGCAATTTGATAAAAATTTTCTATAATCATATTATTTCTTTTATAATAATCAAATATTAACTATTTTATGAGTTGACATATTTAAATATTCAAATCATATAATATGAAGAAAACAATAATTTAATACCACAGAAAATATTTGGAGCATTTAATTAAAAATTTATTTTCACCGGTAAATTTAGCTATAATTAAACTTTTCAAATTAAAAATTTATTTTGAATTACACCTATAAATACATAATTGTTTCTGTGATATTATTCCTAAAAAATTCCTAAATATTCCTGTAAAATTCATTATTAAATAGATCCTTTCTGTTTCATTTTCACTATTATTTAACTATATTATATTATACTTGTATACTATGAGTTATTATGGTAACAAGTAACCTATAGTTGTTATTAATAAAACATTTTTTCTCTGACTAGCAAATTTATTAAACTTTTGTTTCACTTATTGTTGTCTCACTCATTCATTATTTAGTTCCAGTCCCTCAGCGTTTAAAAGGATGTATATGTCAAGGTCTTAACATTTTGTCAGACTAAAAACTTCGAATGACAAAACACTTTTTTTAGCTTTATAAATTAAAATTGAAATTAAATTAAAATTGATATTTACCTTTTTGCTTCCTTCATAACTTCGGCCTATTTTTAGTTAGAATCTTATACAATTTTCAGAGAAGAAAAATCTTTCAGATCTTTAGCATCACAAATTACATTTAGCAATATTATATTTAAATACTAATTGAACACTTCGCATAACATTTGCACACATCTTGTTGGCAAATGGGACATTTGGAATAAATTTTTGTAGATGATATTTTTGTTGTTGGTTACGTAATAAGTTTGGTAGTGTTTGTCATAATGATAATGATTACCTTCAACGATGATGGCGGTAATGTTGTTGTTGTTTATAATTCTGTATTTAAATTTGTAATTTAGATATAAACCTAAATGTCTTTTTATGCTAAGTGGCTCTATGCCTATTGGGTTTATGTTAAATGTCTTTTGAAGAAATGGGTTTAAATCAACTGCCTTTAACTGTGTATATATAGATTTTCCTTAAAACTGAAGAAAGTATCACTTGATTTTTTTTACATATAACTGTAAATATACATAAAACACATGTAATTTATGTAATTTTCGTGCAAGTCACAATATTCGAAACAGTTTTTATTGCATTTTCTGCATTAGCGAATTTTTGAAAACCTACTGTTTTACATACAACCTTCTTTTTTTTTTTTTGCATTTAATTTTTTTTTGTAGATTGTATTAAAAAAAATTTAATTACCACCACTACTATCATATTCATTTTATTTTTTAATTACATTCTCTTTTCTCATAATATTCTAAAATTAATAAATTTAATAAATAAAATTATCCTATAGATTTTTAAAAAATTTAACAACAAAAAAAAAAAATAACTGGGCACCTATATAATGTATTTTATTTAAAATTATTTTTTATTATTTACTTACTATTAATTATATCATTCAAAAGTTTGAAAATATTTCTCATTTATTTTTTATTTCTTTTCATAATCTCTTTTTTTTTGGTTTTTTTTTGTAAATAATAAATCCTAGTTACCATAAAACCAGAAATATCGAACAAAAACGGGATTATGAAAGACCTGGAATTATAACAAAAATATTTACCAAAAATTGAAAATTACTTTGAATGAAAAGCAAACACAAATAAATGAACGAATGAATGATGAAAATAATAAAATTCAAAATTGGTTTATTAATAATGTTGCAATTGATATTTCTAGTATACCAATACCAAAAAAAAAAAAAAAAAGATAAACGAAAAATAAAATATAATAAAAACAGTTATAAACAATTTCTTTCAAAGGATTTAAACAAAAATTTTCTATACTTTGATTTTAAGTTAATAATGAAATTATAATCCTTAAGGCAATTTCAATCCCTTTTTGGATTATTGTAAATTCTCTTTTTCTAAACTTCCCCTTAGAATTACTGCTATCCTTTTAGGATAAGGCATAGTACTAAATATACACAATAAAAAAAATGAAATGTACTTTAACGTTTCAATATTTTCAAAGATACAAAATTAAAAAATTTTTGTGTTTTTTTTTTTTTTTTTTGTTATATTTTTTCAATTTTAAAAATTTTATGTTAAAGTTGGCACTACAATACCATATTGATAGTGTTTATCAATTCAATTCCACTCAATTTTACGTAAAAATGAAAATTTTTTGATTTACTTAATGTTTTACTGAAACAGAAGAAGAAACAGTTTTGACACAGTTTTAATTTCGAACATTTAAAAACATATTTTTAAAGAAAAATCAAGATATTTTCGAGTTGGATTCGTTTTGAGTTCGGTTTTGGATTGGATTTGTAAAATTCATTAAAAGTCATATGTAAGCATTTCAGAACACTCTACTGTAAATTGTAGTGTAATTTTTTCTTTAAAACTCACATATTTAAATGCAATTGAAAATTGATAGATTTTATTACTTAAATGTATCTTTTAAGGATGATATTCAATACCTGTTATTAAAAAGATACTTAAAATATTTTTAAAAAAAATTTTTAAGGTTTTTAGTAGATATAAAAAACCATTATTATATTTTTCGAAAAATTGATCCAATTGAAAATTGCTCCAATAATTGAATCATTGTGAATAACTCTTAACTAGAAAAATCCAAATACATTTAAATATTTTTTTTTTGTATTTAAAATTTAAAAATTGCATAAATTGCATATTATCCTTAATATTGATTCAGAAATAAAATTTGAAAAAAAGGGAAATCAATCACAATCCTGTCTTTTTTTTTTTTTTGGTCTGTTTTTCTCATTTACTTAATCTGCAAAAAAAAAAAAAAAAAATTTAGATAAACATATCATAGATCAATAACAATTTTACTAAAAAGAGATTTTATCTAAAATATCAAAAGAATTATTTTGATGATATGAAATTTTCTGATATCATAATTTGATATTTGTAATTTATATAAGTACATACATATATGTATATATATGTTTATAGCTTGTTAAAATTAAATTTTCATTGCCTAAATTTCAGAAAATAAAAGAAAAAATTATTTTCATTTTTCTTCGATGTTTCAAACAAATAAAAAACAAGGTAGAATGTAAACCAACGGTTTTTAAAAGCGCACATTTCCAAAACTCAATACAAACTGTTTAGAATTGTGACTTGCACAAAAATTTGAAAATTTCATGTGATAAGAAAAAACGTGAAAATAGGACATTTTTGAATTTTTGAGGGGCCGTAAGTCCGGAATCCTATATAACTAAGAAAAGCCGATAATACACGTAAAAATATATTATTGAATTTTCCTTTAATTTTCATGTCTTGCCGAAGAAAAATTTTTACAGGTGCCTAAGTTACAGGTGTCTAAAAATAGCAAATTTTCAATTTTTGAGGCGTAATAAATCTTAAAGAGGGGGTGCTACCAAAAAATTTTCTGAGGAAACTTATACTAAATCTAAAAGTCCTTTCTTGTCTCAAAATTTCAGGTTCTTATCTAAAGGCGTGTCGGAGTTATGAAAAAAGAAATTTCATGCAAAATGTGGTTTTCATATAACAGTAAATTTAAATAGTAAATTACAAAATATTACATAATTTTGATATTGTTTTATATGATAATAAAATTTTCGATCTTCTGGCGGTTTTAGATTGCTAAACCTGAGATATATACATCTGAAAATGGGGCTTTTTCGCAATTTTGAAGATCTGCAACTTTGGAACCCTTTACAACTAAAATAAACCTTTAACACACGGAAAAATATATTACTGTAGCTTTAATTTTTATATCTTGCAGAAGTAAAATGTGTTCAGGTGTTCCTAAGTTACAGGTGTTTAAAAATAGCAAATTTTCAATTTTTAAGCCCTAATAGCTCATAAACAGGGGGTGGTCCAAAACAAATTTTCTGAGCAAACTTAAACTAATTCTAAAAGTTCTTTCTTGCCTCAAAATTTCAAGCCTCTATCTAAAAGTGTGCCGGAGTTATGAAAGTAGAAAAATCATGCAGAATTTGGTTTTCACATAACGGTAAATTTAAATACTAAATTTAAAAAAATTTTATAAATTTGATATTAATTTACAAAGTTAAAAAAACTACCTGTCGAATGACGTTTTCAGATTGAAAAAATCTTAAGCAGTACATAAGATATTATATAATGCATTTAAAATGCATTATGCAAATGAATTTATGCTTTTTCTCTATCTTTAACGGTGTAGAAGTTTTGTAAACAGACGGGCGGACGGACGGACAGAGTGAAACTAATAAGCACATTTTTTCCAATTTTTTTTGGAAATGTGCTAAAAAATGGCCAAAAGTAATATTTAAAAAAAAAATTGTTTGTTTTGAAATTTTATCTGCCGTATCTATATGATGAAATTTTATCCGTCATATCTATTTTAACTATCATATTTATCTATTTTTAAAGTTGTAAAAAAATAAATTTAGAATTTGGATTCCATTTAAGTTTATACTTATAAAAGGGGCCATCTTTAAGTTTATACTTATAAAAGAGGCCATCTTTATTTAAAAAAAAAATTTTGAACGTCTAACCAAAGGCATAACCAGTGTGACTTAATGTTTTTTGTCCACTTTCTTTTTCGATGTTCTTCTAAAAATGACCTTTATAAAATTGAATCATAGCTCTTAATTCAAATTCTTTCTTTCTATATTGTTATCTGCCCGCTCCTGATATAGTTGAAAAAGTTTTGTACATATGTACTTACAAATATATATACTTATAATACTTTAATGAAAATTAATTTATTAATTTTTTTTTTCCTTTTTGACTCTCTTGTGGAGTATAGGGCTTCTACAAAGCCACTGTATCTAACTTTGTGACAAGTTTTTCCGTGTTTTTTCTATTTGCTTCATTACTGTCGTCCTCCACGCGATTTTGGATCTTCCCACTTTGCTTCTTCCTTGAGCATTCCAAACAAGAGCCTCTCTGGCAATCGACGAGTTTTTCCTAAGGATGTGGCCAATCTATTTGTATTTTTTTTTCCTTAATGATCAGATTTATGGGTTTCTGTTTGATCATAAACCATCCTTTGTGGCCAGAAAATTCTGCATATCTATTCTGCAAACATCTGTTGAGGAAAACTTACACTTATTGGATTATTCTCTCTGTAACTTTTTGTTATTTGTACTATTTTATTAATTGTAAATCCTTTATTCATCTTTCACGCTGTCTAGCACAAGATAATTTGTTGTAAAATGTTTATTTTAATTGTAATGATCTTTATTTTAGTAAACTATTTTAGACATTGATTAGTTTTTGTTACGTATTGTTGTTACCGATATGAATGGCAAAAAAAATTTAGAACATTTATAACAGATAAGTACTATTAAAAATTCAAATTGGTGAGAACTGTTTTTTGATTAAATTTTAGAGTTTTGATTAATTGTTTGCATTAATCGTAACTCTAACTAAACAGAAACTAGAAAGAGTGACAACAATATAAGAAAATAATATTATTTCACCAGAGTGACAACAATATAAGAAAATAATATTATTTCACCAGATGTAAGTCCAATTCAAGCTACACATTTTATTATTTTTGTACAAAAAGAACGATTGGTTTAGTTACTATGATAAAATACAAATAGAAAAAGCAGATAAATCTTTAGATAACTATCAAAAGATGTAAAATTATGACTCAATTATTTATAATATTCGAATATAAATTGTTTGTATTTACAAAAATGTTTTCAATAAATGAAATCCTCAATTTCCTCAAAATCCTTAATTTCAAATTTTTATTTACAATTTTATTTTTAAATCTATTTTATTCCAATAATCCTGAAGTAATTCCTAAAATATCTTTCAAAATTAATTTTAAATTATTTTTTTTCATTATTTTTTTTTAAAAACTAAAAATTTAAAAAAAAAGAAACTTGAAAATTGTATTTTCTTTTTAGCACATTTTTTTCAGAAAATTGTTGAGGTTTACTTATTATCTCTCTCCGTCCGTTGGTTTGTTTATAAAACTTCTACGTCGTTTAATATGAAGCAATGATAGGTCTCAGGCCTAACTATACAGATAGATGTTTTTAGAAAATTAATGTTGTGGTAAAACTTTTTTTTTATTTTATTTTTCGCGCACTTTTCACGGAACAACATTCCTTAAAGTTGGGAAAAGTCCCATTTCCGAATGTTTATATCTCAAATTCTGGTTATTATTTTTGCAATTTAAAAACATCAAACTACAGATTTTATAAATCAATATAAAAATTAAAAAATATTTTTATTCTATGTAAATTTACCGCTATATGAAACCAACATGTGACAAAATTTTTGGTTTCTGCCATATCTGCAGAACGCTTTTCTGTAGAACTTTAAAATTTTGAGAGAAAATGATTTGTCATAATTTCAGAATAAATTATCTCCAAAAAATTTCTACTTCTCCCGATTTAAAAGCTATTATATAGATCAAAAATTGAAAATGTAATATTTAAGACATCTGTGGAAACTTCTACAGTAAGACAGATAAAGCTCCAATATTATATTTTTACATAACATGTTGACGGGTTTTGCTATATAACCCTATATAATTAATAGGGTTCATAATATGTTAACATAATATTAGCACAACATAACATGAGTGCACTGAATATGAACATAACATAAGACCCTAATCTCACCACCCTACACTCAGGGTTCATAATATGTTACATAATATGTTAACGGATTTTCCTAAGCAACTCTATATAATTAATAGGGTTCCTTAAAGTGGAAAAAAGAGTTTTTCGATTTTAGGCAATTCTTCTTCAATAAAAAATTCCAAAAATATTTACAAAATTTTGATTCAAAAAAAGTGACAATAACTCTAGAATACTTCTTATTATCTTATTAAAAATGTACATCTTTAAAAACCTTTGATTTTACATTCTACCGTGTTTAAATTTTAATCAAATAAATTGCAACAATTTTTATTTATTATTTGTTTAAAAAGTTCTTTTCATAACTTTTGTGGGCAACAAAAAAAAACTTTTTTATATTGAATATCACTTTAAACATAATAATGGAAAATTGAAAGTCATAAAAAAACAAAACTTTACTTTAGAAATTTATTTTATTAAAAAGCAACATATACAAAAAAAAATGCATTATTATTTTTCTTCAGTTCCTTAGAATTAAGGTTTCACCCCCATTTTTCTTATTTTACTTATTATTTACCATAGTCTAAAAACTTTTTCTTCTTAAAATTTGAAAAAAAAAAACAGAACTTTGTGGTCTCCTTTTTTTCCATAATAATATTTAATACGAACAAATTGTTTTTTCTTTATTTCTATCTCTTTCTAATTGTTTTATTTTTTTTTTTTTATTTTTTTCAGACGGAACTGTCACATAATCTTCAGCAATTGTCAGAAAAAGCGCGTTCAACAACAGAATTTATACAACGATTAAAAGGAATGAGCGACAAAGTGACGGTAAGTTATAATAAAAAAAACAATTGTTATTTTTTTTTTTTAAATTTCATCAACATCATCAACTTTACCACTATTATTTTATTATCATTTTAGTCATAATGTAAAATCACTAATCATTATCAATATAAACGTTATTCACAGCTATCAGTCATCATTATTTGCACGTACAATATTATAATTTAAAACTACTTTGCACTTTTAAATAGAAAAAAAAAAGAATGGTCGGAAAAAGCTGGACACTTACATATATTTAAATTTTTCTAAAATACTTTAAAAGTGCACTCATTGGGACTTTATCGTTTTTAATATTAATTTTTTGATTTATAAGTTATTATATAATTTAACCTTTATTAAACAAGGACTGTAATTTAATGATAGCTTCTATTTATAACCCATAAGTGTGTGGTTTAATCTGCAGTATGATAACAGCTTTCATATTTTAATTATGACTCATCCGCCACCCTATAAATTAAAACTTTACTTTTTTTTATATTATATTTTTCCGGTTGTTGACATTAGATTATTAGAGATGTGTGTTAAGCGAGATTTTTTCTTCTTTGCTTAAAACGGGATCGGTTTTTATTACGTTAGAGACCATTATTCGGTTTATTCAATACTTATACATTATAGGCTTAAAATGCAGATAACTACTTCTAAGTTAAAAACTATCTCTTTTTGAAACGCTCCTTCTTGTATACAAATGAATTAAGGAGCTTTGACAGCAAAAATATTTTATGAAATAAAAAAAATTCAGAGCCCAAGCCTTTAAGATTACTTGCTCGTTGTAGTTTCTGGCAAACCTGTTATTTATTACCTAATCGAAAAATGAGTACTTTTATATCAGGAGCCTTAATCAAAATAATGTGACGGATTTATCTTAATAAAATAATTGAATGTATATTAATCTGCTATTCAATGTATTTTACAAAGGATTTGGATTACTAATGTAAGTAATGTATGGTCTTTCCTAGTTTTTCAAAGTTTGTACAATTCTTATACCATTTATTTTGATAGTTGTAAACCGTTATTTTATTTTCAATGTTAAAGTTTGGCATTACTCTGACATGACGAAAAAATAAAAGAGACAAATCTGACATATATAAAAAAGATTGGTTTTTTATTACTCTAAAATGCAACTTTTCTTTTTTTTATTGCAACAATTTAATTTCATTGAAAGTACAGTATCTTTTTTTGCTTACGTTGATAATGACTTTCATATTTTGTTCAAAATAGAAAAGAATCATGTCAGTTAATGATGATGACGATGATGATGACAACAACAATGGTGATGATTTTTTTCATCATATTTTTTTTTTTTTTTCATTGAAAACTCCTTGAATATGAATTAAATAATACTTATTTCGGTTGGGGGAAGTTTTTATTATTTATTTGTGTATAAATATATCTTATAAATATATAAACGTGATAAAATTTCGTTGTTAATAGTTAACGTTATATAATTTTTCTTCTAAAGTATAAGAATTTTGTTCGTTAAATGCAGGAATGCAGAAATTTTGAATAGAAAAAAAAAAAAAAACAATTAAAATTATAGTGTTTTGGGTTGAAGGGAGGTTTTCTTTTAAGGATAGGATCAAGAAAGGTTTTAAAAAATTATGAAATGATATTTAATTAAAGTGACAATTTAAGAATTTTATAAGAAAATCAAAAAAAATTTAAACTTATGCACGAGAAAAATTACAAAATTAATTTTATAAATTTTCATGCCAACTGCTGCATCTCCATTTAATGATTTATGATTTGTTTACCATGCTTCAACAATTTTATGTTTTTATATGAAAAATTTTAATGTTTTCGGTAACTGTCATTATCCAAAATGAATGAAAGTGTAGAATAGTAGTCTGTGTCCAACTCTGGGATACCTGCACGAACATAATTTATAGATATATATCCTGTTTTCGTAAAATTTAATCATCTTTAAGGAATTTCAAAATATTATATAATTTTATCTGGTACTGATATTTTTATGTAAATTTCAAAATTGTATGACAGAAATTTGAATCCATTTCATCAATTTTTTAAAAATAATTGCAATAAAACTTGATCATATTTTTCAAAATATCAGATATCTATAACTTAATTGAGTTATTTTTATATAGGAAATAAAGCGATTCGAACCCATTTGTCAAATTTATACAATTTCAATTGTCATGAACAAAATTAAGTTTCAAAAACGGAACAAAATATTCATCAAAATTGAAATAATAAAAATTTCGGAATAATGTCTCTATTATTTTTAAAACTATCGTGCGGATGTACTGACGGATAGACATACATACCTTAACTACTAAACTTATGACTTTCTAAACAATCACTATTATTTAAATCGTATGTCATGCATACACATGTTCTCCAGAAATGGTAACTCATATATTTAGTAAAATTTAAAAATAGTATTATTAACTTTCTTCAAAATGTTCGTCAGAATTTTGTTAACCATCCCACATAATTCTAAATTTTTTAGATCACTTTTTCTCAAGAATTTTTCCAACATCCTTATCCCATAAACTAAACTTTTGATTTGTATTAAAGATCTTAACTTAAAATTTGGTTTAAAAGGGCCTGGTTTTGGTTAATTGAAGTCTAACACTATCTGAAACTATCACCTGCAATTTCTCTGAGTTAATCTTGAAGTTTTTCACTGACTCTTATGAAATAAATTTCCAATTTCACTGGCAATTAAAACAAACCAAATGTTTTTATTTTTATCAAATAAAATTAATAACTTACCATTATAATTATATTCTTTATAATATACATTATTTTATAAATTTATATATATATATTTTTTTTCATATATTAATTAGGATTCATGTATTGAATTTGAAAGATTAGTAACAACACAATGTGAAGCATTAATACAAGCATTACAAGATAGACAAGATTATTTATTAGAATCAATTCGTATGGATAGAGATACAAAAATTAGAATATTAAAGGTAAAAATCAATCAATATTCAAATATATACACATTCATACCCACATTTTCCAATAATTAAAATTAAAATTAAAATATAAAAAAAAAATAAAAATTCTATAGGAACAACAATCAAGTTGCACGGGAAAATTACAACAAACAACAGGTCTAATTCAATTTTGTATTGAAGCTTTAAAAGAGACTGATAGTGCTGCATTTTTACAAGTAAGTTAAAAATTGAAATATAATTGATAGATTGATTGATTGGTAATTGAAAGATAAAAATTTATAATAAAATAAATATATGTATAATTATAGGTAGGATCAATGCTTATTAATAGAGTTACAAATACTGATATGACATGGCATCAAGAAGTAACAACAGCAGCACCAAGAGTTTCACCAATTGTTGATTTAACATTAGATGATGCAGCATTAATAAGAGCAATAGATAATCTTAATTTTATTCAAATGAAACGTAAGTGTTTATTAAATTAATTAATTTTTGAGAAATATAATTTTTTTTTTCTTTTTTATTATTATTTAGATTTTTTAACATTTTTTTTTTATTTTTACATTTATTGTAATATCTTAAGTTTGTTTTTTGGTTTTTGAACTTGTTAAAAATATTTATACAAGAAATTTCTAACATTATACAAGAGTACTTCTTTCAGAGTAGAATAGGTTTACTAGAGATTAAGAAAATGTTTATATATTATAAGGATTATTCAAAATTATACACCATTTTGGGTGCTTGTATGTTATTTGACTGGATGTCATTTGCCTGTACTTTTATTTGGCTGTACTATCATTAGACTGGATTTCATATGCTTGTACCTACTATCATTTGACTAAATTTAATTTGCCTACATAAACGTTGCCTAGACAAACATTTTCTTACTTTTATAGGCATCGTTTATGTAAGCGTAATTGTAGAGAACATGTGATTTACTTTCTAACAATTCAAAAGTAATCAAATATATTCTTGTAAAATTAATAATAGATTAAATATTTCAAAATGGTAAAAGATTCAGAGGATCCCAAATTTTCGCTAAATAAATTATTGAAACCCTGATTTTGAACCCAATAAACCAACAAAATATTTAAAATAGTTTGGCCTGCCGCCTCCAAACTTTCGTTAAACAAATTATTGAAAGTCTGATTTTGTATAATTATGAAATTTCTTTAATTTTGAAATTGAACTGAAAAATTTCTTTAATTGAAATCTCTTTCGAATTTAGAATCTTCCATATACAAAGGTTTTTTATATACATATTCTGGAAAAAGTGTATAACCCTGATTTTTATCCAACTATAAAATCTCTCTTAATTTTTGTTTACAACACAAAGAACTCATTTAAATCTAGTCACTTGAAATTAGATAGGCATTAGATAATGCAGGCAAATAAAATGGTTAAATAATAAATACAAGGAAATTATCTCCAGTTAAGTGAAATGCATTCTTATGTTAATCCAGACGACTTGCGAAACTATACAGTCAAATGATACTTCATACAAAAGACACGCTCCTCCAAATCGTTCAAATTTTGCTCTAAATGCTTCCTCCAAATTTTTGTACAAATGAATTTTGTATTTTGTATTGGTACTTTTAGAGTTCGCCAGCAATTTTTATTTTTAAGGAAAATGATATTTTTTAACAAATATGACAATATAAAAGGATATCTGATATTTTTTCAAATTATATCCCAGCTAATTTTCTTATTACTTCATGATTGTTACTGCATGATAGTAGCATTTTTTTAAACTTTTATACACATAAAGTAGAGCAGTGTTGGACAACATTTCCAACTTAAACAAATTTCAGAATTTTATTCAAAATTTTTAGACAATTTTATTTAATTTTTTATGTTGCTCTTCAGTAGTCTTCTTAAGAATTAACATAAAATATTTTGACATTTTTTTTAGTTCTATTGGTTGTTTTTCCCATTTCTTTATATAATTTTTTGTCGTTTCCCCTTTTTTTGTTTTTGAATTTCTTTAAACAGAAATCCCTCCCTTATTTTTGTAATTTACTTTTAATTTCAAAATTTTATTTAACCATCAATTTAATTTGATTTTGAGTTTTATATTATTGTTTTCGAAATACATATATGTATATATCCTTACGATTTTCAAAAAATTTCCATAAATAACTTATTTCTTAAATATTTTATTAAATGTCTACCAAAACAGCTGTTAAGGAAGGAGATGAAAGAGCTCCAACAGGTGAGATTTAGTATATATTTTATAGTCTATAAATTCATTTTAGTTCTTTTGTCTTACGTGGTCAATTTTTTTTATTAAAACTAATAAAATATTTTTTTATTAAAACTAACTAAAAATTAATTTTAATTATAAGATGCTTAAATTAATTTTTTTTTTTTGTATTTATTTTTATCTAATTATAAATGTGTATAATATTTTATTTTCTTTATAGCACCACTTGCCCCAGTCATAATACCAGAAGATTGTTCAGCAGAAAATAATTCTGTTACAGTTGCATGGCAACCACCAAATCATTCATTTGTAACTGGTTATGTATTAGAATTGGATGATGGAAATGGTGGTGAATTTCGGGTAAGTTAAAATGAATATTAAATAAGTAATTTTTCAAAAGAGCACATAATTCAACTATGAAGTGTGGTTGTTACTTTAGTCTAAAATAAAAAATTTTAAATTACATATCATTTATCAATAAATGAATAAAATGTTATGAGAAAATGGTGGTAAGTAATCGAATAGCTCAGACTCAAACCACTGTTTAATTACTCACTAAGTAACCAAATAAGATAAATTTTAGAAAAGACATAAACCCAATAATACTTTAAGAATAACTTTCAAAAATTCTATTTTCTAAGTAAAATCCTAATTAATATTGAATAAAATTAACACCAAAATTCAATTTTATTTAATAATCCTATTTTTTTATGCAGGAAGTGTATTGTGGCAAAGAAACAATTTGTACTGTTGATGGTTTACATTTTAATTCAATGTATAATGCACGTGTTAAAGCGTTCAATAGTAGTGGAGAAGGTGATTATTCAGAATTAATTGGATTACAAACAGCTGAAGGTAAGTTTGTTTTTCTTTTTAAATATTTAATATATGGAAAGAACTTCTTAAAAAGCCTCGAGTTTAGTTTTAATTTACAACAAAAATGAACAATTCTTTAATTCCATTAAACTTTTTAAAAATTTTGAAGTTATAGATTAAATTTAAGTTTTTTTTTTTTTCCTCTCTACAGAAATGAACCAATGCAAACAATTTCATAAACTTTTTTTTTTATATTTTTATTTTTATTTTTATTTTTGAGAAGAAAAATTCAATTTCCTGAATCCATTAAATAAAAACTCCTCTTGGAATTGACAGTTGAAAGTTTATTTTCATTTCTTGCAATTTTTATGAATTCGCCAAGAATTTTTTTTCTCCAATTTTACAAAAAAAAATTCTTATTGAAATAGAATGAACCTTGAATTTTCCTTGAACGAATTTTTCTTCAATAGTTCAAGTTTTTGTAAATTTTTATGTACATATTTGTGTGTATGTATAGTGTATTGTATAAAATATATATTTTAAGTATATTTATATACATATGTACGTATATGAATAAATTTTTATGTTTTATTTTCAAATATTTTCAGTTGCTTGGTTTACATTCGATCCAGTATTGAGTGGTGGTCCAGGTTCTGGTTTAGTTTTTTCAAAAACTAATTCAACAGTATCAGTAGAAGGATGGGAGCATAGAGTTGCATTGGGTTCAGTTGGTTTCAGTCGTGGTGTACATTATTGGGAATTTACTATTGATAATTATATTGCTGATACAGATCCAGCATTTGGTGTAGCAAGAATTGATGTCAATAGAAATAAAATGTTAGGTAAGTTTTTTTCCCATGAAATTAAGTATAAAATATAAAGGATAAAATATATATTATTTTAGTTTCCTTAAGGTCTTTTTTTGTTTTGATTATTTTTTTTTTTTTTTCTATTTACTAATAAATTTTTTATATTTTTTTTTTGTGCTTTTTTAAAAAAAAAATGAAAATAAAAAAACAGGTAAAGATGAAAAATCATTTGCTATGTATATCGATCGTCAACGTTCATGGTTTCAACATAATTCAGTGCATGAACGTCGTGTTGAAGGTGGTATAACAACTGGCAGCACTGTTGGTGTATTATTGGATTTAGAACGTCATACATTAAGTTTTCTTGTCAATGAAATGCCACAAGGATCTGTAGCATTTAGAGATTTATATGGTGTTTTTTATCCAGCTGTTAGTATTAATCGTGGTGTTACATTAACATTACATACTGCTTTAAGAGCACCACGTATGGATTATTACTGAAAATAATTGAAAAAATATAAAAATTTTACAAATTAATATCAGAAATATTTAAAGTGATTTTATCATTATTTTTATTATTTTATATTAGAAAAGTATTGAGATTTAAAATGCTTAACAATATTAAAATAATTTTGTGACAGTTGAATGGCGTTAATATTTTAGAAAAATGTTTTTTATGACTTTTGTGTATATCGGAGCAAAAAAAATTTCAAGGTGAAATTTATTGCACTTTCAAATTTCTTCTAAAGCGTAATACAATAGTGTATATAGTATGCATTCAATTCTTTTTTCGTCAGATTTCTCAGTTTTTTTTAATTACTATATCTTTAGAAGCGCGCTTCGTTTTTTACTTTGAGTAGAGTTTATGCTATGGAATTAACTACCTCACTCATATGCAGAGTTAACTTTAGTCTATTATTTCGAAACAACTAGAGTTAAATATGAATTTGAACTGTCAAAATTAGATGGGAACATTTGTTTGTTCAAGAAAATGTTAAGAAGTGTTATAAGTACAATTGAACGATTTCTTTTATATATAATATAAATTTATAATATATATATATATATATAATATATATATATATATATTTTTTTTTAATGCATTTCTCTGCCACATAAATGTTAACAGGCGATTACACAACCCTTCCTGTTCAGGCGTGGCTGTAAATGTCGTAAGGGGGATAACTCTTAACTCCCTCTTAATAACTCCCTCGGTGTTTACAGCGCACTTTATACGCTCTTACTAGGCCACCGAGGCCCCCGTTTATAGCATTCTTTGACATTTGGAACACACGTCCGAGTAGCATTAAAAACGTTAAAAAAGTTAACTCTGCTCAAATGTATATTTTGAAACGCTAATTGTGACGTCATGGAATTAATTAAACTCTATTCCGGTTATTTCGAATCGACTTTATCTATCATAGAGTAACTCTAACATGTTGGAGTAAAAAACGAAATGCACTCCAGCGGGATTTCATCAAGCATCATACATAATTGACAGCTTACATTAAGAGTCTTTTGTTTTTTCAATAAGACTATAAAAGTTGTTCTAAACGCTTAATTTATAAGTTACGTTAGGTATTTTATTTTTAACGAATTTTTTTTGGATCAATTAAAAAACTTAATGTTTTAGAATAACCTTTTTATGTAGCTACTTTCGATACGGAGCTACAGTTCCTCAAAGTTTCAAAATATTTTATTTTTAAGCATAAATGTTTTAGGTTCTGCTTAGTATTTTTTTCAATCTAAAAAAGCCAAATGACAGACCTGTTTTATCCAATAAACCAATATAAAAATTATTCAATTTTTTAAATTTACTATTTACCGTTATTTGAAAAGAAAATTTTGCAAGATTTTGCTTCCTTTTTATCTCAATATAACGTTTCTAAATACAATCATGACAATTTGAGAAAAGGAAAATCTTTAAGAATTAGCATAATATGTTACGTCAAAAAATTTTTTCGTACCATCCTATGTTTAAGAGCTATTACAAGTCAAAAATTGGCTATTTTTGCACACGTGTACAAATTTTTCAAAACAAAACAGATTTTTTTTTATATTTATATAGAATTTCCTTAAAATTGGAGAAATGTCTCTACATTTTCCACAATTTTTTCTTACATATAAAATTCTAAAAAAATTTACAATTTTTGGTATACTCACACTATTCCAAACTGTTTTTATTCTCTTTTGAGAAATGTACGGCTTCCTTTGGTTTATTCAATATAATACTAAGGACCTTTTAACGTTGTAATAATTTTAAGCAAACCGCTTAAGATTCTGACCAAAGTGAACAATTGTTGAATATTCAGTTCTTTGGCATTTTAGCAACAAGAGTTCACATAAATATTATAAAAATCGTATATAAAATCACTAAATAATTTATGAGAAAAAAATTAAATTTCATTAAACAAAAATTACTTATATAGAAAAAAAAAACGTTTTATTTTTTTATTTTGTTTTTTCTTTTTTAACTGTTATATAATGTTAAATTGATAATTATGTATATTTGAAATGAAATTTTTTTGGTATTGTAAATTAATAAAAGATAAAAATAATAAAAAAAAAATTGTAATTATTAAAATAAAATTTTGTAAAAAAAAACTATATATAAAAAATTTATTTAAAATTATTATTAAAATAAATCACATAAATATTATTAAATATAAAAATTAAAATCACAAAATAATAAGTAAGAAACATAAATTATTGATATAACATATGATAACTAATTTTGTATATACACAATTAACGATCCAAATGTAAATTTTAATATGACTTAAAGTGTATTAGCATGTATTGGTCATATCATAACGTAAAATTTTGATATATGAGCGCACTCTGTTGAAAAATGTTAGTATTAGTCTATATTTGAGTTCAAGTCTTTTTTTTTTTCAATATAATACTTTTACTTGTATAATAGTTTGGAATCATTGTTTTAAAGTGTTTATTTAACGTAATGTATATAAACATTGTTTCCAATAAAACTTTTTATTATAGCGAAAACGTCAAGAACTTAAAAAAAAAAATTCAAAATTAAATTGAGAGAATTATTTATTTATTTATTTATTTATATTAATATTACAAATCATATTGCAATATTACAAAATCATTGTGAGAATTAATAAAAAGGATAAGATTTAAAATTTGTAAAATACGACAAATTCGATTTTCGAAAAATACAGACAGGAATTTAAATACAATTGAAATAGTTTAAATATTATTCTGGATTTAATAAATTTATTATAAGCTTTATAGACATATTTTTACTGTTTTAAATATTAACTGTGTATACAAAACCAAACAACTAAAGATTTGAACTCAAAATTAAGTAAAATAAAACAATTATAATTAGCTAATTAATTTTTAAGAATTTTGTATAAAAAAACCATACCCAATCTAATCAAAATATATTATAAGAAAGAAAAAATACATCTATAGATACTACTTCTTTTTTTTTTTTTTTGTGAAAAATTCAAAAATTATAAAATAATATTTAAATTAAAAATAATAGTTATATAAAAATAAAATATACAGAAAATCAAAAGAATTAATTTGAACATATGAAATATGGCTACATGAATAATCGCCCAAAAATTGAAACGCCCATAAAATCAAAAATGCATAATCAATGAAAATATTTGAAATGTAACATATAAAACAAAAGTCAATAAAAAAAGTAAAATTGCGCAATATAAAATGACTCAAGAATAAGGAAATTTCTAATTGAATCCCCGTGTAATTTTTATAACATTTTAGATGCTATTTCATAATGAAAAATCACCTAATAAAAATGACAAAACAAAAAATGTCGCAATTTAAATCAATCAAAGATCGTCAAAAAATGTTTAACCTTTTTTTTGATTCTTTATTTTTAGTTTTTGGGAGTTTTGATTACAGGCAATTATGCATGTAGCAATAAAATACCTGTATTAATTATAGTAAATAATATTATTAATAAATTTTAAGATTTAGTTGAAAGAAAAAAAAACTAAATACCTTCATTATAAATAAATAATACATAAAATTAAAAAATTTGCATATAAAATATATAAATTAAATTAATATTAATTAATTGAAAATAAAAGAAAATAATTCGGAGTGTAATATAATAATCACAAAAACAAACAAAAAAAAAAACGAAATTAAATTAATTATTAAATAAATTATTACTAATAAAATAAAATTAATTATAATACAAATAAATATTTAATTTCTAATCATACATTGTTGTTGTTTTTATTTAAATTGTACTTACACAAATTTTACAGCTTTTGGTTTACTAAGTCTAACACTCAAACAAAAAATTTAAATTTATATATTTTGAAAAATTTTTAAATTGTGTAAGTTTTGGGCCTATCACTTTGATATTATAGTTTGACTTAAGTGGTTTGACGTTTATATGTCTACAATTTTTTTGTTCGTTTTACTCTTATAATCAGCATGGGACATGTAATAAGTTAGTAATTATAAAACATGAGGTTCAATGTCGTAAACCATTATTATTACTAAAGATTATGGCCGAATGCTTACTTTCCTTCCTTTACTTCCTTCGAAAACTTTGACAGCTAAAATGAATTACATTATTTCTTATGGTACTTGACCAAATCCACAACGTATTTGAAAACGAAGCAAAGTACCGAATTGGCGAAATTTTAATTCAGTACTATGCATTAAATACTTTGGCATTTGATATTTGAATGTTTTTACATAAACATTAAAAAAATGTTAATAGGTGGCAAAAATTTTAAATAGGAGGGAATGTGATTTTGTAGAATCCATGAATATGACGATTTCTGTAAATGTCCCGAACCCAATCTCTTCTCCCATTTAGAACTAAATACAAACATTTAAATACGTTTCATACAAAATAATTATTATATATAAAATTTCTAAAAATTTTTTTAAATCCATTTAAGAAAAAATAAATTCAACAAAAGTCAAAGCAAAAAATGCAAAGTAATCATTGGGCCAGTATTTACTTTGTTAACTTTGCTTTGTTTTGATTCTTTGAAAAAGTATTCAAAGTAAGCATTGGTCCATCACTTTAAGTCGTTAATCAGAAGTAAGCCACAGTTTTTGCAAGTTATAAATTAGCTTTACTTAGTTCAAACTAGTTAAAATTCTTATTGTTTTTAGTTAAGTAAATTTTAATTTAATAATCGATTTATGTAGCACCGTTTTACATAATATGTACAGTCACAAAATAATGTCATAATTTTTGCTACATACATATACATATGTCAAAAACAGATATTTTTACACTACAAAATATTTTTTAAAATACGCGTTATTTACTTTTCCATTACGGATTCCTTTAATATGAATTTAATATAACTGAAAATTTTACGAAATAGAAGAAGTTTAAAATTTTATTTGTATAATTTTTTTAACATTTGCAATGTGTGACAACAATTCAAGCTACATTATTGTAAAAGTTTTTTTGATAATAACATCTGTCGCATGCATACATAATTTTTTAAATGTTCTAATCAAGACCTAAGTAAACAGGCCAAGCACTGAAAACACATGAATGTAGTTGTGAGAGAATTGCAATCGATTCTCATGTATCGCGCGTATGAATAATTTCATAAATTTCATAATTGATGTGAGTCTCGATTATAGCCATATAAGCGTGTACGAAATTTTAAAGTATGAAAGTAGTCTCGACTTAAGAAGCTTTTAAAATAAAAAATTTAAAGAAAGACAATTTTTTAAATGCATATTTATGAATGAAAATATTATATTTAAAAATATTTTTCTTTAATGAATTATGTCAAAAAGATGCGACTTTAATTTTCTCTTTGGACCAAATTGAATAAAGTAAATGGTTTTTGTGTTATTTCAAGATTTATAGTCGGTCCCCTATTTTTTTCCATAAGACTGCATGTAAATTTGTTAAAAGCTGGCCCCTTATTAAGCTTTTACTCTCTACACTTCATGGTCTGGTAATTGATGTGAGTCTCGGTTCAAACTAAAGTTAAGGCCATGAAGTGCAGAGCTTAATAAGGGGCCAGCTTTTAACAAATTTACACGCAATCTTATGGGAAAAAATAGGGGACCGACTATAAATCTTGAATAATATATCGCTATAATCGAGACTCACATCAATTATGAAATTATTCATACGCGTGATACGTGAGAATCGATTGCAATTCTCTCACAACTACATTCATTTGTTTTCAGTTCTTGGCCTGTTTACTTAAGGCTTGGTTTGAATTGAACGAGCCTATTTCAAAAATCTAGAAAAGTTATAGAAGAGTATCCCTTAGTTTTGTGTTGAATAATAAAAATAAAAAGTTGTTTTAAAAGTTCAATTTTCAGTTGTTTTAAAAGTTCAATTTTGAAAATTTATTGGAAACTTTTGAACTTTAAATTTCCATAGATAAACTAAATTTTTAAAATTTGAATAATAAAAATGTTTTGAATCGAGACTATTTTATTGTAAATTTTTGGATTTAGGTAGGTATTTTTTCCGAAAAATTTTAAATTTAAGAAATATTTTTTTTTAGCTAGAATTGTTAAAATCTATAAAGAAGGTTTATAAATAACTCATAAAAGTATCAACCACTTGGTTCTCATTTAAGCTGTTTTTTTTTTAAAAAATCCTATATAAACTTTAAAATTGAAAAATACTATTTTAATTTTAACAATATTTTATTTTATGTGGTGTGAAATAATATCTTAATAATATATAATTTGAATCAAATTTCTATAAAATCAAAAAAAAAAAAAAAAAAATCACATAAATACCATATTGTTATTTTACAAAACATTTTTCATACCACTCTTAAAGTTTAGTAGATATAATAAAAAATAATAATAATAACAATAAAAAACAATTTCAATTTCTAAGAGAAAAAATAAATTGTTTTTTTTTTCTCGTTGTTAAATTATTAAAATCCATTAAAAATACTTTTTTTTTTCTATATATATATATATATATGTATTTAATATATACTTTATTTAAATACACATACCAATTTTTATTTTGTTGTGAATTAATATTTTAACAGGAATAACAACTGCCACAATAACAACATAATAATAATAATAATTCCCAACATAATGACAATCCTTTTTATATTCTAAAATCATAAAATAACCATGATAAGACTGTAAAGAAAACATTATATTCTCATAAACTTTAAAAGTTATTTCTTTGTTATTATTGCATGGTTACGTACCACCATTCCCATATCTATTTAATATTACATATAAACGAACATAATATATACATATATATATATGGTAAATTTTTAAATTGCAAAGCAACAAAAATATTACACATATCATAACCACCCGAATTATTATGTATATAATGGAGGTTAGGAAAGGTATATACACCAAACAATTAAATTCATGTAGCTGAAAAAAAAAAAATAAAAGAAATAATAATAACCCAATATAATCGCAACTAATTTTAACAACTTATATTATATGACTCCATTATAGGTAGTACAGGTATGCATAAGTGATATTTTGAGAGCTAAAAAAAAATTATATCAAATATTTTTATATTTATTGTAATAATGGAAACACTCCGTTTTTTTATATAAAAATTTGATGAGTGTGAAATTTTTAAATATTATTATGGATATTTTAATTGGACTAAATAAATTCTAGACACTTTGTTAGAACAGAATTTTGATAAAACTCTAAATTCTTTACATTCGAGATTTTTTTAAAAACAAACTGTCCAGTACAGTTTCAAAGTAACAGAAGAATAAAATAAAAGATTTTTAAACCTTATCAAAAACAAAGAATTTAAGATGACACTTTTAAAATTCAGTTTGATAAATCTATCTATTAAAAAAAGTAAACCTATTGAAAGAAAATTAGTGAAGTTAAAGTCCTGATTTAGCTTTTAAAGAAATAAGAAACTTTTAAATTAACTTAAGCTACTGGAAACATTTTTTTTTTTGTAAATAAACTTCTGATATTGTTTAATACAATAAACCAAATACAAAAAATTCAAGAAGAAATTCTGAATTTAAAATCTTCAAAAATCTTGAATCTAATCTTCAAAATGATTAATTCGACTAGATACATAATTCTTATACGATATAATGAACAAATTTCTAATATCTTTTGACAGGAGCCTTAATAATTAACCGATAATTATTAATAGTGGTTAAGCATTTTGTTTATTAACCGATAGAGTGCAGATTCAAAACCAGCACAGGTGGCAAACTGCTTTGATAGCATCTTTTGCGTTTGATGGTAAACTACAGAATTAAAGTTTAGTGATTATTGATCAGTTTTCAATATCTTTTAATAAGACAATTTTATTTATAATTTCCACACCAGAATATTTCGAAAAATAATTGATAAATTTTTTTTATATTCAGCAAAAAAGTAAAACATAAATAGATGGACGGAACCGTCCTTTTCACAATTTAAATTAAATATATTCTACTTTAACTTTTAGTAGTTAATTACAAAATTTAATCGTATGACAACAAAGCAGTAAAAACTTTTTAAGTTGGTATGTATTTATATTTTTGTAAAAATTTACAATATTTAGTGGTAGGTTTGGTTTATATAGGCGTTTTATAGTTGCACAGAATATATTCTATATACATATTAGGTATATATAATAAACAACCAAAGTTTAAAAGACTATAATTTTGAATTTCACACCCTGATTAAAATTGTCGATAAGTAAATTATTTAATAATAGAGATATACTCCATTCATAACATGTATTTTATATTTTGATAAAGGGTGATTATGAATATTTATATATAGGACATAAGTATCTAAAATCATCTAACTAATATGTATACGTATATAAATCCCCAACGAGTTGTTAAATGAAATCCTTTGGTCATCATAAAACAAAAGTATTATAAGGAAGGCGTATTATATAGGAATATTTAAATAGTCTTTCACAAAATTTATATTAAAAAAAAAAAAAAAAACAAATGTTATAAAATATTATATAGTAGTGGGTTTGTTACTTGCTAATCAATTTAAATAATGATTTTTACTGAAAAATATCAAATGAATTTTTAAAATATTACTTATTTGGGTTTAAATCATTATTTTTGTAGAAAATGAATAAAAATATTGTAAAATTTTAACAAACAACTTGTAAAGTTTTAAAACCAGCAAAAAGGTTATCTGCGATGCAAGAGAGCTAAAATGAGTGAGTTAATGAAAATATTTAAATCTTGGAACGTCGGTTTTTTCCAATTCAAAAAAATGGAATAATTTAAAATTCCAAACTAAACCTTTGTTATATACGGGATAACTCTTGATTAGCTTCGCGAAAATGTGTTGAAAAAAAGGGTCCCCAAAATTAATAACTTTTACCAAAATTATGTTTTGGAGACTTTTTATGAAAAGTTTTTATAAAAATCGTCAAAATAAACAAAAAAAAGTCCAATTATGGAGGCGGTTTACATATGCAAAGTCACCAAACTTTCATACAAATTTTATGGACTTTTTTCGTTTTTAGTTGTGAACCGTATATGATTGATTTGCCTGTTTAAAACGTTATTTTGTCTGTGTTACTTTTGTGAATAAATCTTCAATGAAGTGCGAATAATCTTCAAAAAATTCTCAATCTTTTGATGGATTTACAATATAGCTATTATTGCTTTTTAGGATGGTTTAAAAATTTCGATTTATCATATTCAACTATAGGATTATTAATTGTTATTCCATCATATAAACCCAACCAAATTTCTACAAACAACTGTAAATTCGTTTTTTTTTTTTTTTAATTTCGTAGATTTAAATTTATTAAAAAAATTAAGAAATAAATTTTAAAATTTTTACCTAAAGTCAGAGATGCTGAAATTTTTTTTGAAGATCCAAAAAGATAGAGAGAACGCTTCAGATTTATATGGTAAACTATTATCAAAATAAAATTAAAAATATATTTTATTCCCAAGTATTTTTAATATAGGTATAAATAATAATAATAATAATTATAGAAAAATAAAAATAAAAATTCAATCCTTTAAAAATCTAAATCCAACCACTTCAAATTCCAATTTAATTTCTTCGAGTACCTATAATAAACATTCAGTTTAGTATCATAGCCTATTTATATTTTCAAAATACTTTTCAATTTCTTTTTTCGCTTCATTACTTGAATCAATGGCCAAAAAAGAAATCCACAAAATAAAAACTTATTTCTCGAATTTCCTCTTTAGAAATTTTTTTTTTTTTATCATACCATTATCATAAAATAAATACATATTAATATGAAAAATTATCTCTACTATAATAATAATAAATACAATTTTTATATAATTACAATTTATTTCTATATATTTTCTTATTTATTAAGTATTTATAAATCCCTATACATACTTATTTAAAAGACCTATTATTAAATTCTTTTATTTTTATATTTTAGTCATTCAATTGAAAAATTGTAACGAAATTTTTATGTAATGCATACAAAGTTTCCTGATTATATACTCGATTACCATTTATTAGTGTGCCAGTGTATAAAAATCTCTTTTATTCCTTTCTACTTAACTCTCTCTTCTTCTCAGCTTTTATCTCTCATATTTATAGTATAGAAATAGAACCTGACTTTGATTATTGACTTTTCTCTCCCTTCAATCACAGTGTAGAGTGTAGACATTTAGTGAAACAAATACGCAGCCCTCCATTATCACATATTAGTCACATATGCACATCAAGCTTTAATTTTTATTGAAATTTTTATTGAACAGAAGAAGTAAATGAGGAAAAAACATGACGAAAGAGAGAGAACGAATAATAACAACAATACTGTGGTAATATTTTCTTTTTTTTTTTCTATTTCTTTTATTACAGTTATTATTTCAGAAAACTTATTTAAAAAAAAAAAAAGCAAAAAGTAAATTAAATTATATATGTACTTATTTGAAAGTACATTTTGTAGTCATCATATAATTTTTTTCCCCTTGAAAAATTGACTTTTATATTATTTTAATTGGGTCGGTATGGGTATTTTTTAAATTTTAAAATTTGACAAGGAAATGTTGCGAAAACTTTAAAGTCACTTTTCACTTTCAATTTACTGATATTCGAAATCTGCAAGTGTCAGATCTACATATGTATGTTCAAGTAGAGATAAATGAAATACAAAAATTAAAATTTTTGAGTGCAAGGTTAGGGTGATTATATTTGAACCTGTGTCAGTGAATCAGTATATATCTATTTCCTAGTTTTTAACCCTCTGTAAGCTTCAATATACTTGTCAAAAATCAAGCATATATTTTTTCTAGGCTTTGTTTTGAGTTTAGAAAAAAAGAATGTAAAAGTTGAATTAAAATCAATCTGAAAGTTGAAAATCTGCATATTAAAATATCAAAATAGACCAAATTTGATTATGTAGAGATTTTAGAAACATCAACTTAATTTTAACTGGTATATTTTCTAATTCAATTTAAGGATATCAATTATTAATTATACATAAAAATTATTTTTCAAAAATAACAAAAAAAAAAACACCTCATTCTTTCACTTTGTTTTCGAATGTTTTCTTTATTTTCGATCAACAGAACCATATTCCTTTCGTATTTTTAGTTTCATTTATAAACAACATGGTAAATCTTTTCCACCACATTTCAAATAACCATAAAAATTAAGAACATATCTATCTATTATGAAAAAAAAAAAAAAAAACTAAAATGAAACCAAGCAGAAATTAAACATTAAAAATACAAGTACCATCATTTAAACTTTAGTGAATATCAGTTCTAACTCGTGTTGATGTTAATAATTATACATGAATAAGGTTGGTAATTCAACCATCATACAATATAATATCAAATTACATTTTTAAAAGCTGCTTATCAGCGATTTATTTATTTTTTTTTATTTATTCTTCTTGTTTCGAATTTAGAAGGACTTAAGGAAAAAAGAAAGAATTTAGAAAAACCAATTTTTTTTTTTATTATTATTATTAAAAAGTTGGTCAATGATAAAATGATAGTAATAATGATTACATGAAAATAAAATTAAAATAATCATTTCATTTGAAATAAATTTGTATTAAAAGTGACAAAAATAATGATGAAAAGTCTTATTAGGTCAAGATTTAAATGTTACAGTTTTAAAATAACCAAAATAAGTTTGTACCTACTTGCTTCTAAATGAATTTAGGTAAAATTCAAATACAACGGAAAAAAACAAATATAATTTCAGAATTTACAGTTGCTTACGATACTTAAGGTTTTTTTTTTTTAGTTCATTCCGTTACACCCATAGATATATTATTAATAGATAGGCAGTGAAGAAAATATTTTCAGCCAATTTTGAGAAACAGCTGAGTGAACCGTGAGTATGTATTGCTTTAGTTTCCTCAGAAATAGGTTCGTAAAAGGAGAAATATTTTCATTTGTAATTTTTAAAAAAATGTTATCACTTATTTTGTTACTTTACAAGTAGTTAAAATTTTGGATAACCTTAATTAAATAAAATTTTAATTTTAAAAACAAAATTTATCAATTATTAAGTAATATAAAAACTTAAAATCTCTGAATGAAACTGGTTATGAAAAACTGCTTTACATTATTTTAATAAATATAAACAGCTGAGTGAACGAAATGTATACATATATAAAATGCATATGTAGTTTTTTGACTGAATACCTTAAGATAGGAAAACACATTAGAAAAAAAGAAACGACTATACCTAACTTCCCATCTATTACTTAATATATCTATGTTTACACCGCACAGCTTTTTCTTTAGCGTACATTAACAGCCTATCCTTTTCAGGCGTTGCTATAGCTGTTGTAAGGGGGAATAATTCTTAGGATGTGTGTGGGATTCGAACACACACACACTCGGTTTTTACGAAGTATTTTTTGTACGCTCTTACCCACTTGCCCATCGAGGCCTATTTAAAATTTTATTATATTAAAAAGATTTTATTATTATTATTAATAACATGGAACTGTTATCTGAAAGGTATAGCATGAATTATGCAGAAAACCGCCATTCTTTGAAGTTAATTTGGTTACATTTTTTAAAATACATCGAAATATTTCATGGATAGTTATTTTTATTTAAGAAAATTATTAAAAATTTTTGAAGATATTTATGCACTTAAATATATTTTACTTTTGTTTCGTTTATATGACTTATGTATTCTACAAAGACACAATAATATTTAAGTTATGACTTATGTAATTTGATACTATGCTTTTTCAGTAAGCAATTTTCTTCACATCATTCAAATACCAGTCTAACAACTTTTAATCCATTACTCAGCAATGTAAAATCTATATAGGAAATAAATACACGCAAATAAACAAGCGTAAAACTTCCTTTTTTTTTTGGTAATTTTTTATTATCATCCTTTATCATAAAATCGTTAAATCCTTAAAGTTAATTGTATAGTTTTAAAATTCTAGCTTTCCTTCACTCTATAATGTAAGTTTTATGTATATTTGTTTATATTTTACGATTTGGGTGCTATTAATTTATTAGACGTAACTAATTTACTATATTATTACGTAAAGAGTTCTTTTATATTACATAAAAGTTTTTTTTTTTTTTTTTTTAATAGCTCGACTCATCTATCAGTATTTTTATAAGCATAAATTATTGTTTTTAACAACATTTTGGAAAAAGTTTTGAGAAATTTTCTTATTAGTTTGACTCTGTTCATCCATCCATCTTTTTACAAAACTTCTATAACGTTTAAGATAAAAAAAGTAATAACCAAGGATAGGTTAAAAAAATTAATGTTATGGAACAATTTTTTTTTGTAGTCCAGTCCATTACGAAGCTACATCTTTTTAAAGTTTGAAAAAGTTTTATTTTCAAATGTGTATATCTCAGCTTTTGTGTGATATTTTTTTGAATCTAAAACGCCAAATGCCAGAACATATTTTAACTCTATAAATCATTATTAAAATTGTATAATGTTTTGTAATTTAATTTTTAAATTTGCCGTTATATGAAGAAAGATCTTTCAGATTTAGCATAAGGTATCTTAAAAATGGATAAGATAAAAAATGTTTGTATATTTCTTGTTTAAAATTCAAAATATGTTGTTCTTAGACACACCTGTAATTAAGACACCAATTTTTTCAAAGTACAAAGTAAGAATTAAAACTCTACCATTATACATGTGTTAACAGCTATAATAGGATTTTTTAATAGGGTATAAAATAATGTGCAGTAGGTAATCATAATTAATCTCTTACATATAAAAGTCTTAGAAAATTTACAAATTTTGATGCAAGTCACAATATTTTATACTATTTTTATTGTTTTATTCTTTTTTGGAAAATGTGTGTCTTTAAAAACCTTTAGTTTTACATTTTATTAAGTTTCTATCATTTAAATAAAAAAAAAAAAAATTTAGTTAATGAATGCATTTTATCACTTCTAATAAAAAAAAAAAAAAAATTATATAAAATATATAAAAAATAAAATAAGCACTTTAAGAGCACAAAAAATAAGCACACAATAATGACTTTTTCATTTTCTTTGTAAATGACAATCAAAGCACCAAAAAAATCATAAGAAAAGAATTAAAATGAGGAGAAAAATTTTGAAAATAAAAATCAAAAAAAAAAAAAAAATATCAAAATCATCATTAAATTACTTAATATCATCATCACGAACACTATCAACACTATACCAATATATTTATTATTATTATATTTGTTTTTTCTATTCTTTGCAACATTGATGACAAATCATCAGCCACAACATAATAATCAGATTGCCTGCTTACTTACTGCCTAAGCTAACAAAGTTTATTATCCTTAAAATGATTTTTTTTTTACTATTTTGAACCATTTTTCTTATCTCATTTATTTTTTTTTCTTACAAATACAAATAAATGATAATTTTATTTATATGTACATATTATATACAAAATGACCTACTTTTCTTAATACACACATAATATGTACACCTACAGATAGATCAAAAATATTACGTACACGCTTTTTTAAATTGTAAAATATCTTTTGAAATGTTTTTCATCAAAATGTCCTTTTTTTTTTTGTTTCAATTTCTGATCCAATTTTTAATTATTTTTAATTTTTTTTTTGTGTCAAATTTTTAGAATTTAGAATTTAGTGATGTTAGAAAAAAAAAATTAAGCAAAAACACTACAGTTATTAATTAAGGGATTTTCTAACACTCCATGTGTCTTAACATGGAAGTTTTAAAGTCCTTAATAGTTTCTTCTTTGTTATTTTCTTTGGGAAAAGTTATGATCATTATGAACTTTTTAGTACTTAAATGTTTTGTCTAGCCAGTGTAATTAATGGTCTTATTTTAAGTATGTAAGTCTTAATATTTTTATATTAATAAATAAAAAGATATTAAAACTATATAAAAAGGTAGTGAATATTATAAAAAAAATTAATTTTGATTTAATTGGCTATCATATACATATTCTATTACATATCTTATTATAAAACAATTTGTAGTTTACAAAATGATGTACGGAAAATTATTTTTCTATCTGTAAAAGCACATTAATACCTTAATAAATGTGTTAAATTATATTTGTGTATAATGGAAAACAAAATAACAAATTAGACAGTCCATCCATAGTGGAAAAAAAAAAATAAAAATTAAGGATTCAATGAACACTATCAGAAACACCATATGTGATAGAAATTCTAACTCATTCATCACTTTTACACACAATTGGGTCCAATAACAAAAGAAAACCCAATACCAAAAACGACAATAAAAACAAAAAAAAAATTTTTTTTTGTTACCAAAATGTTTTCTTTTTTTTAACTTCCTGGCATTATTTTAACAATTTTCTATGTCAATTTCTTGTACCTCTCTCTCTTTCACTATATTTTTTTGGTTGTTTTTATTTTCTTTAAAAATAATACCGGAATCATTTTAACTATCCTAGGTTATATAGGACTACTCATCATCTATTTATACACAATATGACAACAGCAATTACATTTATAATAAAAACCAACAACAAAAAAAAAATTTATTTTATTGTTATATTTTTTTGTTGTTGTTGTTATTGTTGTCATTCTTTCATTTTTAAGCTCTATTCTAAGTGCTAGCAATAGTGAAAATGTTTCCTTGATTTTACTTGACTGGACATATGAAATATTTTTTTTTTTTTTGTTTCGTTTTTCTATACTTCTTACTGTTATAATATTGTTAAAAGGATAATAGAAGCAATTGTATTCGTTTCCTTTTTTTAACAACAATTTGTAATTGTGGTCATAATTTTCCTTTTTTTTTTCTGCTCAAATACAAAATCTATAATAAATAAAGTGACCATTTGATTTCAATTTCAAAAATATACTTTTGGTTTTTTTTGTAATGTAATTTTTTGTTTTGATTTTTATTTATTTATTATAAATTTAGAAGGGCATACAATGCCTTTGCAAATTATTGGGCCCTTTTCTTCTCGGATGTGGGCCATATAATATTTTCATTTTTAGATTTAATTTTTTTTTTTGAAAGTTATAAGGAGGGACTTTTAATTTTTTGTAATCATTGTAATTAGAAATTTTTAATAAAAAAAATATTATTACTTAACCTGTCATAACTTCTGAACAGAAATACAATCTTTTACTTAAACATTCATTAGATTTTTTATATTATTAGGCATTGTGGCAATCAAGCAATAATATATACATCTTACATTATATCGTGTGAATCAAGGCTTGTACCTTCAAGGCTCAACAATCATATTATTAAGTTTCATCAAACATTATAGAAACGTAAAAAAAAATTGCTTTTTTGTTTTGCAGTGCACTGCTATCAAATTAAACTAAATACATATTTCTTTTAAAGTGTTGTGCAAAATTTTTGTTCCAAAAAAAAAAATCAAAACGAAAAACAAAAAAAAAAAAGCAAATCATTCAAAGGATGAAAGTGCTTTTGTAGCAAAATTTTTATCTGAATGAATATTTTTCCTGTATATACCAAAGTAATCAATAATTAGGGTTAAACCTAAAATCCATTGTTAAAAATTGATATCTATTAAATGATTTTTAAATACAAATAAAAGATTTAACGAACTATTGAATTTTTTGGTTTATCTATTCATTTGTTTAACTATATTATACATTTGAACCGGATATGTTTTATAAAATGAAAACATTTCCGGTACATCATATAAAGAAAAGGGAACTAACATTTTAATTTAAATTTAAGTGAATGATTTTTTAATTTAAAATAAATTGTATAGGTAAATTTGATTTTTTTTTTTATATGAATATCTATCTATTGTTAAAAATACTCCAATTTGATTGAATTTTGATAAAAATTTTCTCACAAAAAGGATTTTGATTTTGAAAATTTTCCAAAGATATGACTTTTCGTTTTTTAATTTTTTGAAGAAATGGATTTTTATTCTTAAGTTTTCTAAAAACTTATTCTTAAATTTTCTGTAGCAATCATAATTTTTTATTTATGTATTATTCATTTTCACCACTTATTATTACCTTTAGTTAGAGGTATGTATTACCTATATATTGTACAATATCAATCAACATATTACGGACTTTTTAATGTCAAAACCCAGAAATGTTGTTTCCAATTTTTAATAATTACCGGAGCTAATAAAGATTTAAAAAACTTACAAAGCATTTTTTAGAAATCTCTTTGAAAATTCAATTCACAATTCTTATAGATACATTTTTATATTATGCAAGTTAATTAATATAAAACGAGAACATTACTTCATAAAAAAAAACAAAAAGGATTATAAAAAATGAAATAAAAATTTTAGAAAAAATTATATATTATTGCGGAAATTAAAATGAAATTTAAAAGATCAAAAATCTTAAACAGAACATAAAATAAAACACATCCATAAAGAAATGAGCATTCCCTGATGGATTTCAAACCATGTTTTTTTTTTCAGTTTTCTTAAGGGGGTGTACATTTTTTGTTTGTATAAAGGTATGTACAAGATTGAAATTCAACATAGCTATAGCTAATAAAGAACTTTTCAATTAAAAAGCTTTTTTTTTTTTTTCTGTCTAAAAAAAAATATATATAAGCTTACTTTTTAAATTAAAAGTAAAAACTGTGTTTCTTTATTCAAGCACTAACAGCTCAACTTAATATTGTATTTTTTTCTTCAATTATAACAAAAACATTTAATTTGACGTTAACAGTATTAAATGGGAGTGAAATTAAAAAAAAAAAAAAAAAAGAATTTTATTTAATATTTTCGATAATAAGCAATAATATACTAAAAACTCTTCCTATACTGAGGTAAAAAAAAAACAAATTGCTTTATATTTATCTGTTGCTCTGAAGGCTGCTGAAATAAAAGCAAATCGTTGTAGTTCTTAAGTAGAAAGAAATTTAATTATTGAGTGAAATGCAAAATCTCGTAAAAATCATATGAGAAACTATTAAAAACGTTTAAAGCGTAATTCCAAATGTAAACTTTCTGTTATGAAATAAAACTTTTGGTATACATTCTTGTTAGATTATGGTTGAGTCTCTGACTATTTTTAGGAAATTGAGGAAAAGCTATACTAAAGAATCGGAATCTAAATAACCTTAAAATAAGTGAAAGAAATGTAAAGTACTGAAGTGAAAATTTAATTTTTGATTAATTATTTTCAAAAATATTCAAGTTAGATAAAAGGATATTATAAAAAAAACCTTAGTTTGAAAAATTTATATTTTTAAACAGTTTCTATAAACCAGTTATATGCCTCCTTTAACGTCCTTTTTGTTATTTTAATTTATGAGTCACTGACATTTACGAATTTTATAATATTTTCAACTTTATTTTTGTTTTTATTCTTTTTAAGAATTAGTTTTGGGAAAAGAATATTCGTTTTCCTTTTGGATACCTTACTATAAACATTTTATGGTAGAAAAAATGATGAAAAACAATTTCTGTTCTTTTTAATTTTCTGACTGGTAGATTCAGTTTACCCAAAAACAAAATAGAAGAATTATAAAAGGAAAATTTTTCTTATTTATTTTCTTTTAACTTATTTTCTTTACAATTTAAAAAAGAAAACAAGAAAAAAAAAAAAATTGAAAGTAAAAATTAATTTATATAAAATGTTTATGTCCTTAAAACTAATATTTGTTGAATGTTTTCAAAGAAGAAAAGAAACAACTAATTCTTAGATTTTTAGAGCATAAAAATACTTATGTTTACTTATTATTTTATGAAATACTTTTTACCTAATATATTATGTAAGTATGTAATTGTTACAATATTTATAATTTAGTACTTGCATTTTTTTGAATAAATATAAAAAAACAAAAAATACTACTTGAAAGAATTAGAAATATTTAAAACAAAAACTGACTGAAAGAAAGTTTTTTCATGGAAAATTTTTAACTTTTGAAAAATGTTTTTTTTAGTTTTTGTAGTACGTTTTTTATATTCATAAACTAAAAGTTACCAGGATAATGTGTATTGTAATCAATACAAGATGCCTATGTGCTATAATTGTAATAAAGCTAATAAAACTGGTATACCTAAAAATTTGTTTATATTTATGGTATATAATTTTATAAAAAGTTACTGGTAATTTGGCAAATCTTTTCTATGAATAAAAAACAAATATATACTATGCAGAATATTAAAAATTTTTTCATTATCATATAAAAATTATTTTCAAAAGAGTCTAAATAATATAAAAGCTGATTGTAATCAATAAGAAAATTTATGTTGATTCGGTATCAAATGCAATAAGAACTTAACAACCTATAAAAGTAGAATAAAAGAAGTTTTCACGAGGACGAGGAGCACGAATCGATTTATTGCAGATTAAACAATTAATTTTATGCTGAATGAACTAAACATTAAAAATGCCTACTTACGTATTAATTAAAAGACAATCTAATATTTGAATAAATGAGAGAAATATTTTTATTATTTCATACTAAAATTAATCAATTATTAAAATTATTCAACAATTTCCCGAAAACGATTACGAATCTAAAATTCTGAAATATGTAAAGTAAAACCATCTGTAGAATACTCGAATTTATTAACAGTAAAAACATCAAGATATCAACTATAAATTGTCAATTAAAAAAACTCTTAATATTGTAATATTGAAAACTAAATTAATATTATTGGCAACGAAAACATTAATGATCCCAAGACATCAACCGGTTTCTTATGTTATATAGTACTGAAAAAAATGGTATAAAGGAATTAAATATTTTTAATTTTTCATTTTGATTAACAAGAGTAGAATGGGGGCTATTTCTGAATATAAAAAATTAAGTAAATTTTTATTATTTTATTTTATTTATTCGGTTTTGAATATGTGCAGTACCTAAAATACTCGAACATTCAAATTAAACCCTATTCTAACACAGTATTAGTAAGACAAACATCATGGAAATAAACAAATTGTTAACGTAATCGTTTTTAGATTTTAGTTGCACTTTATACTTTAGGTAATGAAAAAAGATAAATAATATTAGGAATAAAAAATAATGTCGATTATATAAGATATAAGATATATTAATGGAAGTACAGAAACTAGAGGGTACAGAACTATACTCTCTAATAAAGATAATGTCGGTCAATATTAAAATTAAAAAAAAAAACTATAGATACTCCTTGTGAAGAACCTGCTATTACTTTTATTTTTTTAATTTTCAGTAATCACAGCAACGTTGAAAATTTTTTTTATGATCAAAGTAACCACGGAAAAAAAATCAAAGTAATCATTATACTATTAAAACTCTTTTGTATAGTAATTCAATTTAAAACAAAAAAAGAAGCAGTTTTTAATGTAATGAAGAATTTTTGGAAATAATTGAAAATTAAAGTAAAGATAAAAAAAAAACAATAATTTGTGTTTAAAAGCTTTTTAAGTTAAAAACTTCATCAGTAAAGAGTACTTTCAGTTTTGATAACAAGAAGAAATAAAAACAACAAATATTTTCAAATAAAATTATTTTCAGCTTTTCCTTTGTAATTTTAATTTTTCATTCATATTTTCCGCATCAACTTTTTAAAATGATGAACATTTTATTTTCTTGCATTACTAAACTGTATATCATATTATATTTTTAAAATTATGTATAAACATATTTATTTACATACATATTTAAATTCATATTATTATCTATACATATTTACATTATATAAAAATGGCAACAATTCAAAATTCTACAAAAGCTGTGTGTTTATTACAATTATCGCAATCATTATCATCAAAACTATTATCATCAACATCAACATCATCCTCATCATCATCATTTTTGTTATCTTTCTCAATGTTATTGTTATAAAAACTTCAATAGGATTCTTATATTGCTATAATAAAAAGCATATCTTAATAGCAACAAAGATACTAAAACCAACAAAAAACTATCAAGAGAGAGAGAGAGAGAGAGAGAGAGAGAGTTATTTCATGATAGTGAATGTTACTATCATTTATTATCCTTTACCTGTTACTAATATTTTTAGCACATTTCCAAAAATATTTTGAATAAATGTGAGAATTAGTTTCACTCTGTCCGTCCGTCCCTCTGTTTACAAAACTTGTACACAAAACTTGTAGAGAAAAATTTTAACCATGGGTAGGTCTTATAAAAAAAAATTGTTGTAGAACAACTTTTTCATGTAGCTCCCTTCATTACGGAGCTAGAAACTTTCAAACTTTGAAAAAGCCTCATTTTTAAATGCGTATATCTCATGCTCTGCATAACATTTTTTCAATTCTACAGATATTTTTTTTACCTTTGGAAATTAATATCAAAATTATCAATTTTCATCAATTGCATCAATTTTCTATCTTCATAACTCCGGCACGCTTTTTGATAGGAACTTGAAATTTGGAGGCAAGAAAGAATTAGTATAAGTTTCCTCAGAAAATTTTTTTCTATCGCCCTCTGTTTAAGAGCACCTGTAACTTTTTACATTTTTTTCTTATACGAAATTTTCAAATTTTCGTGCAAGTCACAATCCTAAACAGTTTGTATTATCTTTTGAAAATGTACTCTTTAAAAACCGTTGGTTTACATTCTGCCTTGTTTTTTATAAGCTTACAAAATATATTCATTGTTGTTGTTAAAAATACATTTTATATTCTTAGTTACGAACACTGAAAAATAATGTGTATGTTCTTTTACTTTGTATGATAATGTTTGCATATACCAGTATAAACACAATCTTATATAAAACGAGGAAGAATTCAGTAGAAGAATTCAGACTGTGTCAACTTTAGGATACCTGTATGAACATAATACATGCTATTTTTATAAAACTTGATCATTACAAAATTCTACAAGATTTCAGATGCCTAGCTTTATTAAGTTCCAAGATGTGCAAACTACCACAATCTGCTGCTCTAGCCCTAACACATTTTTCAGAAGTGATTGGCATTCAACTTGATATCTTTCCACAAAATTTCAGATACAATATACACTGAGTTTTTTTCATATCAAAAAAAAAAGTTGTATGGAAGCTACCCGAACTTATTGCACCAGTAAAACTAAATTTTATTAAAAGTTTAAAGTTATTAGCATGCAACTTGTCATCTTCTCACAAAATTTTATATACCCTAGCTTCAATAGACACTCAGTTATTTGCATATAAAGAAACAAGTTGTATGGTAGCTCCCCGACTCTTGTCGGCTGAACTTGCCGGATTTAAATAGCGAAACAAACAATTTTACAAAACTGACGTAGTAAAAACTTCAAAGCTCCTTTATTTTTTAAGTTATCGTGCGGATGAACCGACCGAAGAACGGATGTAGATGGCTTTATCGTCTCAAAACTCGATTCTACACCGATCCATACATTTGAGTCTAAATCTAGCTAGGCGCTACAAACGCTACAAACGCTACAATAAGGTGTTACAAACGTAATGATAAATGTATTATACCTTAGAATATACGTTCATACGGTATAAAAATAATGAATAATTTATATTTGTAAATAAATGGCTTTTATAAGTTATGTTTTAAAGACAACAGGTTAAAAATTGGTAAGAATTATTTTTACAAAAAGCGCATTAAATTTCTGCTGCAACAGTAATATTTAAACAAAAAAAAATAAACAAATAAAAAAAGAGAAAGAAGTTTTTTCAAAATGTAAATATGTATATTTAAAATGTTTATGCAAGAAAATCTTATATTAAATTAAAGAAAAAACAACTATTAAATATTTAACTATTTAAAATGTTCTCAATTTTAACAAATATATTTTATGAAGATAGATCAGTACTACCAACCTTTAAAATACATTTTTTTTTAAATTTCACATAATTATTTTTTTTTGTATCTATTACAAATTCAAACAATAAGATTTATTTAAAAATAGTTGCTTGCACTAATTTTAGTACTATTCTAATCTTTTTCTATTATTTTCTTTTTATATTTTCCCAACAAAAGATAATTTCCGCGTACTTTATAAAATGACAATTTCCTTCTAATGATTTACAACTAGGCTTGCAATATGTGGAATTTGTGTTATAAATAATTCTTTACTCAAGTTGTATGAGAATACATAATTTTGAATAAACAGATTTCTTAAAAAAAAAGTGCTTTTTAATACATACATATTTAGTACAAGCTTTGTAATATAATAAACTCTTCCATTTTTGGTACCTATTTGTTTAAATTTAATATTCCTTTGTGATTAAATTTTGATAGTGATTAAATGTTGTGTGTAGTATATGGCTAGTACATAAACAATTTTTTTTCCTAATAAACTGCTTTTTTAAAAATTAAACTGTTACTGATGTTTAATATTCTACTAAAATATAAAACTACAGATTTATCATAGGTGAAAAAATATTTTCTTGTGTTTGTCAAAAACAAAAAGAAAACGTGTGTAAAAATGTAAATAAAACGTGTTTAACACAGTAAAATATTGGCTATCTAAAAAATAATTTCTGGAGTTTTTGAGACAATGATACTTTGGAATCGAATATGTTAAATATTATACAGTTAAACATGTAATAATAAAAAAATACAGAATATTATTCCTTTTTATTTTTGTTCACGTTTTGATTAATAATATTTTTCTTTTATTTACAACTAGTGACTTTCCAAAGAATATTTGCTATAAGTTTTCTTCTTCAGAAGAAGAAGACTTTCCAAAGAATATTTGCTATAAGTTTTCAAATACAGAAAATTTTGGTTATTTTAGTTTTAATCTTCTTCTTATTTCATTAATTTCTTCCTTAAATATTCATTATATGCTCTAATAAATTTGTAAGTAAAATATTTTTCATCATTTGTATTTCTTCGTGTTATTTCTTTTAATTTTAATTTAATTTTTTGTTTATTTTTTTTCTTTTTAATGTGGAAAAAAAAAACTTTTTTTTAATGAATTTTGGTCTGTGGTCACAAAAGTGTGTTAATGCACTAATTCATTTAAGGTGAACAAGGACAATAAGGAGATTTAAAGTTTAAAAGTTGCACTAGCATGAACTTTCGAAATTAAGAGTACCAAGAATTTATTTACCAAGAAATATTTTTTTAAGAATTTTATTCAAGGTAATACTGTTAGGATATACACGATAAACGTGTTAGTGCGTAGGTAAAACATAAAACGAATATTTAAAATGGTTATAGAATCTGAATTAAAAAATTAAAATAAATACCAAAAAAAAAAAAATACTTATATACCTGTAATTCAAGGTTTTAGATTTTTAATGTCTTTTAACGTTTTCTTTTGACATTTCAAATAAATATTATATTAAAATAACCTAAAAATAAAACTTGACATTTACGTATAATGAAAAAATGAACAAAAAAGAAAGGATATTGAGAATTGTATTTTTTAAATTTAGTGAAGAGGCGTAATGGTTTATTTTCAAAGCATATATAATATATATTTCTTCAAAATTTATGTGTAAGTAAATAAAAATTCTGAGTTAGTGTAGAATATAATATGTTTTAATATTTTTATACCTAATTTTTATATATACCTTTAACATTTTAAAGATAATTTAATACCAAAATTGTTGTAAAACACATTATATAGTATAATTTCAAAAAAGATAAAATAATTAATTGAGATTAATGTAACAATTTGTTGTTTTGTGATCTATATGTGTAATAAAAATGTATGTTTTTCATCAATTTCTTTTAAATCCATAATATGGTGCATATTTCAAAATAAATTGTATTATTTTAATATTTAATATAATATAATAAAATTACATTTTTATTTATCAAAATTCTTCTTTTTTTTTTTTTAGTCAAAACTATGTACACACATATAATTAAGAATATACGATACTGTCTAACTTTTCTTAACTAACTTTCTATTTGTCAACATTAAAATAATCCCATATAAACTATATATACATATATAATTTAAAAAAAAAAATTTAAATAAATTATTTTGTATTAAATGTAGAAACATTAAAATCCTCCAGGACTGATTCATATAATCTAAAAAATAATATGTTACCGTCACTTACTAAAAGATCATAAAAATATGCAAAAACTGTCAAAAATGATCCAATTAAAAATTGAAAAGCTGTCAAAAGAGACCGTTTCTCTACTAAAAACATACCACATACAGAAATTTGACAATGTTGATAGTTTATTTGATAGACTGTCTCATTAATCTGAAATTAAAAACAAAAAAAAAAAAAAAGAAAGTAAAAATATAAATTATTTTTTAAAAAAATTAAAAAAAAAAAAAAAATATTTCTGTACCATTTTTTCCCAATTTTTAACATTTTGATAACAAACAAATAAATCTTCATGCAAATTATCAATAATTCTCATAGTTTCTCTTAATTTATCACTAACAATCAAAAATACAGCAATTTTTATAAAAGTTATTAAAACATATAAGACTACAATTTCTAAACTTTTTGCTGTACCAAAAATTGTTTCATCCAATATATGATCAGGTATTAAATATGATTGAAATATTGATAAAGAAATTTCTAATAATTCTTGAAGAATAACAACTGAAAAATATATCATAACTGATAATATAATTAATTGATTTGATTCGATATATTTTTCTGTTAATTTTCTTAATTTAAAATATTTTTTTATTAATGAATGTAATCTTTTTGACATTTTATAAAATTTGATAGAATCTGATGATGTCCATTTTAATAAATATTTCATATCATATAAAAAAATATCAAATTTTTCGATTAAAATTTTAAAAATTTCGGCAATAAAATTATATTCAAGTATTTTCATTTGTAATATAATTGTAAATAAAATATCAATATGAATTTGATATGAATATAAAATACTAGATTCATCTGATAGTTTTATAAATTTTTTCCAATTTCGTAATTGACTAATTCCATATAATATTTTATAAATAACTTCAATATAAGTAAATATTAAAAGAAATAAAAATTCTTTTGTATAAAATTGACATGTTGATAAGTCATATTTGAAATTTTGTAGTGAATTGTAAATTAAATTAAAGGATTTTTTAAGTTTATATGATTTTTTACGTCCAAAATATAGTCTATGAAATACTATAAAAAAAGTAAATTGATAAATTGGTAGAATTGATAATGTCGTTTTTGTTAATAAATTATAATGAAGTAAAATTCCAAATACTATAAAAGTTATAAAAATATTATAAATTAAAACAATAATTCCAGTTACTGATAACCATATAGATTTTAAACAGATCTTGCAGATATATTTGACAGATAATATTGTTGATCCAGCAAAAATTCCAAAAATAAATACAAATACATTTAAAAAAATTATTTTTAATATATAAGAAAATATTTCCATTATTATTTTTCAAACCGTGTACAAAATAATAAATAATATAATATTTTCTCTAATACTTTCACTATAGCACTAAATATTAAAACGAATTAAATAAATTTAAAAAATAAATAAAATCAATAAAATATATATATACATTTTTTTTTTTTTTTGCATTTATAAGAAGTTATTGGTGACATGGGGATTAAACTAAATTATTAAATTAAATGTTCTTAAATTAATAATATACTTTTGGGATCAATTGATGATGTATAGAACAAGTAAGATATATAATATAATAGTACCTAACATGTATATTTATAGGTATAAATTTATTTTAAAATTTTCTTTTTATATTTAGAATTAATTAAATTTTAAGGACTCCTTTACAAAACAATCATTTTCTTTTATATTATGCATTCTTAATAAGAAATGACTATAAGTAGAACCAATAGGTAATCTTTACTTTATTCTGTACAATTCTAATCATAATATATAATATATTGGTTTAGTAAAAAATAGAATACCAAGTTTATTATATTAATCAATTATTTAATTACTGTATTCGGATTACTATCATAAGATATATTTTTAGATAAGTATTTCATTTGACTGTATGTTACATGCTTGTTATTTCATAAAATTGTCTGCATTATCATTTGACTATGGATTTAATTTGTGACCAACTCTAAAATCTCATCTAATTATATGATTACATTCATATTCAAACAACAAAACACTTAAAAGCATCGCCCCAAGCCTCTGCTAAACAAATTATTGAAACTGTGATTTTGGAACAACTCTAAAATCTACTAATTATATGTTTTATATACAATAGTCAAATACAATTGTTTATATAAAATAGTCAAATGATAATGCAGGCAACTTGCAAAAAATATAGTCAGACGACACTACAGATAAATAAAATACAGGCATAGGACATACTCCCAATATATACTAATAAGAATAAAAGAGGTACGAAATCGGGTTTCCTCAGTATGATTTATGAAAGGTAAATCCGCCTCTTTAATTTTTTGAGGAATTGCAAATATATTAAAGTAGATGAAAACATAATAATAACTAATCATTTAATTTCATATCAAGAATTATATATGTATATATATACTAGGAAATCTCTGTGCAATTGCACAATTGCTATAAATGCAGAAATATTTACGTTATCATAATGACTTAATAACTAAACTCACTAACAGTTTGATTTTTACATCAGGACCAGTAAAAAATCGTTAATCGTCAGAGAAGAAACCTTTCCGTAAATTATTATTTGAAACAGACAAAACATATTTTGCCATTATGGCACCAATTATATTTTAATATCTTACAATATCTACAATCCTAAGAAAAATCACCTAAATTAACGGTATCCCGACTTTAAAAATTTTACTCCTGACTTTAAAAAAAATTCTTCTTCTAGGTAAGGTGATATGGGTAAAATAATATTTTCAATTTAATTTATCCCTATATTCATAATTAAAATCACTTACTTGATCTAATAAAGAAAAAATACAAAAGAAATATAAACACAGAGTACAAAACAGAAAGAAAGCTTGGTAACACTTCTCTACAGTTTATTAAGTTTTACTTATATTACAAACTAACACTAACTTTTCTAACACTATCATGAGAGAATTCCACACATTTTAAGAAATTTAAAATTATATGACCAGAGTTTTTTGCAAAAAATATATCCATCAATTTAATTCTCGTAATAAGTTTTCGTTATGAAGTTACCTAAATATGCCGAATTTTATATAAGGAGTTTAAGTCTTTTGCGTTTGTTTTTTTTTCCATGAAAAAAAATTACCTAAATTTATTTGTATGAAAATGTACTTTTTAAAAAGTACTTTTAATAAAAGATTTGTGTCTCTGATAATACTTTTAGTGAAAGATTTGTGTCTCTGATAATAAAATTTATTTGTCATTATTAAATAGTTAATAATCAGCATTGCCCATGCCAGTATAATTTGTATGAAGTGTGAGTGGTTTATTATAGAAATAAAATATTTTTTTTATGTGTTGGCAAGATCTCGCCAAGTTCTTGTGTATTATAAATATCAGATAAGTAGTACCATATATAGTATACTATAGTATAGTATCTTTATGGTATTACCATGTAGTGCTACTTATATAATCTTTGGTATTATGATCTTCTTATCTTATGTATATAATTGTAATATTAATTTCTTAACAAAATGATTTTCAATCATTCATACAAATACTTTTTTTTTACTTCAAAAGGGTTTGATTTATATTCTGTCATATGATCGTCTTTCACTTTGTTTAGAAAGAATTAAGCAGTTAAGTTTCCAAAACCCTAAAGGTATAATGAACATTTTCAGAAGGCATATTATGTAAAACATTAAGCTTAGAAATTGAAATGTCATATTAATAGATATCATAGAATTTCATTCATATTTAAGAATTTATTAAAGAGCAGCGCAATTAAAAGGAAGAAGATTTTGATTGTAATGCAAACTACAGTCAAATTATATTATCAAAACTCTTAAAATTTTTTTTTGTTTTTTTTTCAAATCTTGTACAATCGATGAAATTCAATAAAAATTGTAAATGATTTTTATCCTTTATCCAAAAATTAAATTATAATTTTTTTTTTTTTTTAAATCACAATATTGGAAAAAACGAAATAGACTAGTTTTTATAAGTCTGTTGATTAAATTTTTCAATGTTTTGGAGGTCGTTGTATATAATATATTGAAAGGCAATATAATCACCAAAAGGATATTTTTCAAAACTTTTAGGCACCATTCATTTTCTGATAATTTAATCAAAGAGTACAGATATTTTTTTTTCATTTTTCAATTGGTTTTATTTTTTTTTTTTTTTTATTTGTAAAATTCAATCCTATTTGCAAAAATGATTTCAATTTCCTATACATAGGTTTAAGGTTATGAATAATTTATTTTATTTGACAATTTGTCCAGACGAAAAATAAATATTGTTGTCGTTTGTTATGTGTAACTTGTATTGTTACTATTTTGCTTTGGAGTGGAGTGGAGTTGATGTTTTGTTGACATTTTTTATTGTATTTTTTTTTGTTGTCGGTAGACAGCTTCAAAAAATGCTGAAAACTGAGAACAGTGATGAAAAAATAAAAAAAAAATGAATCATAATTTTCTAAATTGAAATATTGAATAATCGAAAATGAACATCAAACATTTTTTTTTTTCATTTAAAAGTTACTTTTTGTCTTTGTCGGTATATTAAAATCCATTATAATGACTTATAAAAAAAAGGAAATTTGTTAAAGATTACGAATTCAGAAACTTGTAGATTAATTTTGTAAAAGTTGTGGGACAGCACTTTTTATTTAAGAAATATTTATTATTAAATGATGGATAGCATATTATTAAAAAGAAAAAAACACATGTTAAAACGATATTTTTTCTATAAGTAGAAAATATAATTTTAGTTAAATGCATTAAAAGATTGTAGACGGCAACTGGAGAGTTCTCAAACTGTTATTCAAATTTTTATCCATACACCTAATTTTCTTATGTTTTTAAATAAATTGAAATTTTAATATATAAACAAAATTAAAATTTATATTTTTTTTTTGTTACACGCTACCCAAACTCTAGGAAAGATTTCCTTTTTACAAAATTATTGTAGGTTTGAGCAAGAAGCAGAGGAGTTCAAGAGAAATATGAACATAAAGGAGAATTGTCGGGTAAATTCGAAACGAACCTGAATAGGTTCTTTTTGAAAAGTTGCAAATTGTATAATGGACCATGTGTATCAGAGGGGAACACGTTGCATGAAAGCATGTTCCACATTTTAGCGGTTCTCACAATAAAAGAGTTTCCATAACCAGTTTTAAACCACCTGGGAATTTCCACGGTGTAAAAATGGGCACTTGAGGCTCCCCTAGTGTTGCATTGGAATTGTTTAAGGGGAGGCATTATTGATTTCAATTCAATAGAACAAGTGTCGTTACCTACAAGATATCTATAGAATAGAGATAAAGCTCCAATATTTCGACATGAGTTAAGAGGAGTAAAGGTTCCCTGAACGGTAGGATCGCCAATCAGGCGAAAGGCGCGATTTTGGAATTTGTCCAGATAAGCTAATGATGTTTGAGCAGCGCCAGCCCATATGTGAGAATTATACGCCATCTTAGGACGAATATATGCTTTATAGATATTGGCCAGATTACTAGGCGAAAAATAAGCTTTACAGCGAAAAAGAAAACCTAAACATTTGTCAGCTTTTTTTGCTATATCAAAAATATGCTCATTCCACAACATTTTTTGATTAAACTGCATGCCTAAAATGTTTAAATTTGCAAACTGTATATTTCCCCCTTGGAACCGTAGAATGGATTGATCTCTTTTGCAAGAGATCTGACAGCCTTGAGTTTTGGAAGTGTTGAACTCGACTCTGTTTTTAACACCCCAATCAGCTATTTTCGCTATAAATAATGAAATAAAAATAAGATATAAAATAAATTTTAGCAACAAATTTACTTTAACTTAATTAATTTAATTAATCTTCAGAAATATTTTTTTTTTAATTTAAAATTGTTTTAAAAGATGATTGTACTCTATGATTGTATCATAACCTAATAATTATAACTAACAACAGGTCAAAATTTTTTAATGTTTTCTCAACATTTTCATAAATAGTAAAACTTAATCTAAATTTTTAAAATTTATAAATTTATTTAACCACGATAATGAACTATAGTAAAACAATTAACAAAAGTATTTTCTTATGAAAGGTATCTTTTCTAATTAAATTAAAATAATTTATTTTTGTACTTTTAAGATGTACAAATTCTTAGAAGCATTGCAATAAATTTCAAGTATCTCTATAGAATTTAAGTTTTCTTAGTTTTAATGAAAATTTTTAACAATGATACGATTAAAATGTAAACAATTGCTTTGCTAGATACCCAAAATGAATATATATGTATATATGTATATATATATACATACATTTAATGTATTTTCTGAATTTGTAAATGAAAATGATGAAAAACCACAAATTTTATCCTCTTAAAAATTCAAACATTAAAATTTTACTTTATTTCATTAAAATTTTCTTCGAGAAATTTCCTACCAAAAGGCTAATTAACATCTTATGTTTGGTGTAGCTATCATATTACTTTTTTGTAAAAACAGGCACGTTTCTATTCTGTTATTTAAAAAACGATAAACAGTCTGTTTGCAAATATTGTTAATCGAAACAAGCGAACTTAAAATTAAATTTAAATGGGAAAATTTTTAACAAAATTTTTATATTATCGTATAATGTACAAAATATCAGAATGAGACCTATAAATATAGCGCAAAGTAAAAATTTCCTTAGGGAAAATACCTAAAATACAATAAAAGAAAATGTAAAAACAAAACATTAATGGTTAGTCAGTTCCAATAGTTTTAAAAGTTATAATAGTTAGTTCACTACTTACTAGAATGGGAGATGTTTAGTTAGTAAAAATTATGCGACGGGATACATTGTAACTTTTGAAGAATTCCAAACAACTAACGAAACAAAAAATGAGAAAAATATTATAATATAATCTATATATGACCATTTACGTTATGTTCAAATGACTTACAACTATATTTATGTTATTTATTATGTAATTTAAAACCTGTGATAGTAGATTGTATTTGATTTAACTAACAATGCTTACATAATAGATATTACTAGTATTCAGATTGAATTTAAATTATTTTCGACCGATATATACAGATGGTAAAACAAGTCGGAAAATAATAAGAAGAGTCAAATGCTAATTCAATACTATACCAACAATTAATATAATTAGATAATTAACTGCTGAAATTATACTAGACACAGTATTTCTGAAAAGCGTTAACAATTAATTATCTCAGACAATGCCTTTCTGAGTGAGATTAAAAAATTTGCTATTTCTGTACCAACCCTTTATAACAAAATCAAAATACAATATATTACTTTTAAAACTTAACCTTAAAATTAAACAAACTCAAAAAATTATATATAGATAGAATTTTTTAAATACCCTGTAAAATATCTTGACACTAAAGGTAATTTCTTGAAAAAATTTATATACCGTAGATATTGCATTTGCATAAAATAATTATTTGTTCTTGTTACATTCACTAAATTGCACACATATACATCTTTTTTAATATACAGTAAGTTGTTTAGACAAATTCGCGAATATTGCAAATGAAAAAAGACAACAGGTTAAATATTAGTAAAACGTTTCATTTACAAATAATGGTATAGTTCTATTTAATTATAATTTGCCACATAAAAACAGGTATACCTCAGACAGATACCAAAACGTAACAAAGCATAAAACTATTTTTTATAATTTCTAATATACTTTGAACGACAAAAGATAAAATTTTTCAGATACTTTTTACTTTTCTTTTTCTTTCATAAGAATTCTAATTGCAACATGTAAACATTAAAAGGAAAAAAATATTTTTAGGGAAAAAATAAATAAAATGTGATTCCCATATGGTTACCAAATTACAAGAAAGGTCTTGGGATTTTTTTTTTTTTGCGCTTTTTTTTCTTAACTTTATGTGCTACATGAAAATTTGTGATTTATTTAATATTCTTCAGAGTTTGCCGGAATATCAACATGATGTTACTTGAGATTCTAATTAAAATTTTAATAGGATGGCTCTGTGTATTTTTTTGCTGTTGGAAAATACGCGTATTATTATGAAATGGAATTTTCATAAGGAAATTTGCAGAAAATATTTATTGCAATTTTTAAAAATAATTTTTCTCTTAATATCTAATTAATTTCAAAGTCACATGAAAAAAATATGTTCGTAGAGAGATGGTAGAATATTCAATGCAAAATTTTTGTTTTTTATTGAAAAACTTTACCAAAAATTAAATTAGGTATAATCAGATTAAAAAAGATAATAATAACCTAATTTTGTAAGATTTCATTCAATATGAAGATTGCACATAAATATAATAATTGCACATCAGTCATTAGACCACTTTTAATATACGGGGCATCTATTTGGTTTAACATAAGTAGTAGTTTAATGGAACTTTTGTAGAAAATAGCTTAATTTCAAGAATATATTATCACAACAATAAATATATTCAAAAATCGTTAAATACAGGGTTCATCACACCGGAACATTTTATATTCATAGACATGCAGGGTTATACAGAATACAGATGGTATAAAGGAGCAGCAATATGTCCCAATATTATTTCACAATAATGGAAGGACTACGTGTAAAAAAATTAGTTATGATCCTAATGACATGAGTTCTATCAACATAAAATATGTCGTATATATACCGGATAGGGATAAAACATTAAACAGAAGTTATTGGTGGTTAAAAGATACTTATTAGTAGACATAAATATCAAAAAAAAAATTTTTCTTTTAATTTTAGAAATAATTTTTTCTTTGTTGGTTTTAATATTATTATATTTAATAAATTTTAAAATTAATTTGAATATTTAACAGTTCGGAAAAAACCCATAAAGGAAAAAGGGGTGGGAGTTAAGTTAAGTTTGTTTTATTAGGATTAACTTTTAATTATACTTTTAAAATTTTTGAAATAACCTTGGTTTTTTATATGACTTTCCAAAGAAAAAAAAACAAGAAAAAAAACAAAAAAAAAAAAAATTACACATTAAAATTTTTGTTTTTACCTCATTCTTTTTTTATAATTGTTCACAAATTATTATTTTTATTATTCCCCTTTCCACAGCCCAAAATAAACTTTCAATTAGATTCTCAATCAAAAATAAACTAAAAATAAATATCTGATGTAACATCTTAAGATTTGTCATTCTATCAAAATTAATTTCATAATATTCATTTTAAATGTCAAATATTTACAGTAATTTTACCCAATAATTCACATAAAAACAAAACAAAACAAAACCAAAAAATTTTATCTAATATTAATCAACGTCAATTTATTACATAATACAAACTAAAAACAAAATTAGTTGTATAGCTATAGATATTTTTTTTAGCCCTATCTAACAAATATATCGACGCCATGCCCTTAATTTTTTTTTTCACTGTTTAATATTGGCAAATCAGCAATAATTTGCTGCTGCTTTATTGTCAAAACATGACAAATTAATACAACGAAATTTAAAAACAACAAAAAATACCACAAATATTACTATACAGTTGAATATTACAATTTACTTCCCATTACCACCATTTGACAGTAAAACTATTTTTACAAGACAAGGAATCATTTAATGTCCCCATATTTTGTATATTAAAAGACAATATTGTTCTACCCTTTATTTTTTTAATTTATTATTTTTTATTTCTTCCACTCATTTTATATCTAATGTTTGCAAATGTCTTGTCTTGTTATTATGTACTACATATACAACCTGCCTTTATCTATGTGCATAACTTATAATATTTTGTATATGTATTTACATAGTATGTGCAATCTTGATTTTAAACCGTCGAACATCGACATTAGTCTAAACAAAAAAAAATGTAAAACCTCTTCAGTACTCAAAAGAAAAACTCAAATAGCATAATGAAAATATTTCATGTGAAGACTCCATTAAACAGCAAAATATATCACCCCAAATTATATCACATCTGATCAAATTCCATTTAAGATAGAAAATAAAACAAACTAAAATGTTCCCCTCTTGGTTGGCTTTTTTAGCCTTCTATTTACAAAAAAAAAAAAAAAAACCAACAACTTATTCAGAATTAAACAAACCAGAACTGAAGTAGAAAAAAGAATACCCTATAAGAAAAATTAAAGTTCAGTAGTAGTTACAATCCGAACTTGCGACAACCAAATTGCTTCAATATAGTCTATAAATGTCACATCACGTTTTCTACAATTATAATTCCTTTTCACTAAAAGAAAACAACAAACTACTATTTTACAATTCATCCATCATCACCCACCACCACCACAAATCTTACTACTGGTATTTAATTTTATTATATTGGATTTGAAACTAACAAATAATAAACTTAAAAAAATAAAAGATTATTGTTCGCAGTTTCGGTTATTGTTGTCGGTTGATTTGATGCAGTTTTTCACTGCCAAAATAATCTGTATATATTTTTGTTTTGTAGAAATTGGGGGAACTAAATTATAGTTCTTGAAAGGGAATTTATATAAAAAGTTTAAATCAACACAGAAATGCACATAATGGTTACTATATATGTTAAAAGGACGAATATACATAACTCATCCTTCGAAGAAACAAAGGTTCATTTTTGTTTTTTTTAATCAGCTTTTCTTTTTTTGTTTACTGTTGTTTCTCTATTAGAATACTTCATTTTTCTAATACAAAATTTAATCCAAATGGGGATTGATCCCAGAGCACATGGTAAATATAGAAATAAAACATACACGTGCCTTTTAAGTGATTAACTTCCTTTAATACCTTTAATAGCTTAAAGAGAACGTCAATTTTTTTGGTTGATACAAGTCCTAAATAAACGGCTTAATGAATTATAATTAAAGAATATGTTATCGTTGTTATATTACACGTCTCTTCTATTTAAATTATTTCATTTATATTTTTTGCGTATTTATCAATAAATTTGAAGTAACTAGAAATCGAACCATCAATTAATTAAATTAAAAATAAAGTTCTCAGAGTGTAGAAAAAATTTAGATAAATGTATGTACATAGTATACAACACTGTATAGACTATATGCTGGATTATTTGAGATGGTGAGTTCTTGTTTCATTCCTAAGTCATAAAAAAAATTTTTATATTATTTTGTAATACAGTAATAATTAAGAAAATAAATATTTAATATAAAAAAAAAATAAATAAATTATTTTTGTGCCAGATGGCGTACAAAAATAATTTATAATCGTTTTAACTTGGTTGATTTTAAATTTTTTCATGATGTCATTTTTATAATGATGTTTGAGTACAAGTGACAAATTTATCTCAAGAAAAATTATGATAAGGAAGCGCGGTATTGAATTAATCGTACCCTTCAAGGATCTAATATCAATAATCTTATAGCCACGAAATATTTTAGAATATATGATGTGCTTCTTTTGCAGAAAGTCAATATTTTATAAGACCTCGAGGAGAATACTTGCCCTAGAAAGTTCAAAATGCGACATAATTTCAACACAGACAAACAGATAAACAAACGGATAAAAAGAATTGAAATTAAATAGCATATTTTCCTAAATTCCTTAGTTATGTATACATACATACATACATACATACATACAAGTGTGAAGAGTTAAACAAAAATGAAAAACAAATATTTAACCAACTTTCAATTAACTGAAAGGACAATAAATTATGTTTTTCATATTCTTCATAAAATTCAAAATCTTATAAAATATTCAAAATAAAATATTTACAAACAAAAAAATCATCACATATTAAAAATATACTAATAATTAATAACAAAACGAAACATAGAAATATGAAAATCAAAATTCTGACTTTATATTTTGACAGAGTCTTCAATAACACCATAATAAATAATCCACCAAAATATTTAAAAAAACCAAATAGAAAAACCATAATTACAACACCTATCAAAAAATTTGACCACTCCATTTAAATGACACCTTTAACGTTTTCAAGTGTCATTGTTTTCTTTTTTATTAATTTATCAACTAATGTTCAGTTCAGCTGTCATTTTCGTTATAAATAAAAATAATATCAAAAAAATCAAATGAAAAAAAAACTAGGTATGTATATCCCAACTTCAAGCCACTATTATAATATAATTATTGGGTTAATTTTAAATCTATTATTGAAAATAAACGTTGATATTTTTTCACATTAATTCTTTTACACGCAATCTATCAATTTACGTGTAGGTAAAATACAAAAAAAAAAATACAATTTTTGTTTAGAAGCATAACAAACACATTATTATACACGTTTAGTCGTATGTATGTTCGAATAAACTGAGTAAACTAAAATATTACTACACAGACATTGCTATATAATATACATTTGGATTTGTATAAAAATATTAAAATTTTTAAATATCCTCAAAATATCTAATAACTATTTTTGCATTTAAAACTTTCTTTTAATTTTACTCACCCCTACTTATAATTTTTAAATAAAATTACCTTAAACGCACTCCACCTCCACTTTTTTTAGTTTTGTAATAGTTTTGTAATGGTTTTGTTACAGCTACTATCAGCTACTATTCAAAATAAAAAGTAATCCCCCACAGTAATAATAATTGAATAGGTGGAAGCATTCAATAACAATTTAGAAAACCAAAACGAATATTAATGACTGGTGGTTGGGTAACTATTTGGGTTTCTAATGAAATTGATTTGTCCATCAGGTGTCATTAAAAGGTGAAAAGTAAAAAATGTATTTTAAAACTTCTACATTTTCATAAATTTCTTTTAAATTAGTTTGTTTGTTTTCATATACTTACATATATACATACATAATATATATTGAATTGTATTGCACGATATTGAATCATTTAGTTATGGTTTAATAGAATGATTTTTAATTTAAAAAAAAAAAAAAAAAATGTAATGATTCTGAATTTTATAAAACTCATCCCTGCTAAAAAATTTTTTTAATTACACAATCAGAAATTTATTATTAAAATTTTTCGATCGGTAATTGTATTATATATTTATCTCTTTCTTGTATTCAATATTAGAGCTGCTAAAAAATTTTGTCATTTAATCTTAGATTAATTTTTATCACCAGGGGTATGATAATTATTTTCGTTATAAATTTATAATAAAAAATTGTAAATTGCTTATTTTTTCGTTTTTAATTTTAATTATACTCTCAATTTAGCACTAAACCGTTTGGTATAATGCGATTTTAAGACTTTGTGCAAAACCAAATTTCTGAAACACTAAAAACATTCCATATGGAATTTTTAAAATTTAGGTTTTCTTTTATAACAGGGACTAATAACTTGCGCAGATAAACATTTCTAATTACCAGTGCTCCTGATTAATTTTGAGATAAAATCCTTTATTTTACCTTCACTAAAATCGTACAGCCATCTCTATACTGAAAATATTATAATATAACAAACAGTTGTCTAGTGAAGTTTCAAACATAGCTTTTAATGTTATCTAATTGTAACAAAAAGAGTTCTTAACTGTTCGGTAGCCTTTTTTTTATATATATATAATATATATTCTTAGGAAATATGTATACATATATATATATATACAGTTTTTATTAATTTAACGTGTTGTATATTAATTTTGTAAAATTCAAAATTCAAGTTATGAATTGAAATTATTTAAAATAGCAGTAAAATTATTATTTTATTATTGAGAATTCATATCCATTTTCGATTTAGATTCTTTAGGGATTTATAATAATTTAATTTTAATTTGATTATCCAAAACACTTTTAATTGAAGACAAAACTATGTAAAAATATAGTAGTAATGTTCAACTGGGACCATGCATATAAACTGTTATGAACAAACAATCAGCAATTAGAAAAATAACAGTATATATTGAATAGCAACTATAGATTCTACATATATATATTCAATTTATTGAACCAAAATGTACATTTAAAATATAATTAGAAATGTTTAATTTAATTTTTTTATATTGAATTTAGGGCATAAGACAGCAACAATAAGAACAAAACGAGTTAATAACAATTTGTAATAGAATCAATAAATTTGATATTTTGAAATGAATGAAGAATAAATTTAAGTTAGGGATTGAAATTTTGAAACTATTAAATTTTTATAATGAAATTGTGAATATAAAATTTTTTATTGTTTTTGTTTCTAATTTGAAGGTGAAATGGAATTTAAGGAGTTTGTTGGTAAGTAAATTAGAGTTTACTTTTCATTCAAAAAATTTATAAATATCATGTATAGGCGAGGATATTCCTTTTCCAGGATATTTACTTTATCCAGAATATTTATATTTATGTAACTCCGACATTTGGAATTAGGACGAATTTTAAAGTTTCTGAAAAACGTACATAACCCTGATTTTGAAATTAACTCTAAAATTCTTTCAAATTATTGGTTTTACATACATACATGTACATATTTCAACATCAAAAAATTGAAAATTAGTGAGAGCTAATTAATGTTTTTTTTCCCCCTAAGGGAGGTGGGAATCTTGCAATGACACCAAGAATTTCCCCTTAGTAATGTCAGATTCTTACTGACTAAACCCACCTCCCCCTTTAGCCAATATAATGGGATGAAACCCTTACCTGCTAACGCAGTATATTGGCTAGGGAGTAGGGATAGAAAAGGATAGGAAATAGGATGCGAAAATAATGAATTCGTAGTGGGACTGTAAGGAAACAATGAATCCGCCTATTATTATTACTATCCCGCTAACAGTGACTATAGCCCTTACAACAGTTACAACATGCAGTAGTATATAACACCTTAATGCATGAAGCAATTATTGAAGGCAACCTCCACTGTCACTGTAGCAGCCATTATTATTGATATTAGTATTACTTACCAACATTATTATTATTTTACTACTATCAGTGGATTTCAACGTGCAGTAGTATATAAAACCTTCCTGCATGATATAATCAAAGATAGCTCCACTGTAGCAGCAGCTATTATTATTATTATTACTATTATTATTATTACTATTAATTATACGATACACATTATTACGATATGAAATTACTACATATTTTTATTTATATTAGCTGGCCGGGGTTTGAACCCAAGATCCTCCGATTGAAAGGCTGGCGAAAAAAATAATTAGGAGGTCTTTAAAGTTGGTTACAAAATCAGTGTTAATATTAACTGTAATATCAGAGCGATATTACAAATTTAAAAACTTTATGCATATTTTTTTATACATTTAATTGTTTGTGTACTATGATATTAACCAGAAATACTAAAACAAAAATCTTTTAAAGGTGATAATAGTATTGAAATGTCTTATTTTTACCTTCGTCATATTATATAAGAAATAAAATTACTTTGTGTCTTTTATTTTTAATTCAAATTACCGCACAAAACAAAGTAAACAATCCATAAAATCCTCTCATATATCATACTTTGTGTGAAAATTTATCATAAATGTGTACATAAATTTTTTTTTTTTTCTTGCTTTTTAAACTATAAAACATATCAGGTTTTATTTTTACTTTTTAAAGACGTTTTTTATGCTTTTTTTGAGTGTCACAACTTAAAGTGAATACCAAAAAGGGCAAAACAAAAATAAACCACACACACACACATATACATACAATTATACTGAAAAAACACATTGACTTGGTTATGTTACATTGAAAATTCTTCTAGGCACCAGAATTTTAGAAACATTTTTATTTTACAAATGCAAATAAAAATACCTTACCTGTCCCAATTACTTTATCCAAAAACCATGTTTCTCCTGTTTCCTTTCCTAAAATAAAATCAACTACAATAACATAAATTTGGTCCTCCTACCTTTTCACACACCATTTTCTTTAAACCTTCCTCGAACCACTCATATAATATTATTTTCTAAGGACAAAAAAAACGTAACAACAAAGATCCACTCATAACAGAAACCAAAATAAAATAGTAAATACACAGTACACTGAATATTTGTCAAGACGCAACAAAAAATTAATATTCAAAAAAAAAAAATGAAATGACAGTTGTTTTGATAATTTTTTTTTTATCCTTAAGGCATCCACTATATTATTTTGCTACTGCCACAATGAGAGGAACTAAAATTGGTGAAAAAAAGCATGAAACTTTGAAAGGCTTAGCAAACAAAAAAAAAAATAAAAATTTCCCTACAAAAACCTTATCTTGGTGGTGCACAACCAACAAATATACATATTAACCATAGTACCTCACTGTAACGTACTTTTTCTTAATGGTTTTGTTAAGTTAGTTTCTATTTTAAGTTTTCCCTTAGCCCTTGTTTTTTTATCATATTTGAATTTTTCATGCTGTTATGAGTAAGTACTATGAATTGTTATATTGTGTTTTGTTGAATTTGTGACATTACATTTACACCTCATGTTTAATGCTAGAATTTTGACAGTTTTCATTATATTTTCTTTATAAAAAAAAAAATTTTTTTTTTTGTTTTGTTTTGGAGTGGATTTAAAGCACTGATGCTGTTGTGTAGTGTAAGATTCATTTTTTTTTTCTTTTAAGAATTGGGACGAAATAAAATAAAAAAATGTAGAATAGTTATACTATTGAAATGAAAAAATTTGACTTTTTATTCAAGTTATTAGCATTTTTCATGTTTTTTTTTTGTTGGGTGGAGATTGCTTTGGTGTACTCTAGTTCCAGTATTAGTTATTATATATGAAATGTACTCATGGTGAAAATTTGTTAAAAAAAAGTGTTAAAATTGGACAGGGAAAAATATTAAAAGGAAATGAGTTTTTCGTTCTTCATGAAAATTTTAAAATAAATTAAAAATTTTTTTTTACATTTTATTATATGTAAAAAATACGATTCTTTTTTGAATATTTTCAGTAAAAATTTAAAAATGTTTCAATTTTTAAATTTATTTTTTTATTATTTGGGTATTTTTGTTACATTTAAAAGTATGAAATTATTGTTTATTAAAATGCATAATTTTAATATCTTTAATGTATATATAGTGCAAGTACATTGCGTTTTTTATTAAGAAATGTCAGAGTTTTGTCGGAGTTATTATCATGTTTTTTTTTTATCAGGCACTCATAAGGTTTCAATTTTGCCTTCTCAAAAGTTTTTGCACATAATTGTTTTTAATCTGCACATAAACACTTTTAAAGAGCTAAAATACTTTTTCTCATTGTTACTGCTTCCACGTAATATAAGTAGCAAAGCAATCTAAAATCTTAAAATATTTCAAGGGTCCCTTTGATCTCTGATCTAAAATTGAATCTGAATTGGATCAGTAGTGTTTATTTATATGCTTTTCTGTGATTTTTTTATCCTTCTTTTTACTCCCTTGGGAAGCATATGGCTTTCAAATAATCCGCCATCTTAATCGGCCAGCTGTTTGAGTTGTGTCCAAGTTTTCCCGCTTACTAAAATTTCTTTTTCTACTGTTCTGCACCATGTTGTACGAGGTCTTCCGACATACCGGTTTCCTTGCATGTTCCATTCTAGCGCTTGCCAAGCCATTGTTTTGGCACGTCTTCGCATTGTGTGACCTAGCTATCGCCATCGTTTTCTCATCTGTATTATTAAAAGTTGCTCTTTCGTGACTGACCATCTTCGGACATTATAATTTCAGCTAAAATTGTATTGTGCGCCATGAGAGAGCTGAAAAAATTTTATAATCTCTCTTTAAACTTAAAATTGTCATATAGTTTTCAAACATTTATGCTTCCAAAATTGCAACTTTATTTTTCTTCTTTTAGCTTTGTTTAAATAATGCACGTTTGTCTACTCTTATACTATTTATTTTACATTTTTTTAATTTGGCAAAAATGTTATGAAAATTCTGTTATGTTTCTGTTATGAAAATTCTACATAACAATGACTAAACCTGAATTTATTTTTTATAATTCACAAATTAAACAATGCATTTTTCTTCTATGTAAGTTTCCTATGTAAAGTGTTTTATGCTTTTGAATACCTAACGTTACTTAAATATTTTATTTTGAGAGGAACCTATCATATTTTTTATACGTATAGTGGCATCTGTAAATGTTTTCTATTCTTGTATTAATAAATATTTATAATAGGACCATACTTTTATTTTTGTATCAACATGTACGACATTGAAGCATTTTCTTTAATCCTTCAATTAAAAATGGCTTTAAAATACATATATCTTTCTTTTTCTCAGTTTATATTCTCTTTGTGGTCCAGACCCCAATGCATTCCAAACTCATTCTTATTGTTATTTTCTATTCATGTCTGTCAAAACATAAATTAAAACTTATTTTGAAAATAGAAAAAAAATTATAGACTTTTTATACATCCATACTAAATGAACATTTGTTTTTTTTTTTTGGTTTGCATTTTTCGATTATGCGAATACACGTTCACAATTTATTTTCTTTATTAACTGTATGTGTAGTCTAGTCTGATTATATGAGATTGCTTCACCTTTTTTAAGAAAAAACAAACCATTCAATATATAAAAGAAATAATGTTTTGTTAAAAACAAGTAAATATTTAAAAAAAAACCACATTATTAGTTTTCTGGACCGTTTCCAAAAGTAAAAAAGAAAAAAATATCATATATAGTAAATGCATATACCAAAAAGATTAACTCTTAAATAACCAGAACCCTAAGACTCACTTTCTTTTTGTTTCAATAAAATTCTATCATATACATTCGTTAACAAATTTTTGGAGTAGGATGAAAAATAAACTCTTTTAGTTATTTTAAAAGTCGTTGTGGTCATATTGTTTATTTCATATAATAGCATATTCCTTTCATTTCTCTATGATATTCTACTTGGAAATTAACTGTAATATAAAATTGTTTCCAAAAACTTGAAGCGCAAAGAATTTTTTTTTTTTTGATAGCATATGAAAAACTGTTTTAATTTTCCGCAGTCTTTTATTAAAAATTCTTAAATTTTAGATTTTTTTTTTAAATCTAAATATGAAGCAAAAATTTTGAGAGTTTTTGAAACAAAATATAAAATAATGTGCATATTAATAGGTACATATGTATATTATACATTGAAACGATATATCTATAGTCTTCTCACACATTCACTGCACTACAAATATTAAAACGGTAAAGCGGTATAAAAAATGTTTGTATTACTGAGATTACATACGTTTACAAAAAAGTTAAAATATTACTTAAGCGTGAAGTATGTGATAGATAACATATTTCTTTTTCAACACTTTGTCAAAATAAAATTAAAGTATGTCTATATATATTTATATAATAAATTAAATTAAATTAAATTATTAAATAAGACATTTTTTTCTTTCAAAAATATAACTAGAAAATTTCATTAGTTATATAAGTTCTCAGAAAGATGATCTTACTTTAATAAATTTTAATTTTAGTATAAAATCTTCTAGAGTTCATCAAAAACAAATGTAAGGAACCATTTAAAAGTCATTTTAAAATGAATATACATATCATCTGTGTTACCTTTTTAATAAAAATGACACTTGACATGTTTGAAAAATTTTTTAACATGAATTGTTTTTTTAGTACATTTCCAAAAAAATTTTGAAAAAATGTGCTTATTAGCTTCACTCTGTCCGTACGTCTGTTTACAAAACTTCTACACCGTTAAAGATAGAGACAAAAAATTTTAATCATGAGTAAGTATCATAAAAAAAACTATTTTGTGGAACAACTTTTTCATGTACCCTCACCCATTACGGAGCTACGGCCTCTCAAACTTTGAAAAAGCCCTATTTTTAAATGCATATATCTTATGATCTGCTTAAGATTTTTTCAATTTGAAAACGTCATGCGACAGGTAATTTTTTTAACATGCGACAGGTAAATTAATATCAAAATTATACAATTTTTTTAAATTTAGTATTTAAATTTACCGTTATGTGAAAACCACATTTTGAATGAAATTTATTTTTTCATAACTCCGGCACGCCTTTAGATAGGAACCTGAAATTTTGAGACAAGAAAGAACTTTTAGAATTAGTATAAGTTTCTTTAGAAAGTTTTTTTGAACTACCCCCTGTTTAAGAGGTATTACGCTGAAAAATTGAAAATTTGCTATTTTTAGGCACCTGTAACTTAAGCATCTGTACAAATTTTTCTTCGGCAAATTAAGTTAATTATTGAAAAATTTAAAAATTTCGGCAAGTTGAACATAAAAATTAAAGCTCCTGTAATGTATTTTTACGTGTGTTAACGGTTTTTCTTAGTTATAAAGGGTTCTAGACTTACAGCCCCTCAAAATTTCAGAAAAGTCCTATTTTCATATATTTTCTTATTACAAAAAATGTCTTAAATTTTCCAATTTTTGTGTAAGTCACAATTCTAAACAGTTTGTATTGTGTTTTGGAAGTCTGCGCTTTTAAAAACCGTTGGTTTACATTCTACCTTGTTTTTAAATATTATAAGAATTTAAATTTTTAAAATTTACAAATTTTCTGTACCTATCACCCTTTAACCCTTAAATTATCGTTGGGTGAATTTATACCCAATTTTTACTTTTGGCTTTAGTATTTTGTTTTTACTGAAACTTTTATGTATCTTTTGTACCTATATATTTGTTAGAAATATCTGTTAAAAATGTTATTTGGTTTTATAAAATTTTGAAAAATGTGGCACCTACAACACTTTCTTTGTGAAGTACACTTGGAAGAAAATTTATTCAATTTTAACTATTAGCATTCCTATTTGGTTTTGTTTTTACTGAATTATATTAAAATTTTTATACGTTATTTACCAGAGAAATTTTTCTGTAATTTTTTTTTTGAGGATAACTTGAGGGTTAAGTTGTATTTTGTACATTGTATTTATTTTTTATTTATTTTATGTATTTATTTTTTATATAATATAATTATATTTATATATGAATACATTATTATTTTCAAGCAATTTAAATTTATATTAAATAATTATATTTAAAAAAATCAATTTTCATATTTAATATATTTTTAATTATTTTCATTTCAGAAAATAGTTAATTTCTTTTAATTTTATGGAGTAATTTATTAAATAATTTTATAAATTTTATAATAGGATTTTTAAAACTTCAATATTTTATTGCTGTAGATATATATATTCAGATGACATTTATATTACAATTTTCCGAATCAATTTGTACTTTTCAAAATCTATATGGCCAATGTAATCTGGCTTTTGTTCATTTCTATCGTTTTTTTTACACATTCTGGAGTTTGTTCTCAAGGCCATTTTATATAGTGATTTAAGAATTTTATTCATTATGATTCCAATTTGTTTTTTGTGGCGGGAGTTTAAGAATTTATTCTTATGTTGTTCTTATGTGAAGTAGTTGTGTTTAACATAATTTAAGAAAACAAGCTTAGCTCATATATAAGTTTAGCTATGCCTTCTTTGATACAGCTACAGCTCTATTTATAGCTATTAATAATGGATCAATATTTTACTTTATTTTACGTCTTTTATATTTATCTATGTAAAGGTTTTAATCTATACTCCTTATTTTATTTTTAGCTTTAAAAAATAATTAATAATAATAAGAACATTTATTATTTAAATTCTTTTGTTTAAGTTTTTCACTATATTCTAATAGAATCCTCGAAATAAATTATTTTATAACTGTACTTTATTTTTTTTTTTTTTGTTTTTTTTTTTTAATGGATTTCTCTGCCATTACACAGCCTTTCCTGTTCAGGCGTGACTGTAAATATCGTAAGATCAATAACTCTCACGACGTGTATGGGATTCGAACCCACACTCCTCCGGTGTTTACAGCGTATTTTATACGCTCTTACCCAATAGGCCACCGAGACCCCGCTTTTCTTTAATTTTCTAATTATTTGAATTAAAGGGAAAACTTAGTTTTACTTAAAAAAAACATTAATGTTTTCGTCTTTATTACTTATTTTAAATGCAGCATAGTTAAATTGGTTTAAAATTAATCATTTTTCATAAGTTGTTATAATTTGATTTTGTTTTTTTTTGTTTTAGAAGCACTTAAGCGTCATTTAATCAAATTAAAGCTATATAATTCAGTTAGATTTAGATTTTAATAAATACATCTTTGTTTAAAACTTAGAAATGAATTTAAGACAGTTAAAGTTACGATTCACAATTTTATTTCTACAGTGAGCAAGTTATATTTGCGACCATTCTATAAAAATTAATTCTGACAATTCTTATTTTGTACATTAATTTTAATTCTCATTAATTCATTTAAACGATCATTTAAACGATCAGTGCTGAAGTTCTGAAGTTTCATGAAACAAATTATTTAGAATTAAAAGACTTTAATATATTTTACGTGTATTTATAAATATATCGAGTATGTATAATCTAGTATTATCTAGTATGTATATAGATGCGTTTTAGAATATCTAAATTTGAAAATATTATTTATTTGGAAACGTTGAATTAAACTACATTAAAAAAATTTTATGTAAGAATATAAAATGCTTCAAACAATCGATGTCAATTATAATATCTTTGTTGACCACTAAAGTGAAATATATACTATCAAATACAATCTAATTAATCTCATTTACACCATTAAAATCTACTAATTTTCGAATGTCAATAAATATTAATATAAAACATTTTGAAATTCTTATCCAATATTTTGCTATCGTAAATTTTGTAGGTATTCTTTAAAAAATTCTTAAATGTTTCTTTATTTTTAATTTTTTATTTAATTTAGAAATTCTTTAATTTTTTGAAACAATATTAAAATAAGAGTCCCTTTAGGGGTGAAATTTTTCTCTTTTTATTTAAATTTTTAATCTTATTTTTTTTATTTTTTTAACAAATCCAAAGATTTTTCTACCTAAATATAAAAGAAACAAAATTTCAATAATGTCCTGAAACAATAAATATTTTTGTTTAAAATTAAATAAAAAAAAAAATAATAAGAAATGGAAATAAAAAAAAAACTATTTTATACTTTTCTTAGTATTTCTCTTTTTTTGTACAAAAATACCTTATGATACAAAAAACCATACAATATTGCAAAAATTGAATATCTACCCAAAGAAAACAGATAAAATAATTTTGTTTTTTTTTGTATTTCAAAGAAATCAAGATCAAATTGTTTAAAAATTTTTCTTGTCTCTGTTTTTCTTTTCTTGTTCTACTTTATTATATTATTCTACCTACCATAATATTTGGATTTTTACCCAATAAAAATCTTTCAATAATATAAAATTCATACCGCTATTTAAATAACAGCTTCTTTATTTATACGTTTTTATGAAATGCGAAAAATTAGAGTTGGTGCCCCTAAAAGTATGCTATTTTGGTAATGTTGTAGTTTTACTTATCACAAACATTCAATAAGGTAGGGGCCCGGTGGATTAATGGTTGACGTAGCTTATTAACCGAGGAAGTGCTGGTTCAAATCCAGCATAGGTAGCAAGTTTTTTTAATTGAAAACAAATCCCCCTTGCTACCACATATAGTGTAAATATATTATAATATATATAAGGTAGCCTAGTGGATAGGCGTGTGGCGTATTAACCGAAGGAGTGTGGATTCGATCCCTGTACATGTCGTAAGTGTTTTTTTCTTTACATACCCCCTTACGACCAAATATAATATAAATATATAGTATATAATATAAACAAAATAAATAATATTAGTATATAATTTAATAATAGTATAAAAACTTATAATGGCCTTGGTAGCCGATGTTTCAATAAGATTGCATTACATTTATGTATGTAATATTAATATAAATAAATAAATAAAAATAAGATAAAGAAAATAAATAATACTACTATATAAAATAATAATAGCATTTATACATAAACGAAATTTCGATTTCATAACGAAATCAGAATCTTTACTATCAAAGCATAAGAAGGGAGATAAAGATATTAATATTAGAACAGAATCAAAATTCAAATATTTGTTATAGAAAATTCAAGATACTTGAGATAATATTAAAAAACATAAAACCCAAAAAAAAAAATTGTAAAACTAACTTTCTTGAGGCAATCTAATATACCTACCAAACTTCTATAAATTCAAGAGAATATTTTTTGATCTAGACCAATTACCACATAAACCTATCTCTATACTTTTTTTTTTACAATCTTTTGTTATCAATTTCATTTTTATATTGATTTCGATTTTAAAGAGAAAACAAATTATCTAGTAAAGGTAAAACAAAATTTTTAAGGATTCAAGTCCTTTTTTTTAATAATTCATATTTTTCTTTTGAACGATATGATAAACATTTACCTATGTACGTTTTTAAGTCTAAAAAAATTAATTTAAAAAGAAAAACACAATAATATGGATTCAAAATTAGGTTTAAAAATACATATTTTTAGAGATTGATCAAAAAGGTTGAATTTGCTTTGCTTCATATTAAGGGAGATTGATCGTTATAGGTTTAATTTGCTTTGCTTCAAAAAAGGAAGAAATTATTTTGTTAGGTAAGAAGTAAGTAAGAAAAACAAAATGTTCCTTTGCAATAACGTTTAATTAAGTTGATCAAGAATAAAAGATTTTGTAAAATATATACTTATAATATCGAGATGCTTAACTTATATTGTAATAAGATCAAACTGATGGTAGTGGAATCATATTCTTTTTTATCATTTTAGTTTTGATTGTTTTTTTTTCGATATGAAAATAAATTTATAAAAATTTCTTTTATCTGCATATTTAAATAACATAAAGAAAAATTCAAAAGTATCTTAAACATCTTTTTCACAATCAGCTTTGTTATCATTAATTATTTTCAAATTTGATCAGTTAAGTAACTAAAAAAGGCAATCAAGTTCACGCATTTTCTAATACATATTCAAAGTTCAAAGAAATTCGTTAATATATATTTTTGTACACCGATTCACAGAAAGAACTTAACAAAGTTTATAAGTATTTAACATTGTGTAAAAATATTTTCTTTCAGTACTTAAATTTTCAAAGAAAATTTTTTATATATATACTGCTTGAGTTACGCAATATATAGCTACGAAAAATTTCCTATAAAATAAAAAACAACAAAAAAAAAATCAAATTTCTTTAATGCAATAAACATCTTCGTGGGCTAAAAAAAAAAAAGAAACCTCAAGCGAATTCTGATTTTTATAAAAGAATTCATAACCTTGAATAACAAAAACAGATTGAATAGATAAAATTCATCAACTTTTTATAAAATAATGCGTTACAAAATAATGAAATTAAAACATAAAAGTAAATTAAGAATTTTAAATCTCATTATCGAAACTGTTGTAGGCAGTAAAAACGATCCTAAAAATTAAAATTTTATTATTTCTGTTATTAACGTTTATGTTATTAATTATTATATCTAATATTATTAGAGCAACTACAGCAAGCACTAGTTACGTATAATATGTTTTTATACAATGCCTGAAAAAGATCCTTTAATTAAAGAATTTTTCAAAAGGTAAACCTGAACTTAGTTTGATATGTGCGATTAGATATAATGAAAAATTTAATCAGTTAAGGTTATTTTTTTGACTGCTTAAGATATCATCCTTCCGTTGTTGAGATTCACGTTTAAAAAAAAAAAGGTTTCAATATATATTAAAAGCTGTTTTATATTAGGATCAATTTGAAGTAAGTTAAACACATTCTTTTATACTTTTTCAAAAATTTTAGATCTTTGTTGTTCAAAATTAGGATTTGCTTAAAAGAAAATTTTCATAGATAATATATAGGAAGATCTAATGAAATATTCTTCAGTAATTAAAGTAGAATATTTTTTTTCCAATTTATTTATACATATATATATATATTTTTTTTTACGAAAATTCCAATTGACAACTTTCGTATTGCTTCAAGCTTATTTAAAAGTAGCTGTTTTCTGATATATCAGAGTTTTAAGAACAAAAAATAAATGATTTAAATAATCATTTCCTCACTCTATATATAAAATATATTTTTACAGTTTATATATTTTATTGTTTTACTTGTCAAACCGAAATAATATGGAAAAAAATAACGTTTTATATGCGCTTTGTTCTTTTTTTCTCGAAATCCTTTTGTTATATTTCACCCCATCAAGCTTACAAAACAACTGAACGACTATCGAAGGTGGAGAAGAAAAAAAAAACCAAAACGGAAAAGTTGAAAAATTATTTAAAAAAAAAAAGTTGTTTTAGCTGAAATTTTTTTCCCTACAGAAATAAAAATAAAACATTAAAATTAGGTATCTTTTTTGTTGTTTGCGTGTTTATTATTCCATTTTTTAACTTTTCTATTGTTTTAATTAAACAAGGAAGAAAATAAAACAAAAATAAAATTTAATTATTATTGATTAAAAATAAAAAAAATAATTAATGGTGTGCCTAAATTTTTTTTTTTTTTTTTTTAATTTTAACTATAAAATTTGTAATAACGTCGCATTCAATTACTTAGCAGTCAATTTTCCAGCAATAACTTACCAAAAAAAAAACAAACAAAACTATAAAATCAACGATAAAGAAAATGAACCAATGATAAAGGTATTCAAATACTCGTACATTATTTCACAGGTGAATCTTATTATTAACTATATAGAACCAATCTTAAATCAAATTCAAAGAATTATCTTAATATTTTAAAATAGTGTAAAACCGTCCTGTCTCCAATTACAGTAGCTTTTACAATAAATAATATAATGTAACTAAAAATGGTGAAACATTTAAAAATAAAAACCAAAAAGTTTAAAAAAAAAAAACCTAAAATTATAGGTTTTTTATAAACTTAAGGGAGAAAAGAAAACAAATTCATTAATTCAAAAATTATTACAAGAAACAAAATTGTAAGATAATGAAAATTTTTTTTTTTTTATTAGAGAAAAATGTTTTTTAACATTAAGTTGAGTTTTATTATAACAAACCTTTATTAATTATATTTTTTGTACCTTAAATTTATGGTAAATAATATAAAACAAACAAAAAAAAAAGCATTTGTCTTATTAATTTCGTGCCCTATCAATTGATTAGATTTTATTTACCTATAAAAAAAACATTTTTCCAACCTTCTAAACATTTTTATACCTTCTAAAAGGTATAATACCTTTACTGACCTAAAATACTCAGCAACCTACATCATATTTTTAAATACCTACTTAAAAATAAAAACAAGTATTTCAAAAATTTTTATTTAATTCAAACCCAATTTTTGAATTTTGATTAAAAATCCTTAAACATTTTTTAACATTTTTAAGCATACAATTAAAAAATTTTCAGAATATCTTTAAAATTATTTCAAAAAGTGCTTTCCGTATATTTGCCATGATTTCTTTAAAACCATAGAATTGTGATAAACCTTATAAATTAGATAACTAAGAAGAAATTCAATAATCATTTGGTAAGATTTCATTTAGTATGTAATTAAATGCGATACGTACGAATAAACTTTCTAGTATGATGTCCTTTGTACTAAAATTCATTTAAATATTTGGTTATTGTTTAATTTATTATATTTAATGTTTTTCATTATTTTAATTAATAATTAAATATTTAATATTAAAAAATAATAAAATACTTGCTTTTAATTTTTGTAGTTCTTAAAAACAATAATAATTATATAGCAACATTCATAGATTACATCTATCGATCTGTGATTTCGAACTTAAAAATCGAAGTTTAAATTTTTTTTTTTTTTTCATTTCTTATTTAAATTTTCTTAGAAATATAATTCCAAACTATCAGTTCAGATTTAGAGAAAAACATTCAACTGTTGACCACAATTACAGATATATTTGGAAAAGCTCTAGATGAAAAACAAAATAATAAACTCTACAATATTTCTAGATGTAGCTGAAGCATTTGATAAAGTTTGTCACGAAGGCTTAATTTATAAACTAAAAGAAACATTATGTAGATATACTCTCATCATACTTAATTGATATATTGTTTAGATTAAAAAATTAAATCATACTACATCTGATCTCACGTCTCAAGTATACTGAGTCCTATATTATACATATTTACTATTTATACTACTGACCACAATTACAGATATATTTGGAAAAGCTCTAGATGAAAAACAAAATAATAAACTCTACAATATTTCTAGATGTAGCTGAAGCATTTGATAAAGTTTGTCACGAAGGCTTAATTTATAAACTAAAATAAACATTATGTAGATATACTCTCATCATACTTAATTGATATATTATTTAGATTAAAAAATTAAATCATACTACACCTGATCTCACGCCTCAAGTATATTGAGTCGTATATTATACATATTTACTATTTATACTTCTGATTTACGTAGATTAGAAAATATAACTGTAGCTAAATTTGCTGATGATATTCCGATAATTGTAAAAGGATTCGACATTGTCGAGGCAATTATAAACAGCAAGTGATAATTTTCTTCTATGAACCAAAAAATGGAAAATTAAACTAAATGAACTTAAATCTGTTATCTTAAATTTTACAAATAAAATCGTACAAAATCTCCTAGTCATTAAATTAAATGGGCTGATATACTTAAAAAAAAAAACAAAGAAAAAAAGCTGCAATCGTTAGATGTCAAGGTTAGGTAGATAGAGCACGTCAAAAAGAAAAATATCGCACTAGAATTGAAATATAAAGAATTTTATTGGCTTCTACCTAATTAAGAACTCCCGATTACCAATAAAAAATTTTGTTATATAACCCCAATAATTAAGCCTATTTATTTGTATGTCTTACAACTATATGGGGTTATGTCAAAAAACACATATTCAGATTTTCCAAATTTTCAAAAATACAATTTTACATAAGAAGATAAGCACTCTCTGGTTTGGACAAAATTTCGATTTGCATAGTGATCTAAAGATTTCTGTAAAATCAAAAACAAAAGCAAAATCAAAACTCCTACATTCCGAAAATTCCAATAGAAAGCTTAAAAGAACTAGGGCACTGGATTTAATGATAAACGCAAATTACCTTCTCGGAGGTCTACAATTCCAGTAAATCTATAAGAGTTAAAGTAAAATTAATGGTTAGTCTTTAAAAGAAACCAGTTTTAATATTTTAAGAGGGGCAGTTATTGTTTTTAGTAAGTTTTCCCTTATTATATATATTATATAAGCACAACATCTTAAAACACTTACTCAAATTATAATTAACAATTTCTTTAACAAATTGAAAAAAAAAAAAACAAAAACTAGGTTAAACTTTTTATATTAACCCACTTTACAATCATTATAATATTAATTCATTCTCAAAAGTGTACCATATTATTTTTATATTAATAATGAAATCAAAATTTAAAAAATTATTTTTTCATCATTTTCATGAAAACTACAGAATGACGAAGGGATTAACAATCCACTTTTTAATTATTCCCTATATAGGTAGAATATTTTTTTTTTTTTTTTGAAACTATAAAAAACCATCATTAATTGGCTTTTTCATTCAAGCATTACTATACCGATCCGACATGAATAACGATTAAACAAAAAAAAAATATATATAAATAAATGAAATAAAAAAGAAATTTAAAAAAGAAAATAAATTTTTTTTTTAAAAGTATCCACTATAGAGTAAAAACTCTCAATAAACAGAAAAATTATCATAAAAAATTATGATAATTATCGATAATTAAGTCATAAATCAGTAAATAATAAAACAAGACAAGCAAAATAATATCCAATCCCTTAAAAATATTTAACTATAGATACTTTAAATGCAGAATAAAACCAACAACTATATATATATATACAGTACAACTATATATTATATTCTCCATCATACCACAATACTATTATCAATGAATCTTTAAAATGAATTCGATTGGGATATTAATAATAGAATTTATTTATTTTTTTATTTTATTTTTTTTTTTTTCACATTTAATCCTCAAACCATTCTCTTTTTATTCATATTTAAGTATTTTGAGGGGTTTCCCCCTTTATCAGAGAGTATAATAACAGCAGCCGTAATGAAAAAATAAATATTATGTAGTTAAAGAAAATAATGATTATATATACAAATTAGGTTGAATCTATCTATTTATTGATTGGTGTGGTTAGTATTTTAATATTATAAAAAAATATTCTCAATTGAATGGGGATATATTTCCATTTTTTTCCTTGTTTCAAACAAAAAAAAAACTAAGCATTAGAATAAAGACTTCATAAAATGTAAATAAGATAAAAAAAAAAATAAAAGATGAAAAAAATATTAAAAGTACAAAAAAAAAAAAAATTTAAATGATTATAAAGGCAATAAAAGTTGAGTAAATTACAATTTTAATATTTTATTCATAATATTGTTATTTGGGTGTTTATTAAATATTTTTAAATTGAAATTTGAAGCAATAAATGAGAGTAGATATAAAATTGATTTTATATTTAGAATTGCGAAATGTGCAAACATTTTTATAAATATAATTACGATTTTATAATTAGCTATTAATTTGGAGCCTCATTTTACTTTTACCTATGTATATACTTTAATTAAAACAAGTAAATGTAACCGACTTATTTATACCCTACACCTAAAAAATTCAAGTTAAATTATAATATTAAGGTATTTAATATAAACTAAAAAAAAATAAATGCTTTTACAACCTTTGTACAAAATTTCAAGTTTCTATCTTTATTCAATTCGAAGATATCTTTGTTAGGTCTTGGGAAGTGTTATATCAAATTTCAAGTTTTTATCTTTATTAATTTCGAAGATATGCTTGTTCGATCTTGGGAGTTGTATGGGAGGTAATCGAACCCATGGTCTGATTTCGCCCATTTGCAATCCCCGCCTTTCTTTAGTCATTGTTAACCTACAGTATAAATTTCAAGATATCATTATTATTTTTTGAGTTATTACGGACGGACGGACGGACGGACATCGCTAAATCGACTCAGGAGGTGATCAGGAGGAGGTGATTCAGAATATATATACATATCCATATCTAACTCGCTTCCTTTTGGTGGTTACAAACACTATACCAAAGTTAATATACCCTATACTTTGGGTGTAGGGTATAATAATGACCCATGTCAAGAACTCAAATGAGGTAACGATTAATAATTTATTATGCTGTTGTAGAAAATGTTTTTTTTTTTCTAAAACACAATTCTATTGAATTAACATATTTTTTAACCATTTTTAACATTATAACATCATAAATCCTTACTTAACATAAACATTTCAAAATACATTAAAAGAACCTAGGTCTATATATCATTTCTCTTTTATTTACCATCTATAATTTTTTATTCGACCCGATAGTAAAACGATTTTGTAAGTACTATATAAGAATATTTAGTTTTAACTTTATTTTAGCATATTGTTTTATTTGTTTATTTGTTTCATTCTGTCCGTTCATCCGTTTGTTTACAAAATTTATACAACGTTTTAATTAGAGCAATAAAATTTTAAGCATGGATAGGTCTAGTAAAAAATGTAACCTCACTTATTACGAAACTACAGCCGCTCCAAGATTTGAAAAAACCCTATTTTCAAATGTGTATTATCTCAGGTTCTGTTTACTATTAATAAATTTTCAGTTTGCCAAACGATACCAATTTATTTTAGCTTTTTAAATCAATATCAAAATTATACAAAATTATGCAATTTAGTATTTAAATTTACTGTTATGTGAAGACAACATTTTGCTTCATTGAAATTGAGAGAAAAGAACTCTGAGAATTAATATAAGTTACCTCAGAAATCTTTTTTTACCTTCCCCTTTTTAAGAGCTATTAGGAGTCAAAAATTAAAAGTTTGCTACTTTTAGGCAAGTGTAACTTATATTTATTGTCTTTTGGAAAATGTGCGCCTTTAAAAACCATTTGGTTTTATATTCTGTTTTGTTTTTTTGTAGTTTGACATCACGTATATATCAATTATCAACTGAAGTTAAATTATGTCTAATTACATGAAATGTATAAATCATGTAATTAGAATGTCAAAAAATTAATTTAATTTAAAAAAAAAAAGTCATCCAGAATTTCTTTATAAATTTTTAAGACATCATCATTTCCTGTTTAATTTAATGGGTTATACATTTAAAGAAATATTCTAACAAAAGAACATCAATGCACAACAGAATTTTATAACCAAAAAAAAAAACAAAAAAAAAATATTCAAAATTCAACATTTAATCCCTATTTTTTTATCGTTATTATTCATCATTGACACCGTCTGACTCTCATTTTTTATATACTTTTTTTTTTTAATTTTAGTCCCTTCGTTGTATCCTTAAATTCAAAAATAAAAAAAAGCGAAATACACGTGTGGTCTATACCAATACACAATCCCCCAGTGACTTCATTAATATTAGTTGATAGTATTAAATTGGAGAATCCAGGATATGGGCCTGTGCTTGTTTTTTATTTTATTTCATATATTTTTATTTTTTTTTATTTTTAGGATTAAAATAAAAAATCGTTGGTTGTGCTGTTCATTTTTGATAATGTCACAATTATGTGACAATATGATGACTTTTTGTTTTTATCCCTTTTTTTTCTTTTCTTTTTTCCAGCCCTAAATTGTAATTTTAATTCAAAACAAGAAAATCATTAAGACAATACTAAAGAAACGTGCTGCTCTGGCATTTAAAGTGACTCCTTGGAACGAAACTTTGTTATATACAATGGACAAATAAATACAATTTAATGTGTTACATGTACACTTCATTTAATTAAAAAAAAAATAATTAATAAAATAAAGCACGGGCTTAAAATAACAAAATTTAAATGAAGTGGTCAACAGACTAATCATTAATAAAAAAAAATGATTCATCTTCAAAAAAAACTGTGACAATAAAAAGTTATATTTTTTTTTTGTCTTCAGGGATTTGTCACTATTTAACCACCAATATCATAAAGAATATACATTTATTTTTTTAAATTTTCTACTGAAGGTTGGGATTTTAGGAAGACATATCCTATGAGATGTAGGGCTCTGTATGTAGAATCCGGAATAATAAGATTGAACGTTGAGATCCTATAAATTTGTGAAACTAAATGGAGAACACAAAGTCGCTATGATTATCTCACTAAAAAAATAATAATATAAAATTATGCTTGCAACAAAAAGACGTTTAATATCTCGATTTCGAATTTGCAAAAAAAAAAGACTATTTAACTATTAAAAATATTACTAGTATTCGCCCGCTCCTCGAAATTCGAGGTGTTTTAATAAGCAATTGCAATTCACGCAATCAATAACGAGATTTTTAAAATTTACTCTATCAAATGTATATGATTTCTGAAAAGGATTTTTGTATTATTATTGTTTTGTTATTATTTATACGTTGAACTCGAAATTTGAGGTTGTTTGATAAATAACTGTTGGTTAAACACAATTATCCGTAGCCAATATTTATAAATTTTTTAATTTATTCTAACTCTAATTTTTTAAATTTACTCTAAGTATTTGGTACCCTCAAAAGGGCTTTATTTATATTTGATTGTAATTCTCAATTTTGAGTTAAAAACGATATAAGCAATTTTTTTTATTTTATCATAAAGAAACTATAATACAGTATATACATTATACATAGTTTCTTTATGATTTTATTTAAAATGTAAAAATACAATTTTCAATAATTAATGCCTTTATGAATTTAAAATTTCTTTGCAAATGATATTTTTTGTAAAAACACGGTTATTATTATCTTTTAGAAGATGCCCCTGATTTATTGAGTATTGGAAACTCAATATATACTTACTATAATATATATTATAAGATGCATTATATAAGATGCCTAAAATGGTAAATCATTGAGTAAAATGATGATATAAGAATTTATTTCGTTTAAAATATCAAAAAAAAAGTAAAAATCAATTCCCGGCTGGGTACAATAATTATAATATAAAAAAAAAAAATATTCATATATCGCAATATACTTAATATATCATATATCACATAATATCTCCTACCAGGAAACAGGGGTTATAGCTACCTGGCACATTTATGTACTACGATACCTGTATATAAATAAATAAATAAGAAAAAAAAAAAAACTGAACTGAATCGAACATCCAAAATCAAAAAGCACCTATTAAGAACCGAGTACTCACTCTACCACAGTACTAAACACTAAACTGGATTTTCTACGTTTATATTCGGTTATATTGTGAAATTCCTACACCTACCATACAACCTATATTTTAAAATATTTAATAGAAAAAAAAAAGCAAAACTTTAACGGAATCAAAGAGTGTCTTTTTTCAATATATGTATATATATATATATATTATAGGTACAGATTATCTACATTCTTTATTAAATTCTTAACCAAAATCAGAAAAAAGATATTCTAAGATGTTTATGTATTTAAAAAAAAAGGAAAAACCAAATTTTAAAATTTGCCGAACAGAGCGTCGTTATTTGAATATGTATATTATAGGTATAGATTATACATACTATATAATACATATGTATATTCTTTACATGGGTTTTTTTATAAAAATGGAAAATTAATAATGAAAATCAGAAAATTTTGGAAAAATATTAATATTGTAAGATGGCTGTACTCAATATTTATCATTTAAAAAAAAAAAAATTAAAGTTGGTTGGTAAATCATTGAGTAAAAGGGTTTTAAATGTCTATCATTTACAGATTAAATATTATGATTTAAAAACTTAAAATCCTTAAAATTTTAAATATATAAGTTAAAAAGCACGAAAGAGTTAACAAACAAAGCAATAGTTAATTAAATATCTAAAGAAATTTGAATAGAAGAAAAAAAATTAACTAATTAGGTTTATTCTCACAATGGGTGTAACACTCAAAGAAATAGTTCTTATACAATTTTATGAAAACAAAATATTTAAAAACTCTAATGAAATTGATATTCCGCTTATAAATGTTGCACTTATATCAACAATAATGACGAAATCTTTTTGCCTTTTTTCAGTACTGAAATTATATCTTTAAACAAAAACATCACCCACTTTTACTTTTTACACTGACTAACTGTATATATATATCCTAAACATAAAAAATTCCCTACTCCTATACAATCATAATTAATTACGCTTACAATCCACGAAAAAAACTTAAAATGCGTCAAAATTCAAACTTTTTCAAGAATCCAAAAATTAAAATCCAAAAGTATGTACATACGATATATACATGTCATATATACATTCTGAATTGGGAAGCATTTTAGAGTTGGTTACAAAATCAGGATTATAACGTTTTCCAGAGTATGCATGTATGAATTCCATATTTATTTTGTCTATTATTTTGATTATACATGTTTGGATTTTGAGAGTTTGGATTTGAAAATTTGGATTTTCTAGCAGAACCGCTCATAATACATATTAAACTATAAAAATATATAACTAACTACAGAATCTTAATATGCAAATTGTTCTTTTTAGAAGTCTCCCCTTTCAAATATAAAATAGACAAAATGAACACTTTTAGTCATATACCAAGAAAGATTCACTCTGTTCAGTCAACCTTCAAGCTTATAGACATAAAATTTGTGTATTCTGCTAATTATAAAAACAATTGGTCTGAAACCCTAATAATCGAATATACCGCATACCTATTAAGATATTTTTAACCCGATTTCGATAGTTGAATTTTTTTTTATTATTATATTCTTTTGTTTACTAAATTTTGGATGCAATAACTACTTAATTTTCTCTAAAACAATAATGAGTCTAAGATATTAATCTGATTTTTTTTTTGTTTTGTTAATAAAAATAGCATTCACAATTATTTAGGGTTCTTTATTTTTTTTAATAAAATCGTGACCTATTGAATTTTTTGGTGTTAATAAAATCCGAAATGAAAAACACAATTCATTATTAAATCACGGTAATAGGCATCATTAAAATCATTGTAATCATTTATAGTGAAAAAGTGGGGGAAGATTCTAAAAACCATTAAATCTTGACAATTTAAAATACAAATTAAAGGTCTAGGTACACTATGAATATTAATTTTATTTAAAAAAAAATAAAAGAAAAACAAAGTAAAAGAAGTAAACAAAGAATTAAAACAAAGAAAAAATTAAAATAGTTTGTGTATAGTAATCCGAGCCAACCAATCAAAATAAAAAAGACGAAAAACAAATTAAAAATAACAAGAATTCGTGAGTTCTTGTCACGTGCGTAAACAAATTTGGCGCCATTAGCGTATTTTTGTTTTTTGTTTTTACATTATCTTTTCATTGTTTTATAAAAAGCTTATCATTAATTTTCAATCAATATTTTTGTACCTTAAAATAGTTTTTTTTCAAAGGTATTGTTTTGGATTTTTCTGGAAATATACTATAGGCAACGGACGGTTAACACTATTATTATGTTACAAAACAAAAAAGTTTTCTGTACTCTTAAGTAGATACCTTAAAATAATTCAATATATTGTATATGTTAAGGGATTTCAATAACTTAATTGATTTTGATCATTAAATTTAACATAATATCAAATTTATATTTTCAAAAAAGAAATAGGTACATATTCTTAAGTATGGTTATATATCATTTTGATTTATTATAGATATTTTTTAAGTGAAGGTTAAACTAATTAAGTTCAATTTAAGTGAAATTTGGTTAAAGTCTAATATGTTTTAAGATATCAAGGAACAAAATCAAACTGACTGCATTATATGACTCAAAGTGTAACAGTTCCAAGGGAATGGTCATGTGCTCAAACCCCAGTCAAATCATATAAAAAAAATATCGTATAGTAATAAATTAATAATATATTGTAAAAATAATAATAAGGGAATTCTTTGTTCCCTTACAGTCCCAGTCCCCATTTCAAAGTTTCTGCATCCCAGTCCTATCATTTCCTATCCATTCGCTCTACCCAATATGTTGCGGTAGCAATTAATGATTTTCTCCCCATCATATGGCTCAAGAGCAAGAGGGTATTCTTAGTGTTTTTTAAAGATTCTCACCTCCCTTATAATTTAATAAATGAATATAAATACACTGCAGATTCAGCATTACTGCAGCAAAATAAATAACAAATAATAAGCAACTATTAATTAAACTTAATAAAATACATATTTGTCTATAGCTATACATAAGTTCAATATAAATAACACATTAAATTAATTATATTACAAAATCTGACTAAATTTTTTTTACATAATAAAACTTTTCGTATACTGTGCACTAGTTTCCTATTAACTCATCTTTAAAAAATTAACTGCAAAGTGCGTTTTTATGGCAGTTGAATAGTAAAGTGTAATACGACAACGTATTTAAAAATTTTCAACATTTTTTAAAAAATGTGCTAAAACAACAATTTTGCAGAGCATTGCAGTCCGATTTTATTAAAACAATATAGATAAACTTTCGCAAAGTGGTTACGAGTTAATAAGATGACTCATTACATAACGGTACTTTGCGTTGGACCGATGCATTTTTCGGCCACTAGATGGCGGCATCATTTCTAATGGCATATATATTCGGAAATTTAGAGATACAAAGTATCGTTATTTGATGAGGAATCAATAAAAGCTTCAGTTTAGTACTGGTCTCAGATAACTCTAGAGTATACATTCCCTCTTGTTCGAATATGTACCTATGGTGCTGATTAGCTTATTCGCTTAACAGTTTTCCAATTAATAAACAAAATAACGAAAAATTAGATACTAAATTTTAATAGTGAAGACAAATAATTAAAAGAATAGAATGGATTAAAAATTAAATTTTTCTTCTTTTGGTACAAAAAGTTAATAAAAAGTTTCTGAAAGTTTTATTTCTTTATTACTGCTCTTTAATTTAAATACGAAATATGTTTATTTTTTTCATAAATAAAATTTAAAATAAAAATTAAAATAAAGAAAAAAAAGAAAAAAAAGAAAAAAATAAAGATATAAAAAAGGGAATATAAATTATATTCAAATTAGATATCAATTTCTGATATATTGCGTCTTTTCTTCTGTTACTTGTTACAAGTACTTATATAATATTTATTTTTTAATAATTCAAATTTTATTCATATTAAATTTTCTTTTTATTATTCAGGTAAAAATATAGGTTTATAGGAAACATAAATATATATATACATATATATTGAATTTTTGATGAGCCTTTTTTTTTAAATAAATAAGAAAAAATTATTTTTAAAAGAAAAAAAAACATAAGCTTCGATTAAAAAAATAATAAAATTTAAAAGGAAATTGTTATTTATATATGTAGATGTGTGTGTAAACATTTTTAAAATTATAATATTAGTTTTTCTATAACTTAAATGTCCTGGGGGGAAAAAAAAGTGTTATCATCTTTGTAAAATGTAACGTTTATATTTTTACAAAAAGGCAAAAATTTAAAATAAAAGACTTTAAATTCAAAAAAATATTTGTTATTAAAGTCTTATATGAAAGTCTTATTAAGAAAAATTTGTTTATTAGTTTTATTCTTTTCGTTCATCCGTTCGTTCAACCGTCTGTTTTCAAAACTTCTGCACGGTTTAAAATAGAAGAATGAAATTTTAACCATGGATTGCTCTTTTAATAGCATTAATGTTGTTGTTCATAACAGTACCGTACGATAAGAATCGGTTATATTAAAATTGCTCCTGCGTTTGTAACACCTTGAAATAAACTAGCTAGATATACCTTCAAAGGTATGAATTGGATCAGAATCAAATTCTCAGTCGATTAAGCTTTGTTCGTCAGTCAGTCCGTCTGTTCGTCAGCAAGATAACTCAAAAACTAAAAAAGCTAGAGTCTTGAAATCAATACAAAATATTCTTACAGCAATTTGTAGGTTCCCTATTTTTTTGATTAAGATCCGATCAAAACTTCGGGTGGCTCTCGAATACCTAACTTTTAGATCCCCACATTTTTTTTGAAATAGAGCCATGAAATTTTAACTGCTGATAGATATCATCAAAATATTAATTTTATTTTTAACAACTTTTTTCTGTATCCACCCATTCTGTTCCCCACCCGTTACGGAGCTACAGCTCCCCAAAGTTCGAAAAAGCTCTATGTTTAAATTATTATAACACAAGTTGTATAAGGTATATCTTCAATTTGAAAACACCAGACGATTACTGCTTTTATTAGCTTTAAAAATATGTATACAATAAATATATACTTGTCGCATACAGTGTCTTAATTTACCGTTATGTGAAACTTAAATTTTGCTAAATTCTTGATTCCTTCTATTTTCCAAACGGTTTAAATTAGAGAACTTGAAATTTTGAGAGAAGTTAGGTCTTGGGAAATAAGTATGAGTCATTTCAGAAAATATTTTTGTAGCGCCTCCCGTTTCGGAGGTGTATGGGTTCAAAAACTAAATATTTCCTCATTTTTTTTCCTTTATTCCTTATTTTTAAACACCTGTAACTTGAACACCTGTTCAATTTTTTTTGAAGCAATACACAAAAGTTAAAGCTCCAAAATTATGTTTTTATTTCTATTAACAACTTTTCTTCGTTTCTTTCTTTTCTTCATTTTTTTATATTTTTCTAGCAAATTTTTTTAAAACGATGTTTTTACATTGATTTTTACCAGATAATTTGAAATTGTTGAGGATAATGCGTAGTACAAAAAAAATTAAATAAATAAAAAATATAACGGTTACTTGAAGAATTTATATTTATATGATATTAGTATACATACTTACATATATAACTCATGTTTATTTACATATCGTATATGACACTGATGAATGAATGATTTATAATACATATGCATAGTATAAATTATTATACATTTGCTGCTTAGTATTAAATGGTACTATAGCATATTTGGAAAAGTTTTGGATTGATAATCGTTATGTGGATGGTTAGAATCTGCTTTTCAAGAATGTGCTTAAATATATAGTTTAAATATATGTACAACCCATAGTTCTAGAAATTATAAAATTCACTTAAATTATTTTAAAATACTAAAAAATTAAAAAAATAATATTATAAGCAGAGTGACAGGCTATGAACATACTAACGGTTCATACGGGTATCTATAGTTGACAAAGGCACCTATATTCTTCCTCGTTTTCCATGTAGTCGCATTCAATGCAAAGATACAACCTTTTAAAGTTGAAAAAACGCTATTTTGAAATGTGTATATCTCAGCTTCTGCTTAATACTTCTTCAATCTAAAAACGCCAAACATATAGAGTTTACTTTAAATTGAAGAAAGCTTCAATTTTTCACAATTTGATAATAACTTTTTTAAAAAATTTTTTTTAAATTTGATACAAGTCACAATTTTCATCTGTTTTTATTGTCTGTCTTTTTAAAAAATGTGCCCCTTTAAAAAGATTTAATTTTTTGTTATACTCTGCTTAGTTTTTTTATACCCGTACGATAGGATCGGGTATAATAAAATTACTCCTCCGTTTGTAACACCTCGAAATAAGCGATCTAGATATACCTTCAAAGGTATGGATCGGATCAGAAAAAAATTCTAAGACTTTTGAGCCATGTCCGTCCGTCAGCACGCTAACTCAAAAACTAAGAAAGCTAGAATCTTGAAATTTACACAAAATATTCTTGGAGTAATTTGTAGGTTCCCTATTTTTTTTGGTTGAGTTTGGACCAAACCTTAAGGTAGCTCTCGAACACCTAACTTTTAGATCCCCACATTTTTTTGCTGCTGATAGATCTCACAAAAATATTAATTTTATTTTTAATAACTTTTTTTTGTAGCCCCACTCGTTACGGAGCTACAGCTCCCCAAAGGTTCAAAAAAGCTCTATATTTAAATTATTATAGCACAAGTTATATAAGGTATATCTTCATTTTGAAAACGCCAAACGATTACTATTTTCATTAGCTTTAAAAGTATATATACCATTAATATATACTTGTGGCATACGGTGTCTTAATTTACCGTTATGCGAAACTCAAATTTTGCAAAATTCTTTAACCCTTCTATCTTCTAAATGGTTAAAGTTGGAAACTTGAAATTTTGAGAAGTTAGATCTTTGAAAATTAGTATGAGTCATTTCAGAAATTTGTTTTGTATCACCCCCCGTTTAGGAGCTGTAAGGAGTCAAAAACTGAAAATTTCCTATTTTTAAACACTTGTAACTTGAACACCTGTTAAATTTTTTTTGAAGTAATACACAAAAATTAAAGCTTCAACATTATACTCTTATTTCTGTTAACAACTTTTTTTAATAATATAGGGTTACTTTATAATTGACGAAAGTGTTACTTGATTTTTTCAAATTTTCTAACAAATTTCTTTAACGAATTTTTTCCATTTTGTTTTACTCGATAATTTGAAATTGTTGAGGATATAATGCGTAGTACAAAAAAATGTAATTAAATAAACAACATAACGGTTGCTTGAAGAATTTTTATTTATATGATATTGATATATATACATACTTATATAATATCATGTTTATTTACATATCGTATATGTCACTAGTGAATGAATGATAAGAGTATATTATGTATATTATATAGCGCCGTATTTACATACATATATGTATTTTATTGTACTTATATGAAATTATTCTGTCAATGGAATATTTAAATATAATATAATATAATATTTAAAATTACATTTAGTATTTTGTACTAAGTAAATTTAATATACATTTATCGCTTAGTATTAAATGGTACTATAGAATATTTGAAAAAGTTTTGGATTGATAATCGTTATGTTAAAATCTGCTTTTGAAGAATGTATAAACATATAGTTTGAATATATGTACAACCCATAATTCTAGAAATTATAAAATTCACCCAAATTATTTTAAAATACTAAAATATTTAAAAAATAATATTGTAAGCAAAGTGACAGGCTGTGAACATACTAACGGTTCGTACGGGTATCTAAGAGTTGACAAAGTCAACTGTATTCTTCCTCGTTTTATTATATTTTTAAAATGAATTTTTAAAGTACATATTTATTTTTATTTACTGTTAGATTTAAATAACATTTTTCAAAACAACTATACTATAAGATCGTAGGTAAAAGTGTTTTCTGTGAAATTAATTTATTGAATCTGTATATTTCAAACTTTGTTCAGATTAATTATTTAAATTTAAAAGTAATACTATAAATCATACTCTAGAAATAATATGTAATATAATAAAAGTTATTAGCAATTAAATCGTTGGTCCTTCAATCAAGAGGTCTATCTGTGGCTTCCTAGCTCATAGGAATAGTCTATATCGTAATGTAACATAAATAAATAAATAGTTTTTGTATAAGATAATAAAATGGCACATAAATGTAATGTTTCTGTTTAATAATCTTGTGCAATAGTAATTAATTTAATAACCGAGTAGTCGACTCAGAGAAAAAAATTAATTATAGATTTTAATATAATATGTATATATTAAATGTTTCCGTCCAATATTAAACTTATAAATAAGCCTTTTTTACAAGAACCAGAAGAAGATATGTCGCAAAATGTTGGAATTTTTGCAAACATTGACATTTTACAAAAATTGCAAAAATTAAAATGAGACTTTGCAAAAATTTAAATATGTTGCAATTTTATATTTATAAAAAATTAATTATTAACTCTTACTTAATATTGTGATGCTTATAATTAAAATCATCTTACTTGAATGCTTGGGGAATGGTTTGGGAAAGGTTTTTATACTTTAGGGACTGTGATATTAAGCTGCTGTTACCCATGTCACGTTGTACTATATACTTGATTTGGATAGCCTAAACAAAAAATATTTTCACTTAAAACTTATCTAACAGTGAGTAATTTATGGCGCAGTACGTAAATCATACGAAAGGCTGAAATCCCGATTAGGTCAGTGTATTATAATTTTATATTTGTACATCAGTCATCAACCCCAAATGTAAGGAAAAAGTTCAATTAATTTTTCATCTCATTGGCAGTGACTTGTGATGGTGCAAAAAAAATGTTTGTTTTTATTAGGTTTTTAAAAAAAATCATATTTTTTTAAGAAAACGAAATTTTTCTAAATTTATTTTTATTTATTGCTTTTATGATTTTTCTTAAAAACATCTGCTCTTTTTTAAAGATTGCACTTATGTACTTATATATTTCTTAAAAATGAAATACTCTTAAAATATATATTGATAAATTTATTAGTTAATTTGTATATCTATTTTATACAGTTTTCTGATATCCAAAAAGTGAATAACCCCTTGTTTCTCTCAAGATGATTAGAATTGTCCAATTACAAAAAAATTTAAAAATTTCTTTTAAAAATCAAAGCTATAAAATTTTTTCTATTAAAGCATTTAAAATTGATATTTAAAATTTTTTATTTGTCTTTTATCTTTCCGTATCCGGTTCTCTTCCTAACCCCATTATCATGATATATAATAAAAGTAACTTATACCATGATAATATATCAGAATTCATAACTAATCCTACTTGTATGTACCTATATATAACGATGGTTGAACGTTTTATAACTTGTATTAGAATTCTAAGATTTAAATCTTTAAAAACTCTATAAAAATCGTACAAATTCATTTGTGTATACCAAAAGAGAAGACATTAATTTTTGTCTCTGGAGAAATTAAATTTATCTTCTAATAAATATATTTTTTTTATTCTTCCTCCTTATTTAAAATAACTTTTGTTTTTCGCTGTTTTTAGAATTGCTTTTCACCTTTTAAGATTTTATATAGATTTCATACAGAAATTTTTCTGTGTGTGTGTGTGTGTGCGTCAGTTTTTATTAATCTGACTCTTTGTCTCTTGTTAACAATACGAAAAAAATGTGATATTATGAAAATTTTAAAATTCAAAAAGTCTATATAATAAATTCTAGCCCTTTTATACTTTCCCTTATAGTAAATCTATAATTGACTTTTACAGATTTTATAGATCTGTACAGCTTTACTATTTGTTGTTCATATTTTATGTTAATTTAATTATGTAAATTGAGGATCTTTCAATAAAAAAGTTAATATGATTGCTTAACAAAGTTCTAAAATTTCTGTTAGTTATAAATATACTATTTAAAAGCTGGATACCATACTAATTCCGTTCCAAATAAAACCTAGATTACTACTGTGCTGTTCTTAGAAAACTATTTATGTATTACTATTGTGTGATCTAGAAATACATGATCAACATTATCATGATTTCATTTTTAGCAGAGACGTTGAAAGTATTGTGAATGAGTTATGTTTTAACTGCAATTTATGATACATGCAGAAAAATCAAACATTTCAAAAATCAAAGCAATATTTTCATTTTTTCTTTAAACAAATTCATTCTATTTTATTGTATTGTCTTCAAAATTTTAAAGTTATTTCAAAAATGCAGGTGAAATGAAAAAATAAGATTTAATCTGACAGTATTGCACCGCAATAAATCACAATGTAATATACTTACAATTGACTTTTCTTTCATTTTTATTCAAAAGTCTTAAATCATTATTTGGATCTAAAGATATCATAATTTTTATTTTTAATATCTATTTAAAATAATCTTAAATCACGACAATGCTTTTAACTATAACTGTAACACTTTCAATAATGTAAGAATTTTTGTTTTAAAACATTATCTTCTTTTTTCTTTTTTGCCTCATTTTCCACCTTTTTCTTTTCTATTAAAATTTTGCAGTTGATTCACATTAATGATAAAATTCTTACTTCAAAATTCACCAGATCTTTCATCTCTTTTCAAAAATTTAAAATTAAGCAAAACTTAATTCTTATTTTTTTTTAGGTCTCTTTAGGAATTCCATGACGTTACCATTAACTTTTGGAAAACAAAAAAGAAAAGAAAAAAAAAATGAGATAAAAGCGTGTTGAGTCGCTTCATATCTGATGATTCGTGAACAATGATGAAAGTATATATCTACCTATTCTTTTATTCTTAATGTTATTTATATACGTTTGGGATTATGGCAGTGTTAAAAAATTCATTTCGCGCCCTTTTTTTATATTGAAACTTTTAGCATTTTCTTTTGTTTTTAAATTAAGAGTTGTTATTGTTTTAATCTTTCCATTTTTTACTTCTTCTTAACATTGAATTGTTATATTTTTAAAGATTTTTCCATTATATTATAACATTTTTTTTTATTTCCCTTTTTTCCAAAAGTTATAAGTTACAGAGGATACCAACAGTTACTATAGATAAATACTGTTAATGGTATAAATATACAGTATCGGATAAAAAATATTGAATTTATTTGTTTTGTAACTCTCTACATTATCTTTTTTGGGATCAGTATAAGCGTTTATTCTTAATTTCCAATAAATGAAATGTTAATTCGTATGAAAATGAATGAAAAATCTAAACAAATAATTGAACACTATTTAATAAGTAGAAACAATTCTATGTTACAATTAATGAAATAATTTTGTGTCCGATCACAAAATTTATTGTTATTTATCTACACTTATTATATAATAAATTAATAAAAAGTAAGATTTGCAAACTTATTTGGGACTCATTCAAAACAATTAAATATTGTGTTTATATTACCATCATTTGAAGTCACTTTCGAAAAACATCTAATTCTACACAGTTTAGATATGTTTTGTTTTTTAACTAAACTTTATTAATTTGAACTTATTATTCAAATATATCCTTTTGTTTTACTTTATTTTCAAAGCTGCAATATATATAAGAACAAAGAAAGCATAACGCCAGTTTTGTATGAATCCGGATGTTTCCCTCTACAATGTTTTGTTCAATGTAGTTTATCCGAGACGATTCCTTAATATCAAATTTAAAACAAAGCAGTTAGGTTGATTATATGAAAATTGGAAATTTTTATATATATTATACATATACATAATATTTTATATTTTATATACCAATTTCATAGTTACGTATATATTTTTATTATTCATCCCATTAAAAAAAACGAATAAGATCCTATAGTTGCTATTTTTTTAATTTTCAAATCTTTTCGCAAACTTCAAATACTATATAGTACAATCAAACGTATATCCTCTCTCCCACTGCCTCCTCCCCCTATAGTATCATGAAAAATTTCCCTTTCATTTTAGCTTTATTATTTCTTTTATTTATTAACTTGAATATTTTACTATATATGGAAATTCAAATGAAATTCTTTAATTCAACGCCATTTTTATTTTGTATTATGAATGTTTAAAACTTTTACCAAGAACCACCCACTATTATTGTTTAGGTATTCAGATAATCTAAGAAATATAGCAGAATTTTTATTAACTATCATCTCATTCGGATAAGACTGTTATCATTAATGATAGGCATCCCAAAAAAATTTTGTAGTAAAATTATTATTTTACAATCGTGATTTTTATATTTAACACCATAAAATGTGGTCTTATTTACATTTTCATCCGTGGTCCATCAGATTTAATTTCACCACAAAAATATAAACGATTATCATTTTTTTATTAAAACAACGATAAAAAAAAACAACTTAATTTAATACAAAAATTTTGATTCAAATTGTGCAAACAGATAGCGAGGAGAAAGAGAATTTAAATTATGATTTACTTACGTAATTTTAAACGGAAGCTGCAAAATCCACAAAAAATGAAAGTGAAAATTAAAAAAAAAAAAAAAAATAACATGCTAAAAGTTGGAAAAGAAGGTGAAAAAAAATAAAAATTAGATAGCAAATTTTCATAATAATCAAAGATTTATTTTAAATTTGTTGTTTAAAATTTTATCGTTAACACCAACAAATGATGCGAATAGATTTTATTTTTAATTTCCACAAGATAACCACGAAAATTAAGTGTTTTTTTTCTACAGGGACAGGAAATTAATTTTTTTCTTCTCCATCATCATCATCATCTTCATCGAAATCAATTTTCAGAAATGAAAATATGGATGGGGTACTCTTATTATATAATTGAAAAATTGAAAATTTTTATTTGGTGTTACATGAGATTTTAAGTGCCAAATACATTGACAAGAAAATTCGTGATAATTTTAAATTATTGGATAAATAAAAAAAGGAAGAAATGAAAATTAAGTTTTTCGTATGATAAGTTATTTAATCGCCTAAAGGACTAAATTTCAACCTATAAATTTTAAATCTGGTGAAAAGAAAAACAAAATATATAGAAAATGAAAATTATAATCAATGTTAAGATGAATATTCAATTGTTATAAGAGATGAGCATTGAATCTGTTAAATATAATTTGAGAATTTTTATACAATAAAATGGAAAAGGGAATAGGAGATTGATTACATTTGATCCAAGGTTATTATTTTTTATAATAAATAATTGAATATTTTGTATTCAATTCAAGTAAAAATCCGGATTAACAACAAAAAATATAATAACAAAAAAATTTTAATAAAATATTTTTTTTTATCATGATTTGAATTTGAATTTGAAAAAGTAATTTTCAAATTTTTCAAAGTTTTAATTCAATAAAATGCCTTTAAGTTAAATATAGAGAAGTTATCCAAAAAATAAAATTATATATTTTTTTGTTATTACCTGAGAAAAATAAAATCAAAAGATATTTAATATTCAAATACTTAATTTAATCCTTAAAATAATAAAAAAAAACTTATTTAAAAAGTTATTCTATTAAAATTGTTAATCCCTACACTATATTTTTTTTTTTTGCATTTTATTTCGCAGTTATCTAAAAATTTGAATTTGAAATTGAATTTTTAAAATGATTTTTTCTATAATTTTTATTTTATTCATATTATTTTAAATTAAATAAAATTTATTATTTCATTAAAAATATATATATATATATATATATATATATATATATATATATATATATATATATATACTAGCCCTAACCACTATTAATTCGGACACTTACATTTTTTATGTATCAATCATATTTACAGATTTATAAAATGTGTTTGTTAAACAATAATGTAAGACTATTTATACTTTTTGAAAAATTTAATTTATTTTCTACAAATTGACAAAAAAAAAAAATTTAAAAAAAAACGTAACATTATTAAATTTAAAACAAAACAGAAAATTCTTCTTTTTCTAATGAAAAAAAATATTGGCAACTAATAATTCGGACACTTATATTAATATTGAGTAACATCCCCTTGTGTCTTGATAACGGCTGCCGTTCTTTTTGGCATCGTGGCAACTAACTCTCGCGTGTCTTGTGGGTCACAACTCTCTATGCTACAGTTCTTTGCGGGTCATTTTTAAGTTTTCTTTTCATGTAAGCAGATAATGATTCAATGGGGTTGAGGTCTGGACTACTTGACGGCCACTCTAAAACGTTAATATTATATGGTCGCTCAACCAATTTTTGGTAAATTTGGCAGTATGGCAAGATGATGCAAAAAGTATAAATAATCTTACATTATTATTTAACAAACACAATTTTATAAATCTGTAAATAGTATGATTGATACAAAAAAAATGTAAGTGTCCGAATTAATACTGGTTAGGGCAGTATATATATATATACATATATATATTTCAGATACATATATATTAAAATTTCAAATTTTTTTTTATATACTTTTTTACAATAAAATTAAGAGGAAAGTTTTTTCTAGTCCTTTTCTAATGTATCAAATGCGTTTATGTTAGTCTATCTCAAAATTGATTTCCCTTTAGGATAAAATAAAAATCCTATAGATATGAAAAATAAATAAACACATTTTTTTTTTTTAATTTTTATATGCTCGTCAAATAAAATCATGCAGTCACATTTCTTGTATGCACTTGTCGTTCTAATTGAGGATTTACGGTAATAAAAACAAAAAACTTTTACCACAATTTGATAATTAAATATTTAACAACGAAATTAAAATTAATAAAATTTATTTAAAAAACAAAAAAAAAAATAAAGTTAAATTTTCATGTCATCAAAAAAAAATATTTGCATACAGACATTTTTTAATAGTTTTTTTTTGTCCTCAAATTAGGTTTAATTCTAAATTGGATAAAATCATGAAGTGATGTTTAGATGTTTCCTAAATTGCTAAATTTATCAAAAATTCATTTTTTAAAAAAGATTCCACGGATCAGTCCAATTTCATTCTGATAATAATGGTTTTAGGCTATAGAATATCGTGAAGAAAGTAATAGTAGCGGTCTACTGAAACAAAATTTTGTTGATTGGAATTAACTCCCTAAAAGTTTATAAAAGAGGAATAAAAATTTTTAAAATATGTTTTTTTTTTATAAAATGATATGAGTTTTTGTTTTTTCTTCTTAAGAATCTATAATATCGTATGGATGTCTAAATTTATATATGAGGATTAAAAAGTTGAAAATTACTGTTCCAAAATTTTATAAAGTATATATTAATCAACATAAACAGACAGTTTTAATTACAATCAATATAACTACTATTTATTTTTATTTGTATTTATTTTTATTTTACCCTTTTGATTTTTTTTTTGGTATTTTTTCCACACTTTTACTAAATAAAATTATGTCCTAACATCCTACTTAAAGCCCATCATATCTGATAGCGAAAAGCAGGCTCTATTGCTTTATGACATTACATGCTATGTACTAGATAAAAAATAAATAAATAAATTTCTCACAACTACCATATATTTTGATTCTATACAAAGATAATAAATACAGATTGGACCAACCATTTATCACTAAGCAAATATTCAAATAATCATTTTTTGATAAGTAAGTAGTTTTTACTAATCAAAACTTTATTATGGAAATTTATTATTACAAATATGCTTTTAGTGCAACCAAAACTTATCAAAAAAAAGGATTATGTATTTAATTATTTGATTAGTGAAAAGTGGTTGATGCAATAGGGGCTAGATCATCAAATACATAGGATCATCAAATTCAGATTTTAGAAAATCAGTACAGAGCATTTTTCATTTTGCAAATGCAAATTGTTTTTAAAGACAGAATAACAAAATTTTCTTTTTTTTCAATTTAAATTTACTCACTTTGTCAGTATATTATTTTGCATCACCAAAAACAAATCCAAAAACAAAATATTTATATTCATATTCCAAAAAATTCTACCAATTAAAACATTATAAAATTTTAATTTATGAAAAATTATAGAAATTTTTTTATTGAATAAAGTTTAGTTACCTTTAGCGAGGCAAGTTTTATTTCGAAATATTTAAGTTTAATCTTAATAGTTAAATAACGTGCATTTTTATTTGTAAGCATTTTGATGTTATTTGGTGTTATTTAAGGACATCAACATATCTAAAAATATCTTACAAAATTCAGAGTATTTATCGAAATACTCATATTATTTAATATTTTAATATTCATTTTTTTTATATTAACCTAGAAAATCCACTGTGCAATTGCACAATTTCTATAGATGCAAAAACATTTACGTTATCATTTAAAAACATTGCCTCCCATAATAAACTTCAAAAAAATTTCATTTTTACATCAGCACCATTAAAAAAACGTTTAGAACAAATCTAAACACATAAAATAAAAAAATCAAGGTACAGGTTATTAATTTTTTCTCGCCATTTTTTCATGGCGATATTTTTGGCCGACTGAAAAATTTATATTTTACAATTTTGTAGCGCCGAAATCAATATAGTGTTTATTGTGACATTAAAATTCAAAAACAATTTTTAATGCCATTTTTTTAACATTCGTAGATAGGTTAAGATAATAATATGTCATTTTAAGAAATTTTAACTTCCTCGATTAAAATAGTAAATTAAATGGAGACACATTCATTCTTTTTAGTTTTAAAAAAATATTCTTCATCCTTTTTTTTTATTTCCATATAATGTTTTAGGAAGAAATCATCTTGTTCCGATACGACATTTACGACATTACGACATTTTTTTTGTTACATTTAAAACAGTCCCAATAATCGAAATAATTTTAATATTTTTTAAAATTTTACTCTCTGTTTTTCTTTAGATTTAAAGAAAAAATTTTATGAAATTCGTCCACCGGCATCGGTCGCCGCCCTGAATATGTTTTTACCTTTTAACTCGATCTGAAACTTTATGTTTTCCATGTGGAAATTCACACGAAATTAAAAAGAATATGACACTTGGATACCAATTAATAATTAGTGTTATTTTTTTTTTGCAAAAATATTTCTATCAATCTTAGTGTTTCCGTAATGACCATAATATTTATCTAAATATGCCGAATCTTATATTAAAATAAAGTTTTTAATTTTTCTACATTACATTATATCAAAAATTATGTAATTACATTATATCAGAAGCTTTTTAATTAATCTTATAAAACCGTCGCGACTTTTTCCCTGGCGGTGAAATCTTTTCCGTGACGGAATTCACACATACTAAGCAATTTCAAAGACTATACTATCTGATCTGTTTTTTCCATGGCTAATTATTAATGGTCTAATAATAAATTAGTACAAAATTATGAATCTATTGTAAGAGAAGGCTTCTAAAATGATATTTTCTATGTTATTTTTTCCTTTTTCTTTAAGAAAAATATCCGTTTCTATAATATTTAGTAAGTTTCTTCTAACCTCTGTTATGAAATATCTAAGTCTGCCGAATTTTATATTTATAAAAAAAATTCGAGTATTTTATGTTATATCAAAAATTCAGCTTAAAAATCAAAATTTCAACCTAAATAAATAAAACTACTTTAAAGTCTGTTGCGAAGCTTTTACCAGCTTTTATACTAATGAAAACAAAATCAAGAATAAAATCGGCCTATTATTTTTTTCTTACAAAAATGAGGCTTACTATAAACTTTGCTGTTTTCACTTTCAAGCCTTTAATTTTATTAAGAGTATTTTTAGCACATGAAATTTTTCTTCCGCAAGACATGAGAAATAAAGGTTCAATGATATATTTTTACGTGTGTTAACGGTTTTTCTTAGTTATATAGGGTTCCGGACTTACAGCCCCTCAAAATTCCAGAAAAGTCCTATTTTCACGTTTTTTTCTTATTACATGAAATTTTCAAATTTTTGTGCAAGTCACACAGTCTAAACAGTTTGTATTGTCTTTTGGAAATGTGCGCTTTTAAAAACCATTGGTTTACATTCTACCTTGTTATTTTATTTTTTTCAAAACAAAGAATCATTTGAAAACTGCTAACAGAAGAGATAATTTAACTGCCAGAATAATAATTTATTTTTAATTTACCACTGCGACCATTTTATAATGGATGTGGCGGTCAAATTAAAAAATTTGCTTTCAATTTGTATTGAAAGTACTTTTTAAAAAATAAAAGTTTGTATCTCTGATAAGTTTGCTCAGAAAATTTTTTTGTACCACCCCTTGTTTATGCGCTATTAGAGCTCAAAAATTGAAAATTTGCTATTTTTAAACAGCTGTAACTTTGTTAACTTTGTTACTTTTAGTTGAAGATTTGTGTCTCTGATAATAAAATTTTAAATTATTAAATAAATATACAGAAATATCATCATTGCCAGTTTAGTTTACATTCAGTGTAAATGGCTTATTATAGAAATAAAATATTTTTTTTACATGTTGGCAAGGTCTCGCCAACATCTTGTGTATTATATTATAGACTAGAAAATCCCCTGTGCAATTGCACAATTTCTATAGATTCAAAAACATTTACATTATCATACTGACTCCCTTACCACCTGTATTAAGGGAGGGATTATTACATGTATTTTTTTAGCTTAGGTATATTAAGTACCTAACTAAAATAACTTATGGATTTTTAATTTAATTTGAATTTTTTAGATGTAGGGTATAAATAAGTCGGTTGCATCGACTTACTGTTACTTTTACTTGTTTTTTTTTTGCTTGAAAAAAATTTGCTGAATTTATTTTATTTAAATGTACTTTGGAAGAGGTCTTTGGTATATTTAATAAAAGATTCATGTCTCTGATAATCAAATTTCCTAAATTTTCGGGGGCTTTTTTTTGTGACGGTCGTTTTCGACAGCTTTTTAATTTAATGGTCTAATAATAAATTAGTACAAAATTATGAATCTATTGTGAGAGAAGACTTCTAAAATGATATTTTCTATGTTATTTTTTCTTTTTTTTTAAGAAAAATATCCATTTCTATAATATTTAGTAGGTTTCTGATTTCTGTTATGAAATATAATAGCTAAGTCTGCCGAATTTTATATTAATAAAAAAATTCGAATATTTTATGTTATATCAAAAATGCAGCTTAAAAAATTAAAATTCCAACCTAAATAAACAAAACTACTTTAAAGTCTGCTGCGAAGATTTAGTGAAAACAAAATCAAGAATAAAATCGGCTATTATTTGTTTCTTATAAATATAAGGCTTACTATAAACTTTGCTCTTTTCACTTTCAAGTCTTTTAATTTTATTAAGAGTATTTTATTTTTTTCAAAACAAAGAGTCATTTGAAAACTGCCAACAGGAGATTAATAATTTATTTTTAATTTACCGCTGCGACCAGTTCATAATGGATGTGGCAGTTAAATTTAAAAATTAAAAATTTGCTTTAAATTTTGTGTCGAAAGTACTTTTTAAAAAGTAAAAGTTTGTGTCTCTGATAATACAATTTTAAATTATTAAATAAATATACAGAAATATCATCATTACCAGTTTAGTTTATATTCAGTGTGAGTGGTTTTTTATAGATCTGGCCAACATCTTGTGTGTATAATATTGTGTATATTATCAGAAATTCAATCATTAATTCCTGGTATTATATTATCTGATCTGATTAATAAATCTTATTTTTTTCCATGGCTAACAATATTATTAATGGTCTAGTAATAAATTAGTACAAAATTATGAATCTTTTGTGAGAGAAGGCTTCTAAAATGATATTTTCTATGTTAGTTTTTTTTTTTTTAAAGAAAAATATCCATTTCTATAATATTTGGTAAGTTCCAGACTTCTGTTATGAAATATAATTATTTAAGTCTGCCGAATTTTATATTAATAAAAAAATTTCGAATATTTTATGTTATGTTTTATGTTAAAAATCTAAATTTCAACTTAAATAAACAAAACTATTTTAAAGTCTGTTACGAAGCTTTTACCATCTTTTATACTAATGAAAACAAAATCAAGAATAAAATTGGCCTATTATTTTTTTCTTATAAATATGAGACTTACTATAAACTTTGCTCTTTTCACTTTCAGGCGTTTTAATTTTATTAAGAGTACCTATTTTTAATTTATTTTAACAGTTCATAATGGATGTGGCGGTCAAATTTAAAAATTAAAAATTTGCTGAATTTATTTTTATTGGAAATGTGTTTTTTAAGTATGTACTTCTCCTTTTTTGACTGTACTAACTTTTAATGAACGGTTTGTGTCTCTGATAATACTAGTGGAAAATTTGGTCTCTGGTAATAATATTTACTAAATTTATTTATATTTTTAATTAACGGTATGTGTCTCTTGATAATACTTTGAGTCAAAGATTTGTGTCTCTGGTAATAAAATTTTAAATTATTAAATAAATATACAGAAATATCATCATTGCCAGTTTAGTTTACATTCAGTGCGAGTGTTTTATTATAGATATAAAATATATTTTTTTACATATTGGCAAGGTCTCGCCAACATCTTGTGTATTATATTATAGATTACAATAAATTAAAAAAACAGAAAAAATATTCAATAGATTATCTAGTATTCAATATATCTGATACTTTTCTGATATATCTGATTGTCTAACCACGATTTACCAAAATCAATTAATAAAATAAAACTTATTATCTACATGAAAGTTCAATGAAAGTTAGTGAATCTGAACTTATTTCTAATGCAATCTCTATCCAAAGTTAACTCATAATTTATATTTTCGTTGGTTTACCGTGATGAAGATTTAACGAATCAGTTCAATTTCGTTCTCAAATAAATTTATAATTAACCTGTTTTTACAAGGTTTTAAGCTACGGAATGTTGTTTAAAAGAAATGATATAGGAGTTTACTGAAACAAAAATTTGTTAATAGAATTAACTCCCTTAATAAAGGTTTTCAATATAACACGAATAAAATATTGGAACAGGAACTTTACATTTATTAGGTAAAGAGCTATAAGTTATGAATTTCATAAGATTATGCTATAATACTAATAAATTTGTAATTTTCAGATACAATCACAGCAAGCAGGAGTAAAGAGCAGAAGTAAGCAGCAGGATAAATATTTTAGTACACAATATGAGTCATCAAATTATTTTCATAGTATTTATCAATGCTTCCTATGAGTTTCATAGCCGCTGTAACATTAATCACCAGGTTAATACAACAGCAAAAAATTTCACTATTAGTGAGCTAAATAACGATTTAGCAAAAATCAAAAAATGGGGTGAAGTTAATAGAGTTGATTTTAACGCAAAAAAACGCAATGCTGTCTGATCTCGCTACTATTAATTTCAACCTGAAATTCGTGAAACGTACAAAAAAACTTGAATTTTGAATAATTTTACAAAAGTTAATGCGATATTTTTCAAAATATTTGAAAATTATGCAATTTATATTAGTATTAGTGATTTATAAATTTTGGCTAAATTATTCACAAAGGAAATTTAAATTATAAGGAATTAAATTGTTATTTCCTCTCATTGCTGAACTTTTTCATAAAATGTACTTTTTATAGATAAATGGAAACTCAAAATTATAATTCACTCACCATAATCTTTTCTAATATACATTGCAAAAGTTAATACTTATACTACTATAATAGTTTTTTTTTGTTTTTCTTTTTTCTACCATGATATAGTAAGTTGGGGTTTATTACGAGAAAAAAATTTTAGTTTTACAATACAACTGCTCTGACTAGATATTTTCTTTTGAAGCAGGTGCCTGAAATACTTATAGAAATATTATTATTACTCACATTTTGTTTAAAAACAAAAACACCATCATTCTCTTCTAAATCAACCTAAAAATAGTAACCTTATTTTAACAGATCTCTATTAAATTATTTATCCACAAAAGACAGATTTAAGACCATTAAATTATAAAACAAACTATATAAGATATCTCAAAAACCCAAATGGACAATAAATTTGAGCAAAAAATATCTCATTTTTAATGTTTCCACTTTTTTTTTTCTTCTCAGCTTTAGTTTTATTTTCAATTGCAATAAGAAAAACCATATTATCATTATTACATTATTGCTTTGCACCATACACCAAATAAAATCTGTATCATGATCAAATAAATATGTTGCATTAAAAAAAAGGAAAGCATTAAACATTAAAAGAAAAAAAAATAAAGAAATTATTGGGATTTTTGCAAAGACAATTTGTTATTATCGCAAACCACAATATTACAATTTTCATCTGTAAACGAGTTCGGTATTTGTATTTTTTTTTTGTTTCTTTTACTTTAATCTTGTTTTTCTTTTTCTCTTTATTTGAATATTGTGCATTTTGATTCATCCAACCAAACCCAAAAACAATGTTTTGCCCTCTTTATTTCGATAGTGATAAGTTATATTTGTAACAATATGTTAAACATTTTTTTATTTATTGATTTTACTAGATATAGCAAGGCGCCGCTAATCTTTTTTATAGCTCCCGATAGTATTTATATAATGGATACATATAAGTGCAATGTTCAGCCTTATAATATATAGCATATATTGGATGCTTATTTTAAAATGCACCGGCAATTCAAATGTCATTTACATTATATTGTTAGTCTATCTACCGTCCTTTTTTTTTTTTCCTTGTATAAAATATCTGGTTCATCTGGTTCATTTTAATGTAAATTAGTATTCTAATAAAAGAAAATGAAATATTGTCCTTGTTTATTATATTATATGTAGCTGGGTATTTGGTATATATGTATATACTCCTATAAATATTAATCGTATAAGTGAAATTAAAATAAAGTCATCAAACAAAATTAATACAATTTTAAAAAGAAGAAAAAAATCGGATTAAATTTTAATTTGTAAAATTTTAATTTATATTTGAAGTGTTCTTAAGTATGACTCCAAACTAAAAACAAGTAAAGAAACACATTAAAGTCTCTGTAAAATTTCTTATAATAACTCCAATTTTCTTCCATACACTATACTTACCATTGTTCTTGTGAACAAAATTGATATTTAAATATTATAAATTTATTCTATAGGTTGGTTGCCTTATGAAATTACTGATCGAAAATAACCAATATTTTCCCAAAATCCTTGAAAAAAATATATACATCATCAGAACTAAGTATATTTAATTATTTCATTTTTTAACATGATTCTTAAGTGCTCTTAAATAAAATTTAAATACCGTTAAAAAGCAAACTTTTATAAACCCTATCCTCAAATTCTATCCATAAAATACAATTCCACAAAAATGAAATATAGGAACCTCGGTGGTCTAGTGGCTCTAGTATAAAATACGCTGTAAACACCGAGGAAGTGCGGGTTCGAGTCCCACACACGTCGTAAGAGTTATTCCACCTTACAACATTTACAGCCACGCCTAAACAGGAAAGGCTGTGTAATTCCCTGCCTATTCCTTATGTGGCAAAAAAATGTAATAAAAAAAATAATTAAAAATACAAAAGTTCGGCTCTTTAACTAATAGAAAAGGTTTAAATAACACTTTTATTCAATTATTTCTAAAAACATAGATGTTAAAATTGTATTAAAGAAAATTTAAAGTAATAATGTATAATCTTTGAAAAGAATAAGCTTATTGCAGCAGTGATTCGACAACATTTTTCTTGCAACTAACAAAGGATCCTTCCGAAAAAAGTCTGTCTGGCTATATGCAACTAAATTTAAGTATTTAAATCACACAAAATTTTAAAGAAGTAAGAATATCTTTTTAATATTTTAAATTTTATACCATTTTCTAATTAACAAATAATAACACCAATATATGAATACTTACCTTTTATATACACCGATTTTCATTAATGATTAATTAACCAATAATAATTATTATTTTTCAATAAATTGGTTATTTTAATTAGTTTATATATTCAGAATAGATGTGAACATAACAAAATATGTATTTCATAAATGAAAAATTAAAATATTTCAAATATTTTTCAAGATTTTATACTTTTAATTGTAATAAAGTCTAACCGTCTAGGTAATCATTTAAGTCTAATACAGTCTATTTGCTTTTGATTTTAACAAAAATATTAAAAATGAGGGAAAGTGTAGAATTAATGAATTAAGTCAACTCTAGGATACTCGCACGTACATAATAAAGTAATTATTTTGTTTCCATAAAATTTTTTTTGAAAATTTAAGATATCTGACTTAATGAAGAACGGAGATATATTTACCTAAATTTCAAAGTTGTTACCATAAAACTTCTTTTCTTCTTTTAAATCTTCTTATTCGGCTTCTTTCATCTTCTTCATTGGCATAAAATTTAATTTCTGGGGGCCCCGGTGGCCTAGTGGGTAAGAGAGTATAACATACGCTGTAAACACCGAGGGAGTGTGGGTTCAAATCCCACACACGTCGTAAGAGTAATTCCCCCTTACGACATGTACAGCCACGCCTGAAATGCAAAGACTGTGTATGTGGCAGGGAAATGCACTAAACCAAAAAATTTAATTTCTTTGAAAATCAGAATAACATTTCCATATTTTCTCAATTTTTTTTTATAAAGCTTTTAAAGCTAAAAATTTTTATTTTTTTTATAATTCTCTTTGATTTCAATTTTTATTTAGACGACAAAGCGAAATTCGAAGAAACGGAGTTTATCCTTCTTAAGTTAGACTTTACGGTTAAAAACAAAAATGCTTATCATTATAGTTTCTTAAAGTATTTTGAAAAAATTTCATACATATCTAAATACTGAGTTATTCTCATATAAAAAACAAAGTTGTATGGCAGCTACTGGAACCAGCCGATTAAACTTATTCAATTGCTAAATGCTAGCCACAATTTTTTTTTTTTTTTGAGTTCATTGTATATAAACGGACGGATGTATGGAAATACCTAAATTAGCTCAGAATTCAATACTGACAATATTTTTTCTTCTTTGGAGTGCAAAGAGAGAAGCCTAAGCAGTATAAGGCATCTATACCAAGTTAATTATTATTCTTAATTAATTAAACTTCAGTTTCTGGAATCATTATAGTTTCACTAAACTGTTGATTATTTGACTGTAGTAGAGTATATATATATGTATATACTTTTTTCATATCTATTTCATCTAAATTAAGGTGTCATAAACGTAATGACAAATTTATAATAACCTAAGAACTATGTTCATATGGTTATAGAAAACGTAAAATAACATAATTTTATTGTTTATTTTTCTTTGACTGCAGTCTGTGGTCTGGTCATGTACATAATATATTGGCATCTGATTATATAAACATTGATAAATTTTTAAATATATGTATATTCATGATGCTCTAACTATAATATATTATTATGTATATGTATGTATGTACTCGTAGAACGCGAAATAGTTCACCACTAGAAAACATGATAAATTTTGTACTGTTGTTATATATTGTTGTTTTCAAAAAAACAAGAGACAACAAGAGAACAACATTTTTAAACCAGAAGCAAACAATTACCAACTAGTGGCAAACATTCTTCAATTATCGAAAGAATTGAAAATAACATAAACATAGTGCGAAAAAATAGATTGTATCTGTGTCAAAGAGTAGTTTGCATTTATACAATCTCATTCGAAAAAAAATAAAAAAAATCTTCTATTGCATTATATAAAAAATGTATGAATAAAATTAAAACGAGCTTAATAAACGAGGAGAGGACGAGGAGGGTCAGAGTGCAAAGTAAAAACATTTTTAAAATACATATATGTACATATCGATGTATTTTATCTGTTGCTGAATTGGTTGTAAATTTTGTGGTTTGTTAATTATGTTGTATATATTGGGAATGGTAATTTTGCTGAAATCTTTAATAGGCTTTAGAATATCATTTATAAAAAGATTGGTTTTTTTTTTTCTGTCGGTAAAATTTTATTGTTCTCGGAATGTAATTTTATATGTACTTAATTTAAAATATGTTATTGTTTTGGTTTAATTTATCTTAAAATTTTCAAAAATTCTATACATAAATATAGAAGAATTTTTAAAGATAATCATACATATATGTATACATATTTCTAAATATATGTAATATAACAATATTGTATTATGCAATCAGTGGGAGTTTATTGAAACAATTTCAAGAATTCTTTTAATAATTATAAGAATATAAACATGTCTTTACAAATATTATGGAGATTTTAAAATAGATATTTTTAATAATAAATAGTTAAAATTTTAAAATTAAATTTTTAAACAGAATGAATAACTATAGCAAATAATGATTAGGTTAAGCTAATATTGTTGTAAATTAATTTCATTTAATTTATTTATGGATGTATATATATATATAAATATTTTAAGATAGTTTTTGAATAGTTATTTAATGTTGTTGGAATTTGATAAAACTGGTTTATTATTAAAATATTGACTTTTAAATTTTAAATTTAAAATAAATATATCTACTTATCTTATTCAAATATGTATGCATATATGCATATATATACTAAAGATACTTATATGTATAATATTTAAGCATTTTAAGCCATCTGAAATAATAGAAACATTTATATAATATTATTATGAATCTTATACCATGCATTTTAAAAAAAATCCAATTCATTTTTAATTTTACAGATATTTTTCAAATTTTTTATGACTTGTTTTATATTTCTCCACTTTCAGTCTCAAATTACATAGATAATTTTTCATATTTTCTAGAAGTAGTTTTATATAAAGTTTTCACTTGTTGGTACCATACTTATAGATTTGTTTGTTGTTAACCGTATACTTATAATATTTTAGACCGTGTTTTTGTCATATATCAGTTACCAACAGTCTTAAAACTTTTAATAATTTACAAATGTTTTTTGAACTAAAATTAATAAAAATAAAAAAAAAAATTAAATTTTTTAACTTTTGTATACCACTTTTTCTGCCACATAAATGTGGACAGAACCTTTGCTATTCAGGCGTGGGTGTAAATGTCGTAAGAGGGAATAACTCTTACCACGTATGTGGGATTCGAACCCACACTCCCTCGGCGTTTACAGCGTATTTTATACGCTCTTACCCACTAGGCCATCGACGCCGCTATTGTTAAAATAAACAATAATTTTAAAATAATATCTACCGCACTTTGTGGTTTTTTTTAGGCTTTCATTATACGTTTAATTGTTAGAAAAATATTTAACTACATGTTAGTTATTAGTTTCACTTTGTCCATCAGTTCGCCTGTTTGTTTGCTTATCCTCCTTTTGAGATCAAACAATAAAATTTTAATTCCATACATAGATATCTTGTAGAAAAAAATTGTAGATAAAATTTCTTGAAACACCTATAATAGTTACAGCCCCCCAAAAATTTTCTTTTAATCAGAAAATGCCAAATATCACAATTTTTTAAGATTAAAGATTAAAAATTAAGCTCAAACGTTAATTATGGCTCAGATGCATAAAACTGAGGTTAAACTCAAATCTCACTTTTTCAAATAAAGTTTAAACTTGAACTCGTAGTTATTCTTTGAAAATGTAAAATTTGAGTTCTAGCTCAGTTTTAAGTAATCGACACAAAGTTTCGATCAAAATTGAAAAAATATTGTTTTTAATTTTTCACAATTTTACTTTCAGCTAAAAAAAATCTCTGAAAAATGAAAAATTTTGATATAAAAATTATTAATCCGATTAGTTTTTTTTTTAATTTTAAAATTTACTTTTCGTTTCAACTTTTAATGTTAATCTGGACACTAGAGTCTAGAGTATGTATGTATATAAGTTGTATTATTCAAATGAAAACTAAAAGAAAACATTTCGAAAGTTTTTGACATATGAAATAATGTGACATTAAATTTATGACAATTTCTATTAAAAGCACCATAGTCATTCAAGAAATGGAAGATTTAAGAAAACAAAATTACAGACGCCAATTCAGTCAAGTAGAAAATTACTTTTCTTTAAAAAAAAAGAAAAATAGCTATTTATATATTTTTTTTTTTATTTCATTTCATTGAGTTTTTAATTTTTTTTTGTTTTTATTTTTTTTTTTTTTTTGTTAAAGATTAATAAAATGACTCTGTTTTTAAAGATTTGAAACTTATGAATGGTCAAATCCTTTAAATTACGCATTTTGTTATATTTTAGTAGGTAATAAAAAAAAAAAACAGTATTTGAAAAACTATTGTAAAAAACTCGAAACATTTAAGGTGTGTGCTATAAAACTACCATTTACAACATTACAATATAGAAATTCAACTTGACTCCAGAAAATACTGAATGTAAGTTTCGTTTAGTTTTCTTTACTAAAATTGATTTCATTTTCTTTTGTTTACTAAAATTGATTTCATTCAATTTCATTCATTTCATTCAAACATGAAGTTCGTATATAAAATATATTATAGTAAGTTTTTTAAATGAAAGAAGTTATTGGCCACTTACTTGGTTAAAAAATGGTTATATATTCAAAATCCTTATTATGGTTTGCTTTCAGAATTGGCAGGATATTAGTTTTCCTTTTAGTTTTTCTTTAGCAGGTAAAAGTTCAGTTCATTCATTCATTCTAAAGGTCACTTCAGACTATAAGTATTTCTCGTATGACTTTTCGGAACGTATTACTTAAATAGCTGAGCAGTTAAAAGTGATCAGTAAAATTAATTTTGTCATTTGACTACATACATTACATAACATAAGGATGACAAATGACATGCTTTTTACGTTCAGACTATATGACTCTTTTTGTATTGTGGTATTTATACGATACATAATATTCTAAACCATGTGATAATACACATAGTGTGTGAATTACGTTCAATTAAACTCATTTAATTTTTTTTTATATTTTGATATAAGACCTTGGATTATAAAATAAAACTATTAAGCTTCTTATTTTATGGTTTTAATTTTTTAATAACTTTAATATTACAACGCTCTGATCAAATCGTATATTAATAAACGACAACAAAAAATTAAAAGAAAACTATACTAATAAAATTTATGCTTGACTGGTTACTATAAAGTGCGATGTTTTAAATTTAACGTGAATACATAATTTCGTAAAGTTATTTTATTTTTTTTTTAGTGCATTTCTCTGCCACATAAATGTAAACAGGAAATTACACAGTCTTTCCTTTTTAGGTGTGGCTTTAAATATCGTAAGGGCGAATAACTGTTACGACGTGTGGGGGATTCGAACCCATACTCCTTCGCCGTTTACGGCGTATTTTCGGCGTATACGATCTTACCCATAAGGCCACCGAGGCCCGGTAAAGTTATTAATATTATTTTTTTCAGACTATTACTTAAAAGATTTAAATAAAGACATAAAGAATTTCTTTTTCTGAATATATATATATAACATATAGTGCTCAACCATAGAGTAGAAGGTTGTAAGACGGGAGAAAACAAAGAAGAATGTTAGGAGAATGGGGGAGAGGCAACTCAATTTCCTATATGTTTCATATCGAAATAATATGGTTTTTTTAAACATTTATAAGAAAAGCTTTGAACAACGTTATCTCGAAAAGTCACAATTGACACAATTGACACAATTCTTTTATATAGAATTTTTTTTGTTTATTTCAATATCTCTATCATCTACCACTATGATCATTGGGATCTCCTGTATATATAAAATATATTGTTATCAACTTACATCAAAGCTCGGTTAAAGTGATCTGTTTCAAAAGTATGTTAAGCTAAACTAAAAATATTATAAGCCTAAAATAATTGCTTCTAGTATTCGCTTAGAAGTCGTACTATAATAAATTATTAATTAACCCGTTTACTACAGTCTTTTTGTTGCAAAAAGAAAATGAAATGAAAAAATGTTATAAAAAAAAAAGTCGAAAAGTCAATTATAGTAAAAACTATAATTGAAATAAAACAAAGTTCAAAAATAATGCTAATAATGAATTAATGTCGTCAATTTTTTATTTAATAAAGAAAAATGATGTAAACTATGTATATATATGTAAAAAAAATTATTTGGAGGAATCTTAGAGTTGTATTACAAAATGAGATTTGCAATATCTTGTTTAGCGGAGGTTTTGGAGTTTTTTTTTAAGTATATTTTTAATTATTTTAATTTAGATTACTTACAGCAGAAGTGTCGGTATAAAAGAACCACTACTTTCTCCAAAATATTTTTAATACTTAATTCCAAGTTTTCTTCAATGCTTTCAGTCTAAACAATCCGACATTCATTTAAAACAAAACATTTTAATTAATATTATCATGATATTATTATTTAATTAAAAAATAACTGTAAATCCCCAACAAATACGAATTAGGTCAAAACAAAAAACTATAATATATGGTATTAAGTTCGTATTTCATAGATATAGTATTGCAATAATTTAATCCCAAACCACAAAATTTCAAATTATTATCTTTAATCTTTCAATTTCTATTTATTCTTCTATTTATTTTTAGATCTTTCAATATAGATTTATATATATAGGTACATTACGTTTTTCTATAACAAACAAATAATTCTACATATAACTGAACTGAAAAAATAATCAACCACCATAATAATATTATCTATATCTTAAATTAGATGTTATATTACAACTGTTTATTAATTCCCTATCGGATATCCTTAACTTAAAGGATATAAATAAATATATGAGATTCATATAAATGTGAATTATTATCACGTTATATCTCTTAAAATCTATTTGGATATAACTATTATTGTAATAATTTCCTTTAGGAATTGAATACAATTAGATTTGTTTTTTAAAAGGACGAATATTTTGAAGGGAAAAATGAAATATGATATATTTTCAAGTGATTTTATTCATTAAATTTGTTCTGTAAAATGCCTATAAAGTATATATTTAATATTTTCTTTGAAATCTTCAAGTATCCACTTATAAAATCTATTAAATAAAGCTCTGAAAAGAATTTTTAAAACACAACTAGAAAATAATAATATAATTTTATATTTTTTAAGGCTCAGAAAACTATTTTTTTTGTAACAAATTCTAATAACAACAACAAAAATATAATAAAATTTATAAAAAACATTTACAAAATTTACCAAAATTACTGTCCCTACAAAAATTTTCTCATATTAAATGAAACGAATTACTTTAGAATTACAATATTTTCAAGTAATCATAAAAATTTTAAGCAGATAATCCTACCTTTTTTTTTTGTCAAGGAAATTATTTTAAAATACTAATTTCTTTAACTACTTACCCTCTTATTTAACAGTCATCGTTTTATATAAACGGACCAACAATTTGATTGTAAGTTTTTAATTATGCAACCATTTTGTCAAAAAAAAAAAAAAAATAACGATATTTTAATTTGAAACAAAAAAAAAAAAACAAAATGAGGACTTAATTAACAATAATTAAATAATAAAAAAAAAAAAAAAATCTACAGTCAAAATACCTTTAATTAAATTTTTTTCTTGTAACTTTTATGTCATTTTATTGACGCTTAAAAAATTTTGTATTCGTTTTGTAATAAAAGACCATAAAATAAAAAGAAAGAAACAAAAAATAACACCAGATGGCAGTAAATCATGAATAATTTTGGTTTTTTTTTTGTTTCGGCTGTTTTTGCTCTTTTTTTATTGAGTTTTTTTTTTCTTTTTCTTTTTTTTTGTGAGCACCTAATAAAATTTCATAAAGTGTTATTTATAGCTTTTTATAAACCAATAAAAAAAATTCAAAAAAAAAGAATGCAAAAATTTTATAGAAAAAGAATAAAAACGTTTAAAAATAAACTTTTTTCGAACATTTTTTTTTTTTATAAGAATATGATTGTATAATTTGCTATTATTTTCAACAGTATTTTTTAAAATACGAAAATGATATATTTTAGCTTTTTTTTTTTTATTAATTAATAATTTAAGTAATGTAATTTACCTTAATTCAAAAGGTAATCTATATAAGAATCAAAATGAGGTTTGCTTTCTTTTCGTTAGACGGGTTTTTGTTCAAATTTTCGATTAGTTTTTCCAAATATTAAAACTTCTTTAGAAGATGGATGACTCAAATATTCAGTCAAAACTTGTTTATATAAACTTAGGTATGTCAATTAAAACTGATTACAACATAATTTCCGATTTCACAATTTAAAAATATTCTAAAATATTAAAAAATATGGACGAAAATATACTAAATAAATACTAAGGAAAGGAAGGAAACACCTAAACAAATAAATAAAGGGTTGATAAAATTTTAATTGATAATTCCACAAAATAGTGTTTAAAGAAAAAACTAGAGACCACAGTCATCAGGTTTAATGACAAGAAAAAATGTAATCAACTAATTTCAAGCAATTGGATATAAAAGTGAGAAGAAAACAAAAATATATTATATATGTAAATAAGTCTTCCAATATTATAGTTCAGAACATTTGCAATTTTGAAAATAATTCAAAACTTCTTTTAAAAAAATTTTTCTTATTGTTCTGCAGTAAGTCCTAGAAATTTTTTAGCAACATTTTGAATTGTTTAAAACTCCTTAAAATTATTTGAATTTTTTTTTTATTTTAATAAAAATTTTCCAGAAAGTGCATTTTTTAATCTAAAAGTTAGTTTATTGGCGAAATACTTGCATCCTATACATAATCCCAAATTTTTGCTTTCTTAAATCCAATTTTTGCAATCCTAAATATCGCTTTTTTCAAAGAATCCTACCCACGTCCTTATTCCACCAACCTGAAGTTTGGATTAATAGAGGGTGGTTTTGGTTACTTAAAAAGACAACACTATTCAGAGGAAACAGACAAAGCCCTTTACCCAGTTCATCGTAGAGATTTTGCTACCGACACTAATATTAAAAAAAAAAAAAAAAATCTTTAAAATCTATTATTATTTAAAGTATTTTTCTGCTAAAATCTAAAATACATGATGTATTCGAAAATGTAAAATAACCAAATAATAAATTAGGATCACCCGCAACGCAACGATTAATTTTAATCAATTTTAACTTTTTATTTTTTTTTATATTTTTGTTTTTTTCTTTTTTTTTTCATTTTAATAAAACTAACTCAATAATATCTTTCTTTTGGAAACTGATGGATATTTAACGGTATTTTTATTTTTATTTATATTATCGGTATTTTTTACTATTTTACCGCCAAAAGAAGAACATTTTAACTACTTTTATTTTAACATTTCTGTCTCTTTCTATCCTATTAACACCTTTCTATATGTTTTTGTATTTTTATGACATCGTTTAAAAAATATCGTGCCTAATAGTAATTCAATCCTTTTTGTTATTATTATTTTACTTTTTTTTTTATTTTTTAACAGAAATTCCATTTTTTGAATTTTATTTTGTATTTTCTTATATGTTGTTGAGGGAAAGAGATAGATAGAATGCTCGGATATGACGATTATTGAACTTTTGGTTGCCGCCTTGTCTTCCGCTTTTTATATTTCCGCCAAAAATTGTTTTTTTATTATTTATATTTTTATTTTTATATTTTCTTTAATTTTATTTTTTTTCCGTTATACGTGAAGAAAAAATTTATGATTGTTTGGTTAACAGATGTCGCGTGTATGCCACACTAAAATGTGATAACATGAATTTTTACTTTTGGTTATTTTTTGTTTTATATTTTGAATTTTTTTAATTTATGCTTTTCCATGAATTGTGAATTTATCTGTAAAATGCCATTCAGAAAAAACAAAAAAAAAAGCAAAAAAAATTTTGTGAAAAATTTATTGTGTTTAAGCTAGAGCAGACAGCTTATATGATTTTTTTTTTGTTTTCGTTGCTATCTAAAATTAATGCTATCTACGTACAAATATTGTATACAATATTATAAGGAGTAAAAGAGAAGAAATATCAAAAATATATACTTATATAAAATACTTTGTTGTAAATGAATAAAAAATTTACCGTTATTTTCATATATTTATTTGACGGAGGGGTTGTTTATTTAAAGTGTTATATGTTGAGTTGCCGTTACTTTACGATTTTTATTACTTAATTTATCTAACTTTTTCTTTTACTCGCTATCAATTTATATTTTGGCTAACCATTTACCGTCATCATATCGCTATATTATACCATACTTTACTACTTGATTCATCAAGTGTTACCAAGAACCCTAAAGAAAAGTATGAACAATAAACTGGTCTCATGTCAACCAATTTTGTTTAATGCTATTGTTTTGGAAGCATATAAATTTTCTGATCTAGATCATAAAATACCGTTATAAAAATGGAAAATACCGTTAAATATTGTCTGGGTTAATTTTTTAAAATGGAATTGGAAAGTGGTTTTTTTTTCTTTTTTGATTTTCCTCCTTTATTTTTTTTTTTGTTTTTGTTGTGGGTCTTGGAGTGTTTTTTTTTTTTTTTGTGAGTTTTTTTTGTGAATGAATAGAAGAGACTTAGGGATTTAATTTGTTGAAAATATTGTGGGTTCTAGGGTTATTTTTTATCCAATTGTTTTTGTTATTATAAATGGTTTTAGCAAATTGTTATTTTCTTATTCACACCTAAAAAAAAAGTTCCGAGGGAATAGGGAATTTCAACGGGATTTTTATTGTTATTTTTTTTTTTCTTACGTTTTTTTTTTTTTTAATATTTTAGTTATTTTCTATGAGATTCTATAAAAAAAAAAATTAAATTGAGACCTTTCATTTTGTATTTTTTTAATAAACAGACATTTTTCTTTTTTAACAAACAAAATTTGATCCCTATTATTTATAGATTGAATTTTTATTCTGAAAATGGTTTTTTTTTTTAATTTGTATAAGTCACCAGTTATAAAATAATATTGGAAGATTTAAACAATAAAATAAAACATAAGTATTGATTAAATTTTTAAGATTTTAATTTAATTGAAACCGTTTTTTTTTTTCTTAAAAACAATTTAAGTTTATTTAGTACAAAAATTCTAAATTAAAGAATCTTTTGTTTTTGTTTTTTGATTAAATTTAAAGTCTTAGCATGTAAAAGTAATAAAGTTAAACTAAAAATTTGCTAAAAACAAAAAAAATTTATAATAGCTTTTAAACATGAGTTTGGTAGATATATATAGCTTAAAATACAATCTATAGATAGTGTACAATTAACACAAATAATAAAATAAAATAGTGTAAAACATGTACATTTACTTGTGAAATTTTTTCGTGTGTCATAATCATTAACAACTGACCAGTTTTTCTATTAGATTACTATAGTTAAAAATATTTAAAGCAATATAATAGGTACTTTAAAAAAATAATTTCACAACTTAAATTGTGTCGAATTGTATATAATATCCTTTTTGCTACAGAAATTGTTACTGATTTATAAAATTATTTTAGTTAAAACAAATTATGGATACTTTTAAAACTTAAAGTAAAACAAATTTCTACTACATACTATACATATTACCGACATATAGATTTCTTAACATATATACATACTATATAAAATTCTATTAGATATCATTATTTTGAAGCAAATTAAAACAAATATCTCTGGAACGCTTATAGACATTACCAGATATAGAATTTAAGATCCTAATTTAAACAGAAATCAACAGTTAGAAAATTCATTATAAAGTCTATAAAATATTGGGTTTAACTTTTAAATTAAAACAAACTAAAATAAGGACAACCGTGAACTCATACTTTTTACCTTGAATAAAACGAGTTCTAGATGACTGAAAGATTTTTATTATCATTCCAATTCGACTGCGGTTCAAACAAATAGCAAATTTTATGAAAATTTTTCAATTTCTTCTTTATGATTTTCATTGTACCAATTGAAATATGGTTATGTTAAATATCTTTAAAAAGGTTAAAAATTTTTTTTTACCTTTCTTAAAATTTTTTAGTTAAGATTTGATCCTTAACGAAAATTTTAAAAATGTCTTAAATAAAAAGTGTTAATCGTATTTCAAATTTTTGGAAAAGAGATTGTGTTGATAAGATATAAAAAAATTCTTAAAATCTTTTCAAACTTCTAATATTAGTTCATGAACAAAAATTTTTTCTATCCATTTTGTATTTTTTATTTTTGTAAATTAATGAATTAAAATTTATTTTAGAAGGTTTATGTCTTAATATTTTTTTCTCCATTTATTTAAAAAAAATAAATATTTTTCACTTTTGACTTTAAAATTTGACAGAATTACTTTTTTAATTCTGTATTAAACTTTTTATAAAATCATTCATCCATATAGACCTTTTATAAGTGTAAGTTTTGCCTTCCTGTATAGAATTTCATAAAATCATATTATATATTTCTATAATATTCGATAAGTTTTAACATATATTGTACAGTTATTTTTCTGATACTATCCTTATCATGACATTAATCATGACAGCAATAGCAAAACAAAAAAACAAAAAATTTGTTCGTAAGGATTACGAAAATCAACTATAACTATAGCAGGATTTTATCATCTGCCTGACTAAAAACTACATATCAGATCAAATGACTTTGAAGACCTTTAGTTGTCGCTTTTTCTGTCACACACTATAAATAATACCAGATTCATGTTTTTGATAAAAAAAAAAAACGAGCATTGTGTTGTTTTCTAATTTGTTCATCTATAGCGTGTCAAGAATCAGTCAAAGTAAGAAAAAGAATAATATATATTTTGTAGTTCTTTACAATGTTTTGTATGATGTCCAATGCTTAAATAGGTGAAAAAAATGAATAAATAAAAAAATTCTTTCGGTGTTAGATAAAAAAAAAAAAATTAAAAAAATTATTTTGAAAAATGATTCGAAATCAAAAAAATATCATATACAAAGGAATAAAAAATAAAAGAAGAAAATAAACAAATATAAAATGAATGCATATTAATACAATATGAAAATGTTATTTTATTAGGTTGGGTTCTTGTTCATTTATAAGGTGAACATTATAATAAATAATAAAAAATTCATTAAAATCATTTTAAAAGTAATTAGAAAAATTTCAAAGTCTTCCTTTGGGGCAGAATAAAAATGAAATCCTGAAATATCAAGTAGAATAAATACTACATTGGCAAGGCAGCATAAAAAACTAAAGATAAACCATTTAAAGTCCCACTCTTCGAAAATTATAATATACATTTTTTTAGCACATTTCCAAAAAAATTTTGAAAAAATGTGCTTATTAGTTTCACTCTGTACCTCCGTCCGTCCTACCATGTGTTTACAAAACTTCTACACCGTTAAAGATAGAGAAAAAAAATTTTAACCATGTGTAGGTCTCATAAAAAAAATAATTTTGTGGAACAACTTTTTCATGTAGCCCCACCCATTACGGAACTACAGCTCCTCAAACTTTGAAAAAGCCGTATTTTTAAATGCATATATCTTATGTTCTGCTTAAGATTTTTTCAATCTGAAAACGCCATTCGACAGGTATTTTTTTTAACTTTGTAAATTAATATCAAAATTATAAAATTTTTTAAAATTTAATATTTAAATTTACCGTTATGTGAAAACCAAATTTTGCATTATTTTTCTACTTTCATAACTCCGGCACGCTTCTAGATAGAGGCTTGAAATGTTGAGGCAAGAAAGAAATTTTAGAATTAGTATAAGTTTGCTCAGAAAATTTTTTTGGATCACCCCCTATTTATGAGCTATTAGGGCTTAAAAATTGAAAATTTGTTATTTTTAAACACCTGTAACTTAGACACCTGTACACATTTTACTTATGCAAGATATAAAAATTAAAGTTTAATAATATATTTTTACGTGTGTTAAAGGTTTATTTTATTTGTAGAGGGTTCCAAAGTTGCAGCTCTTCAAAATTGCGAAAAAGCCCCATTTTCAGATGTATATATCTCAGGCTCTGCGTAATAGTTTTGCAATCTAAAATCGCCAGAAGATAGAAAATTTTATTATCTATATAAAACAGTATCAAAATTATGTAATATTTTGAAATTTATTTAAATTTATCGTTATGTGAAAACCACATTTTGCATGAAATTTCTTTTTTCATAACTCCGGCACGCCTTTAGATAGGAACCTGAAATTTTGAGACAAGGAAGAACTTTTAGAATTAGTATTAGTTTCCTCAGAAAATTTTTTGGTAGCCCCCCTTTTTAAGAGTTATTACGCCTCAAAAATTGAGAATTTGCTATTTTTAGACACTTGTAACTTAGGCACCTGTAAAAATTTTTCTTCGGCAAGGCATGAAAATTAAAGGTTCAATAATATATTTTTACGTGTGATAACGGCTTTTCTTAGTTATATAGGATTCCGGACTTACGGCCCCTCAAAATTTCAAAAATGTCCTATTTTCACGTATTTTCTTATTACATGAAATTTTCAAATTTTTGTGGAAGTCCCACTTCTAAACAGTTTGTATTGAGTTTTGGAAATGTGCGCTTTTAAAAACCGTTGGTTTACATTCTACCTTGTTTTTATTGCTTAGGTTTTTTTTTTTTTAATTTAAATTTTATTTACTTCAGAAAAATAAAGTTTCCAAACTTTGGACGGCTTTGTAACAGTTGGAAAAAGATATTTTATTTGTATTTCATTTCCTCTTATCCTATTCTTCACCCATTATACAGTTTAGTAGTTAGTATTATTTTATTGGCTACTTTTATTGGCTACTTATATTGGTTACATGTGGAGGGATTTTGGTGTAACTTATATTGGTTACACCAAAATCCCACACTAGCAAGGAGGTGGTCTACGTTCCTTGATGTCTTTCGAAAATCTACAATTCCCGTAGGAAAAAAAAAACTGCCTGAGTAATTTTCTAATACTATTTAAATTGCATTACTTTTCTTCAAATAGTGTATAGAAATTTCGTAAACAGGAAGGATAAACTGACGTACATCTTTAAATAAATACTTAACAGCATTTTAGTTTAGAAAATTTAGAAAAAAATCATAACAAGTTCAATTAAAAAATTCAGTAGAAAATTTAAAACTTTAAATAAACCTCTAATACGCAATACTCGTACAATAAATTAATAATTATTAACTTTTAATCCAAGAATTAACCCCACAAATATATTATTATCATTTTGTTTTCTGTGCTTTTTCTATTGACTTTAAACTTATCAAATATTTTTAATTATTTAATGAAAAGAAAATGTTAAAAAAATTTGACTAGACAAAAAAATTTCCATTTTTTTTTTTATACTTAAGTAAAATAAAATAAAATATTAAATGAAAATATATTTCTTTTTATTGTTTTAAATAATTATATAAAAAATTAAATCAAATTTTAGAATGCAATAAAAAATATCAATATTTTCTTTACTTTAATTCATTAAAATGTGTGTATCAAAACATAGCATTTTTTTTTAAATTTTATTTTGTTTTTAAAATTTTACTTCCTTTGTTTCATATAAATTTATATTGTATATAGGTATATATATGTATATATATAGATATATTCAAAGAATTTTTATTTTTCAAAATTTAATTAAAGAAAAAAGCCCAATTTTATAATTTAAAAGGAAACAAAACAATAAAAAGAAAATTCTACAAGAACAAAATAGTATAAGCAAAAGATAACTTTATAAAATTGAACCCTTTCTAATGAAAAATACAAAACGAATCAACTTTATTATATTAAATTTAAAATAAAAATTAAAGACGTTACTCTACTAACAGTAACCATACCCATAATATTATTTTTGCAACTTAAGTGACAACAAAATCAAAAGAAAATGTGCGTATTCCTAAAAGTATGCAATTGTGTTTTTAATGTGTGCCTTATGTTATAAACCATAACCGCAAAGAATATTATATATATATATTATTATAAAAAAAAATTTTATTCATAATCTATTAAATTATTTTATTCTCTTTTATTAGGAAAAAGATCAAATAAAAGCGATAATGTTGAAGTATTTTTGAAACTATAATTCTTTCCTTTTCAATAAAAACAAACAACAAATGATTATTGACAAATGAACAAAATTATTTTTCAAAAGAAGAAAAATAATGGAAAAAAATTTAGATATTTAGTATTGTCTAAGAATTTTTAGTTAAGTTCTATCTTTATACACTTTCCAATTTAATTTTTACAATCCTTTAAAGTTAACTATAATATTTCTTTGACCAAATCCAAATAACAACAAACAAAAATTAAACTTAAAACAACTAAAAAATATTTTTTTTTTTTTTTTTCTCGTCTTCATTTCACTATTGGATATCCGCTGTGTGTTATTTTTCCATCAAGTTTATTGTTTTGTGCAATTTATTTTATATTCAGAACCTTTTTTTTTTTTTTGCATTTTTTTATTTTTTATATTTTTATTTTTGTTTATTTAATAATAATAGCAAAACTCCACTAGAATATTTTAGTAGAATATTTTCTCATTTGTATGCTATAAGAATTTGATATTCTTTGAAGAGATGAAAAATAGAAGAAAATTGTTTTTTCCTCCTACATACAACGAAATGTTAGCCTTAATGCTATTCACCCATTCTCAATTTTTGACCATGCTCCAATATATTTTATTGTCATTCTTAACATTTTCTCTTTAAATTTTTATTTTTCACTTTGCCAAATTGACAATAGATGGAGTTAAGATAGGTTTTAATATTTTTATTTTGTTTTGTTTTTTTTTGTTTTTTGTTTTTAATATAAGAACAGAACCGACTTTTAAGTTTCAAAGTTTTTATATTATATTATTTATTTTTTTTTCCTTTTTTTTTCTATTATTATTTTAGTCTTTGTTTAATTTTATAGTCCTTTATTTATTTGTTTGTCTGTGTGTTTGTATGTCTATGAGTTATATCAAGGAATAAAGTTGAAAGAGGCAAAATGAAAGAAAAAAAATTTTTTTTTTTTTTTTTTGTATTTTAATTTTACTTCAAATAAGTAAAAAAAAAAAAAAACAATTAAATTGTGTTTGTTTCTTTTATAACAAACATTCAAACATTGTCTTCTCTTTTATTTTCTTCTATATTTTCATTCATTTATTTTTAAACAAAAGCTTATTGGATTTTTTTTTTTTTTTTTTATATTATTAAATCCTTTTAAAATTTAAAAAAAAAAATTCAAAAATAAAAATGATGAAAGAATAATTAAACATAGACAGAAGATAATGAATTAAATAAAAGAAATATACATAAATACAAAAGAAAAAATAATAATAATTGATTCCAAAGAAAATAAAAAATTTTGGAAGAAAATAATGATAATAATCAAAATCAAAGATAAATTCCTACTAAGGCGGTTTCTAATAAATAAAAATTCAATAATAAATTTAATGAAGCGTTCAGAAAATCAGTTAAATACTTATTATTAGAAGTTCATAATTACTTCAAACCTATATAAATTACAATTATATTAAATCACAAATATATACTCTATACTGTATCTATACTACATTTTTTTTTTAATGCATTTCTCTGCCACATAAATGTGGACAGGAGATTACACAGCCTTTCCTGTTCAAGCATGGCTGTAAATGGTGTAAGGGGGATTAATTCTTACGACGTGTGTAGGTTTCGAACCCACACTTCCTCGATGTTTATAGCGTATTTTACACGCTCTTACCCACTAGGCCAGCGAGGGCTCCTACTGTTACTTATTTACTTATCTTATGAATATATTAGTTCTCTCAATTATATTTTGGTTGACTTTTTTTGAAACTAGTCGAAACTATTTTAATAATCTTTATATATAATTACTTTTAGTCCTAATAATAAAGCATCTGAAATAAGAATCTGAAATTAGTTTTATTTCGAACACTTACAAAATAATAAATATTCTTCTCTTCAAATAAAAATGCTAGAATTGAATCTTTTTTTTATGAAACAATGATTCAGACCTCTTAAATATAAAATTTAATTAAATACCTATCGAAAATTAAAACTTTAAATCAGAAGCACATTTTCTGATTTATTTTAAAATGTGAACTGAATTTTATGTTAATTGAAGTAAAATGAAAATTTATCGAATTTTATAAAATTGAGATTAATTTCATATATTTATAAAAGTAGGTAATTCAAAAAAAAATGGAATTAGAAGAAAAAGAAATATTACAGAAAAGCAGATTTATTCGTACAGTATCGTATCAATCGTACCAATTTTACTAATAATAATGTCTAGTAAATGAATAAATCAGAACGATTTCATAATAGCGAAGAAAAAAAAGAAGGGAAAAAAAACAGAAAAACAAATACAGTAAAATTCAGTTTATGGAATTTAGAAAATCGTATAATAAAAGGAAAAATCACTTCGTTTTGCAATTTTCCCTTCCTTTAACAAAAACCCCTTCCTCTTAATTTTGCAGATTGTAGAACAAAAAAGTTAAAATTGATACTAATAGTTTTTCTCCTTTCTTCATCTATTGAATACCTTCTATTAAAACGGTGTCATGAGCTAGCATTGGCATAGAGTAAGAAGTGATATGGGATATCGTAACAAAAAAAAAGTTTATGTGTACTCGTATTTCTGGTTTTTGATTCTAATGGTTTATAAAACAAAATCATATCTTTTCCAGTATCTATATACGAAGTTATAGATACTGGATACTGGAATATACGAAGTTATAGATACTGGAAAAATATGTTTTTGGTAATATAAGAAGTTAATTTAATGCTTTTTACAAACAAACTACAAACTTCTAAAAAATTTATTTACTTATTAATTTAGTTATTTTAGTTGAAAATTACAATTTTTATTGATTTGTCGCTCCTTTTGACTTTACTCTCATTTTTTGAACTACGCTCTTTTTGGCTTCACTCTCAATTTGATTTTTTTCGCTTTTCATTTCGTTCTCATTAATCGGCGCTCTGTTGAGGTAATACCATCAAATATCGTAATAAATAATTATACAAGGATGATTTATTTTTCAGTATTTTTAAAAATATTACAAGGATAACACTCCAAATTGTTATAGATGACGATTATTTACTTAGCAAAATTCATTAAATATTTTGGCATAACTGGTTAGATTCAGCGAACATGAAATAAATAACTACAATAGATTTATTTGTTTTTTTTTACATATTAATCTTAAATGAAGCAAAAGAAAGCTGTAAACAAATTTAAATTCATTTCATTATTAATTTAATATTAAAAGAGTAAAACTTAAGACAAAACTATTTTTTGATATATATTAAATAGATTTTATATTAAGAATTTATATTAAATTCCAATAAATTTATTTCAAATAAAAAATTTATATTAAATTATTACTGCAAAATTATTACTGCAGTATGCCAGTATAAATACTTTTATTATACTGCATATTTCTAAAAACTTTTATTTTCTTTACAAAAAAAAAAAAAAAATTTGCATTCTAAAAAAAACTTTTACTTTCACTTCACTGTTTTGATAACTTTCTTATAATTTATACAAGAAAATTGTTTTGTTACTTTTTAAATAATAAAAATTGCAACGAAAGTAATTTTTTAATTAAACTTTATTGTTTTATACTTTTCTATTTGTTTTACAATGCTACGTGATCAAAAAAAAAAAAGAAATTAACTTTTTACTTACAAGTAAAAAATTACTTTAATCTCAATTACAAATTTTACAACATCTTTTATTAAATGTAACAATCAGAAGCTTTTAATTTCTTAACTTTATTTTAAATAAAAATCTAAGAAAATAATTCAACCAAGATCTTATTGGTATTGTACAAGATTGATGCTAGAAACAGTGTTGGCAAAGTAAATTAGTAATTTATTAACAGTATTTTTAGCTGTAAGTATTATGTACAAATGTAAATAATGTAAAGAACTCAGATTAGATAGGTCTGATGCAATATTTTTATTTTAATGATTTAATATATATGGGTATAAAATGATTATCTTAATTCGTTCAATACTAATATAATACTTGTGTACATATAAAGTATATAATATAAATATATACTGGGTTTTCCAAGGGGAATCATATATATTTTAAAATGGTTATAATGGCAACACTGCATATTATTTTTTGACTATTCTTATGTCATTTGTGTTCAGAAGGCTATGCCATTTAATCATGGAAAGATACACGCTTCAACAACGTTTAGAAATTGTTAAATTGTTTTATCAAAATCAGTGCTAATTTGATGAAGCTCATTTTTGGTTAAATGCGGTTATGCAAACAAACAGAATTGCAGAATTTGAAGTGATGAAAATCAACACGAAATTATTTAGACACCATTACATCCAGATAAAGTCACTGTGTGGTGTGCAATTTATGCTGATGGAGTGATTGGCCCATATTTCTTTGTAGAAAATGGTCGAAGAGTAACAGTCAATGGAGAACGATAGAGAACAATGTTAAATGATTGTTTTTTTCCTGCAGTTGTTAAGAATAATCTGGAGGATATGTGGTTTCAACAAGACGGTGCCACCTACCACACAGCCACCTTAACAATCAATTTATTGAAAACAAAATTTGATGATGAAATCATCTCAAGAAATGGTCCAGATAATTATCCTCTTAGGTTGTGTGCTCTAACAAATTGTGATTTCTTTCTTTGTGGAAATGTTAACTCACAAGTTTATGCTGATAATCCAACAACAATTTAGCAATTAAAAATCAACATTAAATGTGGTATTGATGAAATACAACCAAATTTATGTGAAAAAGTAATGAAAAATTGGGCTGACAGAATGCAGTATGTACGGAAAAGTCGTGGTGGTCATTTGAATGATGTTATTTTCCATACATAATGGCATAATGTAACCTTTCAAATAAAAAAAAAAATTTGGTCTCACTGAATAATTTATGTGTTTTTTTTTAATTTTTAAATTGTATCATCCCTAAGGGAAAACTTTATATTTACATATCCATTTATTTTTAGCATCATAGCAAGTATACTGAGTATATTTTTACGTAAAACTGAGCTCGCATCCAAAATGTTAAGAGATTTAAAGTATTTAAAGTGCTCAAGATAAAAATAAACCATGTTGTCTGTGTCCTTTTAGTCTCTGAAAAAGTTTAAACCACTTTTCTTAAATCTATTCACGCTTGTTTTAAAAGTTGTTTTATCAGACGAAAATTTTTTGTTTAATTGTCAAAAATGAAATAACTTTAAACTATTTAAGTATATTTTGTTTTTATTTTTTTTGTACATATTACAGTTTATGAAAATAATTTACATTTCTTTGCACTTCTTTACAAGTTCTTTACACCGTTTCATTTATCGCCTTTTATGTGGATTTTACACTTCTTTACGCTAAATATGTATATATTATAAATATCATAAAAAAGAATAATTTTCGCGTAAAATACCAACGCTGGACAGAACTCGTGCGAAATATTTAGGTAATTTTAGAAGTTAAAGTAATTCTTAAGAATATATTCAGGCAGTTAATTTAGCAGCTAGTAATTTTTGTGCACCATCTAATGTAATGTTAATAACGGAAGCGCTACGAATGCTTGTACCTCAAAATCTCGTTTTATCAAAAACGAGTTAATAACAATATTGGTCCGAGTTCAGAAACCAAATAACACGATTCAGGACTATAAATCAAAGTGCGCTCAAAACGGAAGAGACATCATTTTAGTATGGATTTGAAAATTTAGTTCTTAAATATTGTATAAATTTTTAAACTTGGCTTAAATACACAACAATTTTACGGTTCTCCTAGGGTCTAATTATTTTATGGTTATTTTAAATGGCACGATTAATGCTCAGAGGTAAAATTTAACAACAATATTTGCAATTTTTATTCACCTCCAGTGAAATAAAAAAATTTTATAATTTCTAGAATAACCCCATAGGTTCTATATGATTCATGGCACCTTCTTCCTCAACCTCTCACAAAGCACCAATTTAATTTTTTTCTTATTAAATCCGTGCCATTTAATAGATTTTTAGTTTTTTTTTATTTTATCAAGTTTTTTTTTTATATATTACTTTCTGGTGTAATTCTGGTTCAATCTTGTTGTTTCCATAATATTTAAACCAAAATGAAATAAAAAAGAAAATAACAAAGAGCAAAACATTTTTAATATAAGCTAGAACAACTTTAGTTTAAAAACAAAGTTAAGCGAGTAAATAAGAGACATATAGAAATGGAAATAATACATATTATAATACAATAAATAGAAAAATTTTTTAAACAAAAAAAGGCAATAGTCGGAATAAAAAAAAATCAGCTGTCTCCACCACAGGACCGACCGCCACTACACAAAAAGTACAATGCCAAAATTTATAGATTTTTTACATAATAATTTATAGCAAAGCAAAATAACTTCTAATAATTTAATAACATTTTGTTTTATTCAATAAAAATAATTATATGCAATGAAATCGTAAAAATATATGTACATTCATTCATACATCCATTTATTATTATTATTATTGTAATGTAGATACATGATTTTTTTTTCATTGAAAAAATAATATTAAAAGTAAAAAATAATAAAAACTGTAAACAAATACAAAACAAACATAAGATTAATATTAAATCTGCTAACAAAAATTTTACCGTTTTAATTTTATGTCATCAACAAATGAATAATATGCATTGGCATAGATATAAGTACATACATATGTATGTATAAAAATTTTTTTTTTTTTACATACATTACAAAAAAACAAAAAAAAAAGGTTCATATAAATTCATATGGAGTGTTACGTATGAAATTTGGACTTTGGAAAAAAAATTAAATAAAAGTTAAAGTTAGTCGGATCAAAAAATGTTCTATGGCAAAGTTGTTCCTCTTTACTTGTGTAACAATTTTTTCTTAATAATTTTTCTCACAAAATTTTTCTGTTACGAAATATTCGTAAAAAACTTAAAAAGTACACTAGTAAACTACCACTTGCGGTTGTCCGATTTGCTCCGAAAGCTTATCAATCCGAGATATTTACGTCAAAACCTTAAATATGAAATTTCAAAAAATTCCGCTCAGTCGTTTAAACTATACACGTGCCCACAGACATACCCACACACGCACCCACACACTCAAACACACACTAACACACACACAGACGGACATCATGCTGAAAATTTTTTTACAGCCTTCTCCACACCGGAGTAGTGCATTTTTGCGAAAATCTCGGGTACAAATTTTTAGTATGAAAACAATACCTACCTTATACATTAATGCATGCGGTCGGTAAAAAATTATAAAAACCCAGTTTTTTTTTTCAGTGAAGGACAAAAAAAATCTTTCATTGTTCATTGTACCAGTCAAGTTATAATGGAGAGTAGAGGTAAAAAAAAAAGTACACGTATAAAATAATAATAAAATAAATTACAAAGTCCTGAACAAAACCACTCTAAAAAAAAATTTTAATAATATGAATGCATGATATTTATGTATATATGTATATATTATTTGGCGTTGCAGCCCAATGGAAGTATGACTCATCACATAAAAAAACCCATTTTTGTTTTTAAAGACCAATTCATCTATCTCGTGTCAAAATCTAATAGTTTACAATGATAAAAAGTAGAATATAAATAAATATTCTGCACCCAATAAAATCGGTGACCGGACACATTTTGAACATACCCAGAATAAAAATTATCTGAAATTTTGGGATTGCTTTTAGAGTTGGCTACAAAATCAGTGTTATCCCTTTTTCCGGAGTGTTTATATATTTGTTCTGGAAAAAATTAATACTCTAATTTTAGAGTTGGATTTTGTATCTTAAAGTTCTTACTAATTCTTTTTAACATGTTTATACATACTTCCATAGAAATTTCACATATACTACTGAATGATGTCAATATCAAAAAAAAAAAAGAAATATTTGGAAAACAGTAATAAGGCCGATTTGACTTTATTAACTTTTTATAACGGTAATAAAGTTGAATTTTCAAAATTTCCTATTTAGGCTTTATTTTCGCATCAAAATAAAAATAAAGCCGAAAAATAAAGTAAATTCTATATATAAGGAGCAAAACACACAAATTCAACATAATTCTAAACATAAGGAGCAAAAAACAACAAGTTTCCAAGTTATTTTCAGTAGTCAGTATACTTGTCATGTTAATGTTTTAAGTCGCATAAAAAAATTTCATTACCATCATTTTAAGCCAAATAAAATAGAAGTGATCAGATGTTTCATACGTTCATATATTGTACTATCATCAAATTTGTCCTCATTTTTCCATTGATGCTGTTATACAACGTCCTTAACTAAAAATCCAATAAAAATTCGTTTACCATCATCTGTATAGGTATGTACAAAACTAATGAAAAAGTTTTTAAAATGTCCATATTTGCTGTTTTCTGTTTTGTTTATTAAAGAATGAACAATATGTACTTTTGTTATATTGTTCAGTTACATTCTTTTGTTTTTTTTTTTTTGTTTTTATAAACAATAATTGAACCTGAAATATAACAATTTTTTTTTTTTAATTCTTTCTTATCCTTTTAAAAGCTTAAAACTTTTTGTTTGGCATCATTGAAAAAATATCTCAAATTTTCTATAATTTTTGTTATTTTTTTCTATTGTTATACGTGAAAATTGTATAGGTAAATATTGAGTTATTCTTTTTTCTTCCTTATTTATTTTAATTTTATTTTTTTTCTATAAAAATTCATTTCAACTTTATTTTAAAATTTAATTATTATTCCTGTTTCTATTTACAATATATAAAATTAAATTAAAATTACAACAGCATTTTCATTATATTAAGGGAGAATTTTTTTTAAAATAAAATTATCTCATCCTATAAATATGTAATATTAAAAATAAAGTATATATACAGGGATTTTATTTTGAAATTTTAAAAAATATTTTTTACCGAGGACCTTTCCATGTGAGGACCTTTCACACTAAACATCGCACTTCACACTAAATATCATTTGATCACACTATTTTTTTATCCGACAACTCCGAATAGTACCAAGTGCTGTCCGGAATTCATCGCACTTAACGCTTAAATATCTGTCAAAAATAAAAGTATAAAACGATTTAGTTATTTTAGGATTTTGTTTTTTGGGGTTTTTGGCTTTGGGGATTTTGCTTTTGATGATTTTGGCTTTGGCTTATGATTTCAAAAACAAATAATTTTTTTTCGAGATTTTTTATAATTCGTGATTGTTTTTTTTCGAGATTTTTTATAATTCGTGTTTGTTTTTTTTCAGATAATGTGGTGATCCCGATCGCACTTGCACTAAAAATAATTCTTTTTTGTTTTTGTTAAAAGTATAGAAAAAAATATAAAAATTAAAAATAATGCAAGAAATAAATTAAAATAATAAATATTATTCTGCGAAATAATATTTCTTCATTATTAAATAATACAACTTTTTTGGAAAATAATAAAATTGTAAGTTAGTTTTTGGTTATTATAATAATTTGACTAATGTAGAAAATTTGTTAAATTTGTTATACCTATGTTGTATAATACACCTTCCATATTTCTTCTTTTCACAAAAAAAATTTAAAAATGAAATATTAACAATTGACAATAAATGATATGTGCATTCAAAATTTATTCAATATTGTCATAGTGATCATAAATAATTCTAAATATAGTTAAATTCTCCTAAAATGAAATGCTTTTTTTGCTCCTGTCAAAATAAATTTGACATAAAAATGCTATAAAAATATGAATTAAAGTAAAACTGATTGTACTCCGAAAAATTTTAATTGTCATAAATTTTCAATTCTGACAGAAATTTAGTGTGATATTTAGTGCGATAATCAAGTATTTCCGCAAAGTGCAAGCGCGAAGTGCTAGTGTCAAAAACTAATGTGAAAGTTCGGAAACATCCTATAAATATAATATGTAATAAAATATCAAATTTAGATAAATATTGTGAAAAATTATGCACCTTATAAATTAACTTTTCTTTGAAAACATATAATGTTATGTTAAATTTGCTGTGCTAAATGTTTTTTTGTTAAGTGTCTTTTTTGCGAAATATACAATAGTACAAATCACGTAAGGACTAAGGATTCCATTGACGATACCTTTTAACAACGTTAATTGAAGAATATTTTGTCAATTAACATGGATAGAATTAGCCATATACGGTCAAGAAAAATTGTCAATGTTTTAAATAATAAGTAAATTATGTTCATTTGCTTTAGAAATTTTATAAAATTCGAAAGTAATTTTATATTAAACGTTAGTTTTCAAAAACATAAAGAATAGAAATTTAATAAATAGTAACGAAAACATGGATAATATAAATATTATAACAAGTCTAAATAATTTTAGCAAATAAAAAAACCAAATCAAAAAAAATATGGGTAAAACAGAAATGAATTTTAAAAAGGAAAAATCATAGTAATGTATTTTATTTTTAAAAAAAATTAACCAATTTTGTGACTGATTATCACAAGTACCTCAAGATGGATGAACATTTTTTTAATGGATTTTTATGCCTATAGTAGCACCATTTATCAGCAAAGAAAATATGCAGGAATGTATTACGCCGCATGATTTCTATTAAACGGAACACTTTGATTTTTAGCAACTGGACTAATACTTTCTTTAAGAGTTTTTTGATTTGTTAAAAATAATAGATCTTTATAATACCATAACATAGTAACATCGTATATATGTTGTCCTCTTCTACTCCTCTTCTAAAATTTGTCCTTAGACCATTCATTTTTTTTTAATTGTATTACTAACCCAACAACTTTACTAAACTATTAGAAACTAAAGTCATTATAGATCAAATACTATTATTAATTTATTCTGTATTATTATTAATTTTGTCTATCTTATATATTTACGGGGCCTCGGTGGCCTAGTGGGTAAGAGTGTAAAAAATACGCTGTAAACACCGAAGGAGTGTTCGGATCCCACACACGTCGTAAGACGTATTTCCCCTTACGACATTTACAACCCCGTCTGAACAGGAAAGGCTGTGTAATTTCCTGCCCACATTTATGTGGAAGAGAAATGCATTAAAAAAAAAAAAATTATGTATTTACTTTATATTTAGTTATGGAAAGTTTTTACATGGGCAGAATTTGAACTCACACTCTTTCGGTTAATAATGGGATATCAATTTAAAGTAAAATTCGGTTATCAATACACTTTAATAACAAAAATATCTTTAAATTAATAACAATTCACTCAATATCGATATGAATAATTAATATAGCATTATTTAGTATAGATTGCACTTCCTTTCAGAAAATCAGGAATCGTTTTAGTTTACAAATTCCCACAAAAAAAAAAAAAAAATAGGAGAACCAAAACTTAGACTTAGTCATGTAAAGATTATTCTTATATCGTTTAAATAAATAAATATACATAAAAAACCATCTATTTTTATTCAATTTCACTAAGAAAATTTTATTAAAAATAAACTGGATTACTCAAGAATATCGTATTTTCCAAAAAAACAAAACAAATCCATAAAAATTTATAATTTGCCAAAAAAAAAAAAGTACAAAAACAACTTTCTTTAAGTTTTTACATACATTAATAAAATATATCATAGATTAAATAGATAATATTTTAATGTCTTAATTTAATAACCACCTTTTGTTTTATTCTTTATCTTTAATTTTTTTTTTTTCTGTTGTTTTTTTTTTTTTTTAACACAACTTTTAAAATACAGAACAATAATGTTATAAAGCCATCATAATTTTTAACAAATTAATATAAGTCTGCTCCTCATGTTATCCTTAATTCATTCATTCACTTACAATTTTATTCATTTATTATCTATAGTTATACTTTCTGGAATATATTTTGGGTGCTACCTTTTTACAACCTATAATATGCATATTATATTAATTTATACATATATGAACAGTTTCTGATATTAAATTAAAAACAAATTACAATAAAAAGAGGAAATATAGTTTGAACAGTAGTTTCGAAAGAATATCGAGCTTTTCACCAGTTTTTTTTAATATTCTTCTCTTAATCTTCACATAACATGTATTTATATATATTTAAAGTATATTTGTTGCTCAAAATTTCTTCCAATTTGCCTTTCAGTGTTTGTCCTCAATTTTTTTTCAGAAATTATTTTATGTGTAAAATCGAATGTAAAATAAGTTAACAGAAACTCATATATTATATAGGATTTCCTCATTTTAAATTCAACATTTTAATTAATGAGCTACTGACAGTATCAACTTGCTACAAGGAAAAAAAATGTATAACAGATATGACAGTTCTTATGATCAAAATATTCTATAGTTTTTTATTAGTTTAACATAATTATTTCGCCCATTACTTACAAGTTTAAAGAAAAATAAGGGAAAATGTTAAACCAAAGCTTTTTAACACCACATATTTTCAAAAAGTCAAATTAGAATAGTTTAGATTATTGTGAATTTCATCACATCAAACAGTTTAAAATATTTTAAATTTTATCTAAAAATTTGTAAATTTTCTTAGAATTTTATGTAGAAGAAAAATTGGAATAATTCAAGAAAACTTAATTTTAAGAAAATTTTAAGAAAATTTTATACAATTCAGACAAGCTGTTAACACATGCAAAAGTATAATGTGGAAATTACAATTTTTGCGTTTTACAATCTGTGCAGATACCTAAGTTACAGTTGTCTAAAAATAACATATTTTCAATTATTAACCCCGAATACCTTTTAAACAGTTGATGATATACAAAAAAATTTTCTAAAGTAACTTATTCTAATTCTGAAAAATCTTCCTTCTCTCAGTTTTAAGATTCTATCTTCAAGTGTTCCGAAAATATGAAGGATACAAAATCTTACATTTAGTTTTTTATTTTATAACACTGTAAATAATTCGCATAGCTGTAAATGTAAATATAATAAGTAAAATTATATAATTTTCACATTAATAAATCTAAAAAAAAATATATTCTCATTTGTCGTTTTTAGATTGTAAAAATATTAAACCGAACTTTAGATACATACATATTTAAAAATAGTACTTCTTCGAACTTTGAAGGCTGCAGCTCCAAAATGGATGCGCTACATAAAAAGCTATTCTTCAACATTAATTTTTTTAAGATACGTATGATCATCATTAAAATTCCATTGTTTTATGTTAAATCGTGTAGAAGTTACAGATGGATGGTTGGATGAACAGAATAAACCTAATAAGCAAATTTTTCAATTTCTTTTTGAAAAATATGCTAAAAACAGTAACATCTAAAATTGAATATTCTCCTCTTAGTAAATTTGAATTTTAAAAACTTAATTTCTTTTCTTTGCAATTTAAGATTTAATTGTTAAATTGTTTTTTTTTATAATTGTTTCTAATCATCTGTCCCTAACTGTTATAACGATTTAAATCTTCCTAAATTAAAACAATATAGGTACATTTTATCCTTGAAATTATTGTTTTCCTTATGAGTTAAAATCCTTTGTAATATTAATGCACATATACTACATAATAATAATACAAAATTTGTAACATAAACTTACATAATATACACTTAGGAAAATATACATAAACACAATCACACCTATGCTTTATAATGAATATAATATATATTATATTATGTATATATATATATATATATCTATTATGTATATATATTATATATATCTACAAAATATTATTTAATGAGTAACGCAATTAATCATTTCATACAAAAAACCGCTACTATATGATAATAATAATAAATATGTACGTATAATAAAACCAGTCAAATTTGTTGTATAGTAGTTATAATATAATGATAACAACAACAATAACAATAATAATAATAGTAATAAAAGAAAAATAGTAGTACAAATTTTAGTAGAAATGGAAAACAAGGTCGAAATCTACAATAAAAAGACAATAAAAATATGTACAACTCTTCTTATTAAAATCCTCCTATAGTTTTAATATAGAATACTTAACGTTATTATTATTATTATATGTTTTAAGATTCTTTTTTAAAACTTATGTATATCATACGGCGGTACGACATTAGTCCCAATGTCATAAGGCGTAAAAAAAAAGTCATATGTCCTAACAATTTTTCCATACAAATTAAAATTGTGATATCATTTTCAAATATTTGGTGTTTTGACATAAATGCAACACAATAGGAGTTTTGTCATTTGTGTTGCATTACATTAGAAGTTTTGACATTTCTAAAAAATGTAGAATTTTGTAATTTCTAAAATTTTTAACGATGACTTTGAGAAGGGTATAGTGTTTTTGAATTCATGTGTGAATAGTATAGTTAAAGATAACAATATAATAAGAAAGCAACAATCTGTCTTAATATGATTAGTTTATTTTATATTTCGGTATTCAGGGGCAAGGTCATTAACTTAAATATAGTTACATTAAAAATAAAATTATGAGTTGTAGTTGTATCATTTACTGGAATTTAAAGGTCAACATTTTAATGCTTCCATGTAAGCATTTAAAAATTTGTGGAAATTGTTTTTTGGAGCTTCAAGCTTCAGCTATTTCAAATTCCGACCAGTTTATTAAGTGCTCATATTGTCGCCAAAAAGTACAAGACATTATAACTGTTTTTAATGAAACGTTTGATGACATAATTTTATTTTATTTTTATTTTATTTTATTTTATATATAATAAATATACTCAATATATTTTGTAAAAAAATTTCTTTCATTTAACTGCTTTATTTTTAGTTTTGTAGTTTGTGTTTTTTTCTTAGTTTTTACAAGTTTATATTAAATCTTCTGGAAAAGGGAATATAACACTTTTTCCAAAGGTTTTACAAAACTGTTAAAAGCTTTTGTTAAACTTTTGGATAAAAGGGTATGTCCCCTTTTCCAGAACGTTTAACAAAAATTTTGAACAGTGTTGTAAAACTTTTTGAAAAAGTGGTATATTCCCTTTTCCAGAAAATTTAACACGAATTTGGAACGGTTTTTTTAATATTTCTGGTATATTCAGAAGTTTCACAAAATGCTACAAAATTTTTGGTAAAAGGATAAACGTCCGCAAGATACGCCGCGCCGCGCTGGTCAAAGCAAAGCCTTTTAATTCGCGCGTGACGCTCCGTTTTGTCATCCAAAATTAGACCTTATTAAAAATTAGGAGTTATGACATTGGGCCCAATGTCATACCGCCATATCATACAAATAATAATATAACTATTATATCGAAACATAGAATGTAACAATAAAACATAAGAACAAACTAACATAAACTTTTAGTACTTTTGAAGTGATTAATCATTGTCTTTCTAATATACATATATATTATAATGTGTAAGTATACCTTTATCCAAAACAAAACAAAAAAACAAAAACTAGAACAGGGTATCTACTATATAATAATAAAATATTTTTATATACATATATAAAATCTAAATCGAACAAAACGTTAAAAAAAATTTTTTACAATAGTTTACAACATTATTAATTATATTCACTTGACAATAATAAAAAAAAAAAAAAAAAAAAAAAAAAAAAAACAAATAAATTCAACCTTAAAAGGTATGCCTTAAAAAGATTCCGAAAAATAACTAAACTCACCACAGATAATTATACAAAAATAATACAAAAGCATGTGAAATTAATTTATTTAAAAAGAATAAATAACAATGTAAAACACCCATTAAAAGACACCCATTTGTAAAAAAAAAAAAAAAAAATATCTCTATAACTACCATCACTTTCCAGTCATCAACCTTTTAAAAGTGATTAGTGATTATATAATAGTGTATATACTACATAAATATTACAGGTAAATTTTAAAGGTGAAAATAAAAATGCATAAATGTAAAATAAAACCATTATTCAATATCCTGAAAAAGGATATTATGCCTTTTTGATGTTCTATATTCTATATAGAAGTGATAAAGTTAATTTGTACATATATATTTATAGATAATAATACAATATAGAAATGAGGAGTAATACTGATCAGTTATAGACAATTGTGGTGGAAATGGTATGGTATTTAGTATTCATGAATATTTAGAAAGTACCTCTACCTATACAATATTTTTATATAATTAGTAATCTTCTCAAAATTTATATTTAAAATATATATTTTTTGAAAAGATTTAAATACTAAACTAATTGAAAATCAATAAAATTTGAACCTTAAACTCTTGTATTTACGTTATATTATAAAATATTTTTTCCTGTATATAGGTAAGAGTTATACTTATTTTATTTTATATACATTAGGTATTGTTTTGGAAATTAAAGTGTAAAAAAAATGATTACAGTATTTAAAATTGATATTTATATATGTATATTGATAATTGATATATATATTATATAGAAATATGATGACAGTAAAAATACTTTATATTTTATAATTGAAATTTTAATTAGTTTTTTGAGACTGTCTATCGTAAATTGATTTAAATAAAGTTTGCTAAACAATTTTGAACAAAAACTGAAGTATTAAAATAAATAATTTTAAATTAGAAATTATTAGGGATTAAACAATGGAATTTATTAAAGTTAGAGTAAGTATTATATTATATCCTGGCATATTATTATTTTTGGTATTATTTCAAGAGTACCTATTAGTGATTTGGTTATTAAATAAAAAAAAAAAAGTAATTTTAAGCAGCATTCTATCCCTCAGAATTCCAATATTGAAAAATTTAAAGAACGAAAAATGTTTTAATAAAAAATATTTGTCTTTTTAATGTTTTAAATTTTCTATTTGATATTTAAAATTATGGTACACTGTACACATAAAATGAACTCCAATTAAAATTTGTCAAGTCATTTAATAAGTGGCAAAATTTCTCAAACCAAATACAAATTAATATAAGTGTTTTGCTTTGAAAACAATTTGCAACTTATGTCAAATTATAACTGATTTCCCATATAAAAAGCATGTGAAATTAAGGGGTTCTAGAGAGCTCAGCGTCGAACGGGGGGTTAAGCACATGATTTATAAAACGAGGAAGTATGGGTTAATCAAACCTTACATAGGTTATAACAATTTCTTCTAGCAAAATTATTGCAAGAATAATTTTGAATTTAAAATCCCCCTTGCGGACGTTGTATAAAGTAAATATAATATAATATAAACAAAAAAAATATCACATTAAAAATTAAAGAAAAAAATAATTAATGGTATCAAAAAGGCGCCTTGTTTGTAGTATGTGTGCTCTGTAAGAAGAGCAGCCATGTAAATCAATCTACAAAAGGCGATGCTTATATTCAATATGCTGAAATATATATAGATATGTATATAACAAAATGACTTGAACGACTTGTTGGTCTTTAATGGATAAATTTCTTATCATTCTACCGAAAAACACATACATTTTAAATGAATATATAGTAAATTTTTTACTATTGTATAATATTACACTATAAGATAATATTACTGTTTTTTGAGATATTTTCCTATAGCTAAAAATCGTTTAGAACAAAGACTTTAAAAAGTACTATTACTAAATTTTGTATATGTATGTATATATGTACCTTCTTTTACTTCCAGAGTTCGATTTCTTTCTAACCCATACATACTTTAACTCATTTAAAGAATTTTTGTTTCAGTCCAGTTATCCCAAATTTGAAAATATTTATAATAAATTTTTACTTTATGTTTAATACCATTATACACAATTTTTATTTTTAAAAGAGCATCTTTAAATCTCTCCTTTTAAGTCTAAAAGCTTTTGATTTTCTTTTACTTTAAGAGGTATTTACATATAAGTGAACTTACACCTTAAATTTTTGAAAAGTACCGTTAGGGCCTCTTAATAAAGTTTGTGTCAATGCGAACTAGACAGGAACTCTTCAAATGAGTCAAAATATCTGTGTGTAAAGTTAGAAAGAAAATCCGATACGCAATCTAAAAGGAAGTTGCCTCTTAAATTTAATATACTAAATGTGGTAATACTGAAAAATCCGATAATATTGTGTACATGTGATAACATTATATTATTAAATTATTAAAATTACTCACAGTAGTCTTAAATTAAAATGTTTAATGTCTTAATTTAAGTTTGACATTTTCGTCTAAAATAAAATCATAATTTCTAGTTAGAAATTAAAAGTATTGTCATTTTTTTTTAAATAATTTATTTTGGGTGCAAATAAATAAATATTTTTATTGTTTTACAAAATGTTTTCGTTATTGTCTTCATCTCGAACTTCTTTCAATAAGTTAGTTTCAGTTCCATTATTTCGAGGTAAGTTTAGTTTGTTTTGTTTAGTTTTTATTTGTTTTTTTATAATCTTAATAAAATTAAATATCTTAAGAGTTTGGAAAAATTATAAGAAAATATAATTTGGAAAAAACTTTTTGTACAACTACAATTGATGTACCAGCAGATTTGACAAAATTAAATGATGGATCATTAACAACTGTTAGTAAAATCATCTTTAACGTATTTAAAAATTTTAAGCCATATATTATTTTTCTGGTTTTAGCCACAAATCATTCAAAAATATGGTTATAATGCTGAAGTATATTGTGTTCAAACTAGAGATGGTTACACATTACAATTACATCGTATACCGAAACCAGGTGGGGAGCCATTTCTATTACAACATGGTTTAGTTGACAGCTCAGCTGGATATGTTTTTTCAGGACCTAAAATGGCGTTATGTAAGTTCTTTGTTATACTTTGTCTTACATCTTAAGAACTATAAAATATAATTTAAGTTTAATCGTTCCTTTAGCGTTTTATTTATCTGATCTTGGGTATGATGTCTGGTTAAGTAATACGCGAGGAAACCGTTATGCAAACGAACATTATAATCATGAACCAGAAAAAAATGAATTTTGGAATTTTACTTTATTAGAAACTGGCTATTATGATTTATCAGCTATTATTGATTATGTTTTAAGTCGTACAAAAACTGATCAATTGCATTATGTTGGGCACAGTACCGTAAGAATTTAAAAATCCTAAAAATTACCTTAATTTTATATAATCGAATTTTTATTTTCCTTTTTACAAAAATAAAAGGGTACAACAATTTTCTGGATATTATGTTCTAGACTTCCAGAATATAATAAAAAAATTAAATTAATGCATGCAATGGCACCAATTGCATATTTTGAACATGTTTCAGATCATTTAAAAAAATTTTTAAAATATTATTCGACGGTAAGTTATTGGTTAATTTCAATCGTTCCAAATCAACTTTTGTTTTTACACCTTAAGATACCAGAAACTTTTGCTTTAACACCACCTTCAACAAGCAGTTGTGGTCTTATTCGATTAGACGAAGAATTTACAAAAACATGCTTAGATTTTTTGTTTGCTGTTTGTGGTCCCAATAAAAGACAATTGGTACCACAAATGTTACCAGCAATATTTGGTCATATACCAGCAGGCTGTTCATCAAAACAAATTGAACATTTATTACAATTAGGTAATAATAAGAAATTCTGTGATTATGATTATGGTTCCGAAGCAAATAAAGCAAAATATGGTAAAGAAGAACCACCACTTTATCATTTAAAAAAAGTTACATGTCCAACATTACTTTATTATTCAAAACATGATCGATTATCAACTGCTGAGGATGTTGAACGTTTAAAAGATGAATTAGGAAATTGTAAAGGAAAATATGAAATAAAGAGTGAAACATGGACACATTATGATTTTATGTTTGGTAAAGATTCACGTGATTTGGTATATAAATTATTGGCAAAAAATACAAAAGATTTTGAAGATGGTACATTTGAAAAGAGTTATGATTAAAATTTAATTTGTATTGCAAAAGAATTTTTTTTTTTTTTTATTGCTTTTTTATCAATTTTTTAATTATTAATATATTATTTTATTTCATAACTATAATTGTAGAAAATCTACTAATAATTCTAAAACATAAAACAAAAAAAAATTTAGTTCTGATATTATATTTATCAATGACATGTGAATATCCTTTTGACATATAAATATTGAAATGTAAATTTTATATATGCAATTTCTACTGCAATTTACACTGAGATATGAAAAATATCTGCTCATTAATCATTATATGAGATTTAACGCTTGGTTTCGTATCAAATAAATCTATATATAATATTAATTACTTCCTCTAATCATCATCATCAGTACATAAATTTAATAATTTTTCATTATTAAATCCTTTATTATTTAAAAAATAACAATTTTTTAATAACTGATGTAAAATAAAAAAAATTATTATTTCAAATTCAAAATTTTTAATCACACACACACACACACACACACTACAAAATGAATTTTGAAAATTACAATTTCAATTTACCAACCAATAATTTATAAAAATAATTTTAATAGTTTGATTCGTTTGATCTCACAATAAAATGAAATTTAATTTTTTCAAGTGATATAACTTGAATTATTCTCGTAGCTTAAAATTTTCAAACTTTTTAAAATCGTGATCAACCACCGATTTTTTATAACCAATCATTAAATATTTTCACACCTCTTTAAGTTGAGCCGCAATATTTGAAAATTAAATTTAATTATGTATCACTTATAATAAAATAAATATTATATAATACAATTTTTTGGAATACTCATTATTGAGTTGTTATTGCTAGATTAAGTTAAATAAAGAACTATAGAATATTTTATAAAATTAAAATTGCAATAAAAAAAAAATTGTATTAAAAATAAATTTTTAGTTTTATTTAGATATATCTGAAATGATAATTTCTTTAGAGAGCTCATGTGAATGCACTTTCAACAAGGCAGAATGTAAACCAACGGTTTCCAAAAGATAATGCAAACTGTTTAGAGTAGGACTGCACCAAAATTTTAAAATTTCATATAAAATATGTGAAAATAGAACTTTTTTGCAATTTTAAAGGGCCGTAAGTCTGGATTTCTATATAACTAAAAAAAATCGTTAGCACGCGTAAAAAAATTTTCTTGCATTTCTCTGTCACATAAATGTGGACAGGAAATTACACAGCCTTTCCTGTTCAGACGTGTCGTAAGGGCAAAACTCGTTACAACGTATGTCAAATTCTAACACTCCATCGGTGTTTACACCGTTTTTTATACGCACTTACCCATTAGGCCACCGAGGCTCTGAGTAAAAATATATTACTGAAGCTTTAATTTTTATATCTTGCCGAAGAAAAATTTATTTAAAAATAGAAAATTTTCAATTTTTTAGCCTTAATAGGTCTTAAACCGGGGGTGGTACAAAACAAATTCTTGAGCAAATTTATACTAATTCTAAAAGTACTTTCCTGTCTCAAAATTTCAAGTTCCTATCTCAAAGCGTGCCGGAATTATGAAGATAGAAAAATTATGCAACATTTGGTTTTCACATAACAGTAAATTTAAATACTAAATTCAAAAAATATATAACTTTGATATTTATTTGCAAAGCTAAAAAAAATTCCTGTCAGATGGCGTTTTCATATTGAAAAATTGTTAAGCGGACCACGAAATATATGCATTTAAAAATAGGGCTTTTTTAAAGTTTGAGGGGCTGTAGTTCCCTGATGGATGGGGCTACATGAAAAAGTTGTTCTATAACATTAATTTTTTTATGAGACCTATTCATGGTTAAATTTTTTTTCTCTATTTTTAACGGTGTAGAAGTTTTGTAAACAGACGGACAGACTAATAGACTAATAGAGAAACTAATAGACACATTTTTTCAAAATATTTTTTGGAAATGTGCTAAAAAGGGATTAATACTTGAAAAAAATAGTTGCTGGATAAATTATTTATATAGCTTTCTAATATTATATAAATACGGGTTAAATTGCTATCGTATAAACAAAGTACATAATTGTAAAAATAGTATAGTTATAGGCGAATTAAAATGTTGCTACAAGTTAAGGAATATTGTTAAGGTTTAAAAATTAAAACCAAATATTGAGCCCCAGTCATCATTTTCTTTATCATTTACATTTTTTTTGAATCTACAGCTGACTTTTCGTGTAATTATTAAAAAATTAAGGTAGCGGCACGAAATCCCAAAACACAAAAAAATCTTGAAAACCAAAAACCTGAAAAAAAAATCCTGAACAAAAAAAATCTTGAAAATAAAATCTTGAATTAAAATTACTTATTTTTGAAATGATGATTTGAAAAGAAAAAATGACAAACCTCTACTAAGTAAATTACTGTTCAACAAATGCTAAACCCCTGTTAAATTGTTAGAAAATAATACTTATTGCATTGACTTAAAAAATTTAATTCAATAAATATTTCAAATAATATAAGTAATCTGACCAATGATACAGTGGGTAAGTTATCGGTTTTTCAGGCGAAAGGCCTCGGGTTCAAAGCCCGGTTAATAGTAGACTGTGCAGTTTGAGCAGTAGAGTAGACTGTATCAACTCTGGGATACCCGTATGAAACCAAATTTTACAAAAGTTTTTGGCCTAAAACTTGATCATAATCTGTAAGATTTCAGACGCCTAGCTTCATTAAGTTTCAAGAGGTGCAAGAATCCTGAACCGGCTGATCTAGACCAACCAAATTTTACAAAAGTTGTTGGTATGTAACTCGACACCTCCCCACTAAATTTCAAATATCTAGCTTCAATAAACACTGAGTTATTTTCATTTAAAAAGAGAAGTTGTGTGGTAGCTACCCGAATCTGTCGCACCAGTACAACCAAATTTTACAGATGTTATTGACCTGTAACTCGACTTCACTTTACAATATTTCGGATACCTAACTTTAATAGATACTGAGTTATTTCCATAAAAAGAAAGAAGTTGTATGTCAGCTATTCGAGCCCGGTGGCCGAAAATGCTGGATTTAAATAGCGAAACTAACAATTTCCCAAAAGTGACGTAAAAATTTTACGTATTTTACTTTAGTTCTTAAAAAATATTATATATTAATATGGAAAATGTTATTTAGAGTCCTATAAATTTTAAAGCACTATTTGCAGGCTTTGGATAAAGCTTTTGAAAAATTTTAAAAAAATTTTTAGATTTTCACTGTTGTGACTGTTTTTACTGTTACACTCTTTAATGTTTATATTTTTCACTGTCGCAAAAATCTTATTTTATTGTCATTCCAACTATATTCTTTTACGCAGTAAGATCTAAAGATATTCTTTAGTCAGTAAGATCTATTTGGTCAGTTTGATCGAAAATTTTATATTACCATTTTTCATTTTCTTGGTGGCCAGTTTTGGTTTTGGTAAGCGTTAAATGAAAACAGACTGTGTTCGGTTGTAAATTAGCAAATATAAACCATATGCTGGTTTAAAAATATTTTAAAAGGTTTAAAAAAAATACAAACCGTCACTATACAAATTATTGAAACCTTGATTTTTTAACCGCACCTCAAATATTTCAATATCAAAGGAAATTTCATTTTCTTTTATATATATACTCATTTTTGGAACGCAAATTTTCAGGGATTTTATTTAAGTCTTGTGAGGTTTCCATAAGTTCACAAATGATTGTGCTACCCCAAATTCTTTTCTAAATTCTATAATGAAATATTTAATTCAATTTATTTGTGAGAATCTTTAAATTAATTAATACTTTAGTGTTTAGGCTTAAAGAACAATTCTCTTTAAAATTTATATTTAAACTGATCCTTTTCAAATAATTCATTTCAATCAATTTTCATTTCCAATTTGATTAATTTCTTTACCATTTCAGATTTCATTAACATAAACTTTACCTATTTGAAATAATTATAAAATATTTGACTTTTAAATATACAATATTTCAATCTTTAATGTTTATTTTTAATTTTACTTTTTAGTTTTTAGCACATTTCCAAAAAAATTTTGAAAAAATGTGCTTATTAGTTTCACTCTGTACGTCCGTCCGTCCGTCCGTCTGTTTACAAAACTTCTACACCGTTAAAGATAGAGAAAAAAAATTTTAATCATAGGTAGGTCTCATAAAAAAAATAATTTTGTCGAACAACTTTTTCATGTAGCCCCCCCCCCCCCCCCCCATTACGGAGCTACAGCCCCTCAAACTTTGAAAAAGCCCTATTTTTAAATGCATATATCTTATGTTCTGCTAAGATTTCTGCTTAAGATTTTTTCAACACATCTGAAAACGTCATTCGACAGGTATTTCTTTTAACTTTGTAAATTAATATCAAAATTATACAATTTTTTTAAATTTAATATTTAAATTTACCGTTATGTGAAAACCAAATTTTGCATGATTTTTCTATTTTCATAACTCCGGTACGCTTCTAGATAGAAGCTTGAAATTTTGAGGCAAGAAAGAACTTTTAGAATTACTATAAGTTTGCTCAGAAAATTTTTTCGGACCACCTCCTGTTTATGAGCTATTAGGGCTTAAAAATTGAAAATTTGCTATTTTTAAACACCTGTAACTTAGAAATCTGTACACCTTTTACTTCTGCAAGATGTAAAAATTAAAGCTACAATAATATATTTTTACGTGTGTTAAAGGTTTATTTTAGTTGCAAAGGGTTCCAAAGTTGCAGCTCTTCAAAATTGCGAAAAAGCCCCATTTTCAGATGTATATATCTCGGGCTCTGCGTAATAATTTTGCAATCTAAAACCGCCAGAAGATCGAAAATTTTATTATCTATATAAAACAATATCAAAATTATGTAATATTTTGTAATTTACGATTTAAATTTACCGTTATGTGAAAACCACATTTTGCATGAAATTTCTTTTTTCATAACTCCGGCACGCCTTTAGATAGGAACCTGAAATTTTGAGACAAGAAAGAACTTTTAGTATTAGTAATTCCTCAGAAAATTTTTTGGTAACACCCCCTCTTTAAGAGTTATTACGCCTCAAAAATTGAAAATTTGCTATTTTTAGACACCTGTAACTTAGGCACCTGTACAAATTTTTCTTCGGCAAGACATGAAAATTAAAGGTTCAATAATATATTTTTACGCGTGTTAATGGCTTTTCTTAGTTATATAGGGTTCCGGACTTACGACCCCTCAAAATTTCAAAAATGTGCTATTTTCACGTTTTTCGTATTACATGAAATTTTCAAATTTTTGTGTAAGTCACACTTCTAAACAGTTTGTATTGAGTTTTGGAAATGTGCGCTTTTAAAAACCGTTGGTTTACATTCTACCTTGTTTAATTTAATGATCAAAAATTGAAAAATTAAATAATAATCTTCCAGACAGACAGAAAAAAATATCAATAAACATAAATGTAAATATTTTATCTGCAATCATTACAAATTTTTATTCAATTATTTATTTTGATTATTATTCAATTTATTATAGTCAATATTGTCCTTATTATTTTTTGTTTTTAAATAAACTGCTTAAAATTCCATGAAAATAGGAAATTATCATTTAAAATGAAAATTACATCGATAATTTTTATAAGGATTATATTATATATATATAAGTATTTTATTTAATTTTTTGCATATAAGAATAATCTTACTGCAATCTGGTAAAAAAAAAACGAAATACCCTAAACAGAAAACGATTGAAAAAAAAGAAAGTTTAATCCTTAAAAAAATCAACCATAAGAGAAGAAAACTTTGGTTTCCTTAATTAAAAATTAGATAAAATTTAAATAAAAGAATATAAACCCTCCTATTTTTTTGCAAAAAAAAAATATTAAAGTTTTTTAATTAAGTTATTAATTGTAAAGAACACTTATCTTATTTTTGCCTGATATCCAACTCAGAGGTTGTAATTCGTTTTTATAAACTGAGATTTAATATTTTTGAGATTAATTTAAATTAATCACGGATTATTCTGCATGTAAAAAGGCAATGAACACTATATTTAATACAATTTTTTTTTTTATTTATTATTTACAGTTGTGCGCAAATATTTAAGGCGAAGAAAAAATTCAAATTTATTTTATTTTCATGATTTAACGCTCCACTTTTGTCAAATTTTTATTTCAAAAAACATTTAAATATTTTTTTTTAAAAACAACAGGAATTCATTATTTAAAAACAAATTTAACAAGGAGAAAAACATACGTTAACAAAAAAAAGTAGAAAAGAAAAGCTAATCTTTCTAATGGTCTGTTGTTAAAACTATCATTTTATTCCTTCAAATAAAGGATATGCAGTCGTCGAATTTTTGAAGAATGCAATCAATATTCAAAAAGCTTGTAAAAGTTTTGCTATATGAAGCCCTGTCCATTCTTCTTTCAAATCGTCCTTTAATTTCTCCACTGTCTTAGGTTTTCTTTTTACAATTCTGTCGCATTTTCAACATATTCTCTATAATAATATCCACATACCTATTCTATATAAAATGTTATTATCCAGTATTATTCAATATTTCGCTTAATAATTAAAATATTATTTAAATTTAATTCATTGTTTGTTATTTATATAATTTTAAAAAAAAAATTATTATAAATTCTCTGAAGCAAAATTTCATCAATTTTATCAGTTTTGTAAGTGTTTTTTAGTAAATTATCTTATATGTTCTAAAACTAAAAATACAACGTTTTCAAATAATACAAAATAATTAAAATCATTTAGAATTAATTAAACTGATTGTAGATAATATTATTGTACACACTGTACGACATTTTACTTTAAATTCAGTAAAATCTATATTTTTTTTTAGCCCAGTGAAATGATGTTTAAAACAAAAATGGTCCCAATTTCTATGAAAAATATCATTCTTGAATTAATATAATGTCTGAATGAGTAATCTACAAGATAACTTCTAGTATAATCGTGATAAAAATTCTTAATCTTTATTTTCAAAATATAAATATCATATTAATCATTTCTTAAAACTTCTTTTATCTATTAATAGCTGACACAACTGGAGGATTTTATCTTTCCCAAATGATTATATGAGCTCTAAAGGTCGTACAATCTATTGTTTGGTTAAAAATGGGAGGTGGTGTTTAGTGGATGTTAGGATTAAAGTCTGACACACTCATAGAGGATTTGTGCTCATTTTGACTCCTCTATAGTGTATTTCGATGTTTACTATCTAACCTCGAAAAAAAAAAAATATACCTTCTTTCAAAAATCGTCAAAAATTATATATTGCTATCAATCATTTTTTGCAACTGCAGATACTTAAAAATAAAACCAAAATATTCAATTAAAGCTTTTGTATCTGTCTGAAACAATTTGCCATTTTCTATAATTTTGCAAGTAGTTCTCTTAAAATATTGAAAAAAGTCTATCAATTTTGTCTTGAATTGTAGGCACTAAGGCGAATTCATGTATATAACCTTGCAGTTGAAAAGCATCTGTTTTTTCTTAGAAATAATTTTAGTATTCAGTTCTGCTTTCTCTGCAGAAGAAGTAAATGCAATTATGCAGAATCCTTCCAAACGGTGAGACCGTAGAAGAGAATGCTGCTAAATATCACTTTATATACGAGTATTAATAATTTATTGTCTACGTTCCGATACGATTTTCTGTTTAAAATTAGATAAATCGCTTTAATACAGAGATCCACCTTATTAATGACCTTAAATATATGATATTTGAAAAGTAATTTCTTATCTAAATTAATATCTAAATAGATTCATTCTTCCAATTGCTTTCATTATTATCTAATATTAAGTGACTTGGTTTTCTTTTCCTGGTAAAGAAGATCGTTTTTGTTTTCTCACCATTAATTTTAATTTTCCAGTTATAATAATAGTCTCTGATATTTTGATAGAAACCATTCTCTAAATACCTTTGTAATATCGACAGAGTTTGTCAAGAATCCTAATACTGAGTTATCGTTTACATACAGAGCAATTTCATAATTTGGAGGTTTTGGAATGTCTGAAATGTTAATGTTATAAAGAATTGGTGATAGCGTGAGTTACGTTTTTCGCGTTCTTTAGAACGAAAATAAAACGACTTAATCATTTTGTTGTGTTCTTAATACTGACTTTATTTTATTAAACAAAATTATATACTTAAACTAAAAATTAACTTAATGCTAGACATTAAAGACAATATCGGTAGATTAGATTAAGATTAGCAAAGACAATATCGGTAGATTTTTAGTCAATATCATTTAAACAAAGTTAACATTAATTCATTCAACTTTTATGAATAAATTAATTAAACAAGAAAAAGTACAATTTAGGATTTCTGTTAATTTATGTTTTGTTAATGAAGTTTAAATTATATGTAACTTCTCCTTCCCTAAGTTTTCAAACTCTCCTGAGTTCAAATTATGATTATTTATATTAATAATCTTTGAATTGTAAAGATAGGGAACATTATTATAAAAATTTTACTTAATTCTTAAGTTTTATTCTTAATTTTTTCAATATTATACATTTTTCAATTCATATAACTTAGTAATTTTTAATTTTTATTACACTATTACCTAATATATATTTTTTGTTAATTAATCATATTTTTTTTTTCTTATAGAACAAAAAAAAATTTGTACTTGTAATAAATATGAATTAAATTTTATATTTTTGCTTTAAAATTAAATTATGTTCTCTTAAGAGATGCGTCGAATTTTTTATTTTGGCTTTTTATACTTTGAACATGTTTTTACTTTATTCTTCAGAATAAGGCTTTCGATTAAATTAAACTTTTTATTTAAAAACTGACTCTGTGGTAAAATAATAATAATAATAATAATAATAGTACAATTAAATAGTATAATAAATAGTACAATAATAATATAACAATAATTATAATAATAATAGTAATAATAATAATAGCTACTACAGTGGGGCTATCTTTAGTTATATCATGCAAGTAAGGTGTTATATACTACTGCACGTTATAATCCACTGATGGCGCTGACTCTGTAGTAAAATAATAATAATATTAATAAAAAATATTAATACCAATAATGACAGCCGCTACAGTGACAGTGGGGGTTGCCTTCAATAGTTGCCTCATGTAGTAATATATACTACTACTACATGTTGTAACTATTGTGACGGCTTTAGTCACTGTTAGCAAAATAATAATAATAGGCGGCTTCATTGTTTCCTTACAGTCCCACTCCCAATTCAATGCTTCCGTATCCATTTTCCTATCCTTTACTATCCCTACTCGCTAGCCAATATACTGCGTTCGCAGGTAAGGGTTTCATCCCACTATATTGACTAAAGGGGGAGGTGGGTTTAGTCAGTAAGAATCTGACACTACCAAGGGGAAATTCTTGGTGTCTTTGGCAGATTCCCACCTCCCTTAGGAAAAAAAAAAAAAAAAAGGATAATTATTTAAATTATTCAAAGCATTGAATATCTTAAGATCTATTTCAAAGAAAAAATTTAATTCTAAAATATTGTATAGAATATTTATACAAATAATAAAATTTTTATTTTTATACCCAAAAATAATAAAATTCGATCTACATTAGGTATATTCTATATGCAAAAATATTTGTCTGTTAGCAAAAATTTTTCAACAATATTTCTTCTATCTAATAATTATTGGTTTAATCTAATATATTGGTTTAATCTAATATCTAATATATTGGCTTATTGGTTTGCTCAAATTTTCGGCAAATCACATATTTATTTCATATATTTATAAATATATAAATTTCATTTATATAAAACTAATTTATAACATAATTAAAAAATAGATTTTATTTTCTTTTAAGTTAAAATTAAAAAATATTTAGAAAAAAAATGATTATGTATATTATTTTAAAAGTTTTAAATAAATTCATGCGTTTATTCTAAAAAAAAATTGATATCTTATTTATTCTTCAATAATTTCGTTGGTCGGCAACGAATTTTTCTCTAGAGTTTCTGTGTGTTTTAATTTCCTCCACTTAACATTTGTAATACCATTGATGAAATTTAAATTTACCATTTCTGGCGCAATTATTGTTTTATCTGATAATAGATTTTCTTCACTATTTTGAGCATAATACAATTTTGCAGCACTTAATCCTTCAAATTGTGATTTTAATTGACATACTGTAATTTTTCGTAAATCTTTTAACATTGGTGCAACCATACTGAATTTGTATTATTAAATATGTATGTATTTAAATATTTCAATTTACGGTTCGTACCACAAGATAGTATCGATCAAGATAGTATCACATCCAAAGATAGTAATTTGGATAGCAAATCCTACCGAAGTTTTTTATTTAATTAAAACAATTTCTTTTAATGTGGTCTTAAGACTAATTTTTATTTTATATCTTTAACTTATTTATATTAAAATTTACATATTATACTTATTGCTAACATAAGCATTTCGTAACATAACACAATAACATTACGTCTTAATACTAATTTTCGAAATGCTTATGGATTTATTTTTATTAAAATTTATTAATTAAAATTTACTAAAGAAATGCTAAGTTGCATTTCCTGTTATATTGATTACTTTATTTATCAAAAGGTGAATGAGTTTTAAATACTTTTATATTAATCAAGGTTAATTGATTCAAAGTTCAAAAACAATGTTAATAAAGTTTACAAAATTTTGAATATATAACTCCTCTACCCCTTGATAAAAGACTCTCCTCAGTCATTAAAATTATATTTATTTACATTAAAATTATTACAATTTAAAAATAGAAACATGATTATAAAAATATATATACTTAATTCTAAGTTAGATGTAAAATATTTTTTTCGAAATTTTATTTAAATTTTTTTTCATAAAATTATTCTTAAGTTTTAAGTTTCCATTAAAAAAATTAGGTAATATGATTATTTGCGTTAAAAATAATTTTTAATGGAAGTTGAATAAAAATAATTTTGAATGAAAAAAAAAATTTTTTTTTGTCTTTTTGTTAGTAAGTAACTTAATATTATATCTACTTTACATTACATTGACTTATAAAATTTTTTTTTTTTCTTTTTAAAGTTCATTTTGTTAATTCTAAATAACATACATTTTAATGTAATACTTGAACTTGAAAAAAAAGTAAAAACATTGACAATAGAATATTTAACACATTTTTTGTTTTTTTAAACTGCCTGTTAGAGTGAAGGTCAGTTAAAATTAAAACTTAAAAATTAAATTAAAAAAAAATACAATATAAAAAATTGTATTATGAATATTTTGATCTTGTATTACAAAATCGTTTTGATATTTTGACGATTTTTTTTTTTTTTTTTTTTATTCTTTATTTAGATCTTAAAGAAAAAAAGATCTTCTTAGAAAAAAATTTAAAAATATCAGTTTACTTCTTTGTTTAATAATTAATTTTAAGATGGCCTGATTTCTTATTATATTAATTTTAGGTTTTATATTTTAATATTACAATAAATCTTTAAATGTTCCATGGTAATTTACATCCTTTTATTTATTATTTTTTGGTAAAAATTTCATTTAAAAATCCAAATTTATTTCTATTGAGTTTTAAAATAAAAACTTAACTTATCTTAACCTATAAATCTAATCTAATTTACCCTATGCTAACCTACTTATCCTAAATAATTAAAAATAATTTTAATCTTCTATGTAGGTGTTTTCTAACCACCAATAATTTCTACTAATGTTTTTGTCCCTTTCTGGTATATGTCTATCAAATTTCAACATCGAATAATCTACGTTTCGCGGAATATAGTCAATGATCTTGCACGTGGCCCGCCTATATGGCCCGCCTATGAAATAATAAGGGAACATGGTTTTGATCTTGAATGTAACCATTTGAATCTAGGTATATAAAAAATTCCGGTGCAATGAATCCTGTATTCATGCTATATCTTATATACTCATAATTGTGGTAATAAATATTTGACACTAGATTATTTTCCGTTACTTGTAGAGTTCTATTAAAATGGTTACGCATTAATTTAATAGCAAAGTTATCGAATCTTATTATGTTTGCATCTTTATATATTACTTTGTTTGAATAAAAATGTTGAAAGTTTGATTCTGGTTTTCTTGTTTTACTTATGCAGACCCTAATGCATTTTCTCTCAAATTTTCTAATAAGTTTCATTGTGCTAGTACTTATGTTAAACCAAATAGGGATATATTTTGACGATCTTTATATCTTATCTAAGGTGCCGTAAAGCCATTTCCAAATAGTACCTACTGGGTTGATTAGGCCTCTTTTAGTCCTATGTGGAATTAGCATACGAACCTTATTTTTTATTGATTCTATTTGCATTCTTAATAAATTTTTTTTTTTTTTAAATCAATTTTTTTTCTTTATAAGAAAATGTTCATTAATGAATTTGATTTTGGTTTTTAAAGTTTAGAGTAAAGAAAGAACGTTGAATATAGATTTTGTAAATGACGTTCTCTTAGGAGTTACGTCAATTTTTTTTTTTTTCTTTTAAACTGTTAATACTTTATAAATCTTTCTGTTTTATTCTTCAGAGTAAAACTTTAAATTTTTATAATAGTTTATAACAGTTTATTAAAATATTCAAAGAATTGAAATATATCTTAAGACCTATTACAAAGGAAACTTTGTATTTTTTTTATTTTTTTTGTTTTTTAATCCTAAAATAAAATTTTTACTTTACAATTTTCATTAAAATACTAGAAAATCCCCTGTGCAATTGCACAATTTCTATAGATTCAAAAACATTTACGTTATCGTACTGACTCCCTTACTACCTGTATTAAGGGAGGTATTATTACATGTATTTTTTTAGCTTAGGTATATTAAGTACCTAACTAAAATAACTTATGGATTTTTAATTCAATTTGAATTTTTTAGGTGTAGGGTATAAATAAGTCGGTTGCATCGATTTACTGTTACTTTCACTTGTTTTTTTTTTGCTTGAAAAAATCTTGCTGATTTAATTTATTTTATTTAAATGTACTTTGGAAGAGGTCTTTGGTATATTTAATAAAAGATTCATGTCTCTGATAATGAAATTTCATAAATTTTCGGGGGCTTTTTTTTTATGACGGTCGTTTTCGACAGCTTTTTAATTTAATGGTGTAATAATACAAAATAATAATACAAAAAATAATACAAAATAATGGTCAAAAATACAAAATTATGAATCTATTGTGAGAGAAGGCTTCTAAAATGATATTTTCTATGTTATTTTTTCTTTTTTTTTAAGAAAAATATCCATTTCTATAATATTTAGTAAGTTTCTGATTTCTGTTATGAAATATAATTAGCTAAGTCTGCCGAATTTTATATTAATAAAAAAATTTCGAATATTTTATGTTATGTTTTATGTTAAAAATCTAAATTTCAACCTAAATAAACAAAACTATTTTAAAGTCTGTTACGAAGCTTTTACCAGCTTTTATACTAATGAAAACAAAATCAAGAATAAAATCGGCCTATTATTTTTTTCTTATAAATATGAGACTTACTATAAACTTAGCTCTTTTCACTTTCAGGCATTTTAATTTTATTAAGAGTAGGTACCTATTTTTATTTTTTTTTTTCCAAAACAAAGATTGAAAACACCAACAGACGATTAATAATTTATTTTAAATTTACCGCTGCGACCAGTTCATAATGGATGTGGCGGTCAAATTTAAAAATTAAAAATTTGCTGAATTTATTTTTATTGAAAATGTGTTTTTTAAGTATGTACTTCTCCTTTTTTGACTGTAGTAATAGCAGTAATAGTAACTTTTAATGAACGGTTTGTGTTTCTGATAATACTTCTAGTGGAAAATTTGGTCTCTGGTAATAGTATTTACTAAATTTATTTATATTTTTAATTAACGGTTTGTGTCTCTTGATAATACTTTGAGTTAAAGATTTGTGACTCTGGTAATAAAATTTTAAATTATTAAATAAATATACAGAAATATCATCATTGCCAGTTTAGTTCATTCAGTGTGAGTGTTTTATTATAGATATAAAATATATTTTTTTACATGTTGGCAAGCTCTCGCCAACATCTTGTGTATTATATTATAGATTAAATTAGAGAAATCTATTCAACAATATTTTTTGTACCTACCTAAAATTTTTTATTGGTTAACTTGTGGAGTCTTAGGGTACTATAAACTCGTGGAGCCTTAGGGTACTCCTGCGCTGATTCTTTTGTTGTCCGATTGATTCAACAAGAAAAGGTAATTAAATCTTTTTATCATACAACTTAAAATCAGACTTTTTTCAATTTTATAAAAATATTTAATCTCAATATTAAAAGATATTTTTTTTTTTAAATATCCATATATGAACAAAATAAAATAAATATGTACCAAAATACATCCATAGTCCTTACATAAACATAACATAAGTAATCCTTAAAGAAAGTGACCCAAACAAAATTTAATTATAGCAATTAAAACTATTAAGTGCGTATTTCAGAAAAAAAAACAAATATAAAGTTTTTAATTTTTAGTTAAGAATAAAGTAAACATTTTTACAAATATTTCATTTTAAATGTTCAAATACAAAAATAAATAAAAATAAAAATATATTATTTAATTTTAAACAAATATATATTTTTGTATTTTGTTCATTTTATTTTAATTGTACCCGTACGATAAGGATCGGGTATATTAAAATTGCTCCTCAGTTTGTAACACTTCGAAATAAGCTAGCTAGATATACATTCAATGGTATGAATCGGATCAGAAACAAATTCTAAGTCGATTAAGCTTTGTCCGTCCTTCCGTTAGCAAGATAACTTAAAAACTAAGAAAGCTGGAGTCTTAAAATTAACACAAAATATTCTTAAAAATATTTGTAGGTATTCTTAAAAATATTTGAAATCAGAGTAGCTCTCAAACACCTAACTTTTAGATCCCCACATTTTTTTTTGAAATAGTGCCATGAAATTTTAACTGCTGATAAATATCATAAAAATAATCTAATTTTATTATTAACAACTTTTTTTTGTAGCCCCACCCGTTACGAAGAAACAGCTCCCCAAAGGTTCAAAAGAGCTCTATATTTAAATTGATATAACACAAGTTGTATAAGGTATATTTTCAATTTGAAAACGCTAAATGATTACTGTTTTTATTAGCTTTAAAAGTATACATACATATATACATTAAATACTTGTAGCATACGGTGTCTTAATTTACCGTTATGCGAAAGTCAAATTTTGCAAAATTCTTGATTCATTCTATCTTCCAAACGGCTTAAGGTAGAAACTTGAAATTTTGAGAGAAGTTAGGTTTTTGGAAATAAGTATGAGTTGTATCGCCTCCCGTTTCGGAACTGTATGGGGTCAAAAACTAAAAATTCCTTATTTTTAAACACCTACAACTTGAACTCATGTCCATATTTTTTTGAAATAATATACAAAAATTAAAGCTCCAACATTATATCTTTATTTCTATTAACAACATTTCTTAATAATATAGGGTTACCTTAAAATTGACGAAAGTGGGACTTCATTTTTCTAAATTTGAAAGATGATGCGTAGTACAAAAAAAATTAAATAAATAAAAAATATAACGGTTGCTGGAAGAATTTATATTTATATGATATTAGTATATATATACTTATATAACTCATATTTATTTACATATCGTATACCTATGTCACTCATGAATGAATGATATATAATACATATGTATATTTATATAATACATATATATAAATTATTATACATTTGCCGCTTAGTATTAAATGGTACTATAGTGTATTTAGAAAAGTTTTGGATTGATAATCGTTATTTGGAAGGTTAGAATCTGCTTTTGAAGAATATGTAAACATATAGTTTCAATATATGTACAACCCATAGTTTTAGAAACTAAAAAATTCACCCAAATTATTTTAAAATACTAAAAAATTAAAAAACTAATATTATAAGCACAGTGACAGGCTATGAACATAGTAACGAATCGTACGGGTATCTAAGAGTTGACAAAGGCAACTGTATTCTTCCTCGTTTTTATTTAATTTTTTAATTTACTATACCAGAAAAAAATTTTTTGTTTATATTGAATAAATTTAGTAGTTATTTAAAAACCAATTTTCCTCTTTTTAAATAAATATAAAACAAATTATTAACCTACCAAATAAATATTACCTAATATCTACAGATATTTATTTATAAAACACATATGTATGTTGTATCTGGAAGAATATTTTATCACTTTTTGTGTAATTAAATATTTATAAAAAAAAATTTTTCTCTTTTATTTTATTATTTAATATTTTATTTATTTTATTTTTTTGTTTGTAAACAAATTAATTTTAAATAAATTTTTTATTCTCATATTTTAAATATTATTTTGAAATACTACAAAAGTAAAAAAAAAACCAAAACCAATTGGTATAATTCTGTATATATTAAAACACAATTTTAAAAAAGTACATATGTATATGTATGAACATTTCATAAAAAATATATACATATGTTGAAAAGTATATACGTTTATTTTTATTTTATTTAATATAATTTTAACATAAAATTCATTTATGAATAAATTAAATATTATATTATATGATTTCTAGTCATTACACCCATTAGAAATATGTCATATTGTCCTGTAGTTTCTCAAATCAGTAAAACTCAAAAAAAACTTACAATACAAAAAACGAGAAAGAGTGCAGTAGAGTAGACTGTGTCAACTCTGGGATATCTGTATGAACGTAATGTATCCTGTTTCTGTAAAACTTGATCATCTTTTTTGTTATCGTTAATATTACCGAGATATATTTATATAAATTATGGAGTTGTATGACAGCTACCCGAATCTGTTTCACCACCACAACCAAATTTTATAGAAGTTATTGCCCTAAAACTTGATCATTTTTTGTAAGATTTCAGACGCTTAGCTTCATAAAGTTGCAAGAGGTGCAAGATGCCTGAATCTACTGCTCTAGACCAACCAAACTTTACAGAAGTTAATAGCATGCAATTCGACAGCTTTTTACAAAATTTCAGATACCTAGCTTCAATAGACCCGTAGTAATTTTCATTTAAAAAGGGAAACTGTATGGCAGCTACTAGAATCCGGCGGCCGAAAATGCTGGATTTAAATAGTGAAACTAACAATTTAGCAAAAGTGACTAAAAAAATTTCAGCTTCCTAGCTCCTTTATTTTTTAAGTTATCGTGTGGACAGATGGACGGACGGACGAGCATTGCTTAATCGACTCAGAAATCGATTCTGACCCGATCCATACTTTTGACACTATATCTAGCTCGACTCCTTTAAAGTGTCATAAACGTAATAGCAAATTTATTATACCCTTGAACATAGTTCATAAGGGTATAAAAACATTTTTTTTTTAAATTAAAATATTTTATCTTCTTCATGCATATGCATAAAAACGAAATATATAAACATTAATACTGGAGGAATTTAAAAAGAATGTTTGTTAGCCCAATAAAACACCCAATGACATATTTAAATTCAGAATCAGCTTTAAGTATGCATACAACAGTTTCATAATAGTGCATATAACGTTTACATTCAAGTGCATATCAATATAGTATAGTTTGAAATGACAATGGTGTTTTTCTTTATTGATAAGACTGAACTAACGCGTCGGAAATCACTAGACTCTAGATCCGAGGTATACCTTCAAAACTTGGGGGATCCTTTTCAACCATAGTTGATGTTAAGTTTTCTTATATTTAAGCTATGGTGACATCATTCTGACCGAAAAAGATTTGAAAGATTCTAACATCTATGTTAGAGAGTTCACCTAATTTAAGAAAAAAGAAACTGCCAAGATAATACCGTTTTTTTCTTGACAGACTAGGACAAGTGCAGCTAAACTGATCCATGCTCTTTATCGTTTTCGCTCTTTCTCTATTAATTCTTCTACGAAATCTACAATTAAGATCTACATACATATTTAATCTTCAAAGAAGTGTATACCGATAAAAAAATTGTTAATAATAACACCAACCAAAGTCTTCTTTCAGGTCTAGAGAGAGAAGTACAATGATGTTAGAATGAAGCAACTAAAAACGGTGGGAGAACTTTTTTAAGGATGAACTAATAAAATGTACCAGCAATCAAATTACAAAATTATATGAATTAATATTTTTAACGAAATACTTGTACAAAAATATTTTAATTATATAAAGTTCAGTGCAGCTATCTTAATTAGGAAGAAATGTAAAAACAACTATTTAAAATATAAATAAGAGGGCACGGCTGCCTAGTGGGTAAGAGCGTATAAAAGACGCTGTAAACACAGAGGCAGTGTGGGTAATTTAATAAAAAGTTTAAAAAAATATTTCGTTTCTGAATTTTACTTTTAAATTATATTGTTTTCATTTTCCAGAATAAAGTACCATTTTCTACTACCACATTCATCAGTCTTTGAAAGGGAAATAGATGATAGAAGTAAATACGCAAAAAATTTTCTGCAGCTTTAATTAAAAATTTTTAACAAAAAATTAGCATTCAATTTACCAAATACTCTCAGCTACTCCCAACAATACTCTTTTTATGTAAAAGCAACGCAAATATTAATTAGCAAGGCAGTGCAAATATTTATTAAAAAATTTTTCAAAGCTTACAATTATAAAAAACTTAAATTAAATTTTTATCAAAAATAAAATTTAGTTTAAAAAAATCTCAACATATAGAAATCTAAAGTGTTTCTATGAAAAGAAGCATTTAGTTAAATTTGAGCAAAGCTTAAAGTTTCGAACTTTTAAACGGAAAAGAAATACAAAAACTTCTTCTGAAGACTTTTTAAAAATTTTATTTTACTCTTGTCAAAATTACATTTTTTTTTTATTTTATATCCTTTCAAGGTTTTATTTTCCATTTATAGGAATATCAATCATTGAGCAAAATTTTGTAACCAGACACACAAACGAACGGACAGACTTAAAAACTAATAAGTCCATTTATCAAACTATGCAAAAATTAATACATTAGAATGAGGATATTTTATTTGTAAAATTTTTAATAAAATTTTTTGGAATAATTTTAATATTAATAATAGTGACTTTAAAATGATCGATAAAAACAAATCAGTAAAAAAGTTAATTTAATTTTTAAAATGCATATATGAATTCAATTATAATTATAAGTATATAAACCATAATTTTATAAATTTACAAATTAAAAGTAAATATTATAACAACATGTACAACATTTAAATCATAACATCAGAATCAATGGCAATTTATATTCACTATGAAGATTTTTCTAATTTTTAAGAGTGTTTTTGAGTTTTATTTATGTATATGTTCTGTATTATTTATGTATATATATTTTATTTATATATGTTCTGTTTGGTCCTTAAATTTTGTAAGATCGCAGTTCTTACTATATAATGTTATCACGATTAAAATGAAATTAATTGCTTTTCCAATAAAAAATTGTAATTAAAAGAGTTGGAGATTTCAACCTTAAGAATTGAAATTTTTTTTTTCTTCGTTTTAGAGTTTAATAACATTTTTTTTTTTTTTTTGAATTAATCCTGTTCAAAGATCCATAGAGTTTCAATGACGTATCTATAGCTCTGCTTGTCTCTCTTAAAAAAATTTTAAAAGGAGAAATTTTATTAGATGAAGAAATTATAAGATAGAGTTAGTAAATTGTGTAAATTTAATATTTAAATATTGTTACTTTTATCAAATATAGAGAAAAACCAACTACATCTAAAAAAAATTACGGTTGCATTAAATGTAATTTAATTTTTATGGGGGACATATAACGAATACTGATATTTTAAATAATTACATAAGATTAAAAATATAATATATATTATAATATTAAATACAAAGTATATTTATATGTATGTATTTATATAAATAATTCATATCCTATATATTTTAACATTTTAAATGTACAAATAAAATATCAAAGCATTAATTACATCATACCTGTATATTTTACCTGTTTTTTTTTTTTTTTTTTTGTGAAATTTTCACTTTTAAAAGTTAGGAAAATGCGGTTTTTCAATTAAATTGTGAAAATTTTATTTCTTTTACTGTTTTTTTTTTTATTTTTTTATTTATTTTTTTATTTATTTTTGTTATACTTTTTAATTTTTAAAATAAATATTATAATTAAAATACGTGTTTTTAAACAAAATTTAATTAAATTATAATTTTTATAGGGGAGGATTTTGTTGCCTTTTTGGCGAAAAAAAAAGGAAATAATTGTATACATATTTACAAATCACTCAATTAAAATAACATAACATAAAATTATAACCTAATGGGATTTAGAAATTTAGAAAAAAAAAAGAAAATATTTAACTTTCAATAGGGGTTTATACAGAATATTTAGAATTAAAGAAAAAAAAAAATTATTTATATACAATGTAATTTAAAAATATTTTAAATTTAGTTAGTTTTATATTTTTTATTCACTCGAGTAAGATCATCTGTATTAAATTGGTTTTAAGACTAGGATTTGTATCATTTCTTATAATTTTTTTTATATAAAAGTATATTTGATGAACCTTGGAGTTTCTTTTTAATTTTTTTTTTCACAACTATTTGTCACTTTGGGATCTAAATTATAGTAATGTCAAAAATATTTCATAATTTTTTTCTTTTTTTGTCTCATCAATGCATTATTTTAAACAATTTTGGTATAAATTTAATAAATTTTTGTAAAATTAAGTTTCAATTCTGTATTTTACGTTAATACCTAATTGCTTTTTTTTTTTTATTGCATTTATCTGCCACATAAATGTAGACAGAAAATTACACAGCCTTTCCTGTTCAGGCGTAGCTGTAAATGTCGTAAGAGGCTAAGAGGATTCGAACGCACAGTCCTTGAGTGTTTACAGAGTATATTATACGCTCTTACCAACTAGGCTACAAGGCCTCCCTAATATTTTGTAACTTATCTTATTTCATTCAAGAAAATTTACTTATAAAGTCTTCTATTAAATTTCATCAAAGAGAATAAAATGTAATTGCATATATTTAGGAGAACATATTTAAGTTTTAGTACTAAAGTAAATAATAAAAGAACAATATTACTACTATTTGTAAATTTAAATGTAAAATTAATTTAATTTTTTTGCATTTTGTATTATGTTTCCTAAATTTATGTAATTTAAAAAAAACTAAAAACGTGCATAAACGGTGATAAATCCGTAACCGCAGTCTTTATAGATTTTGGAAAAGTCTTCGACATAGTTTGAGTTAATGATATTATCCATAAATTATTAAAATATGAGTATTCCTTACATTTATTATTGATAATAAATTGATGATTATTTTATAATGAGTTATTTGTAATAATTATAAATTATAATGATAAATTATAAATTATTTTAAGAGTTTGAAGTGACGGGTTTTAAACCATACACTGTAAATGCGCAAATATTATTTAATGTACATATAAAATTATTTTAGTATATAAAATTACAGTATAACTTTTCCAAAAATTTCATATAAAATCTCCCGACAGAATAAGAATTATTAAATCTAATTATTTCAGATATTTAGGGAGTCCTACACAACTTCAATGATCAATGTATAATAAATCAAATTAAGACAAAAAATAAATGCTTTCATATCACTTTCGAAATTTAGCTATTCAAAAATTCTATACAAGATCCCGACTACAAAATTTATATAATACCTATATTTTAACATATGGTTACCCAATATGGTTTAATATCAGCTTCTAATTCACAGAACAACCAAGATTATTTAAAAGCAAGTTTACAAAATACAGTACAAACCTAAGCAGAAAACTAATAACAAGTTATATCTGTTACAATTTTAAAGCTTTTGAAATCTCCATAGTAAAAATAATAAAAATTGATATAAAAATTAATAATAAGCTCTGGTATTAAAGTGATAATTTAAAATATATGCATTCTTTACTAAATATCTCTAAATTGTGGAACTCCTGATTTGTACAGGTACTCTTCCGATTTGTGCAATGTACAAAAATTAAAGAAAGCAGTGAACTTGTATTTTCTAGAATTCTCATTTAATCCTAATTCCATAATATAAAATGAAAATTTCTTTTCGTCTGTCTTTCCTTTCCTTTAATTTTATTATTTTTAAGCCTATTGATTTGCAATTAAATTGCTTATCCCATATTTCCCCATATAATACCAAAAGGATTTCAATTTCTTAATGTTTTTTTTTTTCAAAATCTTCCGCAAAAAAACATAATCCACAGAGCGTATGTACGTTAGAGCGTTTGTACAATTTTTCTAAAAACAATATTATAAGGTTTTCCCCTACATTTTAATGATTTACTTCAAATTTCAATACACATTTGATAAATAAATAAAATTTTACTCAATAAAATTCAATCAAAAAAATTAATATTTCAAAACTATGGATTAGTATAAATTAAAAATATAAAATTTCAATTCAAAATCATTTAAAGAAAATATTTTTTTCAAATTCAATTTATTTATATACCACTAACCTTGTTCTAATTTAAGTAAAAATATATATTTTTTTAATTTCTTAATATTTTTCTAAATAATAACAAAACTTAATTCAAAAAATCAAAAAACATTAAGCTTCCCTTTTTTCATCAAAATTTGTTTTTTTTTTTCTTTTGCAAAAAAGATTTTTGATTGTAACCCTCATTTAAACATAAATTTTTCCTGTTCCTGGAAGCAAAAAAAAATATTAATAGAAATTTTATCTGTATCTTTATATTGCAATTATATGGCCGTCAAAAATCAAAATAACAAAAATTTAAAATAAAACTAAATTATAAATGATATCAAATCATCACTTAACCTTTCTCTTTATCAAGAAGAGAGTTTTCATCGATATTTACATTGAAGTTGTATAAATTTATTTATACAAGTTATTAGTTACACATCAGATGATTTCTTCTTCAGCTTCAAGTGAAACAATTTTAAAAATTTTTCTCCTCCCAAAATCATTTTGGGAAATAAGAAATAAACAGAATAAAACAAGGGAGATTTTAAGATTTTCTTCTTGGATCTATCTGTATTTTTAAGTAAACAATTTTGTTCCCATTATCGATTTTTTGTATACCACACTTTGCAATCTACTGTGTATAAAATTGCAGCAGCATTCAACCTGATGAAAACAAAATTATTTTATATTAAGTGAAAAAAAAAAAATTAAAAACTTTTCATATTATTATCATTTTGTTTTCTTCATAAAAAAGTATAAAAGAAAAAAAAGATAAATATGTATTTTTTTGTATTTCCCAACCTTTATAAGATGAATTCAGATACTCAAAATTTTTTCGATCTATGATGGTAATATAAACCTACAATGCAACACTAAAAATCTTTAACAGATATCTTTTTAAATATAAAATTTCAACAGTAAATCTTTACTTGCATTGTGGAATCTGTTTTCTTTGGTTTTTCTTTTCTTTGTTTATTTATTTATTTCTATTCACGTTGAATATTTGTTTATTTTTTTATTATTTTATTGAACTGAACTAAAATCTATTATATAAAAGCTCTAAACGTTTGCAACAATAACATTTTTCATAGCAAAAACTGATACTGCACATAACAGAAAAAAATCATAAAAAAAATTGAAACTTTATAGGGTTGGGTCCTGAAAAATAAAATCCCGAAAATCTAAATCCCGAATTCAATATCCCGGAAAATACGAAACCCCGGAAAAAACAAAATCCCAAAATTACGAAATCCAGAAAATCAAAATCTCGAAATTTCAAAATCTCGCATAGACATATATATATTTATATACATATATGGATATAAATATTCCGGAAAAGGGGAATACTCTGATTTTGAATCTAACTCTAAAATCAATACTAAAGTATGCATTTTATTCGAACTTAGACATTTTTGTTAAAAAAAAAGGATTATTTTTGAAGGAACGGGGGCTGTTGTCACCAAATCCCTACCACAAAATTTTTCTCTGGTTTTCTTAGTGTTGTTATTTACATTTTTACATTTATTTAAATTTATTCTTATTCTTGTTGTAAAACGGTAAGTATTCTTACTAATGAAGGAAATATAGTTATCAAAAAACGATTTTAAGATAAATAAAAACTATATTAGAACTGAAAGATATTTCTTTTTATTTCATTAAAAAGTTATGTGACAAAAAATCAATATCTATTATTTCTAGATTACTAAGATACCAGAATATTATTAACCAATATTATTTCTATAGACTATCAGAGTAGTGTATGCTACACCGGGTTTATCTAGTTTTATATATTTTAACAACCATCCAACGACGGAAATCTCTTCAGTTATAATTTGATCACAAATCGATTACAGAACATCTTAAAAGTCTAAATGCACTATAAAGTAGATTCATTTCTTATGAACGAAATTTTAATTTTAGAATATGCATTTCTAGCATCAAAACAAAATTATTTTCTTGGTATTATAACAAAAATATAATTGTAAGAAAAAATAAGTAACGTAGAGAATAACAACATACAATGTAACAACAGCAATTTCATCATTCTCAACTATAGTTATAAGAATTCAGGTAAATAAAATTTATCTTTTTTTTTTTTGTACATAGGTAAACAACATTTTCAATTCTGTTTACTTAATTTGAATTCTTTATAAAATATAACAATCCATATATATATATATAAATTTCAACGTGTAAAAAATAAACTTTGGAAAAAATGGAATTTAAAAATGAAAAATTCCAATCCAAGAAAAAAAAAAACAAAAAAACTAAAATAAACAAGGCAGAATGTAAACCAAAGGTTTTTAAAAGCGCCCATTTCCAAAAGATAATACCTGTTTAGAATTGTCACTTGCACCAAAAAAAAATTTCATATAAGAAAAAATGTGAAAATAGGATTTTTTTACAATTTTGAAGGGCTATAAATCCCAAACCCTATATAACTAAGAAAAACCGTTAATACACGTAAAAATATATTACTGGAGCTTTAATTTTTATACATTGCCGAAGAAAAATTTGTACAGGTGCCTAAGTTACAGGTTTGTAAAAATAGCAAATTTTCAATTTTTGCGCCCCAATAGATATTAAACAGGAGGTGGTATGAAAAAATTTTATGAGGAAACTCATACTAATTCTAAAAGTTCTTTCTTAATTCAAAATTTTTAAATTTCAAGTCGGTATCTAAAAGCGTGCCGGAGTTATGTAGATAGAAAAATCTTGTCTCAAAATTTCAAGTTCCTATCTCAAAGCATGCCGGAGTTATGAAAAAAGAAATATGCAAAATTTGGTTTTCACATAACGGTAAATTTAAATAGTAAATTACATAATATTGCTTAATTTTGATATTGTTTTATAGAGGTAAGAAAATGTCCGGTCTTCTAGTGTTTTTAGATAGTAAAACTATTACACAATGCCGGAGTTATATACATCAGAAAATAGAGCTTTTTTACAATTTTGGGGGGCTGTAACTCTAGAACCCTATACAATTAAAAGAAATCATTAACATCCGTAATATTACTGGATCTTTAATTTTTTTGTCTTGCCGAAGAAAAATGTGTACACGTGCCTAAGTTACAGGTGTTTAAAAATAGGATATTTCCAACTTTTGCCGTAATAGGTTATAAACGGGGAGTGGTCCAAAACAATTTTCTGATGAAGCTTATACTATATACTTGTAGAAGTTCTTTCTTACTTCAAAATTTCAAGTCGCTATCTAAAAGAGTGCCGGAATCATGCAAAATTTGGTTTTCACATTACGGTGAATTTAAATACTAAATTTAAAAAACTTATACAGGACTTTTTCAAAGTTGGAGAGGCTGCAGCTCAATAATGGATGGCGCTATATGAAAAAGTTGTTCTGCAACATTAATTTTTTTATGAGACCCATGGTTAAAATTGTTTTTCTCTATCTTTAAGGGTGTAGAAGTTTTGTAAACAGACGGACGGACGGACCGACGGATGGACGGACGGATGGACAGAGTGAAACTAATAGGCACATTTTTTCAAAATTTTTTTGGAAATGTACTAAAAAGCTGAAGTAGTAGACTACAGATGAGTATAGAGTAGAAAAGATCATTTATATACTTCACAAGTATGAATGAAAAAATATATTTTCCACTTACTAAAATGATAACATTATGGTATGTTACTAGTAATATGACCCCATTATTATGATTATTATGAAAAAAAAAAAAAATTGAAAACAAAAATTTAATATAAAATACAGCAGTACATATGATGATGTACTTTACCTTTTGGGGATGATGATGATGATTTTTTTTTTTTTATTTTTGTGAGGGAAAGAAAAAGAAACATGCATGGTTAAATGTACCACATTAAATTGCAACAAGAGTTAACGATACTTCAAATTTTTGGCTGGGGAGGGTTTAGGCGGTCCAAAAGAATTTTTTAATAAAATAAATTGATAGAATGAAAATGAAAATACTTACATTGTTTTATAATAGTAAGGAAAAGATGAATAAAAAAAAAATGTTTTCTCTTCTTATCCTGAATTCTTTTAGGATAAAAACAAAAGAACAGTTAACAACAGACAAGGATGATAATTTCACTTGTTTGGAAGTTTAATTGTTTTCTTTTCATCTCTCTTCCTTATATACTTATTATATTCTTAGTATTTTTTCATCCTTTCCAGTCTGTCTTTTATTACTATACACTGTTATTATTACTTTTTAACAAAAAGAAAAAATTCAAATAAAGTTATCTCACTCTATTGTTAATTTCATCTCATCTCATCTCATCTCTTTTTTTGATAATGATTGCAAAGAAATTATAAACTTTTTTTTTTTTTTTTTTTGAGAAAAGTTTTAGAGGCTTATAGAATTTCTGTTTATAAAAAGAATAAAAAAAAACTTTTAACTAAACTAAAAAATATAAAAGTTTTATTAAATTTTTTCCTTGTATATTATTATTTTGTTACAAATTGTTTTCCTGAAATATTATTTACCTGTTCAACAAGATCCACCTGTAAACAGTTAAGATTTGCTCAAAATGAAATCTACTACTGCAAAAATATTTTTCCACTTCGTATAATTTTTTTTTCCATTCTTTTTTTTTTTGTTTTTGGAATTTAAAACTTTAATTATTTACTTAGATAATATAGTAAATACTTTATTAAATAATCTTAAATCTAATGGAAAAGTTTATAATTAATTTGATGTAATATTATCGCTTGTACATTTTAAAATAAAAAAAAAAGTTTATGAATTGTTTTCCTAAAATTTTCTTTATAGTAAAACAATTAAAAATATGTACAGAGGCTAATTATGATTATAAACTTTCTCAGAACTTCATTTTAACTACCGTTGTGTATATTAAAATAAATTTTTTTTTTTTTTTTTTGTATCATAATCTTATTGAAGGATGCCGCATAAATAATTAAATAAATTATTATTCTTCTTTTATTTAGAATATAATCTTTATCTTAAAATGTTGGTTTGAAAAACATCTATTTAATAAAATATAGGTTTATTTTCAAAAAATTAATCTTTTATAATTATTGAAGCTATACTATCTGAGGAGCAGACACTAAAAAAATACAATATTTAATTTTGTCATAATAAGCCTAACAGTTTGTATTGTCACAATTAGCCTAAAATTTTTTTTTGGTCATAATAAGCCTAACAGTTCTACTATTCGCAAGGGTTGAATATATTTCATAATATTTTTTTCTTTATTTTTTAATTTCTACCAATTTCAACCAATTCTTAAAATCTTTTTTAAACGATTTTATGAAAATCCGACAGCATTTAAATGATTTCATTTTAGAAAGATGTTAAAAAATCATAAAATTTGAAACATTGAATTCGGCATAAAATAATATTTGCCTGTTTAACAAAAACATGTCTTTTTGAGTTTAATCTAAAGTATAGAAAAATGTTATATAATAAAAATATATTAATGAACATTTAATTTCAACTTTGGCTGAGAAGATAGATCGAGAGGGGGGATATCACAATAGCTTATATGACTTATATATATATTGAACCTACTGGAAACTGAACCTATACATAATTAATATTGTGGAAGATATTGTTAAAATTATAATGATTAAGAAAATAATAGCAGATTTTTTGATACCAAATGAAATCCTATCGTATTACTAAGAACAAAATCATAAATCCTTCATATATCTTGACATGTTGGAAATTATATGAAAGATGAAAGAATCATCAATAGTTTGGCATTTTTATTCGTTTTGACAGTATGTTAGAAGATGAATCAAAATGTATGTATGATGAATGAGAAGATGAGTCACGGTATGTATATATAATTAATGTTTTTTCTCGGACATAAGAATTTCACTTAACTTTTACCCTTAACATATGATTAAGATTCAAATTATATTTTGAATAACCAATTTTAATGAATACCCCTTTATAGATAAAAACGCTTTATTAAAAAAAAAAAAAAAAACCATTTGTCCTTCTTATTATGTCTTGGAATTTCATTGAAAGAACAAAATCTCATTCAGCTCCATTACGAATGTCAAGTCGTATAAAGAAAATAATAAACTTAATTTGAATCTACTTTGATGAAAAAAAAGAGTTACAAAGTACCTGAGAAATTATGCTGTTTTGCAACTATGCAGTTTTGCACTATGGAAACCGCTATGTAGTTTTTATTATATACATTAACTTTTGACTAAGTTGTTTATATGACTAAGTTGTGGTGTGGTTTGCTTTGCTCCAAGAAGTTTTGACTACAATAAGCCACAAAATAAATGAATATACTAATAATTATTTTTTATTACATTTACATACGCTTGTTTATTTTGAAATTTTAATATTTTTCTAAAAAATAAAAAAAAAACCAATCACAATTTTATAAGTTTTTTAACTTTATAACAATGGTTACATTTTAATTTCTTATGGATTTTTGTTTTTCACATTCTAATTAATTTGAATAACTCTGATGTGGGTTTAAACATTTTTCAATAAAATATAAAAAAAATCATTATTAAATATTTCGTTAAAGCCTAAGTAAAATTTTAAAAATACTTGCCAATAAAATTTTAAATATATTATGTGAAAAATAAAAACAATAAGGATAAAAATTAAATTAATACAATAAATAACAATGTTATATTATAGGAGAAATTCTTTTTTTTTTTTAATATATATATAATATGAAATTTTCAGTATTTATCCTTAAAATCTAATATTTCTAATATTCACAGGATTTTTGTATTAATTCTAAAACTAATAATCTCGTCGTAAATAATAATATTCAATTATTTTTATTTTAAATAAAAAAAAAAAATAATAATAATTATATACTATATATTATATACATTTTTATACATAAGAATTTTTATTTAATATATCATCACATTTAATTAAAATCTTAAAATTTAATTTCATTCGAATTTTCACCAAGAAAATTTTTTGAAAAGGATACATATTCATAATATTCATATCCAATTTTTCACAACCTCGTTTTTTTTTTTCATTCTTTTAACTAAATTTTAACTTCATAATTAAAACCATTAAAAGTCATATTGAACTTTTCATTCAAAAACCTTTACTTATATAATAAAGACCCAAAAACAAAATAAAAAAAAAAAAAAGAAGATATAAACATAATATTATTATTCTTTTTTTCCTAATATTCAGAACTTTTTTAAAATTTCTATAACTTTTTCATAAACTAATGACTTAACATTTGTCGCCCATAAAAAATCTAAATGATTAAATTTTGAATGTGATACTAAATGTTTGCCTTTTGTTGTATTCGTTAATTGATTATAAAGGGTATCAACATCATCTGCATGTGCTAACCAATCATTTTCTGAATAATGAAAATAAACTGGTGCTGTAACTTTACTTAAATCATAATTGGGTGGTTTTAATGTACCATATTTTTTCCAATTTGTATACATTCCATAATCATATTGACGAAAAATAGTCGAACGTTTTATTTGACCAAAATGTATTGCTTGCTTTACAGAACATCCAGCTGGTACATGACCAATAATTGCTGGAAGCATTTTCTAAAAGAAAAAAACAAAAAAAAAAAAACATTAGAAAATTTTAATTAAAAATATAATTTGTTTTTTTTCTTTCTTTTTTTTTTTTTTTTGTTTTAAATTATCTTACCGTATTCCATTCTTCATGATTAAAACCAACAATTAAAAATATAAAATTTGAACAAACTGAATGTGTTGTAGCAACATTTTGACATAATGATAGACCCGTTTGAACAACATAATCATGCCGTGGTAATAATTGTCTAATTCCAAGAAATCTTGCAGTAGCATCTAATGTTCCCAATACTCTAGCTAAAGCTATTAATGGACTTCTAGCTTTATTTAAATATGCTATTGGTGCTAATGCTTGCATTGATGAAATTTTTGAATTATATTCTGGACGTTCTGAGCACATTACCCAAAATATTGTTGTACCCTTGAATTATAAAAATATGCAATAAATTTTTTGTGTTTTTTTTTTTTTTTTTTTTCATTTAAAAATTTTAATGTATTTTTTTTGTTTTGGAAAATTTTACCTGTGAATGTCCAATATAATTAACTTTTTCAAAATTTGTTGCTTCTAAAACATAATCAATCATTGCTGGTAAATCATAATAACCAAGTTCATGAAATGAAAAATCCCAAAATTCTTTGCTTGATACATTTAAATGTTTGTGATTTTTTGAGTAACGGTTTCCACGTGAATTTCCCATCCAAACATCGTAACCTAAATCTGAAAGAATATAACCTGAAATAAAAATTTTTTTTTTTTTTAATTAAAGAACAACAATTATGGTAAAATATTGCAGAAAATTAAATAAAAATTTACTTGAAAATTTTATAATGAGAGTAAAATTTTTTAATAGATTAAATGAAATTAAATGAACCCTTAAAATGCAGGAAGTAAAATTATTGTTTTACGTAAAAATAAAAATGAAAAATCAGATCATTTTAATCTCATAAAAAAGAAAAAAAAAAACAATGACCTATCCTGATCTTTTTAATTTACATCATAATCAATTATCTAAATAAAGATGTTTTTTAGAGATATTATTACCCCACTCGAAAATAGTTCAAAGTCATTATATCACTCACGTGAGATTAAATTAGAAATACTTCCTTATTTTTTTTTTTTTTCAAATAGTTTTGTATTAATATTAACCTTCAATATTAATTACTGCTCGTATATATTTTTTTCCCATTAAAAAAAAAATTATATTTTATTTTAAAATAACCCCATCTTATCATCACTTAAGACCCCGTTGACATTTTTAGAATTGGTTCAATTACGAACGAATTACGACAACGTTGTCCTTTAACTTTTTTTTCCCTCCCTATATTTAAAAAAAAACAAAAAATACAAAAACAATTAACTTATCATTCTATTATTATGTTTTTTACAACATTTTAATCAATTAATTATAAAATAGTTAAAAACTATAATTTAAATAGTTAAAAACTATAATTAATTATAATCTTTGTTTTTTATTATTTTAAATATTGATAAGAGAGCTATGATAACCCCTATCTCTAATTCGGCACAGATTCTCTAATAAAAATAATAAATTATTTTGCATTGTTTTTTCTTTTGTTTTGTTTTGTTAAATAAAAACAATAAAAAATTTGACCACCATCACCACATATTAAGTTAGCATAGAAGTGTTTAAAATTAGAAATGTATTAGTGATTTTTTGACGTGTTAAGTGACTGTCAATCAAAATTTATTTTTTTTTGTTTTGTGTCGTTTCTTTTCTTTTCTTTTTAAAATTTATTATGTTTTGAAGTGATACAAAGTAAAATTTGGAATTGGGTCAATAGAATTTTGAATAATTTTGATTTAAATTTAATTTCAAATGGTGTGTGTAAAAAGAACGAATCTTTTGTTTTTTAAATTGATTTTGATTCTTATTTTTTTTTGATTATTTTTTTTATATGATATGTTATCATATTTTTTGATTGTTTTCAAGGGGTTAAGATAACAATAAGGAATTGTCCTTCGTATAACCAGCAATTTTAAAGATTACAAAAAAAAAATCACTTATGATTTAATTTTCAAATATTTATATAGGGGATTATAAAAAAATTTCCACCGAAATATTTCGATTCTTTGGGGAGAGTTAAAATCAATAAGTTATCAATTGAATTACAGCATGTATTGTAGCATGTAGTGTTGGTGTAAAATGTGACGAAGTAAAGTTATCTGCTCAAAAACAATAAAGATTTTAGCATTTGAATATTTATTGGGGGGGTAATTAAAAAAAAATCAAGGTTAAAAAGTAAATAATAAACAATTATTATGATTATAATCAATTATTTATGATCAATTTAAAAAATTTTTAACTACTAGCACATATACTCTTATAAAATTCTATTAAACTAATCAATAACAAAACTTTATTTTTAAATTCTATCTGAATGAGTAGATTTTTTTTTTACATTTTTTAGATCGTAAAAAATGGATTTTTGTATTAGTGATGTTCCAACAAAAAACAAAGAATAATCTATCGAAAACAAAAACAAAAAACCATATTGTTTTGCGCACTTTTTTGTGTAATCGTTATGAAGGTGATAAGAAAATTAATAATATTGTTATTATTGCTTTTGTTTAAATGATAATTACCTAATGATACACCTGGTCCCATTAATACCCATGCTGCTGATGAATCTAATATGCCATGTTGTAATATAATTGGTTTACCATTTGGTTTTGGTATACGATGCATTTCTAGTATATAACCATCTTCTGTAACAATATTATGTACTTCTATAGGATATCCATATTTTTTAACTAAATTTGGCTAAAAATTAAAAAAAAATAGTAATAAAAAATTTAATAGAATGTTTTGTTTTCTTGTTTAAAATGTAAAAAGGAAAAAAATTGGTTTTGCTAGGAAATAAAAATTGCCATTTTCTAACAGAGTTCTAAAAATTTTCAATCTAATCATTAATTACTTAAATACCACGTTTAAAATTTTTTAGTTCATTATATAGGTACTCTTTTTAGCACATTTCCAAAAAAATTTTGAAAAAATGCGCTCATTACAAAACTGTCTGTTTACAAAACTTCTACACCGTTAAAGATAGAGAAAAACAATTTCAACCATGGGTAAGTCTCATTAAAAAAATTAATTTTGTAGAACAATTTTTTCATGTAGCCCAATCCATTACGGAGATACAGCCCCTCAAACTTTGAAATAGCCCTATTTTTAAATGCATATATCTCATGTTCTGCTTAAGATTTTTACAATCTGAAAACGTCATTCGAGAGGATTTTTTTTTAACTTTGTAAATTAATATCAAAATTATACATTTTTTTTTAAATTTAGTATTTAAATTTACAGTTATGTGAAAACCAAATTTTTGCATGATTTTTCTACCTTCATAACTCCGGAACGCTTTTAAATAGGAACATGAAATTTTGAGAGCATAGCTTCATAGCTTCAGTTTTTAGAATCAGTAATTTCACTAAGCAGTTGATTTATTCGGTTGTACCTATTGTATAACACTGAATCGCAAATATTTTTATTTCTGCGCCATCTATTTATATCATACCAGAATTATTTATTTATTTTATTATATATTATTACAATATGATATTAATTATGTGAAATATATATACTTATTTTTGTTTTAATTATATTATACAAATTATAAATATTATAAGAGAAATCTATATTATTTTTATACGATATAGCCGGAATTTGAACACGAGACCTTTTTAATCCGATATTTACAGCCTGAACAGGAAAGGCTGTTTAATTTCATGTCCACATTTATGTGGCACAGAATGCATTAAAAAAAATTAATATAAATATAAAAAATTGTTGGAATTTCTTCTTTTTTTTTTTTTTGAAATTTTGCTGTTTGTATAAGTATGTAAGGTATTAGGCCTATATCTTTTCACTTAATTTAAACTCTGGCGATAAAAACGAATTCTTTCTTAAATTATTTTGCACAATTATCTGCGATTTACAACTATAAATTTAGTCACAAATATCTTAACCACTACACTAAAGGCTAGATATACTTGTACATCATTATTCACTTTAGCGATTTTATTTTGATAGTTTAAAACTAAAACAAAAACATATGGATGCTAACCTTAAATTACGTCTTTTTGTAAAAATCTTGGCAGAACACTTTTAAGGATCTTTCTATAATTTTTTTTTTTTTTTTTGAATTGAATTATTTTTTTCTTAAATAGTTATCTATAAAAATACATACCACAGATGAATGAGCATCTTCATGTAAATCTGGATCAATAGGTTTTGGAGGATCATTTTGTGTTAGTTGTTTTAAATTAAATGGCAGGAAATTCCTAAAATTAAAAAAAAAAAAAAAATGTTATATTAAACTTAAATTATAGGTTAATATTATATGATTTATGATGAAAATGTTTCGTTATTTCTTAAGTAAAAATGTTCATAAGTATCTCTCTTCATAAATTTTTAAATTGGGGCCTCCGTGGCCAAGTGGGTAAGAGCGTATAGAAGAGCTGTAAGCAGCGAGGTAGTGTGGGTTCGCATCCCACACACGTCGCAAGAGTTATTCTCCCTTACGATATTTACAGCCTGAACAGGAAAGGCTGTTTAATTTCATGTCCACATTTATGTGGCACAGAATGCATTAAAAAAAATTAATATAAATATAAAAAATTGTTGGAATTTCTTCTTTTTTTTTTTTTTTAAATTTTGCTGTTTGTATAAGTATGTAAGGTATTAGGCCTATATCTTTTCACTTAATTTAAACTCTGGCGATAAAAACGAATTCTTTCTTAAATTATTTTGCACAATTATCTGCGATTTACAACTATAAATTTAGTCACAAATTAACTATTTTTTAAATACTACTTTTCAGTAAATTCATTAACTATGAAAATTTATTTAAAAATATTTTTAAAAATATGTTTAAAATCAACTAAAATTTTTATTACAATTATTTATTACCTAAATTTTAATAGTTATATGTACCTTCTATAAATTTTATTTGATTAATTCTAACAATATCTAAAAGGTAATTAAATTAATTCTTTAATTATTGTATATAAAATAAAATATTTTAATTATAATTTAATAATTAAAAAATTAATCTTTTTAGAAAGATACACTACAACAGATACACTGTAAATCGCATTTGCCATATCGCATCATTATTTAATGCATCAATAAAAATAATTTCATAATATTTTTCTATTATTAATAAACTTTTCTTGTCTTGTATGTTAAAACATCTTATTCATTTATAATTTATATATGTAATAAAAAAAAAATAAAAAAAATTAATTTTATATAAATTGTATAAGTACAACAATTAATAATAATTATATTATCTATATTTATTTTCTTTTAATAATTTTTGCGTATATTAAATTGACCAAACCATCACAAACAAGATCAGATGGTTTTTATCAAAAAAAAAAAAAAATAAAAAAAAAAACATATTATTCATTTTTGACATCTGATCGAATGACTTATCAAAAATAATACCATTATTTCATCTTTATATTTTTTATTTTTACAACTACATTCATCAAAATGATAATTTTTTAATACAGAATTCATTGAAATTTTTACAATTTGAATTTTTATTATTTATATATATATATACATATGTATATGCATGTAATTTGAATAATTTGCAATATATTTATTATTACCAGATTTTTTCTAATTAAATAATTTATTATAATTATACTGTTATTAAATTGATAACTATATTAAAAATAAACATATACAACCAAACAGTACAAAATGAGTCTTGACCCCCTTTTAAAATAATAATTATTATTAAATTTAGATTTATATACTCGTATATAAATATATAATATATTATATACATAATCAATAGTCATATATGTACATATTATATATATATATATTACATAATGATATATTATATATATATATATATTATATTAATTATGAAACAAATTAAATAATTAATGACTCGTGATCTTAATTGATGTTTTGTAATATGTAATTGTTAAGGAGCCCTGGTAATACTTGCGTAACACTAATTGTTAAGGAAAATTATCGTGATTTAAGGAATTATTTTAAAGAAAAAACGCAGATTAAGGCAATAATTGAATAATATTAAATAATTAAAAAAACTTTCAGATAATTTTTAATCTTTAAAAATATTAAATAAAATAAGTACCTAGCTATCTGTTTTACTTATTAAATAAAATAGTTATATATTTAAAGTTCGTCAAACTTATTTTATAAATTTATAAGAAAAGCTTCTAATTTAAAAAAAAAAAAAATCATAAAAATATTGATGACTTGATGATGAATATATTTTTAAATTTATACATATTTTAATAATAAGTACTTTATATGTATGGTACCTTAGGAATTAATATCGAATTATCGAAGATATTGTAGTATACTGTACTATGTCGGAAAAAAAAGTGTATTTATGTATATATATAAAAACAAACAGCATTTCATTACATTTTATTTCAAAAATTTTTTAACTATATGTACATTAAAATTAAATTTTTTTAAGATGTAACATTAGGTTAAGTAGATATACATAATATATACATATACAATAAGTATAATATACATAGTTATTTAATATAGTCAAAAATAATAATCATAGATAAATCATAGATAATGATAGATTATAGATGAATCACAATATAAAATAACGGTTTATTTTAAAATAATTGTATATATATATTTTATAATTTATTACAATAACAAAATTTTAATCTTAAGATTATTTAATATAAAACACTTGTTTTTTTTCATTTAATAGCTTTGTTGACTAAATAATTAAATTAATATATTTTATAAATAAATAATAAGTAATATTAAATAATATAAGTACATATTATTATTTAGTCATCATTACCGTTATTATTTATTTAAAATAAACTAATAAAATATAATTGATCAAAATAATTTAAAAAAAAAAAAAAATTAATATTTCAATAACAATATTCTAAAATTTCTATTTTATTGTAAATATTATTTTATATCTTTAATATAAAAAAAAAAAAATGTTTACTACTATTTTGTTTATTTTTTTTTTTTTTTTTGATTCAATACGCATTAACTCTTTAATATACATATGTTTATTATTAATTATTTTTAAAATATTTTGTTATTACTATAACAAAATATGATATCTTATTATATAAAAAATATTTATACAAAACAAAATAAAAAACAAATCTTTAAATTATAATCGCTGAAGTAAGCAAAATTTCAAAAAAAAAAAAAATTTTAAATAACAATATTTTTATGAATAACAACTATGGATATAATAATAAAATATGTACACATACATACGAATATATAAATTATATGTATATTATTATAATTTATATAAAATATAAATTATAAATTAAAATTTATTTTATTAATTTTCTATAATATATTTAGAGGATTTAATACTTATATTTAATATTATTTTGTTATTGTATTCGCATTATTTATTTTTTTTTTTTAATATTAATCATTTAATGAAAATAATAAAAAAAAAAAAAAATTAATAATCCATATATGTATGTAAGTATAAATAATAAACTTTTTACGTCACTTACAACATCATTTTTATTTTTTTTTTATTTTTTTTTTTTTTTGTAATCACTTACATTTGATAAGAAAATGAAAAACTGAAACTTCTCAGTGAACCCCTAAGAACGAACATCACTTCAGATTTTTTGTTTTTATTATAAATCCTTTAAATAATATAAATTTATAAATTTATTTTATTTTAAAATCCCAATGAAAATTGAATTAATGAACCTAAATCCGGGTTGATTATTAATATTTTATATTTTTTTAAATATATTGATTTTGTTTTTTTGTTATATTTGATTTTTCTGTTTTGTAATTAATCAAATTATTTATAATTATTTTTTAACTATTATATAATATATATGTGTATGTATGTAGTTTGAATTGATTTTAAAATTTCACAATTTATAATACGATTTTTGGTTTTTAATAAATCAATTTATTATACAGTAAATTGTTTTAATGCATTTAATTGTTCAATTAATTAATTTATTTATTTATTTCTTAACACCAATATATTATTAATTATTTATATAATTATATAAATAAATAAATAAAAACGAACAAAAAAAAAAATCACACTTAAAAATATTAAAATTTTAATTTAAAAAAAGTAAAAATTTCTAGTCAATTCTTAAATAAAACAAAACTATTTTTTTTTTTTTTTATTTAATAAACAAATTTAATGTTAATAAATAACATGAAAATGTAATATTAAACACATTTTATTTGTTTAAAATAATTTTTTTTTCTTTTTTGTTTGTTCTTTTTGTTGCATTCATTAAAATAAAATTATGTAAAAAAAAACAAAAAAAGGTAAGAAAAACGCGCGAAATTATTTTTTAGTTCAACACACAGTTTTTTATGTTAATGTAATTTTATTAATTTAAATTTTTTCATTGATTTTAAAAATGAATTAATTCAATATTTTATAATATAAGCAGATATAAGTATAACAAGTACATAATAATATGTAGGTACATATAGGTATACTTTTTTGTTTCTTTTTTATTATTTGTTTTTGCGATCGTGTTTTTTTTTTTTTTTTTTTTATTAAAACGTTTTGTTAACGTTAACTTTTAATTATTTAATTAAAATACTTCATTCAAGTGTAAAGGGTTGACTAAAACTGATTATAAAAATAATAAACTTTTTGTATTTTATTTCATACTTCTGTTTTAATTTTATTTTAATATATTTTTTTTTTTTTTTACTTTTGTTTTTTGTTTTAATATTGTATTGTTTTTTTATTTTGCATTTAATTCGATTTCTTATAATATTTTAATTGATCATATTTTGATTTGCAACTTTATATTTTTTCTTTTTGTTTTTTTGTCTCTTTTTTTTCTTTTTTTAATAAAAACAAACGCGATTTCTTTTTTTTTTCAAAGAGAGAAAATTTTAAGAAATAAAGAAAAAAAAAAAACAAAAAACTAAAACACAAAAGAATTTTATAGTAAACAGAATAAATAATAATATGTATTATAAAATGTTGTGAATAATTTTTTTTTAATCGAAAAATATCCAGAGACTAAATAAGGAAAATTTATAAATAAAAAACAATAAAAATATTTATTAAATTTTTTAGATTGTTTTTTTCTTTTTAGTTGAATTGATTTTACAATATAACTGTTATTATTAATTATAAATAGAAATAAGTCTTATTATTTAAAATTTTAAATGTTGTAAATCGTAATATTAATTTAATCTGATTTGTACCTTCCGCAATAATTGATATATTTATATGTACTATTAGCTATGTTCTTTTTAATCGATTATAAATTTCTTTTTCATTTTTAGATTGAATCATACCTACAGGACATTATTATTATTATTATTAGGGTTTATATGTATAAATTGCTATTTATAAAACTAAATATTTTAAATTCCAAAAGCATTTAATTCCAAAGCATTCCAAAAAGAAAGAAAAAAAAGAGTTTCTGCTGCCCAGTGCTCACTCTGATATGTAGTTGAAATTCCCAGATGGCATAATTCGGTTTATAGAATATTGTTTGTAGTACGAACATTGCGAATGTGGAACCATCTCCCACTTCATGTCTTCCCCAGAATTGATAATAATTACATTTAAAATGTGCAGAGATTCAAGGTGAATATTAATAACTTTGTTTACATATTGTGCCTGCAAATTTGCAATCAATTTTCATTCTCTAACTCAATTTTCTTTAACCAGGCAGTACATGAATAGTAAAGCTCGTATAACCTATTGTTTGGTCAAAAAAGGGAGGTGGTGTTTAGTGGGTTCAAGTTCCACGCATTCATAGAAGATATGTGCTCGTTTCACTCCTCTATAGTGTCTTCCGATGTTTTTGACCCATCCTCGCAAAAAAAAAATATTATTCATATCAAAATTGTTTATAGGAATAATCGCAGCTGTTACAAATCAATAATTTTATAATAATCGGCTGTTTTTATGAAAAGAATAAATAAATTGCATTAAAATTATATTTTAAAACGAGTTGGTGTATTATTTTTAAAAAATATTAATTGATATTGCATTTTACAATATTTACACAATTTGTGTAATTTGCGTAACAATATATTAATTGTTACGTATTTTTTTAGAATTTAATTGTTTTACTGGAAACCGTTTCGTTTCGTACTCTACTGGAGTTAAAGTTACTCTATGACAAATAAAGTCTTCGAAATGATACAGTAGAGTTTAATAAACTTCATTGACGTTACAAATAGTGTTTTGAAATGCAGAATTCAGTTACCAGAATTAATTTTTTTTTAATACATATTACCGTCGGGAGTAAATTATTAATACATATTACCGTCGGGAGTAAAATTAACAAATCTTGCAAATGTCAAAGTCTTATGAAATGTCAATTAATGTTTTTTTTGTTTTATTTCAAATTTTAATATTATACATCTATAAACTAACATATTGAAATAATTGTAAACGAAATCGTTTAATTAAACTTACCTGTAATGTTTCTTAAAACCAATTTCAGATTTTTTTAGAAGGCTCGATCATTTCTATGAAATAAATAAATAATTAGTTCACTCTGATTTTGATTTTTCAAATTCATATTTTTCAAATTTATATCTACCTGATAATAACCAGCAGTGTCTAATCGTTTCGAAATGACGGAGTATAAAATTAACTCTTTATCTAAGTCAGGGTGTTGATACTATAACCGCATAAACTCTACTCAGAATAAGGAACGAAATGCACTCCTGTTCTAACTTGAGTACGAAATGCCAAATAATGCAAATTAACAACTGATTTTATTTTTATTCAAATTTCCAAAATAAAAATATGTGCAATATAAAATGAAAAACTAAAATTGGTATAATAAATATAAATATTAAGAAATTATTTAACATAATAAAACAAAGCATCTTTAATTAAATATTGAAGGATTACTTAATACATACTTTTCTTGATTTTGTGACATTTTATAAAACGTCAAAATTTGGTATAGAAGAATCTGGTACAACATTACAATACCAATTATACAATTATGTACTTTTATACGTATGTAAACCAAGCTCTAAGTTCCTCTATTATTCATTATTACTTAACCATAAATAAGAAATTACATACTTATTTTACTAGCATAAAAATAAGTATGTAATTTCACAATACATTTCCCAAAAATGATAAGTTAAAGAAAGATAATTTAGATTAATATACTCATGAATAAAATTCGAACAGTTCTGAATAAAAAACGAAAAAAAATTGACAATAAAAATCATATTATTCTTACATATTTATCAATTCGAAAAAATAATAACTGTTAAACACGCCATATAAAACATGTTAACATTTTTAATTTGCACGTACATATAAAACGGAAGTAAATCTTTCATGCATGATAATAAGTACACCTTTGTGACTAAAACAATAATCATCTTATATTACAATAAAAAAAAACCATTATCTTTAATTAAAATCTTTAAAAACGAGTAAGAGTGCAGTAGAATAGACTGTGTCAACTCTGGGATACCCGTGTGAACGTAATATTTCCTGTTTCTATAAAACTTGATCATCTTTTAAAAACATTCAAATGTTTTAGTACCGACGTTAACTACCTAGATATATTTATGTAAATTGTGGAGTTGTATGACAGCTACCCAAATCTATTGCGCCTATCATCATTAAGTTCCAAAACATGCAAGAAGCCTGAACCGACTGCTTTAGACCAATCAAATTTTACAAAAGTTTTTGGCATGTAACTCGACATTTCACTAAATTTCAGATAGTTAGCTTCAATAGACACTGAGTAATTTTCATTTAAAAAGAGAAGTTGTATGGCAGCTACCGGAACTTGTTGCACCAGCAGAACCAAATTTTACAGAAGCTGTTGCCATAAAACTGGATTATCATTTCTAAGATTTTTATTTCTAAGATAAGATTTCATTTCTAAGATAAGGACTCCTAGCTTCATTAAGTTCCAAGAGGTGCAAGAAGCCTGAACTGGCTGCTTTAGACGAACCAAATTTTACAAAAGTTGTTGGCATGTAACTCGACATCTCTTTACTAAATTTCAGATTCCTAGGTTCAATAAACACTGAGTTATTCTCATTTAAACGGAGAAGTTGTATGGCAGCTACCCGAACCCGTCGCACCACCACAACCAAATTTTGCAGAAGTTGTTGCCATGAAACTTGATCATCATTTGCAAAATTGCAGAAACCTAACTTGAATAGATACTGAGTTATTTCAATATAAAGAAAGAAGTTGTATGGCAGCTACTCGAACCCGCCGACCGAAAATGTTGCATTTAAATAGCAAAACTAACAATTTTGCAAAAGTGACGTAAAAAAAATGTCAACCTCCTAGCTACTTTATTTTTTGAGTTATCGTGCGGACGAACCGACGTACATGGCTTAATCGACTCAGAATTCGATTCTGAGCCGATCCATACCTTTGACACTATATCTAGCTCGACTCCTTTAAGGTGTCACAAACGTAATGGTAAATTTATTATACCCTTGAACATAGTTCATACGGGTATCAAAAAAAATTTGTTCATTAAATCAAAGTTAATAAATTATAGTAGTTTATTGATGACGTCCGTATTTATTAAAAATCTAATAATAATGAAAAGGAAATAAAAAAAAATTAAAAGCTTTTAATTGTTGAATTTTGAATCAAATTCAATCAACCATACTATAATATAAATTTGTTTTTATCACACGAGTGTATATTAGAACAACTGATTTCTTTAAATAGTCGTACATATAGCACAGCTGCTGTTTATTATGCATCAATTTTCATATATGTACTACTAAAATGTTTGCCATATTTCACATAAAAATACGACCCTGTGTACAAAACAAAAAATTTTTTTAAGAATTCTTTTGTTTCTGATAAGAATTGCGGATTTTTTTTTTTTTTTGTTTTCTTGTTCTTATTTTTTACTCCAATTTTTTATTGTGATTTTTTGCGTTTTCGCATTTTTTTCCCCACTTAACTGGTGTGTGAAGCATATAAATAAAGATTCGTTCTAGCATATTAGAAACGTTTATAACAACACATATTGTATAAAAATGATAGAAACTGCTAAAACTAATTGTAATTAAAAGCAAAAAAAAATTTCTTTCTACTCTCAAGTTAATTATAGATTAAAAGCTTGAATCAAAACCAATTTTAATTCTACTTTTATTTGTTTTTTTTATTTTTTTTTTATGAACTTTTAATCTTTGGACTTTTCACAATTATTACTTGGGACGTTAAAACTTTCTATACACAATATTTCATTTTATTTATTTCAACTTATTTAATTTTTACAAATTTAAAGAATTTATATTTAATTTTTTTAATTGATTATAAAGTATTGTAGTACAGGAACTGTACAAGATTTTCTTTTGCCTGGAAAAGTATGTATGTAAATGAAATTTTATTTTATAATAGGTTTGTAATTTTTGTTTTTTTTAAATAACATTAAATCAATACAGGTTTAGGATGGCATAAGCAAACAGCATAACTTTAAAAAATGAATTGATTAGAAAAGGAAAAGAGGAATGTAAGAGACGAAATGGTATTACAATATGACGTCCTGAAACAAAGAATTAGCGACACACTGAGCAAAGAAACCAATCGATTAAGTAAACCTATATCCCATTGTTAGAGACACATTAAGCCACATTTCATTTCATTAAGTCACAGGCTAGTTGACTTTTCGTTTTCTATTAAATTATGAAAAACAAATTATTTTGAACTATTTGGCAATTCTTTCTATTATTTAAACGTATTTTTGATGTAGTTAAAGATGCAACCACGTGTATGGGCTTCTTGTATAAATGCAAAGTCGTTTTTTCGTCTTCGGATCTTTTAAATATCTATAAAATATATATAAGATCAAAGATGAGGTTCAATGCCCATATATGGTTGGGAACCCCAAAAAAGGCATTGGTTTTAATTGATAAAGTGCAAAACTGAACAATAAGTTTAATAAACGATGTTTAGTGGGTTATAATAGTCCATACACTCATACAGGATTCGTGTTCGTTCCATTCATCTATAGTGGGTTCCGATGATTCCTTTAAATTAATTATTAGTTTATAATGTTTTAGAAATAATGTTTATAAAATACAGTGTTCATTTGTTTCAAACTTAACTTTAATTATATTTATGTATAATCTAAAAATTAATTGAGGCTAAATCAGATTCAAAATTAGGAATCAGATTCAAAAAAAAAGGAATGGTATTTTATATAAAGTTAAATTTGATTAATAAAATTAAAAAATTTGGAGATTCACCAATTCAACCATGACCATCCAATTATTATAATAATCTAATCAAATTCCCAAAAGAAGGTAATATCTCATAGTTGACATTTCAAATATAATTAGTTTATTATGATTTTTTGTTTTTAACTTTTATACGAGCATTTTATACATATGTATGTTTAAGTACATATTATCAAATTTTAAATCGGTATTGTAAAATAAAAATAAATATAAAAAAAAACGGAAAAAAGAGAACAATAATAATAAAGAAAAAAATAAATATAGTTCATGCATGATGTACCACACTAATCCCATCAGTTTATTAAAAAAAAAATAAACAATTAATTATAATGCGTATTAAAATAAAATTATTAATCAATGTTTTTTTCTCCATACGTACATAATATTTAACTAACGGGGGTACTTTATTATCAATTCAATACACTGCATAGTTATTATTTTCATATCAGTTGGCAATACCCAATGTGAACAGATTTTTTTAACTATTAACGGTAGGGGAGAATTGTTATTATTTACTTTTCTTTAGTTTTTTTTTTAACTTTTTTTTTATTATTTAAATTAATGAGCAAAAATAAAATTAAACAAGGCAGTATGTAATATTAAAGGGTTTTGAAGGTACATGTTTTTAAAAAGGTAATAAAAACATTTTAGGATTATACTTCTTTTTTACCAAATTTTCCATCATATATAATTAAGAAAAACCATTTAAAACATGTAAAAATATAATACTAGAGCTTTAATTTGTAAATCTTATTTACAAAAAATTTGCACAGGGTCCAAGTTACAGGTGTCTGAAAAAAACAAATTTTATTCCCAATTATTTTTAAACTGGGGAAAATGTATAAATTATATCAGAAGCAACATACACAAATTCTCAAAGATCTTCCCCCTCTCAAAATTACGAGACTTTAACTACAAGCCCTCCCAGAAATACGAAAAAAAAATATACGGAAAAGAATTTTTCAAAATTATGAATTTTCATAATGGTAAATTTAAATATTAAATTTCAAAAAATTATTAAAGGGCTGCAATTACACAATAAGTGCGACCTCTTTAAAAAGATATTCCATAATATTAAATATGTAATGAAACATTAACCAAGGTTAAAGTTTCATTGAAGAATTCAGATTTTCTGAAGTTTTATAAACAGACCAACGGACGAACAAATTTAAACTAACAACTAATTAGGAAATTTTTTTTGAAGAATCTGCTAAAAAATATGATTGATACAAATTGGAAAAAAAATATAAATATAATTAAATTAAATACATTTTATTTTATTTGCATATTTTATGTAATCAGCTATATGAAGGTTGCAAATTCATTTTTGTTTTTTTGATTTGATTTTTTTTTTAAGTCGTATAAAATAAAATAACCTAACTAAGTTTTAGTACATTTTTTTTAGTACTTTTAGCATTTATTAAAGTAATATTTTGGGATGTGAAATTCGAAAAGAATTAAACCATAATACTAACGTAACCAAACCATAATACTAACGTAACCAAAATAAAAAAAAAAAAAAACTTTATTATAACCCTTATAACCGACCGTCATAATTTATTTTAAAATTCATTATCAAGTTTATTGGATTAATGTTTAAAAAGAAGATCTGATCATTGACCTTATTTTAAAACAAATTTCCACATTTAATTCGTTTGAACTTTTTGAAATAATTTATTCAAAAAGAAAACTTTGTACTATTTTTCACCTGGTTTTTTACTTTGCCCTAAAAAGATGATTAGAATTAATTTAAAAAATTTTTAATTACCACCTTATGACATAAAATATAGCATTTAATTAAATTAGCACCAAATTTAATTGTTTGATATATGTAACTTAAAAAAAGCTTAACTGTTAGAACTATTGTTAAAAAATTTTTAGAAGTTATAATAAAGATAATTATAAGATACATAAGAATTATGAAGAAGTCATAAAAAAAATTTTACTGATGTCATAAAAAAAATTTCACAACTTACAATTTTAACGTGCATGTATAAAATATTCAATTACCAAACTGAACTATTAATAATGTTCTTTGATTCATAAAGGCTTATATTTGTTTAATTTAAGAAAAACACATACTCGTACATAATTTTAAATATGCAAAATAAATTATTTCTTATTTTTGTATAACAGATATTTTGCTAAATTGAAACAGCTCAGTAAAAAAGTTTTCAGATTTAAAACTAGATTATCTTTATTTCATCTTCAGGGTTTCTTTAATTACTGTATTTAGTACCTCATTAAATTTGTTCAACAATATATTCGTGGGCATATTTCTGCCCCTTTTTAATCAAACAGATTGAATTAAGAAAAAATTAAAAGAGTTTAACTAAAAATAAAAATACAAGAATGCAAAATAAAATATAAAACCAAGGCTCAAGATAAAAGCGACGACTCAAAATATAAAAGCATCGAAACTCATAGCAAAAAGAAAATTATTATCAAACATTATTTAAAATTAAAAACTTACACCCCAATCATGCAAAACTGAAAAAGTGATTGTGATACGTTTTTTGACATTTTCTATCATTGAAAATTAATATGTGACGATTATCAAATATATGAAGTTTTGACGTTTATGCAAAACGCCATTTGCCATAATTTATCTAATTATTCGATATTTTCATCACATAGAAATTGTTTGTGATTGTTGGTGATAGTTAATGGCGAAAGGTTGTTTGTGTCTTTTTCTGTGTACAGTTGTACTTATTTTTCTTTTTTAAAAATTTCAATGGAAAAAGTGTAAGAAAAATAAAAACAATTAAGCAATAAAAAATATAAAGCAATTTGAACGCTTGCTATAGGGTTAATGGAAGAAAATCCTACTATACCAAAAGAATATACTGGTTTTGTCCTGAATAAGCAAGAATATAAAGATGTCTGGAAAAATTTTGCTAGTCAATTAAATAAACTAGGGTCCCCATTCGATATGGAGATGGTTGGTTAAAGGTTAGTTAAAGAATTTTCTTTGTAAATTATTTGAACTTGTATAATGTTTTCTATAAGTATGGATTGATTATAAAAATAAAGTTAAAAATAAAACTGCAACATAATACTAAGGAATTGAAAAAAAAAATGCTGGAGGACAAAATACTGATGGATCTGTTTAACTTTTCACAAATGGAAAAAAGTGTAGTTGATTTGCTTTCTCTTAACAAAAATCGTTCATCCTAAAAGATTAAGTTATGGCTTGAATACATCTCTAATTAATGAGACCTCTTCTATTCAAGAAAATGTTGCAGATCACATGACAACTCTAACATGATAACATGATAGAAAATTTAAATTTATGTGATGTGATACTTTTTGTGATGTGATAGTGAAGAGTATAAAATGATATGGGTGTTACTTTACTTCTAGAATTTCTAAATTTAAATGTCATAAATGCATAACATTGACCTCTTCTATATAAAAAAATAAAAACTAAATAATATAATTTCACAGTTCAACAATTTTTTTTTTTTTTTTTTAATTACAATTGGATATCACAGATTTTAATTTTAATTACTTATTGTATATTTAATTCAGATTTCGTTCAATATTCGTTAAATTTGTTTAGTTGGTTAGATATTGAAAATTTTTAGTACTTACTTGAAATAATTCATTGTAAAATATGACTTTAACCATTTCGTTTCATTTTTTTCAAATAATTATTTTTAATATTTTAATTATTTGGTGTCAATCATTTAAAAATCATTTAAAAAAAGAAAATTTTATATTAGATTGGTTTCGGAAACGTTCAAGTGGTATTGAATTATCATCAGTAGGTACTTCAGAAGATGCTAATCTTGACACTGTAAGTATCATTTAAATAATATTAAATTCCAAAAAAAAATTAGTATGTTTTTTTTCCTAACTCCCCTTAAAAACAAAGGGGTTCCATTTGACACCTTCAACTCATACGATTTTGCGATGATATTTTGATGTTATCCCAGAAGATGTTACATTTAGCAAATTCTTGGTGGATTTTTCTGCGCCATGTATTGTTAGGGCGGCCGCGTTTTCTTATTCTTTGAAGTTTCTATTCTAAGACCGTTCGTGCTACACTTGTATTTGATTTTCTAAGTCATTTCGATTTTTTCCGTCTGACTTAATTTGTTATGTGTTCTTCATCAGTTAGTATTCTGAGATCTTTATTCGATATTGTATTTGACCAAAATTTGCGCGGTATATTATTCTGAGACACTTATTAGTGAAGACTGGCAGATTATGATTTAAATTGTTAATCGTAAGCCAACTTTAATTTGATTTAATTTTCGTAAAACATTTTACAAAAAATAACAAATGTATATTATATAATTCGGACATAATTTTGAATCAGTTACCTAATTGTAAAACTAAAAATTAAATATTGACAGCCTGAACTAATTCACAAATACAATTATCCTGTTGAAGTGCATACAGTTACAACCGATGATGGTTATATATTACAATTACATCGAATACCAAATATTGGAAAACAAACAGTTTTATTATTGCATGGTTTTCTTGATTCATCAGCTGCATTCATTTTAATGGGACCAAATATTAGTTTAGGTAAACCATTATAATTGTGTTTTTGTCTGTCTTTATGATAAAACATGTAATAAAATATTATAATTTTTTTTTTTATTTTTATAGCTATCAATACATATTTTATTTATTTTCATAGGTTATTTATTGCATGATGAACATTATGATGTTTGGTTAGGTAATTCGCGTGGTAATCAATATTCAAAAAAACATAAAAACTTAAAAATAACCGAAAAAAAATTTTGGGATTTTAGTTGGCATGAAATCGGTATATATGATATACCAGCAATGATTCATTATATTGAAAATATTACAAATATTGAGAAAATTTATTTCATAGGACATTCACAGGTATAAAGAAAATAATTAGAACTTTTCAAATTACATCTCTATTTTGAAATCTATGAAAAAAAAATTTTGAAATTTTAGATTAAAATTTAGTTTCAATTTGATTTACAGGGCGCTACAGCATTTTTTGTAATGTGTTCAATGCGACCAGAATTAAATAAAAAAATTCAACTTATGAACGCTTTTGCTCCAATAACATTTTTACATCATATGAAAACTCCACTTATAAAGAATATTAAAAATTTTTTAAAGGTAAATGAAACTTAATTAGTCTTTTTGTTTCTTTTTAATTATTTGTTTTCTTTTTCAATACAAAAGAAAAATATGATTGCACCTACAATATTGAATGAAATTATAGCATTATTATAATATGTACGATGTGTTTTATATAAAAGTTTGATCTAAAAATATAATATGAACTCAGGCAAGGTAATTAAGGTAATTTGATGATATTGTTATTATATCGTGTATTTACTGAAAAGTTTTTAGTACCTAATCATTTTTTTAAATAAAAAAAGAAAAAGGTTAAGCTTAGCAAAACTTATTAGTATTAAACATAATTTAAATAAAAATATCAAAACAAAAAAATACAGTATTTTCAGGCATGTAGTTATTTTAGACAAATAATAATTTTAATGATAATATTAATTATCATTTCTTTATAACGTTGAGTTTCGCCATAAAATTAACATTTGAATAAAATGATTAGGGGGAATCCGGAGCCCTTAAGGGAGTAACAGCCCTTAATATAAAAATTCTATATTATTTTTAAAATTAAATTATATAATTTCAATATTTGTTTTTATAAAGTATGTTAACTATAATAAAAGAGATTGCTATAGACTATAATGTACTTATGAATAAATTAATCCATAATTGATAAAGTAGAGTTTTTTTTCTTTGTTACCTCTTCACAGCTGCGTAACAATACGTCCGATGGTAACTAAATTATGTGAAAACATTTTTAGGAGTCCAGAACAAATTCCAGTAAAATTTTAATCTATTAGAATCAAACCTTCCAGTATTTACCATACAAATTTTTAAATCCAAGCTGTATTAGGGTAAGCATTTCGCTAAGTTTCAAATTTGTAGAACGGTATTTTCAGGTGACTATCCAACTTTTCTTACGCCTAGGTTTTGTGACGGCGCCCCAAACAGTCATTTATCACAGCCGCTAATCGAGTTAGTCAATAACTCAATACCACTAAAAAATTGAACCATGACTTTTCCCGGGGTACTTTTTCTTTGGAACTTTCTTTGGACCAGCGTCAGTCATTAATAAAGTACGTGTATGTAATACCATTACAGCTGCTCTATAAATTCCTGTGTAACTCTGCCTATTCTTTCAGCGTCTGTCCTTAGCGTCCAATAGCCAGTGCTGATTCCAGTATAGACTCAGAGTTCTGTTCTGTTTAGTTTCAGGACTCTCTTCCCCTTTTTCTTTTTTAATTTTTTATTCTAGCGTTTACAAGATCATGAAACATGGAGTACTGAATATTTTTGATGTGATCTGCTTAAATTTATCTGCTAGTTATATATATTTTTAAATACTTATTTGTCTAAGATAATAATATGCCTAAGACATACCCAACACAGAATTGAATTTTTAATGGTTTTTTAAACAAATTTAATTGTAATTTTGTTATTTTTCTTTTTATTTGTTTTTTTTTAGATGGTTTTTTTCTCGATTAAAGAATTCGAGTATAATAATTTAAGTGATGTCATATTATAAAATATTGCCTTATTTATTTATATTATTTATTCATCTCTTATTCATCTCTCTATATTGTTATTGAGTTAAATTGTAATATACAAGTACTGTAAATGTTATTTTAGAATAAAATAGTTTTTACTAGAGTTCTTAATTACAACTTTTTCTTATCCTACAATTAATAGAACACATTAATTGAAAGAAACAAAGCTTTTATTATAATAATTAAATCATCAGTTTATATTTCAAAATCATATGCTAGATAAAGTATTATCAGCATTAAAGAAGGTAATTTGAGAATTTACGATCAGTAATCAGTACCTCAGAGTATTCAATTTAGACTTTTTTTGTATTTTTGCATAATTGAGTTTTAGATAATTTTAAAAAGGTTATTGACTCTAGAATCTTTAGGCATAATTATTTTAAGGAGCTTTTATCACCTCTAGAAAATCTAGGTTAGAAATAAAACAAAGTCTAAACAAAATTTTACTACTCCAAATACTCGTAAGAAAATGACACACTGCAGACTATAAAAGTTTTAAGTGCTTCTCTTTGTATTACTATAAATAAGTAAACACAACTCGACAAAAAATTGAGATCTATTCGGTGGATGTAATCATAATACTATTATTACATTATGTGGTTACATAGATTACGCCAAAAAACGAGGAAGAATACAGTTGACTTTGTCAACTCTTAGATACCCGTACGAACCGTTAGTATGTTCACAGCCTGTCACTCTGCTTACAATATTATTTTTTTAATTTTTTAGTATTTTAAAATAATTTGGGTGAATTTTATAATTTCTAGAACTATGGGTTGTACATATATTCAAACTATATGTTTATATGTACATTCTTCAAAAGCAGATTCTAACCTTCCACATAACGATTATCAATCCAAAACTTTTTCAAATATTCTATAGTACCATTTAATACTAAGCGGTAAATGTATATTAAATTTACTAAGTACAAAACAGTAAATATAATTTTAAATATTATATTATATTATATTTAAATATTCCATTGACAGAATAATTTCTTATAAGTACAATAAAATACATATGTGTATGTAAATACGGCGCTATATAATATACATCTATACTCTTATCATTCATTCACTAGTGACATATACGATATGTAAATAAACATGATATTATATAAGTATGTATATATATCAATATCATATAAATAAAAATTCTTCAAGCAACCGTTATGTTGTTTATTTAATTACATTTTTTTGTACTACTCATTATATCCTCAACAATTTCAAATTATCGAGTAAAACAAAATGGAAAAAATTCGTTAATGAAATTTGTTAGAAAATTTGAAAAAATCAAGTAACACTTTCGTCAATTATGATGTAACCCTATATTATTAAAAAAAGTTGTTAACAGAAATAAAAATATAATGTTGGAGCTTTAATTTTTGTGTATTACTTCAAAAAAATTTTAACAGGTGTTCAAGTTACAGGTGTTTAAAAATAGGAAATTTTCAGTTTTTGACCCCTTACAGCTCCTAAACGGGGAGCGATACAAAAAAAATTTCTGAAATGACTCATACTAATTTTCAAAGATCTAACTTCTGTCAAAATTTCAAGTTTCCAACTTTAACCGTTTAGAAGATGGAAGGGTTAAAGAATTTTGCAAAATTTGAGTTTCGCATAACGGTAAATTAAGACACCGTATGCCAAAAATATATATTTATTGTATATATACTTTTAAAGCTAATGAAAGTAGTAATCGTTTGGCGTTTTCAAAATGAAGATATACCTTATACAACTTGTGCTATAACAATTTAAATATAGAGCTTTTTTGAACCTTTGGGGAGCTGTAGCTCCGTAACGGGTGGGGCTACAAAAAAAAGTTATTAAAAATAAAATTAATATTTTTGTGAGATCTATCAGTAGTTAAAATTTCATAGCTCTATTGCAAAAAAAGTGTGGAGATCTAAAAGTTAGGTGTTCGAGAGCTACCCTAAGGCTTGGTCCAAACTCAACCAAAAAAAATAGGGAACCTACAAATTACTCCCAAAATATTTTGTGTAAATTTCAAGATTCTAGCTTTCTTAGTTTTTGAGTTAGCGTGCTGACGGACGGACGGACGGACATGGCTCAAAAGTCTTAGAATTTTTTTCTGATCCGATCCATACCTTTGAAGGTATATCTAGCTCGCTTATTTCGAGGTGTTACAAACGGAGGAGTAATTTTATTATACCCGATCCTATCGTACGGGTATAAAAAAATTTTTAGTTGTGTGTAATACAATTACAGACAACTAAAAACTTTTTCCAGAATTTAAATAAATAATCTATATTTTTAGACAACACTGTGACATTTTATATGGAATTCTTTTATAAAAATCATTAAATAAAATTCTGAAAAAAAAAATAATTTCGAAAGGAATAAAAAAATCAGTTTGGCATTTCAATTTTTTTACATTGCCATACATATCCATCATACACAATAAAATAACCATTTAAATGCACTTTTATGTAATATAACAGAATATCCTTTTGAAAGGATACAAAAGTTTATATTTATTAATATTTTTCTTTTAATTTCAATAAGAATTTATTTCATATTTATTTTTAATCTTTTAAATTGCATATACATGTATTACATATATCTTTTTTCTCTTTTTGCAGTCCAATAAATCAAAATCAATGAATGAAATTATGCCTCGAGGATGGTTAATGGAAAAATCAAAATGTTTTCAACGTTCTATTTATAAAACGATTTGTATGGAATTAATTTATTCGTTAGTTGGAGACGATATGGAACAATTTAATGAGGTTTGGTTAATAATAATAAATAATATAAAATACAAAAACAAAAAATTGATTTAAATTTGTACGTAGAACTTAATCCTTTTGCAGAAAATATATAAATGTAGTGTAGAACAAAATTGAAAGCAATATAACTTTTAAATTGACATTTAATGATGAGTGTAATATATAAAAAAAATTTAAGTTAATAATATTCCGTTAAGCTATTTATATTATTTCTAATTATTTGTTTAAACTAAGATAGATACTTTTATAAACCAATATTGATAACTGAATTGATCTTCAAGCTATGGTTGTATTTTTCATTGTTAATAACACAATATCACACTTTATTTAAGACCGTAAATTCATCCTGTAAAATTGGGCACAAATCGAAAACAAAATTTTTTTTTGGCAGACTATCGTACCGAAATGGGTTAATGTATCATGACTAAATTAATTGAATGTGCTTCTGTGCTTCTTTAGAACAACTATTGTGCAAATTTTCAACTCAATTAGTCAAACTTTTTAAGCACGATAAGAAAAGAATTAAAAAATATCATTGAGTTCCATTGCTGAAAATAATTAATAAAGCCCAACCAAATTAATTTGGTAAAGTTCAGTGCAAAAGAGCAATATTTTTGAAAATTTTCAACTTAATTGATCAAATCACTTAAGAAGGACAATGAAATAATTAAAAAATCTTCATTGCGTGCCCGTATCCAAAAGGGTTAACAAAAATTTATTTCTGGCTTTATTCCGCACTATAAAATCACCCTACAATGTTTGACATAAATTGGAAACAAAAAACATTTTTTGAAATTCACCTAGCCAAATCAATTCTAAACCAAACTTAAACGCCTAAGACTGAGACTGAGAAAAACATTTATGCAAATTTTGAACTGAATCGATCGAATCGTTTAGGCAAAGAAAACACGAGAAACCTGTAACGTCTTCTGACGCCGGAACGGGTGAACCGGAACGCAATATAGTAATTTCCGGGTTCGATAGTAGGTTAATATGAAATTGTATTGCAATCGGAAAGATAGTTTTTACGTGAATCCTAGGCAAACAATCAAATGTTTTGCTTTGCTTTTGTTAGATATATAAATATTCTGAAAAAAGGATAAACTTTCTGATTTCATCCCTCCAAATTATTTTTGAACATAAATATTTCAACAACAAAACATTTAAAGTAGCATAAACCAATTTCAAAACCTCACCTAATTATTTTGTTTAGATGTATAATTTCAACTGATTGTATATAAAATTTAGTATTGTAAGATTTTCAAATTTATTATGAAAATTGGTGATTAATGTTGTAATTGCTCTCTAAAATTGGGAGCAATTTTTTGTATTCCGTTTTTTTTGTTGGCAAATTTATTTTATTTTAATGGAACGTTCATCTCACTTAAATAAGCCAAAAGTGATATTAAAAAATGACCAAATTGGGACTTCTACCAAAACAATAGCCTTATTGGACTATTGAAGTGAGTCAACAGTCACAATAAGACTTTTTGTCCTGCACCATTTAAACTTTGTATTATTATAGAGCAATATAAATGATAAAATATTATATGAAAATGAATTAAATAAATTAGCATATAGATGATATGTGTGTAGATGATAAATGCAAAATAAAATAAAAAATTAGAATTACATTAAAAAAGTAGAATTTCATTAGTTTTGTACATGAACAAAAAAAAACAAAAACCCACTTGAAAATTTTATTGGAGTATAGATATACTTTTTTGTTTGTACTAATTTATAGATATACTTTTTTTGTTTGTACTAATTTTAAAGCGACTGACATAAAACTTTATTTACATATTTATAAAATTTCTATTTTCCATATATATTTTATTTAAAATTGTTAATATTTTTTTATCAGATATTTTTATATTCAGATATTTTATAATGAAAATATTTACTAAAAAATCAGAAAAATAGTGATATTTTATTAAAAAAAAGCAAAGATTTTTCTTCAATACTTCATTAGTACTCCAACTTTAGGATTAATTAATTACCAAAATCTTAGATCCATTTTTTAACAACTAAACACTAACATCTAACAATCTATTGCAATAATTTCGAATATTATTCTTCTAAATGCAAAAAAAATGATCTCGAAATTAGCTGGAAAACTGAAAATAACGCTTCTAAAATAAATATTGTTAAATTTCAAGTTATTATGTATAAAGCAAAAAATCAAGTAAAATATCCAAAAACTCACCATCTGTACCAAAAAGTGTCCTTTTTCATATAAAAATCAATTTATAGACTTTAAAAGTAGTTTTCGAATAAAAATATTGAATTTTAGTTAAATCAAGAAAATGATCCCGAAATTTAATTAAAAACGGAAAATAACGCTTCTAAAATCCTCAAAACAGCATTTAAAGATTTTAAAATTTCAATGTAGAAATCAAAAACTTAATTGTAAAATATCCAAAAAACTTAGCATCTGTACCAAAACTTGTCTATTTTCATGTAGAAATCAATTTTTAAGACCGGGTATTCTTGCTAGTAAATATATGAGCTTTAAATAATTTTTTTCATTAAAATTAGTTTCTTATGTGCAATCGTTGGATGCTTGACTTGACATTTGCTGAAAAAAAAAATCCCGAACGAAAAAATCCCAAAAAAAAAAAAACTCGAATTTAAATTTTGGTGGAAAAAATCCCGAATGTTACAAAATCCCAAAAAAAAAATCCTGAAAAACCAAAAATACTGAAATCAAGGAATTTCTGTTCAAATAAGTACATACATATGTAAAAAAAATATAAAAAAGGATTTTAGAGTATTGGATACAAAACTAGATTATACGCTTTTTCCAAAATATATATACATAATATGTATATTGGAGATTCTGAATTGAGATTCTGAATTAGGAGGGATTTTGAAGTTGGACTCAAAATCAGAGTTATATGCCTTTTACAGAATATTTATATATGTATGAATATGTGACATTCTGAATTAGGGAATTTTAGATTTGGATTCGAAATCAGGGTATTCCCTTTTTCCAGAATATTTTTATATATGTATTTAAATGCCAGATTCTGAATTAGAAGCGTTTTTAAAGTTGAATTCAAAATCAGAGAGGGTTTCCTCGTTTTCCAGAATGTGTATATTTTGTAACCTACCATAAGATATACGATAATTAAAATCCCGCGTATATATTTATATATATATATATATGATTTTGTATCCAACTCTAAAATCCATCCTAATCATTTTTAACATATTATGTACTTACATATTTGAACAAATATTTCCTTAGTTCACTACGGATGTCAATATCCAAATAATATTCAAGTTCATAAATACATATATTACAAATATGTAAACAACAGTTTAATATTATTTGTATAAGTTATAATTTCTTTTATCTCAATTTTATTTTATAACAATTAATTAGTAGCACAGTTGAAAAAACAAACATAAAAACTCATATTTCATATATGATAAAATGATAGCAACCCGATTCATATTATTTGTTTAAAAGAAACGCCATTAAAATTATTTTATACTAAAATATTGACCAGATGATTAAAATAAAAATAATATTTCAAGCAATAATCTTGAATTAAAATTATTTGTTTTTGGAATCACCATAATTCGGATTCAAAAATCAAATAATTTCAGTTCAAGATTTTTGTTTTCGGGATTTTTTTTTTCGAGATTTTATATTATTTGCCATTTTGGTATTTTCAGGATTTTTTGTTTTTCAACATTTTACTTCATTTGGAATTTTTTTTTTCGGGATTTTTTTTTTCAGTAAAGTGTCATAGATCCGCAATTGTTGATTGTCATATTTGTTAGATGAATTAATTCTCATCTTTTTGACTGAATTTGGAGAACTTTGTTGTCGAATTATGAAGTCCACATTGCTTTTTAACCGAAAGAGTGCTGGTTTAATTCCTACACAATCTACTCGTATAAATGCTTTTATTTGAGAAGAAAATTACTTACAAAGTAGTTATTGTTAACAAATCCCCTTTACTACCAAATTGATTGTAAATATTTAACATATGATATAAAAAGAATAATAATATTACTATTTAAGTTATTAAGAGTATGATCCAGTAATAGTTAATAGCTAAAATGGTTATAATAATATTGCATTATCCTATGTTATATGAAATAATAAAGCAAATTAATCATTTATGATATTTAGGTTTTTATAAGTAGGTATTACTTACTTATCCATTTGAATTTCTTTTAACTTAACTTAAAATGAAAAAGAAGTAAAAAAAATGATAATAACAAAAGATGGTCAAATTAAACTTTTAATTTTAAAATTTAAAAAGTATTCTAATGGTTTCAAAATTTATTGAAAATCTTTCTATTTTCAGACAATGTTACCAGTCATTTTTAACCATATACCAGCTGGTGGTTCTATGAAACAATTACGTCATTTTGTACAAAATTATGATCAAAAACAATTTCAATTGTATGATTATGGACAGACAACAAATGAAGATCTTTATCATCAATCCGGTTCATTAAAATATAATTTAAGTCAAGTTACAGCACCGATCATATTATATTTTGGAGTTAATGATAATGTTGCAACTGAACAGGATATTCGTAAACTTTATAAAAATTTAGGTGATAATTTACTTGGTTTGTATATTGCTAACACAAAACGTAATCATCATTTTAATCATATGGATTTTATCTGGTCCAGTGAAGTACGAAATTCATTTTATATGAAATTTTTAAAAATACTTAAAGATTTTCAGAATAATGCATTGAAATATGTTATAGAATAATATTAGATATATAGGTAATAAAAGTTGACAAAAATTTTTAACGATTTTCATGTTTATGACGAAATACACAAGAGATAAAATTAGAAAATTATCTAATTTATTTTTCTATTTTATTTCTAAAGATTTACAAAAAAAAAAAAAATAATAAATTTTAAATTTTAAAGTTATAATTGTTGTGCTTTATTGTACTTATCATTTTCACAGGATCTCTTTTTTTTTTCTTTCATAACATGACTTTAAAACTACAGTTATATTTATCTTTTCGAAGATATTTTTCATCCTTTTTTTGGTAAACTTTTCCAAATTTTTTTCATCTTTTTCTCACTTTTCAATGATTCACTTCAATTTTTTTTTATTTTTCTTTTTTTGTTTTTCTGTTTTTTTTTTAAGCGATTTTTATAACCATTAGAAGTTTTTAAAGAAAGTTTGAATGGTTTATTTTAGTTTTGTTTTTTTTTTTATTTTTTTTAAAGTCTTTAAAAACTTTTGAAAAAAGTTTAACTTTATTTTGTGGGTTATCGCAAACAATGAGATGATAGAAATGATGTGATAAATGTTACATAAATCTATCATAGATAAGCATAGATTATTAGATTTAAAGCACAAAATAAAAAAATAAATAAATAAACACAAATGTTTAAAAGTTTTAACAAAAAAAAAAAAAAATTTTTTTTTTTGAATTTTAAATAACCAAACTTTCAATAGCTCAAAATGTTAGTCAACAAATACGAGTAACAATAGAAAAGTTATAATTCTGTCATTTTCAATATAGCTAAATTTTAAATCACATTTTAGATTTTAATACTAAATCAGTTTTTGCTTTTCTAATTAGCTATAACAATTAAATATGAGACTTGAGTTGAATCTATAGTCCTTATTTAATTTTTATAAAACATATCATCTAAATTGTATATATTATAAAACTGAGGAGATTAGAGATAAAATAACAGAGTAAAAACTACGTTGGTATGGACACGTAATGAAAAGAGAAGAAAACCACCCAGTCAAAAAAGTTTTGAAATTCAAGTCACCCAAAAGAAAACCTGGTAGACCAAAGTGCACATGGCTTAGTGGAGTACAAAAAGACCTGTAAGAAAAGCATCTTAACAACGAGACAGCCCAAGATAGGAAAACTTGGCGCTTCGAGACACGAAGAAAGCGGACCCCAAGTGATTGGGACAAACGCAACGAAGAAGAAGAAGAAGATAAAACTCGTTGAGATTCAGATTATATTAATTTCATTTTTAGGTCAAAATGTTTCTCCAAATACAGTACTCAAAATGATTAAAACTTAAAAAAGAATATTAAGGGTAACATAAAACCTCTGCCTTTTTTCAAAATTTAAAATATTGGAATCCCATTATACGTCATCGAATTTTAGAACTTATTATCAGTTACTCATGATAATATTATAAGGGTTAAGAAAAGAGGTCAACAATACTTCTTTACAGTGAATATATGAATTTGTGTGTTTTTTGTTTTTTTTTTTAATACAATTGATAAGAAAATTTCGCTGTAACAATTTTTTGTTTTTTTTTTTTGTTTTTGTTTTTTGGAAACGTTCAAAAACAATGTTTAGATATTTCGTATCGCTATAACAATTGCAGTGAATACATTTGCTATGATTATAAAAAAAAGACATTTCTTAACTTTAGCAAGAACTAATTAAGATTAAAAATTCAATTTAATAAGCTTTTTCATCTAATATAAATATTTATAAGTAATTTTTAAAGTAAATCTTAATAAATCCAATCATATTTAATTTTAAATTCAAAATGTCACAATGATTTTATTGCAGATGTACACAATTTGCAATAATTGACCTTAATTGTATTCCAATATTAGATTATTTTTATTTAAGGGGTATAAGTGACAACCTTTTAATGTAGATCTATTGTGATCTCTGTACTGCAATATATTACCAAATTAAAATCTCTTAAAGCTTATGATCTATATCATGTGATCAAATCCAATTATATTATCAATACATATTATTACCTGGTTACAGAAAATGATTTTAAATAGTCAGATTAACAGACAGACTATCAAAACATTAAATTTATTAACTAAAAAATATACCAAATTTTTATATTTCTAATTAATAACATGATCCCGGCTTTTTTAATCAGTTTTTTTAATTGATAGTAACAAAATTGCGACTAATCGTACATATTGAACGATTCTTTTTTTTCTATTTAGTTCCATTCTGTTTTTGTATTGTATTTAGGTAAGTTTAAGTGTTTATTTACTAAATATAATTGTTTCTAATCGTTAATAAGGGTGTTTAAAAAATTTACCGCCCGCATTTCTTTAAACAGTAATAAATAAACCATTTGAATGAATCAATGATAAATGATCATTTTCTTATATTGTTGTTGTTGTTGTTTTTGTTGCTTTGCGGATTTTCATATCTAAAACAAAAACAAAAATTTTATAAAAACAAAATTAATTTGAACTAAATTAAATCGCTATTCAATAACATAAAAAGAAAAAAAAAAATTCATAAAAACGGAGTTAGTAACTTGTATTTTAATTCAGTTATAAATAAGTGATAGATCAGTTACAATCTAATAAAATAAACAGTACAGAAGTATTAAAAAACAAATTAAAAATCATCAAGTTAGTTTACTTAACTACTATATATGTTAAAAATGTTTAGAAATTTTTTAATTATACTTTTACTTATAATAAAAATTGTTGGAATTGTTATTGGATTTCCACCTGTAACATGGAATTTTAATCCATTAACAAAAATGCCAGATTTTTGGCATAGTTCAGTACCAGATTTTTGGAAAAATTTTCAATTTAATCCATTAGATGATGATAATAATAATTCGGATGAATCAGATGAAGATGAAAATGAAACAACATCAGATAAAGATGTTTTAGAAGATGCAAGATTAATTACAGTTACGTTTAATGAAATATACTTACTATTGAAACTTTATTTTATTTTTAATATAAATATTTTTTTAGACTGAACTGTTAAGAAAATATCACTATGAGAACGAAATTCATAAAGTTGTTACTGAAGATGGTTACATTTTAGAAATGCATCGTATTACACCTAAAATAAAAACAACCGGCAAAACAATTCTATTAATGCACGGTCTTTTAGATACATCTGCTACATGGGTTATTATGGGACCAAAACATGGATTGGGTAAAATCTTCAATCTTAATAATTTGAATCAACTTATACTTAAATTTAAATTGTGTTTTTTTTTTTTTTTCTAGCTTATATGTTAACGGATTTGGGTTATGATGTTTGGTTGGGAAATGTACGCGGTAATCGTTATTCTAAAAATCATACAACAAAAGATGTTGATGATAAAGAATATTGGGATTTTTCATTTCATGAAATTGGAATTTATGATTTACCAGCTATGATTGATTATATATTAAAATATACAGAAGAGAAAAAAATTCATTATGCTGGACATTCCCAGGTATATTCACTGGTTTTTCATATATTTTTACAGTAATTTTTTTTTTTAATTTTGCTGCATTAAGGGTACTTCAATTTTTTGGATTTTATGCTCCGAGCGACCAGAATATGCCAAAAAAATTATATCAATGCATGCTTTAGCACCTGTTGCATTTATATCAGAAATACGTAGTCCATTTATAAGAACTTTAGTATTATTTTTTGATTTCTTTAAGGTAAAGTCGTAGTATTTCTTCAAACTTCTTAAAATTAGTTAAAAATTTAATTGAAATTTTTATTTTTTTATTTTCGTATTTTAGAGCGCTACACAATTTTTAAGCATTGATGAATTTCTACCAAATACAAAATTTTTAGTACAAAGCAGTCAAACTGTATGTCACGAGAAAGCAATTACACAATCAGTCTGTTCCAATATACTTTTTTTAATAGCTGGTTTTAATTCTGAACAATTAAATAAGGTATGTATATACATAGAATAAAATTAAAATCTTTAATAGTATCTTACTATAATTATATATTTTAGACAATGTTACCTATAATATTAAGTCATACACCATCTGGTGCATCAACAAAACAACTTATGCATTATGGTCAATTGATACGAACGGGTGGTTTTCGTAAATATGATTTTGATTTAATGGGTAATTCACAACGTTATGGACAATTTATGCCACCAGATTATAAATTAGATAATGTTAAAGTACCAGTTGCACTTTATTATTCATCAAATGATTGGTTAGTTTCATTATGTGGTGTAGAAAAATTAGGAAATATTTTACCAAATGTTATTGATAGATATCTTGTACCAATGCAAGAATTTAATCATTTAGATTTTGTATGGGCTGTTGATAGTAAAAAATTATTATATGATCGTATTATAACAAATTTAAAAAAATTTAATGAAATAAAATAAATTCAAAAAAGAAAATAAAAACAAATTAATTTGTATTGGTTATTGATATAAGAAATAAAGAAAAACAGAACGAGAATTTTTAATTGTCCAACCATTAAAAAAAAATTTAATTTCAGAAAATTTTTAAATAAAATTTATATATAGCTACTGGTTTTATATTGATAAATTTTACAAAATAATTTTAATGCACTCATGCGACATATTGCGTGAATGCATTAATACCCATAAACCAATTTACAAATTATACGAAAAGAAAGTAAAAACAAAAACAGAAAGGAGAAGGAGACAAATTTTTATATAATGTATTGAAAGTTATTTAAAATTTAGTTAATTCACCCGTGAGCTCAAGTGGACGCATGAGGGTTTGAAAAATTTTGTTTGAATTTGTTTGAAACTAGAAATTTCGGACACATGTGCCTAATCGGCCATAGATGCAAGGCCATAAATCTAATTTCCATCTATGCAAGTGTATTTACATTATAGAATTGGCGAATAAACTTCAAACTTCATAAATGCAGTAATTATAGAACAAGTCGTTTTCTTATATATATAATACCTAACAATCAATATTCCTAAGAAAAATCACCTAAATTAAGGCTTTCCGATAAAAATAATTTAAAGTACTTTGTAGTCCGGCTTTGAAAAATTTTTTTCTTGTTCTAGGTAAACATCCCTGGATAATATTATACTATTTTCTATTTAATTGATCCCTATTCATAATTGAAAAATCACTTTCTTGATGTAATAGACAAACAAGGTAGAATGTAAACCAACGGCTTTTAAAAGCGCACATTTCCAAAACACAATACAAACTGTTTAGAATTGAAACTTGCACAAAAATTTGAAAATTTAAAAAATAAAATTTAAGAAATTTTTTGTAATAAGAAAAAATAAAAAATATGACTTTTCTGGAATTTTGAGGAGCTGTAAGTCCGGAACGCTATATGATTAAGAAAAACCGTTAACACACGTAAAAATATATTACTGGAGCTTTAATTTGTATGTCTTACCGAAGACAAATTTGTATAGGTGCTTAAGTTACAAGTGCTTAAAAATAGCAACAATTTTCAGCCCTAATACCTTCTAAACAGGGGGTGGTGCAAAAAAATTTTCTAAAGAAACTTATACTAATTCTAAAAGTTCTTTCTTGTCTCAAAATTTCAGATTCTTATCTAAAGGCATGCCGGAGTTATGAAAAAAGAAATTTCATGCAAAATGTGGTTTTCACATAACGGTAAATTTGAATAATAAATTACAAAATATTTCGTAATTTTAATATTGCTTCATGTAGATAATAAAATTTCCGGTCTTCTGGCGGTTTTAGATTGTAAAACTATTACGCAGAGCCTGAGATATATACATCTGAAAATGGAACTTTTTCGCAATTTTGAAGAGCTTTAACTCTGAAACCCTATATAACTAAAATAAACCTTTAACACACGTTAACATGTATTACCGTAGCTTTAATTTTTATATCTTCCGAAGTAAAATGTGTACAGGTTCGTAAGTTACAGGTGTTTAAAAATAGCAAATTTTCAATTTTTGAGCCCTAATAGCTCATAAACAGGGGGTGGCCCAAAAAAATTCTAAGCAAACTTATACTAATTCCAAAAGTTCTTTCTTGCCTCAAAATTTCAAGCCTCCGTTATGTTTTGCCAAAGCCAAAATTTGGTTTTCACATAACGGTAAATTTAAATACCAAATTTAAAAAAATTCTATAATTTTGATATTAATTTAAGAAGGTAAAATACCTGGCACATGACGCTTTCAGATTGAAAAAATCTTAAGCAGAACATAAGATATATGTATTTAAAAATAGGGCTTTTTCAAAGTGTGAGGGGCTGCAGCTCCGTAATTGAGGGGGCTACATGAAAAAGTTGTTCTACAAAATTATTTTTTTTATGAGACCTACCCATGGTTAAAATTTTTTTTCTCTATCTTTAACGGTGTAGAAATTTTTGTAAACATCTTTGAGAACGGACGGACAGAGTGAAACTAATAAGCACATTTTTTCAAAATTTTTTTGGAAATGTGCAAAAAATATCTATAAATATAATTTAGTAGTTTTCAACTACATACCACGCATTATGACATTCCTCTAAGTTTTGAATACAAGTACATATTTGGATATGATTTTTCTATTACAAAATCTACATTAACATATAAGAGAAAATAAATCTCATATAACATATTGTAATGTTTCATAGCATAAACCCATAAGTAACCTATAAATGTAATTACAAATACAAATTTAAAAATTGATCATAATATGATATTATGTCAATTTTTAATTTTTTTTTCTTTATATAGTACATTTATATATCTATGTATAATATTGCATTTTCCGATTAAATGAAACCTTTTTTTCAATTAAATGAAACAATTGGATGAAACCTTTTTTGAATCTTGAAGACTTTGCCAATTTAAAAAATTATTTTTCTAAATGGAAAATAAAAATAAACGTAGAAAAAACCAAAGCCTGCTTCTCTACTAGACGGCGTAAAGCTTCTTATCTTCCAAATAGAAATCTAAATCTAAGCAGCATATTAAATATGATGATCAAGAAACCAATTTTCACGAAACCCATATATATTTTATGATTATGTTATACCCTATAATAAATAAAAAATCAGAGTCATCCATATAGTAAATAAAATTTTAATTTTCAAAAGCGTTTTTCTCTCAATCATAATGTATGAAAGCCCTATTTGAAGTGATATTGCAAAACCAAACTTGAATAAATTACAGGTTAAGCAGAATAATATTCTCAAACTAATGCACAACTTACCTAGATATTTTTCTTCTAGACAATTAAATGAGTTGTCCAAAACCAAGTCAGTAATTGAATTTATTAAAATTCGCAATGTAAACTTCATTAGTTCTTGTGCTGCTTCCAACAATCCACTAATTAATGATTGTTCACATAGAACAGCATACTTTTAAGTTTAGGTTAGATTAGTACTTATGAGTTTTAAATTAAGTTTAAAGTACGTTTCAACATTTTAGTACACTTAGGTTTTCAGTTTTCGTTTTCTAGTAATATTCATTATAATCAAAATGTACTTATGAATAAATGTAACTGCAAGGCTGTTCTGTCAGGTTTCCTTTTCTTTAAAATTGAAAACTGATATTTGAAATGATCTGTACCATGGGTTCGAATTTTGGAAGCTTCCGAACTAGCCAAAGAGCAAACGAGCATAGCTCTAAAACCAATAAAGATAGAACTCTTAAAATTAATACAGGGGTATTCTGTAATGTTTCACCTAATGTCCCTTAAATTTGAGATGAATTTGAGTCGCGGTACGGGTAGCTGGCACACGCCTTTCAATGCCTAACAAGCATATTTTCGAAATTAATAAGAATAGAAACTTCAAATTTTGAAATGGGAGGCGGTTCAAGCAACTCCCATACGCCTCCCAAAGCTTAACAAACATATCTCTGAAACTAATTAAAATAGAAATTTGCAATTTTGTAAAGCATGCTCTATTCAAAGCTTGTAAAAGCGTTTATGTTTTTAGTTTATAAAAGTACCTATCTGAAATAACTTGTGGATTTTTAATTTATCCACACTTTAATTTATCGACTTACTGTTATACATTTACCGGTTTTTTCATTAAGTTTAACATTTAGTTAGGTTTTTTTCGTTTAATTTAATGCTGTAGTCAACATTCATCCATAATATATGTGGTGCTCAAATTAACAAATTAAAAATTTGCTATATTTATTTGTATTGAAAATGTACCTTTTAAATAAAACTCTTAAAAATCTGACCATTGCTGCACTGTATAAGTCACGAAAAGTCTCGGGTCAAACCCCGGTCAGGTCAAAAATAATATATAAAATATAATAAAATAATGTAAACAAAATATTAAATATACTTAATTATAATTTAATACTTGTACCGAGATCGCCCACATGCTTTAAGGCGAAAGGGCCCCAAAAATAACGGCAGATATTTATATCTGGACGATATAATATAAAAAATAAAAAAAAAAACTCTTAAAATTAGCTTCTTTTAAGAAAGGGTTTGTGTCTCTGATAATGAATTTTTCCAAATTTATTTGAATGTAATGTGTTGTATCTGGTTGTATTATAATGTCACTATTGAAAATGTGCATTTTAAAATTCCTTTGAATTTCATAATTTATATGTGGTACAATTCTGAAAATAAAAAATTTTTTTTTTCAAGGTCTCGTCATGTTTTTGTGTTATATATATATATGTATGAAAATATGATTGTTAAATTAAAAATAAAACATACGGTTTTTGATACATAAAAAAAACCCTATAAAAAACTTTATTGAATAAGTATTGCAATATAATTTAAACTTGATACACAATAATATAATATAATGTTCTAAATATAGTTTTATGTTATTGGGAATTATTTTTCAAGAATAAGTGGCTCTAAAAATACAATCAAATACACATTTTATTTAAAGATATAATTTTATTTCACACATGTGACTGTTACTATAAACGACTTTTGAAAATGCAAAATTACTATGTTTACTTATACAACAGTTAAGTATATTATGATTATATATTATTAATTTTATATTTTTTATATTTATATTTTTATGAATTTAAATTTATTTGTTTTAATTAATACAAATCATATCAAAACTTTTTATTATATGCATTTCAAGTTAGATTTGTACTAAATTAAGCTTATTTAAGAATAATGACAATGATATCATCTATTAATCATCTATAATTGAGATGCAATAAACCATACTTAAGTTTAGTTGAAAAACACTTAAAGTGTAAATAACAGAATAATAAAAACAAATAAATATTTTATTTACTATCTATTCACTGGTTTATGGTAAACTTCACCTTACAAGCTTCTTGTAGTAGGGGTAGTAACATAACCTATGTAGTTTAAGATCTAATCCCTATACCAACTTTTTTTTACCAAGGAATTTGCATTTGTTTAAAGGATCAAAAACAATTGTATGCTTAAATAATTTCTAATGCAAAAAAATTAGCTTTCTGAATCATTGTTTTATTAAAATTACGTGAAATCTATAAAAAATTGAATATACAGACTTTAGCTGTTTACCTAAAGTTAAATAACACTTTGGTTTGAAAAGAAAAAAGGATACCACCTGGCTACAAAAATCTATATTTAAGTAAAACAAAATAAAATAAATAACCGAACATAACCAGTTTCCCTTTCAATTATTGACATACCACTTAAAGATAATTTATTAAATTTACTGATTTGAACGAGTAAAAAAAAAGCTAGGAATGAAAGTTTTAAATTTTCACACATAAATCATAATCCACTTCTCTACTGATAAAAAAGCACTTAACCATGATCATAAACATCTACATTTAAGTAATGAGTAAAAATTAGATCACACTTCTGGTAAGTTATTACGGAACTCGACCCAAACTTTAAATAAAAAATCAATAATTTCATTTTAATATACCAATAAATTAAAAAAAAAAGCCCAATTAAATCTTTAATGAACTTTGAAGTGACATTTTAAAGGCGTAACGTTCAACGATTAGTTGCAAAATTCTAATCTATCAAAATAAAAACATTGATAAAAAAAAAAGTGGGCAATAAAAGTCGTTTTAGCGACAATAATTTTTATTTTTATTATGGTATTTTAATCCTTATAATTTGAGGCACTATATAAATTGTTGTAAAACCCCAATATCTTAGCACTTTTAATTGGATTTTCTACATATAACATTACAAATATCCAATTTACCAAATTTAAAATTGAAATTAAATTTAAAATATAAAAAAAAAAATGAAATTGATTATTGCATTTTTTGCCCTATTGGCTATTATTTTACCAGTAGAACTATTAAATATACCAAATTTTGAAACTGAAGTTAATGATGGTGATGAAACAGTTGATCCAAGTATTAAAGAAGATGCACGTTTGACAACAACTGAATTATTACAAAAATATGGATATCCATCTGAAATTCATGAAATGACTACTCCTGATGGTTATATTTTGGAAATGCATCGAATTCCAAGACCTGGTGCCATTCCAGTTTATTTACAACATGGAATTATGGATTCATCTGCTGGTTGGGTTATTATGGGACCACATACTGCTTTTGGTAAGTGAATTTTGATATTATTCCTGATCAAAAATATAAAATAATACATAAAAAATCAAAAATATCAAACGCCTAAACATATGCAATAAATAAGAATTGGTTATTGTAATAATAGTTATTTCTCAATTTTTATCACATTGTAATATTAGTTTGTCCTAATTTAATGTTTTATATTTTCAGCATATTATTTGTATGATCATGGATATGATGTGTGGATGGGAAATTGTCGTGGTAATCGTTATTCACGGAATCATGCATATTTAAGTGTTAAAAGTAAAGAATTTTGGGATTTTTCGTTTCATGAAATGGGTGCTCAAGATTTACCAACAATGTTTGATTATGTTATTGAAAAAACTGGCTTTAAAAAAATTCATTATGTTGGACATTCACAAGGTACAACAGCATTTTGGGTTATGTGTATGTTACGACCTGGATATTGTGATAAAGTAATAACAATGCAAGCGATGGCACCAGTTGCTTACATGGAATATGTTAAAAGTCCATTGATACGTTTTATTGCACCATTGACTGATAATCTTGAAAGTTTACTAAAATTATTTGGAACACATGAATTTTTACCAAATAATGAGATAATGAAAATAGCTGGAGAAATTTTATGTAAAGATGAAGCAGTAACACAAATAATATGTACAAATATTATTTTCTTAATTACTGGTTATAATTCTGAACAATTGAATACAACAATGTTGCCAGCAATTATAGGGCATGTACCAGCTGGTACATCAACAAAACAATTTATACATTATGGACAATTAGTTAATTCTGGACGTTTCCGTATGTTTGATTATGGTTTATTTAAGAATATGGAAAAATATGGTACATTTAAACCACCATCATATGATCTAAAAAAAGTTACAGCTCCAGTTGCTTTACATTTTTCATCAAATGATTGGTTAGCTGGTCCAAAAGATGTTGTTAAATTACAAGTTGAATTACCAAATGTTATTAAACATTATTTAGTACCACAACCAAAATTTAATCATTTAGATTTTATAATTGCTATTGATAGTAGACATTTGGTGTATAATGATGTAATAAAAAGCATGCAAGAATATGAATGAACTGAACTATTCTAATATAAAAAAAAATAGAAGAATAAATCAATAATTAGAAAAATTTTTGTTGCATTTAATTATGAATTTTTCATGTAATTTGAATAATCTTTAATCTAATTTGTTCTCTTTTAATTATCCTGTCATAATTTTTTCCTTTTTAATTTTATCAGAAATTCCTTCCTTACATTATACATTATCCTCAAATACTTTTTTATTTATTTTTTAAATGAAGTCAAAAACTTTTAAATGTGTAAAAACTTTTCAGACAAAAATCTAACAAAAAGAAGGAGAAATCTGATAATTTCATATTTTCAAAATCTGTAGATAATATTGAAGATTATTATGTACTAAAACAAGAATGATCACTTATTTACTAACACAGTAACGGTAATTTAAAAAAAAATGATTTTATGAAATTGAACTTATAAGTTTTGTGGAACACTTATAAATATAACTTTCTGATAAATATGACATGTTTTTTACCTTTAATCTCAGCTATATTCAAATATACACATATTATTTGAATGTGAAATTTTTGATTCAGTTTGTCGAAGGAAATCGAAAAATTTTTAGACATAAGCGTTAAATTTTTTTCTTTTTATCCGATATTTCTGAAAGATTGTAAATTTCTTAACATTTTCTTTTTTATTTGCTAAAGAAATTTGGTAAAGAACCATTTTATTGGAATTTTCTTAATAGAAAATTTTTAAATTAATTAATTTAGAACTGTTTTAACTTCACTATATCACTTCACTATGATTATCATGTCCAAATAACGGTTTATGCACAGTTAGCTGAATACAAAACTCTTTTATGTCTAATGTTTCTTGTCAAAAGGGTCGAGACATTTTGGCATAAATATTTCTCAATAATATATTTGACAAGAATTATATACTTATGGCAAATATTATAAATTATGTAAATGTACACGCCAGATTTGGCATGTAACTTTGAAATCCCTCATAATTAATTAGTGTTTTTACATACATATTTCAACAATAAAGTTTCGTAGTTGGCCTGTTTTTTTTTTTATAAATGTCACAAGGAAATTATAGCCTTTCTGTTTCAGGCGTGGTGGTAAATATCGTAAAGGGAAATTATTCTTACGACGTGTGTAGGATTCGAACCCACCCTCTTTCGGTGTTTACAGCGTATTTCATACACTTTTATCCACTAGGCCACCGAGGGCCCCATTTAATTACTATTTTTGTAAAAGTCTTTTTATGAAATGGCATTTTGCTAACATTTTTGTCTTTTTCGTTAAATGCCGTAATATCGTTTTGAGAAATGAATTGAAACAAACTGGCATGCTTTCTTAAATAAAGACACAATTTCATCTCAGTTATATTCAAGAAATAAGCAAAATTTTATTGAACTTTAATCTATTTTAAAAATGTGAGGCAAACCTAATATTTTGAGATGGGTTATATTACAATATATGAAATAAATCTATAATTATAATTTAGTAGTTTTCAGCCACACACTACGTATTATGACATTCCGCTAAGTTTTTATATAAATATATATTTGGATACGATTTTTCTATTACAAAATCCACATTAACACAATATGTATACTTAGAATCATGATTTTTTTATATTCTTTTGCAATCAAAAAATGCTGTATTCCATACGATTTTTTTGTAATTTAGATGTTACGCTAAAATATACTTACACACCAGCTACAGGGCCCCTAGTTATATATATAATTCTGAATTACAAGATTCTGAATTTTAAAATTTTCGATTTCAAAAATTCGATTTACAAAAATCTGAATTTATGTAAATTTCCTGGAGAAACTGTAAATAAATAGACATTTTAAAAATAGGTAACATGAAGCAATTAGTCAGACATCCGTTTGTATACGATTATAGAGAATGTGCGAACTTTGTATTACCTATATGTATTCTGAAGCGTATACTTTTGCAGTTTTTTTTATAATTTTACACAAATAACTCAAAATTTTAACTCAAAATTTTGTAAACTCAGAATAGTGTGTACTCTAATCATAATTAAAAAGAAAAAAGCTAAAATTTTTTAACACTGAATTTTATACGTTTTATGTCAGACAATCGAAAAGAATGCTAAAAAAACATTTAATACTGTAAGAATCTGCTTTTTTTTTTGCATTTACTGGTTACAGTTTACTTTTTCTCTTTTGTTTTTTTGTTTTAATTATCTAAGAATAAATTAACTTTTTTAGCCCACAACTGTACTTGCACATAATATTTTTGTTATTCAAATGAATTTATTAGTATATATTAGAATTAAAAGTTTTTTTTTTTCTCTTTTAAAAGAAATGAAGAAAAAATTATTACTAAATAATATTAAATACAACATGTTACAGAAGAACTTTTCAAATCATTTTTTTTTTTTTTTTTTTTATATTTTCCTTTTCTTCTTTCCTATATTGGATATTATTATATGTACATAAGAATAAATAAAAATTTGCATTTAATTGAATTCTTCAGGATATCCTTTTTTCATCAAATACAACTAATCAATACAATTTTGTTTTTTTTTCTTTTAAAAGTTTAATAACTAAAAAAAAAAAAATAAATAAATAAATAAATACGAAATAATTGACAAAAAGTCTGGCTAGTTACAAAGAAAAAGTTTATTTTCTAATAATAGCCTTTTCATAAGATTGTATACAAAAGTGTTAAGAAAAAATCAGTTGAACCTGAAATTATAGTTATATTATACCCAGAAGGGCCTTGAACAAACAAAAAAAAAAACAAATTGGAAAAATAAATTTGAAAAGTTTTAAAATATCTATACATTTTGTTATGTGAAAAGTTCTTCTTAAAATTTCTTCAAATTTAATATGATATCTTAAAATTCGATTTTTATATGTACATATTTTTTGGTTAGTTTACTATTAAGCTTTAGTTTTTTTTTCGTTTAAAATTAATTATTATATTAAAAGGATACAAATAATAAAAAAAAAAACTCATTATAATTCTTAAAAATTATCAAGAATTTATAAATTATTTTTTTTATTTTAATTACATGGACATGAACTTGTGTAATATTGTAATAATTAATGATTCTATTGATTTAATTGGTGAAAATCTTCTTTCAATTATAAATGTATCAATTGATTCAGGAACTTTTCTTGATTCTTGGAAGGATGGTAATACCCATTGCCAAGGTAAAAAACACCACTTTATGTAATTAGTTTCGTCCTGTTAATATGATTTCTACTATATCAAAAATATTGGAAAAAGTAATGTTTAATCAACTTGAATCGTACTTCAACAAAAATTATTTTATGTCACAAAATCAATCCGGCTTTAGAAAAAACCATAGCTGTGATTCGTTATTGAATCTGGTTTTAACAAATTGGAAAATAGCGATTGATGATAAAAAAGTTGTAGTAGCTGTTTTTCTTGATCTTTGCAGAGCATTCGAGACAGTTGATCGTAACATTTTACTAAATAAATTGTTTATGTACGGTATTCGAGATAGAGAATTGGTATGGTTCGAATCTTATTTAAAGAATCGTACACAAAGAACTAAAGTTAAAGGTGTAGTGTCAGATCATATGGATATCAAACTAGGGATACCACAAGGAAAAATTTTGGGCGTACTATTATTTTTAATTTACGTCAATGATATGGAAAATGTTGTAAAATTGCCTAATTTGGCCCTACTTGCGGATGATACTTTTATATATGTTAAAACATAAAAATTAAATGAATATTTAAGCAAATTAGGTGAATGGTTTATACTTAACAAAATAAAATTAAATAATAAAATTTTAATTTTAATTGATAAAGTATAGAAATTTATTTGGTAAATGAAATTAAATATTTAGTTATAGATGGTAGACTTAGTATCAAACTGCATTTAGAATATTTATGCAACAAAATAAACAAAAAGCTTTATTTCTTTTCAAAAATAAAGAAAAATCTATCAATGTTAAATGCAAATAAAATTTTTAATGTGATGATTAGACCGAATTTTGAGTACTGCTCATCTATTCTTTTCATATTTAATGATGAAATTATGAACAGACTTCAAAAATTGTAAAATCGGGGCATGAGTATTATTTTAAAAGTTAGTAGATTTATTTAAAAATCCCACATGTTGAGAACTTTAAAATGAATGAGTGTATCGCAAAAGAATAAAAATAAATGTTTTGACAATGGTTTTCAAAATAAAACAAAATATTATGCCAAGTTACTTAACAGCCATATGTTAACTTATGTTGAGGAAGTCCAGCATTATTTTTTAAGAAATATTTGGGCCTTTAGGTTAAACTTTTTTAATAAATCAAAAATATAGAATATGCTTATGTATAATGGATATGCTTATATATAAAAAACTATAGATATAAGTGTGAAATGCAAATAAAATTGTTATAATTAATTATAAACATTTTATAATATTTGTACTCTGTAAATAGTTAACAAAACTAAATAAATAAACAAATTAAAAAAAATAAAATAATAAACTCTTAAAATAAGTTTTAATATTATATGTATATATAAATATATATATATCATATGTTTTTTATAGTTTTTCTTGTCATCAGCATTACTTAAGGAAACTTTTACTAAAAATACTAGCTTAATTAAATTAAAACCAATAATGCCTTCTCTAAAACAATAGCAAAATAATGCTAAAGATTCTTTAATTTTAACAAATTGCAAGAAGTGCTAATTTCCACAATATAGACATCAATTGCTCATTTAAAGCTTCTTAATGCTAAAAACAAATAACTGTAGTTTTTGGGTATTTTCATATTATTCGAAAAAATGTAATGTAAGTTTTTAGACAAATATTTGCCTTTTACCATTATCATCTAAAAATAATCGACCATTACTGGGATCATTCTTAGGAATACTATTTGAAAAGTTTATGAATTGAAATGTTCTTACTGCTAAAAACTGAATAAATTTGATTTTTTTTTTAATTATTACATAAATTATATTTGTATAATTGTATTTTTTCCTAAGGATAATCAAAAATAGATCGAATAGATTTTAAATTTTAAATACAATTATACCTACCAAGATCAAAATTATACCAAATGTCTTTATTTTGCTCGGATTCAAATAATCAGTTTTAAATTTCATTAAACGAAAATCTTAGATTGTTTTTACCAAAGGATTAATTTAGTTTAGCTTAAGCAAAAAATTTGTAAAAGATGTAACATCTTAAGAGTCTAAATAAGTAAACAAATTCACTCATTAAAAAGTGACAATAAGTAATATTTTTTTACGCAATAAAATCGAAATTTACGATTTTTAAAAAATACGAAGATGTGAATCAAAAAATTTTAAGTTTAAAAATATTGACTATAATTTATGAGCAACAATTTCATTAATTTTATTTTTTTTTTTTCTTTGTTTTCATATAATTCTACTCAACTGAGCATAACTGCAACAATCAACAAAACTAAAAACTGTAAAAAATTAAAATCAGGAAATTTAAGTGGACCATCAGAAGACCAGAAAAAGTTAACTCTATTGTTTTATTTTTTTATTTTACTCTTTATAATATTTTTTATTAACTTATTTCACACTAAATAACTTCAATTTGCAGTGACCAGAATAAACAAAATAATAAAAACAAAAAAAAAGGCAAACAGAAATATAAATTTTTAAACTGTAAACAATGAAAAATAAAAATGTAACTGAGCCGAACCATAATATGTACTCTTATTGTTTATTTACCGACTGAATTTCTCTCCTAATATCCCATTCTCTCTTATTTCATTCCATTATTCAAATGAAACACATTTCGTTCCTTTTACTAACCCATTAAACTATTGTATTGTTTTAAATTGTATTGTATTGTATTGTATTGTATTTGTTATTTTACATTTACTTATAAAATCCGGTCCATAATGGATAATTACATAACAATAAGGTTCCTGTACAACCACAACAGTGTTAATAGATATTATACATTATATGAAAAACAGAATTTTTAAAATAAGTTGTAGGCTACCTGTAATAAACAAAAATATATGAAATATTTAAATATAAAATTTTAAAATGAATAAAACTCAGAAAGAGATTAAATAATTGTAGTGTTATCTAAAGTCATCCTGTTTAAACTTGTTTGTTTTTTTTTGACGTTTTAGTTTAAATCTCTTTTACTTTATTTTCTTGGCAGTTGACACACCCGTTCAAATCAAATACAAAATGAATCTGTATTCTCTTCTTTATATAATCTCTTCTAATTAAAAGAAATCATATTCTGATATCATTAGAACGGTTTTTTAAAAGAAATCACATTCTTATCTCGTTAGAACGGCATTGTCATCTTGTTAGAACGGTTTAAACATAAAATATATATAGAAAAAATATTTCTATAATAATTTTTTAAACATAAAACCATTGCATATTTAGACGCGTAATTATTTAAAATTTTACCGGAAGTAAAATAGAAATATTAACATAGTTATTATAACGCGTTTACAATATTTTATTGCTATATACCGTGAAAATCATATTTTTGTAATCGTAAACAATTCAGATGAAATTTTTTTACTATTGTTATTATCGTTTTTTTTTTATATATTTTAACAAAAAAATTATATTATGTAATAATAAAATAAAATATATTTAAATAGCGTAAAGAAAATATTTTCAGGATTCTGAACAAATTTTCATTTATATGAAAATGACGAAGAAGGAAATTAAAATTTTTATTTTTTTTTTATTTTTTATATTATATACTTATTAAGTTGTTTTTCTAATTGTAAAACTATATTTAATTAAAATTAATTAAATAATAATATTATACAATATATAATAAAAATTTAATTCAAAATTTGTACAGTACAATAAAATATTATTTTTAATAATTTGTTGTTATTTAATAAAATCAATCAGACGCAAATATACCATAGTTATTGTGGGCACTAAATTTAAATTAAAATTTAATTTAATTTATTCAATATAAAATTTAGAAATAGTTAATTGTATATATTCTCTTTCTTCCATTTTATTCATCACTGGCATTTATTAATTATTAATTAATTACTATATTGCCTATACATCACATATCTAAAAATAATCAGTTACCTTAATTAATATTTTAACCTAAACCAAACCAAGTTATATTGTTTATTCCTTCCTATTATGCATTCCAATAATTATAAAACCAATGTAAAATAAGACAACAGTTTTTTTTTTTTTATGCATTTCTCTGCCACATAAATTAAACAGGAAATTACACAGCCTTTCCTGTTCAGGCGTAAGTGTCGTAAGGGGTAATAACTCTTACGACGTGTGTGGGATTCGAACCCACACTCCCTCGGTGTTTACAGCGTATTTTATATGCTCTTACCCACTAGGCCACAGAGGCCTCTAAGATAACAGTTGTTTTGATTAACTTTGATTTAAATAAAATGCTATAAATTATTCTCCAACTTCTAAAATTTACAAAATATTCAAGTTCAATGCATCAATTTATATTATTAATCATTTAAAAAATATTTTAGTATTTTATCATTTGCAATCAATAAAAAAAAAAAAAAAGAATTTAAAGTTGAAAAAATCTTTTATAGATTAGATAAACTATTAATTTATTTTACTATCATCAATCAACTTTTCATAATATTACAATATCTAATGACAATTTAGACAATATTTACTGATTATATTGTCAAAAGTATTAAAAGGAAGTCAAAAAATTTTGCAAATAAATACTTACACTTACTGAAAATTAAATTTTTTTTTTTTTATTAAGTGCTAATAATCAATTGATAATTTTAAGTAGAAAATTTATTAGGAACTTAAGAAATTGGTACTTCAATTTATATTAATTGGGGGGATGACTTAACTTCCACGGATATATATTCCATGAAGCTTGTATTCTCTAAAATGGTCTTAAGTAGGAGGGATGTTAGAGTTAGATTCAAAATCGGCAAATTTCCTTTTTCGAGAACATTTATATATTGATAGGTATATCCGAGATTCTGATTTAGGAGGGGTTTTGGAGTTGAATTTTGAAAAAGAGTATATGGAACCCTGATTTTACAATCAACTTCAAAATCCTCCCTAATTGTTTTTTTTTACATACATATGGATACATCTTAACATTAATATTTTATTGAACAATAATAGTGATGTTGATAATTACTTAGCCCCTTTTGTCTTCGTTTGGTCTCATTTCAGTTATTTCTGAACCTACACGGCTCTCTTCAAGCACTTGCCTTGACCATATTTTTATGACGAATAATGCTTTAATAATGCTTTTTCGTATTCGAATGAGGTCTACGATTTGGATATATCTGATCATTGATTAATTTCTTTACCTATTTTTATTTCAGATAGTATTAACGTTCAATATAGAAAAATTAATTCATATAATTTTCCTGAAATCAATTTTGCTGCACTTAGGGATAAAATGTGCTATTTAGTAAAATCTTATCCTAATAATGTGCGTCGTAAATTATCTTATAAAAAATTGTGCAAAAATATCAAAACTGATGTTGTTAGTGTAAAGATAATTATTTTATTTCTAAATTTAACATTAACCGTGGTAATGCAAAAAATGAATGGAAAGTCGTTAATTTAGTAGAGATTGATAATAGAATTGTTGGCAATGCTTTAACTATTGCAAATTTTTTTAATACACACTTCGTTAATCTTACTCATGACTTGACTTTAAATTCAACTGCTATGGCTATGGATTCCTCTTTTACTTTGATTGTAGGTGAACTAAACCAATGCAATAGTTTTAATTTCGAAGCTATTACTTCTTTTGAAGTGTATAAGCTAATCTGCAGTTTGAATAATAGCGCTTCTATATCTTATGACAAATTGTCTAATAAAATTCTTAAGGAAATTTCGTTTTATGTTGTCGATGTCTTGTGTTTTATTTTTAATTACAGTGTTCATTCTGGACTTTTTCCGGAGGGATTAAAAATTGCAGAGGTTATTCCTTTGTTCAAGAAAGGTTCTTCTGTGAATGTTAACAACTATCGGACCATTTCTCTTCTTTCTCCAATTACAAAAATTTTTGAAAAGGCTATCAAAAAACGCATTATTAACTTTTTGAATAAAAACAATTTTCTCAATAAGAATCAAATTGGCTTTACAATTGGTAAGAGCACCGAGGATGCACTGCTTAAATTTTGTGGTGAAATATACAATAGCTTAAACTTTGGAAATTCCTCCTCTGCGTTATTTATTGATATTTCAAAAGCATTCGATACTGTCTACCATCAGGTTAGAAAAATGGTGTTAGAAAAATTATATAAAGCTGGCTTTCGCGGTTTTATGCTTGATTGGTTTAGCTCCAATCTTAAAAAAAAAAAAGAAAAATAGTGACTCTTTGCCATTCTATTTGAGATATAACTTCCAACAAAATAGGGCGGAACTTATACCCATTTTATTTGAAATATAACTTCCAACAAAAAGGGATCAGAACTTCCATGGAAGTTAAGTTGATTTCAGAGGACTTGGTTCTTTGGAACTTATCTCTCTGGAAGTTAAATCATCCTCCCATATTAACTCATAAAAATTCAATTACCAGTAATATTGCGTATATTTACAATACAAAAAAACGTTTTAAAAACAGAAAATAGAAACAATAATTTTATATGTATATACAGATAGGAAATTCGAAACGTGACCATAATACGTTTTTAGTTTTATTCCATAATGTTTGACTATGACTTCTGTTCTTTCAACAATAGTAGAAAATTCATTTTTACTCAATAGTAGTAGAATTCTTGAGTCTTGATATTTAATATTTCTGTTTGAGGCAAATATTAATATAAAAGATTCAAAAAATAAGATTTCATTTCTAAATTCTTAACAAAGAATCTCTAAAAGTTTAAAGAAATATAAATATAAGTAACTTAATTTTTGTTTATTACATTTTATTTTTTGTGATAATGTATCACGTACATATATATTTTTATTTTAACATTTTTTTTTTTATTTATTATAATAAAATCTGACTATTTTTTCACAATAAAATCTATAATCACAGTCTTAATCATATAAATTGTTTACAATTTTTTTCTCTTTCTCTATATATCTATTTAAATTTCATTCCACTTGCTAATGCTTTTATTTCATATTCTTTCATACTAGCCAATACATGATTATGTACTAATTTTCGACTATCAATAGCAATTATAAAATCTAAATGATTGAATTTTGGTTGTGGTACAAGATAATTCTTAATAACATTTGGTATTTGAAGTTCTAATTTTTGAACATCTTTAGGATCAGCTAACCAATCATTCATTGAAAAATGTAATGCAACTGGTGCTGTAACTTTACTTAAATCATATGATGGTGGTTTGAATAAACCATATTTTGCCATATTCTTGAAGAAACCATAATCATACATACGGAAACGTCCAGAATTAACTAATTGACCAAAATGAACATATTGTTTGGTAGATGTTCCAGCTGGTACATGTCCTAAAACTGCTGGTAACATTGTTGTATTTAATTGTTCAGAATTATAACCAGTTACTAAGAACATAATATTTGTACATAAAATTTGTGAAAATGATTCATCTTTACATAAAAATTCACCAGCCAATTTCATAATATTATTATTTGGTAAAAATTCATACATTCCTAATAATTTTGCAATTATTTCAGCTGTACCAGTTAATGGTGCCAATGCGCGTATTAATGGACTTTTAACATATTCCATATAAGCAATTGGTGCCATAGCTTGCATTGTAATAACTTTATCACAGTAACCAGGACATTGTGCACACATAACCCAAAATGATGTTGTACCTTGTGAATGTCCAACATAATGAACTTTCTTATAATTAGTTTTTTCTAAAACATAATCAATCATTGTTGGTAAATCTTGAGCACCCATTTCATGAAACGAAAAATCCCAAAATTCTTTACTTTTAACACTTAAATATGTATGATTCCGTGAATAACGATTACCACGACAATTTCCCATCCATACATCATAACCTTTATCATAAAGATAATAAGCTGTTTAAAAGAAAAATAAAAAAAAAATAAAAATCAAAATTAATTCAAATTCACAACAAAAAATTCAAAAAAAATTTTATTATATATTTGAATATTAATAAAAATTAATACATACCAAATGCTGAATGTGGTCCCATAATAACCCAACCACCAGATGAATCCATAATACCATGTTGTAAATAAACTGGTATAGCACCTGCTCTTGGAATACGATGCATTTCTAATATATAACCATCTCGTGTTTGCATTTTATGAATTTCAGCTGGATATCCATATTTTTTCAATAATTGTGGTGTTGTTAAATATGCATCCATAATAATACTTGGATCAGTTTTTGGTGCCATCAATGCCATGTATTCTTTGTAAAGTTCATCATGACTTACAAAATTAGAAGGCACCTCAAAATCATCAATAGGTAAAGCTGATGTTATTGACGCAAATGCAATTGCGCATAATGTTACATTTATTAAAAATTTCATTTTTTTTAATTTTTTTGATTTTTTTCTTATGTAATTTAACTTATTATATAGGTATTCTTATTTTTTTGCGATTTATTATCGATTAGACTTAATAATTTTAAAATAATTTAGAAATTGAATTCTAGTTAATTTTATTTTTCCGATTTGCTTTAAACTTTAGAATTAGTTGGGACGCGACTTGTAAGTGATTTAAAATAATATGATTTGATGTATTTATACTTTGCGTAAATAGCTTATCGATAATATAAGAGCTTAAATGATAATTAGATATAAATTATCGCTTGTGAAAAAAAATTTAGAGAAGATTAAATATAATTAAAATTTTATTATTATATTTTTGTTTTTTTTTTTAAATTTATTATAAAAAGTATAATGAAAATGTTGTGTTATCAGTATATTAAAGTTTTTTTTTATTTTATTGCAAAATTATGAATGAATTTGTATTGAATTGTTTTATTAATACGGAATTTAAATATATTTTGTCAACACGGTCATTTAAATGATAAAATGTCAATGATTTCAAAACATATTTCTAAGCGGAAATTAAAATGGGAATATTAAGAATTTTAAAAAGGATTTAGGAGAGTTGACATGCTAGAAATTTAAAAAAAAATTGATTAGTAAAAATTGAAGGACTTAAGAAAAAACAATACAGTCTAAACTCAAAAGAAGTACTATGAATTATGTATAATTGTACAAATTCTCAATTCGCTCCTAAGTATATAGAGTTTTCCAATTTGAGTGATATGATTTCTTTAAAAAAAAAAACACACTAATTGTTAAGGAAATTCAAATGTTTTTTTTTTAATGTGAAGTAAAAGAATCGCCTCCACAACTTCTTTTGCAGGAACGAATTCGATTAACCCAATTTTCGAGCACTTTTTCCACTAAATCAAGTCGTATGTCATGAATAGCACGTTCAATATTGACTTCTAAAGAGAGTCTGGTTTATTGCTAAAGACCAATGACTTCAAATAACCCCACAAGAAGTAGTCTAATGGTATTAACCCACAAATTCTTGGAGGTCATTCAATGTCACAATTTTTTGAAATAATAGAATCTCCAAACTTTTCTCGCAATAATTCGGTTGTTGCACGTGTTGTGTGGCACGTAGTCCGTGTTGTTGAAACCAGATGTTGTCAAGATCAACTTCTTCCAATTTCGGCCATAAAAAGTTGGTTATCATCGATCTATACCGCTCTCCATTGACAGTAACGGTGTTACCAGCTTCATTTCGAAAGAAGTACGGACCGATGATTCCACCAGACCAAAAATCACACCAAACTGTCAATTTTGGTGAATGCAATGGTTGTTCATGAATAATTTTTGGATTTTCTTCGCACCAGAATCAACAGTTTTGTTTATTTACCGCACCACTCAGATGAAAGTGAGCCTAATCGGAGAAGATGATTTTCTTAAAAAAATCGTTATCGTTTTCAAGTTGTTCCAAGACAAAATCAGCAAATTCACGACGTTTACGGTGGTCCATGATGAAATTGTGAACATTACTGAATACAATGAAAAAAAAGACAGATCATGACATACTAAAAATGGCCGAAACGTCACTTAGAAATTATATCACTCAAACTGGAAAACCCTATATTAATAAAGCAAAAAATTTGAGAAGAGTTTTGCAATCATTTGCCTCTTGACACCTCCAGCAGTTGTATAAGATTCCTATAGTTTGCTTACTGATTCTATAACGATTCGGACGACCCTAGCGATGTCAAATCGTGTTTTGAATATCAATTTATTTGATCTACTTTTTAAAGTCATAAGTAACAAACCGTTTTTGGTATACTTGATAAACATAATTTTTTAACATATTAATATTAATTTGCAACTTGCTAATAAAATATTATTAAAATATAGGTAACTAATAAATAATTAATATAACACTATTTAAATTTAAATTATACTCATTCAAAAGAGTAGCATCAGTTAAACTAAAAAAGAAAGTTTTAAAACTTTATGTAACAGTTAAAGAACTGTCGCTTGTACTAATTGTCTTATTTCCGGTTCTCTCTCTAGTTTACTCTCTCTAGAGCGGAAATAAGACAATTGGTTCGTGTTATTACGGACCATTGTCTTATCGTTAGTTCTGCTAAAAGATTTGGAATGCATATGGATCTTAACTGTAGGTTTTGCAGAGGAATTGACGTGATAAAGAGCGTGGAGCATTTTCTCTGCACCTGTCCTAGTTTGTTAAGAAAAGGCAGAAATATCTCCGTAGTTTCTTTTTCCACAATTTAGGTGAACTCTCTCACTTGAATCTGAGAAGTCTTCAAAGCTCTTCCGTCAGAGTGATATCATCGTGGTATAAATCTTGGGAAACTTAAAACTAACTGTGGCCGAATAGGTTCTCTCACGTTTTAAAGATACACTACGAACCTAGAGTCCAATAAATATTAACTCTTTAGTTCAACCTTCATTAATAAAAAAAAATAAAAACAGTTAAGGCACATAAACGATAAAGCTTATTTTTTGGCGTTCTTTTAATCAAAACTACTTTTAAAAACTTCTTTTAAAAGCATGTATTAATTTTTCAATTTACATACTAAACAAAATTTCTTTGTTCTCAATAAACATTAAAAATTTAAAGAAAACATCTTAACCATTTCTAAACTGATTTTTTTTTTTAGATAATAATTACAATCCTTATTCTTTCTTTAAATTAATTTACTCATAGTAACATCCAGCCAATGGTGTAGTGGTTAAGACACCGACCTTTCATATGAAAGTTTTCGGATTCAAACCCCGGCTGGACATATAAATTAATAAAAAAATAATAGACAATTTTCTTATATATATATGTAATTAGCAGAATATAATTAAATGAAAAATAAGTATATATGTATATGTCCTATAAATTATAATTAATATCATATTGTCATAGCTAGATATATAATAAAATAATAATTAAACCATAATTCTTGTATAAGATAATAGATGGCGTACTCATAGAAACAGGACTCAGAATATCATCAATACTTGAATGTATTCAAAAATATGATTATGATTATCTACGACCACTTTCTTTACTACTTTTAATTCAAGTTTTCAAGTATTCTGAAAAATAATGAAATAATTGTAAAATAATTATCTAGATTCAAATTTGAAATCGCATTTATATTAAACTTAAGATTTTTTCTATAATTTTCTCTGTTTAGATTTTGTTAGTAATTTATTATTGAAACGAATGCCGTCACTGACTACTTTATGATTAATTATCTACAACTTTCTTTATTTCATATACTCGTATACCATATCTAAAGTACATTTGAATTTAATACAGACAGTCTTAAGTACACTTAAAAAATTTCTAATAAATTTTCAATTGAAGTTTTCAAAACAAATAATCAAATATTAATGTACATAGGTACATATATGAAAAAATAATCAACTATAACCACTTTAAACCGTATTATACTAGATTTTCATTTCTATCTTGCGTCACTATTTTACTATTTCTTACATTTATAATTTAATCATATTTTCTTTGACAGCATCAATCTAGCAATTTCTAGGTAACAAATTTCTTTTTTAGTTACGTTACTTGGGCATACGATATATCTGCAGCCTATTTTATATTATGTTCCTAGAAAATTAATTGTAGCTGATAGATGGATTAGAATTAAATGTTCCAGGTTTCTCGGATATTGCAAGGTTGTTTAAGTCCGAGTCACAATCTATAATTAATACGGGGTTTATCAAAGTTGTTGATTTTTCTTGAGAGTAATAATGGAGTAAATAATTTTTTGTAGGCAAAATAACAATCAAACACCAATATTAACCTTTATATAGCTAAAATTTTAATTTCAGTATATGCATTTCAAAATGTATATATAGCAACACTTACATTTTTCATTGTTCTTTTATGATCATCAACGGTATTTTACGTCTGCTTTTATCTATTTCATTCTGTGTTATCTTATCCTTCTATCTTCCTTAAATTTTAACATTATAAAGTTAAAACTCTGTGTTTAATAAAAATATTTCACTGATCGTTGTTTATGTTAATATATTTTGTAATATTAAATATTTATTTAATAATTACTATATAATATGTCTTTTATCCAGTTTTTAGTTAATGCTATATTCAGTTAAATTTCAGAGATAATATATTACATAAATATATATTATCTTCAGATATATTAACTTCCATCTATTCAAATATAAGATATGTATCTTCAGATTTTTTTTTCAGTATTGAAATGCATCAAAATATTCCTGCAGTCTTTTCTGATTGAAAGAAATACTTCTTGCAGTCTTTCTATATTCAAATGCTTTTCGAAATCAATGCCTTTTTTGTATTTCCACTTGGTAAAGTAGTTAATCTTTAGCCTTTAGCCTTTTTTGAAGACAAGGAAGAAGAACAGCAGTGAGCACGTATTTATTCCATGATAGTTTCTATCTATCATTATATACTCTAAATACTCAGTACCTATAACCTAACAATTTAAAACATAAAATTGCTTGTTTAAAAGTACATATTTTATTGACACCAAGCAATTGATTAATTAAAATTTAAAAAAATAAACTTTACTTTTTCATCAAATTTATTATAATTTGTTTATAAGTACATACTTTTTCTGAGAATTTCGTTAATAAAATTAATCTATTCAATATTATTTATAATATAATAAAAAAAAAATTTAAGTTTTATAACTTTCACATACTTAAACCACAAAAAAATTTTACTTAAGTAAAACCCCACCAAAGTATAAATAATAAGTAGTAAACAATAAATTAAACGAAAAAATAATGCAATTTACCCGTTATTTAAAAGATTAATATATATAAGGTATATAAGGTATATAATAAAAAAAAAACAAGTAATGGAAAAACCAAGAGTTTTCAAAAAAGCACATTTCCAAAATTAAAAAATATTCCATAATAAGCCAGTAAAGAGTAGATATATTGAAAAATAAATTTCTTAATTTTTTTTTTTGGTAAGAAAAAATTGAGAAAAATTAAATCATACTTTCGAAATATAATGATGGAGCTTTAATTTTTGTATATTATTTCCAAAAACCATATTAGTGCCATATTAGTGAAGAAGCAAAGACCATATTAGTGAAGAAGCAAGTCTACAAATTGGAGTTCCACAAGGCACAGTTCTAAGACCTATTCTTTATCTAGCTTATGTGAATAGCTTCAACAAAATTGGGCTAAGTGGACATTATTCAATGTTTGCAGATGATACAATAATTCTGTACAAAGGTAAAAACAAGAACCAACTGGAAGAAAATATTAATAATGATTTATACAAAGTTAGTGAGTGGCTAAATCATAAGAGATTAACAATTAACACCTCTAAAACTGAATTCATCATATTTAAACAAAAAAATAAAGAAAACATTAATCTATCAATCAATATTATTAATCAACAAATACAAAGAGTAAAATCGTCGAAATATCTAGGTTTACTTATTGATGAAGATCTTTCTTGGAAAATTCATATAGATAATTTAAAAAAAGCCGTTTTATCATTAACTGGTGCAAGTGGAAGGTGTCCTAAACTAAGTGAAGATATAGCTAAATTGGTCTTATACGCCCACATTCAGTCTAAAATAAGGTATTTAATTCCAGTTTGGAGTCAAAGTTGCAAATACGTTATTAGTTCAGTTAGCGCTATTATCAACAGAGCTATTAAAATCTTATACAGACTTCCATATGATTCTCCAACTACATCATTGTATTCTGATCGAAATTTACCTACCGTTGAACAAACAATATTTTTGGAAAACTGCAAGTTGATTTATAAACTATCAAATAACTTAACCAAAAGCAATTTGAAAATACAAACAAATGCTTCAATTCATAGCTACTTTACACGAAGTGCGGAACATTATCGATTAGAAGCAACCAGAACTGAAAGAGGTAAAAGAGATATTATGTTTAATGGCATAAAAAGCTTCAATAGTCTTCCTGCCTATATAAAATATGCTCCCAACATAAGGTTATTCAACAAACGTTTGCAAGCTGTACTACCCCAATTAAATAATTGAAAAATGTATAAAAAAGCAAAAACAAAAAAATGAAATGTATCTAAAATTTTAACCTGTGTATTAAATTTTATTAATATTTCTTATAATTTTAAATATTAAATTAGTTTTAAGTTAGATTATAGAAGAGATTTATACCAGTTTTACTGTCTATCTCAATTCTTTAATAAATAAAAAAAAAAAAATTTGGACAGGTGCTCAAGTTATATTACAGGTGTTTACAAATAAAGAAGAACAGCTTCTAAACGGGGAGCGACACAAAAATATTTCCTGAAATGACTCATACTGATTTCCAAAGATCTAACTTCTCTCAAAATTTGAAGCTTTTAAATTAAACCATTTGAAAGATAGAAGGGGTCCAAATTTGTACGAAAATTGAGTGTCAAATAACAGTATATTAAAATACTGCATGGCAAAGCCACATATTTATTTTATATATATTTGTAAAGTTTATAAAACTAGTCATCGTTTGACGTTTTCAGATTGAAAATATGTTTTATAGAACCGTGTTATGTTTATAGAACCGGTTTTATAGAACCGTTTATGTTTTATAGAAATTGTGTTATAACAATTTAAAAATAGGGCTTTTTCGAACTTTGTAAGGCTATACCGCCGTAACGAGTAGGGCTACAGAAAAAAGTTGTTCCACAAAAGTTTTTTTGGCGATGCCTGTCAGTAGTTAAAACTTCATTGCTTTATTTCAAACGATATAGAAGTTTTGTAAACATCCAGAAGGAAGGACAGACAGACAAACAGAGTGAAACTAGTAAGCACATTTTTTCAAAATTTTTTTGAAAATGTGCTAAAAAGCGATAAATGAGTTCGAAAATCACATTTTATAAATCCGATTAACTGTACTTTGGTCCACAGTACACAATTACCAAATCATACATGAATTTATTAAAAACAAGGTGGCTTAAATGTTATTTTGGAGAATAATATTTCGTGTTGTACTTGTATAAGCAATGCCTTGAACAAATCTTTTTAAACAACAATTCCCAGAACAACTATATCTTTTCCTTATAATAGAACCTAGAATGTAATATTAACATTCTCTTACATTCGCTTTTTTTTTTTGTTTTTTTATAGGTTTTCCATTTGCGTTGCGGATCTCCGCTTTAACTTTAATGACATTGGTCAGATTGATATGTTATTTAAGTTTAAAAAGAAAAATAGAAGTAAATTACTTTTTATACTTTGTTGTTTAATTTTAAACAGCTGTTTCATATTATTGTTTAGTCAGCTTTATTTATTATTTTTATATAATAATTAAAAAAACTCTCAGAAAAAGAAATAAAAATATAAAATTTAATTATAATTATTCTATTATTTAATATTTTCAGCTTTCAATATACAATACATAAACTTTTTTTGAATAGATAATTTGTAAGTCAGATTTGAATAGTTAATACTAAAACAAAACTTTAAGTATATTGTTGAACGTCTTAATAGATAAATCTTTAAAAAAAAAATAAAGCTTATAAAAAAATGTTTTACATAATTAGAAAAATATTCAAATTAATATTTTGTTAAATTACAATTTTTATTTTAAAATACTTTAGCCTTTTATTAATAAATAACTAGATTGGCCTATACGAGATATTGTGTAGGCGAACTGTGCCCTTATTTCAATAACGAAAATAATATAACAAGTGATATGTAAAAATATATGTATATTAAAACTTCACATTAAAACGTCGTTTCGAAATGCCGGAGTAGAGTAAAATAAACACTCGGACGTCACAACTATCATTTCGAAACACCAGAATCGAGGTAATAGAGTTAGTTTTTTTAATCCTACTCGTGAGGGGCATTAAGCAGTGTTACAAATGGCAAAGGTTTGAAGTGTCATGTTTCTTTTGTCTTTTTTATGCAACGCCATTTTTATTTAATAATTTTATTTGATTTATGGAATTTTTGTTTATATAACAAACTTCGTAAAGTATATTTATTATATAATTATATAATTTAATTAATAAATAAAAATGGACACTTTTACTGGGGAAATTATTAATGGTAATTATGTCATTAATAACAACCAAATCTTGGTTAAGAATAGCAGAAATGGTAGTAAATAAAAAGCAAAAAATGTTATTAATTTTTCAAAACCAAACTATTATAATATTTCACATTGCAGAATTATTGTATTTATTTTTGAATGATGAAATTTGCAACTCATTGTTGCTGTTTTGGAGTAAATTCATTTATTTTAATTTGTTTTTATTTCATGTTATATCTTTTTCGTATGTAAATGAAATAAATAAATAAAAATATTGGATCTAAAAACACGGTTATAATTTTCCCTACACATGGGAAACATTCAATTTAAAATAAATTATCACAAATAAAAATAGCAATTATAGTTTTAGCGTAATCTCCGATTAAATATTTGTGCTTATGAAATTCTATATATGGAAGATATAATGACATCATTGAGTTGTATTTGAATTAATTTGAAAAATTCTCTTTAACTCTATTAAAGCTCTCTTTAACTCTCGATTCTCACTACACCGGCACGTGACGATACTGCGTGACGATAAAGAATTTTTATTCACACTATACTGACGTGGGACGTGGCGGTATCATATTTTTATTAAAGCATATGTTTTATAAAAGACGTAGGTCGGCAAAATTCAAACATCGTTCATTAGATATCGATATTTTAAATCGCGTTACGGTGCCGGTGCGGTGTTGTTGATGTCGTTATCGTCCTATGTGAATGTATTCATAAGAAGTGCATAGCATTAATAAATATCACGATATGCCGTCGTCACGGTTTTGTCACGTGCCGGTGTAGTGGGAATCCACCTTAATTTGTATTGAACAGAAATTTTCACATTTACAATTTCGAATGTTGCTATTGAGACGGGATAATGATTGTATATGAATATAACGTAAGCAAAAGTTCAAAAACTTAACACTTAAACATCTGGCAATAAAATACCACCATGTTAAATCCTAATCACACCCTTTGAGTAATAATCTAACTCTTTGCGCAAAAATAATTTCAATTATAAAATAATCAATAAATTTTATTAATTACATTATTTTTAACTTTATTAATTCAATTTTATCAGCCGCACATACAAGTAATAAACTAAAATATAATCGATTAACAGCACCAGGTGAAAAGATCTACAATAAATAAATATAATCGATACATATTTTATTGCTATATTTTAAACCTTTGTTTTTTTTTTTTAATTTTTCAATAATAATAGCACATTAATTTTTGATAATACAAATTACCTTGTAATCGTTTCTTTAACATATATATGATTTTGATTGAAATTTTATTGTAAATAACTTGACAAAATGTTTGTGTAAAATAATTGAATATAATATTGTTTCTACAGATTTATTTATTTTATAATGTAAGTTTAAAAACTTTTGATGGGTAATGTAAATTATAAACTAATGACATCAAATTAATAATCAATAAGTGAAAAAAATGCATAAAATATTGTGACAAACAGGTGACAAACAGGTAAAGAATCAATAAAATATATTGAGTATAGTATTGTTATGTACTAAATCGGTACACTATATATAAATAAATTAATAGAAGCGATTTGGATCAGAAATTGTGATCCTTATCCTTAATCTTATATTCCTAAAATATTATAATATTATAAAACTATATTTTTTCAATTTTTCATTCCTAATAAACAGTGTTTAAAGTACCAACCTCTCATCAATCTACTTTCTCTAGTCCTTGTCTTCATTGATGCCTTCGTCTCAAATTAATTTCAAACATTTAATTAAAATTTGTAATATCAACAATAGAAAAATATCATAATATGCAGGGGCCTCAGTAGCCTAATGGGTAAGGCCGTATAAAATACGCTGTAAACACTGAGTGAGTGTGGATTCAAATAACACACACGTCGTAAGAATAATTCCCTATTACAACATTTACAGCCACGCCGGAAAAGTAAATGCTGTGTAATTTTCTTGTCGCACATTTATGTGGCAGGCGAATAAACTAAAAAAAAAAATAATATATAAACAAATAATTTTAATTTAATTCTTATATAACTCATAATATAAACAAAATAAAATTGTATCGATTGTTATTTAAAAAATTCTACATATGATAAGGCCAAGTGCTGTCTCAAGCAGTATTTGCGTACGAAATTCAGGAAATAATTTCTCAACTATGCCGAACATATTATGTCCATTTGCCTAAACATATCCCCATTTTTCAAGCATGTATATCTTCCCTCTTATATCAACATATGTTACCATAATAGCGACAAGCTTATCAGTCTACAATCGTTGTTGGACAATAGCAAAAAAAAAAAAACTAATTTCTTAGTAAATAACAAAATATTAAATAGTAAAAGCTTTTAGTTAGCAATAATATAAAATTAAAAAAAAACTAAAATTTTCTTCTATAAATTCACTCTTATCATACATTAACCCATTAATAGGATTCGTAAGTCCGCCAATAAAAAATTTGCTTTTCCTATCTTGCTATATGTTCAAATTATTTTTCTCTTAATCCTTGAAAAAAAACTAACTATAACCTTAGTTCATAACATCTGATTCTAGCAATTATTAATATAAAAAATAAAACATCTGTAACCAAAATTATTTAGAAAATAATAAAGCAATTGAATTAAAAATAAATTTAACAAGGTAGAATGTAAACCAACGGTTTTTAAAAGCGCACATTTCCAAAACACAATACAAACTGTTTAGACTTGCATCAAAATTTGAAAATTTAAAAAATAAAATTTAAGAAATTTTTTGTAATAATAAAATATGTGAAAATAGGACTTTTCTGGAATTTTGAGGGGCTGTAAGTCCCTATATAACTAAAAAAAACCGTTAACACACGTAAAAACATATTACTGGAGCTTTAATTTTTATGTCTTGTCGAAGAAAAATTTGTACAGGTGCCTAAAAAAAGCAAATTTTCAATTTTTCAGCTCTAATACCTCTTAAACAGGGGGTGGTCTAAAAAAATTTTCTGAGCAAACAAATACTAATTCTAAAAGTTCTTTCTTGCCTCAAAATTTCAAGCCTCTATCTAAAATTTATAAATAGGGCTTTTTCAAAGTTTTTACCCATCGTTAAAATTTTTTTTCTCTATCTTTAACGGTGTAGAAGTTTTGTAAACAGACGGACGGACGGAAAGAGTGAAACTAATAAGCACATTTTCAAATTTTTTTTGAAAATGTGCTAAAAAGTCATGTTATTAATTGCCACCATTAATTATATTACATAGGTACATATGTATATATATTAATCCCGTTACGAAATGTTTTATTAATGAATAATATGAAATTAAAAAAAAAATATTCCAAAAAAACCGTTCCTTTTTATTAGCACATCTATCCGTCAGTTTGTTTACAAAACTAGCACACACCGTGTAATTTTAACCATAGGGAGCTTTCATTAAAATACTGACGTTATGGAAGAACAGTTTTAGGTATTTTATATATAACTATAATATCTCATATATGTAGTTCCTATTTCCTATGACATCTTATTTCCAAAAGTTTAAATCGCGAGTTCTGCTGAATATATTATTTTCAATCTAAAACCGTCAAATAACAGGAAATGTTTTAAGTTTAATATTTTGCATTTTATAATTTTAAAAAGATAATTTTGCAAGATTTTTGTTCCTCCTCCTATCTGCGGAAAGCTTCTAATTCGAAAATTGAAATGTTGAGAGAAGGAAGACTTTTCGAATTAACATAAGCTAACTCTTTAAGAGCTATTTAAAATTTATTATTTTTAGGCATATGTAATTTGGGCACCTGAGCAAATTTATGATAAGTTAAGACATAAAAGTTAAACCTCCAATATTATATTTTAACATGTGCTAATGGCTTTTCTTAGTTATATATGGTTTTCTTAAATTTAAAGAAAGGGTTTCTAACTTTTCAAAATTTGTTCTTACATAAAAAATTTTAAAATAAATTATAAACATTGACTCAAAATTAGTCACAATTCTATAAATTATTTTTTATTGACTTTTTAAAAAGTGCGCCCTTAAAATTTTTTAGTTATTTCCTATTTTTTGTTCAAATAAAGTCTAATCTTAACCAAAATATATAATTTGGTAAATTTTTGTACCAATACAAGTAAATTCTTGTAATCATAATTTTAGTAATAAAAATACCTTTGGGAACAAATTGTCATAATAAAAAAATGTTGAAATTCTTTAAAACTTCTATTTAATAATTTTTATCAAATCCGGTAAACCGGTACTTGAACCAGAAAAACCTATTAAAATATACATACATATACATATAGGTACTTCAATTAAAGATTTTGTTTTTTTTTTCGAAATTCGTCATAAAAAATCACTAACGATTTCTTAGAAATTGATAAAATAAATAAAAAATTATTAAATACTTAAATATTTCAATATTTTTTTTTTTTAAATATTTAAATTTTTTTTACATATCTATCAAATGTTAATTTTCTAAGGATTAACGAATTTAATCTTATCACCCATTGCGCATACATAATAATAAATTTAACAATTTTTAATTCTTATTCATTAATTGATTTTTACTTAGAAATCATAATTCGAATTTAATTTTTTTTCGAAATAAAATTTTATTATAAATTTTTTTTTTTTTTTCAATATATTCCCCTGCCACATACATAAATGTGACAAGGAAATTACACAGCATTTCCATTTTCAGACGAGGCTATAAATGTCGTAAGAGGGAAGAACTCTTACGACGCGTGACGGATTCTCAACACACACTCCGTCGGTGTTTAAAACGTATTTTATATTACCTACTAAGCCACCGAGGCTCCCATTATCAAGATGAATAGGTTTATGCAGTGTGCTTGTTGAAATTTGTAAAAATTTTAATGTAAAAATTTAAAAGTAACAAATTTTATCATCCAGAACTATTCAAATATAATTAATTCTATATTTTCAATTATTAATATCATTAATATCATTTGATTACCATATCTAGTATAAACTACAGTTTTAATAGTAGTTACTGGAAATTTAAAATTATTTATGCCCCTTCATGTTAATAATAATAAAAAATTTATAATATTTCAAAACATAATAATAGCCTTAAATTAAGATTATCCCTCTTTTATTTTAGATATCTTGTAGGTAATGGCTTTTGTTTTATTCAACTAAAATCAATAACGTAATTCCAACGTAATTTCAACACAACACTAGGTAGACATTAAGTGCCTATTTGTATACCGTAGATTTTTCTAGGTGTTTCAAAACTGGCTACCAAAACTCATTTATTGTGAGAACCGCAAAAATATGATCCTTTATTTAATTTGTTATATTATAAATAGAGAAATAAAATAAATTGATGCGTCAAATAAGAAATTTGGCATACAATCTTGCTCCATTTAGCTACCAGCAAATAATCAATAGCTTATTTAAATTAATAATTTAAGAAACTATAGTTTATTCTAATTTTTTTTTTAACTAAACTACATAACTAAATATATAATACATTCAATCAAACTATGTAAAATTCTATTTATAATTGTAATCAATAACTAATAAAAGAAAAACTAGAATGGCATTCTATTACACCAATGGCAAGTATAAGATGGTCCTGAACTTTTAGATGCTAGCCAAACTCCAGGAAAAGATTCTTTTATACAAAATATAGTAGGTTTAGGTTTTTCTGCGATGTGTGGGAATCATCGACACTATAGAGGAATCAAACGGAGCTCGATAGTCCTCTATTAGGGTGCGGTACTTTAACGCCATAAACACCACCTCCCATTGTTGATCAAACAATGTGATTAATGACGTCTTGTACTTATAGGACCTTAGGTAATGAAAATTGATTATTCAAATTGACAGTCATATTGTAAACAAAGTTGTTTATGAAATCCTTGCCAATTCGTCAATCACATAAGCGGTGGGCGATGGATCCACATGTTCGTATCACAAACACTATAGTTAGCATGAGCCGGATTATTTCAAACAAATAATAAACGAGTTTGCAAAGCAATTTTATTATAAAATTCTATTAAATAACATTCAATTAACAAATTTCGCTAGGTTGTTTTTTTCTTTATTTATTCTACATAGTTTATATAAAATTAATATATCTTGAGGTTAATGACAATAAAATTACAAATAGCAAAATTAAACAAGAAGCAAAATTAAAATGAAAATAAATAAAGTTATGGACTAACTGTTGAATAACCGATTATCTGTTACCAGGCTTTGACTTTTGAATGATTAATTGTAAACAGGCTTTGACTTTTGAAGTAAATTATGCAAAAATTTTTATTAAGCTAAGTTCACTCTGTAATTTATTATAGCCTCTAAGTGCAAATATCTTATTAAAATTACAAAATTTTTGAAAATCTATATAGGAATATTAACCAAATTTTTGAAACTTGAATAATTTACTAGGTTATGGACACAATTTGATTTCCAAAGTTAAAAATTAGAAAAAAATATATATATATTTTTTTTTTTTTTACAAGGGTTGGTGGAAAACTCACCAACACGAACTGCACGTGGTTCCTCAGGCTAGTGTTGGACTATAACCAACGAAAACCTCCACCGTTTTAAAACCAAACTTTAGGGTGGAACCTTTAATACAAATATACAGCTTGGTTTTGTGGATAGGGATGTGGGAAGGATGATTGGGGAAATTGGAATTGGGAAATTTGGAGATATGGAGGATAGGAAGGAAAATTTGGAGGGATATTTTGAAGAAAGATGTTAATGTTCTTCTTCAACTTAAGTAAATCGTACACATATGAATTACCAACTTATAGAATTTAGGGAACACATGTGATGATAATGGTTCCACAAAAGGGACGTGCGCATAACAAACGAATTTCCATAAGCTGTATTTGGCCATCTTGATAACCCTACATGATAGGGATGAGCTTCTGTTGCACTCCTTGTTTCTCGTTGGTAAACTTTGTGGAGGCATACTGTTTTATTTCTTTGGAACAGGTGTTAATCCCTACGAGATATCTATTAAAGAAGGTCAGTAACCCAACTGTACGTCGATGGCTGAGTGGAGTGAACATTGAAGTTACACAGAGGTTGTTGATAAGATGAATAGCTCTGTTTTGCACATTATCTAGATAACCCAGTGCTGTTTAAGGGCCTGCTTCCCAAATCTGTGTATTATATACATTTTCAGCCTAATGGATGTTTTATAGATATTGAGAGGATCAGATGTAGAAAAGAAGGTTTCGCAGCGATACAAAAACCCCAAACATTTAGCTTAGGGCTTGTAACCGGTTAACCGGTTTTTGATTCAATTTACTTAAAGCGTAAACCCGGTTTTTCTGACCGGTTTTTTTTTGGGAAAAAAAACGAAAGCCAATAAATATTTATTTCTTGAAGTGATAAATAATTTTATTTTTCTATGTTATTCATGAAATATTAGCGTTTTAAATTTTGCTCATATAAAATTCATTTAGTAGGTACATTTTATATACCAGTAAAATGGATTTGTTTTAGCTCCAATTAGTTAACGGCTTTATGGATTAAATTTTGAAAGTTAGTTGTGTGCAGGCTGAAATATTATGTCTTTCTCTATAATATTTCGATAAAACAGTTTTGCGAACTTGAAAATTGTCTTATAAATATAATAAGAGTCTCACAATCACAACACAATTTTAAAATATTATTGTGCTTGTTGTCGCATGTCTATATTAATCTATTATATGTTTATACATAATATATTATTTCTAAATGTCATAACTCAAATTTCATAAAATGAAATAAGCAATAACAAAAAGCAAAGCAGAAAATGCGTAGAGAGTAGAGACGTGTACCATTACTACGGTTTACAGTTCAGGTATATTCAAGGTAGATTTTATTGTTTATTTAAAGTAATACTCAAAGTAGTTTTTCTATAATTGAAAAACCCAATTAAAACTCGGTTTGCCTCGGTTTTTGAAATTTTCCAAGTTTTTACATGTCCTATAAGCTGCATCTTTAGCTATACCAGAAATGTGAGTTGGCCAAGTCAATTTTTGGTTTAACTCGATACCCAGCATGTTTAAATCTGTTGAGTGCTGCAAAACTTCACCCTGACATAGTAGAAAAAAATATAATTCTAACAGGTATGTATGTATAGTAAAATAATTGTTAAAAATTTTCATAACCTATAATTTATTTAAAGTTTCTAATATATATTTTTATTATCGGGAAATATAACTTTAAATTCTTACTTCCAAAAAAAAAAATAATTAGATTGAGACCAATTTAACTATTAATTAATTTATTAGAAATTTATTACACTTCTTATTATTGACTAATGTTAATTGTGTTGTTTATTTCATATTCTATTATTTAATATTGATTATTATGATTTTAATCAAAAATAATATTCTAATATTCTAATAAATAACTTATAATCGATTAGATCTAAAATGAAAACAATTAATTCTAAAGTATGCATTACTTTTTGAACAAAGTGCGAAGGTTAAGTGACTTAAAAAAAAAAATTATAACATATTAATTAATTATAAATTCTAAGTATTCAGTCTGAATCTAAAAATATTAAGCCTAAATACATTTTTTATTTTATAATAATATTTATAAATAGTTCTGTTATTAATTTTTTTTTTTTTTTAATCAAATATTTTGATTGAATTAATAAGTGATCCACAGTAAGAAAATTAACTAAAAACAGTACTTGACTAAAAACTAAAAACATTTCACAAAAACAAATTAAAGAAAAATAAAACTCACAAAAATGTATTTACAATAAATTAGAAAAATATATGGGTATATATGTAGATATATATGAACATATATAGTAAAATATAAAAAGATTAAATAGAGTATACACAAAACTGAATGTAAAGTCAGAAATTTTTAAAGTCGCACATTTTCCAAAAGATAATAAAAACAGTTTAGAATTGTGAATTACATTTAATTTTTAAATTTTCTTAGAATTTCACATATAACAAAAAGGGTTACTAATTACTATCACAAGACTTTATTTCATTAGACTTTATTTCATTCGACTGTATGTCACTTGTTTTATTTTCATTTGCCTGTATTATCATTTGACAGTATTTCATTTTTATCTATTTTACTTGCCTGCATGTCATTTGTAACCAACTTTAAAATCTTCTTAAATATAAGTTTTACATAAATTTTTTAATAACAAAACCTTTAAAAGAATGGAGTTCTTTAAAAGAGACGGCCACCAAATTCCTGCTAAACAAATTATCTCTTTTTGTAACCAACTCTAAAACTCCGCCTAATTACATGCATTACATAGAATTAAATAAAATTAACTAAAAAACAGTGAAATTAAACATCCGCAAATAAAATACAGTCAAATGACAACACAAGATTTCCGATAAGGATTCCCGACCAAACGGTCCAAAACCAACATTTTTTGAACCTATTTCTGACCACTGAACCATGATAGAAATGTAAAACTGTACAGTAGCTCTCAAATCAGTAATTCCGACCATTGCCTTGTTAAAACAAGTTTTACCAAAAACACATCTTCCAGTCCGAGCTTAGCTCCCAAAATATTAGTCTGACATTACAACCGGGCAAATTGGCAGGGCCTTAACTCTTTTTTGAGTTACAAACAAAACACCAAGTCATGGTTTAACGACATTTGCAAAAAGGCCATCCAAAATAAAGAGGAACTTTTTAAGCGGTACAAGACTAATGCTTTGGAAGCATCGTGCAGGAGCTATAAAATTGCCAGAAACAACTGCAAGAAAATTATCAATCAGCAAAATTTTCTGCATAAACAAATGCTGAAATAAAAATCCTCTACCAGCCCAACTACAATCGTTCCTTTTGGACATTTGCAAAAAATGTCAAGCAGAACTTTTGTACATCATTTTGCTGATCAATAATAACGACTCTATCATTTTAGATTCATTTGCGAAAGCAAACTTATTTGCAAAACTTTTTGCGTCAAATTCCACGCTTACTCCTACATCTCAACCTCAACCTACGATTCCTGAAGTTGATCATTCCTGTAGATTTGGAAAAATATACTTCAGGATCCGAGCTGTAGTGAAAGTTCTGAAGAATCTAAATGATAGAAAGTCTACTGGTCTCCCTGCCATGGTTCTGAAATATATTGCTTTCTCTATTTCGAAACCGCTGCTCAACCTTTTTTACCTATCATTTTCGACTGGGATACATCCCAGTCAATAGATGGCTGCTCATGTTTTATCAATTCCCAAAAAAGGTGACAAAAGCGACCCCTCTAACTATAGGGCTATTGCTATAATTTCGATTATCCCCAAAGTATAGGAAATATCAAAGTATAGCGAATGTGCTGTTGCTGCTCTTGATATTTCGAAAGCTCGAGTATGGCTTAGTGCTCTTTTGAGCAGATATCAATATATAGACCTTGGAACAACTTTCTGTAAATGGATTGAAGACTTTCTTTCGAATCGCTGTATTTGTGTTGTAGTTGATGGTTACACGTCCGACAAATTTCAAATAAATGGATTCGAATGGTTCGACAAGGATTCGTCCTTACCCCAACTCTCTTTTTGATATCGATCTCTTATTTACAACCTTCAATCCAATCCACAGTTTCGATGACAACAGCACTCTGGTGACATTTTACGCATTTCCTAGGAAATTGGATGTCACCAACACCGCCGTTAATGCAGCACGACTTATTATGTTCACCACAGTCAACCATGATTGCTAGCTGGGGTGCTAACAACAGAGTGGAATTTAACACCACCAAAACTCAATATTGTCAGATATCACTAAAAAAAACGAATACTAACCCACTCTGCGGTTTCAGGACTAAATTGTGCAACGATCAGGAAATCTAAGCATTTTAGGTATCCAGCTAAATCAAAAAATGATATGGAATGATCATAGTTTTGATATAGCGAAAAGTGCTGCTAACTACTTAGGTTTTTCTTTAGATGCAAGTCATATTTTTCATCTAGGGACTTGCTTAATATTTAAAAGGTTTATATACGACCCAAGATGGAGTATAACTCCCATATATTGGCTAGCGCCTCACGTTTTTTGTTAAATTACCTCGATCGAATTCAAAAACGCGTCATTCGTATCATTGGCGACTTTGTCGAGACTGCTTGCCTCAGTTCGCTTGGCATTCGTCGTAATATTGGAGCTCCTTTCTTTTTATTTATTTTAGATATTTTTAGATATTTTGTGGGTAATGATACTTGTTCAGATGAGCTAAAATCGCTACTACCACCTCTTAAAACATTCCACCGCACCACTAGAGGGGCCTCAAGTTGTCGTTGCTACTTTGTGGAACATCTTAAATAGTACTGTAGTGGTTATAGCAATTCGTTTGTTGTCAGAACTGCAAATGTGGAGCCTATTACCATCCGCTGTGTTTCCAAAAGTTGACGATTTTTTGATTTACAATTTGCGCAAATTCAAGACGAATCGTAACAAATTTATGGCGCAATTACCGTCTCATTCCCCTTTATCCGAATTTTTCCCGCCCATATCCCATCCAATTTGGTCTACTTTTTAGTACAAGGGAACATATTCCTAGATTGAGATTTTTGAATAAAAAAAAAAAAGAAACTTCCAAAACATACAGTCAAATGGCACTATACAGGCATATGAAACGCTCCCTAATAAAAAAATATGACGCTCTCTATCAAAAGACACTTTAATTCTAAGGAAACCCTATATAATTAAGAAAAGCTGTTAGCAGATGTTGTTCTAGCTTTCATTTTAGAGTTTTACTTTGAAAAAACTTGCTTAAGTTCCTAAGTTACAGATGAATAAAAATAAAAAAATTTCAATTTAGAACTTTTTTTGCTTTTAAATAGAGGAAGATATATTTGCTCTTTGTTTTTTTTCTTCCCACTACATAGGAGTATAGAGCATCTACTAAGTTATTCATTATTCATATTTGACTAAGCTTCAGTTTCTGGAATCATTAATTTCACTAAACCGTTAATTGCTCGGCTGTATATGAGATATAAATATTTCTTTATTTCTACGCCATCTATTATCTTATATATATAAGAATTATTTTATTATTATTTAATTTTATATTACAATATAATAAATTATAAGATATATAAATGTACTTTTTTTTTTTATTTTATTATATTATATAAAATAGGGAGAGTTTGAATCCGAGACATTTCGAATAAAAGCCGGCGTCTTAACTACTTCATTGGCTGAACATATTTGTTCTTAAACAGAGCTAACTACCTGCTCTTATACAGGAAAAAAAAATTCTGAAAAATATTTCTTCTCTGAAAATTTTAAGGTTCTAACTAAAGCGTTTCGGAATTGTAAAGAAGCCAAAAAATTTTGTTTTTACATAACGGCAAATTTAAATAATAAATTGCAAAAAATTTTAATATTGATTTATAAAGGTTTAAAAAATTTCCTTTCGTTTAGCATGTTTAGATTGGAAAAAATGTTGAGCAGAACTTGAGATACAACTTACATAAATACAACTTTTGGATAGTAATGTATGAAACTACCAAAAAAAATTGTTTTACGATATTAATTTTTTAAGAGATCCACCACCATCTTAAACCTTGTAGAAGTTTTGTAAACAGATGTACGGAAGACAGATTCGAACTAATAGCAAATTTTTTATAATTTTTTTGAAAAATATGCTAAAAAATAGTAAGTATAGAACGTAATTTACGGCGTTTAAAAGTTCTAAGAAATCTTGAATTAAATTGGTGTGAATTAATACAATTGGAATATTTGATATTTTAAAATACAGTAAAATAGTGTAAAAATTCGATATTTTAAAATACAGTAAAATTTAAACTAATTATTTTATTAATTTTCTAAAATATTTAACCATGAAAAACTAAACGTATAACAATAATTTAAATAGAAACCTAAATTTACCCTAAAATTAGGAATTTACTTGGTTTTTGGGGAATTGAATATTAGCAATATTGCTTTTTCTGAAATATTAAAATTTTATTATTTCGATCATTAAAATTTGTCATCTTTAGACCAATCATATGTCCTTCAGCTAAAAACAAACAAAACTTGAAAATAAAAGCATATCTACATACATTACATTCCAGTTCCACCTAATGATTTTTAAAGCCTAATAAGAACTTTAATAATACGAATTCAATATTGTAAAACCACGCATTCTTAAAAATTTAATTTAAATATGTATACAGTGATACTTAAAAAATACCAACAACTATAAAAAGTTTAATACGAAAATAAATTCACAGCATGTTTTGAAGGAAGTTACAATTCGAAAAAAGACTTCCTAAAAAAGTCTTAAAAGTTTAATATTTAACTGTAATTAAATTTTTCTTAAATATTTATTATTTTTTTATTTATTTATTTTCTTATTTCTTTTTGTTAAGAATCTAAATGTTATAGAAGATTTCTAGAAATTACTGACCAGGAAATAAGTCCACAAAACGAAAACCAAAAAAATTACCTAAAATTGAAAGACCATTGGCAATACGAAAAAGTTTTCAAACCTTATTTTTAAAAAATAAAAAAACCAAAAAAACAAGAAAGAAATAAGAAACATTATTAGGTACTCAAAACCAAAATTATAAAATTTACAAAAATACAACAAACATTTACAAAAATAAGAGTTTCTATTATTGGTTTATTGCGGATGTAGTAACGGTATTCTTCATTGTAAGAAAATATAAGTTTTGGCTATAACACTTGTTTTGCTTTTTTCTCAATTTACCGTTTTTCCCGGAATTAGATGCACTAAAAAATTATTATTATTAAATTAGTTTGGAAAAATGCAAAATTAGGTTTAGTTTAATACGGTAAAAATCGAAGTCAAGCGTTTTACGAGAATCTTATAATTATATTTATAGTAAATCAAAATAAACTTATCCTTAAAAAACTCACCTTGTATTTAAAATATGTTTCACCATAATAACCATAATATGTTTCACCAGAATATTTACTTTCAAATTTTGCCCATAAAAAAGTTAATATAATTTTTTAAATGTTTTTAATTTTTAATTTTCATGTGTTGATACCACCTAATCCCATTATCATTTCTGCTGTTTCAGTAATTTAAAAATTTTAAAAAGTCTAACTTATTAAAACAAAACAAAACCCCATGTTTTTCTAAAATATCATGATATCATACACATACTCATTTACTTATTGAACAATTATATATAGCTAGATTTATTTATTGAACAATGATTGTATATAATATAACCATATTAAGTTCTAAGTCAAAAAGATAATTTAAATTATATTAAAATAATTAATAAAATATTTACTTATAAAAGTAAAAAACAAAAAATGAATTCTTATCACAAATCAATATCAGTCGGTTTATTCTAATTCTTTCATCATTTTAATAACATCATCATAAAGTAATTTTTTAACATCAATAGCTGTTAAAAAGTCTAAATGATTAAATTTTGGATTTGGTACAATATGACTTGTTATAACATTTGGTAATTCATCACGTAATCTTAATACATCTTGTGTATCAGCTAACCAATCATTTTGTGAATAATGCAATACAACTGGTGCTTTAACATTATTTAAATCGTATGTCGGTGGTTTTAATGAACCATATTTCCTTAAATTTGAAAACCATCCATAATCATATAATTGGAATTTACCAGCTTTTCTTATTTGACCGTAATGTACTAATTGTTTACTTGATGCTCCAGCTGGAAAATGTCCTAAAAATGCTGGTAATGATGACTACAATTTTATAGAAAAAAAAATATTTTATAAGAATTTCAACCATAGCAAAATAATAAATTTATTACCTTATTTAATTGATCGGAATCATAACCAGCAATTAAAAATACAATATTTGAGCATAGATCTTGAGTTACAGCTTCATCTTTACATAATTTTTGTCCAGCTAATGCCATTAATTCATTGTTAGGTAAAAATTCATACCATCCCATTAATTTTGTTAATTTCTATTATTTATAAATGTTTATTAAATTTTTATACTATTTATAGTTTTTAATATTAAACAATAATAATTTTACCTCTACACTATTTGACAAAGGAGCTAAACCAACAATTATGGGACATTTAGCATAATCTAAATATGCAACTGGTGCTAATGCTTGCATACTAATTATTTTACTACAATATTCAGGTCGTTGAGCACACATTGCCCAAAAACTTGTTGTACCTTGTGAATGTCCAATATATTGAAGTTTTTCAGTATTTGTTTGATTTAGAACATAATCTATCATTGCTGGTAAATCATAATAACCCAATTCATTAAATGAAAAATCCCAAAATTCTTTACTATCAGTTGCTAAACTTTTATGATTTCTAGAATAACGATTGCCTCTTGTATTTCCCATCCATACATCATAATTTTTTTGAGATAAATGATAAGCTGTCAAACATAAAAAAATTAATGTTAAATTTAATTCCAAATAATGATTATAGCTCTAATTAGAATTGTGATTATTTTTTACCTAAACCTTTTTCTGGTCCCATAATAACCCATTCAGCTGACGATGCTAATAGTCCATGTTGTACGAATACTGGTATTGCACCTGGTTTTGGTATACGATGAACTTCTAAAATATATCCATCATCTGTTTCAATTTTATGTTTTTCAACTGGATAACCATATTTTTCAATTAATTCAGGCTAAAAAAAAAAAAAAAAAATAAATAAATTGATTTTTATACGAATATTTTAGGAAATTTCAAAATTTAGGATTTCGTTAGAAATGTTTATTAAGAAGTATTATTAAAAGTCTAATTTTATTATTTGATTGGCGAACAAGATGCAACAATATGATAAAAATGATTAATAGAATATAAGTTTCGTTCGTCCTACTAATAGAAATAACGAAGCTCTTAATTTTTAAGACCGTACTTAAACGTCAAATTTCGAAAGAAAACTAAGAAAACTGTTTCTGTAGTCTATTAAGATGTAGGCATTATCTAACCAATACATTATATAATGATAACAGCCGAATCAATCTTAAATTTAAAAAATGTTTAACTGCAGATTTAAAGAAGAGTAGGGTTAACTCTCGGATATCCGTATGAACATATGTATGCTGTTTCCATAAAATTTTATCATTTTTGACAAAATTTCAGACGTTTTACTTAATTAAGTACCAAGATATATTTGTATAAATTTTAGGGTTGTATGACAGCTTCTCAAACCTGTTATCCCCAACCAGCCATGAACAACATGAAACAATATGATAAAAATGATTAATAGAATGTTAGTTTTATTATACTAACAAATAATAAAGCGCATAATTTTTAAAACTTTACCCAAAAGTCAAATTCGAAATAAAAACAAAAGAAAATTGTTAACGCGTTAGAGTCTGTTAAGATCTAGACATTATCTAAGCAAAACTATAATAATAACAGCCAAGTCAATCTTAAACTTAAAAAAAAAAACTTCAAAACTTCAGATTTAAAAAAAAAACAAAATTTTTAAAATATTCCAAAAAATTAAACGGAAATGAGAAACATTTATAAGTTCTTTTTGAAAATATGTTCTAAAATATAAACTTTTAAATCTACTTAATCTTTTCTTCAACATTTAATGCATTTTGGCAAAGAAATTGTAATTAGTTAAGAACGATGATATAGTCACAACTTTATAGAAAACGACAACATTTTAATTGTGTGATAACAAGTAAATCCATTCACCAATTAAGTTTAAATTTAATTTTCAAATTGCCTTTTTTTTTTTCACTTTTAAAAATTATTATCTTTTAGTACATTAAGTTTTCATTAAATCCACTTCCACGTAATTTCTTTATACTAATAACAACCGAAGATTTTCAGTATTTTAATTTAATATCACTCAATAACTATTATTTATTGAAATACAAATCTAACTTTATAATACTTTATTACACAATTCCACAATTTAAGCACCATGTTATCATATTTATATTAGCTTACCACTAATAATTTTGCATCAGGATCATTATCTAACTCTTCTTCAATTCCAAATTTTTCTAACCCACAATGAGCATTACTTATGAAAGTAGTTATTAAAAATACCATACACGCTAATATAAAAAATTTCATCGTGACCAGTAACCTTTACTAATAATAAAAATGAACTACAATTCAATTGGAGTTATGCATTCATTTTTATATCACCTTTTATAAAATACCAACAAATTTTATTAATTATTGTATAAAGGGTATTTATTGTATTTTGTTACAAATAAATTTATTAGTTCTAAAATTCTGATTATAATCATATTTATCGCAAATTTTTAATTGATATTAAGGACTAATAAATCACTTATAATTTATAATCCTATGAATATACCACCATTCTACTTTGATAATCTTTTCTAAAGTTTATATGTACTTAAAAATTAATTTTTATCAGTTTGCGAAATAAATACGATACTAATGGAATAATGCTACCGAATAATAATAAACTAAAATAGGGTGCTTAAGAAGGAAAATTATTCAATTGTAATAATAATTTGAAAGCAGTAAAAAAAAACATGTAGGGATTTTATGGTAAAGAAAGAAATAAAAAGTACTTCCTTGAGTGGGCCAGAACGCGATGGATAGCAGATGCTACTTGTAGTAAAACTAGAATCTTGTGGCTGGATCTGAGTTTACAAAGATCCAAATGCATACTCTCTCTCTCTCTCTCTCTCTCTTCAAACAGAAAATAAGACAATTGGTTGGTGTTGTTACGGGCCATTGCGTTAAAGCTAGACATGCTGGAAAATTAAGAATGCAAGTGGATCTTTATTGTATGTTTTGCAGAGCAATTGATACGATAAAGAGCATAGAGCACTATCTCTGTAGCTGTCCTAGTCTGTCAAGGAAAAGGCGGAAATACATCGGTAGTTTCTTTTTCAAAGAATTAGGTGAACTCTCCGACATGGATCTGACAAGTCTTCAAAGCTTCTTCCGTCAAAATGGTATCATCGTTGCATAAATCTTATGTAACGTAGCATCAACTCTGGCCGAATAGGTTCTCCTATGTTTTGAAGGTACACTACGGACCTAGACTCTAGTGAATTCTGACGCGTTAACCCAGCCTTCATTAATAAAAGAAAAGAAATGGTAAAGTAAAATTTTTATTTACCTTTTAATTGAACTCCTCACGTTCTCAAAATAAAAATTTCTTTTCTTCTTCATTGACTTATCCGTAAAATATTTTCAGTGCTTATCAACCGGTAATCTCAAGATATACCTTTGCAAATTGCAAGGATATATACATATAACCTTGAATCTTATAAATATTTTTAGAGAATAATTTGCACCTGCATAGAGCACCTTTGAATTTTGAAACCACTGAAATATTAATCATCAGGTAAGTACGACGGTTAATTTATTAAAATTTTCAAATGTAAATTTAAAAAAAAAAATACTCAAAAATATCGCGAAACGGCTATTCTGACATTTCTTTAAGATAAAAAACAAATAGAATTACAAATTCACATCCTACAAATATTACATATGGAATGGGTCTAAAACAACTGGAAACAATTTACGCGTGTGTAAATTTTTGGTGTCTTCGGACAACTCCGTAAAAGTATCAGAATCAATTAATAAAATCAGTTTTTTTTTATTGTGTTATCGGTATGAAATGTGTCAATTATATTAGAGTAATTTCTTTTCAAGTTATTCTAAACCATAAATTTTCACAGTTACTGTAGACTTTTCAGTGTAAAAAATTGATTTTTATTTACAATTCTTTTTAGCAAAAATCAGTTATTTTGCCATGATAAGATTATAAGGTTTTGAAAAAATAAATCCTCTTTACTGTGCTATAATAAATTTTAAATGATAACCGGATTGTAAAATTTGATATTACAAAATACTAGTCGATATGAAATCAAAAGTGAAAACAATGACCTAACAAAACATTATTTAAATATGAAAAAAAAAAAGAATGCACTAAATTGAACTAAAATTGCAATTAAATATGTTGAAAAGTTGGTTAGACTTTCAAAAATATCTTAAAATATTTTTTTAAAGCATGTTTTCTCATTATACCGTAACCAAAGGAAAATTTAATCAAAAATCTGTTTTTAAACGATATGACATTTAAAATAAAATACATTTACACATTTGGGGTTCTGAATTTTCTAAATTTGTCCTAGTAAAGCGATAAGACAAACGGAAGCTAACCAAAATTTGTTCAAAGAGGACTTTCCCTGTTCAAATAGTGCAAATTCCCTACAAAATTTGTCAAAATTCGCTTAAAAAATATAATTTTATTTTTCTAAGGGAGGGAATCCTTTAAAGACAGTAAGGACACCTTGTTCGTGATTTCAGATTCTTACTAACCAAAATCTCCTCCTTTAGAGGGACAAAACCTTTAATTGCTAACGCAGTATATTGGTTAGGGATAGGAAAGGATAGAACAAGAATCTGAAAACTTTGATTTAGAAAGTGGGACTGAAGGTACTATTATATGTTTATTACTATTATATGTTTCTATCGGATCGTCTCTATACATTAAAATAGTTCCTTTTGGTTTCTGCAAAATTTGTACACTATCTATTACCAAATATGTATGCCAAAGAAGTTAAATAAAAATTTTTTCTAAATCTTAAAAAAATATAGAATTCTTTCATCCTTTTAATCTATAATCTATCCTTTTAATCTATAATTATTGATTTTAAAACTTTTAAAAAATTATTAATATTCCATCAATTATTTGCATGTTCTTAAAATTTACTCTCATTAATTTAATCAATTACTTCTATTTATTTGTATCTTAATTTTATTTTAACATACAATTTTCTATAAAGCTTGACATAAACATTTTTTTAATGAGTAACTTTAATGTCCTTTAAAAATAAGCAAAAGAAATGTTTTCTACAAGTACAACATCTAAAAAAGAGTTTTAATTAAGAAAAATGCATTTAGTAACTCTATTCTACATTCTTTTTTAAAATGAAATGATTAAATGAAATCTAAATGAAATCCTTTTTAAAATGAAATCATTAAATTTATTAAAGCATTCAACTTCGAATTATATTCTGCACTACCCCTACCTAACACTTAATATCAACTTTTAATAATCCTTTTTACTATAATGTTGCCAACAGCAACATGAAAATTGGAATTAAAATGGTAAAAACAACAACTACAACAATATTTCAGATAATATGCAATTGCGGTTTTATACCAGTAATTACTTTTTGGTAACTCTTTTCCTGTTAATGACAGAATTTAATTACTGTGTCTACCCCATTTTACTAAAATGAACAAATTTCCAAATCGAATTTAAAAGATAATATTTTTGAAATGAAAATAAAAAAGAAGGAAATTGAAATAAGCAAACTCAATTTTTTTTTTCTCATTAAGTTTTTATGCAATATTAAATTTTTTTAAGTTTCCCGTAATTTTTTTCTTTTTTTTTACGATGTGATGTATTTATTTTTTTTTTCAGTTTTACTTAATTAAAAATTTTCTTTTTTATATAAAAATGCGAGAGTTAAAAAATTTAAGTATTCTTCAGTTTAAAATGTACCTTAAATAACAATCTACAATATTTCTACTTTACTTTTACAAAATGGTATATTTTTAATTATTTCTTAATGAAAGTAATAAAAAATTCTAAATAATCTTGAGCTTTTTTAATTTAAATTTTTAAGTTAATGCAATCTTATATATGTTTATATCATTATTTCATAAACACTTTTAAACATTATTGTATTATGGAACAACAGTATTTATTTCTTCATTAAAGTTACTTTTTCACATAATGAAGTTTTTTGCATTAAATTATAGTGTTGCAGCATAACAGTCTACTGTTTGAAAAATGGGTCAATATTATATTTGCATATTTTTCTTCCAATCCTATTAGTAGCTTAGAACATCAAGTAAATCATTTATAATTCAAATTTGATCAAACTTCAATTTCTGGAATCATTAGTTTCATTAATTTGTTAATTACTCGGCTGTAGCTATTATACATAATTATGAAACATACATAGGTCTAACTATTTATGCGCCATCTATTATTATGATATATATTAAGACCTTTCTCCAACGCTGGCGTTGGCGTGTAACTTTAACTTTAAAAAGTTTCACGCTTGCGATTTTTTTATTTCAATCTCCAATGCTGGCGTATCTTCAATTATCAGTGAACTGTCAAGTGTCATTGTATCAACATTAATTAAATTTTAAAATGTATAGTGAAAAGAAAAGTAAATATGTATTTTTTTTTTTTTTTTGCACAAGCACTTTCATTTTTTATTTTATTGTTTACAACAAATAAAACAAAAACAACACAACAAAGAAAAATATCAATTTAATCAAACTGTCAAATACTTCAGCGCTCAGCGTTCATCTTTAAACATTGCTCAACTTCAACTTTAAAAAAGTTATACGCCAACCGCCAACGCCAGTATTGGAGAAGGTTATATTAATTTACATATGTTCAAAATAGTTTGGCGGTGAAGTTACATGCTAACGCCAGCATTGGAAAATGTAAATCACCTTTAATTTTTGGATATATAAATATTTACTTGTTTTTTATTAATCTGTATGATCCAACCAAGTCTTTTGAATGAAGGTCAGTGTCTTAACTATTGAACCATTAGCCATTTACATTTTTAGTATGTAATGAATTTTAACAACAACTTTAGTTCTTGAGTTAATAAATAATTACACCTTTATTAAAAAAATAATACAATGTTTTAAATAATTGTTTTTACGTGTTATTTATATTTCATATTATATCAATCTGAGGTATATTTTTGTGAACAAATTTTTCTACACCAAGCTAAAATATATTTAAAAAAATCTAAATCAAATGAAATTTGGATTATTTTATCTAAAAATTAAAAAATATATTGTACAAAAAATATTTTATTCCCACCATAGTTCTTTTACTGAATAAATCCTATAATTATAAAATAATTCTTAAAGTGTTCAAAAATTCCATAAAAATTTTTTTTTTTGAAATTTATTAAAATTTCTTCTTAAACTTCTATTGAAACAAGTCTTCCTAAAAATAACGAATGAAGGCAATTTTAATTTGATTGTCAGCCTCTTAAAAAAAAATTATTTGTATTCTTTTTGTTTTCTCTCAATTAAAAGAACTCATTAGACTATGACCACAATTGAATTAAATACAATAAAAGATAATTTTCTTCTAGCATTATTTTCATTTTTATTGTTTATATTCCAAAACAAAAAAAAAAAATATAAAATAAATGACGTAACTCTTTTTTAACTCTTTTCTTTTTTTTTTGTTGTTTTTTTTTTTTTATATTAAAAGTTATTCCATCCATTCAATTCCAGACAAACTTACAAAACTATTAAAAATGTCTAACAAAACATTTTTCAAAAGACAAATTTTTTCCAACCATTTTAGGTCCCACTATTTAATACAAAAACTATAACAGAAAAACGTATAATGTGAATAAACCGATTCATAATAAATGAAAACTATTATACGAAAAAAAAAAAACGAAAAAAAAACGAAAATAAAAAAAAAATATTTATAAAATAGAAACTTTTTATTTATGGAAGTCATTTAGATTTGAGAAAATTAAACAAATGGGTGTCAATGTCTGGTTGCAGATGTTTCAGACATTAAATACAAAAAAAAAGAAATTTTTTTTAGATACAGATACGAATATTTTGCCTCATTCCATTCAATTTTGTCTTTCATAAAAATGAAAACTTTAATTAAAGTTTAAAATAAAATAAAAATTTGTCAACATTTTCTTTAGTTCTTTTTTTTTTTTTTACAACATGGATGTTTAACTATTTTCATATTAAAGAAATATTGTATAGGTATAGGTAGGTAGATAAAATGAATTTTAACGAATTTTTTTAATTATAATTTAAAGAAAAATTTCAAAAACAATATATGAATATTTTTATAGTTATAGTATAAACCTGTTCAAAAAAAAATTAAAAATAAAGTGATCACTTGTTATAATGAGAGTTTAAAAACCACTTTATGAGTCAAGAAAGTTTCATTTCACTTTAAAAGTTGTAATTTTAGTAATGTGCTAGTGGATTTTTGAAAAGTTAAAGAAAATTTTTGAATATAAACAGAATTTATATTTTCTATAAATTTTTCTATACTATATTAATGATAACGACTGCCATATCAGTATCCCGGAAAAGGCAGCGATCATATGACAGAGAAATTTAATATTAAGAAAAGTGTAGTATGTATTTATAAATAAATACGAGAGCTTTTCCTATGATACCATATACTTTTAAAGTTCTCATTTATTTGTATAAATTAAAGAAATAGAGTAGAATAGAACGAACTTAAATTTAAAACTTTTTTTTTTTTGTGTCAAAGGTTCAAATATAAAAAATTAATTCGCCGAAGAATTAACCTGTAAAGTACCAAAACATATTATAAATATTATTGGCCTATTAATTTCACTCTGTCCGTCCGTCCGTCCGCCTGTTTATAAAACTTCTACACCGTTATAGATAGAGAAATTCAATTTTAACTATGAGTAGGTTTCATAAAAAAATTAATATTGTAGAACAATTTTTTCATGTAGTCCTTTCTCTTTATTTTCGGAGCCACAGCCTCATCAAACTTTGGAAAAGCCTTATTTTTAAATGTATGTGTATATCAAGTTCTGCTTAAAATTTTTTCAATTTAAAAACGTCATTCGAAAGGACTATGGCGTTTTTTTTTTGCCTATATTTAGGCACCTGTAAAATTGTTTTAAAATAAAAAGCAAAAATTAAGGCCTTAAAATTGAAGAAAATGTCCCTTTATTTTTCACATTTTTATCTTTTTATATGAAATTCTAAGAATATTTTCAAATTTTGGTGCAAGTCACAGCTCTAAAAGGTTGTATTGTTTTTTGGAAATGTGCACCTTTAAAAACCTTTGGTTTACATTCTGCCTTGATTTTTTAATAAAAGTATAGTAACTATCAACAAAATTTATTTTATATTATTAAAAGTTTAAATACGAATTTTAAAACAATAAAAATTAAATGTGTAATTTTTAACTTAAAATTCTCATATTTCTTTATAATAATTGTAAAATGAAAGCAAATATAATTTCCATTAATTTTTTTTTGCTTTGAAACAAATCCCCTAATGATTTTGTAATTAAAATATATATTTCCAATTACATATTATGTATATGCATGTATTCAATATAGTTTCTATGACATTTTTCCAATTTAAGTAATTTTCATCATAAGCTTAGCAACATAAAAATTTTTACCAACCAACATGTCCATGTACTCTAAAATAACATAATATTTACTGATATAACAACAACAACAGTTTTGTATTAACATTACATTTGTATAACATAAATTTTTCGTGAATTTTAACAAATATTTATATTGAAATATTTTTGTAAACGGTTTGTATATTAGCTTAAATAGCGCATACTGTTCCCTTACAAAACTGTCATTCGTATATAAATCCATCCATACCATATTACATATTATGTACATATGTCTACAGTTTTTTATATTATGTTAATTACTTAAGGGATACAAGAAAAACAACATACACATATGTACATATATATATATAAAAAATAATGTTATTCATTTTTCTTTATCTGTTAACGGTGACGGCATTACCTTTTACAGTAAGGATTCATTTACTAATTGGAAAATGCCTCTAGTGGAAAAAAAAAATAAAATTAAAAAACAAAAAAAAAAACAAATCTTTTAATGAAATTCATTTCATTTAGTTGATTGAATAAAAATTAATACACATAAACCTAGAAACAAAATCTGATTGTTAGAAAAAAAAAAACCAAAATAAAAATATTGTAAAAACTTTATAAAAAAGTGAAAATGTTAAAAAAAAATAGGAAATGTTATTTTATTATATTAAATAATTGTAAATTAATGAAATGCCGTACAGAAGTTTAAAAAAAAATAAATTTTTACTCTAACAAGTTGCAGTATAAAATAAAGCAATATGTAAATGAAAAGCATTTTAAAGGCGCACATTTTCAAAAATACAAGACAATTGTGAAAAAATAATGACGCTTTCTTCAAATTTAAAAAGCTCTATACATAATAAAAAAAGGCATGTAAAGTTAAAATATGTAAAAATATCATGTGTCTCAGGTAAGACAAACCTGCACAAATTTCCCTATTTCCACAGAGTTTATAGGCCTACAAATAGCGCATTTTCAATTTTTGAGCCCTAATATTGCAAGATCCCTAAACGGCGGGAAGTATAAAAATTTTTCTAAAATAACTTTATGTTTATATTCAAAGATATGCCATGTCTCAAAATATCTATATCTATAAGCGTTCTGTAGATACAGAGGTAAATTTAAATACTAAATTGCAAAAAATTAATTTTTATATTGATTCACATAAAGGTTACAATATTTCATGTCGTTTTACCAACAGAACATTTGAAAATAGCACTAGTTCGAACTTTAACAGACTGTAACTTAAAATTTATTTATGAGAGCTTTTCAAAAATTGCATTGCTCCATCTGAAATAGTGTAAATGTTTTGTACACGAATATACTGAATATATCTATACTGTGTTTTGTACACGAGTAAACATTTTTTAAATATAATATAAAAACTGTGTTTAAGTTTAGGAAAAGAAATAATAATTTTAAATATTTTGATAAATGTCCAAGAACGAAGGAAAGTAAATAAATTTAATTTTTATTTTAAATAATATAATTCTTTCTTTTGCAAGCAAATTATGTCTACAATTCATATCTAACTACTTTTTGCTAATAATTCTTTTACTCCGTATTAGTTCCTAATATGTTAGATTCCTATATTAATAGGTTCTTTTTATCGTTTAAAATTAAATTCTTTACCTACAAAATAATTTTTATAAATATTTAAAATGTTACTTTTTCCAATATAAAAAACTTTAGAAGGACGACAAAAACTTGAAGGAGAACGGCATATAAGAAGGAAACAGTTGTCATGGTTGTGAAATATTTGCCTGATGTAGGAATTAGTCTGGCATAATAAATATTAATGATTTGATGTACTTGTACTTGATGATAGATAGAAGCAGCAACTTCAAAAATGTAATAGAGCATCCATGATACAACCAATATCTTGTAATTTATGAAGTCTGCTATGTACATTCTTGCCAAGTTAAATAATAAAACTTCAACAGAATTAATTTCAATATTTCATTCCCAGATAACCAACAAATATATTTTTTTTTTTTTCATCAGCAGATCTGTTAATAATATGCATATGACGTTTTTGCTTAAAAAAAATATTATCAAAAAATATGGAAAACTAATCCCTGAAGTATTTATGACATACTTAACAATATTTTCTTTGTAAATTAAAAAAATTATCATTGACAAATTTATAACTTATATTATAGTAGTAGTATTTAAAAGTTCATTCTTATCACAATTATCTTGATCATTCTTATCACAATTATCACAAGAATGTCAATATTTATTAATAAACATAATAAATATTAAAATCAAACCATTATATTTTTATGATTTTTTGGGGAAGTCCAACACATTCGCCAAACGCCAAATAAATTTGTAACAATTATTATTAAAATTACGAGTACTAAAATTTAAGAACTAAGTATATCTTATAAAATTGTAATATAAAAAATTATAAAATGGTAAATTTTTAAATTTACCATTAAAACTGAATTCAGTTCAAAAAATAAAGATTATAAAAATTAAATATTTGATAATAAATTTAAATAAAACTTATAAAGGTATTTATTTTTATATTTTTTGAAATTTTTGTACCATTACCTATAATATATACCTTTTGTCTTTTTAATGTTGACCAAAGAATGATCAAAAATTAAATATCAATTAAATAAAACCAATTCAAGTTACCCCTTATTTAATACAAATATTATCTAACTGACGATAATTTTATATATTAAAATTAAAATGAAAATTCTTTGCAATCCTAATTATCATCCCAGTCATCATCATCATTCAAAGGATCTTCAACAAAAAAAAAATTAAATAAAAGATTAACATTTAACATTTCATTCATCAAAAAAGTAAAACTCAACCTTAATATGTCTGGGTTCTAATTAAAGTCTAATCGATACATAAATATTTCTATCTTTTTTCCTTTTTTAAATATTTTTTTTTTCGTTTATTTTTTCTTTTTGTGTTTTAGTTTTTTTTTTGTTTTTGATCCTTTTCTATGTCCTGTGTCAATATCCTGTTTATATTATTAAGGAAACATGCATACAGTTCCGTATGTAATCATCATTAAATTTATTTCACGTTAATTTTTATGTTTGTGTAGATGTTTTTTTTTTAAATAAAATACTTTTATTTATATAAAATACGAGAAAAGAAATGAAGGAGAGAGAAAAAGAGAGCGACGTAATTTTGAATAGAGAAATAAAAACAGATGACGAAGAAAGGCAGAAAGAAAGAACGAAGAATTTTCTTTATTTTTTTTTTTAAATAAGGATGTTGTTGACTTTTTAAATATTTTCTGCATATATCATAGTCATTCCATATAATATTGTATATTTGTATATATATTATACGTATATAAATAATGTTCTGGTAAACATAACACAATCATTCCTCTATTTATACACAAATATACAAATTTTATTTTTTGTTTGTAATATTATTAACAACGTGTTTATTTATTGAAAAGAGAAAAAGAACAAACTAACTAAATGGTAAATAGACTTGAATGAATGATTCTTTAAATATCCTTAAAATATCCTTAAAGTAAGAATTTTATGAAATATAGTTTTATTTAGTTTATATTTTTTTAACCTGTTTTACAAAAAATGATAGTTCAAATTTTATGTAAGCTCCTACCATTGTTTCATACTTGACATATTTGCAACTATAATTCAAGACAAAAATCTTTTTCAATATAAAAAAAAAAAATTAATTTTTAAAAGTTAACTCTCAATTGTTTAGGAAATTGATATGAAAATTGCATTTAAAAAAAAAAAACTATTTGAATTAGTTTTTAACAAGTTATTGTATAAATCGTTTATAAATTTCATAATCAATCATTAAGACAGATAATGAATACATATTATAATTTTAAAATAGTTCTGAAGATTCTTTAACAATATATTTTCTGATCTTTACGAATATTTTTATTTCAATTTATTAATTAATTAACATACAGTTAAATTGACCATGAATTCTATGATTTCATATTAGAAAAATCAGCTACTATTTATATAAAAAGAAAAAATATAAAACTGACATGGAAACAATTTCGTTATTAAAACAAGCCAATCTAAAATTTTAAAACAAACGAACTCCAAGATATTTTGTCGAAATAAAATTTTCGAATGTATCTATGTAAATTTTCCGTTCTTGAATTACAATTGTACTTGATGAGTAACATTTAAATAACATAAAAAAGAATTTCTTAAATTGTTTGTTTCTTACTATAGTCAAAATCTGGAAAAAAGATTCTTTTAAAATGTATGGAGCTTTGATAAAAGCCATATAGAACATAAATGTTGTTTAGGCCTTTATTTTTCCATTCTATAGAAGTAGGGTACATTTCCAAATACACTTTCTTAAATGCATTTTCTATTTATTTTATTTCAATTTCATGTGTATACCAAATGTGGTTTTCGTTATCGTATATGTTGTATGTATTAATTCATACATTAATTTTACGTGTATATATGTACATATCAATTGTACCAATTGAATAAATGTTGCCATTATCAATTGAAGTACAATTCATTGATTGTTCGTTCTGTCTCTTTTTTACTAATTATTTGTTTACGATTTTGTTTTAAAAGTGCATTTTCAATTGAAATTTTCATATTGAATTGCATATTGAATGCAATTTGTTTACATATGTATTTGTGGTTTCAATTTTTAGCACATTTCCAGAAAAATAATTGAAAAAATGTGCCCATTAGTTTCACCTTGTCCCTCCGTATGTCCAGACGTCCGTTTTTTGGACCACCTCCTGTTTATGAGCTTTAGGGCTCAAAAATTGAAAATTTGGTATTTTTAAATACCTATAACTTAGGCACCTGTACATTTTTCCTCTGCAAGGCATAAAAATTAAAGCTTCAGTAATTATTTTTACGTGTGTTAACAGTTTTTCTTACTTATATAGGGTTCAGGACTTACAGCTCCTCAAAATTTCAAAAATGTTTATTTCCACATTTTTTCTTATTAAGTACATATATGAAATTTTAAAATTTTGGTGAAAGCCACAATTCTAAACAGTTTGTATTATCTTTTAGAAATATGCGCTTTTAAAAACAGTTGGTTTACATTCTGCCTTGTTTACTTTTATTTTTGTTTTTGCTTTACTTTTAATCTTGGAATTAGTGATTGCATATAGAATAGGATAAAGGAAATAACTTCATATGCCCCACTCTTACAATTATCTTTTCATTGAAATAAAAAGTAAATATATAGTCAAAGGTCTATTGAGGTTTTAAACCATAATTTTGTGTTAATTTACAAAATTAGTACTTAATAAAATCAATGAAAGTCATTTCAAATAGATATATATATATATAAATATATATGTATTTATATATATGTATTTATATATAAATACATATATATATATATTTATATTTTATATGTATTTATATATGTATTTATATGAATGTTTGTAAATTATTTAATATATAGGATGTCAAATATAACGATTCATTTTACAATTAAAACGAATATATTGTAATGTCGTTACAGAATTTCAAATCCCATTCAAAATAAAATTTAATAGTTATATTGGTTATAATATTTCGAACATTTGTCATTAATATTTTTCAAGTATTTATGCTCCGAGCTACAGCCAAGTAATCAACAGTTTAATGAAATGAATGACTACAAAAACTGAAGTTTAGTTAAAAATCAATATTAAATGATTTAGCAGATGCTCTATATGTTTCTTCTAGCAGTAAAAAGAGAACAAACATATGTCCTCGATAATCTGAAGGATGTTCTACAGCCCAGCCAATCAACAATTTGTTTTAATTAATGAAATATAAAACTAAAGTGAAGTTTTTTTCAATAAAAATATAAAGGTCCTTTTTGGATAATTTTCTCACCTATCAGAATTTAATATTACAGTTTAATATTGATTTGTGAAATACTAGATATAGATAAAATCCTACTTACATTTAATCTAAAAAAAAAAAAGTTCTTATATTCTTATTAAAACATCTATATCATCACGTACATATATATAAGCTTATAACTCAACTTCTGCACAAAAGAACAAGAAAAACCAAATAGAAATTACGAATATGAAACCAAAAACCAAACAATTTTTAAATGACGGATACAAAAAGCTTTTAATTCTAAAAAAATCTTAAAATGTTATTTTTAAAATTAAATTTCTATATACATAAAATTATTAAAGCTTACAAAATTTATGGCTGTACGAAATAACCTCCAACGAAATAACTCCCACTAAAATTCATAAAAAACTCCTACTATTTTTTTTTTTTCATGTAAAATAGAAATTTTCAACGGTAAACAACTATTTTAAATTCTTTGATGTGAAATATGTATGTGAAAAAATAATAATTCAAAGTTATTTCATATAACGGTAGAGTACTCGTATATTTCATAATTTAGGAAGGAATTTTGGATAGGATTTATTTCATTCGGAGTTATTTCATTGGAATTATTTCGTACAGTCAAAATTTATTTTAAAAAGAATATAAAACTTTCCTCTTGAATTAAAATCTACATATAAATATTTATAATATAGAAATAATGAGGATACCTTATTTCATTTCTGGATTTTAATTTTTTTTTTTTGTACAAGTATATAAGTCAGTTAACAATATAGATGTATATATATATATATATATAAATATGTTAATATTTGAAGTTAATCAATTTTTGATTAGTGGATTTTAAGAAAATATTTAAAATCTCTTATCAATTTTGAAATATTTTCTTAAAATTATAATATATATATAATATATATAAATACGTTTATTATATAATTTATTTTCTTTGTATGAATTATCAGTAAATATATTTATTAATATGATATAGCTATAAATTATATATAAACACTTGTATAGAATTAATGTTTTTTCAAAAAATATAAACTTTAAAATTAACCAATTAATTTATCTGATCTTGAATATTTATATTTAATTTAATTAAATTTTTTACATCTACTAATAATTTTTGTTATAATAAAAAGTAAATACATATATGTACATATATATATAGATAAATGTCTTTAAGTAATTAAATTAATAGATTTATTATTATTATAATGTTTTTTCAATTATATTAAAATGTGGTTTTATCAGTGGTTAAATATATTTTGTCTAATAAAATATACAAAACAAAAGTTTTTTTTTTTTTTGTATATAGTAATATAGTAATTGAGTGTATATAGTAATATAGTATTTAGTATATTTAGTAGTATAGGGGTTTCAATCATTGCCTAAGAGGAAGATTTAGTAAGTAAAGAATCTGACACTACCTATAGAGGACATTCTTAGTATCTTTGAAAGATTTCTATCTTCTGTAAGAAAAAACAAAACAAATTTGTATTTTTATATTCAATTAGTTTTTATTTTTAAATCTTTTTTTTGCGCAATATGTAAAAGCAAAAAAAACAAAACAAGACAATATGTTAAAGCACAAGTTTTAAACGCATATTTTCCAAAAGATAATTAAAATAGTTTAAACTTTGAGTTGATTGTAGTTTGAACCAAAATTTCTAACTTTTCTTAGAATTTTATATACTAATAAGAATAAATTGTGAAAAATAAAGAGACAGTTTCTTCAATTTTAAAGAAACCAACCATATATAATTAACAAAAGCTGTTAACACGTCATGTAAAATTAATTTGAAAAAATACTTTAAAAATTTTTCCCTAAAAATAGAAATTTTTAATTTTTGACGTTTAAAAAAATTTTCTGAGGAAACTCTATTTCTGATATTATCAGAAACATCTTTTTTTCAGTCAGTCAAAGTTATAAAAGAAACAAAACCTTGCAAACATTTTACCACATAACCTTATATTTAAATAGTAAATAGACAAAGAAGAAAATGAAACAGACTCATAGTTTTTATGTCATTTAATAAAATTTTATTCATTTTTAATTATTTTTGGTTAAATATTAGCCATTTAAAATAAATGCATAGATTTAATACCTATAATTACAGTTAATGGAAAATCTGTGGTCTCTTGATTTTTCTAAGAATGCATAAGAGTTTTTTCCTCTAACAAGTAAATATTATTTTTTTGAAACATATAATAAAAGTTTAATACGTAAAAGTCTTAACCTAAAAATCACTTATAGTGGGCATAGCTTTCTTAGGAGACATTAAAAAATTATCAAACTATTACCAATTTCTATTACAATTTATTATAAATTATTATTTTTGAGCTGATTTTATTTAAAAAAAAAAAATTTTTAAATTATTTTAGAAAATATTTATTGATAATAAAATTAACTGTACACTGTATAAGAACAACAAGAATGATAACAATATGCAATAATCTATTACAGGAATAATATACGTAGAAAAAAAAAATAGAAATAAAATTATTTTTAATCTTTAAATTCAATAAAACTTAATTCATTTATCAAAAAAAAAAAAAATCTTGATTATTTTTTATTGAATGATATTAATCATTGATATTAAACAAAAGAAAAAAAAAGTTTGTCAATGGCTTGTCAATATTTACTTAATGTTCTCGTGACTCTGATAAATATTTAATATGTATATAATACGTATGATACGTACGACCACCAATACGTACGACCACAAATTTTGACAAACATTTATTTCGAAATACCCATATAATATCAATAAATGTTGATGTATGATATATGATATATATAATAAATGTTTATATATGTTGATATATGTATATGTAAAAAATGTACATATTATAAATTTTATTGAACTTGAATTATAAGCATGAAAAATCATACGATTATTATCAATTAAAAATAGTTCTAATAATTATCAAAATATTCCTCTAAAAATAGTTTTTTTTTTAATACATATATATGTATGTATAAATATGTATGTACACATATGTATATGATTAAATCTTTTTGTTTGGTTGGACATTAATTCTGAAGTATTGCCACTTGATTATTTAATAAAATGCTAAACAGAAAAAAAAAAAAAAATTAATTATCATATTAATTATCGGAAAATTGTTAACTAATAATCAATAAAATCAGAAACTTACAGATAACCCATTATTTTTTTTTGTCATAAAAATTGTTCTAAAAGTAATCAGATTTTATGTAATTTTTTTTTTTTTGTTTATTTGTTATTTTTTACACAACATGACATTGAATTTGTTAATGTACATTTTTGTAAATAATAATTTTTAAAACTAGAAATTCCACATTCCACGGATAGTGAAGTCATTACTGCCTCTCATTCTCAAATTAACAGGTTGAAGTGTTCAATATTCATCTAGTTTAAATATCCAGACATAATGACTTTTTAGGCAATTGTAGAGTTAATGAACTCGCTAATAGAGGCACAAACCGTCAAATTCTGCGATACGTACGTATCAGGTGAATCTCGGAGTTGCTACTACAAATTGCAAATGTTGATATCTACTACTACAACTTGCAAATGTGGTAATGGAACATTGTCCTATCGAAAGGTATGTCAGAATATTACTTTCCTCGTATGATTTTTGACGTATGGGAAATATATTATAATATTTTATTCCTCAAGATTTAATTCTGAGTCGATTTAATTCGCCCGTTCGCACGATAAATATAATAAATGCCAGTTGTGCTATTGAAAGTGATAAAGTTCGCGGGACGTGTTCGAGTAGCAGAAATACAACATTTTATACTATATGACTATAATTTAGTGTTTATATAAACTATGGGTATTTAAAATCTTATCAAAATAAATAAGTTTAATGCCAACAATAATAAATTAAGTTTAATGCCAACGAAACTAGGTTAGTCTAAACTCTAACGCAACTGGTTCGGAGGTAGTTACGAATTTTATATTTTCATATCTTAGTACTTAACAAAGATTTACATTAAAAATTTTTTAAAAAATGATCAAATGTTCTGGCAATAACTTCTGTAGAATTTTATTAATTGAGTGTTGAGTCATACAACTCCGAAAATTACATAAATATAACTCGGTATTTAATTAAGAGAAATATTTTAAATTTTGAAAAAGATAATTTAATTTTATCGAATATATTATATTCGTGCGGGTATCCTTTAATTGACACAGTCAACTATACACTATTGTCTGTTTATTTAAGACTTCTGGAATATTACAAATTTGAGTTTTAATCATCGAAATTTTTTTCATATGGAGATTTTTTAAATTAAGAGATTACTGTATTGACGTAAAAGCACATAATAAATAAATACACTGCTAGTATAATTAAAAAAAAAAATTGCCTTAATATATTTTTTAATATTTTACTTGTCCTTATATTACATGGTATTTTACTCTGTTTTCTAGGAACCTCTTTTAAAAAATAAAATCCTATCAAAAAAAATTCTTTTATTAGGTCAAATCTTTCAATTATTTTTTTTTTATATAAATATTAAACATATACTTTTTATCTTAGAAACGTACATATTTCAGAAATAAATTTTTTCCCCTTATATAACATTTCCCATAAGTTTTAGAGACAAACTTTCATAGAAATTAAAATTCAATAAGTGTGTTTTATATACGCTCTAACACATTCAAAAAAATGTATTTACAGTAAAAAAAAAAATTATATAAAATGGAAAATCTCCTTTTTATAAAATGCCCATTACTTTAAAGCTTAAATAATGCTTACATACATTGAGTCAATTTTAATTTTCTTTCAAAAAATAACTCAGAAAAAAAAACATTAGGATAGATTTTTACTTAAATCTTAAGTGCTACTTAAAATTTTTTTTTTTTTGTTTTTTTTTAGATAAAATATTTGTTTGAATATTGGAACTAGGTAGTTGTCAGATTTTAGTAGAGATTGAAAAAAAAAAATAGTTAAAATTTTATAATAAAAATACATTAAAATGTTTTTCAGGAATGTGATACACTTAAATAATACATCTTCAAATTAATAACGAAACAGAAAATAACATACTCTAATTTTATTTTAGTTTCCGAAAATGAATAAAAACGAGGACGAACGAGTACTTATTTGACAGTATTTTTTTTTTATTGAAGATGGTTACTATTGCTACATTAATCACTAGATTTCAGATCTATAGCGCAACTTCCAGCATAAAAAAACAAAAGAGTTGATGTTAAGCTTTTTTCGACTTATACCAAGATGATACTGTTCTGACGGAAGATGCTTTAAAAACTTGTCAAACCATAGTTTTGAAAATTTTAATTCGAAAAAAATGATTTCGATTATATTTCGATTTTAAATATATAGATTAAAATATTTTCTTCTTTTTATAAGAAGAATGGTTTGCCGAGGGAGAGGAGTCTGTCTCTAGCTAGGACCGGATATCTGCAAAGAAAGTGTTTGCTATATACAAAGAAAAGATCCGTTCCTTTACTGCACTTATTGGACAACTGAGGAAAGTTAGTGTCCAGAGTAACTCTTTTCTTTGCTATTTCGTCAGCTTTTTTGTTTCCTTCAATATTGGTATGCCCAGACACCCAAAGAAGATTATATTTAGCTTTTCGCTTATTAAAACAAATTCTTCTTGACACTGTCTAACATGTTTTGAGGTTGTAATGTTGGCATTAATAGCCTTAATTGCGAATTGACTGTCCACAAAACTCGAGCAGCCTGAAGGATGCTAGCTGTGTCGGTGAGTTTGTAAGATTTTAAAATATTGAATTTCTCCGAGAAAATGCCAGCCCCGACTCCTTTCTTCATCCTAGATCCGTCGGTAAAGATAGTTACATCGTAGTTCTTTTTCGCTCTAGTCGAAAACTCTACGGCTAAATTGTACCGAAGTATAGTTTGGGAATAGTGTAGTAGGTCAGGGTTGGTGTAGATTAGAGAATGGTGCGCAATAATAACAATCAATTACTTTATTGCAGATCTAGAGAAAAAAAGAGTATACATTGGATCTTTTTAAATCCAAATTCGATCATATGGTTTAACTTACCTAAATATTTTACAGTTAACGTAAATACCAAAAAATATGCAGCATTGGAAATGAATTACTATCTTTTATATCTTTCAAGTATGCCCAACAATTATTTATAATTTTAACAATTTATGTTTACTAAATCCTAAAAACTTATATTTAATTTTTATCAAGGTTTAACCAGTTTTATAACTCAGGTATGGAACTAAGAGATGTTTTCTTGTTTATTGTTTATCGTTTTGATGTTTCCTTTCTATTGTACAAGAAATATGTCTGATCCATAAATGTTTCACTAAACATAAAACCAATAATTTAAAGTTTTTCCTTTCTAAAAATAAAAAATATTTAGTTTGAACCATTTCTTAAAAATTTTTAATATGAATAATCAAAAATAATTATCAAATTATTTTATTTCAATTAGTCAATAATTTTCCCAAACTTTTATTTTATCCTTTCTTCATAACTATTTCAAAATTAAAATAATATTTTCTTTAACTTAAACCAAAAAGAATACAAATTCCGTGTTTATCTAAAAATATAATTTAAAAACTTTTTATTATTTACTTAATAATAATTAAATAAAAACAAAAACAAAAAATTAAGAATAGTAATACAAAATTTGTCTTCCTAAAGTACAATTCAATTTACTTTAAAAATGAAATTAAAAAAAATAGGAAAATAAAAATTTTCCTTCAATATCTTCTTTTTTTGTTCTTCAACAAATAAACAACCTCTCGGTATAATCCGTTCAAAATCCAACTTTAAAAGAACAATATTCGTCTTTAGTTAAACAATTACTGGTAAATGCAAATCAAGGAAATAACTCGTGTATTCTTTTAACAAATAAAATTTCCATAGAAAGGATATATGTACATCTGTGAAAATTTTGCAGCAACCTTAAAGATTTCATAAATCATACTTCGATCTTATTAAAATATAAAAGTTTTTTTAACAAAAACTTTGAGCTCGATGAAGTGTTTTATGTTGTATTACTAATGTACATTGCGTGTAACTAATAGATATACCAACTGATATAAAAGGGACAAGTTAGCTAAGGAAAGTAGGTTGATTAGTGACGAACGAAAGCAAAATGTACGTATAGTGTAAGATAACCCTTGAGTTAAAACATAAAGTATTAGAAAATAAAATGATACAACCTTCGAAAAATTATTGAAAATGTCATCAAACTTTGAAAGTTTAAATAGAAAAAAATTGGCTAGAATCATCACAAATATTGTTTGGGTCGAGTTTTTAGAATTTTGATTTGAAAAACTTTTCTCTATGGATCAAGTCATTAACTTACATTACTTAAAATTAACGTTATAAGTCGTAAATTTTTTTAACGTTAAAAAAATTCTGGGTTTATTTCTTATCTTTTTAGTTGAGAGTTTAGCAAACTTTAGTATAATTTCCTCGTCAAATGTTTATTAAATTTTTCAAATTGTAATATTTTATATTTACCTTCATCGTACCATTTTATACTTGCACCTCGTTTATTACTCATCTTTAAAATTTTCTTTTTTTGTATTGTTATTGTTTTGTTTCCTATAATTTTAAACATAATTAAAAAGTTTATAATTTTTCAGGTGCAAAACAATGAATTTTCTGTTGATGAAAAACTTTAATTATTATTATTAGAAAAACTATATACATACAAAACAAAATAAACAGGGAGGAAAATAATGTGAAAAAAAGCAGAAAAATATAAAATAGTAAAACTTAAAATAAATATTTTTCAATTAAGAAAGACTTCCACTACCACTAAAACTGTTATGTACTTTCGAAACTAAAGTTTTCATTTTGTTTTTAATCCTATTCTTAATCTTATACTAGATGTGACATAACGTACAAAATTTTGCTCCATTATTCGGTTGATAATACAGAGATGGTATATTTTAAAGATTTTCTTAAATATTTAAGAAAATTCTTGACGAATTTTTTATCATTTTTGGAAGAAATTATAATAGAAAACTTAAAGAACTGGAATTGAAATTAATAAAAAAATGTTTTTTTTTTAAAGTACCGTTATACATTCAACTGTAGGAATCTAAAATTAAATTAAATATAAGTGCCATAAAATTATTACGAAAGTAAGACTAGAAGTACGTTATCCTCTTTATTTTCTCTTTTTTTTGGTCGTCTTGAACTGAGCCAAACCAAAATATTACACTAGTATTTGTCATCATTGAAAGCGTTTCTGTGTTTCTTTTTTTACCGAAAAGTTCAGCATGTTTAAACCGTCTGCTAAAATTAAACAAAGTTACCAAATAATGTGACCAAAAGAAAATGAAATCAAACGCAAACCATATAAACCATATATAGTTTAACCTGTTGTTAAACTATATAATATATTATGTTGTTGCATTTACCTATTACAAGTTTTTTTAATTCTTCCATTCTATTGACTGTTACTATTCTGTCAAAACTTTACTAAAAATCAAAGTTAAAGACAAAATGATTGAGTTCAGTATTAAACAGGCTGAAATGACGAATCAGTTTCTCATAATTTTATTTGTCTAATAATACTTAACGGTCACACTATTTCCCAAACCGAAATCTCATTATTTACTAATAATGTTTCAAGTATGTAGTAAACAATTTTAACATATAGTCTTTTGGTTGCTGGTTCATGCGACTCGAAAGACCATATGTTTCATTAAGATGGAAACTACGGCAATTGCTACAGCTATTTTATTGGGATCGTGTTATATTTTAATTAAGTATTATTTTTATGACAAAAAGTTTAATCGAACAGCCCATAAATGTATTGTTTGAATCTGCCATTTAATTTAAGAGTTCATGTTTTGTTTAGATGTAAATAATACATTAAAGTTGAATTTCAAATATTCTATTTAATTCAAAAGTCAACGTCTGGCCTAGATGATGTATCGATGTTAAAACAAAACAAAATAAAAACTAAATGTCAAAAATTTATAATAATAACTGTATGTATCAACGATAATTGCTTCAATTATTTAATTAAAGCATTCATAACATCAATTTTTAATCTGTTTGTGGAAACAAAGTTTATAACATACAACATTTTAAAATTCATAATACATTATTGGAAATTGTAAAAAGTTTTTTGGACAAATTTTCTCAAAATTAAACCAACAAAAAACTTTTTTTTTATCCCCTTGAAGATAATTTTCAAAAAAATTTCATTGGGAATAAAACTTTCAAGATAATATTCTATCACTTTCTTCTTAAAATTTTCTTAATATTTTTTAATTTTTATTTTAGAAGAAAACTAGAACAGCAGTTATAGAAAGAAGGATATATTTTATAATAAATAACACTCACTAACTGTACATAATCCTTAAGTATTAAAAAATTTAATTTAAAAATATTTTTGTTATAACCATAAAATAAACTCTTTTGATAAAAGTTTAAAAAGTGATAATTTTTAAATTTAGCAAATATTTCAACAAAAAACAAAAAAATTTTAAATAAAATTTATTATAAAAATCAAATTATTTATGGTTTGGTAATATCAAATTGATATAAAAAAATACCAATTTTGAGAATTAATTGAAGTTTAATAATTATCAGAAAGTTGAAAATTTAAACTTATAAATGATAAACTTATAAATTTAGAATAAAATCTGCTTAAATTAATCAACAACAAACAGATTAACATTTAAAAAATAATTAAATATAATTTAATAAATAATTTATATATAATTATTATATTTATAATTTATATATTTAAAAAATTAAAAATAATTATTTGTGGTTTTATTATTTGGTTTTATTACTGATTATGCAAAAATTAAAGAATGATCAAAAGCTTATGATAAAGTAGTGATCATTTCTAGTATAATACAATAAAAGTGTCATAAAATAACACAAGAATTGGTTATAAGAAAAAGCTGGATAAAGTCCATTCTACAACTGGACAAAATCACGTGGAACTTCTTTAAACTCAAAAATAAAATCTTAAAATTATCAAGACCTTGCACTTCACACATTCTAGTAGAAATGAACACCAAAGAAATTACAAGTTACAATACATTTAAACTGGTGTTCACAGATATCCTGTAACACTTAACTTACTAAATTGTCCATAACGTCTTTCGAAAAACAATCCTAAATATTTTTTTATTCTTGTAGTTATGACTAATAAATTATTTGCCTTACATTTATTAATTACAATCTATATTTTGAAAGTTTGATTTCAAATTTCAATTTTCAATTGAAACAAACAATCATAAAATTTCATCATCATGCTTTATATTTTACGTTTTACTGTGGTCTGAAAAGTATTCCACATGAATGTTTGTGCTATACTTTTTATAAAGTTAAACTTTGACATTTTTAATCACATATAACTTCTTTTTTCTTTAATATTTCATCACCATCTGAATTGCATAAATACTAAGATTTAGTCCTTAGCTCCTTAAGTAACTTTTAAATTATAGCTCTATAAAACATAATTTCAGTTTGTTATCCAAAAATACTTCAATAACAAATCTCATATTTATAATAAGAATTATTAAGACATTTGCAGCCATGCCTGAACAGGAAAGGCTGTGTAATTTCCTTTTCACATTTATGTGGCAGAGAAATGCATTTAAAAAAAATAAAAAATAAAATAATTAATTAAAAAATAAAATAAAAACAATTTACATTAAAATATTGAGACAATTAAAAGTTTTCCTCATTTATTATGAATAATTCTTAAAGAATTTATAAATAACTCATTTACATACATTGGAATAAATTATTTTATTTCTATTTTTTTCAATATTTTTTAATGTCTTTTTAATTAAAAAGTAAAATTTATAAATTGAATTCATTTAGATTAAAAATACTCAGTTTATTTAATAAATTCTTTTCCTTATTTTATTTTTTTTTTAATGATTCATATTAAGATTACAAATCAAACAGGATAATGCAATTTTATATGTTGAAAAAAATTATTAATTTATACACTAGTGTTATTTATTTTGTTTATATTATATACTGTATATTTACATTATATTTGGTCGTAAGGGAGTAATGTAAAGAAAAAAACACTTACGACCTGTGCAGGGATCGAACCCACACTCCTTCGGCTAATATGCCACACGCCTACCCACTATGGAAGCCCCCCCTTTCTTATCCTAATTTTTTTTTCAACTTAAAACAAATAAAAATATTGCATATTTTTAGGCGGTGGAAATTATTCATACTAAAATTTATTAATGGTAATTTTATTCTTTAACAATCTCTTTAATTATGTAAAAATTTATTATAGCTAGATACAGAGAAATAAAATGAATATTTAAATTTATCTTATAAAACTTTTACAAAAATATTAACTTTTTAATTAAAATTAAATAATTAATATTTATAAAGGAAAGAAAGAAAAAACTTCCGATTGAATATTTACATTTTAGTTAGAAAAAAAACTTTTGTTCAAGGTTTCTTAAAAAGAATATTTTTTTCGACTGTAACAGGCAGTATCTAAAAAATAATTTTTTATGAATTTTAATGTTTTTTTTTTGGTATACATATATATAATTAACTAACTTTATTTTCATTTCTATTGATGCCTTAAGGAAATTTTTAAAATGTTTTAAATATTTATTAGAATCTCAAACTGTACAAAAATAAAACTTTTTAGAAATAAACTAAAAATAAATATTGAAATAAAATATATAAAATTTAATGTAAAAAAAAACACTTATATATTTGTGATATTGCTAATTACATCTGAGTAATACAAGAATTATATCGACAATATTTTAGAGAACTGTTTTCTAATAAGACATGCAAAGAATTTTTATATTTACTGGCAGCCGTATTGGTACTCTTTACAGATATAGTTATTTTATGCTTAGTGCTTATTTAGATGCTTAACAATACATATTTAGCATTAGTATTTTATTTATCAAATTTGAAAAATGGCTTAGTGCGTGTACAAATTAAATAAAAACTCATCGAGCTGGTAGTTACACTATTAGTCAAATTTGCCACCGTTGCCAGCCAGTAGATCTCATCATATCTCCTAAAGAGTTTTATTACTCCAGAAGACTTCGTTCTTTTGGTCAAAAAAAAATCAGATTAATGAAATGAATCGACAAAATATTGAAAACAACATATTGTTAATTTATAACTTCCCACGGAATGCTAGTGACACAATATTAAAAATAAGCTTCTTCACCTAATCATAAACAACATGAAAAACTTCAAATACGATTTACATATCTTTAACAGATATAAGTTAAGAAATAATAATCTATATTGCTGAAAACAACACAAAATTTTAGGAGCACCAAGTATTAAACATAATTTTCCATTATAATATTAAAAATTTAAAGTTAGTTTTTTTTTTTTGCAAGTGCTGTTTATACCAATACCAAATATAATAAATGAAACCAGTACATTCCATTAACACTATTAATTATTATCTATTAAGGATAATTATTGTTATGAGGCATTTAGTATCTGTGGCTGTAAAATGCTTCGTCACATTTATGGTACCAGATCAAATGAACGAATTTGGAGAATCTTTTATTCCAAACCTTATTATAAACATTATTCTCGGCATAATAGTCAAATTTTCGTTGGGTTCAGAAATATCAACGGGCATCTGTTTCAGATTCCCAACTAGAGAGAAATTGCTTGGATATTAAATTAGATGAAAAAATACTATTGCATTGAACAGTCACATAAACTTAAAAAATTCGTTAAAAAAATCGGGGTTTAAATCATAAAATATTGGTTTTTCAACCGCACTACTTTTAGAAAAAGTATAGCACACACAACAGAAGAAAAATTTCGAAGGAAGATTTGACCGAAAAATAAAAAATAAAAACTTTATGGTGCTTTAATATGTATTAATTAGGCACAAAAAAAAAACTTATAAAGAATAAAACAAATGTATAAGAAAAATAAAATTTTAAAGATAAATAGCAACATAAGTAATAAATTAATAAATTAATACAAGTAATTAAATTATTTTAACTTTTACATTAAGAAAAAACTCAGAACTCAAACTATAATATGTATCAATTTATAAAAATTATCTTCATTTTTAATTATTAAAAAAAAAGAATTATTAACTGATACGTGTTATAATAACATCCTATAATAACTAGTCTTTATTTTTATAAAATTATTTTAGATCACAATCATTTTTTTTTTTTAATTTTTATTTTTAACCAATAGCAAAATTTTATATTATAAAATATTACTTATTTTATATTCATACACAAATTTTAAACATTAAGTATCCTTTTCCGTAAAGGATGCGACATTTTTTCATGCCTGCTGATATCAGCATGCATCACTATTCCAAACAAGAAACAATGTTTTTTTTTTAAATTGAGAGATCAATAAAAGAGTTTTAATTAAAAAAAAAACTGTTTCACTTTCCTTTGCTTAACACTAAAGATATACTAATAATTTAAACAGATTTAAACATTTATATTTTATATATTGAATATTAAATCATTTATACTAATATCTAAATCAATATTATTCCTAATTAATAAAACTGCAATTTTCCATTAAAAGGACCGTTTAAAATTAGAAAAGTTAGTTTGAATGTTAACTGATTTAGCAATTTAACTTTACTAACAGAGTTAAGCTTCATATATTTTCTATTTAATTTGATCTTGACCAAACATTTTCTAAATATACAACGAAAAATCTCATTATATTTATTATAAGGTAAAATTTATATATCTTTAAACCATTTTTAGATAAAATATAACGAATTTTTTTTTTTTTTTTTTTGTTTTTTAAAAAGAATATTTTATATTTTAATCCCTTAAAGTTACGATTAATGACTACAAATATTTTCACGTTGTTTTTGTTGGGATATTTTTTTTTTTTATTTCATTATTTATATTAGAAAAAAAATTTTTTTTTATTATATTTTTATGTACATTTTATAAATAAATGAAGCTTTAGCTTCTCACATTTTCTTTAATTTTTTTTTTTTTTTTTTTTTTTGCCTTTTCCTATACCTTTTTACTCTTTTGTTTTTAATTTTGGCATGAAATGTGTTGTGCAAACATTTCATTTAACTTTATCTTTATGTTAATAGACGACAAAACAAAAAAAAAAAAAATCCCTTCATGTTTTTATTTTTTGAATTCTTTTATATATTTTTCTTTGTGCTTTCATTATTGTTATTTTATTTGTATATATTTAATGTAATTTTCTACCATTTTGGAAAAAAAAAAAAAATGGAAAAATAAAAGAAAATTTGTTTGCTTTACTTTATTTTACTTTTTATCATAACAATATCATATATTAATAATAAAATTAAGGCGAAAATATATACTCATATTCATTTAGTTTGAAATAAAATTTACTAAATTTTACCAAATGCATATGTATTAGGTATATAAAAATGAAAACTTATTGTCCTTATGGAATATATAGTTGCTGTTGAGTCATGACGGACATGTCTACATACAAAAAAAAATTTAAAATTTCATCTAATAATTCTAACAACGACTTTGTTCCCTACTTCCAAATTCACCTCGATCCTTTGCATGTAACATACACATCTGTATATTTTATACCACTGCTCACTCAGTAATTTTAGAAATATAATAGCAGAGAAATTAAATACTTTCTTGACAACCTTAATTGATTAAAGTGTAAAAAAAATGATAGATAACTCCTCTAAACAAAAACCGCTTTATTTCATTTATTTAATTAATTTCGTATTTACTTAATTCATTTAATTAAAATACAAAATTAATCTCTCGTTATGTTATAGAAAAACAAAAAAAAAATCTCTAATTTATATAATTAAAACTAATCCAATAGTACAAATTGCATTATTCGTGTAATTAACACTAGATATAAGGATTTCGTATAAAGTCAACATATTTTTTTTTTTTTTTCTTTTTGAAACTAAACCGAATTTAATAAAAGAAAAAAAAAAGATAAACTGAGTACGTAATGTTTTTAATGCATTAACAGTCAATTCACGTTCACAAAATACTATTTTATCTTATCCTTTTATTTCTGTCCCAACTATTTTCTAAAAATTGTTTACAAAAATTTACTTTGACATATCCTTGTTTCCTCTGTTACTATGATGTTTTATATTATTATATGTTTAAACTTTTCTCTGTTTTGTTTTCTATTTTGTTTTTATTTAATACCTGAACGCTAAACAAAATACGATTAAGTTTAATCATTAACAATGTAAAAAAAAAAAAAAACAAATCTCTAATCTTTTCTAAGCTTTTTTCAAAAAAAAAAACAAAAAAAAAAAGGATTCTAAAGAAGAAAATTACAAAAAAAAAATAAAAAATAATTTTCTAACATAATGTTATCTTTTAATTTTTCGTCTAATGTTATATAATAGAATATAAAATTCTCATTCACATAACAATATATGTACATAATGAATATAATGTTTAAAAAAAATCAAATCTAATACTTTTATGTAACAAAAATAGGATATATAACATGTGTTGTCATATAACCATATAACAAATATATGTATATCATAATTTTCGCTTAATTTCATATTTACTATCATATGGAAGCACATAAATTATCAGAAGGATTGTATCAAAATGGAGGACCAAAAAATAATACTAATAATATACTAATATATTATATTGTTTCTTTGGTGTCTGTTAAGTTCCACATTTACTATACGGAAACTATACGGTTCCACATTTATTATACGGAAACACATAATTTATTAGGAGAATAGAAGGGTATATAATAATGTATAGAACCAAAAAGTAGTGCTATGTTTGTTTGCTATTTCTTTCATTTATGTTCAGACTTATATTTTTAACAAAAGACACTTCAATTTTCGATGAATGGCAAAAAACTATAAAAATTATTTACACGTATTGTTGTCTCAAAAATTGACAAGTTTTTAAAAAATTTTTGATTTTAAACTGTTTTCAAAACTCATATAGTATTTTAATAGAATTTTAAACCTTGAACTGACATTACAACACTTATAAAAATCCGTATTTTATATCTGCGACGAAATTGAATACAAAATTACTATTTTAAAAAATAAATTTATTTCCTACAATTAAATTAGTTGAATTATTTAAAACTGAGATCTATTTCATTTTACGATTTTATACTCTTATTCACCCGATCTAAGATTTTATACCCTTATTCACTTTCAAATAAAACAATTAGCATTTATATTTGCTCAAAAAATTCGAAAAATTAAAATCGCCAACTAAAACTTTAATTCAAAGAACTAAAATAAAATTTTTCAGCCCTGTAATACTTAAAAGCATGTAAGTCTAACTATTTCATTATACTTTTATTATATAAATATTATATATATTTATAATTTCTGTCAACAATATACTTTTACAATGTTTTGTTAGTAAACAAATGTCCATATTTTTTCTATACTATATTCATAACATTTCATAGAAAATGTAAATATAATTTTGGCAATATATACTTCATACTGTTTAGACTTTAGATACAATGTATAGAAAAAATAATATGTATATAAATATACTCAAAACTGAAAAGTAAGGATAAATATCCTGTTAAAATTTTCTAAATATTTTTTTAAACGACAAAATAGGACAAAAGAGGTATTCTAAGAAAAATTATTCATACATGTAGTTAATATTTACATACACACAAAACAAAAAAGGCAATTTATTCTCCTTTAGGTCGATTCTCATTCTATTAAAGCCCTTATTTATAACTATACAAAAAAAAAAACTGAAAGAAAATTCAGATATTCGGTCATACAAATTGAATATATACATTTAATAGAATATTGAATGATAAGTAATTCTTAAATTGCAATTAAATGAAGCAAAACCTCTTACAAAAATTATTTAAGAATATTTCGTTCCATATTTTTTTTTTTTTGTTTTGCTTTTAAGGACCAGACAAGACATTTTTAAGTAATTTTAATATAATTTAATACTATTAAACAAACGTTTTTTTCAAAATAAATGTCCTGAAAGGAAAAGAAATCCTTAAGTGATTTTTTATATTATATAATATATAAATGTATGTATGTATATATTGGCCAATTTCATTATTTTATCTGAACCTTTTTTTGTACAGATAACACTTTTTAGATTTTATATTTTATAAAAAAGCATTATAATATTAGCAAAATATAAAATAGTATTACTCACCTTACCAAGTAGTGTTACTTATGCTCCATTCTCGGTTTCTACATGTATGTCGATTTGGTTGACAAGTCATTAGTGTACGATATAGTAAAGTTTCGGAAGAACATTAATACTTTTTTTCAAAACCTTCCTCGAAATTTTCCTACACATCCCCAATTCTAAATTTCCTAAACCTCATTCCCCACAAGAATCATTCCTACATCCTTAACCTTAAAAATATACTACTATACATTTGTATTAAAGGTTCCATAGTAAAGGCTAGTTTTAAAAAGAGTGATTTGGTTGGTTAAAGTCCAAAACTATCTGAAGGATTGCAAGGATGTGCATTTCCTATGAGTAACTTTATAAGTTTTTCAACTAACCACCATAAAAAATGTCAAATTTCCTATATTAACTCCTCCTCTGTATATTTGCATTTTATAAATTTATTGCTGGTCGTTTTCAACGATTTTAATCAACAATTATTCTGAAGCTTTATTATTTTCAAATGAATGACCATATAAATGCAACTTAATAAAGAATTTAATGTAAAATTAAGGTAAAATTAAATGCATAAGATTTAAACATTTTTTATTAATAGATAAAATCTAAAGTAGTTATTTAGAGCTTATACCATCATTTAGAATGAATATTTGCTAATAGGAAACAATTAAATAATTCTAATCCTGATGCTATAGTTTTTATTTTAATTTTTAAATTTAAATCTCCACTTTCTTTTTCAAAATGGTATCCGTTTACGAAACTGTACGGACATATATAATCAAGAATTCATTAGATTAAAAATACAAAATAAAAGAACAAAAAATCATTTAAGTCTGAAAATCATTTGATATAATATTCCTTTTTACTTAATCGTTTTTTATTATTAAATAAAAATAAATCAATAATAATCGGATATGAATACCTTTAAAAATGCAATTTTCTTCCTCTTCATCTCCTCTTTATCCTTTTATATACAATATCCCTTTCGTTAATTTTCGACTTATTATGAAATTTTTTTGTTCAATTCAATTTTTTTTTTATGGTCATTAATTTTATCTGTTTATCTCTTTCTTTTTTTTTAATTTAATTTAAACCAACCTTATTCTGTCTTTCTTTCCTTTCTTTCTCTTTCACTCTTTCCCTTCTTTTTTATATCTTTAATTATTTAACTATAAGAAAAGAACAAATAAGTATTCATCCTTCAGAATCATCAATTGGGAATCATCATCAAACTAAAAAAATATATAAAACCAATCACAGATTTTGAATTGTATCGTATCTACCTTTTGTAACTGGCACAGGTATAAAATAAATTAATGGTCATCAATTTAAATCCCTTTCTGTTTTTTTTTTTTGGTAAATATTAAAAAGGAAGTGAAAGTAAAAACAGATAAAAGTAAAATAAGATAATAAGAAGGAAAATAATAAGATTAAAGAGAATTCACGGATAACCTTAATAACACTTACAATTTATTTTTCAATAAGAAGGAAATTAACGTTTTTACATTTTTTTAAATTTCAAATTGTTAGAGTTTTTTAATTTTTTTTTGTTTTTTTCAATTTAACATTTTTACCAAATTTTTTTTTTTAACATTTTATTTTAGTCGTAATGAAAAGTTCAATTTTACTTGAATAAATTACAACTAAACTTTAAGGAAATTAAATGTGAGTTAAGGCAAAAGTGCAAATAAAAAGCTCCTAATTTTTTCAAATCTATTCAAATTTCATTATTTTATTTTTTTCCCAAGAAATACGTAGTCACGCTGGATGTCTTTTAAATATTTCGTATTCCATTTAATACATTTTCCTTTCATTACCAAAATTCAGTTCTATATATATCCTCTACGTTCATGTATTCTCTATCCACGTTTTTTTTTAATATTTGTTTCTGTAAAAAAAAATCTCAAAATTTTTGGGCTTGGAACACCAACGTTATAATTTACAAATAACTGGTACACATTAAATTAAATTAAACAGTTTATTTATCCAAAAATTCATTATATATATATATTTTGTATATCACCTCCCACCTCCCAAACAACAATGAAATATAAATACCTTGTTGAAATCAAAAAGCAATTTAGTTAATCTATCTTAATCTATCTCAACGCTCTCCTCAAAGTCCAACGTGTTGTTGTAACACTTACTATTTTAATAAATATTTTTTAGGAAGTGACAACAGTGTAAATGAGATAATAACGTTATAGTATTCGTTATAGTAACGTTATCTAGTAACATATAACGAGTAAAGAAGAGATAAAGCCCAGCTATTATTAAACTAAGAACACTCTAAAAATTATAAATATCCTTTTTTAAGAAATTTTCTTAAAACTTTAAACAAAACAAGCATTAATCATTAACAAACATCGTTTAAAATATTTATCCCAATATCTATCTGACTTTTATCTAGTTCCACAAACAAAATATAGCCTATAGCAAAAATAACATTCTTAACCTTCCACCACTAGAACTAGAACTAGCCACTAGAAATGCAAATTAAATGTTATATCTGTACTGGAAATCCTAATCCTTTTTTTTTCTTTTTTGTTTTTCAAAAAATGAATAAACTAAAACTTAAAAGTACGTATGTACTATGTACGTATGTATGTATGTAAATTTTGGTTTTAAAAGTCCTAAAGTTTGATTTTAAAAAGGGGGTGGTTTTGGTTCTTATTTATTGAGTGATTCTATAAAATTTCCACCAACCCTAGTAAAAAAAATGAAAAAAAAAAAAATACTACCGTTTTCTTTGGCTCACATTATTCTCATAGGTTTCTTTCGAAATTCACACCAAAAAATGGGTAAAACTAAAACTTAAAAGTGCATACTATACCGTTTTCTTTCGCTCACATTATAACAACAATTTCAAATTTAAAACTAGTGAATAGATTAATATAACATAAAATAATTATGTCACTGATTTGTAACTCGCTATAACATACAATACTCTTCTTTATCAAATTAAAATTTCGGACAGACTAATCCACTCCTAAAATATTTGTTTTAAAATACATTCTTAACATTCCTGCTATGTATTTGATTAGTATAGCCTATTAGAATTTCAAAAATCTTCATTAATCTAAACTATAGATGTCACATGACTTTGCTCAAAGTTAATTACAATTTATTGAAGTAATTTGGGTCTAGTATTATATAAATTGACACAAAAATTAAACAATTTTTAAAGCTAACAAAAAATGAACAACGAAAAACATTCTTACAAAAAGCATTCAATCAAAATTTAATCAATTATGCAAAATTTAATCAATTTTCTTTCTTAATTTTTGTTTTTTTTGTTTTTTTTTTGTTTTTTTAATTTTGTTACATTTAGGATCTTTTATTACGAATCTTCTTCGTCTCGTCCAATTTATTTTATTCCATCCCTCCGATTAGTTCTTCTTTACTCACACCACATAATTTACAATTCATTCAAATTCGTTTAACATGACTGACTAATGATTTTGATAAATTTTCTAAAATAGTCTACAAATATTTTCTTTTCTTTTTTTTTGCAACAACTTTCCATTTTCTTACTCTCTTCTTCCATTTTTGTTTTGAACATCTTTTCCAATATTTTCCTTTTTTTCAATCAATAAAGACAGTCTCCAGTTTTTTCTTTTTTTTTTATGAAAAATTCTTTAAAAAAAAATTTTTTTTGGTGTAACATCGGGCGGGTGGCGACAACATACAATTGATAAATTTTTTTTACAATGAATTCAGAAAAAAAAAATGAAATTTTTTTGTGAAGAGTTCTGGCACTATACCAGAAGTTGAGGATGACACTAACAACAAAACAGGCGTTCAATTTATGATTTATTAGTAACAAAGTAACAAATTGAAAGTCGAATGTATTGACTTTTATGATAAAAGAAAAAATTGAAAGATTTTTATTTTTTGTATTTTCAAAAACTCCAAAAATTAAAACCGGAAACTCTTTCTTATTTTTTTTTTTTTTTTGTTATTTCCAAAAACAAAAAAAGAGAATTTGAACCACTTAAATTGATATAGTGGAAAATTTGAAGTAAATTATCCTGAAGGAACTGGTAAAAAAAAATAAAGAAAATTTTGTAATTTAATAAAGTAAAGTATACAGATGGTTTGTAATTGAATAGAAGAAATAAAATTTTTATTTCAGTTTAAAGAAAAGTACAGTTTATAAAATACAATATACCATCTATTGGTAATAAGTTGTCAATAAGAAAAATTTTAATTATTTAATTACTAATTTTTTTAATAATAAATAAGTGTTATTGCAAATTAATTTAACTGATATGGAATATATATACATTCCATTATTTTTAAATATTTATTTATTCAACATTAAAACCCACAAAAATCTAAAAAAAAAACAAATGCGACCATCAATTTTATAGAATCACTCAATAAATAAGAAGCAATAGAATGCTTATAATAAACTTAGAAGGTATCTATCTATACATACTCGAATCGTATATAGCTATTCTAAATTATTTATAATCTGCGAACAAAAAAAAAAACGGTTTTTATTCCATATAGCTCCCACGTCCGATCTTTTCCAAATAACGCACAAACGAAATATAGCTAAAATAATGGAATTCTGTCGGGATGTCAACTGCCGATAGAGTTAGTAAAGGGTTACTATCGACTTTTGAAAATATTGATGCAAAATTCAGATTATGTAATTATCTCTTGAAACACTAAAAGCATAATATCAATTGATAGCCTTAAACGAAAAATCTTGATTTGTTTTTTAAAATGATATATAAAACTCGAAAGTAAAACCGTTAGTTTAGATACAGCGTAATTTAAAAGGAACTTTTTTTATTTTGACTAAAGATTGCCTAATATTTTACACAAACAGTTTTATCTGCTAGTGATGTAGTTTAAAACAATTTATTAAAGATATGATTGGAAAACAACTACTTGAACTAGAAAATATTGCGGGAAGATTATACTGACACAGTTAAGTTTCAAACAGTTACACTTTTAGAAAATAATTCTTTGTTTTTATGCGGGATCTAAAATGTCATCAAAATTTATCATTGATAAAATTCTTTAATAAAACCATAATTCAAATTAATTCATATCTTACAATAAAAATAAAATTTAAAAATTTAAGATTTTCTTTTTATCAATTCATCCTTTAAAAAATCAAACTATTTCGTACAAAAATCTTAAATATTATTTAAAGAATTTTGTTATCATATTTTAATAATTCAAAACAGATATTTTATGATTTTGGTATCAGGATGAAAATCTATTATAATATTTTTGATTTACAGCTTTGATAAATTTAATTTTTAATACTAACATAAAGTCATAGTAAAGAAAAAAAAATATGGTGAATTTAAAAAAAAAACGATATAAAAAATATTGAATTGAACACGTAGAATAACAACTAATAACAACCAACACTTTCAACAGTTGTTATTGTTGTTATTTTGATTTATGACAATATACTCGAATTTCTATTTCTATACATACAGATTTAATAATCCGGGTATCCTACAACTTCACTTCACTACATTTTCCACCCTCTAATATATCAATTTTTTATCAGTCTCAAAAAATGTCTGTCGATTTCTTTTTTACGTTTTGTTTTTTCAAGGCAGGCAAATCCTACCAAGAAAATCACGCTACTGAAACTTTTATTAATAATATGTATACATATATAAATATTTATGTGTACATATATATACATAAATATTTTATATTTTTATATAACATTTTATTTTTCATTCTGATTATCCTTTTGATTTAGATTTAAAAGTACTTATTTAATATGTTTTGTCTACAATTTCCGTTGTGTTTGAAATTTCCAATTCTACTCCTTCCGAAGATTTTCCAAGTAAAAAAATAAAATATTTTTTTTTCTGTTTTTCTATTTATTGTATTCATATTGTATGTATGTTTGTATATAAAAGATAGTACGATATAATTTTTTTATATAAAAAAATCACTGAATCCTTAAGGATCAAATCTTACTAAAAAGCCGAGAGCAAAACAAAAGAAAATATTAAGAAAAGAAATTTCTTTTTTTCAATTCATATAAAAGAAGGTGCAAATAACATAACGGTACAACACTTCAATAAAGGTATTAACTAATACTATTCTTTTTGTAATATTTACTTATTTTCTTTGTATTTTTTAAAATAAGGATAATTTCATAAACCTTTCGTTTAACAGGAAAGCAAATAAGGATTACAAAAGATTTTTTTTTTTCTTGGGCATAAAAAATACATGTTATATTAATGCATTAGAGTAGTAATTTTAATTGTATAATACGTTTATACCCTGAAGTTTTAAAAATTTCGAATAAAAATATATGAATTTTTCACTTAATTTCTATTGAACATAAAACAAAAAATAAATATATTGACTTTTCAAATTGCTCTGTAGTTTAATTAAAATTTACTATTATAATCAATTTTATATTTTATATGATATTATGGATTTTAAAATTGCTTATCAATGCTTTCTGATATTATCACTTTTTAATTCAATTTCATTCGAGTTTTACTTGTACATCTGCAAGTTTAATTTTCCTGTGGATTTAAATTTTCAGCTTCTATACGACTCACATTAAAATTAAATAAAGTTTCTAAAATATAAATTCTTTCGTCAAAAACTTTAGTATTAAAAAATTAGCTTCCTGGTATGTACGTAATAGTGACATTCATAAAGATCTAAGAATCTTCAAATTATGGATGAAATAAACAGATATGCCATAAAGCATAAAGCTCGTCTAGAAGAGCATATAAATATTGAAGCCGCTCAATTAATAAATTATCAGATTATTACAGGAAGGTTTAAAAGAAAAGACCTTTAGATTTAGCACAAAGTACAGATTTTCTTAAAGAAAGTACATAAAACCTATACTCAAACAAGATCCTACCTAAACCTACCTAAAATTAATGAGTTTTAATAAAAGAAGGGTGTGGTTTAGTCAATAAGAATCCGGCATGTTACGTGTTACGCAGCGCATTGTGTCTTTTGAAGATGTCCACCAATCCACGTAAAAAAAAAAATTAAAAAATTATTTATTAATTACTAAATAAGTGAAAAACCTAAGTGATAAACCAATCGACATGTTACCTTAAAAAATTGTTTAATTAATTTAAAAATTGAACTTGAAAATTATTTATGCTCTTTAGTTGCAAATATTGTATATAGTAATTTTAACTGTTGCATGATAAAGAAAATGTTAAAAATGCTGTACTAAAAAATTCACATCAAGTACCTGCTTTTCCTATTCTATTCTGTTTAAAGTCATAAGGTTAAATAACTGATTAAGGAGAAAACTATGCTGTTCACAATCGTATTATAAAAATTATAATTGGGAGCGTTACGAAATCTCGACATTTTTAATCTCGCTTTTTTTAAATCTGACCTTTTTAAAATCTCGTTTTTTGAAAACTCGACTTTTTAAAATTGGTGTTTTACAATCTCACTTTTTTAAAATATAGTCTTTTAAAATATCACTTTTTTAAAATCTCGCATTTTGAAAAGTAGCTTTTTAATAACTCGCATTTTTTTATCAAAAAATTCCGAAAAATTTTTAAATCCAAATCAGTTATTTTTTAAAATAATAATAAAATTTTCGAAAACAAAAAACCGACAGGACAAATTGTATAATTTTTAAAAATTCATATAGCAAAAAAAACCGTTTTTTTTCAATTTTTTTTAAATTTTATTTATATACATTTATATACATATATATATATATATAATATATATATAAAGGGTGTTCAAAATTGAGATATCATTTTGATTTTGCCGCCATTTTTTTTCTACCTGGAATTTTTATACGAGGTTTCTTTATAGGTATATTCTAAATGCATTCCGGTTAGTTAATATGGAACGTTACACGAAGTAACAACGTGTTTTTGTTATTACAACATTTTTTGAAAATGGTAAAAGTTTTCAAGATGTAATTAGGAAATTTCGAACAAAATTTGGTAGAGAAAATGCTCCAACAAATCGTACCATCAAGCTGATGGTTGATAAATTTCTAGAAACTGGATCTGTTCTTGATAACAGAGGCAACATTTATCAACGTAGTGGCCGTTCAACCGAGAATGTAGCAGCTGTGAGCAGAAGTGTTGAAGAAGATCCAAAAACTTCCATTCGTCATCGTTCGCAGCAATTAAACATCAAACCATCCACATTATTCAACATTTTGCATCGTGATCTCCATTTAAAGGCTTATAAGATCCAGCTGACGCAAGAATTAAAACCAACTGACCATGCATTACGTCGGCAATTCGTTTCTTGGGCAATCGAAAAACAAGAAGAAAATGAGAATTTTTTTAACAAAATCATCTTCACCGACGAAGCTCATTTCCAGCTCAATGGCTACGTCAATAAACAGAATTGCCGCATTTGAGGTGAAGAGAATCCAAGGGTTATCTTAGAGCAACCAGTACATCCACAAAAGGTTACGGTTTGGTGTGGTTTGTGGTCAGGAGGAATCATCGGACCATATTTTTTTGAAAACGCAAATGGAAATGCGATTACGGTTAATGAAAATCGCTACAGGGAGATGATCCGAAGCTTTTTGTGGCGGGAAATTGATGATTTGGACGTAGAGAATATGTGGTTTCAACAGGACGGTGCCACTTGCCACACAGCAAGAGAAACAATGGATCTTTTGAAGGAAAATTTCGAAGATCGCATTATTTCTCGTAGAGGAGGAGTGATGTGGCCACCAAGATCGTGCGATTTGACACCGTTGGATTTTTTTTTGTGGGGTTTTGTGAAATCGAAAGTGTACAGCAATAATCCCACAATAATTCAAGAGCTTAAAAACAACATTATCGAGCAGATTTCAACCATTGAGAACAGTTTATTGAACAACGTGATTCAGAATTTTAATAAAAGATTGGAAGTCTGCCGAAGTAGTAGAGGGCCACTTGGCCGACATAATTTTTCATTATTAACCGGAACCTATTTGTAATAAATTAAAATAAAAATATATTTAATATTTCAAAAAAAAAGTCTTTTTTTATTAAAATTAAAATGATACCTCAATTTTGAACACCCTTTATATATTGTGCTATTCTTTTTAGAAAGTCTATTTATTAATTTTTTATTCTGCTTTTATTATTTTGTCTATTTTTAATTCTTTTTTGTAGCAGCTCTTTTTTATTGTACGTGTACTTCCTCGTTTCCCATTTTCTCCAAACTTGTCAGAGCAATTATTTTCCTATTTCTGTCACCAATCCATAAACACCGATACGGGATTTACCCACCAGCCACCACAACCTTTTAAATTCATTTATATTAATTATAATCAACATCAAATTACTAAATTATTAAATTATTTTATATTTATTACCACGATATAATAAACTAGTTATATATAGTTTAATAAATCGTGATTAATACTACTAAACACTTCAGTTAGTAGGCATTGTAGTACTAATTTGCGTAGCCAACACCTAATTTTTAATATTCAACAGATTTTACTACTTACAGAAAATTTTCATAAAATCTTCTGTGAAGTAATAAGGTCAATTAAAATGTTCTGTAAAAACATGATCTTAAATAAAAGAAAAAAAGTAAAATAATAAAATTACTTTAACTACTAAATTATGCGTTATATTTTTGGTTACAGATCTTTTATAGGGAATTCTAAGTGTATATAAGGTAAATGAGCCTAAGTACCATTTAAAATAAACATAAAATATTGCATACATTCGAGAGAATTGTCAGAATAAATGTACCTTGAGTTACCATTTTGATATGTACCTTTTGTTTTTTTTTTTTTGTAGTGAAATTCTTTGCCACATTAAACTACACAGCCTTTCCTTTTCAGGCGTGGCTGTAAATGTCGTAAGGAGGAATAACTCTTACGACGTCTGTGGAAACACTCCCTCGGTATTTACAGCGCATTTTATACGCTCTTACCCACTAAGTCACAGAGGTCCCACCTTCAGTTATTTATCTCTATTTTATTTCTTTCTTTTTAAATGTAAAAAAAAAAAATATAATTTATAACAGTGTAATTTAAAAAAGCCAGTTTATAAAAAACTAGATTTTAAAAACCGATATTAAAAACGTCGAAATTTCGTACCCGACCTATAATAATTAATAGTAAAAAATAGCAACAATATGAATGAATTAAAATAAATAAATAAAAACCGTGAAATTTATAATAAATTCGTTCAAAAAATTTTTAGAAACATCTAACTTCTACAATAAGGCAAAGGAAAACTCTGTATAATTTCTTTTTTTTTCTTTTTTTTTTTATAGTACCCATTTTTTTCGAGTATATTAAAAAGTTAATTAGGTATAGTGATGCAAAAAAAGAAGGTATATAAGTATGCAAAAGATAGAAAGAGAAAGAAACAAAAAAAAAGCTGACAACAGGATAATAAATTATTTTTTAGTTCACTTTTTTTTTCCTAATTCTTTTTATTTTGTTAGAATGTTGCATATTGGTATGATAGTAGAAGTGAAATACAGTCATTGCATCAAGTTCCCAAGTTCAAAATTTGAAAAAATGTGCCTATTAGTTTCACTCTATCCGCCCGTCCGTCTGTTTACAAAACTTCTACACCGTTAAAGATAAAGAAAAAAAAATTTTAACCATGGGTAGGTTTCATAAAAAAAATAATTTTCTGAAACAATTTTTTTATGTAACCCCATGCATCAGGGAACTACAGCCCCTCAAACTTTGAAAAAGCCCTATTTTTAAATGCGTATATTTATCATGTTCCGCTTAACCATTTTTCACTCTGAAAACGCCATTCTACAGGAATTATTTCACCTTTGTAAATTAATATCTAAATTATATATTTTTTTTTTAAATAGTATCTAAACTTACCGTTATTTGAAAACCAAATTTTGCCTGATTTTTCTATCTTAATAACTCCGGCACGCTTTTAGAGAGGAGCCTGAAATTTTGAGGCAAGAAAGATCTTTTAGAATTAGTATACGTTTCCTCAGGAACCATCCCCCCGTTTAAAAAATATTAGGGCTAAAAAATTAAAAATATGCTATTTTTAGACACCTGTAATTTGTACAAATTTTTCTTCGGCAAGGCATAAAAATTAAAGCGCCTTAACGGCTTTTCTTAGTTATATAGGGTTCCGGATTTACAGCCTATCAAAATTGTAAAAAAGTCCTATTTTCACATTTTTATACCCGTTCGATAAGGATTGGGTATATTAAATATGCTCCTCCGTTTGTAACACCTCGAAATAAGATAGCTAGATATCAAAAGTATGAATCGGATCAGAATCAAATGTCCGTCAGCAAGATAACTCGTCTGTCCGTCAGCAAGATAACTCGTCTGTCCGTCAGCAAGATAACTCAAAAACATAAAAATATTAATTTTATTATTAACAACTTTTTTCTGTAGCTCCACCCGGTACGGAGTTACAGCTCCCCAAAGTTCGAAAAAGCTCTATGTTTAAATTGATATAACACAAGTTGTATAAGGCATATCTTCAATTTGAAAACGCCAAACGATTACTGCTTTTATTAGCAGTATTTATTATTATAAATATATACTTGTGGCATACGGTGTCTTAATTTACCGTTATACGAAGCTCAAATTTTGCAAAATTCTTAATTTTTTCTATCTTCCAAACGGTTTAAATTAGAAGCTTAAGAGAAAATTTTGAGAGAAGTTAGGTCTTTGAAAATAAGTATGAGTATCATTTCAGAAAATATTTTTGTATCGCCCCCCGTTTCAGAGCTGTATGGGGTCAAAAACTAAAAAATTCCTTATTTTTAAACACCTATAACTTGAAAACCTGTCCAAATTTTTTTGAAGTAATATGCAAAAATTAAAGCTCCAACATTATATTTTTATTTCTATTAACAACTTTTTTTAATAACATAGGGTTACCTTAAAATTGACGAAAGTTTGACTTCATTTTTCTAAATTTTTCTAACAAATTTTTTTAAAGATTTTTTTGCATTTTTTTTTACTCGATAATTTGAAATTGTTAAGGATGATGCGTAGTACAAAAAAAAATTAAATAAATAAAAAATATAACGGTTTCTTGAAGAATTTATATTTATATGATGTTAGTATACATACTTATATAACTCATGTTTATTTACATATCGTATATGTCACTGATGAATGAATGATATATAACACATAAGTATAGTATAAATTATTATACATTTACCGCATAGTATTAAATGGTACTATAGCATAATTGGAAAAGTTTTAGATAAATAATCGTTATGCGGAAGATTAGAATCGGCTTTCTACAACCCATAGTTATCTACAACCCATAGTTCTAGAAATTATAAAATTCACCCAAATTATTTTAAAATACTAAAAAATTAAACAAATAATATTATAAGCAGAATGACAAGCTATGAACATACTAACGGTTCGTACGAGCATCTAAGAGTTGACAAAAACAACTGTATACTTCCTCGTTTTTATATGAAATTTTAAAATTTTGTTGCAAGTCACAATTCTAAACAGGTATTATCTTTTGGAAATGTGCGCTTTTAAAAACCGTTAGTTTACATTCTGCCTTATTAGAATTAGTATAAGTTTCCTCAGAAAATTTTTTTTGTATCACCTCTTTTTAAGTCCTTTTAAGTATCATTAGACACCTGTAACTTAGGTACCTGCATATTTTCTTAGTTATATAAAGTTCCGGATTTACAGCCCCACAAAATTCCAAAAAAGTCCTTTTTTCACATTTTTTCTTATATGAAATTTTCAAATTTTGATGCAAATCACAATTTCTAAATAGTTTGTATTATCTTTTGGAAATGTGCGCCTTTAAAAACTATTGGTTTACATTCTGCCTTGTTTTATTATATTTATAATATTTTATTTTGCACATTTTCTACATTTTTCTACAGTTTTTTAAATTTTTATTTTTATTGTTTTGATATCTTTTGAAACATTGTTTAGATTTTTTTTCTAACCGGATTTTCCAAATTTTTTTTTTCAATATGGTGCATATTTCTGCGTATAATGGCAAGACTGCTTAAAAACTGTTAGCATTATATCATATATACATATATATATATATGTAGTTCTGTCTTTATTTAAATATTAAAGTATTGAAAAAGTATATGACTAGAGGTTTAAAGACTTAAACAATGGGTATGATAAAAAGTCATAAATTATATTTTTCGGATTATGTTGTTTGAGATGTGATAAATGATGAGCAAAAAATAAAGAGAAGAAAATATTTTTTTCTTTAATATTAAAAAAAAAAAATTACTTTAATTTTAGTTCAAGAATTTTTTTGCAATATTATTTTAGAGGTAAAAAAATAAAATAATATTTTATTAAATGCAACTATTTTTAGTTTTTGTTAACAAAAAAATTTTTAGTTTTTCATTTTAATTTTCAATTTTTAGTTTTTTTTTTGTTACATGTTTGGAAAGTGATTAATTAAAAATTCCCCTAATATAATTATAATAAAAAAAACTAGGCAATATGTAAAACAAAAGGTTTTTTTATAAATGTACATTCTACAATAATATTAAGTTTACTAAAATTTACATTAGATATTTGTGCCTCGAAATATGTAATTTTTTTTTCAATTTTTTATAAATAAATATTTGTCTTCAGTTTTAAGAGAAATATATTGAAAAGACATCTATTGTGTAGAAATTTTCCAATCAGATGGACAGTCATACAATAAATTTTTTTTGCCAAATAGGCTTATTAAACAGAGAAATAAATATGTTGCTATAGCTATTAAAAAAAAAAATTACGATACAAAAAATATTAATATTATAATTTAACTTTTTATCAAAGTTAATAAATTTAACAAAAAAAGCGTAAATTTTTAATATAGGTTTTATACAAATTACCAACTTTTCAATTATATATCTGGATTTTTTTAATTTTTCCTTTGTGCTGTGATATTTTGCTTATTCAATTCAATACTTTCAAGTACTTTTGAATTTTTTAATTAATTTTTAGGTAGTTTTTTTTATGAATAATGTTTATACTTCATTCAAAATTTTCTTATTGATTTCCAAAACTGGAACTTACAACATAATCAATTATTTATATTTTACAACAAATGTTATTTGTACAAAAATGTTAAAAATGCAGTATTAAAAATGCAAATAGAACTAACGGCATATTAAAAATTCATAAGTAAAATCAAAATTATTTTAAATTATTTACAGGAAATACAATATAAAAATTTCATCAGACATACCATTTGAAGTTCAAAAAAAATTTGATAACAGATAAAAAGCAAATGTTTATTTAAAATTATAATTTCCTAATTTAAATTATACATTGTGTATGTAAAATTAATATATATATAATAAATCCTAACACACTTATATTTCTGTAACGCTTTATACCCTTGGCCCATTGTTTTTTCATTTAAAATTTATTAAGATTAAGTTATTTAATTAGTTTTTCATTTAAATATTGAAGTTTTCTTATATAATAACTCATTAATTTTAAAGTATTTATTAGGTTTTTATTTTAAAATAATTAAATTTTCCTCATCGGGTTACATTTACCCAAAAAAATAAAAAAAATTTTTACACCCTTTAAAATTAACATTATCTGCTATTCGTCTATATAAGATGACGTTGCTTATTAAAAGTTTAAAAAAGCACATCTCACATTCTTAAATGCTAAATTGGTTCTTAACGACCAACATATCTATATTTACAAATTTAAATTCATATAAATGTTATACGTATTTGGCATACAGTTAAAATTGAGAAAAATATTCAATTTTCATCAAAGAACAGACATTTTTCTGTTTGCAACAAAAAAATAAGAAAAAAAAAAAACAAAATTTAATAATTGACAGGTACTCAATTTATTTCTTGAAATTTTTTTACCACCCCAAAATTCAACTTGCCTTCTATTAAAAATTTGTTATTACCTTGCTACATTTTTCTCTTCCATTTTCTTTTTTTTATTATAGAAGAATTCTCATGAGACACTCATTTTATCTTCAATAAAATATTTTTTTTTTTTTAAAGAAATTTGCATATAACCATAATATATGCCTACACACATACACTGGGCTGCAAAAAAGCCTAACAATAAATATTATTTTTATTAAAGCTTTCTTTCTTTACAAGAAAATTCAAGTTTTTAAATTTTGGTTCAAAATTTTAAATTCAATGAAACTAAATTTTATGTTTTAAAAATTTACAAATTTTCCAATTGATTCTTTCTTTCAGACTTTCAAAATGAATGATTCCCTTCATATGGCTCAAAAATTGAAAATTGACCGGTATGGCTCAAAAATAGTATTATAATGATATTTTATCCTAATCCACTTTTAAGAAATTTAAAACAAATACGATTTTCATCTTTTTGTTCTGTATTCAACTGTAATTTTTCATATAAAATAAAAAATAAATATTCATTTTATTCATAGCACGCTCAATAAAATATCCTAAAAATAATTTTTTATTTTATTTTTAATTTTTTTTTTTTTTGTTACTTTCTTTTTTTAAGGAATAATTTTTTGTTATGTCTGCCTGGGATAACCAAGTGTATACTTAAAAAAAAAAAGTATAGAAATATAAATTAAGTTTAGAATTTATGCGACTGTATCAAGAAATAAATTAAAATGTATTTGTATATGGAGAATACATTAAAGTAAAGAAAAAAAAAGAAAACCAAACGACAAGGAAGCAATAACGGTGACATTGCGATACAGGAAGGAAAAGCTTTTCTCTATTTTTTTATTTTTTTTTTTTTTGAATTATTTTCGATTTTGTCCCGTCTTATTTTCTCTTTAAGAAAAATTAAATAAAAATCTAGTTAAAAAAAAAAAATAAAATAGGATATTTTTCTTCTATCAATTCAACTCACGTTCATGTTATATACTGCAAAAAATTACAATAAGATATAAAGGCAGACAGTTTTAATGTGTTTCGTTTTTTTTTTTTATTTTTTGAATTATTTCCCTTTTTGTTCTAAAATTAACTACATTCAACAATCCAAAAAATATAAATTTTAAAATTAGAATTCTAATAATAATGAGAAGGAACTTAATTTTTTTAAATTAACATATAAAATAGACCGTTAATCAGATAATATTTTAGAAAAATTTAAAAAATAAAATTGAAGCCCCTATAAATATGCAAACATAGTTTGATCACTGCAGCTGATATTCTTCATTATAAAAATACTAGGGGCTTCGGTAGCCTAGTGGGTAGGCGTGTGGCGTATTAACCGAAGGAGTGTGGGTTCGATCCCTGCACAGGTCGTAAGTTTTTTTCTTTACATACCCCCCTTACGACCTAATATAATGTAAATATATAGTATATAATATAAATAAAATAAATAATATTAGTATATAATTTAATAATAGTATAAAAACCTATAATGGCCTTTAGTAGCCGATGGTTCAATAATATTGCATTACATTTATGTATGTAATATTAATATAAATAAATAAATAAAAATAAAAATTTTAAAATTCAGAAGTAAACACTTTTAGAAATTGCCAATCATTTATTATACAAATATTTAACACCAACTGTCACAAAAATTACAGACAACTTACACGAATCATCAATTTTTCAAAATTTTTAATTATAATTTAAAGTGATAATAGGTGAAAAATAGAAAATAATCTGCTAGGTTACATTCTTATATTGAAGTCATATAATACAAATTTTTATCCAATGAATGTTTTAGAAAAATTAAACTCTGATACAACTAGACTCATATACCGTTTTCTAAATCAAATTTATTTAAACAACATTATTGAAAATTATTACTAAAAGACATAAGCTTCAATTTTATACTATTTTTCATGTAATTTACCTACTTGTAATGCACATTTTCCCTTTATATTTACACTTTGATTTCCTTGATTTTAGTTTTAAAAGTAATAAAAAATTCAAATTTAGAGAAAGTATAAATCACTTAGAAAATCCCTTTAAAATATGTTTTTACGCAAATTCATTGATTAATTTTGTTTAAGTTTTTTTCTCTTTTTGATTATCCTTTCCGAATTTCATGTTATACACTAGAGTTTATTGATATAATTTATTAGTTTTCTTTGTCTAGAAAAAACTATGTCTTAAAAATCAAATAAAAATTGCAATATTTATATATATATATGTACATATAAATATGGAAATGGAAAAAGAAAAGTGCAGAAATATTCAGAATAATACATTGAATTTTACTAGAGTAACAAAAAAAATTTATAAATTTTATCGGTTTCCTCAAAATTTATACGATTTATTTTCGATTTTCTAAGAAAATAATCGACTAAATAGTTAAAAATAAATTAAATTATTAGATTAATGAACTTAATAATAAAAAATATCATATATTAAATATTAAGTTTTAAATTAAAATGTTATTATGAAAAAATAGAAACAGAAAAATATAATACAATGATTGAAGTCAAGATTAAATTATAAAATAAGCTGCTTTAACAGTTTATGTTTTAAAGAACAATAACCTGGAAATGAATATTATTTTAATAAACAATTGAAAATGTTAATTATAAAAAAACATCTTTAGTGGCTTGCATACAATATTTTTGTATTATACTACTGCATGTTAAAACAACACAAACAATTCTTAATCGTCGACTCAATTACGCCATGTGACAGTTACTTGAACTTTATCACATACATACATAAAAGTTTTCCATTGTGTTATTTGTGAAAATTTTTTTTTTTTTATGCATTTCTCTGCCACATAAATGTGGACAGGAAATTACGCAGCCTTTCCTGTTCAGGCATGGCTATGTAAATGTCGTAAGGGGGAATAACTCTTACGACGTGCGTGGGATTCGAACCCATACTATCTCGGTGTTTACAGCGTATTATACGCTCTTACCCATTAGGCCACCGAGGCCCCAAATTATATTAATTTTTGATTTATTATTATATATAGGCCATCGAGGTCCCTTTGTGAAAATTATATACTGTGTATATTTATAAAATAAATAAGTATAAAATAATATAAAATATTAATATAAATCATACAAATAAAACAAATAATTTTCATTTATACTTATAACTCATATTATCTACACATATAAAGTCAAATGTTTGTCTGTTTCTGACGCCAAGCTAAGGCCTGTCAAGTTGGGGCTGTGATGCAAATATTTAAATTTTTTCGCTCTAAAATAAAAACGATTTGTCTGATTGATTTCAAATTTTGTATAAGTGTTGCTCTTTGATAGTGCAGTTGACTCTATTAACAGGCTTAGAATTTATTAACCCATATTGGCCAAAATAAATTTTGGAACCGAATTATATCCAACTTTGCGAAGTACTGTTTTGACCCAAAAGAAAGTCTCAAAAAATTTTTTGACGAGTTCTATTGACCTATTGCGACACAACAGCCTTTTAAAGAATTTTTCATTATTTAGAAGCACAGCAACGAGCACCGGCTATTAGCTAGTATAATATAAAAATTAAAATTAAATGGAAATTGCATTACCAAAACTTTGGTTTCAATAATTTTTTAAAAATATTTTTTATTTTTCGTTTAACAGTGAATATAACGAATGTTTACATGAAATGCAGTTTTAATTCTAAAGTAACATTCTGAAACAAGTACGACCGCAGAAATTATTTTTTTTTTTTAACGATTTATTCATTTTTCTCTAAACACGATTATTTACATTTAAAGCAAACAATAATTTTTAAACAAAATAAATACTTTGATTAACTGAATGAAATATCTATGAAAATAATATGCATATCAAATTTAATCTTTTTACAACAACTAGTAATTTCAATATCCTTTATAAATTCAAAAAATCTTAAGATAAAAAGAAAATAAATTTACTTTGTTTTCTTTTTAACTAATAAAAATAGTTAAAAAAATAGTTCAAAATGCTTTGAAATTATTTTGATTTTGAATATAAAAGTTTAAAGTTTTTTTTTACAATTTTTTTTTGAGTTTTGCATCTATTTAACATTTTAATTTTGGTGAAATACTATTAAAAGTTAAAACAAATAAAAAAAGTTTAAACAAAATAAGCAAAATAAAAAAAAAAACTTAAAAGAGAAAAAAAAAGTTGCAACTGTTAATAAAATTGCAAATTATTGATATTCCCTTTGAAAAAGATGAAAAATATATTAAAGTTTTCCTATTTAATAAAAACAAAAAAAAAACTATCAATTTTACTTTCTGTTAAAATTGAAAATTTTCTTTAAAAAAAAATTTCAAAGAAAAATATAGATCTCAAAAGATTTATTAAGAAAGTTATGGAAAGTTTAAAAAAACATCTACATTTGAAATTTTAATTTTTCACCGGGTGATTGCAAAATAAAACTTAAAACAAAAATATTTTGGTATGTATATTAAATAATAATGGATTAAATGCATAAAACTGAAATTAACCTTAAACTGAACTTCAAACCTTACTTTTCGTACAAAAATTTAGAGTCAAATCGTAGTTTTTCTTTGAAAATGTAAAACTTGAATTCAAGCTCAATTTATACATTCGACTGTAGTCTTAGTTAGTTTAACTTAATATAATCAAAAAAAAACAACATACACAATCCGAATTCATTATTACATATATTGTTGTTACAACTTTATCCACCCTAACTACCCACTCTCCACATAAACAAAACCTTCAACACGGGTAAAATGTATTATATTCTAAACTTGTAAATTTCCTGTCTCTTTCCTTAATTAATTTAGTAATTTAATCATGGATACTTTAAAAACTGTAAAATAGACAGACTGAAATGCAACTACAATTTTTTTTCAGTCCTAAATAAAAGTAAATTTTCCGCCAAACTTTTTATTTCCTAATTTATTAAATTCATTTAACCGTGATAAAGAGAAAACTAATAAAATGTTAAATACTTTTACACAATCCTAAAAAAAAAAAATAAAAAGAAAAAAAAAATTAATTTTTCTTTTAAAAGATTTACTTTTATGGTTGGTCGTTGGACTATTCAGAGTGACGTGAAATAATTTTTTTGAAATATGCTTTTATTTTTAAATATTGATATTCAATTTAGTTTTTATTTTAAGTTTTTTAATGAAATCTTGAATTTACTTTTTATTTGAATTCTTTAATGTATATAATGAAGTCTTGAAAAAGAAAAAAAAAATTCGATTAGTGTTATACTTCACAGACGATTTTTTTAAAATTTCGTTTACATAAAACTACTTTCACTAATCAAAAATTCAAACTATAAGTTATCTCGGCAAATCGAAGAAGAAAGCACTCTTAAAATAAAGATTTTGGTATTTAAATATAATTTCAATATTTCGTTAGCTATATAAAATTTTAGTCAAGACTTGGACGGTGTTACAACTAAATTTTGAGATTATAAATTTAAATAAAATTGTATAAGTTACAAAATTTATTATTAAAAATAATATAAAATTAAAAATATTAATAATATTAATTCTTTTTTAATTTTCGTCAACCCTTGTACTACTAAGTATGTAAACAAGTTGATTCTCATCAAAAATTACCAACGTTATTAATTTAATCTGTAACAAAATATCATAAGGAAATATGAAAAACTTAATAGTGCATTTAGAATTTAGCTGTAGAATTTCAGCAACTTTATAATAAATGAAAAATTAAAATAAAGAAAAAGTTAAAAATTACTTAATTTTCTATGATGTTAACAAATAACATTGAAATACTAAAAGCAGCGGCAGAGTGACGTAATTTGTTATACAAGCGTTATGATATGAACACCAATAAATTATTTAGTTTTTAAATCAAAAATTCCAATCCAACATTTTCTAAATGAATAAAATTTCAAAATTCAACAAAATAAACACGGTAACATTTACAAGAAAAAATCGAAGGACGTGTCGAATTCCGCAACTGTGTAAAATTCTCTATAAACTATAATTTCCATTCCGCACTGATTCTTGCAAACTTCAATTTCAAAAAAAATTCTGCGCTGTGATAATCTGTGCTGAATGTATTTTGAACAGCGTTGATTTTCATTTTAACCGTAAGTTTATATTCTCTTTGCTCATTAACTTGCTTTTCTGGTTTTGTACTTTTTTAATTTTATGTTCTTACAAATTTAATTATTTTATTTTTTTACATTGCACAACTTAATGGTTTCATTAAATTTTACAAACTAAGCAATGCTATTTTTTTTCATTTGGATTTACACTGAAAAAATGTTGGTATAAAAAAATTGCACGAGAACTGTAAAATTTTGTCATTTACGTACATAATGAATTAACAAGGTAGAATGTAAACCAAAGGCTTTTAAAAGCGCACATTTCCAAAACACAATACAAATTGTTTAGAATTGTGACTTGTACAAAAATTTGAAAACTTGAAAAAAAAATTTAAGAAATTTTTTGTAATAAGAAAATATGTGAAAATATATGTGAAAAATATGGAATTTTGAGGAGCTGTAAGTCCGGAAGTCTATATAACTAAGAAAAGCCGTTAACACACGTTAAAAGCCGTTAAAAATATATTACTGGAGCTTTAAGTTTTATGTCTTGCCGAAGAAAAATTTGTACAGGTGCTTAAGTTACAGGTGCCTAAAAATAGCAAATTTTAAATTTTTCAGCCCTAATACCTCTTAAACAGGGGATGGTGAAAAAACAATTTCTAAGAAAACTTATACTAATTCTAAAAGTTCCTTCTTGTCTCAAAATTTCTGGTTCCTATCTAAAAGCGTGCCGGAGTTATGTAAAAAGAAATTTCATGCAAAATGTGGTTTTCATATAACGGTAAATTTAAATATTAAATTACAAAATAATGCATAATTCTAATATTGTTTTATGTAGTTATTAAAATTTTCAGTCTTCTGCCGGTTTTAGATTGCACAATTATTACGCAGAGCCTTAGATATATACATCTGAAAATGGATTTTTTTCGTAATTTTGAAGAGCTGTAACTCTGGAACGCTATATAAGTAAAATAAACCATTAACACACGTTGAAATATATTACTGTAGCTTAAAGTTTTTTATCTTTCCGAAGTAAAATATGTACAATTTCCTAAGTTAGAGGTGTTTAAAAATAGCAAATTTTCAATTTTTGAGCTAATAGTTCATAAACAGAGGATGGCCCAAAAAAATTTTCTGAGCAAACTTATACTAATTCTAAAAGTTCTTTCTTGCTTCAAAATTTCAAGCCTCTATCTAAAAGCGTGCCGGAGTTATGAAAGTAGAAAAATCATGCAAAATTTGGTTTTCACATAACGGTAAATTTAAATACTAAATTTAAAAAAATTGTATAATTTTAATATTAATCTACAAAGTTAAGAAAAATTTCTGTCGCATGACGTTGTCAGATTGAAAAAATCTTAAGCAGAACATAAGATATATGCATTTTAAAAATAGGGCTTAAAGTTTGTTTCTTAAAGGGGCTGTAGCTCCGTAATGGATAAGGCTACATGAAAAAGTTGTTCCACAAATTTATTTTTTTTATGAGACCTATGGTTAAAATTTTTCTTTCTCTATCTTTAACGGTGTAGAAGTTTTGTAAACAGACGGACGGACGGACGGACAGAGTGAAACTAATAAGCACATTTTTTCAAAATTTTTTTGGAAATGTGCTAAAAAATAGGCGCAAACTAAAAATTTGTACTGCAACTGTCAAAATTTTGTATTTACACCATTAAAGTATCCGGCTCCAGTTCTACAAACTGCAAACATTTTTATATTAAGGCAAACTTTGAAACAAAATAAAATGAATGTAAGAAGGTTACTTAAAATTTGGTTGATGTGTGTAATTCTTACAAAATGTTCTACAATCTGTTCTATGTAGTGGTACCATATCGATATTATTATTAATTTCTTTTTTCTTAAATCAACAATTTTCATCAAATCTAATTTTTTGACAATTTCTTTCTTTCTATTAATTACTTATTTCTGAAATGGCACGAAAATCGATTGAAAATACAAACTAAATAGTGATTTTGATATTATAACTCACTATCTTCTAAAGATACGTTAAGTATTATAGTATAAATAAAAGAACTTTATTTATATATTGACACATATATATATATATATATATATATATATACATATATACATAATTATACTCCTATCACTGGAATAATAAAAATTCAAAGGACTAACTTAAACACAATTTTATTATTACAAGTAATTTTAAATGTAATAAATGGTATTTCCTAATTTTATACATAAAAATATGGATTTTTAAAAAATTGTTTCTACAAAACTTTTTATGATACTAATTTTAAATGTATTAATACAAAAACAACAGAATGAAAGATAAAAATTACATATGCATAAAAAAAAAATTACTTATGTCTAAACAAATTTATTTCTAATTCACGAATTAAATAAAAATTTCCATTTTACAAATTTGTACTGGAAAACCAACCTAAAAAACATTTTTCTACCATTTGACCCATTTTTTTTTTTTTTTATATTCCTTTTCACATTTTGTTAAATATTTGCTTACTGCATGCATACATAAATAATTAAAGAGAAATGACATATTGCGAAAATTATGCGAAAATATTCTCTGCATTTTGCGTCACACTATCGCGTATTTAATTTCAACGTTTTGTTAGTTAAATAATTTACAAAAAAAAACTTATAAACATACAAGAAAAAGAAAAGTTTTATAATGGTGGTTCCCCTATAACTAAAATTTATTTTTATCTGACATTTGTCATACAACAGAATGAAATTTTTTTTTTTCTAAACTTTTTTTTTATAAATAGTTTTTGACAACTTAGAGCTTCAACTTTATATAAGGATAAAATAATGACAATCAACCTTAAGAAATACACTATAATGCTATATAGTATGTAGGTATAATTTAGGCTTGCCAGATTGAAAATATATCGATATTGAATTTAACAGAACATTTATTTGGGTTTATAAGAATTGGCAAAAACACATTTAATAGACTAAAAATTTTCTGATGATGAAAAACTATCTCTTTAGGATTACTACAAAGTGTTTAGTGACCTTTAAATGTATACGAGTAGTTGCTAAAAATTAATCATATTGTCACCTATTCTTACAGAATTTCTCTCCTTTTTTTTAAATTTTATCAAATGGCAATATTAGTAAAAACATTTATTTTTATTATTGCATATTATCATGCACACAAAAATACACATACTATGTGTATATGTTGTGAAAAGTTTTATCACGTCGTATATTCTACTGCTTATTTAAAATAGTGATGAAAAAAATTTGTATGCACAAAGAAAAAAAACTGAAATAATTCAAAATCACCACAAATACAAATATTTCTTCTACCCCCAAAAATAACATTGAAACTACAAATATGGCAACAAAGATTGGTAAGGATAATAGAAATGAAACAGTGAAACAAAAAAAAAAACACACACACAAAAGATATTTTTCCATTTATTCGCAAAAGTTTTTAATATTTTTTTTTTCCTAATTTTATTTTTTTTTTTTTTGTTTTTATGTTATTTGTGTACATGGAAATTTTTGAGACTTCGTGACTTCTAATGTTGATTATAATATTCTGCATTTGATAGTAGAATGATATGCAAAATATATTACTTGTTACAAGTTCTTTCCTAATACATTATCCAAAAAAAAAAGGAAACTATTTTTTCATAGAAATACAAAAGGATCTCCATTTGTTACTCCTGTTGTAAGTTTTAAACAATAAGAATATTTTTTTTCAAACAAAATAAATAATTGGTTATTTGTATATAAATGTATTGTTGTGTTGGGGTAAATACATACAGAGACTCAACTAAAATCGTATTAAAAATTTAAATCTTCAAAAAATATTTAAATCTTCAAAACACATGAAAATCTGTGCCTGAAAAAAAAAAATTAACTGAATTAAAAAAAATTAAAATTTTTATATATATTTAGATGAGTTATTATTCTTGTTGATTCACGGTACTTTATTACAAATAAAATTAATTTAAATTTCTTGTACTTTATTACAAATTAAACTAAAAACTCTAAAAAAGAACCTCTATTATTTATTCCAAAGGAAAGATTACGTTGACTTCTGAGATTTTTCACCCAAGTACACATTTTGAATTTAAAATTTTTTGTGTATTTTTTAAGTTTTTCTTTCCTTGAAGTTAAAAATTGGTTAAAGAAGATAATGATATTTTGTTATATACAAATAGGCATACATACTGATAATTTGTGATTTTGTTTTTTTTTATTTTCCCCCATTTAAGAGTAAAATTTTCTTAACTTTGTTAACATTGTTTAGAAGAAATACAAGATGAAAGTTCAAGGTTCAAAAGTAAAACAAAAAATATTAGTAAACTGCCAAACACAATTTTACCTGAATTTATGCCTCCGTTTTTAATAGTAATGTGAATATGCATTTAAAGCACTATAAACTTTGATCGAATGCAAATAATTTATTCTAGCAGATATATACAGACAAATTCTAATAATATTAATCTATTTTAGCCTTTCCCCTCAATTAGGTTATAATTAAAAGGAATCAACTCTCGTGTATTCCCTTTATTTAGAATCCTATCAACGCTATTACGATTTACAACATATAAATTTCTAAATATTAATATGTAATATTTTTCTTTTTAGCGATTGCATTTTTCTTTTTACCGACACTAAAATTTCAATCGTCAGATTTTTGCATATATGCATTTCACCGGTACGGAGAAATCTGATTTAAGTGTTTTTTGAGTAGTGTCTGTCCTGTCCGTGTGCACTACTGTGTGCTTGTGTATCTATTGGGATGTGTATAGCCCAAATGGCTCAACGGAATTCAATAAAATTTCATATTTAATGATTTGAAGTAAATATTTTAAATTGAAAAACTTTTGTAGATTTCTATTAGCCACAGGTGCCACTATTAAGAGAAAGTTGTTACACAAGTAAAGAGCAACAATTTTTTTATAGAACACTTTTTGATCCGACAAACTTTTAGATTTGACTTCATTTTCTGACAAACATTAGATTTGACTTCAACTTTTAGATTTGACATCTTTTCACACGATTTTTTTCTAAAATTTATTTTGTCTTAAATTTTTTTTTTTCGATTTTATAAATTTGTGCATGAAATGTAAATATAATATAGATAATATATAAAATGTAATATGCAAATATAATGACAAGTATAGTATAGTGCGAAATAGTACACATGTGGGTATAATATAACTAGGAACGGGCATCGTTTCTAGCCGATATAACACAAGCGTAATTACATATAAAAACACGCAAACTCTTATACCATTCTAGCATCACATTCATTTTAATGAACACTTAACGAAGCGTTGAACTTTCTTGAATGAGAACTTCCTTTTTTTTCTTCTAAATCGAAAAGCCGCCAAGCTCGGTTTCATTATCTCAATTTTTATAAAACAATATGATTAATATAAAATAAACGATATTTTGAATTATATAAAATTAATATAATTTATAAAACCAAAAAAAAATAGATGAAACATGAACCTGATAATTTAATATAAAACAAATGGACTAAATAAATTCGATATAAAATATAATATAACTGGATATATTATACTGGATATAATAGATATAAAATAACTGGATTAATTTAATAATTCTGGATTACCGACATAGATATATATATATTTATATAATATATAGCTCTTATATAATATAAATAAACCTATATTAAATATTAAGTTTTCCAGTTCCTGCGATCGGTACTGTAATGCACACAGCTGATTTTTTTTTTTCTATCACATTCTATTTTCGATTTAAAACAAGAATATTTAAAAAAAATTAAGAACTTAAAACGAGTCCTAAATTTTTTTATCACACTTTCTTTCAAATTTTAACTTTTTGTTACCAATCTTTTAACATAATCTTTTCAATCCATTAATTTATTCTTGAGCATTTTTAGATCAATATATCCTAAAATTTATTTACCTTCTAACATCTTCCTTTGTATTTTCTTTGTTATGCCTTAAATTTCCCAGAAAATATTCTTAATTTTTCTATTTTAGACAACATTATCCATTTTATTTTTAACTTTAATATATTTCTCTTAAAATTAAATCGAAGAACATTTTTTAGAGTTATACCTTTATGTTTAAACATAATTATAAATATTATTATATTATTTTAAAATAAAAAAAAAATTGTAATGATGATATTTTAATTAAGTCAAGTTTCTCCGAAAACTTGAGTAAATACAAAAAAAAAAAAAAAAAAAAATGCAATTTTAGTGACTTTTTATAAACGTTCTAAAAAGCTAAATCCAACTATTAAAAAGTTCTTGTGTCAACGAAATTATTTGAAAAATGCTCCATTACTTATGTATACGTATACAATAAAACTATGAAAAATATATATATAAAATAATAAAAATGCTATATAAAAATGCAAATACTATTATGAATTAACATATATATAGATATTTAAATAAGGTACATACATATAGAAATAGACAACTTCATTTAAATATTTTCCTTGTCATTTTTTCATATCTAAAATGTTTTCCTTCTACATATGCATACAATTTAATTACATGCCTATGTTTCCTTATTTCTATATGCAATGGAATAAAAGTTAACAAAAAAATAAGTTTTTGATTGATTTAAATTATTAAAATAAAAGTTTTAACTTTAAAATAATGCACATAGTAAAAGTTATTTTTTAAGTTTTATAATTATTAATGATATCATAATATGTATGTTATTTTTTTTTTTTTTTTTACTAAATAACTTTTACTGAGAACGTGCATTTAACACAATAACAACGATTGTCGATATGTAATAATCGCTATCAGTGGTCAGAATTTAAAAAAATAAGCGACTAATAATATTAAAGCACTGAAAATACTTAAGGTTCATTCATTTATACTCAGGTATCTTTTTCTTCATTTTTTCCCAGCTTTAGGCGATATAATTGGAATTCAGAAAGATCAAAAATATAAAATGTTTGGGAAAAATTTTTCTATCCACTTATGGGCTGCGGGGATCAAAATAAAATATCCAGAGTTATATAATATAAAAAATTGTCACATGCTTTATTTAATTTGTTCCTATAGTACCATTGACCATATGCATAACCAGATTTCTGAATAGTTTAGTTTAGTTCATTACACTGTTAGATATAAATTTATGGCAGCTAAAAATAAAATTTAATTTAAATTCCTATAGAATGGCCCTTTTTGCAACAACACAGTATCCTGCTTCTTAGTAATAGCTACGGGTGTAACTAACTAACTATTAATTATAACAAGTAATTTGTTAAGAATAATAATTTTCAATATTCATTACAACTTTTGTTTACTCGTAGCGTAGTATGAAATATGAGTGTTGTGATGAGTTTTCGAAAAAAAAATAATACGATTTCGCTGAAATTCTAGACGTTTTTAAGGGTGTAGATTCAAAAAAAAACAAAAACAAAAATTTTGTTTTAGAAAATACCGTGTCCACAAAAACTTGTTTTTTTAAGCGAATGTTTTTTGTCTGTTAATAGAACATTCATTTTAATTTTAATGCACTGAAAATTCGCCTGTAACAATCATTGTATTTTAACTGAAAAGTTTAAAAAAATATCGTATGTTTGTATGTATGAACTTGTATCATGAATAATTCAACTATATTTTGAAAAAAAAAAAAAAAGTTTTGAATTATGATTTAAAAAGTTGACTAATATCTTGTATACAAAGAATCATTGTTGTAAATAACAAAATTTTTTGTCAAAGTTTGTAAAAAACAACAAGTAAAAAAAAAAAAGCGAATGATACTGCAGTGCAGAATGTCATTATGACAAGTATAGTTTTAATTTTATTTTAATTTAAATAATATAAACTTTATAAAAATTCATAAAAATAAAATAAAAAGTTTTATTTAACACTTTATATTATTTTATCGTATAATAATTTGCATAAATATAAGTTGCAGAATGAATTAAAATTTATAAAATCTAGCGACTCTTGATTAAAAAAATAACTCAAATCAAATTCATTATTTTTCTTATCAAAATTAGAATAATATAATTTTTAAATATACCGTGTCACATCACTAAATTGAATTTATAGAATGTACAGCAAATTTATTATTGAAATAGTGGAAACTTATAATTAATGACACTAGGATGTATCTAAAAAATGCGAACATTTTGGAAAGACCCTATACTTGGTTTCGATTATATTAATTGGTCTTTATATATAAGTTCCGTTATAATCGAAAATTTATTCTTAAAATATAATGGTGATTTGAGATTATTTTCTTTTTTCAAGTGACCTTCTCTTTCAAATATTTTGAGTTTTTTTAAGGTGTACATGAATTTTGACTAATTAATTTTAAGTCACCTTCTGAATCAATTCTTCTATTATTGTAATAATAAGGAAATATCATTTTATACTATATTATAATAATTCATTTTAGATTTAGCGCTGGTAATTTCCATTTCAGATATTACCGAAACCGGGATTCCGGTATTACCGGTGAAAATTCAATACCGAAATACCGACAATACCGAACCAAAGAAACCGGAATAAATTTATAAAATTCTTGGAATTTTACACCAAAGAACGTCGTGCTATACTTATTCACTAATATTTTAGAACAAAATTCAAAGTATTTTAGTTCCTCTAACAAAAACTTACACGCTAGTGTAGGTTTTAATTTTAGAATCAGAAAATAGTTTTTATATTTTTTAGCAGTAGCTTAGCAGTGGATTTTTATTTTTTGTTTACTTGATATCACTTATAGTTCAACTTTTATTTTTCTATCATACAATAATGATTATGAGATAATTTTTATTTTTCGATTCTATGATAAGGATTATCAAGAGATTTTTATTTTACGATTATTAAAATAAAACTCATGCATTGAGTACAATCTTGTAAAACTTGTATTTATATTGCAGCATATTTCACTAGTATATAATCCATGAGTTTTATATTAATAATAATAATAATCTTAGATTGTACACGCTTTCACCTAAGCTAAGAGAATCAGATGCGGACGGCGTTTTGGGGATAACTAATTCAGAAATCACTGTCGAGAGAGAAAAAAACGATGTCATTAAGAGAAGCACTTCAGAAAAAATTAAAGGAAAGGTCAGAATCGAAGTAAAGTAATGTCAGCTACTAAAGGAAATCAAGGCAAGAGCTTCTAAAAGTTATTCGAATATAGAAGTGAAATATTACGAAGAAGAAGGTTGCAAGGGCAAGTATCTAAGATTAATTGAATGTTATTTAAAAACCTAGCGACCTAACAGTGTTGACGCAGAAAAAGCCTTTTCAGCAGCAGGGCTATTATTAACCAAAATTCGATCAATGCTTTCGGATGAAAGTATAAATATGTAATTTATGCTTTTTAAAAGCCTATTCTTTAAAACAAAAACAATATTTAAATGATGTTTATTTTATTAATTTTCTTTTAATTTATAATTTCAGTTAATTTTTCGAAAAATGAAATAAAGAATATTTTTTTTAAATTATGTTATTCTTAATGAAATAAGAATAGATTTTTCTTGAATGAAATAAGCTTTTTTGAATACCGAAAATACTTCCCGATTTTGGTATTTAAATTAACATCAAGACCGAAATACCGATTTTAAAGAAAGCCGGTGCAAAAAAAATTTGTGAGACTTATATTAATTCTAGAAATTAATTCAAATTCCTATCTAACAGCCTGCCGAAGTTATGAAAAACGAAATATTATGCAAAATTTAGTTTTTACATAAAGGTAAATTTAAATAGTAAATTGCATAATTTTGATTGCGAGATTTTGGAAATGTGCTGAAAACCAATTGAAATGGGGTCTTATTAGATATTCAGGTGCAATAATATTTCGATGAATTATGGATTAATTGCACAAAACAAATATTACGCCATTTACCAAAAACTTAGAAATTGAATTTCGAGACGATTACAACGAGTTTTTATTAAAAAGATATGAACATAATGCATAATATGAACAAATATAAATAATATTTAACATATAATAATAATATTAAAATAATATAACAGACGTTCATAATTACATAGTTAATATTGTTAACATAATGTGATTTAAATGTTGTTTTAAAAAAACATCAGTGATGTATCAAGATATTTCTCACGGATTAAACACTGCTTTTGGAGTCAACTATAATTTAGAATTTTGTATAAGTATAAAACTATATAAATTTTTTGTAGTTACAGTACAGTATATAATATGTAAGTTTTTTTTCCAAGGTTAAACCTAGGTATTTGACAGTTCCCACCTATTTTATTTCATGAATATTAACATTTAAAAAATTTTAACATTTAAAACAGTTCTTACGTTTACGGGTAAAGTGAATACATTTTGTTTTATCAGCTTTTTTAACTATTTTCCATTAGAGCTTGCTGTAATATGGTTTCAACTTCAGAACCAAGAATTCCAGATGTAATAATAGCTGTATCATCGGCGAATACTGATAAAAAGCTATTTTCAATTATTGAAATATCAAAGGTGAAGATATTGTATAGTATTGAATCCAATACTGATCCCTGTGGTACTCCCGCCGAGATATTATAGATTTCAGATTTTGTTTTTCCAATATATACTCTGAAACTTCGATTTCTAAAGAAACTATTTATAATTTTAGTCAAATAAATAGGAAAGCCTAATCTATTTAGTTTATAAATGAGAGCATCATGCCAAACGCAGTCAAAAGCTGCATTGACATCTAAAGTGATCATTGCTACGTTCTTTTTGTTATTGAGATTTTTATTTATATAATACATAATACTAACGAGTAGATGGAGTGTGTTATGACCTGGTCTAAAATCGAATTGTTCATTTGGAATTACGTTGTTTTCAGCTATGTAATAAAGCTTTCTTGCTTTAATTAATATTTCAAACATTTTTGCGAAGTTGTTTAAAAGGCTAATAGAGTGATAACTATTTCGGCAATGTAAAGCTTTATTTGATTTTTCTACAGCTATAATTTAAGATTATTTCCACTTTCACTTATCAGGAATGTAGCTTAGTTTTAAGCATGAATTTAATATATTTGTAAAGTGAGAAATTACATTTTTGGACAAGGTTTTGGATACAAATTGTAGGTGTATTATCAATACCAGAGACTTTTATGTTTTTCATATAGATTTAATTATTTTATTTACTTCCGCACTGCTGCTCTTATATTATATTTATAACTTAGATCTTGCTCTAATTTTTTTACATTAATACACATTGAATATTGTTACGTTTTAGTATTTCTTTTTAATTACAAAAATTTTATTTAATTTTTTGTAAATTTTTTGTAAAATTTGTGAAAAACTAAAACTATTTTGATAGTATTTCTTAATTTTTAGCATCAGATCTTTTTTCTCTCAGCATCATCTAATGATAGCCAAAAGATGATTTTATATAATATATCTACTTGTACTATACGTAATTCTCTAAAGATTTTAAATTATCTTTCCTACTTTAAAAATGTAAAAATAAAATATATATGCAACTCAAAACTACCGACAAGACTACCTATCCTTAGAATATACACATTCTGTGTGTTAGCTAAAGTATGAAAAGATACATTCTTAACCTATATACTTATATAAGTTTAAATGAACGTGTATTTTCTTATTATTTTCAATTAGGAATTTTTAAAAAAAGATAAAAAATTAACAAATTAATTTTATATTTCTTTTTTGATTATTTAAAAAATGTGTCAACAATTTCACCTAACTAAATTTTAGAACGAAGAAAAAAAACAAAATTAATTATAAAAAGTTTTTCTGGAATATATGTACCATTTTTCAACATTTATTTGAAAGATATTATAATGTCAGTATAATTAAAGTTACGTATAACATTTTCAAAAAGCATAAAAAAGTTTTGAGATTTTATTAGAGAAAAGAAAAACTTCAAAGGATTCAATGTTAAAGCAGTCAAGTACAAAATTTTCAATAGTTACTTGAAAATATGATAAAAAATTGTAAAATTAAAGTCTTATTAACGCTTTCTTAGAAATTCTATAATTTGTCGTTTCTTAGGACCAAAAATGAAGTTCTAAATTCGTGTAAGTGTAATTTGTTTAAATATTGTACGGCCATATTACGAATATAAGAAATGATTGATATACACTAAGAATACACTAAGAATTAAAGAAAAATTTTAAGTATTTTGAATATAAAAATATACATTTCCATTACTTCATTGACGAAAGAATTGGAGAAGAGTAGAAGAAATGTATAACATGAATTATAGAAGCACAAAAAACATACTACTCGTATGATGTTGTAGTTCCGGACCTCATTGAAATTATTGTTAGAGTTTGACAGATAATATAAACAGAGATAGAAAAATTTACACTAGTGAGCTTAATATTATCAAAGAATGTAAGAAAAAAATTTTAAAAAATCTCAAACTTAAGGTAAAACTACCTAAGCTTTCTTGTTAAAACTTTAGGAAAACATCGGAAAAAAACTATAGGAGGCAATACCGTTGCGATGCATCTTATGCATTTATAAATTTCATGAATTCATTTGGTTCTTAAAAATATAATCAAATCTCCACAGATTGAATCAAAATGTAACCTATGATATAAAATAAAATTGAACGGAGGATAATTGTTAGGGAGCTCTATTATGCTTGCTAGAAAAAGTAAGAAGAATTTGCTTTCAAAATTTCGATGTACAGCTTTTAAAAGGAATACATATTAAAGTACACTAATATAAAAGATATGCATATATATTTACTTAAGGTTTAACAATTTTAATTTTGAAAAAAACAACATCTACGTACTATAAATTTACTGAAAATTATAAGAAATACATAATAGACAAAAAATAATTTAAAAGATTTTCAAAATAGGAAAAGGAGAACTTATTTTTTTAAATAAAATTAATTATTATTTGTACATGGACAAAGCAAGTTTTAAAGCCCTTCTTAAGGGAAATTATTTTATATTTAAATATAATTAAATCGTATTTGTCTCAATACATAATGCATATGTTAAGCATTTATAATATTAATAAATTTTTTATATTCCAAAAATTTTAAAATTCTTTAGTCGCTTAACTTAACCCTTAACAACTACAAAAAATTAAGAATTTTTTACTTATTTCATGCTTTAAACAGTCAAGAAATTGTAATAAATAATTTTTTTTCAACACCCATGATAAGGTAATTTAGAACAAAATGAAATATTTTATGAAAAACATATTACTCTTGTTCCCAAAGTGATTATTTCTCTTTTTTTAATTTTTTTTTTTTTTTAATAAAAAAAAATATTAAAAAAACGACAAAAATGAGTTATGGTTTATTTCATGTAATTCATTTTTATTCATATATATATAATGCTATTTTTAATAATCATGAAAGTTCATATTATATGTCAGTTTTATTATAAAAATTAATTTTTACTACTTTAAAAATTTTGAAATTTTAAAGAAAGTATTAACATACTTTTTCTTCAACTGTTCTCTTTTATACTTTGTCTATTGTAAAAAAAAATGTACTGTATAATAGAGCACAACATAAAAATATTATTTACAAAACTATCACATGATCTCTACATTATTAACAATTAAAATAGGTCGAGCATAGTACTGCAATTAGCAAAGACATCAACCATACTACTTATAAACGAACTAAAAAGAATAGACACATACATTAGACACTTAAAATTATTAACGAAAATAAAATAAAAGCCTGCTTTCCCGATTATAATGTTTAAATTAAATTTTTTATTAAAAAATATTAAACTTCCGGTTTCATATGATATTAAGAATTTAGTTTGTGAGTTGATTACAAGCATGTGAAAATAGGAACTAATAATAAAATAAAATAAAAACTTCATCAAATATCCAAGGTCTAGAAAAAGAAAATTAAAGAGTAGACTTATTCTGAATCTTCTTGGTACCTGAAACTCCTAATTTAAATTAAGATCCCGGTTTGAGAAATTTTACACAACGAAAGGCGTATACTTTTTATCTAGTATATTATAACTATCAGTCTATGATAATATTTAAACTTCTTAAAATTGATTGGTTTAACTACATTTCGTATATAGTGTATATTTCATTTCTAGGTCCTCCTCTTTTACTATTTAAAAAGAAATATTATATTCAGTAAAATAATTTAAATGATGAACTATTCTTTAAGAATCTTAACCCTTTTTTTTCATTTCTTTTTATTATTATTTTTTTTTCTGTATATATATTTTTATATACAAAATGAATATATACTTATTTTTTTTTTTTTTATAGCATAAAAATGCAATTTATCAAAAAACAAAAAACAGGAAAAAATATTGTAATACTTAAAACTAAAGAAAAAACTGAAAGAGTGAAAATAAAGCTTCTCAGAGCGATAATAATTTGTTTTAGAACCGTAATTTTCCAACATTTTACCTCTCAAAAAATGTAATTTATTACCTCCATTTTGTATTATATATTTATGTGTGAATTAAATAATTGTATATACTTACATAATATATATATTATTAACAGTATTACAGTATTGTAAGAAAATAGTAGTCCCAGTGATTTTATTTTTTATTTTATTTTATAATAAAGAGATTTTAAAGAAAGAGAAAAAGAAATTTTTAAATTTCGAAATTTCTATATGGAAATAAGAATAGTAACAACCTAACACTATGCAATTATTTTGTATTTTAAATGTGCAATTAAATTATATCCACATTTAAAAAAAAAATCATATACATTTGATTAGTTGTTTACTTCTGGTTGTATTAGATTACTAAATTGTATTTCAAATTGAATTAATTCTGTTTCAATTAATTTATTATAACTTACGTTTCTTATAATGATTTAAGACAACTTGTTTTTACTCAATAGTGTACAAATAATTGTTCATGTAAAAACCTTTCATGTCCTTTATTTTTTATTTTTTTTTTCTAAAATTTACAAGAACTGTTTTTTTTTAAATATTTAAAAACTTTTCCCGAATGTTTTATTTTTCTTTCATTTTATTTTTCCATTTTATCGTTTCCTTATGCTTCCTTTGAATAATAAAATACAAAAAAAAAAAGTAAAATTGAGAGTGACTTCAATATGTTTCATTGAAACAAAAAGAATTGAGAACAAAATCATCAAAAAAAAAAAAAAAAATTGGGATTTATGATTCCTAATGATGCAATTGTAAGTATAATTCAGATTTATTTTTTTAATGTGCTAATTATATTTACAAAAAGAACATAAAAATAAAATTTAAAGGCCATAAGTTTTAATAAAACAAAAGAATATAAACAAAAACAAAACTAAACACTATATAAAATATAAAATTAAATTATGCATATAGGTAACAAAATAATATAAGAAGAAAATAAAACACAAAAATAATAATTAATATTTTTCCAGAATAACACAAGGATATACAAAAACATTTTATTATATTTGTAAGGATATACACTGGCATTGATAAGTTAAAACTAAAAAGAATAATTGATGTTAATGACCACAAATTGCATAACTTATCATAATGAATAGAATTTATTTTTATTTTATGAAACATAATATTAAATTTTATCAAGATTTATATTAAAGCTTAAAAAAAAAAATGTTATATTTTAAAATAAAAATAATATATTGTTTTTTATAAAGTTATCTTCTTCTTCTTTTGATGCTACATCCCATTATAGAATTTGGTTTCCTCACGACTTACCTCCATTCATCTTTATTTTGAGCTAGATTTTGCCATTTTTGTACAAAAAATTTTCTTAAATCACTTAGTACACTGTTTATTCACCTCATGCGTAGCCTTCTTTCTTCCTGTACTTAGTAGCGGATTATACTTTGTAAATTAAAATTATTTTGCTAAAATTGTTAATAAAAAAAATTTTTAATTTGAATCGGTCGGTTCAATCCTAAAATTATAGAATTATCCAATTCTATTTTAATTCATCTTTATCTTTTTTAACAACAGTCAAAATCGTTCAGTGCAACTCAAACATAATAGATAAATTATACTGATTATGAGCTTTATCGAAAATACATGGTTTAAATTTCAATAACTTTGAAAAATAATTAAAATATAGAGAATCGACTACAAATACAAAAAACATTCTTAATCAGTATTAATTAAAACAGTCTCAATATAATTTTTAATAATGTATTTTTATAGTTTTTTTTAATAAAAGATAATCTGGTGGTAACACTAATAATATTTTTTTATTTGCAAGTGTGGTTAATAATTATTGTACTTTCGGATACAAATTAAAAATCCTAAATTATATCGCGGTTACGATTCACAGAGCTTCTCTGTATTTATTCTAGAGATTATCTATAAATCATCAACAATATAAATAAATTTAGCAACGATAAACATTCAGATGTTTACACTTTAATCACTATTCAACAAATACTAATACTAAACGCCTAAGCATATACAATTATTTCTGAATTATTATATCTGAAAACATCAAAATGTCAAACATAAACAATAACGCGCCTTGTAATAAGTGTAACAAAAAAATTAATTTAAGATACAATATTGGGGTCATCTGTGACGGTGAGATCAAAAAACTGTTCTGTAATCAGTGTCCAGGAGTGGAGATTGAAGATGCCATCTCTCGGCGGACGTTGAAAAATTATGGCTGTGTGTTTCGTTTGTAAGACTAAACAAAGGTCAAAAAGGAAAAATAAATCTAATAGTGTAGCGCTGCTCAATTTATCTTCTAACGATGGTATTAAGAGTAAAATTGATGAATTTGAGGCATCGAGATACATAAATAGCAAACTGAAACTAATACTAAACAATTAGACTGCTCAGGGTGCAGAGCAAAGTTATTTTCAAAAAGAGGTTATGAAAATTTAAAACCTTGCTAATGGCCTGTTTGATGACAATTTATCTCTTAAAAATTAAAACCAACTGTTAAGAGAGGATATTAAACAACTAAAACAAAAGAGATATAGAAAAACTATTAAAATATATGGTGTAGAAAAAGTCAATGGCAAAGATCCAAAAGCTATTGTAAAAACCATATCGCAGAAAGTAGGACTGGAAGTAAAGGATAAGGATATTAAAGAGGTCCTTAGAATGAGTAGTTTTTCAAAAAAATCAAGTGAGCCGGAAAAATCATAGTTAAATTTAACAAAATTGAAATTAAGTTTTACATACTAAAATCATCCAAGAAAATAAAACTAACAATGGATTTAATTGATAAACAAACAGATAGTAAGAATAAATTAATCTTTATTAAAGAAAAACTAACTAATTATTTTAGTTAATTATACAAAAATGCTAGAGATTTAAAAAAAAAAAAAAGGGGTGGGGTTGCAATATTCATACATGATCATAATAATTTCATTTGGCGGCCATTGATTAATTTTTATGATTAAATAAATAGTTTATTGAGCATTAATTTAAAACTTAACAGACATAACATCAACATTACAGCTGTTTATATAGACCACCAGTTTTCACTGCTCCGCTCCATCGATTGATTCCCAGTGCATTAATTTAATTGAAAGAAAAAACCATTGGTATAAGAAATATGTGAATAATAGAGATTCTGAAAATTTAAAAAATAAATATAAATATTGAGCGAAAAAAAGCAACCGCTGTTAAGAGGAGAAAAAGATCTGAATATGATTATGATCAATTTCATACAGCAGGAAATGATCCAAGAAAACAATAGATGTATATTAATAAATTGATTTTTGATGGTAAAGAAAGAAGAAATGAATTTTTTGATACTTCTGCAGAGCTAAATGAAAGGACAAAATAAAAAAACTTGAACAATTTAATCAATTAATTTTGAGTTAATTAATTAATACAAGTGGGAATGTCCACAATATGGAGTAGCGGTTGTATTTTTTGATGTTAGCAAAGCTTTCCGTTCAGTCGACAGGAACATACTTTTGCTGACGACTTGGTTATAATCTATACTGGAAATACCTGCCAACAATTAGCACAATTCATTAAACAAGACATGGAATTGATTAAATATTGGATGGAATATCACAAATTGACAATCAATTCTAATAAAACCAAGCTTGTTCTATTTAAAAATAAATATAATGAAAAATTAGATGTTAAATTCAACAGTTATAAAATTGAAAATGTACATATATATAGATATTTAGGAGTTATAATGGATGATAACTTAGATTGGAAGGATACCATAGAATACCATATAAAATAAAAAAAATCTGTCTATTTGGCAATGTTCCATTCTACTACCATGTATGCAGTACAATTTTGGAGGAAAACATATATAAGAGATATAGATTTTCTACAAAGAGTGGAAAAAAAAGCCATTAAAAATTTATGCGGCTATCACTCAAAATCAACCAGCGAAATAAAACATGAAATATTACCACTCAAATTGCTTATGCACAGTAAGCTATACATGTCCACTTGATGATAACAAAATATATAAATACTAACATCAAGACAACTCCCAATGGCTTGGTGCATTTTCACTTCATAAGAACTGCTGATAACATTAGGATAATATCTTCTAATGTTAGGTTTAATAATCTGGATTCCTTATGTAACCTGTCATACAAAGCTTATAATAAATTACCTACAAAATTAAAATGTCACTTGCAAATAAACAAATTTAAAAACAAATTTATTTAACTACTATCTAGCTAAAATATGGGTAAATATATATATTATAATATTATATAATACGAGTATAAACAAAATAAACAAGTTACTATATAAATACTATATAGTTCTATAATAATAGCTTTAATAGCCGATAGTTTTAATAATATTGCAAAATCCTTTATGATATTAAATGTAATTTTGTTTTTATTCTGTTTTTTGTTTATATTTATTTTTAAAATTACAATTAAATTCATTTCTATTTATATAATTTCATGATTAAAAATAAAACTCATATTATTAATTGGTTACTTTACGTTGCTAGTCAAATATTTATTTAATTTTTATATTTTTAAACTCTTACCAATTATAGATATTTCTTCAACATTTGTAACGAATATAGGAATGATATATATATAGACTCAAGTAATCGAATCAAATCATTATTTAAAACTGATTCGATTTAGTTATTTTTTTGTCTATCATTTCGCCCGTCCATCCATCTGTTTGTTTCCAGAAAAACTATTAGTGTTATAAAAATCCACCCAAAAAATGTTTGAAACAAATAAATTGTAGGTTCCTTATTGAACTTTGGGTAGCTCTGAAACTAACCTTTTATTTTCAAATTTTTCATATAAAAATCTGAATTATACACAGTGCAACAATAGATTATTTAAGTTAAGTTTTCATACATTAATAAATTAAAATAAAAATTTAATATGAAAAATGGAATATAGTTTTGAAGTAATTTGTAAGATCCCTTTTGTTTTTTGGTTGAAGTCGAACGACTCCTTCGAGTAGCTTCAGTACAAATTTGTTAACCCATTTTGCATTTCTTTGAAATTAATAAGGCTATCATAGTATGATGTAAAGTTTCAAATTATTATTGGATAATTTTTTTGGGGTAGCTATACCATGCAGATTCTTTATTTGATTGATATTTTTCTGAAACTAATATTCAGCTACGAATTTGAAATTGAAAATAGGCAAATAAGAGTATTAATAGAGTAAGTGTGTTTGTGAAGCTTAAAATTATTTGGAAAATAGCTTGAGATAGCTGCAATTCAAAAAAAAAAAAGTGTTCGTAATTTGTACGAGTAATTTAAAGTTGACAAGGACAACTGTATTTTTTAATTTTTTATTCCGTTTATTGTTAGATATTCAATTAATTTTCTAAAAATAAATAAACCTAACTTGTAATTAAGCAAAATCAAAATTCCACAATTCTCTGTTTCTCACGTTACTTACTTTTTTAAGGACATTTCGATTTATACATATCCCGATTGTATATTGAATTCTTTTTTCAATTATTTACTATTTTCAAAAAAATATTTTTATAAAATTCAACATCAATTTTTTTTGTTTTTATTTAACCCTAAAAATACTTTCAAACACAAAAATCATCACCTTTCCGGACATAAAAAAAAAAATTCAAAAAACAATGTCTAGATATAGATAAATAATTTTTTTCTGACCGCAAATAAAATATTTTTTTTAAAAAATATAAAACAAAAAAAATAAATAAATAAAACGGCATATTTTTTTTTACAATTCTACAAAACGAATTGTCCTGATTTTGATTTGTTTCACGAGTTTAATGAGAAGCGAACGCGAAAAAAGGATAAAGTTTATTTAGTAATTATGTGTGTGTGTAAAATTTATTAAAAAACAATAAAATCTTCTATAAAGTTACAAAATTAAATTCTCCAATTATTTTTAATTTATTCAATAATAGCTTGGGTTCCATTCTATTCCTTTTAACTCATTTCCAAAAAAATTTTGAAAAAATGTGCTTATTAGTTTCACTCTGTCCGTCCGTCCGTCCGTCTGTTTACGAAACTTCTACACCGTTAAAGGTAGAGAAAAAAATGTTTAACCATGGGTAGGTCTCATAAAAAAAATAATGTTGTAGAAAAACTTTTTCATGTAGCCCTCTCCATTCCGGAGCTACAGCCCCTTAAACTTTGAAAAAGCCCTATTTTTAAATGCATATATCTCATGTTCTGCTTGAGATTTTTTCAATCTGAGAACGTCATTCGACAGGTATTAATTAATATCAAAATTATACAATTTGTTTAAAATTAGTATTTAAATTTACCGTTATGTGAAAACCAAATTTTGCATTATTTTTCTACCTTCATAACTCCTGAACGCTTTTAAATAGGGCCTTGAAATTTTAAGAGCAGAAAGAACTTTTAGAATTAGTATAAGTTTGCTCAGAAAATTTGTTTGGATCACCCCATGTTTATGAGCTATTAGGGCTCAAAAATTGAAAAAAACACCTGTACACATTTTACTTCGGCAAGATATAAAAATTAAAGCTCCACTAATATATTTTTACGTTTTTTTTTAATTTTGAATTTTGAACTATGTTCGTACGTGTGTACATAATATTACGATAACAAATTTAATGTAGAATTCAATATAACCAATCCAAGTTTAATATAAATATTTTATACGTGGTATGTATCTTGTATATTTTCAAGTCAGTACATATTATATATACATACAAAAAAAAATAAAATTCTTGGAATCAGAGGAATTAGTGGAAATCAAAAACTCTTATTTCTGAAAAAGAACTGTTGACTGTTTTTCTGAAAATGAAATTAGACAGACTATCTGCAATTTTACTGGAGCAATTTATATGTATCGTAACCAATCATAAAAAAAAAATTAAAATTAATTAATATTTATAAAATTTAATATTAATATTTTTGATTAATTTCAAAATTATTTGAATAAAAAAAATTTTTTTTGTGAAATTAATATAAAATACAAAAAAGATACATTTAAATATTAAGTGCTATCACCATCATTATTATACTTTCTCCACGTATACGTGAAAAATTATAATAATTAAATAAAGCACTGGAACTAATCGAGGCGAAAAAATTCAATCATGGTACTACACTATACCACAAGAATGCTTCAACTTAAAATGATATAAAAATATAATAATTTTATATCCATATAAATTAAAATTAGTTCCAAATATGAAATTTTAATATTGATGTGACAATTGAATTCTCCCGATTGTTAGGTTAAAAACACTATGATAAAACTTAAGGTTTTGGAACTTCCCAGCTTAAAAAAAAAGTTCTTTTAAGTTTAAAAATTTTTTCGAATCGTTCTTCATATTATAGAAATTGGATAAGATATCGACAAATAAAATAATTCGAAAATCGAAATTTGCAATTTTCCCAACTGAAAATTCTTATTTTGCATACCAGAAAGACATACTATAAATTTATAAGGTACGAACAAGTTTGGTTTTTTTTTTTTTTTTATATTTATCATTAGTATTTAAAAATATAAAAAATTGTTTTTAACTTCCCACAGCAATTTTTTTTTATAAACCAAAATATTTATTTATTGTAATATGTAATATAAAAATTTAAATAAAATAATAAAAAAAAAAAAAAACTGAAATGATTTGTGTTCATTATAAACCATAAGCCATAAAAAGGAATTTTATTTATTTATTTATTTTTTTTTGATTTAAAATAAATAAACGAAAAATATTTTTGCATTTTATAAACAAATAAATGAAGTCAAAATTGTAAATTTATGAATTGATAATGACCTCCATATTTGAAATTTACTCAGTATATTCAGAACTGAAGTTGAAATTTATTGTATTTGAAAGGAGGAAGGATTCACATTTGATTATCAATTCAAGGGCATACAGTTACATCACATAATATATTATATACAATAAATATGACATGCACAAAAAACATATACAATAAAGTCAGATGATGGGGATATTATGAACTTACAAAAAATATTTGTTTCAAATTATTATAACTTATAAATCAGATATATGTTGCACATATTAAAGATTAAATATGGATAGGTAGGTAAGTAGGTAGGGGCTGCAAATGTACAGATAGGCCAGTTTAGGCCCATTGTAATACCCAGGAACAGTGTTTCTTCTAATTAAACCATTGCCAACTTCTTACAAAGCGATATAATTTTGTTAAGTCTATATACCTCTGACAGATCGAAAAGGTTGTTTAAGAAAAATTTTCCCAGAAAATTTCTTTTTTTTAGAGCAAGAGTCGGGCATTCACACAGCAGGTGAAAGTTAAAGTTATATATAACTTAAAATATATTCAAAAAATTCTTTCTTAACTTTCTTTAACTTTATACTTTCAAAAAAATATTTTTAATTTAAAAAAATGTTTTTTTTACTTTTTTATATATACATATTTCAGTCTTCGATCATATACGTATACATATAGATAGAGTAGAAAAAATTGTACGCATGTTTTGTCAAAAAATTTTTTTTTAAATTTTTGTTGAAAATATGGTTTTTCTTTTTTGTAATTTCTCCATTTAACCTTTGTAAAATTTAAAAAAATCGGGTTTAGTTTAGTTGTATATATATAGAATTAATTATTTATTAATTAAAATTAGTTCATTTTTACTTCGTTATATATGTTATAATTAATTAAACCTTAAGATATTTTCTTTTTGAAATTTTGTTCTAGGGTTTATTAAAATTGGTAAGGAAACTTTATTAAGAATAAACTTTGAACCTTTCTCTATCAGTTGTTACTAATATGTCAATTGATTTTCATCTTTTAATACCTTTAAAATTGAAAAGTTGTTAAAATAAAGAACAAAAACTGAGTATTTTTTTTAATTTTTAATATTTCATTAGTAATTTTTTGTACACAATAATTTAAGAATCATTTACATTATTGTATAGTCCGTTTAAGGGGCCTCGGTGGCCTAGTGGGTAAGAGCGTATAAAATGCGCTGTAAACACCGAGGGAGTGTGGGTTCGAATCCTGCACAGGTCGTAAGTGTTTTTTCTTTACATAGCCCCCTTACGACCAAATATAATGTAAATATATAGTATATAATATAAACAAAATAAATAATATTAGTATATAATTTAATAATAGTAGAAAAACCTATAATGGCCTTAGTAGCCGATGGTTCAATAATATTGCACTACATTAATGTATGTAATATTAATATAAATAAATAAATAAATAGTCCGTTTAAATGAAGCATTATTATGTTAAAAATTGTGTCAACAGTAGTTCTAAAGGACTAAATAGTTACTATAAAACGTCAACTATGTAAAACTATTTTCAGTTATCTTATTTTTTAACCCCTTTATTTTATCTAAGGTAATAATTCGCGTTTATTAAAACATCTAGAAATATATTTTATTAAATTATATATTAAATACTTATAAAAATAATTGTACTTTTCCTTTTTTAAAAAAAAATTTTTTTTTTGTTTTATATACTTTACTTAGTATATAAATATATATTTTACTTGATCCTTTTGTTAGCAGATTTTTGAAAAAAAAATTTCAATAATTTGCTTATTAATTTTCCACTATTCGTTCGTGTGTCATTCTTTTGATGTTATTTGTCCCTCTCCATTTGTCCATTTGATTCATAAATAAATAATGTTATAGAACAATCTTTTTATGTAGCGCCACCCGTTACTTAACTGTAGCCTCTTAAAGTTGGAAAAAACCCTGAAAATATTTTTAAATTCCTCAAATTCTTCTAAAAATTTTTTTTAATCTAAAAACGTCAAACGGTATGATATTTTTTAAGATTTATAAATGATTATACAAATTATATAATTTTTTACAATTTAGTATATAAATTTACAATTATGTGAAAACAATATTTTGTAAGATTTTGGTTCATCCGTGTCTTCGAAACGCTAGATAGAACCTTGAAGTTTATAGAATTTGAGATTTAGCATATAAGATAGCTCAAAAAAAAATGTTTATACTTTTAAAATTTTTGTTTAAGAGCAAGTAAGAATTTAAAATCGAAAATTCTCTATTTTTAGACATCCTGTAACTTAGGCATAAGTGAAAATACTTAATGCCATAAATATCCTTATCTTACGTTATAGCTAGAAAAAAGAGTTAAAGGCGCCCATTTTGCCTTTAAAAACCTATAGTTTTACATACTGCATACCTTGTTTTATTTTAATTTTATTTTACAACAGTCATTCATTTTTTATTTATTTATTATGTCGTATTTATTTGATATTTTTGTATTATTGTTTTTTTTTTTTTTTTGTTTTGTATTTTATTTCCATTCAATTAAATTTTGTTTAAATTATTCTTTGAAAAAAATAATAACATTCATTTTATTTACGGTAAATAAAATTTTTAACCAGAGTTGAAAAAAAAAAATCAACCATTTTTGTCCTTTATTTATTTTTTGGCTTTTGAATTCAAATTTTGTACAAAATTACACATACGATTTATTTTTTTTATGCATGGTATTTTAAAAAATTTTTTATTTATATTAAAAATTATCAAATATACTTTAAAATTACATATAACTTAAAAAACTTAAAAAATTATTTGAATTGAACATTGGGAATGTAATCTTATTTAAAAGATTAAATATTTTGGATGTAAAGTCTTTTTGATTAGGTGATTTTTTTCTGTTTTTTTTCTTTGCATTTCTATATGAAGCATAGGGTATCCACTAAGTCAATTAATTATTATTAATTTTTGACTAAACTTCAATTTCTGGAATCATTAGTTTCATTAGAATTGTTAGTTACTTTTGATTGCCTCATTAGTTAATTACTTTTGATTGCTTGACTAAATGTAAAGTAATTTTTAAATTAATGTATAAAAATGTTGAAATCTTATGTAAATTCTATATAATAAGAATACATATATAATTCTATATAATAATGTACATATTATTTATAATTTTATTATTCTATTTGAAACTTTTAGATTAGTAATCAGTTAAAAAGAAATTTTTCTTTGCATATAAACCCTATATGTAAAAAAAACATCAAAGAAAAAAAAGTTTTCCGATAGATACCACAAGTAGTGCCGAAATTAAATTTTGTTTCAGAAATACATACATACACATATTTCTTAAAGGAATTTTGATATTTAATTTTTGAATAAAAAAACAATTATTCAATACAAAAAAAAATTTTTTTGTGGTGTCAATTTAAAACAAAAAAAAAAATAATAACAATATATTAAAATTACTTTTGTGCCAGAAAAAAAATAAATATAAAAGCTAGGAAAAGTAATTTGACAGGCTTCTTTTGTATTTCCTTTTAGCTATGAGTACTAGCTTTAATAAAGTTAATTAGAAAAATATAAAAATTTAAAAAAAATATATAAAACATATACATATATATATATCTATAATATAATATCTATAATATAATACACAAGATGTTGGCGAGACCTTGCCAACATGTAAAAAAATATATTTTATATCTATAATAAAACACTCACACTGAATGTAAACTAAACTGGCAATGATGATATTTCTGTATAGTTATTTAATAAATTAAAATTTTATTACCAGAGACACAAATCTTTGACTCAACAGTTCATTAAAAATATAAATAAATTTAGTAAATATTATTACCGGAGACCAAATTTTCCACTAGAAGTATTACCAGAGACACACACCGTCCATTAAAAGTGAGTACAGTCAAAAAAAGGAGAAGTACATACTTAAAAAACACACATTTTCAATAAAAATAAATTCAGCAAATTTTTAATTTTTAAATTTGACCGCCAATGAATTGGTCGCAGCGGTAAATTAAAAATAAATTATTTTTATTTCTTATTTATAGAAGATTTCTGTTGCCGTTTTCAATCTTTGTTTTGGAAAATAAAAATAGGTACTCTTAATAAAATTAAAACGCCTGAAAGTGAAAAGAGCAAAGTTTATAGTAAGTCTCATATTTATAAGAAAAAAATAATAGGCCGATTTTATTCTTGATTTTGTTTTCATTAGTATAAAAGCTGGTAAAAGCTTCGTAACATACTTTAAAGTAGTTTTGTTTATTTAGGTTGGAATTTTGATTTTTTAAGCTGAATTTTTGATATAACATAAAATATTCGAATTTTTTTATTAATATAAAATTCGGCAGACTTAGCTAATTATATTTCATAACAGAAGTCAGAAAATTACTAAATATTATAGAAACGGATATTTTTCTTAAAAAAAAAAAAAAACATAGAAAATATCATTTTAGAAGCCTTCTCTCACAAAAGATTCATAATTTTGTACTAATTTATTATTAGACCATTAATAAAATTGTTAGCAATGGAAAAAAATAATATTTATTAATCAGATCAGATAATATAATACCAGGAATTAATGATTGAATTTCTGATAATATACACAATATTATACACACAAGATGTTGGCCAGATCTATAATAAACCACTCACACTGAATATAAACTAAACTGGCAATGATGATATTTCTGTATATTTATTTAATAATTCAAAATTTTATTATCAGAGACACAAATAAATCTTCGACTAAAAGTCTTATCAGAGACACAAACTTTTACTTTTTAAAAAGTACTTTTGACACAAAATTTAAAGCAAATTTTTAATTTTTAAATTTGACCGCCACATCCATTATGAACTGGTCGCAGCGGTAAATTAAAAATAAATTATTAATCTTCTGCTGGCAGTTTTCAAATGACTCTTTGTTTTGAAAAAAATAAAAATACTCTTATAAAAATAAAAGACCTGAAAGTGAAAAGAGCAAAGTTTATAGTAAGCCTTATATTTATAAGAAAAAAAATAATAGGGCGATTTTATTCTTGATTTTGTTTTCACTATTATAAAAGCTGGTAAAAGTTTCGCAACAGACTTTAAAGTAGTTTTGTTTATTTAGGTTGGAATTTTGATTTTTAAGCTGAATTTTTGATATAACATAAAATATTCGAATTTTTTTTATTAATATAAAATTCGGCAGACTTAGCTAATTATATTTCATAACAGAAATCAGAAACTTACTAAATATTATAGAAATGGATATTTTTCTTAAAAAAAAGAAAAAATAACATAGAAAATATCATTTTAGAAGCCTTCTCTCACAATAGATTCATAATTTTGTACTAATTTATTATTAGACCATTAAATTAAAAAGCTGTCGAAAATGACCCACACAAAAAAAAAGGCCCCGAAAATTTATGAAATTACATTATCAGAGACATGAATCTTTTATTAAATATACTAAAGACCTCTTCCAAAGTACATTTAAATAAAATAAATTCAGCAAATTTTTTTCAAGCAAAAAAAAATAAACGCAAAAGACTTGAAAGTAGTTTTGGTAATTAAAGTAATTTCGCGGCGAAAACAACTGTTTTTATCGACATAAAAATTTTTTTTTTTAACTAAAGAAAAATAGAGAGTCTGGTAAAATTTTAACAAATATTAAAATTATTTCGATTATTGGGATTGTTTTAAATGTAACAAAAAAAAAAAAAAGGTCGTAGCGGTTGGTGTTGGTTGGTTTTTCGCCGGTTTTTATTGTGCACTTTTATACATGTGTTTCAAACAATTTTTGAGATATCGGCACGAACTTTTACCCTTTTTTTTTGAATGTGTTTTTAGCTTGGACCAGTTTTTCTCAATGATTAAAAAACTGTCAAAAATTACCGCCACGAAAAAACGGCGAGAAAATATTAATAAACTGTACCTAACATTTTTAATTTTATGTGTTTAGATTTATTTTATGTTTTTTTTCTATTACAAGTAAGTAAGTGATTTCAACATTTTTTTAATGGTGCTGATGTAAAAATGAAATTTTTAGGTAGTTTATTAAGGGAGTCAGTATGCTACCGTAAATGTTTTTGATGTTCTATAGTAAATGTTCCGTAAATGTTCTATAGAAATTGTGCAATTGCACAGGGGATTTTCTAGTATATATATGAATATCTTAAAAAAAAATTTTTTTTTTTTTTTTAAATTTCAAATTGTAACAATTTTGAAATATTTTACCAATATTTGAATCTTTTTTTTGTTTGTTGCACTAATATACATAATTTGTTGCATTAATATACACGAAAATTTACTTTTTTTAAATCAACAACAAAATTTCGAAAAACCTGATGCCATTTAAGGGGCAGAACTTTTAATTAAAAATTTCAAAGTGTTTTTAGAACAAACACATTTAAGAAAAACAACTACTTTAATCTGAAAATTAAAATTGAAATTTAGACTAAAAACTAATTTATCCTTTAGGTTTTTTCTAGTTTTAAAAATATATTTGTAATTTATAAAATGTACAATTAAGAAGAACACATTTCTTTCATTTATTTTATTTTCAATACCCTAGATTAGATTAGAATTATATGAAAGGTTTAAATGACACTGCGAGCTTTTGATTTAAATCTATTGTGCTCCACCTGTTACTACGTGTTGTGAATTTTGCCTCCAAAATTACGTCTATCTATCCTAGTAATAATTTGTATAGGGTTTATAACTGTCAGTACATCTTCGGCAAAGCTCCTATGTGCAAATATATGCTCCTAAGTGCACATATCTTGTTCGGAGTAAACCAACGCAGTTTTTGAGTATGTGACATGGTGTTGCCTCTTCTTTTTAACAGAATTTGCATGTAACATCATTTTCTATTTCAATTTTCTGTAAGTGTTTCTTTAGTCGGCATTTACAAACCCTATCTAATACTATTCTTATTTATTACCTATACAATAATTTTTATAAGTAAGCGTATCTAATCCTATATTCTATTACAGAAATGAATTTAAATTAAATTTTTTTTCTGTTTACTTTTTCTGTTTACTAAAAAAATAAAAAAAACTATTAAAATATAAATACAGTTTAAAGTATTAAATTAATTTTAAAGACATTCAATATTAAATTAAAATACTTAATAAATTTCATAGTTTCCAAGTAATTGTTTTAATAAATTGTATTCTATATTATTATTTTGTAAATTAACTTTTATAAATTATATATTAATTGCTATATTAATGAATTTATTATTAAATTTATTATAAAAAAAATATTTTCAATTTAAATACTTCATAATGAATATTAAATAAGGTGTTATTTTCTCAGATATTATATACAATATTGATAAAACTTAATGCATTTTTTTTTTATTATTTTTTCATTTTATTGTATTTATATATATTAAAAATTAAATTATGAAGGTATTAATAAAAAGAAAAATATTTTATGTATATATATAGATAATAAAATGTATAATAAATAAAAAAATATATTTCAATTAATATCAATTATTTTGCAATATAAAAATTAAAACTTAATGTAAACATTTAAAACCTAATAAGTGATATATAACTCTATAAATTGCTCAATTAAAAGCGTATTTTTTTTTAAGAAGATCAATAAAATATACGTAATGTTTTAAAATATAAAGATAAAAATAAATTATAAAAAAATGAAGTTTAAAATTTAAAAAACACTAATTTTTAATCTACTACATTAAATTAAACGCAACGAACACGCAATTCATATGAGAAAGAATTGATTATAGCCACTGAAACTGAAAAATTTGGTATTAAAAAATAAAACCAAATGGTCGAATCAAATAAACTTAAACCACTATTATCGAATTGTCAAGTTCGGATTTTCAAATAACCAAATGGACTTATAGTGGACGGTTGACTTATTACATGGGAATAAGAATGGATAATATATCAAAAGAGAGCCAATGAGTCACTTAACAAAAAGCACTGAAGAGATGAACGGAGGAAAAAATCAGAAACCAAAATAAATTAAATACATTTAAAACAATTTAAAAACAAAATCATATGAGAAATCAAATAAGGTTTTCATTTTTTAAAGTTTTCTATTTTTCGGTTCTTGTGTGATTTTGGACTTTTTATATTTTGTTATTGTATAATTTATTTTTGTTTTATTAACATAAAAAAAAAACATAAACATAAAATTATAATAAAACGAGGAAAAATACAGTTGACTTTGTCAACTCTTAGATACCCGTACGAACCGTTAGTATGTTCACAGCCTGTCACTTTGCTTACAATATTATTTTTTTAATATTTTAGTATTTTCAAATAATTTGGGTGAATTTTATAATTTCTAGAACTATGGGTTGTACATATATTCAAACTATATGTTTATATGTACATTCTTCAAAAGCAGATTCTAACCTTTCACATTCTATAGTACCATTTAATACTAAGCGGTAAATGTATATTAAATTTACTTAGTACAAAATAGTAAATATAATTTTAAATATTATATTATATTATATTATATTTAAATATTCCATTGACAGAATAATTTCTTATAAGTACAATAAAATACATATATGTATGTAAATACGGCGCTATATAATATACATCTATACTCTTATCATTCATTCACTAGTGACATATACGATATGTAAAGAAACATGATATTATATAAGTATGTATATATATTAATGTCATATAAATAAAAATTCTTCAAGCAACCGTTATGTTGTTTATTTATTTACATTGTTTTGTACTACGCATTATATCTTCAACAGTTTCAAATTATCGAGTAAAACAAAATGCAAAAAATTTGTTGAAGAAATTTGTTAGAAAATTTGAAAAAATCAAGTAACACTTTCGTCAATTATAAAGTAACCCTATACTATTAAAAAAAGTTATTAACAGTTATAAGAGTATAATATTGAAGCTTTAATTTTTGTGTATTACTTCAAAAAAATTTTAACAGGTGTTCAAGTTACAGGTGTTTAAAAATTGGAAATTTTCAGTTTTTGACCCCTTACAGCTCCTAAACGGGGGGTGATAAAAAAAAATTTCTGAAATGACTCATACTTATTTTCAAAGATCTAACTTTTGTCAAAATTTCAAGTTTCCAACTTAAGCCGTTTAGAAGATAGAAGGGTTGAAGTATTTTGCAAAATTTGAGTTTCACATAACGGTAAATTAAGACACCGTATGCCACAAATATATATTTATTGTATATATACTTTTAAAGCTAATAAAAATAGTAATCGTTTGGCGTTTTCAAAATGAAGATATACCTTATACAACTTGTGCTATAACAATTTAAATATAGAGCTTTTTTGAACCTTTGGGGAGCTGTAGCTCCGTAACGGGTGGGGCTACGAAAAAAAGTTATTAAAAATAAAATGAATATTTATATGAGATCTATCAGTAGTTAAAATTTCATAGCTCTATTGCAAAAAAAATGTGGGGATCTAAAAGTTAGGTGTTCGAGAGCTATCCTAAGGCTTGGTCCAACCAAAAAAAATAGGGAACCTACAAATTACTCCTAGAATATTTTGTGTAGCTTCTCCTAGAATCCTAGAATACTCCTACTCCTAGAATATTTTGTGTTGTCTAGCTTTCTTAGTTTTTGAGTTAGCGTGCTGACGGACATGGCTCAAAAGTCTTAGAATTTTTTTCTGATCCGATCCATACCTTTGAAGGTATATCTAGCTCGCTTATTTCGAGGTGTTACAAACGGAGGAGTAATTTTATTATACCCGATCCTATCGTACGGGTATAAAGAGTGGATTAAGATTCAAAAAATGTTTTTTGGCAAGAACCACTCACTCATCCCTTATAATCATCTTTTGTTTTTAGAGTTTTTTCTCCAAAAATTATAAAAAGTTTGCATGTTAGTTATAGTTTTAAGATCGATTCAAACAAAAACGTAAACATATTGATAAAAAGCTTCGCAACATTCTTTTTAGGATCGATACTCACTAAAACTGCCGTGACAACGCCGTAGCGAAGACATACATACATATGTGATTTGATTTTTATTTATGCTATGCATTTTTAGCACATTTCCAAAAAAAATTTGTAAAAATGTGCTTATTAGTTTCACTCTGTCCGTCCGTCCGTCTGTTTACAAAACTTCTACACCGTTAAAGATAGAGAAAAAAAATTTTAACCATGGGTAGGTCTCATAAAAAAAATAATTTTGTGGAACAACTTTTTCATGTAGCCCCATCCATTACGGAGCTACAGCCCCTCAAACTTTGAAAAAGCCCTATTTTTAAATGCGTATATCTTATGTTCTGGTTAAGATTTTTTCAATCTGAAAACGTCATTCGACAGGTATTTTTTTTAACTTTGTAAATTAATATCAAAATTATAAAAGTTTTTTAAATTTAGTATTTAAATTTACCGTTATATGAAAACCAAATTTTGCATGATTTTTCTACTTTCATAACTCCGGCACGCTTTTAGATAGAGGCAAGAAACAACTTTTAGAATTAATATAAGTTTGCTCAAAAAATTTTTTGGACCACCCCCTGTTTATGAGCTATTAGGGCTCAAATATTTAAAATTTGCTATTTTTAAACACCTGTAACTTAGGAACCTGTACACATTTTACTTCGGAAAGATATAAAAATTAAAGCTCCAGTAATATATTTTAACGTGTGTTAAAGGTTTATTGTAGTTGTAAAGGGTTTCAAAGTTGAAACTCTTCAAAATTGCGAAAAAGCCCCATTTTCAAATGTATATATCTCAAGCTCTGCGTAATAGTTTTGCAATCTAAAACCGCCAGAAGATCGAAAATTTTATTATCATATAAAGCAATATCAAAATTATGTAATATTTTGTAATTTACTATTTAAATTTACTGTTATATGAAAACCACATTTTGCATGAATTTTTTTTTTTCATAACTCCGGCATGCCTTTAGATAGGAACCTGAAATTTTGAGACAAGAAAGAACTTTTAGAATTAGTATAAGTTTCCTCAGAAAATTGTTTGGTAACACACCCTCTTTAAGAGTTATTACGCCTCAAAAATTGAAAATTTGCTATTTTTAGACACCTGTAACTTAGGCACCTGTAAAAATTTTTCTTCGGCAAGACATGAAAATTAAAGGTTCAATATTATATTTTAACGTGTGTTAACGGTTTTTTTAGTTATATAGGATTCCGGACTTACAGCCCCTCAAAATTGCAAAAAAGTCCTATTTTCACATATTTTGTTATTACATGAAATTTTAAAATTTTTGTGCAAGTCACAATTATAAACAGTTTGTATTGAGTTTTGGAAATGTGCGCTTTTAAAAACCGTTGGTTTACATTCTACCTTGTTTATAAATATATTCATTTTATACTGACAACCATACTATGACTTAAAATATCGTTCTCAACGTTGTCATTGCGGGTATAATATGTCTATATATTCATACGAAAAGTATATTATAAATAAAAACAAAAATTGAAAATAAAGCAAAACCACTTCGTCGTTATATGTAAATGGAACAATATCAATTTAATATTATTGTGTAAAGAAAAAAATATAAAATAAAATGTGAATAAAACTCTTGTGCTGGTACGTTACGTGGACGTCAGGTGCCATTGTAGCGAAAACCAACCTTTATCTATCTCTTTTTGTATTCTCATTTGTGTGTTTCTTTACGTATTTAAAAATTTATTTAAAAAGCAAATAATACTTTGATCAAAACCAAAATAAAAATCAGTATTAAAATTTCAAAAATTTTTTCCTTTGATTTTGCATAAAAATTTAAACATAAAAATTTTGAAAATTTCATCAATGTTTGTGTCATTTGCGACGTTATTTTCTAACATCAAATTTGACATTTTTTTTATATTTATGGACACAATTAATCAATTTAATTTTTGTTTTTTAAATAATTGTACCAATTACCATAATCTAAATTTTCGTCAATTTTAAAAGCACCTTTTAAAAGTTTTATACGTTATTTGGTTTGTAAGAGAATTTAAAACAACTAAAAGTTTTACTTAATTACACTTTAATTAAATATAATAAATAAATATTTTGTAAAAAATTTTTTTTTTTATTTTTTTAAATAAAGAGGAAAAAATTATAAATACTTCTACAATAATTATTATATGTATAACATATATATAACAATTTTTATTTGTAAGTTTTTTATAATAATTAATTGAAATTGATATCATTTATACACATTTAATAAAATTTTATTCTATCAAAATATATATATATATATAATATAGTGTCCAATTATTATTTATAAAAATACCTTTAATATTTTCAATAATTGATCTTTCGGATTTATTAATATTTAATAAATTTTATTTAATTAAAAAAAATAAAAACAAAATTAAATTAAATTGTAAATGTCCTTGAGGGCATGAAATAAAAATATTTTAAAATAAAAAATTCATTAATTTTTTATTAATAATTTTTTTTTTTTTTATAGAAAATTAATATCATATAATTTGATATCATAATTCTTATGTTATTATTTTAATAAAAAAGTATCACTCATAAATGACAAGACTTAATTAATTATTAATTAGTTAATTTTAAAATAAAATATTTAAAATGTTTGACTCCAATTTCACTGTTTGTAGCATATTTTTGAAAAAAATTTAAAGAAATTTCCTTATTATTTTCACTGTGTTCCTCATTCTTTCCATCTGTCTATCACACCATCGCAGTTCGACTGTTTAGAAAATTTCTACACCTTATAGGGATATTGAAAAAATATTTTAGACTTAAATATAGATTTCATAAAAACAGTTTAACAGTACATGAAGTTAAATTAACTTTTTTATATAGTCCCACCCTCTAAGAAGCTACAGCATCTCAATTTTTTCAGAAAACTCCATATTCAAATTTCATAAGAAAAGAGTAAAAATTTTTAATCAATTACAAAAAGAGCATAATTTTTAGCATAATAGCAATTTGACATTTCAATTTACCGTTAAGTGAAATAATATTTTCAGAAAAAAACTTTGAATATATCCCGATTTATTATTGACATATAAGGGATCAAATTTTGAAGTTTTTTTAAACTTAATATGTAAAAATTAGAGGATATGATTTGCATAAAATTTAAGAAAGTATCTTTTTCTCACAATTTTCTTCTCAGAAAAGAAAACTTACAAATTTTGATGTAAAAGTAAAACAAACAAAAGTATTTTTAGCACATTTCTCAATTTTTGAAAAATTAACTTATCAGTTTCACTTTGTCCGATCAATTTCAACGATCCATAGATATCTAAAAAAAAATAATTTTGTCGTAGCGCCACCTGTTACGGAACTAAAGCTTGTCAAATATGGAAAAAGCTCTACTTTCAAATGTATATATGTATGTACCTCTGGTTCTGCTTAACATTTTTTCAATCTGAAAATGCCAAAAGCTAGGATTTTCGTTTTATCTTTATAAATCAATATCAAAAATATACAAGTTTCTTAAATTTAGTATTTCAATTTACTATTATGTGAGGATACTTAAAATTTAGAAAGAAGAAAGATCTTTCAAAAGAAGTTATCTTAGAAAGTTTTTTTTGTACCTCCCTCTATTTAAAAGCTATGAGAGCTCGAAAATTAAAATTTTGTAATTTTTCCACACCTCTACAAATTTTTTCAAAATAAAAAGCAAAAATTAAAGCTTGAATATTAGATTTTTTCCATGTTTTAATGGTTTTTTTTTTAACTATAGATTTTCATTAAAATTGAAGAAAATGTTTATTTATTTTTCAGATTTATTTTCTTATATGTGAAATTCTAAGGTGCAAATTTTAGTGCTAATTGCAATATGAAAGTATAAACTGTTTGCATTGTCTTTAAAAACCGTGATTTATATTCTGCCTTGTTTTATTATTCTTTTTTATTATTTTTTATTATAATATGTATTAAATATCATAATATATTATATTACGTATATAGTCAGTTCGCACTCTCATCTTTTAAAGTAATTCATTATTTTAATACAATAGAAGTTATTTATTTAATATTTAAAATATTAATTAAATAAATTATTTTATCATCTCATTATCTATTTTTTCTCCTGTATATATTGAAACATTTTTACTTTGGCTTTCTTTGATAATAGATTTTATTACACATTGTTTTATTTTTGTCAAGTATATCCAAATACTGTATTATACTTATTTATTTTGTTTTTCTTATACCATTATAAAATTCCTCATTAATTTTCATTTTTGGTCAATATTTATCAATTATTAATCTCTTAAATATTAGAAAATATTTTATAACTATAAAATATTATAACTATTTTATAAGGGAAACGCTAGTACACTTAATACAATTCTTTACCGTTATTTGTACAAATACTTTATTGAGATGTTATCTATACAAAATAAAATAATTATAAATAAACATTTATCAACATTAAAATAGTATTTCAGAAACATTTGAAATTTTAATAAATTGAAACTATTAAATTTTTATAATCACTATAAACGTTTTAAACGCATTTATTAACGTATTCGTAAACCATATTTATAGTTAGTATATACACTTTTCCATATATATAGTAAAAATCGTAAATCAAAGTAATTGTTTAAAGCATATGTGAACAATTACTCGCGGTTTTTTTTTTATTTTTACATTTCTATTTTGATTTTTGTATTTTCTTTTCTTTATTTGTGTTTTTTTTTGTTATTATTTTTTATTTTTAAAACATTCATAATAGATTCAAAAATATAAAAAAAAAAAAAAAACAAAAAGAAATAAAGGAAAAACACGTAATAAAATAAAATTGGTAAAAAAGATTTGCAACTTTTCATTCTATTGGTTTCAAATCCAATATTGATAAATAATATGAATGAACGAAGTGTACTCGTATATGTATTCATTATCCTTTTAAGTCGATCAAAATAATAGTTAAATCCTCTGTATTGTGATAACAAAAGTAATTATAGAATATTTTTACTCTTATAATATTACATTTTTTACATATTACACTATTTAACAAAAAAAAACAATAGTAAGATTTTTTTCCAACATTGTAAAATCAAATATCACACAATAAACAATAATAGAACGAAATACAAACATTCTAAAATATACTCTATAAAGAAAAATTAACGTTTTTTTTTTAAAACGCTGATTTTTAATTGTTATATACACGTCCTATTTGATATACAAAATTTGACAAGAGAAAATTTCCTTGACTCTTATCAAGTTCATTAACGATCTTTGTATCAAATTGACGCCAGGAAATTACAATTTAGGAAGGATTACAATTTTTAAAATGGTTTGGCACAGTTAATTAGTCAAGATGTAGTAAAAACACAGAAAAGGTATGAAGAAAAAAATTGACGTTGACGTCATGAAAGAAAAAAATCAAATTCAATTTTTTTTTCATGCCTAATTGACTGTGCACTTTCGTATAACTTTGAAATATTAACCAAGTTTGGAAAAATTTTTAAAATAAGAATCTTAAAAATTGGATAAAAACTATTAAAATTAAAAAAAATATTTTGTTATAATTTTATTTCCATAAGTGCTCCTAAAAAAAAAAAAAACAAAAAAAAAAATATCAAATTTTGTGCAAACAGTAAAAAATCATAATGAAAAAAAAAAAACTAAAAAAACACAAAATCAAAGAAAAAATAATTATTCCCAATCTATAGTAATACATAATGAATATATTACATAATATTGTAACATATAGCTACAAGTATATCTATAGTAAGGATTCTGATTTTTAACAGGATTTTAATATCCATTTTATTTCCAATTGTGAAAATAAAAAAAAAAAAATTAAAATAAAAAAAAACACACAGACAAAACAAAAAGTAGGATAAATTACAGACAATATAACAGATTGAATTGCTTCGAGCATTTTCACATCTTTTATTATTAAAACATTTTTGCGTATTTTTTTTTTTTTAAATTTGAATATTTTTACATATGTATTCTATATATAAAAATGTACAATGAACTTAATGTTATATTTATATGTGTCGCGGTAAATATAGTTTGAAAAAAACAAACACTCAATAATGTTAAAATTTTATATGATTTTCAATTTTATCAATATATTCAAATATATGGATATATTCACATGGAACCTCTATAAAATTGTTATAAATTCCTTTTTTTTAACCATAGTTTTTTTATTTTTATTTCACCACACTAAAATCCAAATTGTGTAGTCTAATCCTTTTTTTTGTTTTTTGTTGGATGTAATTTTAATTTTTTTTTTTTTGTTTCCAACTGTTTTTTTCTTGCAGGTGTGAATTAACATTATTTTTGTTGGTTTTAATTGCATTGAAATTTAAAAAAAAAAAAAAAAAAACAAATAAAAAATGATATTTTTAATTAAAGTTAATATTTTTTAATTTAAAAGGTTTTATTTAATTGATTTAATTTAAACTGACATTTAGGGTACTTAATGTAATTAAATATTGAAATAAGACCCGAAATAAAATTATAAACAATAAATTTACCAAAAAGAAAATAATATTTAAAAGTAATTAATTTTAAAATTAGCTACTTAAAAAAATAGACGATTTATTGACGTATAGGTAATTACGTCAAATTAACGGAACAGTTAGAATTCAATTAAAATTTGCTATTTTTCAGTGTTGATATTACTAGAGTAAACCTTTCTACGAACTGAAATCTAGAACGTATTTTACAGAATGCTATGGAGAAAATGTAACATGACATAAATACATCAGAAATCTATACTGTATTACACAAAAACAATTTTACAAATTTGTAAAAATTCTGGAAAAGGTTAACAGATTGTCATCAAATTGATTTAGTGATTTATTGATTTGACAACATTTGTATCAGAGATTTAACTATTTATCCAACTCAATTTAAAAACTAAATACTATTATTAAAATTTTACACCGCAACGGTTTAATGGAACAGAATGTAAAAAACCTTAAAAGTTTCGATGGTTTCAAAAAAATTTAATTTTATATTTGAACTTTTGGTTTTCACGACAATCTTTGACAAATAAAGAAACATATAATTTCTATTAGAAAGAGTGGAATTTAAATATTAGTTCTAATATTATATATGATTTTCAAAATCTCAAACTGTATGAATTTGCTTTGTATACTAATGACACTGCTCTAATAACATCCTCGTTAAAACCTACCGATATTATTAGGAACTTAGAAATTTCTTTCTTCAATAATTGGAATTACTATATCATAAGTGAATAATTAAAATTAATAATGGGAAAAGAAAAGCAATCATTTTTTCGAGAAAAGGAAATCAAGTGACTTACTCACTTAAAGCTATATTATTATAATTATATAATTGAAACCAGAATTGCAAAACCTTTTCCAAGTCCAGAACATTTCCAAATAAGCAATCTATTTTAATAATCCAAATCCTCTAATGAACAATATTTATACCCGTACAATAAGGATCAGGTATATTAAAATTACTCCTCCGTTTGTAACAACTCGAAATAATCTAGCTAGATAGGATCGGATTAGTATAGAATCAAAGGTAAGGATCGGATAAGAATCAAATTCTGAGTCGATTAAGCTTTGTGCGTCAGCAAGATAACTCAAAAACTAAGAAAGCTAGAGTCTTGAAATTAACATAAAATATTTTTACATAAATTTGTAGGTTCCCTATATTTTTTGGTTGAGATCCGGCCAAAACTTCGGGTAGCTCTCGAACAACTAACTTTTAGATCTCCACATTTTTTTTTGAAATAGAGCCATGAAATTTTAACTGCTGATAGATATCATAAAAATATTAATTTTATGGTCTGTCGCGCCGCCCGTTACGGAGATACAGCCCACCAAAGCTCGAAAAAGCTCTATATTTAAATTGTTATAACACAAGTTGCATAAGGTATAACTTCAATTTCAATTTAAAAACGCCAAACGATTACTGCTTTTATTAGCTGTAAAAATATATATATACGATAAATATATACCTGTGCCATACGGTGTTTTAATATACCGTTATGCGAAACTCAAATTTTACAAAATTCTTGACTCCCTATATTTTCCAAACGGTTTAAGTTAGAAACTTGTTTTTTTTAGAAAAATTTTGAGAGAAGTTAGATCTCTTAAAACAAGTATAAATCATTTCAGAAAAATTTTTGTATCGCCCCCCGTTTCGGAGCTATATGAGGTCAAAAACTAAAAATTCCTTATTTTTAAACACCTGTAACTTGAACACCAAATTTTTTTGATTTTATAATTTTTTTATACAAAAATTAAAGCTCCAACATTGTATTTTTATTTCTATTAAAAACTTTTCTTAATAATATAGGGTTACCTTAAAATTGACGAAAGTGTGACTTCATTTTTCTAAATTTTTTTTTTTTTTTAAATGCATTTCTCTGACACATAAATGTGAACAGGAAATTACACAGTCTTTCCTGTTCAGAAGTGACTGTAAATGTCGTAAGGGGGAATAACTCTTACGACGTGTGTGGGATTCGAACCCACACTCCCTCAGTGTTTACAGCTTATATACGCTCTTACCAACTAGGCCACCGAAGCCCCCATTTTCTAAATTTTTCTAAGAAATTTTTTTAACGATTTTTTTGCATTTTTTTTTACTCAATAAATTGAAATTCGTGAGGATGATGCGTAGTATAAAAAAAATTTAATAAATAAAAAATATAACGGTTGCTTGAAGAATTTATATTTACATGATATTTATACATATATGATATATGTTCACTGATAAGTGAATGATATATAATACATATGTATATATAAATTAATATAAATTTGCTGCTTAGTATTCAATAGTAGTATTCAATATCATATTTGAAAAAGTTTTAGATTGATAATCGTTATGTGGAAGGTTAGAATCTGCTTTTGAAGAATGTATAAACATATTATAGTTTGAATATATGTACAAACCATAGTTCTAGAAATTATAAAATTCATCAAATTATTTTAAAATACTGAAAAATTAAAAAAATAAATAAGCAGAGCGACAGGCTATGAACATACTAACAAGTTCGTACGGATATCTAAGAGTTGACAAAGGCAACTGTATTCTTCCTCGTTTTATTTATTATTAATACCAAATATCAATTTAAAACAATCAATTATTTGCTATAAACAAATATAAATGATTTGCTACCATACTTGAATACTATTTATTTTTTGGATATGAAAATTATATTGAAAATTATTTGAATAAAACTAAAATTTAATTTTTTTTTTAAATCTATTTTGAAGTGTTTGAGTTTTGTTTTATTTTTTTTTATTTTAAATAGCTATTTTGTCATTGAAAATAAGTTTTCACATAAAACTTATAGTTACATTTCTTATAAAATCACTTCTTATAAATACTTATATAATTTTTTTTTATTTAAATATTTGATTTTACATGTCTTCTATATACAATTTTTTTTTCACTTTTACTAAAATCCTCCCTACTTCTATTTTTTAAACTAATATGCTGTGTTGGCTGGAAATAAAGAGGATATGGAAAAAAAAAGTTAAAATTTAACATAATGGTATCTTGTTCCCAGCGGATGCCTATTTATTTGAAAAAGTAAAAAAAAAATGAATAAGAAAAGAAAACAAAATTCCAATTTTTTAACATTTATACGAAAATAAAAGCATAAAAGTTTTTTTCCTTGCACTTTCATCAAGAATGCACACTTAATACCGTAGGGATTTTCAATTCCATTTTTCTTGAATTTCCCAAAAACATTAAAAAATTCTATAAGGAGTCTAAAGAAAAAAAAATCAGGAAAACAAAAAGAAATTCTCATAAGGACTTTTTTTTATTTTGTTTTTAAAGTCAAAAAAGAAAAAAAAAATTTTAAAATAGATTTTCATTTAATTTTTAAAATTAAAATAGACAGGTAGCAAAAAGTTCAGGTATAGCTCTTTTTAGCAATTTACTTTTATGGATTTGAAAACATATGCTTATTTAAAAAATTTTCAATGACGGTTTTGTTTTTGTAATAACGGTGAAAATAACTAAAAATTCGAAATTTTGTTTGTTCAAAATAATAAAATTTAGTTTTGGAAATATTATAATATTTTTAGGATTGTCTAGAGATGTTTAGAGGAAGCACGAACTACAGATACTGATTAAAGTATGATTTTATATCGATGTTTTTTTTTTGTATATATACATAAGGTTTAGAAGTTTATGAGCGTATTGAAGAAAAGTGTGAATGAAAATTAAGAGACAATTATATGCTGTAGAACTTAAGAAATAAGAAAAAATTTTATCAAAATACTGAATGATGCATAATTGTTATTTAATGAAATTTCAAGTTCAATATTTATATTTATTTTAGAATGCAGCAACTTAATGAATAATAAAAATCATATCAAATAGTATTTTTATACCAAGGATGTCCCAAGATTGTTCCAATTAAACAAATTCATTTAGTAAATCAAATAATTAAAAATCTATAAAATGGATGTTTTTATGTATTGTAATATTCATCAAATTTTTTTAAATTCCCTTTTGAAAAAGTTGCATAAATTTCAAATAGCATACAACAACCCTAGAAAACAAAAATTTTAAATAAGAAACTAAGAAAACAAAAACTTAACAACCCACTAAGTTGTATACAACACCTCTATATTTTCCGATTTCTTGAACAGTTTTTATTACATTCCAAAAACAAAAATTTTTTTTTTTGTTCTTCATGTTCTTAAATTTACTAACAAAAAGATAACAAAAGGATAAAACTAGCGACAAGATATCAAAACACCAAAAAAACCAAAAAAAAAAGGAACACGCTACAAGATAATTTCGCCCGCAAAATTCTTTGGACCAAGGCCAACAAACAAAAAAAAAATAAAATTTGTATTTTCACTAGTATCTAACAGTCTACAATCTTTTTTTCTATTTAAAAGGAAAAGTAAAATAATTTTGCATATTTAAAAGCAAAATGAAAAATAATAATATCCTTTTTCTATGTCTAAAGATTTCATGGTCGGGAATTTTCAGTTTTTTTGTCTTTCACTTTTGGTTTTTTTTTTTTTTTGGCAAATTGTCTGGATGTCTTGTCTTTCTTATGCAGCCCTCAGGAGAGGCTTCGATAATGATTTTTTTCTTTTTTTTTCTTTTATGCTGTTGTTCAATTTAAGTCTTTTTGTAAAAATTTGAATTATTGTTATATTTTTCAGATGTAAAAAGAAAATATGTATAAAATTTTTTTTTCTACAACGCTATATAAATCAGTTTGGTTGTTATTATTTTTATTCCTATTTTGAAGTGCAACAATTTGAAATGAACAATTTAAAAAAAAAAAAATTAAAAAATATGTTTAAAGAGAAGCTATTTAAAACGTATATAATTATATATACATTTAAAAAGCAAGCTTACTTATTTACATTTAACATTTTTTATTCCAAAATTTAGTCTGGCGCTTTAATAATACAATCATATGCTACACTAAGTTCCTTTGAGTCTTGAGTTAAATAACCTTTTTGAACGTGTTAAATTAAATAAAAGATTGTTAACTAACTTAAGAGTAATCTTAAGGATAATATAAAATAAATGACGTAAAATTTTTTGGGTAAAGTTAAGTGTATTTTTAAATTTAAAGTGGCAATATTCTAAATATAAAAATATTATAATGATAGAAAATTTAGTACATATTCATCAATAATTATAAATATAATAATAACATCCGATAATGTATGAAAATGATATTATGTGGTAATATCGAAAATGATCCCATAATTTTAAGTGCTCGATTTTACAGATTTTTTAGCTTTAAATAACAATAGATGAAAACGGGAAATACAATAAATGAAAACGGTAAATGCACACTTATGTCTCGTAAATTTGACGATGTGTTATAATCCAAAATTGTTTGATTATTTTTGCGACGTTGTAAATACTGAAATATCAGTTAAATTTTTTTTTCCTTGTCACTCAAATAAGAAGGGTATAAAGGCATCTAGTAAGTCATTTGGATCATTAATTTCACTAAGCCGTTGATTACTCGGCTGTAGCTATTGCACAAGACCAAGACGTTTCTTTTATTTCTAAGCCATCTATTATCTTATACAAGAATTATGGTTTTATTATTATTTTATTATATAGCTATTACAATATGATATTAATTATACTTTATAGTATTTACATATAAACTTTATTTTTAATTTAATTATAAAATTCTACTAAATATATATTATAAGGAAAATCTATATTATTTTTTATTAATCTATATGACCCAGCCGGGGTTTGAACTCGAGACCTTTCGTATGAAAGGCCGGTGTTTTGACCACTACACCATTGACTGTATTCAGTTAAATTAAGCATTCAAAATTTTCTGTGCAACCGTTTCGATTCTATGTTATTTTGAGTTTTTTTTTTAAATAATGAACGAATATAGGCAAGTTTTGATGAATATAAAAAAAAAAAAATGTTTTATTAATTTTTATTTCGTTATAAACTTCAACTTTAATTTCAATTACACAAATGGCAGGCATCGCATAATTTATGATCGAAAACGTCAAATAAGCTATTGGGTTACTGTTGCATTGTAGCGGCAATTTAAATTGACAATTTAATTTTTTGATTTTGACGAAATCAAATATATTTTTTTAATATTTCCGATGAGACCCAAAGTTACAAAGCAGACTTAAAAGAGACCATTTTGTATAATATTTTCTAAAGCATTAAAACTGTTTAAACTATTTTATAATAAAATATACTTGAACTATTAATATTTTAAATACTCTGAATTCCTGATATTTTAAATATTCTGAATATTTATGGTGCCATTTATTTTCATAAATAACGAACATTTTATACAATTGATATTCACAAGAAAAACTTCATTCATAAATATGCATGACATTAATTTATTTAATATATGTAGTATATATCTATATATATATATATGTATATGTAATATATAATATAATTCCACATATTATGAAAATTTATAAAGTAAAATTCTTGCCAATAACTTCTTATTTTGAACAACATAACAATATATTCTATATGCTATACCAAAAATACACTAACTTATTCTTATTGAAACAAAAATAAAAAAATATACTAAAAAATGAGCACTTAAAATTCAAGAAATTACTATACTGATTTTACAGCTTTATAATATCATAATTTAAATAATATTAATTAAATATTCTATGCTTATTAAAATAATATTATAATTTTTATAGCATAAAATGACATTTTTTTCTATCGTGTATATAATTAAAATTTCTCAAAATAAAAATTTCCTCTTATAAAAATCTTAAAGAAAAAAACAATATTTTTTAAACTTATCACATCCCATAGGACCAGCATAATTTTATTAAAAAAAAAATAAATTTTCTTTTCTTAAAAATTATTTTCTTTTCACATATGAATCACATCCATGCATAAAATCTCAAAGGTGCCATAGAATCAAAAAAAAATTATAATTAACTCAATGTAATTATATTTATCAAGTTAACTTTTATATAAAAAAAAAAATTTTTTTTTTTCAAAAATTTATTATTTACATTACTTATAAATTTTTTTAACACTCTGAAAAAAATTAAATTTTAAAAAAAAAACAGTAAAATACCATTATAAATTTTAATTATATCACAAGTTAAATATTTCTTCTTAAGTATAAAAATAAACTTTTTGTTTTTTTTTTTTATTAAATATGTATGCATACATTAATTATTCCTTAACTTCCTTTATTCTTAGATTTCTTATACTTTTCTTTCAACAATCGTCTATATTTCCGGTTCCTTTCACCATCACTTTATTGTGGCATTATAAAGAAAAGGTAAAACCAATAAGAAAGTAAAGTAAAAAACTTAATTGAAGCATATTCTAATTTGTTGAAGCCCTTCTTTTTTTTTTTTTTTTGTTTTATAAGGCAATTAAATTAACCAACATACATAAGAACAATATGATAAAAATAACAATAACAACAAAAGAAAAACTTTCCACGAAGCCCAATGATAAAACGTATACCGAAAACCAATACATACAATCCAAAAACAAAAATATTATAAACATAGAATTGCAAATTACTCGTATAGATGAAAAGATAAAGGGAAAATAATTAAAAAAGTAATGTGTATGAGAGAATGTATAAGAGTTTAGAAGGTTATAATTGGTTTAATCATGGTGGTACTCCTCTAGAGGTATTTAATATAGTGGTTATATGGTGTCGGTAATATTGGTTTGATCATTTTTCAAAAGATAGAAATTTATTTTTGCCCTATATATTTAATAGAGTCATAAAATTTCATAATAAAATGTGAAAACCTTTAAGGAACCACTTAAAAATATTTTTGTCTTAAATGTTGTCATGAGTGCATGAATGAATAATTATGATTGAATGAGTATTTGAGTATTTATTACATATACATATATACCAAAAAAAAAATTAAATTTTAATAGGTATAAGAAAGTATCATAAAAAACAATATTTTTTAATCAAATATATTGTAAAAACTTTAGTTTTCTCCAGAATAATTAAATTATACCCTTTTAAAATTTTTATACACTGGCATGCAAAATAATGAAAAATGTGTTTATATAAATATTTTTCTTTATGCGAGCATAGGAATAGTTTATACATATATTATTGTTTGATAGAGACGATATACAACTATCCTTACATTTACGCCTGGAGGCCTGTTCATCTTATATATAACTCTCTTTTTTTTATCAGTCAGTCAGTCAATTTAGGATTGAAAAAGATAAAAATTATTAAGTAGTAAAATTAAAATGCAAGCAAGAATTGATAAAATACAAATAAGAAAAGAAATTACAATTCTAGTTGTAATCTACATATCTGCATCTCTACAATAATCTGTATTTACCAACCTAGTTCAATATATCAAACTTGGAACCGCTTAAATAAAATTCACCAGATGGAAAATTTGTTAACAAATCCAAAAACAACAAAGAGGAAATTCTTAAAAAATAAATTAAAGTTAAAAAAATATGTTCAAAACTAAGAAAAAAATAAAGGATTAATAAAAGTTTTATACTCTTTATGTCCAGTGTTCACTTTAGACTCTTTCAAAACAAAAATCGCTAAAATTAATTAATTTTACGCAGTGCATCGAATATTTTCGTTCTTAGTGTACTTGTAATATTTATAAAAAAACTTAAGACAAAAACACAATTCCTTATACATATACAAAATTTAAATATTTAATATGAAGCCGAAAAATTAATAAAAATTTAAGTTAAAAATAAAAGGATGAGAAAATTATTAACATACATCGTAAAATAATTTTATTAAAATACGAGCTTTATCTACCTTGATCCTTTTTCAATTTTTATTATTATTCTTATTGTTGTTTTAAATTTTTTTTTTGTTAGTTACTTCCATTTAAGTCTGTTGTAATGATTTATTCGTTTGTATGTCATTGTTGTAACTTTTTATTAGTGTTGTAAAACAAATATTTATTATATCTCATTTTCTTTATATTTAGGTTTCAGAAAAAATCTCTTTAATTATTAATTATTAATTACCATACACGTTTTATAATTTAATTAGGAATGTAAGCATAATTTTATTTACAAAGATAATTTTAATTAAATGAAATGAATTTAATTACATTACAACATAAAGTAATTAATTACATTTAATTTAATTGATGTCACCATTTATACTAAGAATATTTTATTAAAAGAACATTTTAAAGTAAAAATTTATGAAGTTTAATTGAAAAAAATAAGCAAATTTAAAAAAAAAAAAAAACTAATAATTAAATGTTAAATATAAAAATGATTCAGATATGATATGATTTAAAATTTAGTCCTTAGTAAAAAAAAATAATGAAGACTTAAAAATAATAATTTTAATCCCTTATAATAATACTGATAAGTAAATGTTTTATTTTGAAAATTAGTTATACATTAATAAAGTGTTTATATGAATAATAAAAGTTCATTAGGTTCTCTTTCAATTTTTGATAAGTGTATATATTTATTTTTTAAACAACTATATAACTATATATAAACAAGGTGGAATGTAAAGTATTTAATAGCGCACATTTCCAAAAAATAATACAAACTGTTTAGAATTGCGACTTGCACCAAAATTTGTAAAACTCATATAAAAAAAAATGTGAAAATAGGACTTTTTTGGAATTTTATGGGGCTGTAAGCCCGCAACCCTTTATAACTAAGAAAAACCGTAACACATGTAAAAATACATTACAGGAGCTTTAACTTTTATGTCTTTCCGAAGAAAAATGTGTACAGGTGCCTAAGTTATAGGTGTTTAAAAATAGCAAATTTTCAATTTTTGAGCTCTAAGAGCTCATAAACAGAGGGTGGTTCATAAAAATTATCTGAGGAAACTCATTCCAAAAGTTTTTTCTTACCTCGAAATTTCCAGTCTCTATCTAAAAGTCGAATTTATATGAAGGTAGAAAAATCATACAAAATTTGGTTTTCACATAACGGTAAATTTAAATACTAAATTTAAAAAAATTACATAATTTTGATATTTATTTAGAAAAGTGAAGAAAATTCCTGTCAAAAAAAATTTTAAGCAGAACATGACAATATACACTCACTCATGTTAGGGCTTAAAATAGGGAAAGTTTGAAGGGCTGTAGCTCCGTAATGGATGGGGCTATATGAAAAAGTTGTTCTACAACATTAATTTTTTTATGAGACCTACCATGATTAAATTTTTGTTGACAGACGTGCAGACGGACACATTTTGGAAATGTGCTAAAAATTAGTACGAATAGCTAGAAATTCTCCAAACTTTTAATGACGTGCAGACGGGTAGACGGACAAACGGACAAACGACAAAGTGAAACTAATAACAAAATTTTTTTGGAAATATGCTAAAAATTAGTAAAGATAGTTAGAAATTTTGCAATCTTGTAATGTTTTAATGTTATGACAAAAAACTATTATATCATATCATATCATATAAACTTGATTGAGAAATAAAAAATTATTTACTTTTTATTTATTTTATCCTTTAGTTCCCGAAAGATCTCCAGACGGTCAAAGTTAACCAAGTATAAAGCAATAGTGAAGCAAAAGCATGAAATCGAAATATATTAAGTAAAATTTAAGGCTGAAAATATGCTAAAGCAACAAATCCATATGGTAAACTCGTGACTTAAAATTTAAGATAGCTCAAAGTTAACCATTAGCTGGCGAAGAGTACAAAGAAAATATCTGTACAGATAATCTGCAAAAGCAAACTTTTCAGTATCCATCATTGGTAAACCGACATCAAGGACCCCGCTTAAAATGGCTGAAATAAAGAAATATGTTAATATTATTTGAAAATAATCTGAAAATTAAACGCTATAGATTAAATTACATGAAGAAGATGTATAAAACAAGGTTCGTTCCAATTTGTTATGTCAATTATTTGATAATGATGATGATTATTTTTATAATTTGCATAATAAAACTATAAATCGTTTTACTTGATTATAAAATAAATATTTTTAAAAATTTGTAAAATTGAATTTTCATATATTTTTTTTTACTCGAATATAAATAGACTTTATATGATAGAAGAAAATTTAGAACTGTTCAAAATAAAAATAAACAGATTGTAAAATTTATATAAGAACGAGGAAGAATACAGTTGCCTTTGTCAACTCTTAGATACCCGTACGAACCGTTAGTATGTTCATAGCCTGTCACACTACTTATTTGTTTTTTTAATTTTTTAGTATTTTAAAATAATTTGGGAGAATTTTTTAATTTCTAGAACTATGGGTTGTATGTTTATACATACATACAAACTATATGTTTATACATTCTTCAAAAGCAGACTCTAACCTTCCAAATAACGATTATCAATCCAAAACTTATCCAAATATTCTGTAGTACCATTTAATACTAAGCGGCGAGCTACCCGAAGTTTTGGTCGGTTCTCAACCAAAAAAAAACAGGGAACCTAGAAATTGTTGTAAGAATATTTTGTATTAATTTCAAGACTCTAGGTTTCTTAGTTTTTGGTTACCTTGCTGACGGATGGATTGACAGACGGACAAAGCTTAATCGACTTAGAATTTGATTCTGATCCGATCCATACCTTTGAAGGTATATCTATAGCTAGCTTATTTCTAGGTGTTACAAACGGAGGAGCAATTTTAATATACCCGTTCCTTATCTTACGGGTATAAAAACACATGAAATATTAAGGTGAATTTCTTCATGCATCGTTTTTTCGTAACCGTTAGTTTTTGACATCCAAAAATAAAACCGTCGCAACTTTTTTTATCGTGGCGGAAAACCAAATCAATTTTATCATTTTCGTGACGAAATCTAACTAAGAAACATAACATCGATATTTTTAGGACTCTTTAACCTTAAACCATGTGAGCCATCTCGGTACAAGTATTAAATTATAATTATATTTAATATTTTGTTTACATTATTTTATTATATTTTATATAATATTATTTTTGATCTGACCGGGGTTTGAACCCGAGACCTTTCGTCTGAAAGACCGGTGACTTACGCACTGCACCATTGGCCAGATAGAGTCAGTCTTGTTTTTCAAAATGGCCTTTAAAGTAGAATTCATTAGAGCTGGGAGGAAAAGATTTGTTTTTGTATGAGTGACTAAAATCACTGTGAACGTCTTTAGTCTTATTTAGTCTAATGTTTTAATAAAAAAAAACTTTTTATTAATTTTAACTAAGAAAAAATGTAAATGACAGTTTAAACCTTTTAGCCGTGTACACATTCTTTCTTAACATTTTATTTTATTTGTATTGTATACATTTATAAATTATATTTTTCTATTCTTGTTATCATAAGCATTAAAAGATTATTTTTCATTTATTTGAACCGAATAATGAATGGTATAGTTGAATCAGATTAAAACTTCAAATTCTTTCATACTTATAATGGGATTTGAATCTAACTTCTTAAAACAATTAGTAATCTAACTACTGTATCCACCAGCCGATTAATAAATATTAAAGTAAATATAATTTAAAACTTATAATAAATTGTGGTCCAAAAATTCCTTGCATTTTTATAAAATATAAATCTTATTTTAATGAAAAATTTTGCTATATTCATAGCTCCAGACAATAGCCCCGCAAGAATAATCCCCGAAAAAAGGGGTTCATTATGAAATAATACTCCAAATTCAAATTGAAATATTTCCATAAAAAAGTAAGATAACCTTCAAATTAAAATGGAATAATCCCCAAAATTCTTTTAAAATATTATCTATACTAAAAAAGTTGAATAATGTATATTAATTTATTAAGAGATAACTACATTTGCTCGAACGACAAAATCTTAAAAATCGAAATATCGAAAAAAACTCAAAATCTCCCGAAATTTCAAAATCTCGAATTCCAAAATTTCGTATTTGAAAATTCCGAAAAAATTTTAGAAAAATAAGACTTATGCACGTAAGTACATGTTTATGTGTAGATGTATGGATATGTGAGATTCTCAATTAGGATGCATTTTTGGTTACAAAATCAAAGTTTCTAAAATTTGTTTAGCGGGGGTTTGTATAAATGATGTAGCTCCCATTATTTTAAATCCTTTGATGTTGAATTATGGTAGTTTTGTGGCGTTGTTTCATTTGCAAATTTATTTTTTTATAAGAGATTATATCATATGAAATAAGGCCCCAAGAAGAAAATGAAATGAAACCGCAAAATATTGAAATAATCCCCTAATTTTTATGAGATTATTTTATAATGCTTTTTAGATATGGGAGACTATTACCTGAACAAATTTTGACGGAGTTATTTCATTTTGTTTTTGGGGATTATTTCTTACGGTACTATTTGCGGCATCCATATTTATATTTAAGGACATTTAACTTGTACAACTGGTTTTTTTTTTTTATTGTTATTTTATTTTTATTTTTACAACCTTGACATTTTCTATTGTTTTTCATTTTCATTAAATTTTAAAATTGACATATGATTTCTTTAAAAAAAAAACAAAATAGATAATAAATATCTGTTCAATTAAAATTAATTTAAAACAAAAAAAAATAGGATAATAATTTATATGAAGCACAAATTATTATTTTTTTTAGTTATCTGTAAACATTTTTTAATAATTTTTTTTTTTATATACAATTTATTAACAAGTTTTTGTATTCCAATTTGTATTTACGATTTAATATTGTTTTTATATTGGTTGTTAATTATAATTAAAAATGACACTTTCATAAATTTTAAATTGATTTATGTGGAAAAATAATTAAATTTATATTATTTTTAAATCCGGCCAATTAATTTATATAAAAATTTTATATTTAATCAGAATAAATTAAAAAAAGTTAAAAATTTATGAGAATTCAAAAAGTTAAAAAAACGAGGAAGAATACAGTTGCGTTTGTCAACTCTTAGATACTCGTACGAACCGTTAGTATGTTCATAGCCTGTCACTCTGCTTATATATTATTTTAAAATAATTTGGGTGAATTTTATAATTTCTAGAACTATGGGTTGTACATATAGATATATTCAAACTATATGTTTGCACATTCTTCAAAGGCAGATTCTAACCTTCCAAATAACTATTATCAATCCAAACCTTTTCCAAATATGCTATAGTACCATTTAATACTAAGCGGCAAAGGTATAATAATTTATACTATACATATGTATATATCATTCATCAGTGACATATACGATATGTAAATAAACATGAGTTATATAAGTATGTATACTAATATCATATAAATATAAATTCTTCAAACAACCGTTATACGTTATTACTACGCATCATCCTCAACAAATTCAAATTATCGAGTAAAAAAAAATGTGGACAGGTGTTCAAGTTACAGGTGTTTAAAAATAAATAATTTTTTAGTTTTTAGCTCCATACAGCTCCGAAACGGGGGGTAATACAAAAATATTTTCTGAAATGACTCATACTTATTCTCAAAGACCTAACTTCTCTCAAAATTTCAGTTTCTAACATAAACCGTTTACAAGATAGAAGGAATCAAGAATTTTGCATAATTTTAGTTTCGCATAACGGTAAATTAAGAAAAAAGTTAGGTGTTCGAGAACTACACGAAGTTTCGGTCGGATCTCAACCAAAAAAAATAGGTAACCTACAAATTGTTGTAAGAATATTTTGTGTTAATTTCAAGCCTCTAACTATCTTTGAAGGTATATCCAGCTAACTTATTTCGAGGTGTTACAAACGAAGCGACAATTTTAATATACCCGATCCTTATCGTACGGCTATAAAAAAACATACTCAAAATTTTGCAAAATCATTAATTTCAAATTTTTTTCTTTGAAAGGAGAAAAAAGGAGGCAAAAAACTTCTAAAATAATAAAATTATGTATGAATTCTAACTAGGAAAAAAAAGACTTTTTTTTTTAAAACAGCATGAATCATTACTTTACCACTCTTTTAACTAATAATTAATTTCAAAGTAAAAATATTTTGAACTTATTAAAAAAAAAAATATACAAAAACATATTTTTTTTAAGAATGACTTGCGTGTCCTTGACATGGAAATTGTTTTTAATAGCATTAACAAATATTTATTTTTAACTCTTTTATCTCATGGATTTTTCGTACTAATTTTCAAAATATTTGAATTTTATTTTGAAAATTAGTACGAAGCAAGGATTTTTATAAAATAAGTTTATTAGATTTTCTATAAAACAGTTTCAACTTATTAGTAACATGATACTGAAAATTTGACATTCAATAATAATAACAATATTCTATGTATATAAAAATATTCAATGTTGTGTCATAAATCCATAAAGTGAGTCATAACTCTTTAAGGGACCAAGTATCACTATATATCAACTGTATTCTTATTGATACTCACTAGCGCCCTTATTGATATTCACTATTAAACTAAATTTAATTATTTATTCAAAAATTTTTTTTCAAGCTATGCTGTTTTTCTAAAACATCGACGATTTGGCAATCTTATGTTTAAAAATGACATTTGACAATCATAAATCAAATTACTAGTTGCAATAATTTATTGTTGAAAATGTGTGTCGATCAAAAAACTTTATAATTCTTGTTAGGCATATCTAAAAATGTATGAAATTTTTTTATGATTAAAGTTGTCTTTTTGACATTTTAGAGAAATATCTGTTTTTGAAGGATATTTTGTAACGTTCTGCTTTGTATAATGATAACGTAATAAGACATTTCATTTTTGATTTCAAAATATTTCACATATAGTACTATACCTAGAAAATGTAAACACAAAATTTAATTTATAATTACATCTATTTATTGTTGAAATTTCATTATTTTATCTCTTTACTTATAAAAATTTGGAAACAGACAAATGGGCAGATAAACAGACAGAGGAACGTCGTAAAACTCTTTAACTCTCTTTTTCCAAATCTTGTATATCTTTGGAAATGGTGTCAGAGTCTGTCATAATAATAGAAGCTGTTCAAAAAGCTGAAAATGAATCTATATAAGGCTAAATTTTTTTTTTAAATAAATAAATAGTGATTTTCCGAATAAAATAAAAAAGTTTACCATTTGCTTTTCGAATTAATCTATTTTATCGTTTATTTCTTGCGAAATAACATTTTATTTAAAACTTTTTTCTATAATTACAGGTTTAAATTCTCTGTTCCCTACTTTTTTTTTTTTGTATTGTATTCTTTTGTGAAAAACTAAAAATAAAAACTTTTTATGGATTTGTTCCTGTCTATTATGTATATACATGTAAAAAAGAAATATACATTTTGTATACTTGTATATATAATACGCCCATGTATAATATTTATGTATATATAAGTACATATCTGTTAAATTTTTTTTTTTTTTTTTTTGGATAATCTAAAAATAAATCTTAATGGTAGTGAAAAACGATAAGAAATGAAAGAGTCTAGTAATAAAAAACTTTTTTATGTTGAAGTTTTGCAAATACTTCCGGATTCTTCCGTTAAATGTTCATTCTTCCGTAATTTTTTCTTTTTTTTGTTTTCTTAATTTTTGTTAAATTACATTTTCTTTTTATCACTTTTTTTTGAAAAATTTTTGATTTCTTGTGATTTTTTATTTATTTTTTTTTACAACTTTCATTCTTTTAATACATATTTTTATCTTGATTTGCTATAACTTGCTTAAGCAAGTTTACATTTTATTCCTGACGGAATCAATAACATGAATGTATAAAAAATAAAAAATAAAAAAATAATTTAATAGGTTGAAATAATATTATTGTAAAAGGAAAATAGTGAAATAAAAAATAAATGAAAAAATTAGAAAATGTGAATAAATTTTAGTAAACATTGACGGATTCAAAATATACAAGAAATAGCCAAAATAAATAAATGGGTGAATTTGAGTTCAACAAAAAATCCCTTTTGATTTGTTTTCATCAATATTTTTTTTCGTGTTATATTTTCTTGTGTTTTTTTGGTAAAGAAAAAGGATAGTAATTTTTTTGGTGTTCTTTTGACCTTTTTGGGGCTTAAACATAATTTAAGAAAATTTAAAAGATAAGGCTAATATTATTTTAAAATACTAAACAAAATAAATCTATGTTTTTATTTTTATAAAAAAAGAAAAATAAAAAGTATATATTATTCGAAATTTATAAACTTTTTAAAAACACGAATATAAGATACATACAAATGATATACAATTAATTTTTAAAAAGGATAATAATTCTACTCCCACCTCTTAACGAGGTACAATACAATTCTTTACTTCTTTTGTGAACAGAAAAATTTAAAAACAAAACAAATAATTCCTTACTTTAATTCTTTAGTATCTGTTACACAAAAGATTTTAAGTAAAAGATATTATATTGCCATATACATAAATAATTTTCAACTTTTACCTTGATATATTTTCCTAAAAAGTTGATGCAAAAAAAGAAAGTACAAAAGGATGAAGTGATTTTTAATGATAATAAAATTTCACGTTTTACCTCGAATATTATCACTTGGAGTTGGAATATGTCAGTTGGAATATTACTTCAAATTTGTAATCCTATTATTTATGAAAAACATAGTTTTTTGCCGCCGTTGTCTAAAAAATTCATTGTACCATATTAGTAAAATTAAGCTATCATTAGGTAATATTTATTTGAAAACTTGTATAAATTATTGTTAAACATAAAGTTTCCATCAATTTGAGTATTAACTTATTTCATATGATTAAAAAAAAATCCTTTGCAAAAACAAAAATACTTAAAAAACTTAAATTGCTCCAATAAAGAAATTTTTAAATCAATGGTCTACATCTACACTCTACATAAATCATTTAAGGTTTAATAAAAAAAAGTACATTTTATTGATAGAATAAGATAAACTATAAAAAGATTCAAAATAATTGAAAATCAAATTATGTATATACTATTGCAGCAAGGACTATGGAGAGTTAAATATTTTTATACCAAAACTTTATATTATTTTTTTATAATAAAAGAAATTTATGTAATCTTTATTAGAAGAACAATTGTTAAAAGAATTTATTATGTTTATATTTGTTAGATAATAAGCCTTTGGCCAGAACAAAAGTTGAATTTTATTTTTTTTTGGGAAAAGAAAGGACACAAACACTTCGAAAGAAAATTAAAAATACTTATTTAAAAAAATTAAATAATTTTTCTTTTGTAATTTTTTTTACAATAAAAAAAAAAATACATATATAATAGGTATAATGTATATAAAGGAGACCCGAAATTGTTTAAATGGTTTATTAACTCAATATTGACCCATGTTCAATACGATTTATTAGTAATTATATACATATATATACACAATTAGAATAGTAAATAGAAAAGAATTTATTTTACTTATCATTCTTTTAAAGCAATAAAAAATTCTATACATTTTTTTTTAGTTTATAGCAGTTTTATATTCTATTAATTTTCAACCTTTTTGCTTTAATTTCTTAGATTTTAGCAAAAATTTTAAAATTTTCAATATTTCGATATTAATTTAAGATATACTAATAATTTAAATCTCTAATTGATTTTTACATCTTCACTATTAATAGTCAAATGAACCTAATATAAAATTTATATCAAACTTTTTAAAAAACTATGAATGTTATCAATTTAAACTTTCTCTAATAGTTTAAAAATTCAGTAATAAATGTAAAGCTTGCCTCTTTGTTCAAATCAAGTTTTCTTTTTTAAATATAAGAAGAAAAATGTTTTATTAAAAATTCTAAAGAACTTAATATCAGATACAAAATTTTATTCAACTTTAATATTTCATTAGAACTTTAACTATTTGAAATCTATCAAACTAACCAACATCAATCTATAAAACTAACTCATTTATTTTATTTTATCAGATATTTGCATTTTTTTCTTCTACAATTTACATTATATTAGTTTACTCTTTTTTTTTTTTGTTTTATTTTCTTTTCCTTTAAACATTAAATTATCGGAATTGTTCATTTTATACAAGATCAAAACAAACATAAATCTTTTTATAAGTAACCACAATAAATAAAATTTGAATAAACATTAAATAGACTTAGTAATTTCTAGAAACGTGATCTACATAATAGGTATATATTTTTTTTTTCTGTATGTATATGTTTTATAGAATAAAATTTTTACAATTTTTCTTTAATAACTTGTAATGTTAATAAAAAAACGATCAATTACTGATCAGTATAATTGTCTGCATTTACAAATTGCCTATAAGTATGCAAATTTTCAAAATATTTTTGAAGGTATACGAATTTAAAGCTATGCTTCATTCCACAATGGTCTTGGCAGACGAAGACCTTACCAACATTGCGTAAGTGAATATAATACGTAAATTCAAATAAATAAATAAAAACAAACTAGTCTTGTTACTATACATACAAAAGCCTATCAAGCATATAGAGTCGCAAAATTAAAACCTACACAAATCGTAACAATTTAAAAAAATTAAATTAATTATCTCTATTTCAATTAATATAATAATAATAAAAATTTTTCTAATAAAAAAAGACTTTTTTTTTGAAATATTAAATATATTTTTATTTTCATTTATTACAAATAGGTTCCGGTTAATAATGAAAAATTATGTCGGCCAAGTGGCCCCCTCTACTACTTCGGCAGGCTTCCAATCTTTTACCAAAATTCTGAATCACGTTGTTCACTAAACTGTTCTCAATGGTTGAAATCTGCTCGATAATGTTGTTTTTAAGCTCTTGAATTGTTGTGGGATTATTGCTGTACACTTTCGATATCACAAAACGAAGTGGCACCGTCGTGTTGAAACCACATATTCTATACGTCCAAATCATCAATTTCCCGCCACAAAAAGCTTCTGATCATCTCCCTGTAGCGATTTCCATTGCCCGTAATCGCATTTCCATTTGAGTTTTCAAAAAAATATGGTCCGATGATTTCTCCTGACCACAAACCACACCAAACCGTAAGTTTTTGTGGATGTACTGGTTGCTCTAAGATAACCCTTGGATTGTCTTCACCCCAAATGCGGCAAAATAACATAAAAATAAATAATTTAAATGTTATTAAAAACAAAAAAGGTGAAAGTGTTTAGATTTAACGTAAAAATATAAATGAAGCTTAGGAAATTTTTGTATACTTATTATATTTACTATAATACTCAATTTATATTTCTAAAAAGCAACAGACGAATAATAAAGAATTCAGACTAAAAAAAAGTCTACCAAAAGATATATGTACTACATTCTGAAGTTTCAAGATCAGAAAAAACAAACAACGAATAATATGCATTAAAATTACCAAAGGCAAATATTTTACAAAAATGCACAAAAAAAAACTAAAATCTACCAAAAAAAATAATTTATATATGTATGTATGTATATGCTAAGTAAAAATGAAATGGGTAAAAAAAAATACGTTACGTATGCTTTTGTTTCATTATATCCTTATGGCAATCTGTACCACATTCATCTACAAACTCATATTCATAATATGTATTTATTGTATATGTAATGTGAAAAATCCTTTTGAATAAATCAACAGGCTATTAGTATCCAGAAACTCAAACATGGTCCAGACAATTTTTTTTTTTTTTTCGTCTTTAACTTTTGATACTTTTACTGTTGCTTTATAGTATGTTCTGATAAAAAATACTATAGTACTAATACATGACGTTTTTTCTATTTTTTCTAACTTCCTGCTTTATTCCTAGTTATATTTTAGAGTAAAAAAATATGACTTTAAAAGTTTTTTTTTTTTTGGCGTTTTTCTAAAAAAAACACCAGACGGTTTTTGATTACTATCTGTACACGTTTGGGGTAACAAGTGCCAATATTTATGTATGGCTTAAAAGTTCGGTTTCATTTAAAAAATTATTTGGGATATTGTTTAAAAGTTATTATTTTGATAAGAAAATGTCTATGTATAGATATCTACATGTACAGGGTGTTACCGACTCGATTGTCTTCCTTGAAAAGGGCGATCGGGTATGTCGTGACAAAAAATTGTACTGGAGGGGGATCTATTCTGGACCCTTTTCGAGATATGAGGGATTAAAGATGTTTTAGCGATTGTTTATAAAAAAAATCTGTAACTTTTAAACGGCTTGCTATAGGAAGATTTAAAAAAATGCGTTTTTAGAGTAAGTTGTCAGCTGTAATTTTTATGTACTAATGATTCCCATATTATAACAGTTACAAAATTATGAAGGTTCAAAGTGATTTAAAATGAAAAAATTATGTTTCAAACTCAATTTTCTTTTGAAACACCCTGTATTTTGGGTACTTTTTTATAGAATATTTGGAAACAACTTTTCAAGCCCTATAATTAGTACCCAATAACTTTTTATCTATCTCTGACCGTTGTTGAGATATGAAGAATATAAAAGTACACAAAAATTAAAGCTGGCAACTTACTCTACAAAACCCATTTTTTTTATCTCCCTATTCCAAGCCGTTCAAAAGTTATAGATTTTTTTATGAAAAGTCGCTAAAACATCTTTAACCCCTTATATATCGAAAAGGGTCCAGAATAAAGCTCCCCCCCTTCCCCCCTCCAATACAATTTTTTGTTCGTTTCGACATGCCTGATCACCCTTTTCAAGGAAGACCATCGAGTCGGAAACACCCTGTATAAACATTTATGCAGTAGAAGCGTCCTTAGTTAACAAATAATTGTAAAAAAAAATGCTTTGGTATTGTAGCATTATATTATTATGGTAACATAAATATAGAGTAAAAGAATTGTTTTATTTTAAATACAGTAATTTTACTGCATCCTGAAATTTAATTCCTATATAAATTGTGTATGGTATATCATAATATATATATTTTTTTATTTCAATATTATCTTCATCAGATTCTAAATTATATTTTTATATAAAATTTTATAAACTATTTTTTTTTAATCAATTTTCTATAATCGTTTTTATTTTCCCAGACTTATGAATTATATAATTTAGAACATTCTCTATTTACGTTTAAACCACTAATCACCTAATCTTGTCTATTTTATCAATGAAGTAATTTGTTTTTGAACTATATATATATATATATATATATATAATATCTATTTAAAATATGTACTACATTTTCAAAAAATTTTTAACGACAACTCTAATATAAAAAACATAATTTTTGTTTTTAAAGGACATTAAAAAAAAAAAAAGAATCTAGGTATATAATATGTATTTTATGGTTACTTTTGCTTTATATTCATCTGAATTTGTCCATATGTATATAACAACACCATAATAATGATATTGAAACGAGTTAAAAAAAAATAAATAAAATAAGTAAAATATGTGAATAAATATTTAATAATATATTAAATTACCATTTAAAAAATATTTCAAAATTTTTTCTTTTTATTTTAATGAAAAAAAAAAAAAATGTTTCAAAATTTACTTTGATGTTACCATTACCAAAAATAATTATTAGTAAATATAAATATACAATATATATATATATATATATATATATATATATTAGTTATATATAGTTAAAATGATGATAATTGTGAATATGAAATAATTTAATAGTGTATCAAAGAGAAAAATTTTATTTTTAATAAAATATTCATAGTTTTTTTTTTTGTTAATTTTTTATTCAATTTTTAAAATATTTATGATTGTTTATTATTTGGTTTATAATTAATTAAATATGAACATTGATGAATATTAGAAATTAGCTCTCAAAGATACATAGTTATAATAAAAATTTTAAATTGTTGGGTTTTCTAATTAATTTTATTTTTTTTTTTAATAAAAAAAAAATATATGCTTTGGGGTTCGGTAATTTTTGTTTTTTAAATTTATTAAAATATTTAATTACCAGAATTAGTAAAAAATGAGTATAGATATAAAATTTAATTAAAACAAAACAAAAAAATATATCTTTATATTAAATACATATATATATTTAGAAAAAATATATTTAAAACAACTTATGACTTATTTCTTTAATTTAAATAAGTATTTTTGGTTATTCTCTAACTAGTATGATGTGAAATGGAATATTTTTCTATACATGAAATTCTTCGAACCATTTTTATTAATAAAATTCAACAATTCTATAATTTAAAATTCTATTTCTTTAATAGTTAAATTAGACTTTCATAGTTAGGCTGTAAGTCTCAATCTTTTAAAACTTTTTTTCTTCTTTTTTAAAAAAAAGCTCAATTCACATTTTTATGAAATATTTGCATCTATATTGAAGAATATATTCACTTCATTTTCCTAATCTAAAATGTATTACAAATATGTCTCTTAGTCTTAAATATCATATTTCGTAAAAATTTATGTGGTTGGGCTTACACGTAGACCCTGCAATGACTTGTGCTCTCTTGTTCAATGATCCGCTCGCCTTCTACAGCGTCCCATCGACTAATCTATATACCTTTAATGAATCGTATTATGTCTCCCTGATAGAGCATTCTCACTTCAGGGAAGCTAACCCAGTGTTCTTCCCCAAAGGTTCTACACCTATGGACTCTCAAGTTCGGGCATTGGCACAGAACTTGAAGTATACTGTTTCTGCTTCTTTCTCGCATTCCCTGCATAGATTTCTTTCTGATATGCGGCATATCATATGCATATCTTTTCGACGTGAGCTCTTAGCATCAGATCACCTGTGCTGATTTCCGTAAAAAGTTTCAGATTCATTCTATTAAATTTTAGAATATTCTTTATCTTTTTACTGTTTGATACACCACAGAATTTTTTCGTTTGTAAAAAAAGAAATAAATAATATATATTTATATCCGAGGCAAAATATTTAATATTTTATACAAAAAATAAAAAAAAAGAATAAAGCTTAAATAATATCATTTGAAATTTCATACCTATGTATATTATACATATATAGGTATATACTATTTAAATTCTTAAAATGAACATGTTTAACAATTAGAGTCAATAAGTCTATTCAGTATTCATCCAATTCCAAACATAAATAAGAATTGTTAAAGTTAATTAATCTATTAAAATACCAAATAATTTTCTATAATATATTTAAATCAATAACTAAATAATAACATTATAATTCAAAATTTAATAATTAATGAAATTTTCTTTAATTCAGCAAAATTTTTTTTATTTAATATTATTATACATTCATATAAACATACATACATACATATTTCTAATAATAATTTAAGAATTTTCATTATTATAAATGAACTCTATAGAGAATTTTTATTGATTGTAATATCTGGTAATATGTTTGTTTCTGATACATTTAAATAATTACTAATTTTTGTTGTATTTTTTTTTTTTTTTGTTTTTCCTTTTCTTAATCTTTATCTTCTTTAATCTTTTAATTATATTTATTATTGACAAATTTTCCAAATTATGATGAAAAAAAAAGAAAAGAGGAATATCTAAATTAATATTGCAAATAATTTATTTATAAATATACATAATATTATGTATAAGATGTTTTTTTTTTTTTTGTATTATACTAACAGTTATGGACATTAATTTAGATTATTTCAGAAATTAAATAAATAAATAAATAATTTAATTAAACAATATTTATTTGGATATATAATCAATGTACTTTAAGTATCTTCTTAATGAACTTTTAAAAATTTCTTTTTATTACAGATTGTTTAAACTTAAACTGTAGGTATGTGAATAGTGAACTGCTAATCGCTAACAGAACACGACTACATATTCATATTTAAAAAATTGTATAATCTATATATAAATTTTCTTTATAATTTGCTTTTTAACTTTTTTTTTTTTTATATTATATCGTGCACATATAAATATCTGCCGATATTTTTAGGACCCTTTTACCTTTAGCATATGTGGACCATCTCGGTACAAGTATTCAATTATAATTATACTAGTGGCCCTGTTGTAGTCCGGTATTATTATCATAGGTTTTATAATACAAAAACCGAATAAAAAAATATATGTATGTACATGTATTCAAAACTCAATTTTTTTTTGACTTGATCAGGGTTTGAAGCCGAAACCTTTCACCTAAAAGACCGGTGACACTTACGCACTGCACCATTGCTCTGATCTTTTTAACTTTTCTACACTAGATTTTACCTTTGTAATGGAAATTCTCAACGGTGTTTGATTTTAAAGATATAGAATTTTCTGGATAATGAATCTAAAAGCTGAAAAAATAAATTCAGTTCGAATGAAAATATAAAGAGCATTAAAAAGAATTATATATACATAATATGTTAAGGAAATATCAAGAAAAAACATCAACACGTCATCATTATTATTTTTATAAAGTATAGACCGAAATTCTACACAATTCATAATATTTTATTGCAATTTGATTTTGTACTTGAAGCTGATAAGTATTATTATCTAGATCGTTATTTTATATATTATTCTTTTAACTATGTAATATTCTATAACCTAAAATTAAAAAAAGTTTTACTAAACAAATACAATTAAATTTATAAAACCGTCCTGTAATAATAAATCCTTTTTTTTTGTTTTTTTTTTTTTCTAAATACAAGTCGATAACTGTATTATATTTAATATAATATGCCCAAAATAATTTCTTTTTTTCTTTCAATTTTTGCTTAGTCTTTAAAAAATTACTACCATCGCATCACTATTTACATTATTATCATCACTATTTTTTATATCCTTAAAGTTTATAAATACGAAATTTCATTAACACTTTTTTTGTTATTTCTTTTATCCCTTTATGATAAACTATACATAGAAACATATTACTTATGTATAAATACATACATATAGGTACATATATTATGTCTTGTTCTGAAAATTATCTTAACTCATACAGAAATTACAAAAAAAAAACCTAAAATAAACGAAAAAAAAATAACAAAATTTTGAATTATTTACTTAGACATATTAAAGAGAATTTTAATTAATAAATAAAAAAAAAGACTAAAAAACAGAAAATAAAATGAATAAATTTTGTTTTCTTTTTCTATAAAATAATTTATATTGAACTGAAGTTCATTTTTAATATACAGAGAAAAAAAAAAGCAAAACAAATCATCTTATTATTATGATAATTAGTGTTGATCATGGATAAAAATTCCATTAATTACAAGTTTATTAATATTCAATGCATAACTTTGTCTCCCTTTAGTATATATTTTTTTTTCTATACATAAATATATTGTTATATACTTAAATATATGTATACATAAATACTTATATATCTTATACATACTTATCTTCTATTCTATAGAATACTATCTAATGTATGTATATATAGAGAGTTAATAATGGCCCGTCTTCTTTTGCAACTAGCCAATATATCAAAAAATTACCAACAAAATAAAATAAAAACAAAAGTTGTGAAAGGACAATATAAAAACAATAGAAAATGAAAAAAGAACTGATAATTTTATTTTAACATTTCAAAAAAATTAAAGAAAATTAGAAAATTTAATGATATTTTGTAGTTAGTAATAGTAGTTACTTTGATAAAAGATAAAAGAAGAAGTATTTTAATAAAAAAAAAGGAAATGAAAAGAAAAATTTAAAAATAAAACAGAAAATAAAGGAGAACAATTGGAAACTTATGGATTGAGTAATTAATCCCAAATTAAAAAATTCCAAACAATTTTTCCAAAAAATTTCAAACCCAAACATTTAACAGTATATTACAGAGAAGCTGATTTCCTGAAAAAAAAAAATCTTAATGTCAAATTTTAAAAATTAACCAGCTGTAAAAACTTATGTAACATATTCTAAAAAAGCATATAATCCTGATTTTTTTTAACCAACTAAAAATATATTCTTATAAAATTTCGCCTGATTCAAAACCTCGCATATACATCACCAAACTTCCTCACACCGAATTATGCTTTTAATTTTTAATATATTTACTATATACATACATATACATACATACATATTTTAAAACTCTTGCTAACCAAATTTTTGCAACTCTGATTTTCTGACTCAATTAAACTTTTAGGTACTTTGAAGTTTTTATACCCGTACGACAAGTATCAGGTATAATAAAATTACTCCTCCGTTTGTAACACCTCGAAATAAGCGAGCTAGATATACCTTCAAAGGTATGGATCGGATCAGAATCAAATTATGAGTCGATTAAGCCATGTCCGTTCGTCCGTCCGTCAGCACTCTAACTCAAAAACTAAGAAAGCTAGAATCTTAAAATTTACTCAAGATATTCTGAGAGCAATTTGTAGGTTCCCTATTTTTTTTTGGTTGAGTTCCGATCAAAACTTCGTGTAGCTCCTGAACAACTAACTTTTAGATCTCCACAATTTTTTTGAAATAGAGCCATGAAATTTTATCATGCTATTTCATAAAAATATCAATTTTATGAATATATTAATTTTTCCGTAGCCCCACATGTTAAGGAGCTACAGCCCCCAAAGGTCGAAAAATCTCTATATTAAAATTGTTTTAAAACAAGCTCTATAAAGTATATCTTCAATCTGAATTCCAAACGATAGGTGCTATTATGAGCTTTACAAACATGTATATAATAAATATATACTTGTGCTATACGGTGTCTTAATTTGACAGAAGTCAGATCTTTGAAAATAAGTATGAGCCATTTCAGAATTTTTTTTTGTATCACACCCCGTTTAGGAGCTGTAAGGGGTCAAAAACTGAAAATTTCCCATTTTTAAACACCTGTAACTTGAACACCTGTTAAAATTTTTTTGAAGTAATACATAAAAAATGAAAGCTTCAACATTATACTCTTATTTCTGTTAACAACTTTTTTTAATAACATAGGGTTACTTTATAATTGACGAAAGTGTTACTTGATTTTTTCAAATTTTCTAACAAATTTCTTTAACGAATTTTTTGCATTTTGTTTTACTCGATAATTTGAAACTGTTGAGGATATAATGCGTAGTACAAAACAATGTAAATAAATAAACAACATTTCAACGGTTGCTTGAAGAATTTTTATTTATATGATATTGATATACATACATACTTATATAATATCATGTTTATTTACATGTCGTATATGTCACTGATGAATGAATGATAAGAGTATAGATGTATATTACATAGCGCCGTATTTACATACATATATTATGTATTTTATTGTACTTATAAGAAATTATTCTATGAATGGAAAAATTTTTAAAGAAATATTGCAATGTATGGCGATATACTTATAACAATATAAATATACTATGTGCGCTTTAATATAATATAATATTTAAAATTATATTTAATTTTGTAATTTAATATATGTAATTTACCGCTTAGTATTAAATTGTACTATAGAATATTTGAAAAAGTTTTGGATTGATAATCGTTATGTGGAAGGTTAAAATCTGCTTTTGAAGAATGTATAATTATATGTATAGTTCTAGAAATTATAAAATTCATCCAAATTATTTTAAAATACTAAAATATTAAAAAAAATAATATTGTAAGCAGAGTGAGAGGCTGTAAACATACTAACGGTTCATACGGGTATCTAAGAGTTGACAAAGGCAACTGTATTCTTTCTCGTTTAACTTTGGAATTTTGTTAAGTTGAAGTTTTGATACGCAAACACACTCCAGAAGCTTAACATACTAGGTAGGATTAACTATTGCTGCTGGCATAAATAGAATTATTGTATTAATATACATACATAAACACAAACATACATACATACATTCATACATACATAATAGCTAGTATAGTAATATAATTTTGGTGGAGAAATGTGAACTCAACCAATTAAATAAGATCAATTCGAAAATCTTTTAATATGCATGTTTTTTTTTAATTTATTTATATTATTTTATTACATATGTATGTACTTATATTAATTATATTTTTAAGTTCAATTCCATTTATCTGTTAATCAATGTTAATGAATAACGTACACTATAAATTTTTCTCAAAAGTGATGTAAAAAAAATTTCAGCCTCCTAGCTCCTTTATTTTTTGAGTACATATCTTAATCTACTCAGAATTCGATTCTGAGCCGATCCATACCTTTGACACTATATCTAGCTCGACTCCTTCAAGTTCTCACAAACGTAATGATAAATTTACTATACCCTTGAACATAGTTCATATGGGTATGAAAAGACACCCATCGAACAAGGAAAGGCCAAAGAATTATTTAAAAAAAAATATTAACGATCACACCATTACAGAATATTTTACGGGCATTAGAAGTTGACCCACCTATAACCGACATTACCCAAATTTTTAAAGCATTTTTAAATTTTTATTTTATGCAATAAATTCCAAAATCGAAACCAAATATATTCTAAACTCCAAATAAATTCTAAAAACGAAATGTCAAATTAATATTAACGTCAAAAAAATATTCTCGATTAACTTCAAAAAAATTTCCTCGAGCAAATAAAATATGCAATATAGGGTTAAGCTAGCTAGATGATATTTTAGTCGAGGATCGAAGGATCAGTGCAAATTTTTTACACATGAAACAACAACAATTTCTTTCAAAAATTTCCTCAAAACCTCCGATCCTGCGATGCAAGACTAGTTTGCACTTTTACGTGAACACTCCTATTATGTTTATGTCTACATACATGCATATATATGATTCTAGCTATGATTTTCAAAATATATACGTAATATAATATGTATGTATGTATATGATTTTAAATACATAATACTTATGTATAATGATTAGGTAAATATTATAAAAATCACAGCAATCTTATTTTTCAAGTTTCAAAAATTTTAAAATCAGTTATGTTCAGATTTTAAATACATAATACTTATGTATAATGATTAGGTAAATATTATAAAAATCACAGCAATCTTATTTTTCAAGTTTCAAAAATTTTAAAATCAGTTATGATTATAAATAAATTTAAATTGTTTCTTTTGGTTTTTTTATTTTAAAATAGGTAAATAGAGACAACCATATGTATGTATATAATATTTATTTCAATATTAAATTTCACTTTAAAATTTTATCTTCAAAATTAAGTGAAATAACAAAATTTTAACTTACATTTTTCAATATTTTTTAATTCTCCTAATTCCGACACAATTTTTTTGTTTTATTAAATGCAATCACTTTTTTCATACAAAATAAATAACGTACAAAATGATACAAACAAGCCACCAAGACAATTTTTTTTCCGCTTTTGTTTCTTCGATTATTTTTGTTTGAATATTTAAAATGTCAATGCGTGTCATAAATGTCATGCGTACTATGAATGTCATGCGTACTTACATAATATTCTTCTGACGCTACTAAAATTTTTATTTGTTTATTTTCTATAAATTAGTAAAGAGGAACGTAAAACATGGACTTTTTTCACGACTGAAAATCCCCTCCACAAAAATTAATTTGAAGATAAGAGGGTATGAAACGTATGCTAACCTAGTCGTGAGCAGGCTACGTGGAATATAGGCGATTATCTTTAATAAATATCTTGTTTCATTGAAATTCAGGTTAGAAATGCGAAATTGAAACAACTACTTAAATAAAAAAAGCAATTTCATGCTTCATATGATTAAGTAACTGTAAACATCTCAAAAATTATTAGATCTATAAAAACCATTGTAGTCCCAAAAGATAGGTTTGTAGTCCTGTAGAGTGTAGCCTGTAAACAACCCTTACAGTGATATATAATTAGTACAGGTTGTCTCATTTGCGTGTTTAAAACAAAAAAAAATATCATTTGCACGTTTTTCAATTTTTTTTTTAAATTAAATATAAAGGTACCCTTTTTGTGAACAAATTTTTCTTCCTTTCATAGTCTTTCTAGTTAGCCCTCATTGGTAAAATGTTTTTGGGTAGAATGATAAAAAAAAATAAATTTTTCATATAAAAATGTGAATTTAATTTGATCAAAATCTTACTTTCACAGTTATTACGCCTTTTGCAGAATATTTATATAGATATGTATATATAGATATGTATTTATATAGACATGTATACATATATGTATGAGACTCTGAGTTAGGAGGAATTTTAGAGTTGGTTTAAAAATTAGCGTTTCAATAATTTGTTTAGTTTGTTTGTAATATTAAATAGAATGTTATTGAAATATGTACATACATACATATGTAAAAATGTAATTACTAATTAGTAAGGACTTTAGAGCTGCTTACAAAATCTGAATTATACGCTTTTTCCAGAATATTTGCATACTATATATTGTATATATGAGATTCCGAATTAGGAGGGATTTTAGGGTTGGATTCAAGATCAGGGTATTTCCTTTTTCCAAAACATTTATCTATATGTATATATGTATACATATAAATACAACATTCTGTATTAGGAGGGATTTTAGAGTTGAATTCAAAATCAGAGCTATACACCTTGTACAGAATACATAACATATGGAATATTTCAAAATAATCAATTTGACCTTTAAAAGACTTATACGCTAAAAGTCATATTCTATGAAATATAGCTGACGTTACTAGGTACCGTTATGTAAAATTTCAAGGCAATCGGACAATGTACTTAAACTAAAGTATATCCTTTTTTCTTTCCCTTCATTAATACAACCATAGTTATATTACTAGTAGATGGGAAATTAGGTATAATAGTCGTTTCTTTTGTTCTTATGTGTTTTCCTATCGTAAGGTATTCAGTCTTCTTATGTGTTTTCCTATCGTAAAGTCAACAAAATAAGTGATAAAATTATTAAAAAAATTGGAAATGAAATTATTTCACCTTTTAGGAAATTATTTCTGAAGAAACTAAACCAATACATAAACACGGTTCACTCAGCTGTTTCTCAAAATTGACTGAAATACTGGAAATATTTTCTTCATTGCCTAATGTACACATACATATACATACATATGTATATGGATACAAATCAACCAATAGGCCACAATAGGCAATAACCATACCTCTTTTTTTTGTTTTTTTTTTTTAATTTTGACAGATGCATATGAATGATTTATTTTTGTAGTGAAAAATGATGGAAACTTAAAATTCTTAAATAATTAAAACATACAATACAAATATTATTATGTACCTGTTAAAACACTATTCAAAAAATCTGTAGCTTTGAATTGAAAACTGAAAATGTATAAAAAAAAGTTCAAAAACTGGAGATTTTCTGTTCTTGTCCTAAAGTGTTTATGTTTGACGTTTAATAACATGCTGGTTCTGTTTTAATCAATTAATTAATTTAAATTAAAATGTTTAACTAAATAATTTTAAATAATATATTTATTAAGTTTTTATTATTTTAATTTTCAAAAACATTTTTTTTGTAGTTACACAAAATACTCTCCTAATAAAATGTTTATATACACAAGCAGAATACTGCTAAACATTTTAATAATCAAAATATAAATCAATCGTTGATATTTTAATTCAGATGATATTTTAAATATTTTTGGTGAGCGTGTTTGTTGAAGAAGAGCAGCATTTAAAAAGAATTTAATTTGAGCGTCGTTTCCGCATTTGTTTTATTTTTCGTAAATATTTTGTAGCAGTTTTATTTGTCAATAAGTTTAAAAAGAAATAACAAAATGTCTGGTACTTCCCAAAAACATAGAAATTTTGTTGCTGAACCTATGGGTGACAAAAAAGTAACAGAATTGGCTGGAATTGGTGAAACTTTAGGTAGCCGTTTAGAAGGTGCCGGTTTTGACAAAGTAAGTAATTTTTCTACATTTTTATAATTTAAAAAAGAAATGTACGTTTTATTAACTTGAAAAACTAAAAAGAGTTGCAAAAATTTAAATAAGCTACAGAGTACACATATTTTTTCATTATGAAATACCGGATAAATATAATTTACATATGTACATATATAAGCAGTTAAATTATGATTCAGATGATTGGCATTTATTGTTTAAATAATGACGTAACGGTTATTTTAAATATATATATGTACTACATATGTACATATATAATTATGTAATTCTATTAAATTATTTTAGGCTTGGGGTGAAAAAATACAAGTCAAATATGGTCTAATATATTTTTTTTTGTACTTACAGGCTTATACAGTTCTAGGGCAATATTTAATTTTAAAGAAAGACGAAGAGCTTTTTAGAGAATGGATGAAAGATATATGTAACGCCAGTTCAAAACAAGCTTCTGATTGTTATCAATGCTTAAATGATTGGTGTGAAGAATTTTTGTAAATATTTATGTTCTATGAACTAATGTAATATCAATGTTAAGTAAAATTTAAAAAAAAATGCATATACAGACTTTATTAATAATGTAAAGTAAAACAAAAAATGATAATTTTTGTGTTAAAAATAAGTTTAGTCTCAGTTTATATTTCTTTTCTGTCTTTCCAAATATGTTGCAATCATTTTTATCGATTTGATAGCTTTAAAAGAAAAATAAATATTTTATTCATGGACAAAAAAAAAAAAAAACATTGTCAATAGTTTTAAATTTAAAAAATAAAACTAACAATTTTAAAAACATGTTTTAATATTAATGATCAATATAATTTTTGTATTTTCTAATTTAGTAATCAATTAAATGTTTAAAAGAAAAGAATTCACATTGTTTTATTATGGCTTCAAATATTTTTCAGAAATTTCGTTTTGAAAAAATTTTATTAAAATTAGATCATTTTGAGTATGAGCTTTTATGATTCTGTGTTATTGGGTCGAATGCATAAAACTGAGCTTGAACTCAAATCTCACTTTTTCATACAAAAATTGCGCTTGGACTCGCATTTTTGTTTGGAAAAGTAAGATTTGAGTTGAAGCTCAGTTTTATGCATACGACCAATTGTCTCTTATTTTCACTAAATTTATTCTTAAAAATACGAAAATTAAAAACGCATACCTTTTTTTCTAAATTTGTATTTCTACATAAATACAATATTCATAATTATTTCATTCATAACAAAAAAAAACTTTAAATAAAAATGCCATTTAAAAACACTCAAAATATGAGAAAATTTTCTTTTAACTATGCTCTAATTGTATGATTTTATGCTAATTGATTATTTGATTTCTTTGTTTTATCTTTATCTTCATCACTACTGGAACTTGAACTGCTTGAACTAGATGATGTGTCATCATTTTTATTTATTACTTTTTTTGGTATTTCATAAGGAAAATTTTTTCCAGATTTTTCTAAACCTCTCTTTAAACGTGTTAAAGCTGTTTTATTAACATTTTCTAAACAAACATCTGGAATAACTTTTGTCTTTAATTCTTCTAATGCTTCGTCATATTTTTCTTTTGTACATAATATATCTATATAACAACTGTACGCATTACCAAGAGCGCCTTCTGATATTTTTGTTTGTTTTAAATTTGTTATTAAATTATTAACAATATTTTCATTTTGTTTTTCACGTGAAACTTGAAGTACCCTTTGGAACATTAATCTTGGTGATGATTTTAAATGTTTATCCCAAATTTCTTGTGCTTTTTCTTTATTTTCATTTACAAAATGATGTATCCATAAAACATTTATTGGCCCCAAAATATTTTTATTTGCATAAGAAACAGCCACTTCTTCAACTAAAATTTAAAAAAAAACAAAATATACAATATGTATTAGATATTATTTTATATTTTAAAATTATTTTATTATAATCAAATACTAACACTGTTCAATAAGTTCAGGATGTGTTTCTAAAATTCCTAAAGCACCACCGCGTGGGAATTTTTCACCTACTTGTGCTACTTCTTCATCATTTTTTGCAGATTCTAAATCTTTTTTCAATTTATTTAAATAATTTTCAGATTTTCCAGATACAATATTTGCATGACAACATCTATTATCAAATGATATTAATTTTTTTGTTTCATCGTTAATTAAATTACTTATTTTATCTAACATTACAGTGTCACCACTGTTTGCTAATTTATTTAAATAGAATTTAAAAATTCTAATAATTGGGTATTGTTTCCTTTCTAACATTTCTTCAACACATTTATTTGCTTCATTCATACGTCCAGATTTGCAAAGCAATTCAATTAAGAATGAATAATCTGTAATACCCAATTTATCGTGAGGAGTTTCCTTCTTTGCTTTTAAGGCAGCATCAGCATCGCCTGTTTTTAAAGCTGATCGTAAAGTTAGTTGAACTGCTGTATTTGTTTCTGCAGCTGCTGTTGCAACCTTTTGTTCATTAGAAACTTTAACTTCTTTTGTTTTTGCTACTTGCTTTTGCATTTCTTTCGTCGTGGTTTCTTTCTTGATTGTTGGTACAATAAATGGAACTTCTAAATTTTTGCTTTTTAAATAACCGGCAAGTTTTAATAAGAACTGATCCGAAGATGTAATATTTTCTTCTTGCATTTTCGTCCACAAACCTGTAAATTTAAAAAATTCAATTTAAAAATTTATTTTTTTTTTTTTTAAAGCAATTTACCTAAAGCTTTTTCTAGTTGATCTTCTTTGCAATAACTTAATAACAAGTTATAGAATATATTATTTCTGTCTATATGATTTAAATCTTTAGTAGCCTCTACCAAACCTTCTAAAGGTTGAACCATACCCTCTTGATGATATCGTTCACAAGCAGAATTTATTCTTTGTGGTCGATTCCTTAATCCTGGAGTTTCAAGAATTTTACGAGCTTGACGTATTCTACCGCATTCGACAAATGAAAATACCAAATCATACAAACTGTTTACTTCCCCGTGAATATTTGTACTTAAATCTGTTAATCTTTGTAAGTTTGCAGCATCTTCCATTTGGATCAAACGACAAGCAAGTTCATTTTTCCATGGTGTTGTTTTATATTTATTACAAATTGCTTCAAATGTTTCAATAGCTTTTGTGACATCATCTTTAACTAAATGTACTTTAATAAAAGGACCCAAAAGGACATTATTTGGTTTTATATAATAATTTTCCAATAGTGTTGCGAAGAGTTTTTCTAAATATTCAGCATTGCCGTTATCAGCCAAATGATTAAATAATCTCCAACATGTAGTTGTATAATTAAATGAAGCTAAAATAAAAACAATATTTAAAAACAGAATTAAAAATAATTTTAAAATTCGTTTTTCTTACGTTCTTCAATATTAGTTGGTTCATCTTTTTTATTCTTTTTGATAAATTCAATTGCTTCATCAAATTTATTTTCCTTTATCATTATTTCGGCAACTTTAATAACTTTTAAGTTATCTAAAACAAAATCAGGTTCTTTGGCTCGCAGTTTCTCATACATTTCTAATCCCTCGTTGAGTTTTCCATTTTGACATTTAAAGTCAATAATCAATGCATAAATACCATTTCCAATTGGATAATTTTCATTTTCCAATTTAGTAATAACTTCTTCGACTTTTTTAAAATCTTTAGTTTTAATACTGTTTAATATCAAAAATCTTTTTAAACCACCAGCGTTTTCTCCTTTAGCTTCAACATTTTGAATAAACCGTTCTAATTGTTCGACTGGCATATCTTCTAGTCTATTGCCTTTACGACCTTTTTTTACAACTTCAGATGGTTCTAATTCCCCTGAACTTAATTTTCCTAATAAATTGGAAATGTCTGGTGTCATTTCAGCTCCTAAACGTTCTTGAATTCTTTCAGCGTGTGTATTACAAATAGTTAATCCTTGATTGACAAGTCCTTGTAATATATTTGTTACACATTCAACACGATTTGTTTTAAAATGAATTACTGCATCCATTACAATATTTCCCAAGAAAACTGCTTGTCTATTTTGAATTTCTTTAACATCATCTGCCTTTTCTTCAACATCAGCGTTTACAGCTTCAATTTCAGTTTCCTCTTCACCTAAAATGCAAGGTAGAATGTATATTTTTTCGCATAAGTATAGAAAATATTATTTACCTGTATTTGCAGAAGGTAAAATATCTGATCTACCAAGATTATCATATATTTCTCTAACAGTCTTAATATATGAATCAAAATCTTTTGTTCTGCCAAGAGCTACAATTAAAGGTTTCCTAAAGAGTCCTGGAGAGTAATATGCTTTATAGTTTTGCATAACTGAAGCAGCGTCTTTAAGATTATTGTTTTGAAGGGCGCTGTATGCTGCAGAGGATGATGCTGTAGCAGTTGAGACACCAGCATTACGTAATATTGTAACAATGTTATTAATATCTTTTTCTTTCATATGTGGTATGACATAATCTCGAATAGTTTCAGAATTAGGATTAATTTGGAATTCATTTTGCATATCTTTTAAAACACTTAAAATTCCACTCGATTCAACTGTGCAAATTAAAGGCCAAAAATAATGTTGCCTTATTGGAAATCCATTACTTTGCATTTCTTTTAATAATGGTATAATACTTTTAGAGTTATCAAGGCTAGCTTCTGTTGCAATCAATAAAGCTTTAGAGTGCATATTTTCATCTGTCATATCTTTACAAATTTTTATAATTTTATCAATAGGTCTTTGAGCTTTAACTAATTGACGAATAAAAAAGTTTCCTGTATCATTTAATTCTCCATTTGCTTTTGTACTACGAGGCATGGTTCTCAAAATTCTAAATGCAACGTCCTCATAACCCTTGTTTGTTAATCTTAAAATAATACTAACAGCATCTTGGTTATATCCAGCAGATTTTCTAATTTTTTCAAGAACTGGATCTACTTTTCCACCAAAACCATTTGTTGTAAGAGCATAGACAATATCAAGAAAATCTTTATCTAGTAAATAAATCTCTTTTTCTTCACATTCATTTATTAATTTAATAATGGTATCAATATCTCCAAGTTTTGCATAGCAACATATTAAAGTTGAATAAGTATCTGCACTTGGTTCCAATCCAGCTTGTTTCATTACACCTAAAATTCCTGCAGCTGATTCCATATCATTTGCCTACAAAAAAAAATATGGTTTTAATTATATATACAATTTAAGAGGTTTACAAATTACTTCAGAATGCCCGAATATTAAAGCATTGAAAACATTTTCATTTACAGGCAAACCCTTTTCTCTCATAAATTCTAAAATTCTTGTTGCTCCTTCTATGTCTCCTTGTTGGCAATATCTCGCTATTAATCGTTGATAAGTAACGCGATTTGGTTCAATACCTTTTGATTCGAGATCTGCCAGAAAATCTGTAGGTGAGAATTGATGTTCATTTTCCAAATAAACCCTTAACAAGGCGTTGTAATGAGAAATATCCATAGGTACTTTTAAAGTATTTAATGTTTTCCAAATTTCTTGAACTAATGTTGTTCGAATTTCTGGCAATTCCTCTGGTACTAAATTACCACAACATCTAATTACTAGAAGAGATTGTGAGCTAGTTGCTGATTTTTGGCTTCGAATTTCTTCCAAAACTTCTTCAATATCTCTACGAGATATTCTTCCGACACGACGAACATCATTATCCAATCTCTTTAATGAACGTTCAAGTGTTTGATCTGTTTTAGATGAAATGGATGTCGAATAATTACTAAAATAAAAATAAAATATATACATAATAAAAAAAAAACTACATAGGTATTTTGGTAAATTAAATATCAAAATGTTTAATTTGTCGGAGAAATGGAATATTTACATAACCTTATTTTAGAAATAAAAAAATAAAAAAGTTATTTTAGAAATTATTTTGAAATTTACATTTAAGTTATTAAGTATTTGTAGTTGCGTAAGATATCAATGTTCTGAATTCAGATTAAAATTTTCTAATATACCTTGTTAAACTTCCACAAATGCATTGCGTACTTTGAATAAAATTTCCTTCTGTTTCACGTACAGAATTAAACACAATATTTCTTGTAAACCCAGCGAAATATCTAACAAATTTCCCGGTTCGTAATATTGATGCCATTTTCTGTAGTTTTTTTATCAAAAATCTGCAGATTTACTAGCACACTTCCAACCTTTTTTCAAAAATGTGAATTTTGACAAATGACAGTTCTATCTATATATCAAGTTTTTTTTTTATCTTATTTGTTTCTTATTTGAGTTAGCGAAATGAAAAACGTGAATTAACAAAGTTTTATACATGTTTCATTCAATACAACCCAAGTTAAAAAGGCTATTTTGTAAATACATTCAGACAGGTGAGTATAAGTAAAGTAAACATGTAGATTGATATGATATCTGATATTCAATTAAAATAACTACTTCATTATTTTAAACTGTTTTAAACAAGTATTAAGTGGTATTACTTTTGCCATTTATCAAAAATCCAAATTAAAAGGTTTACAAAAATTAAACAATAGTATAGAGAGGTATTACTTTTGCCATTTATCAAAAATCCAAATTAAAAGGTTTAAAAAAATTAAACAATATGGAATTATCAAAATTAGATGATTTTAATAAAAATTATAAATATTCAGTATTAAATATAAAAATCTTGAAAGAAAAATTAAAATTTGAATTACAAGCTCAACAAAGTGAAAGTACCAAACTATAAGTTGCGGATCTTTTATTTGAGAATATACCTAGTACATCTGTACAATCTGTACATATAATATTTCAATAAATAATTTAAAAATATGATATCCGAAATTTAAAATTTTTTTTTTTTTTTTTTTTAAATGTCAGATTAAAGTATGCCTACAAAACAAAAATAATAATTTTTAAATTCATAATTTTTAAATGAATTTCTAAATTAAAAGTTTTATTTAAAAAATCTTCCTAATTATTTTATTAAATTATTTTTATATAATTTGTTTAAAGATCATTTATTGACAGTTTTTTTTTTATATTTTAATTTTATTTGTATAATTTCATAATTAATATTATTTGCGCAATCAATTATTTATTTATATAGCGTCGCTAAGTTTTGAAATTTCGCATTTATTTTCATTTACGACAAAATATTCGCCCTATCATATACAAAAATATTATATTATATATATACGTACATAAACATACAATTTTGCAAATTGAATTGGTCTAAAAAAAATTCAAAATTTTTTTTTGTTTATTTATACTTTATAGGGTCCTTTTTTGTTTTTAATATACATATTTAACATTTTAATATTTTTATTTCAATTTATATTCGACAATAATAAAGAAAAGAAGCCAAAATCTAAAGGTAAGTAATAATAGAAGATATTTTATTTTGTAGAAAAACAAATTTTTCTGCTAATCTATTATTAGCTTTTGATATATGTACATACATACATACGTACATATATACTATGCATAATATTATTATGTACTTAATTAAAAATTTATTAATGTGTATATTGTATTGTATTTTTAGGCAATTTAACATTGAATATACCAAATATAATTTTAAATTTTAAGAATTACGCAGAATTTACAATGAACAATGGATGAAAATAAAAATAAAATTAACGATTCAACAACATCAGAAACTTTTGATACATGGACGCTTGTTACTGAGAATTCATCATCATCAGCTTCTTCATCCAGTAATAATTTAAATGATAATGATATTAAAAGAGTTGAAATATTAAATAAAGATGATGATAGTTTAAATTTAAAATTACCTGAGGTTAATATTGAAGAATTATCTGATGGTATATCAGTAATTAGTGAAAGTGAAAGTATTGAAGAATGTAATGAAAAATTCCCATCTTTACACGATCATTTATTTACAACTAGTGGTATGGAACCACATATACAAGAAACAATAACACCATTAAATCGTAGAGAAAATTTTGATAGAAAAATTATTCCAACTACCGATGAATCAAATAAACAAATAGCAAATGAAATTACAAATTGTTTTTCTGTAAAAAATATTGTATCTGGAATATTCTACATAGGCGCTGTAGCTGGTATATTAGGATTTATAGGGCAACTTAAAGGTTTAAATAATGGTATGTCAACAGCAGAAATTAATTTAATGGAAGAAAGAATTAATAATTTAGAATTGCAAAATAATTTATTGAGAGCTGAAATAAATATTCTAGAAAAGAAAATAAATTATTTAACAAATCAGCGGCAACAACAACAACAAAATTCTAATCAGTATCATAAACCTAATAAATATCATGATCAACATCATGAACCAAAATTAAATGAAAAAAATAATTATAATTATGATAAAAACAAATATGATATTAATATTAATCAAAAACCTGATATAACAAGCGGTTGTGAAGATAATGAAAAATTCAAAGATGGTGTATGCATTGTAATTGAAGATAATCATAATCAATTACCACCAAAACAAGATGAACACCGAAAAAAAAAAGATGAAACATTTGATGAAAAAAATCAAGAAAACCAACAAAATAATTTTAATAAAGATATGAAATCGAACAATAATAATCAACAACAACATCAAAATGAAAATGTTTATCACAAATATAAAAAAGAAAATAATGAAAAAAATTATAAATCGCATAATCACAAAAATTCGGAGAAAAATTTTGATAATTTTTCTGCAGAATCTAAGGAAGATGATGATGATGATCATGATTTTGATAAAAAGCATACATATGAAAAGTATGAGAATAAAGATGATTATTATAAAAAATCGAAAAAGTATGATGATAATAATAAAAAGGATCATCGTTACAATAATAAAGAATTTAATAAATATGATAAATCAAAAGAATATAATAAATACGATAAAAAGACAAATGATTGGCATAATAAATTAATGGATAGTCGTGAAAACTATCGAAAACAAAATTCTAAAGAGAAAGAAGGCAATTGGTTTGTTGAAAGAGGTCATGGCAGAGAAGAATTTAGAATTTTTGAAAACGATGACTATAAAAAGAAATTTAGAGGTCATTAGTTTCTTTCATAAATTCATTTAATTTAACAAAAAATATTGTGCTAACTTAATTCCTTTTTTATTCATAGAATTTGTGTGATTTTTTTTATACTAATACTGTAATATGCCAAAAAAAAAAGATTTTCAGAAATGTAGAATTTAAAAATCTTTGTAAATTAGCTATGACTATTTAAAATAAAGATATACATACTTATATAAAAATAATAAGTAAATATTAAATGATTGTTGTGTATTATATGTAAAAAGAAAATTATTTAATTTTTAATTTATAATGAAATTCAAAAGGCAAATTTAATTTTTATATCAATCATCAATTTTTTATTCCAAATAAATACGGAATAAATACATATTTTTATGTATTAGCATATTGGTCTTATTATATTTTTAATCTACATATCTAAAAAAAAAATATCTCATTATTTTAATATTGTGATAGTATCATAAATAATATATAAATATATGTACTATCTAATTTGTTCATCCTTTTCCTGTTTTGAGAAGTTTTGTGATTGTTGAATTTATTTTGAAATACAAATATATATTTATGATAAAAAAAACATTTTTTAATTTTAAATGCTAACGCGAAATTATCAAAAATAAGCTTAAAACTTAAATAGAAAATAACAAAGCCTTTTGTAAAGAAAAAGATACTTAATTTTTTTTATATTACAATTACAGAAAAAAAGAAAAAAATTAGTTCTGAAAAGCTCGGAAGTTTGGTTTATAAATAATCATAAATTTATTTATTGATCTATACAAAAAAATGTACATGTTATATTTTCAATTTTCTTGTATTTCTTCAATAAATTTTCGACATTTTTTTTTTAAAACTTTTACAGCTTCAATAAATATTACATCAGGATTCATAGCTCCAACAGATTCAATATTAAAAATATAATGATCTCGTATTCTTGATAAAGTAACTGAATCGGCTAATTGTGGATATCGATAAACATTTCGACTGCATGTATCATAACGTGCATCTTTAACGTATGCACAATCATTATCATCAATTCCAATAACACCAGGTGAAAAACATTTTTGTAATAAAAATGCTTCTTTTCCTGATATTTCACGATTTAATTTTATTTCTGGTAATAAACGATAAAATGCTGTTGCAACTGGTGAAAATTTCGCATGATCTTTTCCAAAGCCTTTAATAGCCAATAATTTTAAATCGAATTCATGTCCAGGTCTCATTTGACTTATTAAAATATCATCATGTATTGGACCAACATCATTTTCACTATATAAATTTGATTGTTTACCTTTTGGTATCCATTTCATTTGTCCCGAATATACTTTATGATTTTTATAAATTGTATCAAAATTTGATGAATCTTTAACATCTTTACGTTTTGTACATTTTACTTTTAATTCAAATTCTAATGTGTCATGTTCTGTTCCTTCTTCATTATCTTCATTTTTATATTCAAATAATCTAGGATCAGCTTTTAATGGTATTAAACCGAGGCGATGTGCTAAAACTTCATCTTGTATAATTGATGTATTATTATAAATGTAAACTTTTTCAATAGCCATACTGGGAACCTCACTTAGCATTATACGACGAAATGCATTTGTAATACTTGGATGACAACCAATCATATCAAATTCCATTTCACTATTTTCATATCTTAAAATGAAACAAAATTATTATCAAAATTTTCTCAAAAATTATTATGTACTTACCGAACAACAATAATTTTAAATTTTGATTTGAATTCTTCAAAATTCCATAAATCATCTGCTAATCCACAATCATGCGGATCTTGTTTGATTTTATATTCATCAAGATAACTTCTTGGTTTTTCTGCGGTCATTGTATTTACTTAATTATACTGAAACCTTACTTATTTTTAACAAAATTGAGAAATAATTTAATTTTTAATCTTTTATTAGAAATTTATTAATCATAATTTTTTCACGTTGTTGCAAAATTCAAAACAAAATCAAAATATATTATACATATAACCAGATATAACATAACACATAACCTATTAGATTACATTTTCATAATACCGTGACATCTATTAACACATACCTTAACTAGTTATTAATCCATTTAACGATCATTATGCTAAATGTTATTGCAAATTATAAAAGTAGAATATATGTAATAATAATCATAATAGTCTAGTACCGTAAACCGTTAACTTGAGTAAAAAAATAAATCATATTTATTTTTTCATCAAAAAATATGTCTAAATAAATAAATTATGAATATTTAAAATAAATATTTAATAATAATTATTACAAAACACATCGTTTTCGTTTCCTTCTTATATTTTTGTCTGTATATAAAATGTTGGATTTTATATTTGGGCCTGATGGTATTCATAGTCAACGAACTAACTTACTATGGCTTGGTATGCATTCGAATTTATTAAAAGAGGAAGAATATGCTTTTATAAATAATTTACAAATCTCTGAAATTTGGTATGCATTTTTTTTAAAGAGCAAATGATTTTTTAAAAATTAAACCATTTTATTTTGTTTTTAGTGATAAAATATGGAGCTCTGTAAGAAATTTACATTTAAATGTTATCAGTAATTTATTAAAAGAAACATGTATGGTTCATAGAGCACAAGTAGATTCTTTATATAGTAAGATTTTAAAATATATAATTTTTTTTAAATTAATTTAATATTTTTAATGCTTGAACATATTTTCTTTTTCTTTCTTCAAAATAATGTTATATTATTTAATTATCAGATAAAACAAGAAATCTATTCTGTTTTCAACAACAAAGTAATTTGCATTTACGGTAAAACATTTTGTAACACAAAACACCTATATTAAATTAAATTATTTTCTCCCGAAGTTCATTTAATATTTTTTCCGATGAAAGTTATAAATTAAAACCAAGAAAAAGAAGAAAATCAAAAGATTTTTTTGATGTATTATTTGATAGTCAACAATTATTAGAAGAAACTGAAAATACAATATGTAACGAGGAAACTGATTGTCTTGTAAAATTTTTTTATTCTTTATTTTAGTTTGTAACCTAATGATTTTATATGAATTTTTCAGAGTCCTGATGGAAGAAATATTGAATATAATATTTCTCGTGAAAATGATGTAACTCTTAAAGAAACTGATGAAGCATTTAACAAGAATCAAACACTAGAAAATAACTCTTATTATGATGATGATGAATTAGGTGAAATGACAATAAATGAAAAAAGAAATTTTTTACATATAATAGATTCTCAGAAAAAAGGTATATTACAATTAATTTAAAACAATTTTCTTTTATATATTATCGTTAATATATTTTTCTTTTAAGTTAAAAGTAAAACGAAAGATAAAAATAAATTAAGTTCTAAGGTAAGAATGTATTTCAATTTACTTTTATTTAAAAACGTTTTTATTTAAATAAATTTAAAAGTTTTTAGAGGAAAAAGATACATATAGCTTTGATTTATTAAGAGATCAAAATGATTCAAGAAATAAAACGTAAGTAATTAATAATTTTAAGTTTTTTTAATAAATCCATTCTATTAAAAATTTGTTTTTATTTTATTTACACAGGCAATTTGATCAATTAGATTTGAGTAAAAATTATTATGATCAAAATAATAACACTGAAGAAAATATTGACAAAAATTTATTGAATGATTCAAATGTTATTTATAATGAGGTAAACCATTTCTATTAATTTATTATTAAGTAAATAAAATTAAAATAATTGTAAAATTTTAAGAATCTTAATTTTGATTTATGTCCTGACCCATCATTTATATCACTAACTTTGGATAACAATATTGTTCTTCCTGACTATGATAGTTTTTTAAATAATTTACATCTTGATAAAAATCTATACATAAAGGAACAACAAAATAGAAAAAGACAATGGGAAGAGGACAACATAAAAAATTCTACTTTAACGATTAAACGACGTAAAATAAAGTTAAAAATTGATAAATCAAAAGAATTTACTGGTCCACAAATTATATCACATATCCAAAATACATCAGTATTCCGATGCAATGTATTTTATAAAACTCAAATTCAATTTAATATTGTATTACTTATTGTATTTAATTTTAGTATCCAAGACTGGACATTATTCCAAAAAGACGATTTCATTTAAAAACAAGTGAGAAACTTATTTCTTCACCTTGTATAAAGTAAAATTTTATATTCATATATAAATTATTAATATAAAAAGTTTTTTTTGTTATTCAAAAAATCATTATTTTAGATTATCATCATCTTTAAGTATATATTTTAAACGTAATTTAAAAAGAAAAAAACAATGTGAAGATATTTCAATTTTAAATGACATTTTAAATATTGAAAATATACATTTTGTACGAGACAATTTGCAAATAAAAAAATCAAAAACTATTAAACACAGATTTTCTGAATTAAATCAATTAGACTCACCAAAAAATTTAACTAATAATACTAATATGCAACATGCAGAAATTGAAGAAAATTTAATTGGAAGTTTCATAGTAGAAAATAAAAAACAAAATAATAATGAAAATTTAACTAAAAATCAATTATGTATTCAACAAATTATAAAGACAATTCAGAATTCAGAAAATCAAATTTCATCAACTGAAGAAGAAAATAGTTCCATTATTTTTAGAAAACTGAAGTAAGAATTTATTGCTTTTGTTATTTTTTTTATATTCTTTAAATTTCAATTAAAGAAATGATTGGAAGCCATCAGTTGTACTTCAAAAATTGTCTCATTTGTGGAATTCAAATGAAAAACAAATTACTATGGAAGTATTATGTAAAAATTGTAAAAGACAAGAAGCTGCGATAGCATTTTCTTCAATAATTCGTAAGTTATATATTATTATATTTCCTTTTTTATTAAATATTATTTTTTTTTTGATTAATTTAAGAATTATCTGCTAAAAGATATATAAATTTAATTAAAGAAGGAAATTCTATTGTTAATATAAAAATGGGTGAGACAATCATTTCAAAACTCTAAATTTAAGTATATATAATATAATTTGAATGTTTGAATTTATTTTATTAAACTTTCAAAATCACTGTTACATTTATTTTGTTAAAAGTTTATTTATGTCAAATGAAATTGTTAAAGTAATTAAACTAAGAAATAGCATTTAATTTTCAAAATTCAAATGTTTTAAAAAAAAATTTTCTTAAATTTTAAAACAACACATTTAAATACCTATCATTTGAGCTAAACCAGCATAAATATGTAAAGTAACAAAACCCATAAACACTGTTACTAATGCTTTAAAAGCTAATGTTGACCATATTGGTAAACTTATTGCAACTAATACACTATCTAACCATAAATTTTTATATACTGTTGCAATTAATAATAATGAAACAATAGGAACATATTTTTTATAAAGATCATGCCGTGTAAATAACCAAATTAATGTTGATGTTGAAATATGTTGTACAAGTGATATATTTGATTCTAAACATTTCTGTATATAAATCCAATTGAATTCAGCTCCACGTGCACCAGACCATAACATTATTCCCCGAGAAAGAATTACCTTAAAATAATTTTTATATTTAAGAACTTTGGATAATCACTATTTTATTATAAAATACTTACTTCAGCAGTAGCCCAACCTAATCCAGCTGTAATTAATTTACTGTGACCTTTACCAGGAATTCTAGATAAAATAAATGCAAGACCAAGTAAATCTGCTATATCAACAGTATTACGGAAAAATTCCTATAAAATATTGTACATTAGTTAGTCATTCACCTGTTATTTACAAAAACAAAACTTACAGCTAATATATTGAACGATCCATTTGGTGATAAATTTTCAGAATCAAAAAATGTTGCTAAAAGAAGCATTTTGCATAACTGAGTAAATATATAAATTCCACCTGCTTGAATACATTTCCAAAATGCACCATATTCTGACCTTAAATTCAATTTAATTAAAACTAATTTGATAAAACATACAACTATGCATCCAATTTTTTTAAACTTACAATCCTGAATATTTATAAGTCATATAATAAGGTACATAAACGAGAGCTACACAATTTCCAAAATGATATAAAGTCATTTTTAATTTATTTTAATATTTCTGTGTTAATTTCAATTTGAAAAGTTTAAATATCTTGAAAATTCAATTATGATTTATATAAAAATTGGTTAATCCATTACAAATGTTTAACAGAACACCTAACCAACACAACAACTCATTTCAACCTTTAATTGATATTATTGGACAATAGTTATATATGAATATTGAATATTGCTTGACATAATATGGAAATAAATGGGATATATGACAATTGACAAGTTGTCAAATATTTAACGTTAACCCTATAACCCCTTCAATTCAATTGAAAATGTACAAGTATTGCCAGATATTGGATCGAATAAATAAAACTGACTTTGAACTAAAATTTCACTTAGAGAAAGTGCTGTTTTTTTTTTTTAAATGGGATTTGAGCGCAATTCCAGTGCGTATTACGGTATTACTGGGTATTACCACAAATTGTATTTTGGAACAAGCCTAAGCATTATTGGAGCCAGACTAACATTTTAGAATAGTTTAGAATATTTAAAGACATTATGAAACTGAACTTCCTATTTTTTCAATTTAAATATTCTAAAATGCTTAGTCTGGCTCAAAAAAAAACTTAAAATTTTTATATGAAACTGATCGTCTGTATAGAATTATTTAGTCTTATTATGAAGGTAATTAAAGATCGTCTTTATACAATTATTTAGTCTGTGGTATTACGTAGTTTATGTGGCTAATTAAATTAGCGTAAATATCTCCTCACTATTTACTCTTTAATTTTTTTTGGTTTTTTACTTAACTATAAAATCCCATTTGATTGGAATTGAGTAATACACAATTTTGGATTTTCTTGCGGATCTGAGCCATTACCATTTGAACTTTACTTAAGAATTAAACTTAAAGAAAAATTATAGTTAAAATGGACAGCTATAATTACCCACATCGAAGAGGAAAAAGGTTCCTACAACTTCTTTTATAATATTTTTATTGTAAATAAGGTTCACAAGTGGTTTAATGGTTTAATTTTTGTCCAATGTTAAAAAATTTAACTTATAATAAACTTTAACTTTTTTTAATTTAATAATTTAACAAACTGTAAGTTATTATCAGTTTGGAACATTTTATTACAAAGATAAAAAATTAATTACGGAAGCAAATATAAAACTTGACTGAGAAATTTCTATACACCCTACTTACATAAATTCAACTTAAATAAAATTCATAGGGTTTCTTTGGTTTTAAGCAAAGATTTTAAAGTACATATGTATATTAAAACTATATTTAAAAAAATTTATGGTGCACTATGAAATACAATTTTTAATCTATGCTTTCAAAGCTAAAATTCTTTTTTTAACGTTCTAAGAAAATTTTATTTATTCTTTGAAAATTTTTACACTTTGTTTATTTTTTTGTTTATCACAAAAATTTTTGAACAGAAATAATATAATAGTTAATAAAAGCACATATAAATTCTATACAAAATATATCTAACAAAGTTTATTACCTTTTTCAAAAAATTATAAATAATTTTATAGCGATATTTAAAACAAAAAATATATATTCTTATTTTAATTTCCAATACATACAAAATCAATTAAAGTGAAGAGAAAAAAAGCCAGAATAGACATTTAAAAATTAAAATAATAATAATATGTTTAACTCATAAAAGCAACAAAGAAAACGAAAAAGAAAATCAAGACACCAAAAATTTTTATCATTAACCAACGATTTTTTGATACATTTTGAAAATATTTTAAAATTTCACCATGAGCTGCTTCAATATTTAATTCAGTATCCATAACATTTGTATCAATTCGTTCGACAATTTCTTCTTGTTCCTTTACCATATGTGCTAATTGTTGAAATATACCACCTAATTCAACTATAGTACTTTCAATATTTTGCATAGTTTCAGCTCGTTGTTGTATATAATTATCAGATTCATCATATAATAACATTTGTTGCTTTTGTTGATGTGGTATTAATGCCTTTGTTTCATCATTTGACATATCAATACTAATTTGATGATTTTCTTCATCTGCTAATAATAAACTACCACCATGTTTTGTTACTTGTGGTGATACTATTTGTCTTATTGGTGCTGTATTCTGTACAAACTGATCACGACGATTTTTTTGCTGTTTTAAATTTTCTGTACGAACTTCTAAAATTTGTTTAAAATCGGTACTCATTGAAGCTAATCTAGATTGTAAGGCTAACACCATATTTGAGGAATGTGATAATAAATGTTTGCCATGTAATGAACGACGTTGATCTTTTGAAATATCCTGTAATTTTGCAATTTGTTGATTTAAAGCATTTAAATCACCTTTAATAATGTAAGTTAATTCTTGAATTTCTTGTGGTCGATCATCAAAAAGACTTTTTCTCTTAGCCACTAAAAATAAAAAAAATAATAAATTTTAATTTATAAGTATTTTTTTTTTTGTTTGATTTTTTTGAACTTACAGAGTGTCAATTTCTCTAACTTAGCAAAGGTACTTGCAATATTTTTTCCAACATATTTTGCAACCATCATAAACTCAGAATAACTTTGAATTTGTTTAGCTTTTTTAGCATCTTTAATATTAACAGCTCGTGATATATTTCTACTTTGCAATAATCTAATAGCATTGCCAAATTCACCAGTTCTATCCCGTGAAGCCATTACAATAACTGAGCTTTTATCAAATTCTTCTTCTTCTTCTTCGTAACCAAGTGAACTGCCTCCTGAACTTGGAGCAAATGAATTAGTTTTAGTATTATTTTCAGTAGTTTCTGAATTTCCTATAACAGCAGTTTTAACTGCTGCTGTAACACTTGATGGATCAAAATTAACAACAGATGGAATCCAAGATCTTATTGCGTTTCCTGATGAAATTTGGATTCTATTTGATAAATTTCGAAGATTCCAAGATTTTGTATATTTATCGTCTTCGTTGTCTTCGTTGTCTTTTTTATGATACTGTTGTTCAAATTTAATATCGTTCGAAATTTCATCAACAACAATTGCTGTTGTTAAATTGGTTTCGTCCGATTCGGAATTATAATGACGCCGTCTATGCATCTCATCTCACAAAAGAAAGCATAATTATTTAATTATTCTTTCAATCCAATTATTTCCAATTTGAATTTAATTATTTTGTTTCCTGATGTATAAGTTGAAGTATTTTCTAGTACGTGTTATTTTCACTAAAGTCACTTTTGAGAAAGAAAAATTTTTATACTTATACTTATATATATAATTGGTTACTAAATAAATGATTTATTCCAAAAACATAAACTAGTTTTACTAAACTAGTTTAGTATTTTTTTTTTTTTTTGTATGTTTCTTTTTAATATTTTCAAATAATTCTTTATTTAATATTTAAAAATAATTTGCAGTACAAAACCTAATTGTAAATTCCAGCTCGCCAACATAACATAAAATTTTGGCATTGGCATATTAATTATACTGTCATTTGTCAGATGATTTTATATAAACAGAGATGGATAACTAGAATTTAAGCCAGATTTTTCGTAATTTTTCAAATTATAATAGGTCTGTCTGCGTACTCAAAAACTTTACAAAAAATGTAAAACTTTATAAATTTTTAGTCCGAAAACTGTCTGCGTACTGAGAGTGACTATTTCTCTGACTAAATTTTTGATCACGTGACGCACTTCCCCTATAAAGTTTTTATAAAGTTTTAGCCAGGAAAATTTTATCGGGCAAAAACTTTATATTTATAAATTTATAAAGTTTTTAAATGTCAAAAAAATATATTTTAACAGAGTGAGTTTCATTCTTACCCTGAGTAAAATTTATGCGTTTTCGTTTATAGCATGTATTTATTACAAACAAATAATGGAGTCTTAAAAAAAATTTTATTTTAAGAAGTATAGTTCAATTGAACGATTTCGTTTACAAGTATTTCAATATGTAAATTTATAATATAAAAATTTGAAATAATATAATAATGACAATTCATAAGACTTTGACAGTTTGACCTTTGTAACTTTCTAATATTTAAGTTAGCTTTGCTCTCGAAGTGGAACTCTATTCCGGCCATTTTGAAACGAGTAAGAAACGAAACGCACTTTAGATGTTTTATTATTTAATGCTTAACTTATTTCGCTCCCACTACTACAATTTTCTGATTCTTCTTTTTCTGAATCACTATCAAGCATTTCCATTAAAATTAATTCTTTTTCCATTTTTAATAATAAATAATTTATTTAACACAATTGAATTTAAAAACAAATCTGAAAAAAAAAACTTGTACCTTATTGTTGTCATTTGTAATTTTAACTAAACATTATATGTAAATTGCAAGTGTGAAGTGTCAACTATGACATTTTTAGTCAGTTTTCTGCCTGCGTACTTTTCCTTACAAATGACAATAAAATGAGAAAAACGTGAAATTTTACTCTTTTCTCTCAAAAAAAAATAATCAGAAAAATTAGTCAGGAAAGTACACAGACAAACCTAATATAATTTAAAGTTTTAGAGTTTGTTTCTTATTACAAACCAATATGTAAATCCGCTAAACCACACGGTTCTGCAGTACATGACATCACGTCGACTGCTCGCTTTTACACGAGTGACGAGATTCTGATTCTGATTTTACACGATATTTATTTACCAGATTCTGCATTTGTTAATGTATGTGTGAAATTTTCTTCATTCGAATATTGAACACTGACTAGAGAATGTTTAGTCGGCTGACGGCTATGTTAAAAGTGGAAAGTTTTTGTTTTTTATAGGTACCAACATATGAAAATTTTTGTGTATAAAATAAAAAAAAGAAAAGTAATTGTTCTGTAAAAAAATTTAATTTTTTAGATTTAGATTTATGTTTTACGTAGCACCAGAGTAGCACTTTTAAATTTATAAGTAGTAAAATAAACATCTAGTTTCTAGAGAACTGAACTAACATTGATATTACTGCAATTCTTTAATTAATTTTAATGCCTGCTCCTTAGACCCAATTGTCAGTTATATAGATAGCTACATATCTATATAATAATTATACCCAATTGTCAGTTATATAAATAATATTATTGATATATATATATAAAACATTATAAACTTTATATTTTATTAATTAAAAGATACTTATATATTTAATATAATCCAAAAATATCTATTCTTTACATTTTATTTTTTTATAATACAAATTTAAAAAGTAAAGAAATATGTATAAACATTAGTTTTTGCTAAACTTAATTTTATATTGTCTTTTATCAATATTTAACGCCACAAATATTTTAATTTTGTCCCGCTTTTATATTTTTTTTTTTTCACGATACACGCAGTTCAAAAATTTATAAATAATGAAAAAAAAAACAAAAACAACAAAAAAATAAAACAACAATTTTTTGTTTGTATTAGTAAGTGAATCCATAGTGCAGAAAGTAAAATTCTCTTTCTCTCAATACCAAAATATTCTCACAATAAATTTAGTTTGTTGGAAAGAGGGTGTGAAACGAAGTGCAAAGCGTTCTGCACGCAGAACTGTGTATTTTGGCCGAATAGATTAACTCTTTTTTTGTATTGGTGGAGAAATAAAATGTCTTTCATTGGGCCTTTCCACACGAGTAGTGTCCTCTTTCGTCATTTTTTACTTTTACCTTCGTTTCATACCCTCTTGCCTATAAACTAAATTTGTGGTGGGGATTTTTAGGAGTAATTTTTTAAACCAAAATTTTAGAGTTTAAAAATTTAGTCCACTAACACAAACAAAAACTCAAATAAAAATTTTTATGAGGGTCAAAAAAATTTTATGTGTACATACGTTTCATTCTCGTTTGGAAAATTAAAGAAAAAAGTTTTTGAAACGGTCGCAGCAAATTTTTAAAAAAGTAAAGTGATTTTTGATCTTTCACTGGATGAAATTATTAAAATATATTCTATTGACAAAAAGAAATTATGTACACAGTACAGAGTTTATTCTATTTCTAGGTACATACAGTGTGGAAATAAAAAAAAGAGGAAAGTAGTCACGAAACGCAAGAGGACACTACTCGTGTAGAAAGGCCCATTGGCTAAGTTTACACTTTTTATGCTGAATCCGCTTCACGAAGACCACTCACGTTTACACACTTGGCTAATGGCTTCAAAAAGTAGATTCTTTTTTAATATTTTTTATATGTGTGCGTATTTAAAAAAAAAATTTTTTGGAGAGGTATATAAAATTGTCAAAATATGAATGTTTTATGTAGTTTTCTGACCCTCAAAAAAAATTTTTATTGATTTTGTCTTTGATTAGTAGATTCTTTTTTTCAACTCTAAAATTTGTGGTGTAAAAAAAGAAGACTGAAATTTTTAAAATTACAAAACCACAAAATTAGTTTATTGGAAAGAACAGTGAAATATAATGAAAATTGAAAAAAGTAGATTCGAGAAGACCAGTGTAAACGGATAGATTGTTTTTAATAAATACACAAGACCTAAATAAACAGGCCAAGAACTGAAAACACATGAATGTAGTTGTGAGAGAATTCCAATCGATTCTCACGTATTGCGCGTATGAATAATTTAATAATTGATGAGTCTCGAATATAGCCATATAAGCGTGTACGAAATTTTAAAGTATGAAAGTAGTCTCGACGTATACTATTACGATATTAAGGCAATTTATCTTAAGAAGCTTTTAAAATAAAAAATTTAAAGGAAGACAATTTTTTAAATGCATATTTATGAATGAAAATATTATATTTTAAAATATCTTTCTTTAATGAATTATGTAAAAAAGATGCGACTTTAATTTTTTCTTTGGACCAAATTGAATAAAGTAAATGATTTTTGTGTTATTTCAAGATTTATAGTCGGCCCCCTATTTTTGTCCATAAGACTGCGTGTAAATTTGTTAAAAGCTGGCCCCTTATTAAGCTTTTACTCTCTGCACTTCATGGCCTGATAATTGATGTGAATCTCGTAAATACATATCAATAAAAATAATACATAAAAAAAGATATCTAAGAAAATACTTAAAGCTTTTGAAATAGCAGGGGCTCCTAATTCGTAAAGGCTTACTATTTTTATGACTGAATACAAATGTGTCATAATATATTATATGCAACAAACTTTGTAACATAATAAATAATATTATATAATTAATAAATTTAAGTTGTTTATATAACAGAATGTATTATTATCATAAATATTAATTAACTAGATCCTTATCTTATCTATGACTAATTGACTAGATCTGCAACATAACAAAAAAATTAAGCCCCTTTTCGATTAACAGTAGTGATGGGCACTATCGAATGTTTTCAACTATCGATAGTTAGTGAATGAATAGTTTCAACTATCGAATGAATGAATAGTTTAAACTATTCGAATAAATTTTAAATGAATGAATAGTTAACTATTCGAATAAATTTTGAATGAATGAATAGTTTTAACTATTCGAATAAATTTTGGATGAATGAATAATTTTTTTATATAGGTGAACATTAAAAAGGGGCACTATCGAATGTTGTCTTTTTAGTTTTCTTTTGAACAATAGTTTAAATGGTATAAAGTAGTTAGTAATTTATTGCATTATTTTTGTGCATTATTAGTACCTATTCGTTTTATTTAAACTAAACTAATAGATACTATTTGAATGAATTTATTACTACTACCTATAAATTCATTCGAATAGTTTTAAACTATTTGTACCTATTTAGTTTTATTCTATTCGAATAGTTTTTAAAACTATTCGAATAAATTTATTACTACTACCTATAAATTCATTCGAATAGTTTTAAACTATTTGTACCTATTTAGTTTTATTCTATTCGAATAGTTTTTAAAACTATTCGAATAAATTCATTCGAATTAAACTATTTAAACTATTAGTACCTATTTAGTTTTATTCTATTCGAATAGTTTTTAAAACTATTCGAATAAATTTATTACTACTACATATAAATTTATTCGACTAGTTTTAAACTGTATTAGTACCTAAATTACTAATACTACTTTATCCCATTTAAACTAAATGTAAATTTCTCAGAGAACATTTTTTATTACACTCTTTTCCAAATTCTGAAACATATATATTAATAATAAAAGTTAACACATTTAAAATTATATTATATATTTATTTACATAATATGCTATATAAATGACAGGTGTATAGTACAGTATACAGTAACAGTACACATGTATACACATTACACACAATTCCCAACTTAAAAATAATTTTCTATCATTTTGATTTTTTTTGTATGAATGAATAGGTTTTAAGAAAACTATTCGAATAGTTTTTAATAAGAAAACTATTCGAATAGTTTTTAAGAAACTATCGAATAAATGAATTTTTTTCAACTATCGAATAAACCGATAGTTTTTATTCGATAGTGCCCATCACTAATTAACAGCTGTTTTAGTATTATTTAGTTTCTCCCGCGAATATTTCCTAAAAAAGAAACTTTCGAGCTTTTTTTTGACTATATTTTTTTTACAGAAATCAAAAATATTTAAATTAATAATATTCCATTAATATTTCATTTAAATCAAAAATGTTTAATTTCAAAATTAATAAAGCGTAAATTTCTATATTTATATCACAATAAAATTGAATACTTTTTCGAAAATTCTCTATCCAGTCTTTTTTATCTTCTGTTTTAAATGTCATATTAAATATGCTTCGTCATTTGGTCTTATATTCGGTAGTAATGAAGGTACGCGACGACAATATTATCTACCTATACATGGATATATTTCTAATATAAGTTAGGTATAGTCATTTCTTTTATTTTGTGTTTTCATATCTTAACGTATTCAGTCAAAAAAACACATATGCATTTTATAATGTGTATACATTTCGTTCACTCAGCTCCTTATATTTATTAACTGAATATAATTTAATTAAAGCTATTCAAATTTTAAGCTACTTGTAAAGTAACAAAACAAGTCATATTAGAAATGAAATTATTTTACATTTTAGGAACCTATTTCGGAGGAAACTAAAGCAATACATAAGCTCGGTTCACTCAGCTGTTTTTCTAAATTGACTGAAAATATTTTGTTCATTATTTATCTAGAGGTAATATATTTAATGATTTATATTGATACAAATATTTTCTTTATTTAGGATTTTCATCCCCCTTTCCTATAATTTCAAAGTGCTGCAGCTGCGACATGTGAGATGCTCTAGTGTGAAACGGGGTAATAACAAGCAAAATAATTTTTGTTTGTTCCCATAGATTTTGAAGTTGGTTCATAATTTTTTTAAATTTAATTTTATTTGCTTTATGAACATGAGTTTTTATAAAAAGTTAATAGAATTAGTATTACTTAACTTAATGAGTATAATTTTTAAAATTTGCACCCATGCTTTTTTTTTAAACAAAATATTGTCAACAAAATATATAAAATCCTTTTGTCATTTTTGCCGTCGCCGTCGAACGTTGCAATTTTAACGGTTTTTAAGCGGACTTCCACTGCACGCCGCCCTCGATCGTCGTAATTCTGCTTACAGCATTACTTATGGTATTGGAAATAATGTGGCATATGTCAAATCTGACGACGTTTCTTTTTCTTCATGACGTCTGAGTTTTTTTTATTAATATTAAATGGAAAAGCATCTTTATTGAAATAATTACATATTTTCGTTTTGTTGTTTTAGATTTAGTTTAAATTATAATAAATATGCTTTTACTAGTATTAGTATTGCAAATATTTAGTTGAATAATAAACAAATTTACAACTAGAACCAAAAAAGCAAACCAATTTAATTGATTTAGAAGTAAGAGGTAAATTATCACATACTTTAGATGAAAAATTAATAAAAAGATTAGTTTATTTTTTTTTTAAACAATATTTTAAGTTCCAAAAAAAATTGTAAATACTTGTTAATAATTAAACATTTTTAATCCATTGTATTAACACTAATTAAATATGTATATGAATTTAAAATTACAAAAAACTTTACAAAAAAATTACAAAAATATATTTAAAGTCGTAAAAAAAGTTTTTAGTTGGTGTGAGTGCTTTATGTATATTATTTGACACAACTGGGAAATAAAATAATTTTTGAGTATTTTCTAAGGGTAGAGTCCGTTTTAAGCAAAAAAATATATAAAAATAAGTATTTACCGTTTAATTTGGTTCTGAAAATTAAAATAAAAAATCATTAATGGAGGCAATCTCTTAATATTAAAATTATTTCAACTTTTGCTCTAGTTTCAAATATTTTGTATGATAAAGAATAGCAGAGAAAAATCAAATATAATTGCAAGATTAGGATCTCCAGCATACGTTATTTAAAAATGGGAGAATCAAAACAATCCTATCCACGAATATACAATAAAATTGTATTAACTTTAGAAAATAGTTTACTTCCTGAGGAGAAATTAGAAGAAACTCCTTCTGGATTAGACGGATTAGATAAAGAAACAGAAAAGGATTTAAGAATTTTAGGATGTGAATTAATACAATCAGCTGGTATTTTATTACGGCTTCCACAAGTAGCAATGGCAACTGGTCAAATATTATTTCAAAGATTTTATTATTCAAAAAGTTTTGTTCGTCATAATATGGAAACTGCAGCAATGAGTTCATTATGTTTAGCATCTAAAATTGAAGAAGCTCCTCGTCGTATTAGAGATGTTATAAATGTTATTCATCACATAAAACAAGTTCGTGCTCAAAAGGATATTTTACCAATGATACTCGATGAAAGCTATACTAATTTAAAAAATCAAGTTATTAAAGCTGAACGAAGAATTCTTAAAGAATTAGGATTTTGTGTTCATGTAAAGCATCCACATAAATTAATTGTCATGTATTTGCAAGTACTTGGTTTCGAAAAACACAAAGAATTAATGCAAATGGCTTGGAATTATATGAATGATTCATTACGTACAGATGTTTTTATGCGATATCATCCAGAGACAATAGCTTGTGCTTGTATATATTTAACTGCAAGACGTCTTGAAATAGCCTTGCCAAATAATCCTCCATGGTTTGGAATTTTTAAAGTTAATGAAAATGATATAATTGATATATGTTATCGTGTTGAAGAGCTTTATAAAAGACCAAAACCTAATGTAGAAAAATTAAATGAAGTTGTTGATAAATTAAAAAAGAAATATATGGAGTCGCGTAATAAATCGAAAGAACAAAATACACCGCCTGCAGTAACAACTGTTAATCGAAATAATGGATCACATAATGCTTGGGGCGGTTTTATACAAAGAACTTTACCTTTACCAACACAAGCGGAAACAAAAGTTAAATTAAAGCGTTCAAAATCTAAAACACCGGAATCTAGATCTGGTAGTCGTTCTCGTTCAAGATCACGTTCAAGATCTAAATCAAAATCAGCTTCAATTTCTGATGATTATAAACGTTCATTTAAAAAATCTCGTACCAAAAAAAAATCAAGACATTATTCGAGATCATTATCACCATCATCTTCGCCGCATTCAAAACAACGGAATAGATCAAGAATATTTAGAGATCGAGAACAAAATAATGGTGGTAAAGATAGAGAAAAAGATTTTCGTCGTAAAGGAAAGGAATTTCGACCATCAAAACATGAAAATTATTCATCTAGCAGAAGTAGTCATCACAGTGGAAAACATAGAGATCGATCAAGAGACAGAAAACGTTGAATTTATGATTTTCAATTTAATAAAAATAATTTTATCAATTATTTATTAAGTTAATTCATTTATATTGAAACAAAATAAATAAAGTGTAAAAAATAATAAAACGTTTTTAATTTATTTCTAGATTTAAATTTTTCAATTTGAAATATGCTAAATTTGTATAAATGGCTTTATTATAATACTTTTTTTTATGTGAATGTTATTTATTATTTATTAAAAAAAAAATGTTTCACAAAACAATGTCAGAGCAACTTATTTTGACTTTGACAATAAAAATTCACGCTGAGGTCTGAGCGTCTTTGCTATATATATATATACGACGCTGGCATAAATTTTGATAGCTATCAGTCAAGTCAAGTTTTTTCTGTAGAAAAAAATGGTGGATTTTGTCATGAAAAGGTTTTTGTTCAACAATAAAATTTGTCTTATGCACTAAATATTGGTAAATAAATTAATTATAATTTAATTCTATTCAATATAATTAGTAAATTTCTAATTATAAAAAGTGAGTAGTGTGAATGTGTATTTGGTAAAAAATATGATTTTAAAAATATCCTATAAAAAGCTCATTAACCTTTAAGATTTGACAGAGAAAAAAAACTTTCAAATTTCTTTTTCGCAAAAACTAGTTTATATTTATTTAAAAGAAAAAAAAATTGTAAAGTAAAAAGTTAGATAGTTAACTAATTTTAGTTGCATTTAAATTAAAAACTTTTTTAAACAAAATTATTTAAATATATACGGTTGAAGAAATTTTTGTTAGTCAGACTGTGATGTGACAATTTTAAGTATACAACTTCAATATATTTTTCGGGTAGATATTTTTTTTTTCTTAAATTTTAAAAGAAATTTTATTTTCCAAATTAATAATATGAGAATTAAACAAATTAATTATTTGTAAATTTTGTACAATTTTAAATTATTTTACTTAATTGAAGTTTGTAATATTAATTTACAGAGTAAAAAAAAAATTAGTAGTAAAAATGTGTAAAATCGATTAGGATAGAAGACTTTAAATTACAGACATGTTCAACTTGATAGGTCAGAGGTACATAAAAAATTAAACTTCTTAAATTATTTTTATTTTAAATAAAATAAAGGTAAAACTTTACATTTTTTTTGATTCTATTTTATGATATTGTAAAAATTTTTATTAATTTAATTGAATTAATTATCAAATTAGTGTTTTAAAATGCACAACACCTATATAACAATCGATACATATAGATATCTATATATATTCGGCTTAAATGGCATTAGAAATATATAAACATATAAGTATAAAAATGTCGATTGTGACTCAATCAAAAATCTTTTTTATTTTATAGATATAATCATTTAAAAGAAATATTTTATTTATTTAATATATTTTATTACTTTACAAGACGTTAATTTTGGCTTTTTAACCATAACGATTATTATTGGTATTTTATGTAACTTTTTGTGTTTTTTTTTTATAGATAAAAGAAACAATTATTTACTTCACATATTGGAGGCGATTATTGCAGCACTGACAACTGTTATATTAGCATTAGAGCTAATTGAATCGGTGGTTTTAGTGCAAAAGTTAGCAGCTGGAGCTATTGTTATTATTTTAATACAATTCGCAGCAACTACTGCTTTAACCGCTTTAGCAATACAATTGGATGTTTTAATAGTCGCTTAATTGTAAAAAAAAAATTAATGAAATTATAGTTTGTAGAATTTTAAACGCAACGTATTCCTTATAATAGCAAAATTTTTGTCAATTTTTTGACAAAATTGAAAATAAAAGAAAATTTTTTTTCACCCGTAATATAAAAATTCGCATTAAATCTGAATCCTGCACAGCAACAATTTTACCAGATGGGCACCAATTCGGCAGCAACAACTGGTATAAATAACAAACCGGTTGGTGGAGCTGGAGGAGTTGGTGGCACTGGAATAATGTCGACAGGTGGTTCAGGTGGCGTTGGTGGTTTAGGCGTGAACAATAGTGGTGGAATGGATGATGGGAATGGAGGGGGTGTTCAAGGAAATAATGCCCAGCAAACAACACCTCAATATACCATACCAGGAATATTGCATTTTATACAACATGAATGGTCTAGATTTGAAAGTGAAAGAGCTCAATGGGATGTTGACCGAGCAGAGTTACAGGTGATTAAAAAAATTAAACATATTTTTCGTTTTGCAAAATTTTATTTGACGAATTGTTTTGTAATGGTTTTAGGCTCGTATTGCAATGTTACTGGGTGAAAGAAAAGGACAAGAAAGCGTAAAGTCAGATCTCATTAGGCGTATTAAAATGCTTGAATATGCTCTTAAGCAAGAACGTGTTAAAGTTCATCGTTTAAAATTTGGTTGTGATCCACCACCTTTAAATGATATTAAGCCACCATCTGAAGAAGCTGGTATTGGTAGTGATGTTGCGCCTGATTCTGAAGTACCATATAGTTCTGTATCAAATACAACCTGGCGTCAAGGTCGACAAATGCTACGACAATATTTACAAGAAATAGGTTATACAGATACAATCATTGATGTACGTGCAAATCGTGTAAGATCCCTTTTGGGTATGAATAATAATGTTGAACAAGAAGAAAACGTTAATCCTAATATAAACGGTAATGAAAATAATAAAAGAGCGTCAGAATCACAAGGTAGTTAAATCGAATAGAAAATTATTTTTTTAGGATTTAAAAATTAAAGAAAAATTATTATTTTTAGGTCGGCGAACACCAGCTAAAAAATCTCAAATGAGCGATGGAATTATATTAGATTCAACAGAAGAAGCTGTAATGGCAAATTTTGAATTTTTGGGTCAAGATGTTGAAATGTCCGATGATGACGAAATATCGGACGATTTGGATATGGTTACTGGTGTAAATGAAGATACAGATATGAAAACAACAAAGCGTAAAAGTAAAGACATGATTAATGTTGAAGGTAAATAAATATCAAAATTTATATTTATTATTTTTGTTTATATGAGCATCAATTAAATTATTTTCGAATTAACTTCATTGAATTGTTTCAAATCATGTTTTTGTAACTTACTTTAATGTAGCTTCAGCTTTATAAATTTTATATTTTTGTTTTTGATAAATTAAATTGCTATTTTCTTTTTTAATAATTTCAAATTACAAAAACCAAAAAGTAACAAAATTTTTATATTAGAATATTATTTAACAAAGTAGAAACAATTCTAACAATAATTTGCAAATTTGTTTTTATGTTGTGTAATAAATTGTGGCGAAAATTAAAACAAAAATTATCTTGCGGTATTTTAACTAAAATAGTCATATTTTTTTGTATGCTATAAATATTTTTTTATTGTTTTTAGCTAACAGTAGAATAATCTCGCATCATTATTTATTGACAATTTTTATAATACAAATACGTTTTTTTTTTCATTTTTATGCGAAAAGTAGTAATAAATATTTCTGTAATTTAATTTGTGTAGAATATAAGTATATGTATTTATTTTATATAATTTTCTTTTTTAATTTTTTATATTTTCTTTCTTTAAAGAAGTTGATGCCGAGGCTGAGGAGCTTCTAAATGATTTGAATCTATTGTCAGAAGGTGCTTTTCTTTCTATATGCTTTAAAATTAAACTTTTTTATTCAATTTATTTTTTGAAAAAAAAAAGTCTTGTTTAGTTTTTGTTTTTAAATTTAAAACCTAACATAATGTTATTTTTAGGTTTTGCTAATACAGATGCAACGAGACGTAACTTAATCAACAATGATGAAGAAGTTGATGCAACTTTAGGTTTGGGTGATTTAGCCCAACTGACAGTTAATAATGACGCTGATGAAGTACCGTCAACAAGTGGAAAAGATTCTAGTTATCGTAAAACATGGAACGCAAAATATACATTGCGTTCACATTTTGATGGTGTACGTGCTTTAGCATTTCATCCAGAAGAACCAGTGTTGATAACAGCTTCTGAAGATCATACATTGAAATTGTGGAATTTACAAAAAACTGTACAAGCTAAAAAGTCAGCTAGTCTTGATGTTGAACCATTATATACATTTAGAGCACATACAGGACCAGTGTTATGTTTAGCAATGTCAACGACTGGAGAATTTTGTTATTCTGGTGGTTTAGATGCACAAATTCATTGCTGGAAACTGCCAAGTTCTAATATAGATGCATATGATTGTTATGATCCATCAGTATTGAAAACAACATTCGAAGGACATACTGATGCTGTTTGGGGTCTAGCTGTTGATCATTCAAAAGGTAATTTAAATAAAAGCTTTATTTTTTAACTAATTTAAATAACCAAATTTTTTTTAAGGTAATATTGTATCGTGTTCAGCTGATGGAACTGTAAAACTATGGTCACCCACAACAAAAGTGCCATTGTTACAAACATTTACAGGATCAGAAGCAGATGGTATACCAACATCAGTTGATTTTGTTCGCGATGAATTAAATCGTATTGTTGTGGCATATAATAGTGCTCATTGTATTATTTATGATACAGAATCTGGCAAACAAATAATAAAATTAGAGCCAACACAAGAAATGTCCGGAAATACGGGTAAATTTATTAATAAAGTTGTTAGCCATCCAACATTACCAATAACAATAACAGCACACGAAGATCGTCATATACGATTTTGGGATAATACATCTGGTTCATTAGTACATTCAATGGTTGCACATTTAGAACCTGTAACTAGTTTAGCTATAGATAAATATGGTTTATATTTATTATCTGGTTCACATGATTGTTCAATACGTTTATGGCATTTTGATAATAAGACATGTGTACAAGAAATAACAGCTCATCGTAAGAAATTTGATGAAAGTATATTTGATATAGCATTTCATCCCAATAAACCTTATATAGCATCAGCTGGCGCTGATGGTTTAGCAAAAGTTTTTGTTTAAATTTATTGTTTTCTTATATACTTATATATATATACATATATAACTAAATTTTTTTAAATTGTATTTTTATTTTTTACAGATTTTTTTTTTAATTATTTAAAAGAAAAGCAAAAAAAAAAAGAAAAATTATTTAATATAAAAACAAAAGAAAAAAAATCTAAGTTTTACATGAGTTTGTATTAAAGTTTATAGAATAAGATTATTAAAAAATTTGTGATTAAATATATGGTTAAATTCAAAATATTATTCATTAAAAATACCTATAACACAATTTTATATAAAATTATAAGAAAAAAGTTAATATTTTTTTTTTTTTGTGTTACAGAATACCAAAATAAATTTTATTTGATTTCCAAACAACAAAAAAAAAAACAGAAACAATTCCGACAACATTCCGATTTCAACCTTTTTCTTTTTAATTATATTTCTAATATACAATTCTAATAATTTTCTAAAACAAAATTTAAATATTAATTATATAATTTCATATTTCTAAAAACAATTTAGTTTATTTAGTCAAATAATGGAAATTATGGAAGAATCGTTTAACCATTGATAATCACAATGCAATATTTTAAGTAACAAAAACAAACAAATAAGTGGAATAATATAAAAAAAAATGTTTTTAATATCATATTTAAATAAACAAAGAAAAAGAAATAAATTAAAAAAAATAAAAAACATAACATCAATTCTAAAAATTCTAAAAATTTATAGACCTATTAAAATAAAATATAAAACATAAAAAGAAAAAATCAAAAGTGGTATAATAATATGTAAATTGTTTTATAAATAATATTTATAATAACAAAAAAAAAAAACATTAATAGAAAACAAATAAATTTGTTTCAAAGCAAAAATAAAAAAAAAAAAAAACTTTTGTAACATAATCGTAGACACATTAAATACATTAAAAAAAATACATTAACTTTCTATATGCATAAAAAGTAGTTATTAACATACAATTTTTGAATACATATATAAAATATGCATATAAATTTTTCAATAAAATAAAAAAAAAAAATATGTTATGAAAAATAATTAAAAATCATAAATTTATTCTTTTAAAAAAATTTTTTTCTTTATAATTTTTCTTTTAACAGTTTTTGATTTTGATAAAAAGTTCCTGTAGCTTAAAATATTTATCAAGGATAAACAAATGTTATTAATAGTATTTTTTTTTTTTTAACTTAGAAAACTTGATGAAAAAATATTACCTTTTTTCTTTCACTAAAAAGTTCTTAGAAATTGAAAAAGGGAAAAAAAAACATAATTTTTCTAGAAATATTTTTTAATCTGCAATTTATTTTCTAAATTTAATAACATTTTTTTAATATTCTATATTGATTGCATTTACATTTTTTTTTAATTAAATAGCAGATGCTAATGGGTTACAAATTCTTTTGGTAACATTTTGTTTATAAAACAAATTATAATTATTAACGTTAAATAGCAAATAAATATTTTTTAAAATTTCCCATTTATTTTCTTTTTAATTTTTGTTTTTGCAAAATTATTATTTACTACTTTAAATGATAATAAATTTATGCATTAACTCAAATTAAAATTAATTATCAAATTAATGTGAAAATTATATATTTAAATAATGTAGTAAACCTTCCATTATATATTTGAAATCAACAAGAATAAAATCTAGTAATTAAAAAAAAAAATAATAATAATAATAATAAAACAATTAAAATCTCTTGTTACATATATTTTTCGAGTTTTTTTTTTTTTCTTTTTTTATTCTTTTTTTTTGTAATTTGATCAAGCTATCGCATAAATAATTTAACAAAAATGCTTTGTTTTTTATAAGTATTAAATTAATATAAAATTTTACAATCTTTATTTTATTAAACGATTAAACGAAAGTTTTAAATAATTTATAAAAAAAAAAAAAAAATTAAATATGTTGCAAAATAAAAAAAAACTAAATTGATATAAATATTTGTAGAATCGAACTTAGACACCAATCTGATGAGCTTTTTTCAAATTCATTTAAAATTTAAGAATTTTTTCTTAATTTTGTTTTTTTTTTTTTTTTGTTTATTTAATTCTTATTAATTTTGTAATTATTATTAACAAATTAAATAAAAAATGAAAAAAAAAAAAAATATTAATAAGTTATACATATATAATATATATTTACACAAAATATTATATATATATACATATATTTTCTACAAAAAAATAATATTAATAAAATTAAATTAAAATTAAAACAAAAAAAAAAAAAAAAATTATTTAGGACTAAAAATTAACTTAACACAATAATATAAAAAAAAAAAAAAAAATACTTTAGATGCGCTTTATAAAATTTTTATTTTTAATATTTATTTTTTTTTTTTTTATTTTCTAGTATGAAATCTGCCAATAAAAATTAAATGAATTAATTTATTTTTTTAGGAATGTTCAATTTTTAAATTATTTTATTTAAATTAATCTAAAATGCTAAATTAGAATATAATACTATTAATGGAAGCAACATAGTTATTGTTGTTGATTATAAATTTAAATATGTAAAAATTTTTACCTTTTTAAGAATTATTTGATTTCCATTAAATGTAAAATAAAATTTGAATATGCATATTATAATTTAAATACACCTAAATCTCTTTTTGCTTGTATTAGAATATGAAAAATATGTTTTGTTTTTTTTATTTCTAATTTTATTTCTTTTAACACAATATTGCAGTTTAATGTAGTAAATTTTTTTGCATTTTAAATAAAATGTTTGAGTGGTTTAATTTTATTTAATAAAAAACCAAAATAAAATTCGCATTTTAAAATTTTCAATTTAAAATTGAAAAGTTAGAAAGACTTACAAAATAAAATGCACAATTTTTTTTCCAGTGATGTATGTATGTACGTATATGTATATGAAAAGATGATAATTTTAATATAATAAATAGTCAAAAGAAAAATTAAATTAATAAAATTCATCGTTTTATAGTTATGTATGTACTTCTTCCATTTACAATTTTTTTTTTTTTTTTTTTTAGCTATTTGTTATTTCTATTATTGTTTATATATAATTTATAATGTTAACCAAGCAATTTATATATTTTCACTTTTTCTGTACATTGAATATAAATTTTTTTTGTGCACTTTTGAAATATATCTATTACAGAAAAAAGAAATTTAGGCTATGTATATTCATAAAAAAACAAAATTTCATTATTTTAATAAGCCATTTCAATTTTTTATAATTAAATGGAAAAAAAAAAAAAAACTTTGTGTTTGAACATTTAAATTAATTTAATTCGCATGTAATTCAATTTTTTTTTTAGTTTTTTCTTTCTTAAATAGAATATTAATATATTATTATTGTTAAATATTTTTTTTTTTTTTTTTTTTACAATTTTTTTAACATAATTATTAAATTTACTTAACCATTAACGCATATACTGTTATATAATAATTATGTGTAAATATATTTTTGTCGAATAAATTTTTTATTTAACTCATTTTTTAATATAATAAAAATTCAAAAAAAAAAAGAACTTATAAATTATATATAAAATTGAAAAAATTTAGACAAAAATTATTTATATGTATATATATAAAATTATATATATATTTCATATAATCCATTAAATTATTACATAATAACAAAATAAAAAAAAAAAATTTTTTTTTCAAAAAACACTAAAAAAAATTAATCAAATGAAAATTTATATTTTTACTCTAAAAAGCAGATTTCATGCATTAAAAATTTATTAAATACAAGTATATATATAATTAAAAAAAAAGAAAAAAAAAAACAAAAAATTAAAAAAAAAATCGTAGAAAACAAAAAAATTATTAAAAAAAAAAGTAGTATTTGAAACAAAAAAAATTAAATAAAAAAAATTAATTAAAAAATTACAAAAAAATACAAATATATAAATATTTATAAAAAAGAAAAAAAAAAAAGAAGAAAAATAATAAAACAATAGATCTTAAAATTAAAAAAAAAAAAAAAAAAATTTAGGAAAAAAACATCAACTCTATTAACATAATGTTAAAAATAATTAAATAAATAAATAATATAAAATTTAAAAGCAAATAAATTCAACTGAAACAAAAAAAAAATTACTCATTAAGAAATATATATATATATATACATATATATATATATATATATATGTATATAAAAATAAACATTCATATATATATATATATATATTATATACTTATATATTAAATTATATAACTGTGTGTATTAAACATAAATATATAATTTTAATTACATTTGTATATAAATATATATGTAATATATGCATATGTATATATATTTATATATATTTATATATATATATATATATATATATATATATAATCTAGTATATAAGGTATTTTGGAAAGCAAAGAAAAAAAATTCAAAAAAATCAAAAAAAAAAAAACAAATATAATTATATAATGTATATGACCGAAATATAAAAACCGAATATAAATAATAATAAAAAAACAAATTATTTAAAAAAAAAAAATAAAAATGCCTTTTATTAAATAGTAATAGGTGATTAAATTACAAAAACACATTTGAATTTTTGCCATCAAACTCTTTGAAAACTTTTAAGAAATTTAAGTACATAATATGTGCCTGTATGGACTTTATTCATCAAAAATATTTATGGGGTTCTATTCTCAAATGAAAATTGAATTTTTTAAATTAAACCAATAATATTAATTTCAATTTAAAGATTTCAAGTAATTGGAACATGGATATATATATATTTATATGTATTAACAGGTATATTATATAATATTAACTAAATTACTGAAATAAAGAATCTTCATTGAAATAAAAATATCTTTACTTAAAATAAAATGTCTTCATATATAAAATTAACTGCCCAAGCGAGTGTGTAATGTATTCTATGGTAGTATATTTGTGTATTCTGTATTTTTAATGTATTCTATGGTAGTATTCTAAGCAATAAAATAATATAGGCGTTCGAATTTTTTCTAATAATATTTTTAACTTTATAACTTCAGGGAAAAACAAACAAACAAAGTAACAAAATTTTTTGTATTATGATTTTATTTTATTTTTTGATCTCATGACTCATATTGTTATATTGTTATATAACGGTATAGCTACATATATATGTGGGTATTTTTTGAAGATAATATAATATACCTAGGTATCAAATAAAAATAACTGAAATAAAAAATAATGCTTTAAAATTCTTCTAAACATTAAAATTAAACATTTAACATTTCATTAACATTTAATTAAAAATTATTCCAATTAGAAAAGTGGCATGACATTTGCTGGATACTGTACATATTCATAAAAATTATCATATCATATCAAATTGGAACATAATTACATTTACACAAAACAAAATATAAATATGTATTGATTTTTGAATCATATTGAAATACATATATAAAAAGTGCCGATAGTATTTATGTGTATTTCTATTTATATTTAATTTTGATTCACACACACTTTCACAATTTAATAAGCATGTAGGCAAGCTGGTTCAAGTAATATAAATGCATAATATGGCATAATGCATATATAATATAAAAATTATATTAGATACTGATCAGATCATGTATATCATAATATGTCATCTGATATCATATGATCATATTCATATATGTATGTTACTTGTTATTTCTATCATCCATACTAATCATACGAAAGTTCATTTATGTACATATATGAAAAAAAAATATCCGAGACCAAAACTTGCTTTAAGAAACTTTAAAAAAAAAAGTTGAAAAATGAGACTAAATTTCAAAATCGATATTGTAGCGACATCTAAACTTTTTTGTTGCCATTTGGACATCTCTATGTAGTCTCTGGTAGTATATTTGTGTATTAGCGAGAAAAATTATTTTACTAGCTAAAAAAAAAAATTTAACTAATATTTTATCTTAATCATATGTACATAATGTATCTTTAATTTATAGGTTCTCTATAAGGATTTAAGGAAGATTTCTATAATATAAAGATTATGTAATGTAGGTACATATATTTATTTTTTTTAAATCATAAGTTACAAAGAAACACATAGGTACATATGTATGTATGTAAAGGGTGTTTTTCTTATTTTTAGAATGACAGAACTTTAAATTGAAATATGTACACATTTAAATTAAGATTGAAGCCAAATTTTTTTTTTATTTGAAAGATAATTTTATGACATTTAGATCATAGAAAAAAAAAAAAGGACCAAAGGAACCAATGAGAGCTTCCTAGAAAGAGGAAGAAAGGGAGAAAAACATTTATTCACAAAAAAGATACCTTTTTATATACGATACAAATTTTTTTTGTTTTAAGCAATCTGTACTCAAATGAGATAACGTGTACTATATAATTATAAGTATATCACCTTAAGGGTTGTTAACAGATCTACCTTTTAGGACTACAACGGTTGTTATTGATCTAACAATTTTTGAGATATTTTTCGTTATTTAAACATGTAAAATAGGAAATTGCGTTTTTTATTAAAATTGTTCGAATTTCTAACCTTTGATGGGACTATTTATCAAGCCGAAGAGACCATCTAACAGTGTAAAAATAATATAGGCTGTCTTTGAAAATTTATAAAGTATACTGAAAGAAAGAAAGAAAGTATAGAAAGTCTAGAAAAAAAATTTTTTACACCAAAATTTTGCATTTGAACTGCAGTATCTCAGAAACGGTAGCACTGATTAAGATGAAACAAAGTGACCAACTTTCGTTATTTTATCAGTGGCGCCAAAAACTTACCGAAACTCAAATCGGCAACTAAAAGCTTCATTATAAGACTACGGATGTCGCTGTACCACAATATTTGTATAAATTATATTTTAGTTATCAAAAAAAAAAATTATAATAATATTAATATAGTTATATGGTTATATATATCCATGTTATGTCTGGTTATATGTACCTATGTATATTATTTTAATTTTTTATTAAAATAGTCAAAATTGCTAATCAAAGTGATATCATTGAAATCCCAGCAGGTAAGTTATAGTAATATAAGACCCTAAAGTGATCAACAATTTAAAAATATAAAAATTCTATTTTCAAAATCATATCCTTTAAATTAACGATTTTTCATAGAGATAAAATAATTAACTTATAAAAATTCTATTATAAAACAATAACCTACTTGAGAATATTTCTTTTCTACAATGTAATGTGCAACGATAACAAAATTCGTTTTCAAAACAACCTGCATTTATAGGGAAATCAAAAGAAAGTAAATTTCGTTAATGTTGTAATGCTGAGTAATATTCTAAAGTGGAATATTCATAAATTAGATTATTTTAATATTTGTATTTAAGTGATGATTTTTGTTTTGTAAATTCGAGTTTTGTTTGAGTTCTTGACTCTTGTAGAGTTCAGATAAGAATTAAAAAAGTTGTATCAAAGTAAAAAATAAAATGTTTTTATTTAAATAAATAAATAAATGTTTCATTTTCACGTTATAAATAAATCAACGAAAAGAATAAACTTAATTATTATATATATTTATATATATATATATATTTTATAATACTATTAATGATATTGAATAAATATAAACAAATTATATATAATTTATCAAATATTATACATATTACTTATATATAATATAATAATGTGATATATTGTATTTTTGTTATTAGCAGTTAAGTATTTGTAGTATGTTAGAAGTTTTTCTTAATTTCTAACAAATCACTTTTATGGAGAAGAATCAATTTTGATTCTAAGCCTCACTTTATATAGAATTAGAATATGTGTATTTTCTATAATATGTATCATATGTATGTATATGCTATATTTTTAATTATGTATGTATAACGGGTTATTTTGTACATATGAATGTATTTATACTTTCTACGCAAAAATAAGAATAACAAAAATAATTATCCTCCTTTATTTATTTTGTACATACTTCTCGCTTTAAAATTTATTTTCAAATTATTTTAATACAAATTAGAACTAAATTAACAGAAAATTATTTTTAGAACAAACGTAACATGTGTAGTCTCCATATATGTATTTATGTATGTATAGTAAGTACGTATAGTTTAGTGACGTACAATACTAAATACAAACTACAGCTAACAGTATTCATAAATATACAACTATGTATGTATGTGTACATCATCTTCCTACTTATTTATATAGGTTGGTTCTTTATATTTTTATTTCTACTTTTCATTATACGCAGCAGCACGTTGTGCACGTTGCTTAAATCCACTTGTAAAAGATGATGATGAATTATTTCTATCAGCAGATGATTGTATTCTTGATGCAGCTTTTAAATTCATTTTACCATTGCTTGAACTACCACTGCTAATAGGCGAAGGCGAAGGGTTTGCTGAATACGATGATCCCATGATTTTTATTTTATAATTTTCAAATCTTTTTATAAAAATGTTTTCTTAAATTCTTATCAATCATCAACCTCGTCCGCAAAGCAAATATATACTAATTGCAAATAATCGAATAAATTTATTTTATATGAACATGTACCTTAACTCTTAACGACATGCAATTTGATGATACGAGTGCTGTCGTTTCGGTAAACCAAAAGGTAGTACAATTGTATTTAAAACGGAGTATTTAAAAAAAAAATAGGAGTCAGGTCTAAATTTTTGCATCACTTCTATTTGTATCACAAGTATTTTGCGATTTAACAATTTCTTTTATTACGTAAAAGTTAATGCTTCAGTTTCATGCTTTTTAGATTATATTTAGATATTTTAGATTATATTAAAAAGCTTGAATAATACTTAGATGTTTTTAAATACATACTTTCTAAAATATTAAAATATTACTTTGCGGTTCATAGTTCATACTAAAGAGATTTATAAATTTTAAAAACTCAAATATTCGAACGTAAATTAAAAAGATAACGACTTACATATTTTGAAGCTTTTCAAAATGAAGGCATTGACAGAAAATTTTTGAAATATTTAAACTACTTTTGCAAAAACAAATGAAATGCTAAAAAAACTAATTGTTGTAACAATTTTAAATACATACATGTAAAATGTTTACAAAAAAATAATTTAGATAAAAGTATATTAAGCAATAATAAAAAGTATTATAATATGATAACATTTTAATTTGTTGGGATCGCTTTATTAGTATCTGAAATGTGGTTTAAATATTTGGATAAAGCGAGTACAAAATGTAGGTTGGAGTACGCCAACTAAAAAGAAAGTATAAATACTCCGATAGAAGTCCTTCGACAGCACTAAATACGAATACGAATACAATATAAATATATATTTATTAAATTGATCATAGGGGAATTCCCGAATTTTATTTTAATTTAAAAAAAATATATGAACATAAATATATGTATATATGTATATGTAAATATGTATAATATCAATAATAAATAATTAATGGGTACATGATTTGAAAGTTTTAAAACGCTTTATTAAGTTTATTATTATTTTTTGTAATTTATTTTCGCAAAATGTGCATTGTGCATATATTCTGTCAGTGTATGTATGTATGTGCTTTCTCTTTTTGGTTTCTATAATAAAATAACTGTGCATATAAATAGTAATAGTATGTATTTACTATTAAAACATTAAGAATTATTATTAATTAATTGTCAATTGATATAATAGCAAGTAATGAAAAAAAAACCACGGGTTTTCAAAAAAGCACATTTCCAATGATTGATATGTAGTTGATATGACATCACCTTATGACGAGCATATTTGAAATGTATGACTAATACTTAACATATGTGTTTCCAAAATTCTAACTACTCTCCTCCCAAATTTCAAGTTTCTCACTTAAACTGTTTGAAAAATAGAAGGGGTCAAGAATTTCGCAAAAATTAAGTTTCGCAAAACGGAAAATTAAAATACCGTACGACAAAAGCATATATGTACATATGCGTGTATAAAGCTTATAGAATTTGTGTTATAACAATTACAGTATAGGGCTTTTTCAAAGTTTTTGGGGGCTGTAGCTCCGTAACGGATGGGGTCATTGCTCAATTTTGAACGGTGTAGAAATTTTGTAAACACCCAGACAAACGGAGAGCAAACGGAGAGAATAAAACTAATAACCACATTTTTTCAAATTTTATTTGAAAATGTGCTAAAAACCAAAATATACCATTAGTCATTACAATAAGAAAGGACAGTAAGCATTTCTGCTAACTTTTCTCATAACCTTGGTACTGTTATTTGTAATTTTTTTATTTTTGTAGAAATAGATACATTATACATACATATTATGTAGTTGCAAAAAAGTGTAAAAAAATATATAGAATTATGAGAATATGCATGAATATGAAACATTTTGTTATTATAGGTAATTAGGTTTAGGTATATTCATAGGTACAATTTATATACACATTGTATACAAATCAAACCAGAAATTATATACCCACATACATATGTATATAATACAACATTGTATAAAAAAAACAACGATTCTTTTGATTATTTTAATTTAACATTTTTTAATACATGCATACAACATATGTATGTACATATGTAGATAAAATAGTTCTTTATGATAACATTCATTACATTACATTCTAATTAATTAAATTCTTCATAAGTGCATACATACATATACATACATAAATAAACTGGTTGATCACAACAATGTGGTGAAATTAATTTTGTAGCAATTCAAAAAGTTTTAATATTTCCTAATTTTTATTAAATGCTCAAATAATTGATAATTCTTTTTCAGAAATTTTGTGAATTGTGAAGACTAAATTTGTTATACAAATATTCTAGTTATTTACAACCAGTATTGTCAGAAACTTTTGGTCAAATTCCGTTACTGATAGCTACAAATCATCCAATTTTTTCTTACTCAAAACCACCCCAAAAAATTGTTTATTAATATACAACAAAAAAATGCACTTAATTTATGATTTTTAAAAAAGAGTAATTCATTTTAAACAAAAACATAAAAATTTAAAAAAAATTGTAATTTCTAAAAAAAAACATTGGTTCATAATTTTATAAATTTGCGTTTTATAAAATAATTTGATATTTTGTGTCACTTCTGTCACTTTAAAATTATGGCAGTTTACATTATTTTCAATTATATGGATTTTAACTCTATTTATTTATTTATTTATTTATATTAATATTACATATATAAATGTAATGCAATATTATTGAACCATCGGCTACTAAGGCCATTATAGGTTTTTATACTATTATTAAATTATATACTAATATTATTTATTTTGTTTATATTATATACTATATATTTACATTATATTTGGTCGTAAGGGGGTAAGTAAAGAAAAAAACACTTACGACCTGTGCAGGGATCGAACCCACACTTCTTCGGTTAATACACCACACGCCTACCCACTAGGCTACCGAAGCCCCTAACTCTAATATTGTTGATTTTTCAAATAAAATCCGCTTATGGAAATTGAGAATCAAAACCCGCTACTTTAGCGGAATTCTGCTACTAATGACAATACAGATTAGAACTGTACAATACATATACCGGAAAAGGGGGCACTCTAATTTTGTAACTATAGCTAATAAATGCCTCCTAATTATTTTTTGTTATATAACATACATATGTATGTATTCATATGTATATACATCCATACATATATTTAAACAACGAGGCATTTTTAAAATGACAATGCTAAACAAATTATTGAAACCCCGATTTTGTAACCAACTCTAAAAATCCTTCCTAATTATTTATTTTACTCAAACATACATACATACATACATATATAACAAGGTATGTAAAATAGATGGGGCTGCCGCCACAAGCCGTCGCTAAATAAAATATGGAAACCATGAAACCAACTTTAAAATCCTTTAAAAAGAATTTTTAATAATTTTTGTTTCAATAAACTTTAGTTTGATTTTTTATACCTTTTACATATTTTTAAAAGAAACTAAAAAAATTTAATCCCATGAAAAGTCGCAAAATAAATCGAAAAATAATTTCCGAGCTTTATCTTAAATTAAATTTTTTTTTAGTTTCCTTTAATATAAAAATTCAAGCTAAACATGTCAATGGACAATGTAAACAAGTCTGCATCAATTTGGCGTCACAATTATTAAATAATAGTTTTTGAAATATAAAATAAAAATATGCAAACATACATACATATGGATATATATATGAAATATAAAAGACATTTTAAGTTTATTTCAAAATTTTTCAAGTTTATTTTATATTTTTTCAAAATATTTCATGTTTCATATAAAAACAAGCAAAAAACAAATTAAAAATAAAACTTTAAGCAAAAAATTGGTTTGACATGAATGTTGTTTTCCATTTGTCGCCATTTTTAATTGTTCGAAATGTCAAATTACTATCTCAAGAATCAAGATAGTTGAAAAAATGTAATTAGTGTCAAAAATGTTCATGTATTTGTGCACTATCTTGCTATGCTAGTAATGTCCTGTGACCTGTCTCGTCTGGCCAGTAAAAAAGAGAGTAATGTGACGTTTCGAATAAAGGCTGGTTTTCAAGAGAAATTTCGTGAATATTATCGCAATTTTAGAAACAGAAAAATATAGTGCACAGTGCGAAAGAGCGAGAAAAAAAATTATATTATTACAAAATATTACAGCAACACTTTGACAGTAAAAAATGTACATAACCTAATTTATTAATGTTTATACTCATATTTAGCTAAAAATTTAAAATTTTTTATTTATAAAGCTGTTAAAAATAATATAGTTTATTAATAATTTTATTTTACACCTACATAGTCATTTTAATATAGTTTCTCACTAAAAAACAAAAACAAATGTTTGAACATTTGTTTATTTTAAAATGTTTGTTTATTTTTTGACACTTCAAAATTTAAATGCCATGGTAGTGAGAAATTTTTTTGTAAGATATACATACAATTTTTGCATATGTCCACGATATTTATTTATAGCAAAATATCTTCAGAGAACATATTTTCGTGGACATTTATGGTTATTTTCCTGGATATTTTCAAATGTTTCGTGGATATTTATTTAGGGTTATCTCTTTCATACCCATATCATTTTATACCTATGCTCTAACATTTTCCCATACCCATATCTGCCTATACTCTCTAACGTTTTCGTGGATATTTTTTTCTCATGAAAACCAGCCTTTATCAATTTCAAACACAAATCATTTTTGTATCTTCTGCCTATGCTCTAACATTCGTGGATATATCGGTCTAATGAAAATCACCAATGGAGGAATTATACAAAACTGTCAATGCTCTCAATTACTTATGCAAATAAAATATACCAAACACTTTTCTGCAAACATTTTTTTATTTTTAGTATTTTTAGATTTTTGGTATGTAGTTAGTTTATACCATAGATATATTACTAATAGATAGGCAGTGAAGAAAATATTTTCAGCCAATTTTGAGAAACAGCTGAGTAAACCGTTGTATTGCTTTAGTTTCTTCAAAAATAGGTTCCTAAAAGGTGAAATAAATTCATTTCTAATTTTTTTAAGGATTTTATCACTTATTTTGTTACTTTACAAGTAGTTAAAATTTTGAATAACCTTAATTAAATTAAATTTTAATTTTAAAAACAAAATATATGAATTATTAAGTAATATAAAAACTTAAAATCTCTGAATGAAACTGGTTATGAAAAACTGCTTTACATTATTTTAATAAATATAAACAGCTGAGTGAACGAAATGTATACATATTATAAAATGCATATGTATTTTTTTGACTGAATACCTTAAGATAGGAAAACACATAAGAACAAAAGAAACGACTATACCTAACTTCCCATCTATTAGTTAATACATAAACTATTTATGTAGTTTATGAGTTAATATATCTATGGTTTATACATATGTATGCTCATAATTGAATTGAAATTTGAAAGGACAAAGATAAATTTTTTATTCGGAACTATTCGGAACATATTTTTTAAAATTACGTAATTTTGAAATTAACATAAATAAATAATGTCGAAAAACAAAGAGTAAAATTTTATTATTATCCATCAATACTAATCTTATTCTAATCTAATTTCTAACCTCAAACTATTCAGTATTCACAATTTTTGGCAATTAACCAACGACAACTTTTGACACTTCATTCTTTTTAAAAGGAAGGCATACGTCATCGTGAAGTTACATTTTTCTTTTTTTAACTGTCCAAAAGTAAAAAGATTTTGGATAAAAAACAGAAAAGTTGAAGAACTTATTAAAGTTTTTTTTTTCTTTTTGTTAATATGCAATTTACAATGAATTAATTAAGTACCTATATAATAATTATAATAAAATTTTAAAGACCTTAGCGTGAGCTGTATAGTCGTATAGATTTAACAATATATGTATGAATTTATTATTATTAGATAAAAAGGTTTAAAAGATTGGTAGCTTCTATTTCTCTCTAATTTGAAATGTCCTCCAATCTCCTACTCAACCAAATTCAGCCAAAAACGAACATAAGGAACGTTTTAGTCTAATGCGAAGTCAACTGTTTTGATTTTGTACAATTTATGGGTTAAAGCATATAGAATAGTTTCTTTCTTCTAAAATCAAATAAATCTCACAGTACTCCGAGTAGTAGCAGTGAAGTTATGATAATTAAACGCATAACAACAAAAGTATAAATCAGAATAATAAATCAAATAATAGAAAAATAAATATGTAAGGGAAATAATTTGAAAAAATAATTATTCATGATCGAAAATAAATATTTCATCATTCTCACAAGAAATTTGCCGAACATATTCAACAAAATATCAAATATTGTACGTCGTGTACGTTCATTGCCACAGAATATAAGGTCAAGACGAGCATATTATTTAAAATGAGCATATTATTTAAAATGAGTATATTAATTAAAATGGTATTTAAACCAGAAGATAAAATGACTGGGTTAGAAAATTTTCGAAAAAGTATTCAATTTTATTGTGATGTAAATATAGAAATTTAGGCTATTTATTAATTTTAAAATTAAAAGTTTTTGATTTAAATGAAATATTAATTAAATATTATTGAAAGTAAATATTTTTGATTTCTGTAAAAAAAAATATAACGTAAAAAAAAGCGCGGAAATTATCTTTTAAATAATGCAAAAACAGCTGTTTCTCAATAAGTGATTTACATTTTTTTGTTATGTTGCCTATCTAGTATCTAGTTAATGTGTTTATTAGTCAGATTAGGTGTGTTTATTAGTCAGATAAAAGTTCAGGTTTTGGCGTTCCTTAGTTTTAGAACAGTGGTTTTTTTTTCTCCGTAAGTGTTCTAGTTTGGTGTTCATTAAGTTAACACTTTTGGACAAATTTTTTTGTTGTTGTTTTTTATTTAAATTTTGAGAGATTTATTGAATGCAATTTACATTTTTTAGTGCAAAATTATGGAAAGTGTTTACATTTTTTAGAGAGAAAAAATTCTTTTTAGTAAAATATTATGGAAAGCGTTACAATTTTTTATAGCAGATTTTTAGAAACATTTTTTTTGTTTTGTTTGATAATTATTTGTCAGTTTTGACAGCTAAAAAACTAGAACAAAAAAGTACAAAACAGCGTTCATTAAATTTTCTGTTCTAAGTGGTTATAAGTTGTCCTAAAGTGTTTGATGTTTAATTGTTTGCTGTTCTATGGTTGTTCTGTCATGGGGCCGAATTCCGCAACGGTGTAAAAGAAAAAAATTGTCAGTTCTCGTGCAAATTTTCTGTTTGCACGGTGCAAAGTTTTTCCACCAAGTATTTACCGGTGGAAATGCAAATGAGAATGAAAATTATATAGTTATATAGTTTATATAGTTTAGTATTATAATATTAAATTGTTTTGTGCACATTTTATATTTTGTGTTCAAATAACAGTCAGCGCTGTTTATAATTCATTTATCATTTCAGTTTTCATTCACGCTTGCGGAATTAAAATAATGGTGCAAGGGCAAGTTGGTGAGAATAAAAAAATTTTTGTATTTGCACCAAACAAATTTACACCGTTGCGGAATCCGGCCCTGTTCTGTTCTGAAAGCTGATAAACATACAAATTATATCAACGTATCAAACACACCTAATATTTTGGTGTCTTGAACTAAAATAATAGTCATTTTGTATTACAAGTTACAACTTCAAGCCATTTAATTAAAGATACATTAACTACGATCTAAACTTCTTCAGCTTAAGAAGTAATTAATCTAAAGTGTAAATATTTTTTATTACACTTTAGATTATTACTTAGGGCAAATTTCCTAGAATGTCCATATTTTGCGGTAGAATGTGGTCTGAATGTTTTATTATTATTATACTATAAATAAACTAGGATTAATAATATTCAATTTCCTCAATTTTTTTTAAATTTCTAAAAATTAAAAACGGTAACACTTTACAAATTGAACATCAAATTTGACAGTTGTGTAATATACATACAGAACATAACATAACCATAAATTTATTATTGTTTTGGTTAATTGAAAAAGAAATTTCGTTGCCTACTAAAAATTGTAAGTGGTACGAAGTAAATATAAAATAAACTTTTTTATTCAACATAGTAAATAAAATTATATTTATTTTTTTTCAGTAATTTGAAATTCTTTATTTTTGAATAAAATTTGCTTTAAAACAATATGCTTTGTTCAAAAGCTTTTCGGATGATGTCAACATGGAGAAATGTATTTTCTGAAACAATGTATAAACCATCAAAAATATCAAATTTCAAAAGACTGTGTTCTACAGCTACAGGACCTACATCGCGGCCACCTAAAGATGCATCTAAAGGTAAAGGCCCTATATCTTGGAAAAGTTTATCAATTATTGGAGTAGGTGGAGCAATTGGCTTAGCATTTATGTATTATGTTAAAAATGAAAAAGAAGAAGCATTAATGCGTGAACGTAAAAGGCAGTTGGGTAAAGCATCAATTGGTGGACGATGGGAATTAATTGATTCCGATGGAAATGTTAGAAAATCAGAAGATTTTTTGGGCAAATGGTGTTTAATTTATTTTGGCTTTACCCATTGTCCTGATATTTGTCCGGATGAACTAGAGAAAATGGCAAAAGTTGTTGATGCAATTGGTATGATTTAATTTTTTCTATATAATCCAATATTAAATAATTTTTTAAAATATTAGATAATGCACCGGATGACACAACAATTCAACCAATCTTTATAACTGTTGATCCAGAACGTGATACAAAAGAAGTCGTTGGAAAATATGTTAAAGAATTTTCTACAAAACTTTTAGGATTGACAGGAACTGTTGAGCAAATTAAATCTGTATGTAAAGCGTATAGAGTTTATTTTAGTGCTGGTCCTAGAGATGTTGATAATGATTATATTGTAAATAATTTAATTTTGCTAGATTTTAACATTAATCTATTTCAATTTTTTAGGTTGATCACACTATTATAATGTATTTAGTAAATCCTGATGGTGAATTTGTTGATTATTATGGACAAAGTAAGGATAAAGATCAAGTTGTTAATTCCATATTAGTGAATATTGCTAAATGGAATAAGTTAAATAAAACATCCTGGTTTAGCTAGGACTCATTTTTATTGACTGTTTTCTTTCGTGTAAGTTAATAAGTTTTTAAGGAAGCTTTAAAGTTTGATAATTATTTTACTTTTAAATTTTTATAATAAAATAAATAAATTATGCTCTTATTTTGTTCTTGATTAAGTTTTACTCAAAGGTAATTCCGAAATGATTATATACTATTATCGATAATAAAAAAAACATGTATAGAAATTAAATTATGTGTAATTATGCTGTTTTATTATATAAATGTTTTATAAAATTTATGAAAATATAAAATATAATGTGTTATCTTAATAATGATATATTTTTTCTAGGGATAAAAAAAGTAGGGATTGAAAAAGTTAATACAGAGATATATATTTTTATTAGAACACGTCAAACGCTTGTATTTATGTTCCTTTTTTATAACATTACATAACATTTTGATTGAATTTAATATAGAAGTTTCAATATTCTGTTTCCAAAAAATTTGAGAATGTTGTTTTTTGTGTAAACATGTTTGGAAATCCGTAAACCCAAGATGTTTTAGAGCAAAAATACTAAAGATTTTATTTCGTTCAAAATTTGATTGTTATGTAGTTAATGGTTATGGTTTTGGAAAATAAAGCGCAATTCGGTGGGTGCAAAAAATGTATTTTTAGAATTATTAAATAAGAACATAATAAGTTGCTTTTTAAAATCTTATAAATTATGTAACATATTACTAATAGTTACATATTTTTGAGAAATTATAAAACTATTTTACAGTGCATGGTAAACACATTTTTGTATTATATTAGAATGATTTAAAAGAAAGAATTTAGAATTTTCAAAACTTTCACTAGCATGCGCTCTAAAATTCGTTCCCATGAATCATCTATTATTAAACAAAGTTTTGTTGGAGAAGCTTGTGCTATGGAAGTAATTTCAGAAACTAAAATTAGAAGAAAACTGTGGGTGAAGGGGGTCTATTATTAGTTCTTTTCGAGATATTGGAACCATTATGTTTTTTTTGTTTTACATTATTAATTACTAAATAGCTTTTAAACCACATACATCTTAGTCATTATTGAAAACTTATTTCTCAAGCTTTTATATACTGAAGAATTTATTGCTTGGTCTTGACTAAGTAAATTTTTAAAAATAAAATATAAATTTTTACTGAAACAAATTTTTTGTGTCAAACAAGCATTTTTCTATCAAATGCTTTTATTTGGGAAACGGTAAGACTTAAGAGAACTTAAGACTTAAGAGAAAAAGTTACTGAAGATAAAATTATGGTATCTATTAAGGATTCCAAATTTTATATAATAACGGTACCATACGGCATTATTGAAAGAAAAAACATTACTTTGAAAAAAAATTTTTTAAATAAATTTAAAAATTGTATATGTTCTTAGCTCTAATTAAAAAAGTAATTACCCTAAGAAAATGAAATCTTCAGCACATGATAGCTTAATATAATAGATATAAAAATTAGCTTCCAAACAAGTATAAGTTAGCTTCTGCGAAGGATCTGGGTCAAGTGTTATGCGGCAATTAATAATAGAAAACAAAATAACATAAAAGCCCCAATATCCCGAAAATAATATTTTTCCAGTTTTTGTCTCAGAAATCAACTCCAGAAATATTTGCACTCTTATGCGTGCAAAAAAAACACCCTTCATATTATGTAATATGTCTTTGAAATTTCGTGTTGTATAAGAACCTACCGTATCTGCCCCATTAATTATAAATTTTTAAGCTAAAACAATCAAAATTTTAAAATTTTTATTGTTTTTGGGTTTAAATTCCAATTTAAAAATGTGCATCGTTAAAAAGAATTGATGTTGACTCACCAAAATAGTGTCTACTTTGTTTTAAGATTTTGAAATTACTGGTACTTTTAAGTGGTAAGTGGTACTTTTATATTAAAATGTTTGGATTGGAAATGGAAATCAATAAAAAACAAACAAATTTATTATTTTTTTTTTTTGTTAATTTATTAAAACTCTTTTTTTCGTGTTTTTATTTTTCTTTTCGTTTCTTTTGTTTTTTTTTTTAGTTTAATTTTTTTTTTACAAATTAAATGTACAAATCATATTAAATTATTTAACATTTAAGCTAATTTTATAAATTTTTATTTTTTTTTTTTTTTATTTTTTATTTTTGTTAGTTAACCTATACACAACGTACACACATATTGATATAATATTTTACTAAAAATTTTTTGTTTTTTTTTTAATATGTATACGATTATTTTATTTCATATTTACATGACAAATAACTAATTTTATACATTTTATTAATTCACATATAATTTAATATTATTTTCTTCAATATTTTTATAATTAACTATAACGAATTTTATTTGAATTTTATTTACAATTTTATGGTTTTGTTTTCTTATAAAATAATTTTACTGATCAAAAAATTAATTAAAATAAATTATTTAAAAATTATTTAAAAAAATTTTAGTTAAGATTTCTCCATTTTTTTTATTTTATTTATTTAAGCAAAAATTTTTAATTTATTTTTATAAAAAGCTAAAAATTAAATATGAGTTTAATTTAAAAACAAAAAAAAAATTGACTCACAGTTAAAAATTAAAGAAGCAGATCCCAAAAATTTTTCTTTGGTTCTTTAAAACTTTATAAATTACATACTGGAAAAATGATTTGGCAATAAAATAAGGATTGCTTATTAACGTTACAGTGTACATAGTCACAAACAGATTAATACCGTTATACAAAAAACTAAAAATTATATACATATATAGTTTAATTAGGTTTCTAAGGTGAGACTGAGAAAATAAAAAAAAGGTTTGATAACCATTAATGTATTCAGTAAAATTAAAGATATAAATAAATATAACATAATTTTATTAATAATTAATTTTTAACTAATTTTCAAGGTAAAATAATATAAAACTAGAAAAATTAAATATATAACCTTTTTTTTTAATTTAAAAACATTTGTTTTTTGGAATTAAAAATATTTTTTTTTTTATTAATTAATCAGTTAATAGTTGAGTCTTTTTTTTTATAAATCTTTTCGATTTGACTGTAATTTTACGATAAAAAGTGTAACTTTAATAATTGAATCCAATATATTAATGGTTTTTTTTCTTTTATATTAAATCGTACATTAATTTCTCAGCTTGATTTGGTTCTTCACAATCAAATGATGCCATCATAAGTTCTAAAATAAATATTAAAAAAAAAAAAAACAAAAAACATAAGTTAGAATATATGATATATTTAAAATAAATTTAATTTTAATTAATAATTTTTTATTTGGATTAAAAATGATTAATGCAAGACAAGAAATTAAAATTTTATTAACATCAATTTTTTAATATAAGTGTTAGAACATTAGTACGATATGATTACTTTAATGGTAGTTGTTAAATTTGTGTTGCTATTGAGATAGAATTATTTTTGTTAATTCACTGTACTTGATGTTTCGATCAAAAGTTTACTCTGGAATCAATTTGCAAACAAAACTATTACAAGATTTCGAGTATTGTTCGCGAATCAAAATAAAAACACATTATAGATTATCTGCGATCAATATGCAAATATGTATATATAAATAATAAAATAATACTTATAAAAAAATTAAAAAAAAAACCAAAAATTTCGTCAATCACATAATAAATAGATGGCGTATAAATATGTCAACTTCCAATATGTCATGATTGAACCAATGTTTAAGCAAATAAATAAATAAATAGACCAATGTTTTTGATTGAACCATGGTCTAAAAATTATAGGGATAGTTTTCTAAAAATTAATGTAGAGTGGGTCTTCATTTATTAAGTAATTAATTAATCTGGTATAATTTAAAAAAAATTCTGCACAAAATACTACGGAGTTTATTAACATTTATATCAAAAAGCTGAAAGAGTGAGTTGGTCTCTCTTAGCGTTCGCGAATTTCTGTTGAATGGTGTGAAATATTAAAAAGTTCTATGGATCTCAAATTGTTCATACGCATATAAAATACATATGTATGTGGTTTTGCCATGCGGTATTTTAATATACCGTTATGTGAAACTTTATACCGTTTGTAAAAATTATTTTATTATTTAATATACCGTTATGTAAAAATTTGGACCACTTCTATCTTTCAAACGGTTTAACTTAACAGCTTAAGATTAAGAGTTTTTGAGAGGAGTTAGATCTTTAAAAATAAGTATGAGTCATTTCAGAAAATATTTTTGTATCGCCTCCCGGTTAGGAGCTGTAAGGGGTCAAAAACTAAAAATTCCCTATTTTTAAACACCTGTTGTAACTTTAACACCTACTCAATTTTTTTGAAGTAATACATAAAAATTAAAGCTCTAACATTATACTTTTATTTCTGTTAGCAACTTTTCTTAATAATATAGGATTATCTTAAAATTGACGAAACTGTAACTTGATTTTTCTCAATTTTTCTAACAATTGTTTTACAATTTTTTTTGAATTTTTTATTTTACTCGATTAATTTGAAATTGTTGAGGATGATGCGTAGTACAAAAAAAAATTAAATAAATAAAAAATATAACGGTTGCTTGAAGAATTTATATTTATATGATGTTGGTATACATACTTATATATCATGTTTATTTACATATCGTATATGCCATTGATGAATGAATGATGTATGTATATTAAGAATATTGATATATATATTTATATATGTACATACAAGCGGCGTATATACGTATTTTGGAGCGTCCGCGTCCGATATACGATAATCGATATACGATAATCCAAACAATACCCCGTATTTTGTTGTACATATTTATAAGAAATTATTCTATTAATGAAATATTTTTAAAGAAATTAATGCAATGTATGGTGATATAATAATAATATTTATATGAATACATATTCATATATAATATATTAATATATTATATCTGCTTTTGAAGAATGTATAAACATATAGTTTGAATATTATATGTACAAACCATAGTTTTCAAAATTCACCCAAATTGTTTTAAAATGCTGAAAAATTAAAAAAATAATATTATAAGCTATATGAACATATTAATACGGGTATCTAAGAGTTGACAAAGGCAACTGTATTCTTCCTCGTTTTTTGTAAAATAAACAGAAATAAAATCTGATTTAAGGTCCATAGTTTTCATTTTTATAAATCGCCGTTTCTAGAACTTAATGGTTAATTGATTTGAATTTGAACATCTAACACTTTACAAAATATATATATAACGTCACTAACAGTTATACTTTATATATTATAAAAAAAATGAAAAATTTAATTTTTTTAATGCTTTTAATTTAATTTTAATATTTATTTATTTTTAAAACCTCATAAAATCAGAAAAAAGATAAGCAAAAGCGATAGAAATGATGAAAGCGATTTCATAACAAAAATATAAAATAAAGAAAAGATTTTTCATTTTTATTCTATAATGCAATTCCATTTTTTTTTTTCGTTTTTTTTTCCCGTATACGTACGATAGTTTACAGTTATATTAAAAATGCCGCTTCGTTTGTAACGTATAAAATTGAGTCGATTTAGCCATATGTGTCTGTCCGTCTATTCAACTGACAGAACGTAACTGGAAAACTAAAAAGGCTTAAGTCAAAAAATTTAGAGTTATATTCTAAATTTGTTTTAAACAATTTGAATATTTCACATTTTTTTTTTCTTGAAATAGAATTACGATTTCGAGTAGCTACCATACAAATTTCTGCACCCAGTTGTAAACGATATCTTTGAGACTGATATAAGGTTACGAAGTTGAAATTGAAAATAGGCAACCTAATTATTATATCAAATTGAAATTATTTGGAATCAAGGCTTGCGGGAGCTTTCATAGAAATTTCTGGGCCCAATTAACGTATGCGCTGAACAGTAACAAGTGTTGATAATGTTCCTTTTTAATATTAAAAGTAGGTCTGCTGTGAGTGATAGTATCTATATGTATTATATTTTTAATCTTGTAACGGATTTGTACGGGTATTTTACTATAAAATCCTAACGTATTTTATATTTGATAGGAATTTTTTCAAATTTTTTTTTTTTTTGAATTTAGCTTTTTATTTTTACAATAATTTTAAAACAAAAACTCTATTTTAGTTCAATGAATTTATACATAATATATAGTTTCGTAACAAAACAATATGATGTTATTAAATTCTGAAATCAAAAGGAACATAGTTAGAGAAAGACGATGTTAACAAATTTGTATGGTTGATAATACATTTATATTCAAGAAATCAGAGTATATATTCAAAAATATCTGAAAAGGATTTAATAAAAAGGATTTTTACTAATCGATTTTATATTTTATAAAATTTACGTTTATAACTTCGAATAATCTCTGTAAAACTGAATAGATGATTAGGAAATATGGAATATGTTATTTATATTTTAATCTTAATATTCGAGCTTTGCTCATAGACTACTGAATTGATGTATTGTGGCAGTATTATTAGAAGAAGAAATAGTAATTACACCATATTTTAAGTACTTTTTAAATATTACTTTTTTTGTATCGATAAATTATGCCTGATATCCTCATAATATATATATTTTGTACAATATATCTATATATATATACTTGTGCTTTATTCTACTGTAACAATTTAAACTACACCTCAATGTAATGAAATGCATTGTATTTGTTATTGAATTAATCTTACATACATATATACGTATTTACAATGAAGCACTTTATTCCATTCTTTTTTACCCATATTAAAATAAATAAATGATTTTTTATATTTTTTTTATTTTTAATTTTCAATTGATAACAAAAGAAGTGCAATAGCAATCAAATAACGGCCAGGAAATAACATCAAACAATAAAAAAGAATCCTAACGTACAATAGAGAAGCTTTTGAACGTTCATACATATATATATACAAAAAAATACAAAAATACAAAAAAAACACTGAAAAAAATTAAAAAGTTCTATATACATATATTATGTATCTATAGAAATATTTACTACAGCATTCGATTTAAGGATTTAGTTGATGTGCATTGTGTATGATTCAGATCCTATACAATATATTCAATTTTAAAATGTTGTGTTCGATGACCTGTAATTGTATTAATTTTGGGTGAATCATTTAAGAGTAAATGGATTTATAATTGGAAATTTTGGAATTCTTTGAATTTGAATAAATCTTATTAAAAAATATTATATTTTTTTTTTGGATGAATATGTATTATGTTTTTTTTCCATTAAATGTTCATTTGTGTATTTCATATAATGGGTACTAATGTTAATATTAAAAAAAAAAATAGTATGTTATTTGTGAGCTATCAATTGTCTGTTAGAAAAGTATCTTTTTATATATTTTGCCTTTGCCATATTTACGCTATTATTTCATATTGAATATTTTTTTTTTATGTTTATAAAATCCTAATACGAATCGAAACGGTATTACTACAGAGTTCTCATTTATTTTATCATTTATTGTAACCCAGCTCATCATTTATATGTCCTTCGCCGTTAATATACAACTTTAATTTATTTTATAATTATTATTATCTAATTATTGATAATTTTGAATATTTATATATGATTTGATTGTTGTTTATGCATTCCTAAAATGGTTCATCTTGTATAATGTATTTCATTTTTGTACAATGTAGAATTATTCACAAAGGGTGATATGAAAATGTTCAAAAGATTTTCTGTGAATTTTATTTTTCTTTTATTTTGACATTTAATCGAGGAATACAATGTGTATGTACATAATACATATAGTATATAATCATATATATATAATGTTTACAATGATATAGATCTATAATTCTACGTCATATATTCGCATTTGATTTTGAAATTGAAAAAATATTCGGCTAAAAAATATAAATTAATTTTGTGGAAATCCTCAACTTTATATAGAATTTATTTTTTTCTTATTAAAAAACTCATATAAAAATTGACCGAACCATATTTACTATAGTTCATATCTTAAATATACTGTTTTAATTATATTTTTAGTTCAGGGGATTTATGGGTTATGGATTTGCTTTGTTATTTTGAATGTATATGTTATATGAAAGGTTTTACCTAAAATGAAAGGTTAATGTTGATTAAAATTGAAAAAAAATAAATTAAGTTAAAATATTTTTTAAAGAATTGCTATAAAAATTGAGTATTATTGTATGTCCATGCCCTTTAATTATTTTTTTCCTAAATAAATCAAGGATAACAATAAAAATATTACTTAATTTTTTTCCTTTTTTTGCTAACAAAGTAATTTTTCTAGATCAATTTTTTAATAATTTCAATAAAACAGAAGGTTATTTTCTATGTTTTTGTTTTAAATTTATTCTGCCTAAATGTATGCAAATATAAATATTAAAAAAAAAATTATTTAATCATGTTATTTGTTTATCAATTATTTAATTATTTACATGTTAATTTTTAAAGCACGAAAAATCTTTTTTGTTAACTATTTTTGTAGGTTAAGTTATCATAAGTATGTAAGCAAACAACAAAATAAAAGTTTAATAAAAAAAAAAAAAAGAGCAAAATGCCTTTTATAGCCGAGAGTCTATTGCTTTCAAGTTCTTAAAATGAGTCAATTGCTTTCAAGTTCTTAAATGCTTTTTTTATTTAGATATGTGAAAAGAAATTTCTACTAAACTTAAACTCTCCAGATAATGAGATTTAATTATTCGCTGAAAGTTTTGACTTTTAAAAATCAAAAAATCTCAAACTTTTCAAATCTTTTAATCAAATTCACTTTCCCAAATTAGTATTGTTTTTACTATCCCTCTAAATTCAAATATTGTGTTATTTCTTTTATTATATCTGTTTTTTTTTTATAATGAATAATTATCAGATCAAAGTTGTAGGTTAATCGTGTCCAAGATTATGTAAACTGTTTTGTGTTGTCTATATAGAGAAAATATGATTAAACATCGCTAAATACTGTCTTGTATGGAATGTAAAATGAACTTATATTATGAACTTATATATTTGCAAATAAATAACGAACAAATAGAAATAATATTATCTTTCTGGGGTCTTTGTGACCTATTCGTTAAGCACATGGTGTATTAATTGAGGTAGTGCGGGTTCAGATTCTGCACAGGTAAAAAGTTTTATTGAACGTAAATCTTTCTTGTTACCTTGTAAATATAGTGTAAATTATATTATGTATGTATAAACAAAATAAATAATATTGCAATCTAAATTAATAAGAGCATAATTCGACCTTTAATGAACTCAGTAGCTGATGTTTCAATATTAATCTAAATAAAATAAAAATAAAATTAAATAAATATTATGTTTCTTGTATTTTTATGTTATTATAATATATTTTTTTTATTAACTTTTTATCTATTTCATGTTAAAAAATGAATGTTTATAATAATTATAGAATACTTTTCCTATTTAGCGCCTAGAAGTATGCTTTAATCATTCACAATTAAAAATGGAAAAAGAAATTTTTTTTTTAGGGGGCTTTGGTAGCCTAGTGGGTACGCGTGTTGCGTATTAACCGAAGTAGTGTGGGTTCGACCCCTGCACAGGTCGTAAGTGTTTTTTTCTTTACATACCCCCTTACGACTAAATGTAATGTAAATATATAGTATATAATATAAACAAAATAAATAATATTAGTATATAATTTAATAATAGTATAAAAACCTATAATGGCCTTGGTAGCCGATGGTTCAATAATATTGCATTACATTTATGCATGCAATATTAATATAAATAAATAAATAAATTTATTTTGTATCTTATTTTTATACCCGATAAGGATCGGGTATATTAAAATCGCTCCTTCGTTTGTAACACCTCGAAATAAGCTAGCTAGATATACCTTCAAGGTATATCGGATCAGAATCAAATTCTAAGTCGATTAAACTTTGTCCGTCAGCAAGATAACTCAAAAACTAAGAAAGTTAGAGTCTTGAAATTAACACAAAATATTCTTACAACAATTTGTAGGTTCCCTATTTTTTTGGTTGAGATCCGACAAAAACTTAGGGTAGCTCTCGAACACCTAACTTTTAGATCCCCACATTCTTTTTCAAATAGAGCCATGGAATTTTAACTACAGATAGATATCATAAAAATATTAATTTTATTATTAACAACTTTTTTCTGTAGCCCCACCCGTTACGAAGCTACAGATCCCCAAAGTTTGAAAAAGCTCTGTATTTAAATTGTTATAACACAAGTTGTATAAGGTATATCTTCAATTTGAAAACGTCAAACGATGGCTGATTTTATTTGCTTTAAAAATATATATACAATAAATATATGCTTGTGGCATAACGTGTCTTAATTTACCGTTATGCAATACTCAAATTTTGCAAAATTCTTGATTCTTTCTTTCTTTCAAACGGTTTAAGTTAGAAACTTGAAATTAGGTCTTTGAAAATAAGTCATTTCAGAAAATATTTTAGTATCACCCTCCATTTCTGTCAAAAACTAAAAAAATTCCTTATTTTGAAAGACCTGTAACTTGAACACCTGTCCAAATTTTTTTGAAGTAATATACAAAAATTAAAGCTCTAACATTATATTTATATTTCTATTAACAACTTTTGTTAATAATATAGGGTTACCTTAAAATTGACTTCTTTTTTCTAAATTTTTCTAACAAATTTAACGTTTTTTTTGCATATTTTTTTACTCGATAATTTGAAATTGTTGAGGATGACGCGTAGTACAAAAAAAATTAAATAAATAAAAAATATAACGGTTTCTTGAAGAATTTATATTTATATGATGCTAGTATACATACTTATATAATTCATGTTTATTTACATATCGTATATGTCACTGATGAATGAATGATATATAGTATAGTATAAATTATTATACATTTGCCGCTTAGTATTAAATGGTAGTACAGCATATTTGGGAAAGTTTTGGATTGATAATGTGGTAGGTTAGAATCTGCTTTTGAAGAATGTGTAAACATATAGTTTGAATATATGTACAACCCATAGTTCTAGAAATTATAAAAATCACCCAAATTATTTCAAAATACTAAAAAATTAAAAAAATAATATTGTAAGCAGAGTGACAGGCTATGAACATACTAACGGTTCGTACGGGTATGTAAGAGTTGACAAAGACAACTGTATTCTTCCTCGTTTTTTGTAGTTTTATTTCCATTTAATTTTCATAGCTGTATTAAAAACTTATAAAATATAATATTGTATATTATATATAGATTATTTGTTTAATATTAAATTCCAAAACATATAACAAAAAAAAAAAAACAAAATAGAAAACTTGTTTTTGCAACAGAAATTACAGAATTTCATATGTGTGTTTCATATACACAATTAAATGTGTTTTTTTTTTACAAGGCGTTAAAGGCGTATACTAGTTTTTGTTGTTGACATATTAACCCTTTTAATTCCAAATATAAAAGTATAGCTATTCTAAAATAATTTATGTCATTACTTTATTTTCTGATACTGAAGATTTTTCTATTCTGATCCAATTGTGGTATGTAATAGCATATTTTGTTGACATGGAAATGAAAATATGCCCATAATATTCTATATTGTATATAGAATCATGTCATATTATACTGCGGTTAAGAAGGGTTAATATTATTTTAGAAAAAAATATCTTTATCTTACAAAAAATAAAAAAAAGTTTATAAAACATTTTATTTTTTTTAAGTTGCATGTTGCAATAAATGGCAAATGGATTTGTTGTTTTTCTTTTTCTCATTTCTTAATAGATAACATTAAATTTCCATTAAAAAAAAAAGCTGAGATTAATAAAATTAAAAACATTTTTCTTTAATATCACTTGTAATATAATTTATTTTTATCTCTATTTTTTTTTTAATTGTAAAACTTGCGTAAATGCTTCAATACTAAAAAGGATATGTTAAAAAATAAAATTATATTCCTTGAAAATAATTTTCTTAATTCTTTTTAATTTTATTATTATATATATTATACACTATTATTCTATTTTCTATATCAGAACAGTACGAAATCTCGACATTTTTAATTTCACGTTTTTAGAATCTTACTTTTTTAAAATATCGCTTTTTTAAATCCCTAGCTTTTTTAAAGTTTTGTTTTTCAAAATGTCGGTTTTAGTCACTTTTTAATGTCGAAAGAAATTTTAATGTAAAATTTTAATGCCTGGATATTTTTTTTAAAAATTACAATTTTTTTAGACAAAATAATAAAATTTTATTACAAACATTTTCAACTTTATTTTAGGAAAAAAACAAAAAAAAAAAAAAAGAACAACAAAATATTCATATTCTACATATTATGACAAGATAACAAAATCATTTTTCTCAGGTTTGGTCAAATTAAATTTATATTTATATTAATTTATTCTTTTTAAGAGTAATAAGAGCAATTCTAAGTTATCCCCATCTCTGTTACCAATCAATAAACTCCAACATAGGTTTCAGTAACCATAACTTTTTAAATTGATTAAAAATAATTATATCAACATAAAATCATTAGAGATTTTGTAAGAGAAATTTCAAAAACGAGATTTTAAAAAATTAGATTTTAAGAAGTGAGATTTTAAAAATGCGAAATTTTAAGAATTGAGATTAAAAATGTTGTGTTTTTGTACTCGACTCTTTTTATTATAGTATAATAGATATACGAATCTATAAATAGATACATATACATAGTATTAATGCATGTTCATTTTGATAATGCAATTCTTTTGTATCGTATATATAATACATGCTAATTAAATTAAATGAATGATGGTGTTATTCTACATGTTTTATAAAATATTATGGTATATCCTTTAATGCTTTTTTAATTTTATTAGATTTTTAACAAGAAAAATTATATTTTTCTGTTCAGTTTATTTAAAAAAAAAAGAGTTATTAATATATGAAATGCTTTTTTTTTGTTTTGTCTAATATAATTTTAATAAATTGTTCGTCCCTAAAATTAGTCATTATTTTGTTAATTATATTTTTTTATTTATTAAAAGCAATAAATAAGAAAATATTAGGATTAATAATTATATTATAATCAAATTTGTTGATACTGATATTAAAATGCGCTATTACTGAATTAATTCAAATTTCTGTTTTTTCAAAAAAAAAAAACAAATAAAAAACAAAAATCTCATTACTTCTGATAATTTCATTTTATTCTGAATGAATTTGTAAAATGATTTGAAAACTGACTTCAATAAGGAATAGGTTGGAAATCGAAACTTACAATCTTTAAAACTTACATATAAATTCCTTTCGCAGGATATAAATTTCTTTTAAAGTTTTCTGTCATTTTGTGTATATACTAACAAACTGAAGCTTAAAACACCTCACCAATGTCATATCGGCGGGTACATCGCCGATCATTCAAATGAAAAATCTCTGATTTAAACCCCAGTCCCCATTAAACCCCAAAATATTATATAAAATATAATCATATAGTAAACAAAATAAATAAATATAATTATAATTTAATATTTGTACCTCAACTTCGCCGATCATTCAAATGAAAAATCTCTGATTTAAACCCCAGTCCCCATTAAACCCCAAAATATTATATAAAATATAATCATATAGTAAACAAAATAAATAAATATAATTATAATTTAATATTTGTACCTCAACTTACACCTGAAAAGGAAATGTTGATTTATTTCCTCATTACATTATATGTGTTGGGGGCAGTGGCGCAGCTAAGAATTTTAGGTTCTAATGCAACCAACTAAATTGGGCCCCCTATTAATTTATTTATGAGTAAAAATTCATATTTTTAATTTTAATTACATTTATACATTTTAATTAAATTAATTTTACTTTTTCATTTATACTTTTTAATTAATTAAATAACAAATACTAAAATTTAAAAAGTTTTTTTTCTTGCTTTCGCAAAATCACTTAAGTTCATTTTCGCAGCTTCATTTGATTCAATAGCGAGCAAAACAAAATCTTTAAGTCAATTTTAAGCTGCTGAATTTTTTTTATAGTCTATTTTTAACTCAAAACTAGAATTTATCACTGGCACCGTAAAAAATGAAGCAAGTATATCTATATTTAATTTTAAATATAAATCTTGAAATAGTTGCATAGTCTTCTAAGGATTTTTTTGGTAGAATTTTTAATTTTTTTTAAATAAACAATAAAATTCATAATAATATGTATAGTACATACATATTATATTACATTAACTGTTATAAATAATTATATTAAAAACAGAAGTAATGTAAAGACTTTGTGAATTTATTTTGTTTAAAATGTGCATAAAGTTTAAGAATTAAAATTTATTCGATTTCGTATATTGAATCATAGGCTAATAAATATGAATTTAAAAAAAAAAAATTTCGGCCCTCTGTTTTGCCAGTTATTAATGGGCCCTAATATTTTGCATTATGTCGCACTTAATTAGCTACGCCACTGGTTGGGGAATTCAAAAATTAATAAGTACTCTTAAATAAAAATCCTCCAATTGATTTTTAATCAATTTGATCTTTCTTTAAAACTTTCGAAATTTCATTTTTAAAATGAAGCTCTTTTCCATATAACACTATTTATGGATTATAAAAATAAAACGTTTTAAATAATAATTTTATGTACAAAATACGCACTACTCTTATTACAATTACGATGAAAAAATTTACTTCATTTAATAGATACTAATATAATAAAGTATTTAATTATTTTAATTTTTTTTTATTTTTACATAATATTGTTAGAACTTTTTTAATATCATATTAAAAAAAACTAGAATCTTTATAATTTTTTTTATTTTTATTTTGATTTTTTTCCGGAAAAACCTCCTTTTCCTTTCTTTTGCATGTGTTCAAGAAGTGCAAACGGGAAAAAACAATTTTTTAATCATTTTTATATTACGAATATTTTTATTTTAAAGAAAAAATTTAAATGGAAAAGAAAAACTAAAAAAAAACGGAAGCCAAAAATAAAAATACAATGAAATCGCAATGTAACTAAGGAATCATTGTTGGGAAAATAAAACTCGAAAAAAAAGAAAAGAAAAATTGTAACTGTAAATTCGTGGAAAACTATGAAATTCATATAGAATTTAACTAATTTAGAATGCACAATAAGAAAATTTAATGATAATTAAGAGAGAATATTTTTATCATTTTTTTTCTACTAACAAAAAAAAAAAATTAAAAAATGAAGAAAAAAAAAAGATTTTCAAAGTATTATTTTTTTAATATTGAATTAATTATTTCATTTTTTTTTTTTTTTCTTCACAATTATAAATTAAAGTTTGTAATTATTTTTAAATTGTTTGTTAAATTAGATGAGGAATTAAAATTAATTAATGTGTTTTATTTAAGTTTTATTAAAACAGTGATAAAATACTTATGTACGGAGTATAAATATATAATTTATAAGTGTTTTTTTTTTTTATTATAAAACTTCAGTGAAATTTATGCTTTAAATTCTTCCTTTTGATGATGCACAATTTTTTTTTTCTTCAAAAAATGAATTTCTGTTTTAAATACAAAATTAAGAGCTATAAGTGCTATATAACAATTAAAAGAACTTAATTTTAGTAAATTCTTAGAAATATCATAATTATTGTTAATATAAAATTTTATTTTTGTATTTTAAATATGTAATTAAGTAAAGAAAAATTTAAAATTATTTTTCAAACAGATGAATAATACTGTAATACTGTAAATACATATTTAAAAAAAATAATTAGGAGCGATTATAGAGTTGGTTACAAAATCAAAGTTCAACTATTTTGTTTAGCGGTAGTTTTGGGGGTTCATGATTTTGGCTTTATTTCAAATGTGTCCCAAAAAAATGCCTTTCGGCTTTATATCAGGTAGTCTTTATTTATAGAAACAATTATTTGGTTTAAAAACGCCAGATTTTGAGACAAGGGATTTCGATACGCGAAATTTTGAAACGCAAGATTTCATAGCCAACATATAATTGTTGTATAAATTAGTATATATATGGCGTTACCAAAAATAATAATAATAAAGGATTCAAGGAACTCTAATATGAGTAATAAGCGATTTTGGGGATGCGAGCCAAAAAAAAAACAAGAAGAATAAAAATAAAAGGTCGGTATATATTTTGCGAAAAGAGAAAGAAATGCAACTTAATAAAACCTTTTTCGCCTGAAACTATGCAAATCAAAAATATAAAAAAATAAACCCTTTAACAAAATTTATTATATAGAAACTTTTACGAACTATTAAACCAACTATTATTCTTTTACCATAATTACAAATAATATTCTGATTATAATTAAGATAATTAAAAATAATACAATTATTTAAAAAGCAGAACTTATAAAATCTTTTCTATACGGTAAAAATTATAGCCTTAAGGCAGATAATAAATCTCTAAATATTAAAAGTACTATGTTAAAACGATTGTTTTCCTTTTTTTTATTTTTATTATTATTTAAGCAAAACAAAACTAAAAACCATAACATTTATGATATATTAATGTTAATTTAATGTTAAAACGTTTTATATAGAGACTATGTATATAACTTTTATATATAGTGCAGTGATCTGCTCTTAAAACACAATTTTATTTCAATAGTAACATTTTTGTTTTTATGTTTTCTACAAATTTAAACCTTACTAAACCCCTAAAATCCATTGAAAACAAGGAGAATTTTACTAATTTTTAATATTTTTTTTTTTAACCACATTATTACAAATTTCTTTTTTTTTCGTTATTATAAAGTAATAAAAAAAAAAAAATTTCGGGAACTTTTGTGGTAATAAAGTTACAAAATACTGTATCTTTTTTTTAAAAAATACAAAGAAAACATAATTTTCAGGAAAAACGGAAATAAAGTCCTTAAAATAATTTTTTTTTGAACAGTTTAGTCGTATAAAAGCTAAAAAGTAGGCTAATTTTAATATTTGGTTTATTCTTTTGTTTTGTTTTGTATACTAACAAATATAAAATATGTACAAAATAAGATTTTAAGTACTTTTTTCTAAATAAAATTTTTCCAAAAATAATCCAAATAAAAAAAAAAATATTTTATTATGAAAAAAAAAAAAAAAAAAAAAACAAAAATAAAATGAAAATACTTGGGGATAACAATAGACACCCAGAAATGTGAAATAAACATTTAATATTCTAACCATTAATTCGCTAAATTTACAACTGTTAAAGAAAATGAATTGAAAAGAAAAAAAAAAAAAAGAAGAAAATTCCAAAATAGGATTATTAGAATCGCAATCTCTTAAATGACTAAGAAGACTAAGATGACTTTAAAATTAACAAGAAACTAGATTTCTTGTACAAAGTCTTAAAATAAAGTTAGACCTTGAGGTTTCTACAATATTAAGGTTTTTACAATAAATAATATTAAGATTTTTTACATTGAACGTTTTATACTTTGAATTGCAAAATGGTTAAATTTCAAAAAACTTTTCTTTTTAAAAGTTTCAAATTGTAATTATTAACTTTTTGATTAGAATTTGATTAGCTTATTAGAAATTGATTTACAGAATTTCAAAACCTTTTAAATTGTGCTAAGTTTGGAATTGAGTAACATTGTAGTATCATTTAAACACTGAGCTTTTAAAATAATGGGTGTTCAATTAACTGTAAGCTAAAACCCTTAATATATAAATTATAAAAAATTTAATCCTTTAGATCCTTAGATTCTTTGTTTTTCTTTTGTTTTGTATATTTTTTTTCTCTTTGTATTTTTGGTTCGTTTAATTGGTATTGCACAAATGAATATTTCAATTTTAATAAGATAAAAATTTACCAGATCCTTATTGTTTTGGTTTTTTTTTCTTTCTTGTCCTCATCAATCCGTTTTATACACAAGTTTTACCACCCTCACTCCCAATCTAATCATAATAATAAACATGTAATAATACGAGCAAGATTACGATATAAAAAGAATATTATGTGGTTCATATTCATTAAAACAAAAATTAAATGTTTGTTTTTTCATTTTTTCTTTCTTTCAGTTTATCTCACTTCTTAGAAATAAAAAAAAAAAGAAGAAGAGATGAGATGAAGGATAATAAATAGAAAAAAGGTTAGATTTAATAAAAAAAACCTCATATACATATACATATATGTACGCATATAAGAAGAAAATAAAATAAAAAAAAATGAATAATTTAAGAAACGAAAGTTCGAAGAACTTCATTATTGTTTAATTTAAAAATCAACAAAATTAAATAAAGAATATAAGTATCAAGAAAAGAAAAAAACCACAACAACAACAAAAATAAAAGAGTCTAGAAAAAATTAAGTAAGCGAATCATTTAGACATCAAATTTAATGCCTAAACTCATATTATTTTCTTTTCTAAAAAAAAGTCACAAGAATTAACATTTCTTCATTTTTTTTTTGTAAACTTAATTTTTGGTTTTGTTTTGTTATTTTATATCCTGTTTGAATATCCTTTTTTTTTTTTCCATAAAATAATATAATATACCACTTTATATTAAAAACAATAATAAACAAGGTAGAATGTAAACCAACGGTTTTTATAAGCGCACATTTCCAAAACTTAATACGAACTGTTTAGAAGTATGACTTACACAAAAATTTGAAAATTTTATGTAATAAGAAAAAATGTGAAAATAAGACATTTTTGAAATTTTCAAAGGCCGTAATTCCGGAATCCTATATAACTAAGAAAAGCCGTTAACACACGTAAAAATATAATATTGAACCTTTAATTTTCATGTCTTGCCGAAGAAAAAATTGTACAGGTGTCTAAAAATAGCAAATTTTCAATTTTTGAGGCGTAATAACTCTTAAAGAGGAGGTGCTACCAAAAAATTTTCTGAGAAAACTTATACTAATTCTAAAAGTTCTTTCTTGTCTCAAAATTTCAGGTTCCTATCTAAAGGTGTGCCGGAGTTATGAAAAAAGAAATTCCATGCAAAATGTGGTTTTCACATAACGGTAAATTTAAATCGTAAAATACAAAATATTAAATAATTTTGATACTGTTTTATATAGATAATAAAATTTTCGATCTTCTGGCTGTTTTAGATTGGAAAATTATTACGCAGAGCCTGAGATATATACATCTGAAAATGGGGCTTTTTTGCAATTTTGAACAGCTGCTACTTTGGAACCCTTTACAACTAAAATAAACCTTTAACACATGTGAAAATATATTACTGTAGCTTTAATTTTTATATCTTGCAGAAGTAAAATGTGTACAGGTTCCTAAGTTACAGGTGTTTAAAAATAGCAAATTTTCAATTTTTAAGCCCTAGTAGCTCATAAACAAGGAGTGGTCCAAAAAAAAATTTCTGAGCAAACTTATACTAATTCCAAAACTTCTTTCTTGCCTCAAAATTTCAAGCCTCTATCTAGAAGCGTGCCGGAGTTATGAAAGAAGAAAAATCATGTAAAATTTGGTTTTCACATAACGGTAAATTTAAATACTAAATTTAAAAAAAATGTATAATTTTGATATTAATTTACAAAGATAAAAGCAATACCTGTCGAATGAAGTTTTCAGATTGGAAAAATCTTAAGCACAACATAAGATATATGTATTTAAAAATAGAGCTTTTTCAAAGTTTGAGGGGCTTTAGCTCCGTAATGGGAGGGGCTACATGAAAAAGTTGTTCCACAAAATTATTTTTTTTATGAGACCTACCCATGGTTTAAATTTTTTTTCTCTATCTTTAACGGTATAGAAGTTTTGTAAACAGACGGACGGACGGACAGAGTGAAATTAATAAGCACATTTTTTCAAAATTTTTTTGGAAATGTGCTAAAAATGGGAAACACAATGTGCATAAAGGATGAGTTCTCATATGTGTATATATGAGATATTATAAACTATGTAAACAATTAAATATATTATGTATTTGTAAGTACAGTATTTTGCATAAAAATATTACAACTTATTTAAATATTCATTTGATCTTCTTACAATGTTGCCGTAGAAAAGAAAAAAAAAGTATTTGAAGGATTGGAAAAGAAAATTAATTAAAGGAAATGACTAAAATCGTACAAATAAAAGTGTTTTCCTTTAAAATAAAAAGAACCAATAATTCTTAATGAATTGGAATTAGGGAAAAATAAAAAAACAATTAATATATCTATAATAATTAATTTAAATAAATTTAAATTTGTAGCAAAGTTTTTGCAAAATTTTTCTAAAACTTCAATGAAAATGTGAACGAAACAAATTAATGAGTAACTTTAAATAATACGGAAATATTAATTTTAAATTTTTATTTCCTTTCCAGTTCTATATATAAGGAGCATATGTAAGGTATCTACAAAGTCATTGATTATTCATCTTCAATTTCTGAAATAATTATTTTTACTAAACCGTTGATTTCTTGGCTGTAACTATTGTATAGAAAAAAAGTATAAAGTACAAAAATTATTTTACTTGTACGCCATCTATTATCTTATACAAGAATTATTTTGCAGTTTTTAGCAATCAACACCTCTATATTTTCAACTATATAATTTCATTATATTTTTCATTGGCTGCATGAATCTGTTTCAAAATAATTAATATCGGAAATGTATAAATCAAGTAAATTTAAAATCAAACAAGTAAATGTAACAGTAAGTCGATGCAACCGACTTATTAATACCCTACACCTGAATAATTCGAATTAAATTAAAAATCCATAAGTTTTTTTGGCAGCTGCTTGAACTTCTTCCCTTTTCTGTCTTATTCAACTCGAATTTCAGGAACGTAAAAGAGGCACCCTCTTGGGATATGCTTGACACCTTTGTAAAAAATTTTAAGTTTCTATCTTTATTAATTTCGAAGATTGTTAGTCCTTGGGAGTTGTGTGTCAGGTACCCGAATTGCCACTCCAATTCATCGAATCCATCTCAGGAACATAAAGAAAAGATGCCAAAACACCATTGTACTAAATTTAAAGGTTCAACTTTTGTTGGTTTTGGAGATATGCTAGTTGCTCTTGTGCTCGTCCGGAAGTTTCCAAAATACGAACCCATGGTTCAAATTCTTTCAAATGTCAGTTTCCAATGTTACAGAAAAGGAAACATAACAGAACACCTTTGTATTAAAAATAAAAGTTCTATCTTTGTTGGTTGTGGAGATATACTCGTTTGCTCTGGAGCTCGTCCGGAAGCTTCCAAGATTTGAACCCATGGACTAAATCCTCACAAATTTCAGAAAAATAAATCAAACATGAAGGAGCACCATTCTGCCTAATTTAAAGGTTATATCTTTGTTGCTTTTGGAGATAATATAATTTGCTCTGAGGCTCGTTCGGAAGCTTCCAAAATCCGAACCCAAGGACCAAATCCTCTCAAATTTCAGAGACCTAAATCAAACATGAAAGAACACCATTCTGACAAATTTAAAGGTTATATCTTTGCTGGTTTTGGAGATAATCTCATTTGCTCTGGTGCTCGTTCGGAAGCTTCCAAAACCAAACCCATGGACCAAATCCTCTTAAATTTCAGAGACATAAATCGAACGGGAAGAAACATCATTGTACAAAATTTAAAGGTTCTATCTTTGTTGGTTTTGGAGATAATCTCGTTTGCTCCGGAATCATTCGGAAGCTTCCAGAATCCGAACCCATGGACGGATTTTGTCCGGATTCGAACTTAGCCTTCTTTTCGTAATTAGTAACCAACTATATAAATTTCATCAAGATAGCTTCATTAGTTTTTGAGTTATCGTGTAAACGGACGGACGGACATCGCTAAATCGACTCAGGAGGTGATCCTGATTCAGAATATATATACATGTCCATATCTAACTCGCTTCCTTTTGGTGGTTACAAACACCATACCAAAGTTAATATACCCTATATTTTAGGTGTAGGGTATAAAAAGTAACAGGGTTATAACAGTTAACATTTCGTCTTAGTTTCTAACATGTTTTTTCAATTTTATTTCATAATAAATAAAGTAATGATTTATACATGTATGTATATAAATTATCAAAATCAAAAACTAAAAATCATTGATGACTTTAGCTCATTTTTAATATTTTTTATATGAATTAAAAATCATGCACTCTTTCATTATCTGAAACAAGTTTAAAATAACAGTTTTTGTTTTCTAAATTTGTTGTTGTTGGTTTGAAAAATAAATGGATTAGCTTTTATAGTACTAAATTAATATTTTTATGAAATATTATAGAATTTATACATAATATTTTTAAGAAATAATTTATACAGTGGAATCCAACTATAACAACCTTATAAGTTATATTATATATGGGTTGCTCTATATTTATAAAATTTTTGATTTTATTAAATTCATGGATTCTGAACTAGGACGGACTTTACCAGGATATCAGGACTTTATCAGGATATTCCTTTTTTCAGGATTTCCTTTCGTTTTTTCAGAGTATTTATATATCTATATGTTACATATCAATTTTCAATTTTTAAAAGTCTAGGTATATTTATTTTGATGCGTCTTATTTCAATTAAAATAAGAAAAAAAAAATAAAGGAAATTAAAATAAGGAAAAATTTAATACATACTATAAAAGTTTTTGTAAATTTATTGAGGGGAGTTTCACTGTACTCCTGTTTATCATAGTTTCGATAATAATTATGATAGCTTTTGATTCTGTTTATCATAGTTTTATATATTCTGAGTAAACAAGTCTAATCTAATGCATTCACAATTTAGTAAAAATTTTAAAAAGGTGTGAAATTGTTGTATTACATTATAATTATATTAAATAAAAAAAAAACGAGGAAGAGTGCAGTGGAGTAGACTGTGTCAACTCTGGGATACCCGTATGAACGTAATATACTCTGTTTCTATAAAACTTGATCATCTTTTAAAAACTTTCAGATGTTTTAGTACCGACGTTAACTACAGAGATATATTTATGTAAATTGTGGAGTTGTATGACAGCTACCCGAGTCTATTGCACAAGCACAACCAAGGTGCAAGGTGCAAGAAAGTCTGAACCGGCTGCTTTAGATCAATCAAATTTTACAAAAGTTTTTGGCATGTAACTCGACATCTCTTCAATATAAATTTCAGATACCTAGCTTCAATAGACACTGAGTTATTTTCATTTAAATAGGGAAGCTGTATAGCAGCTACCCGAATAATTGGCGAACATGTTGCACCAGCAGAACCAAATTTTACAGAAGTTGTTGCCATAAAACTTGATCATCACTTGTAAGATTTCAGGTGCCTAGCTTCATTAAGTTCCAAGAGCTGTGAGAAGCCTGAACCAGTTACTTTAGACCAACCAAATTTTACAAAAATTGTTGGCATGTAACTCAACACCTTCTCACTAAATTTCAGATAGCTAGCTTCAATAGACACTGAGTTATTTTCATTTAAAAAGAGAAGTTGTATGGCAGCTACTCGAACCTGTCGCCCCAGCGCAACCAAATTTTGCAGAAGTTTTTGCTATAAAACTTGATCATCATTTGCAAAATTTTAGACACCTAGCTTGAATAGATACTGAGTTATTTCCATACAAAGAAAGAAGTTGTATGGCAGCTACTCGAACCCGGCGGCCGAAAATTTTGGATTTAAATAGCAAAACTAACAATTTTGCAAAAGTGACGCAAAAAAAAAATCAGCCTCCTAGCACCTTTATTTTTTGAGTTATCGTGCGGACGGACGTACATGGCTTAATCGACTCAGAATTCGATTCTGAGCTGATCCATACCTTGGACACTATATCTAGCTCGACTCCTTTAAGGTGTCACAAACGTAATGGCAAATTTATTATACCCTTGAACATACATAGTTCATACGGGTATAAAAATAAAATGTTATTATTTTTAATTCCATTAACATTTGAACATTTGGCAACTTACTTGTAGGCGCCTACACAAATAAAATTTGCCAAATGTCCAAATGTTAAGTGTCCAGTTGCTAAATGTCCTTTTGCTAACTACCCATTTTGCTAAATGTCTTTTTTTTATGTGTCTTTTTAGCGAAATGCCCACTGATCAAATTTCCAGTTGCCAAGTGTAAGTTGCCAAGTGTACCGTACCCATCTACATAACTTAATTTTTAAAAGCTTAATGAATAAATTAATTTTTAATTGATACATTTTAATTAATTAAAAAAAAATCTCATTTGAAATTGATGACAATTTAAAAATTAAAAGAGTTTATTTTTTTTTATAACACCCTGCATGTTTACATTTTAAAGATTAAAAGATTATAAGAAATGTATATCCGTAGTAAAAATATATGATATATATATATAAATAGTTATATATTATACAATCATATAAAACATATGATATTATGCGTAGAAAAGGATGTATATGTATGTAAAGGATGTATATATACATATGTTTATGTAATATATGTTTTCTTATACATAAATATCGTGTATTCTTTATTAATATATAAAATAAATTAATGAAGAAGAGTCAGTCTGCTTCAGGCCATATATAAAAGAATGTAATGATGAATGTAAATTTTTTTTTATAATAATAAAGAAAAAATATAAAAATGAAAAAAAACAAGGAAGTATAATAAAAGTAGTGTTATCTAACTGTTGTTATTATTGTATTATGAATGTAATTGTAGTATTTTATTTTATATTATTATACTAATTTTATATATGTATATATATATATATATTTTTTTTTATTTATTATTATTATTATTATCCTTATTATTATATAATGTTGCATTGTATTGTTATGTTTACAAATTGTATTGTTTATAAGGAAAAATAACTTTAACTTTTTATTTAATACATTAAATAATTTGAGAGGATTTAATTTTATATCTATATAATATATAGTATAATTCATATAAACACATGTACAATTATATTATATATATATACATGTATTTGACTATGTTAAAATGTAATTTTTTTTGTATTATTATTATTTCTTGATTGAAAATGTTTCGATCTTTCTACTTCGTTAAATTTATCTGATCTAATACTATATGTTCTAATTTATTAGAATGTGTGGTTCTAAAAAATAATCAAAACAGTTAAGAATCAAATTTTAAGCGAAGATTATTCCTTATGGTGGATACAATGATTATTATTAAATGTTCTTTTACAAAAGCATTGGTTTCTTTTGGTTTGATGTATTTAATTGATAGTTTAACTAGATGAGATTAAAAATTTGAAATACTAATTATAGGCATATATATTATATGAATAATTTCAAAAAATATATGTTTATTATATGCTTATCAAAATATGGTTTTGACGATTGTAACGTAGAGAACTGAAATGCACTCTATTCTTTAATGGACAAAATATTGCTCATTTTATAGGTTTTGTTTTTATTTCAAGAAAATGTAAAACAGTATGATTCTTTTTCGGCCTTGAATATTAAAAAGGGTATATTTAGGAGACCAAAAAAAATAAAGAAATGGTTTCGGTTCTTGAGATAATAGTGCTTAGAATTTTTTATAAGTTTTAATTTAATTTTATTATATTTTAAAAACTATATGCAATTACTGACCTACAGAACAAGTTTTTGTTCGTTTTGGTCTTTCAAATACCCCGTATTAGTTTTCAAGACAGAAATAGAAAATCACCCTGTATATTGCAAGTATGTAATAGTTGTATATGAATTAAAATAAATTTTTGAATATTGAAATATTTTAGAGCATAATAAAATTTTGTTGTCGGATACAAAGTTCTTGTCTATATTCATTTATATTGTAATATTTTAGAGCATAATAAAATTTTACTGTCGGGTACAAAGTACTTGTCTATATTCATTTATTAAATATTATTTGATAGGTATATAAGATATACTTTACCATTATTTAAATGAATGGTTTATTATACAATATTATATTAAAATTTAATAAAATTTTTAAAAAAGTAAAACAAATTTTTTTAAATTGGATTAAACCATCATTATAGACTATTATTTGTTACTTTATACTTATTATGAGAGTTACTTTATTAATTATGAAACTTGATACATATGGGTGCGATTACAAACCACAATATAATCATAGTTGTATCATACAGAAAATGCTCTGGAATGCAAAATTTTCTTTTATTTTAGAAGTGTTTCGTTCTTCAGAACTACTGGACTCTTCATTAGTTTTGCAGGCAATTACTGTCCAGATAACCCCTGGTTGAAAATTTTTAATAGTCTTACACTAAACAAATAATATAACCTATAATGGTGGTTTCATCCAAATATATAAAAACTTTTTCTAACTTTTTTAAATTTCATTAAAGAAACGGGTTTTTACGGAAAATAATTTTCATTTTGTCTTATACTTCACAGATGATTTTTATAAAAATTCATATAAGTCTAAGACTAATCGAAAGTTTAAATCAGGAGTTGTACAAGCCTATACTGTATATTGAAGGACGAAAAACACCTAAAATTAAAGAAAATTATTGAAATTGTATAAACAAATTAATTTTAGAAATTTTTAAAATATTGAAATTTTTTTTCTTCCTTTTTTAAATTTCATTAAAGAAACGGATTTTTACGGAAAATAATTTTCGTTTTGCTTTATATTTCACAGATGATTTTTATAAAAATTCATAAAAGTTTAAGACTAATCAAAAGTTTAAATCAGGAGTTGTACAAGCCTACTACTGTAAATTGAAGGACGAAAAACATCTAAAATTAAAAAAAAATTATTGAAATTGTATAAACAAATTAATTTTTAAACGAAAAACAACAAAAAAAAATTTAAAAATAAAATGTAAGTAAGAACTTTGAGTTAAGATTGTTGGTATTTTAATATAACGAAAATAACGATCGCATATTATATTTTCTTTTCTCTGCTGTTATTAAATTTCTACTAACTTCATAAAAATGTTGCATAATTTCAAATCGTTAGGTTTAATTATCTCCCGGAATTTATTTAATTTAATTTTTGATTAATTTTTGAATTTTATTTCAATAATTTATGGAATAAAATTTGATCCTTTGTATTCAAAATTAAAAATATAGTTCCCATATAGCTGAAGGCTACAATGAAGGCTAGAAATAAAACAGTTCCCATATAGCTGAAGGCTGAAACAATTAAAAAAAAAAACGAAAAACTATGATAAGAAAGGATTTTATATCTTAAATGGATTTTCCGAAATTTTGTTGATCTATTAAATTATTAACAATCATTAAATTAAAAGACTAAAGATAAAAAGAAAATTTAATATTTTATATAATATTTATATTATCTTCTATTTGTACATAAAATTAAAATAAAATAAATAAAATAATATTATAATTTGATTTAGAGAATATTTTAAACACAGAAGTATATAATAAAATTTATTTAAATAATATTTATTATTATAAAATGTTATTTAAATTAATTTTAAAAAATAATATTATGATGTATATTGGATATGGATGGAAATACCATTTATATTGTAATTTAATTTTATTAAATTTTATAAATAATTCTTATATGAATATGGACACAAAAATAAATAAAGATTATGTTTTAGATAATTAATTTTATTACTTCATTGATTTTTTTGATATATTAAAGACTTTTATTAATATTTAAAAAAAAAATTTATATATATAAATTATGTATATTTTCAGGGTTTGAAAAAGCAAAGCACAAAGCAAAAAATAATGTGCTTCATATAAAATTTATGCTTTGCTGTGCTTAATATAAAATTTTAATTGCTTTGCTTTTATAATTTTACTTCGCTTTCAAAGTATATTTCCAAATAGAAGTAATCGTTCTTATATTTTGTTGCTTTACTGTCAAAGCATCGTAAAACAGTTGCTTTGAAAATGCTTTTGCTTTGCTTTTGTTTTCAAAAATTAAAATCTATATAAAATAAATTAATACATATGAGAATTGAAAAAGAATTAGCAAAAAATAATACTTTTGAAATATTATCAATAATAAAGTCCAATTATATTTACATATGATAATTACTTAACAATTTAGTTCACCAAATTTGAAACTAATTTAATATTAAAAATTTTTTAAAAGGCTCCTATTTGTGGTTTTATTAAAGTAGAAATGTTATTTGTTTTTTGTACCACTATATTTACTAATGTGAATAACAAATAGAAAACTTTTTAATTTCAATATTAACTATATTTTTTTTTTACTGATCCAAAATTTTTTTCTCTTTCAAACAGGTAAATAATTTTATGTTGTCGCCCCGCCACAGGTAAATAATTTTACCCCCAATTAAAATTTTAAATTTTGAAAAAATAACTGAAATATTTCATTAATATGTATTATAGATTACAATAGAACGTGGAAATTTTCTGAATTAAAACTTATTCTAACAGATTTACAAAATTGATTAGAACCAGATTTATTGGAAGACATATTATTGATTAGCTAAACTCTCAATATTTGGAGCACAGAATTGAAAATTTATCAATTTTCGAAGATTCAGATGTCGAGTACTAGAAAAACCCTAACGTAGAAAACACTAAATGAACTATAAAGTAGAAAGAAAATTTCGATTTTAAATTTTAATTAATTTTCCATTTTTTCTATTTGAGTTTATGTGAACGAATAAATAAATGAATTAAAATTTAATATCGAAAAATAAATTGAAATATTTTTCTGTTTTTTTAAATACTTCTTTAATAAATTTTTGATGGGGCCTCGGTGGCCTAGTGAGTAAGAGCGTATAAAATTCGCTGTAAACACCGAGGGAGTGTGGGTTTGAAACGCCTGAACAGGAAAAGTTGTGTAATTTCTTGTACACATTTATGTGGCAGAGAAATGCATTAAAAAAAAAATTTTTTTTTTGTTAAATGAAAGTGTGCTTTTACTTTGCTTTGGTTTGCTTTGCTGTGCTTTAAAACAAATTAAAAATTTTGCTTTTGCTTTGCTGTACTTTTTAAAATAAACTATTTGCTTTGCTTTCAAAAACAAAGCATATGGTTTTTTTTAACAGCACAGCAAAGCACAAACACAAAGAAAAAAGAAAGCATTTTAAACCCTCTATATTTTTAGCACATTTTCAAAGAAATTTTTGAATAAATGTACTTAATAGTTATATTTTATTCATCCCATTTTCTTAAAATTATAAATTGTCTTTTAATTTTCCAGAATTTTCCGAAAACGAATGCAAAAAATATCAGAAACATTCCAAATGTTTTATATTAACATTTTGGTAATGTGTACTTTTACGATTTTTTGGACTTTATATCCTGACTTGGTTAAATTAATTTTCATATATAATTTTTTTATTTTTTTTTCGCGCTATCTAAACTCTAGGAAAGGATTCCTTTGTATATTATTGGTGTAAGTTTGACTAAATGAAGGAAGAAGTGAGGGAGCAAAATATGACAAAAGTGAGGAATTGGGAGGTAAATTAAATACGAATTTTAGAAACGTTCTTTATGAATAAGTGCAAATTGTAAAATGGAGTATTACCAACAGAGGATGGTACGTATGGTGATTGCCATACATTTGGTAGGAGCATGTTCCACATTTTAGTAGTTCTCACAACAAAAGAGTTTCCATAATCAGTTCCTAGGAATGTAGTGCACATATGAGTGCTTATTGCCTCTCTTGTGTGTTATGGAATTATTTAAGAGAAGGTATTGATGGTTTTAATTTTTTTGAGTAAAGCTCCGATATTTCGAAGAATGTTGAGAGGAGTAAGAGTTACTAAAATTGAATTTTTTAACTTTATATTTATTTATTTTGATATTATACATATATAAAAATATTCGAACAAATCAAATAAAAGTGCAGATGATACATATTTGAATTGCTTAATTAAATAAATTTTTGATTTAATTAAATAATAAACAAAACTAAACAATAAACATAATTTAAATAAATTTAAATTATTGTCGTCGGACTTTCTTAATAATTGTAATAAAAGCTATCTTAGATATTAAATTATCTTATTAAATTTAATGAGTTGTAAACTTAAACCAAAATTTATAATCAGGCTAAAAATTATTGTGTCAAAAATGGCTAATTATAAAGTTTTTTACTTATTTTTTTAGTTAACGCAATTAAACATCGATTTTATAAAGAAACATTATTAGAGAACATACATATACATTATTTTTTTTATACGGATCATTATGCAAATTACAAGTTAAAAAATTTGTAGTTCGAACAATTGGCTAATAAAGAAACACTATAAAAAGAAGTTTCAACTTTTCATCAACAAATGTCTTCGCATTGTATGGAGAATATTCTGGGCAGGATATTCTGGAATAACATGGCTAGTAAGTAGTACCACAAGAACAACCTATTCGCATACAAATAAGAAAAACGAAATACAGGTGGATAGGATATATATAATGAGAAAAGACTCCATTGTTAAACAGGCATTAGACTAGAACCCCCCGTCGAAGAAGAAAAGTAGGCAGGCCCAGAAATTCATGGAGAAGAACAGATTAAATAATAATTTAAATCAAATAAAAGATTTATGCTTTTTAATTAAAATTGCTTTAAAAATCATTAAAATAATTTATTTGTATTTTTTAATGTTTAAAATTTATTAATTTTTCCATTAACTTATAAACATTATAATAATTCATATAATATTATGTAAATTAATTATTTACTACAAATATATATAGGTTTTCTTTTAATAAATTCTCCTCATTTAACTAAAACCTAATTCATTTTCGTAATTAATTTTTTGTTTTTTTTTTGTTTTAATTTAATACCACAAGGAAATTTATTATAGTTAATTTAATCTTCTTATACATATATTACTACTTTAGAGAATAATCCTTGATAACATATAATCCTAAAAGTGATAAGGCATAACTAACTACATGTGATATAATAATCATTGTGATGAAACTCACTTTTTTTTTTTTTTTTATATATAAATTAAATATATATGTGTTTGTTAGTATGTACACTTTTGTTTTTATTACAACCTTAAGTTCATCATATTAAAGTAATTTAATCAAATTACAATTTCCTTAATACTAATACTAACTATAGAAAATCCAAAAAAAAAAAAAACGAAAAAATAAAGAAAAACATACATATAATATCATGCTTCGTTAAATAAAAATTAAGTACATATATGTATATATTCGTATATGTGTGTATAAAATAAACGACCGCATAAATAGGACCTAATAATAATAATAATATATTCATATATGATTTCTAATAAATATTCATTTATATTTAAGGAATAATATAATAAGTTACATAATATGTAATAACTAATAAGCAATATGAATATATATATATATAAAGCGTCTTTCAAATTGAGTTTTTAAAAGTATGCGCCTGTGTAACATACTTCAACCATTGAACGCATCCATATTATATATTATTTTGATAGTTGAAGGTTTGCCATTTATAAAAATGACGTCGTATACATTACAACAACGTATTGAAATTATTGAATTATTTTATGAAAATGGTCGTTCTGTAAGAAATGTATTTTGCAAATTACGCGATGTTTATGGTGGACAATAACAATAACATGGAATAACAAATTGGTAATATTGTGCAGAAATTTCAAGAAACTGGTGCAGTACAAGATCAAGAAAGACATCAGTATGCTTCGTTCACAAGAAAATATTGGTGCTTGAGTGATAGTGTTACAGTTAACCCCACCACGTCAATTTCCCAACGTTCACAACAATTGGGACTTTCTGAGTCAACTGTATGGCGTATTATGCACAAGGATTTAGCGTTGAAGGCCTACTATGCACAAGGATGGCGTATTATGCACAAGGATTTAGCGTTGAACAAGAATTGACACAAGACACAAGAATTGCCACAAGATCATTCCATGCGTCGGGATTTTGCCAATTGGATACTGGAACCAAACGACGATTTTTCAAAAACTTTGAAGCTTTGAAAGCAGAAATTATTCAAGTTATTGGTGAGATAGAGCAGCAACTATGCCAGAATGTGACTGAAAATTTTGATAAAAGAAACAGGTACTGTAGAGACATTGTATTTCAAAAATAAATAAAAACTTTTCCAGTTTCAATTCAAATTCTATGTCTTTTTATTTACTTTTGAAATCTCAATTTGAAAGATCCTTTATATTACATGTATGGATTACAAAAATAAGTAGTTCAGTATTTTAAAATAAATTGTGGCTGAAACTATGACTAATAATCAAATAACGTGTTAATAAAAAACTTTAAAGATGATGAATTTATAGAACAATCGTCAGCATTTGGTTTTAAAGGTAACTTTTACGATTGCAATCATTTTGCGGATATACTTTTCGATTTGCTTTTCATGTGAAAACATTTTTAAATTAATTTTTGTCACATATTGCATGCATAATTACCGCATGCGAGAAACATGTAATGAAATGTTATTTGAACTTATAGTTCACAATAATAGAACTTTTATATTTGAATTATAAAAAGGATAATATTTTGTTTTAGTAATTTACTTCTGAAGCTTATACCTAATTGATCCAAAAAGAATAGTTTTTCGCCTATAAAACATGAATTTAACCATGTCTTTTCTACAAAGAAAATAAAACTCTAAATATAATCCCAAATATAAGACTAGATGAATAGTATAATTTTGAAAGCGTATTTGCGATTGTATAAAAAAATTCGCTTAATCCCTTAGATAAGCACTAGATTGGTAAATGAAATTATATTCTTAAAACTTGAATTGGTCTTTCTTACATTTTGAAGCTTTAATGTATTCTTATGCAATAATTTACTGTCCCTACACCAAATTATAGACTGTAATTTTTTTTAGACTTTAGAATTTTTTAGTAGACTTTATCAATGTATAAATGTATATATATATATTATATATCCCATAAATAAATGTTACAAAATCAAAGAAAAAAATTTTACAAAAACAAAAAAATTATGAGCGGCAAAATATACATATATTAAAAAAGTTACAATACAATTTTTTAAAACAACAACAAATACAATAAAATTTCAAATTCTAAAAAGTTAACTTAAGATTATTCTTCCGGATAAACTACTTTTGGTTACATTCTTTTCCTATATACATACATATATTATGTATATTATAATATTTAAATGTAATCAACTAACAAAATTTCAGTTAAATTAAATTGAAAACACTGAACATTAGCTACTATTGTTACTATTATTATTATTACATTATTACTACTATGATTAGTGATTATAATATTCCTATGTTACCAAATACTAACATTACAAACATGAAAATAAAATCATCAAGAAATGAAAAAAAATATAAAAAAAAAACTGAAACAAAAAATTACAAGTATAAAATAACTTCATTTACTTACAACCGATATAATAACAACAGAATTATTATGACATTACATTACGAAACATATATATTTTACTTGTAAAGTGTATTTATAGGATTCAAAGGATTGCAAGAAGAATAAATGAACCACCACTCAAAAAAAAAAAAAACAAAAATAAACATGAAAACAAACTAAGTAGAAAGCAAATAATATAAAAAAAAATGGAAGAAGAAAAGAAAAACTTTTGACGAGATGATTTTCCACTTCGTTTCTTTTATTTAATATACAAGAAAGAAAAAAAAACATGAGACAAGAAAAATAAAATAAAAACAAAAAAAAACTTTATCCCATCAGTTCCAGTGTTTGTACTTTCGGGTATACTAGGAAAGGAATGAAAAAAAAATAAAGTGTGTTTTTTTTTATTTTGATCGTAAACAAAAATAAAAAAAATTGAATAAATCCTTTCGATAAAATTTTTTTCCCTCCCTTGTCTTATGGGTTTTGCATTAGAAATATAAAGATAATTTTCTTTTATTCTTTTTTAAGGGTCTAATATTAAATTTTTATATAAAATGTCCTGACGTATAATTCGAAAAAAAAAATCGCCATAAAATCTTTTGAAAACATCACAATTTTTTTTTTTTAGTTACATTATTAAATATCAAGCCGAAGATTAGTGTAAGTATAACGTTTTCAGTTACTTAATGTAAAATCTAAATTTAATTTTAGACTAATTTTGGAGATTTAAATTCAAGTTTAAATTGTTTAGTTTTGAATTTAATAATTTTCTGTAATTTTTCTTACAATTCAAAATGTTTGCGACCTTTTTAAACTTTAATTAAATTAAAATGCATATTTCTAGGCGATTTAATTCATTTGAATCTTATATAAAGTGTAAAAGGATTTTTTCAAAACAAAAAAAGATTTGTATTTATAATTTTATAAATAACTTTTTTGATATACTTAATTTTTATATATTTTAAATTTTATTAACCATAACTCAAATTTTTTTTGACAGACAAACATTGCTTTTATCTGAATTTTTTTAGTTAATGTCCTTTCAAGGCAAAATGTTAATGTGAAGGTTTAAATGAAAAAAATGCTAATTTAAAATAATTTTTTGTTACTGGCCAGAAGAAATTTATTTATATTTATGTATTTTTAGTAATTCTTTTTTTCTGACAAGTTAAATTTATTCTGATAAAATAAATCCATATTTTTTTCTTTTGTTATTTTAATAAAAGTTTGAAATAAATATTTTTGATTATAAATTTTTAATTATTTCAATCAGAATTATATCGAAATAGAAGTTTATTTTATGTATGAGTTCTGCCAATATAATTGTCAGACATTTGTCAAACTGTTAAAACACCTATGTCAAATTTCAATTATTTTAAAGTGAAGCGTTTTCGAAAAGGATCATATAAACACATACGTAATCGAGGTATATATTCGTAAAAATTGTAAGTATTTTGATGTCAAAAAATATCAAAAACTCGAATATTTTCGAATCCAATACTTTTCTTTTGCAGCTGTACAGGAAACCAAATATAAATCTTGTCAATAAGACATAACTTTAGTTGAATTATGTTAACAATATTGTGTTATCTGGTTTTATATCCCGGCATTATTGTTTTTTCGCTTTAATTTTGAGGTTTAATTAAATTTTAAATTTGCTGTTTATTATTTAAAAGCAAAAAAAAACAAGGTAGAATGTAAACCAACGGTTTCTAAAAGCGTACATTTCAAAAACTCAATACAAACTGTTTAGAATTGTGACGTGCACAAAAATTTGAAAATTTAAAAAATAAAATTTAAGAAATTTTTTGTAATAAGAAAATATGTGAAAATAGGACTTTTCTGAAATTTTGAGGGGCTGTAAGTCCGGAACCCTATATAACTATACTAAACCCTATATAACTATACTAAACTTATACTAATTCTAAAAGTTCTTTCTTGTCTCAAAATTTCAGGTTCCTATCTAAAGGCCTGCCGGAGTTACTGAAGTAGAAAAATCATACAAAATTTGGTCTTCACATAACGGTAAATTTAAATATTAAATTTAAAAAAATTGTATAATTTTGATATTAATTTACAAAGTTAAAAAAAATACCTCTCGCATGACGTTTTCAGATTGAAAAAATTTTAAGCAGAACATAAGATATATGCATTTAAAAATAGGGCTTTTTCAAAGTTTGAGGGCTGTAGCTCCGTAATGGATGGGGTTACATGAAAAAGTTGTTTCACAAAATTATTTTTTTTGTGAGACCACCCAAATTTTTTTTCTCTATCTTTAACGGTGTAGAAGCTTTGTAAACCGACTGACGGACGGACGGACAGAGTGAAACTAATAAGCACATTTTTCCAAATTTTTTTTGGAAATGTGCTAAAAAGTATTTTAGTTATAAAAACCTTCTTGTTCTTATTAATAGGAGGTAATTAAATTAGATTAAATTTTTATGGTTAGCTTATTTTCATTATATATACTTCCTTTTTATTTTTTATTTCTGTAAGGATAGCATGATTTTAATTGATTAGAGATTAATTTAAATTAATTTATTTATTAAAATTTTTTAAAAAATTTTTGAAAGGCTTAATAAAAAGTTGAAGCATTTTTCTCTTTTTTTTAAAATAATTAGTAATAATTACATTAAATTTTTATTTTAGCAAAAAATTATGATGAAATTTATTTTATACCTCTATATGAATTTAGATCTCTTTTTTTTTTGTATAAATGTATAAAATATAGCATAATATACACACAAGTGTTTTACTTCAAATAGTTTTAGATAGGTACTATGTATTAAAATTGAAAGATATAAATAAATATAAAGAGATATTTATTATATACAGTGCCGGCGCTTTTCTTTTGGCGGCTTATTCACTTTTTGAAAAAGCCGCCCTAGAAAAGTTCGTTACCATATCACACTTGAGCTAGAACTTTCAATGCATTTTTTTTAAATAGGTGTCCCACGGAGGTATAATCTTCAACAAGAAAAATTTTAACATACTAATTCTCTTATTTTCGCTTTGAATTTTTATTACACAAAAAAAATACTATGGTATTTGTATATTTATAGTTATCCAAATATGTGGTCAGTGGTACCTAGTAATTAGTATATTTATATACATAGCTAATGTTCTCAAATCTCAATTAATAAATAAGAATCAATTAATCAAAGAATTAAAAATATAGAGAGAAAAAATAGAGAAAGTTAAAAAACACAGAGACACAGAAAAGAGAAGAGATTTAAGAGATTAGACAGAAATTTAAGAGAATCATGAATAATAAAAGATAGAGAATAGAAATAAATTGCTCTTTATTCTACTTTTTATAAATTACTCTTATTTCAATAATTTATATTCAAAGAGTAGTATGTTTTTTACTTATTTTATTTTCTCATTCTATCATCAGCAAAACGATACCACCATTTAAGGAACAATAATTTTTTGGAACACCAAAAAATTACTGTTCCTTAAATTAGAAAATGTAATATAAAAATAAAAACGTTTTATTTGGTTTTATATGATTTTGTTGATGTATAAAGTGCGTTATTTTTAAATTGATAAATACTTGTGAAATTTGAAATAAACGGTTTAAAATAAATGTTACATGCAAATTTTATAATTAAGAAAGGGGTAGGGTTAATATTATAGGTATGTTAATTTCAAATATTAATTATATATATATTTAATAATTTTTCAACTTTTAAAAAACTTAAGTATTCTACCAATTCGTCATCTTTATTATGTCAAATCGCAAAAAATCTTTTTCTTAAAATCAGGATATTCAAATAGTAGAATTGTTCAAGGATGCAATATTAGAAGAAATAACAAATTTTTTGTAACGACTCCTTTTTTTCACACAACAGCCCATAAGCGTTTCTTCATTATATCATCATACAAATTATTTAACAAATTACCATTATATATTACCGCCATATTATATTTATTTACGTTTCTTAATTACCGCCAATTAAGAAACGTAAATAAATTTTTAAAAGAAATCAAACTTTGGCTTATGAATTTCAACTATTATGAATTAGAAAATTTACTATAATTGTATCTTGTATTCATTTATCAAAGGCTTCTAATGTATGTTGGTTGTACTTTTATTCATGTTTTAGTTAACTTTAGTAAATATAAATTGAAATTTTTTATCACACCCCACTTCATAGTATTACGAGTATGTTATGTTTAAGTATAAATTTTATTTAGATGTTTAACACTATTTTAAAAAATATTTTTTTGAATATAAAACAACGTTTTCTCTTTAATTGTAATCTTAAGTTTTAGTAAGTAATGAATTGTTAATGAAGTATATCTGAGAATAAATAATAAGTAAATAAATGAAAAAATAAAAAAAAAAAAATTTACATAAACATATTAAATAATTATTTGAAAAAAAAAAATTTCGAACACATTTTTCAATACGTATTTTATTATTTTTTGGTAGATAACATTTTTTTTGTTAATTCCAATTGAAAATTTGACGCCCTTAAATTCTGGCGCCCCGTTTTACTGTGCATACTGTGTGCATATGAAAGCACCGGTCCTAATTATATAATTGAATGAACGGTTAAACAATGCATGAAGTATTAACAAACATGTACTTTTTATTTATTCTTATTTATTTATTTATTTATTTATTTTATTGTTTAAACGCGTTCATTAATTGAAACTAACCTTTGCAAGAATTTTTCCTCAAAAATGTCAAGCACTCATTTTTTCTATACATTATTGTGTTCTGTTGTGTGAAGGCTCTGGAAATCAAGTTGTTGTATAAGAGCTTTTCAAAAATATTTTCGTTTTTTTTCAATCTAAATTAAATATAATTTGATCGATTGTCTTTCAAACTTTGTGTATATATATTGCGGGGGCCTCGGTGGCCTATAGTGGGTAAGAGCGTATAAAATACACTGCAAACACCGTGGGAGTTTGGCTTCGAATCACACACACGTCGTAAGAGTTATTCTCCCTTACGACATTTACAGCCATGCCTGAACAGGAAAGGCTGTGTAATTTCCTGTCCACATTTATGTGGCAGAGAAATGCATTAAAAAAAAACAAAAATGTATTGCTCCTTGACAGTGAAATTTGACTTAAAATTCAGTAATCTGTTACGAATTATTGTCAATTTTGTACTGGGGTATTTTAAATCAAACGAAAGTCTCAAATAAAAGAATCAAAAACAAGTCTGGTTACATTTTTTTTTGATCGAGTATAAACATACAAACATATAAACCTACATATTATGCATGGTGCCGTGTCACACTCACACAGGCCAGAAGGCCACAATAGGGCATATCCCACCATAATGAAATTATAGCGTTATAATCCACGATAGTGGACATAAGCCCATAAATTTCTTAGTTAATATTTTTAATATTTATGGTCTTATAACTCACATATTGTGGGTTATAACACCATAATTTTAATATGGTGTTGTGTCCCATCGGTAGTGATTCACAACGGCACAAGTGATTTTGATGGGATTATAAAACCACTTAAAAAAATCTTAGTAGGTAAATTGAAAACGCTTTTCGTTATTTTTGCATTGTTGCATTGATTGTTATATGCGATTTTTTTAAGATGCTTTACAAACAAACATTTTATATTATAAAATCCTAGCAGGGTTAATGCATTGTAACCAATTCAACTCAGTAGGCTTCTGTGCTAAAGAGTAACAATTTTGCAATTTTTCAACTCAATTGGTCAAAACTTTTAAAGCGCGACAATAAAAAAATTAAAATACTTAATTGGGCCCTGGTGTCGAAACGGGTTAATGGATCGTAACCAAGTCAACTGAGTGAGCTTCTGGAGTGAAGAACTACAATTTTGTAAATATTCAACTCAATTGGTCACACCGTTTAAGCGCGACATTAAGGTAAATTAAAAAATTTCACTGAACCCTGGTGCCGAAACAGGTTAATGGGTCCTAACCAAATTAATCTAGAGCAACAGTTTTGCAAATTTTCAACTCAATCGGTCAAACCGTTTAGGCAGAACAACGAAAAAACCAAAACGCTTTAAAACGCTCCCGGACCGCAATGTGTTAATGAACCGAAACGCGATATAGCCTATAACTCCTTCCGGGGTCGTAGAAATGTTCCTGCAAAATTTGCTTGCAATCGGACTGGTGGTTTTTACGTGAATCCGTGCCAAACAAACAAACAAACAAACAGAATTTCTTCCTTATATATTAGATAAATGTATTGAGTTGTCATAAAGTTCATGGATGGAAAATTTGGGTATTTGGGAGTTCATGAACTTTAATGCCTTGCATCTTATTTCACTCTACATAAATTTTAACTTATTTTAGTAATAATAAAATGTGTTTTTTTTTTTGTTTATTATGCAAAATCAGTTAACAAATTTTTACATGTTCATTCCAAATTTGTTTTAACCGAAATCTATACTTCGAAATTTAGGTTAAAAATTGTGATAAAAAAAAATAGAATACAGATTATTTTTGTTTTATCATTTTTATCATCATAAATGTTTATATTATTTTATTTATTTTTATTAAATAAACTAATTTAAAAAAAGTTTTTCATTTTTTATTTTTTGTAATCAAAAATAAAATTGATAAATTTTTTGTGTTTTTTTTCAATTTTAAAGTCTTTTGTTGTTATATAATTTATTATGTTAACATAACAAACCTCTGCGAATGAAATTTAACAATAACAAGGCAGAATGTAAACCAAGGGTTTTTGAAAGCGCACATTTCGAAAAGATAATACAAATTGTTTAGAATTGTTACTTGCACCAAAATTTGAAAATTTCATGTAATAACAAAATATGTGAAAATAGGACTTTTTTGCAATTTTAAGGGGCTGTAATCTCAAACCCTATACATCTAACTAAAAAAAATCGTTAGCACACGTAAAATTATATTACTGACTCTTTAATTTTCATGTCTTGCCGAATAAAAATTTGTACAGGTGACTAAGCTACCGGTGTCTAAAAATAGCAAAATTTTAATTTTTTGAGCCCTAATAGCCCTACCGGAGTTACGAAAAAAGAAATATCAAGCAAAATTTGGTTTTCACATAACGGTAAATTTAAATAGAAAATTACAAAATATTCCATAATTTTGATATTGTTTTATAGCGGTAAGAAAATTTCCGATTTTCTACCGTTTTTAAATTGCAAAACTACTACGCAGATCCTTAAATATACTCATCTGAAAATAGGAATTTTTTGAAATTTTGAGGAGCTGCAACCTTGTAACTCCATATAATTAAAAGAAACCATTTACACACGTAAAAATATACTACTGGAGCTTTAATTTGAATGTCTTGCGAAGAAAAATTTGTACAGGTGCCTAAAAATAGTAAATTTCCAATTTTTGATCCCTAATAGCTTTTAAACAAGGGCCGATCGAATAATATTTTCTGAGGAAACTTATATTAATTCTAAAATATTCTAATTCTTCCCTCAAAATTTTAAGTCCATATCTAAAAGCGCGTGCCGGACTTATGAAGATAGAAATATCTTGCAAAATTTGGTTTTTAAATAACGGTAATTATAAATACTAAATTTAAAAGTATTCTACAATTTTGATATTGACTTAGAAAAATAATAAAAATTCTGTCGAATGGCGTTTTGACTAAATGTTAAACAGAACATGAGAAATACGTATTTAAAAATAGTGGTTTTTCAAGTTTTTCAGTTTGTGGGGCTGTAACTCTGTAATGGGGGGTACATGAAAAAGTTGTTCTACAACATTAATTTTTTTATGAGACCTACCCATGGTTAAAATTTTTATTCTCTATCTTTAACGGTGTAGAAGTTTTCTAAACAGACGGACGAACGGACAGAGTGAAACTAATAGGCACATTTTTTTAAAATTTTTTTGGAAATGTGCTAAAAATTAACTTAGACTGCATCATCTTGATCTCAAATTATATATTGTACTTACAAGATATTAAATATTAACCAAAATAGCAATTGAATATTTAAACAGCAAAAGCAAAAAAGTTTAAATAAAATATTACATACATATAGTAAATAATGTACATACTCGATTATGTTCGATTATAATCGATCTGGATTTTTTCGATTTTAAAATGTTTATTTGTTTGTATACCTGTTAAAGATGCAACAAAGTGGAGGGACCTTTTTCTTTCGGATATGTGCCTATAAAAATGTTTTATTATTTGATTGTTAGTTTCACTACTCTGTTACAAATTGTATATTAAAAATGTATTAGATTAAAAATTAGAATTTTAAAAAAGGTGATTATTCGATCTTTTCGATTTTCTAGATTACTTCAAAAACAATATAAAATTATGTTATAGAAGGGGGATGACTTAACTTCCACGAACATAAATTCCATGGAGCTTGTGTTCTCTTAAATTAAATTAAGTTCCATGAAAGTAAAGTCCGTTTTTAAATGGACTTAAGTCCATTTCCATTTAATACTTAAATGGACTTAAGTATTAAAATAGAGACAAAAATTCCATGGAACATTATGACCAATTTGCTATGAGACAAAAGTTCCATTGAAATTATGACAATTTTGTTTGAGTCATAAGTTCTATCGAACTTATCGAATTAAAGCCATATTTAAATTTTAAATATTTGGAAAAACCGGAAATATGTATATATATATTTTTTAATATATATAATATAATATAACCGGAAATATGTATATATGTGGATATATGAAACTTTACCGAATAAAAGTCTCCAATTGCTGAGTTTTACTGAAAAAAACCTTCAATTGCTACAAAATCAGAATTGCTTCTTTTCCCAAAATACAAATAAATACGTATGTATAATATATACGAGATTCTGAATTAGAAGCTGTTTTATAGAGTTGAATTTTGAAAAAGGATATAACCTTGATTTTACAATTAACTCTAAAAATCTTTTATATATTAGAAAAATGAAAATATGGTTATTTTATTTGAGACATAAAAAGTGCGGAACTTATGGTCATTTTTTTTGAGACTTATTAGCTTCCAGCACAAAGTGGTCAGAACTTCAGTGAAACTATTTAAGAGAATATTAGTTCCACAGTACTTACGTTGGTGGAAGTTAAGTCATCCCCCCTGTACTTTATATAAAAATACCATTCTTATGACAATTATGCAAAAAAATATTTTGAGTTAACCGGTTTCAATTTAAAAATAAAAACAATAAAAAAAGAAAAAAGAAAAGTTATATACATTACGTTTACATTTAAGAATTTATTGTATTGTAAGATTAACATTTCTATTTTTTAACGACGAAAATATACTTTTGATAAATAAAATGAAGACATTAAAGATTATTTGTAAACATTCCCATAGAATTTATCTTTGTCAAAATTTTTTTTTTATCTATCTTCAATTTCAAGAACTATTTTCTTGTATTGTATGTAAAATTTCAAATGATTATATTATCAAATCCACAAATGTATACATATAATATGGATTTTTAAAACAAAAAAAAAAAAAATTTTTTTTTATTATTATGGTTAGAAATTTTTTTTCATATAAAATAGTTTTTGTTTTTTGTTTTCGTTCTATATAAACAAAAATACAAAAAAAATCTTCAAGATAAAAAACTAAAACGCGTACAATTACATAATATTTTTTTTTTTTTTGAATGATATAAATCAAATTCAACCCTAATCGGTTGAAAAGAATAACAATATATACATATATAACGACGATATATATATATAATATTTATAATAGAAAAAAGAATTTATTCAAGTTAAATTTATAAACATATATATGTAAGGCTAATAAATATATTGTTTATGTATAGAGTGTATCACTTTAAAATCATTATTTAATCTTTCCTATATTTTCTTAAAAAAAAATGCCTTCAATTTAAAATTTTTTTAAAATTACAATAATTATTTTATATGTATAATAATGATTTTAAAAAAAATTAATTTTGTTTTTATTTTAATTTAATTTTTTTTTTTTTTTTGTAAATTTACCTAAAATGTTTCACATTGTGTCACATTATATTTGCCATAATGCAAAATTGAATATCTCATTTATTCTAATAAATTAATATGAAAAAAAAAAACAAAAAATAAGAATGTTTATATAAATATTTTTGTTTTTTTTTTTTCTTTCTTTAGAGTCCATTAGTATAAAACATTCTGAATCAATCACAAATTTTTTGCTGTTTTTTTGTTTTTCTTTAAAGAGATTTATTTTGAAACAAAAATTTTCGTTTAGATCATTTTTTTTTTTTTTTGTTTTATAAATGCACAAGGAAATAAAATAAACGGAACATATTTTTTAACATTTTACCCATTTGCTGTGTAATATTTGTTTTTTTTTTTGCAATTTAACTTTTTATTTATATCAGGGCTTGGTAATTTTTCTCTCGAAATTATCAAAAAAAAATGTTTTTTGAAATAATACTTTTAGGCAAAATTTTGGAAAATATAAAATAAAAACAAGTCGATGCAACCGATTTATTAATACCCTACACCTAAATAATTCCAATTAAATTAAAAATCCATAAGTTTTTTGGCAGCTGCTTGAACTTCTTCCCTTTTCTTCCTTATTCAACTCGAATTCAGGAACATAAAAAAAGCATCCCTTAACATCTTTGTACAAAATTTCAAGTTTCTATCTTTATTAATTTTGAATTTATGCTTGTTAGCCCTTGGGAGGCGTGTGTCAGGTACCCGAATTGCTACACCAATTCATTAAATCTATCTCAGGGACATAAAGAAAACATGCCAGAACACTATTGTATTATATTTAAAGGTTCTACTTTTGTTGGTTTTGGAGATATGGTCGTTTCATCTTGTGCTCGTTCGGAAGTTTCCAAAATACGAACCCATGGCTCAAATTTTCTCAAATGTCAGTTTCCAATTTTACAGAAAAGGAAACATAATAGAACACCCTTGTACTAAACATAAAGGTTCTATCTCTGTTGGTTATGGAGATATACTGCGTTTACTCTGGGGCTCGTTCGGAAGCTTCTAAGATCCGAACTCATGAACCAAATCTTTCTAAATGTCAGAGACATAAAGAAAACATGAAAGAACACCAGTGTACCAAATTTAAAGGTTTTATATTTGTTACTTTTGGAGATATACTGGTTAGCTCTGAGACTCGTTCGGAAGCTTCCAAAATCCGAACCCATGGTCCAAATCCTTTCAAATTTGAACCCATGGCCCAAATTCTCTGAAATTTCAGACACATAAACAAAACATGACAAAACACCTTTGTACCAAATTTAAAAGTTATACCCTTTTGTTGGTTTTGGAGATAATCTGGTTTGCTTCGCGCTTAATAAATCGTTATTGTTTTTTGGTTCCAAAATTGCCAACCCCTGTCATAAATGTTTTTACTTAGTATTCTTTAAAAGTTCTTAAAAAAAAAATAAAGCAAAAAGGAGAAAGGAGAAATAAGTAAATAATAATTTCTGGAGAAAATGAAAAGGAAAGAAAAAACGAAAATGGATGGAATAAAAAAAAAAAAAAAAAAATAAGGATAATATATCCTTTTTATGATTTTCCAAATTACGTACCATTATAAAATTTAAAAAGAAAAATTAACCTTTAATATAACAAATAAATAAAAAAAAATTTTTTTTTAAGTACAGTACAGTAAATTTTATTGAAAATGATTTCAATTGATTTTTTGGTGTTTTTGTTTTTTTATTTCATTTTATCAGTTTCTGTTTCTTATGATATGGTATTATTTTACACATCTATTTGAGTAATTTTTTTCTTTTCTTTTATATTATGTTTTTTTTTTTTTTTTGTTAATCTATTAAAGTTAATTATATATATGGTCTCGATATATGTACCTCTGTTGTTTTTTTTTTAAATAGAATATTACAAAACTGAACAAAATCAAATACCGTTCAAGGATTAGGATAGGATAATAGGATGTGATAGAATAGGATATATTTAACAGTTATTGTATTAGGATATGATTTAAAGTTCTTTTTTTTGTTTGAAATTTAAAAACATAATAAAAGTTACTTAAAAATTAAGTAAAACGAGGAAGAATACAGTTGCCTTTGTCAACTCTTAGATACCCGTACGAACCGTTACTATGTTCACAGCCTGTCACTCTGCTTACAATATTATTTTTTTAATATTTTAGTATTTTAAAATAATTTGGGTGAATTTTATAATTTCTAGTAGCCTAGTGGGTAGGCGTGTGGCGTATTAACCGAAGGAGTGTGGGTTCGATTCCTGCACATGTCGTAAGTGTTTTTTCTTTTCATACCCCCCTTACGACCAACTATAATGTAAAATATATAGTATATAATATAAACAAAATAAATAATATTAGTATATAATTTAATAATAGTATAAAAACCTATAACGGCCTTAGTAGCCGATGGTTCAATAATATTGCATTACATTTATGTATTTATTATTAATATAAATAAATAAATAAATAAATAAATATATTCAAACTATATGTTTATATCTACATTCTTCAAAAGCAGATTCTAACCTTCCACATAACGATTATCAATCCAAAACTTTTTCAAATATTCTATAGTACCATTTAATACTAAGCGGTAAATGTATATTAAATTTACTTAGTACAAAATAGTAAATATAATTTTAAATATTATATTATATTATATTTAAATATTCCATTGACAGAATAATTTCCTATAAGTAAAATAAAATACATATATGTATGTAAATACGGCGCTATATAATATACATATATACCCTTATCATTCATTCACTAGTGACATATACGATATGTAAATAAACATGATATTATATAAGTATGTATATATATCAATATCATATAAATAAAAATTCTTCAAGCAACCGTTATGTTGTTTATTTATTTACATTTTTTTGTACTACGCATTATATCCTCAACAATTTCAAATTATCGAGTAAAACAAAATGCAAAAAATTAGTTAAAGAAATTTGTTAGAAAATTTGAAAAAATCAAGTAACACTTTCGTCAATTATAAAGTAACCCTACATTATTAAAAAAAGTTGTTAACAGAAATAAGAGTATAATATTGAAGCTTTAATTTTTGTGTATTACTTCAAAAAAATTTTAACAGGTGTTTAAGTTACAGGTGTTTAAAAATAGGAAATTTTCAGTTTTTGACCCCTTACAGCTCCTAAACGGGGGGTGATACAAAAAAAATTTCTGAAATGACTCATACTTATTTTCAAAGATCTAACTTCTGTCAAAATTTCAAGTTTCTAACTTAAACAGTTTAGAAGATACAAGGGTTAAAGGATTTTGACAAATTTGAGTTTCACATAACGGTAAATTAAGACACCGTATGCCACAAATATATATTTATTGTATATATACTTCTAAAGCTAATACAAGTAGTAATCGTTTGGCGTTTTCAAAATGAAGATATAACTTATACAACTTGTGCTATAACAATTTAAATATAGAGCTTTTTTGAACCTTTGGGGAGCTGTAGCTCCGTAACGGGTGGGGCTACAAAAAAAAGTTGTTAAAAATAAAATTAATATTTTTGTGACATCTATCAGCAGTTAAAATTTCATAGCTCTATTTCAAAAAAAATGTGGGGATCTAAAAGTTAGGTGTTCGAGAGCTACCCTAAGGTTTTTTCAAAACTCAACCAAAAAAAATAGGGAACCTACAAATTACTCCCAGAATATTTTGTGTAAATTTCAAGATTCTAGCTTTCTTAGTTTTTGAGTTAGCGTGCTGACGGACGGACGGACGGACGGACGGACGGACGGACATGGCTCAAAAGTCTTAGAATTTTTTTCTGATCCGATCCATACCTTTGAAGGTATATCTAGCTCGCTTATTTCGAGGTGTTACAAACGGAGAAGTAATTTTATTATTCCCGATCCTATCGTACGGGTATAAAAAAAAAAGATAAAATAAAGTGTTCGTTAAGATATACCTTAAGAATTAATATGATATATTACATCGTTTCATGAAAATTTCATTGAAATTTCATAAATATCTTTTTTTCACTATTAAAATAATATTAATTTAAATTTTATATTTTATAGAAAAAATTTTTCATTTTACTATTTTTAAAATTAATCAATTTGTAAAAATACTAAATACTTATTTCACCATTCAAAAATTATATTTTAAAAAGTTCTTGATCTTGTATCTTTAATTCAATGTCATTCGTCTGTGACTTATTGGTATGTTGTTTCTATTTTCTTTTATATTTGAATTTTTCTTTTTTGTAAATCCCATTCTAAGAAAATTCTTCAAAATCCAGACGATCAAAAAATATAATGAAATTAAATTTATTTGATAGTAGGCACAATATTGTAATTGTGTATTTTACTTTTCTGTTTTTTTTTTTGTCTTTTATTGTTTGTTTGAATGTTAGTCCAAATAAGACTGAATTGAAATCTCCTGCTGTCATTTATTAAGAATGATTCCATTTTTTTCTTTTACAAATTAAATATATTTTGTAGTTTTTTTTTTATTTTTTCTATCTTTTTGGTTATGTATTTTTTGGTTTTTTTTTAGTTTTTGCTATTTTTATAAAAATTTAATGAAACTGTCAGAAAAATAACAACATAAACTTTTTTTTTTTTTTTAATAAAAAAGAATAACAAATAAAACAAAAAATCTTATTTATAGGTCACTTGAACATTTTAAGAATATAGAAAAGATAAATTAAAATCATTATAAAATGAGAAAGAATTTAAAAAAAAAACTAAAGTTAAAAAAAAAGGGTGAAAAATAGAAAATTCAATATAAAATTGAAAAAGTCTAAAATAATGAGAAAAAGTTTATAAATTTTATCTACTGGTAAAATTTAAAAATTTTTAAAAAAGGAAAATTGAAATAATTAACTAAAAACGGTTTTTTTTTTTTTTACAAAAAGAACGGCTAAGAGATTTTTTAAAAAAAAGATTTCAAAAGAGGAAATAAAAAAAAAAAAAATAGACAACTATTTGTAGTTTGCAATTATTGCTGTAGGAAGATGCAGTTTTATGTTCCATATTTTTTTCCTATAAAACTAAAGAATGTTTTAAGATTTCAAAAACTTAAAAACTCTAGTACAATTTTTTTAAGAGCTGCTTTCACCAAATAACTTGAAAACTGTTACAATTGATGTTAAAGTTTTATACAAATTTTGGAGACTTTTTTCGTTCTTATTTTTGGGCAAAATTGTATACAAATTTAAATAGGTAATAAAAATGCTTAGCTTTCTATTTTTCCATTTAATTTAATGTTTTTCATAGAAAAATATCAAATTTTAATACTTTTATAGGAAAGCATGGCAAGCATTGACATACTAATAGTATTAAATTTAGAGTTGAATTCAATTTTAGGATTGCCCCCTTTTCCGGTATATTTATATATATGTATGTATATGTGTTTTCTAAAATTATGATGGATTTTATAATTGGATTCAAAACTAGCAGCGCCGGTTTTTTCAGAATATATATCAGATTTTAGAATTAGAATATTCTGAATTATTCATTCTAATTCTGAATATTCATATTCTCAATTAGAAAGAGCTGAGTTTTAGAGCTGAATTCAAAATCAGGATATTTCCCTCTTACACAATATTGTAATATATGAGAATATCAACGGAATATTAAGGTATATGTGAAAAGGAATTTTTATACCCGTACGATAGGATCGGGTATAATAAAATTACTCCTCCGTTTGTAACACCTCGAAATAAGCGAGCTAGATATACCTTCAAAGGTATGGATCGGATCAGAAAAAATTTCTAAGACTTTTGAGCCATGTCCGTCCGTCCGTCAGCACGCTAACTCAAAAACTAAGAAAGCTAGAATCTTGAAATTTACACAAAATATTCTAGGAGTAATTTGTAGGTTCCCTATTTTTTTTGGTTGAGTTTGGACCAAAACTTAGGGTAGCTCTCGAACACCTAACTTTTAGATCCCGACATTTTTTTTGAAATAGAGCTATGAAATTTTAACTGCTGATAGATCTCACAAAAATATTAATTTTATTTTTAATAACTTTTTTATGTAGCCCCACTTGTTACGGAGCTACAGCTCCCCAAAGGTTCAAAAAAGCTCTATATTTAAATTGTTATAGCACAAGTTGTATAAGGTATATCTTCATTTTGAAAGCGCCAAACGATTACTACTTTTATTAGCTTTAAATAATACAATAAATATATATTTAAATAAACAATAAATATATATTTGTGACATACGGTGTCTTAATTTACCGTTATGCGAAACTCAAATTTCGCAAAATCCTTTAACCCTTCTATCTTCTAAACGGTTTAAGTTGGAAACTGGAAATTTTGACAGAAGTTAGATCTTTAAAAATAAGTATGAGTCATTTCAGAAATTTTTTTTGTATCACTCCCCGTTTAGGAGCTGTAAGGGGTCAAAAACTTTCCTATTTTTAAAAATTTCCTATTTTTAAACACCTGTAACTTGAACACCTGTTAAAATTTTTTTCAAGTAATACACAAAAATTAAAGCTTCAATATTATACTCTTATTTCTGTTAATAACTTTTTTTAATAATATAGGGTTACTTTATAATTGACGAAAGTGTTACTTGATTTTTTCAAATTTTCTAACAAATTTCTTCAACAAATTTTTTGCATTTTGTTTTACTCGATAATTTGAAATTGTTGAGGAATGCGTAGTACATAAAAATGTAAATAAATAAACAACATAACGGTTGCTTGAAGAATTTTGATTTATATGATATTGATATATATACATACTTATATAATATCATGTTTATTTACATATTGTATATGTCACTAGTGAATGAATGATAAGAGTATAGATGTATATTATATAGCACCGTATTTACATATACATATATGTATTTTATTGTACTTATAAGAAATTATTCTGTCAATGGAATATTTAAATATAATATAATATAATATTTAAAATTATATTTACTATTTTGTACTAAGTAAATTTAATATACATTTACCGCTTAGTATTAAATGGTACTATAGAATATTTGAAAAAGTTTTGGACTGATGATCGTTATGTTAAAATCTGCTTTTGAAGAATGTATAAACATATAGTTTGAATATATGTACAACCCATAATTCTAGAAATTATAAAATTCACCCAAATTATTTTAAAATACTAAAATATTTAAAAAATAATATTGTAAGCAAAGTGACAGGCTGTGAACATACTAACGGTTCGTACGGATATCTAAGAGTTGACAAAGTCAACTGTATTCTTCCTCGTTTTTTTTTAAATTTCGTACTCAATCGGAGAAAAAAATTTTCCATTGAGGACTTTTTTCTGTAATGATAATTTAGATTTTTTTAGGAACATTTTTAATATGCCAAGGAATTTCGTAGGCAATCCCAGAAAAATACTTTTGGTTAAAGATTTTTTTCTATATTAATATTTTAGATTTTTTTTGGGACTTTTTTCATATAGGTACAAAAATTTTCCAAAATATAATTTTTATAAAAGGCCCAAATTTTGGAGATGAGATTTTATTGGAATCAGAAATGACAACTTTTTCTTGAGAACTTTTTGCATAGAGTCGATGTCTTATTTTCTTTTTTAATAATTTATTTATGAATTGAAATCATTTGGCAAAACCAAAATTTTTAATTTTAAATAAAATTTTAAAATTTAGATTTTATCAATTTGAAATAAGAAGATAATAACTGCATTCATATTATGTTTTCGATTGTATTTTAATTATGTAATCTTTGTTAATTTAAAAAAAAATGGCAATAATAATTTAATGGAAAATTATTGAATATAAAATTAGTCTTCAGATTTATATATAATATATATATTATGGCATCGTACATATATGTAGTCTGGTATAGTACATATAAAAAACGTAATCTCAATTACGTTTAGTATTCGTTTAATACAAAAAAAAATTTTAAAGTAAATAAATATAACAAATTACACTTACATTTATTTCTCTTTTTTTTCTTTTCATTTTATGTTAATTATTTTAAAAAAGTATTTAATGTATATAGTAACAAACAAAAGGATGTCTGTTATTTAAACAAAACAAAAATCATTTAAATAATATCATTAATAATATTAATATTTTAATTTAAATTTTTAATGTTTTGTTTTTGTGCTGAAAACACTTCTGGATTAAATTATCTTTTATTTTTTTTTAATATTAAATAAACATTGAAGGAATTTTATAAGAATAACAAAACCAAAAAAAAAAAAAAATAACCATCGTGATTTACTCTTGATTTACTATAAAAAAAAAAATATATAAAAAAACAAAGATAAAAAAAACATTTTTTTTTAATTTTTTCTGTTTAAATGAATTACCGTTATAATTTACCTTACAGTATATTTAGTTATTGTATTATAACAGTAGATTTATCCTTTCAAATGTATTTAATTAATCAAAAGGACAAAAAAAAAAAAAAAAATCAAAGTGAATTTTCTCTTCAAGTTACTTATATTAATTATAGACAAATGAAATATGACATTACAAAGATGACACAATTAAGATGGATTTTGATCACTTCATTATTATTAAAATATACATTTGTGCTGTTATTAGATACCTTTGATATATTTTAGTTATATATATATTTATATATATAATTTAATAATGTAAAGGATGGCAAAGGATAAAAAATATAGAAGCTAAAGATAAATTGTGACCAATAAAAATAAAAAAATTCCTTATAAAATTAAGTATTATGCAAAATGTTAATTGTTAACTGTGCAACAAAGACTCATTTATGGTTTTTTTAATGACTCATAGTCGTTAATAAAAATAAAAGTGCTTCTTGTGCCATAACATATTTATTTCAATAAATAAAAACATAAACTCCCATAACATATTGTGGGAGGGACATCTATTGCTACGTTTTGATGTGAATTTTTCTTACAAAAGAACTAAAGTGTTTATTGCTGACAATTTTATTTCTGTAACGCAGTATACTTCTAGGCGTACATATTTTGCTAGGGATAAAGTTTCGCAGTTTTTGAGTATATTTGTTTAGGTTGAATATTTATTTGCTTAGATATGTCATATTTCTCTGAAAGTTTTATTTTTAGTAATTTTAAAAATTGTATATACTAAATACATATTATGCCATTCTTAGCTTTATTTTATAAAATAAATTTTTACTTATTAAAATATATTTTAATATAATTAGAAGCTAAATAAACTTTTTTAAATTTTCTTATCCCTAAATAATTATATTCGATGAATTATAAGAAATTCTGAAGGTCTTTTTCATGTTTATTAGAAATAAATACTAATATATTTCGACACAAATCATACACACACACTTATATTGTGACCGTTCTCATAACTTAACTTAACTTAATATTAAATTACTATATATAGGACACAGATATTTATAAAATTTTATTTTTAGTTTTATAAAAGTTTAATTGATATCATTAATATATTTTTTTGTATAATTAAAATGAACAATAGACACTTTTAATTCATAAGAAAATGTAATAAATTAAATTTTTTCAAATAAACTTTTTTAATTTTATATCTAATACAATCTTGAACGACAGTACATACATTAGAACACTTTATAACTGCTTAAAATTCTAAATTCAACCTACATATATCGTATATATATATAAAAAAAAAAATACTATAAATTTGAAGATGATTATTCTTACTTTCATAAAATAAAGCAGTTATGAAGAAAAATAATTTTCTTTATTTTGTTATGACAAAAACAGAATAAAAAAAAAAATACAGAAAAAAAAAAAAGAGTAAAATTTATAATTGAATATTTACCTTTGTTTTTTTTTTAACAGTTTTTTTTTCTATAGTTTTTAACAATTAAGTACCTATAACATTTACTTTTAAAAAATATTCTAATACTAAAAGAACAATTTTGAAAAGAAAACAATTTTATTATAAAATGTACTAAATAAAAACAAATACCCCATCCGATAATAATCACTATGTGCAATAAAAATTTGAATTGTTCAAAAAGTATGGATGAAATTATATTATATCAGGTAGTCAGTCGGTAGAACAAAAAGATGAACAATGATCAATCTCTTGATAAACACAAACTTAATGATAAGTAACTATACAACAACATTAACTTAACAATAATAGAAATAATAATAAACATAAGAGTCAATATATGTAATGATGATCCTTGAAAGTCAATAAAGAAATGAAGAATTCTGAAGAAAATAAACAAAATGTGAACGATTCATTGTTAAAAGGAAAAAAACAAAAAAAAAAAAAAAAAACTTGAATGTGAAAAATTCAATAAACGTTACTAGTATAATGTAAAAGAACCTTTCTTTGTTTTTTTCTTTGATTTGATTTAAAAGTGGAAATTTTTTTTTTCCATTTCATCTTTATCATCTATATTGATGTAAATTGAGTTTTTTTTTCTATTTTCTCTTCTACTATTTTTTTTGACAATTTTTGAATTTTTTTTTTTACGAGAAATTCTTTTTTTTTTGTTTTTAGCTGTTATTGATTGTAAAGTTTTCAATCAAGGATAAAAATAAAGGATAAAATTTCTATGGAAATTGTTTAATATGGAGATAAAATTAATTAATATAATAATTAAGTTAGTATAATTGCTGGTCACTATTCAAATTTATATTTCCTTTCATTGATGATTTTTATGAAAACAGGACAATAAAGGATATTTTTATTGTTTCCATTATTTAGCATTAAAATAATATTTTATTGTAATTTTATAATATAAGATATAAGAAAATATAGTTCTTCTTCTTGATTTTAATATTATTTAGACAATAATTAGATTGTTTTTTCTAAATTACAAGACTAAAAAGAATTTATATTAGTTAAAAGATTTATATACATATACAGGATAATTTATAAGTAAACTAAGAAGATATCAATACCGATATAACACTGTTCAAAGTTTTTTAGTATCTGTTCTTAAAAAGAAAATTATATGTTGCATAATGTTGGATAATATATGGTTAAAATATTTTATCACCTTTCATATAAATCGTACAGCAATTTTATATATCATTATATTTCACTTTAAATAAATCATTTTTAAAATGAATGACTTTTTAAAGGTAAAAGATAACTTTTTTTTAAATGAGTAAAAGCATTTCCATTTACAACTTAAATTAAAACGAGGAAAAATACAGTTGCCTTTGTCAACTCTTAGATACCCGTACGGTACCGTTAGTATTTTCATAGTCTGCCACTCTGCTTATAATATTATTTTTTTAATTTTACAGTATTTTAAAATAATTTGGGTGAGTTTTATAATTTCTAGAATTATGGTTTGTACATATAATATTTAAACTATATGTTTATACATCCTTCAAAAATAGATTCTAACCTTCCACCTGACGATTATCAATCCAAAACTTTTCCAAATATGATAAATCTAGTACTATTTAATACTAAGCGGTAAGTGTATATTAATTTATACTATACATATGTATTATATATCATTCATTCATCAGTGACATATACGATAAGTAAATAAAACATGATATATAAGTATGTATACCAATATCATATGAATATAAATTCTTCAAGTAACCGTTAAGTTTTTATTTATTCAAATTTTTTTTGTACTACCTATTATCATCCTCAACAATTTTAAATTATCGAGTAAAAAAAAAGTTAAAAAAAATCGTTGAAGAAATTTGTTAGAAAAATTGAGAAAAAATCAAGTCACACTTTCTTTAATTTTAAGGTAACCTTTCTTTAATTTTAAGGTAAGGTAAGATAAGGTAACTTTCTTATTAAAAAAAGTTGCTAATATAAATAAAAGTAAAATGTACAATCTTTAATTTTTATGTATTACTTCAAAAAAAATTTGAACAGGTGTTCAAGTTACAAGTGTTTAAAAATAGGGAATTTTCAGTTTTTAATACAACCTAACTTTGGTTGATCGGATCTCAACCAGAAAAAATTGGGAACCTACAAATTCATGTAAGAATATTTTGTGTTAATTTCAAGACTCTAGATTTCTTAGTTTTTGAGTTATCTTACTGACGGAAATATGAACGGACGGACAAAGCTTAATCGACTCAGAATTTGATTCTGATCAGATCCATACACTGAGAGAACTACAACGTTTGTGACAACCGAATAAATTGCCCTACCGAATAATTCGGTCACCATCGACTTTTTATTAGTAGTTGTGGCAACCTCTTTATTTACATAATTACAATTGAAAAAGTATTCATTGTAACTGCTAATTACATTAAACCAAAATAATAATTATTTCGGAGAACCGTATTTGTTATTTGTTTTGAACAAATTTTAGTTGCAATAACAGATTATTCGTTTATGAGAACCGAATAATGCAGTACTGTAGACTACCACTTCATTTGATGTTACTGTATATCTTGTATGATAACAGATTATTCGTTTATGAGAACCGAATAATGGAATACTTTCGACTACCACTTCATTTGATGTCACTGTATATCAATTATCGCAGCAGAATCAAATCTTTTGTTATGACTAGAACAGAGTTGTCTTAATCGAATATTGTAACAGTATTATTACATCAAAAAACTCTTTCATTTGATGTTACTGTATATCAGTTACTACAACAGAATTAAAGTATTTGTCGTAGCATTACAGAAAAGTTAACATAATCGAATGTTTTGCACGATATATTTTACAATAATTGTAATCACCTTTAGCTATATTTGTTATAGAAAGAAGAAAATATCATTTTTATTAAAAAATAGAGTAAAAATTTTATAAGAAATTGATTTTTATTTTTAATATAAATTTTATATAATAATAGTACAAAACTTTATTTAATAAACAAAAAATCTAAATAAAAAATTTAATATTTTCCAAATTCGTTATACTTATTCGTTTTTATAACTTTATATGCAAAATAATGCGTATCAAAAAATTGAGTGTCTAGTAATTCATAACATATATAATATTTTTTATCAAAAAAGATTAAATGTTCTATTAAACCAAACATTCTCATATAAATCTACGCACTAAACTATTTTAGAATTTAAACTAAATAAGAATTATGATTTTGCGCAAAAATTCATGTTTATTGCTATCACGATCGAATCATAATTATAAGTACCGAATTTCTGTTATACCAAACGAATGAATTGTTGTTTATGTTTATTAGAACTGATATTATAACTATATTTTTTTTAACTAAACGAAATACGGTTGCTGGAATCGAATGATCTTCTATAGCAACTGACTAACGAAATACTGTAGTATACATTATAATACTGTTAAGAGAACCGAATTCTAATTGGAGTTCTGTTATTTCAATTAAATAGAATGTTTGAGCTAAATGGCAATATGGTTGTAATAACAGTATAATTCGGTTCACATAAGTAATAAAACAGTTTTAATTGTGACAACAAACCATTTATTTGCTATAACAACTCATGTAATTCTTATGATCGCATTACATTTGCGTGTACAAAAATTATTTGGTTCTCGCAACTCATATCTTGAAATAATAATTTGATCGAATGAAAATTTTTAGGCGAGGTTGATGAAATCGTATATTCGTTTGTTTCTAAGGCGGTTCATTTGCATCAACAGGAATGTTATTGAATCAATCGTAAGTTGGTAACAAAGACCAATATTTAATAACCGCAACTGAATAGTTTTCCTGACAACCTCATTCCAAAGAAATAATTCTCTCAGTGTACCTTTGAAGGTATTATCTAGCTAGCTTATTTCGAGGTGTTACAAACGGAGGAGCAATTTTAATATTCGCGATCCTTATCGTACGGGTATAATAATATGACATAATGTAATAAAATTCTAGGTTGTGTTTTACTTGCAAAAGGTTGTGATTCATTTTGAAAAAGCTAATTTTTGAAGTGTAAATGGTATATTAAGTTATCAAAAAAAAAAAAAAATATGATACAAATTGTGATAGCATAATAGAAAGGTTGGAGCTTGGAGAATTTAAAAATTAAATAAAATTTGTACATTTATGTATTTTATGGAAAAATTGAAGTTATTCAAAAAAAAAAAAAAAATATTTATAAAACTAAACTAAAAAAAATTTTCAATTCAAAAAAATTATAATTTTACAATTTTATATACAATTTTCTCGTAAAATACCTTATGTAGACCGAAAGGAAAATTCAGTATTTTTCGACAATAATACTCTCTAGCTCGTGCAAAATATTGTAGTTTCTGTAACTGATCTGCAGTATTTTTCATATCTTTAAGGTTTGAATTTGCTTAACACAATTATTTTTTAATGTTATTAATTTTAATATAATGATTTAATGATTCAAACTTTCGGAATAACTTTAATCTAATAGCAATAATAAGTGAATTTATAAGTGTAGAAAGAAAAAAAAATTTAAACTTTTAAATTTAAATCTTCTATAGTGTATTAAAATAATTTTTCTATAATTTCTGAAATTATAAAAAGAAAATTTAACATAATATTCTTTAGAAATTTATAATTTTAAATGGTATTAAATTATTATAATAGTTAAAAGAATGAATTCATATTTAGTATTACCAGATTAAACAAAAATGTGCTTTAATTTTCTAATTTTTTTCATTTCGATTTTATAAAATAAAATATTTTGGCAGCTAGAATCTCCAGTTTATGTTAATTTTTCAGAACTTTTGTTGGCAATAATAAATACTAAACCAGTTTTAATTATTTATCCTATAATATGATATGATAAATATTTCAATTTTAATTATTTTTAATGAATATTATTAATATTAATTATAAAATAAACAATTCAGTTAAACATAAACATTAAAAATGTCTATATAATATCTAAATTTAATGTAAAATTTTATTATTGAATTTTCATAGTTCATAAACTTATTAAAATAAAAATAATAATCAGATTTTTAATAGAAGTTTATGTCAAAAAAAGTTTTTTATTCTATATTTTATAATATATGTATATAGAATATAATATATATTAAAATATATATAAATTTATAAATTTAAAATCAATATTTATACATAACATTAATATAACATTATATGTTTTAAATTTTTATAAAATTTTTGATATTAAATTTGTTTTTCCGGAAACAAAAAGAGATAGGAATAAAACTATCGATGTAAGAAAACTGACAACCCTATCACTATAAAGTTTTAGAATAGATAAAAAAAAAAATGAAAGAATAAAAAAAATAAAAAAGTATAGTTACGATATCTTTTAAAAAATTTACTTTTTTTTTTTTCTTTTTGAATAAAATATCTAATGCAATTTCTTTTAACTTCGAAAGAAAAAAAATATCTTCGAGAAAAGAGTTTTTTTTTTCTCTTTAATTCTGTAAAAATAAAAAAACTTCGGAAATGTTTTATGATGAAAAAATCAAGTTTGTTATATAATACTGTTGTTGAATAATCTATATAATATTCTCAAAAGGGAAGATCGACGGCAACTATAATTTAACCGAGTTTGTTTCTGATATTTCTAATTATTTCAAATGAAATATAAAAAACAGATGGATGTTGTATTTATTGACACCAATATGGCATTCAATCTAATCCCTTTTAAAATAATTTTTTAAAAGCATAAGGTAATAGAATTGTCTAGCCATATAGCCTGAATTGGTTTCATGTCTTATCTGTCATATATAGGTTATATTAAGTTTTATATAGATCAAATATTTCTGTAACTTTTATTACAAGTAATAGCCTGGATTTAACAAGTCATTAGTTAACAGGAATCACTATTCTTTAGACTTCATTATGTGTTGGTTAAATGAATTTCATGATCATAATCACAAAGCATCTTTTTATTACCTATGCCAGAGCGATCTTTAGATACTCAAGTCAAGTAGCCTCTTCTATCATGGTATAAATATTTTCTGTATTGAATATAGGTACAAAAAAAATTTTCTAAACTTCGCCTAATGTCATTTTCCATTGATTGATCCAATTCGTTTCTCTCCTTATGAAGCTAAACTTTATTTAATCAATCTCAATTTTCTCCAGACAGCTTCATTAGTGACGAATATTTTCTTTCTTCAGTAAATAATTTGCGGCAATATTATATTCAATCAGTTTCGTTAAGTAGATGTAAAATCAGAATTATTTGAAATAAATATAAATTATGATTATTATGTTATACCATTAAACAGATTACAGGAGGTTTGTATTTATGTCGTGAATGTTAAAAGACACCTTTTTAATATAAATATTAATAAACTAACACTCAAAACCAGACTTTACGCGACCATGTGCATAAATAGTGGTCAAAGCGTGAATATGGTAAATCAATAATCGTAGTCTGTTTTTAACTCTAGTGTATATTAATGTTTATCTTATATCAAACTAACAACAATATTAAACTGATAGTAGCAATATTAAACTGATAATATCATTTACTAACCAACTAACACCTATAAAAAATAAGTCAATCAATTAGTTATAATACGCTCTTAATGAACATTTGACTAATATACTTGTATTAGATAAAGTGTCCAACATAAATATGTAAATTAATCATGCAATTATATAATTGATTTAATATTTTTTCCTCTCAAAAATTAAAATGCCCAATAATAATACAAATCTGAAAACTTAGAACTTAGCCATCATTCTTGAATATTTATAAGATAAGTAGATGATAATTCCACCAGACAAATACACTTAAATCTTTTTAATTTATTTTAATATAACAAGCAACTGAAAATGCTTGTGATTAATTCAAAAAAAAATCAATTTCAAGAGATCATAGATAGAAACTTAAAGCACTCTGTTCTTATAATCTATAGATGCTTTTAAAGTTTTTAATCAAATATTTATTTCAGTATCTATATAAGGTATCAATTTTATTTTGCAGCAAAAAAAAACTTTTTCTCATTGTATATAAAACAAAAAAAAAAGAAAATACAATAAGGTTAAAGGTGTTACTATTGAAAAAATCTTAAAACTAAAAAAATAATAAACACAAAATAGTAAAATATTTTAAAAAACTTTTCCAATATTGTGGTATTTATTTTCCATCTTATTTTCAAAAAACAATTTGAACAATAAGAAAAACAGAATTTTCACCACAAAATCCTTTGAATTATTTCTATACGAATTGATGAAAGTAATGAAAAAAAAACTTCCTCCATCACTTAAGGATTTAAAAATTTCAACAACCTTATAATAATTTCAAAAGGATTCTAATAGTTTTTAAATTTTTATTATTTATTTTTAGTGTAAAAATGTATAGAGGGAAACTAATTAGCAAATATCCTCATACCATCAAAATATAATATCTATAATGAATTTAAGATAGTTTTTTTTTTTAAATTTTAGAATTTTAGAAATTCAATAATGAATTTTGAAAAGTTTTTAAAGTATAGTATTCTATAAGAATTAATTTAAAATGAAATGATGCCATGTTAAAAACTATTCAAAATAAATTTACGCGTGCAGTGACAGAACGCTCGAAGAAATAAAGCCCATTTTACATTTTCTGGAAAAAGCGTATAATCCTAATTTTGTAACTAAATCTAAAATCTCTCTTAATTCAGAAACTCACATATGCATATATCTAAATATTCTATAAAATGCGTGTAATCCTGATTGTGAATTCAATTTAAAATCTCCTTCAAAATTTCTGAGGCCTTAACAATAAGAAAAAAGTTCATGGGGCTTCATTTTCCTCGGGCGTTCTGTCACTGCACCAAATTTACGGTTCTTCTTTAGTCTAGTTCTGTTGTCTTTTGGTGAAGAGATAACATGTGAAGAAAGGTGAAGAGATAATATTTTTTTATTAAAAAAATAAAAATTAAAAAAAAAAATTAAAATAAATTTTTTAATATATTTTTTTAAAAGAAAGTTATATATATACATAAAAACAAAGGTATATAGGGATATATATAGATAAGTATAAGTATATCATAAAAGATAGAAAAAATAATTTCAATATTTTAACTCATCAAAATATGACATCTTGTTTGGAAAATTTCTATTCAAATTAAAAGTAAATAATAGTACCTATTATTTGATAAAAGTATAATTTTCCTGCGCAACAGACTAACCTCGTTTGAATCAATGAAATTTTAACATTAATATTGTGGATACTTTATGCAGTTCCATCCATTATATAGCTCCTTATAGGAGGTATACCTCCTTAAAGTTTGAAAAAGCTGATCTCAACTATGTACAGTAATAAACAAAATTCCGACCATTAACCATGGAACACCCGGCGAAATTAGCTTCGTCTAACTATTTTCCGTCAAATTAAACATAATTGTACTGAATCGTGTACGAAATAAAATTGATTATTTAAGATAAGATTAAATTTTTGTTGCTTAGAGATAAATGTCAAACCAGACTATCAGCGAAAAAAATAGAAAATATGTATTTTTATCTCGGCGACAACGATATTTTAGTTGGACGTCCATGTACTCGATAGTTTCAATTATAAGTAAATACATAATAATGCAAAGCATATGTTTTAATTTTTTAGTCGCGAAGTTTTCGTTGATGGTTGGAATTATGCTTATTACTTATATCTTAGGTTGTGCTTAAAATTTTTTGCAGTCTAAAAACTCCAAATGACAGGTTTTTTTTTTAGTTTTATAAATCAATATCAAAACTTTGTATGTATACAATTTTTTGAAAATTGCCTATTTAAATTTACCGTTATGTGAAACTAAAATTTTGTGACATTTTGCTTCTTTCATATCTCCGCAACGCTTTTAAATGGAATCTTTAAATTATAATAAGGGAAAGATCTTTAATAATTACCGCAATATTTAGCAGAAAAAAAGTTTCCTCTCTGTAAAATGTATACAACCAGTAAAAAACACGGAAGACTGGAGTAGAGTACACTGTGTCTATTATTGGATACCCGTATGAACGAAATACATCTTGTTTCTATAAAACTTGATCATCTTTTAAAAAATTTCAGATGTTTTAGTACCGACGTTAACTATCGAGATATATTTATGTAAATTGTGGAGTTATATAGTAGATACCCGAAAATGTTGCATCAGCACAAGCATATTTTACAGAAGTTGTTGCCATAAAACTTGATCATCATTTATAAGATTTCAAACGCCTAGCTTCATTAAGTTTCAAGAGGTGCAAGAAGCCTGAACCGACTTCTTTAGATTAACCAAATTTTAGAACAGTTGTTGGCACCTCTCGATACCTCTTTACTAAATTTCAGATTCCTAGCTTCGATAGACACTGAGTTATTTTCATTTAAAAAGTGAAGTTGTATGGCAACTACCCCAACCTGTCGTACCATCACAAACAAATTTTACAGAAGTTGTTGCTATAATACGTGATCATCACTTGCAAAATTTCAGATACCTAGCTTTAATAGATACTGAGTTATTTCCATATAAAGAAAGAAGTTGTCTGGCAGCTATTCGAACTCGGTGGCCGAAAATGCTGGATTTAAATAGCGTAACTAACAATATTGTAAAAGTGACGTAAAAAAAAATTCAGCCTCCTAGCAATTCTATTCTGGGCCGATTCATATCTTTGACACTATATTTAGCTCGACTCTTTTAGTGCCACAAACCTAATGGCAAATTTATTATACCCTTGAACATAGTTCATAAGGATGTAAAAAGGTTATACTTTTGTTTAAGAATTATTATAAGGGTCAAAAATTAAAAATTTACTATATTAAAATATCTGGACAAAACTTTTCAATGTAAAATGCGAAAATTAAAATTTAAACATTGTTTTTACATAATATAGAGTTTCCTTAAAATTGAAGAAAGTGACTCTTGATTTTTCACAATTTTTTCTTATTATCTTTTTATTTAAAATATAAAATAAATAAATCTTTTTATATAATATAGTTATATATAAAAAGAACATTAATATTTTTGTTCCAAACAATCCTTACTTCCGATATTTCCTAATTTTCTTTATTCCTATATATTTCGCTATTACTATTTTCTCAATCCCCAAACCAAACAGTACATTGTTCCATAAATTCTAATCTAATGTTTGCGATTTAAAAAATATGGAAGTGTTTGGTTGGTTTAAATCCAACACTACTAAAAATGATTCGAGCATTGATCTCATTAGCGTTTTTCGAGATAACCATCTAACCTCACAAAACAAAAAAAAAACAAGTAAATGTAACAGTAAGTCGATGCAACCGACTTATTAATACCCTACACCCGAATAATTCGAATTAAATTAAAAATCCATAAGTGTTTTTGGCAGCTGCTTGAACTTCTTCCCTTTTCTGTCTTATTCAACTCGAATTTCAAGAACGTAAAAGAGGCATCCGCTTGGGATATGCTTGACACCCTTGTATAAAATTTTAAGTTTCTATCTTAATTATTTTCGAAGATTGGTAGTCCTTGGGATGTTTGTGTCAGCTACCCGAATTGCCACTCCAATTCATCGAATCCATCTCAGGAACATAAAGAAAACTTGCCAGAACACCATTCTATTAAATTTAAAGGTTCTACTTTTGTTGGTTTTGGAGATATGCTCGTTGCTCTTGTGCTCGTCCGGAAGTTTCCAAAATACGAACCCATGGTTCAAATTCTTTCAAATGTCAGTTTCCAATTTTACAGAAAAGGAAACATAACAGAACACCTTTGTACTAAAAATAAAAGTTCTATCTTTGTTGGTTGTGGAGATATACTCGTTTGCTCTGGGGCTCGTCCGGAAACTTCCAAGATTTGAACCCATGGACCAAACCCTCACAAATTTCAGAAACATAAATCAAACATGAAGGAACACCATTCTGCCTAATTTAAAGGTTATATCTTTGTTGCATTTGGAGATAATATCATTTGCTCTGAGGCTCGTTCGGAAGCTTTCAAAATCCGAACCCAAGGACCAAATCCTCTCAAATTTCAGAGGCCTAAATCATACATGAAAGAACACCATTATGCCAAAAGTAAAGGTTATATCTTTATTGGTTTTGGAGATAATCTCATTTGCTCTGGGGCTCGTTCGGAAGCTTCCAAAACCAAACCCATGGACCAAATCCTCTTAAATTTCAGAGACATAAATCAAACACGAAAGAACACCATTGTACCAAATTCAAAGGTTCTACCTTTGTTCGTATTGGATATAATCTCATTTGCTCTGCGGCTCGTTCGGAAGCTTCCAAAATTCGAATCCACGGTTCAAATTCTTTCAAATTTAAACCCATGGCCAAATCCTCTCAAATTTCAGAGACTTAAATCAAACATGAAAAAACACCATTCGGCCAAATTTAAAGGTTATATATTTGTTGTTTTTGGAGATAATCTCATTTGCTCTGGGGCTCGTTCGGAAGCTTCCAAAATCCAAACCCATGGACCACATCCTCTTAAATTTTAGAGACATAAATCAAACTGGAAGAAACATCATTATAAAAAATTTAAAGGCTCTATCTTTATTCGTTTTGGAGATAATCTCGTTTGCTCTGGGGCTCGTTCGGAAGTTTCCAAAACCCGAACCCATGGACCAAATCTTCTCACATTTCAGAGACTTAAATAAAACATGAAAGAACACCACCCTGCCAAATTTAAAGGTTATATCTTTGTTGGTTTTGGAGATAATCTCATTTGCTCTGGTGCTCGTTCGGAAGCTTCCAAATCCAAACCCATGGACCAAATCCTCTTAAATTTCAGAGGCCTAAATCATACATGAAAGAACACCATTCTGCCAAAAGTAAAGGTTATATCTTTATTGGTTTTGGAGATAATCTCATTTGCTCTGGGGCTCGTTCGGAAGCTTCCAAATCCAAACCCATGGACCAAATCCTCTTAAATTTCAGAGACATAAATCGAACGGGAAGGAACATCATTGTACAAAATTTAAAGGTTCTATCTTTGTTGGTTTTGGAAATAATCTCATTTGCTCTGGTGCTCGTTCGGAAGCTTCCAAAACCCAAACCCATGGACCAAATCCTCTTAAATTTCAGAGACATAAATCGAACGGGAAGAAACATCATTGTACAAAATTTGAAGGTTCTATCTTTGTTGCTTTTGGAGATAATCTCGTTTGCGGAGATTATCTCCAAAAGCCCGGAATCATTCGGAAGCTTCCAGAATCCGAACCCATGGACGGATTTTGTCCAGATTCGAACTTAGCCTTTCTTTCGTAATTAGTAACCTACTATATAAATTTCATCAAGATAGCATCATTATTTTTTGAGTTATCGTGCGTACGGACGGACGGACGGACATCGCTAAATCGACTCCGGCGGTGATCCTGATTCAGAATATATATACATGTCTATACCTAACTCGCTTCCTTTTGGTGGTTACAAACACCATACCAAAGTTAATATACCCTATACTTTAAGTGTAGGGTATAACAAGTAAAAATAACAGTAAGTCGATGCAACCGACTTATTTATACCCTACACCTAAAAAATTCAAATTAAATTAAAAATCCATAAGTTATTTTAGTTAGGTATTTAATACAAGCTAAAAAAAATAAATGCTGTTACAACCTTTGTACAAAACTTCAGGTTTCTATCTTTATTTAATTCGAAAATATGATTGTTAGGTCTTGCGAAGTGTGTGAAGGCACGCGGACCAGCACCCCAATTCATCTCAAATTTTAGAGACATCAACAGGGTAGAACATTCTTATATCAAATTTCAAGTTTATATATTTATTAATTTCGAAGATATGCTTGTTTGGTCTTAGGAGTTGTGTGGCAGATACCCGAACAACCATTCTAATTCATCTTAAATTTTGGACAAATCAGGGATTCAGGAAACAACACCCTTGTACCAAATTTGAAGTTTCTATCTTTATTAATTTCGAAAATATGCGTATTAGGTTTTGGAAGTTGTATGGGAGGTACTCGAACGCATGGTCCGATTTCGCCCACTTACAATCCCCGCCTTACCTTAGTCATTGTTAACCTACAGTATAAATTTCATCAAGATAGCATCATTATTTTTTGAGTTATCGTGCGTACGGACGGACGGCGATGATCCTGATTCAGAATATATATACATGTCTATACCTAACTCGCTTCCTTTTGGTGGTTACAAACACCATATCAAAGTTAATATACCCTATACTTAATGTGTAGGGTATAAAAAGCATTTATTATAAATATGTACATATATGTATGTAGTATTTTTCTGGTAAATTTAAAGGTATTTTTCTAAATAGTTTTTTGTTGAAGAATATTAGAGTTTTAATACAAATACTTATATAAAAAATTTTGATTTTTCTTTTACTATACATATTATATAATGCAAGTAAATCTTACTCTGTGTTATATACCCTTCTTTTTTTTAAACTATTTGAATACACTAGCATTTTATTGTTATAAATACAGCGGTTTATTGGAGCTGATGTTTCAGATTAAAAGTAAAATTCATAAATTAATCTTCAGAATAATTTTAAAAGATCAAAGTGAAGTAAAATATAAGGTATAAAAATTATCTATAAATATTTTTTGCAATTTAATAAATATATTTAAAATTTAAAACTATTAAAATAATAATATTTTATTAAATTCTAAACAAAAATAAATTTTAAAGAATAAAAGCTGATTCAAAACTAATTAAATTAACATGGGTTAAAATTCTAAAATAAAAAAAAAATTTTAATGTTTTGTGAAAAAATAAAAAAAAAATATAAAATAAATCTAACAATTTATTTACTAAATATTAATTTAATTTAAATTTTAGTAAATAAAAAACTTATTGTAAATTAAAACTATCAGTAGTAGTCAATTAAAAAAAAAAATTTTATTTTTGACAGAAAAAAAAAATGCCTGACAAAAAAACTCCAATGACGCAAGATAGAGCTAGGGAGATACAATCTAATGCAGATAAAAATCCGAATACTGCTGATCAAGATTGGAAATCAAGAGCACGATCTGCAGCAGATAAAAATGCGAACGCGGGTCGTAAATAAAAGTTTACATATTGTCAAATTAAATTGAAAAAAAAAAAAGAAAATTAATGTAAAATTTTTGAATATGACAATAAATTAAAAATAATTGTTTTTTTTTTAAATAAATTTATTTTATATTAATTTTAAATATTTTTTAAAAATATTCTTAAAAATAAAAAAAAAAAAAAGTTATAATGAAGTTTACTTTAATCAGTTATCTTCTCTGAGACATGGTAATTATAAGTAAACTTCCTATAGTATTTCTTTCCGACAGCATATTTCGTTTTCATTATATATATAAGTAGCTGTGTTTTCTTTGATTTGTTGTTTTTGAAAGTGAAACCTAAAAGTTTTTTTAAAGCTTATGTAAATTAATATTTTGTAGATGTGAGAATTGGTAATGTTTGGGTAATTATTTATTGATGCTCCTACAAAAATCAAAAATTTTAGTTATACGGAACTTTAACTTAAAATCCGATATAATAAATATCCTTTGCATTTTTCAGATATTTTATTAAAATAAAAAGTTTTCTTTAATATATTTTCATTTAAAAAAAAAAAAAGTTTTAAAATTTGCCATAATAGTTGATTATGTTGTTATGTTCAGTATACTCATACTGATTTCAAAAATAAGTTTAAATAAAAAAATTTTTTTTTCTCATTATAGACATTATGTTGAAGAAAACGTTTGTGATGATAAGGAAGAAAAAAAAATTTAAATTTAGTAAAATGTTATTTACGATATATAAACGATTTACTTTATCGTAATTATACTTTTTATATATTTTTAAATAAAAGCTAATATTATTATACCCGTACGATAGGATCGGGTATAATAAAATTACTCCTCCGTTTGTAACACCTCGAAATAAGCGAGCTAGATATACCTTCAAAGGTATGGATCAGATCAGAAAAAAATTCTAAGACTTTTGAGCCATGTCCGTCCGTCCGTCCGTCAGCACGCTAACTCAAAAACTAAGAAAGCTAGAATCTTGAAATTTACACAAAACATTCTGGGAGTAATTTGTAGGTTCCCTATTTAGGAACCCTATTTTCCCTATTTTTGGTTGAGTTTGGAGCAAAACTTAGGGTAGCTCTCGAACACCTAACTTTTAGATCCCGACATATTTTTTGAAATAGAGCTGAAATTTTTACTGCTGATAGATCTCACAAAAATATCAATTTTATTTTTAATAAATTTTTTTCGTAGCCCCACCCGTTACGGAGCTACAGCTCTCCAAAAGTTCAAAAAAGCTCTATATTTAAATTGTTATAGCACAAGTTGTATAAGGTATATCTTCATTTTGAAAACGCCAAACGATTACTACTTTCATTAGCTTTAAAAGTATATATACAATAAATATATATTTGTGGCATACGGTGTCTTAATTTACCGTTATGCAAAACTAAAATTTAGCAAAATCTTTCAACCCTTCTATCTTCTAAACGGTTAAAGTTGGAAACTTGAAATTTTGACAGAAGTAGATCTTTGAAAATAAGTATGAGTCATTTCAGAAATTTTTTTTGTATCACTCCCCGTTTAGGAGCTGTAAGGGGTCAAAAACTGAAAATTTCCTATTTTTAAATACCTGTAACTTGAACACCTGTTAAAATTTTTTTGAAGTAATACACAAAAATTAAAGCTTCAACATTATACTCTTATTTCTGTTAACAACTTTTTTTAATAATATAGGGTTACTTTATAATTGACGAAAGTGTTACTTGATTTTTTCAAATTTTCTAACAAATTTCTTTAACGAATTTTTTGCATTTTGTTTTACTCGATAATTTGAAATTGTTGAGGATATAATGCGTAGTACAAAAACATGTAAATAAATAAACAACATAACGGTTGCTTGAAGAATTTTTATTTATATGATATTGATATACATACATACTTATATAATATCATGTTTATTTACATATCGTATATGTCACTGATGAATGAATGATAAGAGTATAGATGTATATTATATAGCGCAGTATTTACATATATATATGTATTTTATTGTACTTATAAGAAATTATTCTGTCAATGCAATATTTAAATATAATATAATATAATATTTAAAATTATATTTACTATTTTGTACTAGTAAATTTAATATACATTTACCGCTTAGTATTAAATGGTACTATAGAATATTTGAAAAAGTTTTGGATTGATAATCGTTATGTGGAAGGTTAAAATCTGCTTTTGAAGAATGTATAAACATATAGTTTGAATATATGTACAAGCCATAGTTCTAGAAATTATAAAATTCCAAAAATTATTTTAAAATACTAAAATATTATAAAAAATTTATAAAAAAAAGTTTATTTTGTACCTATTGGAATAAATTAAAATTTCCTAGTACCTATTACTTTTATCTATAAATTTTAGATTAGATTAGTACCTAAAACAGGACTATGTTGCATTGCTAGTAAATCTGAGTTAGATTAAAAATTTAAATTACTTAATAATATAAAATTCAAAAATAAAATATTATACTTTGAAGTAAGTTAAACTTAATCTATTGTATATTGTTTAAATAAAAATTTAAATTATCTGATTATTTTAGTCATAAAAACCTTTCTGCCAATTTAATTATTATATTTTATAATATTTATTATTACCTTACTTGTATTTTTTTGATTTTTTCATGTAATTATTTGTATTTTTATTTTTAGGCCATCTTCAAAAAAAAATTTCAATAAATGTGCTTATTAGTTTCAATTTGTCCGTCCGACAGTCTGTTTACAAAACTTCTAAACCATTTAAGATAGGTCTTTTAAATAAGATTTCCTAGAATAGGTCTTTTAAAAAATTTTTTAAATATGTATATCTGCTTAATATTTTTTGAATTTAAAACAACATTCGACATAGGAATTTTTTTTACCTTTATAAATCAATATCAAAATTATACAATTTTTTTAAATTTATAGTATTTACATTTACCGTTATGTGAAAATCAAATTCTGCATGACATTTCTATTTTCAAAACACCGGCACGTTTTTAGATAGGAACTTGAAATTGAGACAAGAAAGAACTTTTAGAATTAGTATAAGTTTCCTCAGAAATTTTTTTTGTACTACCCTCTGTTTAAGAGCTATTAGGGCTCCAAAATTTAAAATTTACTATTTTTAGACACCTGTACAAATTTTTCTTCGGCAAGACATAAAAATTAAAGCTTCAATAATGTATTTTTACGTGTATTAACGGTTTTTTTTAATTATATAGGATTCCGGACTTACAGCTTCTCAAAATTGCAAAAAAGTCTCATTTTCACACTTTTTCCTATTATATGATTCAAATTTTGATGCCGTCACCATTCTATACAGTTTGTATTGTCTTTTGGCAATGTGCGCCTTTAAAAATCATTGGTTAGCATTTTCTCTTAATCTATTTAAGTTAATCTAGGTTTATGTTTAAATACATAATTTAAAGTCTGTCAAAAAATTTTATTCTGGAAAAGAAAGCTTTAAGATAGCATATAACTGTAACTGTTTAACTATGGTAGTTGTTAAATGCTTTTATTTTTCTATTTATAGTTCTAGAAACCGTAATCTACATGTTTTTTGAAACTTTTCCTTTTTTGAACTTTTGAAAGTTCTTATATATTTTTCGAAACTCATATAAAATAATATACTTTTTAAACTTAAATATTTATCTAAGTGCAGGCGAACTATAGACTATTGCTTATGTTATACCAATTAAGATAACAAAAACGATATTTAATATATAGCTAATATAAAAAATAGATTGTGCAAATTGCTTGATTAGATTATAATTTACGAAGTTTTTTATTAGAATTATTTGTGATTTGGGTGGAGTAATATTTTTTTTTTAATGCATTTCTCTGCTACATAAATGTGGACATGAAATTACACAGCCTTTCCTGTTCAGGAGTGACTGTAAATGTCGTAAGGGGGAATAACTCTACGGTACGGTACCTCGGTGGACGAGTGGGTAAGAGCGTATAAAATACGCCATAAACATCGAGGGAGTGTGGAGATTCTATTTTAATCCTCTATTTATATTTTTTACATAACGTTTATCAATTTTCTTACAATTTTTTATGGAAATGTTTAGGGTATGTTTAAGCCTTTGTATGTATTGAGCTAAGCTGTATTGAGTGTATTGAGCTAAGCTATTCAAATTTTTTCTAAGAAGGAAGATTATTCCAGAAGTTATATTTGGTAATATTTTCATAATTCAATATAGTTTTATAAGTGCTTCCTTTTTATTGCGTTATTGGGTTCTAATTTGTATTTATGAAAGACATTTGGTCATAGCAGATACAAGTATTTAATATATATAAAAAAGAAATGTTTACTTTGAAGGAATACCACTGATCGTTAAAAGTTCTCAAATTAATTTGTTATTCAAATTTAAATCTGATTTCAGAAAATATTATTCATGTAAAATCTGATTGTTTCTTTAATATCTTTTTTTCATTTTTATTATATAAAAATGTATTATGTAAAAATGTAGATAAATGTAAATAATTTTTTTTTTTTTTAGTGCATTTCTCTGCCACATAAATGTGAACAGGAAATTACACAGCCTTTCCTTTACAGGCGTGGCTGTAAATGTCGTAAGGGGGCATAACTCTTACGAAGTGTGTGGGATTCGAACCTACATTCCTTCGGTGTTTACAGCGTATTTTATACGCTCTTACCCACTAGGCCACCGAGGCCCCAAATGTAAATAATATTACATAATTAATAATAAATTGAAATTGTTTATTTAAAAAAAAATTTAATTTTTAATACATATATCTTTTTTCTTTAGTTTAATTCCTTCTTAATTAATTTGGGGATTATGACCCATTGATTTTGGGACCTTATTACTCACTGCTGGTGAGACATAAGGCCCTAACAGTTTTAGGGGATTATGTCCCACTTCTAATGAGTCTAAATGCCCTAATTTTTTTTGGGTATTATGACTTCAGGGATTATAACACGTCGCTATTATTTTGGAAAAAAACTTCAATATTTGGTGGGTCATAAAACCCTAATTTTTTTGGGGGACTGTGTCTCACTGCTTGTGAGACATAATGCCCAAACGTTTTCGGGGATTATGTCCCACTTTTAGTGAGTCAAAAGCCCCAAATTTTTTTTGAGGGATTATGACAAGTCGCCATTCGTAGATTCTAGAGTAGATGATGATTTAGAATGAAAAAATAAGATAATAGACGACATTGAATTAGGTTGTAATAATGAATTAAAATTGTACATACTTTATTTAAATAAAAACAAAAATAAAATTATGAAAATATGTAAATATGAAAGTATAATGGTAATACAGTTGATGGTTTTTGATCATGACCATGATACAACAATATCAATTTCTCATTTAATCTACAATAATTCCATACTAATACATACTTTAATGTTTACGATAAATATTTACTTTAATGTTTACGATATTGTGAATGATTATTATGGAAGCTTTAAATATAAAGAAAACAAAAAAAAATTAGTCAGTACACAAACCGTTACATACTCAAATCCATAAATAATAATTAATTGTTAAATGGATTAATAATGGTTTGACTGTTTGAGGGTAGTAATCAATTTTTTATAGTGGAAAAAATTAAATAATTTATAGATATCAGATAAGGTGTTTTGCAAACAGAAAATAAATGTTTTAGTATAATAATAAAATACAGTTATTAAATTTAATTATAAGATCAGTATTTACTAATTTATTGCAAAATTTTATCTATTTCTTTTGTACTTTAATTTAAAGAATTTTGGGAATTTTAAAAATATTTTTATGTTTAAAAAAGAAAGTAACTATAGCATAGTTAAATTAAAAAATATAAAATTCAAAATAGTACAAAAGAAAAAGAAAAATATAAATTTAATTTTAATTTTTTATTTTGAAGAAAAAAATATCATAAGTTTATAAATTCTATACAATATAATCTATATGATCCAGCCAAATGGTGTATTGGTTAATACATTTGCCTATCATTCGAATGGTTTCGAGTTCAAACTCTGGCTGAGTAATATAGATTAATAAAAAAAAATAATATAGATTTCTCTTATAATATATAAAAAAATTAATATATATATATATATATATATATACATTACATATATTCTATAAATAATATCATATCGTAATATATAATAAAATAATAAGGAAATAATTCTTGTATAAGATAATAGATAGCATAGAAAAAGAAATGTTTATGTCCCAAGTCATTGTTGTACAATACAATATCTTCAGCCGAGTAATCAAAAGTTTAGTTAAATTAATGATTCCAGAAACTGAAGCTTATTTAAATTTGAATAATAAATGAATTAGGGGATGCCTTGTGCCCCTAGAAGAGTGGGAAGCAAAAAGAAAAGAAAATAATTCAATACCAAAATAAAAATAAATATAATAAAGTACAACAAACACTTCAAATTAAAGCTATTGCACAGATCTAATCAGCAAATTTAGTTTTGGGATTATTATATCTTATCAACTTTGAGTCGCAATACTTTCAAATTGGTGAGATATAACTTTATAACAATTTTTGTTTTTTTTTTTGATGTTATGACCCTCCATGATTTTATGGTATTATGATTTATTATGTTGAGTGGTTTATTGTTAAAATATTTATGAAAGAAAATTATTAGAAAGAATTTTATTATAGTTGGTTATATAATCAGGGTTTCAATAAAATATATAGCTGGGTTGTATGCACACTCTATGTTGTATGCACACTCTATTTTGAATGCTATGTTTTTGGCATATCTGCTTATGGCAAAATATCTATTTGAAAATAATTTTGAGTAATTTTATAGTTGGTTACTATTTAATTTATTTACTTACCAAATTAATTAATGAAACTTTGATTTTATAGCTAACTATAAAATGTTTTATAATTATTTTCTTCACATAAATCAAGATTGCAGATTGCCGTCCCAAAACCTTTTTAAATAAATTATAAAAACCATCACTTTAGTTGTTGATTTTTTGTAAGCACTTTATAGTTGATTAAAAAATGCTTACAAAAAATCAACAACTAAAGTGCCTTTTTATATACTTGTTATAACTACAACAATAAATCATTCAACAAAGCGAGGATTGCCGTCACAAAACGCTGCTAAAAAGTTATTAAAACCTTGACTTTGTAACCAACTATAAAATACCTTCTTATTTTTTTTTTTCCATAGGTACATATTTCTACAAAAAAATCCTTAATATATTTCAATATATCTAATAATTTCTTATGCAACAAGCTTTGTTTTTGTAAAAATTTCATGATACCAAATCATTTGTTTTTAATAATAAATTTTTAATATAAAAAAAACATTATTAGCAAATTATTATGTACCAGTATTTCGGCATGTTTTGTGTTTTATTTGTATCGAGTCATAGTCTCCAAATATTTTTAGATATTAATTTGAACAACATATAAATTTTTGGTGGGCCATAAGTTCCTAAATTATTTTGTGATATTGTGTTTCATAGCTGCGGTGGGACACAATATTAATGAGACATAACAATTAGGAATTTTTAAGTGGAGGCTATGATACATAGTCGTTTGATTCTTTCAAAATGAAAAAAAAAAATGATTAAATAAAACTTGAGTTATATGATTAAAGATTAAATTAGGGTTATTCAAATGTGACTACCAAACCTTAATTGAAAAAAATTTAAGAAACTAAAACTAAATTTATATATGTATGTACTAGAAACTAAAATAACATTAAACAGCTGTATATAATATTTAAATAGTTATTTATATAATATATTTCTTTTAATTTAAAAGCACAATTTATTTATTTTACTATAGTATAGTAATCAATATTTTTTATTGTACCTTTTTTTTTTTTTTTAGACATACCATAATATATTAATCTTATTGAAGCTTTTAATAATATACTTTCATTATGTACATACATATGTACATATTGTATATTTGCATTTAAAAATTAAAATACAAGTTAAATTCTATATATAAAAAAAATTATTTCATTTTTGTTGTTAGTTTATAAACAAATATATGATTTATACATACTTAAATATGGTTTATATTTATTATGAAGTACTAGAAATTTTCCATTAGAAAATTTTAAAAATGATGCGATCAAAATAGTTAACGCGGGTGTTTAACTTTGAACAGTCAATCAAAAATAAAATATTATTTTATTTTTGTTAAAGTTTAATCAATTTAATTATTTGTTTTAATTAATAAACAAACAAATAAAATACACCTATATAACAAATAAATATTTTATCATTATTTTATAGTTACCCATAGTGAAGGTGTGATCACCCATAGTGAAGGTGTGATTAAAATGATAAGAAAATTTGCAACAAAATAAGTAATAATACAAGTAAATGTAACAGTAAGTCGATGCAATCGTCTTATTAACACCCTACACCTGAATAATTCGTATTAAATTAAAAATCCATAAGTTTTTTGGCAGCTGCTTGAACTTCTTCCCTTTTCTGTTCTATTCAACTCGAATTTCAGGAACGTAAAAGAGGCATCCTCTTGGGATATGCTTGACACTCTTGTAAAAAATTTCAAGTTTCAATCTTTATTAATTTCGAAAACTTGCTTGTTAATCCTTGGGAGGCGTGTGTCAGGTACCCAAATTGCCACTCCAATCATCAAATCCATCTCAGGGACATAAAGAAAACATGCCAGAACACCATTGTACTAAATTTAAAGGTTCTACTTTTGTTGGCTTTGGAGATATGCTTGTTTGCTCTTATGCTCGTCCGGAAGTTTCCAGAATACGAACCCATGGTTCAAATTCTTTCAAATGTCAGTTTCCAATTTTACAGAAAAGGAAACGTAACAGAACACCCTTGTACTAAAAATAAAGGTTCTATCTTTGTTGGTTGTGGAGATATACTCGTTTGCTCTGGGGCTCCTTCGGAAGCTTCCAAAATCCGAACCCATGAACCAAATCCTCCCAAATTTCAGAAACATAAATAAAACATGAAAGAACACCACTGTACCAAATTCAAAGATTCTATCTTTGTTGGTTTTGGAGACAATCTCGTTTGCTCTGGGGCTCGTTCGGAAGCTTCCAAAATCCGAACCCATGGACCAAGTTCTCTCAAATTTCATAGACTTAAATCAAACATGAAAGAACACCATTCTGCCAAATTTAAAGATTATATCTTTGTTGGTTTTGGAGATAATAATCTCATTTGCTCTGAGGCTCGTTCGGAAGCTTCCAAAATCCAAACCCATGGACCAAATCATCTTAAATTTCAGAGACATAAATCAAATAGGAAGGAACATCATTGTAAAAAATTTAAAGGTTCTATCTTTGTTGGTTTTGGAAATAATTTAGTTTGCTCCGGAATCATTCGGTAGCTTCCAGAATCCGAACCCATGGACCGATTTTGTCCAGATTCGAACTTAGCCTTCCTTTCGTAATTGGTAACCTACTATATAAATTTCATCAAGATAGCTTTACTAGTTTTTGACTCAGGAGGTGATCCTGATTCAAAATATATATACATGTCCATATCTAACTCGCTTCCTTTTGGTGGTTACAAACTCCATACCAAAGTTAATATACTCTATACTTTAGGTGTAGGGTATAATAAAACTATGTACCTATGCATTTTAATAATAAAAATAAAACGATATAATAATAAAATTTTCAATATTTAATAATGAAAAAAAAAAACATGAAAATTTTACCGTTTATAATACAATGCTTTTAAAGTTTTACTTAATATAATGATAGTTAAATGTTTGCAGTTTCTTTCTTTTTTTAAAATAGAAATTCCTTTAATATTTATTTGGAAAATATTGGAAATATTTTTAAATATACCTATATATAATATGTATATTGTTACTGGTAGGACAATCCAGTTTTGTCCGGATTATTATTTGAAAATTATTAGATTTTGTTATTATAATTACGTTTTTTTACTTTAATACTATTTGATTATAAAACTTTATATGAAACTGAAGTTTAAAACTATAGGGAAACGAAAAAACGAAAGTCAACTAAGAATATTTTGTGCTGCAACGGGTCAATAGATAAATACGAAAAAAAAACGGTTAATGGATTTCATTCCTGCGGTACGTACTGAAAAACTCAAATCATTTGATAAGTTTTTTGCTGTATATGTATAGATTTCTGTAAATTCAATAAAATAAAAATTTTGGGAATTCAACTTACCAGACTCGTTTAATGTTGACACAAGTTGCATATGACGATTATATGCCTGATATTCACCTGGTTCTCCTGCTGAAATTTTAATTTCACTCATATGTTTTGTAAATGCACCAACAATTGCTGCTAATTTATCAAATGCATCTATATTGATATGACCATTAGGTAATCTATAAGTTCATACATACATATGTATAAATGTATGTATATTGAAAAATAAATAAAAAACATAACATGGTATAAATAAAAATATTTTTTAATATTATTTAATTACTTTAATTATTTCTTTTAAAATTTTTTAACTGTTCTCATACTTATGTGATGTATAAGAAAGGTATTGGATGGAGCACAAAAATTTCGAAATGTTTTTGATAGAAATCAGTTAGTCCCAAGTGCCTCTTTACTAAAGCAATTATTAAATTCTTTACTAATATTTTGGGTTTACTTTACTTTAGGTACATTGTCCCATTGACGTCATACAGTGACGTCACATATATTTCATACAACACAACTTTTGGCGCAAAGGTCATTAAAAAGTCATATTGATTATATTAAAATTTTCCTAACATTTTGTAGTATTTTACTTAAACTGTTATATTTTTGTCTACGATAGAATACAGAAAACAATTTTTTACAATATTGTGGGACCTACTATTGTCTAAATATCTTGTTTCATCTCAATCTCATCTCAGTGCTACCGTTTTCATCTCAGTGCTACCGTTTCTGAGATACTGCAGTTCAAACGGAAAATTTTGGTATAAAAAAAATTATTTTTCTAGACTTTCTAGAAACCACTATACTTTATAAATTTTCAAAGATACCCTATATTATTTTTATACTGTACGAAAGGTCTCTTCACACCCTTTCCATCGGTATATAATAAGTGTGGTGCGGCTTGGTAATTAGTCCCATCAGAGGTTAGAAATTCGAAATTGAAACAACAATTTTAATAAAAAATGCAATTTCATACTTTACATGCTTAAATGACGGAAAATATTTCGAAAATTGTTAGATCTACAAACGATGGTTAGGTTAGGCCTATAAACAATCCTTAAAATTATATACCTAAAATTAGTACAGGTTGTCTCATTTGAGTACAGAGTGCTTAAAACAAAACTTATCAGAATCAAAAATACATTTACTTAAGATACAATTTTTTTTTTATTTTATTACTTAAGCCATTCGCAAAATTATGATAACTTTCAAAAAATTAAAAACATTTTTTTGGTCGTTAAAAATTTTTGATTATTACCGACCGCATATAATTACATATGTATGTATTGATAATGTGCTTTTTTGAAAACCCTTGATTTTTTCCATTACTTGTTTTAGTTTACATTTTTAACTTTAATTGAAGCTTAAACACAAAATTTTTTGTATATTTGAAAATAATTTAATTTTATGAAAATATTTTTATTAAATATATTTTTTAAATGTTATTAAACGATTCTACAACTGTACTCAATACTCATACATTATATACATATGTATGCATGTCTATTCTATGTATAAATTTATGTATGTATCTACCTATGTAATTTAAAAATCAATTTTACAAAATCTCAATTAATGTTTATTAAAATTTATTCATACTTTTGTTTACATCCATACATATAAATTTATAATAATCATAATTCCTATTATAGTCTTTGCCATAAATTAATTACTATATGTATGTATGTATGTAAATGTAGTACATTAGTATCCACATTCCACAAGCATTTAATATACACAATATACATGTTAGATATCTTATATAGATTAACTTTATATGTCTTCTTCAAATAAAAGGGGAAATCCCATAACTACTTTTGTTCTGAAATTCATTTTTAAATCTCATTAAAATAAGAAAAAAAAAATAAAAAAAAAAAATAAAACAAAAAATTTCATTATATCATTTTGGTAGCATATTTACTACTTTTACTTTCTCGCTTGTCATCAGTTTTTGTTTATGAAAATTATTTTAAATGTGAATAATATTTATTTTTTTCTTATATCGAATTCCATTTATTTTATTATGGAATATATTTTAAAACTAAATTATATTAAAAATAAATGAGTTTAAAAAAAAATATCTCAAAATTTAATATTACGTAATTAAAATAAAATTGTAGTAGTACCTATATGATATTTTTTGGTATAAATACAAAGTATTTTTTTAAAAATACAAATTACATTTTTGTTAAACCCTGATAATTAAAGCGGTTACCATAAAATGACATAATATGCAGTTCGTCATGTGTAAATGTCACTCAAGTGATATAGATATTTATATTAAGTTCTGCTTATCTGAACCTTATATATATTATTTCCCATAGTAGAAATATATTAGATTCATTAAGTTTCGTTAAATATAGTTCTTCTTATGCTAATTCGATCAGAATGTAAAATTTACGTAGTTTCTTAAATTTTCTACTTTACTCTTTTCTTTATTATGTTTGTTTATAATTTGCATATATTATTATGGTTCGATATACATGTTTTGAAAAATTAGCCAACATTACGTAAAAATATTACATTTAGAATTTTTCATTTAAATTAGTTTTTTAGACAATTATTTTAACTTGATACTATAAAATTGTAAAATGGTACTTATCACTCATTTTTGTATTATTATTATTTATGTTTATTTATAAGCTATTTGGAAAAATAAAATACATTGCAATAATTTCTTTGTGTGTGTTTTAAAACGACGCCAAGCTTTAAAAGAATACGCTTTGATTCGCATTATTTGAAAAAAAAAAAAAATTCTTATAGGTATAAATAGACGAAATTTCTTTGCGAAATGATCAGTTCAACTTCAAAAGTGAAATTCAACAAAGGCGAATTAAATCTTTTAAAAAGTTATAAATAACAAAGTTTAAATCTTAAAATAAATCAGGTAAAATATAAAATGTTTACGAATTAATATTAATATATATTTAAATTAAAAAAATTAAAAAAATGTTTTAAAAATGTGTTAGTTAAATTTTTTAGTTAATTATTAAAAAAAATATATAATTATTAAGTACAGTTAGTTTTTTCCAAAATTATTTTTAATTTAACAAATCTATAGATATTTAATTTTAGTAGATTTTATATATTAATATTATGTATGTATGTATTTAAAATTTATAACTAACAGAAAAATATGTATGGTAAAATAACAAACAAATCAATATTTTTCCGGTTTACTTATGATGGTTCACAAAAAATTGTTTTAAAATATTTAAATGAAAAAGCATTTCTTTTAATAGGTTTGTAATCGTGTTTTTTGAATTTAATAAAATAAAATATGAGTGTACTATAAGTATATATGCATACATAAATAATAATTAAAAGATAATATAATTGGATATAATTTTTGTAGGGTTTGTTTAGGATTAAAATTAAAAAATAAATAAATTTAAAATAAGTACCTATGTATGTACATGTATGTATGTAAGTATGTATATTGTATATATGTATAATAAAAATATAAGTTGCTTTAAATTAAATTTAAAATATTAATTTATTTTTTGGTTTCTTTATATGTATGTGTATGCAGTTAAAATGGATAAAAAAACTCCAATGACACAAGAAGCAGCATCACGTATTCAAAGTCATGCAGATAAGAATCCAACAGCCGATCAAGGCTTTAAGTCTAGAGCACAATCTGCTGGTGACAAAAATACAAATGCAGGAAAATAAAAATATATATATGTATATGTAATTAAAAAAAAAAATGAATCTGAAGATATCAAATATCATGACATAATAAATTTTTTTTTTAATTAAAACACTTTTTTTTACATTTTCTTATTTATAGGTATACAATATACATACATTGTAGTTACCTATAGGTTTTTTAAAACATTTTATAGGTATTTATAGTCTATAGATTAAAATGTTAAATTTTTTTTAGTTAAAAAAAAAAAATCATATGATTTGACTATTAAATTTTTCTACATAAATTTTTTAGACCAAAATTTATTTAATTTTTATATAGATAAGGTACATATTGTATATATACATAATATAACAGTATTAAACTTACTTTTGTAAACAATTTTCTCGTACTGAAAGAGCTAATTTAACAATATCAGAAAATACTGGTATAACAACCCAATCATTCGATAATTTTTTTTTATGATTTGTTGAAATTGATGTAATACTATTGTTATCTATTAAATTTGATGTAGATGATGAATTTATAGATGAGTTTTTTAATATTCCTGTTGTTGATGTTATTCCTATACTAGTTAAATTTGAACCTGATGTTGAATTTGTTAAATTTGAATTACTACCAGTTGTGTTTTCACAATTATTAGTTTTAATTAATGTATTTGAATTAAATTTATTTTTTGTTGATTGAGATTTAAATGAAGATGATAATATTATTGATGATGTTGATGATGATGATGCTGCTGCTGCTGTTGTTGTTGGTACAATTATTTGTGATTTTGTTTTTGTAATATTGTTAAAATTATTTCCTAAAAATTTATTATTTTCATTTAAAAGTATTGCTTGTTTACTCCATAAATCGCCATATCCTTCAGCATGTCGTTGCATACAATCTAATTGCTGACATGTTGTTGATAATTTACTCCACTATAAAATAATTAAAAATAAAAAAAAAAAAAAAAGAAAGAAAAGAAAAAAAAAAGTCAAAAATTTAATTTTAAATTTTTAAACAAAGTTTGTGTGTAAGTATAATATATGTATGTATATATATGTATAATTTATAATAGCTATAATATTAATAACAATTAACTACGATTTATATGGACAGTAATAGAAATTAAAATTTTTGGTTTTTAGCATATTTTTAAAAAAAAATTTAAAAAAATTTGTTTGTTTATTTAACTTTGGTCTCTTTAAAAAAGTGCTAAATCGTATAAGATTTTAATTTAAGTAATCTAAATAATAAATATTTTACACACAACAAAAAAAAAATTAAGTGAAATCGAATTTTTCAAAAGTTTGGAACTCTTTAATTTCTCAGGCGCTTTAAGCTGAAATCTTGACAGACAGAAGCGTTAAATATCAACATAAGGCATAAAATATATTTTTATATTTCGCCCGTTCAGTTTTTTAAAATTTATGATGAATAAAAATTGCAAAACCCGGTTTTTGAAACACAACACACAGGAATCTTAAATACATTATTTATAAATTATTTATAAGAGAAATGCAGATTTTTAATGGAATGTAGATTCTGTTAGGGTACTACTTCAATTCACAACACCTTTCTGTTGTGTTGTGTATTAGACAACAAAACACAATAGACAACACAACACAATTTCTCTATTCTGATTTACAACAGAAAACTACTTTTTGGTGTTGTAAGATGATAAAAATTATGTTGTGTCGTTTTGACAGTTATTTAGGTTCTGTTGCGAATTAGAATAGAGAAAGACAACAATATTGTCTATGACAACTATATTTTATGTTGTGTTGTGAATTGGAATAGCACCCTTAGTTAATTAAATAGAATTTCCTTTAAATTGAAGACAGCGTATTATGTACATATATTGATTTTGCACAATTTTGTTTTTCACAAAATGTAAAAAAAATTACAAATTTTGTTGAGAAAATAATCGCAATTTTAGAATCATTTACATTTTAAAACATTTTGCTTTTACACATGACATTCTTCTTTTTTTATATCCGTATGAAGATAGTTCAAGGGTATAATAAATTTGCAATTACGTTTGTGACAGCTTAAAGGAGCCGAGCTGTAGATATAGACTAAAGTGTATGGATCAGATTAGAATCGAATTTTGAATTGATTGGCTTCATGTAAGTTTGTTTGTCTGTCCACAAGATAAGTCAAAAAATAAAGGAGCTAGGAATATCAAATTCAACTTTGTAAAATTATTAGTTTCGCAATTGAAATCCACCGACAGTTTTGAGTAGTTGCCATACAACATCTTTCTTTATAAATAACTCAGTATTTATTGAAACTATAGATATGTATATGAAATTTTTTGAAAAAAAGTCAAGTTGCATGACAGTAACTTCTATAAAATTTGGTTGTGCTAATGTAACAGTTTTGTGTAGCTGCTCTACGACCTCGTTTTTTGTATATAACAATAATTTATATTTTCACTACTGAGTACTTATTAAGTTAGAATTTTGAAAGTTTCTTAAAAAATATTAAGTTTAATTGCAATGACTTCTATAAACTTTAAAGATAAGGAAAGAAATTTTTTTTTATTAATTTTTAATAATCAAAATTATTTACATATTAAGAAATTATTTAAAAAAAAAATCAATATTTCTCTATAACTTTACAAAAAAAAAATTAACTATAAATACTGAAATTTGATCATTCTTCTCTATATTAATTATGTCTGCGATTTCCGGTTGATTAAAAAAATGTATATATTTGTATAATATAAATATTGTAGATAATCAGAATCAAAAATATATTTGGTACTTAAGATACAAATTTTTTTTTATTATTTTATTACTTAAGAAATTAGCAAAATTATGATAACTTTCAAGAAATGAAAAAAAAATTTTTTTGTCGTTAAAAATTTTTGATTATTTTTACCGACCGCATACAATTATATATAAGATAGGTATTGTTTTCATACTAAACATTTGTACCCGAGATTTTGGGAAATATGCACTAGTCCGGTGTGAAGAAGGCTGTAAAAATTTTTTATAATGTTCGTCTCGGTGTGTGTGTGTGTGGGTATGTCTATGGACACGTGTACAGCTTAAACGACTGAGCGGAATTTTTTGCAATTTCATATTTAAGGTTTTGACGTAAATATTTCGGATTGATAAGCTGTTAGAGCAAATCGGACAACCCCAAGTGGTAGTTTACTAGTGTACTTTTTAAGTTTTTTTACGAATATTTTGTAACAGAAAAATTTTATGAGAAAAATTATTAAAAAAAAGTTGTTACACAAGTAAAGAGCAACAACTTTGCCATAGAACATTTTTTGATCCGACTAACTTTAACTTTTATTTAATTTTCTTTCTAAGTCCAAATTTCATACATAACACTCCATATGGATATGGACAATTTTTTTTTGTTTTTTTTTATATCTCTAAAAATTTATATACATAATATGTACTTATATCTATGCATATTATTCTTTTGTTGATGACATAAAATTAAAACGATAAAATTTTTGTTAGCAGATTCAATATTAATCTTATGTTTGTTTTGTACTTGTTTACAGTTTTTATTATTATACCCGTACGATAGGATCGGGTATAATAAAATTACTCCTCCGTTTGTAACACCTCGAAATAAGCGAGCTAGATATACCTTCAAAGGTATGGATCGGATCAGAAAAAAATTCTAAGACTTTTGAGCCATGTCCGTCCGTCCGTCAGCACGCTAACTCAAAAACTAAGAAAGCTAGAATCTTGAAATTTACACAAAATATTTTGGGAGTAATTTGTAGGTTCCCTATTTTTTTTGGTTGAGTTTGGACCAAGCCTTAGGGTAGCTCTCGAACACCTAACTTTTAGATCCCCACATTTTTTTTGCAATAGAGTTATGAAATTTTAACTACTGATAGATCTCACAAAAGTATTAATTTTATTTTTTATAACTTTTTTTTGTAGCCCCACCCGTTACGGAGCTACAGCTCCCCAAAGGTTCAAAAAAGCTTTATATTTAAATTGTTATAGCACAAGTTGTATAAGGTATATCTTCATTTTGAAAACGCCAAACGATTACTACTTTTATTAGCTTTAAAAGTATATATACAATAAATATATATTTGTGGCATACGGTGTCTTAATTTACCGTTATGTGAAACTCAAATTTTGCAAAATCCTTCAACCCTTCTATCTTCTAAACGGTTTAAGTTGGAAACTTGAAATTTTGACAGAAGTTAGATCTTTGAAAATAAGTATGAGTCATTTCAGAAATTTTTTTTGTGTCACCCTCCATTTAGGAGCTGTAAGGGGTCAAAAACTGAAAATTTCCTAATTTTAAACACCTGTAACTTGAACACCTGTTAAAATTTTTTTGAAGTAATACACAAAAATTAAAGCTTCAACATTATATTCTTATTTCTGTTAACAACTTTTTTTAATAATATAGCGTTACTTTATAATTGACGAAAGTGTTACTTGATTTTTTCAAATTTTCTAACAAATTTCTTCAACAAATTTTTTGCATTTGTTTTACTCGATAATTTGAAATTGTTGAGGATATAATGCGTAGTACATAAAAATGTAAATAAATAAACAACATAACGGTTGCATGAAAATTTTTTATTTATATGATATTAATATATATACATACTTATATAATATCATGTTTATTTACATATCGTATATGTCACTAGTGAATGAATGATAAGAGTATAGATGTATATTATATAGCGCCGTATTTACATACATACATATATGTATTTTATTGTACTTATAAGAAATTATTCTGTCAATGGAATATTTAAATATAATATAATATAATATAATATTTAAAATTATATTTATTATTTTGTACTAAGTAAATTTAATATACATTTACCGCTTAGTATTAAATGGTACTATAGAATATTTGAAAAAGTTTTGGATTGATAATCGTTATGTGAAAGGTTAGAATCTGCTTTTGAAGAATGTACATATAAACATATAGTTTGAATATATGTACAACCCATAGTTCTAGAAATTATAAAATTCACCCAAATTATTTTAAAATACTAAAATATTAAAAAAATAATATTGTGAGCAGAGTGACAGGCTGTGAACATACTAACGGTTCGTACGGGTATCTAAGAGTTGACCAAGGCAACTGTATTCTTCCTCGTTTTTTACTTCTAATATATTTGAATAAAAAAAAAATCATGTAGGTAAATTACATAATAATGTAAATGGATGTATGAATGAATGCACATATGTTTTTACGATTTCATTGCTTATTATTGTTATTGAATAAAACACAATGTTGTTAAATTATTATGTTGATTTTGCTTTGATATAAATTACTATGTAAAAAATCTATAAATTTTGGCATTTTACTTTTCGTGAAGTGGCGGTCGGTGCTGTGGTGGAGATAGCTGATTTTTTTCATTAGATATTGTTTGTTTTCTCTTCTAGATATAGTTAAGTTTTATGTTTAAAAAATTTGTTTATTATAAATATGAGGAAGGATTGTTTAAAAATCAAAATTATAAGAAATATTTTAAGATAAATTTTTGTTTTCTTCGAATCTTTAAACATGGATAAACCATAAATATTTGATTATTCCAAACATATGTATGTATTCACATTTAATGTGACATGCTTAATGAAACCGAAATAGTTTTTGTACAAATTTCTATTTTCAGCTGTCGATTTGATTCACTTACCATTTTTTATTAAGGTTTGATTAATTAATACGTTAAAAACTTAACTGTATTAGGGTTAAGTTATTAACGTATTAATTAATTAAACCTACAAAACAATATCAAATTGTAAATAAACAAATTATAAGCTGTATGTGTATCTTATAGAATGGTGTCATAAATCCAAAAAAAAAAAAAAAAAATCCAAAGTTAAAAAATTACTCTTATACAAAACGAGAAAGAATACTGTTGCCTTTGTCAACTCTTAGATACCCGTACGAACCGTTAGTATGCTCACAGCCTGTCACTCTGCTTACAATATTATTTTTTTAATATTTTAGTATTTTAAAATAATTTGGGTGAATTTTATAATTTCTAGAATTTGTACATATATTCAAACTGTATGTTTCATTCGTCAAAAGCAGATTCTAACCTTCCACATAACGATTATCAATCCAAAACTTTTTCAAATATTCTATAGTATCATTTAATACTAAGCAAGCGGTAAATGTAAATATACAAAATAGTAAATATAATTTTAAATATTATATTATATTAATGCGTACCTACATAGTATATTTATATTGTTATAAGTATATCGCCATACATTGCAATATTTCTTTAAAAATATTTCCATTCATAGAATAATTTCTTATAAGTACAATAAAATACATATATGTATGTATGTAAATACGGCGCTATATAATATCATAAAGAAACTATACTAGTATAGTTTATCTTCTAAACTCTACGATATAGACACAAAATATGTATGTACGAATTATAGAAAAATAATAGACCTTTCCAACAGTGTATAAATATTGGGGGGTTTTTTGGTAAAATTTGATATATATGGTTTTTAAAGCAAAATAAAAAAGATTGTGTTTTTTTTTCAAAAGTTTTCAACTTTGAACTACAATATTTCCAGAACGGCAACACCTATTGTCACCAAATAACTGTTAAAATATTTTTCAGATTACTATCTTATAAGATAAAAAAACCGAATATATATATATCTTACATATTATCAGATATAACGGTTTTTATATAAAAACACTAAAACAACAAGGATGCTTTCAAATGTCCTTTTCGTCCTTAAAGGATAAAATACGCAATTAAGGATATATATTTTTAGAAAGCTGACAACACCAAGTATCTTGCAGATATAGACATTTGGTCCTACGCGGGTACAACATTTACCATAGTTGAGCCAAAAAAAGTGCTCTTTTTTTTATATAACCATAATTCATAGTGTCTAAGCTGACTATTTCGAAATTTGTCAAAAGAAATTAAGTTTAATGGCAACGACTTCTAAAAAAAGTTGGTTAGTCTATTTTCGCGCAACAGATTTGGGTAGCTGCAATATTTATATGCTCATATCTTGGAACTTTAAAAAGTTGAAGATCTGTAATTTTGTAAAAGATGATGAAGTTTTATGGCATAGTTAACGTTATACTCTTCTTCGATATTAAAATTATTAATTTCCTAAAATTTTTAAAATAGTATTTGAGGCTTATCTAAAGTTTTCTTTTTTCATTTTAAAATTTAGTATTAAAAACTTATATAATAATAAAAATAATAACTTATAAGTCATATTTTGAAATTTTTATAAGAATATTTTGATTAAAATTTATCAGCAAATTTGGTATTCGATCAAAACTGAACATAATAATGGTACAGTTAAAAAATGGATAAAAAATAAAATAATAAAATAAGATTAGTTTGATTTAATAATTCTTTTTGCATAAAAAATAACAATTTTGTAATATCGGTCTCTAATCAAAATTCTAATGTAGCAATTTTTGCTTAAATAAAAAAAAAAATTTTAGGATAATAAAGTTGATCCAGATTTATATAGGACATTTTTGTATTAATGTTTTTATATATTTTTCAGATTAGATCTTATGTAGAATATTGTGGCTGGAGAAATGTCTAATTCTGAAGTTACAATCCTAAAATCCATATTTGAAATATTTCAATATACTAGTGCGACTCAATGCTATCTAAGCAGCATGGGAAGAAAGTCTCCTTATTTAGAAATATGTATAGAAAATAGAAAAGACATGCGAAAATATAATTTACTATAGATTTGAGATTACGTACTAGAGAAGGGAAGGAGCGAAAATTTGAAGCCAAAACTTACTATTCGATTCTTAAGCAGAGTTTTAATTGTTAAAGTAGATAATCCTAAAATACATATTAAGTGATTAAATTACTTTGAAAATAATTTTTTCAATTTATTTAAAATTTCAAAACGAAAATTGAATTTCAGATTCATATGAAGTTGAATTTAAAATTCTATTTTTGGTTTTTTAGTTCGAGTTTATGAAAAAAAGTTTTAGAAAATTCATTCGGAAAAACTATCAATTTTAATTGAAAAATATAAAATAGAAAAAAAAAAAAAATAAAAATAGTTTTGGGGAAAAAAATTGCATATAATTGAAAATTTTTGTACGTGATGTCGGACAGATAACTTTTTATTGTAAACTTAATTTAAGTTTTATGTTTTTATTTTCTTTTTTTTTTTTTTATATTCATATGTACATTTTTGTAAAAGTTTTAAATTACATATAAAGTACAAAACATCCAAAGAATAATTTCAATTGAAGTGGAGGATTTTTATGAGTTTTCGCAATTTAAAGTTTTTTTGAAAAAAAAAAAAAAATATGTGATTTGAAAAATAACCTGTTCCGTATTTTAGAATTGTAAACAATGTACATACAATTTTTTTTTATAGAATTAATTTAATTTTGTGTAAAATTTTGATTTTATATGAATTTCATTGAAATTTAATGTTTTTTGCATTAATTTATACATAAAAGTGGGTTACTTACTACAATTCAATTGTTAGTATGTATTGGTATATAAAGGCATCATTCTTCTCAATACTTAATTTAATTATTAAGTACTTCAGAGTTTTAGTTTTTGATTAAAATCAGCAGGTTTATTTATGTTTATAATTTTTATTTTTGTTTTTTTTTGCGAAGAACTGTAATCAAAGTGTACCTAAATAAAAAGGGTATTCAAAAACATCTTTTTGGAATTAAACCATCATTTCCCTTTTTCATTTAATTCTCTATCAACTTTAATCTTTTACTTAATTTAAAAAAAAAGCAAGACATTATCTAAAACTAATCATTTTTAAATGTGCAGATTTCCGAAATTTTCTTTTTTTTTTTGGTGCATTTCCCTGCCACATAAATGTTACAAAGAAATTACGCAGCCTTTCCTATTCAGGCGTGGTTGTACATGTTATAAGGGAGAATTACTGTTATGACGTGAGTGGGATTCGAACCCATACTCCCTCGGTATTTATAGCGTATTTTAAACGCTCTTACCCACTAGGACACCGAGGTCCAAATTTCCGAAATGATATTATAAAATATTTCAGAAAAAGAATTATTTTTGCATCAACATTTTTTATTTTTCTTATAATTTTTTCGGTATGGATTATTGTAAAACATCACGAAATGCTATAGTCTGTATGTATGTAGTTAGCAAAAGCAGTTTACATATACATATATGTGAAATTATTTTATTTATTCCTTTAATTTTTAGCGTTACTGAGATACGGGAATTTAAAAAAAAAAAAAAACCATCTCAATAATAACGTAATACTTCTTTGCTAATAATTTCATTAATCTCAAGCTGCTTTAAGTTTAATTTGGTAAATTTAAATAGGTAATATATGGCCTAAGACTTACTGGTTAAAACCTTCGGTCGAAAGGGGTCAAGTTCAAACCTCGGCCACATCACATTCAATAGTAGTAATTTAAATCGTAATATAAAAAAAACAAGTAAAAATAACAGTAAGTCGATGCAACCGACTTATTTATACCCTACACCTAAAACATTCAAATTAAATTAAAAATCCATAAGTTATTTTAGTTAGGTATTTAATACAAGCTAAAAAAAATAAATGCTGTTACAGCAAATTACAGCAAAAAGCAAATAGTTTTTATATGATTAACTGATTTAGTGGATGCCCTATAGGATTGGAACAAAAAAAAAAAATTAAGTTGTAAAGTTCAATTTTAAATATATTTCAGTTTGTTTTTTTATAATATCTATTTATGCTTGAATTTTCATTGCTTTATGCAGATATTCTGCAAACAGACGACGAACTAAACTAAAAACTTAGGAAGAATATTTTTTTCAAAAATTTTCAAAATTCATATTGACTAAATCCAGAATAAACTATTGGAAAATATTGAAAGTAAAAATAATCAAAAAACACAACAATATTCAATTTCTATTACAATTCTTATTTTCTATTGTAATGTGTCGCAAAATGTATAGAAGTAACCAAAACATAATCCATATGGCATCTAACTATTTTTTAGCTCATAATTTTTTTTTTGTTCTATTTTTGGTTCTTAAAAAAAAAATTATTTTTATGGTCTTTTGCTGAAATTTAAAAAATTTCAAAAATAACATGAAAACACCAAATCAATTCAAATCGAAAAAAATTAAATTTTGTTTTTTGTTTTTATTTTTAGCTATAGTTATTAGTCTAAAAAATGCAAAAATTTTTTTTAAATTTTCAAAATGTCTGGAAAAAAAAAGTCAAAAAAATTTATTTGAAATTTAAGCATTTTTGATCTAATGAACAGTAAAAAATTTTTCATATTTTTTTTGCAAACAAACAAAAATTTTTTAAATCAAATATAATATCGAAATTTATTGATTTGAAAACAAATATTTCCTCATCAATGAGTTAATATGCGAAAAGATGTCCTTTTTTGTTTGTTTCTATTTTGATAAAGTTTTCAACTCGATATAGTGTTCATTAAAAAACAAATTTTCTAAATAATTTCTTTTAAAAAACAATCATTAGAAAGTTAGATTTTGATGTAGACGTAAAAATTGACTAAGTTTACTAAAAAACAAGTAAAAGTAACAGTAAGTCAATGCAACCGACTTATTTATACCCTACACCTAAAAAATTCAAATTAAATTAAAAATCCATAAGTTATTTTAGTTAAGTATTTAATATAACTAAGCTAAAAAAATAAATGCTTTTACAACCTTTGTACAAAATTTCAGATTTCTATCTTTATTAAATTCGAAAATATGCTTGTTAGGTCTTGGGAGTTGTATGGGAGGTACTCGAACGCATGGTCCGATTTCGCCCATTTACAATCCCCGCCTTACCTTAGTCATTGTTAACCTACAGTATAAATTTCATCAAGATAGCATCATTATTTTTTGAGTGCGTACGGACGGACGGAAATCGCTAAATCGACTCAGGAGGTGATCCTGATTCAGAATATATATACATGTCTATACCTATCTCGCTTCCTTTTGGTGGTTACAAACACCATACCAAAGTTAATATACCCTATACTTAATGTAGGGGTATAAAAAGAAAAGGATATAAAAACATATTTATACTTAGCTCTTACCTCTAATATAAGAATTAAACGAGGAAGAGTGCAGTAGAGTAGACTGTGTCAACTCTGGGATACCCGTATGAACGTAATATATCCTGTTTCTATAAAACTTGATCATCTTTTAAAAACATTCAGATGTTTTAGTACCGAACTACAGAGATATATTTATGTAAATTGTAGAGTTGTATGACAGCTACCCGAATCTATTGCGCCTAGCTTCATTAAGTTCCAAGAAATGAAAAAAGCCTGAACCGGCTGCTTTAGACCAATCAAATTTTACAAAAGTTTTTGGCATGCAACTCGACACTTTTTCACTAAATTGCAGATAGCCAGCTTCAATAGACACTGAGTTATTCTCATTTAAACGGAGAAGTTGTATGGCAGCTACCCGAACCCGCCGCACCATCACAACCAAATTTTACAGAAATTGTTGCCATAAAACTTGATCATCATTTGCAAAATTTCAGAAACCTAGCTTGAATAGATACTGAGTTATTTCTATATAAAGATAGAAGTTGTATGGCAGCTACTCGAACCCGCTGACCGAAAATGTTGGATTTAAATAGCAAAACTAACAATTTTGCAAAAGTGACGTAAAAAAAATTTCAGCCCCCTAGCTCCTTTATTTTTTGAGTTATCGTGCGGACGGACGGACGGACGGACGTACATGGCTTAATCGACTCAGAATTCGATTCTGAGCCGATCCATACCTTTGACACTATATCTAGCTCGACTCCTTTAAGGTGTCACAAACGTAATGGCAAATTTATTATACCCTTGAACATAGTTCATACGGGTATAAAAATAGTTAATTATTAATTTGAATTTATGTATTTTAGTTTTTTTTTTTGGCCAGGGTAAGTGGGAATCATTGAAAAATACAAAAAAGGAATGGAACGAGCACGAGTTCTCTGTGAGTTTGTAGTTGTGCCACAACTAAACACTACCTCATTTTTTTATATTTATAAAAATAGATTATATTATATCATTTAGTCCTTTATTATGGCCTTTAGTACTCATATATTGCCTGATTAAGGGAAGTTAAGCTTAGGAAATGAATTCTAGATTTATATAGACAACAAAATTTCATCATTTTTAAAACTAAATTCAACTGTGAATTTTTTTTATTTATCCTTTCCTATATTTTATAATTTTATTGTAGAAAAAATTCAAAATTCAACTAAATTTGTAAAACATAATAATCTAGTATACTTAATTGCTATTTCTAGAAAGAAACTTTACAAAATAAATTTCAAAAAAGTTATGTCTGACAGATTTTTAATCAAATTATCAAAAAAAAGAAAAAAAAAAATAAAACTTATTGTTGGTTATTTTTAATGTTAAAAGCATCCATAATTTATAAAAATAATATTAACAAGTAATAAAATTAAGGCTATAAATTATTATTACAAAATAAATTACTTTAGAATTTTATATAACAAGAGAATTAAATTGAAAAACCAAGGTAAATTTTTTGGTTTTTTTTTGTGTATTTGTGTAATTTTCCATTAAATAATTTGATATTATTTTTAAACATGAAAATAAATCAGTTTAAATTTATGGAAATTTAAAACAAAAAAAAAAAAAAAAAAATCCAAAAATAATTTATATGAAAAATATTAATTTAATTCAAAAATTAAACTAATAAATAATAAAACATTATTTTCCAATTAATGAATTTATTTTAAATTTAAATTATGAGGCTGATTTTCAAAAAAAAAAAAAAAAAACTTAATGATTATGTATTCAGGAGAGGTTTAGAGAAATAAAAAGAAATATAATTATCTTTGTTAATAGTTGAAATAAATATCATTTAGAAACGTCTAATACGGTTAAAAAGCTATTAAGTAGACCTATCTATTGTAAATAAAAATTAAATATAATATAAAAGTTTGAAATAGGACTTTTCATTTATATAATGTAATAATTAAATTTACATATTATCATAGGAAAATCTAAGTAATTCTGTCGATTAGAGAAAATATGTTTATAATTTAACACCAATTTCTTCGTTGACGCCGCTATACTATACTACACTGTGCAGTGTAGCTGTATACATGAAGAAAAATCATTAATAATTTTGAAATTACAAAAGATTTAACAACACCTTTAAATCATCAAATCATCGTCCAAATATGTAAACTATAATAGTCTTTTCTGTAAATATTTTCTGGGCAAAACTCTCATAATTACGTAGTGAAGCCTATTAGAATTAAAAACAACGAAATATAGAAATAAAACTGAGTTTCTATATTTCGTTGTTTTTAATTCTAACATACGTCAAAATTGTATTTACACATCACACCAAATATGTTTCCCGAGTCTTAGTTCAAGCAATCAATCAACTTACATCTATTAAGATTTCCATTTAATATCATTCCTACAATTTAAGCTCAAAATTTCTTCTTCTTATTTCCTTTCCTAATTCTATCCCTCAGTTATTATACCGTTTTGTAGTTACGGTGATTAGGACATTTTAAATTTAAGCTTATTATACTTGCTACGGCGGAAAATGGTTTAAGTGGGTAAAAATTCCACACTACCAAGGACGTATAGGTTTTCTTAATGTCTTTTGAAGATCAACAATTCTTATAGGAAAACAAACAAAGAAATAAACTTAAAGAAATAAACTGAAATGATTCTAATGATTCTCTTTTAAATTTAAATTATTTACAAAAAAAAACTCTAAATATTGTATTTAAGATGTTTATAAAAATCTATTAAATTTATTAATTTTTAAAAAAGTTTTTAATTGTTAATTTTCTTAATTTAGATTTATTCTTTTTTAAAATATTTCATATTTAAATACTGATTTAAAAATTAGATAAATGTTAAGAAAATTAATTGCAAAGAATTTTTTTTTTGTTTTTCAATTTTCTTAGAAAAATTCTTATAACATATTTATTAAATCTTTTGGAAAATTATAAAACTTCAAAATATTTTAACTTTAAATCTTCCACCTTTAAAGTATTTTTTTTTTATTTATTTGGGTGTATATTATTTTATTCATATTTATCCTTGAGGATATTATTAATCATTAATAATTATTTTTCTATATAGAATTTCTGGTATATACATATATACATTATTATTAAAAGATTATTCTAGAATGATAATTATTTCTAGAGTCTAGTTTACGAGACAATAAATAAGTATTTTTTTAACACTTTAAAAAATTTATAAAAGAAAACTCATTAATTATTTCATGATTTTTATTATTATTTAATGTCATCCAACCCTAATCTCTTTAAAAAAGATAATCGCAACCATTAAAATAATCATAAATTTTTAATAAAATATAATTTTGTAATGAGTCATAAAAAAAAAAAAAGGAAAACATGATTCGATTAATATGTTTTCTTACTTTTTTTTTGCTTTAAAAATGTTGAAAAATTCTTTTCGTTTTTTAAATTTTTTTTTTTATCAATTCTTTTCTACTATAGGTATATCGTATATATGTATGCATATTTAGGAAATTGGGTGTCCCAAAAAAATACAAAAATATCTACAATATTTATAATTAAAAATAGAGAATTTTGTATATATCTACATATATATACATACATATTTTAAATTATAAAAATATCAAAGCTAACAAAAAACGATGAAGAATCAGTTGCCTTTGTCAACTTTTAGATACCCATACAAATCCATACAATTTAATACTATACATATGTATTGTATATCATTCATTCATCAGTGACATATACGATATATAAATAAACATGAGTTATATAAGTATGTATAAGTATAATTATGTATTTTCGTTGATATATCGGTCTAATGAAAATCATTATTTAGAGTAACAGCAGAGTAACAGACTATGAACATATTAACGGTTCGTACGGGTATCTAAGAGTTGCCAAAGACAACTGTATTCTGCCTCGTTTTTTATACAGGTACAAACGATAGTTATAAAACTCTAAAACCAAAATAGTTTTAAAGATATATGTATATAGTCTACCGATTATTTTTGAATTGTCGCCCTCGTATAAGTTCGTCTTTGCCACTACGTTTGTGAAACTATAAAACAAACGATATTGATATGAAAAAGTTTATTCAAATATTCATGCTCAGGATTCAATTCTGGATGGATTTTACTATATGTTAATGATCTGTCTATCTGTCCGTCTGTACGATAAGTCAAACAATAATGAAGTTAGGATTCTGAACTAATATTTCTTTTTTGTATATAAATGTCAGTTTTGCTATTGAAATTAAAAACGTTTGACTGACTGGTACTGTTAACAGCCATATATACAACTTTTTTTAATACAAGCTCAACTCAGTGTTTGATTAAGTTTCAGGGTATGTCATAGCTTGTCAAAGGAAGTTAAATTTTATTCCAAAGAGCTCTACAAAATGTTGTTAGTCTCACGTTACAGGTTCAAGTAGTTGTCATACAACTGCAAATTTTATATTCTCACATCTTAATACTTAATTAATCTAACCTCTGACATTTTGTAGAAGATGATTAAATTTGATTGATAAACAGATATTTTATGTTTGTGAAGGTATTATAAAGTTAACGCTATCAGCATTACACTCTTCCTTGTTTTATTTTAAAAATAATGAAAACTTACGTAATATATTGTATTTAAAACACTATAAAAGTATCTTAGAACTGAAAAAATTAACTGTGTTCTTTCCAGTTTCATTATATCTTTTTAGACATATAATATTTTTTAATTGTTATACATTATACTTAATTTGTCTTTGAATTTATTGTTTTCATTTTTTCTCATTAATTTTTATACCCTACACATAAAGTATAGGGTATATTAACTTTGGTATGGTGTTTGTAACCACCAAAAGGAAGCGAGTTAGGTATAGACATGTATATATATTCTGAATCAGGATCACCGCCGGAGTCGATTTAGCGATGTCCGTCCGTCCGTCCGTCCGTACGCACGATAACTCAAAAAATAATGATGCTATCTTGATGAAATTTATATAGTAGGTTACTAATTACGAAAGAAAGGCTAAGTTCGAATCTGGACAAAATCCGTCCATGGGTTCGGATTCTGGAAGCTTCCGAATGATTCCGGCTTTTGGAGATAATCTCCTCAAACGAGATTATCTCCAAAAGCAACAAAGATAGAACCTTCAAATTTTGTACAATGATGTTTCTTCCCGTTCGATTTATGTCTCTGAAATTTAAGAGGATTTGGTCCATGGGTTTGGGTTTTGGAAGCTTCCGAACGAGCACCAGAGCAAATGAGATTATTTCCAAAACCAACAAAGATAGAACCTTTAAATTTGGTACAATGATGTTCCTTCCCGTTCGATTTATGTCTCTGAAATTTAAGAGGATTTGGTCCATGGGTTTTGGATTTGGAAGCTTCCGAACGAGCCCCAGAGCAAATGAGATTATCTCCAAAACCAACAAAGATATAACCTTTAAATTTGGCAGGGTGGTGTTCTTTCATGTTTTATTTAAGTCTCTGAAATGTGAGAAGATTTGGTCCATGGGTTCGGGTTTTGGAAACTTCCGAACGAGCCCCAGAGCAAACAAGATTATCTCCAAAACCAACAAAGATATAACCTTTACTTTTGGCAGAATGGTGTTCTTTCATGTATGATTTAGGGCTCTGAAATTTAGGAGAATTTGGTCCATGGATTTGGATTTGGAAGCTTCCGAACGAGCACCAGAGCAAATGAGATTATCTCCAAAACCAACAAAGATATAACCTTTAAATTTGGCAGGGTGGTGTTCTTTCATGTTTTATTTAAGTCTCTGAAATGTGAGAAGATTTGGTCCATGGGTTCGGCTTTTGGAAACTTCCGAACGAGCCCCAGAGCAAACGAGATTATCTCCAAAACCAATAAAGATAGAACCTTCAAATTTTTTATAATGATGTTTCTTCCAGTTTGATTTATGTCTCTAAAATTTAAGAGGATGTGGTCCATGGGTTTGGATTTTGGAAGCTTCCCAACGAGCCCCAGAGCAAATGAGATTATCTCCAAAAACAACAAATATATATAACCTTTAAATTTGGCATAATGGTGTTTTTTCATGTTTGATTTAAGTCTCTGAAATTTGAGAGGATTTGGCCATGGGTTTAAATTTGAAAGAATTTGAACCGTGGATTCGAATTTTGGAAGCTTCCGAACGAGCCGCAGAGCAAATGAGATTATATCCAATACGAACAAAGGTAGAACCTTTGAATTTGGTACAATGGTGTTCTTTCGTGTTTGATTTATGTCTCTGAAATTTAAGAGGATTTGGTCCATGGGTTTGGTTTTGGAAGCTTCCGAACGAGCACCAGAGCAAATGAGATTATCTCCAAAACCAACAAAGATATAACCTTTAAATTTGGCAGGGTGGTGTTCTTTCATGTTTTATTTAAGTCTCTGAAATGTGAGAAGATTTGGTCCATGGGTTCGGGTTTTGGAAACTTCCGAAAGAGCCCCAGAGCAAACGAGATTATCTCCAAAACCAATAAAGATAGAACCTTTAAATTTTTTATAATGATGTTTCTTCCAGTTTTATTTATGTCTCTAAAATTTAAGAGGATGTGGTCCATGGGTTTGGATTTTGGAAGCTTCCGAACGAGCCTCAGAGCAAATGAGATTATCTCCAAAAACAACAAATATATAACCTTTACTTTTGGCATAATGGTGTTCTTTCATGTATGATTTAGGCCTCTGAAATTTGAGAGGATTTGGTCCTTGGGTTCGGATTTTGAAAGCTTCCGAACGAGCCTCAGAGCAAATGATATTATCTCCAAATGCAACAAAGATATAACCTTTAAATTAGGCAGAATGGTGTTCCTTCATGTTTGATTTATGTTTCTGAAATTTGTGAGGATTTGGTCCATGGGTTCAAATCTTGGAAGCTTCCGGACGAGCCCCAGAGCAAACGAGTATATCTCCACAACCAACAAAGATAGAACTTTTATTTTTAGTACAAAGGTGTTCTGTTATGTTTCCTTTTCTGTAAAATTGGAAACTGACATTTGAAAGAATTTGAACCATGGGTTCGTATTTTGGAAACTTCCGGACGAGCAGAAGAGCAACGAGCTTATCTCCAAAACCAACAAAAGTAGAACCTTTAAATTTAATAGAATGGTGTTCTGGCAAGTTTTCTTTATGTTCCCGAGATGGATTCGATGAATTGGAGTGGCAATTCGGGTAGCTGACACAAACATCCCAAGGACTACCAATCTCCGAAAATAATTAAGATAGAAACTTAAAATTTTATACAAGGGTGTCAAGCATATCCCAAGCGGATGCCTCTTTTACGTTCTTGAAATTCGAGTTGAATAAGACAGAAAAGGGAAGAAGTTCAAGCAGCTGCCAAAAACACTTATGGATTGTTAATTTAATTCGAATTATTCAGGTGTAGGGTATTAATAAGTCGGTTGCATCGACTTACTGTTACATTTACTTGTTTGTATTAATTTTAATTGATAAAATTTTGATCGTTTATTGAAGAGACTGTCTACAGAATAAACATAGGTAAAAGGAATAACTATAAAAAAATTAATAAAATATCACTTTAAATTTCATCTAAGCATCTAATGTTAATGTTGTTTTTTTTTGTTTAGAGATTTTAAATTATTGCTTTGAGTTGATTTCGTTTCGTGATTGCAAGAAATTTTCCTGTTCAATTAAGTAAGCTTTCATAATATTTGTAGATTTTTTGATAATTATAGCTAAACTCTTTTAAATAAAAATTAGTTTAAATCATATCTTTCTTTAGCTAAAATATGAAGATTGTGTCGAATATAAAAACTAAACTTGAACTCAAATAATGTAATTTTTTTAAACATAAAATAGGAGTTCAAGAGTGCTTTTCGTTTGAAAAAATGAAATTTGAGTTTAAACTAATTTTTTTCGTTTGACGCATTGAGTTGAATGTATAAGAGACTGAACTGGTAGTTTTTCTTTGAAAATGTAAGATTTGAGTTCAAGCTCAGTTTTATGCATTCGAGCCAACGTTAGAAATATGATGAAAAAATATTGAAAAGTAAATGATATCAAACGTATAGAATTACAAAAACTATTATTAAATATACGATATTTATTAGGAGACGAATAAAGGGAATATTATATTAGATCAAGAAAACTAGGAAACAGGAGTAATTTAAAATTATAATGAAAAGCAATTAAATATTATCTGTTTATATGTACTCATACTACAGAAGAATGAATCAAATTGTAAATTTGCTTGTTAGTACTAATAAGAAAACGATATTTGAGAGGATTTAGAAAATTTAAAAAATTTATATTAGAAAATTTATTTTATGAAAATTAATATTCATTAATTATCAAAGTTTAAATTTAATTACTATAAGGTAAAAATTATATTTAACTTTATTTTTAGAACACTCAATTAAATATTTTGGTACATAAAATCGTATTTATAAATTCATTTAAACTTGTAATCAGTTTTATTTTTATCACTTATCCTTTATTAAAGAAAATGTATATGTACTATATATATACATATATATATACAAATAAAATAAATTTCAATTTTATTTTAAATTTTTCAATAAAAATAAGAAATCTGCTACCAAAATATTTTTATAAATCTTTGCATTAAAAAGAAATTATTTTCTATTAATTTAAGTGTTTTCTTCTTTATTTTTTTTTTTTTTGTTTTTTTATTGAGTGAAAAAATTATTTTTGAATTGAGTAATTAATTTTTAATTATTCTTTCAAAGAAAATTTTATTTTCTAATTAATCCTTTGAAAATAAGTGTGAAAATGAAATGGAGAAGAGAAAAATTTATGAGAAAAATTAATTTTTAAAAGTGTAGGCATATTTAATTCTAAAGATAAAATAAAAATATTTTTTTTTAGAATAAATTTGAGAATGATATTTTAATTTAGTCATATTTAGTTAAAAAGCTATTATTAATCGTTTTTAGTTTTATTTTTGGAAAAATTTTTGACAATACTTGTTTTAAACAAATTAAATTAATTTTAAAATTTAAAACATTGTTTTAAAATTACTTTTGGGATATCCTCTAAGCATAATATTATTGCAGATAAAATTAATTTCTCCCAACTAATAACTGATTTAACTATCGTAATAAGTAATATCGTAATATCGTAAAATTAAATAAATAACAAAAAAATCTTGTGTTAGATAATAGATGGCGAGTAAATATGTTACATATTTGTGTTTCATAATCGTGTACAATAGTTACGGCCAAGTAATCAACGGTTTCTTTATAGGAGTGAAAAGGAAAAAATAAGTGATAACTGATAATGTACGAGTCATAAAAGTCTTCTGATATTTGTTTTCTATTTTTCAGATGTTAATTATATAGTTTGATATATTTTGACAAATTTTTAATAATGACTCAGATAAAAAAAAATCGGTTATATAATTAAAATTGAAATGTAATCCATATATAACAAATCTAATCTTATGTTTTTGATATCAAAAAAATCTATCATAGCAATTCATATTTGTAAAATTTAGATTCAGTAGACTTTTTTGATTACGAGACTGTTTTTTAATAGATTTTTCAAAAGTCTATTCTATTCAATTTCATTGGATTTTTATAATTAATTTAACTTCTTCCAATTTCAGCCATAAATAGTTGGTTATCATCGATCTATACCGCTCTCCATTGACAGTAACGGTGTTACCAGCTTCATTTCGAAAGAAGTACATACCGATGATTCCACCAGACCAAAAACCACACCAAACTGTCAATTTAGGTGAATGTAATGGCTGTTCATAAATAAAATTGTGGACTTTCTTCGCACCAGAATCGACAGTTTTGTTATGACATACGACTTGATTTAGTGGAAAAATTGCTCGAAAATTGGGTTAATCGAATTCCTGTAAAAGAAGTCGTGGAGGCCATTTGAATGACGTTTTATTCAGAACTTAATTGTATCGATTGTACTTCACATTAAATAAAAAACATTTGGATTTCCTTAACAATTAGTGTGTTTTTTTTTGAAAAGAAATCATATCACTCAAATTGGAAAACCCTATATGTAGGATAACATGTTTTATAAGTACGTATATAGTATGGGTTTTTTTTTCAATTGAATTTTTTTTCGTTCATTAAAATTTAATTTTAATTTATTTTAGGATTTCTTTTTTTGAATGAATAATTTTCTCGGAAATTGTTTCGAATATTAATTCACTAAATCCATATCAAAATTAATATTATGAAAAAGTAAAGTTAATTTTAATTTAATCTAAAACTGTTATTTTAATCTTTCATTACATTCTACATCATACATTTCAAAAATTATATGATAATATTTTAATTTGCTCTAATATATATATATATTGCTCTAATTTGCTTTAATTTGCTCTAATATATATATATATTGTATCCTTTTGTATATTATATTGTACATATTACTATGTATCTTTAAATTATTATATGTGTAAGTGTTACAATTGAGTTTGTAGACAATTAAAATGGTAGTTTAATATTTATAAATAAAAAAAATTTCAAAATTAAAAATTATTGGTACTTTCTGAAGCTCTTAATTAATAATTGTTTAATTGTTACGGTTTCACGATATAAATGGCAGATTTTAAAGAACTGATAAATTTATTGAGTGATATAAAATAAATAAAAAAATATAAATATAAATAAAATAAAAAAACGAAAACTTTGCTTCCAAGTAACAGGTAAAAGGTAGTAGGAGCATCTGCTATAAATTATAGCAAATTATATATTGAATATGATTCAATTGGCTCAGCGCAATGCGCCAGACGAAATATCATCCGAAAGTAAAAAAATTAAATAAAATACAAAATTGTATTTTTTTTTTAAATTTATTCAAAAACGCCTATAACAGCCTAATATTTAGTAAAGTAAGATTTAAATAAGAATGAAATAAGGACCGAACAAATTGCAAAACTAAATGACATATCGTCCAAAACATAAAAATTTTTCTTCGAAAAATCAATTAACATACAAAAAAAAAAATAATAATATTAATACAAAAACTTGTAATGAATCTGTTATAATCGATCTATAATAAGGACAGTTAACTGGTTTGACTAAACTTGTGACCTACAACTTCAAATTACACTCGCTGCAAATTTTCATATGTTTGAATGGTAAAAGTACGATGTTTGATCTATTGTGCAATCGCATTTTTATCATCGCTTATATCCTTTTTGTCTTCTTCTTCACTTTCAAAAAGGTCTTTCAAAAATGTCTTTGTAGAGCACCAATCATCCTATTTAAAAACGACTAAATCATGATTTGTTCGTTTTCTAATAGTTTGCTAGCTTCGATTATTATTTTACTGCTATGTTTAAACAATCTCTTCTTTTTTGGTGCACCTATTGCGCTACCACTTTGAATAATAATTTTTACTTTTATAAAACTCTTCATCTCGAAGAGTTTTCACAAATTTAAAAAAAAATTTCCATTTTTTTTATTATACGCCTTAGGACGTATTGTTTTGAAGACGCATTTTATTAGGTGGAGAATTGGTTAGTGTGTATACATAGCCCAGAGTGTGTTCATAACCCTCTTTATGTAACTAACTATTATTAGTATCCTTCCTATTTTATAATTTCGCAAGTACATTCATATTCTGGAAAAAGCATATAATTTTGTTTTCATCTTGTCTGTATACAAACTTCATACAAATTTTGGAGACTAATTTCGTTTATTGTTTTGGTAACTAATTTCTATGAGTTATCAAGATTCGGTATTAACAACAATGTATACAGAAATAACATTATTTAATAATCTTTCCAATCAATAAATCAAAATTAAAAACGGAATTATGTAAAATGTATCAGTAAATACAACCAACACCAAGGCAACAAAGCTGTTCATACATAGGTCATATTAGTCATTTAAAAGTTTTTCGCCTTTTCTTGTTTCACAATTTTCACTTTGAAAATTGTTAGCTAGGCGTCTGCCATTATTTTCTGTTCCGCTTATTCTTATTTTTTTTTATATAAACTGAAATTCAAATATAAATTAAAGTGAAATCTGTTTAATATAAGACTTTAACTTTTGGAAGATTTTGCTTGATGTTTAAAGTATTATCTTCATTTTATTCATATGAAACGAAAGATGTCTATGTGTTACATGTGCTTCAAGATCAAATAAGATCATCTTCATACTTAAAAGTATGAAGTAAAACCTTATTTTTATTGTATAAATTGTTAGGTATTTGTAACTTATACTGAGAGTAAAATCATTTATATTATTTTATTCATATTAAATTTCCATTAGCTTTCCTTTTCAATTATAGTTATTTTTATATTTTATGTCAGTAGCGAAGCTTGACTAATATTATATATGCAATATTAATCGTATATGCTGCTGTTATTATCTAAATCCAAATTAAGTTCTGAAGTTCTGATTAAATTCTTATGATTTGTTAGAAATATTTCAATCAAATTATATATTAGATTAATATATTTATTTAAATAAATAAAATGAATACAATTTTAACTTTCACCTTTAAAATATTTTTCAGGGAGGAGGATTTTAAGGATTTAACTAATTTTTAAGACTCATTACTATTTAAAATATCAAAAGAATTTTTTTTTGATTAAACAAAAATTAGAAACAAAATTTTCTATACTATGTATATATTCAAAATAACATAAGATTTATTAAAATCATTCCATTTATTGTTTGAAAATTCTAAATATTTAAGAAATTCCATAAAATTAATCTTAAATATAATGTCATAGTATTATTTAGTTAATAGAATTCGAGAGAAATTATTTATTTTATTTATGATATGTATGGTACGTGTATATTCACATAATTTGTTCATATATTGTTTGCTAAAAGATTTACACCTGTGCTTGAAGGTGCAAAATTATTTTAAAATATTTTATAATATCAGATATGTATTATTTATATTTGATTAATAATATTTTCATCATCCTCTGATCATTTGTTTTAACACTATTACTCCCTTGTCATTTCTATTGTATTTTTTTTTTCTTTAATATGAAAAGAAAATATTGTTATATCTACAGTTGTATTCTAAATAATAATAATAATAATAATAATAATAATAATAATAATAATAATAATAATAATAATAATAATAATAATAATACCGATTTTAACATTTTACTTCTTTTACTTTAGAAATTAAATTTTCAGGTTTGCTATAAAAATTTTTTCAATATTTTTACGATGAGTTTGAAATAACTCATGATAGCAAGTTGAATTTGTTGTGAATTAAGAAAATTTGCTACCTATATATGATTTGAACTTGCACACTTTCGGTTAATAAGCTACGTGCTTAATCACTAGGCGACTCTGAGGCTCTACTTCCACTAATGTCAAAATTTATTTGCATACTTTTGGGCAGAATGAATTTTCATATTTCTGAAATCGTAGTACATACATATTTAAATTCTTGCTTTATTTTCTGTTCCAAACATGTTATTATATAGAAATCCATTTAAAAATTTTACATTTACTTTATTTTATCTTAAAAAATGAAGGTATGGTATTTTTCTCTAAATTTTTATGAAAGTCTTAAGAAATGCAAGAAAAGCTTTAACTTAAGTAAAAATATCAACATGTCCTATGCGAAAGTTGCAATAGAAAAGTTTCTTCAATCTTCCTTGTTCATTTTAAAGCCACAGATTTTCATAAAGCTTTTGATTCTATTTATAGTAGCTTACAGTTACAACTAGCCATTTTTATTTTAGTTTAATTGTAAAAATTTTTACACGTAGGTTTTTGATATTAAAAATTAAATTTCCATCCAAAGTATACTAAAAATGTGAAGTATGACTTGTAAAATTTTAAAATTTTCTACTATAATTTTGAACACAGTTGTAGATTCATACATACATATATATAAAAACAATTATATGAAATATAAATTGATATATGTACCTATAATTCGATATGTTCTATTTATATATATATGTAAATGTAATTAAATATTTTAATTTTAAAAGGATATTTATATGGGATTTTATAAGATTATCATTAGTCTCTGTTTGAAATGTTACAAAAATGTAATAAAAATTTTGTATTTCTGAAAACTATTTAGAAAGGAATTTTTATTTTTCGCTTTATTTTTAATTCCTAAAATATATAATTATTTCGCAATTTAATTGTCTGACTAAACATTAAGTTGATATTTAAGAAGTTATTTATATACATAGGTGAAAATTAAAATAAATTAAAAAAAAAAATGAAAAATTATTAAAAGCTTTTTGAAAAATTTGTTGTGATATAAAAAAAAAAAATTTAAAGTTTCAAAAGAAAACATATTTGTTTTTCATAGTCTGGTGTGGAACGCGAATTTCGAACAAAGACTTCTGTTATTATATCTAAAAAAAATGTTGGGCTAAGAATTTCAAAAATTCTGTTGTTTTTTTATGGCAATTTTGTAATTTTTTATGCAAAATTGAATGCTTTATGTTTATAAAATAGAATTATTTAATAGGTCGAATGCTTAAAAGTGAGGTTAAACTGAAATCTTACATTTTTAAGTAAATTTTCGCTTAATTTATGCAAGAAAATTTACAAGCTAGAACGAGATTTTGTGAGTGAGATTTGAGTTCTAGTTCAGTTTTATGCATTCGAGCCATTAAATCACAATTTAGTTTGAAGTGTCATAAAATTTTGACAGAATGTATATCATACATATACAGCGATTGTATAGTTGAATTTTTTTTTTTTTTAAATTATGAGTTTTGAAGTTTATCTCATTAATTAATTAGTTAATGTTTAAGGATTAGAAAATGTTTGGTTCGATCTAAAAATGAATTTTTTTTTTTTTATAAAGAGATGTAATAATGACTGATTTACTTTGAAATTTATTTAAAATTTAAACAAATTTTTATATAGCTATATATTGAAAAAAGGTGGAGGAGTAAAAATTCAATTTATATATTCAAGTTTTATCTTTCTTAAAAATTTTTATATTTATTTACTTAAAAAATTTAGATATAAAAAAGCGTTTATTTCGATTTTATAATAATAATAATAATAATAATAGTAATTTTATATAAGTATATATATTTCAAATAAATTTTTTCTAAATATTCAATTTTCGAAATAATATTAGCTTATATTATACAAATTAAAGATCTAAAAAAATAAAATCTCTTTTATTTTAATTTAAAAATAAAATTTACATATAGATTATCTTATAAAAACAATTTCAGACTATACATCCTGTTGTTTTGTTTTTTTGTTATTCGGTTCCTTATAAGGAATATAATTTTTAATAATTTTATTAGTAAAACATTTAGCACGTATTACACAAAACAAAAAAAAAACAAAAAACCTAACAAAAAAAAACATTTTACATGATTATAATGATGATACGTGAATTTTTGAATTTAATTGCCCTAGAGTAACATTTTTTTTTCTTATAATTTCTTTTAGGAATAGAATATATGTAAGGCAATAATATCCTTATAATACACCTATAATGTAATATGTTAATTTTTTAACACAGGTGAAAATTAATAATACAAGAAGTATAAAAGGTGTAAACTTGATAAATATTATTTTAATCGATATTAAAAGAGATCATATAAAATGTTTATGTGCGGTTCATGTTATATATGAATATTTATATGTAATATATATATATATATATATATATATACATAATGTTATTTTTTAAGTATAAATCTGTTTAGTAAATGCGATACAAAAAAGTTTTTATTATTTAAGGGAAATTACAATATATTAAATATATTAGCCTTATATACCATGTTTTTTAGGTATTATTATAGACACATTATGAAATTGGTATGATTTAGTTTTTATGACTTAAGTTACATGTATACCTTGAATATTATTGAAGATGATATATTTTTCTTTTTAAGGAGGAAAAATAATTTAAGATGTCATGACAATAATTAGGTTATTAAATATGTATTATTTAATAAATCCATTTATATGATTTTCATTTAAAATGAAAATTAAACATGTCTTAATTTAAAATTGTTGGGAAATGTGATTCGTTTGTTTTTTTTCTATTTTATTTTTAATATTCTCTTTTTATGATATAACAAAATTTTATTTTATTTATTTTATTAATTAAAAAATTTGTATTTTTTAATTATGTAATCGTTTTTTAAGAAACTAAGATTTTTAAGAAAGAAATTTTAGAACTAATAGACGTTTAAGATATTGAAACTTGAAAGTAATGTAATTAATTTGTTGTTTACACAGAAATAGTTTTCAAACTAAACTATGAATCATTTGAAAAAAAACTTTCTTTTTATATACATAAATTAAATAACAAAGCAATTTTTTGCATGTCGAAAATCCGAAAGAAAAAATGTCTTCATACTTTTGTATCTAAAATAATAATATTATAACCACCTCTTTATTAGGTATTAGGGCTCAAAACTTGAAAATTTGCTATTTTTAAACACCTGTATCTCAGGCACATGTACAAATTTTTCTTCGGCAAGACATAAAACATAAACCTTCAATAATAACCTGTGTTAACGGTTTTTCTTAGTTATATAGGGCTCTGGACTTACAGCCCCTCAAAATTGCAAAACAAGTCCTATTTTCACATTTTTTGTGATTATATGAAATTTCAAATTTTGTTGCAAGTCACTGTTCTAAACAGTTTATATTGTCTTCTGGAAATGTGTGCTTTTAAAAACTGTTGGTTTACATTCTCCCTTGTTTGTTAATAATTTTTATTAATCTGACTGATAAAATAAATTTCGCATTATTTTATATAAGCCTTTATGAAGGTTATAAAATATTTGGAATTGTCATTGGAAATGACATGAATTGGTTCACCTATATGTATATATTTCTAATTTTTCAAATTTAATAGATTTTTGATTCTCCGGCATTTTCAATATGGTTTTAGAGTTCAAATATCCTAATTTTTTAATTGAACTCCGACTTTTTCGATTAATAAGCCATGTTCTTAAACATTTCACCATCGAGGCTCCTTGATAGTCCTTAAATTGTTTTTTTTTATTTATTTTTATCTTTTATAGAACAACTTTTAAAATATCCCCGAAAAGTATGCAATTTTTTAAATGAAAAAAAAAATTCGAATTATTTTTTTCAAATGTAACTAGCAATTAGTAATTACTAATTTAATTAGGTATTTTAAAAAATATAAAAATAATAAAAATATAATAAATTATATAATTTATTAAACTTTATTCAATATTCATTTAATATTCTCTTTATAATTATATTTTTATATTATCTATACAAAAATGATAGAATTAACTTAATTAATTTTTACTTTTTAAATGATTTCATATAATTGAATTATATTGAATATAAAAGTTTTAACACCTGTTCTTTAACTAAAAACTTTATTGTGAATTTAATTATTAATTAAAAAAAAAAAAAAAAGAAATCAAAAATATAACACAAATGTTTTAATAGAAATCATGAAGATATGTATCTATAGATAAAACATGAAAAATATTTCATTGTAGAAATTGAACACAACAACTTTACAAAGATTATTAAAGTAAAAAGTCATTTTAGAACTTTTTGATACTACAAAATAAAAATTTGATAGTTCTAATAAATTGAATAAATTCAATAGAGAATTTAATATTTAATAATGTTGCCAAGATTTTTTTTGTATATCAAAAAGTATGTTTTCATTTTAATTTAAATTTCTGTATTTTTGTTGTGATTTCATTGCGTTAAATATTTTGCTCTGGGAGTAGTTTAAGCTAGCAGTTAAGATTCATTGTTTTGAGCAATGATAATAGAGAAAACATTTTTATTCAATTATTTAAGTAGTAAATAAGTTTTAAGTTTTATTCTTTTTAAGTAAATAAGTTTTATTCTTTTGAAAAATGTAAAAGAACATTTTTAATTTGTATACCGAATCAGAAATGATAAGTAATATTTTTAGAGAACGTTTTTCTAAAGAGCCGGTTAGGTTTACAAGTTAAGACTTCTTCAAAAATTCTTATTTGTCAGTTCTATATCTTTTTCTTCACCACTATAAAACTTAATCGTGACTATCAAAAAAATAAATTAGAAATATTTTATAACTACTCAAACAATTGGCGCCACATTCGACTTGTATACGTTTATATTAAACAGCCCTTAAGTAACATTTTATTTTGCCTTAGTTTTGCTTAGTTTCTATTAACAGTTAAATTTTATTTTTGAAAAAAAACAATAGGGCGAATACATAAAACTGAGCTTGAACTCAAATCTCACTTTTTCAAACCAAAACTACAAATTTTTGGGAGTTCGATAAAGTGAGCTTTGATTTAAAGTTCAGTTTTATACATTCGATCCAATGTTTTATTTTAACTTAACGTTTTTTATCAATTTTTTCAGACTGTATAATTTTTTTTTTTCATAAATAATTTAAAAAGAGATTTTCAGGAAATAACTATAGGTGTTAATATATTTTGTTAAATCACCTTTTTATATTAAAAAAACTTGTTTTTTTTTTTTTTGTATAAAAATGATGACCATGATTATAAGAAGTATGATTAAAGAAAAGGCAAAAAAAAAAAACAAAAAAGAAAGAAAGAAAAAGAAATTCTTTTCTTTTTCTCTTAATTAACTCTCTACAACTAAACCTGACCCTTTTAATCAATTTAAAGTTAAAAGTTTAAGTCACCATTGACTTTTACAGTGTATAGTTAAGACGAAGATAACGAACTGAAAAATAAGGATATTTGAAAGGACATTTGTTTTTTAGTTTTTTTGTTTTTTTTTTTTTTCGTTTTCATTATATATTTGGAATGAATGATTTTAGATAAATTTTTGTTTGAAATGATTAAAATTAGAAGATATTAATTTGTTTTTTTTTTTGTTTTTTTGTTTCTTTTCTGTCTGTTTTTTCTTTATAAATACATCCATCCATTTAGACTATAGAGTATCAGTATTTTCTGTTTTAATTTTTGTTCTTCTTATTTTTCATTATTTTTTAGAGAGTAATTTTTACCAATTCAGGATCAGAATACTAATTTTTGCTTGAAGAGAGTTTTTAATATTATTTCAACATTGTTTCTATTCAATAATTTGTTTTTTGTTTTGAGATTCGTATGAGAAACGTGTAAGAATAATTTGTCATTTAGTATACCTAGTTTCATTTTGCTCTTGTAAATAAAAGAATAAAAATAGAATTGAAATTATATGATATAGCTAAATATATAAGGTATATTGCTCTTTTATATATGTATATATATATATGTTTTTTTTTTTATCAAAATTAAACTAATTTAGAAAGAATTCAAAAGATAGAATAAATAATTTTGTGATTTTAAAAGAAAATTTATTGATTATATTATGCTATAATGGTGTTGAGGATATTTTAGTGTTTGAAGAGATAAGTTTGAGTGCCATGTTAGCTTCAATTTTTAACTTCGACATAAATCGATTATAAGAAATACTAAATATATTAGAAAGTTATTAATTGACTGGAAAGGTAGAAAAATTTTATTTATTTATTTTGTAAAGATCTAGTATCAATGTTGAGGCCGTTTCCGAACGTATCGCGCTTGACACTAGGATTTCGTCTTTGCATTTTTATTTTTGCACAATATTTCTCGTTAACTTAAGTATGTACTACTCTATTAATGATGGTAGAAAGAAATGGTAGAATTTCTATATGCTGATTCCTTTTCTCAATATAATTTGCAGTCATTCAGAAAGAACTTTTATGTGTTTCCTAGACATTTTCCTTCCAGTTTTCTTTTAATATAGATTTTTTTTTAAATTAAATTAAACAAAAGTAAGCCTACTTCACATTTTTGAAACCTTTTAACATAATTACTTGTATGATTAGTATAAGAAAACATAAAAAATGTAAAACAAAATTTTTTTTATAGATCTGTTTGCTGTTTGACGAATGACAATTGCTATAGTTAAAAATCTTGAATTTTTCGTTCTTTAATTTATAAATATCAAGTTTTTTGAACTAAACAACTTAGGAGTAAATTTGGTTCACGTATTTTTCTTTTTTATTGCATTTCGTTGCCACATAAATGTGGACAGGAAATTACACAGCCTTTCCTGTTCAGACGTGGCTGTAAGTATCGTAACTGGGAATAACTCTTACGACGTGTGTGGGATTCGAACCCACACTCCTTTGGTGTTTACAACGTATTTCGTACGCTCTTACCCACTAGGACACCGAGGCCCCTCTTCACGTATTTCAAATGACAACAATATTATATTGTTTTATTTTGTACAAAATACTGGTCGGCAGTGGCGAACAAAAATTTCTTCTTGCTAAATTATTCAGAAGATGGGTTTAAAGTAATTTTTCCGAAAAAAAAAAAAAAAAATTTTGTTCAATTTTCCTTTTGTTCTTGAACGGCAAATCCTGTTAAATAACAAATTACATTATTGTTTAGCTAATTTTATAAGTAATCTAACATAGATATAGTTTTTTTACTCGAAGTCTTTCTGAACTATAATTTTCTATTAGAAAAGAAATTGTTCTTAATTTAGCTAATCGAAATCTTCCCACCTTGTTACTTAGAAACACCAGCACATTCTCAAAAAATATTTTTAAAATTATATGGATATTCTATAGCCAAGCTGGACTAAACAAAATTTGCTCAAATTAATATGCCTAAAAACTGAATACATGTAAAAAATTTTTATCTTTATTTTGAATGAAAATTTTTTTTGGCATACATTTTTATGTGTGTATGTATACATGTTATAAACTATGAGGTATACTCGTATAAATCATCAATATATTAAATTTTATCTAATGTATGTAACCTAATAATTACAGTATTCTGTGGTAACAAAAAATGATAAAAAATAAATTATTTATTGTGTGCTAACAAAGTAAAATTAAAATATATATTGAGTTGTAGATATGAAATTATAAATATATTTTCGATTGCTTCGGTTTTGCTTGCGTTTTGTTAGGATGGGCTGTGCCCAACTTGCCCATTAGGAAGAACCGGCTCTGCTGATTGTTTGATATTTTACAATTAAAATTATATAAGCTCTTCTATCAATAGCTAAGATTGTTATTATTGTTTTTAGATTCGTCAAAAGTTTAGTCGGAAAATTTTGTTGAACAATTATAGATTTAGAGATGATTTTTTTTTTAATAGCTATTCTACCTCTGATACTACATAATAGAACATACCATATTCTCTTTTCATTTTGTTAATTTGTATATTTTGAAATATCTTTAATTTTTTCAAAACATTTCTTTATTTTTCTCTTTCTGTTCTAGTGTCCGATATACTCTAAAATCTCATCATGTTGGAATAATATTAACTTTAATATCCAAAAAAAAATTTCATTGTGGCAATTTTCATTTTCTCCATTCAAAAAAATTTTTTTAATAATAAAAATGGTAATAAAAATTTTAGACAAAAAGCAAAAAAGAAAAAAAAACCATAACAGCTGAAAGTTTAAAAGGTCATTTTAATGGGAATGTCTAGTAAAGTATCTGGAGACTTTTCAAAAATTTAATGGTTTGATTTTAAAAATTTGTACTGAGTATTTTATTATTATTTTTTATTTTTGGAATAAATTTTAATGATTACTATTAACTTCGGCACTATTATAATGTTCTACATTTGAAAAATTTTACTTTTGACATTTTTTTTTTATATTTGTTATGAATAATTTATTAGAAATTTTTTTATCTTACTTTTTATTTATACTATGGTGTTTTTCATAGTGGAATTGCAAATGAATGATATTTGTGCATGATTCGATGCGTGAGATAGAGTGAATTTGAGAGAAAGTTTATGATGTTCAAATAATAAAATATCCTTGGAAATAAAATTAAACAAGGGAGTTAATAAAAGGAAAGATCTTTAAAGGTGCACATTTTAAAAAAAACAACGAAGTCATAGAATATTGCAAGCGAATACTGTGAAAAATCAAGAGAAACTTTTCGCAACTTTGTGGAAGACCCTATATGATTAAGAAAGCCATTAACAAAATAATAATTTTAATTTTTATGTTTTACTTCAAACTAATTTCTAAAATAGTTGAAGTTGCTAGGTTTTTAAATAGAAAATTTTCTATTTCTTTTTTACTCTTTAAATATACTTTTTGAACAATAAAACAACAATTTTCTAAAAAATCTTCTAAATATGAAGAAAATATTCCTGAGAACTTAAGATATTTAAACTTTGCTAAAATAGGAGTTTTCCACACTTTTAAGAGTTGGTTCAGTTCCATGTTCCGTGACAGGTTCCGTGACATCTAGGGCTACATAAAAAAAAGTCATTCTACGAAATTAGTTTTCTAATGCGAGGCATTTTGGTGAATTTCATTATTTCATGTCAAACGATGAAAGATTTGCGAACACACGGATAAACATACGGACGGAAAGGCGAAAGTACAGAGTGAAAGTACTTTTTCCAGAAAAAATTGTTTTTAACCGTATTCATTAAATTTTTTATTATTGAAGGATTAATTTCTAGAAACATATCATTATTAAGTTAATGCGCTCTAGTTGGTTGCCCCTACAACTCTCAAGTAAATTTAAATAGTATTATATTTTTTTATTAATAAGGATTTTATGACCGGTAGTTGGTTGACGAAGGAAACTGATTATATTCGTTAGTTAAGTGTTAGCTTGCTTTGAGATTTGATATTAAATGAAAATTTCAAAAATAAACATTAAAAGAAAGATCATAATGATATTTACTTAATAGATTTAAATTAAAAAAAAAAAAAATCGTAAAATAAAAGTCAAACATAAAAACTGAGTTTAGTTGTATGTTATAATACTTATTTGATGAATGGATTTCTGGATCGTATAAAAATAAGATTTCTATGATAAAAGCAAAAATATATTTAAGTAATATTATTCAATGCAATTTAATAATAAAAATGAAAGAGATAATCTCAAATATCATTTTTTAAAAACAATGTATTCCAAATTTCCTTAATAAAAATGTTAATATTGTTTTGTTGAAAAAAAATTTTTCTCGACGTATATATATACGTCAGAAATAAAAGAAATTTAATGAGTTTTTATATTTTTAATTGAGAAAAGCCCTTTTTTTATTGCTGTATTAATAAATTTTAATTTTTTTTATATACGTTCATATGTACGTACATATGTATGTATATGTACATTATTTATTTTTGTTATGTAACTTTTAATTACAGTGGTGATTTATAAAAAAAAGCATCGTTAAAGTGTTATAAATTGGTTTCTGATATTTTAAAATGTTGCAGTCTTTAGTCATTCAAGTTTTAAAAAATTTCAAATTTTTAAAAAACTCAGTAACTTCAATACTATTGAATCAGGCGCACTAATTTTAAAAGTTAATTTAAAAAAAATTTACATTTTGCAAAAAAATATTTTTTTTTTAATGTAAAATCGTACTCTATAGGTGATTCTTGGATTGGAAGGGGAGCAAAATTTATTTGAGCTCCTTCAGTCTTCTTTCATCATGTCATCAAACCTTTATCTTATGAACCAGAAGTCACTGTTATTCACAAATGTCAAACAAGCAGAATACTTCAAATAAAATTAGCTGCAATGCAAGGTTTCCCACTTACATCTTGTCAGTTGGCATACTAAAAGAGCCTTGCTCCAAAATAAATGGTGAAATAACGTGATCTTAGCACCTTGGAGACTTATATTACGCAGATGGCATATGTCTTCTTTCGTATAAGTTCAGCGATACACAAAAAATAATAGAACATGTACAAAAGTTCAGAAGTAACGTTGGCCTTGAAGTCAATTATTTCAAATTAGATCAAAACAGTGAGAATCAACAATACTGTAATGGTCTGTCTTCCAATTCAGAAATATAATGGAATTAAATTCAATAGAAATAACTTATGAAAGTGCAAAACCAACAATAAAGTTCAATAAAAGTATCTACTAAAGGCGATATGTTGCCAAAACTAGTAAGTATAAACAAAACTAAAAAAAAATTAAACTTTATCTATATTTTTAAAGTGACTTTTAACATTTTGTGGAAAAAAATAAAAGGACTTGTTAAATACTCTGTTATGCCTCTAAAGATTTTAATAAGTTTCTTTCCTATTAAAATTTTTTATTTTTTAAAGCACCACTAAAAGAAAAATTGATATATTCTGCGTACTTATTAACACTTTTGTGGTTTTATTTGTAGCTGCAGTTAAATGTAACTTTTGCTTCAATATGTATTATATATGCGTCTTGAATTTATATGCAAAGCTTTTATGTTTCGTTAATTTTATACAAAAATAAAATTTGTGTCAGATATAACTCCGGATCATTTATGTTTTATTTAAACGTAGATGTACATAAGCTTATTTTAAATTTTTTAACTTTTATATATATATAAATTTCCTGTAAAAATAATTTGGTCAACCTGACCGCCAAATTTTTTTTTTTGTTTTTCTTTTACATTTTTCATTTACCCGAAAGTTTTTTTTTATTTTGTAAATTTTAATTTAAGTGCGGAATTGGTTTTATATGAAATTTACGTGTTTTTGTTTTTGGTTAAGGATTAATTTTACGCGGTGAAGGATTTAAATGACTATTTTATTATATGTTGGGTATTTGATAGTACTCAGAATATGACCATTTTCTTATGGTTAATGTATGCGGTAGTTATAAAATAATTAGAGTTGACCGATAATGTTGATATGTAAAGAAATTACTTGATAAAAAGTGACAAATTGTGATCTTTTTGTATGTAATATAATATAAAATTATTGTTATTGCTCTTAAATGTCCTGTTTTTTTTTTTTTTTTGATACAACATAAGGAATATTGTTAAATGTTGGGTATCAAGTATAATTAAAAAAATAAATAAGGATAATGATTGATTAAGTTTTCAAAAAAATTGTACTTTTAAATAAATATAATATTATTGTTGTTCATTTTGAACTCTTTTTTTTATGATCAATTAAATAACTTTTTTTTAATAAGTATTAATCGTTAAATTTATATTAAAAAGTGTTATTTGAGGAAATTGATATAATTTTAATTTTATACTTAATGATATTTTAGAATAAATTATTTTGGTTAAAAAAGTATTTTTATTTATTTTGTTTAACCGCTCTATACATATTTTTGTTAATTTACACTATGACTTTTTAAACGTTCCATTTTATATAGCTTATCTAACCTAAGCAGCCAGTTAAACGTTAACATTTATATAGCTTATCTAACCTAAGCAGTTTGATTAAATCCTATATTTTTATTTATAATTTTTTTTTTAAATCTGTTTAGCTTTGTTAAGCCTTGCTTCTAATAGCTTTTCTGAAGTTTTTCATTTGATGTAAACAAATATACACAATGATACACAAATAGATACACAAATGTATTGGCATTCCCAGTCTATTGTTGGATTTACAAAGAAAGTTTCAGTTGGATGATAAAATTGAAGAAAATTAAGATACACTTTTGTATTCTTTTTCTTAATTTTCTTGATTTTCTTATTTTCTATATTTTTCATTTATCTCAATTGATTTAAAAGGGAGCAGAATATATAAGCTCAAACATGATAAAGTTTAATAAAAAATTTCATTATAATTAAGGTAAAATGGCATATATTTTAACTCGAACTGGAAATGAACAATTAAATTATTCGTTTAATTTTAGTAAAAAATTAAGAAAGCAGAAAAAATAGGAATCCTTAAAATTTTACATAATTTTAAAAGTTAATTTCCATGGATTTCGTAGATACTTTATTTAGTAAAAATTTATTTTATAACTTTTCAAAACTTTTTTTTCTTTTTCTTTTGAAAGAATAATTTCCCTAAAATTTTCACACTCTACATACTTTTAAATCCATTTTATACATTATTCTAGTACTGAAAAAAAAAATGGCTACATCGTATTTATAAATTACTTTATTATTCTGAATTATTAATTACATATATTCACTGATGTTTCTTTTATTTTTTGGTGGAAATTTCAAACTTTATTTTTATTTAGAATAATTTTGTAAATTTCTAAACTAAATTTCTTTTTAGACAACAAAAAGACAAAATGCAAATAATTTTGTTAACATTACCACCAATAAATTAAATTTAAATTGTTTCGTTAAAATTTTCATTAAACATTTTTTTTTGTTTTAATTTTTAAGTATAGGTACATTATTATAGTACATTAAGTGGTTAAAGTAAAACGAACTAAAACGCAAACCAAGACAAGCGCAATCAAAAAAAAAAGAAACCCTTTACTTAACAGTTAAAAACCAAAAAAAAAAAAAAAAAAAACGGAGACCTTGTTCAACATATATGAACAAACTTGACTTTACCGTTATTATTACGACACATATAATTAATTTAAGTACATACAAAAAAAACAAAAAAAAGGACAAAAATAAAAACACAAAACCACTACTAAAATACTTGCGTTCACTCTTATAATTACAAAGTCCATTAAATGTTCTTCTTTTAAAATATTTGTTTTTTGTTTTATTTATTTTTTTTTCTTAAAAGCCTTTACATTTTCGCTTACAATAATACCTACAGTAAAACTATATTTTTAAATAAGAAAATGAAGGGAAATTTATTATTATGAAATATATTTTTAAATATATACCTATTCTTTTCGTGATAAGTGATAACAAAAAAAAAAAAAAAAAAATCAAGATCAAATTATAATTTGTATTTATAAAAATTTATTTTTCTTAATCTTCTTATTTGATTTTTTTTTCTTAAGTGTTTTTACACTTAACGGTATTTTTAATTTTTTAATCCGATTTTAAATTAATTCAATTCACTTTAATTTAGTTGTAACATTACGATATTACATTGGAGAATTTCACAAGAGAATTTTTAACTAATATTTCATATAAAAAATCTATAAAAAATAAAACTTACACACCCTTGTTTTTTTTTTCTTTTAAATAGTAAATCTAACCATAATAATTACTAGGTATTATAAATCAAAATACAAATTCAGAATATATATTTTTCTTACAGTTCTATTTATTTTCTATTTTTTAACAATGATAAAATTTTATACATTTTATATACCTGCTGGAGATATAATTTTATGCTATTGTATTAAAACACCGTTACATTTATTAGTATGTACATATACAAAAAATAAATTTAACGGTAGGTAAACTATGTATTTTAAAATAAGGTAATGGGTAAAATAAAGTATTTTTAAAAATGTAAATTTTTATAAATGAGAACTTTAATAATTAAAGAAAATTGAATGCAATGAAAATAATGATAAATTTTGTTTTAGTAAAGTTTAGGTTTTCTAAATCAGTAAATATTTTCTCAAAATAATTTTTGCTTTCTTTATTATTTACTTAAAGTAAATTGCGAAAAGTCAACGAGACTCTTACTTCAATTTTAAGGATAAACTTTTCAGTTATGAAAGTCAGCTATTTTCATACGAAAAAAACGTTTCATTGAAAACTTACAATTTTTTTCGTATAGGCGATTATATAGCAATCAGAGAAAACTGTCAGTAACAATATCTATCAAATGGCAAATGACAATACTGAAGTCAAAATAAAAATAAAGTAATTTAAGGTTATTTCGATGTTAGAAAAATAAAGTTTTTTATTTTAATTTAGTTATTCATTATTGATAGAAAATGGTACTAATAAAGATTAAGAAAAGATTATTTTATTTAATAAACAAAATAATAAAAAAAAATGAAATTTAAGTGTAAACTGATTGAAATACAAAATCATAATCAAATATGTCAAGAATTGCATCAGAATTTTTTTCAATGACAAACTGAAATAGAAAGAAATGAAATATATGTCATTGGAACAATTTTGTTTCATTATGCATTATTTAATTTTATCGGATCAGTAATTTTTCAACTTTTTTTCCAAAACAAAATTGTTCCAGTGCTATATGTTTCATTCCTTTCCATTTCTGCCTGTCATTGAAAAATAACCATAAATCATAAAACCATAAATAATTAAAATTAATACCTAATTTTAGTGTAAAATTTTCTTGATTTCATGCAAAATTTCATGCAAAAAAAAGGCTGAAGTTAATAAATTTTTAAAAGCTTAAATAAAAATACTTCCAAATAAACAAATATAATTGATTACAAAATTAGCGTTTCAATAATTTGTTTAGCGTAGGTTTGTAGACGGCAGCCCCCCATACTATTTCAAATTCTTTTATGTTGAAATAAGTATAAGCAAAAAAGATAATTAGGAAGAATTTTAGAGTTGGTTACAAAATCAGGGTTTCAATAATTTGTAGCGAAAAGATTTTAGAGTTGGTTGGTTGTAAATATATTAAAAAAAGAAATAAAATTAAAAAAAAACAAGATTTCGTAGGTAACCGGTTTTGGATTCTTTGTAGATTTTTAAAAATGTTTTCATTAATGGATCAAAATATTGGGGGATATATTGGAGACCTAATAGATTCATCTCGCTTTTTTCCATATATGTATTGAAATTTTCTAATATTGAAAATTAAAGTTATTTTGTTTAGTACGTGGCAAAACCTATTTATTACAAAAAGGATAGAATTTCTTATATAAGTTTTTACAAAAATCTAGGCAAAATTTATGCAAAATTACTTAGCACAGCATAAAAATCCACTAAGCCGAGATAAAAAATCGGTCAAAATTAAGTAGTTGCGTTTGGTTGCGGCTTATTGGATTTTACTAGGTTTTAAACAACTAAATTTTGTTTTACTAGATTTTGAACACTGGATATTATTATAGACCCTAACTGCACTTTAAATATATACAAGTATAGTGGATGATTTCGACTTTTGAGAGCCATAGTCAATAATAAGCAGGGCTGCACTTCGTGATTAATACATTATTACTTTATCTTAAAAGAGTAAACATTTTAGAAAAAGATAAACAAAGACTGGACAAATTTAATTTAAGTTAATATTTCTAGATTTTTTTTTTGTGCTGAAAAGATTCAAATGTGCTGGCAAGAAATAAAAAACAGCAGAGCATTTTAATTCTTGTTTCTGTTTTAAATAAATAATAAATTCAAAAAACAAAAGACAAAACAGTGTAAAAGAAAAAAAAATGTCGTCTATTTAAATAACAGTAGAATATATCTATACATCTTGTTTCTTTTTATTTTTTTTTTTCACCATTTTGTTTTTTAATTAAGGAAATCGAAAAAAGAAGTGAATTGTTTAATGAACGGAATGAACTATTAAAGAATATTACGTTTTTTTTTTCTTTTTATTATAACTGGAATTTTTGTTTTTTTTTTTTTTTGTTTTTAAGTGGATAAGGTTCAAATCACATAGAATAATAAGTTATTCTAGAATAATTGTAAATATTATCACCCTATTCTAGTACATAATAAATTTAAGTACATAGTGGAATGCAAAAAAATAAAAATAAATAAATGAGGGATGTTTTTGGATTTTCTTATGAATAAAAAAAAAAAAAAAAATTCAATCTTAAACAAATTAAATTTTTATGTTTTAAATTTAAACAGTTGCCATATTTTAAAGTAAGAAAAGTGTAGAAATAGAAGAAATGGAAAAGTTAGAATGTTCAGAGACAGAAACAATAAATTGTTGTTGATGCAGGTGATAGTCATGTTGTTACAAAACTGTTGTTACAAATGCAAAACTATTGGAATTTATGAAACAGTTATATATATATATACGTTATAAATAAGAATTAATATTTTAATTAAAATTTTATAAATAAAAAAAATTAATACTGAAACAATTTTAAATTTTACATAATTTTTGCATTTCTTTATTATGTACTATTTTATATGTAATACAGCGCAGTTGGAATCGAGTTTGGTACCAATAATTAATAAAGCATACATTTTCAGCTCGTAAATTAATTCTGCAATAAATTCAATATTCGGTGGGTGATTTTTTAAGAGTGCAATTTTTGTGTGGTACATTAAAAATTAATTTTGATATTTGATTATTGTTTTGCATTCGTACATTTTCCTATAGTGGTTTTTTTCTGATGTTTGTAATTTTTCTCTTTTATTTAATTATTTATTTAGTGAATAAATATTAGTAGTCCACGGAAATTTCTTAAATTGAATTAAATTTTTTTTTTTTTACGTGAATTAAAATATAAATTAATTTCTTTTTAACTTATTAGTATTTGTTATGTTGTTAAAAATGTATCTAATATGTGCGAAAATGTTTATTATGTAATTCAAATTTATTAGAAATGTCTTTTCAAAAAAAAAAAAAAAAAAAAAAATTTCTTTTAAGGACATTTTTACATAAAATTGTAAATGTTCCAGTAAATAATGAAAATTTATTTTTTTTTTATTTCAACACTGTTTTAATGCAAATTTTAATTTTAATTTATACTAACCTTAATACGAAAATACCGTTACCTTATTACTTTTTACCGTTACCGTATTGTATACATAACATTTTACAAGAATTAATAAACAGTATTGAACTACAATACAATATTCATATAGGTATATTTTTTTTCTCTTTTGTTTATATAGTTTTTTGTCTCATTTCCACACAAACAAAATATTTATACAGAGAAATTACAAAAAAAATTATAATTTTATATTATAGGTTATTTCTTTTTGTTTGCAATTGAATAAAAACAATTAAAAAAATAAAATTAAAATTACATAATTTTTTTTTTTTTCGTTTTTACTTACCGTTACTTTCAGTCTAGCAATTGGTGGTGATTCTAAAGATTCTAGAATAACAGTTGCGCTATTATAATTTCCAACTAAAAGGCAATATTGTGCAACACCACTCCATAATTCAACAATTTTACTGCGATCTCTTATACCGTTACACTATTCAATAGAAAAATATATAAAAAATATATATGTATAGATATTTTTACATAGTACATAAATATAAAAAATTTTTATACAGTTATAATATTATAATTGTAATATTTTATTTATATATAACATTTTGTAATAAAACGGTGGAAAATAAAATATTGAAAAACAAAAATTAAAAAAAAAAAAAATTAAAAATAAAAATAAAAAATATGGAAGATATTATTAAAAAATTAAAAAATATTTTAATTACTTGTGTAAAGTACTGTTATATAAAATATTGTAAAAGTAAATTATGTGTTTTTGTTTTTTATATGTATGCAATAAGTGTATATTTATTTTTATAAATATATAAGACTGAGTAGATATATAAAATATATATACATATGTATGTATATATATAATTAATATTGAATTTAAACAAAAAAAAAAAAAAATTTATGAAAGGTTAGGAATACATAATTAATTTTTTATGTACCTATAATAGTTACAGATTACTTTATGTAACATGTTTATTATATATGAATTAAATTACTGTAAATATTTAAATATTCTAGAATAATTATTAGGGTGAATATTAAAATTAAAGTTTAATTGAAATGTGCTGAAAATGAAGTAAATTTTATGAAATAAAAAGGAAAATTTTAATTAAATTAATCAAAAAAAAAAAAAATAGTGTTATCATATATTTTTTTTAAGTTAAAGTTTAGTTTTTTAATTCTTGATTTTGAAAAAGTTTTTTTTTTTTTTTTTTTTTAAATAAATGCTATAATTTGTAAAAATAATTTAACTGTTTTTAAAAATTAATTATAATTGTTGTTTAAAAATTAAATTTCCTTAATTTTATTAAATTACGAATTTCCGTATCAATGATATGCATCGATGTTCACGTGTAATAGTTGTTATTTAACATTTAAAATCTGACAAAAAGTTAAGGCGCAAGAAAACTTCATTCAAAAATAACGTTAATAAGTCTCAAAACAAATTAATTTTAAATTTATTTAATAAGGTTATCAACTCTGTACATATATGAATGCAAACCTAAAGAAGAAAATAAGACAAAAATATGATCAATAGAATGCTAAAGATGAAAATTTGTAATAATTTGTAATTAATTTTTTACATATTGAGAAAAAATATTAACGAAATTGAAAACTGTAACCCGATTTTTAGTGATTCAAAACATGAAATGAATAATAGGTTGCGATCAGTTTTCTCATCATAAGTAAAATATTTCATAATTAATAAAAGGTATTATGTTTTATAATTTTCTAATAATGATTTTCTTTATGATTTTCATTAAAAAAGTAACTTAAAATGTATGATTGTTAAAATAAATAAAAGTAAGGTGTAAATAGATAGGCTACTAAAGTAAACTATAGCTATCTATTATATCTATAGATATAGAATCTTTGTGTTACATGTAAATTTGTATTTTCATTTTTAAAACACCAGTTTTAGTCATTTAAAACTTAAGACTTTTACAGTAACATTTAAATTTTTCATATTTATATAATGTTTTTGAAAGGAAATTAATTATTGTTGCCAACTCTCTCCTATATATATGTATTTTCGTTATTTTTATCGAAAGTATAAAATTTAATGGAAAAACTGAACGAAAAGAAAAATAAAAAATCAAAAAGAATTTTTAATGATTATTTTAAAATTATTACAGATGGTGTAAAAATTATTCTGCTGACCATATTTGGGGGTGGTTTGATTTTATATATGCTTTTTAAAAAATATTACCACCGAGTATATAAATATTTATTTTTCTTTTAATTTAATATATATATGTATGTATGTATAGTAAAAAGAAAAAAAAAAAAAAAAAAAAAAATTAATAGCAAAAAAACAAAAAAAAAAAAAATTATAAAAATTTATGTCGATATGGCGGAATTTATTTAAGAAGTCTTTACAGAAATGTATGGTATTTATGTTCGAAGAAGCATCAGGGGTGTGTACTATATATAAAAAAAAAAAAATAATAAATTATTTAAATTAATTTCAGAAATGTGTTCTGTAGAATACGCAAAAAAATTTATTAAGAAAAAAAAATCTGTAAAGATAAATGAATATATATGTATGTATATATGTATAAAAAGTTAAACATTAAGTAAATATGAAGTAGTTCAGTATAATTTTTTTGGTTTTTTTTTTTTTTTTTTATTAGATTCATGAGTGTGAAAAAAAGCATTAAAAAAACTTTTTTTTCTTTAACTGCCATTTTCTATGGTTTTCTTTTAAAAATTAAAAGTAATATATATTTTTTTTTTGTTTTTAGTGATTGAAAAAAGAAATATAGTAGTATAAAAGTGAAGAAATTATGGAAATCCTTGCTGTTTTATTTAGTTGTACCTATAAGGATGTGCATTGAATTATATTTTAAATGGTTTTCTATTTTTTTTTTTTTGTTTTTTTTTGTGTTTTTTGTTTTAATTTTTATTTTTTCAATGCCGGAAGAAAAATATAGAAAATACAATTATGTTAATTAGAGTAGAAGTATTTTTTTTTGTTTTTGTTGCAATTGCATTGCATCGGTACAAAGAACTTTTTTAAATTTAAACAATTTTTAAAGTTTTATTAAATTTACCTTTTTTTTTTTGGTTTTTAGCACATTTCCAAAAAAAATTTTGAAAAAATGTGCTTATTAGTTTCACTCTGTCCGTCCGTCCGTCCGTCCGTCCGTCCGTCCGTCCGTCCGTCTGTTTACAAAACTTCTACACCGTTAAAGATAGAGAAAAAAAATTTTAACCATGGGTAGGTCTCATAAAAAAAATAATTTTGTGGAACAACTTTTTTATGTAGTTCACCCATTACGGAGCTACAGTCCCTCAAACTTTGAAAAAGCCCTATTTTTAAATGCATATATCTTATGTTCTGCTTAAGATTTTTTCAATCTGAAAACGTCATTCGACAGGCATTTCTTTTATCTTTGTAAATTAATATCAAAATTATACAATTTTGTTAAATTTCATATTTAAATTTACCGTTATGTGAAAACCAAATTTTGCATGATTTTTCTACTTTCATAACTCCGGCACGCTTTTAAATAGAAGCTTGAAATTTTGAGGCAAGAAAGAACTTTTAGCATTAGTATAAGTTTGCTCAGAAAATTTTTTTGGACCACCCCCTGTTTATGAGCTATTAGGGCCTAAAAATTGAAAATTTGCTATTTTTAAACACCTGTAACTTAGGAACACCTGAACACATTTTACTTCTGCAAGATATAAAAATTAAAGATACAGTAATATATTTTTCCGTGTGTTAAAGGTTTATTTTAGTTGTAGAGGGTTCCAAAGTTGCAGCTCTTCAAAATTTCGAAAAAGCCCCATTTTCAGATGTATATATCTCAGGCTCTACGTAATAGTTTTGCAATCTAAAACCGCCGGAAGATGGAAAATTTTATTATCTATATAAAACAGTATCAAAATTATGAAATATTTTGTAATTTACTATTTAAATTTACCGTTATCTTAAAACCACATTTTGCATGAAATTTCTTTTTTCATAACTCCGGCACGCCTTTAGATAGGAGCCTGAAATTTTCAGACAAGAAAAAACTTTTAGAATTAGTATAAGTTTCCTCAGAAAACTTTTTGGTAGCGCCCCCTCTTTAAGAGTTATTACGCCTCAAAAATTGAAAATTTGCTATTTTTAGACACCTGTAAAAATTTTTCTTCGGCAAGACATGAAAATTAAAGGTTCAATAATATACTTTTACGTGTGTTAACGGCTTTCCTTAGTTATATAGGATTCCGGACTTACGGCCCCTCAAAATTTCAAAAATGTCCTATTTTCACATTTTTTCTTATTACATGAAATTTTCAAATTTTTGTGCAAGTCACAATTCTAAATAGTTTTTATTGAGTTTTGGAAATGTGCTCTTTTAAAACCGTTGGTTTACATTCTACCTTGTTTTTTTTGTAAAGAATTTGATTAAATCATTTTTTATTTAAAAAAATTTGATAAAACTCAATTTTAAAATAATTATAAAATGGTAGTTATAGAAATTAGTTTTGTAAATTTTAAATTTAAATTAAAAATAATATTATTAAATATTTAATATGTCTAATCTGTATCTTTTATTTTATGTAATTCGATTATGTTGACAAGTAAGAAAATTAAATTTTAAAGATATTAAGTTTTTAAATAAATTGGATTTATTTATTTATTTATTTTTTTTTAATTAATTTTAGTAATTTTCTTTTTGGTCAAAAACTTTTCTACAATATCCATCTTTAAAATTTGCATAAATACAAAATTTGTAGAAATATTTTTTTTTTTTTGATTACAATTTCAGACAAAAAATTTGTGCAATAATTTTGAATTGATATTAATAAAATTGTAAATTAAATGATTTTTTTAAAATATATGAATGAAAAAAATACTCAAAGAAAGTTTAGTTTAACATAACTTAAAAGCATATAACTTATTCATGGCATATTAGCATATAACTTATTCATTCTCCCTTTATATATGGGTATGTGGGAAGAATTTATGATTGCGATATGTCTGAAATCAAAAGTAATTTAAAAATTCTAGTATTTTAGAATCTTAATTGATTAGATTATCAAATGTAGTTAATTTAATTCATTAAATTTAATCTTTTTTTGGTTTTTAAAAAATTTTTTTTTACAACTCACAGACCATTTTATTAATTTTTATTATAAAAGTTTGCCACTTTTAAAAAATAATTTAGAAATTCTCTAGATAAAGTTCATTATTTTTATTAACAATTAATTAAGTGTTTAATTAAGTGTAATTAAGTTATATTAAGTGTTTAAAAATAATATGCAAAATTTAATTTAAATCACTTTAATGTCAATTTCACCAAAAATCCATATATTTTAAAATGGAATCAAGTTCTATTTTGTTTTAGAACTTCTTAATATTTTTAATACAAATATTTTAGATTTAGAAAACTGATTGAAGAGTGATTTGAAAGTTAAAAAATTAGAAAGATTTTTACTGATCTGAAAAAAAAAACCATAAAATTTGTTAAAACTGATAAAAACGGTATTAATATATTAAGTTTAATTTTTGAAAATGGTACAGTTTTTTAGTAACTATTTTCAGCGTATTTATAAATAAATAAATTAATTATGAATAATATGACATAATATATATCTTGTAATTTTCGAAAAAATTCAATTGTAATCCACTGATGGCCCTGATTCTGTAGTAAAATAGTAATAATATTAATAAGAATACTAATACCAATAATAGCAGCCGCTACAGTGACATTGGGGGTTGCCTGCAATAATTACCTCATGTAGTAAGGTGTTATATACTACTACCTGTTGTAACTGTTGTAACGGCTATAGTCACTGTTAGCAAAATAGTAATAATAATAGACGGATTCATTGTTTCCTTACAGTCCCACTCCCAATTCAATGTTTCCGTATCCATTTCCTATCTCTACTCCCTAGCCAATATACTGCGTTCGCAGGTAAGGGTTTCATACCATTATATTGGCTAAAAAAGGGGAGGTGAGTTTAGTCTGTAAGAATCTGACACTTCTAAGGGGGAAATTGTTGGTGTCTTTGGAAGATTCCCACCTCCCTTAGAAAAAAACAATTAATTTGCATCTTATAGTTCACTTTATATATAAAATTTGTATTTTAAATAATAAAACTGGATTTGATTTAGTTGTACAAATTATGTTTCTATGTTCTCTATATAAATATGTACTACTTTTTGTATATGTATATAATGACGGTATCTGGTCCAATGGCGCAATGCTTAAACCATCAAGATTTTAGTCCATTTAAATATTTTGGATTCAAACTGCAGAATATTAGTTGATCTACATGTGTGACAGACAAAGTGACAGACAAAGGATAAAAAATATAATATAAATCTATATTGAATTAGTGTCGGTATACAAAATAGATAAATAAATAAATAATTAAATATAATGATGATAAATAAACCAGTAAATCTATATGGTTAAAAGTTCGAGTTATAAATCAATTTAAGAATCTAATTAGGAATCTTACACTCAGTTCTATAAATGTTAAAAGTTTTATGCTCTTAACTGTGATTAATAGCTCATATTATACGATGTCTTTGTATCTTACATTAATTTTTTTGTGTCAGTATAGAAATTAAATTTAAAATATCAAAAATTTAAATTTCAATTCATAAAATGACATGATGTTTTTATTAAATTTTGGATTTTTTAAATTTTCTATTTAATAAAAAATTTAATAAAAAATTGAAAATTATTGAAGTGTGTTTGTCTAATATTTTATAAAATTATTATTAAATAAAATAAAAAATTTTACATCCTCAAAAAGTTTGTTTTTATACCAGTATGAACTCTATTAAAGGGTATAATAAATTTCCCATTACGTTAGTGACACCTCAAAGGAGTCGAGCTAGATATAGTGGTAAAGGTATGGATCGGCTCGGAATTGAATTCTGAGTCGATTAAGTCATGTACCTCCGTCCGCCCGCCCGCACGATAACTCAAAAAATAATGGAGCTAGGAGGCTGAAATTTGTTTTACGTTACTTTTGCAAAATTGTTAGTTTTGCTATTTAAATCCAGCATTTGCGGCCGCCGGATTCGAGTAGCTGCCATACAACTACTTTTTTATACGGAAATAACTCAGTATTTATTGAAGTTACCAACAATATCTGTAAAATTTGATTGCATTGGTGTAACAGGTTCGGGTAGCTGCCATACAACTTCTCTTTTTAAATTAAAAAAAATTCAGAGTTTATTGGTATCTAAAATTTTCCACAAAAATTCCGAATTGTATGCTAACAACTTCTGTAAAATTTGGTTGGCCTAGAGCATAGTTTCAGGCTTCTTACACCTCTTGGAACTTAATGAAGCTAGGCGTCTGAAATCTTACAAATAATGATCAAGTTTTATGGCAATAACTTCTGTAAAATTTGGTTGTGCTGGTGCAATAGATTCGCGTAGCTGTCAGTCATATAACTCCACAATTTACGTAAATGTATCTCGATATAGTTAACGTCGGTACTAAAACATCTGAAGTTTTTTAAAAGATGATCAAGCTTTATATAGAAACAGGATATATTACGTTCATACGGGTATCCCAGAGTTGACACAGTCTACTCTACTGCACTCTTCCTCGTTTTTTTTTTTATTAAACATAAGTTGAAAATACATAATATCTATTATATTAATTTAATAAATATTAAATAAATTTAATTTATAAAATAAATATTTGATATAATTTTTAAGGGAAAATAAGTGTAAATGTAAGTACATAATAGAAATTTATATATTGTAGGTACTTCACTTGATCTTTTTTTTTTTTTTATAATATAACATCAGTTTTTAATAAAGTTAAAAATGTTTTTTTTTGTAAATACAAGCTTTTATTGTATGTTTCTAATCTTAAATTACAATTGACTACAAGTATATATTTAATAAAATACTTGAGTTTTTTTTTTTTTGTTCAAGTACAACTTTTATCTTTTATTTTCTTTCGAATGATTTAATAGGCTACGTGTTGTTCATGATTTATTATATAGAGAAATTGAATTTTTGTTACACATTTTTATGTTGTAACACCATTAAAGTTTAATATGTAATAAAATAAATTTTAATATAAGGCCGAGTGCTAATCGGTAATTTTTTACATGTTGCAAAATAAGTTGAAAAAAATTTACTGAAGTGGCGAACAAATAAAAAAAATTTACTGCGCTGATTAAGAGAAATTTTGATAGAATTATTCAAATTTGCCAATAATTACAACGACTAATTGTTTTAAAATGAACAGAATATTAAAAAATGTATTTTCTATTGCTGGTGGCAATTTTAATGGAAACTGAGCACAATCGCTTAGAGATTTCTTATTAGTTATATAATACATAAAGCTGGTTCTAACAAATGAGTGAAACGACTTCGTATCAAATAGATTTAATAGAGTTAACCATCCCGAAAAATTTGACATTGGAACCTTCCAAATGAGTTGTTTTAGCCCCTTATAAGTTGTATTATACCACCCTGTAGAAAATACCGTGGGACAAAATTTTTTATGGGGGCTAAGTTATGGGTCCAATAGTTTTAGAACTATAGGGCATTAAAGAGGATTTGGGGGTTGTTTTCTTTGTGTTGACTAAAATACCCATAACTTCTGTTCCGAACAAGATTTTGAAAGAAATTTGGCATTCTGAAATTGGTTGAAAATTGAAAAAGGTTTTGATAGGAAAAGAAAGTAGCTTAAATGGAATAGTCTTAAATCTCTATCTTTTTTAGAGTTTGCCTTAAAACATTTTAAAGTTAAAAATTTTGAATTTATTAAAATTAAAAAAAAAAAAATGTCATTTTGACAGTCACTTAATTCAAAAAGAAAATTGTTAAAAGTAAATAAAAGTGTTAAAATATTCGAATAGCTTTAATTTGATATACGATACGTTGAATTATCCTTTACCGTTTAGGAGATAAGACGAAAATTAAAATTCTTATAACTCAACTTCTCATACTAAAAAATCGTTAAAGTCACATTAAAATTTTTTATTTTTATTGCATGTGCATTTTATCTATAAATCTATCACCCTGTATAAATACTAAAATACAATTTTTTTAAATAAAAAATATTTACCTTTCAAGTAAAATATTTTTCGTTTTCAATTTTTTAAAAATTTAAATAATGGATATTTTTATTAGTAAAAGTCAATTTTTGAGTTAAAAAATTAAGTCATAATTTAGATTTGAAGTGCATTTTTAGGTATTAAGTTAAAACTACCGTTGTAAATATAATTTTATTTAAAACTTTTTTCTAATGTGAATTTCATAAAAAATATTTTTATCAAGAATATTTTATAATAAGTACGTACCTACCTATAATATGACGTGATTTAATAAAATTTATATTTTACATTGTAAAAATATACAAATTTTAACATATTAAAAAATTTCCTTATAATATATATGATATATAAAAATTCATATTAAGTTAATAAGAATATCTTATCGTAAAAATAATATCGTAAAAACATAGTTTTTATTTAATTCTTTGATGAAGTTTTTTTTATTTTTTTTCAAATTTAAGTTAAATTTTGTATTTCTGTATATTATATTATATGTATACGTATATGTATTGACCTTTATGTAATATATTATAAAATTGTAATAAAATGTTATTACAAGACATTCAAAATTTTTCTATTTAATAAAACTTAAAAATTTTTTTTTTTCATTTTTCATTTTTTTCATATTTTCAAACTAAAATGTAAATATGACTTTTATACTTTGCAGCAATAAAAGAAAAAAATAAAAATAAATTTTTCATAATAAACTGCAGTAAAATGTATACATATTATTAAATGAATGGACATACATATATACATACATATGCATATCCATATAAGTTAATACTAAGTATTACTAAATAAAAATTTAAAGTAATTTTTTTTTTTTTTTGCACTAAAGGATTTTTTCATCTATTATTTAAAGAAGTATTATTTGAAATTTCTTGAATAAAAAAAAAAAAAAAACATGTTTACCTTGTATCACCTTCGATATTTACTTTTTTTTTTTTTCTTTTGAAATTTATTCAAACAGTATAATGTAATTTTATTTTATTTTTATTTCTTTTTTAAATTACCTTTAAAATTTCGTTGCATACAAATAATCTTAAACGAGCTGACCAATCCAGATATGTTTCTAAATTGCAAGTCTTTTTTGGATCTTGTACACCTAATGGACCACCAGATGTTGATGGTTGATCCCATTTGCTCTTTGACTGTAACAGAAAAAATAAAAATAAAAATGAAAATAAACCAAAAAAAAATTTAAATGTAATAATATAAAATAAATGTAATAAATTTTTCAGTAGTATATTAAATATTAAATTTAAGTTTATACAATAAATATTTTTTTTTTGAAAATGTTTGTAAAAACTAAAAACTAAAAATAAAAAATTTTTATTTTATGGCAGGAGGTTTTTGTGCTTTAATATACATACTTTGTATTGATGTAATCAACATGTTAAGAATTTTATTTTTATATTTTCTTCAGTTTATTATTATTCAAAAATTTTATTTAAAATACTTAGATGTTTATTTTTAACAAATATGTTGGTATATCGTCTGTTTTTTTGTTAATTTTAACTTTGAGATATTGTTGAAGTTACCATAACGAAATAAAGGAAATTCCTAAAGAAATAAAAGAAATGGACAACTTAATATTTTCTTATCTAAATTACAGGTATTTACAAAATTTTATGAATTTTTAGAAGTCCTACCATAGATAATTCATTTTTTTTAGAACTTAAAATTTTTTCTCAATTTCAATTATTTTGTTTTCGAGATTTTGAAGATTCTTATAGTTTAACATTTTCAAGCTTACATGTTACGTTTATGTAATCAAAATTTAACATTGAACAATTTTCATTTAATACTTTTCTACTGAAGTGTTCAAATAAGTTAAGAACTTATTAAAACAAGGCAACATGTAAAGACGTACTTTTTTTTAAAAGATTTTTATATGTAAGCAAAAATTATAAAAATTATGGTACATTTACTTGAATTATAAGGAAATTCAATATAAATAAGAAAAGCATTTTAGCTTTTATTTTACAATTTACTTTGTAAATTTTGTACAGGTGTCTAAAAAGAGTGAATTTATAATTTTCGATTTCTAATAGGCTACCGTGTGGTTCAATAAAATATTCTGAAATAACTTATTTTAATTCTTAAACATCTTTCTTTTTTCAAAATTTCAAAGTTTTATCTCTAAAATCGTTTCGGAGATATGAAGGGAGCCAAAATCTTGCAAAATTTTGTCTCTAAATAACGGTAAATTTATACACTAAATTGTAAAACAAAATTTTTATTTTGATATTGATTTATAAAACTAGAGAAAAGTCCCTTCATTTGGTGGTTTTGGATTGAAAAAATATTAAGCACAAACTAAGACATATTTGCATAAAAAAGCTACATAAAAAAGTTGTTGTACAACATTAATTTTATAAAACCAACCTACTTATGCTTAAAATTTCATTACTTTAAACATTTAGTGTTGTAGAAGTTTTGTAAACACACATACGAACGGACAAAGCGAATCTAAGAAGTTAATTTAATTTTTTTTTGAAGATATGCTAAAAAAAGGTAAATATTACACCCGTGGTTTATACTTGGATTTGTGAAGATTTTGTTTTTTTTTTTGTTTTTTTAGGGCATTTCTCTGCCACATAAATGTGAACAGGAAAATACACAGCCTTTCCTTTTCAGGCGTGGCTGTAAATGTCATAAGGGGGAATAACTCTTACGACGTGTGTGGGATTCAAACCCACACTCCCTCGGTATTAACAGCGTATTTTATACGCTCTTACCAACTAGGCCACCGAGGCCCCTAGACCAATGTTAAGATTCTTTTCTTTAAATTTTCTTTGAATGTTTGGAAAGAGTTTAAACTATAAACTATAGTATGTAAGTTTTAATTTTAAAACCATGTTTTCATATGGTTATTATTTAGACTGTTCCCATCTTAAGGTTTATAAATATTTTTTTTACAAAACTTATAGGCATATTCTAAGGAAACACAGTTGTACGTAATTGATCGTATAGATTTTTTTTCATCTAAAATATCTTAACACAAAAAACTTAAAAAAACTTAAAAAAATATCTTAAAAAAATTATACCAATATTTCTTATTTTCATTATATTAATGTCATTTTTACTTGAAACACTTAAAAAGAAATAAAAAATATTTAATATATATATTTTATAAATATTTTAAATATTTTATATATTTCTGGAATTTGACATAAATCGATTTTCTTTTCAATATTAATGTAGAAATTAATATTTGAGGATTTTTTGAAATTTTCAAGTACATTTTTAATAATATTTTTTTTTTCCCATATTAAGGTTATAGAATTATTTGCGTTTTATATAAATTTTTTGTTCAATAAATAAATAATATTTCAAATAAAAATAAAATCTTGAGAAGTTTTTTTTTCTTTTTGAAATTTTCTTTTTCTTTTTGGGTTTTCAAATAATTAAAGTGTTTTATTAGTTTTAACAAAAGATTAAACTAAATTCCTATCGAATATAAATCTATTTTATATTAATTCGGTATAATGTTGTTACATTTTAAGTTTAATTTTATTAATACAATTATAAAATGAAATGTTTAAAACTTTTCTTAATTCATAATAAAAAAATTCAAAATAAAAAAAATCGTTTCATTATGCTGATTGCAAAAAAATTAAATTTCACATAAACATTTGTGATTTCAATTTAAAATTTTTGATTTACGATATAATAACTGTTGGTACTGATAAAATCCAAAATTGCTTAATTCAGCTATTAATTACGCATAAAATTGGGTGGGGATAATGTTTATGATGTCTAGTGGGTTAAAGCGTATGAAATGTAGTAAACACTAAAGGAGTATAGGTTCGAATTCTACACACGTCGAATAATTCCCTCTTTCGACATTTGCACTTAGATAGGGAAGACTTTGTAATTTCCTTGTCAAATTTATGTGGCAGGCGAATAAACTAAAAAAAAAAGAAGAAAATTCGGCGACTAAACTAAAAATAACATAAGTTTTTAAAAATAAAATAAATTTATATTTATTTCAAATTTTAATATTCATCTTTTTAATATTATTCTTATAAAAATATACTTTTTTCCACTTTCATTTTGATTATCATTTGCTATTGATTATATTTGAACCACCAAATTTCGGCTTAATTCGACACCAACCAACAAATAACAAAAGTTAAAAATTCAGCATACAAAAAAAAGAAAAGGTATATATCAAAAATGTATGATCATAAAAATAAAAAATTTTTTTTGAATTAAATAAATTTTTTAATTCATTTGAATAAAAATATTTTATTTTGACTTGGTTTATCAACCAAAAATTGAGGAATAAATAATATATTCCCTCAATAAAATGCCTTTGGAAAATTGATTATTAACCAAGAATAAAAATAATAAGGATAATGATTACGGTTTTCGAGATTTGTTTTGAATATTAACTTTATATATGCAAATAATATTAAGAATAGGGGCCTCGGTGGCCTAATGGGTAAGAGCGTATAAAATACGCTGTAAACACCGAGGAAGTGTGGGTTCAAATCCCACACACGTCGTGAAAGTTATTCCCCCTTACGCCATTTACAGTCACGCCATTTACATTCAAAGACTGTGTAATTTCCTGTCCACATTTATGTGGCAGAGAAATGCATTAAAAAAAAAAAAAAATAAAAATAATATTAAGAATGTATACTTATAAAAAATCTGATTGAAAAAATAACTCATGTAATGAAATTTATTGTTACTGTCATGTACATATTATATTTTATAGCAATTTTATTTATAATATATGGATGTATAATAATTATCCTAAGAACTATCCTTGTCTTTCAATTATTCTATTCAATCTAAACAGGAAAATATTTTTACGGAAATAAAATATCCTCGGGGTCGCTCAGCCTGAAGTAGAATAAAATACACTGACTGGTTTGTAATAGAATTAATGTTAATAGCATATGTATATTATATTCACACTATATGTTTTATGTATTAGCATTATTAATTTTATATTTATTATTTATATTACAAACTAGAACTTTTATAGGTAGTATATTTTTTATTCGGTCTTAAGTATTCATAACTGAATATTTTAAAGTATGAAAATATCTTAAAGTATAAAATCTATGTTTAATATAAACTTTACTAGGGGCCCCTATAGGAAAACGGAATAGCTATCCGTAAAACATTCGTAAAACGTACAAACAAAATTTAGAGCAAACTTCAGTTGAAAATTTCTTTATAGACCACGTTTTCTGTAAAAATATTTCCGTTGTTCGTGTTATCTTTCCTTAATGTATCTATAATTTGAATTTTCAAACAACTTGACTATGAAGCTCTTGTATTTTTTCTTAATTTCAACAGTAAATTATTTAAATTTAAGTAATATAAGTAAATTATTTAAATTTATGTTAAAAAATTTTAAATCTGAAAAAGACCGTACATTTCGCGTACAATCCTTGATCAAGATTGTACATTGTACTGTACAAATATTACCACGAATCGTGCATAAAATTGACACACAAAATATTTAAAAATAAAAACTTATTCAAATTTAATTTTGGTTGTATGAACTGTGTATGAACTGCCGTACTCAAACTTAAGTATATGTGAAGAAATTGCATTTAAAAAAGAATAAAATTAGAAAACTTTTCTAATCTCTTCAAATAATATACAAACACACATAAATACAACAATTTAATAGAAAAACACAAATCCAAAACCAAGCCCTAAGTAAACAGGACAAGAACTGAAAACAGATGAATGTGGTTGTGAGAGAATTGAATTCGATTCTCACGTATCACGCATATGAATAATTTAATAATTGATATGAGTCTCGATTATAGCCATACAAACGTGTACAAAATTTTAAAGTATGAAAGTAGTCTCGACGTATACTATTGAGATATTGGGGCAATTTATCTTAAGAAGATTTTATAATAAAAATTTAAAGGAAGACAATTTTTTAAATACATATTTATGAATGAAAACATGATATTTTAAAATATTTTTCGTTAATGAATTATGTAAAAAAGGTGCAACTTTAATTTTCTCTTTAGACCAAATTGAATAAAGAAAATGGTTTTTGTGTTATTTCTACATTTAGAGTTGGCTCCTTATTTTTTTACATAAGACTACGTGTAAATTTGTTAAAAGCTGGCCCCTTATTAAACTTTTACTCTCTGCAGTTCATGGCCTGATAATTGATGTGAGTCTCGTCCAAAACAATTATTATTTGAATTTTAAAGCGACATACTGGACAATGTACACCAATATCATTCATAGTATTATTTGGAAATTTCAATGCATATTTTGATGAATGATGATTTTTATCAATTTTTAAATTTTTTTTCTTCATACATGCATAAGTTATAGTACATATATAATAATAATACATATAGCAAAGAATAGTCGAGCTTTCATCCATTTCATTTCAAAAGGAAAATAAAAATACACAATTTTAAAGTAAGTAAGAATGTCTCTTTTGTGTTTTTTTTTTTTATTATGTTGTGAAATGTGAACGTTTTCTAGTAATACTATCGAGTATCGACTATCGCACGTAGTACCATAATACTGTAATGTAAATATGAAATGTGTTGTTTATGTTAATATAATGTATAGGTTTTAAAATAGAAAAATCATAAAAAAATATATTTACTAGTGTTCAAAGCTTGAAACGGAATTCATAATACGTAGTGTGTGTCTAAAAACTACTAAATTATTTATTATAGATGTTACAATTTTAACTCCATGTTAACATTTTGAAATATTTTTATTTTATTTATTTATTTTAATTTTTCATATTATCTCATGCAGGATTTACTGTAATATGTAATAGTATTTAATGGATTCTTAGCATTAATACACCTTAACTACTCTACGGTTGAATTTTAGAAAAGGTTGCACACCCGATCTATTCTAACTCTTTCGAAGTAAAACTACTTTAAACTTTATGACTCTACACGTGCGGTGTTGCTGTCGGTATATTTGACAACAAAAGGTTAAAATGGATGTTTTGAAAATTTTGGTTTCTTATTTAAATAACGGTAAATATCTCATTTCAAAATCTATTCAGTCTATAGATCTCACTAGGGTACTGTTTAATAAATTTTATAACGAAATTATAGATGATATGTATATAAAGGGTGTTCAAAATTGAGGTATCATTTTGATTTTGCCGCCATTTTTTTTCTACCTGCAATTTTTATACGAGGTTTCTTTAGGTATATTCTAAATACATTCCGGTTAGTTAATATGGAACGTTACACGAAGGAACAACGTGTTTTTGTTATTACAACATTTTTTGAAAATGGTAAAAGTTTTCAAGATGTAATTAGGAAATTTCGAACAAAATTTGGTAGAGAAAATGCTCCAACAAATCGTGCCATCAAGCTGATGGTTGATAAATTTCTAGAAACTGGATCTGTTCTTGATAACAGAGGCAACATTTATCAACGTAGTGGCCGTTCAACCGAGAATGTAGCAGCTGTGAGCAGAAGTGTTGAAGAAGATCCAAAAACTTCCATTCGTCATCGTTCGCAGCAATTAAACATCAAACCATCCACATTATTCAACATTTTGCATCGTGATCTCCATTTAAAGGCTTATAAGATCTAGCTGACGCAAGAATTAAAACCAACTGACCATACATTACGTCGGCGATTCGTTTCTTGGGCAGTCGAAAAACAAGAAGAAAATGACAATTTTTTTAACAAAATAATCTTCACCGACGAAGCTCATTTCCAGCTCAATGACTACGTCAATAAACAGAATTGCCGCATTTGGGGTGAAGAGAATCCAAGGGTTATCTTAGAGCAACCAGTACGTCCACAAAAAGTTACGGTTTGGTGTGGTTTGTGGTCAGGAGGAATCATCGGACCATATTTTTTTGAAAACGCAAATGGAAATGCGATTACGGTCAATGGAAATCGCTACAGAGAGATGATCCGAAGCTTTTTGTGGCGGGAAATTGATGATTTGGACGTAGAGAATACGTGGTTTCAACAGGACGGTGCCACTTGCCACACAGCAAGAGAAACAATGGATTTTTTGAAGGAAAAGTTCGAAGATCGTATTATTTCTCGTAGAGGAGGAGTGATGTGGCCACCAAGATCGTGCGATTTGACACCGTTGGATTTTTTTTGTGGGGTTTTGTGAAATCGAAAGTGTACAACAATAATCCCACAACAATTCAAGAGCTTAAAAGCAACATTATCAAGGAGATTTCAACCATTGAGAACAGTTTATTGAACAACGTGATTCAGAATTTTGGTAAAAGATTGGAAGCCAGCCGAAGTAGTAGAGGGGGCCACTTGGCCGACTTAATGCTTCATTATTAACCGGAACCTATTTGTAATAAATTAAAATAAAAATATATTTAATATTTCAAAAAAAAAGTCTTTTTTTATTAAAATTAAAATGATATCTCAATTTTCAACACCCTTTATATATATGTCATAGGGACAGGTTGTTTCGCTTAAGTATATAGTGTCCCAAAAAAAAAAAAATATTTAATAGTAATGTTTAAATAAAAAGTAAATCATATTAAATTTTTCATGTACACATAATTCAAAAATACAAATAATGAAACTAAATTTTGGTAAGTAATTAATAAATTAGTTATCATATTATATTATTATAAAATTTATTTTGAATATATTCATATTCTTTTTGAACAAAGAAAAAAAAAACAAAACAAAAAATAAAAAATATATTATTACATTTCTATCATTTAATTCAATTTTTTTTTATTAATATTAAAGAATTTTAAAATATCTTTTTGCATTTCTATTTCTTTCTTTGTTTCTTTCATTTTCTGAATTCTCCTTCCTTTTGGTTTTTTTTTTTTCTAACAAAGTTTTGTTATAATATTTTCAAAGCTAACTTCCTTCTAACCAAGTATGATTACATTTCATTTTATCCATTACACAGCAGAAATCCGAAATTATTATTATTTTGTATAGAGAATAAATATATGTATATATTTAATATTTGTGTATAGATGTCGCTGTTTACAGTGTTAGAATTATGTTTACAATTTATTTTATTGTACAAAATTGTCAACAATAAAATTGTGAACTAATTTTTTTTCCTTTAGTTCTTAAATAATTTTTCTTTTATTTCAATTGTTTTTAATAAATTTATGCTAGAGGCAAAATATGTTATTGTTTATGTTGATATTATCATCCAGCAAGTCGGTCCATTATCATCATCTTAAACATTAATAATAGTAGTAGTGGCATTGCATTGTATTGCATAAGTGCAAAATATGAATCGGGTGATAATAAAATATGAAGACAAGTTATAAGATTTATATGTATACGTATGTATTATATGAGTGTTTATATTTGTCGTGTACGAGTAGTAGAAATTTGTTGGATTTATTTTTTTGTTAGTATTTGTTGTTTCTATTCCTGTTTTTTTTTTAAGAATTTTTTTTATGTCGCGCCGGTACATTATAAACTCATTTAGAATAATATGTTTGATGACGAGATGACAATGTGTTATTATTTTTTAAGGGCTTAGTTTTATATGTGTTTGTTTTTATATATACATATGTGCGCTTTTAATCTGGTGTAAGATGCATTAAAGTTTCAATGAAAATATAAAAAAGTAAAAAACAAAAAAAGTAAAAAAATATACATATACCCTGAAGCATTGCAATTCTCATTGTTGAGAATTTTCTATAAAAAAAAATAAGACTTTGCTATGAATTAAAACAAAAAATTTGAAAAAAACAAAAGAAAAAGAAAAAAAAAAACAAAAAATCGTTAAAAATGAAAAGAGTTAAAGCTATAAAAAAAAAAAAAAATTATAAAACTAAATAATAAAAAAAAAAAGAAGAAAAATAATGAAAATTAAAAAGAGATAGAAAGAATTTAAAATATGTCCTTTTTTTTATCATAATATTTTGCTTCATAAAGAATTTTCCTTAAAAATTTATATTATTATTATATGTGTATGTTTTGCTTTTTTCGTATCTATTTGATGTTTTTCATTTTTGTATACTCTGTTTAAAAAATTATGTTTTATGAAATTGTTTTTTTTTTGTTTTGTTTGTTTTGTGTTCTATTCTTTGTGGTGCAATTGAATTTTTAGTTTATGTTGTCTTATTTTATGTTGTATTTAATATATTTAATCCTTTGTGAAATTATAACATAGCAACAAAGTGTTAGATTACTTGTACGATATATAAGTATCAGAGGTCAATGCAAAGGGTTAAATTATTATAGTAAAAAGTTGGAATATTTTGAATTTATAATATTTTACTTTTATTTTATAAAAATTAAAAATGATATTAAAAGAAATGATCATTAAAAATTTTCATACTTTAAATGAAATTAAAAAAGTTATTGAATTGTATTGTAATTGTATATATAATAGTAATAGAAAGAAACTTTTATATCCTTTTGAGAATTGGTAGTATGGGTAATTTTTTCTTCGATTTCTTCAGTCAAATTTCTCAAACTTTGCATTTTTTTACCAACAAAAAAAAAAAAAAAAAATACCCGGATTGAAGAATAATTAATTTAGAATTGAATAGATTTTTTATAAAGAGCTATTAGATTACGAGTATATTTTATATTCTCTTCTATTATTTGTATTGATTTTAATTTAGTTTATAAATTAAATATTGTTAATTATATTTCAGAATTAATATTAAATGAATTGACTCAAGTGATTCTCGTTTTAATCAAATTAAATGGAAATTTAATATTTTAATTATAAAGAATTTAATAATTGATTATACGTTTAATATAATTTAAATGTATTTAAAAATTTATCACTTTTAAGGTGTTGTTAATTAAACAAATGTTTTTTTGTTTTTTTTTGTGCTACACAAATCAAAATTTTGTAGAGGTTGGTTGGCATAAAATTTAATTTCTTTTGAGAGGCATTCAGCTATTCTCATATTAAAAAAAGAATGGTACGTTAGGTGAAGGCAGCCATATTAATTTAATAATATAAATTTGTTTGGCATACAATTTTCAGATAGAAGAAAAATTACGAATTGTTATTTGAATAGGTTTGGGCACAAGTCAAAAGTTCCAATAGGATTTTTAATCCTGTACTATACATTTCCTTTCCATATATTTACATTAGTGGTAAGTCAAAAGTTCCAATAGGATTTTTAATCCTGTACCATACATTTCCTTTCCATATATTTACATTAGTGTTAAGTCAAAAGTTCCAATAGGATTTTTAATCCTGTACCATACATTTCCTTTCCTTATATTTTCATATATATGTATTCAAAATTTGGATATTTGTTCATTTTCTTTTTAGGTTCAATCCTGAGCAGGAATATATATTTTTTTTTACTGTTACTTGAGAGTTTTTTTTTTTTTTACCTTAAGTGAATATTTATGTCTTCACTTAGAGTAAAAAGTCTTCATTTAAAGTAAAAATTTCTCTAATTTAAGTAAAAACTCCTTACTTATTACTTTAAATCTTTACTTTAGTAAAAATGTCTTTACTTAAAGTTAAAATATTTTTAGTATATACATATATATTTTTAGTTTTTCAAATCAATTTTGCCTTCTTTACAATGTCACAAACATAATCGTAAATTTATTATACATTTAGAATTATCTTCATACGGATATAAAAACAAAACAATTTTTTAGATCAAGGATATAATATGTTATATACATATTTATCAGGATTATGATAATAAATTTAAAATAAACTTTATTAATTTAATATACTATACCATACCATGAACATAAAAGATTTATATAATGTTATAAATAATTATTAAAAGAAATTTACTCAAAAGAAATGTTTATATAATTAACTGAATGCAACTGAAAATTTTTATAAAACATAATTATGAAACACCAAAAACAAAAAACAAAAAAAAATTAAATAAAACTTAAGTTTTAAAACTTTTAGTATTTATAGTATTTTCTTTGGACTTCATTATATAGAGATTTTCGATTTTGTTTTATTTAATTCATTCAATGACAAAACCAAATAAACTTTAAAGATTTACATAATAAAATGAATTTTTCCTTTAACAGAAGTTATCAAAGATGCACTTTTTTAAAAAAAAAAAAAAACTTTTATGTTTTCTTGTCTTAAATAAATCTTTAAATAAAGAACTCTATATAATAAACGGCCTGATATTTAACTTAAAACCCTTTTGTTTTAACAAAAAAAAAATTTTTTTCAATCTTTTAAAGAACTTTGAAAGTTATTTTAATTTTTTTTTTTTGTATTTGCAATGGAATGTTTAAACTTTAAGGCGCCATTTTTTTTTATTTAATGCATTTAACTTTCATACTAAAATAAGAAAACTATGATATTGTTTTTTATTATTTTTTATTTTTTTTTTTTTTCCGTTATTTTTGTTAGTTTGTTACTTGGTTTTTTTTTTCTTCGTTTTATTATTATCTTTAAAATTGTAGAATCTTACTTGGAATGTTTTAAATTAAGTGCACAATAATAAAGAAATGTAGAAGTTTTATTTAGAAATTTACTGATTTTATTTTTCAAAAAATTTTTTGGTACAAACATTTACTATTTTTATATACATATCTATAAATTTTTGGCTGCGTATATTATAAAACAGTTTTATGAAATTTTAAGGTTATAGCGAACCGCTAAATTTTTTTTTTTTTTTTTAAAGATAAGTACATTTTTCAGTTGAATCAAGGTTGAATCATTATTCTTCATAAAAAGAAATGTAAATATCATAATTTCTCTTTAATTTAATCTAACGAGATAATTAAAAAAAAAGAGGGGAACTAAAATGAAGCGACATCTTTGGCAAAGACTTAAATTATGTTTTTTCTTTCTTATAATTTTTTGTCACTCTTATAATTTTTTGTGTAACTATTTTGGTATATTGTAGTTGTATTGAATTCTTTTTGATTTAGTGTGTTTGTTTAAGTTGTGAGTATTGTAATAGATTACAAGATAAAAATTTCAAAAAATGTACTTGTACTTTGTAAAATATTCTTTGGTGTAAAAGAAATATTAAATTGATTTTAATTTTTTTTTTCTTTTTTTTTTAAATGCATTTCTCTGCCACATAAATGTGGACAGGAAATTACACAGTCTTTGCTGTTTAGTCGTGACTGTAAGTGTCGTAAGGGCGAATAACTCTTACGACGTGGGTGGGATTCAAACCCACACTCCCTCGGTGTTTACAACGTTGATTTTAATTCTTCAGATTATCTAACTAATGATGTAGTGGTTAAGTCACCGGCTTTCCAATCGATAAATTTTTGGTTCACAAACTCGGTCAGATTATATCCAGTAAACTAAGTTATATCATAATAATTCATATTGTAATGTAATATAAATAAGTAAATTACTGTTATAAAAGATAGATAATAGATGGCACACTATTATCATGTTTTTTTTTTTTTATTATCTTTTACAATAACTACAGTAAAATAATTAATGACTTAAAGTAAATATAATAATTTAAGAAACTGAAATCAAAAAATTAAAAGACTTAGTAGATGCCCTATGCTTCTTGAAGGAGTGAAAAGAAAAATAAACATTGATGAAATTATGAAGTATTGAAATTTTTAGGAAATGCAGAGCATATTTCAGAAAATTAATATTACTTTTTTAAAATATTATAATAAAAATTTAGCGGGCCATGAGTTCGAATGCCATTTTTGAAAAGATAAATTAAAGTGCTGTTTTTCATGATAAAAAAAAAAAACACTTTTTTTATTGCTTTTGGAGGGACCTGTCTTTTATATAGAACACCGATGAAATCTTAAAAAAAAATATATATATATATATAAAAACTTTTACGGCAAAATGTTACAAAAGGTGACATTTTCAATTTTCTTTAAAAGTTTTGTTTTGTTTTTGTAATTATTTATTTGAAAAAAAAAAAAAAACTTTTTTACTATACAATTATAAATTTTCCAGGATTTAAAATGGGTTAAAGATAATTTTTATTTAACAGCAATAAAAAAAATATTTAGTTTTGTTTTGGTGACAATTTTTTCATTTATCTTTATTTTTTTAATTATTATTTTAAAGAAGATAAAGACGATACAGATATGTGTTTTTTTTTAATGAATGAATCAATAATTTTTATTTATTTAGTGTGTGACAACTTTATTTAATTAATTGATTATGGTAGTTAGATTATTAATTTAATATATTTAGAAAAACATAGTAATAAAATTAAAGATAGAATTAATGATAAGTTTTTGCTTAATTTGCTATTGTTTTATATATGACGTATTGTATTTAGTTATGTATGATGCTTTAAGAGTTTTTCTTTTTTCACATTTAATAACAATTATTTATTTAAATATTTAATAATAATGTCAATGTTAGCCTACATGTATTAATATGGAATTGTTATGAATTGTAAGACAGGTAGGGGGTAAATAAAGTTATTATTGGACGAGGTGATAACTGATAAGGGACGTCGAAACAAACATAAAATTCTATGGAACGGGCGTGTCTATTTATAACTCTTTCCGAGATAATGTTATTCTAAATTTTTTGTATATGAAAGAAAGTGATGTCCTTTTCAGCGTATAATATTGTAAGTTGATTTAAGATATTAGCTTAATTGATTCCCTGATTTATACAAAACTTATTGTGGGACATCCTGTATTTATATATATACGTATAATTTTCATAAAAAGTGAAATAAACTAACTGACTTTAATTTGGCTTTCTATTTTTTCAATTTTTTTTTTTTTTTACTTTCTTTTAAAGGTTAACACAATAATAGTACTACTGATGCACGTTTAATAAAATTGTGAGAAAAGTTACAAAAAGAGTTTTTAAATATTTAATATTATTTAATTTTTTTTTTTGTTCAAAATTACGTATATAAATCTCCGCAAAAGGGAAATATTTCCTACAAGTATTTTTCTAAAAGTATAACAAAAGCGAAATTTTGCCTAAAAGTATGCAATGTATGTACACTTATATTTTACTTTTAGAATAATTTTTAAACTATACTGGGGCTTCGGTAGCCTAGTGGGTAGGCGTGTGGCGTATTAACCGAAGGAGTGTGGGTTCGATCCCTGCACAGGTCATAAGTGTTTTTTTCTTTACATACCCCCTTTACGACCAATATAATGTAAATATACAGTATATAATATAAACAAAATAAATAATATTAGTATATAATTTAATAATAGTATAAAAACCTATAATGGCCTTTAGTAGCCGATGGTTCAATAATATTGCATTACATTTATGTATGTAATATTAATATAAATAAATAAATAAATTAAACTATACTATGAAAGTACATATTTCTAATTATGAATTTTTGATATGGTTCTTATATATTACATGCTCTATTTTCTTTTTGTTAAATAAATATATGTCGCCTGGATTCTGGATGGCCAAGTGATTTTCGCAGATGATATATTAATTAAAAGTTTGCTGTCTGCTGTTTCAATCTCTTTACATGTCCCACAAATCCTGCTTGCAACCAAATGTATAGTGTAAATGTATATTGTATAATATAAACCAAATAAAAATTATTACTATATATAAAATATAATAATAGTATATAGTACCCATCTAAAATAGGCTTAGTAACCGATTTGATTTTAGTAGTATTTTATAATCCTATGTGATATATAATATTAAAATAAATAAATAAAAACAAATGGACAAATTTAAATTTCATCAAACCGAAAGAAAAAATTTTTAAAGTTCTAATCTTTAGTACACATTCAAATAAATAATCCCTTGCTGTTTCAAAGATTGTGCGTTGAGTGAAGAACTTATAGGAAAATACTATTGAAACAGAAGAAAAGAAAATCTATACAGATATAATTCTGAATATATAATACCAATGGAAATCGGCCAGTTGGCAACTTTTGTTTGGCAACTGGACTGCTATCAAAAGACATTTCGCAAAAAAGACATTTTGCTAAAATGTCTTTTTGTTAAGTGTCTCTTTAGCGAAATGTCCAGTTACCAAATGTCCAGTTGCCATGTGTACTGTACCCAGTACCAATGTATATTATTTAAGTAAGTATCAATGAATGTATGTTATAATTATATTTGTTTTTTTTGCTTTTAATTCCAATTTTCTAATTGAAAAATTCCGAGTACGGTATTAAATATTTCATGTTGCCAATGTGTTAAATTTTATTTTTAATTTTCTACGTTAAAGTAAAATTGAATTTCAATAATTTGGTTTGGATTAAATTAGTAATAAAGTAAGTGAAGTATTAATAAACGGATTTCTGCGTATGAAATGTTTGACTATAAAATATAGGATTAAATATTTTACTTGAATAAGATAGTTGAATTGATTATTAAATATATATGTGTTTGTTAAAGATTTTATAAATTATAAAGAATAATTTTATTTCGCTTGAATTTTTGAGAATTAAAAATTTATTTTCGTTTAACAGTTAATAATTGGTATTTAACAAAATTCCAATATGGATAAGTCAAACGTACATACACGTATGACCACAAAAAAACCACTTATTTGTTTTTTTTGGTTATTTGATTAGTATCTTTTGCATCTTCAATTTTAAATTAAAATTTACTGAATCCTGTTGATGAAAGTTTTTTCTGCATCATAGAATATTCATAAATTAATTGGTTTTATTCCATTATATTCCAAAATTATGTTTTTTTGCTTTTTTTTTTTGGTTTAGCAAATGAAATATTATTGAAAATATATTTAGAAAATTAAATATGGAGAATAAATTTAAATTCATGCTATTTTCTACATAAAAAATGAATCCAATGCCTATAAAAATTGTTTTAGTGAAAATATTTAAAGAAGCAAATTGTTTTCAGATATAAATACATGCAAGTATTGACGATAAGAACCAATCAAAACATTTCAAAAAAGAAATTAAATTTCAGATATGTTAAAGTTAAAGTTAAGTTAAAACCAGAAAAGATAAAGTAAAGATTATACCATGAACTGGCTAATAAGAAATAAAAGAAATTGGATTAATTCAAAAGGATTATTTTCATGTATGATCGATAGATATTTAAATGTGAAATTTTTAATGTTTCTAAATTTAAATATTTTGTACAATTTATAAACTATTTCAAATGTTACCATTGTAATTATTCCTATTTATATCCCTATCCTATTATTGCTTTTATAACATTGTTTATTGCATGAAATTTTTTATACTATTATTAACAGTTATGTGTAAAAATAGTTGAACGGTAATTCCCCAAAATTTTTATTTGTCGTACAAGTGAGACAGTAATTTTGTACATTATTGTTAGTTCGTTACTACCGTTAGGAGGGAGTAAATTTTGCTAAAGAGTCTGTAGTTAGAAACTAGGTTCGGAGGCAGGTTTAATTTTTGTCTTTTTGTTTAAGCATCATTTTATTAGTTCATTTAATTTCATTTTAAATGTCTAAAAAGAATATAATTAATTCTAAAGTTAAGACAATATATATACAATTTAAGTTCAGCTATTAAAATGAAAAAATAATAGAGCCGCAAATGCTAAATAAATTTAAATAAAATGTTAAATGCTAAAGAAATTTTTCTATCTTTTTAAAATGAAATGCAAAAATATTATTTACATCCATTGTATTGGTTAAGAATTCTTACATTCTGGAATCAGTTTGCGATCTAAGTAACATGGAATGGAGTACAATTAGTGGATCATAGTGTACAAACCATGTACTATTTCATATTACAATAATAACCAAAATATAAACATATATTTGAATATAATATGGACAAAAAATAAATTAAATAGATAATAGATAGAAAGGATAATAATTTCCAGATGGTACATAAATTAAAAAACAATTTAATTAGGTTTTAAAATTTTGTACAATAACTACAGCTGAATAATCAACGGATTAGAAAAAAATCATAATTCTAGAAATTGAAGCTTAGTGTAATATAAATAATAAATAACTTTATGAATTGCGCACAGAGCATACCTAATAGGAGATTTAATAAATGTTATATAATATACAAAATTTAAATGCTGTAAAATGAATAAAAACTAGTTTATGAGATCCTTAATGATTAAATCACATCACTCAAAAGTCAATATTTACATATACATATATATTTTGTATTCCTAGCATTAGATTACTGAATTAGAACACTAAACAAGAGATTTTTTCTGGTTGCCTTAAAACTATTTTTTTCACATTTTTAAATTTTATTTTTTACCGATCGCATATATGTAAATGTATAAGGTAGGTATTGTTTTCACACCAAAAATTTGTACTCGAGATTTTTGCAAATATGCATTACTCCGGTGCGTAGATAGCTGGAAAAATTTTTTTTGCGTGATGTGTGTGTATTTTGAAATAATATATTTAACGTTTTGACGTAAATATCTTACAATTGATTGATAAGCTTTTGGAGCAAATCGGACAACCGCAAGTGGTAGTTTACTAGTGTAATTTTTAAATTTTTTACGAATATTTCGCAACAGGAAAAGATTATGAGAAAAATTATTAAGAAAAAGTTGTTACGCAAAATTCAAACTGAAAATATTTGTTTGTTGTTGTTAAAATATTAATGTTGTGTTTGTTTTGTATTTGTTTACAGTTTTTATTACTTATTTTTTACTTTTAGTCTTTTTGAATGAAAAAAAAATCATATACTTATGTACATTATGTATGGATGTATGTATGAATATTTTTACAATTAATTGTTTAGCGGTCGGTCCTGTGGTGGAGAGAGCTGATTTTTATTTATTCATTGTATCTAGAAATATGTTTTCCACTGTAGCTTTGTATAAGTGCGATTATATGGGGATGAGATAAGAATGTAAAAAATGAGAATAAAGAAGAATTTGATGGTAAAATATGCATGAAGAATCTATTGAAATTCATCTTGAATCAACTATTGTTTATTTTATGCCACGTTATACTATGCCGTGCACTTGTGTGCATTATTACTAGTAGTAAAACAATTTTTTATAAAAGCGTTTTATAGGCGTATACTACAATTATACTCTTGACTTGGTAGTGTGGTAGTGTTAATTTTCGTGGGCAATTAAATTTTGTCATGCGGTAAAAGAATTACTCAATTTTCTATTTTTTTTTTTTTTTTGTTTCTGACAAAGTTGTAAAATTACTCATATATTGTTGTGCATCAACATTAAACACTGATGCATAATAGTATCTACTTTTAAGTGTATTAAAATTTAAGTTTGAGGAGAGTTAATTTTAATTTTTTTTTTGTTTTTTTTTTTTTTGTGCTAAAGAAAATTAAGATTTTCGTTTTATAAACCTAAAGTTTTTTTGCGTTTAGTACAGTAAATAAAAGTTATAAAGGAAATTATTCACAAGAGTATAAATAAATTTAAATGCGATGGAACGATACAAAAGTAAAAAAAAAATTTGGAAAAATGAAAAAAAGAAAGATTAAAAATAATGCATTAAAAATGTTGAAAAATTTACTTGAAGAAATTGAACTTATAAAGGAAAAAAAAAAGAAAATTCTGAAGAATAAAAGAAAAAAAAACTAATAAAGATTTTTTTCCAAATGAGTAATTTTACTTTACAATTCATATCTCTATACTTGTATATGTTCGTACAAGTTATCCTGTTAGGATATTAAAATTACACACAAGAATTAAATTTAGTGATTTTTTTTTTTTTTGAGGCATTTTACTTTACAATGTATGTTAAAATTTGGGTAAAATAAAAAGAATAAAGACAGAGATAGATAAATAAAAGTTTCGAGTACATTTTATAACATGGATGGAAGTATGAGTATTAATGTTGATGTGGTATTTTTGAATTAAAAACAGGTTGGGGTAAAATTATTAATGGAAAAAGGGAAAGGGTGGAAATTTTTAAAAGAAAATTTTATTATCTTTTAAAAGAAGCGAACTTTATTTTTAAACTTCCTTATTTAATTTAAACAATGTGTCGGTTTTATAGAAGCATAAATTAAAAAAATATTTTTTTTTTTCTCAGAGTTTTCCTTTTTTTTTTGTCTTAAACTTTTAATTTTACATAATATATAAAGATTCATATTTAATGTATATAATGTATATTTTTTATATGGCATTGTTGCTTTCAATAAAACACTTCCACTCTTTTAAATATAAATTTCAGTTTGTACATACTTTCATAAATTATGTATGACTATCATGTCTAAATAAAAAGGAAGTTGTGGTTTGAATTTTTGGTTTTTATTTTAAATAATAGTTACAAATAAAATAAGTTATCTTTGAAGAGTTAGTAATTATTAAAAAAAAAAGTTAATATATAACATTTTAAAAAGCTAAGCATAAAAATATGCAAATTTAGCCACAAAAAAAGAAAAAAATTAAAACTTTTTGTTTTGATATGAGTTTGTAAGATTTTAAAAAAATTATTACCTGTTTATCTAATAGAATATTACTACTACATTGTACAAATTCTTCAGGACCAACATGTTTTGCTAATTTTCTTTCAGCACGGCATAAAATTTGAGCAAATTGTGATGATGTTGGACTTTGCATTGTTGCATCTATCTGTTAAATAAAAATATTTATAAAATAAAAAAAATATATAGTATATATGTATATTTGTTTTGTACGCGTTTAATTTACCTTCTCAGTATGTTGGCAAGCTCTTAAGTCTTCTTCATGTTTTTCTAATTCAGTCAAACGATTTAACAAGGCACTCAACATTTCTGAAACTAATTCCTCTAAACCTGTATTTGAACATCTAAACAAATCATATATAAACAAGTTAAATATTTATTATTAATGATTTAAAAAAAAAATGATGCCTTAGCCAGACTTCATGTGTCATAATTTTGAAAATATTTATAAATAATAATATAGATAATATATATGTATTTTTTTGTTTTACCTAGAAACGATATGTTTAACATGATTCATTATCCTTTCATCACGAAAGTCATAAGGAAATTTATTTGTCCATATACCTAATAAACCAACTAAAGGACCTAGAGATTCATCTTCAGGTACAGAGGATAATAGTTTACCTAATAGTTCATGGGGCCGTATAAATAAACGTGATGATAATAAAAATGAAAATATGAATTCCTGTCAAAAATGAAAAGAAAAATAGTTAATTTCTTAAAGAATCAATTTCAATACAAATTTTTTGTTTATTTTATTGAAATGAAAAAGTAAAAAAAAAACATAAGAAACATAGTTTTCAATAATATTAAAATTATCTCACCTTATCTAATTCTTCCACTGTTTTAGGCACAAGGATATCAACTAATGAATCAAACGGTCCAGAAACAATTTTACCATTAATGTACATTATGCCACCAGGACCCAGTACAGAACACTGTAAGAAAAAAATTATATCATTATTGTATTATAAGGAAAAATGAATTTTATATGAAGTTATTATTCAAGTGAAATAAAGGTAAATGATAAAATGTAAAAAGTGCAGTTGTTTACAACCTTTTTTGTTTTGATCAACTTGAAATGTAGAAAAGTGATACATTTAACGAGTTGATAATTTTAGATATCTTGACTACTGAATCAAGTAAGACTGGGCATGCAGAAAAGATTTGAAAATCTGAGTCGAAATGGATCATAGTTCGTTTCCAAAATACAGAAAAGTGTTGAATCTTTATGACATCAATTTAAAACTAGGACTACGTTTTGCGTAATGTTGAATTTGGTTCATTATGGGAATCTCAATACTGAAATCGAAAGAAATAAATTAGCGCAAAGATTTTGAATTGTTGATGATGATTGGTTTAAATTGTAGGGCTAGACAAAATAAGAACGAAGGCGAATTAACGAGCTTTGATAAAAACTGAGAAGTCTCACTCACTGCAAAAAGAGAAAAATGGGCTACTTTGGCTATATAATGTGCAACAATAAATATGAAGTAGAGAAGCTTATGGTTCAATGAAAACTTAAAGGCATAAGAAAAATAGAAAATGTCCCTCGTTGCAAAATATTAGGAATTGCTTAGCACTCAACAACTAATTCAAACTGTTACAAATAAAGAACAATATGCTGTTCTTACTACTAACACTATCAGATAAAATTAGCTCTCCAAAATGCAAAATTATATAGTCAAAATAAGAAGAAGAAGTTTCGGTTATTTTGAAATATAAATAGAGCCAAGGTTTTTCTAAACATTATATGAAAAAGAAATTTTTTATTTTGTTTATTTAAAAATGTCCTTTTCAAAACTCGTTAGGCTCACAGGTTGTATACCTCTAAATTAAAAAATTTTTTTTATTAAAGTAATGGCACAACTTAACTTACAAAAAGAAAGAAAATCAGATTGAAGACTGATAATATTAAAAATTATTCATCTGCATTGTTGTAAAATAAAAAAAATAAAGCGTGAAAAAGTCATTAAAAAATTATGAACTTTAAAATTACCATAGGGTTCTTTATTCGTTATTCTTAATCTTCTTTCTTTTGTAGATCTCTGATAACCATTAAACGATTTATTTTTTCCGAAATAATTATTGAAAGGTATTATCAGAATAATGTTTAAGTAATTAAATTATAAAAAAAAAAATTATGATTAATGGATATTAAAAGAAATTTACTTAATGGTGATTCCATTGTGTGCTGTCTTTAAAGCTGATAACATTATATTTTATTATTACAAATAACTTTATAATAAATTTTGACTTGATTCAAAAGTGCACTTAATGTGTAATGAGATCAGATAAAATAAATATGTCAAAATGTATAAATGTAATGTTGTAATTTTTCATAAAAATTTTTTTTTTTTTCATTAATAAGTTATTTATTTATTTTATGTTATAAATAAATATATGTATAACAAACTTTTTTTTGTAAGTAATAAAAAAAAATAGTAATTAGTCTACGTTGACTTGTTTAAGTCTTTAAAACAGGAGATGATTTTAGTGTGATGAAAGTCCTTAATGTTTTTGCCGATGCCACTTTCCATAACGCTATCAAAACGATTATTAAATTGCCAAAATCCAACGTAAAAAAAAAAATTGTTGACTGTTAAGTATTTTTTTTAACGTGGGTACGTGGGTAACAGTCTATTTTTTTAACGTGGGTATCGAAAAATAAAACAATTTGACTAGATAATATTCAAATTTTATACAGAAAAATGTATGAACAAGTTGGAGGAGGACATGTTTTAATACAGTTAATTCAAAAAGTTGATCCTTTTATAGTCTGAAGGTTCAAGGAAATGTAAAAAAAAATTCTAATTACGATCAATTGAACCGCCTATTTATCTTTAATCGGAAGATGTTATACAGTTTATTGTAGAAAAAAGTATGTATTAATAATGATCATAAAAAATTGAGTGCAATTTATCTTATTATCAACAACCATACGTTGGTAAATGTCATACAATTTAATTTTGTCAATCATCATCATTGATCACAAATGGAGGCTAATAACTAAATATATATGTATGGGGATTGCAGGCTAACTGAAATTAACGATTTCAGTTCGACTTAAAAAATATTTAAAAGACTTGATTCGAAAAATTCGATTAAGTAGTCTGGCTTTCGGATAATGCCTTGAAAATAGCAATTAATACAAATACATATGTCGAATAATAGAATATATGGTCTTACATTGTAATAAATTACATTTATTATATCCGTACGAAAGAGTTCTCAGAAAATAATTATTTTGCCATTACGTTTGTGATATCTTATCTTAAAGGAGACGAGATAGATATGAAAAAGTAAGAGATAGATATGTAATGTATATTCTTGCTTAGAATTGAATTCTAAATTGATTTTGTGTACGTCCGTCTGCATGATAACTCACAAAATAATAAAGTTAGCTTTCAGAAATTTTTATAATTTGGCTTTATAAAATTGTTAATTTCACTATTGAATTTGACCAACTTCAATCGGTAGGTTGTTCTTCTTTTGTATGAATATAACTTAGTGTCTATTAAAGATAAGCATATCCTGCCAATTCGTACTTCAACAAATTCAATGCATAAACAATATGAAATCCTTAAAATTGAAGATCTAATTTGCTATACACAAACACTGCACATCTATAACATGAATACAAAAAACATCAAGTCTAACACTGAAGTAACAACCAATAACGAAATTCATGAATACAACACCCACTGTGCTCACCACATGAGGACAGTTGCCAGCAACAATTTGCAGAGGGCCTGGCGTCAATATTTAATAGTAGTGTAAAAGAATATAACAGTCTACGAAACAACATTAAGACCTTAAATTATCATTCATTTAAAAAATATTGTAAAAATTCGTACATAAGTAAATATTAAAATTATACATTTTGAATAACATAATTTTATATATAAGCGTAAAATTCTTATTCAAAGTAGCCATTGCCATATAATAAAGTAAATATTAGCATTACACATATATATATATATCAATAAATTATATCTATACCTTATATATATAATATATAAAGAAGTCTCTAAAATTAAGTAAGTCTAACGGAACAGGTTCGGGTAGCTTCGAAATGTATATCCTGATATCTCGGTACTTATTTTGTCGGTAACGGGTTCGGATAGTTGTCATGTCTTGGCATATATTTATGTTAGTCATATGTAAATTTGTAAAAGATTATCAAATTTTATAGCAATAACTAATGTGAAATTTGGCTAGTTCGGGACAATGGGTTCGAGTAGCTATCATACAACTTCTATTTTTTTATAAATTTATCTCAGTACATAATTTATTTAGATATTTTAAATTTTTGTCAAAGATGATCAAATTTTATGGTAATAGCATAACTTATATACCTGTCGTTATCCTAGAGTTGACATAGTCTATTATATACTCTTTCTCGTTTTTATTTTGCGAATTTATAATATAGAATATTGTTAATCCGAATCTATATGGAAAATAATAAATTAAAAAAATTCAATTATGAAAATTAAAAATAATTTTTTTTTTTTTTTTGCATCTTTAGATCAATTGTTACTTTTGTAATATTGCAAAAAAAAGTAAGGTACCTATAGATACCAACTATTAGAATGAAAATTGAAAAATTGTAAATTGTACGTACATATTATAAATTACAAATTTTAATTATAGAAATTTCAAGATATAATTATTGAATTTTATTTTTGTCGTAAATGGAAATATTGTAGTAATTAGTGAGAATTTTCTAAGGAAAAATGAAAGAATGTAATAATAAAATGTTATTAAATTGGATGCAATTAAAATTAAATGTGGTATCTGGTGAAATAATTTTTATTTTTGTACAGGAAAAATCTATTTTATAACAAAATTTTCTATTTCTATGGAAAATAAATTTTATTAAAATTTAAATAGATAATTAAAATTATTTTAAAACTAAATTTAATATAAGCTGAAATATATATAATAGAGTATCGAGTTTATAAAGACATTCAAAATTAAGATTTTAAGTTTTTATAGAAATAAAAAAAAAAATTAATTCAATTTTACTAGCGGAATGGAAATAAGAGTTTAAAAATTAAATTTATGACTTTAAGAAGGTCACATTGAGGAAACGTATCACTTAATTTATTTTATTAAGTTTAAGCTCATTCTTATGCATTCAACTCAAAATCTTAATAATCGCACTCAAGAAATAACTCTTAGAAAAACGGAAGAAAATAAGATTGACAATGGATCAAATGCATAAAACTGAATTAGAACACAAATCTCACTTTTATAAAAAACGAGGAAGAATACAGTTGACTTTGTCAACTCTTAGATACCCGTACGAACCGTTAGTATGTTCACAGCCTGTCACTCTGCTTACAATATTATTTTTTTAAAATTTTAGTATTTTAAAATAATTTGGGTGAATTTTATAATTTCTAGAACTATGGGTTGTACATATATTCAAACTATATGTTTATATGTATATTCTTCAAAAGCAGATTCTAACCTTCCACATAACGATTATCAATCCAAAACTTTTTCAAATATTCTATAGTACCATTTAATACTAAGCGGTAAATGTATATTAAATTTACTTAGTACAAAATAATAAATATAATTTTAAATATTATATTATATTATATTTAAATATTCCATTGACAGAATAATTTCTATAATTACAATAAAATACATATATGTATGTAAATATGGCGCTATATAATATACATCTATACTCTTATCATTCATTCACTAGTGACATATACAATATGTAAATAAACATGATATTATATAAGTATGTATATATATCAATATCATATAAATAAAAATTCTTCAAGCAACCGTTTTGTTGTTTATTTATTTACATTTTTTTGTACTACGCATTATATCCTCAACAATTTCAAATTATCGAGTAAAACAAAATGGAAAAAATTCGTTAGAATTTGTTAGAAAATTTGAAAAAATCAAGTAACACTTTCGTTAATTATAAAGTAACCCTATATTATTAAAAAAAGTTGTTAACAGTAATAAGAGTATAATGTTGAAGCTTTAATTTTTGTGTATTACTTCAAAAAAATTTTAACAGGTGTTCAAGTTACAGGTGTTTAAAAATAGGAAATTTTCAGTTTTTGACCCCTTACAGCTCCTAAACGGGGAGTGATACAAAAAAAATTTTTGAAATGACTCATACTTATTTTCAAAGATCTAACTTTTGTCAAAATTTCAAGTTTCCAACTTAAACCGTTTAGAAGATAGAAGGGTTGAAGGATTTTGCAAAATTTGAGTTTCACATAACGGTAAATAAAGACACCGTATGCCACAAATATATATTTATTGTATATATACTTTTAAAGATAATAAAAGTAGTAATCGTTTGGCGTTTTCAAAATGAAGATATATATTATACAACTTGTGCTATAACAATTTAAATATAGAGCTTTTTTGAACCTTTGGGGAGCTGTAGCTCCGTAACGGGTGGGGCTACAAAAAAAAGTTATTAAAAATAAAATTAATATTTTTGTGAGATCTATCAGTAGTTAAAATTTCATAGCTCTATTGCAAAAAAAATGTGGGGATCTAAAAGTTAGGTGTTCGAGAGCTACCCTAAGGCTTGGTCCAAACTCAACCAAAAAAAATAGGGAACCTACAAATTACTCCCAAAATATTTTGTGTAAATTTCAAGATTCTAGCTTTCTTAGTTTTTGAGTTAGCGTGCTGACGGACGGACGGACGGACGGACGGACATGGCTCAAAAGTCTTAGAATTTTTTTCTGATCCGATCCATACCTTTGAAGGTATATCTAGCTCGCTTATTTCGAGGTGTTACAAACGGAGGAGTAATTTTATTATACCCGATCCTATCGTACGGGTATAAAAATACTATGTTTGGATTCGTAACTTTTGTTTGAAAAAGTAAAATTTGAGTTCAAGCTCAGATTTATATATTCAAGCTAATGATTGTGGTAGATGAACAATTTTGAATGCAAACTTAGGAATCAATATTAGGAATAAAAAAAATGATTACTTTAAACAATTAAGTAAATATAAAGTAATTGTAATGAAAAAATGTTAACAGAACGTTTAATAATCCCAGTTAAAGTTTATGTTGACTGCAATTTTTAAATTTATATGTTTAGTATAAAATAATTTTAATTAAGAAAAGATTGTTTATAAGAAAATTATAATTAATTTTAAAAGAAGTTTTATTATTATGTACGAGTATAATAGTAAATTGAATGTATTTTAAAAACTTAATTCTAACTAATTAACTGACAATTGATGTGAGAATTCCTTTTGCTTAATTACGATTTTTAAAAGAGGTTAGTTTCCAACTGCTAAATATAATTACGAAATCGGTTTAGATAGGACAACAAAAATTCAAAAAACTTTAAACAGGTTCTGATGCCGAAACGTCTTAAAGAACCAAAAGAAAGCGGAAAATTTGAAGGCAATCGAATACACCGTGTAAGAATGAATAGATAACAAACAAACAAATGCACTTTCTGTGTTAAATAATAGATAAAGTTGTCCAAATAACATTTTTAATAAATTTTTAACACTTATATATTTTTAAATTAAGCTAAATTTCATTTTCAGTTCAAAAATTACTTTTGTAGTTATTTCTGTTATTTGTATTGTTTCGAATACGATCTAATCTAAAGATATGCATTACATATGTATTTATTAGTCATTAAATATGGTTGGTGTATATAAATGATAATTACAATTTAAGTTAAAAATTTCTTTCTTCTTATTCCTTTCCTATTCAACCATTATACTGTTTTGCATTTAGGGTGATTATCCCATTATACAGGATAGCATGATAGTATGGTTTCAGTGGATAAAAATGCACTATCTTACCAAAAGGACTTACGTTTGCTTGATATGTTTGTAGAATTGTCATTCAAAAACAAAACAGCTTTTTATTTATCTCAAAAAGAGAGGATTAAAAAGAAAACTTGACTTATCATACAGTATCATATTTTTTAACCTTAAAAAATGTTGAAGAAGTTATTAGAATTCCTTTTTAAAAGTATTTTCAACTTTTAATCAAGGATTCAGTTTGCATATAAAAAATTCCAAAGGAATTTTTTTTGTTTTATTTTATTGTTAAAGATTTACAAAATATTCAGTACACATTACTGTTTTCAAAGTGAAATTTTTCTTTGTAAAAATTTCTGTGCTAAAAAATTGCTGCGGACTTATTTTTTATATATAAAAAAAAATGTAAGTATTTATGTTTTGTATTTCTCTTAAAAAAAGAATACATTTAAAAAACAGCATGAAATTTAACTATATCTTTTTTTAATAAAGGTACTCGTTAAATTGTAAAAGTACAGAGTGGCTAAAAACTTATGTTTTACAATGAAAGAGGTTTATTAATTGTTATAAAGTTTTATGAAGAAAGTAAAATTTAATTATTTTTTTTTAACAGATTGATTATAATGAATCCTTTAATTAAAATCAATAATTTAGTAATCATTCAAAAATTTGATTACAATTTAACCTTTCTAAGAATTTGTACAGCAGTACAGTGGCATTTTCATTATTTTTTTTAATATAATTATTGGTTTTTTTCTGAAATACTCTGTATTTTATTAATACATATAATATATTATATAAATACATATTATTATTTTTCATTTTGTATGACAACTAGCATGTGTCACATTAAAATATTGTAAATATATTCAATAACACACTGTGAAATTGAATATTATGTTTCTTAACTCAACACATACTGAATTTTATAATCAAATCTTTTTGGTCAGTCAAAAATTGGTTAATGTTTCTATATACATATATTTCTTAAAATTCTTGACTAAAATTTTCCCTATAAAATATTCTTTTATATTGAATACCATTTTTTACCAAATTTTAAATGAAAATATTATGTAAGGCGATCACAAATAAACAAATAAACAAAATAATAAATAAAGAAATGAATAATAAAAAAAAAGTATTGAATCACTGGACAATGTCATTTTATATATTTTATTTTTATATAATATAATATTGTGTTTTTAGCACATTTCCAAAAGATTTTTGAAAAATTGTGCTTATTAGTTTCACTCTGTCCGTCCGTCCGTTCGTCCGTCTGTTTACAAAACTTCTACACCGTTATAGATAGAGAAAAAATTTTTTAACCATGTGTTGGTCTCATAAAAAAAATAATTTTGTGGAACAACTTTTTTATGTACCCCCATCCACTACGGAGCTGCAGCCCCTCAAACTTTGAAAAAGCCCTATTTTTAAATGCATATATCTTATGTTCTGCTTAAGATTTTTTCAATCTGAAAACGTCATGCGACAGGTACTTTTTTTTACCTTCGTAAGTTAATATCAAAATTATAAAATTTTTTTGAATTTCATATTTAAATTTACCGTTATGTGAAAACCAAATTTTGCATGATTTTTCTACTTTCATAACTCCGGCACGCTTGTAGATAGAGGCTTGAAAATTTGAGAAAGAACTTTTAGAATTAGTATAAGTTTGATTTTTTTGGACCAGCTCCAGTTTATGAGCTATTAGGGCTCAAAAATTGAAAATTTGCTATTTTTAAACACCTGTAACTTAGGAACCTGTAAACATTTTACTTCGGAAAGATATAAAAATTAAAGCTGCAGTAATATATTTTAACGTGTGGTAAAGATTTATTTTAGTTATATAGGGTTCCAGAGTTACAGCTCTTCAAAATTGCGAAAATTTTTTTGCACCACCCCCTGTTTAAGAGGTATTAGGGCTGAAAAATTGAAAATTTGTTATTTTTAGGCACCTGTAACTTAAGCACCTGTACAAATTTTTCTTCGGCAAGACATAAAAATTAAAGGTTTTTCTTAGTTATAAAGGGTTCCGGACTTACAGCCCCTCAAAATTCCAGATAAGTGTTCACATATTTTCTTATTACAAAAAATTTCTTAAATTTTAGTTTTAAAATTTTCAAATTTTTGTGCAAGTTACAATATTTTAAACAGTTTGTATTGTGTTTTGGAAATGTGCGGTTTTAAAAACCGTTGGTTTACATTCTACCTTGTTTTTTTTTGTTTTTGCAATCTTAAGCGTTTAGTATTAATATATGCTTTGATTTACAGGCAAAACACGTGCTCTTTATAATAAACGTTAAAGAAAAGTATAAAAGTTTTTTTTTATTATTTAGTATGTATGTAATTTTACTATTTTTGTTTTAGTGATACATATACATATTAATATGTATATATATGTAGAAACAATTCCGTGCTGTATAATTCAATATTAGAATACGTAACTGAAAGCATATTAATATAAATGCTTGCCGTTTTTACGATGAACGAATCACATTTTATTATACACTGGATACTTAATAGACAGTTATAAAAAACGTTGAAGACGATATTTAAAGATTTTAGTTTTATGACATAATTTAAATAATGACACAAGTATGAGGTATATGTATTGTATTGTACACAAGTATTGGAATAAAATTAATCAACCATTAGATATGGTTTCTATCTGACACATTTTTTTTCGAAAAAACTATAGGAAAGGATTCTTTTTTATAAAGTCATTGTAGGTTTGAATAAGAGGGAAAGGATTTGGAGAGAATGGAGATGTTAGTGAAGAGTTGGAAGGTAATTTGGAGACGAATCTGAAAAAAAAAACCATAACCAGCTTTGAACCATCTAGGAATTTCCACAGTGTAGGCACTTGAAGCTTCTCTAGTGTTACGTTGGAATTGTTTGAATTATTTGAAGGAAAGCAATTCAATAGAACAATTGTCATTGCCTACAAGAGATAATGCTCAAATTTTCCGACGAGTGCCAAGCGAAGCAAAGGTTGCCGGGACTGTAGGGTCGCCAATTAGACATAAAGCGCGATTTTAGATTTTGTCTAGGTAACCTGTCTAGGTGAAGTTTGGGGTGCGCCAGCCCAAATGCGAGAATTATACTCCATATTAGGTCAGATGTAAGCTTTATAGATATTGGATTCCAATTGGAGAAAAATAGCCTTTACAGCGGGGTAGAAAACTCAAAAATTTTACAGTATTTTTAGTTTTATCAAAAATATGCTCATTCCAGAGCATTTTTTGATTAAGTTGTATACCTAAAATATTTAAATTTTCAAGTAAGATATTAAAGTAAATGCCTACAGTCACGAAAGTATCAAAGTGAAATTCCTTTATAAAGATAGGAGAATTTATTTATTTATTTTGTTTTGATCTAGTATAATTTTATAAAATTGTACAATAGCTTAGCTACTAATCGATATATTTTATGGACCCTTTGCCTGTTAGACATATTGATCTATCCTTTTTTATTCATAACGGCTAAGGAAACATGTCACAAATCACTAGACTCTAGCTCTTTACTGCATTTTCAAAAATCAGTTTGAACATACTTGACAAGAGTTTATATTAATTTTCCTTAAATTTATGTCACGGTATAATCGTGATCTGATGGAAGAAGCTTTGATAATTTCACAGATTCTTTTCAGAGAGCTCAACCAAATCTTGAAAAAAGAAACTGCTGAAATATGTTTGCCTTTTTCTTGACTGACTAAGACAGGTACAGAAAAAGTACTTCACGCTCTCTACTGCGTGAATTCGTTTACAACATCTAGAATTGGCCTATACTACTATAGGATATACTACTATACTATAGGATAATAAAAAGAGACGAATCAATAATGTAATTGGAAGCCAAATTTTTTGCTTGCTAATTGTTAAATTTTTAAGGTATAATTAACTTGTAATGTATAGGATATACAATATAGAAGTGGGATTATAGTGAGAGAATATTGAAAATATCAATCAAACAATCATTACATGTTAATGTTTGGATATTTGAGATTTTAATATGTGATATATTATATGAGTTATAAAGTATAAATTAAATATGTTTGTTTAAATATGATATTTACTTTTTAACATGTTTATATTTTTCTATTATTGATATCTAAATTGGTATTAATTATTATATTGTAGAGTCAACATCCAAATGAATAAACGTTTAACTTATCATGGAGTTCGAAATCGAGTCCACTGAATTAGAGGTTAAAATATCATCAACTATGCTATAAAGCCTAAAGAAATATCGAAAAGGAATTAATATAAAAAGGTTGAAGTCTATAATTCAATTGCGTTCGTTGGAAAGAATTGAATTATTTCTAATGTAAATATTATAATAAAGAATTTGATTATAAATGATGACATTAAAATCTTCAATTTTTAAATTTTTTAAATTGTTTTAATAGTTCTTATTTATCTCTGTTACATGTTTTCTCTTTCAAATTATTGACCTTAATTTTTGTATATTTAAAAAAAAATGTCCGTCTGTCCGTCTGTTTATAAAACTTCTACACTGTTTCAGAAAGAACAATTAAATTTTAATTATGGATAGGTCTCTTTAAAAAATTAATGATCCTGTTGTATTTTTTAATTTAATGAATTTCTTAAAAAAAGGATTCTTTTGTATTTTATTTTAAAAAATCAGGGCAATTGATTTCTGTTTTTCGACTAATTCTTGAGTATTAAGAGTTTGTTGTATCTACTTTTTTCTTCAGATTTTTCTCTGTTACTTTTCTGATTACACAATCTTGCTCTACTTTGTTCTAGTTTTTTTGTTTTGAAAGCTATTTTGATACAATCATGACATGGCCAAAGCTTAATATGAGTTTCTTCGACGTATTATTTTTTTTATCTCTGAAGCCTGATTTTTCAAAAAAAAAATGTAAATTTTCTTTTGTAACTGTTGATGGCTTTAGTCACTGTTAGCAAAGTAGTAACAATAATAGGCGAATTCATTGTTGCCTTTCAATTCCACTCCCGATTCAATGTTTCCGCATCATTGTCCTACTCTTTGTTATCTTTAGTCCCTAGCCAACAACTGCATTAGCAGATAGGAGTTTCAAATTATTATATTGGCTAAAGGGGGAGGTGGGTTTAGTCAGTAAGAATTTGACACTACTAAGGAGGAAATATTGGGGTCTTTGGAAGATCCTTAACTCCCCTAGGAAAAAAAGAAGATATTCTAAAAATATCAATTAATATAATTTATAAAGATTGACATTATAGCTATTAATTAACTTATTTAATTATAGAATAAAAATGGATGAAGAAATTAAAGAAATTAATTTAAAAAGCATTTTAGACCTATCAAAAAAAAAAAAAAAGAAAAGAAAAACGAACTTAAAATGAAATTTAATATTCTTGGAAATTTAATTTAAAATCATTTTCTAATTTTGGAAGTTTTATTAATATACGTATGTATTATATAATATATGTATATGTATGTTTTCAAATTAAAATTCATTTAATAAAAATAATATTACCTCATTAATATCCCTTGAAGATGATGAAAATGTTGATAATTTAATTCTATTTTTATTTATAGAATCATCATAGTTCGTCGTGGTCCCATTAAAACTTATATCTGAAGATTTCAATTTAAACGGTGATGAAACCTGTAATAAAATTAAATTTTTTTTTAGTACATACATATACATATATACATATACATCTATAATATAAACTAAATTATGTAATATTTTTATATTTAAACTTAGTATATTTTAGTTGTCCTTGAAGATGTCTTTTAATTTTCTTTCACTATAATAATTTTTCGTTTTTCTTTTGTAGAATATAAAATATATTTTTATAAATGACGAGAAAATTTTAATTTGGTGTTAAATTAATTTATATAATAGTTTTTGGGGATTTGTAGGTGTTGATACATGATATTTTTTTGAAAATATTCAAAGAAAAAAAAAGAAATAACGATTGCAGAACTCTTACAAAATATGTTTAGAATTTAAATTAGATTTTTTAGAAAAAATATAAATAGATTTAAGTTCTAATCGGTTTTTTTGCGAACTTTATGTATTTATTTAATAACGATATTTGCTGTTACAGTTATCATGAATCTGTTGTTCTCCTATTTTAAATTTCTTCTATAATTAATTATATATGTATATTTAAATGGCATTGTGATATAAAAATCTATAGAATATAATCTGAGATAAATAATAATATTGCGTAATGGAAATTTTAAATATGAGATAGAAGGTAAAAATAAATTTAAAATATTTATCAGCTAGTATATAGATTAATAGAGTTAAGTTATATAATTAACTTAAGGTGACTATATTTATTAAAATTCATTTAAATACTATATAACAATATTATTTTAATTTTAAAATTATTAACTTTTCCAATTTAATATCAAATTACCACCCGAATACTGATAACGAATACTAGTTGATTAAATTATATTAATGACAGTTAGTATAGTAATTTTTCGGAAATATATCTCATTCTAGAGGCTAATGTTGAACATTATAAGCTAACCCTCATTTATAAGCTTCAAATGCTATTTAATAATAATAACTCACCCAACTCTTCCAAAATTGATAAAGAAATTTTAAAAGTGCTTTAAGTAATAGAGCCCGAAAGTACCGTACGTCGAAAAACTAAAATCTTCCTTTTTTAGGCAAATAAGTTTTAATCACAGATTGCAACAGTTTTTGTGGAGTGAAATTTAATTTTTTTTTAGTACCTATATCAATTTTTATGACTACAAATTTTTTTTCAAGTTTACAGAAATTGTATGTCTTGTTTAATGAATATCAAACACTATTATTTTTTTTAAATATTCTAGCTGTTGATAAATAATTTAAAATTCAAAGAAAAATTTCCACCATTTTTTTTTTTTGAAAAATTTTTGACTTTCTTTAAAATATTTCGTCCTGTCACCTCGTTTTAATATTTAATTATATGTATTTTGAACAATTTTTGTTTTTCTTTTCAACATCAACACTATTTTCTCCTGAATAAAAACGACAAAACAAAAAAAAAAATGAATTAAATGTTATTCGTAATTGAATCAATTATTTTCAGAGAAAATTAATTCACACAATTTATTTTTTTTGCCTTTTATATGGCAATTAAAAAATTCATATTAATTCTTAAGAAAAATTTATACTATAACTATATACCATAGGGAAGAATATGTATATATGTGACGTATGAAATATATAATGATTGTATGCATGAATACTAAATATATGGGGAATATAACATATAACCAGATTCATATCATTCAATTCAATTTAATTCAATTTTAATAAATTTTTTTTTTCGTTCAAAATACTGCTAAAATACGATTGGTATTAAAATATAAAAGATATCAATTAAATAAAGATTTTCTGTTTAAAAAACAAAATATAAAAAGTGGGAAAGAAAAAAAGCATTATTTCATATTCATACCAAAAATTTCAAATTATATAAGGATAAATAATATATGCCAGAATATTAAATTAATTGGAAAATTTGTAAGGCAAAACAGTTTTTTTTGTTTTTCATTTTTTTTGCTCAATATTAAAAATGTGAATAGTTTTTTGTTTGTTATCGTCCTTTTATCATCTCCCTGACTTTAATATTGTTTTTTTTCTCTAGTATAAAAAATTATCATATTCAATTTGTGATACACTTGTATGTTATGTACGAGTAGCAATGTTCATTACATATATTATATGTTTGAAAATTCTTCAAGAATTTTTTAAAATTACTGCATATATCATATTAAAGTTTTAGTAATGTATTTTAAATAAAACTTTATCTTAAAATATATGAAAATCAAAAATGAAGGAAAATAAATTGGTCGGCCATTTATAATCACTGGTTTGAATATAAGTTTTAAGTTTTATGATTGTCCAAATGTTAACCATAGACATCAATCATGTTTCATTTTAAGACCAAAGTTTAATAAGTTTTTCATCTGGTTTTTAAAATAACAAGTATTAAATTGACATTAAAATTGACATAAATTAAATATTAAATTGATAAAACTTAATATTATATTGAAAAAACTTGACCATTTTTCAATTGACAAATTAAATCTTAATTGTAAAATCTTTAAAAAATATTATTTATTATCTCTTATTAATTTAAAAGTTTCAAAAAAAAAAAATTAAAAATATTAAAATTTGTATTATAGTTGAATTGCATACATTTAGGTGTAAATTTTCCAATACGTTCATCAGTAAAATTAATTTTTCTTTAAGACTTTTAAAGACATTTTTACCAATCTTTTAAAAATAACAACCAATATTATAATAACGTTCATAAAAATCTCATATTTTTCTACCGTTATATTATATTAATTTTAATGTTATGACACCTCATACTGATTCAGCTTCTCAATGTGTGACTGAATATATTATAAAAATATAGTAGTAATTTTCTGTTATTATTATAACCGTAGTATTTTTTTTTTTTTTATTGCATACAGTAGTAGTTACAGAGTTGAGCATGTTAACTACTAATTTGAATATAAAATTAATGAATATTCATGAGAATTGCAAAATTAACAAACAAAAGAAATAGAAGAAAAAAAAAAACGAGAGAAAAAAAAAATTGACTTGACTTAAATATCATCGTCATCAGTTCAATTCCATCTCATTCAATTCGTTTCAGTTCAATTCGTTTTAGTGTAATTTACCGTAGTTTAGGGGCTTGATTAAAATATTCAGTATAAACTTATAAAAAAAAAAACAAGAAAAACAAAAAAAAAAATTAAATAATGAACGTTTGAAAACTAATCGAATTCGGTGAATTATCCTTTAGGTTACCGTCAATTTATTAAAATAATGAGAAAATCAAAAAAAAAAAAAACAAAAAAGAACCAAAAAACCAAACAGAAAAAAAAAAAGTGAATATTTCCTTTTATTGTCCTACCTTTTAGCAAAATAATTAAAGAAAGAAATAATAAAAAATAGGAAGGAAAAAATGAATGAGACAAAAAAAAATTTATTTCTCTCCTTTTCATTTTTGTATGTTTTATTATAATTTGATTTTATTTTAATGATTTTTTTTTTCACCTTCACTTCCTGATTGTAATAGCGGTTGTTAAGGTATTTCATTCCAATTGGAATAATTTATACTGATTTTCATTTTACAAAATATTTTTTTTTTTTAACTGTTTGCATATTTATAGGTGTTTGTATTATATTTTAAAGTGTACGGAATAATTGTAGAATTTTAGAGATTTTTTTTGTAAAATTAAATAAAAATTTTTATATAATAACATTGTCATGGGGAAATGTTGATTATAATTTGAAAAAAAAAAAAAAAAAAAAAACTTATTTCAATTCAGAAAATTTAAAATGATGACCTTTATAATTATGAATTCTTCCCTTGAGAAATTGTTCTATTTCTTACAAGTATTATTCTTATCCAGAGAGTTTTTAAATTGAGTGAAATTTTAATTTAAATATTTTGATTTTTCATAACGTATATTTACAAAATTATTCTGTTAAATAGAAAATTAGTAGCGCTATATATACTAAAATTGCAGATCTATTGTTATCTAATGTTGTTGGGTTGATTGAAAGTGGGTTATAATATTTTCGTATTGGTAAACTGTTGAAAGTTTCAGAAGTATAAAAAATTAGATTGTAGAAAATAAAAATGAAATACTCTCGATATGAAATTTATTTTATCTTTAAATAAAAATAATAACAATTTTCAGTACTCGTCAATTTACAACGTCTTTTACAACTTGTATAAAAACTAACTCCATTTAAACTTGGGAAACTAAAAATCGGAACGCTGAGATGTTCAAGGACGTTCATAAATTTTATGGGTTCATGTTTTTTTTTGCATTTTTGAAAGTTGTTATATTCCAATATTTTTAATTGGATTGTTTTTGTTTTTACGAGAAAGAATCATAAGATATTGGTAGAAATTAAAAATTATTCGAGATTGATAACGTTTAACTTTAGCGATGGTGATTCTTATTAACAAATACTAAGATACAAAAAAATTATTTTCCCTTATTTCTATATAAGATCGATGAAACCGAACCCGACTGGATCATATAAATTAATATAAATAGACTTTTCTTATAGAATTAGTATAATCTAATTAAAGAAAACATAAAGGTATATATTTGCTGTGTGTCTTTGTTTAACACTTTTGTAAGCTTGAAAATATGCTTCTGTAGTTGTATTGTTTTTTGGTAGATTTGCTATTTCATCTATATGATTATGTTGCTCGTATTGTATCTGTATGGTTGTTTTTGTACTAATGGTATACCGATGCATCCAAGGGAAACAAAGAAGTAAGGTATGCAGCGATTAGCCTTGAAGAAATACATAAATTAGATATACTGCTATACTGCTCATTATTCGCAGCGGAGCTGGTGGCAGTAAAAGAGGCAATAAAAATTGCAAGAAAGAATAATGTAAAAAACAACATTTATCCAGACAACCTAGGAGTTACTAGAACAATCAAAAATCAGAGAAAGAAAACACCATCACAAATATAAGAAATGTCATTATAAAAGAAAGGGGCAGAATTAAATTAATATGAGTTACAAAGCGGATAAAGAAACAAAGATGGCAGCTAAGAGCACACATATAACATTCATACAAAGAAGATCCATCCATGCTAAAAACCAAATAATAATATATTACAACAATTTGAAACAATCAGAGTGGGAAAATTCGAGAATGTTACTAAGAGATATATCCTCTATAAGAAAAAATATCGGGGGTAGTCAAAACAAAAAGTAGCAAAAACGACAAGGATAACGAGGTTAAGATTTTAAACCACACTGGCCACTCATAAGTACATTTTCGAGGAAATATCACCCCAATATGTACCTTACTATAAAGTACATAATCCTGGAGTGCGTCAATAATATACACAAGATTGTATACTTAAAACTTTAGAGTGTAAAAACCAGGGAGATATAAAAAATATCTGAATGGAGCTATTTGGAATTTGGGACGATATATAAAGCCAATATAGAATAAAGTAAGAATTAGTTTTCAGTCTTTATTTTATTTTTTTTTGGTAAAATAATGATTGTTGATAAAATAAATAATGATTATTTTATTTTTTTTGGTAAAATAATGATTGTTGATAAAATAAATAATGATAAAATAATGAATTAAGGAAAATGAAAAGAAGTATTCCATCTATAGATTGGAAAATATATTAATAATATAAAACTAATGTAATACTGGCCCACATCCAAAGGCAGAAGGGCTGTTCAAATTAAATTGTAATATTTATATTACACATTTAATAAAAATAAATAAATAAATTAATAAAGGTATATATGTATCTCTTATAATTATCATATCGTAATATATAATAAAATAAAAACAAAATAATCCTTGTATAGGATAATAGATGGCCCAAATAAATACATTTATATTTCATATAGTCTTGTACAATAGCTACAGCCGAAAAATAAACGGCTTAGTAAAACTAATGATTCCAGAAATTGACGTTTAGTCAAATATGAATAACAAATAACTTATCGAATGCCTATCGCCTTCTCTTTATAGTAGTGACAAGAAGAAAATAAATATGAGGAAATTAATGAGAGAAAATTTCCGGTGTATTTATTTGACATATTTATACCCGTATAAAGTATGTTCAAGGGTATAATAAATTTGCCATTACGTTTGTGACACCTTAAAGAAGTCGAGGTAGATATAGTGTCAAAGGTATGGATCGGCTCAGAATCAAATTCTGAGTCGATAAAGCCATGTACGCCCGTCCGTCCGCACGATAACTCAAAAAATAAAGCAGCTACGAGGCTGAAATTTCTTTTACGTCACTTTTGCAAAATTGTTAGTTTTGCTATTTAAATCCAATATTTTCGGTCGGCGGGTTCGGGTAGCTGCCATACAACTTATCCGTTTAAATGAGAATAACTCAGTGTCTATTGAAGCTAGGAATTTGAAATTTAGTAAAGAGGTGTCGAGTTACATGGTAACAACTTTTGTAAAATTTGGTTGACCTAGAGCTGCCGGTTCAGGCTTCTTGCACCTCTTGGAACTTAATGAAGCTAGGCGTCTGAAATTATGCAAATGATGATCAAGTTTTATGGCAACAACTTCTGCAAAATTTGGTTGTGGTGGTACGACGGGTTCGGGTAGCTCCCGTACAACTTCTCTTTTTAAATGAAAATAACTCAGTGTCTATTGAAGCTAGCTATCTGAAATTTAGTGAAAAAGTGTCGAGTTGCATGCCAAAAACTTTTGTAAAATTTGATTGGTCTAAAGCAGCCGATTCAGGCTTCTTGTATTTGTTGGAACTTAATGAAGCTAGGAGCAATAGATTCGGGTAGGTGTCATACAACTCCATAATTTACATAAATATATATCTGTAGTTCGGTACTAAAACATTTGAATGTTTTTAAAAGATGATCAAGTTTTATAGAAACAGGATATATTACGTTCATACGGGTATCCCAGAGTTGACACAGTCTACTCTACTGCACTCTTCCTCGTTTTATATAACCTTATTAGTAAGAATAGATAATTTTAATTAAAAAATTTCTAATTATTTTCTAATACTCTTTATAAAGTTTTATTTCGTAATTGTAAAAATTAAGGAATTAAATATTACTCCTTTATATTTGTGGATTTACTCCTTTTTAATATTTATATTACTCCTTTTATTTTAATATTTATATCACTCCTTTATATATAGATGTTTTACTTCTTTTTATTGTGTGTTCGTTTGTGTGTTTGTCATTGGATGCGTTGGAAATGTGTAAATGTGTAAATATATACTCGTATATATGTGATATCCTAAAAGAATAAAATAAAATATATATACATATGATACCATAATGTATTTAATAAATATACTTCGCAGATCTAAAGTCAGGGACCATGAGACATAATTATGGCTAAAATCATAAATTTTTAAAAAAAACATTTAGAGATAAAAGGATTTATTACATTGCATTCAAAATACAAAAATAAATTCGGTAATAATATTATAAACATGTTTAATGTATGTATATCACATATTAAAAATATTTACATTGAGGCAAAAGGCTTAAATATATGAAATATATCAAATGTACAACAAAATTTAAAATTAATTATACTAAAATCAATTGCTGGCAACGTTTAGATGATAATGACTTACAGTACTCGTATATATGAATATAATATATGAATAAAAATTACTATTACAAATTTGAATACACTAAATAAATATTATATTAAAATAAATTAATATAAAGAAAATTATTAAGATTTATTACATAACTAATAAGATACAGGTACAACAACACTTTGTGTACCTACTTAAAAAAATAGGATTTTAATCAAAAGTTATATTATAATTACAAAAATGTCGTCATAGGTACGTGAAAATGTTATGCATTTATATTTATATATATATATATATATATATATATACAACCTAAATTAGTTTATGTTGATATTTTTAATTAAAATTGAAATAAATTTAATATTATATATAAATAAAAACTTTGTAATTATACATTCAAGGCTACATATTTATATATGTATAATAATATACATGTATATTGTTGACCTTTTCCATCACAGTATCCTTATAATGAATTATTTTTGACATTAAAATTAAATCAATTTTTGTTATTTTGTAAATTATAAAACAAAAAAAAATAAAAAAACGTTCGTATAGAAATTCATTTTAATAAATTAATGATGGATTTGAATTTGAAAAATCAAAGAAATACCATTAAAAAAGTTCAATTATAAAGAGAAAATTTTTGAAAATATTAATTATGTATTTTAATGGCGGAGAATAAAAGAAAAATTATTATTTTTATTATTTTTTTTTTTTAAATTTATATGTATTATCCTTTTGATTTGTAATGAATATGATTTGAAATAATATTTAGAAGGATTATTTTATTTTCCTATTAAAATATTATAAGCTGTTTTAAGTTTTTATGTATTTGTTTAGAAATTATCAAAGAGTAAAACCGATTAGTTATTAGAATATTATATGCATTTTTAAATAAATATATTGTAAATGACATACGAGTATAATTAAAAAATAATGTATTTGGAGAAGAATTAATTTTATAATTAGAACTTAAATTAAATAAATTTTATGGTTAGATGGAAAACAGATTATTTCTTTTAATTTTTGGTATTTAAAAGATATTTTTTTGATTAGGAATAGTTTAATTATTATATAGGGTGTTCAAAATTGAGGTATCATTTTAATTTTAATAAAAAAAGACTTTTTTTTTGAAATATTAAATATATTTTTATTTTAATTTATTACAAATAGGTTCCGGTTAATAATGAAAAATTGTCGGCCCCAAGTGGCCCCCTCTACTACTTCGGCAGGCTTCCAATCTTTTACCAAAATTCTGAATCACGTTGTTCAATAAACTGTTCTCAATGGTTGAAATCTGCTCGATAATGTTGTTTTGAAGCTCTTGAATTGTTGTGGGATTATTGCTGTAAATCAACAAAAAAAAATCCAACGGTGTCAAATCGCACGATGTTGGTGGCCACATCACTCCTCCTCTACGAGAAATAATGCGATCTTCGAACTTTTCCTTCAAAAGATCCATTGTTTCTCTTGCTGTGTGGCAAGTGGCACCGTCCTGTTGAAACCACATATTCTCTACGTCCAAATCATCAATTTCCCGCCACAAAAAGCTTCGGATCGTCTCCCTGTAGCGATTTCCATTGACCGTAATCGCATTTCCATTTGCGTTTTCAAAAAATATGGTCCGATGATTCCTCCTGACCACAAACCACACCAAATCGTAACTTTTTGTGGATTTACTGGTTGCTCTAAGATAACCCTTGGATTCTCTTCACCCCAAATGCGGCAATTCTGTTTATTGACGTAGTCATTGAGCTGGAAATGAGCTTCGTCGGTGAAGATTATTTTGTTAAAAAAATTCTCATTTTCTTCTTGTTTTTCGATTGCCCAAGAAACGAACTGCCGACGTAATGCATGGTCAGTTGGTTTTAATTCTTGCGTCAGCTGGATCTTATAAGCCTTTAAATGGAGATCACGATGCAAAATGTTGAATAATGTGGATGGTTTGATGTTTAATTGCTGCGAACGATGAAGAATGGAAGTTTTTGGATCTTCTTCAACACTTCTGCTCACAGCTACTAGATTCTCGGTTGAACGGCCACTACGTTGATAAATGTTGCCTCTGTTATCAAGAACAGATCCAGTTTCTAGAAATTTATCAACCATCATCTTGATGGCACGATTTGTTGGAGCATTTTCTCTACCAAATTTTGTTCGAAATTTCCTAATTACATCTTGAAAACTTTTACCATTTTCAAAAAATGTTGTAATAACAAAAACACGTTGTTCCTTCGTGTAACGTTCCATATTAACCGGAATGTATTTAGAATATACCTAAAGAAACCTCGTATAAAAATTGCAGGTAGAAAAAAAATGGCGGCAAAATCAAAATGATACCTCAATTTTGAACACATAGTATTTATTTCAATTCTCTTCTATTCAATTAATATCTGAGAAACAGAGACGCTATAATCACATATCTTAGAATTAAATTTGAGTATTATTTAAGGGGTGGGTGTGCTATTATGCTAATTCTATTATTATGTTTTGTGGATTTTATTTTGCTATTCTATATATTGCTATTCTATATATTCTATATATATATTGTGTTTATTACTGGGAGTTTATTTTCTGTAAAGCAATATGCTTTTAGATGTACAAATCTTGCTAGAAGTAGTATATTTTGTTAAGCAGTTTTATAGTATATGTTATTCAGATTTTTATTTTTCTTGACAGAATCTGCATGTAGGTTCATTTTCTGTTCCAATTTTCTTTAAATGCCCGTTTAGCCGGCGATATGGCAACAGGAAGCCTGTTAGTATTCTCAGTTTATTTTTATTGGATTTACTGATTTTTTCATGTCTTTTACGGTTATAGTTTCCCATAAGGTGCTTATTGCATGAGCCCGAATTTTTCACACTTACATTTTTCTTCTTTGATTTTTAGTGATCCACTTATTTTGTGTTTACCAAAAAAAAAAAGATTTGAAACCTGTGAAAGGAGTTTCAGCTCTTTTTTTTGCAAGTTCACTTGCGCCCTCATTTCCCTCTATACCAAAGTGTACTGTCATCCACAAGGGAGTTATTTTATTATTTCTTTATAAGCGGTTTAGTTTCACTAAGCACTCCCAAATTAATTGCAATATAATTCCTTGACAGTTTATTGCTTTTATTAATGCTTAAATGTCTGATAGAAGAGCATACATGCTTAAGATGTAAATCATTTAGGTGTGTTATTAGTATTAATTATTGTTTGCCATTAATTTTAACTCAATGATAAATGTTGGTTGAAACAGATGGAAAAATATATAAATAAAGCTTTCCTTTTTATTAAGAATAGAACTGGTCGAATGAGAGATCGATATTCGAACGACATTATAGTAGTCGTACCACCCAGTCGTAACCGAATTTTTAATTATTGTACATTTTGATCTAATAGTAATTTTTAATTTATAAATTCATCAATATTATATAAATACAAAATAAATGATTGTTTTAAAAATATAAAAATTAATTTTTTTAAAAGAATTTTTTATTTATTATAATATGTTGGATTATAATATACTGGATTATTAAATATATTTTTAAAATTTTAAAAACGAAATTTTTATTTATTGACAAATTAATTAATTATAATATAGAATTAATTATCCTGTATCGTTGTAAAGCTTCTTTTCATGTTCTGATCTCCTAAATATCTATAAAACATATATAAAACGAAAAATGGAGTACAATGCACATATTTGGGCAGGAGCCTCAAAAACGGGATTGGGATTTCTCGATAAAGTGCAAAATAGAGCAATTCGTCTAATAAATGATCCCAGTGTCACCTCTACGCTCTCTCCACTCAGTCTACGGCGCCTAACAGGCACACTTACCCTGTTTTATAGATACCCTATAAGGTTGGGTTCTTGCTCTAACGAGATTAAAAGTTTGATGCCTTCTCTCAAAGCATTCCAAAGAGAAACAAGGAGAGCTTCTGCTGCCCATCCCTATGTAGTTAAAATTCCCAGATGGCATAATTCGGCTTATGGAAATTCGTTTGTAGTACGAACATCGCGAATGTGGAACCATCTTCCACCTCATGTGTTCCCCAGAATTGGTGACGATTATATTTACAATGTGCAAAGATTCAAGGTGAATATTAACAACTTTGTTCACAATATGCCTGCCAATTTGAAATCTATTTTCATTCCTTAACTCAATTTCCTATGACCAGGCAGTAAAGCAGTACTAAAGGTCGTATAACCTATATATATATTGTTTGGTCAAAAAAGGGAGGTGGTGTTTAGTGGGTTAAAGTCCCACACACTCATAGAAGAATCGTGCTCGTTTTCACTCCTCTATAGTGTCTTTCGATGATTCCCACTTACTCTCGCAAAAAAAAAAAGAAAAATTGATTATTTCTTGTTCAGTTAATAATTTCATTTTAAAAATAATGTTTAAAATTAGTCAATTTTTTATTATTTTTAATTTTTTTTTTGTTAAAAAAAATAATTTCCATTTTAATCGTCTCTAAATCAATGTTAGATTTAAAATTTTTTTTTTTTGTATATAAATTTGTCTTATTTTAGTTAATTAATTAAATGAAAATGATTATAAATGTAAAATTTTTAAAAATAATCAAAAAATAAATAATAAAATAATAATTATTAATTTTAATATTAATAATTTATTATTATGCAATTTATATTTATTTTTCAAATTTTCATAATATACATAATATATATGTGTGTGTATGTATGGATATGTATATTATGTATAAAATAGATAATAAATTTTACTATGATAATATTATCCTTTCACTTCGTTAATCAATTTACCTTAAATTTCAAAATAATTGATAAAATTGAAAATTATATTAGTTATTATTAAATAAGTAAATAAATAAATAAATATTATTATTATTATTATTATTATTATATAAATAATATATTTGTATTTACTAATAGAGAGATATATTCAAAAATAGAAATGAAAAATATATCAATTATAATTATAAGTTAAATATTTATTATTGTTATTTTTACTAATAGTTATTATATAGTAAATTAAAAAATTTTTATTTTTTATTTATATAATAAAATATTATATAGTTGTGGTAAAAAAATTTAAATATTTAAAATTATTTTTAATTTTAAATATTAGTATTAGTAAAAAAATCATCTAGTCAATAAATTTTTTATTATAGTTTAAAATTTTTTTCTAAATAAAAAGTTTATTTTAAAAATATTTGTTTTTGAATAATTCAGAATTTATTGAATTCAAAAATCATATGTTCTAATAGATTTAAATTTTTAACAATAAATCATATTTTATTTGAAAATTACAATTTATGTATACCCTGGATTCTTATCATGTATTACTATTTTTGTAAAATGTTTGTTTAAGAAGAAAATAAGAATAAGAACTAAATACCCACTTCAACAACCACCTTGGCTACTGAACAACAATTCATTTAATTCGAACCTTGTAAAATATCAAAAGAGCATCACAACAAATTTACGATATCAACAGTTATTCGCTGAAACAATAGAATACCTCAAGAACAATAATTGGCATATAATTTTCACAGATGACTACAAAAATGTATATGGTATAACCTTCGCCGTATAGCTAAAGAATGTGTAGTTTGCGGCAAGTACGCATACAATCACTACTACAAAACAATAAACTCAACCAGAAAAAGTATCACTCTACCAAGCAAAACAACAGAAAACATGAATAAATGTTTTATAAGGCTCCGTTAGCGCACACAGAAATAACACGCAGCTATCTCCCAAAAAAAGGAAATGCAACCAATATGTCAATTTTGTAACACAGTTCCAATGACAGTTGACCACCTTTTTCAATGCATTTTACATCCCTTTCCTATCCATATTCCTCAATCAATTAAACCTTATAGAAATATTACCAAACGTCACTGATCAAAACATAAACAAAATTAACAAATGTTTAGAAAAAATGAATGTACATGTATGCTAATTTAATTGCAACAGATGTTCTTTTTTATTAAAAAAAAAAAAAAAATTTTATTTTGATTTAATTATTAACAAAACACATTGAAAAAAGAAAAACAAAAAAAGTGAAACCAAGAAACCAAGTAAATAAAAATAACAACCGATAGCCCTGGCAGCTATTGCTAAAAAAAAAATTAATTGTAAAATATTTTAAATATATAATTAATAAAAATAATAATATTAATAATAATAATAATTAGCAAGTCGGCTGACATTTTAGAGAACAATGGTCTAAAAATAAGTCGAACCAAAACGGAGTATATGCACGTACAATTTGCGAACGAACAATTTATGACTCAACAAATACAGTAAAAATAGAAAATGTACCAATATGGATAATGCTTTTAAATATCTTGGCTCAATTATAACATCAAACAGAAAAATAGATGATGATATTACAAGTCGTGTTAATGCTGGCTGGCTAAAATGGAGATCAGTAACGGGTATCCTATGTGACAGGAAGTTTCCGGTTAAACTGAATGTAAAAATCTGTAAGGCAACAGTCAGACCAGCTCTAATGTATGGAAGAGAGAGAATGAGAGATGAGAATGCTAAGATGAGAATGCTAAGGTGGTCCTTTGTCCCAAACTGGACAAAGTGCGAAATCAACACATCAGAGGCATTTTCGAGGTTGCAGACATCAAAGATGAATTAACAGAAAAGCGTCTAAGATGATACGGGCATGTCATGCGAAGAAACGAAGAGAAATGCTATCCAAAAAGCTCTTAACATACCAATATCTAGGAGAGGACCTGAGAGGCCATCAGCAACATAACTTGAAATAATCAACAAAGATATGAAGAAAGCAGGATTGAACGCTACAACAACGCAAGACAAATGTTTTTGGCACCTCAAATCAAAGAGGGCTGACCTCAAATAAGAGAAATGGTCTTGAAGAAGAAGAATAATAATAATAATAATAAAACGTTTGTCGCATTTGATTTTTGTGTATTATATAATGCAAAGTTTGAATTTTAAATTTGAAAATTGAATGTTGCTAGATTTATTCTGTTTTTTTGCCTTCTAAATAATGTTACTTTAGAGAATTTTTTGACATTTTATTATTCATTAAGATGTTTACAAATGCATGGTTAAGCATTTGGACATTATTTAGGCGTTCAGCACTGAGCCTCTATACATAAATAAAAGTTGCCATATGTCCAGGTAGGTAGGTATATGGTGGTGACCTTCACGATGCTGCTTGAAGGCCTCAATTAGCACTAGATTGCGCCATTTTGATACCACTGCACTCATGTGACCCGTGTTTTTAGATTGTTTGCGGTTTTATATCCAACCCGAGCGGTTTAGATACAAGATCAGTTCTTTGATTTTGTGTTTAGAAAGCTCGCTGAGGTTGTGGAAGAACGGCTTGCCGAGTGAGAGACATCTGGCTCAAGCTAGGGCCGGACATTTGCAAAGAAAGTGTTCTAGATTCTCACTTTCGTTTACTTCTTTGCAGCTCCATATGTCCAAGTATTAAGGAAATTAAAAATAAAAAACAGTTAGTTCTACAATTTTGTTTTGTTATTTTCACAAAATTTATTTTTAAACTGAATTTATTTTTTTTCAAAAATAAACTTTACATTTTCGATATTATTTATTTTGACACCAGATTCATGAAGCCAATAAAAGATATCATGAAAATCTAGAGTTGAAAATTAAATAGTTGTTAAGCGTGGAAGTTACCAGTGTCTAGGTTCCCAAGTGCTTTTTTATTAAAGTTGTTAAATGTTCTGTAATTGTCCATTAAGGTAAATGTCTTTTTATTAAATATATTTTTTAGTACATATCTTTTTGTTAGGTGTCTTTTTTGTGAAAAGTCCACTGATCAAATGTCCAGTTGTCAAGTGAAACTTACCAACAGGTTTTGACAGGTTCTTAATTAAAAAATATAAATATTTTATGTAGAAGTATAATATGGAAAGTATTTTTCATTTTTTTTTTCTTTTTGTTTTACTTGGATATTAAAATAAAATGTATTTGATCTATTTCGAAATATTTATGTACTATAATATTGTTCTCGAAAACTATGAATAGCAATTTCCTCCCCAATTAATAATTTAAAAACTTTAAAGATGAAATTTTGAATCCAAACGAATAATGCTATATTATTGTTTATTATAAATATTTATCTGGCGAGTGGTGTCGTCGTGGCATAAATTTAGGAAAGCTTAGTATCATCTCTGACTATGAACCTGTATTCTAATGATTACAGACGTGTTAGCTCAGTTCTCGTCAATACAAAAAAAAAAAAAAAAAATATCTGTCAAATTAAAAATCAAATGTCAAATTGAAAAAATACTTACGTTAGCAGATTTTATTTGATGAATTTTTCATACATAGTACTAATTTTGATTTTAGCATCACATCTCAAACTTGCAAATTACATTGAAATTTCGTAAAAGATGATCAAGTTTTATCGAAACAGTGTATGATCATAAATGTATCCCATAGTTGACACTGTCTCTCTACTACACTATTCTTTGTTTAATTTATTTTTCAAAATTTATTCATAATTTTATTGTCACAATTGTAATTGATTGTTATATTATTTAAATTGTTTTTACAAAAAAAAATAATAAAATCAATATAATAATATAATAAGTAATCGATAAGTAAAAATTAATTTAACATTTTGTATTTTAAATTCAATAGAGAATAGTTTCTTTTTTTTTTTAAGAAAAATAATATAGAAAATTTAAATAGAAATTAAATTTTGTTTATATTTTCAACTTTTAAAATAAATAATTTTAATAAATGAAAATATTATATATTGTATAAATATATATATATATATACATATACATACTTTATTATATGTACTAATATTAATATTTTTTAATTTAAAATTATTTTAAACACAGAAGAATAAGAAGAAGAAATTCAATTAAAAATATTGATTAGATTTGTAAAATTAGAAAATTTAATAATCCAGAAACTGTTTTATGAATTAAAAAAAATTATTATTAATATAATTAATAATATATTAAATTTAATTAATTTTCAATTTAACATTTTAATAAAATTGATTAAATTTCAAAATGAAAATGTTTATTTTTTTTTAAATAATATAGAAATTATATTAATTAAAATGTTTTATTTTCTTTTAATTTTCGTATAAATTATTTTTTTTTTTGGTTTTAGCAGTTTTTTTTTTAACTATTTTTGTCATATTTATGATTAATGGTGTTTATTAAACCATTTAATATCTGCTTAATTTTTGGTTTATTTGATAGATATGTTTCATAATGCCTGTGGTATTGCTATTATTTTATATATGTATGTGTATGTGTTTATTTATATAAATAATTTAAAGTTGAAGATATTTTTATTGTTTTACTTTTGAGTAATTTTTGGTTAAATCTGATAGAATAAGTTTTATTTAGAGAATACATTCAACAATGAGTATAATAAATATAAACCACGAGTAAATTAATATGTTACGTGTTTGCTTTAAAACTAACACCCTTTTATTTATAATTTATAATAACATTTTTAAAATAAATATAAAGATATAAAAAAAAAATTGTGTTTTTAGTGCAAATATAACAAGTTTAACATTATTAACATTATTATTGTAAAGGCTTTAGCCTATAATTATGCAATGTAATGATAGAGTAAAAAATATATAAAATAAATGATATTTAATGTGTACTGTAGTTTTCGATGTTGTTTTGATAAGTTTATTATATAATTATATTAAAGTTCGATTGAAAGGCAGTATGTTGTTAACTAATTATGTAATGCATTAAAAAATTTATTAACTAATTGCAGATTTATGATATAAAAATGTTTGATTATATGTATTATGATTAAATCTGTGTTACTTGTGCTGTGGTATGGCTAACCCCCTTGAATATTTCAAAAATTTTTACCAATAAACCACAACTTTTGAAACTCATACAATAATAAATTATCAAAAATACATTCGAAGAAAAAATATATTGTTCAGTCGTTTATTTATTTATTTATATTAATATTACATACATAAATGTAATGCAATATTATTGAACTATCGGCTACTGAAGGCCATTATAGCTTTTTATACTATTATTAAATTATATATTAATATTGTTTATTTTGTTTATATTATATACTATATATTTACATTATATTTGGTCGTAAGGGGGGTATGTAAAGAAAAAAACACTTACGACCTGTGCAGGGATCGAACCCACACTCCTTCGGTTAATACGCCACACGGCTACCCACTCGATGTAATTAAATTTTTCTTCAAAACGTCTGACGTGACGGATTTATTTATAAGATTTGAGTATTACTAACAAAAAAATGGCCATAAACAAAGATAAAGTATTAAGTAAAGTTACAAAATTATTTATTTTAATTAGCGTATCACTCAAAAGTGAAAGTAAAAAATTTAATATTTCCAAAAAAAAAATATTTTCGTTTAGAAAATAGCATTAATTGTAGATGTAATCAATTACATTTTATTCAAATTTTGAATTATAATTCAGTACGTATATGGTAACAAAAATATTCTCTAAGCATAGGCAAAAAAGAGTATAAAACTAATTTCATCTATAAGATTTGAAAACACATTGTAAATAAGTTTCATATTTTTTAGAAATTGTTCAATTAATTAATTTATCACATATACGAGTGGAAGTTTTGTAAACAGATAAACGGACTGACGGTCAGAGTGAAACTAACAAGAAAAATTTTCAATTTGCTTCAAAAAGGGAGAATTCTTTGATTGGTAAAATAAGTTAAATCGGTAAAAGGTAAATAAACGCCAAGAGTATAATTATCTTCTAATACATACATATATATTTTGTCTTTTTCTAGCAATTTTAATTTTTTGTTTCGATGTTCTTTATAATCTTTTTTTTTATCAATACTTTAAGAATTTATCAATATCCAAGTAAACAATGGCAGAATATTATAATTATTGACAACATTTTCAATAAATAAATTCAGAATGCAGCTTTTTGCTTCTCTAAGAGAGATGACAATGTAATATTTTAAGCTCGGAACTTGGTGATTACCTTACATGGAACGATCACTTATATGCAAAAAATAATAATAAGAGAATGGTGATTCAGCGAGTGGAATTGGTCATGGAGCTTATTATTATTATAATGAGATATACATTATTGTAATATAATTCAGAATTTCAGTCAGAATCAGATAAAGTTCCAAACAATAAGATCAATAATTAAAGATTAAATGGAATTTTAAAATTAAATTAAAACAAATTTAAAAATTTATTTTACAGATCCTAATTCCTTAATTGTTAATTTATTGTTAAAATTAATTTTAAAATTATACCTATATATTTTTTTTTTTAAATTAATCTTAAATTTTTTTTATTATTTCAGATTTTATAGACCAAAGAAATAACTGATTAGTTATTTTAATCTAAATTATACACATTGTTTAGAATTTTAAAGTGAAGTACAAAAAAAGGAGGTTATTTTAATAGAAAAATAGTCATACTTCTAATAAGAAATTCTTTAATAGAAAAGAAAAATAAGAGAACACAATACAATTTATGAACCCTCAACTTGACAAATTGAGGGTTCATATTCATTTATATTTATTATTTGGTACTTTGGTTTTCTTTTTTGTTTTTTTTTCGTTTTTTATTTACTTTTTTCTAAAGAGTAATAAAAAATCCAATCTGTGACAATAATGATGGTTATTTTGAATTGCCTTATAAAAGCAACTTATCACAGATCACAGATTCTTTCATATAGAAGATGATAATGACACAAAATGATGATAATGATATTGATAAAGTATTGATGATGATAATGATGATGGTTTAATGATTGAATATAAATTTTCATCAAAAATATCAACTAAAAACCGATGAAGTGAAAAATTAAAAAAAAATTCCTTATCTTTTTTTTTTTTTGTAGTATAACTTTTATGTTTATTTTGCCTTTCATTTTATTTCTCATTCATTATTGTATTCGGAATGATTTGTTTATTTTAAAATATTTTGACTGCATTTGAAAAAAAAAAAGTACCTACTTACTGTTGTCCAACTGTTCAATAATGGCAATAGTTCTTTGTGGTGGAAAAATAGAAAAGTTTAAGTGTAATAGAAAATTGTGCTAAAATTGAAAATTTTTTTATTTTCTGTTTTAAATCTCTTTACACAAGTCAAAAAAAAAAACAATAAATAATGGATAGAAGTTCATTTATTCTATTCTGTTGGAGGCATATTGTTGTACAAATATGACATTTTAATAATGGTAAAAATATTATTTATTTTAGATATATGTAGTTTGATTTAAAGTTGTCCGGTGATTTATGATTCAAGTAAAAAATAAAAATTATATGCAATCAAATTTTATGATTTTACAAATTAGTAATCATTTAATAATTGAGAAGATCTTCACATATTTGCGTTGGTTCTAGTTCGCACAAGGAAAATATTAATATAAAAAAGAAAATGGATGAAAAAAGTTATATGTAATAAAATCTATCAAAAACCATTCTATCAAACAAATAATCAAAGGAATATGGTTAATGGTTAGATAGACCTTTACATCAAAATTTAACTTTTTTTTTAGAACAATATTGACAACATTTGATTCATATTTTCCTTAAATTTTCCTATATCATGAACAAAAACCGATATCACACATAAAAATATAAAGTGAAGCTTTAATTTTTGTATCTCTCTTTCGGAAACTTCCAAAGCTTATATGCTGAAACCAGGTTATATGCTGCTAATATATGGAGGAAGTAACGTTTTACAATATGTTTTTTTTTAACGGTAAATTTAAATACACAATTGCTAAATATTATAAAATTTTTATTTTAATTTATATAGAAATTTCCTGTCGCTTCGTTTGCTGAATATAATTCAATAATAGATTCAAAAATATTCATCAGATTTTGAGATATAAACATTTGGTAAGAGGTTCTTTTCCAACTGACTGTAAAGGGCTGTAACTCCGTAATGGCCGGGTATACTTAAAAAGGTTTTTCCACAAAATATTCTTAGCTTAAATTTCATTGCGCGATCTGAAACGGTGTGGAAGTTTTGTAAGAGAATGGTAATTTTTCCAAACCTATATGTTCGGCAGACAGCCAAAAAAAAAATAAAAATTAAGTAAAAAAAAAAACTAAGAATTTTTATTGAAATCAGTGTTTTAACTAATATAAAATTTGACAGTAACAAATTATTTTTGGAAAAAAGTTCTATATATTGAAGTGAAAGATTCAGACTTTTTAATTACATTGCATTTTTGTTATATTTACAAGTTTAGAGCTTAACGTATTAAAAAAAAAAATATAAAAATCAGTAAATTATTTCTCAGGAAATGAATGCATTTTTAATTTGCTACAATTTAGATAAAATGTTAATGTAAAATTTATGTAGAAATTTAAAGTATCTTTTTTAAAATTAACCCACACTTATTTTACATTATATCTAAAAAAGCATTATGTACTTTTTTATATTAATATTTTAATATTGACCCTTGTACAAAGAAATTAAAATTTTGATTAAAGTAAAACCCCAAAATATTACAAAAAACAAGAAAATAATTTTTTTTTTCTTTAGAAATTATAAGTCTTAATGGGTAAATCTAAAGAAACATATATTTTCTTATGTAAACAAGAAAATTTTAGTGATTATTTAACTATATAATGGAAATTATTCATTTTCCTGGTTGTAGGATATTTCAAAAAAAAAAAAATTTACTTAAAATTTCGTAATTAGTACTTTAGTCTGTAGGTCTGAAGTAATGTAAAAAATAACCTGTGATAGAACAATTTGAATTTAATTTTAAATTTTTTTTGTTGCATCTGTTACAGAAATACCGTCCACAAAATTTATGACAGCCCTATTTTTAAACAGTTATAAATCTAGAATTTTAAGCTTTATATAAATTAAAACAAGTAATAAAATTTTCCAAAATTTTAGACCTCCTTATACCTATACCAAAATCCTAAAGCAGGAAAATTCGAGAGTAGTAAAATTTTTGAAAATAAATTTAAGTTATCTCCTCTGGTTATGTGGTAAAGTGGTTAAATATTGAAAACTTAGTATTTTTAGATGTTTGTAAAGCTGGACATAAAATATTTTCATTCTGCTAAATTAAAATCCAAACATTATATTTTTACATTTCTAAACCGCTCATATTAATTAAATAAAGTCTGTTAAAATTAAAATTATTTAAGAGGGTCTCAGAAGACTGTAATAAACTGCCGAAAACTTCTTAGCGAGATGGCCAGGCAGTTTAGCATTCAGCTTTTCTGGGTACCAGGTCATCGAGGTATTCTGGGAAATGAAAAAGCTGATGAACTCGCAAGAATTGGTACAACCTTACAAGTTTTGCCGGATAGGGCAGAACTACGGGTACCTCTATCCACAAGCAAAACGTTATTTCGTAAGGAAATAACGGATATGGTAAATTACAAATGGTTAAACTTAACCTCGTGTAATATCACAAGATTGATATGGCCCAAAACCGATTTAAGACGATCCAATGATCTGCTTTCTCTCAAAAGGGCAGACATTAGAATGACAATAGGTATAATCACCGGTCACTGTCTAATAGGGAAGCATGCCAAAAGACTTGGCTTATCCGCAAACGACTATTGTAGAGCCTGCAAGGATGAAGAAGAGGAGGAAACTACTCTTCATCTCCTTTGCACATGCCCGGCCTTGTCGGCAAGAAGGAATACCCATTTGGGGCAATATATCTTCGACAGCCTTAGCGATCTGTCAGGTAAAAATGTGAAGAGTATTCTTCGCTTTGCAAAAAGCTCAAATTGGTTTTAACGAGTGGGATAGAAAAGCTTCTATATGGTATCACAATGGACCAAATACGGTCTAAGTGTGCCTTTTTGGCAGCCACCTTAACCTAACCTAACCTAAGAGGGTCTCAATTTTTTTAAACAAAAAATTTTGGAAATTTTCATGTAAAAGTAATAAAAACTGTAGAATTTTTTATATAAGCACTTTGGAAATATTTGCCTTTAAAAACATTTCGTCTCATATACTGCCTTGCTTTTTTTTCTCATTTTAATTTAAAAAAAAAAAAAATTGTAAATTAAAAACAATTAAAATATTTAACAAGCTCTCTTAGTCTCTTGAATACAACATAAATCTCAAAACAAACCTCATACCAGATATCATGAAATTAGAAAAAAAAATGTATAAACAAAAAACAAAAATTTAGGACTTACATAAAATAAATTTGTTTTTGCATCATAAAACCTCTTAAAAAATTACAGAAAGGATCAACTTGACAACAATTTACTCATCACAATAAATTCACAAATAAAAAACCAAAATGAAAGAGAAAGAAAATAAAAAAAAATTATAAATAAAGACGAGATAGAAATAACTTTCTTGGAAAAATTCTCAAGTGTATTAAATGTACACATAATAATCATAAGAAAACACTCCAGAAATCCAACCAAGGGAAGAATTAATAAAAAAAAAATATTAATAAAAGAAAATCAAATAGAAAGAGAAGGAAAATTTTGGAAAGCTAAAAGGAAATTAAACACAGGAAAATATATAAAAAAAAAAAAATTTAAAAAACAAATAAGAACATGGGCCTACAAAATAATAATTTATGTTTAAATTTACTTTTAAAAGTGAATTTGTTATGTTTTTGTGATTTCCATTGTGTCTTTTGGGACCTCAAAAAGTAATGGCAACAAAAAAAACAGAAAATATATAATGGAAAGAGAAAAATAAAATAAAAAAAGTACCAATTTTAATTAAGAAAATTTTAAAGTAAAATTATAAAAAAAAAAATGTATGTTTTTTTTTCCTCGAAAAATTAAAAATGTTTTGTTTGTTTTATAAAAATTCACTTTTTCTTTTCATTTTCATTTAATGCAAAAAAAAAAAAACCTAAAATTGAAACTTGCTTCATATTTATACATTAAAATATGTATAGATTATTATAAAAAGTATGAAGAAAATAAGGTGCTGGAAGCTCTACCAATCTTACAAATTAATTTTTTTTCTTGTTTTTTGGTTACTGTGGTATTTTACAAAAATGTTGCGGGCTCTTAACTTTTAATCATTTGTTACCAATTGTTTGTTTTTTTTTTATAAAACCATCTGAAGTAAAGAAAAAAGAAGATATATAAACTAAAAGTATAAAATTAGAATGAATCTTTTAAAAAAATATATCCTATAAAAGGATTTATTTTTTATTCTTTTTTATGGAAAATTTTCATTTATATTTTCTTTAATAATATTTATTTACTGTAATCATACATTTCATTGCATGTATTTTTAAATTGAAGATAAAGCTGAGAAAGCGTAGCGTAGTTTTAATTGTCAAACTTTAAGGTAGATTGTTTAGTAGTTCAAAAGACAAAAATAGTTCAACAAATTAAAAGAAACTCGAGGGGAAAACCTTAAATGCAGTAGTTTGAAATTTAATTTGAAAATTGGAAAAGCATCAATCATTGAGTTCATAAAGATATTTTTACCAAAATCAAATGTTGGATGTTAATTATGAGATTTAAATTAACCGATGTAGAGGTCTACTAAGAAAGAAATTATTGTGTAGGGGCCTCGGTGGTCTAGTGGGTAAGAGCATATAAAGTACGCTTTAAAAGCACCGAGAGAATGTGGGTTCGAATCTCACAATTGTCGTAAAAATAATTCGACATTTACGACATTTACAGCCACGCCTGAAAAGGAAAGGCTGTGTAATTTTCTTGTTACATTTATGTGGCAGGAAAATGAGCCAAAAAAAAAAAAATTATTTTGTTTTTTCATTTGCAACCAAAAAGGTTGAAAAAAGATTTCAAATTTATATAAAATTATTTGTGTCTCATATCATATTCTATAATTATATTAGTTTGGCAAACCTTAAACTTAAATAATTTTATTTTAGATAGAGTAAAAAAAAATGCTTTTCAAATTATTTAAAAGACTCTGATTAATGACTTAAAAAACTGGTTGCCATTTGTGAAAATTCAGCCTACAGCCTACTGAGTTGAATCTCCATACAAAAATCCCTTTTTTTTTCAAATATTCATAATCAAAATCTTTTCTTTCAAGTGAATATCTTTCTTTTTGTAATGAAAATCTTGTTTTTCTATATAGCAAGCTTAGATTTAGTAAAAGCGCATATATGGTTAATAATTTTATATAAAAAGCATAAGCAGTCGATTTTTTTAAATAGCTAAAATAGTACGAATAATAATTAGAAATAATTTTGGAGTTGATTATAAAATAAGTGTTTCGATAATTTTTTAAGCGTCTGTTTAGAGATGGTAGCCAGTCCTCACTGTTTAAAATGATTTGTTCTTTTAATTTGTACGTATGTACAAAAAATTTCAAAGATTTTTGGTAACGGAGATTTACGGAAACAAAGATTTTCTCAAAAACGATTGCAAAAAATCAGAGACAATGTTTTTGTTAGATTGTTTTAATTTTTAAGCCTTTGGTTGAATTAATGTTTTATATTAAAATTAATAATTTTGTAACACATTTTGAATCATTTTAAATTATTCTCTAAAAATGGATAATTATATCATATAATTTTACAAAAGATAATATCCTGATGATTTTTAAGTGTTTAGTAATAAGGTTAATTAAGTAGAGTATGTTTTTTTAGTTTAGTTGAAACAAATATAATTAGAAATCATCAATAATTCAAGAAACAAACCTGTTGCATTTTTTGCTATTTTTTTGAAACGTGTTATTTTTATTCTTAGATGAAGATGCGTATATTATATGGATTTTCAACCTCATATGCTTTCTATAATTCGATTACATATACAACGTTCAAAGATTCAAGATCAACATTAACAACTTCCATCATAATATTCTTGTCAATTGGGCATCAATATTCATTTGAATCCTAAATTTAATTACCCTTATCTAAGTCGTATATTAGTACTAAATTTTATATAACCTATTGTTCGGTCAAAAAAAAGGAATTGGTGTTTAATAGCTAAAGTCTCACACATTCATCGATGAATTATACTCGTTTCATTCATCTGTAGTTATTTCGATAATTTCCCACCTACTCTCACAAAACAAATATTCATTTTCCAGAGCAATTAATTGAAAAAAGTCATTCAAATTTTTATTTTTATTATTTACTTACAATGATAATAATAATCTTCATATAATTGACTTGAATGACAATCTTCTTCAAATCATTAACATTAAAATTTCAATCAAATTTCTTTAATTTTACTAAAAAAAAAAAAAACTAACATCCTATTGGGATTGAGATATCTTAATAAAAATTGTACTTAAGATATACTAAAAAGTATGATATATATATATATATAAGCAAAAATATAGATACTTCATTTTCCACTTCATATGTTCAACAAATTGCTTTCTGTTTAAAACAAATTTTTTTTATTTATTTTTATTTACTTTCTTGTATATTAAATGATTTAGGTTTGAATAAATGAATACCCGAAAACCAAAATACCCAGAACGACTATGAATTTCAATTAAAAACGACAAAAAAAAAAAACAAAAAAAAAAACCACGATAAAGAAGTTGAAGTTTTGGTGTTTCTTTAAAGGATGGAAGATTATAGTAAATGAGATCGTATTTAAATAAGATAAGAACCCATATACACAACCAACACAAGAAAAATAAATAAATTTTACTTTCAAAAAAGACAACAAACACTCCACATACAACATTTCACATATAAGTAAATAAAAAAAGAAATTAGAAAAACTGCGAAAAAACCATTTCGAAAGAAAGAGACTGACTGATATGTGTATTTAAAATAAAAAAAAAAAAAAAAATAAATAAAAAAAGACCAAAAATGACTTAAGAACCTTTCCATAATGGTGATAAGGGTAAAAATATATTATTTTCATTTTTTATTACTTTATTGTTGTTTTATAGCGCCACAATTGTTTCTTTATGACTAGAAGAAGGAAAAAAAAGGATCTTAAATCCTGTTATTATGTTTTTCATTTTTTTTTTTAGTTATATTTGTTGATAAATTTACTTTTATTTAAAAAAGTGAAAAATAGTGAAAATGTATCAGTAGAAAGTAAAAAAAGAAAAAAATGTGAACTTGATTTATTTAGGTGTTAAAATAGTATATATAATACATACTCATATTCTGAATATCCTTGGAATTCAAAGGAAATAAATAAAAATAAAATTAATTTATAACATTGAAGGGTTTTTTTTGTTTTTTTTTTTTTTTAAGGCATAAAACAATAGTGTTATTATGTATTTGGGTGTAATTTTGGTTTAATTTAATATAAATAGAAAAACAAAAAAAAAAAAAAAAAAAAAAAATTATTTAACATTTTTGTAATTAAATTCACTCAATTTAAATTTGGGGTTACGAACATAATATATATATATTGTTTAATAAAAATATATGAGGGTTAAATGTAAGATAGATTTCAATACATATATAAATATAATATAATGGGTTCTTTATTTTTTTAATTTATAAAATTATAAAGATAAGGAAATGTACAAATCAATTTAAAAATTTTATTGTTGAACATTTTTTTTGTTTTTTTTTTTTGTTTTTTTTTTTTTGTATTAAAATAAAGAAATACAATAAAATTTTTAAAAAAATTTTGTGGAAATTTTATATGGGATTCATTGATTTGGTTTTATGGAATACCGTATTTATCCAAAAATTATAATGAATTGATTTGATTTGAAAGTGATTTATTTATTTAGAGAATGAAAATCAGAAAGATTTTTGTAAGATTGAAATAATTGAATTAAAACAAAAATTAATATAAAATTAAATAGTTTTTCTTTAAATTTCAAAATATGTTTTTTAAGGTTTTTTATCATATTTATTTATACAGTCAAAATTTAATATTAAGTTAAAAATTATTGTAATTAATTTAATTCAATTTTGAAAATTTTTAGAAAAATTGTAAGGAATTAAATAAGGAAAATCTTTTTTTTTTTGATTAATTATTATTCAACAATTATTCTTTGTCAAAACTTTTATACAACCTCCATATTCGTTAGTTAGTTTTTTATTATTTTAAATATTGGTGTATTTGGTAATTTACATTACTTATGACTTATTCAAATTTTCTGCAGATAATTATAAAAAATTTTCGTTCTTGGAATTTTAGGAAAATAAAAATTTTTATATTTATAAATAAAGCATATATGAGTTAAATATGAGCGTAGGCTTGAAGTAATTTTTGTTTTTTTTTTTTTAAATTTTATAGAAGATAAGTGATTAGAAGTTTAAATTTGATAAACACCGAGGGAGTGTGGGTTCGAATCCCACACACGTCGTAAGAGTTATTCCCCCTTACAACATTTACAGCCACGCCTGTAAAGGAAAGGCTGTGTAATTTCCTGTTCATATTTATGTGGCGGAGAAATGCACTAAAAAAAAAAAAATATATATATATAGGTGAGATTGTTTATTAGGAGTGTTTTTAGAGTTGGATTGAAAATCTCGATGTTCCGCCTTTTAAAAAATAGTTATATATATAAATATGTAATATTCTGAATTAGGAGGGATTTTATAGTTGGATATAAAATCCGGGTATTCCATTTTTCCAGAATATTTATTATATAGTGTATTATGTGATATTGTGAATTAAGACTGTGTATTGTGAATTTAAGAGTTGTTTAAAAAAATTTGTGTTGACCCTACCGAAAAGGCCTTAATACATCATTGATGTTAATATTAAAACATAATTCAAGTTCATAATATATTAAAAATATGTTAACAAAATAAAATAATGTAATTTTAATTTTTAATTTTTAAATGCATAAAAAACATTATTCTTTTTGTTGGTTTAATTTTTGGGGATTTTGATTTTGTGGATTTTTTCTGTGGGGATTTTGGTTTTGAGGATTTTGTTTTAGGCGATTTTCTCTTGGAGATTTTGTCTTGGAGATTTTATGATCAACTCCACATCCTTATCGTATAAACTAAATTGTGTATTTATATTAAACGTCTCAACCTAAAGTTTGATTTAAATGGGAGTGGTTTTTTTTATACAGTTATTCGGAAGAATCACGTTAAATTTTTCTGGGTGACTTTTCAAGTTTTCCACCGAGATTCGTAGAAAAAAGAATTATGCCTTTCATTTTTTGTGGAAAGATTTTTCATTTTTCACTCCTGATTAAAAATTTTTTTTTTTCAATCCTGATTCTACGCCTATCAGATTTTTTATGTAAAGAAAAACAAGTTCATATTTTAATTCTATATATTTAATTTTTTCTTTCGGTATCCATTATTAAAGATTCAACGTAAAATCTCAGGATAGTAAATTTGTAATTTGCATTGATTTTCAATTCAAATTTCTATTTCTATAAGTTTCTAAGTTACTCCAAATATTATTGATTCGGTTTTTATCCTTTATATTAATTTTCTGAAGTAATAACTTTTTTTTAAAGAAAACTGTGGTAAAGTCAATTATTACAACAATTCGTTTAATTAAGAGAATATGTTCATAACATTTTGTATTCCAATATGATTTTTTGTGAATTTTAAAAAAATGAAAACAAAAATAAATTTTGAAAATTAAAAATTGAATTTAATAAAAATATTTAAAAAAAATTTTTCTTTTTCATATTCTTTAGATTTGTTTTTAATATATTGTTTATGTTTTTCCCCTAACAATATCAAAAAAAAAAAATTAAATTTGTCATTACTTTTATGTGGTGGCATCCAACGAAAAGTAAAAATCTTCAAATTATATTATAAAAAATGTAGAAAATAAAGAAGGAAGTATAAATTTAAATATAAATAAACACATTTTACAAAATATTTTCAACAAATATTATTTTTTGATCAATAAATAAATGAAAAAAATGTAAAGGAAAAAAACATAGAAGAAAAATTAAAATAAATAATTTTTTTTCTTTTTATTTTGATGAAGCAAATAAACACTAAGAAAAGAATAAAAATAAATAAGTAAATACAAGTATTATCCTTCAAGGATATTTGTATTATTTTTTATGGTTTTTTTTTTTTTTGGCACATTTAAAATAAAAACAAAATAAAAACTCTTAAAAATACGTAAAAATAAAATAATGGTGTGAGGTATAACCACAGGTTAAAAATGTTTTATGGGGTGGTAAAATTTTCTTTTTTTTTTTACTGTATCAAATGAGAAATAAAAATTTGTTGTTATAGATTTTAAAGGTAATCTAAAAGGTGAAATACTTAAAATAACATAAAGTTAATAATAAATTTAAATATTTACCGTTATTGCAATAACAATTTTCCTTTGCAGAATATCCAGAATATATTTAATATAAATAAATTTTCGTTCTTGTGTACGTAAATTGCGTGGTAAATACATACATACATTATATCTATATATAAAATAAAATGATTTATCATACATTTAAACAAAGATTCAACTTTTTCTTTAACATTTTAAAAGATTTCTGTTTTTATTTTTAAAGCAAAAGATGAATCCATGACGAAACATAACAAAAATGTTTAGGCGAATATAAAAACATATTAAGAAGAAGCTTCAAATAGTTTGGCTTAGGTTCCTTAAACACAAAATAGTAAAAATGAACATACTCACATCTAACTTTTTGAAATATCAAAAAAAGACAAGGATCTCATTTTTAATGAAAAATATTCAGAAATAAATAAACAGACTGTGAAAAAAAAAGCATAAAACTTGGAATTGATCAGTTTGAAGTAGATCGATTTATTTTCAAATATAGATTTAAAGTACATCACTAAAAGAATAAATATTTTTATTTTTTTATTTAAAAAAAAAAAAAGAAAGTGAAATTTTCTTTTATGTTGTTTTAATTTATATACATATACATATTTATTTTTATTTTTTTCTTTTTCTTTTCAGTAAAAGTCTACAGTCGTCCTTCAATTGAAATTTTCTTATTGTTTAATAGAATTTTCTTTAAGGTCTCAAAGGATCTGACAATTATATTGTAATGTTTGGATTACAATAGCTTGGTTGTTGTGGGAAAAGGAAATAATTCTATTTTACTTCTAAATAAACATTTTGTATTTTGTTTGTGTGTGTTTTATTTCTTATGAAAAAATCACAGGACAAAAATCTATTTTAGAAATAAAACAAAAACAAATTGTTTTATTTTGAAAAAAAAATACGATTTTATCTTGGAAAAATTTTTGTAAAGAAAATAATTTAAATATTTTCTTTTTGATTTGTAAATAATATATTAAATAAATATTTAAAATTTTTCAAATCTTTCAATATTTGAATTGATAAATTTATGTCAAGAGCCATGTCAAATAAAAATAAGGATCTAGAAAATTCTCAAGGTAACAAGATATAAATTTGATCTAGATGAAAATGTAAGTTACAGTACTGATTTTTTTTTGTTTTTTTATTAAATTAGATGATATTTGAAGAAAACCTAAATTTTATATAACAAAAGGAAACAAAATTTATATTAAATGTTGATATATGTGTAATTTTGTGAAAAAATTATATAATTACTCTTATTTGGTTCAACATATTAGTTTTCTAGATTTAACATAACAGTTTTCTTTTAATGTGTAAAAGATAATTTTTCATTTCAGACATCACATGGTAGAAATGACAATTATTTTGTTTTATATGATTTGGGATTTATTTTGAAAAATTTCTTGTATTATATAAAAAAGATGAATTAAAATTCAGTTTCATTAATCATAATTTTGGTGAGTTCCTCATCAATTAGTTGTTGCTTAGCTATTTTAATAAATGCTGCTAAGCGGTTCTCACAATAAATGAGTTTTAATAACAAGTTTTAAATTACCTAGGAATTTCCCGGTGTAGAAGTTCCGTTGAAATTGTTTTAAGGGAGGTATTGTGGATTTTAGTTCAAAAGTACAAGTGTCATTAGGTACAAGAAATCTATGAAATGTAGAGATAATGCTCTAATATTTAGACGAGCGTTAAGAGGAGTACATACATATTTTAACAACAAGGTGTTTATAGTTATTCCTCCTAATTATTTTAAGGTTTTCTGAAAAAGAAAAAGGAGGGATAATTATAAACGCCTTGTTGTTAAAATATGTATATCAGAAAAATAATTATAATATATATTTTATAATATATTTTTTTTGGGGAGTTATTACAGGGAACCTTCTTGAAATAGATAAAATTCAATTCTAAAATCTTAAGTACAGTTACATCCACTGAAATTTTGGTTATGTTTTAAGAAATCAAACGGGAGCTATAAACTAAGGTCCAACTGCATATCTGTTTAACATATCAGAAAATTTTCTCAAAAACTAATTAAAAATCAAATTAATGTAGAAATTCTTAAATAAATAGTTATTTAATTAATAGTAATTCAAAGTACCTACTATTTGTTATCTGTTTTAGATATAAAAAAAAAATAATAGAACAAAGTAAAATTTTCTTTTTTATGGTGCATATATATTGTGCAGTTTCTATGTTGGGAATGAATACAGATATAAAAGAAAATCTAATATAAAATGAAGTAGTAGATACGATTCTAGTACTAAAAAATTTTATTGATTTATTAATTAAATTTTTGGCATAATTTTTTAAATTTTAAATTAAAAAAAAAAGTGGGTTTTTAAAATTTTTTTTTCATTTTCTATTATTTTAAATTTATTCATTTTTATTGTTTTGAAATGGGTCATTAAATTTTCTGTATTATGATATTTTGACATTTATTATAAAGTTTTTAACTTTTTTAATAAAAATGAGAAATCAGATTTTTTGAATCACTTTCATTTATATATATATATATATATATATATATATATATATGTATATTTTGATTTGATCTTTATTATCTCTTATTAAATTTTATTTATAGAGTTAACTTAGTATAAAATAGATAGATAGTTACATGCTTTATGGATGCAAAAGTAAACAAAGAAAAACATTTAAAAATTTAAATATAATATTTAAATGAAATTTTTCCATTTTAATCAATTGTTAATATAATATTTCTTTAAAATTTAATATAATGTTAATATTAGTATTGGTAATTTTGTTTTGATAAAAATCTATTCTTGTATACTTTAAATTTAAAAAAATATAATTGAAGGCGCCTATAAATATGCAAATATGGTTTAATCCATTCAACTGCAAATATTTGATGTATTTTAGAGGAGTCACGATGGGGTATGACGTATTAAATTAGAAGGATTAGAAGGATTTTTAAAAGAAAGAAAGAAAAATAACAAGTGGTGGCGATGGTTTTTATTATTATTATTTTGTTTTTATTAATTACAATTTAAATTATAATCAACAATTATGATTAGAACTGACTGCCAGAGTGTGTGTGTTTTATAATTTTTCTTATTATATATTACTACTTTTATTCTTCAATTTCAAAAATATTCTATATATCTCTTTCTTGCTTTACTAGATAGACATTACATAAAGATAACAGTTATATAATGTCTGTTTATCTTTAAAAAAAAATTTCTAATTTATCATTTCGAAATATATTAATGATGTTTGTGTTGAAAATCAATTTTTTATATACTTAGGTAGATAACCTTTGCAAAAAAAAACAAAAAAATAGGAATTAAGGTAAATGAGTCAATAACAATAAATTTCAACACAATTCACTTTCATTGTTTTTTTCACCCCCCATAAAAAGTCCTTGTTTTCAAAGTTTTACATAAGTTTCATTTTGTTCCTAAAAATATTTCTCATATCTTTCTGTTCTTCTATTCTATACTTCTCTTATACTGTTTAACAAATATTTATTTATTTATTTTGTTTTTTAGGTTATAAATTGCAATTTTTTATAATGTTTTATTTTTTTATACTTCGTCCTTGAATTTTGTATATATAATAATATAATGTCCTAGTCTTAAATCTTCATGTCAAAATCAAAGACCTTGTTTTATTTTAATTTTTTTTTTTAATTTGTATGTCGTTTTTTGATGGATTTAAAAAGTAAAAAGAAAAAACCAGAAAAAATTAAAAAAATTAAAATTAAATTTTAATGAAGGCAAATAAAGTGAAAATTTTTTATTTATGCATTTGTTTTCATTCTAATCGAAATTAAAAATTTAATATTTAAAATTGAAAAAACAAGATGGTATTTAATGAAAATAAGAGATTATGTTAATTGTTGTTGTCATAAGTAAAATAAGAAAAATGAAGTTTGAAATATTAGGATTTTAAAGTGCTTAATATACGAAAATATTTAAGAGATTGTTGAGAAATGAAACTGTAATACTTTATTAAACGTTGAATTTCTGTTGGTGGATAAGTATATTTACAAAAAAAAAAAAAATAATTGAGTACTTCGAAAAATATGAAGATTTAAAAGTAACATACTGTTAAAGTAATATGAGGGAAATCTCTTATGAAGTGTGTGGAGACAAATAAGTATACGAATAAGTATCTGTTAGAGACGAATAAAACAACTACTGTATATCTATAATCCGAGTACGTCATTGTAATTCTTATAATATACAAGCTGATAAATATCTAAATGATGTAAAGATAACATTTTTTTGGTGGACATTTTGGTTTTTCTATGTGAGGTGGAAATTTTGGCTAGACATTCAAAAAAAAAAACAGGAGCTTTGACGTTATTTCAAGAATTTTCAAGGATCAATGAATTTAAATTACTTTCATTAATTTAATTCGATTACATTTAAAATTAATATTTTGAAGGGTACATAAGTTTAAAATAGATTCGGAGAAATACAAAATTTTGTAAGAGCAGATAATTAAGAAAAAAAAAACAATTTTTAATATTTTTTTTTGATTTAATCTAATTATTATGAAAATAAAAAATATTTAAGTACAAATTGTTAACGCAATATCAAAAAACGTTGTAGTCTTGTTATATCAAAAATTCGCAACGCTAGATCGGAATATTGCAGTTCTTTTTTTACTACTTTATTTCGTTTTATTATTGTTTTTTTTTTCTTGTTTATTTTTAGATTTTATTCTTACAAAAATGTTTTAAACTAAGTTGATTATTTTGAATCATTTAACTATGGCTGTTCTAAATATATTTGGTGTTAAGTCTAAAACAGATAAAATCTATCGATCTGATTTGCATTTTATTTGATTAATTCCGAAAGAGTTGCCTAAGAGTTGTGCGTAGGATTTTGACCCAATCGTTTCTGATATTTCGGAAACTGAAAATTGCTGATTCTATTTTTTGGTTTTTAATAACACATAACAATAATAATTTGATTTAATTTGATATTGATTTAAAAAATAAAACAGAAGTTAATTGAATAAACATATAAGTATATAACAAATCCTTATTAAATCTACTAAGTAATTTTATTTAAGTATTTTCTTCAAATCAATGATAAAATTAATATTTTACTTTGATTTTAAATATAAAATAAACTTTTAAATTTAAATAATAAAATAAACTTTTAAATATAAAATAAACTTTGTATTTAATGCATGATATGTAAATATCAAAATTTAATTGGTTATTTGACAATATATACATACATATAAAATTATTTACTTATTTTTCCTTTTATAGTTCTATACAGTTCTATACATTCTATATTCTCTTTTTAGCACATTTCCAAAAAAATTTTGAAAAAATGTATTAGTTCCACTCTGTTCGTCCGTCTGTTAACAAAACTTGTACACCGTTAATGAAAGAGAAAAAACATTTTAACCATGGGTAGGCCTTATAAAAAAATTAATATTGTAGAACATCGTTTTCAAGTACCATCCTTTACGGAGCTACAGTCCCTCAAACTTTGATAAAGCCATATTTTTAAATGCATTTATCTCATATTCTGCTTAACATTCTTTCAATCTGAAAACGTAATTTTTTTTTTTTGGCAACTCCTGTTTTTGAGCTATTAGGGCTATTTAAAATATTTCGCCTAAAAGTAGATAATTAAATTTTTAGACTTTTGTTTTTGAAGCTTATTTCAGTTTTTCCCTTTAAGCTTCTATTAAAAACTTTAGATTAAAATTCGAATTAATTCTTACAGACTAATGCTGTAATAATTCTCATTATAATTGTTTATTTTATTTATTTATTTATTCAATTTTCATGTAATAATAAGCGTATTTTATGTTTCTCACATTTGAAAATTTACATGTTGAAGAGATTACATATATCATCATATACATATTATTACTTACCTATTTAATATATGTAAAAGTGATGACAAAATTCGTTTAATATTATTTTAAGAAAAATGATAAGAAAAAACCTTATTATACTTTACTTTTATATTTATTGTGCCCGCTGCCCATCAGCCTCATCTTGAGTATATCGAAGAAAAAGGCTCGATTTACAAGAGGATAATATAATAATAAAACATATACATACTACCAATATATGTTTTGATAATAAAATGATAACAGTAACCTATAATAAAACAAGTTAATTTGTTTAAAATCTAAATTTGTTTAATTCTATCCGTATTAATTACTTATAGTTATATTTATATAAAAATTAATGCCGATTAGGCATTATTACATTTTTAATAAAACTAAGTTTTTACATTATTTCCCACGGCGGGAAAATTAAATAAAGTTAATACAAAAAATTAAAGTTTTAATTGAAATATGATATTTTAATAAGTAACCATATGCGTTTTGTATTGTGTTATGAAAATGATTTATTTATATGAGGTTATGCGTGAGTTAACTTATATAAAAATATGTCTAAATGTAGAGAACTAACTTACAACTTACATGCTAATCTAAAATCGTATTTATAAGCGAATTTTTTGATTTTTGAATTTGAGCGCATTATTTATAAGCGGATTTTCTCCCAGTATTTAATTACTTTAACAACAATCTGATTTAGCTTGTAATTATTTTCTTTTTTTTCCCAAATTAAAATAATCTAAGCAAAATGTCCAATAATTAAAAAGTTACAAGAATTATTCATTTTCTATAGTAATCAAAAATAATCGCAAAGTATTCTCGATTGTTTTTAGATAATTTTTAAGTAATCCAAAATAATATAATAGAAATTTAGATTTAAGCCCTATTATTATAGTAATTGTAATCAAAACTTTTATAATAGTAATTTAAATTTTACAAGTTTGATGTTTATTAATTTTCTTAACCTTTTTGAGAATGCCTATTCTAAAGGATAGTTTTTTGATGAAAAAAATTTCGAAATAGATACTAAACATGGTAATTTTTTAAAATTTTTTATTAATTTTCCAAATTTAGATTTTTGTTTGGTAATAAACTAAATTTTTTATTTCCTTTAAAGAAAATTGCTTTCGATTTTTCATCATTAACATTGATATTTCATTCAAGATAGTAATCATGAATGGATTTAAAATCTATTTCCTGTTTTCTTATTATGTTTTCAAGTAATTTTGTTGATGCTAATAACGCTGAATCACCAGCATATAGTGCTAGCATGGAATTTACAGAAATAAAAATATTGTAGAGAATAGGTGATAACGGAAAACTTTGGAAAATTCCAAGTGTAAAAGGTTTATTTAAGTTAATTTAAAATTCATTAGGTTGTGTGTGAAGAGCATGATGCAGGAATCAAATGCATTTTCAATATCTAGCGCTATCATATCCTTATTGATTATTATACCCTACACATTAAGTATAGGGTATATTAACTTTCGTATGGTGTTTGTAACCACCAAAAGGAAGCGAGTTAGGTATAGACATGTATATATATTCTGAATCAGGATCACCTTCTGAGTCGATTTAGCCATGTCCGTCCGTCCGTCCGTCCGTACGCACGATAACTCAAAAAATAATGATGCTATCTTGATGAAATTTATATTGTAGGTTCACAATGACTAAGGTAAGGCGGGGATTGTAAATGGGCGAAATCGGACCATGCGTTCGGGTACCTCCCATACAACTCCCAAAACCAAACAAGCATATCTTCGAAATTAATAAAGATAGGAACTTCAAATTTGATACGAGGGTGCTGTTTCCTAAATCTCTGATTTGCCTAAAATTTGAGATGAATTGGAGTGATCGTTCGGGTACCTCCCATACAACTCCCAAAACCGAACAAGCATATCTTCGAAATTAATAAAGATAGAAACTGCAAATTTGATACCAGGGTGTTGTTTCCTGAAACCCTGATTTGCCTAAAATTTCAGATGAATTGGAATGGTTGTTCGGGTATCTCCCTCACAACTCCCAAGACCGAACAAGCATATCTTCGAAATTAATAAATATAAAAACTTGAAATTTGATATAATTTGATATAAGAGATTTGATATATTCTACTTACTATTATTAATAACTTATGGATTTTTAATTTAATTTGAATTTTTTAGGTGTAGGGTATAAATAAGTCGGTTGCATCGACTTACTGTTCCATTTACTTGTTTTCAATTAATGAAGTTGTATATTTTGTTATTATTAAACGTTAATTGATTATTTAATTTTAATTTTGAATTAAATTATATATATATGTATTTATACATATTTAAATAATATACATAATATGTTTTATACATAATACACCTACCATATTACAATGTTTATAGTAGGTATATTTTAAAAAAAAAGGAGAATATCTAAAGATGAACTTTATGAATTTTAATTCTTAAGAAAATGCCAATCAAATATTGATCTGATATGTATAGATTTTTATTTTATGCAAATATGTACTTTTTATTTTAAATTGAATTTTTCTGAATAAAATAGAAAATTTTCTTACTTTTTGTATAACTTAAATAGAATAAATAATTCAAATCAATTTTTACTATTTATTTTTAGCAAATAAATTTTAATTTTATTTAAAATAAAATTTCTAACGATGCAGAAATCTAAATATTAAGATTACATTTTGATGATAAATGAAAATCGGTTCTAGAAATTACAAGATTTTCTTAATTTAGATTATTCTAAAGCAATAAAATTAGAATTTATTCATTTGCCTAGTAATTTTTAACTAAATATGATGTTGAGTCTGTAATATTAATGATATCAGAAAAGCATCAGTGAAATATCATTGTATATAAAAACAAAGCAGTATGTAAAACTAAAGGTTTTTAAAGAGGTGTCAAAGTTGCAGATGTCTAAAAATTACACATTTTAAATTGATTTGAACCGTAATAATTGGTCTTAAATGGGAGGAAGCAATACTAATATTCAATCATCTGCTTCTTTTCAAAATTTCAAAGCTTTGATTAAAAGTGTTTTTGAAAATACAATAAGTACCAAAAATTAAATAAATAAAAAAACAATTTTTTTTTCAAAAATAATGATTTTACATAACTGATCAATAAAAAATATTTATATATTAATTTAAAAAAATTGTTGGTCGTTTGCTGTTTTTAGATTAAAAAAATCCTACGCAAAACTTGCGATAAGAATAGGATCCAATTTGGATGGGTTTCAATGAGATCTACCCACCGTGTGACTTTCATTGGTCCATTTTAAACTCTGTAGATGTTTTGTAAACAGATGCATGGTCGAACTAACGGAGAGAGTAAAATTAATTTTTCAAAAAGTTTTTTTTATTATACAGTTATTTAATGCAAACGGTAAATAAAATAATCCTTAAAGTTCTTAAAAAATTTTTAAAATAAAATTTTCATTTTCATACAGTGTTTAAGTAGCTTACCATTTATAAATCCTTTTAGTTAGCTAAGAAAGAAGAGGTTATTGAAATATTTAAAATAAGATGATTTAATAAAAATTCTATCATTGTTCCAAATAAATATTTTATTTTTATATTTTTTTTTGTTTTTTAATTCAATTCAAAGGTCAATTTAAATTACACAATAATTTTCTTTTATTAACTATATAATACATTAAATAATTTCTTAATTTACAAATGTACTTATATTTCAAACGAAACGAAGTATTGTATTTCAAACAAACATTATACAAAAAAAAAAAAAAAAAAATATTTTAAAAATTTATTCAAGTAAATAAATTGTTTATTTTAGCATCAATATACGATTATTAGATATAGGAAAAAAGAGATCATTTATTTTAAATATAATATAAATATTATTCTTATATTATAAATATATTTTCCTTCTATATTTGAAAATTTTTCTATTTATTTTTATATTTTCTTTATATTCTTACTACTATATATATATATATATATATATATATATATTCGTTATTATTTCATACTGTTGAATGTTGGACACATATTATTATAAATATTGTAAATAAAATTCTCTAAAAATTGGATTGGAATGAAAAGTAGCAATCTTTTTCTTATATTCATTAATTTATTACATATGGATATGACAAACAAAAACAAAATAAAGAAAATTGGAAAATTGGAAAAGGAAAACCAAGAAATCGAAAAAACAAAAACAAAAACAAAAGTATAAAAATACAGAATTTCATGAACCATAAAAATATTTTTAACAAATATAAATTCATCAATATTACTATCAGGATCAGAATCAAAATTTATTTTGTCTTTTGTTTTATATATATTTTTTTTTTTTTTATATATATATTAATATATATATAATATATATATATATTATATTATTAATAGGATAATGTATATACTTTTTTTGTATATTGAAAATTTTACTAGAGACCACATAAATTTTTTAGAAAATTCTTCTAAAAATGAAAACTAAATAACCATGAATTCAATATTTGTAAGTAAATATATATATATATATATATATATATGTATGTTCATGATAATATTTATATTGAATATATTCCTATACTCCATATATATATATATATATATATATATATATATATAGGAATAGTGGTGGTAGTACATGTGGTTTTGACTTTTTTCAATATTGTTTCTCCGATTTGAATTTGTTTTATTGTAATTAAGAAAGAACATTTTATTTTAAATACAGGGTGGGTCAACTAAGACTGACTGATTTGAAATGATTATAATTTTTTTTATTTTATTTTTTTTTTTTTGCAGATAATAAAGAATTTTATAAGATTTTATAATCATAATAACTCATCATCATCATAACTCAGTGCAAAAACGTGTAAAAATTGTTGAATTTTATTATGTTTCCGGACAATTAATTTTTTGAAGAATCTCATTATGATCGATGAAGTACATTTTCATTTAAATGGTTATGTCAATAAACAGAACTGTCGAATTTTGGTTACGGAGAATTCGAGAGCAGTGTATTATCGATATAATTACACCCTCTCAGATGAACTGTTTGATATGGAATTAAGGCTGATAGAGTTATCGGTTCATATTTTTTCGAAAATGAAACTGAACAGCCAGAGAAACCGTATCTGTGGTGGTATATCGGACCATGTTGGGAAAGTTTTTTACGTCCGGTAGTTCGCAAAAATCGTGACATATGATTCCAGCTCATACCGCTATGGGCACAATGGCGATTCTGCGAGAACTTTTCGATTATCGACTAATTTTAAAAAAATGCTGATTTTGCGTGGCCATCTCTTTCCCCAAATTTGACGGCCCCTGATTTTTTTTTGTATGTTTTCTTGAAGGAACGAATTTACGTCAACAAATCAAAAAACATTCAGGAAACTAAAGCAGAATATTCGCACAGAAATTGTAAAATTGGAGCCAAAAACATTGCGCAACGTAATGCATAATGTCTTAAAAAGAGCCATTAACTGCCTATAGGAAAATGGAAGTCATTTAAAGAATGTAATTTTTCACACTTAACTTAGAAAAAAATTAATAATTTATACTTTTATTTAGAAAAAAATAAAATAAAAAACTTATAAGCATATCAAATCAGTCGGTCCAAGTTAGCCTTTACGATTGAATTGTAGTTACCAAAATTATTTTTATCAGTTAAATTGCATATAAATTAGAGTAGTAAAAATCTTAAGCGAAGAAAAAAGAAGGTAAAAACTATAGATTTAAATTTTTGAAAATAAGTATAGATGTACAAAATATTAAGTTGATTTAATAAATGTCACTTCAGACTAAATTTTTTAAAACTATTTTACATCTGACATAGCTGAATAAAAAAACAGGAGAAAAACAGCTTATTAAACAAATGTAAATTTCCATATCGTTTTTATTTTATACGTTCACATCATCTTTAAATGTTTACTTTTTTTATAATTAAATTTTATAAATCATCTAGCCATTGGTGCAGTGGTTGACGGCTTCTCATTCATAAGGGAATGAGAGGTCTCGGGTCCGGTTCCCGGCAGGGTACAATAATTATAATATAAAAAAACCCCACATTCTCGTACACCCCACATTCCTACCAGGAAACAGGGGTTATAGCTACCTGGCACATTTATGTACCACGATAATTGTATATAAATAAATAAATTTTATAAATAACAAAAAATTGTTTTAGTTTTGTCAAATTTTTAATAGAAATAATTCAAAAAATAATCATAAATGATTATATTTTCAACATCTTGAAAAATTTCTTTATTTTTCTTCAACTCAAACACATCAAACTGCGTATATGAATGTATGAAAAATACAAAAGCCAGCTGATAGAATTAGAACCTATCCTAAAATAAAAGTCATCTGACATATCAAATGTTTGTTTTTATTACAGTGATACCATCTGTTTATCAGTAAAATACATGTATATAGTCTGAAACGATCTCATACTATGAATAAGATATAGTTTGATCACAGATATAGTCTGAAGCGATGCTAAGCTGTGGAATAATCTATATGACAGCTTAGTTATAAACTTATTTTATTTTTTGATGGTGATAGATAATGAATAAAATTAAATAACTATAACTGAGTCTTTGGAAAAAATCAATATTAAGTTTATGTATTTTTCCAAAGAACAATTAACCAAGATGATACTGAAAATGAATTTTTCTGATCTTTTAAATAAATATGAAAAAGGTTCAATGATATGATGTTATTTATATAATATACATATATTATTTTGAATATTACTTAAATGCTTATAATACTGAAACATGTTTTCTTTAGATATATCTTTCCATTTAAAAGATATTTATTTTTCTTTTTTTTTTTTAAAGATTCCTTGATTGTTCATAAATTTACAAATTTCTACATAAATTTTATTATTTTTAAGAATTTCAATACATTAATTTAATTTTTCCCTATTCCATTTTATATTTATTTAGATTTAGATTCTTTGTCAAACTTTTCAATATTTACATTCTGAATCCATTAAATTTCTTGTATTTTTTATTTTTTTTTTTTCTCGAAATGGAAAACAACACAACAAATTTGAAAGAATGAATTGAAACCCATACAAATATTAACATATTTTATTTATGTGTGTTTGAAATAGAAATGAAAGAAGGAAGAATTAAGTGAAAAGGAAAATAAATAAAAAAAAAAAGAACAAAAATATAAAATAAATAGTTTGTTTTGTTTGTTGATAGATGTTATCAACATGGTAATTATCAATGGTTACTATTACAGATAACATTTATTTTAAATAAACAATGTTTTGCCTTTTAATATCTAAAAATTTACTGATTCTCATTTTATTCTAATATTAGTAGTAGAAAACCGTAAAGAAGAAAATTGAAGAAACAATGAGAATGAAGAGTTTTGACACTTTACTTTGTATCATAACTCCCTAAAGGACTTATGACACAAAATAAAATATTAAAATGTGTCACAACTCCCTTTTCCATTTAAAATAAGAATTGAAGTCCATGGGCCATAATTCTATTTTATATTATTTCAAACTTAAAAAAATTGGCGCGTCCGTCCGTCTACGCGTTTTTAGCCCAGTGGCATAGCGGCACAGAGACGCGTCACGCGGCGATATGACCCCATTTCCAGAAGGTTTAAGTGAAACAAATTGTAGTAAAGCCAAAATATTTGCGTGTTAACTTTCTGGAAAAGGTGATATGACCCTTTTTCCAGAAGGTTTAAGTCAAACAAATTGTAGAAAAATCAAAACATATTCAGTGACTTTAAAAATTTACAAAATTTTTCGTTGAATTATCCTTCAGTTTTGACATTAGATTAAACCAGCTTAATGTTATTATGGTTTGATCTTTATAATGAAACAAAAGTGTAATGCTACTGTAGTACCAGTTTCTATTAAATAATTAAGTCCTTCTGTTCCGTACCTTAACTGATAACAGTAATTTTATAAATAGTGAAGAGAAATCATATCATATTGGCGTTGTAATTTATCAGTGTTCTAAGTAATAACAGTTTTTATTAAATAATTATAACTAAATAATTAAAGTCTCTCTTCTCTGAACTTAACTTATAACAGTAATTTCACCAATCTTGGTGACATGCCATAAGTCCCAGAGTTATAAGCCCCATGGACTTATTTTGTTCCCAAGTTCCAATTCTTTATTAGAAATTCTGATTTAGGAGGGGTTTTACAGTTGAATTCAAAATCATAGTTATACAACATCTTAATTTCATAGGTTCAGAATTTTGTATATACATATAGGTAAATATTCTGGAAAAAGGGAATAACCTGATCTTGAATCCAACCCTAAAATTCCTCCTAATTCGGAATCTGGCATATATACAATATATAGTATGTAAATATTCTGGAAAAAGCGTATAATTCAGATTTTGTAACCAACTATAAAGTCTTTACTAATTATATTTTTACATACATATTTCAATAATATTATATTTTATGTAGTGGGACTTATGACACTTATTAAAATTTTAAAGTGTGACATAAGTCCCTTCAAAAAAAATTCATAAATCCCTTAGACAGTAGAGTGTTATAACTCCTTAAGGGACTTATGACAAAAGGAATTATGACATACCACCATCTATAATTTGGTTTTTTTTTTAATGAATCAGAATAGTTATGGCTGTATCACGATTTTTATTTTTTTATTTAAATAATTATAATAAAATAGTATAAAGTTACGAAGAAGTACATAGAATTTATTATGTACATCCATTTTTAACCGTCACTTTAAATATCAAAGAATTGAAAAAAAAAAAAATTTAACTTAAAATTAATTGGGTATCTGTTCATTTTGTATTAATTTAAATTATTAAGTTAGCCCCCCACATGTTAAAATATATTTCTTGTTATATTGCATATATTATGAATATATATATATATATAAATATTATATGTATAAAATGAAATAGCGGAAAATAATTTTCTTATATTTATTTTACCGAGTTGAAAATTTTGTATATTTTCTTTTTAATTTTTCAATTTTTTTGTGGGAATTGTGGAAAAAAGAAAAAACAAAATATTAAGATAAATAAGAAAATATCTAGGTTGTATCAAGGATATTTATCGTATTTTGAGGTCGGTCATGCTGTTCTAATTATTTAATTATAAAAATTCTACTATATGAGTTATACTGAAAGATAAAAACAAGTTGAAACAAAAAAAAAAAAAAACAAAAAATTAAGAAAATAGAAAATAAATATATGTATATAATTATGTTATCTAATGTATATGTGCATATAATATGTACAAGTCTTATAATTATATAAACCCCTACATATTTTCAAATAAAAAAGTGATATATTTATAATAATTTTTTTTTTTCTGTGGGATCACCTACATATTTTTCCTCTAATGATATATTATTATTGAATTCTGATAGCGTTTCTGATCCTTAACATGTTGTTTTTCACAGAAAATTTTGATATACATAAAAATATCTATATATTGTATATTTTTTAGTATATAATAGTGGTTGCTATAAAAATGAACATTTTTAAATAAACTTTAAATATGTTTTATTTTATTGTACCGGAATTTTTTAGATGTGCATCTCAAAAAATGCACATTTTATTTTTTAATATAAACATTTTTAGAACTGATATTTTTTGAACAAATATTTTACAGTCATAGCCATTAATACCGTGATACCATTAACCGTTCTTTCTAATATATGATTTTTTTTGGCATTTGAATATAAAGTTTCAGATGATTGATGGATGCTTAGTTAATTAAACAGTTTTTTATTTTTGGTTCCTCGAATGCATGTAATTAGATGCGGAGATAAATCGATCCTTTCCTTTTCAGGTGTGGCTGCAGTTCAAGTAATAAATTATTTATCAATGTGTTTATATTATATTAGTTTTTATTTTCTGTTTTCAAAAACTTTTTTAAATATTAAAAATAATCCAATAAAGATTAAAGCCTTAATTCCTTTCTGATTATGTTATTTTATATAATATTTTGACGCGAAGTTTAAACTTAAGATCTTTTGCCAGAAAGATCGTCGGCTTTTGCACTGTTTCATTGGTACAGATGGATTAAAGAATTAATTATTTCAAAAATTGCTGCAAATATTCGCTAACTCATTGGCAAAATTTTTTATATTCATTTGTTAAGAAGTAATGCAAAAAATTAAAGAGAAACAATTTTTATGTTTGTTTGGAGCTCTCTTAACATTTTTTCGTGATATTATTCGTTATTGTAACAAAATAATGGTTTCTATTGCTAGTTCTTGAACTCTTTCCATTAGATCTTTGCATTCTTATTTTTGTAAATCATCTTAATATAAATGTGATTGATTTCTGGAGTAAGGATTCATACAAAAAATCGAAAAATCTAGAATCTTGAACCTTTTCCATCTTTTCCGAATCTTGAACCTTTTATATCTTTATCAGAAAGTCGAATCATTTGATCAGTTTTAAATTATTTTTTGCTAGTATGTTCAGTTTATTTTTTAGGTATTTTCCCCAAATAACTGCACAATATTTCAAGACCGTTTCCGCTAGTATATGATTTAGTCAATCTCAGGGAACTGTTGAATTTATTTACCTAGTATCCAGTTTTAAATTGTTCCAAGTTTTTTTTTCCTAATTTTGATGCAAACGTCAAAGTTAAAATTTTTAAAAGAATTTCCAATTTCATTTTAAAAAATTTATCAAAATAGAAAATTATTAAGTTTTTATGAAATAAAATATTGATTATAAGAAGTAAATTCATAATTGTATGTGTCTTCATTAATATATCCTATACTTATTAGGATAATTTGAAAAATAAATTGTATTTGTTGAATTTGCTCTTATTTTTTCATTTACATAAAAGCAAACAATATTAAAGGTAAGGTATGTATAAAAAAAAAAAAGTAGAACTTTTATGTTCATTTTTCTAACTGATTAAATTAATGCAATTTTATTGCTAGACTACAAGTACCTATACATATTTATAAAAATTATTGATTTTTTAAATTAGAATTTTAGATTTTATAAATACAACAATTATATGAGGTTTTTGCATCCACTTATATTAGAAATAAATTCTGTTGTGGTATGTTGGAGTTGTATATAAAATTTCATGATTTATTTTATGCATTGTTTATTTTCTATTTTATTTTCATAGTAAAAGTTTCCATCTCTATTGTTTTCTATTTATAATTAATATACATTAAGAATATTTTTTCAAGTAAATATTCTAAAATTATCAAATATTTGTTTGAAAATTATAAAAAACTGCAAAAAGAAAAAAAATAAATATAATATATTTTTTTCTGTTTTGGTCTTTAGAAACTTTTTAAACGTAAATATGGAAATATTTTAAGTTATTTAACATTGAAAAATGATTAAAAAAATAAATGTCTTAGTATTGAAATGTTAAAATAAAAATTGATTTGTCTGAAGGTATTTATTTATTTATATATTTGTATTAATATTACAAATCACATAGGATTATTCCATTGCAGAGGATAGGACATAGGATAAAATAATTTAGGTGAATTTTATAATTTCTAGAACTATGGGTTGTACATATAATCAAAGTATATATTTACACATTCTTCAAAAGCAGATTCAAACCTTCCACATAACGAGTATCAATCCAAAACTTTTCCAAATATGCTATAGTACCATTTAATACTAAGCGGCAAATGTATAATAGTTTATACTAAACATATGTATTATATATCATTCATTCATCAGTGACATATACGATATGTAAATAAACATGAATTATATAAATATGTATACTAATATCATATAAATATAAATTCTTCAAGCAACTGTTATACGTTATTACTACGCATCATCCTCAACAATTTCAAATTATCGAGTAAAAAAATATACAAAAAAAAACGTTAAACAAATTTGTTAAAAAAATTTAGAAAAATGAAGTCACACTTTCGTCAATTTTAAGGCAACCCTATATTATTAAGAAAAGTTGTTAAGAAAAATAAAAATATAATGTTGGAGCTTTAACTTTTGTATGTTACTTCAAAAAAATGTGAACAGGCGTTCAAGTTACAAGTGTTTAAAAATACGGAATTTTTTAGTTTTTGACCCCATATAGCTCCGAAACGGGGAGCGATACAAAAATATTTTCTGAAATGACTCATACTTGTTATTTTAAAAGACCTAACTTCTCTTAAAATTTTAAGTTTCTAACTTAAACCGTTTGAAAGATAGAAGGAATCAAGGATTTATCAAAATTTGTGTTTCGTATAACGGTAAATTAAGCATACGATGTCTTATATATTACGATACGATGTCAAGTATATATTTATTGTATATATATTTTTAAAGCTAATAAAAGCAGTAATAGTCTGGCGTTCAAATTGATTTTTATGATATCTATCAGCAGTTAAAATTTCATGGCTCTATTTCAAAAAAAAGTGTGAGGATCTAAAAGTAAGGTGTTTGAGAGCTACCCGAAGTTTTGGTCGGATATCAACCAAAAAAAATAGGGAACCTACAAATTGTTGTTAGAATATTTTGTATTAATTTCAAGACTCTAGCTTTCTTAGTTTTTGAGTTATCTTGTTGACGGACAGAGGGACGGGCGGACGGACGGAGGAAGCTTAATCGACTTAGAATTTGATTCTGATCCGATCCATACATTTGAAGCTATATCTAGCTAGCTTATTTCGAGGTGCTACAAACGGAGGTTCAATTTTAATATACCTGATCCTTATTTATTTATTTATATTAATGTTACGTACATAAATGTAATGCAATATTATTGAACCATCCTCTACTAAAGGCTATTATAGGTTTTTATACTATTATTAAATTATATACTAATATTATTTATTTTGTTTATATTATATAATATATATTTACATTATATTTGGTCGTAAACGGGGTATGTAAAGAAAAAAACACTAACGACCTGTGCAGGGATCGAACCCACACTCCTTCGGTTAATACGCCACACGCTTACCCACTAAGTTACCGAAGCCCCAATCGATCCTTATCGTACGGAAATAATAAAAGTATTAAAAAAATTGCATATTTCTAGTTGTTAAGCATCTTTTTAACATGTATGATTCTTTTGATTGTTTTTAATTTTAAAAACAGGATTTTTTTTTGTTTTTGTAAATTTGTGGAATTAATATGTACTTTAAAGAACTTTTAAAAAATTCCAACATTTATAAAAATTTAACATTTTCTGCTATCAATTTAAAGGTTTATTAGTTTTAATCAAATATTTTTATTATTGATTGTAAAAGATTATCATTTAAATTTCATATTACATTACATTATGTTTTTTTTTATGGCAAATAAATTCATTTTAGAAACTTTCATTGAAGAAATTGTCTATGACAGATTATCTATACTTATAGTCTTTTATATTTTATACAATTATTAGATATTTTCATGTATTGGATATCAAAAATTATTATTCTGTACATTTCAAAAATTTAATTAAAAACAAGAATTATTAATAATAATAATAATAATGATACTAATAAACAATATTTAATGAATTTTTTATTCGCAAATTAATTATATAACAATATTTTTAATATACATATTATTGTGCAAAAAAATAAAAGTATCAATTCCATTAAACCCTTAATACAAATCATTTCCGCTGAATTAATATTAAAATAATCAAATAATCATAATTAAAATGTATCTATTATATGTATGTATATATAGGTGAATAAGGAAATATATAAAACAAGATATTTTTAAAGGCGCACATTTCCAAAATGATAATAAAAGCATTTATAATTGTGACTATTTTTGTATTAAATAAAATTTGTATTTTCCTTTTAGAATTTTTTATGTTAGAAAACATGTTGGAAAATCAAAAGATACTTTCATTAATTTTCGGAAAAAATTCAGAAAAATAATTTTCAAAAAAAGAGTCGTTAATACATGTAAAAATATAATGTTCAAACTTAGATTTTGCTGTTTTCCTTAAACAAAACTTATACAGTTGTCTAAGAATAGCGAAATTTTAATTGATGACCCCTAAAAGCTCTTAAACAGTGTAAATTGCAAACACAACTCTGATTTTTGTTTTAAAGTAACTAGATGCTTATTCTTAAAGATCTGCTTAATTTCAAAGATTTTATATTTATTCATCAGAATTTAAAATATCCAAACACGAAAAAGGACTTTGCAATTTTGTGGGCTGCAGCCACGTAATGGGTAATATTTTATCGATGAATAGTTAAAATGCCATTGCGCTATTCTGAACGTATTTTTTTTTAGATGCAAATAATTTAAAAGATGGACGGACAAATTCAAAACTAATAAGTAAAATTATGCTGTAGCGACGTTCTAAACGGTGTTTTTTTTTTTTACATACAGATAGATGGAAGGACAGACGGAAAAGTGAAATTAATAAGTAAAATTTTTTTTTTTGGAAAAATGTGCTAAAAATATAAAAGTAATTTATATTGCCTGTAATTCAGGCAAAAAATTCATTTATTATTTACAATATTTATTTTTCTAATTAAGATGAAATTATATTTTTAATAAACTAAGTATTAAATAAAAAGAAAAATCTAATCCCAACGAAAAACAAATCTATAGGTTAGTTATTATTAAATAATACAATATTATTTTGTGTTTACTTTGTAAGTAAACATTTTTATTCTGAAAGAAAAATTTTTTAATATCATATTATTTTACAATGAAAAGTTTTTTTTTTTTTTTGACCTTATAGTATAGGAAAATTTTTGTTTTTCTGATAAATTACTTTTCAGTATTAATTTATTATCTGGAAAATAGGATAATTTCTGTGAAACTTTTAAATAAATAATATTGTTTGTAAATGGTAATTTAATACAAAATATGTCTTAAATTTCTTATTTATTTTATTATTTTTAGATTTTTTTCATTTTGATTTTAAGAATTTGATAAAGATTTTTCCTTTGAAAATGTAACTCTTAATCAATTAAATAACAAAAGTGATTAGAAAATGTACACATCAATTCCTTTTTATAGTGATTATTCTAGATAATTCGAAAATTACTAAAACACACATGATAAAATTACTAAAATAATACTTCAAAAATTATAATTAACCTTAGATGATGAAGATTTTCCAAAAGATGTATAGGTATGTTATTTGCTTATTTTTTGTTTTGATTTACAAATTTAAACTGAACTGAAATGTACCAAAAAAAAATTAATAGAAATATAACAATTTAATGTTGCTTTAATTTTTTTTTTTTTTTTTTGTTCAATTTCAACTGAATTTATCATTTTATTTTTCATTTAGAAGAAATTTAAGAAAATTGTTTAAAAAATTCTATAAATTAGTTACGATGAAAACTAACTAAAGAATTACTCAACTATTGATGTAAAATTTAAAAATTATTAATTCTCTTCTCGGGGAAAATCAATCATTTCCAATTTATTAAATTTGGTTTTTATTTTCCTTATCCATTCTGAGTGATTTTTTCGAAAAATGGAATTAACATCGGCTATTTATTTTTTAGCAATAAACGTGTAAGGGAGTGTTTTAATAAAGCGAATAGAGGGGTAAACGAGTGTGTTATTGAAAAAAATTTTAAAAATTAAGTTTTCATGAAAAATAAATAAAACTAAGATCATATATAAAATTAAAGGTTTTTTTCCAGGTATTTAAAAGCGTACATTTTAAAAAGGAAATTAAAAAGATTCTAGAATTGTGACTAAATTGACATCAACAGTTTTTTTTTATGCATTTCTCTGCCACATAAATGTGGACAGGAAATCACACAGCATTGGCTGTACATGTTGTAAGGGGGAATAACTCTTACGATGTGTGTAGGATTCAAAATCACACTTCTTCGGTGTTTGCAGTGCATTTTATACGCTCTTACCCACTAGGCTACCGAGGTCCCTACATATCAATATTTGTATTTTATTTAAAATTTTTTTTTCTTTGACGAAATTTTCGACACTTTCTTGAAAATTTCACCAAATTTTATATAATTATCAAAAGCTTGTGTTAACCAAGCAAAAATAAAATATTAAAGCTTTCAGTTTTTTTATATTTTACTTTAAAGAAATTTTCACGGATGTTTACATTATAGCGATCTAAAAATAGTGAATTTTCAATTTTTGTTCCTTATTATTACATTTTAAAAAAAAATTTATCTAAGGAATTTATTCTAAGGCTTTATCTCAAAAGGTTTCCTCCATCATTTAAATTTTTCTTAAATTTTTAAAGTGCTATTGCTGAAATACGGAAATATTGCACACCGGAAATATGGATAAACTAAATTTTACAAAATTTTGATTTCACATAACGGTAAATTTAATTTCTAAATTGCAAAAAATTTTATATTTTTAAATTGATGTAAGAAGTTTAAAAAATATCCTGTCATTTCATTTTTTAAGTGTTAACAAAACTTGACATAAAAACATTAAAAGTAGGTATTTTTTTAAAATTTTGATAGAATGGGGATTTGAAATGTATTTGACTACATAAAAACGTTATCCTATAGAACTATCTTATGAAGTCTAAGCATAGTAAATTATTTGATTAAAAGTTTAATCGATTGGTTAATTTTTTAACTTTAAGATTCTATTCTTCTTATTGTGTGGTACAATCTGAGAAAACAATGTGTGGTATAAAAAGCAACTAATAGAGTTTTAATCAATGTTAATGACCACTATTATGGTTTAACTTTGAAAATAATATTAAATTTGGTTAATGGTATTAAATAATCATTTAATAATAATAAAATAATCAATCAACAAAAATATTTCTTTAAAAGAAAATGTGAAAATAATTTTATCTAGTTTTGCCGTGGAAAATTTTATTTTTAGTCAACTTTATATCTTATATCTTACCATATAAATAAAATTTGGTAACTACAGAACACTCTCTAGAAGACTCTCTTTTTTGAGCATTTAATGAGCTCCAATTTGAGAACCATTTCTACATTAAATATAACTTATCGTTTAACTTTAAATATTTAATTTTTTAAGAGAAAAAATAAAAATAAATTCAATTTCATTCATTGTTAAAATAAAAAAATTAACAGATAATTAAATTTTATTTCATTTTGTGAATATCGTAAACTATTAAATAATTTCATGGAATTGAAATAATTTCATTGGAATTATTTATTATCGTAAATAATACGCTTAAAAAATTTTATATATACTTAATATAATGTCTACTTTAAATTTCATGTTGGTTTTTTTTTTAATTTTCTCAATTTTTTTATATTTAAATATTTTAATATATGTAAATTTTTTTATTAATTATTGTTTTTTTTCCCCCGCATATATACATACTTATATATAATAAATATTCCCAGTTGAACTCTTATTTAAATCTTTTTAATGAATTTCTGAAATTTTTCATATTGTTCAGATAATCTATAAATTAAATATGAATGTAAAATTGAAATGATTTTAAATTATAAATTAACAAATACATCAGTTTAATTCTCATTTCGACTTTATCGTATATTTTTAGGATGATGGGGTTTTAAATTTATCAAAATTTTTAAATTTTAATCATAAAATAAATGAAGTTTGAGATAACTTTTTAATTGTCGCATCTGATCTAGATTTTAAAAGATATTTTTTCTTTTCAATTTAAATGTCTTCAGGTCAGATTTTTGTCTTAATTTGGTCAGATTTTTATTGTACATTTAAAGTTTTTGCTTGTTCTCAAAGGTGGAATATCAATTTGAAGCAGATTGGCTTGGGGATTCATTGGTTTTTATATCATATATTTTTATTATTTTATGACTACAACATTTTTCACATGTATTTTACGATGTCAACCTGAGATGGAAAGAGCGCGTCAAGAAGAAAAAAGTTGTCAAATTACAATCGAATTACAAACAAATGTATTGGCTGCTATATCGAAATTCTAGATTGCTAATAGAGTATAAAATTTTGTTATATAACCAAATAATTAAGTTTATTTTGTTGTACGATATACAGCTATGGGGTTACGCCAAAAAAACAAATTTTCAGAGTATTCAAATTTTCCAAAATAAAATTTTACGTAACATAATTACGTACGTACGAAATTTTGATTTACATAGGGATCTAGAAATACCCACTGTAAGCGAAGAAATGAAAAAATATGCACGAAAACATAAGCCCCGCTTAGAAAGGCACATAAATGTAGAAGCTTCAAAACTCCTACATTGTGAAAATTCTATTAGAATGCTTAATAGAACTAGATTTAGCGATAAACGTAAATCACTTTCATGGAGATTCCAGTAGATTTGTAAGAGTTGACGCAAAATTAATGGTTAGTCTTTCAGACTAGTTTTAATATTTTAAAACGGGGCCTGTGCTCACATCACTGTGTTAAAGTCTCACATAACTGTGTTGCGTGCAGTATCTTACTTCTTACTTCAATTTTTGCCTATTATTTTAAAGAAATTTATACAGGTGCCTAAATTACAGGTGGTAAATTTCAAATTTTAATTTTTGAGCCCTAATAGTTCTTAAACAGGGGTGGTAGAAAAAAATTTTTCTGAAACAACTTACACTAATTTCTAAAAAATTTTTCTTCTGTTAGTTTTAAGGTTCCAACTTAAAACATACCGAAATTATAAAGGAAAAAAAAAATTTTCAAAATTTTGTCTTTATATAACGGTAATTTAAATACTAAATTAAAAAAAAATTGTAATTTTGATATTAGTTTGTAAAGGTAAAAACACGTTCTGTCGAATGCCGTTTTTAAATTGAAAAAATATTAAGCAGAACTTGAGATAATATACATATTCAAAATTTAGGAGGCTGTAGTTCCGTATTGGGTGGGGCTATATAAAAAATATTTCTGCAACGATAATTTTTTTATGAGACCTACGCATTGTTAAAATTTCATTGTTTCATTTTTAACGGTGTAGAAGTTTTGTAAACAGACGGACGGACAGAGCGAAACTAATAGGCTTTTTTTCAAATTTTTTTTCGAAATATGCTAAAAATTAAAAAAATTATTATTTAAAATTGATTAATTTTGTATATCATGTTTATATAGTTATGACATGAAGTTGCCAGCATTTAATGTTTGTTTTTTTGTTTTATTTTTAATAGTTTTTTTTTTTTGTGAATTTTCATATTGAAATTTCATTTAAAATTAAATTAAAGCTATAAAGGTATAGGTATATCGTTTTTTATTTTTATTTTTTCTTAGATTATTTATTAATTAATTTATAACTAATTTAATAACAATAAATGTTTAATTTATAAATAATAATAGTTAGAATTATTGCGGTGCGTTTTATTTATGTTTTTGTGGTCTCTGATAAAAATATACAATAATGGATAATGAAATTTTAATTAAAAAAAAAAACAAAAAAAAAGGATTCATGAAAAATTTGTTTAATTTTTGTTTTCTTATCATTTTAAAAAATTATTATTGTAAGTTTATAAATATGTCGAGTAGATATTTTTAAAGATTTCAATTAATTTGTTTAATTTAAATAGAGTAAAAAAAAAAAGAATGACAAAATATTTAAATAAACCTTTGTATATCAATAATTTTATGCATAGATTAAAAGAAATTGAAAATAGAATGAATTTTTAATTCTAGACAATTCTATTGTAAAAATTTGATTGATTTTTTGTAGATTTCAAAAAATTTGATGTTTAATCATTTCTTTCTCATAATGATGTGATAATGATAATGTTAATATAAATGTTAATACCTACTAGAAAAACAAAACGTATTAAGTTTAAACTATGCTTCGGGTGGATTCGATATACTAGAAATTTCAAGAAAAGAATCTGTATCCTAGATAGGGAAATATTATAGAAATATTAAAGATGATATAAAATGTTTTTTTTTTTGTGTTAGGGGTTGAGAATCTTCAAAGAGACCGTATAATCGGTCTGATCGCGCCATTTAAAACTGTACTGTAAAAACATTCACCACGCTATACCACATATCCTGTTTCAAATACTGAAACTAAGACTACGTAGACTAACAATAAATTTTTGGTTAATATTATTTAGTATAATAATAAGTCTGTAATGCAAAAACTATTCTCTAATATTTGATGCATTACGGATTTATATGAGATTGCAAAGCTTTGTTTGTTTTACTATTCTAATAAAATTTTGATTGTCGCTTTGCGCCCACATCGACATTGTGGGATAGACGAAATAGCAGAAACTGGAGTTTATTCCAATATGAATACTAAATAATTCAGTAAAAATAGATACGCTATTCTTCTTATAAAACTAAAAATAAGGAAAAAAATTATAGAATATTAATTAATGACAAAATTAAATAAAATTTAAGACCAGTTCATAATTTCAAAAATTCCATGTGCGGTAATACTTTTTAATATAAAATTCTTTTCACGCTCAATTATTTAGTATAGAAGTAATTCTTTTTAAATTTTCATAATTCTAATTCGTTATATAATATAATCTAAAAGATAAGTTAACTTTAAAAGTTTTTCTTTTTTATTTTAAATTAAACCTTAACCTAAGAATGGACAAAAAAAAAGTAATATTCTATTTTTCGATAGAAAATTTTTATGAATAAATTATAATAACTTAATTTAATCAATAATAAATTAAAAATAATATTTATTATTATTGGGCTGTAAACATTTTTAATTAAATAATAATAAAAAATAAAAAATAATTAATATGAAAATTTAAAACTGACAATTGCATACTTTTAGGGTTGCTTTATTTAAAATAAAACTTGATAGACAAAGGCACTTAGTTCGTTTAAAAAAACTTTTTTTTTTTTTTAAATCACTTAAAAACAAAAAAAAAAAAAAGAAATACATAATGCAAAATCACATTTAATGAATTCATTATAATAATACTTAATTATTTTTAGTAATTAATACCAGAAATGAATTTATTTATACATGAGTAATTTTCCAACTTTCAAATTAAATTTTAATTAAATATGCGGAAAGAAAAACATTTTTGTATTACTTTATTTAATCATTTTGATATCCTTTTTTCATTTTTATGTTTATTTTTGTTTATTTATTGTTTTTAATTTTTTTTTAATTAAGGTATATATACAAAAATATTTTTTTTAATCCAATGTGTACTTTAACAATAATACGATACGATATAATAATAATATATGTTATTAAAAATGAATAAAATTTTATTTTATAATGATTGCAATTTTATATATGTTTTTTTTTTTTCCCCCTGTTTTGTTTTGATTTTATTAATATTTAACAGGAAGAAACTGAAAAATTAAAATAAATTAAACTAAAAAAAAAAAAAGAGTTAAATTCAAATTATTACCAATCATTTAAATCGGATCAAATAAGCAATGAAAACAAAAGTCAATTGTTAAAAACCGTAAAAATTAATTATGATAAATTTTTAAAATTTAATTATTTTGAATATGAAAAACAATAATTATATATGTGGCTCAAAAAAAATTCGCAAATATGTAATTAATTTAAGTTTTATTTATAATTTTAAATTTATTTAAAAAAAAAAATGTTTTTTTTAAATAGTCAAAATTTAAATAAATTTGTGTAGAATGACAGATAATGCATTTCATCTTTGTACTTTTCTGGTATTTGTCCATATTAATTATTATAAAAATCTATAAAAAATAAGATCTACCTCCAAATTTATAGTATTATTTAATTAAAATTATCTAGGTAGGTTTATGTCCCTTTTGTACCTTATTGCGATATCTTGGGTCAGATTTTCTCCTAATTAAATTATTGGGAGCTTATTACAAAGTGTTTTAATTTGATTCACTGATGATTAATTTGATCCACTTCCAATAGATCGAAAAGATTATTTAAAAAGAATTTCCCAGAAATTTTCTTCTTCTTTTTAGAGCAAGATTTGAATATTCATACAAAAGACGAAGGATTATTTCCCCTTCCTCTTTATCCTCGCATCTTCTGCAAAATTCATTTGAGAAAAGTCCTCATCTTCTGGTATATCTGCCGATCAGAAAGTGTCTCCTTAAATTTCTTATTTTTTGTTTAAGATTTAATATATGGACCAGGTTTTTTTGGTACACAGTATTAATAGAAAACTACCTACGGTTTGTGAGTATATTTATTTATTGTTGATTCCAATATTTGCAGATTACAATAGGAACCTAAAACTCTTCCTTTCCTCATATAATTTGAAGGTTTATGCAGCTCTTAGTGAGTTCATTAACTCTACAATTATAAGATATCGAAACCTTAATCTTAAACCTTTGTAGACAAAAGATATCGAAACCATAATTTGGTTCATTCGAGAATAAGAGGTAAATGCTGACAACGGCTGAGTTCGACGAATTTCATGCCAAGGATTTTATGGCACTCTTCACTAACCGTGAAAATCTGACTTTTCTAGATTGCAAAAGAGTACAGTGGTCCGGTAGACAAAAACTAGATTAGTGACAAGAACTAGAGAGAGCACCTGCATTGTCTGTAGTATCCTGTTTATCATTGATTGAATACATCATCATAGAGAATATTTTATCTACTTATTCCTGAATTTCCAATTTTTATTAAAGTAGAAGATACGTACACTGTAATCAAGATATATGTCGTTAAGAATAAAGCAGTGTCCTACAGTGTTGGAGGACCACTATGCTCAATGGTTTTAAGCCGCAGTACGCTATTCTCCGCCAGTGTTGAACTAATAGTACTAGAACATTTTATCAGAAGAACACAATACATACTAATAAAATAATTGAACTTCTCACTAGAAACCAAAATGTAGAAGTTCTAACAAAATTTGAATGGAAATTTATGATATTTTTATTTTTTATGTGAACTAATTTCTGAAATTTAGAGCTGTAATTATTATTTAATAAATTTAATTTATTAATTTTAGTCATTTTAACATATTTTTCTCAAAATATTTTGGATTTTTCATTTTTCGGTGGCAGTATTTTTTTTTCGTGTTAATTTTAAAAATAACTCAAATTTTACTTAAAAAATACATTTATAAGATACATAAAACACATTTTTAACTATTTAAGTCTTTTTTTTTGTCCAGTAATTATATCATGTCTAATTATGATCCTGTTTAGTTTCGAATAATAATGCAATGCTTTTCATTGAATCCTGAAAATGTTCGGTACCACATTCTAAGAATATTTAATTATATAATAATATTTAAAGCGAAATATTTTTATAACCTAACAACTGTTGAAATACTCTTGGTTCAAATTATTTTACGTTGTGTATATTTAATTTCGATTCAAGGCAAATAATCCCTTTCATTTTACGAATTTAATTGTATTACAAAATTTAACATTTTTATTTTTTAAAATAATAAAATAAAACAATGAAAATGTAAATATCCGACTAGCAAAAGTGTAAATGGTTTGAAATATTTCATTTATTTTTACTCTTAGAAAACGGAAAATTGAATATTTTTTTTCTCTCTTATTTCGTTGTTTTGCCATTTTCTTAGTATATACTTCATTTTTATATCTTTATAAATTTTATAAAATTGTTTATAAATTTGTTTTTATAATCTTCATAGTATCAGTACTAATAAATTAAAATAAAATTTTTTGAATTTCTTTATTATGAATATTTTAAAAAAGGCAGTTATCAAAAAAAAAGAAAAAAAAAAAACAAAAATAAAAAAAATATTTAAACATATTTAAACAAAAAGAAAATTGAAAAGAATGAATATTTGATTAAAGTAATGAATTGAATAAAAAGAAACAGAATATAAACGAAAGAAATTGAAAAAAAATAAATAAATATTTATATATGTAAGCAAAAGATACAAAATAATCACAAAAAGATATAAAGAAAACAATAAAAAAAAAAACAAATTGTGGTTGTAAACGAAACTTAAAAAAGAATATACCCTGTTAAATAATTTTTCAAAGTGTGTAATTTCTCAAATCTTAAATACTTGACAAAATTTAAATGACAAACTACTTAAGTTCATTTATCAAAAAACTTTAAATGCAAAAAAAATATTTACCTTATTTCTCACTTAACACATTTCCAATTCAGAAATCTATTTGCCAGAAAATGTAAAAAATGTCTTTTCACAAAAACTCTTTACATAGAGCTAACGAACTCGCTAAGAATGCAGAGAATGGCAGAACCATCAAATTCGCCAAGAAAACTAGAATTTCGGCGATCCTATATTACAACCTGTAAATATGGGTCTTAACAACAAGCTAATACGCTTACAAACCGATTGGCAGATTGTTTTCTTTTAACACTTGCGATGTGGTCAACATATCTGGTCTATATTAAAAAGTGTTTTGTTGTTTTAAGATATATGTACGTATGTAAATAGGCGATAGAGCATAAATATGAAAATCAAAGATGAATATATAATAAATATATAAAAAATAAGTATATGATGTTACAATAGGTATATAAAAAAATAGTTTGGACAGATTTTGTTGTTGGTAATAAAATTAAAGTTATAAGCTTTTTCCAGAATACATAAACCTAAATGTATATAGAAGAGTTATAATACTTAAAAATTTAACAAACGTTTAACAATGTTTTGTAGATAACGTGAAATTTTGATATTTGAATTTTTTGTGAAATGAGTCAAAATTTTTTTTTATTAAAGTAGATTTTTATAATGGGAATTTAGGTCAACTGCTCTATACCTAGATAAAATAATAGTAAAAAACAGGTAACATTGAAATTTATTTTTTCTGACAAGAAGAAAAAAGAAAACAAAATATTAAGTCATTTGAATTATAAAGAAAATATTTTTGCTTCTATTTGATTTATTTGAAAATGGTTTTTATCATCCATGTTTTTCTAATACAAAAAAATGAAAAAACTATAATAAATTTGAAACAAGTTTTAAAATAAATCTGAAAAATAGTTCCTAGTTCTTTATGTAATTTTCAGTTTTGGAATTTTGAATTTAAACGATGAAAAACATAAAATTCAAACTCTCAAAATATAACAATTTTGACTTTGTTATTCTTTTAACAATAAAAGAAAGTCCTCAAACAACAAAAAAAAAAAAAACAAAAAACAAAAATTGGGGCGATAAGTCAAGGTGTTAATTTATTTTCACTTTTCAAAATAAATAACGAACATTATTGATGGTGTTTATCATAAATATTTATTGTGAACTTTAATATCGTAAATATTTCATATTTTTTTCATGTGTTTTCATAATTATTTTTTAATGAATGATCAAGAAATTCAAACTGGAAGAATTTTCCTACATTTTCTTCTAGTTCAAAATATATTTTTCACAAATTTAAGAAAATTTATTTGATTCTAAACTTTTTTGAAATTTATAAAAACATAAATTTACTGATATCATTAAAATAATGTTTTCTAAAAATTTAAGAAGCTTAAAAAACTGCTCTGTTTGCAAGTTTATAAAAATGTTAACTCTAAGTGAAACGTAAAAATATGTTTTAATATATATTATGTTAAATTACAAAATAGGTTTTTGCTCTTAAATTAAATTTGAGTAGCAAACCAAATCATGAAAAAATCAAATCGAATTTAATCTATAAAATGCCAAAAAAAAAAAACCATAAACGTTAGTTATGATAAGATAAGAGATGCCCTGATGGTATACTTAAAATAAGTAAAATAATAATGAAAATAGAATACAAAATAAAAATTGGTATAATAAAATTCAAAAGGGCGAACATATCCTTTAATGGATGTAAGAAAAAACAAAGAAGAAAAAAACAAAAACACAATGAACTACTTAAATTTTATGATACAATCAAATCGATTTGATTTTGAAAATCGATTTTATTTAATTTTCATTTTTTTTTTGTTTTTATTTTTATTTTTTTTTTTAAGCATTTAACTTTGAAATTTTCTAAACTTTTAGTATTACTTTTCTTTTTAATTTAGCAATATATACAGTCACATCCCAACACACCATACTACATTAATTTCGTATTCATTTAGCATATTTTTAGGCTGTTCATTGATGGGTGGTAAAAAAAAAGAAATGAAATGTCAAATGATCTCTTTCAATCTTCAGTATTTTTTTTGAAATAAAGTTAATTTTATTTTTTAAAGTAAATTGTGATTTTTGTTTATCTGGATTTTATTAGCGTTAATAGCTTTTAATAGCATTTTATTATTCAGTGATGTAAGCGTCATCACCACAAATTTTCACCAACCACAAAAAAAAAAAAAAAAGAAAAAAAAAAAATAATTGTTATTTTTGCGGTGAAAAAATCAACAATCAAAATTTATTGAAATGTTGTTTGTTGCGCTGTAATATTGTTTTCGTGTGGAAAACAATTGAATTAAAACCACCCTTCAATTTTAAAACTTATTATTCTAAAGGACTAACCCTGACATAAAGAATTACAATTTCTTGGGATCTTCTTTGTTTTTTTTTTTTTTGTTTTGTTTAAGAGGTGGGTTTAACTATTATTTTTATTAGTATTATAAAAAATGTTAGTAGGGAAAATAGGTTACAATGCGATAGAGGCTTCTTTTATATTATATCCTTTCGATTTCAATAAACATAACTGTAAACTATAAAAAATAAAAATAAATTTTCTTTTGTCTGGCGCTTAAAATTTGTTTGTTTTTGGGTTGTTTTTTGTTTGTTTTTTAAAGCTTAAGAATCCTATAAAATATTCAATTCTATATTTAGTTTTATATAAAGTTTAGATGTTTTTGAATCAGACAATGAGAGAATAGGTTTAAAATAAAAAAAAAAACAATCTTTTTTTTTTTTTTTTTTTATTTTTATTTTTAGACAATGATTTTTGTGTTATTTTTTTTTATGATTTAAAAATATAAAATAAAAGAAGTCATGAAATTGAAGAATGATGAAAACAAAAAAAAAAAAAACAAATATAATAATTCTATTTAAATTCAGTTGATGTAAATATTAAATGAATAATTTTCAGTATAATTTTTTTTAGGCCACAAAAAATGGTGGAAATTATGGTGGTAAAAAAAAAACAATTGAATAATTTTATATAAAAAAAAATTAAATTAAAAAACTAAAATAATAACAAATTTGTTGGGTGTTATTTTGTTTGTGTTAACAATTGTTAGTAATTCACCATGAATTTGTAATTTAGTTGAATAATAGACGCAGAATTAATAATAATAATAATAAAAAAAAAAAAATAAATAAATCTACTACAAAATATTTTTGATGATGTTTGACATCATTTACACTGTTATTATGTGGTTTATTCGATTGTAGTGAATATTTTTACAATTTATTTAAATTATTTAAAAATTTATTCTATAACTAAAAGAAAATAAATCCCAAATATTCAATATTATCTTTAAAAGTAATAAAAAAATTTGAATTAAGTGGCTTATTTTAATATTTTACCTTTTCATTTTGTTTTATGCCAATTTGTAAATTTTAAATTTTTTCAATTGTCAGGATATTAAGAAATGATTCGGCTCTTATTAATTTTATGTCAATGTTAAATAATAACAATTATAAAAACACAATATATTATTATTATTTTTAATTGAACAGTTTTATATAGTAGTGCTCATTATAATAATAGCAAATATTGTATAAATAAATCATTAATAATTAATAAATTTTCCCGAATTTAAATTTAAATGCAAGCAAATATTGTTTTGAATGGATACGGATTGGTTTTTAGACTTTAATGAATTTAAATGAAAATGTTGATTAATAGCTATACTTAGTACTTAGTTTTTACTTTGAATTTAAATTTCGATAATATCTTAATATATAAGTCCGAAATATCTTAAGATATAAAATGTAATATAAGTTCCTCTAATGCTAGAGATAAGCTGTTTAATATTATTGTGTATTGAGATTATGTGTGATAGAAAAAATTGTTCTTCAATAATCATTTTAAATTTAGTTATTATGTATATTGTGACATTTTTTACAAGGGTTTAGAAATGAGTCAACTTGAAAAAAATTGACGAATCATTATGTATATTCATGTTGTGATCGTTTTAACTATAAATCTTTATATGTTATATTCAAACAAAAATGATTAGAAATTATAAATTAAGAGCTAAAGAAGAATAAAAGGTTTAAAATGTTATAAAGACGTCAATAATGAAAAACTGTGCAGTGAATTTACCATAAATTCCACAATTTTATATCTTATTATTCGTTCCATATTGTTTAAATACAGTTCTGAAAACGCTAACATTATTCAACTTAACATAAAACTTCTGATTTATCTATAATTTAATTTTTTTTTTTTTTACTTTTATGCTATATTTAACTCTTTTTCTTTAACAATCTAATAGTTAAGTATAAAAATTTAAATTTAAAATTAGTTTAAAACAATCTTTTTTTATATAATGTAGAACTAAGAAATTCTATACTATAATATATTACCACTTTTTACAATGCATATGAGCCAAAAATTTTCTTGTTTATTCATTATGTAATCCTTATGTTATTCTTAAAAACAGTTAATAAGAAACAGTCTTGGGTGAATTTTTACCCGGTATCTATAGCGTGTAAAAAATTAATCGGAATTCTCGTGGAATTTTTTTTGAAGAAAATTTATATATTGAGCACATTTGACAATTTTTCAAATTTGTATTCTAGGTGCTGTACTATTGGCATCATCCATATTTTGCAAACTTTAATCAAAATATATAATATATTTCACAGAAAATGGTAACTATATCTGTAAAGGTCATATAAAACTTCCTGTAAAAGGATTTAATAAATTTGGGGATGCCAAAGGTTCAAATTAGGTAAATTTTCACACAAGCTTCAGACGAGGGTTAAAAGAATTCATTAAAAGTTTTTTTTTTTTATAATTTCTCTTAATATGCAATTAATATGATTATATTTTTAAATGTAATTCTTTAATTTATTTAAAAATAAATTACCTGTTTATTTACGGTATCTTACAAATTATTACCTATATTAATAGAATGTCAACATGTCCGTCTTTTATATACATTTTTTGAGTTTCTAAAATATTTTGGTATTTGAAATAAAATATTAAGGATTCCTTTCCCTTCGATTCGTTTTTTTTTAGTACTTCTTATTTTAAATTTTTTTTAATACTGTCATACTAATGATTTTATTATAACACACTGTTTCTATAATGAACCTTTAATAAAATCTATAACGAAACCTTTCACAAAGTTTCATATTCTTTAAAGAAGTTTGTATTTCTGTAAAAGAAAAAAAATTAAAATTATAAAATTTTTCTACACTGAATGACAGTATTACGATGCAATAATATTTTTATATCTGTCTTTTTTTTAACGTTTTTTTTTTTTTTAATATAAATTTCAAATAGTATCAGAATTAAGGAATTTTATATCAGTTTATTCCTCATAAAGAAAAATTTCTTCATTTTTGTTTTTATTACTCTATCGTTGATAACTCTACCGCAGATAACTTGAGAAAATTTCTAATTTACCAGTATATTTTTTTTTTTTTTTTTTTACAGAACTGAAGGATAAACATTTTTTTTTTTTTCCTATACCGTTTGATGTTAAATATATAATATTATATTATGGTCATTGTATAATTCATAAAAAGAAAAAATATGGAATTGAGAGAAATAAAAATATTTTATGTATATATAGAAAAAAGAAAGAAAAGGACATAACTTTTTTTTTTTTTTAATTTAATTGACTTGAGTCGAGTTTATTAAAGAACATGATGATTGCGACTATCATAATGTCATGGTAATAATATTGTAGTGATATAGTAAAAAGTTAAAAACTATGCGGGTAAAAAGAGAAATTAAAAGAAACTATGAACTTTTCATAACTACATATATATTATGTCCCCCTTTTAAAAATTTAATTTAATTTAATTTAATTAACTCTAAAATTCCTTTAGCATACATTTTTTTTTTTTTTAATAGCAAGAAATATATTTTTATTAAATTTTATTTTTAGAATACAAGTGTTTTTATATGCTCAAAAATTTTTACATTCAAACCAATGTTAGATAGAGATAAAAATAAAAATAAAATTTTTTTTTTTTATTTTTTAACAAAGAATTACATATACACAGGATGTATGATGGGAAAAATTTTTATAGGTAATTCTTTGGAAAACCAAAAAAAAAAAGCATTTCCTTATTCATTTCGAAAAATTTGTAAAATATTTTCAAATACAAGTTAAAAATGTGGTTTTAATCAGAAAAAATTGAGGAAAAAACAAATTAGTATATAAGACCAAAGGTTTTTAAAGGTGCACATTTTCTAAAAATATTTTAATGCAATCCATCACTTTTTTCAATTTTAAGAAAATTCTATTAAATTAAGAAAAGCCGTTAACACAAATACATATATAAAAGCATAATATTCGAGATTCAATTTTAGTTTCTTATTTTTAAAATGTTTAAACTGTTGTTGAGATACGGAGATACGAAAGAGTCAACATTTCCTTAAATACGATTTTATCTTGATTTAAAAAGGTTAAAAAATAACAGTTTTAGATTAGAAATTAAGTAAATAAATTAATAGGGAAAATTTGAAGGACTGTAGTGCTGTGATATACATATGTGGCAATGTAAAAGAGTTTTTTTTGCACAACATACATTTTTTATGAGATTTATATTCATGATTAAAATTGGATTGCCTCATCTGGAATTGTGTACAAGTTTTGTAAAAAAAACGGACAGACGAATTAAGGTATGGCTGCGCAGAGTAAAATTGATAAGCAAATATTATTTGAAATATTTTTTTTTAATAATGTAGTAAAAAAGTTTATAAAAAACGATCTTTTAGACCAAATATGTAATTTTTATTTTTACTTCTCAAATACATATTTTTGTCAATATTTTTCTAAGGTACTTTTGCTCTTTTAATACCTCTTCTAAATACCTATAAAATAAAGATTCATGTGATTTTTTCTATCTTTGGAGTTACCCAATTTTATTAAACAAATTTTACACATAATTCACCCTGTCTTATATGCCATATTAACATATATTATAGGTGGGAGTGCTACGAATGCTCATATTTCAAAAAATCGTTTTAAAAAAATCTCGTTTTTTAAAATCTCATTTCTTAAAGTCTCGTTTTTTTTTTTAAATCTCAGTAAATTTAAGAAAAGTACTAAAAAGTCCTATTAAATAGGCTTCTACCTATAATAGAGGAACGGCAGATCATACCGAAAAGCATCTGCTCTGCGGTATTTCAATCTATAAATTGAATAAAATGTTGCCGAAAAACTTTGTAGAAATTATATCATCATATCTAACAGACAGTGTATTCAGAATAAAGCAAGGTGAAGAATATTCTAAAATCAAAAAAGTAAACGCTGGGATACCGCAGGAAAGCATACTTGGCCCAATATTGTATGTTCTCTACACAAGTTTTATTCATCAAACTGATGAAGTCACGCTAGTCACAGGCAGATGATACGGCCATTAAGGTATAAAATAAAAACGTTCAAGATATTGTAATACACTGGGAAAATAGTGCAAAATACATGGGTATAACACTAGATGCAAAGCTCAAATGGAAAGAACAAGTGAAGAAAAAAAAAGCAAGAATTAGAATTAAAATACAAACAACTGTACTGGCTAATTGGGTGGACTTCTTCGCTATCGACTTACAACAAAGTTTTGGTCTATAATAAATTAATTAAATCAGTCTGGGCCTATGGTATTCAATTATGGGGTTGTTCTAAAAAGCACCATATCAGAGTAATATACATTTTTCAAAATAAAGTCCTACGAAGCATAGTGAGAGTCTCCTGGTATGTTCGTAGTTCTAATATTCACAGAGATTTGAAAATTCCATTCGTAACAAACGAGATACACGCCACCAATCTCGTAGTTTCTTGCTTACTTGGCGATCGAAACTTTGTAAGAAGACTTAAACGTACGAGACGATCGATTTATGTTAGGATAAAATTGTTTATTTATCAAAAATTCCGTATGGAAATCTCGGTAAATCTTTTTTTTTAAGAAATTTTAATTTTTAATTTTTATCGAATAATACGAATAATACGAAGGATTCAGGGTTGGATTTAAAACCAGGGTTTCAATTATTGGTCTAGCAAGAGTTTGAAGGCGGTAACCCCCATTTTTTCAATGCTTTGTTGTTGAAGAACATATATGAATGTAAAAAAATTAAAGAAGGATTTTGTAGTTGTTGAACAAAAACATAATTATATGCCTTTTACAGAATATTTATAGATATTGTATAATATGTATATGAGAAATTCTGAATTAAGAGGGATTTTTGAATTGGATTCAAAATCAGCATTGCTCTTTTTTCCAGAATATTTATAAATAAGTATGTATATATAAATGTGTATATCTAATATCATATATATCTATAATAACACCATATATAACACCATATTACATATATCTTGTATATAAATGTTTAATCTTTTTTGTTAAATTTTTTTTTTTTCAATAAATCGACTCACATTTGAATTAAGAAAGAAAGAAACGAAATTTTAAAAAACGAGATTTTGGTAAAACGAGATTTTGAGATACAAAGCATTTGTACCCAACCTATTATATCTATATAAGAAATGAGCATGCGATTTGATGTAAATGTTATTCTATTTTAAAAATAAAAAAAAATTAAACAATAGGGATATTGTTGTAAAAAATTAAATAATAAGTTTCATAAACAAAAAAAAATCTTTTTTGTTCTGGTTTTTGGCATTATTTTAGAATTTCTCTAAAGGTTTTTTTTTAAGGTATATTTTCTATTTTTTATTTTGTCAAAAAATTTCAATTGTTGTAATAGAAAAACTATATTTTTTAGTTTTTGTTTTGTAGTTTTTGGCCTTCCAGAAGAATGAATTCATAAAACAATTAACTTAAAATCTTAATTATTTAAAAGTTTTAATTCTAGTTTTTTTTTTTATATTAATTATATTTTATTAAAAATTTTATTATAAAAATTTTTTGTAAAGTTGAATATTTTGTTACATAAAACAGCTGATGTTGTTGAATTTATATAAAAGTATTCAATTTCTGTTTACCTTGTTAGCATTTAATTGTATTAGACCTTGAATATATATTATATTCATTATATTATTTAGGTCTCTTAAGATGTCGTTATTTTAGAAGTATTTCGTCATTCAACACTAATGAACTGCTCAACAGTATGCTTGTAGTACTGAATTGCCTAGATAACTTCTAATTTAAACTTACAATTAGTCTTACACTTATATGAAATTTTATAAAAATCATCTGTGAAGTATAAGATGAATAGAAAATTTTTTTTTTGTAAACAGTTTTTTTTCCGTTTCTTTATATTTGATTATTTTTGAAATTCAAGGAATAAACAAATTCAATTTTTTTTAACGGTACTGGGAAAACTTTTTAAAACATTTAGTAATAATTTAAAGGTAAATTTTTAAGCTAAAAGTATTTATAGTTGAAAATCATGGAATTAATATAATTTTTTTTGTTTTGAATAATCATTTTTGTAAAATATAATTTTCAGGATTTAAAAATATTTTTGTTTGAAAAAGAGATCCTTTTAAAACGTTTAATAACTTTTTTTAAAGTACTCGAAAAACAATTCTAAATACCGCAAAAACAAATTTAAGTAATTTGAAATACGATTTTTACTAATCAAAACATTAAATCGAAAATTCGCAATTAACTTATTAATATCACTATTTAATAAGGTAAATAATACCATATCATCTTATTAAATTCATAGGATACAATAAATTACGTCATTACGTTTATGACCCCTTAAAGGAGATAAAATAGATATGAAAAAGTATATGTATTCTTGCTTCAGATCGAATTCCGATTAATGTTAATTATGGTTACAACATGATTTATATTGGTACGGTTATCCTTGAGTTGACACTCTTAGATATACACTCTTCTTCGAATTAATAAAGTACTTACTTCGTTTTTACAATGTTTTGAGAATTAAAATAAATATTGAATTATAAACGCCAAAAAAAATGTTTCTCACTATTTTTGAAAATTAAAAAGCGGAAGTAAAAATTGTTATGAAATTTTTTAAAAGTTTTTATAGTGTAAAACAAAAATGTATTTAAATTTTTTTTTATTGAAATAAAATAATCAAAAAATTAAAAAAGAACAAAGAAAAAAGACTAGATTTAAGGTTCGGATGTGAAATAAATTATCAGACAACGGATATGTAATTGGATAAATTTTCATAAAAGCACTTTTCGTTTAACTTTTTAATTTTTTTTTTTTTTTTTTTTGGAAGATGAAGAGGAAGTAATAAAAGATAATAATTTCCGGTTGTACAAAAACAAAAAAAACCAAAAACATAAAAACATTTCTTCTTTAGAACATTATTTTAATTTATGACATTTTTGTTTTCCTTTTTTCATAAGGTTCCTTTATTTTAATTTTTTTTTTTTTAATTTTTAAAACAATAGAGACTATAGCACCTTTGAAACCTCTGTCTATAAAACTGTTTAAAAATTCCTTGATTTGGAGTATTTTAAACATTTTGTTAGTGTATAACTATATTGTGACCCAGAAAGGTTTGATAAAAACATTTTTGATTTGGATCATTTTATATTACTGTCACAGTTAAAAGTTAGGTGGATAAAATCAAAAATCGAATAAATATGTAGATAAAGTTTTCGTTAAATTAAATTAAAAATGTTAATTGAACTGAAATGTTAATTAAATAATCGTTTAAACTGATAAATCCATAAAGGAAACCAATTAAACATAATAAAAGGTAAAATATTAGAATGTGCTGTACATATAAGTATAGATATATATATCTATATATTAAAACTAAAACTAGAACTTTATATAAAATATAGAACTTTATATTTTTGCGTCATGGATGCTTGTGATATTTTTAAGTTGCTGTTGTAAAAAGAAACAAATCTTTAGTACTACCCCTAGCCCCCTATCATATAATAAGAAAAAAAAGGGATCGGGTGCAAAAGCTGCCATTTCAAAATCTTACAATTCAAAATCTCGTGTCTCAAAGTCACGTGATTTTTATCGTCAAAATAAACATTTTAGAAAAATTTAGGGAATACTCTATTTCCGTTATAATTTTGTAATTTTTCCGATATAATTTGCGTTGACAATATTTTTATAAAAATCAGTGACTGGCAAAGAAATAGCGGTAAAATTCACAATTTAAAATACATTTAATTGAAATGGTCTTTTTTGTAAATTAATTATAATGGCTGAACAAAGAAATACCTTTTATTTTCAAACTCTTGTGTAATGATCAGTTTAACAGAGAAATAGTGAAGACTGTCATATCACCTGGTATCATCTCCAACCACACTGCTAAAAAATTATTGATTCTCTGAATTTGCAATCAATTCCAAAATTCCTCCTAATTATGTGTTTTACATACATATTTCAACATCAACGAATTTAAATAGAATTCTACTTTCTTGAAATGCAAGATTTTAAAACAGGAGATTTTGAAATACGAGATTTTGACATGTTGGATTTATAAGAATGCGAGCGCTTCGATACGCTTACAAAAATAAACAGAATACAAAATATTGAAAATTAACTTTAAATTTCCATTTGTATCTTTAATATAATTTATAGAAAAAAAAGTACATCTTCAGTCTTTTATAACAGGAAAAAATAATAAAATATCTTACATTAGAAGTAGTGCACGAATTTCGACAAGGCTATGTTGTGGCTTCTTATTATAAAAATGACATACATTTTTTTCATTCCTTTTTTATGGTTCAAAAGGAAAAACTTTCTTCGAGTTGAAAAAATTAGAAATTTTGTTACTATTTATTATATGATTTATTGTATATTGTATTTTTGATTAAGTGGACATTTTCTTTTTTTTGTTTGTATTATTAATTCAGTAATCTTTGAACATTAAAAATTTATTAAATCCTTACGATGTCGGTTCTTTTTTTTCTTTTCAGTTATTCTAATTTTATTTCTTCCTTAAAGATTATCTTGAAATAAATTTTACTGCTTCTATTCTATTTAATCTAATAAAGTTTCTTTTAAAAGTGGACACAAAATACAAAACAAAATAAAAAATTAAAATTTTTATTATAATTAATAATCTTGTAAAAGATAACAAAAAAAACAAAAAAAAAAAGAAAAATGTTACTGAAAGATACAATAACTATGAGTATAAAAAAATTGAATTTTATAATTTGTTTTTTTTTTTTTTTTTTTTATGATAATAAAACCACCTTAAAAATTAAGTATGAGATTAAAAATTGGGTAACAACATTGGAGCATAAAGTATATCTCATCAGAACTCTGTGTAAACCAAGGAAAAAATTAACAAAAAAAAAAAAAAAAAATGGTTTTAAGTGACAATGATGTTATAATAATGGATTTTTGAATGGATTTTGGTTTTTTTTTTTTTTAATTTTTTGTAAATTAACTTTATTTTTTTTTTTCGTTCCCTTCTTAGATTCTTAAAAACCGAATTACCGACGTTAATGGACATTTTTACAGTTTTTGTATCCGTTCCCTGTGAATATAATTATAGAATTTAACTGTTATAATGGTACAAAAAAAAAAAAAAAGAAACGTTATCGTTATTTCGAAACAATGTAAAATACAATGGTAGGAGGATATTATAAAAAAAAAAAAAATAACAATACAAAAATATTATCATTGTCATCCAGGTCATGGTTCCGTTGTACAAAAGTACATTTTTTTTTTTGATAATATCTCTTCCATCAATGAAACCTGATATGTATTATATTGATGTATAGTATAACATATTATATACAACATGCAGGAAAAAAAAAGAATACCAGGTTATATATTATATAATAAATAACATAAGATTAATTAAAATAACTGAAATGATGGGACATTAAAAAAAAATTTTTTTTTTATGGTTATTATTAAGTCTTAAAGTTAATTAAATATTAATTAGTAATTTATTAAATTTAAATTAATTTTTATTTTTATTTTATTCTTAAGTAAAAAAAAAGAAACAAAAAAAAAAATATTTTAATTTTTTTAAGTGTTATTAATAATTTTTTAAGTGGAATCATTTTTTATTTTCTATTTATATAAAAAAATAATTTATTTAGCAAATAAATTGTTAAAAAATCGAATAATGTTACTTAAGACATACTCGTATAATATTTGATAAGAATTAAATTGCAATACTTTAAAAATCTTAATTTGTAATGAAAAGATATAGTCTATAATATCTATGTATAAATTTAATTTTTATCCTTTTTTTTTTTAAAGTACTTGAACATAAATTCCTTTTTCGTTATTTTTTTGAAATTCTTCGTTAGATTAAACTAAGTTAGGAGTTCTGTCTGTTTATAAATAAAATATTAAATTTTCGTTTAAGATCTCTTCATTATCTAAGTAAAGAATTGATCTTATTTTTATTTAAAAACAGAAAAGAGTGCAGTAGAACAGACGTACATGGTTTAATCTACTCAGAATTCGATTCTGATCCGATCTATACACTTGAGCCTATATTTATCTCTTAAAGAAAGGTGTCAAAAACGTAATGGCAAATTTATTACATCCTTGAGCATATGTTCATACACGTATAAAAACTACTAAAAGCTAGCCTTCTTTAATGTATGACAAACGTAATGGCAAATTTATTATAATCTTGAACATATCTTCATACGGGTAAAAAAATACTGAGATATTTATACTTGATTTTTTTTTACAATTTTATACCAGATTGCCACTTTTCTTTTGAAAAATTTTCAAAAATAAAATTGATATTATGACACATATATGGTTCATAACACTTTCTTTTTTAGAACGCTTCTTAGGGATTATCTTCAATAATATATTTACATGGTATGATAACATTAATATTTTAGCAACCTGTATATGCTCAGCTCTTTGAAAACTTTGGAAATTTTCTCATTTCGTAAGTGACTGGACAAAAAAAAAAAAAAATTAGTCATATGACTACTTCTTCTTCACTTTGCATATTCCTACGTCGTATTTTCAGTTATAAGTGTAAACAAATAATCCAAACTCAATATAATGTTAAATGCCTGTATTAGATTCGTCTGTAATCGCAAAAGATTTGATCACATTTAGGATGTGTCTAAACCCATTCTTGATTGTTCTTTTCATAACTGCTTAAATGTTAAACACATTTATTACAGGAGAAAAATATTTAATAACATGTTTTCACAGTATTTATTAAGTAAAGTTACAATTGGTAGATCTAAGAGAAGTAAATATATTATTATTGCTAAACATATTAGTAGATTGAGACATTTATCATTATTTTGTTCGTGCGTAGTATTTCTTTGGAGCGCATTATTTAACGCTATCAAAAATGCAATATTTGATCAAAAATTTGTTAAACTCTAATGGAATCACCTTAAGCAAATGTTATAAAACTATAGTTTTATTTTACTCTTTTTACATTCTAATTCTTTTTTTCTTTTTTCTATATTTAAAAAAAAAATGCAGCGACACAGTTCACAGTCAATTCACATTTCATCTTATATTGAATTTGCGTAAAATTAATTTACTTTGCTCATAATTGTATTGTTTACCTTATGTATATATAAGTATATTAAAAAATATTATATTGTATAATTTATCTATACGATGAAAAGATGTTTTACGTATAAAGATATTAATTAACAAATAAAATAAACTTTTTGTACAATAAATTGAATATTTGATCAAATTGTATTATTTTCTGGTAATTCCTTTATATTTAAAATAATTTTTTAACATACTACGATGTCACGGTTACATTGAAAGGTTTACATCAAAAGTTTAAAATTACATTCTATTGTACATAATATTGTTAAATATAATGTACTAAATTTTAAGTTTAAAGCTATTCCGGTTGCTATTATTTAAAATATCTTTTCAAACAAGAATACAACGGTAAAAAATAATTATTACAAAATCTTCTTCTTTTTCCCAATAATCAGGGCGTAGTGATATTATCATGTAGTAGCTGAGAGAAAGTTTACGAAAAATTTCACATGAATTTTTCTTTTTTTGTTTTTTTTTTAATCCGTTTTCCATAAAAGAAAAGGAAAAAATAAAAGTATAAATAAAAAAAAAGGATTCGGAAAAAAAAATTTCCATTTATGTCCAATTCCTTCTTTTTTCTTCCTAACTTTTTTTTTCTTTCTTATTCATAACAAAAACAACAATAACGATAAATCTTGTAACTAAATATTGGCATTTAAAGAATTGAATTATAAGAAAGAAGGAGAAAAAAAACTGAAAATTAAAATAATTTTAATTTTTATAAAATTGTGAAAAGGTTAGGAAATCCTGCTTTAATATTATGTATTAATACATTGGATTTAGAAATTCCTTTTTAAGAAACCGATAAAATATGCGAAAATATGAAATAATATCTTTAGGTTTCAGATATTAATTTTAGATATTTTGAATGGAAAGTAGGCTGAATGTAATTTACAAGGAAAAATGTCAAACCCAAGTGTTTTAAATACACAAATTTCTAAAGGATATTGAAAATAGTTTAGTATTGTGACTTGCATCAAAATTTGTAAACTCTTTTCTTACAATTTTATAAATTGTTAGAAAAAAATTGTAAAAAACTAAGTGACCTTTCTTTAATTTTAAAGAGATTAAATTTAAGAGACCTGTTAACACGTCATGTAAAACTATAAAGTTGAGATTTTAATTTTTGTTATTTTGAAAATTTTCTACAGATAAAAGTTATAGATGTCTAAAAATAGCTTTTTTTCAATTTTTGACTACTACTTAATACCTGTTAAATAGGGGAAGGTCCAAAAAAATTAACTTTTTGTAAAATTATTAACCAGATTTATATATTTATATTTTCATATTGTATTTGAATATATGTATAAATGGGTCTTTTTAAAACTTTAATGGGTTGTAACTCCGTATTACGTGGGGCTACATAAAAAAACTTACTCTAGGTTAAAATTTCATTATTCTATCTTAAACGGTGTAGAATATTTGTAAACCGACCAAGGGACGCACAGATCGGCAAAGCGAAACCAATATGTACATTTTTAGCACATTTCCAAAAAAAATTTGAAAAAATGTGCTTATTAGTTTCACTCTGTCCGTTCGTCCGTCCTTCCGTTCGTCTGTTTTCAAAACTTCTACACCGTTAAAGATAGAGAAAAAAAAATTTAACCATGGGTAGGTCACATCAAAAAATTAATTTTGTGGAATAACTTTTTCATATACATCCATTACGAAAGTTCAGCTCCTCAAACTTTGAAAAAGCCCTATTTTTAAATGCGTGTATCTCATCTCCTGCTTATCATTTTTTCAATCTGAAAACGTCATTTGACAGGTATTTTTTTTACCTTCTTAAATTAATATCAAAATTAAACAATTTTTTTAAATTTGGTATTTAAATTTACCGTTATGTGAAAACCACATTTTGCATGAAATTTATTTTTTCATAACTCCGGCACGCGTTTAGATAGGAACCGGAAAAGAAAAATTTTTCAGACAGGAAAGAACTTTTAGAATTAGTATAAGTTTCCTTAGAAATTTTTTTTATACCACTCCCTGTTTAAGAGCTATTAGACTTGAAAAATTGAAAATTTACTATTTTTAGGCACCTGTAACTTAAGCACCTGTACAAATTTTTCTTCGGCAAGACATAAAAATTAAATCTCCTGTAATATGTTTTTACGTGTGTTAACGGTTTTTCTTAGTTATATACAGCCCCTTACTGTTTTTTAAATCAAAGGAGTAGACAAGATTATAGTTAAAAGCTAGATAAAAGTAGTATTAGTATTTCCAGAAAATAGGTACAAATTTAAAATGACTAGTTTTTGAATAAATTTTCAACACCCTAGTATCAGCGGAGTATATACTCTGCAACTGCGAAGCAGCACGAAGAATAACAGTTTATCGTCTAGGAAAAGCATTTCTTACCAATGCAATGGCTTCCGAAAATATACTAAGATTCTATAAATCTTTAGAAATGTTGTAGGGAAGAAGGGCAGTAAATACATAGTAAATCTCTAAAAGTCGCAGTGCTCTCTTGCGTTCCCCTTTAAAAAAAAAAAATCATGTTTAGATGGATAAAACGATCAGTGTAAGTTCTCTTTTATACACAACTGTTAATAATGTATTTAAAAATATACTAAATATCTTCAATCTTATTTTTATTCATATGTAACTAAACTAGTTAGAAAAAAAATAAAATCCAAAAGTAGAAAAGTTGAGATTATGTTTAAAAATAAAGAAAAAATCAAAGAAAATAAGGATATTTTTTGGTTTATTTATTATGTTCTTTTTAATTTTTTTTTTTATAATAATTTTTCTGAGAAATTTTTGTCTTTTATTTTTGTTTTTTTTAGGTTGTTGCTACTTGCCTTTGAGAAATAGGTTATGTAAATTCAATGAATATTTAAATGGATTTCAGCTCCTGTGTTTTCCTTTTAATCTTAGTGTGTAAGTGTATAATGTGAAAGAAAAAATATGTAAAATAAAATAAGGTCCTCTTTGGTTTTTGTAACAAATTTTTGTGAATAAATACATGTGTGTAAGGAGTTTGTTTTTTTGAATTTAAAAAGGATATAAAATATTACGAGATAGTAATTTTTAAATATGAATTCATTTTATACTAGATTTTTAAATACATATAATATTATATATGTTTGTTTATTTATTTATTAAAAGACTGTAGAATGGTATTCTGTTGTATATGTAAATATTATTTCTACTTTATTATAAATACATTCAAATGACTTATAATAAAATAGGATTTGAAAGGAAAAAATAAAAATAACAAAAAAAATGTAAAAAAGTGACAGAAAGTAAAAAAAAAAAAAAAGAAAAATTAAAGAAAGTTAAAAATTGCTATAGTATCTATATACTATAAGATATATGTTAAAAATCCTAACATATCATGCAAGAAAATCTTAAAGATACTGTTCAATTGTTTTATTTAACTATAAATCTATTCATTGTTTATTGAGAAATTTTTAGAATTTAATGTATAATTAGAACTATTTAGCTTCATATATAGCTTTTTAGTGTAGCCAAAGGGTTGGCATCAACTTTTTTTTTTTTTTTGATGATAGGAAATAAATTTGTTTTTTGTTTTTAAACAGAACAATCGATTTGATAAAAACTTCCTTAAAATCAAAATTAATTACATAAAAAAAGTCTGTCAATTATTGCCTTAATTCCTTTTTAAGAAACCATTAAAATATGCAAAATAGGTTATGCAAAATTTTTCAAAATTTTTTCATTACATCAAAAGTTCTGAAAAAAAATTAGATATTTTATTGCAACGAGTCATAATATAAGTAGCCTAGCAAAAGTACTCTTATATTAAAAAATACTAATTATATTTTAGAAAATGTGTTGCGTCTTTAAATCTTTTTAAATATACTGCCATGTTCTTAATAACACTTTTATTGTGAATAGGCATAGATATTCGAATTTAGTTATGATGTTTTGAACATTGCAATCTCATACAACATGGAATTTCGTATTTAGATACCTACAGTTAGACTAAGTGGAAATTTTAAAAGATGTCCATTGATATCTAGAAAGTTGAAGTTCAATACTTTATATACAATTTTCTGAATTCTTTCATTTTCATACAGCAATGATAGATTGATGAAAAAATGTTTGGATTAATTCAATTCTCATAAAACTTTTCAGTTTGCCTAAAATCGCCACTATCGATATTGATCTTAGGGTAACAATTTAAAAAACTTGTTTTCAATGTCTTTTGTAAAAACTGAGTCGTTAAAATCTCTGCGTTTTACATTCTGTCTTGTAAATTACATTCCATTCGCAACATGGAAAATTAATTTCAGAAACCTATAGATCATATTTTACACATAAAGGTCATTTTTGCACAGGTGTCCAAAAATAGAGAATTTTCGATTTTTGACAGACGTCAAATAGGTATTATGAAATCGTCCTTAAACAAGAGAAAGTATAAACTTTTTGCTGGCGTAACTTATGCTAATTTTCTTCCTACACTCCTCTTCAAGGGGAATTTCTACATGTAAACAAGTGGATGAAGGAACAGACTGGCAATGCAATCACTAAGCAAATTTTTTTTTGAAAAAGAACATTCTATAGGAATCTAATTTTTCAGAACGTTCATTTCATTTCACAATAAATTTGACTATTAAAAATATTACAATTAAATAAACAATTCCGGAATACCTTTCAGATATTTATTTTATCATTAGATAATAAATAGCATAACCAAAAAAGGAAGTGGTCTAAATAAAATCCGGAAAAAAAGATATGTCACATTATTCTCAGTTAATACAATTTTTCCTTTTTTATTTATATAACTCTAAGAAGAGAAAATTTTCCGATCTATATTTTAAATTTATATTTGTGAACATCAAAAATGGGATACACTTTAGTTTCTTTTTTTATTTTTTTTTTTTTGCGAAAAATGACATGACGTGATGATTTTTTTTTTTAACTTGATTTTGTTTATTTTTAAATAAAATTTAAATATTATATTTAAAAACTGTAGAAAAGTAAAGCTTTTCGGTTTTTAATCTAGAATTTTTCATAGTAGTAGAATTTATTGAAATAAAAAAAAAAAAAAAATTCGCAGAATCTGATTTATTCACAATTAATTGGCTATATCATATCTTTAGGGTAAGAAGACTATAATTGTGGTAAAACACTGAATGATTGTATGATTGATTTTAGCATATATATTTTAAGTTCTGTATTAAAAATTGTCTTACATAAATTTATGACTCAAATAAGTTGACAATAAGTCGTGATGAAGTCATATCCGTATAAATAATATAATTATATTCACATGACTAACAAGAACAGGCCCTATCTATAAAATGTGTACATAATTTCATATAATGTATAAAATTGATATGAAAGATAAGAGAAACTGTCCTGAATGACTATATTTAAAAATATTGCAAAATATGTTAGAAAAAAAAAAACTCATACTTGAACTATAAAAAAAATTAACATAAAAATTTTAGTAGTACTTTGAAGATTTTAGTTTAAAAAATGTATAAAATCTACAGTATTGGACAAGTGACTATCTTAAGTGAAAAATTTATTCGTATATTCGTTGAATTTTATTTATATTTTTTATTTCAAATTTTTCCTTTTAGGTACTTAATCTTAAGGCAAATTTTAAACGTAAATTTAACACAAACAAACAAAATCTTTAATATTCCATATAATATTTCTTCATTTATTGTTCTTTTTGTATAGTACCACTTAAAAATGATGTTACCAGCCATTTAATACTATAATACATATTTTATTTTGTTTTTAGCATAATTTTAACTTTTTATTTTTGTTTTCAACAATAAATAATTTTTGTTCATTTTTATTCTTTGAAGGATTTCTTTTTTATTTCTTTCTTTTATTCTGTTTTTTTTTTCTCTTCAAATAAAAAAAAAAAAATAAAAAATAAAACAGTTAATATCGCAATTTACTTTGTAAAAAAATTATCCTTCTTCTTTTTTTTTCGTTTGTTGTTTGTTCATATTTTATTTCCGTCCTTGTCTAAAACAAATCTTTAGGAGTACCAAAACAACCAATCGTATATACCATCAAAAGTAGTTAGTTACCATTTTGAAAATAAACAACAGTAACATGTTTATAATATCGTGTTAATAGTAGTACAAGTCAAGTGTGTATTAAAGCGACTAATATAATATATTTTCTTATAGACATGTAATAGGTAAATATTAACATTCTGTGCATTTCATTTTTGCTATATACTTATATATATTTTTTTTATTTTTTTGAGGAGAAAAAGAGATAGAATATATAAAAAGAAAATGATCAACAGAAAAAAAGAAAATTTGAAATAAAATTGTGCCAGATGTTTTAAGAGTATTCACACCACTTACATTCCAGTTCAATTTAACAAATTATACCCAGACTGTTAAAGACTGAGAAAAAAGCAGCAAGAATTTTATAGTATATATGTATAAGCAAAAAAAAAAAAATGAAAATTAAATGCAAAGAATGGATTTACTAAAAATAGGGAATATTTACTGAACAAAAAAAAAAAAAAAAGAAAAATTAAAAAGCAAAATTCTATAAATTGGAAAATGTGTTAAATTTTTTGTGTGCCTTTAAGTTATAATAACTCTTAGACATAAACACTTTTTATTTTCTCTACATATGACCCAGTTACTGGGTATTGAAAAACAAAGTAAGAATTTTAGAAATAGGGAATTTTACACAACAAGCCCCAAAAAAAAAAAAACAGAAAAAGAAAAAATTAAAAAAAATAGGGAATAAAAAAGAAAAACTAAGAAAAAAAATGAAATAAATATAATTTTGATGTTATCTTAAATATTTTAAAGATATTTTTTTTTTTTTTATATATGAATAGTATTACAGTATTTTAAAAAAATATTTGATCGATTTTGTTTTATTTACGATTTTCAAACTGTTTGTATCTAAAAAAATTCAAAATGTGAGTTGTAAGGTATGAATGAAATTTTTTTTATTGATATTGGATAGTATATATAAAATAGTGAAAAAAAGTTTAACTTAATGTTTTTTTTTTAGAATTTTCAAAAATTGAACTTTATAGCTGACCTTTTCTGTACACAGTTAAACACTAACACCAAATACTAAATCTTGTAATGCATCCAAGACCTGATTTTTATTAACGTGCTCGCATTAAAAAAAACTAAATTTTTCTTTTCCTTAATCTTACGTTGTATTGGGTTAATCGTCCATCAACGATATTATTAAAGTTAAATCCTCAGATATTCTCCAAGAGGAGAGTACTGTCATAGGTTTTGTGACACTTGGTTTTTATTTCTATAGTTTTACGATAGTCTTGCGAGGTAAGATAGCTATCTTGAAAGACAACAATGAGGTCAATTCTCTTTGGTCGTGTTGTACTTGAACCAATCAAACGTCACCCCCCTTTTAAGAAAAAATTCTATTGTAAATTTTGAATTTATTTAGATTTATTTAAACAGACCGACATTTAAAATCGATGACTTTAGAACAATACATTGGAACTAATTAACTTTTTAGTTATTTAGATATTTCGAAAAAAATATAGAAAAAGCTACATACATTTTTGTCTACATTTTTCATTTTGTAATGTGGAAATTCAGTATAATAGAATGCACTCTACATAATATTTTAGTTTTACTGATCTGGAACTAAAGTTGACGTAGTCGAATAGAAGAAGATTTATAAAATTTAATTATACTGTGACAATTATATGCAAATAAATTATTAATTTTAGTATGAAAAAATTTACTGTATCTACCAAATAATATTTGAGGCTGAATTATAATTGTGTTGAATACTGTACGCAATAGGAATTCCCAAGCTTATTTTTATTGTGTTTTTGTTTTTTTCTTTCTTATTTATTTATTTATTTTTTTTTTTATTATATTATACAATTGAGTATTAAAATGGATTTTAGAAAATTTAAACAAAAAGAATAACAAACAATGATAATAGCAATAACGAAGAAAAAGATAAACAAAAAAACACTTGTAAGTTGCTCTCATTGTATGTTCATTTTAGTAACATATGTTTTGTTCTTTTTTTTTCTACTGTTTTTGGGTTATATCCTCTTATTATTACATATTATACATATGTTATTATATATATATTATATATTATTTATATTTTTAAACATATGTATGGTAGTCATATCTGATGGTTTGTTTGTTTATGAGGTTTATTATAATACTCATGAGAAATAATAATAAAATGGGATTCGTTTTCCGGTTAAGTTTTTAAAATGTTAAAATTTTGTTTGTTTGTTTTTTATATTACTCAAGAGATGAGGTTGTAAAGGTTGGAGTAGGGTTAGGCACTTTTAGTGAGTTAGTGAGAGAATAATCAAAGAAAAGTTCCTAGAATTAAAATAAAAGAAAAAAAAAATGAAAAATGAAAAATGGGTTAAACGTTTTTTTTTTTTTTCTTGGTTTTTTTTTTTACTTTACTTTATACTTTACTTTGAAAGTTAACGTAGATTTTTAATGGATATTTTGTTATAAGAACAAAAATTAAAAAGGATGAAAAATAAAAAGAATTAAGCAAAAAAAAAAAAATTTATGAAAAAAATTAAAGTAAAAATGTAATATTCTAGGTTTAATTACGTACAAAAAGTTAAATAACAAAAAAAAAAAAAAAAAAAAAAAAAAGAGATGATACCAGATGGGTACTTAAGATAGTTGAGAAAGGTTTTAATGCCTCAATTACACTGCCATCTACTTTATATTTTGTTTTTTTTCTTTTCTTTCATTTTTTTGTTTTTGTTATCCAATAAAATAGACTTGTTATTTCTTAATGTAAACTAAATGAGCAGAAGATCATATAATTGGTAACATAGTTATACCTACTACTGAATGTAACAGTAAAAAAAAAAGAGTATTTTTTAATGGGATATTAAAAACATTTGTTATTTTTAGTTGTCAGTTTTATTATTGAATTTTATTGAAATGTCAAATATTAAAAGGGTTTCTTATAATTGTGAAAGGTCAAAAGCAGGCAAAATTAATTGCAGAATTTGTTAATATTTAATTTAATATGGTAGTATGGTACATATTATATAGAGAGATGAGTAAAAATAGCCATTTGTAACTTTTTTTTAGGTAATTTCTTTAAAAATATGTATTCAAAATTTATAAAATTAAAAGAAAATAAATTCTATAGTTTTTTAAAGATTTTAAGTTAAATGAATTCGTCGGTTTGACCAGTTGTAGGTGATATTTTTTTTTTTTTTTACCTTTAAAAATTAAGTATTAAAACTAAATTCAAAGAGTTTCTTCATCATCTTCAGTAGATTTTTATTAATTAGAAGTATTTAATTTATTATATAAATATGATTGGTAAACGTATAAAAATTGATTAATTAGAAATTTTGAATGGGTTTGTCACATCAATATTGCATATACAAATCATCCATACAATATGTAGTTTTCTAATGCAAAGTTTTCATTAGCTTTTCATGCATAGTATTTATCATAATTTTTGATCGGTTTATTTTTCTTTATATAAAATAAAATTGGTTATCCAGCCATTGCTGCAGTGGTTGACGCACCGCTTCTCATTTATAAGGGAATGAAAGGTCTCGGGTTCGATTCCCGGCTGGGTACAATAATTATAATATAAAAAAAAAATATTCATATATCGCAATATATAAATACTTAATATATCACATAATATCTCGTACATCCCACATTCCTACCAGGAAACAGAGGTTATAGCTACCTGGCACATTTATGTTTAACGGTAAATAACTAAATAAATAAAATTGGAACACTTTTAGCAAAAATTATTCAACAAATTTTAATGAAATAATAGCGAAAAGAAAAGTTTTCCTTTCGGGATTTGTCGAGTACTTTTTTTTTTTAGTGCTGCGAAATAAGTTTGATAAATGAACAAGGCAGAATGTAAACCAACGGTTTTCAAAGGCGCATATATCCAAAAGATAATACAAACTGTTTAGAATTGTGACTCTGCATCAAAATTAAAAATTTCAATATAAGAAAAAATGTGAAAATGAACTTTTCCAATTTTGAGGATCTGTAAGTCCGGAACCTTATATAACTAATAAAAATATTTAGCACGTGTAAAAATATATTACAGGAGCTTTAATTTTTATATCTTACCGAAGAACAACTTGTACAGGTGTCTAAGTTACAGATGTTTAAAAATAGCATATTTTCAATTTTTGAGCTCTAATAGGTCTTAAAGAGGGGGTGGCACAAAAAAGATTTCTGAGAAAACTTATACTAATTCTAAAAGTTCTTTCTTGCCTTAAAATTTTAAGCCCCTATCTAAAAGCGTGCCGAAGTTATTAAGGTAGAAATATCAGGCAAAATTTGGTTTTTACATAACGGTAAATTTAAATAATAAATTTAAAAAATATATATAATTTTGATTTACAAAGGTAATAAAAAATTTCTGTCGAATGGGGTTTTCAGATTGAAAAAATGTTAATCGGATTATGAAATATATGCATTTAAAAATAGGGCTTTTTCCAATTTTGAGGGGCTGCAGTTCCCTGATGGATGGAGCTACATGAAAAAGTTGTTTCACAAAATTAATTTTTTTATGAAACATAGCCATGGTTAAAAATGTTCTTCCCTATCTTTAATAGTGTAAAAGTTTTGTAAACAGATAGACAGACGGACAGAGTGAAACTAATAGGCACATTTTTTTGGAAATATAGTAATTTAGTAATTCTAAAAATTAAGTAATTTAGATGAAATTTAATAGTTTTTTCCCATTTTATTTCATTTTTAGCAGGGATTTGGGGGAAGAGTAGCCACCACTGTTTTAAGTGCTTTGTTCTTGAAATGTGCACCTATATGTAACAAAAATAATTAAGAGAGATTTTAGAGTTGGTTACTAATTCAGTGTTATTTGCTTTTCCAGAATATGCATTCATATACGTATATTCCAGATTCCAAACTAGAAGGATTGTTACAGTTGGTTTTTGAATTTATAGATTTTATCACAAATTCTGAATTTTAACACTTTGAAACCAGTTTTACGTTTCACTTTATTTGAATTTTATATATGTCGAATTTCTTTCATAGGGATAGGAAATAAATTCGACAAATTTAAAAATGGTATAAGTTCGAAAGAAAAATCAAAATATTCTGCCGAAATTATGTAATTTTTGGTTTCGAAATTATATCGTAGCGTCTTTGTTTTATTTATATTCTCGCTTTATTTCTTATAATTCATTTGAGGTTGCGGTTCAATTTTGTTTGCAATAAGAATTTAATGTGAAGTCAAAGCACACTTCAGGTTGGTGTATATGTTTAGAAAATTAGTTTTATGGATCGAATATCGGTTCAGTCTTTTATTTGTCTTTCTTTTTGTTTTAAATTTTAAAATGTGCTTATATAAGAAATATCTAAACATTTTTTTTGTTTTTTTTTATGACCGAAAGATTATTAATATCATAAATATTTTTCTCTTATCTTTATTTCTTCAGTCTTCTTGAATATTTAATATTGTTTTAACTTTTAACTAAATCAAATCATTATTATTATATTATGGTACTAATCTACTTCTAGAGAATAGAGATAGTATGCAAGAAATAATCTATAAATAGAGATAGTATGTAAGAAATAAAAATTTTTATTGTTTTTTTTATTTTAAATATTTTTTTTTTTATTAAATTCAAATATTTAAAAAATTAAAATTATCGTTGATTAACGTTCATAATGGCTCTTTTCAGAATTAATAATTTCAAAAGAAATAATTTTTAAAAAAAATGTAGAATTCGCTTGAATTTCGAGGGCCGCTGCGACACTAGCAAATAATAATTTTTTTTTTGAATATTTCATAATACTTTTTCTTCAATTTATTTTAAAAATTCTAACACTTAAAGTTCAGAAAATCTTTTTAATCATATAATTTTGATTTAATGGATTGTTTGGCAAAAATTCAAAAGTAATTTCAGCTAGAATATTTTAAATTCTTTACTAAATTTTAACACTTTTAAATTCTAAAGTTTCATGCTTAATTAATTTATGTATTTTATTCGCTTCGCCATTAAAAATCACTCGGCTTCACTTTAATTTCATAAAAAAATTTTTTTAATTTTTTTTGACCACTACTTGAAAATATTAAAAATTTCCAAGGATATTTTTATAATAAAAACAAAAAGGATAATATAAAAATATATAATAAATTAATATTTTAAATATTTTTTTTTTTATCTTTGTTTAAATACATATATACCTATTATATAATATATAATTATGTATATAAGTAAATAAATAATATATGAATAAATTAGTAGAGTTTTGTTTTACTATTTTCTACTTTTATTCTCCTGAGGTCTGTTGATAATCTCAAGTATGGTGGGTAATTGTTTTGAAAAAAAAAAAAAATACAAAAAAACAAAAAAAAAAAAAAAATCATAATATAAAAATAAAATAGACAATATTTTAATTTTTAATTTTATTTTTATCTTTTCTTTTCTTTTTTTTTTGGTTGGGTATTTTATTAAATATTTTATTAAATTAAAGTATGGAATGAAATGAATAAAAGGTTTTAATTTAAATAAAAAAATATATATATATTTTGAAGTATTTCCGAAGTATCCTTTTTTTAAGGGTTGAATAACAGACGAAAACAAAACAAAATAAATAAAACGAAGATTAAAATAAAGGAATTTTATGGATTGACTGACAATATTAAGTATCATCATTGATTTAATCTTGATAAAGAATCTTTTGAAATTCTTTAAAATGCACGAGATATCTGATAGTGTACTTTTTTACTCAAGTGGAATATTCAGTGAATAATATAACATTATTGTTAAAGGCAAGCAATTAAATTTTTAGTATCATTTGTATACAATGGTTTGTTTATTTAAATAATAAATGAGATTCAACAGTTGGTAAAATACTTTTTCGTTTTTTAATAGTTTGGTTACAATAAAAAAAAAAACTAAAAACTTTAAAATATATTGTTGGTTTTTTTTTAAGTTTTTTAATATCTAATAAAAAAAATATGGGTATAAAAATATAATACCAATACTTTTGGATAAAGAAATATATAAAAACAAAAAAAGAAAATCCGATGATATTTCAAGAGAAAAAAATTAAGAAAAGAAAATGATATTTAAGTGGCAAGTAAAAGTAAAAAGATTTCAATTAATTTTAAAGTTTGATTTGATGATTTCATAAATTTAAGAACATAATTGAAAAATTTTTACTTAGAACCGTTTTAAATAATTTTAAAATTTTTGTTGAAATATAATTAGTAATTAACTGTCGAAATCAGATATGATTATTAATATTTTTGACCCATAAGTAAGATATTACTAAAAAAAAACTTTGATTTCACTGGACTGGAATTAAGTTTTAGTAAAGAGAAGTCCTAACTGCATTCATACAGGTTTCCTTTGTTATCTTTTGGTTATTTTCCTCTGCTATATAAATGCGACAAAGAAATTACAAAGTTTTTCCTTTCCGTGTGTAGCTGTAAATATAGTAAAGAGGAATTATTCTTACGAAATTTGTGGCATTCGAACACACACTCACTTGATGTTTACAGTGTATTTTTTACGTTCTTACCCACTAAACCACCGAGGCATCCAAAATAGGTTATTCACAAATTATTTTATCGTTTTGGGATCCATTTTTAATAAATAAATACCTAAAAATATGCAATTTTGATCAATTTCGGAAAAAACATTTTTTTAATGACTTAGAAAAAATGTTTTTCGTAATTTAAAGAAAAAATTGCCTTAGCTAGTTATAAAGGAAGTATAAAACCAACAAAATGTTAGTTAAATAATTAAATAAAAGTTAAATAAAAGATATTAGAAGATATTGTTAGCAGTATCAAAAATATGTACCTATACGAAATTATATAATCGATATACCAAAGAATCATTAGAAAAGATACGAGACTACAATTTCTGAAACCTTTCTTTTAAAATCTTCCAAATTAAACTAACAATTAAATTAGATTCTCAAAAAATTTAAATCCTTAGAAATGAAATTCATTACATGTCATTTTATAGCACGATCAATATTTCTTAAAAAATAAAAAGGATGACAGTATTGCTGACAGACAGATTAGACAAAATATTTACAAAAATTGATGATTATCAATCCTTAAAAAAATAAAAATATATTTCGGAAAAAAAAAAAAAAGAATTTTTTTTTACCATTAATTTTTTTTTGAAAATCTAAAAAAAAATACTTTTTTTTTATCCATTTAATTATTTTGTAAAAAAAAAAATAAAAGATACTTTTTTCCAGTTCAGTTGTTTGAGTAGCATCCTTTCGAATTACAAGCAATTAAACAAATTTACATTTTTCGAAACCTTTTTTTTTTATTAAAAATAATTTTTTTGTTTTTTTTTTTTTTTCACCAAAAAAGGAAAATTAAGATGGCGTGTTAAGTATATCATTTTAATTTTCTTTGTATTCAATCTTTTAAACCAAACATAGATTTATAATTTTCTATAGTTATTTTTTTGTCATATATTTCCCGTTAATGTTAAAGTTAAATGTATGTATGTAATGTTATGATAATTTTAGAAAAATGCAAAAACATTACAGAATCTGTAAAAATATGAAAATGACGGAAACGATATAAATATGATGGAATGTGGTTTTTCAACAACAAACAAATATAGTTTTTGTTTTTATTAATCCAATTATAGTAACCATGAACTTAAAAAACAAAACCAGAAAAAAAAAAAAAAAGATGGTAAAACAAAGAAGGATATCCTATTCAATTGAGCTTATTTATTGACCTTGACATAGAAAAAAATCTATATATTAATATTATATCCGACGGTTAAGATTTTCACGGATTTTTTTACGGGTATTGAGGTATGGTTTGAAGCAAAACTAAAATTATTAATAATAAAAAAAAAAAAAAAAAAACTGAAAAAAAGAAACGATTAAAAAGTAAACAGTAAAAAAAAAAAAAAAATTACTGAAAGGGTTTAAAACTTTAGAAGGTTATTATAGTACTTCAGAAAAGCACTTGTTATGCTCTGTTTACTATTAAAGTGCCAATAATGAAAACTTTAACGTTATTGTAGATTATTCATCAGATTATTTATTGTGATTTAATTTTTTTTTTTCTATTTGTTTTTGTGGTAGTTCTTTTAATTTAACTGTAAATTAGCTATTCACTGTTCTATTGATGGGAAAAGTTAGATATTTTTCAAAAAATTTAATGATTTTGTTAATGTTTTCTCGAGAAAAAATAAAATAAAAATACGAATATAGAAATATTTTAAAGTTACCTTGAAATTTACACATATTTAGAAAGGTGAAAACCAAGGGAAAACTTTTTTTTTTTTTTGTTTTGTTTTGTTTTATTTGAACTTTTGAAATTTTTCGATTTTTAATTTAATTGTACTTTTGGGAAATGTAAAGTTTTATATCAAAATTTAAAATTTTGAATTATATTACAATAGGGAAAATTTATAATCTGATAATTTTAGACAGAACAAAAAAAATTTTTTTTTTAATATGATTAAATTTTAAAAATTATATTAAATATTTCTTAATAAAAATTTATTTATAATAGAATAAAATCTTTCTAAGAATCGATGGAAAAATTTATTACTTATGAATTACAAGATTCTTTTATTATATTTCTAAGAAAATTAAAATTTTTTTTTTTAAATGATTTTTGAAAATAATTTTTTTTTTTGGTAATTAAGTACTGAATTAAGATATTTCAAAGAATAATTTTGTGAGTACTAAAGAATCTATTAAGAAAGTCTGATATAGATGTACAGTACAGTACTTTTAATTTGCTTTTTAATATTAATTTAGTAATTAAAATGTTAAAGTGGTAAAGTAAAGTTTAAAACTAGTAAATTAAAATAATTTTTTATAATATTTTAGGCCTAATAAAGGGAAAATATTTTTTAATGATTTTTTATTCAATTTATCTATTTAAATTAAAATGGTTTTAATTAAAATTTCCTCAAAAATGATCGTTACTGATAGATTAAACAGAATTCTTAGAAATTTACTTTTATCTTAAGTTTTTATTTTGAAAAGAGTAATTTTAATCATTTTTGAATTTAATGTTGAAAAATGAATATTATAAATATATTAAAACGATTTTTTTTTTAATACATATCATTTGAATATTTCAACATAATTTTTAAGATATGCTGATGAATGAATTCATTATTAATAGTTGTTAATTTTAAATATTTTAATTGTTGTTCAAAAGAAAAAAAAAAAATGGAATTAGCTTAGTTTTTGTTATATTGGTAGTATAAAATATTGAGGATATTCTGTGAAATGAAAATTATATATGTATTATATAAAATTTCCATCTTATATCTACCTTTCTCTTTAAATCTATTACAGTGTTGTCATGTTTTTTCTTTTTATTAAGTTTAATTTTCTTCCAATTCTTTTCATATATTTTTTCTAAACATTACTTATTTGTGACATCATTAATGAAATTAATTGGAGACATAAACCAATTTTCTTTTATATACATAATTTTGCTAAAACTATAGCCGAGTTCTAAACTTATCATTAAATATTTTGTGAATTCTTTTATGTGATTTTTTCATTGTCTAATAAAGACAAATTATTTGATAAAAGTTACCAGTTACCAGTGTATAGGTCCAGGTCCAGGTCCAGGTCCAGTTCCAGTTTTTTTTTTTTTTTTACGAGGAAAACTTTGAAAGTCACTCAAAGGAAATACACGAGTTTCCTTTGGGTAGTGTTGGTTTTTAGCCAAACCAAAACCAAACTTTAGGATAAGTCCTTTAATACATAGTGATATAATGTACAGTTTGGTTTTGGGGAATAGGATGAGGGAAGAATTTCTTGGGAAATTGAGTTTGTGATAATTAGGATTATGGAGGATGGAGTGAAAATTTGCATAGTTATTTTGAAGAAGGATTCTAATATTCTTCTTGGGTTTTGTTATATCAAACACAAATGAATTATAAACTTTTGAGAACACATATATGCAGGTAAGGTTCCATAAACGCGACATGTGCATGACAAACAAATTACCAAATGCTGTGTTACACCATCTTGACAGTTCGACAGTGTATGGCTGGGCATCTGTTGCACTCCTCGTTTCAAGTTGGAAAACTTTGAGTGAAGGCATTAATTAGTTCATATAAGTGTATAGGTTTTAAAATAAAATATATATTTTTGTAAGTGTGTATATGATTTTGTGTAAATTTTGTAAGAATTGGGCAAATTACTCGTATTCTTATGCAAAATTATAAGAGGCTCATATCATCGGAAGAAGTGGGGTGATAAAATTTCATCTTCTTCTTATCTTTTAATAAAATTTAGAAAATTTAATTTTTTTAGTCATAAATATAATATGTAAGATACAAATAGAAAATAATTTCAAGTTGAAAGTTGATATTTCGATATGTTGTAGAAAAAATTGCAAATTTTATTGTAATAACTCTGATGTTTAGGTAAGTATATTTAGGTCAATGTTTTATAAAGAAAATTTGAAATCTAACTTGGAGTTTTTGGCAAAAATGATAAAAAAAAAAATGTTCAAGGAAATATAATTTTTGTATGTGTTTTTGACTTATTAATTTATTGTTGTTGATTTATTGGTTATGAATTTCACACTTCTCTATTTTATATACTAGGCTTTTTAAAGATGTAAATAAAAGATGTAGAACTAAAAGGGATGACCACTAGTGAAAAAGTCTAGTGAAAAAAAATCAGGCTGGTTAATTAAAAAAATAAAGAATTAAACAACAAACTAGATTTAGAAATTTTGCAAAATCATTCATTTTTCATAACTTGATATTGTTAGAATAAGAAAACAATGGCAAACTGTCAGGAATAGGCAATCCCATCCTTAATTAATTAATTTATATTTATGATTAATGTTTTTGATTAATAAAATTTATATTAAAATGTTTTAAGGGAATGTTTTTCGTTTGCCCAGATGCGAAGATCACTTTCAGTTCCAGAATTTATTTAAGTATTGTATCTTATTTATAATTATTTTTTGTATCCAAAATATTTTATGCAAAAAATCTTCGGGTTAGTATCAAAATTTCATTTATTTTTCCTAAGATAACAAAAAAATAAAAAGAAAATAAAAAATAATTTAAAATATTATGGATGACCTTTTCATATTATTTAAATAAAACTAATAATCCCTTCCCTTTCACCATTTTCTTTCTTAAATGAATTCCAAAAAAATAAAATTTTATTATTTATATAAAAGCAATTTTCTTGGAAATAATTCCAATTAAAAGATAAATTAAAAATCCTATTATCGAAAATTAATTTCATTTTAAGCATAAAAATGTGTTATAAAAACCTTTTAATCTATAATTCTAATATAGATCTAACCAAATTATTATTATTTTTTTTAATTACATAATTTATAAAATTTATAATTAAATTTGTGATTTCAAATTTAAACAAAATGTAGAAAAGGTTAGACAATATCTTGAAGTGGGAATTTTTCTTTTATACTTAGTAGAGAAAATTCAGCACCTATTGCTTTTAATAAAATCACCATATTATTGGTGTTTTGCGAATCTATGCCCTACGAATAATAACCTAAAAAAAAAATGAAAAAGGAATTTGTATGGGATTTGGGGCGATCTCTCAAATAAAAAAAGACACCAATTTTCGGCAATTTGGGGGCGTATTTTCACATTTATTTTGGGGCCATAATTCATAATAATTCATAAAGCTCCTAATTTTAAGGCCTTTTTTGATTTTTGTTTTGGGGTCATAATCCGTGGAGCTTAGATTCGAACAGGCTATTTTTGGTTGTTTTTATTTTCTGTATCTATTCTCGAGCTTCTATTTAAATTTTGTTTTTCACGAAAAATATTTAATTAGTGGATTAAATAAAGCAAAATGTTAATTCATATTATCAGTTTTGAATAGTGTTCGTTTATAAGCTGGCGGAATAGCCCCGCAAAAAATAATCCCCAAAAAAAAAAAAATTAAATAACATTAAAAATATTGGGGGTTATCTTATTATGAAATAACACCCCAAATTAAAATTAAAATATTCTCGCAATAAAGTGGAATAATCCCACAAATTTTTTTATGATGTTATCCACTAAGAAAACTTAAATAACATTATATTAATTAAGGGATCACTATATTTGGCTATGAAATCAGCCTATTCCCTTTCCTTTCAGGGTTATACACTTTTTGTAGAAATTTTGAAAATAGGAAAAGCTGTCAAAGTTTATGGGTTAACGGAGACGGAAATTAAAACTGGGAATAATTCATGGTAGGAAAGAAAATGTAAATTGGAGAAAAAGTAAATTGCATTTTAATTTCTTCGTTTCATTTTTGAAAAGTTAAAAAACTGTTTTCTGGTATAATTTAGTAATAAATTATATTCTGCCAGTAACACAGCTATCGTTTTTAAAAGCATAATGCTTTTCTGTTGTTTTTTTTTATTTGTTTAAAATTAAGTTAAGTTTTATAAAACTGCCAATGAGCCTACCAGTTTCTGAAGCTTTAATATCGTTTAAGATAATGTGAGGATAATGTAGTCACATCTTTTAGAAAACGATATTTCTTAAAAATATGAAAAAGGATTATATTCAAATGATTATAATTTAAGATCTACTAAATTTTGTTTTTCAATCTGGATATATTAAACAACTTTAAAAAACAAAACAAATTCGAATAAAAATATCTTCTAATTTCCTCTAATTTGAATTTTCTCTACCAAATACTTTAGCTACAAACATTTTAATTTTTTAATATGAATCTATCTAAAAATCAGCATTTGCCTTTCAAGAAACTCTAATATATAATTTAAAAACTGTTGAAAAAAAGTAATTCGTATTTGTAGAATTTTGCTCTAAATGAACTTTTTGAAAATGTGAGCATTTAAAATCCCGCGGTTATAAATACTGCTTTGTATAATTCTTTAATTATTTTTATCTTTATAATTAATGTCCGAACTGTACATAAATGTAAATTGGTGGAATTCAAATTAAAATTATTTTAAGATAAATCGTTATCGAACAATCATTAATAACTTAACTGTGATGAATGCTTTAGGAAAGAAAAAAAACTATACATTAAAAAATTTAAAATTAAAAAACAAATAAGCATTTTATTGCTTTAGTAAAAATAAAAAACAAAGAAAATTCATTATTTTTCAATGACAAAATATAATAAATTACTCCTGTTAAGTCGCCAGGACAATTGGTATAAAACTTTGCTGAAAAAAAAAAAAATCCAGAGTTTTTTTTTTATTAATTACTTTTTCTCTGCTTTGTTTTTTCCGTCACAAAAAAATTTCATTCCTTAAAACATTTTTTTTTTTTTTTTAACTTAAAGTTCCTGTTCAAAATTTAAATCAATTCTATAAAAAATTTATCGTTCTTGTAGACTCAGTTTTCAAATTTAATTAATAACAGTAGACAATACGTCGTCAAGAAAATTAGTAACATTGTATTAAAATTTAATTGAATTTATTCAAAGTTTCTTCTTAACTTTTATTAAATAACAAAACAAAAAAAAAATGAGGAAATTCATTAGAAGTAAAAAAAAAAAATAATTAGTTTTTCTTTTTGTAGACATCCTTTTCTTTAAATACCTTAAACGTTCTCATTTTCATTTCATCTTAATTTCATTTATACATTTTTTTTAAAGATGGAGAATAGTGAATTATTGTTAACTTATATATTACTTTATGTTTGTCCTTGTCCTTTTAAAATAAAGCACAAGAAAAAATACCTGCATTCGTTAATGTCCCTTTATTTAAAGTTTCCTATTTTCACCTTAAATATAGAATAAAAAATTTCAATTCAAGGTGGTGTGTATTTGACTTTCTGTATTTCTCTATGTATGGAGACACATTCTACCTTGATTATATAATGATCATTATATTATGTGCTGGTAAACCAGTATGATATTAACATCGGAATGTTCCCTTTACATCCATTTAGGCAAGTACAAGTAAAAGGAAAAAAAAAAGTCCTTTTATGATTTTCTTAATTTACACCTTTACATTTTTTTTTTCGTTACAATCTTTTTAACTAAATCAACATTATTCATGAATTATTATCATTCCTGCGCTTTAATTTAGTAGTTTTCTGTTTTTATTTCCCTGGAATTTTTATCATTATTATATTTTCATGCTTTTGGGTGAAATTATTATTTTCGGAATGAATTCACACCCCTTAAGGTATTTTTGGAAAAAACAATTAAAGCCAATGGAATTACAAATTTACAGTGAATTATTATATAAAATTTTTTTTTTATACCCGTACGATAGGATCGCCGATCGAGTATAATAAAATTACTCCTCCGTTTGTAACACCTCGAAATAAGCGAGCTAGGTATACCTTCAAAGGTATGGATCGGATCAGAAAAAAATTCTAAGACTTTTGAGCCATGTCCGTCCGTCCGTCCGTCCGTCAGCACGCTAACTCAAAAACTAAGAAAGCTAGAATCTTGAAATTTACACAAAATATTCTTACAACAATTTGTAGGTTCCCTATTTTTTTTGGTTGAGTTTGGACCAAACCTTAGGGTAGCTCTCGAACACCTAACTTTTAGATCCCCACATTTTTTTTGAAATAGAGCTATGAAATTTTAACTGCTGATATATGTCACAAAAATATTAATTTTATTTTTAATAACTTTTTTTTGTACCCCCACCCGTTACGGAGCTACAGCTCCCCAAAGGTTCAAAAAAGCTCTATATTTAAATTGTTATATAGAGATTATATTTTGAAAACGCCAAACAATTACTACTTTTATTAGCTTTAAAAGTATATATACAATAAATATATATTTGTGGCATACGGTGTCTTAATTTACCGTTATGCGAAACTAAAATTTTGCAAAATCCTTTAACCCTTCTATCTTTTAAACGGTTTAATTTGGAAACTGAAATTTTGACAGAAGTTAGATCTTTGAAAATAAGTATGAGTCATTTCAAAAATTTTTTTTGTATCACTGCCCGTTTAGGAGCTGTACGGGGTCAAAAACTGAAAATTTCCTATTTTTAAACACCTGTAACTTGAACACCTGTTAAAATTTTTTTGAAGTAATACACAAAAATTAAAGCTTCAATATTATTCTCTTATTTCTGTTAACAACTTTTTTTAATAATATATGGTTACTTTATAATTGACGAAAGAGTTACTTGATTTTTTCAAATTTTCTAACAAATTTCTTTAACTAATTTTTTGCATTTTGTTTTACTCGATAATTTGAAATTGTTGAGGATATAATGCGTAGTACAAAAAACTGTAAATAAATAAACAACATAACGGTTGCTTGAAGAATTTTTATTTATATGATATTAATATACATACATACTTATATAATATCATGTTTATTTACATATCGTATATGTCACTGATGAATGAATGATAAGAGTATAGATGTATATTATATAGCGCCGTATTCACATACATATACATATGTATTTTATTGTACTTATAAGAAATTATTCTGTCAATGGAATATTTAAATATAATATAATATTTAAAATTATATATTTACTATTTTGTACTAAGTAAATTTAATATACATTTACCGCTTAGTATTAAATGGTACTATAGAATATTTGAAAAAGTTTTGGATTGATAATCGTTATGTGGAAGGTTAGAATTTGCTTTTGAAGAATGTATAAACATATAGTTTGAATATATCTACAACCCATAGTTCTAGAAATTATAAAATTCATCCAAATTATTTTAAAATATGTACTAAAATATTAAAAAATAATATTGTAAGCAGAGTGACAGGCTGTGAACATACTAACGGTTCGTACGGGTATCTAACAGTTGACAAAGGCAACTGTATTCTTCCTCGTTTTTAAATATGGAATATTTTTTTTGCTATTCTTTCTATTTGCTATTCTTTTTTATTTCGATCGCTTAGAACTTGAAAAAGAAAAATGTAATATAGCATAAAAAAAATATCAAATCAATACATAGATATGGGTTTTTTAATAATATAAAATGCGAAAGAAAAGAGTGAAGGGTTTAGTAAAAGGTATGAAACAATTCAACCAATACAGAATCAAATTGGCGAAGATTATATTTTCAATTTATATAAGTTGAAGGAAAATGACAACACCTGCCTTTATAATATCCGGCAAACTTTGAACTTATTTTTACACCATAGCAGATTCTTCACTTGTCCAAACAGTGCAATAGTACTAAAGGTCTCTTAATCTATTGTTTGATCAAAAATGATAAAATTGTGTTTAGTGAATGAAAGTCTTACATATAAATAGAGAAATCATGCCTGTACCGCTTCTCTTCAGCGTTGTTCAATTAATCGTACCAACTCCCCTCCAAAAAAAGACATAAAAAAGACTTGACTAGTTCATTGTAAAGAGCTATTCTTAATTTGGTAACTGGATATCTATTGAGGTTTTTAAAACCTGAGGAGCTAGAAACCTAGAAAGTCACCCCAATAAGAAAAGATAATAATGGAAGACTATAAGCTTTCTTATTTGCACACATAATCAAGTAAAATCTCAAAATTAGTTAACGCTAATTTAGAAAAGTATAATAGGGTTGACCATATTTTAAAAAATGTATCTTCTTATTATCTTAGCTAAAAGCACTAAATTTCGGTAAATAGAAAAACTTTTAAAAACTTAAAATTCAATTCAGTATAATGAAAATTTAAAGTTTTGTCTTAAATATATTTATTTCATGATACTCTCTGTGTACTTTTGCCAAAAGATTATATTATTTTTTTTTTATATAACTTTTAAAACTTAGAAACTTAAATAATAATATATTTAGTCCTTTATGATTTCAATTAGGTATTTTGTGGTTTAATATTATAGGACTTTTCAAAAATTTTTGAAACTTTTTTAGATTAAAATACTGTAATTTTGACTTTATGAAGACATAAAAGATAACCTAAAATTATATTTCAAAATTGTTATTATTGTAATAATAGTTTTAAATCTTTTATACAATACAGGATTTGAAAGAGTGTAAAGGAAATTGAAAGAGTGTTGAGGAAAAACTAAAAGAAAAATTAATAAAAATCTAAAAAATATTTTTAAAGCAATACATTAAAGTAAGAAAAAGGGATGGGTGTTTTTAATATTATTAATACATTTTTTTGAACAGTACGCTTATGTATAATGTGGTTGATTTAGTGCATTTATAATTACAGGAATTTTTCTTAATAGAAATTAAATTTAAACTTATAAATAAACGCAGTTGTAAAATAAAAAAAGACAAGGTTTTTAAAAGTAGACTGAAAGACGATAATAAAACCAGTTTAGAATTATGACTTCCACAAAATTTTGTAAGTTTTCTTAGAATTTCGTATGTAAGAAAAAAATTGTGAAAAATGAAGAAACAATTTCTGCCTTTTTAAGGAAACTCTATATAATTAAGAAAAGCTGTACATTTTATGTTTTCTTTTTATGCTACATAAAAAACTTTTTCCACAATATTAGTTTTATAAGAAACCTATAAATTGTTAAAATACCATTCTTCTATATTGAACGGTGTACACTTTTGTAAATAAACAGACGAGTAGACAGATTGAACTATTAATTTTACAAAATTTTTCTTATTTTTTTGAAAAATGTGGTAAAATTTTATAAAGCTGAGAACTCGATATAAAATTATAATAAACTTAATGGTAAAAACAGAAAAATTTTTTATAATAAAATAAATATTTTGTGAAAAAAAATAAATATATAGTTTCATATTAAACTGGTACTCAAAATAATAACATTGGAATTTCAGTCATTGAGATTTTAAATTTCCTGAGAATTTTTTTTTCTTTCCTCTCCTATAAGCATAGAGCATCCACTAAGTCATTTATTATTCATATACGACTAAACTTCAGTTTCGGAAATCATAATTTCCCTATACCGGTGATTACTTGACTGCAGCTATGAGGCGTAGACAAGAACAAGACTATGAGGCGTAAATATTTTTTTTTATTTATACGCCATCTATTAATCAATACATGAATCATTTCATTATTAATTTATTATATATTACAATTGGATAATTTTTAAGATATATATACATATTTCATATTAAGATGTATATATTATATAGGAAAATTCGATGTAATTTTTTATTAATCTATGTGAACAAATCAGGGTTTGAACTCAATCTCAATAAAAGTGCCTAGATTAATAGGAATAAGAGTCTTTTTCTTGATCTAACAGTCTAGATTGATTTTGATATTATTAAATTACATATTTACTTATTAGAGTCGTTTTAAACTTTCTTTAAAAAAAAAAAAAGAGATTATGGTTCATGCTAGTTGAAGCGCTAATCAATTTTTTATTTAATATACAAATAATACAACTATGGTATATAGTGGATCATATAACATTTTTAAGGGCACTTATCTTTGAAACTTGTAGTAATATTTGTTTTAAATCAGTTTTGAAGTGATTTTGTTTCTTAATAATTCATCAGAACTTTTTCTGTCCCTCAGTAATTTGTACTTTTTTTCACTTTGTATTTAAGATTTGAACTTTCTTTGATATTCAGCCGAATTAGTTTATTCTACTTTTCTTCAGTACAAATATTAGTATTTTGATTATTAGGCATTGTTTTATTAATAGTTATTGAAAATTAATTCAAATTAATTGCTTGCATTTATATCACTTCTGGGTCAATTGTTGCTGTAAATACTCTTAAAGTTTTTTTTGTAATTTTCTTATTAATTTCTTAAAAGTCTAAGGTTATATTTATAATGTTTTGATAAACTTAATAAATTTTATTTGTTTTAAGAGATTTTATTGCAAAGTAAATAATTTTAAAGCTTTAGAGAATACTCGAATGAATTTTTCAATCTAACAAATTGAAAAATGAAAGAAAATTAAATCAAAAATTTTAATTTCCTTAAAAAAGGAATTATATATATATATGTTACGATAAATTCGATTAATCTGGTTATTATACATAATTACCGGCGATTATGCAAACTTACTTACGATATTGGAGAATTTAAATATTTGTCTTAAATTTATTAAATATACCGGACATTATAAATATTTTCCTATGCCCATTGGTGTCTTTGATAAATGAAATTATTATATAAACAATTTCACTTATCAAAGACACACTGCAATAGTTGATAGTGTACGTTTAAGAATACCTGATGTTGACACAGCTAAAAGTGACGCAAAAAATCTTCCAGCTGTTATAATAAAGAGTCTTTCAAATTGATTTTTCAAAAGTTGACCCTTGTGTAACAAACTTCAAACATTGAACGCACCCATATTATATGTCATTTTGACAGTTGAAGTTTTGCAATTTATAAAAATAACGTCGTATACATTACAACAAAGTGTTGAAATTATTGCATTATTTTATGAAAATGGTTGTTCTGTAAAAAATGTATTTCGCAAATTACGCGATGTTTATGGTCGACATAATCGTCCAAATGAGCAACAAATTGGTAATATTGTGGGGAAATTTCAAGAAGCTGGTGCAGTACAAGATCGAGAAAGACATCAGTATACTAGTGTCGCTGTTGTGAGTGATAGTGTTACAGCTGACTCCACCATGTCAATTTTCCGACTTTCACAACAATTGGAACATTGTGAGTCAACTGTATGGCGTATTATGCACAAAAATTTAGCGTTGAAATCCTACACAGTTCAATTGACATAAGAATTGCTGCCATAAGATCATTCCATGCGTCGGGACTTTGCCAATTGGATACTGGAACAAAACGACGTTTTTTCAAAAAAATCACCTTTTCGGACGAAGCACATTTCGAGACCGGCTACGTTAATAAACAAAAATGCCAAATTTGGAGACAGGAAAACCTTTGTGCGATCCAAGAGAAGCCCATAATAAGTCAGTCTTCGGTGTGCATTGTTGTCTGGTGGTGTGATTGGTCCGTACTTTTTCGAGCCATAACTGTTAATGGTACCAGATATCGCGACATGATCACAACTTTTTTATGGCCAAAACTGGAAAATATTTATACTGAGGACATGTGGTTTCAATAAGATGGGGCTACGTGTTATACAACCATAGAAACACTGCAATTACTGCCTACAAAGTTTCAAAGACCGTGTTATTTCCAGATTCGGTGACATGAATTGGCCTTCAAGATCCTGCGATTTGACACCGTCAGACTTCTTTCTCTGGGGCTATGTGAAAGGACAGGTCTTCAAGGAAAATTCAGAAATTATTCGAGTTATTGGTGAGATAGAGCAGCAACTATGCCAGAATGTGACGCAAAAATTTTGATAAAAGAATCAGGTACTGTAGATACGCAAGAAGTGGTCACATGGGAGATATCATTTTCAGAGTATAAATGGCAAACATTGTACTTTAAAAACAAATGAAAACTGTTCCAGTTTAAATTCAAATTCTATGTCTTTTAATTATTTACTTTTGAAAACTCAATTTGAGAGACTCTTTAGAACTTAAAAATGAGCTTTATAAGTTAGGTTCCAAACAAGGAAAATTGGCCAAACTTTTGTAAAAGAAATCAATTTACAATTTGCAAAGAAAAATTTATGAAAGTTAATGAAGTTCTGGACGCAAAATTATCCTTTAGAATGCGCTAGAAAGACTTCTCTACTTGGCGGACAAGGTTATGAAAGATGTTTTTGCAAAGCTAAATGCAAAAAATGCAATTATAGACGCAGTAATAAACTGTGTAATTCAAAATTCCACAGCATTCTACAACTGTTTATCTTGTCAAAATAAATATTTTTTTTTCCAATTTTTTTAACTGTTTATGCAATTAAATTATTATTATCATATTATATTATTTTTTTTTTATTTTTTATTTTGTTTATTTTTTATGAATTTATGGAATAAAGTTTATAGTTTTGAATTTATGTTAATACATAGTTTGGAATAAAAATTATTTTATCATTTCATTTATAGAAGACGCCAATGGGCATAAGAGATTATTCATAATGTCCGGTATATTTGATAAATTTATCACATTCTCAAAACTTTTGGTAAATTCACATAATCGCCGGTAAATATATAAATTCATCTATTCATCGAATTCACCGTAACATATATATATAATATATATAAATGTTTGCAAATTGGAAAATAAAAATTTTGTATTTTTAAGATAATAGAGCAGCATTCTGATATCAGTTTTAAATGAAAAAAATATATATATAATTTGAATGAAATTAAATATGCTTGAATATATAATTCAATTTTATTTAAGTACTGATGAAATAAAGTTTTTTACTACAATAAACTTTAGAAATATTTTTGAATAATATTAAACTCAATAAATTATCTTATGCTCGAATGTTTAAAATTCTGTATTTTCATTTAAATGAAAAATTTACCTCATTTCAAATCAATTTAAAAATTAATTTTAAATTTAAAAACAAAAATATCATTTTTATACTCGTAAGAACTATGTTCAAGGGTATAATAAATTTGCTATTACGTTTGTAACACCTTAAAGGAGTTGAGCTAGATATAGTGTCAAAGGTATGGATCGGCTCAGAATCGAATTCTGAGTCGATTAAGCCATGTACATCCGTCCGTTCGCACGATAACTCAAAAAATAAAGGAGCTAGGAGGCTGAAATTTTGTTTCATGTCATTTTTGCAAAATTGTTAGTTTTGCTATTTAAATCCAGCATTCGGCCGCCGGGTTCGTGTAGCTGCCATACAACTTCTTTCTTTATATGGAAATAACTCAGTATCTATTCAAGCTAGGTATCTGAAATTTTGAAAATAATGATCAAGTTTATGGTAACAACTTTTGTAAAATTAGTTTGTGATGGTACGACGGGTTCGGGTAGCTGCCATACAACTTCTTTTTTTAAATGAAAATAACTCAGTGTCTACTGAAGCTAGGAATCTGAAATTTAGTAAAGGGGTGTCGAGTTACATGCCAACAACTTTTGTAAAATTTGGTTGGTCTAGAGCAGTCGGTTCAGGTTTCATGCACCTCTTGGAACTTAATGAAGCTAGGCGCCTGAAATCTTACAAATGATGATCAAGTTTTATCGCAACAACTTCTGTAAAATTTGGTTGTGCTGGTGCAGCAGGTTCGGGTAGCTGCCATACAACTCCACAATTTACATAAATATATCTCTGTAGTTAACGTCGGTACTAAAACATCTGAAAGTTTTTAAAAGATGGTCAAGTTTTATAGAAACAGGGTTACGTTCATACGGGTATCTCAGAGTTGACACAATCTACTCTACTGCACTCTCCTTCGTTTTTTAAATAAACCTAATATATTCTATCTATTGTTAAAATCAAAGTTTCTTACATTTCTGTTGAGTAAAAATAAAATGAAAAATTTACAACGGATTTCATTTCAGTTGAAATATATACGATTTACTATCTCCGAAATTGAAACTTTGATTTAATCATAAAATTGTTAATATCATATACAATATTGGATCAACTTTTTGACACTTTTTTCTTTTTAAAAAGAAAGTAAAAGATCAGAAAAAAGAAGAAAATATTTTTAGATATAAGAAAAAAATTCTTTTATTCAAGATACATATCAATTTTTTTTTTCCAATAATTTGTCATGTTTTAGAATTTTTTTATTTGAAATTTTGATTGTTGGTGTAGTCTTTTCCGATTTTGATTTAATTTTTCTTTTCACACCAATTCAAACACTAATGAAATCGAACCAAAACCAGTTGAACGGGGGTAAAAAATTATTCTATAATTTTTCAAAACATACGAGTAGTAGATATTGCATTTTGTTTTTAGCCCATTTCCAAAAAAAATTTGAAAAAATGTGCTTATTAGTTTCACTCTGTCCGTCCGTCCGTCCGTTTGTTTACAAAACTTCTACACCGTTAAAGATAGAGAAAAAAAATTTTAACCATGGGTAGGTCTCATAAAAAAAATAATTTTGTGGAACAACTTTTTCATGTAGTCCCATCCATTACGGAGCTACAGCCCTTCAAACCTTGAAAAAGCCCTATTTTTAAATGCATATATCTTATGTTCTGCTTAAGATTTTTTCAATCTGAAAACGTCATTCGACAGGTATTTTTTAATTTTGTATATTAATATCAAAATTATACAATTTTGTTAAATTTCATATTTAAATTTACCGTTATGTGAAAACCAAATTTTGCATGATTTTTCTACTTTCATAACTCCGGCACGCTTTTAAATAGAATCTTGAAATTTTGAGGCAAGAAAGAACTTTTATTAATTAGTATAAGTTTGCTCAGAAAATTTTTTTGGATCACCCCCTGTTTATGAGCTATTAGGGCTTAAAAATTGAAAATTTGCTATTTTTAAACACCTGTACACATTTTACTTCCGCAAGATATAAAAATTAAAGCTACAGTAATATATTTTAACGTGTGTTAAAGGTTTATTTTAGTTGTAAAGGGTTCTAAAGCTGCAGCTATTCAAATTGCGAAAAAGCCCCATTTTCAGATGTATATATCTCAGGCTCTGCGTAATAGTTTTGCAATCTAAAACCGCCAGAAGATCGAAAATTTTATTATCTATATAAAACAATATCCAAATTATGTAATACTTTGTAATTTACTATTTAAATTTACCGTTATGTGAAAACCACACTTTGCATGAAATTTCTTTTTTCATAACTCCGGCAAGAAAGAACTTTTAGAATTAGTGTAAGTTTCCTCAGAAAATTTTTTGGTAACACCCCCTCTTTTAGAGTTATTAAGCTTCAAAAATTAAAAATTTGCTATTTTTAGGCACCTGTAAAAATTTTTCTTCGGCAAGACATGAAAATTAAAGGTTCAATAATATACTTTTACGTGTGTTAACGGCTTTTCTTAGTTATATAGGATTCCGGACTTACGGCCCCTCAAAATTTCAAAAATGTCCTATTTTCACGTTTTTTCTTATTACATGAAATTTTGAAATTTTGGTGTAAGTCACAAATCTAAACAGTTTGTATTGAGTTTTGGAAATGTGTGCTTTTAAAAACTGTTGGTTTACATTCTACCTTGTTTATTTATATATTATTAAGATTTTTAAAGAAAAATTTTGTTATTTTTTTATAAGATTGAGTATTCAGGATGTCATAGATTTACCTGGTATTAAATAATATTATATGATAAGATACAGTTTTTGTTAGTTTGTTAAAACATTGTTTGAGTTTTATAATTAAAAAACTTTTTCTGGTTGACGTTCAATTTGAAAATGGAAAATATTTTAATAATTTGTTTCTTTTTTTTTTTGTATTGGACGTAACTGAAAAATGTTGAACTTTAGTGATAGTGATAGAAATACTGATAGAAAGTATAAATATAAATCCCAAAATAATATTAAGTATTATTGAGAATCAAAATGTTATTCACTTAGTTATCATAAAAGAAAAATTAATAGGAATAAGTTTTGAGACGACAACAGTAAATATTTATTTTGATACCATTCTACTGTGAATAACATTATAGAAAGTGAAAAATTATGATTTTAAGCCTGTCAGTCATTGTTAAAATTTAAATGTCATAATGATGACGATATTAAATAAAAAATTGTATTTGATAACATTTACATACAGTTACGAGAATTTATATTTTATAGTGTATTCTTACAGGTTTACGGTAAACAGAATTATGTCATAATAAATTGTTTACAATAAATTTGCTTATTCAGCGCCTGCTAAATTTCCATAATTTTTGTTTTCTTTTTAGAACTTATTCAGCTGGCGAAACATGCATCAAAATTTGTATATTTAGACAATAAATTTAGAATAATTTTTAATCTTAATTAGAATACCAATTAAATCCAGTGTATTTCAAGCTGAAATGCTAGGAATCTGAAAAGGAAGATAATCAAGGAGCAATCGCGGCTCTTAACTTTGCGTTGCTGGAAGAGTAGCTCTGGATAACCATGAATTTAACGATTTAAGCAACCTGCAGAAATGGTAAGGTTCTTGAATGCTGAAAAGTGGATTTAAAATTAAATACGATATAACCTAAATATAAGCCTTGTTGTCACGGTAGTGGTAAGAAAAATCACCGCCTACTAAGGCCATTACAGGTCGAATACTATTATTAAAATTATACACTAATATTATTTATTTGATGTATATATTATGTATTCTTTTTTTACACTATATTTGGTAGCAAGGGGGATTTGTTTTCAATTAATAAAACTTGCTACCTCTACAGGATTTGAACTCGCACTTTCTCGATTAATAAGCTACGTGCTTAATCACTAGGTCACCGTGCTCCTCAACTTAATTTACAATTTAATAACTTAAATGAAGATTTATTTTTATTTATTTATATATATATTGGGCATTGAGTTATCCAATTTTACTTAACTATAGCCTACTAAGTTTATAACTACAACCATTATAGCTTAAATATTATTAAAGAATAGAATTTCTAAGCAATAAAAATGAAAACTTTTAATTAATAAAAATTGCATACTTTTAGGATCGAATATATTAAAATCCGTTTATTAAATAAGAACATAAAAACATTATAAACAGTTATCTATGTACTATTTTTTGTATTTTCTTATTTTAATTTTAATTTAATTTAAATTTCAAGATTTTATTTATATTATTGTTTTTTGACTTACATTTTTTAAAATCAACCGTAAAAATTTGAATTGTTTTTTAAAATGTAAATGTGTATCTACATACTTATCACAATACCTTTATTGAATTTCGTTATCATATACATATCTAGGGATTTTTATTTTTTTTTCAAATCAATAATTTCATCTTTTTTTTTTTATTTTTGAGTTTTTCTTTTCTTTGAAAATTGAATTGTTAAAAAGTGCCAAATCAAAATTTATCAATAAAATATCATTTCCTTCCGTTTCTTTAATATTTAATGATAAATTTAAACTTAGTTAAAGATACATATGCACCTTCAAATAAATCTATATATTATTATATATTTGAATAAAATATATATAAAATATAATAAATTTAAATCAATATCATAAATAAGTGTGTAGTTTTGATGTCTCAAGTGAATTAGATTCTGTTTTTATTTTCCTCAAAAAAAAAAAAAAAAAAACAAAACAAATAGTGTTTAATATCTAGTGTGTTTGTTACTTTAAAACAAAAATATATTCAGGATATAAGATGATAATAATAACGTGATCAAAATTTTTCAAATAAAAATCAAGGTGTTTAAAAAAAAAAAGTATAAGAAATCACGTATATTTTATAAAGAAATGCTGGGGTTCCCTACAAATTCTCGTTATTTATAATCTTACTTTTATTTTTTTTTTATTTTTTTTTTTTAATTGTTTTTAAAAAAATAAATAAAACAATAAAAGAAATACATTTTATGAAGTTTGTGTCATAATCGAGATGTATAAAACCACACAATATCACATTTGGGAGAGTACAAAATCAAAAAGTTCTAAGTTCAAGAAAATCCAAAAGAAATTCGAAAAAAATCAAACAATAATTTTTGATGGACCGAAAAAATATTTTTTTTTTAGATTTATTCTAATTTTGCACAATTCTTATATTGCTGCCGCTCAAAAACCTTAGTAAAAATATTATTAAAATTGGGATCTCGGTGGCCTAGTAGGTAAGAGCGTCTGAAATACGCTGTAAACACCGTGGGAGTGTGGGTTCGAATCCCATACACGTCGTAAGAATTATTCCTCCTTATGACATTTACAGCTACGCCTGAATAGCAAAGGCTATGTAATTTTCTGTCCACATTTATGTGGCAGAGAAATGCATTAAAAAAAAAAAAAATTATTAAAATCCTGATTTTGTAAATAAACTGTTTTACCTATAGTTTAGTTCTGTATTTTCTGCAAAAGAAAAAATCTTTAAGAAATTAAAAAAAAAAACAGTGTTTTAAAAAAAGAAATAATGAATTACGACTATTCGTATGCTACCAAACTTATGTTTATTTTTGCTAAGCTACCTAATATAAAACACTTACTTACTTTTAAAGATAAAGGTATCGTATAATATTTTCAACTTAGGGCGAATAAAATATCTGTATTTTTAAATATTTTTAGAGAAACACATGCTATTTTTACTTAAATTTTGTTCACCTTCTTTTATAAAGAAATATTTTTTAATAAGAAAAAAGTATATGAAGTTTTTTATCTATTGAAATCCTTAAAAAGAGAAAGAAGAAAACATGTAGCATTCTATTAGTCATTTTTGAATCGATTTATGTTATTGCGTTATTCATTGTTTTGTTATTTTTTAATTTTTTCTTTATTTTTTTTTTTTTTATAACGACGTCTATTTTTAAAGATCAATATACATATATGTATATAAATAATGGAGTTGTGTATATTGTAATATGTACTTAAAAAAATTGACAAAAAAAAAAAATGTTGAAAAAAGAAAATAAAATTGATATTAAATTGACATGACATGAGAAAATGAGAAGTTTTCCAGAAACAGAAAAAAGAATTTTATAATTTGTTTCTATTTGTTTTTTAAATTTTTGTTGAAAAATTTTCGATTGATTTTCCAAAAAAAAAAAGGATAAAAACAACTTTTTTGCTTTTATTGTAATTTTGGATCTTACGTCAAAAAAGAAAAATTATTCATTAAAAAAATTGTTAATGTATCGAATTTTAGTTATTGACTGTATTGGTTTTTTACTAGTTATTAGTAAAAATTAAAAAAAAAAAAAAAAAACAAAATGATATTTTGATTTTCTCTTTTAGTTATTATATTGTTTGTTTGGAAGAAAAAAGAATGAAATAGAATTCTAGTGGACATAATTTTTTAACTTCAATTCTATATTTTCTTTTCTGTATTGTATAACAAAAAAGTTTTCTTTTCTAGTTTTAAAAAGTAACTAGTATTTAATATGTAAGTACTTATTCCAAAATTTAACAATTTTCTTAATTACTTTAAGAATTTTATTTTTTTTTTGTTAAAGAACGTAAAAACCATTTTGTCTCCAATATAATCTGATTGGAAACATTGAACATGAAATATTTTTTATTTTAGCCTATAATCCTTTGTATCCTATTTATTCCGATTGTATGTTGCATGAAAAATATCCCTAAAAAAAAAAAAAGAATTGTTTACAAAAAATTTAAGAAACAAAAAAAAAACAAAACAATGATAAATAAACACTAGGGAATAATTTTTTATTTTTTTAGGGATATCAAGGGATGCGGATTAATTCAATTTTGATAATGGATAAATTGAAAATGAATGGATTGTTTTTCGGTTATTTTGAAATTTTGAATGAAGATTAATTTGTTTAGTGTATTGGTTATATATTTTGCGAAAATAAAAAATTTAAAACAAAATGCACTTCACAGACTGCTGAAAAAAAAATTAGAAATTGAAATTTTTTATTAATTTACATATATATGGAAACTTTAAGGGGAGTTGAAACATAATTATGATTGATTGTTTTTTTTTTTTTTCAAATGAATGCAAAATAAAGATCGAATAATTTAAAATAGCAATTATTATAAGATCAATCACAGTTATTGCGTATCTCATAAGCTATGCATTTTTAAAAATGAAATTGGGAAAAAAAATTGTAAAAAAATTAACCAAAAATTTGTACTAATTTAATTTTGAATTGAAGAATTGAATAAAGGTAATAGAAAATTCTACTAGCATTATTTATACTGTATTTATAATATTTTTTTATTGTATTGAAAATACTTTTACTAATATAGTGATTATTTAAGCTTTGAAACTCGTTAAGATATATTATACACAAGTAAATCTAGTTCGCCTATAAGTATGTAATTTATTTGTATATTTTTTTATACTGAAGCATGGCAGAATCCTTGATGACCTAGATGTTAAGTACGTAGCTTAATAACCGATGGAGTGCGGGTACAAAATCCTGCACAGATATCAAGTTTTATAACCTTTAACATTTCCAATTTTAATAAACTTTTAAATTAAAAAAATTTAATAATAAGGAAAAATCTTGTATTATACAGAATACCATCAAAATAAATTTTCTAAAAATTGCTCTTTAATTATTCTTTCAAAATGTTTTTTTAAGGACTTATAAATACTTTAATCTGATCGCAAATTATTTTTTTGGGTATAAATTACAATTTTGTTTTGTTTTTTTTTTTTTGTTTTTTGGGGAAACGAGTTAAATGATGCATATTATATGATTTTGATTTAATTTCCCGTAGTATATTGAAACGAAGGATATTTTTTTATTATTTAATTTTACATAATAAAAAAAAAAAGCAGTAAAGCAAATAAAACAAAATGTAAATATATATCTTCAAAAATTTGATCACGTCCTTAAATTTTTTAGACAGAAAATGCAAAAAAAAAAAAAAAACGAAAGTAATAAAATATAAAAACCATTTAGTCATATAATATCAATCATTATTTATAAAAATAATCAATATCATTATCATTCGTCATCATCATGATAATGATTATCATAATCATTATAGTATCAGACATTATTAACACTGAGTACTTTAAAAATTTTCATAATCTTAAAGAAAAGTAAAAAATACTTTAAACATACGAATTTTGCTATTGTTGTTATGGTGTTGATATTGCTGTTGTAAGGATAACATTTTTTATTATTTTTTTTTTAAATTTAAATTTTTTTATCATATTTTATTTGTTTTTTTTTTTTATTATTATTATTATTTGACATGAAACTTGACAAATAAAACCAGTAAAAAAAAAAAAAAGTGAAAGAAAGAAATGGAAAATGATATAAAGTTTCCTTTTTGATTCTTTTTTGGTATTTGAAAAGAATTTTATTGGTGCCTTTTAGCTTATTTAAATTTTTTTTTTGTTTTTTTTAAGAAATTAAAATATTTTTTTTAATATTATTTATTTTTTATATCTTTTAGTATTTGGATGAGTTAGTATATATTGAGTATGCCTTCATATATATTCGTTTGTTACGATTTGATCCTGTCGGAATGTTATATTTTATGAATTTTTTTTTTTGCTTTTTAAAATAAATTTAATTTTGTTCTATTTTTATTTTGATAAAACATAAGTTTTCAGATACAATAGAAAGATTGAGCTGGTCAGGATTATGTTTTTTTTTTGTTGAAAATTTTTTTCTTATTTTTGTCTGACTAGGTACAACGAACTCAATTCATTGAGATAGTTGTTGAATTTCTTAAAATATAAGTTTATTGTTGGAGACAAGCTAGATTTATTAATGATAAAAGAGATTTTTATTTCTTTTCCCATCGTTTTTCGTCATTTTATAATATGTTGAAGATTCTTCGGCCTTATTAACAAAGGAATAATTTTTGAATGATTAATTAATATTGGATTTTTCTTTGATTATTCTTGGGTTTTTATTTTATAACCCAATAATAAATTGATTTTAAGTGATTATTTTCTTTGCTTGCAACCACTTTGTTACAATATCAGTAGAAAAAACGAAACGGTTTTTCAACGAAATCTTTAGGTTTAAACTATTACGTTTATTAAAATGCAAGTGATGGCTTAAAGCTAATTTTTTTTAATAAAGATCTGATACCTAACAGATCTTTTTTTACTAAGGACCTTTTATAGAATGGAAAACCAACTAAAGTGTAGAAAGTTGAATAAAATTGGTATCTTATAAATCTTAGAATATCTAAATTGTAATGTTGTAGTTTCGGTATGCTACAATAATTGAATGCATTTCTTAGGCATTAACTCTATTTAGGTATTTAGACACTAACGCCAGTAAACAATTTAAATAATATTTATAATAAACAATTAAAGATTTTCCATCTTTCTATTTAAGGTTTTTGGAATGGTTATATTATAAGCTTCTTATGTTTCTTTGTTTAAAAAAATGAAGAATTCAAAAAGATTTTTACACAAATCAAATTACTCGATATGTATTTTACAACAGAAAATTTGACATTTCTCATTAAATTCGTAACATTGATTCTGTTTTACAAATTCTTAAAGTATTAATCCTAAAAGAACATATTGGAAGACTTAAATTAAAATATGGAGCAAAAAAAAAATTGAAAAAAAAAATACGGAAAAAAATTATAAGAATCATGCTGGGACACAACCAAATTTATAAAGAAAACAAAACGATGGTAAAATATCATTCCCGAGATAGGATAAAACCAAATGTCAAAAAAAAAAGAAAAAAACAATTTTAGTTTTTAATGTAAATTTTTGTTTCTGATCCCTGCTGCTTCTTCTCGCCCCAACCCGTTAAATTTAAAAGCAAGGGATTGCATTTTTTTTCTTTTCTTTCCATTCTTTTTTTTTTTGCCTTATCTCTTTTTTGAATTTAAAATGAAGGAAAACAAAAAAAAAAAAATATGTCGGAAAAATCATTTTTTTTAAATTTTATTTTGTGTTTTTTTTTTTATGTCAACAAATTGTCCCCGTCGGAAATATGAAAAGATGAAAAAAAAAAACTTAGAATGAAAAATGTGGTGGAAAATAACGGATTGGATAAATTCTTTCGGATATCATAAACATAATTTTTTTTGTTGTGGTAGGAATCTTTTAAGAATGTATAACATTAAAAAAAAAATGTTATACGTTTATTAGGGATTCTTGAGTAGTAAGAGAAGGAAATAAATCAAAATCAACAGGGAATGTTTATACGTCTGTAATCAATGATAATTTATTAAATTTATTTTTTCGTCTGCTTTTTACTTTAATTTCTTATTAACGTGCGGGTGGTATAGAATTGACTAAGGCTTAGAAAATGTTTGGGTATTAGGTGTAGGTAAGCTTATGAAAATGAAGTTGAATATAAACCTAACTGTCATTTTTTATTATTAGATGAATTTTAAAAATTCTATATACGTATGGAAGTTATAAAGTTGTGATTTAGACAAGGATATGATTTGTCTCATTTTGTCTCACTCCCATTCATTTAATTTTGATATATTTACGGTTATTACGATTAGTACAAGTTGCATGATCAATTTTGAAATTAATTTTAATTTTGAAAAATTAGTCTTAGTCTTATACGATTCGATTAGTTTTATATACTTCGTAAATGATTTTTTAGAAAATTTCATAAGTGTAAGACTATAATTGAAAGTTTAAACTAGGAGTTGTCTAGTAAATTTAGCATTGTAAGCTTACTAAACAATCTAGTAATGTTGAAGGACGAAACACTCCTCAAATATAAAAATATTTATTTTGACCCTATATTAATTTTTAATTATTTTAAATTTCTGTAGTATTTTCTACCAATTTGTTGATTACACCATTCTCAACAATTATTTTATAATCCTTTGAGTTCTAAACATAATTAAATTAATTTCTAATTAATTTTTTTTTTAAGTTAAGATGACGTTTCTATTAATTAAGGAAAATTGTCTGGACTGCATTAGATTTCTTTCAATTATTTTTAATTGAATTAATCCATGACTTTGCTTTACTTGTACTTGTACAAAATATTTAATTTTAACGAAAGGGAAAGTCAAAAAGAAGAAAAGTGAGGATATCACAGATTATTAATGAACTAAAACGATATATTTATTATATATATTTTTTTTATTTTGTTTTATTATCCTTTTATGTTTTATCATTATTACTTAAGATGAAAATACTTTTACTGGATGACTTTTAATATTATAATATAGTTGGGGGTTGTTATATTAACTATCTAAGTAATCTCTGTTGTTAACTATATAATAAAAGTGATTTTTCATTAGACAAATTAATATATGAATTGAATGAATTGAGTTATTCTCAGTCAAAAGTTATTTTATCTTTTACTTTTACTATAACCTAAGAATCTCCTTAAAATTGTTTTCATATTACAGAAAAAAAGATAATAAAAAAATATATTCGTATACCACCTCCTATAGTTAAATTCAATTCAATGAACCTAATTATATTAATATGATCTTGTCTCAATGACAAAGAAATTTCCTTTTTTGCTTTATTTGTAAATGCAAAATTGTTAAAAATTTATGTTCAAGTAAAAAAAAAAAATAAATAAACAATAATAAAATAATAAAATTTGTATATATAATTATCTTGGTACTTAAGTTTTTTTTTTTAGTGTTATTACAAAGTCCTCGCTACAAAAAAAAAAAGATAAAAAAAGAGTTATTTTTACAAGAAAAAGTAATAAAAAAAAAAGATTTACTTTAGTTGTATGAAAAGATTTGTTTTAGTTTTTTTTTTTTTTGTGGTTCAAATGGGTGTTGACAACTAATAAAAATTACATAAAAGACATCTACGATAATTAACAAGTTTTTTTTATAAGTTTTAGTTGTCTTCATACCAGGGGGTTACAATCTCTCATAAAACTAAAAATATAATTTTGATTGTTCTTGTTTAAACATAAGTGATAAAATTTTAAAATAATTGTATGAATATTAAAGTACGTTTTTGATGTAAATGAATTAATTATATGGTTTGTTTATTTTAAATGATATAAGAATCATTTAAAAAGATTTATATAGCAAGTAGATAAAATGAATTGATCCAAAAAAAAAAAATTCAAAAGTCATTTATAGTGTTTTTTTATACTTTAAATTTTTTTTTATTTCATTATTTCATATTTTTAAAATTAAATTTAATTAAAATTAAAATTAAAAATTTTTGCTAGTTAGAAATAAGTTCGGGGTAATAAAGGAGTAATTTTTGTCTCAAGGTATTTAAAAAAAAAAAAATTCCTAAATTTTTAGAAAGAGTATTTATTCCCATTTGAAATAAGAAAGCCATTAAAATCGTATTTAAGGAAAATTGTCTGAACTGTATTAGATTTCTAAAAAAAGGGAAGCCACATTTTATTACAAAAACCACTTAAAAGCAAATGGGAACTTATTTGTGAGACAGCTGATTGGCTGAGACTGTTTTCGCAAAGGTTTTAGATTAATTAAAGGTGATCATGATTCTTGTTCGTGACCTCTCCTACGTTTAATGATTTACTACGGCAGTTTCGTCATTATTGATACGTTAGATCAGCCTTTAACAACAAAAAAAAAAAAAAATACAAAAACTATAGAAATGTAAACTTGACATTGAGATTAAGGGAATCATAAGGAAATTTAATTTTATATTGGAAAAGGAGGAAAATGCAGCATAATTATTCTTTAAATTAATTTGAAAATACTTTAAATAAATTTAAGTAACATTTATGAAACGTAAATAACTATTAATAGACTTTTACTGGTGTAATATTTCGTTGAGTTTTGATTTGATACACTGTTGCTATATTTTGATTATATTGCCAATCAATGATATAATTTTTACTGAAAGTATAATATTGGTTAAGTGGCCTGTTATTAACCCATTAATTCATTTATTCATTTTTAATTTTTTTAAATTAAAAATTTAAATATTTCAACCTTTTGAAAGATAACTTGCGTGTATGCATATTTTTTTCGTATTCGGACAATAAAAGTGTAAATTTTCATTTCGAAACACTTAAACATTTTTTTTTTTTTAAATAAATTACAGATTAGCACTTAATTCACTTTTTTCAATTCGATTTAAATTGTTTTTAGAGTTTTAGTAATGACTGACATCAGATAAAGGTTTAATTAAGATCAATATGATTCAAAAAGAGAGATTTTATTTAATAAATAAAAGTATGCTATCAAATTATTTTGTAAAAAAAAAAAGGAAAAAAATGTTATAAAATATATCACATAATTTTATTAATTAAAAAAGAAAAAATTTTCTATTTTTTTTTTATAAACTTACCTCATGTGTAAAACTAATTTCAATTTTTTCTTCACTACTTAAATCTTTCATACTATTACTAAAATTTTTACCAATTTGTTGCATTTGTTGTTCTAATGTTAATTTATCACGATCACGTTGTCCTCTTGATTTTTGTAATACACTTTGTTTACATCTTGTACCACATGCTATTGCGGATATTTTACTAGCGTAATAATACATCGCCATGCGTCACGATTTTTTTTTATCACAAATTTTCATTATTTCAAAAAATCAATCGGAGAAAAAAAAAAAAAAAAAATCTAACAACAGAAATTTTAATTTATTTCTATTATCAATTTATTTTATTATTATTTATTATTATTTTATGAATTTTTCTATTATTTATTATTATTATTATTAAAGTTTTGATTAAATTACTTATATTTAACATTTTATATATCTATTTTATATAATATTTAAATTAAAATTAACATTTTTTATACTAATTTATGTAAAAACGCAATGGCGATTAATAGTTATAAAACAACTATTAATTTATTTATTTTTTTTTTTTTTGTTTATTTATTTTTTTTTTGCTTTCTTATTAAATTAAAATTAAAAATGGCAGATATGCAGACACCTGCTATATTATAAATTGTTTGTTTTTTTTTTTTTGTTTTTGTTTCGTTCCATTGATTTAACAATTATTATTTTTTGAATAAATAATTTTATATTTCCAGTTTGTTGATTTGTTTTTTTAAATTTTATTTTTCGATTCTGTGAAAAATTTCAAAATATTTAAAAATAAAAATTTATTTTTTATTAAACAAAAAAAAAAAAAAATTATAGTAAAAAAACTAAAAAAAAAATTTAAAAAAATATTCTTTTATTTTTATTCATCAAATTTTCAACATTCTTTTTAACAATTTCTATTCATTTCTAAGAAATTCAACATTCTTAAATTAATTTATTTTATTTTCACCATACATTTTTTCTTTTCATTTTTATTCACCACAAAAATTTGTGTAATGTAAATTTTATTTTTAAGTGACGATAATAAAATGAAAAAAAAAAAAAGAGAAAAATAACATTTAAAAATGAATTAGTTGAATTTCATGTTGTGGTTTTTATTATTTTTCGCTGTTGTTCTCAATTTTGTAAAAGTGTTGTGTGTTTAAAAATAAAGAATTCTTTGTCTCATAACATAACATTAACATTTTTTTTGATTCGTTTCTTACAAAAATTTAAAAATTTTTATTTTTTTTATTCTGTAGAAGAAATTTTTTTTTTGTATTAGTATAGGTAAATAGTATGAGTAATTCAGTTTATTTATAATATTTTGGTTGAGTCGACTTTAGGAAATAAATACACGAACAATATATGTATGTACATATTATAAATGAATGAAAATGACTGGTCTTTACTTTAAGTACAGATATTATTTTTGAAAGAAAGAGATAAGTAAATATCTTTTATTTTATGCTGGTTTTTTTTTTTTTTTTTGCTGATGTTAAAAATTATTAAAAAGAAAAACTTTTTAAACATTATGTTTGTTTTATTGTGATGATTGATGTTTTCCACTGTTCTGTATATGAAAAAAATTAAAAATTTATTTTGTTATTTTCTATAGGACAATTAATTGTTTTGTTTTTCTTTCTTTTTTTTTTTTGTTAAGTTTTGTTAATAAGTAACTTGGTATATTATATTCTTTTCCAATTTTATAATTTTATTTTATTTCGTTTCTTGCACGTGTTTTTTTTTAAAAAAAATTTCCTTAATGAAAGAACCTTGAACAGACACATACACACAGACAAAAAATGTTGACTTTTTTTTTTCGTTCAATTTTCCTATTGTTGTTGTTAATGTTTTCTTTAGCACTTTAAAGTTAGTCTGTTTTATTCACTTTATGTTATGATCCTGTTTCATATTCTTTGTTTTTTTTATTAATGTTGTTGTTCTGTTGTTTTTCTAGTTGCTGCTTTTTATATGTACATATATATATAATTATGTATATAATATATATTTTCAACTTGTTATATTTACACAAACATCTGTATAATAATTGGATATTCTATACTATTTATAACAGTATAATAATGAAAATGTTTATTAGTTGATTGCAATTCATATAACGTCTAGAATGGATCATTTTTCTTAACGTTTCTATGATTTTTTTTTTTTTTTTTATTGTTATAGTATGTTGTGTTTCTGAAATGAGACAAAAAGTACATTTATTAAAATGAGATGTATATATACATGTATAAATTAATATAATATGTATATATAAGATAATAAATAAATATACAACATACATATAAATAAAAAAAAAAAAAAAACAACAAAAAAAAAAAAAATTATAAGAAAGTAAAAAAGCTTTAATATATTAATATTATAATGTACAAATACGTTAGAAGAAGATGATAGATAGATAAGATAATAACGGTAAGAAAATAATGATAGTATGAACAATAACAACAACAACAACAACAAAAGTAATAGAAGAACTAAAAATTAAACGAAAAATCCTTTTTTTTTTTTTTATTTATTCTTTTTGTTGTTGTGAACAATGTTTCGTTTTGCTATTGCAAAAATAAAAAATTGTGTTGTCGTAGTTGTAGTTTTACATTCTTTATACCGTTATTTGCTTTTTTTTTTGTCTTTTCGTATCGTTCATTTTTTCTTTCTTCATTTAAGGAAATAAAATATGATAGAATAAGAAAATTTCTCAATTAAATATAAAAAAATGACGAGAATTTATTCTTGTTGATATTATTTTAGTTGTCTTTATTTATTTTGTGAAGATTAAAATACTTACTTTAATTTTATGTCATGGTAATGAGATGTTAAATTTTTATTTATAGCTTTTAGTTATTTTATATTATTATGTATTATTTTTTTTTTTTTTTGAGTATATTGTATTATATATTTTATATATTTTATTTTTCTTTAAATTAATCCTTTAAATCTATGATAAAAAATTTTTTTTTTTAACATTTAAAATCTTTCGTACTTTTTATAATTTTTTTTTTTTTTCTAACATTTTCTTAGAAAATTTTTGCATAAAGAAAAAAAAAAAAAAACCAAAAAATTAGCATTTTTTTTTATATTGAAGTTTTTCTTCGTAATGTTCATGTTTTTTTGGTGAAAATTAAAATTTTATAAGGACTTTTAATAGTGTTGTTAAAAGTTTTCAGTTTGATTGTATTGAATTTAAAAATATTTCTTAAATAGTGTACGTGCATTAACTTTTTTTGTTGATTTTAATAATAAAAAATAAATGATGGGATAAATTTTATTCTGGGAATAAACGTTATGGTACATTTCTTATGTTGTTATAACAGGTGATTATTTTGATTGTTTGCTTTTTGCATAATGCAAAAAAAAAAAAGTTTACATAACTTTTGGAAAATAACAAGATATACGTAGATATATGAAATTTTCTTTGTTAATTAGTTAATAAGAGATTTTAAAAGAAATTTTAAATTAAATTTTAAGTTATAGAATTAAAGCTCTAAATAGCACTTTAAAAGAATATTTAGTTTTGATTTTATATGATCAATTGGGAATGTTAATTATGTTAAGAACTTTATAAAGTTTATTTTAATTTAAGGCTTAAATTTCATAGTATTTAAAAAAAAAAAGAAAAAAAATTGAAGCTTTATAAGGTTTTGAGTTATAAATAATTGAAAAATTTCATAAGCTGTGAGTTTGTGAATTTCTGGATGTTTTGAATGAATTTTAATCATTTTACTTGTGATAATATCTTTTAAATTAAAAGAGAAACCTTTATGAGAAAATGTAACAAATCATTTCGTTGTATAATCCAATATTCTTGAATTTCATTTGTTAACTTTAAAAATTCAAAATAGAATTATAAATCAGTTTTGAATAAAAATTACTTTCAACTTAAAAGAGTTTCCATATACTTTCAGTTTTAAAGCGTTCAAATAATAATTGCGATTTAATAGTAGGACGTTCGATATTCTATATCAATATAAAAAAAAAAAATTATATAAATTTTTAAAATGATTAATATAACATAAAAAAAAATTGTATGAATTGGCTTGAAATTAAAGCCAAATCTTATTATCTACGGATCTGACCAATAGTACAGTACGTATGTTGTCGGTATTTCAAGTGAAATATTTCGTGTTTAAACCTCGATCAACTCAAAATATTCTAAAAATTATAATTTAAACAAAATATCAAACTTGAATATTTGAATATCAAACTATACTTTAAATACTTATTAAAAGTTATTCCATTTTTGTTCAGTTCTATTGGACTCCTCAGTAGTTATAGAACTGAGTGTTATCTGGATAACTTAGAAAAAATCTTTTTAACTCACAAAGTTTTATATTAAAAATTTATAAAAAGTTCTGTGAATTGCAAAACTTAATATAAAATAGTATTGATTTTATAAGAAAACATATAAAATAAATAATCACACTAATCACATCTATTCTAAATTCCATTGTAGGGCTAAGTTTCGTAAACATTAGCAAAATTTAATTTTTAATTTCGATCTACTAAAGATTTTTTCGAAATTTCGTAATATAGTAATACTCATTTTCTGCGCAATTTATGTAAAACTAGTCAAAAATTTACGGAAAAAGTATTCATTCGATTTAGCATAACTAAAAATTTTTATTCGTAATGTAGCTAATATTTTGCCGAAAATCTACGTCGTATTTCAGAATAAGGGTGAATATAATTATAATTTAATACTAGCACCATAATCATTGATCAAAAAAAAAAAACATTGATATATTTTTTCATCACATATGTGATACGGAACTAATATAAAAAAAAAGAAATCCCTCGTTTCCCAAATCTTATTTTCCTTGAATTTTAAGGTATACTTCAAGGTTTATGATTTTAATTTTATTTCAAAGTTTAATATTCTTAAAAAAAAAAAAAAAAATTACATGGTAAAATAAATAGATTTGTTTTAAATTAATTTTTCTTTTAAAAATATAATTATTTTGTAATATTTTTGTTTTATTTAATTAAGATATTAATTTAAAAAATTATTTTTAAAATATAATTATATAAAATGCTTTTATATAATGATATATTTATATCATTTCTAAGAAAAAAAGAAAATTTCTCTTTAGAATATAAATTTCATTACAATACATGCTATTTATTTTCCTTATATGTTGATTATATTCTACTCTTCAAAATAAATTAAATTCATAACAAATATTTTTCATTAAAGAAAATTTTCTCAAGAGGATAAGATAAAATATCAAAAAAAAAAAAAAAAGATTTTTTTTAAATCTTTGTTACTTTGTTAATATGAATATTGTGAAATTTCTAAAAAAAAAAAAAATATAAAATTCATTTTAATTTATTTTCATTATTTTATACTAAAAAACTTTGTAAGAGAAGTCATTTGCATCTTAATAAAAATATTTTAGAATTTTTTTTTTTTTTTTTTTTGTTTTAGTTGTTAAAAGTATAACTTTAGAAAATTAGCGTTCCTTTACAGTTTTGATTAACTTAGGAGTAAAGTTTTTAAAAGTACAAAAAAAAACAAAACAACAAACAAAAAATGCATACTTCAAATATTTTTTAATAAATTTCAATTCTACTATATTTTACGATCTAGTTTTTCTCTCTAAAGTAATAAAAATGAACTATGAAATATTAAAAGTTTTAAAATAAGTTTTTTTTTTAATTTTTTTGAAAATTACGTCGTGAAAATTTTTAGTTTTTTTTTTTGTTTTTTTTTTTTTAATATTTCAGTTTGAAAGCTGTAAATTTTCTTAAAAAGAAAAAAAAAATTATGTTAAAATTTGAATTTTACATAAAGAAGTATTTTTTTTTTTTTTTTTTTTTTTGCAAAGAAAAGTTTATGAATCAAAGTTTTCCTTTAAAATTATTCATAGTTATATTATTTTTATAAGTGTTCATTCGCATGAATACGCACTCATATGACGTACTTATAATACATATAAATTCTTTTTCTCTACAACTTTTAATACTCGATTCGTTAATCATCAACAATATGTAACAATTTTTCATATTTTATATATGTACATACATACATATATTCATAATAATAATTGTGAATAATAATATGAAAATATATATATGTATACGTATAGTTCTTTTAAAATTTAAAGTTTTTACTTAGTTTTTTTTAAAAAGAAAAACTTTAAATAAGATTGATTGTTTTGTCAAAAGAGAATTGAAATTTGTCTTATTTTGTCGTATATTTGATTATAACGAGGAAGAGTACAGTAGAGTAGACTGTGTCAACTCTGGGATATCTGTATGAACGTAATATATCATGTTTCTATAAAAACTTGATCATTTTATAAAAAAATTCAGATATTTTAGTACTGACATATGTTTATGTAAATTGTAGAGTTGTATCACAGCTACCCGAATCTATTGCACCAGTACAACCAAATTTTACAGAAGTTATTGCTCTAAAACTTGAACATCTTTTGTAAGATTTCAGATGTTTAGTTTCATAAATTTCCAAGACGAGCAAGAAGCCTGAACCTACTACCCTAGCCCAACCAAATCTTACAGAAGTTATTAGCATACAATTCGACATCTTTTTACAAAATTTCAGATACCTAACTTCAATTCTCGGAGTTATTTTCATTTAAAAAAAGATGTTGTATGTCAGATACCCGAATTTCTTGCACCAACACAACCAAATTTTACAGAAGTTGTTGCCATAAATTTTGATCATTATTTGTAAGGTTTCAGGCGTTTTCAGATTTCATTAAGTTCCGCAAAAAGCCTAAACCGACCTTTCTAGGCCAACCAAATTTTACAGAAGTTGTTAGGGTGTAATTCAACATCATTTTGCAAAATTTCAGAAACCTAGCTTCGATAGATACTAAGTTATTGACATATAAAGAAAGAAGTTATATATATGGCAGCTACTCGAACCCGGCGCCCAAAAATACTGGATTTAAATAGAGAAACTAGTAGTTTTACAAAAGTGACGTAAAAAGAATTGCGGCCTCTTAGCTTCATTATTTTTAGAGATATGGACAGAGGGTGACGGGCGTACATGGCTTAATCGACTCAGAATTCAATTCTGAATCGATCCATACGTTTAACACTATATCTAGCTTGACTCCTTTAAAGTGTCACAAACGTAATGCCAAATTTTTTATACCCTTCAACATAGTTCATACGGGTACAAAAACTTATATCTTTTCAATATTTGAAAATATTTGAAAATGAAAACTTAATTATGGCAGTATGAAGGTTTCATTCAAAAAGTCAATAAAAGTAATAGCTCTTAAACAGGAGGCTGCAGTACAACATTTGTGTCTGAGGTAATTTAAGGTGATTTGTAAATCGAGGATTTCATTATTTCAAAATTCCAAAATTTGGACTATAAGCGTTACGGTGATACGGAGGAATCTAAATCTTAAGTTTTTTACCACATAATTCCATTCCGCGATATTATGACAAACTATTAGAAGAAGTAGATGATGATGGAAAAAGAGTCATGAATTTGTTTGATTAACATATTTTTTTTTTTTTAATGTAGTTCTCTGCCACATAAATGTGGACAGGAAATTACACAGTCTCTCCTGTTCAGGCGTGGCTGTACATGTCGTAAGGGGGAATAACTCTTGGAACGTGTGTGGGATTCGAACCCACACTCTCTCGGTGTTTACAGCGTATTTTATACGCTCTTACCCACTAGGCCACCGAGGCCCCTGAATAACATATATTTTTGAAAACAATTTCGCTAAAAGTAAAACTTAATCTAACTACTGAATTCTAAAATCAAAAATTAATTACGAATTTTATTATTTAATTGCATATAATACTCCTTTCGATTTATTGATCAGAAATTATTAAAAAAGGCCAATTCTATGTGGGACATGAAATTTAAATACAAACTACATATCCCTCATTATTCAGAATCTGTATATATACATACATAAATATTCTGAAAAAATCGAATACACTGATTTTGTACTCAAATCTAAACACGCTCCGAATTAAATTTTCTATATATATATTTTAATTCTACAACTTTTAAAATAGGTTAAATAACTGCCACCCCCAAACCCCTGCTAAACTGATTATTAAAACTCTGATTTTGAAACCAAATGTTAAATCTTTCTTAATTATATTTCCTACATATTTATTTCAAATGCACAAAAAATATTGTTGTCCCTGCTATTTAAAATAGCAGGGACAACAATCCCCAAAGCACCGCTTAATAAATTATTAAAACTCTGATTATGAAACTAATTAAAATATCTCCTAATTATCTTTTTAACAAATCCTTATTACAAAACTATTTGTTTATTAAATATTAGCTTGTTAAGAGTGTTTTTGTAAATTGTCTCTTTTGTTAAAAGTCTTTTTTCGAATTGTCCCTTTTGTTAAAAGTTGAATAACTCTATTTCTTTAAAAGGCATTAGGCAAAATGTCTTTTTGCGAACTGAATTTAAGCAAACTGGGATGCTCCCAAATTTTCTGTTATTTAACGATTTTAGATTGAAAAAAATGTTAAGCTATAAATATTTAATACATTTAATTCAGATATAAACATTTAAGAATAAGTTTTTTTTTAAGGGGTTTCAATTTTGAACTGGCTACTCACACGTAATGGTATAAAATGGAGAATCTGAGAGTTATGTTAATTCAAAAATTAATTTAAGGATGATTCTTGACATTTAATATAGAAGCTGAAATTCTTTAGTGCAGGAGTTTCATCATTTAAAAATCTTTACACATCTTTTATCTCATAATTTGAATTGATTATTTGAGCACTAAAATATATTGATAAAATGTATGAACATTGAATTTTTTAATTTCATATCATCATCATATTGAATTGTTAGAAATTTTCATAAAACGCAAAAAAAATTTTTTAAGTTCAAATATATTGTGTAGATCTGCCGTGACAGTTATAAAAGTGGCAGGGGGAAATAAAGACTAGAGCAATAAGACCTAATAGACCTTATTTCACATTTGAGTTGAGAAATAAGACCTAATTCGTAAAATTTCGCGGTAGATCTTATTTCACTTTATTTCACTTTAGAAATATTATATTATTATTATATTATTCCAATTACAAATTTGTAGCCGACTGTAAAATCCGAATATTTTTAACAGGTTTCAAACAATTTTTTATATTCTGGTCAGCCCTGTGACCTTCGCGCCCTCCCTTTCGAGCCACTTTAACGCATCTCTCTTAGCCGATCCCTTCACAACTCCTTTCACACTTTCCTTGAAGGAATTAGAACTGCTGCCTCTGCTACCGCGCCCGCGCACAACAACGGCATCGGGAACGAGGGCGCGGGTACAGCAGGCCTCATTCCTTCAAAACAATTTTTTTTTGTTTTTCATAAAAATGACTAAATTTTCACAAAATTTATTATTATATTTCACAAAGTCAAAATTTAATACTTTTGTATGGAAAGCTGAAAAATTATTTTTTCCCCCCATGATTTCAAATTCTTTGTAATTAGAAAAGATTTTAAAGTTGGCTTCAAAATCAGAGTTATTAGCTTTTTCCAAATTATTTATAAATAATCTAGAAAAAGCTGTAATCCTGATTTTGTAACCAATTATAAAATCCGTTCTGTTTTAGAGTCTCGCATACTTACGTATATTCATATTTCGGGAAAAGAGGCAATCTAGACTTTGTAACCAACTGTAATAACTGAACTAAATTCGACAAAATTATTACATTACAAAAGTGAAATAAGTTTGAATGTTGAATTTAAACGAAATTTTTTAATTTTTAACTTGTCGAACTTATTTCATTATGAAATACTGACTGACAAACGTACGGAGTGATATGTGCCAAAAAAACAGAAAACATTTTATTGCTTAAATAAGCTGAAATATGGGAATTAAATTATGAAAGAAAAATATTAAAAAATATTATTATTGGAATAATAAATTACAATTAGGCTTTAATTCCATTATTTTGATATGTAATTTCGCGATTTAGGCTTTATTTCTCATTCCAAAGTGAAATAAGGCCTATTAGGCTTTACTGCTCTAGGCCTTATTTCCCCTTGCTTATAAAAATATCATTAAGCAAATGCATTTATTTGTACTTTAGTAACATTTTTTTTGCTTTATGTCTATTTATTTTTTCCAATATGTGACCTATTAAGATGTATTAAATACCAGTGATTGAATAGCATACACATAAATTTTTTTAGAGTGAAACCTTATCTCAGAAAGAAGCAAAAAATTACACTTTTATCCCTCTTAATATAAATTTATTATTATTTTTAATTATGTTGAAAAATTTTCTTTGAAATTTCGATGTAAATATACATAATATAACATTGAGCTATTCTTTTTGTAACACATTTTGATGGATAACCGAAAAATTAGGAGGAAAGAAAAACTTTAATTTGCATTAATATACTTCTTATAAAAAAGATTTTTCTCTGTGATCTAAAGTTTTTTGTTTTTATTTCATAAACGTGTAGAATACACGCTTTCATGGGTATTGAGTGGAAAATGTTCATAAGAAAACAAAAATAAAGGAAAAATAACTAAAAAAAAAAAAACTTTTTTCGTCTTTTTTTTTTTTTTGCACATATAGGTTTGCAAAAATTTTAGCTAAAGTTTTCAGTTAAAGGAGAAAAAGAATTAAACTTAAAAATGTTTGAACCTAAGATTTTTATAGTATTTATAAAAGAGATTTTATCAGTTGTATGTTACAAAAATCCTTTTAAAATATCATAAGTTTAACATCATCAATATCATTAACATTCTTAAAATTATCATCATTATCATTACATCTATCAATCCATTCATTTAGCGCTAATGTGATTTTGCATTGAAAAAAGTGTCGGTATAGAATAAAATTTATCATATTATTTTGTATATTTTGTATATATGTATGTGAATAAATTTGATGTGTTGTTTCCGGTTGGTTAAATACTAAAAGAGAAGTATATAATAAAATGAAAAACATTAGGAAGAAAATGTAAAAAAAAAAAAAAAAAAAAACAAGTAGATATTTTAAAAATGTTCATTCTTTTGTGCATTTAAGCGTTTTAAATATTAAATCATATTTTTTTAAGTTCCTACTTTTTTACCGGCCGCATACATTAAGGTAGGTATTATTTTCATACTAATAATTTGTACCCGAAATTCTGGCAAATATGCACTACTCCGATGTGGAGAAGGCTGTAAAATTTTTTTTAGCATGATGTCTGACTGTGTGTGTGTGTGTGTGAAGTTACGTGTGTGGGCACGGGTGCAGCTTAAACGACTGAGCGGAATTTTTTCCAATTCCATATTTAAGTTTTTGAAGTAAATATCTTGGATTGATAAGCTTTTGGAGGAACTCGGATAACCGCAAGTGGTAGTTTACCAGTGTACTTTTTAAGTTTTTTACGAATATTTCGTAACAAAAAAATTTTATGAGAAAAATTATTAAGAAAAATGTTGTTACACAAGTAAAGAGCAACAACTTTGCCATACAACATTTTTTGATCCGACTAACTTTAACTTTTATTTAATTTTTTTTAAGTCCAAATTTCATACATAACACTCCATATGAATTTATATGAACAATTTTTTTTTGTTTTTTTTTTTTATATCTCTAAAAATTAAAATACATATGCATTATGTACTTATATCTATGCATATTATTCTTTTGTTGATGACATAAAATTAAAACGGTAAAATATTTGTTAGCAGATTCAATATTAATCGTATGTTTGTTTTGTATTTGTTTTACAGTTTTTATTATTTTTTACTTCTAATATTTTTGAATGAAAAAAAAATCATATAGGTACATTACATAATAATGTAAATGGATGTATGAATGAATGCACATAGATATATTTTCGATTTCATTGCTTATTATTGTTATTGAATAAAACCAAATGTTGTTAAATTATTAGAAGTTATTTTGCTTTGACAAAAATTATTATGTAAAAAATCTATAAATTTTGACATTGTACTTTTCGTGTAGTGGCGGTCGGTCCTGCGGTGGAGAAAGCTGATTTTTTTTAAAGGTTTAATTTAAAATGTTTGCAATAGTTTTCTCAAATATTTAACTTTGATTTTATTTAAAGTTTGAAGAAATATTAGTCTTTAATATCAAGTGAAGTTTGCCTATTGTCAATTTATCTCATTAAGGGATGATCTGTACATTTTGTGAAATTTTATACATATAAATTATAGTATTTTCTAAACTATTCGGAATACTACAAAAATTTTTCTTATACCAATTTTTTTAAATAAAAATTAATAAAATAAATAATTTAAATAAAGTAAAGGGTAGGCGCAAAAAAAAACTACAAAAAACCAAATCCATAATAATTTTTGCCATAAAAAAAAAACCCAAAAAAAAAATCCACAAAAAGAAATTCACAAATTATTTTAAATACTAATTGTTGAAGTATGTACGTACAAATAATAAGCAAGGACTTTAGATTTGGCTGTAAAATCAGGGTTCAAGAATTTGTTTAGCTGGGGCTTAGGAGCGGTAGCCTTCGACTATTCGAAATTCTTTGATGTTGAAATATCTATGTAAAAGAGATAATTAGGTAGGGATTTAGAGTTAGTTACAAAATCAGGATTATTTAACGTGCGCTTAGGCACAGCAGCCCTGTTTTATATTCTTTGTTGTTGAAATATGTATGTAATAAAAAGTTTTAATTATTATTAAATAAGTCAGAGTTTTTTGCTTTTTTACGCATATTCTTTGCACATTTTTGAATTTGTGGATTTTAACTTAAAATTTTTAAGTTTTATTTATGGATTTTTGTTTGTGGATTTCGTTATCAATGCAAAAATTAATCTTTATTTAATGCTTTTAGCATGTTTTAAAGCTATTTTAAAAAATCAGATTATTAATTTAGTATTTTGTCCGTTCGTTCATCTGGCGTAGACAGATTTGAAAAAAAAAAAAAACAGTTGTAAAAATTTAAAAATTTAAAATTTGTTATTCTTTTCATTTGAGATTTACAAGAAATGAAAAATTTGTTAATTTTAAGCACCTGGGGCTCAACATTTGTACACATTTTTTTAATGCGCTTTTTAAATTTAAGCTTAAATTTTATATTTTTCTAAATTATATAGGATTTATCGTTTACAAAATTTTTCGGTATGTGCATGAATTATAATTTTTTCTGTACATAATAAATTTTAAAGATCACGTGAAAAATACAAAACTATGTGTTCTAAAATATTTTTATCGATAAAAGAAGATAAATCTCGCGGTCTGCTTCGATGTTAAATTTTTTTCTAATGCATTATATGCATTATATTATTTCACCTATATTATGTCACTATAAGTGACATAATTAGATTTTTTTTCGCTTTTTTTCTTCTCAGATTAATTTTAAATTAGGAAGAGTACAATGTCAATTCTAGGATATTTGCACAAATATAATATATGCTGGTTCCAAAAAGAGTTAATCATCTGTTAGAAAATTTAAGATATTCAACTTAATTAAGTAGTAAAATTAATTTATGTAAATTTTGTAGCTGTCATAAAGCTAATCAATCCAATTTCGTCAAACTAAACAAAACATAATCATCTTTTACGAAATTTCAAACGAACGAATGGCCGGACCTACATAGCTAAGTCGACTTAAAATTCGACCCTGAGAAGAATATAATATACTTTTCAAAATTTATCTCGTCTGCTTTAATGTGTCACAAATGTAACGGCAAATTTATTATACTTTAGAATGTTGTTCATAAAGATGTAAACACACAAAAATGATAAAAATCACCCTCCCTTTAAGAGCATCTCATGTTTCTGTCAATTTCATTTAACTTAATTAAGTTTCAACATAACTTAAAGCCTTAAAGTTAACATTTCATAATAAAGTTACAAGTGTTTATATATGTAGGTATGTACTTAATTATATACATAAGTATATATAAAATTATTGGTACGTATGAATTTTTGTATGAGTGCATGTATGTAGAATAGAATATTAAAATAAAACGTTTGAGTAAAAATATTTGTGTGGTGTTTGCTTTAGTAAATTTTTTTTTCTGTTATTCTTTTAAATTCTTTCAACTCATATTGTCAAGGCTATTTATTTTTTGTTTCTTTTTTTTTCTTGGAAAAACAAAACCAAAAAAAAAAAATTAATTAAAAAAGAAAACTCTTTCAAACATTTTCATTTTTAAATTATTTTAGGAAAAGATAAAACATGTCAAACTCGAGTACTCAAATTTTATTTTCCTCTGAAAGTCTTAACAGTAGTGAAAATTTTAATAATTACAGTAGTGAAAATTTAAATACTGCCTTTTCACTTATTGACTTTTAAAAATAACAAAACCTAAGGTTTATGGTTTAAGGTAAGGTTTAAGAGATATGACGATCAAACTGTAATAAAATATTAAAAGACATGCTTTATATCTTTTCATTAAAAGACGTACATTTCACAATTTAAGAAGGAAAGTGAAAATGTTTATTTATAATGTGGGAAAGTATCTTCGGGTAGGTATATCATTATTATAAATGAGGAACTGTTCCAGTTATACTTTCAGACGATGACATTCAGATTAAACATGTAATACATATATTAGCAATAATTAGCTAATTGAAATTAGAAAATAATTAAAATATGTAAATTCCAAGGATATTGTTATTAAAGTAAATTTCTCAAATGCAAAAGTTTATTTGATTGAAGGCGTTTATATTTGGATTTTGGTTTTTCTAAGTCAAAACAAACGTATATCTATACCGAATACAAAGGAACATTTTATGTATCCTAAAAACTATTACGGACTATGGCGCGTACCATTTATCTATTAAATACATTTTTCTCTTTTCGTTCTTCAATTCTTTCTTTTGATTCTTCAATTTTTACTATGATTTTCGCAAAAAAAAAAAAAAAACAAAAATGGATGTCTTCACTTTTATATGTAAAAGCAAAATGATTAAAGAATCATTTAAGATCAATAACTATGTCTTTTGAAAAAAACAAATTTCAAAAAAAAAAAATTATAGTATTTTTAAATTTAAATGGCCACCATTGTGGATTTTTGAAATATTCTCATATCATATCATATTCTCATATCATTGCAATAAAGAAAGTTAAGAAGTTTTTAGAAAATCAAAATCAAGAAAAATAAATAAACATTTTTTTTTTTACTTTGATCCACAGTGGTAAAATTACTTTCTCTCTTTATATGCAACTTTTTTCTCATATGTGAAAAATTCAAATAAAATTTCTGATTTACCGGAAAATGAAAAAAAAAAAACCTCAATTTAAAAAAAAAAATTCAAATATATGTCAACAGAATTGAAAACTTTAATAATATTTTGTGTTATTTTAAGGTTTTATTTTAAAATTAAACGTAGGTATATTAAAATTTTATATACTCGTATATATATTCTTAGTCCTTTTTCAAGTTTAAATTTTCTATTTTACTAAAATCTTTTCAAAGACTAAAATTTAAACTAGATAACTTTTTTTCTTTTGTCTGAGAGCCATTAAATATTGTGTGTCAATGGAATTTTTAATTTTTGTCTTGATTTTAAATTTAACTTTAAATTCAAGTGAATTTGTTTTTGGTTATTCGACAATAAAGTTTTTTTTTTTACTTTTTCCTAAGGAAGGTGGAAAAATTCCAAAGATACCAAGAATTTCCTCTTGGTTGTGTCAGATTCTTACTGACTAACCCCACCTTCCCCTATATAGCCAATATAATGGGATGAAACGCTTACCTGCTAACGCAATATATTGGCTAGGGAGTAGGGATAGGAAAGGATAGGAAATGGATACGGAAACATTGAATTGGCAGTGGGAATGTAAGAAAATAATGAATACGCCTATTATTATTACTATTTGCTAACAGTGACTGTAGCCGTTACAACAGTTACAACATCCAGTAGTATATAATACCTTACTGCATGAGGTAATTATTGAAGGCAACCCACACTGGCATTGTAGCAGTTATTATTATAATTGGTGTTAGTATTCTTGTTAATATTATTATTATTTTACAACATAGTTAGGGCCATCAGTGGATTACAACGTGCAGTAGTATATAACACCTATCTGCATGATATAACCAAAGATAGCTCCACTGTAGCAGCTATTATTATTATTACTTATTATTACTAATATTATTGCTATTATTATTATTATTATTATTATTATTATTATTATTATTATTATTATTATTATTATTATTATTATTATTATTATTATTATTAACTATTATTAATTATACGATATACATTATTACGATATGAAATTACTACCTATTTTTTATTTATGTGATCTGACCGGAGTTTAAACCCCAGACGTTCCGATTGAAAGCTTGGCGACTTAATCACTACGCCTTGAGTCAGATAAATGTTTTTCTGCTGAAGAAATCCAACGAACAGTCAGATAATAAAAAAAATTGTTTTGAACAGCTATCAGTAGTAAATTTATTTTACGGTATGATATTACAAAATTTTCTTGAAAAAATTTGTACCTAAACTTAACTTTTTCGTAAAAAGAACATTTCATATTCCTATATGGGATCGTATATAAAACAAAAAAAAAAAGAAAAACAAAAAGTTAAAATGTTTTAAAGAAAGAATAATTTTCCTTTTAACTTTATTGTTTTTCAATTTTGTTTATGTTGTGTGTATAAGTTTCTTATTCTAAGACATATTTTTGTTCTTTGTTTCACAAAATGAAATATTTGTTTTGCAATAAACATTTTTTGAATATTACATTTCATATAAAAAAAAAACGGAATCTCTTTTTTCTGTCTTTGTTTTGTAAAGTTTATTTTCTTATAACTATGGAAAAACAATTTTTTATACAATCTAAATTATTTTTTTTTTTTTGTTTTTTTTTTTATATTTTGCGACAACAAAAAGATAAAACGACAAATTTATGAATTTTTGTACCTGTAAGAGTTGAAATTTTCATAAGAAATTTTATATTTCCTTATAAAAACAATTATTTTCTAATATGTATACAAGGATACTGAAAAATACGAGCACATATAGGTACATACTATATACATACATATGTTATTTTCTATGAATTTAAAAGAAGAAAAATTTAATAAATTTCTGCTGTAAAAAATGATAAAATTAATCTACGTATCATTGGCAAAATGTTATTGAATGCAAAAAACTTTAGCTTACCTTAGACAAATAATTTTAATGTTTTTGCAATTTCTGTGTGGATCTAGCTTAAGTATGCATTTACAGTCCTTTTATATTTACGTCGTACATATCATCTACCTATCTATGTGATACTATTACAATGGCCACAAATTAAGTTTTCCATCAATTATTAATGATGAATTGAGAGCAACAGTTGCCACTTTAAGAAGATCAACTATAAAAAGTCGGCTCAACATACATATATAAAATTTAAATTTTTAGAAATTTTAAAGGTGTAATTATATATCTTAATTCAACATTATTTGAATCGGAATTGAATTAGATAATAAATAGGTACTATAAAAGAATCAAATAAAATGACTATTAGCCTACGACATATGCAACAAGATAAGTTTTTTTTTTTTAAACTTATATGAAAGAAAATTTGAAATTTATATTGAAAGTAAGAAAAATTTTTAAAAATTTGATTGCATGTCTACTTCTGAAATTAATGAAAAGTAATCGCATTGTATGTTTTAGTACTGAAATAAAAATAAAATAATCTTAGATATATTTTAATTTTTTTGTTTCATCATTTTTTATTTTATTAATTTTTTAATATATAGATATTGAAGTTTGCTTGTTCTTTTATGCTTTTTAAAATAGCCTTTATGTTGAATCTATTATTTTTAATCTTTAAAACTCTACAACTTTACTTAACTTTACAATATTAAAATTTTTAAAATTAATTTTTTAAAGTTTTTTTTTAGTGTTTTTCTTCCTTAATTTTCATCTGTAGTTTTTTTTTTTTTTTTTGAGTCCAAAAAAACTTTAAAATCTAATCTTTTTGAAAACTTTTAAATTACCTAGAGGCCAGACGAGACAATGATAGCAAGATAGTCCACAAATATATGCACATTTTGGACAATACTATTACATTTTTTCAACTATCTTCTCCACTGTCTTAACATTTTTCTATCTAGTAATTGAGATAGTAATTTGACATTTCGAATAATAAAAAATGGCGACAAATGGAAAACAAAATTCATGTCAGTCAAATAAATTTTTTGCGGTTTTTTTTATTTTTAATTTGATATTTTGTTTGTGTCTATTTTAAACTTGAAAAATTTTGATAAAATATAAAATATACGTGAAAAATTTTGTTAATAAATGAAATGTCTTGATAGTAAAAATGCCACATACGTCAAACAGACAGTAATTTGACATTTTGTATTACACACTCGCAAGATAGTAATACTGTCTCATCTGGCTACCAGATTATAATTATAGTTTTTTTTTTTTTTAATATTTTTAATAAAATTGAAAAATTGTTATTCAATTGTATTTAGAACAAAATTTTCTTAAAAATGGTGAAATTTTCAAATGTACGGAATAAAGTTTTATTTTTTAATATCAAAATCAAGTTATCTAATATAAAAATTTAAGTTGAATCTGAAAGTGAAAGAAAATATTCACTAAATAAAAAAAAAGGAACTAAAAGAATACAAAAACTCATTTATATCTAAATAAAAATACGATAATTTCATTTTGTAACAATGCTTTAATGTGAATTTCCAAATATTTTTTTAAACACCACTAATTTTTATATCAATATCCTTACAAATTAATATAATTGTTAAATATTTTATTAAATTCCTTTGTTAAGATTGTATTTTCACTAAAGAATTAATTTTTGTCTTTAATTTTGAAAGAAATAAGGATAATATAATGTGCTTTAAGGAAATAACAATTAATTTAAATTTATTAGATATGTATAAAATGTTCAAATTAACAATTTTTTTATTTTTGTTTTTCATGTATGTCTTTTCAGTTTTCAATAATTCTATTCGGACAATTTAATGTTTTCCCATATTCATTAAGAGTTAAAACAAAAAAACAAAAAACAAAAGTCATTTAAATGAAATTCTATTATTCTAACATTTTTTCTTACATATGTAAAATGAAATTTCACAATAAATTTTAATCTTTTGACTAAACAGAAAAACAACTTGAAACAAGGCGAAATACAAAATGATAGGTTTTTAAAGATGCACATATTTCAAAAAGAATAAAAACAGTTTAGAATTGTGACTTGAACTAAAAATTTGTAATTATTTTTAGAATTTTAAATACATGTTGCGAAAAAATTATAAAAAATCTAGGGACCCTTTCTTCAATTTTAAGGAAATCCTGTTATAATTAAGAAAAGTTCTAATTTTTGCCTTTTACTTTAAAAATGTTAGTAGAGGTGCCGATAAAAATAACAAATTTTCAGGTTTTTACCCATAATAGCTCTTATATAAGGGAAGCTAAAAAAAAATTTCTGGAGTAACTTCAACTCTTAATTTGAAGGTGCTAACTAAAAGCATGCCGAAATTATGAAGAAAGGAAAATCTTACAAAAATATTAGATAAATATAAATACTAAATTGGAAAAAAATTGAAAAATTTGGATTTTAATTTATAAAGCTAAAAAAATTTTGTTTTTTGAGGTTTTTAGATTGAAAAAAAGGTAAGAGGAAGCTGAGATATACTTGTATATGCTCATGTAAAAATAGGGTATTTTCAAACTTTTAGAGACTGTAGCTGCGTGGACTCTTACCCTTACCTTACTGCTTCTTTTTAGCACATTTCTAAAACAATTTTGAAAAAATGTGCCTATTAGTTTCACTCTGTCCGTCCGTCTGTTTACAAAACTTGCACAGTTAAAGATAGAGAAAAAAAATTTTAACCATGGGTAGGGATAGGAACCTATGTTAACGGTTTTTCTTAGTTATATAGGGTTCCGGACTTACAGCCCCTTAAAATTCCAGAAAAGTCCTATTTTTACGTTTCTTCTTATTACATGAAATTTTTAAATTTTTGTGCAAGTCACAATTCTAAACAGTTTGCATTGTCTTTTGAAAATGTGCGTTTTTAAAAACGTTGGTTTACATTCTAACTTGTTTTGTTTTTAAATCTTATCCAAGTTTATTGTTTCATTGCTTTTATATTAAGTGGAATAGAAGTTTTGGAAATAGACGAGTGAATGCACGAACGGGCAGAGTAAAACTAATAAGCAAATATACTAAAAATTTTTTTTTGAAAAATGTTCTAAAAAAATACTCAGAAATAGAGAAAAAAGCAATAATTATATATCTCAACAGGGATATATTGAAACAATTTTCAAGGATTTTTCAATCCTTATGTTACATTGTTAACATTGTACAATTTGTATAGACATTTGTATTAATGAATGACTAAATAAATGAATTAAATTGAATAATAACGAATGGAATAAAATTAAAATCTAAATAAGCTGATGATATTCTAAAAAAGAAAATAAATATTTTGGATAAACAGAATAAAACAAACAAATAAGGCAATATAAACCTATTTAAGGGGGGTTGATTTTTAAATGATTTTATGTGGCTTCCATCTTAATTAAAATACAAAAATTGTTGTGTTTAATGTTGTGTTTGTTTGTATTCTTTTAAAAAAGGAAAAACCGCATTTAATCATTACCACATCCCAAAGAGAAACAAAACCAAAATAAAACCAAATAAAGATTTGTTTTTTTTTTTGTTTCTTTTGTTTTTTTCAATTTTAAACCATTAAGAACGACTGGTCATTTGATGCGGCTATCCAAAATTTTTATAATGTTAACTATAAAGCGTAACAAGATGAACAATGAGTACAATTAAAACGTAAGGAATGTACTGTAAAAAATGTTAATAGAAAAGGGATTCTTTTTAATTCCTAATCTAAAATAAATTTCCTTATTTCGGATTCATATTTATGAATTTACTATTATACTTGTCTATATTCAATTTTGTGTATAATTTAAAAGCAAAGCAATATGTAAAATTAAAGGTTTTTAAAGGTGCATATTTTCAAAAACACAATAAAATCCATTTTAGAATAATGTTTACTTTTGAATCAAAATTTGTAAAATTTTTTTTAGAACTTTTTATAAAAAATATAACTTTCAAGCTTTAGTTTTTCTGTCTTCCTTTAAACAAATTTCCACAGATGTTCAGCTTATAAATTTCTGAAAATAGTGAATTTTCCGTTTCCAAGCCCTATAAGAAGTAAGAAAAATTTTTGTTTAGTTAATTTACATTTATTCTTAAATCTTCGTCCTCTTGCCATTTTAAGGTTTTAACTAAAAGCATTTCTATAGTTTTCTTTAATAAACAAGAAATTGTACAATAACGGGGTTATTTTGAAGTTGGTTTGGGTCTTAGAAAGCAAAACTTTTGACACGGAATCGAAATTTTTATTTGAGGTAAAGTGAATAGTGCTACCCAGATACTAGGAAAGAGACCGAACAAGACAGTTTTCAGGATAAAAAACATTAAAATTTTTCAACACAAAGATTGCTTTTGGAAACACATAAATTAGCTGACCTCTCATATTTAAGAAATAAGAATAGGATTCCTAAAAATGAGTGATAAGTTAAATGATAGACTTCAGATTCATTCAGCTAAAAGTTTCATATTATAATTTTTAACAAAATTTTTAATTCAAATTGAAAATTTTTAAAACGAAAGCTTAACAAATTTCTGATAAAAAGAAATATCGGTTTTTCCATAAAACGAATTGAACTATATAAGAAAATCGCATCTAATATATCTAATATATATATATATTTATATATTAAAAAAAACAAAAACTAAAAAGACAAGTTGGAAATTAAAAATAATATTTCAAAATACAAAAACAAAACTAAAATTCCTATTTCTGTATTAGTTTACTTCTAACTTAAATCTAAACTTAAACTCAACTAAAAAAAAAATAACAAGAATAAAAGTTTCACCGGTGTTGTACAAAAATAGGGTTCTTACATATGCAAATTAACTTCTACATAGAACAAAAATTTTATTTTTCATTTTTTTTTTTTATATTAAAATTTTTACAAAATTTATTCTGTCCAATATGTTGTTGGATTTTTGTAAAATCCTTTTTGTAATTGCGTATTTCTAAAAATCTAAGAAACAAAATAATAAAATGAAAAACATATCTTTGAAATAAAATTTAGGATTTAAAAGATTTTAAAATTAAATTTCGAAAAATTTTACAGGAATCTAAAAGTAAGGATAAATATACATGTTTTTTTTTTAGATTTTAATTGTCCCTTTGGAAGTCCTTTTTTCGTTATTTTTTTTTTTTATTAAAAAAAAAAATGTCATTAGAGGTTAATGTTCCATAAAGGTTTTAATAATCCAATTTACCAAACTATCCCATAAGTGTGCTCCAACTTTTTTATTTTTACCATTAAACATTTTTAAAGTAAACAAAAAAAAAAAATATTTTTTTGATTCCCAGCTACTTCATATGACTAAATTGGTTTTTTTTTTTTTTTTTAAATGTAAGCACTGGTTATAATGTTTTTTAAACTTCCTGGGATTTGTGTTTTTATAAGCGGAATTAATCTTCAATGAATATTCTATGAGTAATGTGCTTTGTGTGTGAGAAAAGTTTGTTTCAATATTCACATCCTTTTTACAAAAATAATAATATAAAAATTAAATATTTACAGTTCTGGTAAATTAATACATTGACTCCAATACTCTGCGGGGAAAATAGAAAAATTTTGCGTTAATTTCTATACGTATATCCTATTTGAAAACCATAAAATACATTCTCAGAATTCCGTGTTTATTGATAAAGATAAAACTACGTTTTAATTATGTTCGAGGGATTCATAAGTCGCTGATGGCACTGGGTGTGGTATTTTAACTCTCATAATATTTAGTATATTTTTCAAAAAAATTCAAATCAGAATTCGATTACCACAATATTTTTCAATAATTTAAAGAAAAAGAAAATGTTGAACTACCGATACTAGACAAACTATGAAATTATTATTCTTAAACATCACAGTATTGTTTTATCCTTAACAGTCAGATAAAATATTTAACAAAAAAAGGACAGGATGTTCTTTTATTCATATTTGAAATATGAAATAGAAATTTGTCATTACAAGTATTTTTTTCTCTTTTTGTGGAAAATTTATATAATAGTTTTTTTTTTTTTTTTTTTTTTTTGAGTCCTTTTTCAATCCTTTTATCTACCAATTGTAGGTTAACTTCTAACTAGTTTTTCAGTTACGTCTCTGGATTGTATACAATTTAATTTACAAAACAATTTAAAGCATTTTTAAATGCCTGTTTTCATTTGCTTAAGAAGTGATGAATGAGATATCAGGAAGTAAGAGGCACTATATTATAATGGTAAAATTAACATAAAATATGTTTTAATATAATTTTCTTTTACTTGTTGGATCAAATTGTATCCGATCCAATTTTACAAAACCATTTTATAAGTCTGTGCTATGTTAAAAAGAGACGAAATATATTCATTTATAAAAAATTTTCAATTCTTAATTTATTTTTTATTTTTTAGTTTGGTATTCTTTGTTTTTTTAGATATTAATTAAACATAACAACATAAAAAAGAAAAGCTTTTAAGATTCGTAAATTGTTAACGCGATTGCCACGAGATAAAGCAAAAAACAAAATGAAGATAATAAATAACAAAATGGAGAAAAGAAAAATAAGGATCTGAGTAATAATAAAAAGAATCAGAATCATTTTATAAAAATTCCAACAAAGATAATTATTGTGATATTGTTTAAGTATTAAAAAGGAAGAAGTGAAACTGAGAAAGGAAAGAAGATGAAATATAACTGGGAAGTAGACCTTGTTTTTCTTCGCCCTCATTTAATAATGAAATTATAATGAAGGTAAAAATGATAGAATTAAATGGTTTGTGTATTTACTAAAAGGAAATAAAAATAAAAACAATAGATAAAGAAAAATATTTTTTTGACCTGTAGTTAAACTTAAGATATTTAAAGTAACTTAAAAAAAAAAAAAACTGATTTAAAAGATTTATATAAAAGGAATTAAGAATAAAATATAAAGTGGAAAAGTGAATTAAAAAGAGGAAATACAGTATACAGAATGTCCCATTAGATGTGGTGTTCATTGTGCAGGAGGTGATATAGAATGTCGAATGAAAGTAAAATTTAATGAAAGGAGAAAGGAGAGGGAGTATCTATTTTCTAGTGGTTTACGAGTTAACGGTATTCAATGTTTTTTTCATACATATTTAAAAAAAAAATCATATATATTTCCATGTATGATTTAAGACATTTTAAATATTAAATTTATCAGCTTTCATATTTATTGTCACGCATGAAAAGGAAAGTCTGTGTAATTTCCTTGTCACATTTATGTAATAAACTTAAATAAATAAATAAATCAGCTTTTATATAAATGCCAGAAAAAAAAAATTCTCGTTACCTATCTAAATTATGAAATTATAGCTTTTTTTTTTTTAAATTTAAAAAATTGTGTTAATTTAATGTTTTTTTTCTAATAACTTTAATTTTTTTGAAAAAAAAAACTCTTATTAATTAGTAGACATTTTATTATAATTTTAAATTCTTAAGTACACAACTTTAATTTATGTAATTACATTTGTATGATATCTTTCATACCGTTTTCAACATAATTCAATATTTAAGCTAAATATAAAGGTTTTTTTAAGAATTTATATGAAACCTTTATTTATATTTAAAATATTTTGAATCATTTATAAAAAAATATTGAATACTGTTATCTCGAAACGAGTTAAAAATTAACACCACCTTTTCATTGAATTGTTTCTTTGTTTCGAAATTCCCTATTACCTCCCGTTCTATGTACAATTGATTCTGTGACGCCCTGTATAAACAAATATACCTATATCCTCTACGTATATATAAATTGTGTTATATCTATAGATTTTAGAAAATTTTCTTTTATTATCGAAATTTGAAGATGTTTCAATTAATTTTAGAGGATTAAAAAATATTTAAACATTTTAATACTAAAAAAAAGAATCCAGGTGAAATCAATTACAATATAATTTGAATAATAATGAGTTTTACAGATATCTTAATAGGGAGATAATTAGAACAGTATAACCTTCAAATAGTTTAAATGTTTCGGATATTTTGGATACTATTTTATAATTTATGGTGTTATTTTTCAAATTGAATATTCAGTGTTAAAGCTGATTGTCATTATGTTCGTATGAGATATGTTATAGGGATTAAATTTGAAAATTATTATGGAAATATAACCTGAATGTATGTAATTCCATTGTCTAATAACGGAATTGTTTTGTTTAGAAGAACCGAATTTAATTATGAATTAGCTATAAAAAATGCATAAAATGTAAAATATATGCCTAAAATGAAATGTATATTCTAAGAAAAAATTGTGAATATTAAAGTACGGTTGCTGCAAATTTTTTAATTTTAATATGGTCGTCTGTCTTTTGTATCTTTATAAAATTTTGCAAAATTTCAAAACATGATAATGAATTGAAATTATGAGTCCAATTGAATAATATTGCTAATTATATAATTGAATAATAAAAACTGTGGAAACTCTTCTCTGTGGAATAAAACAATAAAAAATACTTCAGAAGTTCTAAGAACTTTGGTATTGTAAAATTTAAACCAACTGCCACCGTAGCCAAAACAATGGGATAAACATTCTAATTAATTGACTGGTATTATATAACGGTTGTGGGGTAAGGAAGGGAAAGGAATCTAGTTTTTTTCCCTTTCTTTATTTATTGGATAAAGAATATGATTAAAAGAGAAATTGGCAAGCAACAAGTTGACTTCGTTCTTAAAATTTTCATAAGAATTGAGCAACCATTATTATGATGATAATATGTTCTGCATTCATAGATATATTAGGGAGTTCTTTTTCGAATTGGCTCTAGGATATATAAATGTGATTGTATGAATATTTGTTTTTTTAATGCGTGTCTTTGCCATATAAATGTGGACAGGAATTTACACAGTCTTTCCTGTTCAGGCGTGGCTGTAAATGTCGTAAGGGGGAATAACTCTTACGACGTGTGTCTCTCTCGTTGTTTACAGCGTATTTAATACGCTCTTACCCACTAGGTCACCGAGGCCTCGTGAATGAATATTATGTTAGAAATATTTTTGATATAAAACTTTATAATAACAAATGGTATTCTACTATTATACTCCATATGGTATTCATATATTCCATAATATTAAATTACCATTTGGAGTTGAAGATATGTACTATATAAATCTACAAAATTAAAAAAGATTTTTTTTTTGATGCTACAAATAATATTAGAAAAAAATATTCTTTTCTTTTTTAACAAATCCTAACAAGTTGGTAGTATGAACATAAAAATATTTTTTGTCAAAAAATTTAAATAAATCTTATTAAAGTTTTCTTTTTTGTTTTAAATTGGAATTTAAATTTTTTATTTTATTAAAAATAAAGTTTAACATAATTAAAATCCCATAAAACCATTAACCAAATCTTTTTTATATTTTAATCTGTTTTTCATTTGTTTTGTTCTTGTTTTGTTTTTTTTTTTTTTTGTACTTTTGAATATTTTAACAAACATCTAAGGAATTATATCTTCTTAAAGAATTTCTTCTTTCTCCCCAACTCAAAAAGAAACAAATATATAGGAACTTTCCAAAATATATATAGAAATAAAAGTTTTTAATTCTTAATGGCAGAGATGACCAATTAACAAGAAAGATATTTTTACTTTATAATTGTGGTAATAAGCAATTAACATTAAAAAGAAAAAAAAAAACAAAATAACAATAATAAAAAAAAAAAATGTAATTAAAAACTTTGAATTCTACAGTTTTAAATCACAACGCAGGGATGTAAAAAATTTTAAAATTCAAATCTGTTATATGGAAGTAAGATTTTCTATCAACATTTTTTACTTTAATATCTACTACTATTATTAGCATCCAGAATAAGATTTTAAATCACTTTTTAATTTTTTTTTTTTTTTTTTTAGATGAAAAACGAAAATTGGTAGTTTTTTAATATTAAGATTTGCATGCTGCGCATTACAGACTAAAAATTTGACAGAAACAAATATTTTTATTTTTGTTTATGAAAAGGATTTTTGTTTTTCGTTAAATATGCGTTAATATTTTAAAATATGTTTAGTTGAAATTAAGCCATTATTTAAATAACTTCAGTTATAATTAAAATAATTTTCTTTATCTTTCTTTTTTATTCAGATTCACTTGCTGATTATTAACATACCGACAAAAATTGATCCTTTTGTAATGATCAGACTGTAAAAGTTTTATTATTTTTTTTATTTTTTTATAGATTTATTCGCCCCTAAAATAAAAAAAAATTTTTTTTTAGAAAATTAAAACAAAAAAAAAAAAAAACAAACAAACGATATTGCTTCCTGATTCTTAAATCTCAGTATCTAAATTTATTATTCGTTGAATCTTTGGATATATAATAATGACCCTATCTTTTGTTTTTTGTTTAAAACCACAATAAAAAAAAAAAAAAAAAAAATATTTTGTTTTTTGTTGATTTTGTGTTTTTTGTTCTTTTTTTAGTTTCTTTCTTATCCTTAAAGTTTTTTCGAAGTCGAAGAAAAAAATTATTCATTATATTCAAGCTTTTTAGTAAAACAAAAAAAAAACAAAATAAAACTTTTCTTTCAATTTTTTTCTGTTATAGTTTTTATTTTGTTTTTTTTTTATTTTTTTTGTTTTGTTTTAGTTTTTTTTCCATCTTCTTGACTTTTCATAGGCTATTAAAAAGTTTACTTCTTTTTCTTCTAAAAAATTTTTTAAATTCTTTTCATAGTCGTCGTAAAGTCTTCAGATGAAATGAATTTTCCCAACAAAAACAACAACAATAACAATAGCAATAATAATAAAAATTAACTAAAAAAGAAAAAAATAAGGAAAGAAAATAACTCTACTACTTAATAGAGTTACTGAAATTTTTGAATTTTTTTTTTTCGTTCAAATTATTGTACAATATTTATATAAAATTAAAAGTTTCAATTAGAAGAAAAAAAAAAAAGTATTTTTTTTTTCTTTTTTTTCTTGGGAATAAAAAATTTATAATAATAAATTCAATAAATAAATAAGTTTAGGTTTTTATATAAAACTAAAATAAAATTTAGTTTTCATCTTTAATCCACTTTAAAACCATAATAAAGAAAAAATAATTGGAAATATTTTTTAAAAGAAGTATAAGAAATTTTGAATAATCAGTGGTCAGTTTATTTTGATATTACGTCACAATTGTATAGGAAATACTGAAATAGTATATTGTAGGTATTAATAGGATCAATCGGATAGGATTCTCTGTTTCATATCTTATTTTAAGGCTTTTTAAAATAAAAATGTGAAATATCCTTTTAAAATTTAATCCTTTATCAATCCTTTGTTATCTAAACGGTTCAGGGATGCAAGATGCAAACTTGTTTCAGCTCTTATATTTTATGGCTCTTTAAAATAAAAATGTGTATAATACCTATCCTTTTAAAATTTAATCCTTTATCAATCCTTTGTTCTGTAAACGGTTCAGGGATGCAGGATGCAAACTTCATGTAAAAACTTAACTTCATGCAAACTTAAGAGTTAGATGCTTAGAAGCGTTAGATTTATAAAAAAAAAGTAAATAGTTATATAGGTATATAGGTAGATTTAATAAGTAGGTATAGGTATATAAATTGAAATAAAATTGTCAAGTAAATATCGTTCTAAATGGACTATTATCTAGAATTGTATCTAGACTATTATCTAGTGATATTATCTAGAATTTAAAATTAGATTATAATTTTTATTTCTCTTTTTAAAAATTAATTTAATTTTTTAAGACATTTGGGACATATGAAAGTTTATAAGTTTTATTTTAATAAATTCTATTCAAATTTGATTTTTCTGCTGTAGGAACAGACTGAATATGAAAATAAATAATATTTATGTTATATATTTTTTAAAAGATTATAATATTATAGTATATAATAAGTATATTATTAAAATATTATATAAAATTTAAAATTTAAAAAGATTTTGAAATTTAAATCGGATTAAATTGCTTGTCACGTTTTTTTTTTTTTTTTTTTTTTTTTAATTTAATTTTTTGTATTTAATTTAAAATTTTTGAATGCAATTTAAATTTTATATTCTTGAAATGATTTTTATATAAATTGAAAAAGTTGTTCTCTTTCAAATCTTTAAGTTTTGATATTTTAATTTATTTTTTTATACCCGTACGATAGGATCGGGTATAATAAAATTACTCCTCCGTTTGTAACACCTCGAAATAAGCGAGCTAGATATACCTTCAAAGGTATGGATCGGATCAGAAAAAAATTCTAAGACTTTTGAGCCATGTCCGTCCGTCCGTCCGTCCGTCCGTCCGTCCGTCAGCACGCTAACTCAAAAACTAAGAAAGCTAGAATCTTGAAATTTACACAAAATATTTTTGGAGTAATTTGTAGGTTCCCTATTTTTTTTGGTTGAGTTTGGAGCAAGCCTTAGGGTAGCTCTCGAACACCTAACTTTTAGATCTCCACATTTTTTTTGCAATAGAGCTATGAAATTTTAACTACTGATAGATCTCACAAAAATATTAATTTTATTTTTAATAACTTTTTTTTGTAGCCCCACCCGTTACGGAGCTACAGCTCCCCAAAGGTTCAAAAAAGCTCTATATTTAAATTGTTATAGCACAAGTTGTATAAGGTATATCTTCATTTTGAAAACGCCAAACGATTACTACTTTCATTAGCTTTAAAAGCATATATACAATAAATATATATTTTTGGCATACGGTGTCTTAATTTACCGTTATGCGAAACTCAAATTTTGCAAAATTCTTTAACCCTTCCATCTTCTAAACGGTTAAAGTTGGAAACTTGAAATTTTGACAGAAGTTAGATCTTTGAAAATTAGTATGAGTCATTTCAGAAATTTTTTTTGTATCACCCCCCGTTTAGGAGCTGTAAGGGGTCAAAAACTGAAAATTTCCTATTTTTAAACACCTGTAACTTGAACACCTGTTAAAATTTTTTTGAAGTAATACACAAAAATTAAAGCTCCAACATTATATTTTTATTTCTGTTAACAACTTTTTTTAATAATATAGGGTTACTTTATAATTGACGAAAGTGTTACTTGATTTTTTCAAATTTTCTAACAAATTTCTTTAAAACGAATTTTTTCCATTTTGTTTTGCTCGATAATTTGAAATTGTTAAGGATATAATGCGCAGTACATAAAAATGTAAATAAATATACAACATAACGGTTGCTTGAAGAATTTTTATTTATATGATATTGATATACATACATACTTATATAATATAATGTTTATTTACATATCGTATATGTCACTAGTGAATGAATGATAAGAGTATAGATGTATATTATATAGCGCCGTATTTACATACACATATGTATTTTATTGTACTTATAAGAAATTATTCTGTCAATGGAATATTTAAATATAATATAATATAATATTTAAAATTATATTTACTGTTTTGTACTTAGTAAATTTAATATACATTTACCGCTTAGTATTAAATGGTACTATAGAATATTTGAAAAAGTTTTGGATTGATAATCGTTATGTGGAAGGTTAGAATCTGCTTTTGAAGAATGTACATATAAACATATAGTTTGAATATATGTACAACCCATAGTTCTAGAAATTATAAAATTCACCCAAATTATTTTAAAATACTAAAATATTAAAAAAATAATATTGTAAGCAGAGTGACAGGCTGTGAACATACTAACGGTTCGTACGGGTATCTAAGAGTTGACAAAGTCAACTGTATTCTTCCTCGTTTTTTTTTAATTTTGATATTAGAAACTTTTATATTTTCCATTCAATTTGTTAGATTAAATTAAAGAAATTAAAAGTAAATTAAAGCCATCTATAAATTAAAGAATTTCTTAATTTTATTTCTAAAATATTATTATTATTAATTTTGAGGAGATCAAAATACATTTTAAAAAAGTTTTCGAAACTGAAATAAAATAATGTATAATTAGTTTGGTTTATAATTTGATAAAAAGTGTCATGAAAATTATATTTATAGTATGGTAATAAAAAAGTAGTCTTGTTAAAATAAAGATCTGTTTTTTAGGTAATACATTATTTGTTGCATTTTAAGGATAAAATGACACTGAAAAGAAAAACTAACAGCTTGAAATAATGATTAAAAATTAAATGATTTACAATAGCAAGTGGTTTTTCTTTTAATTGTATACTTGAACACATAAAGTACTAACATTATTATGAAAATTATAACCTTCTAATGATAAGATTAAGGCAAATTTCTCTTTGTTTTTTTTTTTTTTTACTTTATTTACACCTATCTAATTTATAAAATGTGAACCTTATAATTAGTTAACATTTAGATATTAAGTAAATAATTTGACAATTCGTTAAGTGACTTGTAGTCAGAAATCCATTGATATCTGCTTTTTTTCTGTATTTACTCTTTCAGCAAAGTGTTGATTGTTTTAAAACCTTGAAACGAAATCAAAATGAGTGAATCGTTTTAGCCTGTGGTGCTCAGTGTTTCTTGTTTTAAGTTTTCTGACCAGTAAGTTTGGATGGTTGTCTACTAAAGTATTTTCGAGTTGCAGTTTTGCAGATGTATTTTCTTTACCTTTACCTTTTGTTCTCCTTTTGCGCAATACCTTTTGTTCTCTAGATCTGTTCGTATATAATCAACCACTCTATGTACCTGTTCAGTTGTTGCATGGTGTTGCCGGAAATCAAACTGATGATTAGGTAGGGCTCTCGTTTCATGTAATATCGGTTTTAATGTGATCATGAAGAGCTTTTCAAAAATTTTTGAAAATTTTGATAACAGGCTAATCGGCCTATAAGAAAATAGCTTGTTCTGAGAATAGCATTGAATAGATAGGTAATGTATTTAATGCCTTTGGTAGATAGTTCTTTTAGAATTTTCCCGTCTAATTTATCATACCGCGGTGTTTTCTTGTTGCTGATCCCATTGATAATATTTTCAACGTCCTTTGTAGAAAAGCTTTTGATTGGCACACACATTTGATATGATGTTGATAAAAAATTGATAATGTCATTATTTTCTGCATCAAAAGACTTGAATACGTTTCTAAGATGCTCCGCAAAAGCTAAAGCTTTATCAGCATCGCTTCTTGTCCAATCTCCATTATGTTTTCTTATTGGCGGAATATGTATTCGCGGTCTCTTAAGAGTTTTCGTTGTCTTCCATAAAGAAAAGTTGGTATTCTCAGTAGGTGTTAGATGTTTTAAATAATTTGCAAACGATTCATTTTTGATTTTATGTAGCAGTGTTTTGACATTTTTCGTAGCCTTATTTAATTGTGCTTTATCTGCAGGAGATCTAGTTCTTTGCCAAATTTTTCTTAGTTTACTTTTTTGCTCTATTTCTTGTTTAATGTCGTCTGGGTGAATATCTTGCCTTATTTGTTCTTTATGTTTGCGTGTTGTAACTTCAAGAGCTTCTTTTACAATGTCACTAAAGTTAGTGATCGCTATCGAGATCTCATTTTCAGTTTTAAGAGGTATGTTTAATGACAATTTGCCATCTGCTATGGTTCTAAATTTGTTCCAGTTGGTGTTGCTTGAATGCAATCTTGTAAATTTGGTTGTTGTACAGGTGGTTGTCTTAGTAGATACGGTTACTGGACTATAATCGGATGAAACGTCAAAGCATGGCTCTATGAATAGATAGTTACTACAAATTCCTTTTGTGATGCAGAAGTCTATAACAACTGGAATTTTACTTAAATCTGTGCCAATATGTTGGTTGACCTGAAGAAACGCTGTTAAACCCATAGCCATTCATAGCCAAAACAATTGCCTGCCTCTGTGAGTGATGATTCTTGAGCCCCAATGCTTGTGTTTACAGTTGTAGCCAGCTCCACTTATGAATTTGTTACCAAGTGTTTTGAAAAATTCGACGAACTGTGTTGATCTAATATTATGTTTTGGTGGACAATATAGAGCCGATATCGTAATAGAACCATTATCAGAATAGAACCAGTTTCCACCGACAAACTAGTTGCTTGCAGATAATCTTTGTTATATTTGTTTAATTCAAAATGTTTTAGTGAACTTCTGATGATGATTACTGATCCTCCGTGAGCTGTTCCATCCGGTTGTTTGGTATCATAGATGTTGTAATTTTTTTATTTTAAAATAACTTCTATTAGTAAAATGTGTTTCCGAAATTAGTAGAATATCAATTTTGTTTGACTTAGAAATAATTTGACTTTTTGCATATGTTATGCTAGGCCGTTGGCGTTCCATTAAGCTAGTTTAAGTAGTTGAGACATGACTAAATTTGTTTGTGACTGTGGATAGCATACTTAACATTATGCTCATTTGTTGTGTGAAGTTTTGCATTAAAGTTTGAAATTCTGTTATTTGATTTTGCAGTGATTTTTTATTTGTTGTAAAAGTTTTTTATTTTTTACTATCAATAGATATGCATTGCGGAATTTTCTTTTTTTGGATGTGGTGGTTCGAAAATGGAAAGATACTATTGTATGTAGCATTTTTTGTATGGAGTATATCTCTTTATTGCTCGTATTTGGGCTTAAGTCTATATAATATAATGGCAGTTGTTTTTTAGTTGTACGTTGTTTAACATTGTACGCACTTGTAACTGTGTGTCCAAAAGTTTGATAGATGCTGGCGATGTAGAAGGATGTAACCCTCTAAGAACCACTCTAAAGCTCTTTTCTGATTTCATTTTGTACGTGTGGTACTCTTGTTTTTTATCCGAGAGAGCTTTAACTATTGCTCTATATGTTTCAGATGCCTTAGCTTGGATTTTAACCTCTTTATTGTTTATCACTTTAATTTCGTGCTGACCATTTTTCTTTTTGATGATTTACCGTTTTGACATCTGGTATGTTATTTTTATTTTCAGGTTTATCTGGTAAACCCAACCATACAGACCACCTTTTTTGCTTGCTTTTTGGTTCTTTTACAGGACTATCGAGTTTTCTTTTGATAATGCGATTAACTGGATCACTTTTGGTTGACTGTTTTGTAAAAGTTGTTCCTCGTTACATAGATATGGATGGAGTACTTTGTAGTATCTCTTGAAGTTGGTGTTTGAATATTATGTTTTCTTCTTTTAAAGTTTGCAGCTCTTCGACTGGACCACTTAAAATAGATTTGGTGTTCTCATCAAAAGTAGAAGCAATTTGTTTCAACTGCACACATTTATCATCCCCATTAGCATTATTATTTAGAATACCTGACAAATTTCTGTATCAAAATGTATGAAAACGTAGATAGATGTTTTTATGAAAACTGAAACATAACGCTATTTCATCAGCTATAGATTTCGAATCCTGAGATTTTAGTGAAAATTACTATTGTGTATTATATAATATGACATTGTCTTGACCTTAATGATGACGTAATTCTAATTTTCAACAACTTTATTTTGAATCGATTGATTAATTGAAAGAAGGGAATATTACAGAAATGTAATGATATAATGGTAATATAATTTTTTTGTGCTTAGTTTATAATTGAACTATACGCTTAACTACCACAGTAAAATTCAAAATATAAAAATAAAGGTTTAATTTATATTAATATTAGTATATACATATATAAGCTAATAACATTGTATGATATAATTAACTAATATCCAACAATATTTTTTTATGAACTGTAATAAAATTTAATTACGAGTACATAAGTAATGATTAGTATTGGAACCAAACCATAAGTTTTCTTTTAATTATTTACCATATATAATAATTATTTGTAATAACTATTACTAAATACATATAATCCTAATTTTTAATCCTGATTATTTTTTTTTTTTTTATATATTTTATTTAGAAATAAAATATAAGTATGGTCCTTTTTTTCAATACAGAACTATTAAAAAAAAATATTTATAGACTTATTTACTGACATGACATTGTAGAATCAATTCAAATTTTTGGTATGTGACTTGCAAATTATGTTCATAAAATTAGACAACATAATCGAAAATTGCTGACCCATTTTAAATCCTTTTTCTTTTATTTTTTTGCAATGTTTGCTTTGTTTTTATAATTTTTTGCTTTTAGTTGGGGTAATTTTAATAACAAATCCTTTCCGTACCCACAAAAAAAGAAAACAAAAAAAAAAAAAAAGTCAACTAATAATTTTATAAAAGTTTTAATATTAGTTGCAAAACAAAAACATAAAAATTATACGTGTATCAAATGCTTTGAAATTCACTAAATAAAATTTTCAGCAACTGTTCTTTATTAGATAGTAAATCTGTAAAAATAGTTAAACTTGTTGCCAAAAAAAATAAAAAAACAAGTCTTATTTGTACTTTTTTCTTTGCTTATATTGTGATCCCTGAAAGATCTAAAACAAATAAAAAAAAAAAAAACCAAAACTTCGAATGATGACTTTTAATAATAGAAAAAATATTTCTTAAATATATCCTTGCATATAGAGAAAAAAGGGAAAAGTTTTCTTTCCCTTTTTTTTGAATTATCATAACACTTTATTTTATTTATGGGTCCATTTCTCCAAAAAAAAAAAATAATTTGTTTTGTTTTAAGGTTTTTATAAATTTTTCAAAAAAAATCTCTTTTCCTTTATATCATATTTTGTTGATTTGATTTTATTTTTGTTATTTTTATTTTTGGTAGTCGTAGTACCATCGAATTCAATTTATCGCAGTGATTAGCACATGTAAAACCAAAAATATGTATTATAATATATATTTGTGTATATAGATTCTTATTTCCTTAAATATATGACCCTATGTTTTTAAATTAACACCCTTGGTATTTGGTAACTGTATCATATCTAAAACAAACTATCTTTTAATATCCTTTTTATTTGGTAGACCAGCACGAACTTAATTTATCCAATACCCTTGCGTTCTTTTTGTTATGATATAATACAAAACATAACTTAAGAATAACATTTTGTACAAAAACAATATGCAAGAAAATTTAATTGGAATTGGGTAAATGGTTTTCGTTATTGTGATAGCAGTAATTTAGCAAGAATTTATTATTTAATTACCGATTAATTATCGATTAGTTATTAAAATTTACGCTTAAAAGTACGTAATATTGTAGTATGTAATTGTTTAGTTTGCCATTTTTAAAAGTAAAATTCAGATGGAAACCGAGTGGCAGAGTTATTAAATATATGGTATATTGAGTGATTAAATATATGGTTTAAATGCACCACAAATACCTCTTTTTTTTTAATTGGAAGTAAAATTAATGAAAATGTAATTCTATTTAAGAATTCCCCTTGAGACCAAATATATAATGTAAATAATAATATATAAACAAAATAAATAATATTATTACATAAATTAATAAGAGTATTTAACTAGAGCAAAGCTCATAGAGTAATGAAGCTACAAAACAGGGAAATATCAATCAAGTTGGTACAAGAGAGTTTACAATATGAAACTAAATTATGTTTCAATAACAATATCTTCCTAGCAACAATTATATAATCATAAATATATCAAATAATTATAAATATATCATAATTATGTAAATAATGTAATATAAATAAAATAAATAATATAACTTAACATCTGTATAATATAAATATGTGAAAAATGTTATATTAAATAAATAATTATTGTAAACAATGTGCAAAACACGATTATTTTTTTTAGACAGTTTTGATAGCTTCGCCTACACATATGCAATGAAATGTGTTTAATAATTTTTTTATACGCTTATGTTTAAATCACGTGATCAATTAAACTAAAATTCTTTGACCATAATTTTATTATAAAAAATAATATTATACTGCTAGTAAAAAAAAAAAAATACAAAACAGATAATTAGACGAAAAATTTAAAATATATGTATTACAATTTTTGTTTTATCTTGTAATCTCACTCATAAAATGAACTTTACTACTACTACAATATTAAAACTAGAAAAATGGTAGTAAAACAGTACAAAACAAAAAAAAAAAAAATTATTTATTTTATTTGAACATATGTATATTTTTTTTTATGTAAAAGGACTACAAATCAATGGTAAAAGTCTAATAATATCATGAAGTGTTGTAGCACTAATAAATATGGATTATACAAAATAATGTGTGATATGGTATGAGATATAATTTCTTATACGTATAAGAAAGGTCGTATAACATTTCTTATACGTTTACATATTTGATTATATTTTAGTTAGAAAATCTTTCACTTTTTACCATCACTACTACATTTACATTTTTCTCCTTTTACAAGGGTAGCAAATTCATAAAGAAGTAACAAAACATAACAAAAAAATACGAAGATACAGGTAGACCAAAAATGTTATGTACACGGTTTTGTAAATCCTCGGTAGTATTGCCCACGTAATAATAATATAAAGTAATAGATGGCGCACAAATATAATACATAATATGATAAACTTGTGTTTCATAATCTTGTACAGCAGCAGGATATTCAATGACTTAATGTAAATAATGCTTTAAAAGAAACTGAAGATATAAATGATAGGGGATACTCTATATTTCTACTTCTAATAGGAGTGGAAATGACAAAAAAAAAGAAGAAAATACCATAGCTTTAAAAAATGTTCAAGTAGGTAACGTATTACTAGAAAATTTTCTTTTTTTGCAAAATATTTTACTTAGTATTTTAAGATGCATTTTTTAATTTTTTTTTTTCTAAAATACCGTTAAGGCAGTAACAAAAAATAAAGATAGTTTTGAGCTTAAATCAAGCAGAAAAAGAAACAACATGGTTAAGAAGTTGTTTTTGTCTATTGAAATAAAGAAACTGCGATAAAAAAAAACTTAATATAATGAACCCCTGATAACTCCTCTTTATTTATTTCAATATAGTACACATTTAAAACTTAGTTTTGGTTTCCAAATTATAAGAAGCCGTATTACAAGTGAGGTTTACAAACAATTTTTTTTTTTTGGCATAAACTCATCAAACTTTGTGTTTTTGTGAAGCATAAGAATTTATTTTACTCAGTAATTTTATATATATAAAAAAAAAAAGCCAAAACATTAAAAACCCATTTTTAATTTATTTAATTTTTTTTTTTCGGTTTCCAAAAATAGTGCCTAATACTGTAGGTCAATTTGTGTATATATATTATTGTGTATGCATATAAATTAGTAAAAATGATATCCTTTATTTAGAAAATTTTGCTTTGGTCAGTAATTTTTTCTTTTTTTTCTGTTGCTCTCTAGAGAAAATTACCTATACACACATATACTTATTTTAATATATCTATATAATATTGCTTTTTATTTACTATAATCCATATATATCAGGCATGATTTATAACGATTTAAATAATACTGACACAATAGATATAAATCAAAATTACACTTAACACACATGTATTAAAACAAACCACTGTTATACCACATGTTAAAATTATAATATATTATATACAGTTTAGTTTGAAAACTAAAAATAAAACAAAAGAAAAAAATAATTCTTTCAATACGTGGTTTCAAAATATGGATAAAAGGAAAAATTTGGTAGCTAAAGTTTTGAGAAAAAATAGCCTTAAATGGAATTGAAAAACAAAAAAAAAAAAGTTGACTAAAATTTTTATTTTTCTTTGTTCAAAAAGTGTCGACGATTCACAAAAAAAAGAAAAAAATAATTTTTATATTTTAAAATGGAGTGACCATATGTACTACTATAAGTTTATGCCTTACATAAAAATTGCAAGCAGTAATATTATTCGTTATGGTTTTTAAGTAACACTAAAAAATGTTGAAACGTAAAATATAACAGTTTTCTCAAATTAAAGTAAAAATCAGCGTTAAATATAGTAGAGTAAATGTCAGATCATTTATCTAAAATCATCTAAATTAAATTTTCCACTATAATATTAATTATTTTGATTTAAAAAATCTGGTCACTTTAATATGGTTAAAGCAAAAAATATCTGATGAAAATTTAAATCACTTAGCACTTAAATTAGTATCCAAAACAAAAAAAAAATACAAAAAAATTTTTTCTAGACTTAAAAGCGCCATCTATGAATTATTATCGAAACTTTGATTTTAAATTAAAAGTTGCTGGTAAGTGGCTGACAGTTGTTAATTTTCTTCTTTTTCTTTTTTTTTTTTATACTATAGAATACATAAAATTTGTTATACTTAAGTATATAATATGTAGTGTTGTGTAAAATTTTTCTATAGAAAAAAAATTAAAATTTACATGTGTTTACAAAATTTACAAGACACTGTTATGACATTGATTTGGGAATTCAGTAATCAGTGGACACTGTTTCCTTATTTGATGATAGTAATCCCCCAAATGTTAATGAAAGTATGTACATTACAATAAAAACAAGAGTATAACAAGAAGTAGGTATAATACAAAAAAAAATAAAGAGAAAATCACAATAAAAAAAAAAAATTTTATGAAAATACAAGAAAAATACATCAGCATTAAATTAAAATGACAGATATTTGAATGAAAAGTAAATGAAATTGGACATATCTATGTTACCGTTAACAATAGTGTTAGTGTGTACATATATATTATATACTTTTTTTTGTAAATATTATGTAAAATGAAAAAAAACTAAACAATAAGAAAAACTTTTATTTTTTTTCAATGTATAAAACAAAAATTTTATGTCATTTTAATAATGAAATAAATGTCTTGTCTATTTCATTCTTCTTCATAAGGTAATGTGTATAGGTGTATAGAGAATGATTTCAGACAATATTAAATTTATAGAAATTATTATAGGTACTGTGAATAATATTATTCTTTTTAAGCAATTGAACAAAATTGTGTAGAATATCCGTTAAGGTTTTTTAGCTTCATTTTGAAAGCTTATTATAATTTTACTCTGTACATCCGTCAGTCAATATTTTTAGGAAATTTCAACAGTGTTTAAGATATAACAATGAAATTTTTAACGATGGACTGGTCTTTTATAAAAATTAATGTTGTGAAAAAACTATTTTAGATAGTTATACCCCTATTGCTCCCGAAACTACATTTTTCAAATTTCAAGATTTCGAAATTATCCAATTTCTTGAAATTTAGTATTTAAATATACCGTTATTACTAAAATATGGCTTCTTTCATAACTCTCGCACACTTTTAGTTAGAATTTTGAAATACATGAAATGTCTTTCAGAATTATACAGAAAATATTTTTATACCTATATTTGTTTCAGATTTATTGGAGACCAGAAAACGGTAATTTAATTTGATATTTTTAGACAAGACGAGAAATTACACAACCTTTCCTGTTAAGGCGTGGCTGTAAATACCGTAAGGTGGAACAACTTTTACTACGTGTGTGGGGCTCGAACCCACACTCTCTCTGTGTGTATACAGCGTATTGTATACGCTCTTATCTCTCTTATATATTGCATACAGTTAAAATAATATAGAATTTCCTTAACATTAAAGAAAATGTCCCTTGAAAATTGTCAAAATAAATTTTCATATAAATAAATTTCTAAGAAAATTTGCAAATTTCAGTGCAAGTCAAATGTGTGCTTTTAAAAAGCTTTGGTTTCACATTCTATCTCGCTTTAAATTAAATTTAACTAAAGATACATCTTTGAAGTACTTTTATGTAATTTACATTTTTATTCTTCTTATTTATAATTTTAAATTGTATTTAATGTACATTTGGTAGAAACTACAAGATTTAATAATATGAGTTTTCTTATATTTAAACGAATATTACGAATTTAAAGTAACAAAAATAATAGAAATGTAAAAGTTTAAATCAAACTTAAGAACTCCAGTGAAGTCATGTAAATCTTATTATTTAATAATAGGATTTCTGAAGTTAATTGTTTCAGAAAAAAGAAAAATGGAATTGTTTGAAATAATTCTGAAATATTCTTCAAATCTATACAACTTCTTTTAATGAAAATAACTATCTTCTTGTTTATGTAGAAATAACTATCTATTCAAGCTAAAAGCTATCTGAAATTTTGCAAATGATGATCAAGTTTTATGGCAACAACTTCAGTAAAATTTGGTTGTGATGGTACGACAGGTTCGGGTAGCTGCCATACAATTTCTCTTTTTAAATGAAAATAACTCAGTGTCTACTGAAGCTAGGAATCTGAAATTTAGTGAAGAGATGTCGAGGTTCATGCCAAACACTTTTGTAAAATTTGATTGGTCTAAGCCGGTTCAGACTTCTTGCACCCCTTTAAACCTAATGAAGCTAGGCGTCTAAAATCTTATAAATGATGATCAAGTTTTATGACAACAACTTCTGTAAAATTTGGTTGTGTTTGTGCAATAGATTCTGATAGCTGTCATACAACTCCAAATATTAGATAAATATATCGCTGTAGTTAACGTTGGTACTAAAACATCTGAAAGTTTTTAAAAGAGGGTCAAGTTTTATAGAAACACTCTATATTCGGGTTCATACGGGTATCCCAGAGTTGGCACAGTCTACTCTCCTGCCTCTTTCTCGTTTTTAATTTAAAATTTATATTTTTCAACAGTACAAGTAGATAATGAGATTTTGGAGTATTTAAATCGATATCGTTGAGCTCCTTGAAATCAAATGATAAGAGATTATTGCTTATGTTAAAAATTGTTCTTTACAATATAATTTTGGGTTAGGGAACCGAAAATTTACAATTTTACAATTCAAATTTGGCTGTTCATTAAATTTAAAAAAAATTTTTTTACATAGAAAAAGATTTCAATATATTGGCATTAAGTAATAATATGAGAAACGGTACTGGTATTTTGAACAAAGATCTCGTGATCAAATTCCGGTTAGATTATATCTAATAGTATTTAATCAGTTTACATCATAATAGTTCATATCCATATTGCGCATCATAATATATATTTGTTCCCAATAACAAATTGTGCTACAAAAATAATATTTGTTCCACGTAATTTCATACAATATATATTGTAAAGTATTAAATGTCTTAGTTAAAATAGCGATTAAAGAAACTGAAGCTAAACTCATCATGAATAATAAGCGATTTAAGGGACCCTTATGTTCCTTATAGGAGTCAAGCGAACCAAAATAATATATTATATAAAAAGTCAAGAGGAGGAAAACAAAAGTCATTTTGTTGTTTTTTATAAAATAAGATGAAAGATAACGACAAATAAAACTATGTATTGCCATATTGTCAGAAATTATAAAAAAAAATATTTTTTTATCTTAATATTATCATTCAAGATGGCTAATTAAAAATGTTGTCATAATTTTTTTAATATTTAATTTTTTTTTATTTTAAATGCAAGTAATTTTTTTTTTTACTTTTTAATGAGTTTTTTTTTGTCTCGTTTTAGCAAACTAGTTTCTAGTTAGAAAATCTTGTCCATCCTCTTAAAGCAGATGTTGTCAAACATTTTTTAATGTGACGATAATGAAAAGGATTTGATGACCGTCGTTGACAAGGATTTAAAATTTTTATAATGATATTTATTCATCAAAAGATGGTGTCGGTCTGATATGAAATTTGATCCCAACATTTTTTTGTTATCTTAATGCCCTTTTTTTTTTGGTTTTTCAAAAGGATAAATGATTTGATATTTTGTAGAGTGTCAAAAATGTGGTATAACTTAACATTTTTTCTTAATGACTTGTTGTTGGTATTATGGGAACCAAGTTCAAAGGTTGAAATTTTTATGTATGAAAAACATATTTAAAGGGTTTTCCGTAATGAGTTGTACGAGTGTGAAATTTTTCCTTTTTTTTTTTTTTGTAGTATAAAGATGGGTAAAATACCAAACATTTTTTATAAAGAAAATAAATAAATTAAAGAAACCAAAATTTTTTATAAAGAAAATTAACAATTTTCTATTAGAAAATTTTCTTGACATAATGTTAACTAGATAAATATTAAATATTTTAGAATGAAAATTTAAACCTTTTTTTGTTGCTGCTAATTTTGTTTTTTTAGTACATTTTTTGAAATTCCTTTAAGACTTTTAATGATTTTTTTTCTCAAGGCTAGAAATATTAAAAAAAAAAAATGTTTAAAAGGTTGTTTTGGTTATCTAAAAAATTTGGGTGATTTTAATTTTATAATCTTAAAGCATTTTAAAATATGATGCTCGAACCGATAACCATCTATTTTATCCTTTCATCGAATAATTTTACATTATTGGGTAAAAGGGTAAAAGAGTACTCGAAACTTGGTAGAAATTGGTCGACTTGAATATATTTACGAAATTTTTTGATATAAATTAGTTTTAATTATAAAATGGTTATTAGAACGAATAAAAAAAATTTGTAATGCTGTCTGATCAGCACAAACTAAGGTTAAACCTTATAAAAAATTTGCATATACTGTACCGGGACAAACTGATGATTTGGTTTTTACTTTGCACTTCCTCTATAAATGGGAAATAAGAAAATTTTGTATGGAAAACAGAATATATTTTTATACTAAGGATCGTTTAAAATCTACATATCACGTTATCTCTATTATCTCTATTAGTTATTTATAAAATTAAGAACTGGAATGCTAAAAAACTGTAGTTTTTGGTTTGATCATTTGATTCGACCATTGACCGAATACGCCGAAATTTTTACAAAAAACTATAAATAAAACTTTTGTTTTAAATTTTTTTAATCGAAATTACAACATTTTCAAATAATAATTGTAATTTTGATCTTTAATGTGTATATTCTTTCTTTGTACCATTTTCAGTTGTGAGATGTACAACGTAACTTAATATTTTGTTGAAGATTAAAAGTAGGCCGAATTTAATTTACCAAGAGTTAATACATAAAATTTAAAATAAGTACAAACTTCTATTATTTTAAACTTCTATACATTCTAGACTTGCGCAACATCGTGAAATGTGTGGCATCAAATGCTGATTAATAAACCTTATATAATATATTTACCTTTATAAAATAGATTCTAGATTAATTTTTAATTTTATATTTCATCTTCAATGCAAGAATTGACAAATCAAAAAGTTTTATTTTTGCAAACTGTTACCGGCTGTACTTTAGAATAGATTGCGTGCCCGATCCATTCCTTTTTGGGCGTTGAGATATTTTGTATTTCATGAATTGATGTGAGATCACTATTGGTGAATTTGGGAGCAAGGCGTTAAAAAACTTAGTTAAATAATAGTAAATTTTGGAAGTTACTTAGTTAACTAATGGTAAATTTCTCGAAAATTATTTATCTTATAGACTTGAGCTTAGTGTTGTTAGTAAGGCCAAATGAAGACTTAAGATGATATATATATATTATATCTTATTTTAGGTCTAAGAAATAACAGCATTTTAAATAATATATATATCATAGATGTAGGTTGTCTTGCTTTAGTATAGGGTGCTGTAAAAGGCAAAAAAAAAGTGGTAAAAGCGAGTATACCGATTTTTAAAATGAATTTAATTTTAAATTAGTAATAAAATTTACTTATTTTTAATATTACTTTTTTATAAGTACATATGGGTTATAAATTATGATTATTATCATATTATAATATATAATAAAATAATAATAAAACATAATTCTTGTATAAGAAAATAGATGACGTATACATAAAAGAAATGTTTCATAGTCTTGTACAATAGCTACAGCCGAGTAATCGACGGTTTAGTGCAATTAATGATTCCAGAAACTAAAGTTTAGTCAAATATGAATAATAAATGGTGGATGCCTTATGCTCCTTATAGGAGTGGTAAGGAAAACAAAATTAAAATTTAATATGATTTATGTAAAAAAGGGCATTTTTATATGTAAAACTCATATTTCAATTATCCTATCCAAAAATCCTTTACTATAACTCGAAAACTAAGTTCCCAAAATATTTATGGTTTTTTAAGTAAGTTAGCAACATTTTCAAACGTCCATTTTAGTCCCTTGCTACCAAATACATCAACAGAAACCTCCATAGCAGTTCATGAAATTTATAATAATTTTTTTAAGAGTAGGTTTGCTTTCGTATTAGTTGTATTGAAAATTAAGTAGAAAATAATTATGTTTAAGAGTCAACCATTACTTTAAATCAACTTTATTTACTATAATAACCATAATAAGGAGAAAAAATTACTTTAATTCAAGTTAAATTTGTAGTAAAACATGCAAATCATTTATCATTTATCAAAATATAATGGATATTGTTAAAAAATAATCTATTTAAAATTATTTTCTAAAATAGATTATTCAAAATTTAATTCATTTTATTTCATTAAATAAAATAAGTCAAATTTATGGTAATAAACTTATTGACAAAGATCATAAATTAATTTATAATGTTTTGTTGTCGTTGACTTCTGTTTTTTTTTTTTTTTGTATAACAAAGGACTGACAGATCCATTATAATATTAATTTTTTTTTGCTCGAACACCATATATTCAATATTCAAATAATAAATGAAATATTTTTGTACAGTCATGGCGAAAAATTATTGAACATATTTTTAAAACAGCATTTTAAATTATTTTTACAATGTAAATTCTAACTTTCTTTATTTTTTTTTCGAGATTTGATAATCATTGAAAGACCGTACAGTCGAGTATCAGAACGATATACTTCACGATTACTGCACGATACACCATGATACGTTAATAAGTATATTATATGAATAAATATAATCATTTCATTAGTATATAAGGTATAAAACTGACTTTTGTTAAATTTAACTATATATTTTTTTTTAATTTTTATTAAAATACTTTAATTCCTGTACTTAAATCAATTATTATTTCGTAGATGGGTAGTCTTAAAATTCGAATATTAATTAAACATTTTTGCATTGACAGGACAGAGAATCAATAAATTGATGTCAGATGATTGACTTAAAATATATGATTATAGCGCTAATTAAAACTCTTATTTTCAACCACAACTTAAACAACGTTTCGATTTAAAGATTTTAATTAATAATTTTTTTGGTTGCTAATTGTTCAACTGTTAGTCTAGAGAAGTCTGTTACACCACTGTAACATATTGGGTAAGAATGCTACAAAAATCTCATTAAATTGCAATTAATACTGACTACTGTATACTGACTAGAGTTTACTGACTACTGTATTACTGACTACTGTATGCTGACTAGAGTTTATCATATGTAAAGTTGTCTAAATTTCAATCGACACAATTCTATTTGTTATATTTGAGATATATGTAATGAAATCAATAATGTAATTTGGATGTTTGTAAATTTTGTATTTTTACATTAGAATATTTTAATATCTGTGAGCTATAAAGTATAAGTTAAAACTATTTGTTTATTTTTCATAATTCTAAGCGTTGCACTTGCTATCCAGCTTTTAATCTTATTAATTTTTATTATTTTTTTTTTTTCAATTTAAAAACTATTTAAAATTACTAAAAGCTTTTATTTAATTTTTTTTTGGCAACGGCTTATTGAATGCAGTTATATTTTAACTTAAACAAAAACGATTCTAGGCTCGTTTATCGCAAGCAATTCATCGCGAAGCAATTCATCGCAAGCAATCGCGCGATTGTTCTAGCTACCAGAGTTAAATAATTAAATAAAATAATAAATTGAGTTAAATATTCAAATAATTATAAATTAAACATAACGAAATTTACTGTGTATACAAAAAATAAAAAATGAAAAAAAAAAAACAATATTATAGTAATAAAGTTCTTAATTATTGACATTGGATATAGTTTCAGATTCTTTTGATAAAATTCTTTGTGTGGTGCCTGGTAATGGTTTTTTCGCTTCATTTCTTATATTTTTCATATGGCGTGTTACTTCGACTTTTGCTGCTTCTCCAGCATGGTTATGCTCGGATGGTGGTAAAGAAATCTCAATTTTTACTATATGCAATCGTGCTTTACATTTTGTTTTAAAATAGCTTAATAGCATTTCCAAATAGATTTCTCGTTAGTCACGCGCTCCTTGTTGTAAACAAACCCATCAAAAATAACTTGTTGTTTACCTTTCTCACTTTCTACGTATGAAAATTCAAACTCCATTTAGGTATCCCTATTTTTATTCAGCTTTATTCTGAATAATTTTTGATTTTTGAAATTAGAAAATATATTTGACAAATATTACCAATTAAGGCTGCTAGATTTTTTTTTTTTTTTGGAAAATACAAAGTGAATATTTCATTAGGTATCGCATATTCATCGCCTTAAACTTCGCGATGAATATTTCCTTGCGATAAATTGCTTGCGATGAGTTGCTTACGATGAATTGGGGGCGATGAACTTTGCTATGAATTTGTTATTGCGATAAACTACCCGGATACTACAAAAACTAATGATAATTAATTATTTAAAAAAAAAAAAATCCAGAATAGTTATAATTAATTAAGAGATATTAGAAGTGAGATATAAGATCTGAGTTAAAAACATAATTAAGTTTCTTAATTACGAATTTGAGAAATGTAAGAAATATTGAAAATTAAAAGTATATAAAGTCGTAATTGGGCGACAAAAATAGTATTAGATTGTATTAGTTATTTATTTGATAGATTATTAACTTTTTATAAATTAAATTTACAAAAATTTATTTCATAATATTATATTTCGGTAACTATATAATATAATGTATCTTTTAAATTAAATTTTTTTTTTTTTTAAATTACATATAATCGTATCGTATATGTATCAAGAAAATGAAATTTTGTAAAATCAATTGACCTTAAGGCTACAAAATTTCAATCAAATCAACAAAAAACTGAAAACTGAATACAAAAAAAAAAAAAATATACAAAATGATAATATTTCAAGAGAAAAAATACAAAAAAAAATAGAAAAGGAAAGAAAGAGAAATAAAATTACAAATCTTTTATTAAATGTTTGTTTTTTATTCTATTTTTATAAAAAAAAAAGGAAAAAAATTTAATTATAAAATAATTTTAAAAGTGACTTAAGGAAACATTTGAAAACTTGAAAAAAAAAAAATACAAAAAAAAATAAAATCCTTGTCTGGTTTGTTTCCCTCTAGAGATTTCTGATAATGGTGTTCAAATAAAATGTTTGTCTGTAAAGTTTAGAATTTTTTTTTTTTTTTACTGAATAAAAGAAATTTTGATAAAAAATTAAATAAAAAACTTGTTTAGTGTTATTGGATATCACATGAAATAATTTTAATGTGATAATGTTAAGGATGGATAGCAAAAAACAAAAAAAAAAAAAATAAAATTACAGAAACTAAAATTAAGTGGAACGAAAGAAAAAGGAAATATTTTTTCATGTTTTTTTTTTTTCTTTTAACAGTTCAAATACAGTTTATATGAATATACAAACAATTGCACCTCCTTAGGGGACAATTTATGAAATTTATTCCTTTTTTCCAAACACACTAGCGCCAAATAATAAAATGTGACAGAAAAAAAAAAAAACTTTTATTTTTTTTTCTTATATGAATATTAAGAAAATCTCATATATGGGGAGTATTTTTTTTTGTTTTCTTTTTTTTGGAAAATTTATAAGGTTATCTTTATGAAAAATGTATATTACTATTAATAATGATGATGATAATGTTTATTATAATGATATATATATATTTGAATGATGAATAAGATTTCAGCAAATCATTTATATTTATTTTTATGTGAGATATAATGTTATATAACGCCTTGAAAGAAATAAAAAAAAAAAAAGCATCAAATTGTTTTTTCTTGTATACATGTATATATATATATATAATATAATATTCACTAGGAATTAATTGATTTAAAAATTTCATTTCGGTATAACATTCTATCTTTATTTCAGAAAGATATAAGTTTAAAATATCGTAAAGTTCGCCCAAAATATAAAATCCTCAGAATATAAGAATGAAAATTCAAATAATGTGGATCGTAAACTGTTATACGAGTACGTGATTTATCTTGAAATAAATATTAACAGTTAAAAAGTTTGTTTTATTAAAAAAAAAAAAAAGTGTTAGTAATGTTTTGTCAGAGGCAATGTTTTCTCACAAGTAAACGAATTATGTATATAATATAAGTATATGGTTTTTCAATTTGAGTGATATGATTTCTAAGTGACGTTTCGGCCATTTGTAGTATGTCATGATCTGTCTTTTTTTTTTCATTGTATTCAGTAATGTTTGCAATGTTGGAAGAAGTTGATCTTGACAACATCTGGTTCCAACAAGACGGGTCTACGTGCCACACAGCACGCGCAACAACCGAATTATTGCGAGAAAAGTTTGGAGATTCAATTATTTTTTCAATTATTATTTTCAATTTCATTAATTCAATTTCAAGAAATTGTGACATTGAATGGCCTCCAAGAAGTTGTGATTTAACACCATTAGACTATTTCTTGTGGGGTTATTTGAAGTCATTGGTCTTTAGCAATAAACCAGACTCTCTTCAAGCTTTAGAAGTCAATATTGAACGTGCTATTCATGACATACGACTTGATTTTGTGGAAAAAGTGCTTGAAAATTGGGTTCAACGAATTCGTTCTTGCAAAAGAAGTCGTGGAGATCATTTCAATGACGTTTTATTCAGAACTTAATTGTATCGATTCTACTTCACATTAAATAAAAAACATTTGAATTTCCTTAACAATTATTGTGTTTTTTTTTTGAAAAGAAATCATATCACTCAAATTGGAAAACCCGTTACTACGATGTTGATTCTGCTTAGTAATATTATAGAAGGATAATAAAGAATATTTCAAATATACAAATTTTTTTTTAACTCTAATCATAAAAACAATTTTATTGACGATTGTGGAACCTTAAAAATGAAGAAGATTTGATCAGTTCATCATGGCCAATCACACGACATCAATAAGTTTTATTATTGATTGACAATACAGAAATTGTATATTGTTATTTCGAAAATCCTTTTACTTTTTCCTATTTTAAAATTTTTCTATAAAATTTAATTGACAAATTTTTTACCAACAAATTTTCTACTTTTAGTTACAAAAAAAAACAAATTTATTTTCATATATTTTATTTGAATTCGAATGACAGATGATGGCTAAAAAGTTAACAGGTCTATGACTTTATTTTTTTTGGTATTTCTGACATTAGAATTAATGGATTAAAATTTTTTCATATTTGTAGAGGAAACAAAAAAAAAAGAAAATGGTTTAATGGTTTTCAAATAAGGTCACAGTAGTTGCATAAAATATATTATGCTTTTAATAATAATTCTTAGAACTGTTTGTCATAATATATAGTGGAATAAAAATAATCAATAACAACAAAAATCTAAACATAATATAAAACATACATTTAAATAAAAGAATTCATGGAGAATTAACCATATCATAATAAATTACAATAAAAAGGATAATTAATCATTGTATGTATAATATGGTTTGCATGTTATGTGAGTAGAAAAAAAAATTATTTCAAATAATAAAACATATTTGTATTTTTTTATTTTCTTTTATAGATATATATATATATATATATATATATATGTACATATAGATTTTTGTTAAATTGGTTGGTCAAAAAGAAAAAGAATGATTGTGAAATTAATATCTAAAGCTACAATTTTATATTATGAAAAATGTTCTCTAGAATTTTCAACAAATGTATATTTTGTTTTGTTGCAAATGTACTTCAAATAGAAAGAGGACTATTTATAGCAAAATAAAATTTATTTATTTATATTAATATTACAAATCACATAGTATATTGTAGTATTACAAAAGTAAAACGAAAATAATTTAATTAGTTAAATTTAAATATTATATAGCATATATTTAGGCGAACGTTTTGTTTTTTTATTTATTTATTTAGTTTTTATTAAGTGTGTAATATTCCAATTTAATTTGAAAGGTCCTTTTCCCTTCGGATGTGGGCCAGTATTACATTAGTTTTATATTATTAATATATTTCTTATTCTATGGATGGAATACTTCTTTTCATTTTCCTTAATTCATTATTTTACCAATTAACATTATATTACCAAAAACTAAAGGAACAAAAATTATAAAAAATAAAGACTAAAAAACTAATTTTATTTTTTTTTTTTCAGTTTTCATGATCTTTAAATTATAGGAATATTATAGTAACAAAGAAATATTGTAAAATGTAAATTGTATAAAAAATACTTAATAAATAAATAAATAAATAAAATATAATTTAGACTTCAAAGATTGTTTACGGAATTCTAAGATAAAAGATTTTAAAACTCTCTTTTATTTTTGTATTAAACCTTTTTCTATTCCTTAAATTTATTTTTACATAATTTTATTCTTTAATAATATAAAAAACTTGAAAAAAAAAAACAAATATTTTTAAATATTATAATTAGATATGTATGTATTTACTTAAAAAGCATTTATCGTTAGGATTCAATTATTGTTAATTTCAGATTATTTAACTATAGAGCTCTTTAAAATAGTTACAATAATAAAAGTCTTGATCAAAACGTAGATTGATTTTAAAATATCTTAAATATCTTAATATTGAACTTTGTACCATTGTGTCTTAAAGTTTTCTGTTAATTTATAAGCGTAAAGTTGTAGTACAAGTAATTTAATTGCTTTGAATTTTAAATATGATCAATCGTATAAAGTCCGTGCTACACTAGGCTTTTAAAAAATTCTTAATCCAGACTCTTATCCAGAAGAGAAAAAATGACTATTATCTAGAAAGATACAAAAAAACAATATGCGATGGAAAACAATAGAGATGGAACAACCAGTTTTTTTTTTTTTTCGAAAAAAGAGGTTGTATCCGAATAAAAATTTATTGTGTTCGAAAAAAGTTGTTGAATCGAAGAAAAAGTGGTTGTGTCATAAAAAATTGATGTTGGACAACTTTTTCTAATTATAGATGACTTTTGTCTTTTTGATTTTAATATTTAATAATAATAGAATATAAAATTTAATATATAAAATAAATTTTATTATGATATGTAAACATTTTGTTTTATTAGTAAAATAATAAAATTAATTTTCTATTAAATCTTGAAATTAAAATGTTAAAGAATTTGTTTGTTAAAATATTATAAATAGGATACAAAGAAATGGAAAGAAAAGATTTTGGATATGAATTTTACCATATAATTATAACTATAATGCCTAATAAAAAAATTCGGAATGTCAAAAATGTTCCGAAACTTGAAAATCTGTTTTGGTACTGTATAAATTTTACATGCAATCTCATTTGATTTTGGCTAGGACAATGTTATTATCACTTTTAAAATGACAAGTGGAGCACTCACACAAAACCAAAAAAAAAAAAAATACAAAACTATTAAATTATTTATCAGTTTTTGTTTATAACATTAAGTATTTTTTTATATTCTAAAGTTATGACAATATTAAAAACATTTTGTTTTTACTATTTTAATCTTTTCAGGATTTCAGAAAATACACATGTATAGGTAAGTATCCTAAAAATATTTTTAATAATAATAATAAAATTTTAAATGTATGTATGTAAAAAAAAAATCTTTGCTTGTATGAGTTCAATTTAAGTAATTCAAACGTAGATGATTCATTAGTATATAATATTTATTCATACAATTGAAAATTTAAATTGAATTAAAAAAAAAAAAAAGAATTTGAATTTATTTGTTTTTAAATAAAAACAAGGTAGAATGTAAACCAACGGTTTTTAAAAGCGCACATTTCCAAAACTCAATACAAACTATTTAAAACTGTGACTTACACAAAAATTTGAAAATTTCATGTAATAAGAAAAAACTTGAAAATAGGACATTTTTGAGATTTTGAGGGGCCGTAAGTCCGGAGTCCTATATAACTAAGAAAAGCTGTTAACACACGTAAAAATATATTATTGAAGCTTTAATTTTTACGTCTTGCCGAAGAAAAATTTTTACAGGTGCCTAAGTTACAGGTGTCTAAAAATAGCAAATTTTCAATTTTTGAGGCGTAATAACTTTTAAAGAGGGGGCGTTACCAAAAAATTTTCTGAGGAAACTTATACTAATTCTAAAAGTTCTTTCTTGTCTCAAAATTTCAGGTTCCTATCTAAAGGGGTGGCGAAGTTATGAAAAAAGAAATTTCATGCAAAATGTGGTTTTCACATAACGGTAAATTTAAATAGTAAATTACAAAATATTACATAATTTTGATATTGTTTTATATAGATAATAAAATGTTCGATCTTCTGCCGGGTTTAGATTGCAAAACTATTACGCAGAGCCCGAGATATATACATCTGAAAATGGGGCTTTTTTACAATTTTGAAGAGCTGCAGCTTTGGAACCCTTTACAACTAAAATAAACCTTTCACACACGTAAAAATATATTATTGTAGCTTTAATTTTCATGTATTGCCGAAGAAAAATTTTTACAGGTGCCTAAGTTACAGGTGTCTAAAAATAGCAAATTTTCAATTTTTGAGGCGTAATAACTTAACCCTTAATAGCGTAACCCTTAAAGAGGGGGCGTTACCAAAAAATTTTCTGAGGAAACTTATACTAATTCTAAAAGTTCTTTCTTGTCTCAAAATTTCAGGTTCCTATCTAAAGGGGTGCCGGAGTTATGAAAAAAGAAATTTCATGCAAAATGTGGTTTTCACATAACTGTAAATTTAAATCGTAAATTACAAAATATTACATAATTTTGATATTGTTTTATATAGATAATAAAATTTTCGATCTTCTGCCGGTTTTAGATTGCAAAACTATTACGCAGAGCCCGAGATATATACATCTGAAAATGGGGCTTTTTAACAATTTTGAAGAGCTGCAACTTTGGAACCCTTTACAACTAAAATAAACCTTTCACACACGTAAAAATATATTATTGTAGCTTTAATTTTTACATCTTGCAGAAGTAAAATGTGTGCAGGTTCCTAAGTTACAGGTGTTTAAAAATATCAAATTTTCTATTTTTAAGCCCTAATAGCTCATAAACAGGGGGTGGTCCGAAAAAATTTTCTGAGTAAACTTATACTAATTCTAAAAGTTCTTTCTTGCCTCAAAATTTCAAGCTTCTATCTAGAAGCGTGCCGGAGTTATGAAAGTAGAAAAATCATGCAAAATTTGGTTTTCACATAACGGTAAATTTAAATACTAAATTTAAAAATATTGTATAATTTTGATATTAATTTACAAAGATAAAAGAAATACCTGTCGAATGACGTTTTCAGATTGAAAAAATCTTAAGCAGAACATAAAATATATGCATTTAAAAATAGGGCTTTTTCAAAGTTTGAGGGGGTGTAGCTCCGTAATGAGGGGGGCTACATGAAAAAGTTGTTCCACAAAATTATTTTTTTTATGAGACCTACCTATGGTTAAAATTTTTTTTCTCTATCTTTAACGGTGTAGAAGTTTTGTAAACAGACGGACGGACGGACGGACGGACGGACGGACGGACGGACAGAGTGAAACTAATAAGCACATTTTTTCAAATTTTTTTTGGAAATGTGCTAAAAAAGAATTTTAAGAAAAAGAAATTTTTTTGTTTTAAATTCGACATTGAATAGCTTTTAACCCAATTCTAAGGATACATAAAAAAAAAAAAATTGTTTATATGATTGGAAATAAATCTTTGAAAATAATCTAATAATGAATTTTTAATAGTTAGTGATTAAGTATCAAAAATGGAAGATAACAATGTAAGTTTTAAATGAATTTATTCAATAATTGACAGCAACACATTAAAAAACATTTTAAATTTTGGTATATAATTTACATTAAAGAAAATAAATAATATTTTTATAGAAATTTTCCCGCGTCTTGCTCTAAAAAGATTAAAGTTACTGGGGATATTTTTCTTAAACAACCTTTTCGATCTGTCGGAGATGGACTTAATAAATTTACATCGCTTAATGAGAAGCTCCCAATGGTTTAATTAAGAGAAACACTGATCCAGGGTATCAAAACGGGCCTAAATTGGGCTAAGTGTGCATTTGCAGCTGCTACTTATCTATCTATAGAAATGTTATTTCATATAAAAATATGCCCTATAATGGATATATAACAAATCATTCGGTTTGAGTGTTTGACCTTCTAATAATGGATTAGCTAGTATTTAATTTTTGAAACCTAATTTTTTCAGAGAAACTTTAAAATAACTTTTAACATAATATTAAGTCTAATTAATTTAATTTTATTTTATTTTTGTTATATAAATCTTCGTGAGTAAGAGTAAACTTTTTATTGTACCTGTGCGAACACAGTTTTAAGAGGTCGAGTTTTAAGAGGAAACGAGATAGAAAAGGAAAAGTATACATTCCTAATCAAAATTGAATTCTGAGTCGATTAAACTGTGTATGTTCGTCCGTTCGGCCAATTAATTAAAAAATAATAGAGCTGGGATTCTGAAATGTTTACTATTTAATTTTTATATAAATTACATTTTTGCTATTGATATTGGGCCAGTTGTATGACTTACAGATTCGAGTATTTGTCAAACAATTCGGTTTTTTATATAAGCATTATTGTTAAGTAATTTTTAAGAAGTTATAATAAAGGTGGATAAGCTGAATTAAGCTTGTCAAAAGGAGCTAAGTTTTATTTTTAGGACATCTGTACTACATTGTGTTGATTAAACAAACAACAAATTCGTAGTGGCTGTCATATAATTGTGAAATTTATATCCTATATCATACCTTAGTAGTTAGCTAAACTGAATATTTGAAATTTTGTAAAATATGATTACATTTTATGGAAACTTCATACATTTTTCTGGAAGAAATATGAAAAAATAATATAGGTTCCGGTAAAAATAAACTGAGAATTATAGCAGATTTCCTGTTCGGATACTGCCGGGATACTGATCATTTAAAAAAAATGGAAATAGAAAATAACGGTACATGCAGATTCTGTCAAGAAGAAAAAGAGACTTCAAGACACATACTTAAAAATTTTTTTGCTACGAGGAAAATTTGTGCACCTAAGAACATATTGCTTTACCGAAGATAAACGACCTCCAATAAATCCTCTATAAATCTTTAGTTTCTTCGAGGTAGTAGGGCTGACACAAGTATTATAAGTGGAGGTAAAATCGCAAACAGGTAGAAATAGGGAGATCGAAACAGAACTGCATCAAAAGGTCACAGTGTTACTAATATCCCTTAAACAATAATAATCTAATAAGCTAATCATACATTATGTACGGGAGGGTATCCTAGAGTTAACACAGTGAACTCTACACTCTTCCACATTTTTGATTATTTTTACAAGAGTCAGGTTCAGACTAAACTATTATTATGAGCTATTTATGAATTTATTAGTTCACTTTGCACTTGTATAAATTTTGTTCTAAAATTCAGAAGAAATTCAGCTCTTATTGATATCAGTTATGAAAAATTTTCTTCAAAAAAATCCATATAAATTTTAATTTAATCCTATTCAGATGATCTTATTTATTATTTGAAATGATTTTCATTTTTTTTTTTTGTTTTTTTTTTCATTTTTTTCTTGGAAACTCCTCTATTTTATTGCTTTTATTTTCCTTCTCTATTGATTTTTATTTAGTTCTCATATAAAACTTATTTAAAAAATCTTTTAGAGCTTTCATCCTATTATGATTAACAAAAAAAAAAATAAAAATAAAAAAAACAAATAGAAGACCATAAATATTTTTCTAAAAGGTTTTCAATTGAAAAAAAAAAAAAAACACATACTATGCGATGAAGATGGGTGATGAGTGAAGTTTGTAAATAGATATGACCAATATTATTACCATTTTTTTTTTTTTTTTGATTTGGATTAGATATGTACATATATAATTGAATAAAATCAAACATTTATAGTTTTTTTTTGTTTCTAAGAAGAAATAAAAGTAGTAGAATTATGATGTTCATAAATTTTTGTTTATTGACTGTTTTGATTCATCTTTAAATATTTTATTTAAATAACAATAGATAGTATGTAAATGTGTAGTATAATGGTGATTTTTTTTTTAAACAAATGTAAAATGAAGAGTTTCATAACTATAACTTTTTATTTTTGTTTTGCTTTGCAGATTTTTCCTTTTTTTTCTTTTTAATTTTCTTTCATTTTCCCATTGTGAAATTATGACTAAATTATTGGGTCATTGTATTTATAGTAGATACTTTTAAAATTAATATTTACATAAATATTTTATATAAAATTATAGCGGTGATGTATTTAAATGACATGAACATAGTTGATAACTAAAAATTACGTACATATTGTTATATTCAGTTTATAATATAACGTGGGAACTCAAAATCTAGTTGTTCCCAGCTGTCATTTGACACCCTAATTAAAACATTTAGTTAAGTCCAACATTGTCCCAAATAAGTATTTTGATAATTTTATTTTGTAACAAGCAAAAATGCTGACTAACAATAATTTAAGCTTTAGATGAAAGTTTATGGAAAATGTAAGAAATAGAGTAAGAAAAAATAAAGTTAGTTTTTAACAGGACTCTAAACGCTGAAGTTTATTATTATATATAATTCAGTTGTTTTTAGCGCGGATATAATTTTTTATATCTTTAAAAGATGAAAAACTAATTTTTTTTTTTTTTGAAAGGAATCGGTATCATCAAAATATTCTTTTTTTTTAATACTATAAAGAGTTATCCTATGATTAACTAACAAACAACAATCCACCAACAATCGGCTAAACATTGTAACATCTTCTGGGATAATATAAATTATCAGCGGGAAACCGCCTAAGATGGAGATATCAAATGAAAATCCTATGCTTTCAACCCCTATGGAGTAAGGAAAAAAAAATTCTGATTATTTAAACAATCTACAATAAAATAATAAGTTTAAAAAAAATATCAAATATAAATAAATTTTTGTTATTAATTTTTTAACTTTAAAAAATAACAAAAGATAAACATAAGATAAGAAATCTGTTAGTAATCACTCATCATACTATGGTATCGTGTTTTCTAAATGTAATTTTTGTTTTTATAGAATTAAGAGTTCTTCTAATCTCGTTGATTTCGTGTGGATCATAATATATAAAAAAAACATCTAATAGTTATTAAATATCTGATGGTTGTCGATATAAAGAATCTAAATGATCTCTTCTTTTCGGGAGTTAAATTTTTCATTGGAAATCATTTTGTTGAATAATTCTAATAATATGTTGTTTTTTTTATGGTGGAAATATCAAAAGGCTCCAATGAAATCAACGTGCGAGTTCTCTTTCGTAGTGTGGGACTTTAACCAACGAAATGCTTATTCTCTTTTAAACGAAATATCAAGTTTGCATCTTTATATAAGGCACAAAGTACTATTTAGTTTGTGGATTAAGAAAATAGGAATGAAGAAAATTAGCAAATATGGGAAATTACTGGAATGGGAAGGATTGTTTAAAATAAACATTTTAATGTACTTAAATGTACTTAAATTTCACGATATCGTACACTTTATTGTTGTCAATTTTTGGGAGTCCTTCCGGCGGCGTTGTATTCGATATTCGCACTGTACACCTTACAAACGAATTTCCATTTGCAGAGTTGCGCCATGTTTTTAACTTTACTATTAATCTTATCATGAGTTTTTTCATTTCTCTTATCATTTTTTTAATTAAATTCAATATTATTAAAAATATTTATAAGTAAAAAAAAAAACAAAATCTTCTTAATTAAAAAAAATCTTAAGGAAAAACATAAAGTTTTTTCTAAATATTATTTTTTTTTTTTTTTTACTGCTTTTCTCTGCCACATAAAAGAAAATTACACAGCCTTTCCTTTACAGGCGTGGCTGTAAATGTCATAAGGGGGAATAATTCTTACAGCGTATTTTATAAGCTCTTACCCACTAAGCCCCTCTAAATATTATGTAATCTGATAAAATGAAAAGCAATTAAATCTTTACAGAGAATTAAATATTTTCTATTCTTAAATTGGATAATTTTATTTTTTATTTTAGTATCTTTCATCTGTATATTTAATTTAATAGGAGAAAATAAAATATAAGAAATACATCAATATAATATAATATGCACATATCCACATGTATATATTTATATGTATACACATAATATATATTGTATATAATATGTAGATTATTTTGAAAACCTAAGTGTATTCCTTAAAATAAAATATTCACATTTATAAACGTTTAATATGAAAATATAGAGGGCTAAATTCATAAATACTTATGCTTTAAATGTACATACATATATGTACGTATGTATGTGTTCGGTATTTTATTTTATATTGGTTTTATTGATTCAATCATGCTTTAAATATAAAAAAAATGTGCTTGATTGCCTTCAATAAAATAGAAAAAAAAAAAAAAATAAAATAAAAAAAATTATAGTAAATTTTTTTTTTTTTTAGAATGTGTGGTTATTTATTCACCACGTTTTATTTTATTGTTCTTTTTTTTAAACATAATTTTGACTATTTTGTTTTTTTTTTGATTTCCCATATAATATTTCCTTTATTTTCCTTCTATTCTTTATTGTTTTTGTGGTATGGTGATTATTATGGTGATTTATCAAAATTTTTTATTGAATGAATATTGAATATGTATAAAAAAAACAAAAACAAAAAAAAAAAAAAAAAAACAAAACCAAAAAAAATGAATTAATCGATTTTAATGGAAAAACGTTTTTTGAAAATAAATATTTCAAATATTTAAAGAAAAATATGAAAAATTAGTAAAAATCTTTAAAATTGTAAGGTTCTTTTAAAAAAAAAAATTATATCATAAGGAAGACTTTTGAAAAATTAAAAGAATTAAAATCAAATATTTATATATACTAAATAGATTATCGGAAGAAAAAAAATTTTTTTTTAAAAATTAATTAAATTATACCAACCATTAAGAAGGGTTTATACTCTCAATTAAATTCTGCAAACTTATCGCTCAGATAATCTGCAAGAATTTAAATCAATTTGATCTACCATTTTAAAACATTTTAAATTAATTAAAATTAAATTTCAAAACGGAACAGAAATCGAACAGTCCAATTCTTTTGAATTGAAAAAAATCTCAATTTCTATTTACACTTTCAAGCTTATCTACCAATTTGGTCGATTCAGATGAATTTGTGCAATTTAACTGAGAGTATAAACTATAAACCCCGCTTTAAGTATATGATCTTGTAGGTATTTATTTATAAAATTTAAAAATAAAATTTTAATTTGTTCTAATAACTCACAGATGATTTATGTAGAAATTGATTTTAGTATTAGAAAAAATAAGAAGTTTAAATAAGAGATGTCTAGATAATTTCAGTATTAAACAGTATTAGATGTCTAGGTTATTTTTAGACAGTTTTACAACATTTTAAAATAATATTAATGGAATTTGATTTTCAAATAAAAGTGAATAAAGAAAATTAACAAAAGCAAGGGTTAAGGATAGGTAAATTACAGTCATTAAATAAAAATTAGATATAAAAACTGAGAATAATCTTACAGAAGGTATAGATTTTAGATACTATACCTTTGATTATAGATATTATATGTATTTTGATGTAGTCCAATCCGTTACGGACCTACAACTTTATAAGGTTTAAAAAAAACCGTATTTTTAAATGTGCATATTTCAAGTTTTGCTTTGTATTTTGGAAATCTAAAAACGTCAAACGACAGGATTTTTTTTTATCTTTACAAATTTATTTAAAATTATATAAGATTTTAATTTTAAAATTATATAAGATTATTAAATTTAGTAATGAAATTTACCGTTACGTGAAAACATAGCGATTTTGCAAGATTTTGCTTACTTCATATCTCCGTAACCATTTTAGATGGAACTTTAAAATTTTGCGAGAAGAAAGAGCTTTCACAATTACCATAAGTTGCCTCAGAAAATGATGCAATATCTGTTTCATTTTTGTACCTCTCTTGCTGTCTCTCCTTAGCACCTCTCTTTTTTGCTATTGCAATTTTGCTCTTTTTAGACACCTTTAATTTAAGCAGCTCTATAAAATTTTTTCTAAATAAAACGAAAAAATGAACTTTTCAACATTATAATTTTACATATTATTTAAATAATTTTTCTTAATTATATAGGGTTTGCCTAAAGTTGTAGAAATTATCTGTTGGTTTTCCACAATTTTTTTCTTATAATAATAAAATTCTATAAAAAAATATTACAAATTTTGGTGCACAGCACCTCAGTTTACGCTGTTTTTGGAAAATGTACGTCTTTAATTACCTTTGGTACTCATTATGATTTGGTTTTTGTAACTTTTGATTCTATAACTTGTAGTTTTTTTGTTTTTGGTATTTTATACATAAAAATATTGAATTCAAACAATCTTAATTTAAATAGATGGCTGTTAATTATTTAGTAAAAACTTTTATTATTGGTATAAATTGATTATTAATTAAAGGAAATAGTTGAAAATAACAAGGAAGAACCAATGAATATTTTTTGTACCAAATTGAATAACTATTTTGATCAAAAATTTATATTCATTCTATGGCGAAAAATCAATTGATTATGGTTTAATTAATACAAAAAATTAGCTCCAACTTAACAAAAAAAAAAAAAAAAACAGTATCTAATCGTCTATAATGGTTAATTCTACAAGGATTTTTTTTTAAATCTGACAGTATGATATCATATTAATACATTTGAAATCTAATTTTTTCCATTCATTTTCATTAAATTAATAATAGCTTTGCTCTGATATAAATATTGTATTGAGATTTTGAAATTGAATTTAAATTTAAAATTTATAATCATATCCTTTTTGATTTTGAATTTTAATATTTGTATATTCTCTAACCGTTTTGGGAATTCAAATTTTCTATACTTAAAAAAAAAAAATTATTAAAATTTGATTGAAATTCTTTTTGAGCACTTCAAATCAATTTTGAACAAATGAAAACTAAAATTTTTTTGTTAAAGTGCATTGTTTGTATTTATTTTTGATTAGTAGAACTTTTGGCATAAAAAATAGTAAAAATTTAAATATTAACATTGATGAATAATTTTAATAATATTACAAGGATAATAATAAGAAAATTTCTATCAGTGTACCAACGGATTTAGTTTTTGGATTTTTTTTATATAAATTTACCACTATACGCTTCCCGAATAGTATATTGAAAAGATTAGAACTAGACTAGAAAGCAGACTAGAATTTTTTCTATCCTCTGACATTTTAAAATTATTTAATAACTTGATTTGAAATATTTTGAAGACTATTTAAGATTCCTATGGTTAAGTTTTAATTTTGAGTTTCAGCTCAATTTTAGCTAAAATGTTGTTTAGTAGATGAAATCATGAGTACAGGAAGCATAAAATTATTTGGATATGTAGTCGCAAAATTTAACACCGAATCTATTGATTATATTAAATCAATCATTACAAAATAATTAATTGGGTTAGAATTTTTTAATTTTATTTTCATTTGCCATTTAATTCACTTCAACTAACAAAATTAAAAAGTTTTACCATGCCTCATGTTTTTTTTATATAAATTTTATGGAATCTGCTTTATAGCTTCCTTACATATATTACACAAAAAAAAAACACAGAAAAATTAAATATTCCTGGAACTTAAATTCACTTCTATAATGGTTATTTTATTTTGTGAAAAGAACTCTTAAAATAGTTAAATAATTTCAATGAAAAATTAAGCTAATATTCAAAGAATTCAATATAAATCATTCAAACAATTTTTTTTTTTTTTGATTAGATTAAGGTCTAAAGTATTTTAATATACACTTATAGTGCGTACATTTCTTAATAATAAATTCCTTTTGAACAAATTTATTCCGAATGTTTTTTCTTTTTGTTTTGTTCAAATCCTATCACAAAAAAAAAAAAAAAATAAACACTCAAAACTGTCAAGGTCTATTAAGATATAGAAATAAAATATGTATAAATAAAAATGTAAGCCTAAAAGTAGTAGATACTTGACTTTATAAATTCGTCCTATTATCAGATTCAAGATTTCAAATATCTAAGAGGAAAAAAAGAAATTCAGGAAGTTAACATTATTCTTAGAATACTCTGATACTCCAACAAATAAAAAAAAAAAAACTCATTTACATAACGAAATTTTCAAACAAAATCAAAAATGTTGTCGTTTCTAGTGAACCGTAAAAAAAAAAAAACAACAAAATATGAGAAAAAAAAAAAAACAAAAATAAAAAATTTTCCTAAGAAGAAATATCTACTCGTGGCATCAGTTGATAATCTTTACAGGATATAATCGTAAGTATCTATAGCAAGATAATTTCCAAGAGCTATTATGTTCAATAGAATAATTTTTGTCAAATGCTTCTCGTATTTTTTTTTGAAAGTTTCTAGTCTGTAAGTTAAAAAAAATATAGGAACAGAAAAAGTAATGATAAAAGAAAAAATAGAGTTTAACAAAATTAGTATAACAGCTAAAACGCTAAAATGAGAACTTAAGTCGACGTTAATTATGAGTGAAAAGGATAATTATATTTTAACTCAAATAATTAAGATTTCGAATTTTAAATGTTTTAACATATATTTTTTGTTTAAATTGAAATAAAATATTTAATTTCATCTTTAGATTAATCTTTTTTTTTTTTTAATAAAAACTTAAAGATTTCCGAAATTTTCGTATGAGGAAACGAAACACAATACCACTTAATAATTTTATTCAAAGAAAAAAAAAGTCTCATTTCTTCTAAATACGCCTATAATTCAATAGAGATAACCAAAAATTATTTCTTTAACTTTTCATTTTCTATTTTATCTTGTTTTGTTTTTATTTTTTTTTATTTTTTTATTTTAATACAATTCGTGATTTATTGAGTTACCTATTTTTTTTTATTTGACTTTTATTTTTCACTAAATATTTTTTTTCTTTTTGCTTTCTTTAAATCTATTTCCGGTTCAATACAAATACCGTTACGAATTGCGAATTGATTTATTGCGTTAAAAATTTATTTTTAAATATTGCGGTTTAACCACAATATTTGCTGTCTTAAAAGCTTTTTTATATGTATAATATATAGGTGTATATAAAAACCCTGGCAAAGGAACAAACTAATATATTTATAGAAATGAAAAATTTAATTTGAAAATTTTTCAAATTTCCTGTAAAGTAAAGAACAAAAACCAAAAGAAAAAACAGAAACAGTAAAAAGTAAAAACAAAGAAGAAAAATGAAACACGTTTCCTCCTTAAACAAATTTTTAAAAATGCTTTTTTTTTCTTCTTTTAAAAAATTAAAAAGGATATTAAAAAAGGATATGAAATTTCCATTTTATGTTTGTTATTTGTTTTGTTTTTATGTGCGTAGGTTTGTAATAAATAAATTGTTATGTAAGACAATTTAAGATTAATTTGTATAACCTCCTAACATCCATTTATTCCATCTTTCAATCAACAGGATATGTGAGAAATGTGATAAACAAAAATTGCTTAGTAAAGTATTTTGTTTGTTTTTATTGTTTTTTTTTTTTTTTTGCACATATTTTTTTTCTTGAATTCTTCTTCGTCTTGTTTTCTTTGTTTTATTTATATTGTATTATTCGTGCATATAATGAGACATGAATATGTGAGTTATATCTTTTATATGAATAAAGAAAATAAAGATCACGTTGCAGACATGTTACTCTATTTGTTAGATATTTGTATGAACATATTATGATGAATGATAAAAGATAATATTTAGATTGATTATTGCTTTGTTTTTGTTTTAGGGTGGTCTAGAAAAAAAAAAAAAAAAATTACTGATTTTTTAATAAATGAATTTTTCATTCGTTTTATTTTTGCTTTTGTTTGTTTTTTTTTATCATAACAATATGTCCTAAAATGTCCTTGACATTATTTTGATTGGCAAAGTTTTAAAATAATATAATATTGTGCTGAAACCTAGACATTATCTGACATTATTGTACATATTTGTTTTCTTATAAGAATTGAATTTGAAATGCTCGTTAGTTAGAATTCAAACACAGACAACTTGGAAAACATTAATTTAATTTTAATTAAGTTTGTAATTAAAATTAAAAAATTGTTTTCATTATTTTATTTGTGTTCAATGTGGATTTGTGATTTTTTTTTTCTGAGTTTCTTAAACTTTGTATGCACTGTATGACTATGAAAATTAGATAAAGATCTTTTTGAAAAATAAAAAACAAATGTGTATCATAAAGAAAAAAAAAGATACATTTTAAGAATTGAAAATTAGTTGGGCGTAATGTAATTTTTTTAATATCAGTGAATAATGATTGATTTTCGTTTAGTCGTCTATATTAAAAACAAGACGATATAATTGTTAAAAATTATTAACATTAAATATCGTTTTTTTATATGGTATATCAATGATTTTATTTCTAGGAAAATTTTAATTTTAGTATAGATAGTACTCGTAATAGTACTCGCTTATCCTTCTTCTTCAAAAGTAGTATATTGAAATTGGCATTCTATATTGCATCGAGGATCAAAATTTAGTTTTGAAAATATTAAAAGAAACTGATTTTCATATTCAAAATTTTAAATTAAATAACATATTGGATTATTGGATATCTTTTAATTTTATTTTAAAATAAAAAAACAATTAATAAATACGTAAATAAAAAACATTTTAATTTTATTTTCAGTCATTCTTCTTAAGTTTTTTTCACTAACCTCATAATATTTAATATCCTTTTTTTTACTCATATGAACATATATATTTTTTTTTTTTTGATAATAACACTGCATTGATATCTTGAAGTTTTTATCTATACCCTAGAAAAAATTAATTAATAGAATCTTTAGTTAATTTTGGCTTAATTTCAAAAATTAAAAAAAAAATAATAATAATATGAATTTATAAAATTAGATATAATTAAATAGAATTTTTATTTTAATTATATCTAATATTTATAATATGACAATAATAAAATGAATGGGAGCCGCACTAATTTAACTTTCATTTAAAATGAAATTCTTAAATTATATTTTAAGAAATAATTAAATAGTTTTAAACAAAATATAAAGAAAAAATTATTTGTTTTTTAATTGAAAAGAATAATAATATCATGTAGCTAATTTTTGAACTTGATACAAACATATGTTTTTCTTTTAAATAAAGACATGTTTAATAAATAAAACAAACAATAATTATAAACAAGTAATACACAATAACAGGGTTTGTTATTTACTCGTCGTATATAAAAAATATATATGTATGATATCAATTAAAATTTTTTTTTATAAATTTTACTTAGATTTTAGTATAAAGGGAAAAGTTTATTCTATAGATTTAGTCGTCCAATTGTTTATCCAAGATTAATTAATTATCCTACACATTATTAAATTTTTGAAGAGGAGCTCCGTTAAACTTTGTTATATTTTTGTTTCATTAAGATGAATTTTATTGTAAATTTATTGATTACAGATGGACAAACAAAAAATTTTATTTATTAATTAAGTAAAAATATAATAAAAGTTGATTAAAGAAAAAAAATAATTTTTAACTAGAATTGCATATTTTTAGGTGCAACCAAAAAATTTAAAATCAAAGATTTAAGGAGAATCGACTATATTTTAAGGACGGAAAAATTAAAAAAAATATATAAGAAGGAATATCATACTTGATGATTTTGATTATTTAGTAGGACATTTCCAGCATCACGATATCAAATTATATATTTCTACTTAAGTTTAAGTTTCATAATATTAGAGAAAATCAGAATGATGGTACTTAGTCTGCAACTCAGAGTGTTGTTTAAATTCTTTTACTTTTTTAAAATTTATAGAATTTTTTCATGATTAAAATATCTCCTTGCCTAAAATAATAATTAAAATATATTGCTCAGAGATTTTGAAATGACAAAGATAAATCTATTTAAAATTCATAGCTGGAATTTAATTAAGATACGAGAACTTTTCCTTCCATTTACATTCAATTGGAAGCGTCATACTTTTTTTAATAATTTCATTTATTTTCTGCTATTATAATTACGGTAAAATTAATTTGTTTTGTTTTTCTAAAGATTAATTTTGTCCTTTTTGTTGATAGATTCTATTAAAAGTTAATTATATTGTAAAATCCTTGCCTTGTTATATTAAACTGTCATGTTTTATGTATGACATTGTTAGCATTCTTTTTATATTATATATTTTGTTTTATTTGTTTAAATGATATCCTTTTTATATTATCTTTGATTTTTATACTTTAGGTCCTAGAATTTTATCTCAAATAAGTAATCTTTTCTTTTATGTGTAAATTGTATACCATCTTATTAGATATATTTTATTTATTTATCTATTCTGTTGTCTTTTTTTGAGTAATTCATTCAATATAATATAACCATGTAAGTACACTATATTATGTAATTACTTATATATATATATATATATATATACATATATTCTATGTTTATGGATCTATGTATATGTTATTTTTTTTGTTTTTGAATTTATTTATCACGATTTCATTATTCGATCAAATTGTCAATTTGACATTTTAACTCGTACATAAATCTAATAAATAAATCATCATTTACTGAATAAGAATAAAAATATAATAGAGCTGATAGAAAAAAATAAGAGATAAACTTAAAACAAAATTAATAGAGAAAGAGAGAGAGATAGAAAAAGATCTATTGATATATTAAATAAGAATAAAAGACACCAAAGATGACAATCAATAAATTCTTGAAGATACCAAAGAAAGCGAATAAAATATAAAAATAAATAAAACAAAAACAGAAATTTTTGTTTTAAATCCTTGTGGTCTGATTGAGTTTTCCTTTTGTTTTTTTTTAGATATCTTTATATATGTTTATAATATTATGTTTTGTACATATGTGTGTCAATCAAAAATAATAAACAGATATATTTACTAAAGATTTTTAAATAAAAATTCCAATAAAATAAATCATTTTTTTTTTGTTTTTTTTCTGTACAATTGAAAATATAAAAGAAATACTATAGTAAATAAAGAAAAACAAAAACAAAAACAAAAGAAATTATATCTATATCTTTTTATAACTCAATATTTATCAGATTTAAAATGAAATGAAAGTTAAGTTTTAGTCATTGAAAATAATTTTAATTTTTTCTTTTTTATTAAATGAAAAGATTTTAAAATTTTCTTATAGTTGAAAAGAATTTTCAATTGTAAAGTAAAAAAAAAAAAAACCAGAAACAACAGTAAAACCCGAATGTATTGAAGTTTTAAATATTGTATTAAATAATTGAACTAGTAGTAAATCTATAATTATAATTTAGTAGTTTTCAGCCACACACTACGTATTATGAATTCCCTTTCAAGCTGTGAACATCAGTAAATACATATTTTTTATGATTTTTCTACTATAAAACCTACACATAATATTAATAATAAAACATAAACAACACATTTCACATTTACATTACAGTAGTATGGTACCTACGGTAGTCGAGTACATATACAGTAGTAACAGTAGTAATACATTACAGTAGTAACAAAACGTACACAACAGAACACAATAAAAAAACACAAAATTATAATAGACATTCTCACTTACTCTCTTTAAAATGGGTATTGTTTTTTCCTCTCGAGTCTCGGCTCGACTCAACCTCAACAGCTCAAGTCAACTTGCACGTTACAACTATTTTATTCAACTTTGACTATATGTACATATGTAAGGTACTTTATCTTATGCTTGTATGACAAAATTTAAAAATTGATAAAAATCATCATTTATCACAATATGTATTGAAATTTTAAATAATGATGAATGATGAATGATATTGATCTGATATTAATAATCAATATGTATCTAAGTATGTATGTATGTATGACCAGCGGACAGAGTCTCTTTAAAATTCAAATATATAATTGTTTTGATTTTGTACTTTTCTTTTAAATTGTTGCATTTATGTATTGTTTTTTGAATTCAATTTCTTCTCATAAAAGTACTTAAATTTTAGTATACAGCAGTTTGTTACAACCAAAATTAAATATGAATAATTTTTTATTTTTAAATATTTTGTATGTCGATTTTATGCAGGGTTACCATTTGTACAATTGTGGTAATATTTGTACGGTTTTCTCGCCCTCTGTACCATGTGCAATCTTAATCAAGGATTGTACGCCAAATATACGATAATTTCAGATTTTAATTATTTTACATTAGGGCAAAGTAAAAAAGGTAAAACGGTTAAGAATAAAAAGGGTAAAACGAACAATGGCAATATTGTTACAGACAATGTGGCCTATAAAAAAATGTTAACTGAATTTTGCTCCAAACTTTGTTTATACATTTTACGAATGTTTTACGGATTCCTATTCTGTTTTCCCAACGTACCTTTAAAACATTTATTTCGAACTCGATAAATAAATAGACATAATAGTCCTCACTCACAATACCAAATAATCTAAATATATGTACACCAACTGCAGGCTCTTTATAGAATTTAATTCTGTTTTGGCGTTATTTTAAAAATAATTTCAGTTAGAGTTTTGACGAATTTGGTTTTGCTTTCTGATTTTTTACGGATTGTACTTTTTCCATAAATTCTATTTTTCTAAACTGCAACTATGTCTATTATATGAATTGGGATTCAACTTAGAATTTGACTACACATTAACAGCGGTCTCTAGTTTATATATAATTCGAAGGACTCGTTTAGAATAAAGGAATGGTGGATTAACTATTAAGAGTGGATTCGTATATCATTTGTTTGTGTTCAATTTGAGAAATTTAATTTTTAAATAATATTCCAAATCATATAGGATAATACAACATTATACTAAACCATCGATTATAAATAGCATTATAAGTCGAATACTTCTTTTAATTTATACATTAATATTATTTATTTTATTTATGTTTTATATTATTTATTTACACTAAATTTGGTAGTAAGCTGGATTTGTTTTCAATTATTAAAATTTACTACCTGTTTGGAATTTGAACCGGCACTCTTTCTGTCTCTCTTACTAGACCACTGAGGGCCCTTAATTTTATTTATTATTTATTTATTAATGTATTTATATTAATGTGTGTAATATGTATGTAATATAAATGTTATGCAATATTTTTGAACGAACAGCTACTAAGACCTTTATAGGTTTTTATACTATTATTAAATTATATACTAATATTATTAATTTTTTTTATGTTATATACTATATATTTACATTATATTTGGTCGTAATGGGGGTATGTAAAGAAAAAATCACTTACGACCTTTGTGGGGATCGAATCCACACTCCTTCGGTTAATACGCCACACGCCTATCCACTAGGCTACCGAAGTCCACCCTTAATTTTAATTTTTCAAAATAATTTTAATAATTTTAACTAGAATTGCATATTTTTTGGTGCAACTAAAAATTGAAAATCAAAGATGTAAAGAATAACTTTTTGAAGCAACTTTTGATTGTATTCTGACTCATGGAGCAGCGGTTAAGTTGCCAACCTTTCAATCGAATGGTCTTAGGTTCAAACCCCGGTCAGCTCATATAAATAAAAAATATGTAGTCATTTTATATCGTAATAATGTATATCGTATAATTAATAGTAGTAATAATACTAATAATAATAATAATAAATAATAGTAATAATAACAATAATAATAATAACAATAGCTGCTACAGTGGAGCTATCTTTGGTTATATCATGCAATAAGGTGTTATGTACTGCTGCACGTTGTAATCCACTACTGATGGCCCTGACTCTGTAGTAAAATAATAATAATATTAATAAGAATACTAATACCAATAATAACAGCCGCTACAGTGACAGTGAGGGTTGCTTTCAATAATTACCTCATGTAGTAAGATGTTACATACTTATTACATGTTGTAACTGTTGTAATGGCTAGAGTCACTGTTAGCAAATAGTAATAATAATAAGGTGGGTTTAGTAAGAATTTGACACTACCAAGGGAGAAATTCTTGGTGTCTTTGGAAGATTCCCATCTCCCTTTTAGAAAAAAAAAAAAACTTGTATAAATAGATGCGATAAGTTACAGATAAGTCACCTGATTTAAATTTTTTCATATAATATATAAATAACTTAAAGAAAATACTTACATTTTAGTAAGATTTATGTAGATATGTGTAGTGTATGTTATATTTTATCTATAGTTATTTGTACATTTGTATTTTATCTATAGTAAGGTACAAAAATGTCAAGGATTCTAGAAGTTTTCAAAACAAAAAAAATATTTCTTTAAATAAAAAAAAACAAAAAAACCATTCCCAGAATTTTTTTTGTATTCATGGACTGAACACTGAAATATTTTAAGAAAAAACTCATTTTAGATTTTTTTTCGATTTAACAAAGAAGTTTTCTAGTCACTATTCCTTCCATTTATTTTTTTTTTTTTGTTTAATGAAAGTTTTAATTTTCTTATATATAGGATAAATAGGATATACTTATAATAGGATAGATTAGAATATACAAGCATTTTCTGAAGAATTATAAATTGTGTTAAGATAGGTATTAAATTTTATTTAATCTTTTATATTATAAAACAATTGCAAAATATATTTGAAAAATAGTTTTGTCTTTTTTAAATGTCTTCTTTTTCTATAATTTGAAAATCTTTTGTAATTACAACAGATTTTTATTTAAATTTTCATAAATTAATCATTTTCCAATGACAATTTTTTTTTTTTTGTTGGAAAATATTACAAAAATTTTAAAATTTTATATATAAGATTTTCTATAAATATATACAATATATATTTTCATATGTGTATATATTTACAAAAATTTTCTTTTTAACTTACTGAAGATACGTACTATACTCTTTTACAATTTCAATTGATTAAATTTGATTTAATCTAATGTTAGGTTGACATTTAACCCTATTGGGTATATATTTAAATGTTGTTCAATTTGTAATTTTAGATACGTATGATACTAAATAAATAAAATATACAAGATACGTATATACTTATATATATATATATATATACGTATATATATTATATGTATTTGATTTACCGTTAAGTCATTTAGTTTTTATTGAATGGAAAGCAAAGGCAAATGTAAAAGTATTTTCTATTTGTTTTTAAGATGAAGGAAACATTATGTTTTGCTTTTTTTTTAAATTAAAGGAAGAAAAAAAAAAAGAAATTGATAATTTGTTGATTTAACACATTCTAAAAAAATTAGAATCTCAATTTGTATGTAAATTGTATATATTTGAACAATTCATTAAATTATTTCTTTTTTTATTCCCTTCTTTTTTTTTTTTATCATTATTTCGTTTTTTCTTTATTATCTTTCATCTCTATTTAATTTAGATTAAAAAGAAAGGAAAAAACAAAAAAAAAAAAAAAAAAAAACAAAAAATAAAACAGATGAATACCAATTAATTTGATATTCCTGCTTTTTTTTTTTCTTTCATTTTTTTTCTTTATTATAAATTTTCCTAATTAATTTTTCCAAAGAAAATTTTCTTAAATTTTATTCCTTTTTATTTATACATAACGGTAAATCAGAATCAATAGCTATTGTGAAAAGATAATTTAAGGTGAATATAAAAAAAATGTGTGTGTTATAAATATATAGAAAGAGATAGAAATAGATCTTAAATAAACATTTATATTATAAATATAGAATTTGAAATTTATATGAATTCTAGGTTTATTGTAAGCTTTTATATTGTTGAAAAATCTGAAAATTAGATTTTCTTAAAATAAATGTCAATATATTTTCAATAAAAAGAAAATATAAACACATATATACATACGAAATATTTTTAGTTTTATTAATTTTGTTCATGATAGTTTATTATTGCAAAAAAATATACAAAAAAAAATTAAAAAGGAAAAAGAAAGTGATAGAAATAAATAATAGAAAATATTTAATTGTAAGGACGACGTGTAAATAATTTGATATATATAACAATAATGTCACATTTAATAATGTTTATTAAATTTATTGATAATGACTATAAGGAATTAAAATTTTCACTTTAAAAATTAAATTAAATTAAATTAAATTAAATTGAACACTTTTAAATTGATTGAAAATCTATTAATTTTAAATCTAACTAAATGTGTATATTAACAATTTAATTAATTATCAATTTTATTGTAATTATTGTAATAGAAATTTTATTGTATTGTTATTAAAAACTAAATTAAAATTGAAGAATTAAGAAAATATTATTTAATAAAAGATTTTCATATATTTAAATGATTTTGTTCTAAAATAAAGTAACAATCAATGATTGAAATGTTATTAATTGATTCACAAATAAATTAAAGTTGATCAGTTCAATGGATTTAGTTTCATTTATGACGAAAAAATCTTTTTGAAGAAAAATTCAAATAAAATGTCAAATAATGATGGAAAAACTTTTTGAGTCCTAATCACTTTAAAGAATTATGTATTAAGATATCCTGCATAAAGTCATAGTTTTAATGATATAAATCTGTGAAATAAATACAGAAAGAAATTAATTGAGATAATGTAAAATTTTAGATAAAAACACAAAAAAAAAAAAAACAAAAAAGGACTTTAAAAAAATTTAGACTAGAATTTAAAGTTACAGGTATCTGAAAATACCAATTTATCGCCTAATATCTCTTAAATATGGAGTAGGAGAAAACAAAAATAATATATCTAAGGTAACTTATGTTAAATCTAAATGAACTTTTCCTATCAAAAATTTCAAACTAAATTGCGTTTAATCGGTTCTGTCGAAAAGCATTCCACGGAAATATTAAAGGAAGCTAAATTTTTTGAAACGGTAAATCTTTAAATTAAATGCGGTAACAATAAATTTAAATATCTACAAAATTGAATAATTTTCAGTTTGATATTATAAAGATAAAGAAATGTCCTGTCGTTTGGTATTGTTAGATTGAAAAAATTTTAAGAAAAATCTAAAATATACACATTTAAAAATAAGGATTTTTCAAGTTTCAGTGGCTATCAGTAATTCCGTAATAGATGACGCTACACAGAAAAGTTGTTTCATAACATTGTTCCATTTATGAGACTTATCGATGGTTAAAATTTAATTACTCTAGGTATAGTAGCTTTAACGGTGTAGATGTTTTGTAAATAAACTTACAAAATGGACAGAGGGATCCATTAGTGTGTAATGGACAGAGGGATGAACGGGCACAGTGAAATTAATAAGTAAATTATCCAAATTTTTTTTTTTTGCAAAAATGTTATTTAAACAAAAATTTAAAATAATATAAATTAGTTTCTTAGTATTAAAATTAAGTAATTTTGAATTGAACAAATTGTATTTTATAAATTAGAATTTTAGTAGACAAATAAAATATAGAATGCCTTCAAGCATAACTGAATCAATCAAGAATCTATTTCGGAACTCATTTTAGAGATTAGTCTAAAAATTGGTTGATTCAATATAAAATACAGATAAAATAACTATTCTGCCTCACCAAGACTATATTCTTATACATAAAATAGTAATACTAATAAGTATGGTAATTTGTTAAGCAAAATCAGGATTTGATCTTCAAAAGGATAAAATTGTTTGTACTTCAAAATTTTGAAAACTTATAGGAAATGCTTATGTTTTAATAATAAATAATTACTTTTTGTTTTTTATGTATTCATAAATATAATTTTCATTTTCATTTAGATTAAAGAACTAAATAAAGAATAATTAATTTTTCATAATTTTACTTCTTGCTTTAAGTATATTATAATGTGGTGTTTTATTTTACTAGTAAAATTTTTTTTTTTTTTAAATTACCTTTAAAATATTTTTTTTTTTCATTTTCAATTATTTTTAATTTTTTTAATGAATATTAATTTCTCAAAAATAATTATGTACCAATTTTCTAAAAAAAAAAAAAAATTAAGATGTGTAAAAATAAAATGGCAATAAAATCTTAGATAATATAAAATTAAGGGTAAGTTCACACTTCACAAGGGATGTATGCAGATGCAAACATTTTTGCGGTTACATTTCGTGTACTTTTTGGTAATATTAACAAAAATTTTGCATCCATAATGCATCCACTCGTTCATGACATGTAAAACAGCGACATTTTTTTATTTTGAAATTTTTAAAGTACATACCTACTACCTAGTAGGCTATAGTAAGTGTATATTATTTTGACATTTGATCAACAAATTTTTATTTACAAAATACAAAATGGTTAAACCAGAGAAAATTGTTATTTTATGTAAGAAACAATTTTAATTAATATAAACTAAATATGATTTATTAATACAAATATAAAATTAATTAATAGCTTTTAAAGTAATTCTGATTTTTTTTCTTTAATATTAACTGCAAACCAATCGCAACCATTACAATTTTTTTTTTTCCTTTTTATTATATCCATCTTAAAAATATTTAACGTTTAAAATTTTTGACGTTTAATTTTACGTCTGTATTTGCCGTTAATGTTTGCATTCGGATGCATGTATCCCATGTGAACTTATCCTAAGATTTAATCGAAAATTAAATCCAAAACATTTTCCATTTTATGTGTGGGGTGGTATATTAGAAAAAATTTTGAAATCTAATTAATGTTTATAAGCCTTATTCATTTTATATATTTTTTTAAAAATAATTTTTCATTAATTTAAAGGTAAAAGTTAATAGAATTATGACGTATATTTTCAATTTTGTCCTAAAACTAAGAATATGCTTATTTTTGAGTGGATTAGATTGTAAAGAATGTATGGGTTATTTAACATTTTAATTAAAATTTGATATTTTAAATCATATTTTCTTAATTATAATTAAAACAAAAAACAGTTATTTTGACAAAGTTCATATAGATAGAAATTTTAGAAAGATAAACCGAAAGTAATTATACAAAAAAGGCATATTAAATAAGTATATAGTTAAGTGTGAGAAAAAATAAGGTTCTTCTTCTTTGCATCGCTTTTATTTTCTGATTAATTAAAAGTTTAAATAAAATTTTCAACAGGTATAAAAATTAGCTTGTTAAGCAAATTCAAATTTTAATAATTAAAACGTGTTGCAATGTGATTCCATTTTTAACGTGGTCACTCTGCAATGAGTTTTATGTATGTTAATTTATGGGAATCAAAAATAGCAAATTACACCGGATGCGCGTGTTATTATTAATGCCCGTGGGAATTTATTTAGGAAGGAAAGGTGAACGGTTAATTTTATATAACAATATACTATACACCTATATACTTATTATATTAAATGTATGGTTTGTTTATGTAAATTTATTTTAAGACTTACACAATTTAGATTTAGTAAAGAGCAATCATAAAAAAAATTCCTATAGTATAAATAAATATTAGGTATATAGTGAAAATTCGCTTCTACTCTCATGAATAGGGCTGGTCTACTAATTATAAAAGGTAAAATTCAATTATGAAGAATTTATAATGGATGTCAATCAAAACATTGTCATTATTATATCAATTTAATATAATGGATACCTTTACGTAATTCAAAAATCTAACAAAATAAATTTCATATATATTTTCTTTTTAAAAAAAGATTGTCTAAAAATTCTGTTCCAACCGAACATATTATATAAAATCTTGAAGAATAACCATTAAATAAATTATTAAATTAAATAAGATTATGTTTTTAAATTAGTTGTGACACTGTTGTTCATTATTACCTTAATGTAGACATTTTCACTTCTCATTCTTATAATTTTTCTGTCTTTGTTTTCTTTATCACCTTTCAATTACCTAACAGTGTATAACCGTCAAGTTAGAACCTTATTTCATTATTGGATTATTTTTCTATAAGCGGTTTTCTTCCATTGTTTTGTTTTTTTTTTCTTTTGCTTTGTGCAAAAAAGAAAAAATTAAATCGTTAGATTTAAAAAAAAGCAAAAGAAAAAAACAAAATAAGTAAAGAATAAAAAAAAATTGGAAGAAGCAAACATTTTTTAACTTCTCATAACTTTTTTAATTAAACTTATTTTTAGATTGGATATTGCTATTTGCAGTATTTCAATGTTTCGTATTTCGTTTCAAGGCTGTGAGTTTAACGTATTCTTTTCATATTTATTTTTAATTTTTTTTTTTCTATTTGTATTTTAATTTTTAATATTTTTTTTATCTTTATTTTTTTTTTTTTTAATTTTTTTTTTTTTGTTTTTTTTTTATTTCATTTTGAAAAACTCCTTAATTTTGCCTTAATAAATCTACCAGTTGTTACGAAAATAACTTTTCTTTTCTTTTTATATAGGGTTGCCAAATATTGAAAATTTCGTAAGAAAAATATTTTTGGATTTTTATGGGATATAAGTTAAAAATTGATTTGAATTTTTAAAGTTTTAGTTTTACTGTACAACACTACAATAATTTTTGTAATATATTTGTCATTAACCCTGTATATATATCTGTGTTCAGTGTGCTGTTTATGGGTTTGTCATCTTTTTATAAATTACTTATTTGTGAAGTAGAGGTAAAATTGATTGAAGACACAAACCTAATTTTGATGTTTATTGTACATTAATATTGTGATTTTTTCGAAATTTACGTTTAATATTTTGAAAAAGCTACATAAAAGCTATATATGAATATGAAAAATTTTAAAAACCCTTTGATTGTAGAAAGAATGGTTTAAAAGTAAAATAGTATTTTTCTTAAATTCGGAATAAAAAGTCAAAGAAAAGAAAAAAACAAAAACTTGAATTAATTAATTGAATTTTATTTCCGTCGAAAAAAGCAGGCTAAAGTACTAGGAGTAAAATTTTTTTGATCAAATAACTCATTTTTGTCATATTTTCAATAGTATTAACTTTTTATAATGACGATAAACGAGTACAAATAGAAATCTTGCAATATTCAAGAAATTTACTTTGGTCATTTACAATAATATTTAAATGAGTAGATTTAAAATGATTGATAAAGGTTATTTTAATACATTGTACAAAAATAAATTGTTATTGGATAAACAACATTGGTTAAAATATTAAATAAGGGAAAATTTAGAATTTCGAAATTTATCAGTTGTATTCTATCATTTACAGCCGAATTTATTCAGATTCGAAAGATCTGTGGTGGCTTTAATAATATAAAGTAACGTTCAAAAAATTGAATAAAGTAATAAAAAATAAAATTAAGAAACATTAAAAATCATTTTAATTCAATAAAAAATAATTGAGCATAATCAAACGCTTCAGATCTTATGACTCAAAAAATTCAATTTAAAATAAAAAACAACGATAATATAAAAAGGAAAGAGAAATTTAAAATAATTAATTATGATTAAGAATTTAATATAAAAATGAGTAGAACTAAGAGATTAAGTTGATTTAAGAAGAATAAAATAATTCAAAAAATCCATGTACAAAAAAAAAAATAAAATTTCTTGGCAAATGGCAATGCACCTAAAAAGAAATCACCAAAATTATACAACATAATTCAACATGTACCAGAAAAAGCAGTAGAGTCTCTTGTATAAATATATTGTTCTTAATAGACGGTAAAATTATTTCAAATACACAATAGATACATGATTCTTATTATAAAGCAGATGAAAAATCAAAAAAATGAAAGGACACACAAATAGAAAATAAAGTGTTTCAATATATTATTTCTTTTATTTTTATCTTAATTTTAATACAACATTAAAATATTGAAAAAATGGTAACACTTTTCTGAAAGGTATAATGTTATCAGTACAAAACATATGTACATACTTTTGTTTCGAAGTGATATATGTATTTCAAAAAACAAAAAAAAAAAAACAAAACAAAAAAAAATTACAAATTGAAAATTTTAAAAATCCTTCAATGGAGAAAAATTATTAAATAGTTGTAACAGTTATGGCAACAAAACTAACAATAATAAGTAAAAATAGTAAAAGAAAAACTGAAAAAAAAAAAGAGACAAAAAATATCCTTGAACTAATTTTTTGTTAAGAAAAAAAATTCATACTTATATTTAAACCTTCTACAATCAAACATTCATCACTTTTTTTTATTTTTTGTATTATTAAAAATTTATGGTTTCGGGGGATTTTAAATTTTTTCTTTTTCATAATTTTTTTCTTTTTCTAATTTTTTTCAATTCTATAAAAGGAAAAAAATTAAAGTTTTTCTCTTGGGTTTTCTCAAGTAATTTTGTTTTTCTTTCTTCTCTATTTCTTTTTCACTCTCTATTTGTTCTTATTGTAGTTTTATTTGGTTTGGTTTGACCTAAGGGTAAATTTTTGCAAAACTAAATCTATACAGTTAAAATAAAATAAATAAATAAATAATATCGGGTTGGATTCTATTGAAATAAATGATAAATAAAAACAAAAAAAAAAAAAAAATAAAATAAAAAAAAGAAAATGAAAAAAACAATGCAGAAAAACCAAATAAAAAAAAAATTCGGAGAGTATTAATAGATTTAAAAAATAAGGATGGGTAAAAAAATTTGAGTAACAGATTTTTGTTACAGTTATTTTAAATTAATATTTTTACTTAAAAAGTTATTAAAAGAAATTGTTTGTTTATAAAAGGATTTATTTATTTAATTAATTTTTATTATTAATTTAATTTTGTATTTTTTTTTTTATATGTTTTAATTAGTTATGAATTGACTGGTTGATGTTTTTCAAAGTTGACTGTAATTTTTTAAGATTTTTAATTTATACAGTTATTTAAAAAAAAAATACTAATAATGCTATTCTGTACATTACGGCAAGGCAAGGTTTATGTCATAATCTTATACGCCAAAATCTTATGCGACAAAATCTTGTATACAAATCTAATGCGACAAAATGTTCTTGTTTTCGAAAATCTCTCAAAACAAAATCTTCTTATGTCAGAACAAAGTATTTAAACAAGAGGGGGTTGCGCAACAAACTTCCGCTAAACAAATGATTTAATTCCTGATTTTAGAACTAATTATAAAATTCCCGTTACATATTTGTTTATATACATACACTTTTTAAAAACAAAACAACAATCTATTTTCATTTAAAAAATTATTTTGCAAGATTTTCCATGTGGAAGATTTTAATTTAAAGAAGTAATTCAAACTTTTAGGAAGATAGATTTTGTAATTCAAGATAAAAAAAAGCAAGATTTTGCTGTAGGTGGATTTTGGCGTGCACAATTATGACTCGCTCCCAGGCAAGGACTAGCTTTATAAATACCATTTATATTTTGTTGTTCATAGCAATTAAATAAAAATGTAGTAATGTAGTTTTGGATTAGCGTAAAAATATCATTTCTTTGGTCAACTCAATAATATTCTCTTTTTTTCAGCACAAATGTTTTTCAATTATACATCAACGTTTTAGTTATTATTTTTTATAATACTGTTTTATACTTTATGTTAAGGCTTTATGGTTTTATGAGATTACTACTTATGATAATGCTTCGTCTCTTAATTAAAACTTTGATTTTCCTCTGTTCAAGTTCCAATTAAAATATAGTGTTTTTGTAAAATACTTGTCTATAGTTAACTCGATCATTCGGGGCTTGTAAAATTATAATAATATGTAAATAAATTCTTAAAATAAACATGAAATGTTTAAACTATGTTTAAACATAGGACCGCAAGCAAGAAAAAAAAAAGTTTTTCAAGAAAATAAACCTCCTGTTTTGATTTACATGTTCATACGCCTATACTTTGTAAGTGATTTGTTAGATATATTTTGTTTTAGCAAATGATTAGAAATCTAGACATGATGAATAATATTGAAAACAACTAAGAAGATTGTGTTGATATGAGTGCACCAGTTTCGCCCACCCCATTAAGTGTTGAATTGACTCATCCATACTTATTATGCATATCGAGATCATTTATTGAATTACCATAATATTAATATGGAAGGTCCTGTATGTATGAAATTAGTTGAAATTTGTATGATTGAAATTACATTGAAGATGACATATGGGGCTAGTAAAGGAGAATCCTCCGATTTATTGCTCTTTTTCTAACAATTATTTGATTTTGCATTAAAAAAATTAAGTGAGGTTGGCTAATTTTGTTATTTACAATCTATACATCGTTAAATTTATGCGTTTTCATTTCATATCTGAGTCACGGCGTAGTGGTTAAGTCGCTAACCTTTCAATCGGAGGCGCTTGGATTCAAACCCCGGTCAGGTCATATAAATAAAAAATATGTAATAATTTCATATCGTAATAATGTATATTGTATAATTAATAGTAAAAGTAATAGTAATAATAATAATAATAATAGTAGCTGTCACAGTGGAACTGTCTTTGGTAATATTATGCAGGAAGGTGTTATATACAATTGCACGTTGTAATCCCTGACTCTGTAGTAAAATAATAATAATATTAATAAGGATACTAATACCAATAATAATAGCTGCTACAGTGGCAGTGGGGATTGCCTTCAATAATTACCTCATGCAGTAAGGTGTTATATACTACTGCATGCTGTAACTGTTGTAACGGCTATAGCAAAATGGTAATAATAATAGCCCGATTCATTGTTTTCTTACAGTCCCATTCCCATTTCAATGTTTCCTATCCTTTCCTATCCCTACTCCGTAGCCAATATACTGCGTGAGCAGGTAAGGGTCTCATTCTATTATATTGACTAAAGAGGGAGATGGGTTTAGTCAGTAAGAATCAGAAACTACCAACGGAAAATTCTTGGTGTCTTTGAAAGATTCCCACTTTCCTTAAGCAAAAAACAAAAAAAATAATATTGAAAAATAAACTAATTTATCTCAAAAATATAAATCGGTTATTTATCTGTTTATATCTGTCAATGGATTTATAAATTGTAAGAACTTGTTCAATGTTTTTTGATTTATCATTTTCTCAGGCTAAATGGCTTCAAGGAGTTTACAGAATCTATTCAATTGTGACAGATGTTAGATTATTTTAGCAAACTAATTAATCAAAACTATTTTTGATAGCAAATTGTATCTTTAATGATCTTAGAAAAGTTTGTAAAAAATCTTTGAATTGATTTCCTTTAATCAAATGAAAAATGAAATAGATTATAAAAATTTCTTTGGTATTTTTTTTCGTTTTATCATTTAAGGAAGTGACTATAATCTTTCTACATAATATTCAATAGTTTTGACATCCAAATCTAGCTTTTCAAAAAAGTTTCCAAGTGAAAATCATAAAAATGAGTAAATTATTATTTATAACGTTCAATGGTCAAAGTAAATTTCCATCTCTAGATAAAAAATTACAAATATTTGAGGAGTATAATAAACATTATTTGATAAAGTTTAAAGAAAGTTAAAGGGATAAAGTCAGGGATAGTGAAAAAATATGATATGATATTTATAAAAATGAAATGAAAATTTACCACATTATTTTATAGGATGCTGATAAATACTGTTTTTTTTTTTAAGTTTTTGAATTTATTTCAAATGAAACAAATTTAAAAAGTTTTAGTAAAAAATCATTTTTATATAGAATTTATTTATTTATTTATTTAATATTATCTTATAAAAAAATCTGTTTTAGGTTAATATTAAAAACTTTGTTAGTTTTTTCTTTTTTTTAATATTATGACACCTGACATGATAGAAATATAAATATACAATTATTGAACTATACAAATAAATGAAAATTTTAAAGAAAATTATTTGTTCCATTTGAATGATCAAAAGGTTCTTTACAAAAATTTTTACTTTTCTATTTTAAAAGTCAAAAAGTAAAGTTTAAAGTAAGAAGGTTCAAAAAAATGTTTTATTTTAAATTTAAAGATAAAATCCTCATCAATATTTATTTAAAAAGTATAATAACAAAAAACCAAAATCAATAAGAACAACATAAGATCATCAGGTCATCGTAAAGGCATTTACCAAAAGGGAACAAAAAAAAAATACATCAGTCTGTACCCCACTCTGTACCTCTATCCTAGACTGTACATCAGTCTGTACCTCTAAAGTTGAACATGTCAGTTAAGAAAGATGTCATTTTCAAAGTAGAGAAATCATCATACATTTTCAGAACTGTATGGTATGGAAAAGATTTTTAGACAATTTACACGACACGTATATGACAAAGTAATAGGAAAAGTAAAGATTTAGTAAAGATTTTTTTTTTAAATATTATCAAATAATGGAAATGGTTTGTAAACTATTTTGTATACAATGTCGATTATGATTTAAACAAACTTGGCTAGTTTATTCAAATATACTCAGTTATGATTAAAATAATATCAACCTTGTAAAAATCAAACTTAAAAACATTTAAAAATGTGTGTACATTTTATAGTGATTGCAGACAATTGAATAAAAAAGAAAGGGGAAAACCAAAAAAAAAAAATAATATACACGGGTATCGAAAAGTAAACTTTTGATGAGTTTAGATTTGAGCTGGTTAAAATTAATACTGATCAAAATTTATTTATTAAGTGTAATCCTTTTACAAATTTTAGCGTCAGCTACACAGAAATAAGAGGTTTTTTAAGCTGATTGTACATCGAATCTTCGACTTATAAACGGTTGAAATTTGAGAGATGACAAAAATGTATTACATAGATATTATATAGCTTAGAATAGGGAATAGTGTCACTAAATACTGGTTGAGCGGTGACAATGGATCACTGGCGAATAGGAACCCATGATAGGAACACATCAGAATAGGTATTTCATACAACACAGTGTAGAAGATGCAAAAAGAAAGGAATGCAGGCGAAGTTCTATTACTTTTTGTGCGAATGTTTGGGCCTAGATAGTGTCAGACTGAAAATCTGGAGATGGTTTTACCTAGCTTCAGATATAAATCATTAATTTTATTTATGAAGTCTACGGGCTGGTTATAGAACATATTTGACAACCAAAAATACGAGACAATAATATCAAAACAGTGCCTTATTTAGGCGAACATTTTTTTATAGAAAACAGCAATATAAACCAACCAAACCAACACATGTTTTCTATAGTTAAAAGGGTATCAAATTGATATTAAAATAAGCTTAAATAAATTATATATGTATCAGTTTTTCTGTTTTAAAGAAATTTTATATTTTACGATAGGTAATTTATAACCTTAAATTTAATCCCTGCTCCAATGAAATTCTAATAAAATTTTTTTTTAAACTTGTTTTATTTAGTTTCCTAATTCCAGTCAAACTTTCATTCTTACTTTTAAATAATAGCTAAAAAAGTAGTTAGTATCTAATATTTAGTATAAAATCTATAGAAAATCTTAGGATCAAATTATTTATCTGACGGAACAAACAAATTTTTTATTCTTCTGGGAATTTTTATTTTTTATAATTGTATACAAAAAACTTCAAATCAGGAAATTGAAATAATAGAAAACCAAATTCTTTTAGTTTTTCTTTTTTTTTTATTGTTATTTAGTATTTGTTTTGTTTTGTGGGTTTTTACCGTTTCAGGGTCAATTCAATTCAAATAAAAAGAAAAAATATTTATTCATTTAATACTGAAAATAGTTCTGAGTTCTGGGTCGTATTATTTTTCTAAAACTTTGCTATTTTGGTTTTTTGTTAATTTTTTTTTTTTTTGTGTTATTTAATCAAACATTTGTTTGTTATGTTTTTTTTTCTTTTTTCGTTTTATTTTGAAATGCTTCAGAGTAGAAATCGAAATATTTTTTTGTTTTCCAGAAAAATAAAAAAAAAAAAAAGAAAAAGAAAATTAATGCAAAAATTTGTACGAGGGTTAATTGTTATTGACGTAAGGTGGAGGATAAAACTAAACAAAAAAAAAAGAAAAACAAACAAAAAAACTAAAATAGGGGAAAAACAAAAAAAAAAAACGGTTAAAAAAGACATTGAAAGAAAAACCGATTAACAAACAAAAAAGTTTTTGTTTGTTTTTTGTATTTTCTATGATTCCTAGTGAGATAAAAAAAAAAAAATTGTTTATTTTTCAGGGTTTCAGGATTTTTTTTTTTTTTTTTGTCAAGTTTTCACTTTTTGTTTGTTTTCCGTGTATTATTTCCTGTGTGTTTTTTTTTTTTTTTTTTTTGTATTAAAAGGATTGAAAATTGCAGCTCATTTTTAATGTTTGTTTAGTTGGGTATTGGTATTCTCTTGATATGAGGTTGATGATGGTATTAGATTTGATTTTATGATTGCCTGTTAATTTCATCGTAATGTGTGGGCATAATATTTTGTTATTTTTGTTCTTTTTTACAATATGAATAAAAAAAATATATATTTTAATAGAATTTTTATAAGATAAAATGTAGAAAAAAATTGTTTTTTTAGTTTGCCAATGGTGATCATAATGGTGATCATAAAATTTATAATGAAAGTTTTATTTTTTATCATTTTGACATTTTGTTATTGTTTGTTGAGGTTTAGAAATTAACAAAAAAAAATCTTTTGTTTAAATTTTACCTTTATTTAATTTTGTTTTAGTAGTCGACGTTAAGCTGGTTTTTTAAACAAACAAAAAAAGAAACGAAAGAAAATAAAACTCTTTAATAATTTATATTTATTTAATACGAAAAATTAAAGTTAATCGAATGCATCAATAATTTTCTTTCAAAATATGTATCGAATAAAAAGAGTATCGAATATTTAATTATTTTTAAAATTACGTAGTAGCTACCTAAAGCCTTGGTTGAATAATTCCAAGCTCTATGTCATTTAATCTTATAAGCTTTGAAGATATGTAAAAGGTCATACATTTTTTTATTAAATTAAATTTTTATGGGAACGTTCCAAAATCCCAAATCACAAAATCCCAAACTAACAAAATCCCAAACACAAAATCTCAAAATTAGAAATTTTCAATGTTAATTTTCAAAATTGATTTTCTTCATATACAAACGTCAAAATTTTCAAAAAATTTTCTATTTTTCAGATAGAAATGTCAAAATATAATATTTTTGTATGAAAACCTGAATCCATTAGCATACTTTAGTATTGATTTTAGAGTTGGATTCAAAATCAGGGGTCCAATAATTTTATTAGCAAGAGTTAGAGACTGTATAGTATACCCATACGTTAAATTGGTAACGTATGGACATACTATAAGTACTGATTTTAAAGTAGGATTCAAAATCAGGCTTGCCCTCTATTACGGAATTTTTATATATGTACTTGTGTATGCGACATTGAATTAAGAGGGTTTTTAGTGTTGGTTACAAAATCAGGGTTGGCCCCTTTTCCGGAATATTTATATATATATCCGGATTTTTACATCATATTGTCTATTTGTTTGTACATGTTTGGGCTTTGAAAGTTCGGATTTTGAAAGTTTGGATTTTGAAAGTTTTGATTTAAATATTTGGATTTTGAAAGTTTGGATTTTAAAATTTAGATTTTCTAGCAGAACCCATGAGGTTAATTCTTTCCACCTCTGATAAAACGGCCATGGATAGAAAGTGAAGAAAAACATTTATTTTAACCGTGTTCAACGGCGAGGCCACCTGCTTTTTTTTGAAATTTCGTACCCAACCCGAATAAGATTTCGCAATTTCGGATTTTGTAATTTGGGATTTTCTAATAAGTTGAAAATTTTTGAGGATTTTGTAATTTGTAATTTTGTAATTTGCGATTTTCTAATTTAGGAGTTTGTGTTTGGCATTTTATGGTTGGAATTTTGTGATTTGGGATTTCGTACCCAACCTAATCATCACTCAAAACATCAATTTAATTTTGATAAGTAACTTTATTAAGTATGTACGTTAAAAATATTTTTTGTTCGTTTCACGAGTCTATAGCTTTCTTAGTTTTTGAGTTATCGTGCTGACTGACAGATGGCATGATGATTCTGATCCGATTTATGAACTTGAGTCTATATTCATCGTGGTTACTTCGTGGTGTTACAAACAGAGTAGCAATTTTAATTTATCTTCCATGATATGATATCCGAATCGAAATGTTAATGGCGATGAGATGCCAGTACGCTTCCGTGCATTTGCTGTATCTAAAGATAGCTACAATTTGGTTTTATTTAAATTTTAAAACAGCTGAGCTAGCTAATTTTAATGCCAATTTTTCTCTTAAACACTCATTCTCCGATTTTTATTTCAAAAATAAAAAAATTTTAAAGTTTAATAAATAAAATTTTTTAATAAATAATTTTTAAAATTTTTATAACTTTCATATTTTTCCCTTAAAACAGAAAAAAAATATTACGAAAATTTTACAAAATAATTTCTTCAGTAAATATAAATTTAAAATAATAATAGTTCTTACAGATAACTTTTTAATACGCATTTAAATGTGGACAGAAAATTACACAGCGCTGAACAGGAAAGGCGTGGCTGTAAATGTCGTAAGGGAGAATAACTCTTACGACGTTTTTGGGATTCGAACCCACACTCCCTCAGTGTTTACAGCGTTTTTTATACACTCTTACCCACTCTAATGAGCCACCGAGGGCTCATTAGAGTATCTTTATATACTCTATGTGAATATTTAATCAAAAACTACGTTTCAGTACATAATATCTTTTATGTAAAACATAAGAATACAAAATAGATATAATTAATAAATTACGTATGTGTTTTTGGAAGCTAAGGATCGTGATTAGGTTAGAAAAAAATACAAAATATTACATTTTGATGCACATACATACATATATTTATTTTGTTACTACATATGTATGTCATTTATTAGATTCAGATAACAGTTGAATTTTATTTTTTCTCACCAATAAGAATTTAATGAAATTTTGAAATTTAATGAGATTATATGAAAATCTCAACTACATATGATGTGATCAAGTTTTATTGATTTTTTCACCCTCTAATAAGTTTTTTAGGATTATTAATTTTTTCTACATTAAAAAAAATCAGTCTGTGAAAAAAAAAACAAAATCAATTAAATTCTTTTAAAATAAATTTATTGAAACATTTTCATTTTAATTGATTTCCAATTAAAAACCATTCAATTTTTTTATATTGCACTCAAAAAATAAATGAAAATAATATAAATATTAACCGAAAGTATTTTACTTTTGACTTTCTCGTATATATATGTAAAGAAAAATAAATATTATAGAGAACAAACATTTTTATATAATATGGTAATTAGTATTTACAAATGAGAATTTGTTTAAAATGTATGTAGATTTTATTATGTAAATGATTATGTAAAAATATGTACGTTTAGTACAAAATAGCTACAGCCGAGTAATCAACGGCTTAGTGAAATTAACGATTCACGCAACTGAAGATTAGTCAAATATGAATAATCAATGACTTAGTAAATGCCATATACTCCTCATTGGAGTGGCAAGGAGAAAAAAAAATATACGTTTAGTAGAAAAAATATAATTATAGTAAAATTCTTAGGATTTGGAATTTCCAGTTGACAAGTAATAGCATATATCACATTCCCAAGTTATGACATACAAACAGTTTTCCATCTCAATAAAATTTTGTAGAAGATTTTATTTTGCGATTCTAATTCTTTTCTTATATTGTACACGACTACGAGGAAGGAAAGTACATATATTAAACATAAAAATACAAAAACAAAATCCTTTTTTTTTTTTTGCCTTTTTTCCTTAAAAGTATAAAAAGGATACTTTATTAAAATTATACACCCTGGTATGCATAATAAAACTGTTAATTAAACTTTCGGGATTAACATGCTAATTTCAACAGGAAATTTCCAAAAATAAAATTATTAAAATAAAAAACCATAGTGAAAAATGAACTGTACGAAAATGAAAAGGTACAATAGAGCTTACATTAAGATTTTTTTTTTATTATAAATGGATATAAATTGAAGTTTTTACTACTAATGCTATTTATATTCGTACGATAAGGATCGGGTATATTAAAATTACTCCTCCGTTTGTAACACCTCGAAAAAAGCTAGCTAGATATACCTTCAAAGGTATGGATCGCATCAGAATCAAATTCTAAGTCGAGTAAGTTTTGTCCGTCCGTCCATCCGTCAGCAAGATAACTCAAAAACAAAGAATGCTAGAGTCTTGAAATTAACAATATATATTAATATTCTTACAACAATTTGTAGGTTCTCTATTTTTTTTGGTTGAGTTTGGATCAAAACTTAGGGTAGCTCTCGAACACTTAACTTTTAGATCCCCACATTTTTTTTTGAAATAGAGCCATTAAAATTTTAACTGGTGATAGATATCATAAAGATATTAATTTTATTACTTACAACTTTTTTCTGTAGCCCCACCCGTTACGGAGCTACTGCTCCCCAAAGTTCGTAAAAGCTCTATATTTAAATTGTTATAACACAAGTTGTATAAGGTATATCTTCAATTTGAAAACGCCAAACGATTACTGCTTTTATTAGCTATATACAATAAACATATAGGTACTTTTGGCATACGGTGTCTTAATCGTTATGCGAAACTCAAATTTTGCAAAATCCTTGATTCTTTCTATCTTACAAACAGTTTAAGTTAGAAACTTGAAAGAAGTTAGGTCTTTGAAAATAAGTATAAGTCATAAGTCAGAAAATTTTTTGGTACAATTAAAGCACCAACATTATATTTTAAAATTGACGAAAGTGTGACTTCATTTTTCTAAATTTTTCTAACCCGATAATTTGAAATTGTTTTTTTTTACCCGATAATTTGAAATTGTTGAGGATGATGCGTAGTACAAAAAAAAATTTAATAAATAAAAAATATAACGGTTGATTCAAGAATTTATATTTATATGATATCAGTATACATACTTATATAACTCATGTTTATTTACATATCGAATATGTCACTGATGAATGAATGATATAATACATATGTGTAGTATAAATTATTATACATTTGCCGCTTAGTATTAAATGGTACTATAGCATATTGGGAAAAGTTTTCGATTGATAATCGTTATGTGGAAGGTTAGAATCTACTTTTTAGAATGTATTTAAACGTATAGTTTAAATATGTGTACAACCCATAGTTCTTGAAATTATAAAATTCACCTAAATTATTTTAAAATACTAAAAAATTAAAAATATAATATTATAAGCAGAGTGACAGGATATAAATATACTAACGGTTCGTACGGGTATCTAAGAGTTTACAAAGGCAACTGTATTCTTCCTCGTTTTATCTTAGAAGTTAATGGAATTTTAAGCATAATTAAGTAACGTTTCAGAATTTGGCTAACTAATGTCAAATATTATACGACAGCGTTATCTTTATAATAATGTTTCAAAGAAGGTAATCCGTAAAGAAATCCGCAAACTGGTATGTCTATAGAACAACAGGTACACAGTCATTTCGATATCAAGGAAGCATTTTGTTTTCCTTATCGCTTTCCATTAGCAGTTCTATGTAATTCTTTTCATTTTAATTTTATAATATTTGTAAAATAATCTTTTATTAATAATTATATAATATGTGTAAGGATATAGGCATGCCCCTATAATATATTATTTATTTATTCTTTTTGTCTTTTTTATTTAAAAAAAAATAATAAAATAGATAGTTTTTACCATTATCTTTTTAAAATGGAACTCATTTTTCAAATGTAAAAGAAAAAAAATCAATAAAATGCAAAAAAAAAACCACTTTTAATGTTATTTTTTAAAGTATATGCGTTTATATCCGGATCAGATTAGCATGAAATACATTTCCGTTTTTATGTATCAATATAACAGATGCAACAAATAACAATAACAGTAAAAATACAATAAAAATAAAAACAATAACGGTTAAAAAATAAATAGTACTTAAAAGATACTACTACAATCCATTGAATTGAAATGAGTTTTACTAAAAATCAGGGATCTGAAATATGTACTTTGAAGTGAAATATAGCCCATATCTTTATTTTCAAAAAATAAATATTAAATTTATATTTTCATTGTCTTATTTAACTTTTCTAAGTTTTATTTAAAATGTACAAAATATTTTAGGAATATTTTTCGGGAACCAAATTTATTATAAAGGAATTCCAAGTTTTTGTAAAATTTCTGAAAAAAGAAAAACTTAAGTATATATACGTATTTTGTTTTTGTTTTATGGGTGTAGATGGGTTTTATTGAAGAACACTGTGTGGGACTTATCCTTTTTCCTTGGCCAAAAGTGTATGATCTTGGCCATATGAGCATATGACACATTCACATGCTACATTCAATAATAAAGAACGATGTCTGGAGGCGATGTCGTTCATTCTGTTTAGAAATTGTTTTCAAATATTTTAAAGTGTTTGTCATTTCATCATAGATTTAACAAACACCAATACATGATTTCCATTCCAATAAAAATAAAATGTGCCCAATACATCTTTTTTAATTCCTGGTTTATTTCATATTCCAAAAAAAAGTAGCAATACCAAGATCAATGAGATATATGTCAATAAATTTAAATACATATTTAAATAAAATATATTAATACAAAAAAAAATATATGAACTATAAAAATAAATAATAAGTCCATTTTATGCTATATATATAAATTCTAACCTAAAAATTTAAGAAAACATTATAATTTTTATTTTGTATAATGATTAACAAAAGATTAAAACATTTAAAAATTTACGAGTATGTTTCATTTGAGAGTATTTAAATTTAAATATTTTATTTTTTTTTTTTAAATAAATAATTTTAAAAATATTAATATAAATGGTATGAATTTTTTATTTATAATAATCAATAGTTCAGTGACTTTGATAAAAAAAGACAAAAAAAAACAAATTAAGAGTATATATAATTGTTATTATAATCGAGCTGCGGAAAATTTTGATTCAATTTTCAATATTACTCAAAAGAATTTGTGATGTTCCGTTCTTTACAATTATATAAAATGTATTTTGTACTCTTATTTTTTTCAGTTAGTCGATTCTTACGATTATAATAACAGAGAGTTAAAACTGGCCCAGAGATTCTACGATTCTAAGGGCCAGTTTTAACGCTTTCTGATAAACTTCTAGATAGCTATCTTCTAGATAAATTATCTGGTAGATAAAAGTTCTAGATAATATTGTTTCTGTTTCACAGTCAAACTTAATAATAAATTATCTGGCTGATAACTTTATCTCCTGGATAACGTAATCGTTATAAAATTAAATTGTATATTTTTAGGAGGAATTTGTACTAAAAATGATTAAAACATTTTTTTATTTTTAAAATTGCAAACTTCAATTTTAAGAAAATATACAAAATATAAATACAAAACTTCAAAATATATAATGTACAAATATTTAATTTTGCGTTATTTCATAATGGCGAAGATAAAAAAAGAGATAGGGCTGTAAATTTCAGTCAAGGTATTAATAAGTAATTTTTATTTTCATAACCTTTATCTCCTAAAATAACACAATTTCCAAATTCTCGATTAATTAATCTTTGTTGTACGAAGGAATTATTGAAAATTGTTGGTCATTAAATGAACCAGGCCACCTAGCTGCAATGTCGAAAAATTTTAATTTCGTGTCTACTACAGTTTGAACATTAAAAGAAAAATTGTATTTTCTGTCCCTGTAGTATTCTGCGTTTTCTGCTCATGTAAAAACCCTTATTAATTTAAGTGAATGAACATTTATTCTAAATCATACATGGTAATTTGATAAAACGTACGTACAATCTATGGCACCAATAACTCTAGGAAATTTGTCGATGTCGTAAAATTCTTTCATAAAATTTTGCAGATTTGGCGACAATTTTATAAAGCATGATCTTAATTTAGCTATTGCTTTAGATACTTGCGGCCTATTATTCTGGAAACAAAATCTTTGCTGACACCATTGAAATCACCTGCCACAATCAAAAAGCACCCTGTTGGAAAATAACGTAAAGCTTATAGTAATCTATTTCTTGGTGATATTGCAGAGTGACAATAAGTATAAACATATTAATTTTTTCTGTCCTTGAAGAATTTAAGTTAAACTTACAAATTTGTTGGCGTTTTTATTTCATTTTGTATTCAAGACAATAACATAACTAACTGCCGGTTTAATCAAAATCTACATCATCAAGTAGTTCATAATAATCTGGCCGTATTTCTAATTTAGTATTCGTGATCTACGTGAATATGATATATTGTTAAAATATTTATCAAATTCATCTTCTATATATTCAAATAAAACCATTTTGTTTTAATTATAAAAATTTTTTTTTACATTTAAAAATAAGAATTTTATCTGCTAGATAAAATTTTATTTACAGCATAATATAGCTGATAACTTATAAGAAACTTTATCTATTAGATAGGGATATCAGACAGTTCTGAAACAAAAATTTATGATATATTTATATGATAAGTTCTGAATAGTCTATCAGCCAGTTTATCTATAAGCGGTGAAACTGGCCTTAAAACTTTAAAGAAAATGTAAAATTATTTGGCAGTTTATTATGAGACATAATTTAAATCTTAGAATTTAATTCAGTTAATTAATTTTATAGGTAGGATTGGGGTAGATAATTCTGAAGTAAGTCAGTCTAAATAAAATCAGAGCTTTATAATGCATAATCGAGATACACTAACTAATAGTTAATTTGTGATTCTGCATAGTCAAAATTTAAATTATATAGTTTTGCCATTTTTAAGTACAAATTTAAAGTAAAAAAGTTCCATTTATTTTGATCGCAGAGGTAATAATATGTTTTGCTTTTTTTTGTGTTTTTGTTTTACGAAGAGATAGTGGAAAGCATTGAAAATCACTCAAAGAAACTACACCAGTTTTTTCTGGGTAACATTATAGGCTTTAACCAACCAAAATCACCTTCTTTAAAACTAAATTTTAAGATAAATCCTTTAATACGTAATGACATAATCCACCGTTTGGTTTTGAGGATAAAGATGGGGAAAAGGTACTTATGATAATGGGTTTGTGATAATTAGGATTATCGAGGATGAGGAGAACATTTTGGAGAGTTGTTACGAAGAAAGATTTTAATGTTTTTCTTAAATTTCGTTATATCGAACACATATGAATTACCAACGTGTGTTCCCAATGTACTAGCATAGGGTTTGAAAAACGTGACATTCGCATGACAAACGAATTCCCGAATACTGTGTAAAGCCTTTTTGAAAGTTTGACAGTGTAGGCTGGTTGCATTCCTTGTTTCGCGTTAGAAAACTTTGACTGGAAATATTAATTGTATTATTTCTTTAGAATAGGTATTAAGGTTTTAAAAATTTTAATAACCACAGAATTTAACAATTTTTAAAATAATTTTTAATTATTTAAATTTGAACCACGCATAAAAAAGATATATTTAACTAATTAATGCGTTATTATTTAATATTTTTTTAATACTTTAATACTTAACACACATTTTATAATATTTAATTCAAATAATGTTAATATAGATGAAAATTATATTTTTGAAAACAATACACTGTAGAGTGCCTCGGTGCCCCGAGAAGAGAACAAACTAGGTGGTATAAACTGCACTATGAACACCGTTGTTCAAATCCCACTACGTTATTCAAATCTCACACTCATCCTAAAAATAATTCTCCCTTACGACATTTACAGCAACGAAACACTCAAAAGGAAAGGCTGTGTAATTCTTTTCACATATTTATGTGGCAGAGGAATGAACGAAAAAAAAAAACAACTCACTGTAATTTTATTTTAACTTACTATTTTATGAGAAAAACATAAATTTAGAAAATATAATTTAAAAATTAAATTATTTTAAAACTTTAGACATTTTTTTTAATGCATTTCTCTGGACAGGAAATTACCCACCCTCTCCTGTTCAGGCATGGCTGTAAATGTCGTAAGTGGGAATAGTTCTTACGGTGTGTGTGAGATTCAAACCAACACTCCCTCGGTGTTTACAGCGTATTTTTACGACCCACTAGGCCGCCGAGGCACATCTTTAGATATTAAATATTTACTATTTTATTATTTCATTAGTACAATGCAAAGTATAATTTGTTATAATCTAGAAGAACTTAACAAAAAATAAGTAATTCAGCTTTGTGCTTCTCAAACTTTATGAATGACAAAAAAAAAAGGATTCATGAAATTTATTATACAAAACATGCCTTGTTTTTTTGTCTTCAACATGCATTTTGCGCAAGAATGTTTAAGTTTTATTTCTTTTGGTCCTGAATGTTATAAAAAAAGTCTTTATGATAGAAAATATTTCGAGTTTAATCGTTTAATCTTTAATTAAAAAAAATGTTTTTTGATTGAATTTGAAAAAAAATCTACGCAATGAAAATTATACTGAATTAAAAACTTTTTTTTCAACGAAGTTTGAAATGAAAGATCAAAAAAAAAATAAAAACAATTTCGCACATTTAATTATGAATTCAGTTTTTGTTTTAATTTTTTGTTAATATAACAACAAAGAATAAAAAATCTAACATTTTAAATGTATCAGTTCTCACATTTAATTAAAAAATATCCTTTTTGTTTTACTCCTTTAAATAATTTCCATTGAATTTTTACATTATAACAATTTGATATGAAGGTTAAAATTCAAACATTTATATTTTAGAAAATTTAATAAAATTAAAATCTGATTCATAATGAATATATCTTTTAATGATGTTGGCATCTACAGATAAATTATATTTTATTCGCAAGTTTTTATAATTTCGTGTATAAATGCTTTGCCTTGATGTAAGCATTCGATTGTAAACATTTAATCTAGTTTTCTTTTATATTGAAGATGAATTTTTATCAGAAATTTTATCAGTACGAAATTTTAACATTTAAAACTACTAAATTTTTACATATTATATATAAACTAATATATGTGAACTACTACAAATATACTGTGAAACTACGGTGCTGCTTTATCAGGCTATAAGATTCAGATCTATGTTCTATCTATTATCGATGAACAAAATAATAAACAAAAATTCAAACCAAAATTAAAGTATATGTATCTGATTTGTATACCTTAGGGTATTGAAAAAGAACTGCTATTTATTATTTTTACTCTGAAATCACCAGGTGTTGATTAATAAAAAGAGCTTAACTTATATTTTTAAAAAACACATTCAGCGAAATTATTTTTATTCAGTTTCTACACTGTTGGGTTTCGAACCACAAGAATCAGTCCATATAGTGTATAACAGCCTTCTCTTTCTTTTTCAATTTTCTTACAATTTACACGATATTAAAAAAAAAACAAATTTCATTTACGGCAAATGTGTAGGTAGATTTTCTAAGAATCAAAAAATAAGTATTAAAAATAACAGTCAACTGGAAAGAAAACTAACTATTTAATAACTTTCCTATATTTCCTTGAATTTTTAGAAATAACATAAAAGGATTCATAACATGTGCAAACATATTCATATATCTATAGATATATAATTTAAATAGATTTTAAATTTAATACAACGTTTAGTTTTTTGTCCTACATATGTTTTTGGTTTTTAATCCTACATACACTAACAAAACAAAAACTTTATTTTCCGCTATCTATATGTTTACCATTTCCTACTTTTAAACTATATTTTTAAACAATTTTCATAGAAAACGAAAAAATCTTTCATGCGTCCGTATTTCAGTAAAAAAAAAATTAAAAAACGTGCGTGTTTCCCCCACAAATATGAAAATTTAAAGAATTTAAAAACTGTTTTCAAGTATTTTAATTCAGTTTTTTTTAGTGTTTTTCAAAAAGAGAATAAAAAATCAAATTATTATGTGTTTAGAAATATGTATCTAAAGATTGAAATTTGAGTAACACTACGCATTTGGTTACACTTTTATGTATTATATAAAATGTAAATGTATTTTATATTGCAGCAATTTTAGTAAATATCAATTAAATGGTTGAATAAATGTCATCGACTAAAGAATGTAGGTGTTTTTAGCTGTTTAAAAAGGAATGAAACCATTAAATTTTTGAAAAAAAAAAAAAAAATACATTTTGAAATTAACTATGATAAAAGAAGTTACGCAGTTTAAAGTTATTTTTCAGCCAACTTTAAATGCAGACAACATTTTCATTACTGTCTCAATTCGAAAATAGTGTCTCAATTTTTAGCACTTAATCAGTCTTTAACTGTTATTAGGAATTAGAATAAAGGATATTATATTAAACTTACTAAGATTAAATTTTGGATAAATGATTTTCACCATTATTTTGGTATGAAAACATTCCAGAAATGGTAGTTTTATCCATTTTAATGATTGAATTTGTAATTTTAAATTTAGATCGATTATAAAGGTTGCTTTGGTATAAAATTAAAGACGCTGCAAAAAGAAAAACTTATCATAAAAAAACGTTAAAAATTAAATAAGAAATTATAAAAATAAAAAAAAAATTATTTTGTTAAAAAATTTGTTAAATTATTCTTTTTTAAGCACCAAAAACCTAATTTTTTAATTATAATATAAAACGATTTTTTAAAATGCTTCTAAAAATAATGAAAAATATAAAAAAATCCTGATTTAAAAATTTTGTTTTTTTTTTAAATAATATGCATACTTAAAATTCATAAAACTTAATTGGCTTTTAATTTAAATATTACTTTTAAAATAATTACAAGAATAATGAAAATTTATTGAGTTTTGGTTTGGAAATTTTTGATTATACAAAAAAAAAAAAATATATACAGTCAACAACGGGATTTGGATTCCGATTACATACTACTCACCATATCTTTAACCACCACACCAAATTACTGTTTCAATTTTTTCGTTTTATTTTATTCTGGAAAATTATTCCTACATACATTTTTAAATTATATATGGGGCTTCGGTGGCCTAGTGGGCAAGAGCGTATGAAATACGATGTAAACATCGAGGGCGTGTGGGTTCAAATCCCATACATGTCGTAAGAATAATTTCCCCTTACTGCATTTACAGGTACGCCGGAAAAGGAAATACTGTGTAATTTTCTTGTTCTTCACATTTGTGTGACTAGGGAATAAATTTAATTAAAAATTATATATTAGTATGATGGGTAGGTAAATAGGAGCTGCAGGATGTACACTTAAGCCAGTTTGAATCCGTTGTGATACCCTGAATTATGTTAGTATAAATTAATACCAATTTATATGTGATTTAGTTTATTTTCCAAGTTACTTTAATTTGAATAGTAGCTAGTATTTCGAAACTAATCAAACCATAATGTGAAAGTAGATTTTTAATTTTATCCTTGTTGTTTCGTTAATTTATACATTTTGATGTTTATTAGATATTTGCCAAATGTAGTAAATGTCAAATATTATCCTATTCTATCTGAAATAACATTTTAATAGAGACGAATACCTAAAATTATATTAATTTATATTAAACTAAACTAAATTTTATTTATTTATTTATATTAATATTACATACTTAAACATGTAATGCAATATTATTGAACCATCGGCTACTAAAGGCCATTATAGGTTTTAATACTATTATTAAATTATATACTAATATTATTTATTTTGTTTATATTATATACTATATATTTACATTATATTTGGTCGTAAGGGAGGTATGTAAAGAAAAAAACACTTACGACCTGTGCAGGGATCGAACTCACACTCCTTCGGTTAATACGCCACACGCCTACCCACTAAGCTACCGAAGCCCCCAAAAGTTTTATTAAGAAGAAACTAAATATTATATTGCAAGTTCAAAAAGTTGTATATTTTCAGGGGTTTTACAAACAATCACAATGTTAATATTTTTATTTTGTAATCGTTCACATTTCGAATTCTTTTAATCATAATTTTATAAATCATTTTTTTGTAATTTTTTTTTGTCATCATAAATTAGCAAAAAAACAAAATATAAATAAATAAAAATCAAACCATCAAGAGTAAATTTTAATAAAAAAAATATTAAAATTTAATTGTCACATACCACTTCCATATAATGCATTCTAATGGAAAAATTAATAATTTTGAATATTAATTATTTGTTTTCTATTGTTATGTTATTAAAATGATTTATTACAAAAATCACTGTACACTTTTTATGAATAAATTACTTTTTATTGGTAAAATTTTATTGCTTTAAACACATAAAAGTCAATTTTAGAGAACTGGCGTCTTAAATTAGTTTTTTTTTATGTTTATGTTTTTCATTGTTTAATATAAATCAATAATAATATATAATTCTAATCAATAATTGAGATTTTAATTAATAAATAACAAATTTACATTTGAATCATGTTGGAAAGACATCAAATAAAAAAAAATTAGTAAATAAAGTGATTATATTATAATGTATTATTATGTATTATAAGTATTTATTATGAAGATAAATTATTAATCTGAATTAAGTCAAATCACTAAATAAAAGTTAAAATTAAACATAAAAACAGATTAACTTGAAAATTTATATGAATATTATCTTATTACAGTTTATATAATATTCGACATTAAAAAAGAATTGACCAAAATTTTATAAGATAATAGAATGTCTGACTTCCGTTTTTTTGATAAATTAAAAAAAATTTCTATCTTTTACAATAAATTTATTTAGTATTTCAAACCTTTAAAAATGTTTTATATATGAAATTACAATACATGTTAAAATAATCTGAGGCCATTACTCTTCTTTTAAATTATAACTTACATATTTTTCTGAAGAAAATTTTAAAAGCAAAAAATTAAAATAAATTTCAAAGAAGTCGAATTTGTCAAAAAAATAAGCTATTGCTAAAGACAATATTTTTTTTTTTTCCTAAGGGAGGTGGGAATCTTCCAAAGACACAAAGAATTTCCACTTGGTAGTGTCAGATTCTTACTGACTAAACCCACCTCCCCCTTTAGCCAATATAGTGGGATGAAACCCTTACCTGCGAACGCAGTATATTGGCTAGGGAGTAGGGATAGGAAAGGATAGGAAAATGGATACGGAAACATTGAATTGGGAGTGGGACTGTAAGGAAACAATGAATCCGCCTATTATTATTATTTTGCTAACAGTGACTAAAGCCGTCACAACAGTTACAACATGTAGTAGTAGTATATATTAACTACATGAGACAACTATTAAAGGCAACCCCCACTGTCACTGTAGCGGCTGTTATTATTGGTATTAATATTTTTATTAATATTATTATTATTTTACTACAGAGTCAGCGCCATCAGTGGATTACAACGTGCAGCAGTATATAACACCTTACTTACATGATATAACCAAAGATAGCCCCACTGTAGTAGCTATTATTATTATTACTATTATTATTATTATTATTATTATTACTATTATTATTACTATTGTTATTATTATTATTATTTTTACCACAGAGTCAATGCCATCAGTGGATTACAACGTGCAGCAGTATGTAACACCTTACTTGCATGATATAACCAAAGATGGGTCTACTATAACATTATATGCTAAAAAGAAAGATAAATATTGACTTGAAAACTGAAATGGATGTTAATTCTGATTAAAAAAGGGTAAAACAGTTAATAGAAAAATTTCAATGAATATTTTAAAATTCAATTTTCCATTCAGCATTTAATTTAGAGATCCACCTATTTAATTTTGTGAAAATCATTATTATTGTTTTATTTTTTCTTTTAAATTAGCTTCAAATTTATTACCTTGTACATTTTAATTTATTTTCATGTAATGAAAATTATTCAAAATAACTAATTTGTTATTCATTTGATATTATTATTGGAAAAATGAAAATGTTATTTTTCTTTTAGTTCTTGATATTTATTTTACATCTATAAAAACAAACTTATATGCAAATTCTGAAAATTATCAATCAATTTTTTATTACTCCCGTACAACAATAAACTCTTTAAAATAATAAAATGAATGGAAAAGAAAAAAAAAACGAACCACATTTACATAATTTCATATTAAACCAGAAAATTGAAACATAATTCAATTTTGTTTTTCACAGTTTTCTTTTTTACTTTTACAAATATTTTCCACCGTTCTTTATTATTGTTTTTAAAAAAATTGTTTGCTGTTTTCTCAATCATAAGACAAAAAAAAAATCTAAATAAATTTTCTAAATTACCCTGAAACAAGCCCCTAGTTTACATCTCATCCTTTTAATCTCTGTTTCCTTTAATTTTTCTACGACCACTCAGGTTCATTTCGTATTTATTTTAGAATTTAAGGAGCAAGTGCTTAAACGAGCACCTAAATAATATTTAATATATATATATACATAAGTAAACATTATGTTGTATGCATGTATTTACATAACTAAAGTTGCCAGATATTAATAAACATATTATATGAATTTTAATTTTGCATTAAATTTTTTTATATTATAATTTTGGTATTTATACTTTTTGTTTTAGGTTGTGATTGTTTGTATTTCAGATATTAATAATTTTATATGATTAAATGCAAACATTAGATTTTACATATAGCATTACAACAATTTTCGATTTGATAGTTTAAAAGAAAAGTTTAACAGCGAAAATTAAATTGAGGATGAAAATTGTTGATGTTACAAATATATCTCATTTTTGTTACTAAACGCTATTAAAACTATGAAAATTCGAATATTTTAGAATTAATGGAAGCAACTGAACTTACTTTATAGAAGAAAAATTAGTTTTACATCAATTGAGAAGGGTTTTTAATTTTTTTTTATAATAAATAAAATAAACTAAAAAAGGAAAAGTTTTTCCCCATTGTTCGGATAAATAAACTAAATTGCTCTACAAAAGAAAAAAATATTTAATTTAAACATCTGGTAACTCTGTCGTACATGAATAAAAAAACCATTCTGTAAGGTTTTTCTTTTCTCTGTTTTTTATGAGTACATAAAATTGTTACCATAATAATCAAAAAAAAAAAAAAATAATAAGTAAGCAGAACAGCGAAAAACATAACAAAAATCAAAAGTAAAAAAAAAAAAAACACAAAAGAAAATTCAATTTTACAATAAAAATGCGTTTCATCATCATCTTCTAAACTTAAGATCTAAAGAATCCACAAAATTTTACATCAAAAATTAAAACAACAACAATAACAAAAACAGAAATAGATACGTACGCAATTTATTGTATCACATATACATTGGAGAATAATATCGCTGATGTGGTTCTCCTTTTTTTTTTGAAATTTTCATGGAAAATTGTTTTAGCTTAATATAAATGCAAATTTTTTTATTTTTTATCATCACATTTTTTTTTTTTTTTCGCTCTCTTTAGAAGTGGTATTTTTTTTAACTTATCATCAGTACAATTATCATTACTACATGTACACATATATATGTAGATTTATAAAAAATATTCAGATTATGACTGATTGTTCTAAATAATAAGATTTTCTTTTTAGAGAAAAACTACTCAACAAAATGGTAACAACAACAAAAAAAAACAATAAAAAACAGTTTCCAAAGGAGAAAATACAAAAAATGGATAACGGTAATCATTTTGTTTATTCGCTTGTGTTCCGCTTAAGAACGTAAAAATAGAAATGAGGGGGAAAAAACGCTGACAAGTAGTGTTATTTCAAAAAATAATCACATTAAATTTAAATTTTTAGTATACGTTTAGTATTGTGTATTCATAAAGAACTTGTCTTTTGATTACTTTTACACTTATGTACAAACATAAACTTACACACGTGTGTAATATATTTTTATTTTATTTAAAGTCATTATGTGATATAGCATGTTTTGATACTTTATGATATGTGTGAGAAAGAATTTACAGTTCAGAGAAACAATAAACAAATAAATATTAAACAAAAGTGAAATGATAGAAGATAAAAAAAAATCGTAAAATAAAATTGAGCTGAGTACAAATACTTATGTTTTTTTTTTTAATTGAAAAAAAGATTTTCAAAACTATTTATAGTTGGAATAATAGTAGTTATTTACTTCTAAAAATAACAACTAGCTTTTAAAAAGTCGTTCTAATCCAATAATAAGTCGTTCTAATCCTAAAAGTATGCAATTATCGTATAGCTGATATTTAAAGCGGAATTTTTAGTCCTGTCGTTTTTTTGAAGTTTTTTTTGTTATCGATCTATTTGAAAATATTTTATGAATTTACAAATTTATGAGTCATGGTTGTTTTAAAGTATAAATATTTATAAAAAATTATAAAGGTTCTACAGATCAATAATAATACGATATGGTTTCGTTGCTATTACTATTAAGGCTAAATTCATTCCCATTACTAGTATGAAAAATTAGATTACAAAAAATGAAACGACGGTGAGAAGTTCAACACTGTTTAAGTATTTTTTAAACTTTTATTTAAACATTTTGTTTTAATGGAAAATTCTTTGTTTTATTTTCAAATTTTATGTTTTTAGTCAAGTTTGTATTTAATGTCAATTTGGTGTAAAATTGAAAATGTGCTAAAAAACAAAAACAATGGACAAAAAACTAATGCTTGTGACATCTATTGCCTGAATAATGATTTTATATGTTTTTTTATTTTTTTATTTTACACCGCAAGTGATCGTAATCATAACTATTTTTTTTTAAATTAAAACACTTTTACATTAAATAAAATTTCTATACATGCATATGTCATGTATAAACACATATGCATGTATAGAAATTTTATTTAATACTATATACATATTCTGCATAAATAAAAAGGAAAATGATTAAATGATTAGATTATATTTATATGAATAATGATTTTTGAGTTATAGAGTAGCAGATATTTTAGGATTGTGTCTTTGGATTTTATTTATTATATAAAACGATCATATTTTTAACAGATGGACTGATTGTTGAGAAAAAAGTAAAGCTTATAATTTTTTTTCAAATCAGTCTCTTCAATTTTAGAATTGAATTCTAAATAAAAAAATAGATACCAGACATTGATTTTTCTTCTATTAACTTGATATTTACTTAGTGGCAATTTGAGAAACTTAAAATAATATCTTTAATTTTCATATTATGTTGTATTTGGCTTTATAATAAAGAGGAATGATTTTTTTTTCATTCTATTAACAATCAAAACTGATTATTGGACTCTTAGACTTATGATTTACATTGTATTTAAAAATAGTTTGATATTTTATTAATGCAAATTTTAATAAAAAAAAATTTAATAAAAGTAAAAATTATATTTCTATCTAAAAATTATTATGTTGGGAACTTTATTGAAGTTAATAATTTTTTTTTTGTAGTTTATTCCCATGTCACACTCCTTCGGTATTTACAACGTATTTCATACACTCTATGCTACTAGAGCATCGAGGCCCCAGTTTATAATTGTTTTGTGAAAATCAAAAATTACATAGAATATAAGCTGTCTGGACTTATTATTAATACTATTAAATATAGTTTGACATTTATAGGCCATTTTTTTTGGTTTATATTTTCATTTTTATCACAATTTCATTTCATATTTTTATTTTTACAATAATTTTTATTTCATTTAATTAATAAAAAAAAAAATATTTTTTTATCTTTGTTTTCTTTACGTTATTTACAAATAAAAATTCTTGCAAAATATGGAAAACGAAAAACAAAAAAGTTAAAAAATAAAAACAAAAACATAACATAACGCTGAAAAAGAAAATCAGATTACGATTATAAATTAAATTAACAAATTATTGAAACTACAACTGATTATTTGAAGTTATAATGTATTGCAGTATTTCTTATCAGACGCACTATCTATTTTATACAGACGTATGTCACTGATTGTTTTGATTGCTAAAGGCAAATAATTGAAGAGTTTTAAACAATTATAAAGAAAATTTTTCTTTTACTATATACTGTTTTAAAAAGTGATAAGTAGAAGTTAGTTTTATTTCTACTATTATGGTTGTGGATATCGATCATACGGTTAAAAATGAAGTGATGCTTCATTTTATTGTTAATTATATGAAAAGCTGTTAGAAGCAGTTCTTTTTTACATATATTTGCAAAACTTGATGTCTAAAGGTATAAAACGATGAAGAAAGAAATTTTGTTGGCTATCCATGTATTGTTTTGATCGCCTTTTATTTAAAATATGTAACTGTCTCAAGAGATATTGAGATGAGCTACTCTACAGTGGATTTAGATACATTAAATTAGATAAAATATAGAAAAAATAAATAACGAATAGTGTTTTTTATGATAGAAAGTTTCGTAACCTTTTTAAGATAAACAAGGTAGAATGTAAACCAACGGTTTTTAAAAGCGCACATTTCCAAAAGACAATACAAACGTTTAGGATTGTGATTTGCACAAAAAATTGAAAATTTCATGTAATAAGAAAAAGCGTGAAAATAGGACTTTTCTGGAATTTTGAGGGGCTGTTAGTCCGGAATCCTATATAACTAAGAAAAACCGTTAACACACGTAAAAATATATTATTGAACCTTTAATTTTTTTATCTTGCCGAAGAAAACTGTTTATACGTGCCTAAGTTACAGGTGTTTAAAAATAGCAAAATTTCAATATTTGACCCCTAATAGATCATAAACAGCGGTTGGTACAAAACAATTTTCTAACTTCTATAAATTAACTTCTATAAATTTCAAAACTTCTATATTAATTCTAAAAGTTCTTTCTTGCCTCAAAATTTCAAGCCCCTATCTAAAAGTATGCCGGAGTTATGAAGGTAGAAAAATCATGAAAAATTAGGTTTTCACATAACGGTAAATTTAAATACTAAATTTAAAAATTATATATAATTTTGATATTGATTTATAAAGGTAAAAAATATTTCCGACGAATGGCGTTTTCAGATTGAAAAAATGTTAATCGGAACATGAAATATACGCGTTTAAAAATAGGTCTTTTTCAAAGTTTGAGGGGCTGTAGTTTCCTGATGGATGGGGATAGATAAAAAGGTTGTTCTACAAAATTAATTTTTTTATGAGGCCTATCCATGGTTAAAATTTGTTTTCTCTATCTTTAACGGTGTAGAAGTTTTGAAAACAGACGGACAGACGGACGGACAGAGTGAAACTAATAGGCACATTTTTTTTGAAAATGTTTGCACATGCAATTTTAAATTTGTTGAAAAATGCACATTAAATTTTTTTGGAAATGTGCTAAAAAACATAAGGTGATATTTTTCTAAATACATAGTCAATATGCTCGTCCCATTTCAAACTTTTATTAATTACTAAACTTAAATAGTTAAATTGTATTGACATCTTCGATTGTCGAATTTACTAAGTGCAAAACTGGTGATTTGTAAAATAATAATATTTTAGTTTTACTTATATTTAAAGATAGTTTGTGCTTTTCTAACCATATATTTATTATTTATGATCTTCGTTGTCGAATTAATTAATATTTTGAAAACATATTTCATTTTGTAACTCATATAGCATTAAAGAAGAAAAACAAAACACACGTGGGATCAGATATTTTGCAGGAGAATATGAAGTAATAATACAAAACTTTGAACATATTATGTATCATTAATTACGTTTAGAAATTTATTGAATCCATAAATTCATTTAATAATATAAAGACATTAAACTGTTGTTGTTTTAAAAAATACTTTTATGCATGACGGTAAAATACTTTACACGAACTGGAACTATGTGATGTTTTAAGGTCAATATATATATATGATTTAAAAATATACATTTACTTTGAATTACAATAAGAATTTTTTTAAATTTGAATAAAATAATTCTGGCTTGAAGGTTTTAAACAAACAAACAAAATAAAAACTTTTGGAAAAGTTTTGAAATGCAAAACAATTGCATATATTTAGGGGAAAACTGAAATATTTCATATTAGACCTGTAATAAATAAGACAAAAAAAAGTGTTTATATGTAATAATAATAAAGTATTTTTCAATAAAATGAAAATCGGTAACAATAAGATATTTTCTAACCATCTAATGTTGACGTTTAAATTATGAAGATAAAAAATCATCCGCTTTTAACGAAAGTAGAAATAAATAACTCCTTACCTATAAGCGGATCACTAGCTCTTAGCCAAAACAGCTACATCTTACAAAACATCCTGCACAAGTTAAGAAGTAAAAGATTTTGCATTACCTTCTCTGTAAATGTACGGCCCACATTACGACCAGAACGTATTTTTTTTTTTTTTAAGATCAATTTTTTAATTTAAAAGACAAATTCTTTCAATTTTTTTTTTTGTCAATCTATTTACATATAAGATAACTCTATATAAAGATTTTCATACACTTTGGACAAAGGTTAGAATAGCTAAAGAAAAATATTTTAGAAAAATGTAAAAAATCATAATGAATGTCAAATACTTTTTAATGTACGGAATTTCAAAAGGAAATATAATTTCGGATATAATAGGGAAATAAAAATGAAATAAAGAAAAAACAAATAAATAAATCTGATATATGTACTATTATAATTCTTCGTACTTTACATATTTTTTTGACATACAACATTATTGTCAGTAATAGAATATTGTATGTATGTATATTATGTATTTTTTAAATCGTTAAAACTATCTATAAAACGTTAGTTTTTTTTATTTACTTCCAACAGAGAATCTCTTTTTTTGAATGTCAACATGTTATATACAAAGTACAATAAATAGAAAAATTTATATGTAAAATAATGACAAAATCTAGTTTTAAAATAGAGACTATTTAATTGTTCCAACTAAACTTAGGATATTGATAAAAATATTAAAAATCAAAAAAGGATATATGAATTGATTCAAGATAAAATTTTGCAATTTAGTTAAAGTCAAGATATATAAAAAAATAAACAAGCATTAAATCTGCTCAAGTTAATATTAGACAGATAAATATTTAATTTTCGAGTTTTTTGGCAGTCAGAAGTAGCAGATCAAAATCAGTGAAAAAACAAAAACTTAAAACCTCCTTATTAAATATTTTACAAGGAAAGGGAATTTTTCAATCTGATTAACAGATCCAAAGTAAAAGTAGTGCACCGTATTTTCCGAATTCAAAGGCACATTTCTACAAAAAGTGTTTACAAACATGTACACTGTGTAGGAAAGTATAAACAAGAAACATACTTGTACTTTATATAATACACTAAAAACTAGTTGGAACCGTTCTGCTGCATATAACATATTTATACATTAATCATTTAAAAAAAATAAAGTCTTGTGTAATGACTTAAAATTTGGTTTGGATTTCTCTTCAGAAATAATAAGAAAATAGGATGTTAATTCGAATTGGATGTGTAATAAATTGTTTTCTAATAAAAATATGTATATATACCATATGATTAGCTGGTTAAAAAATAAATGGTAGATTTTAAATTTTATATCATATTCAAATTACTGTGGTGAGAATTATCTCCTGTTTATTTTAAACCAATTAAAACTATATTGTGGTTAAATTCTAATTAAATTTTTCATTTCAAAATCATTATATTTATGATGAATTGTGATAAATTTAATATACACAATCCTTTAAAAATATGAAAAATATGTTTAATTTTTTAACTCTTATTCATTTTTTGTACTTGATAATGATAATTTTTCAATAATTTTTAGTTTCATTAAGTTCATTAGAAATTAGTTTCAGAAATATTGATTGAATTGTCATTTTTATTTGGAAATATTTTAAATAGATATTGAACATTTAAATGGAGGCCTAGTGGGTAAGAGCGTTTGCTGTGTGGCTCATTCGGAAGCTTCCAAGATCCGAACCCATGGACCAAGTTCTTCTTTTCCTCCTTCTATTTGTTGGTTTTAGAGATAATCTTGTTTGTTCTGGCGTTCGTTTTAAGAAGCTTCCTAAATCCGAACCAATTGACCAAATTCTCTCAAATTTTAGAGTCATAAATCAAACACGGGGGAACGTCATTGTATCAAATTTAAAGGTTCTATCTTTGTTGGTTTTGCAGATAATCTCATTTGCTCCGGAAATTCGCAGCCATTTGGAAACTTCCAGAATCCGAACCCATGGACCAATTTTGTCCAGATTCAAACTAAGCCTTCTTTTTGTAATTAGTAACCTACTATATAAATTTCACTAGATAACTGTACTAGTTTTTGAGTTATTGTGCGAACGAACCGACGAACGAACATCGTTAAATCGACTCAGGAGGTGATCCTGATTCAGAATATATATACATGTTCATATCTAACTCGCTTCCTCTTGGTGGTTACAAACTCCATATCAAAGTTAATATACCCTATACTTTAGGTGCAGGGTATAAAAAAACGATAAGAAAATGTTGCTCAACATTTAATTCGTAATATTTTTTTTTGTATATCAAATAATATGTTGATGTGTTTATTCATGTTTTTGATATATTCTTATTTTTTTTCATCATATTCTTGTTATTTTGTTTTTGTATTTAAATGTATGTCAAAAGAAATCAAACCATATGGATACCATAAAAAAAAAAAAAAAAAATCTAAAGTGAGAATGAAGTCATATATGACAATTTGATATTTTATTTATAAATGTTTTTTTTAACATCAAGAGTGTAAATAAGAAATAAAAGTATAAAAAGTTAAAGAAATCCCAAAACAACATAGATATACCTAACAGCAACAAAAACAAAACAAAACAAACAAAAATATGTAAATATATTGGAAAGAGTGATGTAATATGCAAATAAGGTGACAATTTTTAGCTCAGTTGGTGGTACAAATAAAGTTTTTACTCTTTCTATGTTTTTTTCTCTTTTTTTTTTTGCATAACTTTTATTGTACAATTTCTATGTTATTTTTTTTCCTTTTCTTATATATTTTCTATATATGTATAGTATATGATATATAATATATATATTTTAAATAGATTAAGAAAAATATGTTACGTACCAGAACATTATCATTCTACAATGTTACAAAATTCGATAACAGAATTTATTTTTTTCGTGTCCTTCAGGTATTTTAGAGGCTTTATATTCTTTAACACATAATTTTATACCCTTAATACCTTTTTCTATATAACATGGAATAATTTATTTTGATCAGTTGTATAACAACACAAATAAACTACTATTTTAGGTAAAAATGACTTTTAAGTAAAATAAAAAAGAAAAACAAATTTCTTAAAATATTGTTACCTGATGTATGGTGTATGATAGAGAAAGAAAGATAATATGATACAATACATAGGTATACATATATGAATTTCAATGTTTTCATTTTTTAACAAATATTTTCTATTTTTTTTTTTTTGATAAATATATTTGAATATATGAAATTTAATTGAAAATTTACATCCGCATACATTTACATATAATGTATATTTACATAATATATTATATATTATTATATTTAAACATATTACTTACTTTTAAAACTTATTTTAATACACCTGGTTTTATCTGAACAAGAAAGAATTATGGTATAATAAAATAAATGAATAAATTCAATTTAGTAAAATGTAAATAATCTGAAAAAAAAGTAAAAATAGTTAATAATAGATTTAAAAAATAAATTTTCAGGGTTCTCTAAAAATTTTAAGGTATAACTTTTAAAGGTAAAAAAGGTAAAAATAAAATATACAGGTTTATAATATTTAAAATAACCTTTTTATTTATAAAACTTTTTTGTTGTTTTATAAAGTTATTTGTTAAGTGTAAAATTGCGTACAGTACAGTGTTAATTAATTGAACAATTTATAATATTTTTATAGAGCTTTTCAGATTAAATAAGTCTAGCTATAAATAGTCGTTAAGAAGTCGAGCTAGATATAGTGTCAAAGGTATGGATCGGCTCAGAATCGAATACTGAGTCGATTAAGCCATGCACGTCCGTCCGCCCGTCCGCACGATAACTCACAAAATAAAGGAGCTGATGCTGATGCTGAAATTGTTTTTACGTTACTTTTGCAAAATTGTTAGTTTCGCTATTTAAATCAGTCTATTGAACTATTCTCTTTAACTCAGTCTATTAACCGAGTCTATTGAATCTATAGGTATCTGAAATTTTGTAAAAAGATGTCGAATTGCATGCTAACAACTTCTGTAAAATTTAGTTGGACTAAGCAGTAGGTTTAGTCTGAAATCTTACAAGAAGAAAGAGATGATCAAATTTTAGGGCAAGAACTTCTGTAAAATTTGGTTGTGCTGGTGCAATAGATTCGAGTAGCTCTCATACAACTCGACAATTTACATAAATATATCTCGGTAGTTAACGTGGGTACTAAAACATCTAAAATTTTTTAAAAAATTATCAAGTTTCATAGAAATAGGACATATTACGTTCATATGGGTATCCCAGAGTTGACACAGTCTACTCTACTGCACTCTTCCTCGTTTTCTGCTGTTTTATTCACTTAGAGAAAATAAAAAACAAGCTTCCATAAATCCTCTACAATTTTCTCGGTCTTGCACTGTTTACTTTCCGCCCTAAACATCCTATTTCATTCCATCTCACTCTGGACGCTTCTTCCCAATATCGCTTTAGATCTTTCAAATATTCTTCTTTCTTAACGGTGACTTCAAATCCTGACGTACTACTGGTTTTGTTAATCGTCTGAGAATATGGCCGATCGCCGTACCTAGAATAATTAAAAACTAAAAATTAAAGAAAACATACTCAAAATAATCATCACGCAAGATAGTAGTAGAGATGATGTTCCAATCACTAAGGCACAAGATGACGTTTTGGTGCAATGACAGCTCTTAATTGGAAAACTAATCAATTTATATAGAAAACCACTTTCTTTGCTTATAAATGCAAATTAAGATATCGTATAAAGATACACATTTTCTTTTAATTAACCGTTATAAATTTAGTTTTTTCTCGGGAAGATAATTGTTTTATTTAATTGTCATCGTTTAATTCTGGTAACTAGGTAACTCCTAATCGAAAGCTGATATCTAAGTATCTAAATTATGATATTAAAAAAAAATTATTTTTTTATTTATAACTGTTTTTAAAGCTGCAGTTAGTATTAATTAGCAGTAATCAATAGTTTTTAATTATATATACGTACTCGTAAAATTTTTAGTTTAAAATATTTAGAATTAACTGTATTTATGTTAGTTATGAGAATAGTAGCTGTACATGGAAATACATAATATTTGTTTTTTTTTTTTTTTGATTAAAACTATTTACAAACTTAAAAAAAAAAAATTTCAAAATTTATTTGTTGCTAACAAGATTTTTTACAAACATTTTTGAATGAGTAACAGGCAAAAGAAAAAGGAAATATAACACATAGTAATAGGCAAAAGATAACATATAACAAAGAGATAAAAACATTTGTTTTATTTAGTCTATGCAAAAAAAAAGGCAGAATATAAAACCAAAGATTTTTAATCATACACATTTTCCAAAAGACAATAAAAACAGTTTAGAATATTTTGAATTGCATAAAAATTTATTGTAAATTTAATTGAAATTTTATATGTAAGAAAATATTGTGAAAACCAAGAGACGCTTCCTTCAGTTTTAAAGAAACCTACATATATATATATTTAAAAAAAAATTTGTTATCACATGTAAGTTACAGTTTAGTTTTAGTTATGGTAAATTTACAAGTTTCTAAAAATATCAAATTTTATATTTTTGATCCCCATAATAGCTCTTGAACACGGAGAGTTACAAAAAATAATTTTTTTGGGTAATTTATACTAATTTAGAAAGATTGTTAATCTCTCAAATTTTTCTATCTGAAAGCGTTATGGAGATATAAAACGACAAATATTTAGTTGTTTGGCGTTTCTAAATTCAAAAAATATTAAGTAGAACTTAAGATATACATATTTCAAAAAAAGGCTTTTCAAATTTTTGAGTTACTGTAACTTCGTAATGTTTGGCCATACACAAACATGTTGTTTTACAGCATATATTTTCCTAAAAGATCTATCGATGGTTAAAATTTCATTGTTCTCCCTTAAATTAATAAAAACTTCAGGGCCGACGGACAATTATATGTAAATAATAACCAAGTTAATGAAAATATTTAACTAATTTTTTTTTTGAAAAATATGCGAAGAAGAGAACATGTAAAAACAAAATTGAACATAATATTATTTCAATTTTACTTTTTATCCTTAATAATAACTTTTCTTAAAAATAAATTAATTTAATTTTTTTATTTGAATTTTTTGATAAAACAAAAAAAAAATACTATTCTAATCCATTATATTATAATTTCAAAAATATCTAAAATAAAATTGAAAACTTTACGTTTTTTTTTAAAATTATTTAAAAGAAAAAAGTTCAACAATTTTATATCTAAAATAATTATAATGGAATTAGAAAGTAAATATCTTTTATATGAAATATTCAACTTTATTTTATAAATTTTTTTTGCATAAATAAATTAAACGAAAGAGTTGAATTTTAAATAGAAAAATATTTTTAAAAATACATGTACTTTACTAAATTAAATTTACTATCATCCAATTGGTTATAAATAAAATAGAATTAGAGTATCTTAAAGATATTATTTTTCAAGTTTTATTTCTTTTGATTCTTTTTACATAAAAGATCTTTTCTTTTAAGATATTTGATCATAATTGTTTAGAGAAAACAAAAAATTTAAAAAGATCTTAAGATAGAATATTATTTTTATTAAACTCGGAAATTAATAACATTGAATTTCAATAATTATAATTTTTATAGTTTGAAAAATTTTTTCTATACCTACAGATTTTAGTCTTATTTTAATATTTATTGTATTGAAATTTTAGTATTTTCATTTCAATAAATATTTATTGTGAAATTGTTACTGTCAATAAATAAAAAAGCTCAAATTCAAATTCTAAAAGTTCAAATAAAAGTCGTATGCAATATAGAAAAGTATTTTTAACAAAAAAATCTGAAAAATTTAAAAGAATATCATGGTAAATTAATGTTATATTGGTAAATTGGTATATTGGTATTGTCACCGTAAATTAATTTAACCTTTTTTTTTTAATTTTTTTATTTGTTCTTTTATGTACCGCAGAACTTCTTATTTAGTCCCAATCAGATCTTGTTGTTTTTTTTCATAACGCTTCAACGATAAGAATTTTCTATCAAGATATCCTTTTCTGATTATAAATCTTGATTTGCAAGATATGTTTTCATTGACTTTTTTTCTTTTTTGGTTCGTTAAATACTTTTGGGTAGATTTGCATCTATTCTTAACTATAAATTTACAATACATCCTTTTTCAGCACATTTTTGAAAAACGAAAAATTGAAACTTTTGTTTAGTAGTTTAACTTTGTCTGTCGGTTTACTGATTTTCTACACCCTTTAAGATGGAGCAATAACATTTTAATCATAGATAGACCTTATTATAAACTTTATGTTGAAAACAACTTTATAATGTAACCCCAACAACTTTAACATGTAATCAATTACTAAGATGCAGCAGAAATTTATGTTAAATAATTATGAATATACAAAAACTGAATACTTTATATTTCTTTTTAAACCAATTCTATTAATTCGAAAATCCTACTAAATTGGTAATTTTTACTTAATATTTTGAAAAGCTCAAAGAAGGTCAAACATTATTTATTTACGGCTACTATGGCCATTATAGGTCGAATACTGTTATTTATTTATACATTAATATTATTTATTTTGTTTATATTATATATTATATATGCCCACTAAGGGGGATTTGTTTTCAATTAATAAAACTTACTACCTGTGAAGGATTTGAGTTTGCACTCCCTCGGTTAATAAGCCGCGTGCTTAACCACTAGCCCAGGAAGACATGAAAATCAACCATTTATTACTATGGTTATTAAGTGGTAAAGTGGCACAAAATAAAAAAAAGGCAAAAGGTTGTTATTTATTTTAAAATTATTTTGTCTACAAAATTTTTGTCGAAAAGTGTATTATAATTAAACATTACTTTGTTCAATAATTTTACATCTCAATCAGATAAGTACCAAAAAAATTTAAATGAAGTAAAGAAAAATGTTTTTAAGAAAAATTTAGTATTTATTGCATAACTGTAGGAGATAATTAATTAAACTCCATTATTCTACACTTTCGAAATCAACATTATACATTTTTTTTTTAAATAGTATTTAAATAGTTGATTTATATTTGTTGTTTTATTAAAAGTAATTTTTTTTTTTTTTTCCAACAGTTTTCTGTTGCAATTTATTAGTAAAACATTTTTTTAAAAGCTGTTGAATTTTGTATGAACAAAAAAATAATAAAAGTTTATAACTTTTTATTTATGTTCTTGTTTATTTGACAATAACATGGTTATAAATAATCATAACATATAAAAAAGGATTTGCATTATTTATAAAACTTACAAAAAAAAAAAAAAATGTCTCTTTATAAAATAAATAATTTTTTTTTTTTCTTTAAAATTTAATTTCTTCAAGAATTTATTATATAAATTGTAAAAGATAGCATTAAAAGGATAATAAAATTAATGAATAGTTGATTAGTAAACGAAATTTAAAAGCAGAAACAATTTGTAGACTTAAATTTATATTTTTCTTTGTTATATGGAAAAGTCTGTAGAAAAAAATATTATTATAGGATAAATATAATACAAAAAAAAAAAATTTTTTTTTGTTTTATAATTTAAAATGAAAATAAAACTAATCGAGTAAAATTTATGTTTGAAGCATTTAAAATAAAGGAAAAATTAAAAAAAAAATCGTTCTTATTTTCTCCTCGTATAAAATATTAAACGTGCTATAAACATTTCTCTATAAGTTTAAAAATTATGTTAGATTTTATATCAATTTTTAATTTTCCTATTTGGAAATTAATTTTATTTTTTGAAAAGATTAGATAATATTTTTTTTTAGTTAGCTTTTGCTTAAAAAATCATGAAAAATGTTATTTTTTCTGTTATTATAATATATTTGCATATTTTTAGGATTATTAATTATTTAAAATTTTGTTTTTTATTATTTAAACTTTTAAATTTGATTTCGGTTTTAAATTTTTTTTTATTTTTTCTTAAGTTTGCTTTAAATTAGTTAATAATTTTTATTTTAATAAAATCTTTATTTTTTTTTTTTTTTTTGTTGAGTTTCGAAATAAATTTCATCTTTGAAATTGAAAATTTTCCCCTTGTTAATACATAAATTAAACCTAAGTGTCCTAATCAAATAGAAATTGTGCTATAAATTTGATTGAGATTAAAAACGTGTAGGAAAAAATGAAAAAGACGAAAAGAAAATAAAAAAAAAAAAAAAAAAATAAGCACATGTTTTTTCATTAAATTAAATTTTTTATTTTTTTTAGGTACCTACACTTTTTATGAAAATTAAAGATATAACCTAGAAACTTTATTATAAATGAATGTGAATGCTTTTAATGCTTTTAGTTGAGTTTTCTTTATTCATTTGTAGTTAGATGTTCTAGTTTTAAAATATGTGTTTTTTGTTTTTGTTTTGTTTTATTTTAGTTTGAATGTATATATAATAAATTGTATGTGATTTGTATACCTTCAGAATATTTATTTTAAAAAAAAATTTATGTTCGTAAATATTTCTTTTTTATGTATAATTGTGTCAAATTAAGTAGTTAACATAAAAAACAAATTTAAGTGTACAAAAATTTAAAGGCGTGACATATTTTTAAAATTTGTAGTTTTTTGTGTAGCTTTAAAATTACTCACAAAATATGTTAGCGTCTAGCATTAAAAATATCAATCAGAAAAAAATGCAGAAATCAGAAAAAAAACGTTGGAAATATATGGAATATAATATGGAAATTTTATAAAATTTATCGGCACAGTAAAAGTTAATTAATCTAAACCACTTCAGACTTATTTAGAAAAAAAGGAATTAATATTATATTTGAATAATTTTAAACTAGATCTCGATAATAGGTACTATAATAAGTTATAATTAATTGAAATTCCCGAAAAAATGAGATAAAAGATTTGATTAAGCTAGAGCGATTTTAAAATCTAGATTAGATTAGACTAATAATAAAGACATAAATAAAGACATTGGGGGGGGGTAAACCGTATCTATCGATCTGCCTTGTACCACATGGGATTGGTATCTCAAAGGCTAGGAGATGACAACTCCGAAATTAAACTAAATCCAGAAGCATCTAACCCAGAATGGGCAGCTTACTGGTCTGCGTCTGACCCCTAAAGGGTGGCTAAACACCTGGCTGTAGGTATAAAAAGCAAAAACAAGAAAATGAACAATGGAAGTTGCAAAAAATAATAAAGTTACGGAACAGGGAAACGGATGCCCAGAACCGGTGCGTGCAGTGAGTGAGCGAGTGGGCTCCTACGGAACGTTATCATGCGACCACTCAGCACTGTTAGTGGAGTCACAGGCTAAAGTGCTAGATATTGCTACTGTACTAGAAAACGCAAAGATTGGATTAATTAATCCATTTGAAAAAAGTAGGAACTAACTTGGTCACCTACAACAGGCAAAAGATCTTCGTTAAAAAATCCTAATGGAATCACAGCTGATGAAAAAAGCTCTGCTCAAGATGCTAGTCCAAAACGAAAAGGTATCAAGAAAACAACAGAAAATGATTTATTAATACCTAAACCTAAACCTAACATGGAGAAACATCATATATTAACACCAAAACCTAAACATGAAGAAACCAAAGACAAAACAATTATAAGATTAGAAAGAAAGTTGATTGTAGCTAGAGCTGAAATCAAGGAGCTAAGAGATATTATAACCTCAATGCAATATAATAAGAACTATTCACCATCTAACTCAGACTCTGAAGAGGAATTGGTGGCCAAAGAAACAGCCTGGCTATTACAAAAAAACAAAAAAAGAAAAGTTTCAAGTTCGTCAAAACCAAAAATACCAAGCCCTACAATTAAACCAAAATCGAAACAAAAAGAACTAAAACAACATAAACCGCCTCCATTAATAATGAGTAATGTTAAAAACTTCTCAGAAGTAAAGCGTAGTTTAGAATCAAAAACCTTAAATTCCAAGCAAATTTAATGAGTAATGATCAAATAAAAATCAATGTGGATACGGAGATGGAATATAGAGATCTTGTCAACGTAAAACAAGCTGTGTTAAATGTGCAATAGATTACAAGAAGCCTAAAACTCTCCCAGCTAAATGCTCTAACTGTGGTAAAGATCATACAGCGAACTATTGAGGATGCCAAATTGCCGTAAAGCTTCAGAAGAGAAGAAATAAAATAACAAGCTCACATAAAGATCAAATCAAACAACCAAGAACGTTTACTTCACAAAAAATTAGCAAAGAATTAATTTTTGCAGAAGCAGCCACAAATAAAATTCCTCAGCAAAATAATATACTAAACAATGATAATAACTTCACACAGATGATCAAAAATGTGATCAATATGATGAATAAACTATCATTCAGATTAGAAAAAATAGAAGCAAGGACAGAGGCTCTCAGCTCTCTATCTTAGAGTAGATCACCTTCTATATGAACCAGAGAGACCTAAAAATAGCAACATGGAACGCGAATGGCGTCATAAACAAAATACAAGAAGTAGAAGTTTTCTTAGTAACTGAAAATATTGATATTCTTCTTATATCAGAAACGCATCTAACAAAACAATCATATCTAAAACTCAAAGGATATAAAATATATTTAGCTAACTAGCCAGCAAATAAAGCAAAAGGAGGAAGTGCAATAGCAATCAAGGAAAATATTGACCATTATGAAGAATGCAACTTACAAACCGAAGAAGTGCAAATTATTAAAATTACTATTAAAACTGTTAAACAAAATCTATCTATAGGCGCTTTATATTGTCCACTAAAATATAACTTAAAGAAAATAGACTATATTAATATAATAAAGCATATGGATGAAAGGTTTATTCTAGGCGTAGACTTCAATGCCAAAAATATCGAATGGGGTTCCAGACTTACAACAATATAAGGCAAAGAATTAAAAAATGCAGCAAAAGATACAGGCTGCGTATTCCACTGCACAGGGAAACCTTATTGGCCATCTGACTTGAACAAAATTTCAGATCTTCTAGACTTCTTTATTTCTAGGAAAGTGTCCGTCAACTTCGTAGACATAGAAGAAAATCAAGATTTAAATTCTGATCATTCAGCAGTCATATTAACATTAAGGGAAAAAATTATTAAAAAAGAAAATAAGCTAACACTTACTAATAATACAACTGACTGGAAGAGTTTTCAGATTGAAGTTCAAAGTAAAATCAATCTCAACGTTCAAATCCAATCAACTTCTCAGTTAGAATACGAATGCGAGAACTTCACTAATATAATCCAAGAATCAGCATGGAATAACACAAAATAAATTAAACGTAGAATAGTTGGTAATAACTATCCTAGAGAAATTAAAGAGTTAGTTATCACCAAAAGAAGAGCTAGAAGAAAGTGGCGACAAACAAGAAGTCCAGGCGACAAAACTTTACTAAACAGAAGAGCCCAACAACTAAAAAGAGAAATTCAAAAAATAAAAAAAGAATCCTGCAAAAATTACCTACAAAATTTAAATGCATATAAAGAATCAGAATATTCCTTGTGGAAAGCCACAAATAAGCTTAAGAGACCAATCACCCAAATTCCACCCATCAGAAGACATGATAACACTTGGGCAAGCAACAACAAGGAGAAAGTCGAAACGTTTGCGGAGCACTTAGCCAGCTTAGCCAAATTTAAGCCCAACAATATTGAATCTGATAATTTACAGGAAGAAATTCTAAACAACCTGGAGAGAAGGGAAATTAAATTAGTCACTCAAAAGGAAGTACCCAGTACTATAAAAAACAGTTTTAAAACTAAAAAGCCCCAGGCCCCTGGACCTAATCACAATTGAATTCCTAAACAAATTGCCGAAAAAGGCCATAACTATGCTAACTATATTCATTAATGCTGTATTTAGAATGAAATATGTGCCACGTTTTTGGAAAGTAGCTGAATTGATCATGATACAAAAACCATGGAAATCTTCAAACGAAGTAAAGTCGTACCGACCTATATCATTACTACCAGTAATCTCAAAAGTATTTGAAAAATTATTACTAAAAAGGTTGAAACCTGTAATTGAAAGTAAAAAGCTAATTCCTAATCATCAATTCGGATTCAAGTCTAATCACTCCACAGTAGAACAAATACATCGGATTACTGATATTATAGAAAAGCACTAGAGGAAAAAAAAGTGTGTTCTACAATTTTCTTGGACGTTACACAAGCCTTTGATAAGGTCTGGCATGAAGGATTAATTTACAAATTAAACTAATAATTACCAAACCAATTTGTTGAACTAATTGCATCCTATCTAAATAACAGATTGTTTAGAATTAAACTTGAAAATGAATATTCCGACCTCAGAGAAATTCAGGCAGGTGTTCCACAAGGAAGCATCTTGGGTCCAATACTATATCTACTATATACTTGCGACATATCAGTTCCAGCCAATACTACAGTAGCAACATTTGCAGATGATACTACCATATTAGCAGTTGAATCTAATTTAAATGACGCGACAGCTGAACTACAAAGAGCAAATAATCACATCCATAATTGAACAAAAATATGGAAAATTAAATTGAACGAAGCTAAATCTGTACACGTTAATTTTACAAACAAACATATTCAAGGGAATTTGCCAGTAAATATAAATAATACCACACAATCAAAATTTCCACATCAAAAATCGGCAAAGTACTTGGAAATGACGCTGGATGCAAAACTTCGGTGGAAAGAGCATGTAAAAACAAAAAGAACCGAGCTAGAGTTAAAATACAGAAAATTTTATTGGCTCCTAGGCCGAAGGCCAAATTTATCAATACAAAACAAATCTTAATTTATAATCAAGTATTGAAACCAGTATGGCTGTATGGTATTCAATTATGGGGTTAAACGCCCCATGGTACATCAGAAACAACGATTTGCATCGAGATTTAGGTATCCTGCATGTAGCGAGTGAAATAAAGAAATATGCTATCAAACACGCAACCAAACTGCAGGAACATATCAATGAGGAAGCTGCTCGTCTTTCAAGAAATGACAACGTTATCAGAAGACTGAAACGAACTAAACCATTCGAGTTACCACTTAACTTAGTAAATTAGTAAAATGTAAATTAGTAAAAATAGCAAAAATAGTAAAATGTAAATATAATGTAAATGTTAAAGTTTAAGTTTTAGCAAACCACTGAGTGAGCTAAAATATGTATTTAGAACCTAGTTTTAAAAAGGGAAAAATAAATTAATGGTTGGTCTAGTTGGGCCAGTTTTAATAATAAAAGAAAAATAAAGATATTGTTAAAATGAATACATATTAAATACCTAAGGTTTCAACACTATGAAACTCATATTAAAAGCTGAACATCACATTAAATATTAAAAGCTGAACTTCCAGGAGAAGATAAAAATCTTTAGTACGACATAAAACATCAGAAAAGTAGAAAATTGCCAATTGGGATAGTCGACATGATATTTTTGAATGGATATAAAGCGTGGTAAAAATTGCAAGTACTGTACTATACAATGAATCAAGCTTATGGAAATCAATAATTACTTAAACAAAGTTCTAAAAATAATTTAAAAAAAACGGGTCGAGATTCAGCAAAGAACTCAGAAATTAAATAATAATATTTTTTTTAAACAAAAACAAAAAAAAAATATTATAAAAAAGTCAATAAAAACTTTTAAATAAAATACAATAGGTGGTTGTATCTAAGAATTGTTAAAAAATAATTTCTTTTATTTTATTTTTTGTCTCTATTTTTTAATGTTTTGTTATTACAAAAAATATCTATAAAAGTTTTCTAAATATCCGTCTATTGAGGTTTTAGAAAATTAGTTTTTAAAATAATAAAATATATAAGTATATATAATATATATGTAAGAAAATGATAACAACAATAATTCAATGAGTTATTGAAGTTTGAAAAGTTTTCCTTTTTCTGAAATAGATACTTCCGTTTTATATTTTTCTTTTTAAAAAATTATTTTTCAAGTTAATTTAAAAAGTTTAGAATTGTGGATTTAATTTTATTATGGTGTCCTTTTGTTTTTCATTTTCTAGAATTTTCTTTAACTGCTCCTGCTTAATTTAAAATTCAAAAATTTACACAAAAATAAACTAAATTAAAGAAATAAAATACTTTTATTGAAAATTAATTCGATGTACAATATTGTCTTTAACAATTTCCAGGGGAATTTCCTTTTTTTTTTTACGTATATTTATTAAAATTAATTACATTATTTACCGTTAATATATTATTGAATCAAATATATATGTACCTAGCTGAATAGTTAATATTGGCCCAAATTTTTTATTTTATTTTATTCCATCAATTTTTGTTTTATAAAACCTATAAAAAATTTATAAAATAATCAGTTTTTTTAATTTTTGTAAAAATATAGTAATAAAAACCAAAATTTTATCTTAACCTAATGAACTTAAAACTATAAATAAAACATAACACATTTTGAACCTAAAATCTAAAACTAATTCGTTACTTACAATATTCTATTCCTCCAACCACCAGTAATTAACTTTGTATCTTTTGTCTTTGTTCGGCACAACCATAATCATATTTTAGTTGATCCTATCTTATATTTTGTGGATTAATATCAATAATTTTAGATGAAGCCCGTCTATATAATGAAATAATATTAGGACATAATTTTGGTTTTGCATATCACCACTTTTATCAAGATAAATAAAAGGCTCTGCTGCTAAAAATTTTTTTGTAGGCTCATGTTTATGTATTCATCATTATAATAATAAACATAGATCTATCGAAATGCCTGCGAATCAGATTGATAAAAAAATTGTCAAAGCTGTTTATGTTTGACAGTTTATGTATATATTTATTTGAGTAATACTTTTTATAATCTGATTGTGACGTTCTATTTTTACTAAGACAAACTCTTATGCATTTTCGTTCCGTTTTTCTAATTTTTTCCATGATACTAGCTATTTTTTTCCACGATTACTAGATATTTATATTATGTATTATATCAAATAGGTACTTCATACGAGAGTATTGGTTTTTTAAATGTTTGATAGGCTATAATTTTTACTCTGGGCTGATTAGTTTTATTGTAAAACAAACCTTTAGCTGCCTTTAGGGCAAATTGAATTTTTTTTATTTATTTTTTTTCGAAGGTTTGCGGAAAACTCGAAAGTGACCAAGAGGAACTGCACGTGGTTCCTCAGTGTTGGACTTAAACCAACCAAAACCACCTGCATTTTAAAACCAAACTTTGGGATAGAACCTTTAATAGAAATGTCCAGCTTGGTTTTGGGGATAGGGATGTGGGAAGGATGATTGCGGAAATTGGAATTGGGAAATTTGGGATTATGGGGGATAGGTAGGAAAATTTGGAGAGATATTTTGAAGAAAAATGTTAATGTTCTTCATAAACTTAAGTAAATTATAAGTGAATTATAAATTATATAGGTCCAAATATTATAATTCTAATGTCAGTACAACTGATATAAACTAAAATAAACGTGCGTACGCTTTTATAGCTTTAAACGTGCGTGCGTTTCTTCAATTACAAATTTTTTTTAAAAACGTTTTTATATGAAAATCCTTTGTACTTTTGTAGTTAGGCGAATAGATTAGTATACATATAAGTTAAAATCTAAAATATATTAGTCTATAAAAGTCCATTTGAAATTATTTGCAAATCGAAAATGTAAATATTTTATGGTTCTATTTTATATTAGTCGCGTAGAACATGCATATGGCTAATTAAAAATAAATAACAAAAGAAAAAAATGGTATTTTTATATGGTATTTTTAGATTACGATATAAATACCATTTTATTTTTTTATACCATTTGATTTTTAGATTAGGATATGGTATTTTTAGATTACGTTAATTGAAATGCGAGTTCTTCTATCTGTCAATTATATGTCTACGGGTTCTGTACGTCAAATGTTATTTGCACTTTATATTATCTATTCTAACAGTTCATAGCATTTCAATTTTTTTATTTTCTTTATATAAAAAATATTCTTTTTTTTTATTCATTTAATTTTACACAAAAAGTTTAGGCACATACTCGTATTTTTAATATGAATCTTTTAGACAAGAAATGAATCTTTTAGACAAGACTCAAACCAATTTTGATAAAAACAAAAATTAAGTTATTAATATATACAATAATTAATATTAATATGACTATTAATAATAATTTCCATTAAATGTTTATAAACTATTATAAAAAATCTATGTACTTTCATTTCAAATTCTATTTACAAAACAATAGCAATAAAAGAAAATTTAAAAGAAAATTTTCAATTGATATTACTATAATATATTGTACATTTGTACCTAAATAACTAAAAGAATGGTAATTCAATTAAGTTATTAAATTTTGTTTGACTTTTTAAAAGTTATTAAGTTTTATGTTAGTTCAATTTTTCTGAATCCTTTAAGAATCCGTTTTAACCACAATAACTTTCATTAAATTTAATTAAACCCAACTGACTAGACATAAGATCAGAATCTTTTGTAAATATATGTTTAATATACATGTGCCTGTAAATCTTTCTCTAAATTTAATGAAAAAACAAAAACTTCTGTCTATTATATTGTATTATTTTAATTGTTTTGAAGACACTGAGGCTAAATGTGTATGAAAAGTTAGCAAGATATTTAAAAAAGTAGCATGAAAGAACCATCGATTTCTAAGGTTATTATAGTTTAAAATATTATTATTAAAAGCTTGAAATGCCATAGAATACTACTACATTACTAAAACCATTGGCTACTAAGGTCATTATAGGTTAAAGTGTTCTTATTAATTTATATAGTAATGGTATACAGCAATTTTATTTTCAATAAAAAATGATGGAAACTTGCGATTCAACCACGCACTCCTACCATTAATACGTCATGTGCGTAAGTACTTCTCCAAACTCTATTTATTTATTTATTTATATTAATATTACATACATAAATGTAATGTAATATTATTGAACCATCGGCTACTAAGGCTATTATAGGTTTTTATACTATTATTAATTATATACTAATATTATGTATTTTGTTTATATTATATACTATATATTTACATTATATTAGGTCGTAAGGGGGGTATGTAAAGAAAAAAACTTACGACCTGTGCAGGGATCGAACCCACACTCCTTCGGTTAATACGCCACACGCCTACCCACTAGGCTACCGAAGCCCCCCCAAACTCTATATTGTTGCATAATGAAGTACTCGACCTTAATTGCATACTTATAGGGTGGCATACGCTAAATAATAATGCCATTATTTTATTTTGATGTTTTATATCTGTTCGATTACTTTGTATTATTATAAAAATCCAATGATATCAAATAAATTGTAATATTTTGCAGTACATATATAATATGATTACCAGTATTCTACATTCGGTTTTAGATTAAAAATAAAACTAAATAAATAGAACAATTGACAACAAGAGTGTTAAAAATATTTAGAAAACAAAAAATTGCTTACGTAAAGAAAAAATAAAAAATAAAAAAGAAGAAATTACATTAAATAGAATAAAGAAATTGATTGGTATCTAAAGAGATGAAAAAAAAAAATAAATAAAACTCTTGGGTTGAATGTTTTCTTTTAAGCTTTGACAACATTGTATTGTATTAGAAAATTCCATTTTCTTTATACAGAAACAAAATAAAAAATAAACGTTTTTCAATTTATATTCAATGTTTCAGTAGTAGGTTTAATACATAACATATAATATGTTTCAATATTTGTGAATATATGGGAATATATGCCAGCTCTTAGGTATCCTTTTTCAAAATAATTTTTCCTTCTCAATATGGTAATTTTTGTTTTTTTTTTTTTGCTGGTTAATGAAAATGTGAAAAAAAAAAATAAATAAAGATTTCTTTTCTTTGAATTTAATTGCTATTTAATTATTGGAAATTTCATTCAACTTTTCTTTATTTTTGGTATTTTGTTTTAGATTTTGATTTAAATATTTTTAATTCTATAATATCAGAATTGTAATTTAAATAGATTTTTTATAGGTTGCTCAGATAAATATTAAAAAAATTATTAATTTGTTCAAAAATTTTTTGAATTGTATTTCTTCTGTGAAAAATAAATAATTTTTTTTTCCTAAATCTAAAAATAGGTTGTTTTTTTTCTATAGCAAATATTAGTACATAAATCTAAAAATAAAATTAATATTTGTATAGTCCTAATAAGCCTAACCGCAAATAAAAAGTTTTTTTTTTAATTGGAATAAATTTTATGTTAATATAGGAAAAAAAATTTTAAAATCTTAGGTACGAATTGTAGCAAATTCGATTTAAACCAAGAAATGATAATCTTATGGTTCAAAAATACTACAACTACGATACCTGAATACTATGTATATCGCATTTTAGATTAGACAAAGGGTTATATTTATGGCTTTTAAAACTTTCACCTCATTTTATAATCGTGCCCTTCCAATTTTTGATTACAGTAGTCAGCGCTATACGTTTTTTGCAGAATATGTTCTATATGAAGAAATATAAAAGAATTTGTAGAAACCAACTATACATAGTTATGTATGTAATTCAGATTCAATTACCTATCTTCTATTCGTTTACTATTAAGTTCAGAAGATAGATACTCATAAGAATAATAACAAATTATCATATGACATTTAGCGGGAACATAAAGTGAATATGATATAGCCTCTTACGATCACTTAATTTTTTGCGTTTTTTACTTAAAAGGCAAAAGTCTGAAACAAATTAGAAAAAAATCAAATAATTTTTGTTTTAATTATTAGATGGTATTGCAATTTTTTTTTTTTTATATTATATAGTCCAGATATAAATACCTGCCGATATTTTTAGGACCCTTTTGTCTTAAAGCATGTGGGCCATTTCGGTACAAGTATTAAATTATAATTATATTTAATATTTTGTTTACATTATTTTATTATATTTTATATATTATTTTTGACCTGACCGGGGCTTAAATCCGAGACTTTTCGTCTGAAAGACCGGTGACTTACGCACTGCACCATAAGTTAGATAATTTTTATTTTATGAAAAACAAAATTTCAAAAATATTGAAACTAATCTTTTATGTTGTTTATAATTTATTGAATTTTTAGACTATAATTAAAATAGATGAAATGAAACCAAACGAATGTGAAAATCGTCCTAATGGGAATACATTCAATTCATCACAATAAATGGTTGCTACGTTTTTTAAATTTGTTAAAGTTATTTAATGTTATATAATTGGGAACTAAAATAAACGAAACTAAACGAAATGATTGCTATTTAACGAATTAAAGTTAGCGTTATATCAAAGTGACAAGTTGGCCAGAATAAAAGTATACGTAAGTAAACGTAGAAAATTTCAAAATACAAAACATCAAAACTAATATTTTTATTAGAACAAAAATTTTTTTTTGAAAATTATGAATTAAAAGTAGGATTTTAAAAAACAATAGAAAAACTAAAAAACATAGTTGTATAATATACATAGATATGTATATTTAAACATAGAGTAAATATATTATATATAATATGCAAAAAAATTCCTCTCCTTTTATAATATTTAAAATTTTGTGGAAAACATGTGAAAACATACACATTAGAATGTGTATAAATAAATATAAAAAAATGTTATTATGAAACTTAGCGTTACGTAAAAATGACATCAAAAACTTTAACGAACTTAACAAACGACTAAACGTTTATATTGAATATGCACACATACTGACGAACTTTTGTATCTCATTTTGTTTCGTTTGGTTTTCACTTTTATACTTGGTTTTCACTAAGCATAGAACTTTTGGTAAAGTAAAATGTTATTATTATTTATTATTATTAATTTTCTATAAAAATTCAAATACATTTAAAATGTATTAACATTAAACAATGATAAAAAAAAATTAATTTAAATAAATTGGAAAAGAAAAATCATTTTCGACATTTTTATATTTTAAAATCGAATTAAGTTAGAAGCTGGTTTTTATATTTTTTTTAAATGTCTGACCTAAATGGAACGACGTACAGCGTATAAATGCCATACGTTGACGTCTCCCGAAATAAGGCATTCGGCGTTTGTCAAATTCATATGCTTTCAGAGAAAAATAAATTATATTCAGTCTTTCACGATATTGTTTAACATATTGTATTCGTAAATACCCAATAATTTCAAAAAAAAAAAAACAACAAAAAAAAAAAAAAAACACGTCGTGTTGAAATTAGAAATTCGAATGTTCAGCATTGAATGATTATACGTCGCGTATTTTGATGCTCTCCATATAAAATGTATGTGCCTGAACAGATTTTGACGGATATTATACGTCATATGCTCTTATTTAGCTCAGGCCGAGTTAGTTTCATTTTGTCCAAAATGTCATCTTTACGTAATGTTAATTTCAGTTCGTTAAATACTATTCGTTTTATTTCGTTCATTTTCATTAAAGTAAAAATATAAATAATTTACAATTCACTTTTTTTGTGACGTATTTTGTTTTTTTTTTTTTTTGTATCAAAATTTCATTTCATTTCAAAATCTCAATTAAAAATATTTTTATGACTTAAAAAGAAAATTTTAGGAATTAAAAGATTGAGGTGTATAAAATAAAATAATTTTATTTAAAAATTCTGAGAAATAATTTTCTGTTTGGTACGTGATGATAAACATAAGTGTAGGAGTAATTTATAATATTACCGTTCATTAGGTGTAATTTATATATTATTCATCTATTTGTATCTATATACTGATATATTTTGATTTAAAATTAATCTAGTGCCAGTTTGTTTAAATGCGTTGTTAGAAAGCAAGTTGTTTTACTGACAGAATATGTTCATCAGGAATATTTATTATTTTAAGTGAAAATATAATTAAATAATTATTTTCAACTTATATGTGATTCCGAAGTGACATACATGACTTCCAGTACAGTTATTAAATAATTAAATGTATTTGTACTTATAGAATAACTTGAAATGTATCAAACTTTAAAATTTCTAACAATATCTGAATAATTTTATTGGTTTATGAAATAAAAACAAATAAAAAAATGAAGATAATGTAAACTTCAAAGTATGTTTTTTAAAAGGGGTATTATTTTTACTTAATTAAAATACTAAATTTAATAAATTGCCACTGCATGCCGAATTCAAATTAAAAAAAAAAAATAAAAATTAATTTAAAAGATTTTAGGCAAAATAAGACAATATAAAAAATTAAACGCCATTTTGAAAATTAATTTAATAAAATAATTTTTTTTCGCCCTGACAATTAATTTTCATAATTCCGTTTTTTCTTAGACCTACATTAATTTTATTTAATTATCCCATAAATTACTCAAACTATCCATGATTTCTAAAAAAAACAAATTGAATATCACCTTTTTCTTGACCCTAAATATTATGTACATCCAAAAAAAAGGAATATAAATGAATTAAATTAAAAGAAGAGTTTAATAGACTTAATAGAAGTCATTTTCCGGATGTTAAGTCTTCTTGAAAAACAAAACAAATTTTAGGAGCACTTATCAATTTATTGACAGACAGTCTGTCCATTTATCATTTTGTAAAAATAATTTTCTCTTTAAATTTTTTATTAAGAGTTTCTAAGATATTTTAAAGGTTTGAGTCTCAGAAAGGGCGTTTTAAATTCATATTTAATTTATTTTTAAATTTTTGTGATCATTACGTGTAGTTCAAATAAATGACGTGACGTGTATTTCAAAGAAATTTATATTTTATGTTACATTTCAAAATATTATTGTAGGCATAATGAAGGTCATTAGAGTCATAGATTACATTCAAATCTTTATCTGTTTTTATATCGCTCTTTAAGAAAATTTATTTTCCTGTGAAAAGATGTCGTGCTTTATTTTTACATGTCAACAGTTTTCAATAAAATTGTGAAAGGGAATTTTATTTTATCTTTTCTCATGGGGTTATTATTGAAACGGTAAAAAAAAAATATATTACATGTATCTTTTTACGGACCGCATACAATTATGTATAAGGTAGGTATTGTTTTCATACTAAAAATTTGTACGCGAGATTTTGGCAAATAAGCACTACTCCGGTGTGTGGGTCCGTGTGTGGGTGGGTGTGTGTGTGTGTGTGTATATCTGTGAGCACGTGTGCACTCTAAACTACAGAACGGAATTTTTTAAAATTTCATATTTAAGGTTTTGATGTAAATATCTCGGATTAATAAGCTTTTGGAGCAAATCGGACAACCGGAAGTAGTAGTTTACTAGTGTCATTTTCAAGTTTTTTATGAATATTTCGTAACAGGAAAATATTATGGAAAAAATTATTAAGAAACAGTTGTTACACAAGTATAGAGTAACAACTTTGTCATAGAACATTTTTTTTTAAGTCCAAATTTCTTACATATTATTATAACACGCCATATGAATTTATATGAACAAATTTTTTTTAGTTTTTTTTTATATCTCTAAAAATTTATATATATCTATGCATATTCTTTTGTTGAATACGCAAAATTCAAACTGTAAAATTTTTGTTAGCAGATTCAATATTAATCTTATGTTTGTTTTGTATTTGTTTACAGTTTTTATTATTTTTTACTTCTAGTATTTTTGAATAAAAAAATAAAACATGACCTTTTTATTTTTTTTTCCTTACCATTCCAATGGGGAATATAGGGCATCCACTAAGCTTCAGTTTCGTGAATCATTAATTTCACTAAGCCGTTGATTACTCGGCTGTAGCTATTGTACAAACGTTTCTTTTAATTCTGCGCCATCTATTATCTTATACAAGAAATATGGTTTAGTATTATTTTATTATATAGCTATTACAATATGATATTAATTATATTTTATAAGACATATTATACTTATTTTCAATTTAATTATATTGTACTAATTATATATTATAAGAAAAATCTATATTATTTTTATTAATCTATATGACCCAGCTGGGGTTTGAACCCGAGACCTTTCGTATGAAAGGCCGGTGTCTTAACTACTACACCAATAGCTAGAAAATCATGTCCATACATACAAAATATGTAAATGGATGTATGAATGTACATATATTTTTACGATTTTATTGCTTATTATTGTTATTGAATAAAAACAAGGCAGAATGCAAACCAACGGATTTTAAAAGCGCACTTTTCCAAAAAATAATACAAACTGTTTAGAATTGTGATTTAAACCAAAATTTTAAAATTTCATATAAGAGAAAAGGTGAAAATAGAAATTTTTTACAGTTTTGAACAGCTGTAAGTCCGGAACCCTATATAACTAAGAAAAACTGTTAACACACGTAAAAATATATTACTGAAGCTTTCATTTTTATGTCTTGCCGAAGAAAAGTTTGTACAGGTACCTATGGTACAGGTGTCTAAAAATAGCAAATTTTCAATTTTTGATCCCTAATAGCAGGAAGTGGTACAAAAATATTTTCTGAGGAAACTTATACAAATTCTAAAAGTTCTTTCTTCCCTCAAAGTCTTTATCAGAGCGCGTGCCGGAGTTATAAATGTAAAAAAAATCAGGAAAAATTTGGTTTTCACATAACGGTAAATTTAAATACTAAATTTAAAAGAATTCTACAATTTTGATATTGACCTACAAAATTAAAAAAAATCCTGTCGAATGGCGTTTTCATACCGATAAAAATGTTAAACAGAACATTAGATATACGCATTTAAAAATAGGGCTTTTTCAAAGTGCTCCGTAATGGAGGGGGCTACATGAAAAAATTGTTCTACAACATTAATTTTTTTATGAGATGGGTAGCCATGATTAAAATTTAGGCTTTCCTCCATCTTTAAAGGTATAGAAGTTTTGTAAATAGACGGACGGACGGGCAGAATGAAACTGATAGGCACATTTATTCAATTTTATTTTTGGAAATGTGCTAAAAAATGAAATTAAATTATTAAAAGTTATTTTGCTATGATAAGAATTATTATGTAAAAAATCTATGAATTTCGGCATTATAATTTTCGTATAATAGCGGTCGGTCCTGTGGTGGAAGTAGCTGTTTTTTTTTGCTATTCTCATGCAGTATAATAAATCATGATTTAAATCAATTCATCAACCATATTTTCTTTTTTATTCATCATTCTCAGAAAATTATTCAATGGAAAAAATTTTACCTGGCAAGGGTAGAAATAGACTCCTTTTATAATTTTAATGACATCAATTTGTTTAAAATGTTTATTTTTTATTTTTCTTTTTCTTATAAATATTTCATGTTTTTGTAATAAATTGACACAGATTTTGTTTTTGACAAGCCTCTAACACCTGTTGGTGGGATATTTTTCTTTTTTTTTCATAAATTATTGGTTTCCCCGTCTTTTAATTTAATTTTTGAAATTATTTACCATTGACTCAATACTTTTTTTTACAATTAATTAATTGGTTTTTAATTTTTTTGCTTTATTAAAAAAATTTAATAAGAAAATTCTAATATTTTAATTTATTTTATTTAAGGTTTTTAAGAACATTATTATAGTTCTTATTTAATGCAAAGAAACTTTTAATATGGATAATTTAAAATCTGGAATTAAATAAGGCGGAATGTACCATTTTCCAAAATACAATAAAAACAGTTTAGAATATTGTAACTTAAATCAAAATTTGTAAATTTTCTTAGAAAATTCTTTATAACATGTAAGAATTTGATCGAAGCCAAGAAACGCTTTCTTCAATTTTAAAGAAATCCTTTATAATTAAAAAAAGCTAACACATGTAAAACTATAATGATGTAGTTTTAATTTTTGTGTTTTACTTTGGAAAAATTTATACAGGTGCCTAAGTAGTTATACCTAAAAATTTACCTCCAATAGTTCTTAAACAAAACAAAACGGGTCATGCTGTTTGATGTTTTTAGATTGAAAAAATATAAAGCAGTACCTAAAATATATACATTTCGAAAGTGGGCTTTTTCAGTTTTAAGCGAAGTAGTTCCGTAATGAATGGGGCTGCATAAAAAATTATTCTATAACATTAATATTTTTGATCCATGGTTCAAAATTCGTTAAAAATTCAGATACTTTTTAAACAGACGGACGGTCGGGGGCACTGATAGTATATAAATAATAAGTTAATTTTTTAAATAATTTTTGAAAAATATTTTAAAAACTTATCAGCTAGTCTAAATAGTCTAAAAAAGAAAATCTTATGTTAAAGGAAGAAAATGAAAAATGTCACATGCAAAAACAAATATTGCAATCTAAAAACATACTGGAATTTTTTTGGCTTTACTTTAGTTTAACTCCCGCGGGCGATTTTCTTCAAAATCTTAAAAATTTACTGTTTGTTAGTCCTTATGCTTTTAATAAAATATCCTCTGATATAAAGAGAAAATATTTTTTTTTTTGTATTTTGTAATTAAACTATTTGGAATTTTTTAACAAAGTATACATTTCAAAAAAAAAATGAAAAGCCTTTTCAGATAAGCATAAATTGTTAGAAAAAGAACTAATAGTTCAAAAGAGATATCATAAAAAATGAAGAGCATAAAACTTCGATTTAAATGGCTATTTGATTCTTGTAATTTTACGTCATCGAAATACTGAACTATTTTTAAAGCATGTTCATTCATGCTCAAGCGTTTTTGGGCAAAATTTGAAAAAAATCGCGGGACGCGGGGATTAAACTAAAATATAACAGTTTTTTTTTTTTTTCTCATAACAAATAATTTTGTAACACAATTATCCAACCAATCTTATATAAGAACAAATTATGTTTGTTTAATAGTTAAAAACTAGAGAAATACTAGTTAACGAACATTACTTAGTAATTAAAGAACAAAGCAAGTTAAAAAACTGTTGTGTTAGTAAATTTTAAAATTTGGGAAAACCATAAAAAAGTTTTTTTAAACTTTTTTAAATTAAAATTTTTTTTACTTTTTGATTTATTTTGTTTCGTTTCGTTCAGTTCTATTCACTTCTGTTCATTTTTACATATGCAGTTTTGATTTCAATATTAGTAAAGTGTCAATTTGTTGTTGCTTAAAGTTAAAGTTTTATTCCAAAAAAAAAAAAAAAAGACAATCATCTTTTATATCTGTAATGTAAATGTTGAATTTTTAAAATATGTTTTTCTTTTTGCTTTCTCTCTTTTTTTTGTTTTCTTTTCTCATCTCTTTTATTTTCTTTCAAATTTTGTTCATATGTATATGTAAAAATAGAAAAAAACGAGGAAGATTACAGTTGCCTTTGTCAACTCTTAGATACCCGTACGAACCGTTAGCCTGTCACAGCCTGTAACTCTGCTTACAATATTATTTTTTTAATATTTTAGTATTTTAAAATAATTTGGGTGAATTTTATAATTTCTAGAACTATGGGTTGTACATATATTCAAACTATATGTTTATACATTCTTCAAAAACAGATTTTAACCTTCAACATAACGATTATCAATCCAAAACTTTTCCAAATATTCTATGGTACCATTTAATACTAAGCGGTAAATGTATATTAAATTTACTTAGTACAAAATAGTAAATATAATTTTAAATATTATATTATATTATATTTAAATATTCCATTGACAGAATAATTTCTTATAAGTACAATAAAATACATAAATGTATGTAAATACGGCGTTATATAATATACATCTATACTCTTATCATTCATTCACTAGTGACATATACGATATGTAAATAAACATAATATTATATAAGTATGTATATATATCAATATCATATAAATAAAAATTCTTCAAGCAACCGTTATGTTGTTTATTTATTTACAGTTTTTTGTACTACGCATTATATCCTCAACAATTTCAAATTATCGAGTAAAATAAAATGCAAAAAATCGTTAAAGAAATTTGTTAGAAAATTTGAAAAAATCAAGTAACACTTTCGTCAATTATAAAGTAACCCTATATTATTAAAAAAAGTTATTAACAGAAATAAGATTATAATGTTGAAGCTTTAATTTTTGTGTATTACTTCAAAAAAATGTTAACAGGTGTTCAAGTTACAGGTGTTTAAAAATAGGAAATTTTCAGTTTTTGACCCCTTACTGCTCCTAAACGGTGGGAGAAAAAAAAATTTCTGAGATGACTCATACTTATTTTCAAAGATCTAACTTCTATCAAAATTTCAAGTTTCGAACTTAAACCGTTTAGAAGATAGAAGAGTTAAAGGATTTTGCAAAATTTTAGTTTCGCATAACGGTAAATTAAGACACCGTTTGCCATCTCTGTATATTAATTGTATACATACTTTTTAAGCTAATAAAAGTAGTAATCGTTTGTCGTTTTCAAAATGAAGATACACCTTATACAACTTGTGCTATAACAATTTAAATATAGAACTTTTTTGAAGCTGTAGCTCCGTAACGGGTGGAGGTACAAAAAAAAGTTATTAAAAATAAAATTAATATTTTTGTGAGATCTATCAGTAGTTAAAATTTCATAGCTCTATTTCAAAAAAAGTGTGGGGATCTAAAAGTTAGGTGTTCGAGAGCTACCCTAAGATTTGGTCCAAACTCAACCAAAAAAAATAGGGAACCTACAAATTACTCCCAGAATATTTTGTGTAAATTTCAAGATTCTAGCTTTCTTAGTTTTTGAGTTAGCGTGCTGACGGACGGACATGGCTCAAAAGTCTTAGAATTTTTTTCTGATCCGATCCATACCCTTGAAGGTATATCTAGCTCGCTTATTTCGAGGTGTTACAAACGGAGGAGTAATTTTATTATACCCGATCCTATCGTACGGGTATAAAAAAAAAGGAATACAAAACACTTTCATGAAAGCACCCGAGGTTATGTTAAAATGTAGTAAAAAAAGTTCTATGCATTTTAATGAATTAAACAAATAATATATGTGTGTTACAGTTACATATTTTTATGTATATTATATAATTTATCTACTTTTTGTTTTTTTTTTATAATATATGCAAAAATGTGTGTACATAGATAGATAATATGTGTTGTAAAAAAAAATATATTAACATTTATTTTTACAAATATTGGAATGATTTTGATGTGAATTCAAAACTGTTTATAGAAGAAATAAAAAAAAAATAATAAAAAATTATTTTAAATATATTTCAGTTAAATATTAAAAATATAATTTTTACGTTTTTTTTTTTGCTTTTTTTTAGCACATTTGCAAAACAATTTGAAAAAATGTGGTTATTCGTTTTATTTTGTCAGTATGTTCGTATGTCCGTCTGCCTGGGTGTTTCGTTTGAAATAAAGCAATGCAATTTTAACTACGGGTAGGCATTGCCAAAATTTTTGCAATGCATTGCAAATTTTCAATCTAGGAAGGGCAAAAACGATAGCTGGATTTATAAATTTTATAAATATACATAAAATAAATATGTGGCTTTTCGGTGCGGTATTTTAATATACTCAATTTTTCTAAAAATTTGGACAGCAGGAAATGTGAGGGCTGACAAAAAAGCAAAGGCTGCAATAAAAAATCTCACGCACAGCATGTGGGTCTGCTCGCAGCATTATGCCTTTTACAAAATTAAAGAACTCATACAATCTAGAAGGTAACATCTCTATTATGGAATAAACACTTTTAGAAAAAACAGTCCTAATATTACTAATCAGCCGAACAGCATTCGAGTAATTGGAGTAAAGATCACAAGGGTAAGATTGGGCTGTACCCTTCACGCGCATAAACAACCGCAGCGACTCACCAGAATGCAAATTCTGCAAGAATACCCTTACAATAAATCACATATACAGCGAATGTTCAGAAACGGAAATTTTCTGGACGCACTATAAAGCACCACTAGCAACACTGGCGGATAACGAAGATCACTGCATCAGCAAAACCAGAAACCTACTACAGCACTTTGAAGTTTGGAAAAACATCTAAAATATAAAGCCATAAGAATTCAAATATGTATAAATTTGTAAGAACCAGCTGACTCACATGTCTCACATGCAAAAGGTCCACAACCATATTGAATAGTATTTATAATATGTATAGTAATAAATAAATAATTTGTATTAATAAACGTAATTTATATTATTATAAATCTATTATACCCGTATGAACTATGTTCAAGGGTATAATAAATTTGCCATTACGTGGTTGACAGCTTAAAGGAGTCGAGCTAGATATAGTGTCAAAGGTATAGAATCGAATCCTGAGTCGATTAAACCATGTATGTCCGTCCGTCTGCACGCTAACTCAAAAAATAAAGGAGCTAGAAGGCTAAAAAAAATTGTACATCACTTTTGCAAAATTGTTAGTTTTGCTATTTAAATCCAGCTTTTTCGGCTGCCGGGTTCGAGTAGCTGCCATACAACTTTTTTCTTTATATGAAAATAACTCAGTATCTATTGATTCTAGGTATCTCAAATTTTGCAAAATCGTGTTGAGTTACATTCCAGGTAAACAACACCTGTAAAATTTTATTGTACTGGGGCGACAGGTTCGGATAGCTGCCATTCAAGTACTCTTTTTAAAAGTAAATAACTCAGTGTCTATTAAACCTAGGTATCTGAAATTTTGTGAAGAGGTGTCGAGTTACATGCCAAAAACATTTTTACATTTTTGGTTGGTCAAGAGCAGCTTGTTCAGGCTTCTTCCACTTCTTGGAACTTAATGAAGCTAGGCGTCTGCAATCTTGCAAATAAAGATCAAGTTTTATGGCAACAACTTTTGTAAAATTTCGTTATGCTGGTGCAATAGATTTGGGTAGCGTTCATATAACTCCACAATTTACATAAATATATCTCGGCAGTTGTAACGGTGTATCTCGGTACTAAAACATCTTAAATTGTTTAAAAGATGATCAAGTTATATAGAAACAGGAAATATAGAATATTACGTTCATACGGGTATTCCAGAGTTGACATAGTCCATTCTACTGCACTCTTCTTCGTTTTTCAATATATCTACTATTTACTCTAGGCTTATTATGGAAAATTTTTTGATTTTGGAAATGTGATTTTTTGAAAAGCCTTTTCCATTAAGTACTTGTTTTTTTTTCAAGTTTTGGAACTTTTTAAAATGAAAAAGAACTTAAATAGAAGAAAATTCTTGACTGAAAAATGAAAAACTTTCGAATGAAATTGAGATAAAATAAATATAAAAAATAATAATTAAAAAAAATAAAATAAAATTAAAGCGTAAAAGAAAGTTAATTTAAATAATTTGAGTTCTTTCAAAAGAAAAAAAAAATTATAAATTAAATATGAAAAAAAAAAAAAAAACATTTGCATAATATAATTGCAAAAAGAACAACACAAAAAATTTTTAAAATATTCTTTGAGAATTTTTTTCTTGAGGATAAACAAAAAAAAATACTATTTAACTTTAAATTAAAATAACATTTTTTTTTTTGTTTTTAATGTTTTAATTTTAAATATTATGATTTTAAATTTAAATACTTAAGTTTTTTTTTTTATAAATCTTAAAATAAAATCATAATTTGTCATAAACGGCCAAGATCAAATTAATTCTAATTTTTTTTTTTTTTTTTTTTCTTCATTAAAGTAAAATTAAATAAAAATTCTTTTTTCATTCGATTTTCATAATTACTTTGAAAAAAAAAATTATAGTATTTTGCAGTTTTTGATGACCATTTCAAAAAATTCTAATATTAATTTGATTGCATATACAAATAATATTTTTTTATTTAAAATTTTCAATGAATATTAAAATAAAAATGTTGTTATAACATTATTAAGGTCTTTGAACAACAGTGAAAACAGTGAAAAGTACTTAACAGACTTTTCATAATATTGATTGGAAAAATAAATAATGTAAACTTTAGGTTGAATGAAAATATAATTGCAAAAGTATACATTATGAAAGGAATAAATAGAAATGGGTGTTTAGATGTTTATAAATAAATATTTATCTTGATGATAAATCCAGATGGTGTCAACACACCATTGAAGAGAAAGAAATTAGCAATAAAGGTACTATAACATTTGGTAAAAATGAAACTTGGGCTGCAAAGGAAAAATTTGGATTCTATCGTTTATATAAGAAAATATTAAACTTAACAGTGCTTCGAAATACAAAAAAATAAAACAAAAACCAAAGAAAATCCAAATATTTTATATTTAACTATAACTTAAATATTTTTATATTTTTATAATTTTATTTATAAAACGTTGGTCTAAGGATTTTAATGATCCTTATGTTCTTAAATTTCTGTACACTTGCTTAGTTAGGCCTATGCACCTTGAATATGCCAGCCAAGTTTGAAGCCCATTTTACCAAATCCATATAAAAAGAATAGAATCTGTTCAAAAAAATTTCTTAGATTTAATTTTCATCAACTACTTTGGTCTAATCCTTTAATTTTACCTCCTTATGAACATAGGTTAAATTTGATTCATCTCAACACCTTGGAAAAACGGTGTGAAGTTGCTGATATTATATTCCTAAGTGAACTAATTAAAGGAAATATTTTGTCATCCCAATTACATGAAAATTTAAGTTTTTGTTCCAATTCCAGATTAAGAGCTACAAATATTTTCACCGAATCAATTATGGTAAACATGAACTGATCAATAGAATGATGTGTTTATGTAATAAATATAAATCCCATATTGATTTCTTATTAACAAAAGATTCTTTAAATAACTGTCTATATTCGTGTCATTAATTTTTTTTTATTTTTAATTGAAGATCATAACCAATGGTTGATTATCAAGTCAACTAAAGCTTATAATATTTAATAATTTAATATTCTGTTATTTACCAATTTTCTATAGAATAAGCAAATTATCTTCATTAAAAATTTATTATTTTGTTTTGTTAATATAATTTTCTTTATTTCTAGTTTGTTAATTCAAATTTAATTAATAATCTTTAATTGTAGTTTTTATTTTATTTTATTTTATTTTTTTTCTCTTTATATTGTTAACATTAATTTTAAGTAATATTTTGATTTTGTAACCTGCTTGAACTAAGCTTGTAATGAAATAAATAAATAACAATGCGAAGAAAAAATTTTTTATATTGTGATATACTTAAAGAATATGTGATCAAAAGTATGACAAAAAACTAAAAAATGTTAAACTGATTACAAGTCTCAGCTAGTAAAAAAATATAATTTTAGCTATTTTTGAACTTTAAATATAAAATACAAGATTTGAATTTAAAATATTTTATTATTTTTTAAATAATAAACTTAGTTTCTATTAACGAATTCGTTATTTAATTTTTATCTGCAGATAAAATTTAAAGATAAGCACTTAGTATGATATTAATTAAATAAAATCTTTAAGTTCAAGATTATCTATTAAATTTTTAGTTTAATTTTTTTTTTTTTTTGCAACTGAATAAAACGAACTGGAAAAGTTAATTCATCATTGAGTTGTCAGAAGAAAGATAGAAATTTTTCTTTTTAATCAGATCTATTTCTTAAAATAAAATTAAAAAATTAAAAATTTTCAATTTCTTAAAATTTAATTAATATTAAAGTTAAAAATATAAAAAAAAATTTTTAAAAACCACACAGAAAGTTTTTTTTTTGTTTTAAAGAAATTAATTTCTAAAATAAATTAACAAATTGGTTTTTATCTTTTAAATTTTAATTACTTTTTGTATATTTCAAAATTATAATTGGTTAATAGAATATATAGTAAATATATTGAAAATATACAATTTATTATATATAATATATATATATATATATGCATATATATTTTATAAAATATAATGTATTTACAGGGTATCATAGTAAGAAAAAAAGTTTGGTGCAGAAGTTTATTTTAATAATTTTAAGCACTATTAATTTTATTTATAAGGAGTTTGAAGTTCTCTCTTTGCATACTAACTTTTTTTTAAATTCAATGAACACAATTACTTTAAGTGTGTCATTATAGTTTCTACTTTAGATACTTTTCAGAAAATCAAACACCAAATATTTTTTATTTCTTGGCAACTTGCCATTGTAATTACGAATAATCTCTCCTGTGTCATTAGTTCCTACTTTTGAAAAGAAAGATAAAGTACTGAATATCTTGAGTTCTTTGACGAATCTCATTATACTCATGACTAATCTCTTCTGTTATTCTGAATTCTGAATCCAAAAACGAGGTGTTGTATGTTTAAAAGTATTGTCATTTTAAATTAAATAGGTACCATTTTCTGCGTATATAGACAAATTTTTGAGATTAAAATTATAAACTTTTTAAGTTTGTAAAAATACATTATTAGTAATTTTCTATATTATAGATTGACTTATGATCACTTTAAACATTTCTTTTCAAACTTTGAAATGAAATTTTGAAACACCTTGCACTCAATAAGACAATAATAAACTTTTTTTAGTACTAATGTTTACATTACTTCTTATTTGAAAATCTTTTTTATAATAATTTTAACTTTTATAAAAAGTTTTTAAGTTTTAAGTAAAAATTTTTTAATTTTAATAAGAAATAAAATATAAAATTTTTAAATTCAACTTAAAATTTTTAAATTTAACTTCAAAAGGGTTAATTTAATTCATTGGAACTTAAAAATTTTATAGTAAAATTCAACAGCAAAATTAAAAGAAGAAAGGGCTTTTAACTAAATACTTTCTTATGATATGTATTTAAAAATATTTAATGATTCATAAAATAAAACAAAAATATAATTAAAACAAGATAGAAGGTAAACCAACGGTTTTTAAAAGTTCACATTTCCAAAAGAAAATACAAACTGCTTAGAATTGTGACTTGCACAAAAATTCGAAAATTTCATATAATAAAAAAAAATATGACTTTTCTGGAACTTTGAGGGGCTGTAAGTCCGGAACCCTATATAACTAAAAAAAACGTTAAGACATGTAAAACTATATTACTGAAGCATTAATTTTTACATCTTGCCAAAGTAAAATATGTACAGGTGCCTAAGTTACAGATGTTTAAAAAAAAGAAAATTTTTACTTTTTGAGGCCTACTAGCTCATAAACAGTGGGTAGTCCAAAAAAAATTTTCTGAGCAAACTTATACTAATTCAAAAAAATTTTTTTTACTTCAAAATTTCAAGTAGCTATCTAAAACCGTGCCGAAGTTATACAGGTAGAAAAATCAGGCAAAATTTGGTTTTCACATAACGGTAAATTTAAATACTAAATTTAAAAAACTTATTAATTTTGATGTTGATTTATAAAGGTAAAAAAAATTCCTGTGGAATGGCGTTTTCAGATTGAAAAAATGTAAGGTAGAACATGATATATACGTATTTAAAAATAGGGCTTTATCAAAGTTAGATCGGCTGCAGCTCCCCATAATGGATGGGGCTATATGAAAAAGTTGTTCTACAACATTAATTTTTTTATGCGACCTACCCATGGTTAAAATTGCTTTTCTCTATTTTTAACGGTTTAGAAGTTTTGTAAACAGACAGACGGACTGACGGACAGAGTGAAACTAATAGAACATTTTTTCAAAATTTTTTTTGAAATGTACTAAAAATTTGATTTTAATTTAAAAAATTATTTTAATTTGTTATTTTCTTTTTATATCAAATAAAAAATTTAGCATATTTTCCCAAGGATAAAACATTGAAAATAAATCAAAAGAAACCAAAAAATACTCTTTTTAAATTTTCATTTTTTTTTTTTGATGTTTCGTGAATTATAAAAGCATTAAAAGAAAAGGGGTTATAAAATTTATTTAACTAAGATCGTCATAAATTTTTTTCCTTTTTATAAATTAATAATCTTTAATGATTTTGTAGTTTCGTAAGGAAAAAGCAAGGAGAGAGGGAAACTTCGATCCAAAATGATTTTGGAATGTCGAATTTTTCTTTTTTTTTGTTTTGCTATTTAAATTTAATATTAAAAATTTATTAATAGAGAGATATAAAGGATATTTTAAATAGAATTCACAAAAATTAAAATGTAACTATAGTTAAAAAATTAATATACCAAGCAACTATAACATATAGAGCTAAACGATAAAGAGGTTATAACGATAGCATTTTGGTAAAAGGTTAAAAATTATAAAAAAAAAAATTAATGATAAATCTGTCTTTCATATGTAAGATCTCGCGTTCAAATGTTATATATAAGTGGCTGGTTTAGTCATATATAAATTAATAAAAACAGTACATATTATAGATTTTTATTGTTATATATAATGAGTATATAATATTATATAAGATAAAATAATAAATTAAAAAAAAAATAAGTATTATATATCGTATAACTAATGATTATAGTACCTATATATTAAAATAATTACTATGAAGGTAATTCTTGTTTAAGATAATAGATGGCGTACAAATAAAAAACAAAAAAATATCTGTGTTCCGGTTTTGTAAAATAGGTATACAGATTAATAAATCGGCTAAGGTAATCAACGAGTTAGTGCTACTAATGACTCCAGAAATTAAAGCTTAGTCAAATATTAATAAGAATTGACTTATTGGAAGCCTTACGCTACTTTTAGATGAGGAAAAAGACAGAAAAATATAAAAAATAAAATTTCAAAGAGAAATAAAAAAAAATTTGTTTATACTCAATAATCAATAATTATTTATATTCAATTGATTTATTAAAATTACTATGTAAAAAATGTCTTTTAGTATAAAATATCATTTAATTAAAAAAAAAAAAAATTATTTTTAATTTAATTGTTTGTTAATTTTTAACAAAAATTCACTTCATTAAACTAATCTAAATTATAGTTTTAAAAATTTAAATTAAAGGAACCGACAATTGTGGCTACTTTTAATTTGATTTAATTTCTGTTTTTTTTTTTTTTTGTTTTTTAATTTTCAATTTTCACACTTACATTTTTACAAATAAACAATAAAAATTTAAATTAAAATAACATTTGTATGAAACGATAAAAACAAAATAAACAAAAAATATGCTAAAATATACACTTTATAATTTATATTAAATAAGTTAAATATTTGTTTATTTTTTTTTTTTTTAATGAATTTTATGAATAAATTTTAAAATATTATAATTAATTAATATTTTCAATTGCAATTTAGTATTTTTGGTTTTTTGTTTATATAAAAAAGAAAAAATATTGTAACATAATTTACTTAATTTAAATGGCCACAATACTATTTTTTTTTTTTTGTTGTTATACATATTTAAAATATTTTTATCCTCTTATTAATTACACTTTTATTATAAATGCTTTTTTTTTTTTTTTTTTGTTTTTTGTAATTAAAAATATACATACATTGTAGTTAATTAATTACTATATTTTGTTTAAAAAAAAAAAATTGGTAGGTACTTGTTATTTATTTATTTAATTAATTTTTTTTTTTACTATTTTTTTTTGTTTGTTTTGTTTTTTATTTAATTTTAATTGGTAAACATTAGTATATCACATCACATCAGGTGTCTAAACCGCATCCGTTTTCATTTTGTTTTGTATACAGTTGTTTTTTTTTTTTTTTTTGCATTACATAAAAACAAGTTTTTAACAAATTTTTTAGTTATTTTTTTTTTGCACATATAAAATGATTATATAAAATGAATTATAAAATGAACAACAAGTTGTAATTTGAAAATAGTTATAAATAAAATAAAATTTGATATTAATTATTTTTAAATAATGAGTGTGTTTTAAAGGTCCTTTTAATTTAATTTAACTATTTCAATTAATTTTTTTTTTCTTTTTGAAAAAATTTCGAAAAAATTGCTTATTAGGATTATTATGTCTCTATATATTCTGATCCATAGATTGGTGCAGTGGTTGATGCACCGCTTCTGATTCATAAGGAACGAGAGTTCACGGGTTCGTTATATTATATTATTGGGTACAATAATATAATATAAAAAAAAACATTCATATATCCCAATATATAAATACTTTAACTATATTATCATAATATCTTGTAGACCCCACATTCCACCAGGAAACAGGGATTATAGCTACCTGGCACATTTATGTACCTGGTACCTGGCACATCACGGTACCTGGATATAAATAAATAAATAAATATATATTCTGTTTATCCGTTTGTTTACAAAACTCTAGAAAATCGCTTGTTTCATTTTTTAAAACAGCTTAAATTTATCCATCGTAAATTAAAATTTATAAAACCCATTTGCGATTATCATGGATAAATCTCAATCAAATCATATATTTGATAGGTAAATAAATTTGACCGCATGAATAAATTATATGGAAAAATCAATTTTATAGAAGAATTTTTGCATCCAACTATAGCCCAATCCGTTGCGAAGCTCTTTTTGACAAAGTTTGTATATGACGATTTTAGATTGCAAAATTATTACGCAGAGCCTGAGATATATACATCGGAAAATGGGGCTTTTTCGCAATTTTGAAGAGCTGTAACTCTGAAACCCTATATAACTAAAATAAACCTTTAACAGACGTTGAAATATATTACTGTAGCTTTAATTTTTAAATCTTTCCGAAGTAAAATGTGTACAGGTTCCTAAGTTACAGGTGTTTAAAAATAGCAAATTTTTAAACCCTAATAGTTCATAAACAGCAGGTGGCCCAAAAAATTTTCTGAGCAAACTTATACTAAAAGTTTTTTCTTGCCTCAAAATTTTAAGCATCTATCTAAAAACGTACCGGAGTTATGAAAGTAGAAAAATCATGCAAAATTTGGTTTTCACATAACGGTAAATTTAAATACTAAATTTAAAAAAATTGTATAATTGTAAAAATTAAAAAAAAAATTGTATTGTAAAATTGTACAAAGTTAAAAAAAATACCTGTCGCACAACTGAAAAAATCTTAAGCAGAACATAAGATATATGCATTTCAAAATAGGACGTTTTCAAAGTTTGAGGGGCTGTAGCTCCGTAATGGATGGGGCTACATAAAAAAGTTGTTCCACAAAATTATTTTTTTTATGAGACCTACCCATGGTTAAAATTTTGTTTTCTCTATCCTTAACGATGTAGAAGTTTTGTAAATACACGGACGGACGGACGAACGGACAGAGTGAAACTAAAAAGCACATTCTTTCAAAATTTTTTTGGGAATGTGCTAAAAAGGACATAGAAAGTATATTATATGAAACTTTGCTATATACTATACCATATGTGAAGAGTAAAACAGAGACAGAAAATACAAATAAATAATTAGGTTATGCTCATGATACAGATTAAGATTTAAATTAAAATTATAAAAAAAAAAAATAATTCCTTTTATTAGATAAACATTACTATAATATTCTGCTTTTGAAAAAAAAAAAAACATTTTTTAAAAACTTTAATTATGTTATTTTATTTTTATGTATTTTTACAATGTAAAATTAATTTTTGTATTTGTCAGCAAAATATATAAAAAAAAATGTTTGCAATGGTTTTTATTATTTTAATTTATTTTAAAGGGGCCTTGGTGTCCTAGTGGGTAAGAGCGTGTACAATACACTGTAAACACCGAGGGAGTGTGGGTTCGAACCCCACCCCACCCCCAAAGGCTGTGTAATTTTCTGTCCACATTTATGTGGCACAGAAATGCATTAAAAAAAAAAAGAAATTATTTTAAAAGTGTTTAATTTGAATTTTATATATTATTTTAAAATAGAAAAATTAGTAAAAATTGAAAAGAATTTTTTTTTTGGCATGTTTAGTACATTATTGTGCATTTTTAATAGGTATTATAATCTTTTAATTACTATAGGCTATTATATTATTCCATCCGCTGTATGTACCGGATTAATTTCCAAATGACCTTATTTCCATAGCTTATAATTTTTCAAAAATTTTTGTTTGAAATTGCGCAAATTCGCAAATTCGCATAATTTGCTAAATATGCTTGTGAAATAACTACAATTATGTTAAAAATACAAAACTGTGCGCTCTTCTAACCTTATTTGCTCATCTTGTTTTTTCTAGTACTCCTTAGTTAAAATTGAATTCTTTCCGGTTTAAGAAAAATATTTTAATATCACCTTTATTCGGCATCGGCTTTATCAAGTTAAACATAAACCATTTTTTGGTTTGCTAAGTAATTTGGATTGTTATATCAGATCTACACTGAAACTATTAAAAGATCTGATCAAATTCAAAATTTTGTACAATTTTAATTAATTTTTTTACACTACTTTTTATATAATAATAAAAATTATTTTTGTAAAAAAATATTTTTCTTCATTATACAGGGTGATTTTCTGTCGTTCTTGAATATTTTTAGTGTGTTTCTGGGAGACCAAAACGAACAAAAAATTGTTTTGTAGGAGGAGGGTCTATTCGATTTGCCGCAATGGAACCTAAAGTGTTTTTTTAAGTTTTAAATTAAACTGTTATTATATCAGAAACATCGAAATTAATTATTTAAGTTCAATACACCTAGAGAAAATATTACACCTCGTGCTCTCAGATTTTAATAATACGGATCGTTCAAAAGTTATGAGCATTTAAACGAGAAAAAAAAAACAATTGAAAAAATGCTGATTTTTAAGATTTTATTCGTTTCAAATTTTGTCTTTTATTTTTTTCTCAATTATTTCAAATACCTTAAGAGATACCATACACAAAACCTTTTTATACAAAATTAAACAGCTTTTTTTTCAAATAATTGGTATATTAATAACATTTTTAAGAGAGAAAATATAAAAGGAATAAAAATATCTTAGAAATTGACTCATTTTTTCGTTTAAATGCTTATAACTTTGGAATGATCCGTATTTAAAATCTGGGAACACGAGGTGTAACAATTTTTCTCGGTGTATCAAACTTAATAATTAATTATAATAATAAGATTACGTTGATTTGACGCCCACCCCCTCCTCCTGTTTACAACAATTTTTTGTTCATTTTAGTTCACTATAATATACACCCTATAAGTATTCAAATTCGAAAGAAAATTACCTTGTAAAACATGAAATTGTAATTTTACGTACAAAAAACAAAAAACATGGTGCTGATAGAATATACAATATGTTGAAAAGTGTTCAGGAAACAAATAATTAAAGGTGGTTATAAATAAATGACCATTTAAAAAAAAACTAAAACTATATAATATTGGTTTTTTTTTTCTGAACATTTTTAACAATTATTTTATTACTATAATTGAGTATAGTGTTCTAAAAAAAAAAAAAAACCAATAATTAGGTCAATTTTTTTATTTTTTAAATATTCATAAAAAAAAAACTCATAAAAATTGCTATTTAGGTTGTGAATTTTTTTAATTGAATATTTAAAACACAATTAAATCCGAATTCTGAATACCACAAAATTAAATTGTTATTTTTGAATATTAATTGAATATAAAGTACATAACTAGTCATTTGCATAAAATTAAACAAAAAATAAAACTTTTATGCATTATAAAATTTTATTTTTCGTTTGTTATATGTATTTTGTGAAGTGGTCCAAGGTCAAATAACAGTACATAAGTGAAAAATGACGGAAATTGAAAAGAAACCAATCAAATATAATAACTTTACTTATTATACTTTTTTATACCCTACACTTAAAGTATAGCGTATATAAACTTTGTTATGGTGTTTGTAAGGAAGGAAAAGGAAGCTAGTTAGATATGGACATGTATATATATTCTGAATCAGGATCACCTCCTGAGTTGATTTAGCGATGTCCGTCCGTCCGTACGCACGATAATTCAAAAAATAATGATGTAATCTTGATGAAATTTATACTGTAGGTTAACAATGGCTAAAGTAAGGCGGTGATTGCAAATGGGCGAAATCGCACCATGGGTTCGGGTACCTTCCATACAACTCCCAAAACCGAATACTCATATCTTCGAAATTAATAAAGATAGAAACTTAAAATTTTGTACGATGGTTTGTTTTCGCTTTCGTGTGAATCGCTGATATTCCTAAAATTTGAGGTAAATTGGAGTGGTTGTTCGGGTACCTGCCACACAACTTCCAAAACTGAACAAGCATATCTTCGAATTTAATAAAGATAGAAACTTGAAATTTTGTACAAAGGTTGTAAAAGCATTTATTTTTTTAGCTTATATTAAATACCTAACTAAAATAACTTATCGATTTTTAATTTAATTTGAATTTTTTAGGTGTAGGGTATAAATAAGTCGGTTGCATCGACTTACTGTTACATTTACTTGTTTTTTTGTAATTTCAGTCTTAAATCCTTAATAAATTTTTAAATGGTGGAAGTTTTTTATATTTAGATCATAGTTTATTAATACTCTCATACATATTTTGAGTTTATTTCTATATTGTTTAATTTTAAAAAAATATCTGACTGATGACAAACGTATGAAGAATGGTTCAGAAGCTATTCTGATTAGAGCGCCTATTTTTTAGACATATTTCATTAAAAGATATAATTGTAACTACTTTTAGATAGAAATTTTAAATTTTTTTTTAAATTTATTATGTGAAAAATTAAGAAACACTTTTTTCGATTTTAAGAATACCTTATATATCTAATTAAAAAAAAACTATTATGTTAATGTTATCTTATGTTAATTAATGTAAAAAAAACAATATAATGTTAGAGCATTAGTTTTTGTGTGTTATTTTAAAACAATTACAGTTGCTCATTCGCATTTATCTATTAAATAAAGGAAAATACCAAGTATTTTTTCTCGGGAAACTCATAGTTGTTTTCACATATCCTTCTCTATCTCTCTATCAATCTTCCTGTCAATTAAAAGTTTACCGCCAAGGTACTGAGATATTTAAATTTTCCAAAAATTTTTATCTCATATGACGGTAAATTTAAATAGTAAATTTAAAAAAATTGCAATTTTTTTATAAATTATATTGATTTATAAATTTTCAGTGTTTTGACATTTTTAGATTGAACAAATATTCAGCAACAACTTGAGACATTATAAACTAAGGCTTATTGTTTTACTTTATGGTAAAACTTTTTACCTTACTTTACTTACTTACTTTGAGGAAAATTAAAAAATTTAAATTATGGTTAAAATTTTATTACCCAATCACCCAAACCTGATAAAAGTTCTATGAACAGATGAACTGATGCATGGACAAAATGAAACTAATAAACACATTTTTGAATATTTTTTGAAAAATGTGCTAAAAAATATTTCCGAGATGCGAAGACAATTTACTTTTTCAATCCATTGTAATACAAATTTTACATTGGCTCATAATGTTTATGTTGTCCTTTTTTCTTTTTGTGTTTTTTTTTTTTTTTTTGTATACATTAAATTATTATAATGTTTTTTTTTTTTATTTCTATTGTAGTTTGAATGATGCATAATATATATTATGCAGTATTATAAAGTGCTCAACACAACAACTTAATTAAAAATGAGATGAAAAAAAATTTGCATATGACATGTTCATTATAGACTTTTTTATTCATGTTTTTTCTTTTTTTTTTTTTTTTTCCTGAATAGAAAAAAATTAAAACTTGTACAAAAGAGAATTTCTACCATATTTTTCAGTGTTGGGTAAAAAAATAAAAATTCATTTCAATGTTTAAAATATGTTGTATGACGATCCGGTTCAAAAACGAGGAAATTAAAAAATATATATAATATTGTATCTGTTATCTTTTAAGAATGATGTCAGATTTGATTTTTTTTTTCTTTCTTTTTTTTTTTTTATGGATTTTTAATTTTTCTTAATATTTTGAATAATTGGTAAAGTTTTAATTCAGTCAACTTTTTTGTGATTAAAAACTTTAATCACGAATTTTAATCAGAATGAAAATAAATTTAAAAAAAAAAGAAACAGATTTTTTAACATTCTGTATAAAAATTTAAATGAACTTAATGTTCTTAATAATTAATTTTAAATATGAATATTTTGTTAGACAAATATTACGTTTAAACAGCATAGTCATAAACCTACATTCGAAAGGAAACTGATTCATAAACTTATTAATGTAGAAGTATGGCTACTAAAAGGGCTACTAAAAAGTATTCAATCTTATCAAAGAAATTAAAATTGCCATGTCTATTATGTAAAAGCCGTAAACGTTTGTAACAATTTTCTTTATTTTTCATAGCAAAAACTAATACTGCACATAACAGAAAAAAAGAATAAAAAAAATTGAAAATTTATAGGCTTGGGTACATAATGTCCAAAATCAAAATCACAAATTCAAAATCCCGAAAACAAAATCTCGAAAAATCAAAATCCCGAAAATCAAAATTCCGAAATTACAAAATTCCGAAAATTAAAATCACAAAATTTAAAAATCTCGCATAGACATACATATATAGATATAAATACTTAATACTTACAGTATGCCCGCACATATATTATACCAATTTCATTAAAAAAAATTAAGTTTTCACATTTCCATATGGAAAATATTTAATTTTGAATACAAAATATGCGGAGTCTCATATTCAATTTTGACATTTCACTTAAAAAATAGTCAATTTTATACGAATTTAGATATTTTTATGAAAAAAAGATTATTTTTGAAGGAACGAAGACTCACTACAAAATTTTTCTTTAGTTTTCTTAGATTATTTAAATTTATTTTTATTATTATTGTAAAAAGTTAAGTATTCTTACAAATGAAGGGATCATAGCTCTCAAAAAACGTTTTAAGATAAATAAAAACTACAATAGAACAGAAAGATATTTCTTTTTATTTCATTAAAAAGTTAAGTGACAAAAAACCAATATTATTTCTAGATTACTAAGATACTAGTATTATTAACAGTTGTTCTTGATTACCAGACTGGCGTATGTTACGCCAGGTTTATCTAGTTTATTTTAGGTTAGGTTATTTTATAGTTTCATTCCAATTTTCAGGCAAAACATTTTAATTTTACAAATTAAAAAATAAGTTTGCTTTAGAAGAATAAGCAAATGTTATTCAAAATTCAATTGCTTAGTTGGAAAAGATGCCTAAAAATAATGAAATTCCTTAAAGAAAAACTTTTAAAAAATAAAGATTTTGTTTTTGCATTAAATTCTGTTTATCAGAATTTATTAGTTCCATTTAAAAAAATGTCTATGACGGAAAGTCAAATATGCCGTCAAATAATGAAAAACGAAAATCAAGGTGCTTTTTCTATATTTTTCCTTTGAATTTTTTAAAAATTATATGTTTGAAAGAAAATGTAAACACTTTTAAAAAAGCAAATTGAATTAACATAATGACTATTTGAAAATAACTTAAATTTTTTTAGAATATTTTATTATAATAATAAAATAATATTATTTTATAATATTATGTAGAAACATTTGCTAATGACTTTTTTATATATATCTGTTCATTATTTATCTTATTTAAATAAATTTATAATCAAAATCAAAAGAAAAAGATAATTTTTTTTTTCTATCATATACATATATACATCTTGTCTACAATATGATTGAGGATTTTTTCATATTTAAAATGTTTTGTTTTTACTCCTCTTGAAAGCATAGGACCTTCACTAGACATTTTCATTGAACTCTATTAGGTGCTGTTGTATTTGCATTCACCCAGCTTACACTTATTAAGTTTAGCTCCATCGTTATTGAGGAATTCATTCAATGGCTATTCTCGCTATTATCCTTTCCTTATTGTCTATTCCTTAGTGCTTTTGCAGCGTGTGCCTTATCCACCTCCAACTCCTTTTTCTTATTTGGTGCGTTATTAGTTGTTCTCCTGTTAACTTCCGTAAATCTCTATTCGTGATTGTTCTATTCCAGAATATCCTGTATATGATTCTAAGGCATTTATTTTTGAATGTTTGTAGCCTGCTGTTTATAGTACTCGAAGTTTACCAGGTCTCGCTACCATAAATTGGGAGGCTTTTTACACATGACCGAAAAATCTGCACCTTAGTGTTTCTGCAGATTTGTGAGTTTCTCCATACAGGTTGTAATATACCCGCCAAACGCTGCTCTAGCTTTAAAATGTATCTACTTAAGTATTGTCAGTGAATATCTTTGAAACGAGTATTTTAATGTTTAATTTCGATTTTTTAACTGTTGAAATTTTTAAATTATTTTATGAATTATGACATTTGCTATAATTTTTAATTTTATATTTAATATATATGGTTAATTATTTTATAACTAAAATTATAATTAAACCTTCTTTTTTACAATTACTGTAAACCATATTTACTTAAACTTACAACGTTTTAAATTTAAAATTTTTACCTATAAATTTAAACCTAAAACTATGCAATTTTATATGTTTTAGACTAAAAGAGATATATATTATAACTGGGGGTATCGGTGGCCTAGTGGTTAAGCACGTGGCTTATTAACCGAGGGTGTGCGGGTTCAAATCCTGCACAGGTAGCTAGTTATAGTGTAAAAATATAATATATTTATTATATAAAAAAAAAAAATTAAATAATAATAATGTATAAATTAATAATAATATTCGGATCAATAATGGCCTTTAGTAGCCGATAGTTATGTAATATCGCAATATCCAATGTGATTTGTAATATTAATATAAAATAAACAAATAAAATTATAACTGCAGCAGTTTAGGAGTAAAGAACTTTAAATAATATGGAAATTTTACAAATCAAAAGATTATAATTTAAGTTTTTTGGTCAAATTAAATATTTTTTTTTTTTACCAAAACTGAAATTATTTAAATATTTTTTCTCTAAAATTTCGTAACGAATGGATTTTTTATAAACTAAAAGATACTAAAGCATTTTATTTTGTTTTTTTATTTTACATTATTTTTTTAATATGATTATATACAAAAAAAAATTAATATATGATATAAAGTTGTACAGCATTGAAAAACAAATGTATTTATATGAGTATCAAAAGTTTGTTAAACTCTTGTAATTTTTTATTTTTCATCTGTAATTTAAAGGGCATATTAAATTTTAAATTCTAGTTTTTTTTTCCAAAAAAATTTATAATTAATAACTTTATTATTCCAGAAGTGTTAAAGACAGAAAGTCATTCAAGAAGTAGTCAGATTTTGTTTAGAAGTCAAAAAGGCAGGAGAAATTTCCCATCTTTACTTCATTTGTTTGTTTTTTCAGTAAAATATGTTAGTTTGAAAATTTAAGTCTTATTTTAAAGAAAGGTATTTTTTTATTAAAATAGAAACACTTCGTGACATCAACACTTATAATTTTTATACAAGTATAATATTTGGAAAAATTTGAGCCTCAAAAAAAAAAAAACAAATAAATACTAGTACTACCTAAGTTGTAAATTTTCTACAAAATATTTGTAATTATATTAAAAATTTTTTTATTTTTAAATAATTGTTTTATTCTGAGAAAAGAAACATACATAAGATAAACTTGTTTGTTTCCATGTATGATTTTTTTAAATTCAAGTCAAAAATAATTATAATATTATGGCACTAATAATTTTATGACATTCAGATACGTATCTTTTTTTTTTTTTATTAAATTTTTTGAATTTTCCTTTTCATTTAATTAAATTTACCTAAAATCACATCAAATATTCACCATTGGTTTTTGTTTGTTTTTTTTTTTTTTTTTGAATAATGTCAAAAAATAAATAAAATATATTTTCCGTCAAGTTTTTTTTTTTTTTTTGATTAAATTTCCGGTATTTTTACAATAAATTTATTATTTAAAAAAGTTTATATTTTGTTATTACAAAATTTTTAATAATAATAGCAATTTTTTTTTGATATTTTAATTTTAAAACCACAGAATTTGTGATTTCCGTCATATTATTTATAATGGTATGAAAAATTAAAGTTATGCAACCACAAACATTTTGTATTAGGTATATAGTTCATTGCTATAGTAATAATTGAAATTTTGAAATAATTTAATGATTAAAAAATTGAAAATGATATTATATTGATGTTATGATGTTAAACATTCTTAGTGCAGCAGGATAGATTTACCTAATGTATCAATTAATCGTAAAAAAAAAAAAATTTAAAACTCTTTTATTTAGTTTGAAGTTCAATTAATATTTCGATATTAAGTATTAAAATTACTCCTTAATTCACCATAGAAAAAAAAGGTAACTAACATTTAAAAAGGCGCTTTATTTTTATTAAGTTGAAGTGGAAACTTAACAAAAAGGGATAGATATTAGAAGTTTTCAATTTACGTAGAGCCAATTAAAAATATGCTTTCTTAGGTAAAAAATTTCATACTTGTTCGTTTTTCTGCCTATGACACACATACTGTTGTCATCTCGTACAGTACAGAAAATTTAGGTTTTATGAAAACCTGTGTCGATGTCTATTTGTTTATATTTTTCTTTGACTACCGTTTTCTTATACAATTTCATATTGAAAATAGCTTTTTCAGAGAGATTTACTTTACTTTCCAAACAAAGTAAAGAAAAAAGATATATTGCAAAATTTTTTCAGGAGAGCATAATGTTTTCTTTTAAAAAAAAATTAAATTTTCTGGTTGTAAATCCATAATTGCTTAATAGTGAATGCCATAAGTCTAAGATTAAATTCCTATTTAGCTAACTTTATTAGTATTGTAAAAAGGTATTAACCCTTTAAATCGAAATTATACTTCATAAAATATTGTTTTTGAAGTCGAAATCATTAAACATAATATTTTATTGTATTATAAAAATTTCAGATGCTCAAGATCTACCACCAATTTTACTTTCTACTTTTTAGGCGATTAGATTTTAAAAAAAAATTTTTTTTTACATTTATTTTTTGAAAACTGAAACTATTGAAATAGTGAAAAACACGATTCTCCATATATTTTATTAACAAATTATTGATTTATCAATTTTTTTTGTGTGTATGTCCATTATTTGTTATTGATTGTTATTGGTATTGATTGCTATCACTGTTTAATAATTAAAAATTTTTTGTTTATTTTTTTCATGAATAAAAACTTAAAATAATAAAATTTATTAGCTTTAAGTAATAAAAAAAATAAGGCAGATGTAAAATGAAAGTTTTCTAAAGTCGCATACATTTTCCAAAAGACAATAAAAACAGTTTAGAATTATAATTTTTATCAAAATTTGTAATTTTTCTTAAAATTGTATATAACCAGAAATGGTGCAATAGAGTAAACTGTGTCAATTCTGGTATACCCGTATGAACGTAATATATTCTATTTCTGTAAAACTTGATCCTCTTTTAAAAAAATTCAGATGTTTCAGTACCGACGTTAACTACCAAGATATATTTATGTAAATTTTGGATTTATATAACAGCTACCCGCATCTATTGCACCAGCACAACCAAATTTTACGGAAGTTATTGCCATAAAACGTGATCATCTTTTGTAATATTTCAGACGCTTAGCTTCATAAAATTCCAAGTGGTGTAGGAAGCCTGAATCTAATACTTTAGTGCCAAGCAAATTTTGCAGAAGTTGTTAGCATGCAATTCAACACTATTTCATGCTTAACTTCAATAGATACTGAGTTACTTCCATATAAAGCAAGAAGTTGTATGGCAGCTACTCGATCCCGGTGGCCGAAAATACTGGATTTAAATAGCGAAACTAAAAATCTCACAAAAGTGACGTAAAAAATGTTCATGCTACTAGCTCCTTTAGTTTTTGAATTATCGTGCGGACCGCCGGACGGACGGGCCGATGTACATGACTTAATTGACTCAGAATTCGACTATGAGCCGATTGACACATTTGGCACTATATCTATCTCGACTCATTTAATGTATGTCATAAACGTAATAGCAGATTATAGTTCAGACGGGTATAAAAATAAAAAATTATGTAAAATCAAGAGGCATGTTTAGATTAAACAAATAAGCAAAACCTGAGATATATATTTTTGTAAATAGAGCTTTTAATACTTTGACTGGCTGCAGTTCCGTAATGAGTGGAGCATATGAAAAAATTATTTTACAAAATTCTTTTTTTTGGCCCAATTAAAATTTCTGGATGGATGATGGATGGATAGATAGTAAACTTTCTCAACTACTTTTTGTACATGTACTAAAAATGTACTAAAATCCGTAATGAAATAAGTTTGATTTTTTTATGAATGAAATTATAAATTTTAACAAAAAACATAATCGGAAATATAAAAACTCTAACACTAGTAAAAAATTTTAAGGATATTAAAAATAATAATAAAAATTTAAAATAACAATAGAATATTGAATATGTTTAGAAGTATTAGCGAATTAAACAAATTGTGCCAGAAAATATAAAAATAAAATTCATATCATGGTATTGTAATTCAATAAGGTGGAACAAGGACCATATTATGGAAAATTTTTAGATAATTGTTTCAAACTAAAAAGTATAAAATGTCCGTTTGTTAGTATGCTCAAAAATTTTGTTTTAAGCAGGACTTTTAATTAACAATAAAACATGTTATTTAAATTTAATTTTTTCAGTAATTTTCCTCACAATTTTTCTCCACAATGCATATTTTTAGGATGGTTATTTGTTTTTTCATTTTTTTCGTTAAATAAAAAAATTACTGTTACTCTCTGTAATTACTGTTACTGAAAATCTTTTATATATAATAATATATTTATGTATTACATATTTTTTTTTTTTTAAATTATTAATTTTAATTAAAAACTAATAAAAAAGATGCCATTACAATATAATAATTAGTTTTGAAATACAGATTTGCAAAATAAAATTTAGAAAATTTAGTAATAAAATGACTATAATAAATACAAAAAAGGCTTAAAGTAGAAAACTAATTAAAATTTTTGTTTTTTTGTTTTTAATTTTTAGATATTATAATTTAAAATTATACTAAAATATAAACTGCAATAAACTATGGAATAAATAAAAATTAGGAGAGCAAAATCACTATCAAGAAGTCATTGGTTACATTTTTTTTTTTTTTTAATTAAAAATGAAAAACAAAATGAATTTAAATAGTAGACAATAATTATATTATTTTTGTAATTTGTTTATCTTGTAGTTTATCAGAACTACTTAGAGCTTGTTTAATAAGAAGATTTTAAACTAATAGAAGAAATATGTGAAGTTTATTTTAAAGAAATATTTTTTTTCCCCTGTTTAATTGAGACAATGGAGGAACAAAATAAATTTAACCAGGAATAATCGTCCCTCATAATTTATTTCGATTTTTTTCAAATCACGTTTATAAAATTCCGTTGCTTAAAATTTCGTATATTTTTTTCTTAATGTTTATTTTATATTTAAATTATACTTTAAATAAATTTAAAATAAACCAAACTTAAAATTTTATTTTAAAAATAAAATAAAAAATAGAACAAAAAATTAGATTTTAAAATACCTATTTGTTTAATAAACCAGATGTACAAAATTCGAAAAATTATTATCCAAAATCGGCACGAAAAATCCTAATGTTTGAATTCCTGATTTTTAAACTTAACTCTTACAACTGCAGTAAAGATTATTTTGAATTTAAATTTTCTTCGTAAAAATACATAATATTTCAGGATTGGTTTCAGCAAAAGATTAGAATTCCTCACAACTGAAGTTCTTTACTCAAGACTCCGTTAAACAAATGATTGAATCCCTTGAATTTCCTTAATTTTATTTAAAATTATTTGCCTGTATTCTCTGAACAAAAAATGAAACTCGGAGGGATTTTTAAAATAACAAAACTTTAAAAATCGTTATTTTAAAAATTTGTATTAGATTACGAGACGTTCCCGGAAAAATATAACAATATATATGGGAGCGGTACGAAATCTTGTTATTTTTTAATCTTGTTCTTTAAAATCTTGTTTTTTTTTAAATCTTACTTTCGTAAAAATCTTGCTAAATCTTGTTTTTTTATAGGTCAGTTCTAATGAGAGCAGCTAGTTTTTTCAGAACCGCAAAATTATTTCAAATGAATGACTTTATATCCTATTGCATTTAATGAAAGTAAAGAGTGTTGAAATTTTAAAATTAGCGGCGAGTTTTTTTGTATGTAAAATATATATGAGAAATTTTGGATTAGCAGGAATTGTATATACGCTTTTTCTAGAATATGTAAACGTATATGTTTTAAATTAGGATAAATCAATTAATTAATGATAACAAATAATGATAACATTAATTAGGACAATTAATGATAAATCAATTAATTTGTTTTATTAAAAATAGTAAAATAATCACAATTCGTGTATTAAAAAAAAATATATATACATAATTTGATAAATAAGCATATAAATTAATACATAATATACATATAAACTATCTTATAGATTTTTTTTTGGTAAACGTATTTCTCCGTTTTCCATTTGGCCTAATCTTTTCAGCTACAATCAATTCTTTTCTCATATTTGAAATTAATTTATATACTTCAACATGCGATTTACGTACAACCACCACATATATAAATAATATAATTAATAATATATTAATATAATTTTTCACTACCTGAAGGCGGCGGTGCCAAGATTCAGCATTATTTTGCGTACGTGGAAAATTAAATTTTTCAGAACCAGTAACGGACCAAAAAGAACATTGATATAATTTTGGCAATCAGATATAATTTTGGCATCTTTATCTATCTTTAAATCATTACTAAGCTCAGAATAATAATCAAAGATCTCGTCCGGTGGTACAATTGCTAAGATCATAATCATTCTTAATTCTCAGGCTGAATATCTCATTTTCACCATATTTGACCGAAAAATCATTTTTCTGTACTTGGCGCCAAATAATTTGGCTAAAATGAAAAAGACAGCCTTTGAATTCTGTTAAATTTTTAAAATCTTGTTTTCGTTTTATTTTATTTCATTTTTTAATTTATTTGGGCGCCCAAAGATTTAAAAAAAACAAGATTTTAAAAAACAAGATAAAAAAAACAAGATTTTGAAAAACAAGATTTTAAAAAAACAAGATTTTAAAGAACAAGATTAAAAAAAACAAGATTTCGTAGGTAACCCAATATATATATATATAAACAATATATAGTATACAAATAATAATATATATATAAATATATAAATACATAAATAATCTTGTTCCCTTATTTAATTATTTCTTTTACTCTTTGCAAGCAGCCTCTTTAGAGTGGTTTAAGAGTATGCTTACAATATTAAATATGCATGTATATTCACAAAACAAAGGTTAAATGAGGTCCTTGAAGTTGTTATTCAAACATTTGCAGCTAATCTCCACTTTTCGGAACAAAAATTATTATAAATCGGATAATTTTTACACCATTATTCAAAAAAAGTTTATTTCAATTTTGTATAAAGTTAGCGGCGAATAAAATCATTCAAACATTTTGTTAAAAATCTTTTTTGTATAATAACCATACCAATTTCTAAGTCAAAAGTAAGATTTGTTAACAAAAATTCCAATTTCAATAATTAAAAAATCAAATTAAAATTAAAAAAAATTCCTCAAATTAAAAATGCTTAGAATCTGTGCAGGATCAGAGCGTACTCTCATTTCGTTACTTTGCCAATACGCTTAATCATATAATTAGCGATATTCCCCAAGAACTGTTTTGTATTTACTCTTAAAAATTTAATTTAATTTATTGTAAAAAAGGATCAAAATAAAGTTTAATTAAAAAAAAAATTTAATCTTAAACATATATTAAAAATGATTGCATAGTTTTAGGGTTGCAATTATCGCATTTTAAAAATGTTGAATTAAGTTTCTATTTTTATTAACAAAAACTTATAGCAAATAAGTTCTATTCTATTTTACTAAATATATCTACTACGTATATTTTTAAAAATAATTGGTTCATTAGAAATTAAGTTTCTGTGGTTATATTGTTTACAACTAAAGTAGGTATCTAAATTAAAATAATTTTTCTATAAAATTTAAAAATTTTTAGAACTTCACTTTAAATAAAAACAATTATTATAGTATTAAATAATATTATTAGGATATTGCACGATTACAAAACCATCGGCTACTAAGGCCATTATAGGTCGATTATACACTAATATTATTTATTTTTGTTTATATTATATATTATACATTTACACTATATTTGATAGCAAGAGGGATTTGTTTTCATTAATATCTTGCTACCTGTGCAGGATTTAAACTCGCATTCCCTCAGTTAATAAGCCAAATGTTTAACCACCAGGCCATCCATTGAAGCTCTTTAAATAATATTAATTATTATATTTTTCAAAAATAAGCACGCAATAATTTTTCAAGGAAAAAAAATTACAATATTATCTTTTTATTTTGTGTAAAAATCGATTTTTCAACATGCCCAAATTAAATTGTAGAAAAAAATAGCTTAAATTTAACTGCTTTTGAAAATTTATTAATTTAAAATAAATTTTTCATTTAAAAAGAAACTGAAAATAAAATCGATTTTTATTGGAATCTTTTTTTTGTGTTATTACACGTACATATCTTTTAAATTCATCCAATTATAAATTTTTTTTTACTGAAAGATTTATTTCTTGTTTTATTTTATTTTTTTTTTTTTATAACTAATGAATTCATTCATGATTGCCCTCCGGAAATTTTTTTTTTTTTGGTGTTTTTTATTTGTCTTTAAAATTTTTTTTATTTCTCATTAAATTTTTTTGGCTGATTTTGCTTTAGATTTTGTTTAGAAGGCCTTTACTCTATTAAAGAAATATGTATATACTTAGTAGAGTTATGGTAATATCTGAGTAAAATCTTTTTATGTTATATACAACCAAGCAACCAACGATCATTTGTTATAATTATTATTTCCTATTTTTACCACTTCTTCAATTGTTTATCCTTCTCTGGAATTTAAAAAAAACAAAAATAGAAAAGATTGAGGTAAAAACAATTTTCATTAATAATGAACAGATAATAAATAAAAACAAGGTAGAATGTAAATCAACGGTTTTTGAAAGCTCACATTTCACAAAAGATAATACGAACTTTTTAGAATTGTTATTTGCACCAAAATTTAGAAATTTCATCTAAGAAAAATTTGAAAATAGGACTTTTTTTCAATTTTGAGCGATTGTAACTCTCGAAACCTATATAACTAAGAAAAACTGTTGACATACGTACAAATATATTATTGAAGCTTTAATTTTTATATCTTGCCAAAGAAAAAATTTCTACAAGTGTCTAAGTTACAGGTGTTTAAAAATAGCAAATTTTCTATTTTTCAGCCCTAATAGCTTTGAAACAGCGGGTTGTACAAAAAAATTTTTCTGAGGAAACTTATACTAATTCTAAAAGTTCTTTCTTACTTCAAAATTTCAGGTCCCTATTTAAAAGCATGTCGCAGTTATGTATAGGTATAAAAGGGTATAAAAATCATGCAAAATTTGGTTTCACATAACGGTAAATTTAAATACTAAATTTAAAAAATTTTATAATTTTGATATTAAAAAAAATCCCTGTCGAATGGCGTTTTCATATTGAAAAAACGTTTAGCAGAACATGTGATATACGCATTTAAAAATAAGGCTTTTTTAAAGTCTAAGGTGCTGTAGCTCCGTAATGGAGGGGGCTACATGAAAAAATTGAAAAAATGAAAAAATTCCATTTTTTACCTATTCATGGGTAAACATTTTTTTTTTTCTATCTTTAACAGTGTAGAAGTTTTGTAAACAGACGGACAGACGGATAGACGGATGGACAGCCAGAGTGAAACTAATAGCCACATTTTACAAATTTTTTTTTGGAAATGTGCTAAAAAAAGAATTCGTGGTTGTACTTTGTAACCATTTTTACCTATACTAAAGAAGCTTGTCTTTCTTATATACAAAAAAATATTCCTAATAACAACACAAAAAAAAAAAAAAAAAAAAACAACATTTAATAAAAATTCTATGAATATAATCTTAAAGGCAGGCTCTGATAAAATGAAAAATAGAAAATTTGAATAAAGGAAATGAGAAGCTTTTATATTTTACACTTTCAAATTGGAGAAAAATAAATGTTTCCAAGGCCATCAAAAATATTTGAATATTAATAGTCCAATGTCTGTTCATTTTTTATTGCCAACAACTAGTAAAAATTCGTGATGGTTGTTATAGTGGTAATAGGATATTCAATTTTCAAATTTTCCCTCTTACAAATGATTTTTTTTGTTTTTCGTTTTTTATTTTGTTATTTTGATGTTTTTGTTGAAATTTTCACAAATTTATTGCTTGTACGTACTTGAAACTTTTTTTTTTTTTTTAAATAAAATTGAAAAAAAAAAAACTTTTTCCTTTTATTTTGAAGATGTTGAATTGAAAGATGAAGTGGAAATAGATCTGGAAATTTGCTACTCTTATTGTATTTAAGTACTTGAAGAACAATAAAAACAAAAGTATAACTCTTATATAGGGTTAAAATAAGGACGAGGTTTTTTTTAAAAGATAAAAAAAAGAAAATATTTTAAACAAAAACCAAACCAAAGTGAATTTATTTGGTAAATGTGACCTATGATAGTTTTACAAAGTCTAATTAAAATTTTCATTTATATTTTCAAACTTAAAATTGAAGATTATAAAAGGTTCATAATGAAAATAATGGTAGGAACTTAAAATAATTCTTATTGAGAAAATATTTTACTTGACTTAACTTCTAAAAGAAATTAATCATATTTCTCTTTATTTCTCACTTATTTCTCTCTTTAGACATTAGTTATTCTTTTGATGAGAGGTTAACTCTCTTTTTTTTTTTTGCCTATACATCATTTTGCTTTCAACGAAGTAAAATAAGAGTACAAAAAACAATAAGTTGTTCTGATTGCAATAAGAAAGTAAAGTTTGAGTAAAACAGAAAAAGGCAAATTATAGGTGAAAAATTCTAAAATTATAACAAATTCTCTTGAGAGAATTAAGTATTTAATACTAGGTTCAAAATTAAAATAAAAATATTTTACAACTTTTAATGATAATAAAAACTGTTCAATTCAGGCTTAGCTTAAATTAGACAAATTAACATAGGAAAGTAATTTCTCTAACCTTCATACTCGAACTTTTAATAAAATTTATATAACACTTAAAAATAAAGATTTAAAATGGAAAGAAAAAAAAAAAAAAGCATTGTAATATTCACAGAATTTTCAAAAATAAAAAAATGTATGAGTTTAAATGAAAAACAATTTTTCATATATGGTTTTTATAACCCTTTAAAACACAATAAGTGTTAAAAAAAAAAACACAACCAAAAATATTTTAAACGCAGAATAATTTTTTTCTGTTTTAAAATAAAAAAAAAAAGACGATCATAATGATGAGTGAACAAGAAAATATAATGGGAGGAATGTAACACGTCTGTAAAATTTAATGGTAATTGAAAGAAGTTTATGTAAAACATTGTTTATTTTTCTTTTAAGTCATTTAAAAAATTTTCTTATGATCTAAATAGTAGATATTCTATTGAGGTTAATGGTAGCGGTTGTAGTAATGGTAATGATGTTGTTTCTATAGTTTCTATTTATATACGGCAAATAATTTTGTTTTAGGAGGAGAAAAAAAAAAAAACCGAACCAATTATGAATAATAATGTTTAAAGAGTAAAGAATAGAATATAAAAGAAAAAGTTTTAAATCTATTGTCAGAAATTTAAAATAAAATATTCTATATAATTTATATATTATATATATATATATATATATATATAATATTTAGTAGTATATATTATATAATGCTCTTTCTTATGATGAAATTAATTTCTTTTAGTTTTAAATATTTTTTATTCTCTACTACTTCTATTTTGTTATTTTATTTTGATAGTAGAAAACAATATGAATATATTTTAAAGTACTTGATGATACTAACCAATATTTAATTGGGGTTCTTGATTGTTTATATTTTTAAAAGGTATTTAATTTTTTTGTATAAAATTAAAAAATAATGAATTTTATTTAAAGTCTATTCTTGTTATTTCTCTTAAATTGTAAACAAAAAAAAAAGAAAAATCTCTAAATTTTCAAATGTTAATTTAAAATTGAAAAAAATTAAAAACTATGAATTTTCTTGCATATATTTGATAAGAAATTTAAAAGTTTTATATTTAAATTTCTTAAATTGAAAATCTAAAATTTTGACTATGATCCCATTTATGAACTATTTGAAAGGAAGATACTTAGATTTTTATAAATTTTTAAAATTAAAATTTAGCTAAAAATATAATATTTGATTTAAATTAATTTAAATCTTTATGCAGGAATCTTTAGGAAAGATTTTATATATAATGTATTTAATAAAAATATCTTAAGAATATTAAAGAATAGATTATGAAAATTTTAAAAATTTGAGGACAACATTTAAACACTAAACAATAAAATCCTTTAAACAATAAAATCACAACTGCCTTCCTTTAAACTTCATTTCATTTGCAATGCTAGAAAGGTTACAAGTGGTCATTCCATAATCTGTAAAAATTTCTAGAATGGTTTAAAACTGGTCATAGAAACTCATTTATTTATGTGAAAAATTCTTCGATTAAATCTGTTCCCCTTTGATAGATTTAGTTCATTATGTAATTTGTAACTTTTTAAAAAGAAGATGTTCAAGTACCCTTCTAAGTTATCTTCAAACTCTTCCTTATTATTCTATTTACCCCTCCAATTCTTCCTCTCATCACATTGGGAAATGTGGAGAAAAAAAAATTAATTATCGATGACAAACTTGTTTTCATTTTGTATACTCGCTTCTAAATACTTTTTGACTTAAAAAATGTCTTTGTCTTTTGATTATTTTTCAAACAATTATAAATTTCGTTAAAAATTGCAATCGCACAAATAAGTATAATATAAATTTATATTCAAAGTAAGTTTTGCTTTGAGGTCTCGGTGGCCTAGTTGGTAAGAGCGAAATACGCTGTAAACACCGAGAGAGTGTAGGTTCGAATCCCACACATGTCGTAAGAATTTTTTCCCCTTACGACATTCACAGCCACGCCTGAACAGGAAAGGCTGCGTAATTTCCTGTCCACATTTATGTGATAGAGAAATACATTAAAAAAAAAAAAAAATTTTTTCTTTTTGTTATCTTTTGCGTTTCTCATTAAAATATCTCACTTCTTATTAAAATCAAAAAAAATTGTGCATTTTACTTTATTGCTATTTATCCATTGATAAAAATGATAATTGAATGATAAAAAGAACTATAATTGTATCAGTTTCTGCTTTTAAGATAGTTTGTGTATTTACAACTTATATTTAGGATTCTTTAAAGTTAAATTACGCATAAACCAAGGCAAATATTATAAATATTTTGAAAAAAATTATAATGTAGAAATGAGAAGCTTAAAGTGACTTCATACTTCAATACTTTACAAGTTATATATTTCCTTTATTAAAACGAAAATTAAAAACAAAATTTATAATGTGTACGTATTGTAGCACTTAAAAACAAAACAAAAATAATTTTTTTTTTTTCTTTGCGAATAAATATTTTCCTTGTTCATGTAATATTTATATAAAAATTATAAACACGTCACAAAAAAAAAAAAAAATTTAAAGTATTAAAAACTTTTCTTTTCCAAAAATAAATTTTCACATTTTTTTTTTTTTTTTTTTTTGTCTTAAACAGAAGTTATCAGTTTTTTTTTTGTCTTAAACAGAAGTTTTTTCGATATTTAAATTCGATACAGGTTGGTTTATAGAATTATACTCTACACTGACTTATCCTTTAAAAGAATCTCATAATTTGATCGAGAATTCGAAAATACAGAAAGAAAATAGAATAATAAAAAAAAAAAACTTTTTAAAAAAGAAAGGTTTAGGTTTTTTTTCAGGGTTTAGGTTTTGTCAATATATTAAAGAAACAAAAAATAAATGAAAATATTTTTGAAAAGGATTAAATAACAAAAGTAAAAAAAAACACTTTAAATCGAAAATTGAAAAGTTTTTTTAAAAAATTTTCATTTTAAATTAATGTTAATGATGAATTTAATAGAGATGAAATAAAAATATAATAAATATCAAGGAAAATTGTTTACTTTTTGTTTTTTTTTTGGAAATAATTTATAATAAAATTTAATTTTTCGAATAAAAAAAAAAAATAAAAATTTCGTTTACTTATTATGGAAAATATCAGATTAATTATAATATATAGATCTACGTATTTTACTTTAAATGGAAAATTTAACTTTAAATGAAACTTCAAAAACTAAAAAGGATAAACTTATAAAATGTTTTCACTTAAAATTAAAATTTATTCAATTAAAATTAAATTTTCTTCATTCTTCAAAGTTGAAAATTTTTTGACTTTTTGTTTGTGAGTATTAAATGTGTAAAAATAAATTTCTACAATTAAATAAAATTTCTGCATCAAAAATCAAATATTTAACAATCGTATTGACAACACCTGTTTTTTTTTTCTCACAAGAAAAATATATACCTATTTTGTTTTTTTTTTAATTATTTCAAAACATTTTAATTTATTTTACCAATTATTTGGCTTCAAATTTTATTTTAAATTCTAATTTTATTATTTAAAAGAATTGATTAAATTATTTAATAAAGCTGACAAAACTTCAAATACACATACCTACATATGTACGTATTTTCTTTCTGGGTACTTCAGCCGCATTTTCAATGGCGGTAAGATAAATTTTATTTTTCGTGCACTTTTTCTTTTGTTTTAATTTTTGATTTTGTTTAATATTTAATTTGGGGTAACTTATTTTATTGTTTTTTGTTTTTTAAAGTATAAAAACACGCGTTTAAACAATATTAAATTTGTTTATATTAATAAATTATTAATTTACTTTATCAAATTACAATTTTTGTTTCTTTCATATATACATGCGCACCGGTTTTGTTTTGTTTATATTAATTTATATTTCTAATATTTTATGTTTGATTTTTTTCATTATAATTCCACTTGCAGTAAACCGAACAAAAATACATTCATCTCCCTCTCACTCGTAGAAAGAATGTTGATGTTCTGATAAATATTCTCATTACTCTCATCACTAATACAACAATTAATAACACCGTAATTTTAATTTAATATCTAGTGTGGTGAGTTTGTGGTGAGTTTGAAGTAATAACTGCGTTCAATAAGGTTACTCTAAAGTGTATGATAAAAACTGTTGAACGTTTGTTATATATCATTTGCGCACACTGAGCAAAACAATTTTAATAATTTTAATTTAATAAAAAAACTAAAAAAAAAAAAACATTGTTGTCATGCTCCGGTTATTTTATATCGTACATTCTTTATTTTAATTTTGTTTTAGCCTTCATTTTATTTTAATTGTTTTAATTTTCAGTTTTAGTATTGAAATTATAAAAGATAATTACTTAACTCATAAATATTCAATTTAAATTAAAAGTTTTAAGTTTTAATATTTTATACTCTTTACAAAATTACTAATTTTTAACGTTAATTTTTGTAACATTCACGGATTACAAACGAATTTTCCTGCCCTCGAATGTAATTTAAATTCCGCTAAACTAGCAATTTTAGCTCTTTGTGAAACAGAAGTCAGTGATCATTATGATAACTATAATATTACTGGCTACTCACTTATTTCACACTTCGTACTCAAAAAAGGTATAGCTGTTTATATTAAAAATATTATTACCACTTTCAACACTCTGCACAAATACAAAAATTCAAGCCCATCCTTCCACTAAGTATGGATAAAAACTCTCGTTGAAAAACATGTCATACATGTTCTGTTATCTTTTATACATAATCACCCAACTCTAGTGAACGGGAAAATGCTGTGGAAATTGAAAATCTATCCCACCAGATCAACGAAATTCTAGAATCATCTCCAGAAACTGAAATTTTTCTGGTGGGTGATTTCAACGTCCATAACAGGGACTGGCTTCACTTTTCCAGCAACGCTTCTCCGAGTCAAAACTCAATTGGGAAACAAGTTGAACTTTTCTCCTAACTATTCCACCTTTCTCAAATTGTCCAAAATTCTACTAGGAACCCGGACCGCGCTGATAAAGAGAGTCACCTCCTGGATCTGTTTCTTACCACCCACCCTTTTGGCTTTTGATGCTTCCCTTCTCACCTCCCTCGTAAAAAAAAAAATTATTTGGTGGGTTAAAGCTTTTCATATACATCTATATTACAAAAAAAAACATTTTTTAGATATTTTATTTACTGCGCTTTTTAGAACATGTACAATATATTATACAATTCGAGTCATATGCTGTAAATTAAATTTTTAGAATGGAACAATTTTTAAAGTTATTTTTTTTTTTTTTAATAAATAATCCATTTTTTGAACAAAATAAAAAGAAAATTGTTATAACAATCCATATATTATTAGTATCACAATAAAAAAAAATTAAAAAAAAACAAAACAAATAGCTTATAATTGCTCAAAATGAAACTCAAAAAATGCTCATTCAAACATTTTTGGTGAAAATTCTGAAAGCAATTTTAATTTTTATTGATGCAAGGGTGCACTTTGCATTTACAACAATAAAAACATGTTAATTCCTTGCAGCCAATATATTTACAACTATAGTTGGTTCCTTTAATATGTTCATATTGATCAATCCGACCATATTGAACATCTTGAATTGGTTGCACTTCTTTTAAATTCTTTTGTTGCTTGCATGGAATATAGTTTGCCAATGATAATAATGGTCTAGCCTCTTTTTTTACTTTGAAGATCTTTTCTTTTTAAAATCAAAGGATTAGCTATATTCAATCGAAAATCCAACAGATTCATTATCTGTGGTTTTGGTACATTCAATTGTATGCAATGTCGCTTGTATTCAAGCCAGCTGGAAATTACATTAAAATCCATAAAATGCGCAAAAAGCTCAAAACCCATTTTTTGGATTTTATAAAAGTTCTGTAGTAGCTGGTCCAGTAAATTTACCCCGCCCATTGATCTGTTATACAAACAAATCATTTCCGAACGAGGTATTTTGATGAATTCAAGTTTTGTTTTGTTACATCGTTTTACTTCATCTAATAAACCAAACCAACATTTTTGGCGGGACATATATTTCATTATAAAACGAAAGTAAAAACCACAGTAGTATTGGCAAAAAAAAAATTTTTTTTATATTTAATATGGTTGTAATCGCATTTTAAACGTTGTGTACAACATATTGTACAAAACTAATGAAAGGGTTAAAAAACCTTTGTGTCATAAAATTAAAACAATACTAAATTATAAATATAAATAAATAACCAATAAAAAAAATTTAAAAATTTTCTAAATAAAATTTTAGCTATAAATTTAAAATTTTAACGGAAATTTTTATTTTTCTTTAGGGAAAAACTACAAAACTACAATACATTTTTTTTGTATTTTACTACAATACATTTTTGTTTGCTAGTTCCGGAAAAATTTATTTACATTTTAAGGTAATCTCGGTATCAATTTCGCTATACTTCGTAAATCAAAGGCAATTTTATCGCAATAAGAAAAAAAAAAATGTATTTGAATTAGATATATACAATAGTTTTGCAAACATGTTTTAAGTCTAAAAAGTATGCAAATCATTTTTATACTATTTTGCACTAGGGTATATTGATTTTTTTTTTATAGTTTTATTTCTATATTTTAATATAAGTCTCTGATAAAATCTTTGTATTATATTTTAAACAAAACTAAAAAAAATCAATTTTTTTTTATTTAAATTAAAAGTATACATGGACTCATGGTTTTTTTTAATCACATTTCACTTCATAACTAACAATATAGTTATTGAGGCAGGAAAACATTTTTTTTTTTGTACAAATTTTAAACTTTTTTTCTAAAAAAACAATATTTTATTATTATCAATCTATAACAGTGTATTTGTATTATACTGTGTGATTTGCAAATAATTAATTAATAATAAATTGTAATGTGATTATTAATAAATAAAATTGTCTAAAAATTTTTGAACATTATATTTTTTTTTAATCAAAAATTAATTGAATTGAGAAAAATGTTTTTAAAATGCAAATAAATCATTAAAACAAAATATCATAAACATTTTTTTTTTTAATTTTAATTTTTAAAAAAACAATTAATTATTGAAATTTAATAAATATTTAAGTATAAAATATTTTCTACTCCTATTTAGGGAATTTCTGAACCTATCGCACTAGTTTTTGAACATTTGAACATTTGACACTTGAAACTTGACACTTCTTTTCTTACATTAGAAAATTATTACTCATTATTACTCGCGCATTATTACTCAGTTAATGCGATTATCTATAGTTTTTCGAGACTCGAGCGTACACTAAAAATTTGACAAATAATCTAGTGCGATATTTTCAAATACATTAAAATTGTTTGGTAGTTTTTTTTTTCTTTGGAATGCTTAGGAAAAGTATTAGTAAAGAAATCCTATTTAATAGCGAACTAAAAAGCTAAAATAAATAACTAAATGAAAATATGTATAATTATGTCATTTATTGCATGCGATTTGAAAATTAATAAAATATTTTTTTAACATATCTTGAACAAGTCAAGGTGTATGTAAAAAAATTCGTCAAGCAAAACTAGTCCAATTTTAAGCCATATTCATAAGAATATAAAATGAAGCCGAAGTATTAGTAACAGTTAGTATCTAGTTAGAGCTATAATACGCTTGAAATAAAGAGTGTCAGTACATGATAGTGTTATAATATAACAATATGACACGAAACATACTAAGAATATACTAAAAAGATATATTAGTATTTATCAATTTATTAAGAGATCAATTTATTTATCAATTTAGGAAGAGTAAGTATTAACCGCACGCAACATCATTCTTGAAATAGGTTCCAACATATCATAATCTGTGGAGTGAACGGGAATAATAAAGATCTCACCAGACTTCAAATTGTGTCCATTATTACGATAAACAAATTGTTCGGAAACCCTCAAAGGAAACCTTTTTCACGTGAAAAATCTGGTGAATAAAAACAATGTCAGCGGTAACTCAACCACTCTCAAGGGAGTCGAGTCCTATCAGATTTAGCATACTCTCATAATTAGCAAATCTGAACTGATCAGGCCAAGAGCAGTGACTTAAAACAAATTACAAAAATCACATTTAAACCGACTAGATTCTACCAATTCATCAACTGTACGATAAGAAGACTACACCTGACATCCGTATTGAACTGTAAGCCTCTCAAAAGTTATGTACAGTTTCGGAATTCAATAAAGGACAATAAGTAGTATTTTGTTCAAAGTCTGGAATAAGTTCGGAAACATCCTTAATATCACATGTCAGAAAAAAAATAGGGTTATTAAAAAATTTAAATCAAATACCGTGAAAAACTTTTAATATATTAATTTCATTTAATTTTTTAATATAATAATTTTATCTTAAAATTTTGACAATTACCTAAATAAAATTAATCTAAAATTGAAAATATAAAGCAAACAAGGGATTTTTTTTATTTTTTTATATCTTTTGAAAAAATGTTTTGAAAAAATTTTCAGTCGTTCGAATTTTAATCAGATTCTTAAAAACGATCCTCAATAATAATTAAGAAATTACTTTTTTTGTAAACTTTTTTATTGAATATAACATAATTAAATAAATTTAAAATCAATAAACCAAAATTACCACAAAAAATTATGACTATATAAAAAAAATCAGTTATCTCCACCACCGGACCGTCCGCTTTTATACGAAAAGTACTTTTTTTATTGAATAACAATAATAAGCAATGAAATTGTAAAAATACACATATGTATGTACATTCATTCATATATCTATTATTTACTTTTATATTATAACAGTCCAAAAAGCTAAAGTTTTGCAATCAATTTTATTTTCTACTTTTTAGGGGGTGAATTCGGTTTTGATAAAAGCATATTTTAAAAAATATTTTTTTTTACATATTATTTATTTTATACTTTTTAGTTTTAAATAGAACACATAATTTGAATTTAAAAAAATATGGGATACTTTTTATTCACACATACATTATTGTTTCTGATATAAAATACGTTTTACAATTTTATACCAAATGTTTAAGTAAATTAAGAGACTTGTAAAAAATGTTGACAAATATCTTAATTTAAATTGTAAACAAATGGAGCGGAACAAAATAATTTAGGAAATGAGTTTAACATAATATTATGTACGTATGTAAGTACATACTTCATACATATTTAAGTAGTTTTAATTAACTGTCTTGACAAAATTTTGTTGCATAATTTTGTAATGATCTTTACTTTTTATATTCTTTACTATGTACAAAAATAATATTATATATGGATGTAGTTTGAATTTGGCAATTGGAATTACTTTGCACATAAGTTTTGTAGGTATATATACACAAACACAATATACATAATAAAGGTAAATAAAACACATAACGCCCTGTATATTCAATATGCAGATATGCAATAAAGAATGTTGACAACAAATATTCGGATTTAAATCCTAAACAAATGTTTTAAAACAAAATAATTTAGCAACATAAAAATATTGTATCTATGTATATATTTTATGTTTTGCTAAATCCTAATAAATACAAAACACATGTGCATATCAAGATTGATTGAACTAAATTATTATAGGAGTAAGGATCAAATAATATGTGTGTATTAGTATGCATAGATAAGAATAAAAATTAAGAGTTGAATTTATTGTACAAAAAATTTTATTCAAAAAATGTTGATGAATAGAGTTAAAAAAAAAAAGTATACATACACGAATTGGATTCGAACCAAATTATCCTCAGTTTTAAGACCTGCACACTTTCCTCTGCACCATACAACACTTAAATATTCAATGAACAGTTTACGAATATAAAATCTCAATTTTTAAGACTATGCATATTCAATATGCATTAAAGAATGTTGACAGCAAATATTTTGATTTAAATCCTAAACAAATGTTGTAAAACAAAATAATTTAGCAACATACATAAAAATATTGTATGTATTGTGTTTTGCTAAATATGCTAATACAAAACAACATGTGCAAATGGACATCGACATTATACTATTATAGGAGGAAAGATCAAAAATATATTGTGTGTGTATTGTATGCATCAAATAGGATATAAAAATTTAAGTTTTTAATTGATATATACTTACATACTATATACATATTTTATTCAAACCTGATAGTTAAAAAAAAAAAAAGTTGCATGTAAATTGGATTCGAACAAAATTACCCACATTTTCAAAACCTGTACACTTTCCTCTGCACCATACAATAATAAAAGGCTTGACAGAATGGCAATAAATAAACCGACATCGACGAGTTAATATATTAGAGCATATAATAAAAATATTTTTACAGCCTTCTCCGCACCGCAGTAGTGCATATTTGCAAAAATCTCGGGTACAAATTTTTAGTATGAAAACAATACCGACCTTATACATATTTGTATGCGGTCGGTAATTATATGAATAATAATTTCAATAATTATGTGATTTTATATTACTTTGATCTGTGTACATTTAATCATATTAAATAATTTAAATAACTTATTTGTATTTCACAAAAAAAAAAAAAAATTAACAAATATATTAAATATGTAAATAAAAATAACAATTTTAACCATCAATTTAAAAACATATTTCGCACCCTCAGGATTTTTTTTATTATTTAATACAATAAAGTACGAAACATTTTTGATTGTCTCTCTTAAAACACTTAATGGTGAAATTCAATGATATAAATATAATATATTGTAATTGGATTTAAATTAAATGAATATTTAAAAAAAAATTGCTTAAAGATTTATGTACTAAAAGTGTTTATTTGATTATTTTATACTTATTTATTTTACTAAATAAAGTATAATACTGTTCAAATTGTAATATTATTTGATAAATTAATTTTTTTAATTATTTTTTTGGTTAACGTTGAATTAATAAAAATAGAATTATATTAAATAATTCAATAAATTATTAATATTAAAATTAATTATTAAAGTTATCTTTTGTATATTCTTGATTGGCTATTGGATTAAAATTAAATAATTAAATCTTAATTGTCATTAAGGCTATATTGGATTTAATTTTTTAGATCCATTTTGTGGCTTTCAGAAACTTTATAATTTTCACAGGTTGCTTATATTAAATAAAGTCTGGTGGTCACGGAAGTGCTAGCAAAACGGTGCTAATGTGCTACTTGGGGTCTTAGTCACAACTGACGGAACCTGCCATTTATACCAACAAACCAATGGGGGTTTAATAATATACTGAGCTATAGTTGGGATTGTCGCATTGATCATGTAATGAAAAATTTACTCTCTATATTTTTATCATACGCAAGCTAAGAAACTTTCTCTGGAACTCTCTCTCAGAACATTATGTACTATTCTTTTATTAAATCACATATATTACTTATCAAATTCCTATATAAAATAAAACTTCCCAACACTACCTAAATAAAATAGATATTTTGCACAAAAAATATATTAAAATTATTCACATCACAGATTTACAGATCAAATTGGTAACTGAAGAGATTAGAACATTTGCGGTAAAGCACTACCAGCGCTTGCGAATACATGAGAACGTCAAAATGAAAGTTGTACTGGATGTTGATAACAACATTCGTCGGCTGAAAAGAAGAAAACCACAGTAGTTACTGCAATGAGCGATGGAAACATATTTTATGTAATATTTTTCCGGTACACGTGAACTTTTTGTCGATCGTGAAGCCTTTAGTCGATCAAACAGATTGGTGTTGACACAAGGAAAGGTAGTTTTAGCCGGTAAGAATCCGGCATACTGTAGCAGAACATGGGTTCTACAGTATCTTTTGAAGATCTCCACCGATCTACAAAAAAAAAAAAAAAAATTATTATCAATATCAATATCCTTCAACCTTAATATACTCGTACATTTTATTTATATATTATGTATCTATATAAAATGTTCTTTTACGTACTATTAATTATGATAAATGTCATTTATTTTTTATTAATTTTGAGTTTTACTTTGAAAAAAACAATCACTGTACTTTCTTCCTATAGGAATATATATATATAAATAGGTAGAAAGTAAAATGTTTTATATATATATATAAATCAACTTTATATATAATAAAAGTGTATAAGTCAATCATTTTTTGAAAAATAATCGTTTTAGTTAAAACTAAATTTTTACATTTAAAATTAAAATCTTGTTTTACTTAAAATTAAAATTTCTTCGCTTAGTTAAAATTTATTCACTTAAAATTAAAATTCCTTCACTTTAAATTAAAATTTCTTCACTTAAAATTAAAATTTCTCCACTTAAAATTAAAATTTCTTCACTTAAAACTAAAAACGGTATGTACTCCTCTCAATTTCCAAGCGTTATTCTAGACAATTTCTATTTAGCTTCTGTATATTGAAAATAAATTTTCACATGTAATAAATATTTTAGTAAAATCGATTTATTTTAAATTGGAGCCTCATCAATCTTTGTAGCCCTTCATTTATTTCTTAAAATATTTGTCTAAAAGTACAACACAGTTGTTGTTGAAATGAGAACTGGCTAAGAGTTGAAATATGCTTCCGTAAACTAATGTTCCCTTCAATATAATTTGCAAAAATTCAAAATGAACGTCTTAAGGTTACTTTCTAATTTACTATCTTAATATCCTAAATCCCTCCAGTTTTATAACTCCCATTTAACTAAACCTGCATTAATATAAATGAACCCGTTACTGTTTAGTTTTGAAACAACTAAATGACAAATGATATGATAAAAAAGGCTAAAAAAAAAAAACAGAAGAAAAGAAACAGAATAAGTTTAGGTGAACTCATGGATATAACACTAATACAGACACAGACTAATGTTTTTTTAATATGTATATAATATCTTGTTTATACATAATATATATTCATATGTCATTTAAAGTTTATATTTTTCTTGAAATAAATATAATATTAAAACTGTCTGAAACATCACAAAAAAAAAAAAACTTTTTTTTTTTCTACATTTAAAAACTTTAAGTCATTTCCGTTAAAAGATTTTTAAAATACAAATTTATGTCAAATAAAATTTTATTTATTATTGTTGAAAAAAAAAAAGGAAATTTCTTAAATCAACAATCCCCATTAAATTCATTTTAAGTTAGATCAAATAATAGCCTGGTACCCTTTTCTTTTTTTTTTTTTTTTTTTTTTTAAGGGAATGACAATATATTTTCAGTTTTTTAAAAGAAATTTATTTTAATTTTTTTTGTCGTGAAAAGATTTAAAAATAAAATAAAAGTATTTGTATTTCTAAAGTACAACTTCAAAAATACCCAAAAAAAAAAAAAAAATTCAGAGTTTTAAAGAATAAGAAAATAAAAATATTTATCCTATGATAAATTATCCATAAAATATACATATAAAAGTCCTTAAATTCTTAAAAATTTAATATATATGCATATATATATATATATATATATATTTTTATTTACATAAATGAATTTATTTTTTTATCTAAAAAATCTTTTTATTAAAATAAAAGGATAACATAAATAAAATTTTTTTCAAAAAATTCATTATTAAATAATGCTTAAATAATACTTTAAATTAAATTTATTTGACATGAAAATTTCAAAAACAAAAAACCAAATCTAAAAATGTTATGGGATTTAAAAAAAAAGAAATATATTTCAAATTTTACCAAAAAAATTTTTGAAATTTAAATCTAACAACAAAAAAACAAAAAAAAAAAATAAAAGAAAATTTAGAAAAAAAAAACCACAAAAAAATTTGTGACACTGATTTGAAATTTTCTCTTTTTTTTTTTTTTCAAAATGACCAAAGTAGATTAAAAAATGTATGTATTTGTAACATTCCTTTTTTTGTTTTTGTTTTGTTCTTTTTTTTTTTTTTTCTTTCTTCAATTCTTTCATTTTGATTTGAAAAACAAATTAAAATAACGATATTAATATTTAAAGAAAATTCTTTAAGATGTTGCGGTCACTGAATACAATTTAGTACAAAATTGATTCATTTACCCCTCACTACGATGATCATAAGAAATCATTTGCAAACGTCAAAATACAAAAAGTATTTTTGTTTTTTTAATTTTTGTTTACAAATGTGTATTTAATTATTAAAAATTTATGTATTTACCTTTTTCTGTTTAATTTTTAAAATTTTTAAATTCTTTTCAAACAAAAATTATAAAAAATTTTCAAATTTTCAAATTTAATTTGCTCAAATCATAAAAGTACTTATAATGACATATGATATGTAGGCTTTTTTTCGTATGCCTATGACTTGACGAATGTTTTCTAAATGACAACGAATGATTGTTACGACAATCATTGACAATTATTATAGTTAGTTATATGAAATGTCATACAATTGTACAAAATCATATGAAATCATATGATATCATATGATCATTATAGTTAGGAGTTTTCAAATGGAATTTCTTTTAACTGTATATAGACTTTGGTTCAAAATTTTACTATAAGATTTATTAAAAAAAAATATTAAATATTAATTTTTCAGAATTGTTTTGTTTTTTAAATAATATATGTATGTGCTATTGTTTTACGAGTATTTATGAATGCTTTTATTACTACATAATAGACGTTAAAAAATGCCTTCGTTCTAAATCTGAAAAAATTTTCTGTTTACAAAAAAAAAAATGGCAAAATTCCAAACATGAATTTTAAAAACAATCTAAGTAAAGATGCCAAAGAATCCACCATTTTAAATATACCTACCATAATGTTAGATGATTTTCTATTATTTTAATTTTTATTTCAGGCGAAAATTGAGCGAATTCAGTAAACTTTGAATTAAAAGAAAAAAAAACTGACAATGTTTTACAAAATTCTATTTATAATTTTTTTTTTAACATAAATTTATTTATTATCTTTTATTAAAATTATTAAAAATACTTTATATTTAAATTCAATCTTAATACTTTATAATAATCATGCCACCTACTCATTAAATTCAAAAAGTTTTTTTTATTTTTTCAAAATTTAAAGTTTAATGGTTTAAAAAGCAAAAAAAAAAGAGAAAGAAAAAAAAAAATACTTTTTACAAAATTACAGAATTTTTTGCATTTTTATTTAATTTGTTTTTTTTTTTTTCTTTCTCTTTCTGTCCATCTTATTATCTTTAATATTCAAATTTCATTCAATTTAAACTTGTATATATATATATGTAATGTATATATACATTTTTTTTTTCAGAATATTATTATATCCGTTTTACATTATGATAACCGAAAAAAAAAACAAAAACAAAAAAAACTCTCCGGGGGTTCATATATCTACTTCAACTTTTTTTTTTTTTCAATTATAATTTAAATATGTCAAGGACTTCAGTATATCGAAAGGATATCCATGGAAATTATATATGTACTGAAAAACATAAAAAAAGAATAAAATAAAAATAAATAAATACATATACATATACATATATGGGTCGGACCACAAGTTTTTAAGAATATATTTAAAACCTTAAAAGTATTGGTCAGTTTTAATATTGAATAGTTAATAATTTTCCACCTTGTTTTATTTTGAAAAGAAGGTAGCGTATATAGTATGTCACAAAATATTTTTTTCAAGATAGTTTTTTTTTTTAGTATACTGAATTAAAGCTTAGAAAAAGTAAAACTTTCTCTATTTTTCATACTTAATTTAATTTTAATTTTAATTATAAATTTTGTGAGAAGAAAATGTTTATAAGAAATAAATGCAATACATGCAATGTTTCCTGAAATCAAAGCATATTTCAACGATCACTCAAATATATTTTTGGTCTTCAATTTATTCTATTGTAATTTTTCTAAAATTCGTTTTTCTGTTTTTGATACTGAAATAAAATAATAAACATTCTTATTTTAAAATTTAAGATTATGAATCTTCGTGTAGACCCATGATTTGTTGGAACTGCCTATTAATCATAAGCGTCCTTTAATTGTAATATGTGGATTGCTTCATATTTATTTCTTTTTCAAAAATAATTTATTTATAATTCCTTCCAAAACTTTTAGTCCTAACACTGCAGGACTGTATAAAATTTCCAGAGGTTTTTCTATAATGAAAATTGTTTGTTTTTTGTAATATTATTAAAATAGCAAAAAAAAAAATAGAAAAACATCCCATTGACATTTTTTTTTAAATTTAATTTCATAAATCCTTCAGAAGATATAGGAAAAATTTATATCCTGGATTATATTCATTACTTTCATTTTCCCCAAAAAAAAAAAAAAAAAAAAAAAACGCAATAGGAACGAAAAAGCTATAGCAAAATTGATAAAGATGAAAGACAAATCATGACTATATTTTATCAACAAAAAAATTTTTTTTTTTTAAAGAAAATTTAAAAGAAATGAAAAATTCAACTTAAAAATAACCGAATATTAATTTTCTTAAACAAAAGAATCCTATAAATATGATTTTCTTAAATTTCCAAAATATAATTTCTTTCTTATTTTTTTACTTTATCATTAATTATTCAAAATATAAACTAAATATTATAAGTTGATATACATTCTATACAGATTTTCCTAATTGTTTAGGGTAAAAATATTTTCTTTCACTTTTTTCTACAATAGATTAGAAATGGTTAGATTTAGTTTGTTATTAGTTAATAGAAATAAAACTGGTTAATTTTAATTTTGCCAATCCTTATTAACTACAAATAGTTGAATTTGACTTTTAGCTATGAAATTCTCCTTATTCAAGTCCCCTAGTGAATAGTCCCCTAGTTATATCTGTTCACAATAATATATTCATTCTAAACAAGTAGATTAGATTAGATTATTATTTTTTTGGAGCCTCGGTGGCCTAGTTGGTAAGAGCGTATAAAATTCATTGTAAATAAAATACCGAGGGAGTGTGGGTTCGAATCCTACTCACGTCATAAGAGTTATTCCTCATTACGATATTTACAGCCACGCCTGAACAGGAAAGCCTGTGTAATTTTCTTTCCACATTTATGTGGCAGAGAAATGCAATAAAAAAAAAATTATTATTTGAGGAGTATATATCACCCTTTGATCTTTTGATGTAAATCTAATTGTACTCCCCCTATTATTACGAGTTGTATATTTTAACTTTATACTTATAATACTTTTTGTCAGAATTACTGTCTTTAAAAAACTGAAGATCATCTGTAAAGAGTTTATTGCTGACAGTTCATTTATTTTCAATAATATGCTCCAACATGAACATTGCTCTGAGTAAAGCTTCGCAGATTTTTATATTGAGATGTGTCCTGGAAATTTTCTATAAAGGTCAAATTTTAAAAAATAAAATCAAATTATTAAATACAGATTTCTTATCATCCATTAAAAATCAAAATTTTCATTTCACCATTAGTTAACAATATGCCATCACTAAAATTTATTTCTAATTATTCACTTTATTCATAAATTTTTGCCATTGCTCTGCAAACTTTTAAAATAGCAAACAAAATAAAACACTATAAGTTATGAATGATGTAAATTTATGATTGTGTAAAATAAAAACGTTTTATAGCAGCTCATTTTCGGATGTGCTTAATTGAAATGAAATGAATAGATTTGTCATCTCATAATATACATATATTACATATATATATATATAATTTTTTTTTTCTGTTTCTTTTATTTTAGCTATTTATAAAAGGACTTATAACACGAAATCTTAAATCCTTAATATAAATATTGTGTATTTCATTTTTAATAAGAGGATAAGTTTAAGTTCAAGGACTCTTGACTTGAATAATTTCATCCATATCCTATATTTTAATGGTCACTTAAGTAATTCATGGTCAAAAGTAATAAAAAAAAAAAAATAAATAAAGTAAAATAAATACAAATAAGTCGTAAAAATATTTTCTCAAAAAATAAGAAATTTTTTTTTTTTTTGTATAACTTTTTGTTACTTTTTTAATGTGAGTTATTTATATGTTTTTTATATTTTGTTTTTTTTTTTTTGTTTTTTTTTTTATGGCTTATATAAACAGTGATGGAATTTAAATGATTTAACAGTTGGTTGCTTTCTTAATTGATACAATACTAAAAAATAATTACTTTTCTTTATATTTGTATTAAATTCAATTGACTGTGAGTTATAACTATTATAGTTAAATATTATTTTTATGATAAGAGATAATGGGAAAAAAAGGCAAAATATTAAAATTATTCATACTCATTGTGTTTAAATGTTACCAAGAGATTCAGATATCACAGCTCTTAATACTACTTCAAGACAATAATCAAATATATAAATGAAAAATCGAAAATGGCTAAAAATGAAACCCTTAAAAAATAAGGGTTTCATTTTTAGCCATTTTCGATTTTTCATTTAGACTTATCACCTTTTCTTCGTAATCTAAACGGTTATTCCTAAAATAATTTTAAATTGAAAAACTTGTAAAAAATTTATTTGTGCAACGATTCAAAACTTTGAATTTTTAACTATAAACCAAACCAAACCAAACCACACCACTGTTACAGTCTTTTAAGCCTACTTTTTTTTTATTAATATTTTTTTATATTTTTTATTTTCTATGTTTTTTTATTGTATCATATTGTATCGATATTAAATTCTGTATAAAATTTATTGTTTGAAGCATTTTTCATCATTTTTATTTAATTTATTTGTTTTTTTTTTTTTTTTTACTCCTCCCGAAAAATAAAACAGTATTTTAATAAGAAACTCTTGATGATGTCCTTTAATTTTATTTTCTTTTTCCTCTTTTTATATTGTAAAATGATTTTTTTATTTTTTATATGCATTCCATTCCATATTTTTGAAAATTTTCCCTACTGTTTATATTTTTTTTTTTTATTATTAATATTATTTTTATAATGTTATATTAAAACCTTTTTAAAATTTTTATGATTTGATTAAAATTAACAAAATTTAATTCCGTACTTAATTTATGTTAAAAAGAATAATGATCTTAAATTTCTTTAAAAAAAAAAAAAACCAAATATTCAGAAATGTCCTTTTTTTTATTATTTTCTTTCAATAATATTTAAGAAAATATTTTTTCTTACAATGCATTTTCTGGACTCACCTTAACTTTATTAATGTATCAATAAATTAATTTTTATGGTGTAATTGAATGTTATATGTTATTTTATTTTTTCTTAATGTGGTTTTAACATTATTTATTTTAATATAGGTTATTAAACAGCTAAATTAACCTAAGTATGGAAAGTATGGTAAAAAGTATGGAGGTTTATGAATACCTTATATTTTCACAAATAGTTACCGCTAATACCTACAGGTATTATCAAACTGGCAGACAGAAAACGGAAAGAAATTTTACAGTTAGGAGTGTATCGAAGGGTGCTGAGATTATCATGAACACAACATCGTACAAATATTTCTAACTTACAAGAACTTAATATAAAATGCAGACTTCTAAAGAAAATAAGTTAACATTATTTCCAATATTTTGCTCACATTGCTAGACGATCAGGTAAAATAGAGGGACTAGTAGTGAAAGGAAAATTAAACGGAAAAACATCGAAGTGCCGATCTTCTACAAGTTGACCAAATTAATTACAGTTCCTAATAGAAAAAAACTCCAGCAGAATCGATTCACATGGCAGCTACTTTGAGACAGAATAGATCTAGGTAGCAGCAGCATCTAATTAATTTCATTATACAATAATACCAACACGCCCTGAATAGAAAATTGGAAGGAGAAGAAGAATGCTTCATAATTAAAAATTTATATTTTTTCTTGGTCCCTTTAATAAAATAAGTTTAACTATAATAGGTATACTATTCCAACATTTTTATTGGAACTAATTCTTAAAAATTCGTATATTAATTGAAAATATTCAATTTACTACTTTTAGAATTTACTTTTCAAAAATGTTTTTACATCTCTGGTAACATTTTTCAAAAATCAAGATGCTGTACAATTATTTATTAACATTAATAAATCTGTTAAATAGTTTTAAGAATGGGAAATTTTGTGGCTCTTTAAACATAAATTTAATTTTATATTAATTTAATTCCTATAAGTCTATAAAAAATAAATAATGTTATATTAATTTTACTTTTATGGAAGTGATTTATATTTTTTCTTACTTACACTTACAATGAAAAAATTTTTAATTTTTCTAAAAAAAAAAAAAGAAGAAGAAAAATAACTTAAATCATTTTTTAAGTGAAAAAATTTCAAGTCCAGATCAACATAATTTATAATATATTCCTTTTAATAAAATTTAAATATACAAAAATTGATTTATTAATCTGATACATATTGACTTTTCAGACGATTGAATAGAAGATAAATTCACTAACTCTTGCACAAAATCTCAATTTTCCAAAACAGAAGAATCTTGGGTCTTCAATTAAAATCTATACATACTATTGTTAACAACAAGTCAATTTAATAGTTAATACACTCACAAACTCTTATATATGGTTGACCAAATATACTCTTATCACTAAATCATCTCGATATCGTTAATATTATAACTTATAAGAGGAATTTTAACACAAACATGCCAGAAGATTAGGATTTTTCTCATATAACTTTTGTAGAATCTGAAAAAAATTAACAGAAAACGGAATTAATCCTTTACTTTTTGTGTTAATGCCGAGCTCATGGTCGAAGCTTTCTGAAAAAAAGAGCGTTACTGCAAAGATTCTTCTTAAGTATCTTTTTCAATCTGTCGAAATTGGATTAAATCATTTTAAAAATGAAGTGTCAAAATAAATAATGTATTATCTTTGCTTAAAGAGAAAATTAATTAAGTCATCCGACTTGATTTAAGGAATAAAATGAATGAAATAACACGACAGAAGGAAATAAATCCAGTTTGAAAACAATTAGTAGTAGTAAATAAATGAAATCAAGCACGTTAAAGATATTTAAAAATCGGTTTATAATTATTAGCATTAGTTAAAATTAAAAAAACAAGGTAGAATGTAAACCAACGGTTTTTAAAAGCGCACATTTCCAAAACTCAATACAAATTGTTTAGAAGTGTGACTTACACAAAAATTTGAAAATTTCATGTAATAAGAAAAAACTTGAAAATAGGACATTTTTGAGATTTTGAGGGACCGTAAGTCCGGAATCCTATATAACTAAGAAAAGCTGTTAACACACGTAAAAATATATTATTGAAGCTTTAATTTTTATGTCTTGCCGAAGAAAAGTTTTTACAGGTGCCTAAGTTACAGGTGTCTAAAAATAGCAAATTTTCAATTTTTGAGGCGTAATAACTCTTAAAGAGGGGGCGTTACCAAAAAATTTTCTGAGGAAACTTATACTAATTCTAAAAGTTCTTTCTTGTCTCAAAATTTCAGGTTCCTATCTAAAGGGGTGCCGGAGTTATGAAAAAAGAAATTTCATGCAAAATGTGGTTTTCACATAACGGTAAATTTAAATCGTAAATTACAAAATATTACGTAATTTTGATATTGTTTTATATAGATAATAAAATTTTCGATCTTCTACCGGTTTTAGATTGCAAAACTATTACGCAAAGCCCGAGATATATACATCTGAAAATGGAGCTTTTTTACAATTTTGAAGAGCTGCAGCTTTGGAACCCTTTACAACTAAAATAAACCTTTCACACACGTAAAAATATATTATTGTAGCTTTCATTTTCATGTCTTGCCGAAGAAAATTTTTTACAGGTGCTTAAGTTACAGGTGTCTAAAAATAGCAAATTTTCAATTTTTGAGGCGTAATAACTCTTAAAGAGGGGGCGTTACCAAAAAATTTTCTGAGGAAACTTATACTAATTCTAAAAGTTCTTTCTTGTCTCAAAATTTCAGGTTCCTATCTAAAGGGGTGCCGGAGTTATGAAAAAAGAAATTTCATGCAAAATGTGGTTTTCACATAACGGTAAATTTAAATCGTAAATTTCATAATATTACATAATTTTGATATTGTTTCATATAGATAATAAAATTTTCGATCTTCTGCCGGTTTTAGATTGCAAAACTATTACGCAGAGCCCGAGATATATACATCTGAAAATGGGGCTTTTTTACAATTTTGAAGAGCTGCAACTTTGGAACCCTTTACAATTAAAATAAACCTTTCACACACGTAAAAATATATTATTGTAGCTTTAATTTTTACATCTTGCAGAAGTAAAATGTGTGCAGGTTCCTAAGTTACAGGTGTTTAAAAATAGCAAATTTTCAATTTTTAAGCCCTAATAGCTCATAAACAGGGGGTGGTCCGAAAAAATTTTCTGAGGAAACTTATACTAATTCTAAAAGTTCTTTCTTGCCTCAAAATTTCAAGCTTGTATCTAGAAGCGTGCCGGAGTTATGAAAGTAGAAAAATCATGCAAAATTTGGTTTTCACATAACGGTAAATTTAAATACTAAATTTAAAAAAATTGTATAATTTTGATATTAATTTACAAAGATAAAAGAAATACCTGTCGAATGACGTTTTCATATTGAAAAAATCTTAAGCAGAACATAAGATATATGCATTTAAAAATAGGGCTTTTTCAAAGTTTGAGGGGGTGTAGCTCCGTAATGGGGGGGGGCTACATGAAAAAGTTGTTCCACAAAATTATTTTTTTTATAAGACCTACCTATGGTTAAAATTTTTTTTCTCTATCTTTAACGGTGTAGAAGTTTTGTAAACAGACGGACGGACGGACGGAGGGACAGAGTGAAACTAATAAGCACATTTTTTCAAAATTTTTTTGGAAATGTGCTAAAAACTGTTTTGATGAAATATATATATGATGATTAATATATTATACAGGACTGACACCTATACCAATGAAGTACAAAACCATTTTTCTTTATGAGACACTCGCTACTCAGAAGGCAGAGACAGTATTACACGTCTCTTTGTCAATCCCTAACGCTAGAATACCAAATAGGGAAGCCTTGGCATAGCGCTACTAGGAACATCTTTCCAAAATGATGGCGCTAGTTCAGTGAACCAATATCTGATTTTTAAGAGGTATTGTCTGCTTCCGATTAGCCGCTTTGATAAACAATCGACTGACTTAGTTGTCAATCTACCCTACCAAAAAACAACAACATCAACCCTCACTACTTAAAATCTGAACTTATAAATCGAAATAAATCGCTTGAAAATTCGTTTCATTAAAATAAAAAAAAATAAAGTTTTTAAAATAAAAAAATTTTTGTCGAATAAAAAAAAATTTTCAGTTTTGAATCAGCAGAATTTCATGATTGATTCATTTTATGTTAAATTAAAAAAAAAAAGTATTAAAATAATTTATCCAATACAAATTTAATATAAAATTATTAATTTTTAAAAATAAATTATTAATAATCAATTTTTTATTATTAATAATTCACAATTATTCAATCCTCGATTAAAATGGGTTAATTTTATTTATTCCACTTTGATGGTTCAACTAAATTAAATATAATGGTAAATTAATTTAAAATAAATTATTTGATGTTGAAATAAAATTAAACTTGAAAATTTAGTAAATTAAATAAATAATTGAGTATTTAAAATTTAATTGGAAATAATTTATTTAAAACTGAGAATTTAGTATTGTATATAAGATAATAAATTTGTCAAATACCGTCTACCATTTAATGCTTAAAGTTATATGAGAGTAAAGTAATTTAAATTTTATAATAAAATGTATAAAAAGTTTAAACTAATGTTGAGTGTAAAGGAAATTAGTATTATAATTTTTAAAAATTGATGATATCTATATACCAGAAGTCCCGTAATTAACTACAATGGTATGCACCCCTGCATAGACCTTTATGAGAAGGTATTTTTTTTGTATGAAATTAAGCTGAAGTTTTTTAAGCTAGTTTTCAAAATATGCCATCTTAAATTAACATTTTTTTTTTATTTTAAATAAATTTGCATCTAATTCCGTTTCTATACCATGTTTTTTTCCACCTATTTATGAAAATTCTGTAAAATACATTCGGCAGCTCAAAAAATCTTCCTTTACACGTATCTATTTTCTGTCTTTTACCATTTTAAAACTATGGTCTTTTAAATTTATAAAACGTAGAAATTTAATGCATAGAAAATGACTTTAAGGAATGCTAGAGGAAAACGTTTAACAAAAAATAATACTATGTGGTTGATGGATGATAAACCCCAAGCTTATTTTTCATTAGCAGTTCACATGTATCTTAAAATTTTGATGATAAATGGATTGCATATTAGGACATTATTTCAGGGCTTGTATAAGATCATCAGATTTAAAATTTCCAGATTTCTATTTATGGAGTCATTTAAAACATTTTACCAGGTAGAAAGCTGAGTCCAAAGCAGAGACAAAAATCGGTCGATAGTAGTGACGAATTAGAGAGACGAATTAACGAAAGTTGCAGAATTAATATTTGCATTAAGCAATAAGGGGCCGCATTAAACATTTTTTTATCGTCTATCTCCGAAAAGGTAAAAGATAATTTTCTATTTTCATGCGTTAGATTAAAAATTGACATTCGGATAATTTAAATTTGGCGAAATCTAAAAACACTGTAATGTTATGTCATTGTAAGAAAAAAAATTTGTTTTAAAGATGAGAATAAAAATATTCAAAAGTAAATTTTTAAATTTAAGGGTTTGTAAATTCAAAACTAAGAAAGACAAAATGGTATTCAATAAAATACTTGTTGCAAATAAAGTCACATTATCTGGTAAATCGTTGGAGCCTTGGCATTTTTATACAACATACAAACATTTTACCATTAGTAAACAAGATCTAAACCATAGGATATAGCACTGTATTTAATTATGGGGCACTCTGTATAATATAAAAATATAAATATTGAAAAGTATTAATTCAAAACATTAAAATGAAGAACAAAAATATTAAAAATATGTAATAACTGAACATAAAATGTGTCAAGGACTCTTCTAAATAAATCATAATAATGTTATTAACACTAGAATGTTTAGAAATTTAAATAATTTATTGTATTTACATTATAAATTAAATTTTTTGTAAATTACGATTAAAAATGTATTAATAATGATTTTTTTTAAAGAAAAGGATATGTGTCTGAAGGAAGTTTTGTAAAAAATCACTATTAATTGTAAAATAATTCATTCAAAAAGGAGAAATTTTAAGAAGTATTTGGAACAAGTAAGTTTTTTTTTTTTTTTTAAATCCCAATTTTCTTTAAAAACAAGTAAAATTTATATTGGTTAAAATTATAGGTAAGGACGAATATAATTTCGTACAAAAGTTTTTTAATAAAAATAATACTGTATAGCTAAATGAAAAAAAATTTTCATAATACAATATGGTAGGAAAAAATCCATTAATTTTCAGTTGACTTATACATAAAAAAAAATAAGAAAATATACAGCAAATTACAATTTTCAATAAATTTTCAATTTGTTAGTGTCTGAATTTTAAAAATTTAAGAAGATATTTTAATATTTTAATTGAAATATAAAACAATTTTTTTTTGAATGTAATAATGAAAATATCAAATATTTATATCCGATATCAGTTAGTAATTTTAAAATTATTTTCCATTCCTTTTTTATCCAAAAAACCAAAACAAAAAAAAAAAAAAAATCGTTTCAATTTTCCAAAATGTCTATCATTCTAAACTTGTTTCTGAAAATTTTTTAGAAAGCGAATATGAAGACAAAAAATTGTTAAATATAATTCTCTTTAGATCCTTTGATTTTTATTTTTATTTTTTTATAAAACTTTAAAAATTTCATTTGAATTTCCAAAGAAACACATAACAAGAAGTCAGTATCACAATTTTATTATTATTTTTTCAATTTCATTCTCTTTTTTTGGGTTTTGTTATGTCATAAATTTGATATCCTTTGTAATATCTACAAGATTTTCTCCTTGTTTTTTTTTTTTTTTTTTTTTTTGAGATCCCTATTTTTAATTTCCTTCTTTTTCACTATAGGGTTTCAGAGATTTTTGTTTTTTTTTTTTGACTTTATTTCATTGGTTTAAACATTTGTCAGTTAAATAAATTAAAGAAAAACAAAAATATACAACCAACGAGTTAAAAAAAACGAAATAATATTATGTGCTTTAGTGTATTGATATCAAAGCAAAAAAATTAACTCTAATCACTGGATATGACTCTTAATATTCTTTGGTTTTTTTCGTATCCCGTATTTTTTTTTTCTTTTGGTTTCAATAAAAAACGGGAAAATCATTTTCCATGACTGAACAAAAAAAAAAACAAAATTTTGAAAATAATATCATACATTATAGATATAAAAAAAAAACAAGAGTTTAGTTTAAGTTTACGAACATATTATAGTTAACAAAAAGGATAAATAAGAAAAATTTTCCTTTAAATTTCTTCAAATTTTTCTCAAAAAAAAAGTTTCAAAAGAATTTTGAAATTTTCGAAATTGATTTTTTCTTGAAATTAATCCGAAATAAAAAAAAAAAAAAACAAAAAAAGAAAATTGAAAACGTATTTTTCGAAATAAAAGTTCTGTAATTAAATTTGGAAGTAAGTAAGTAGTAAAGAAAAGTACCATTATAAATAAGAGGATCAAATTTTTTATTAACTTGAAGAAACTTTATCTATTGAGATGAGATGAAATTTAATTATTAAGAGAATATAGATAAGATTTAATTACTTCTGATACCATTAAAATTTGCCTCAAAAAGCATCAAGGATTTTGAAAAATTTATTATATTTATAATGATGTTTAATAGTTTTTCGAGGGAGTTTTTTTTTTTTAGCGGTTAAAATGTTATCTTCATATCAAATCTATCCTAGAATGAATAAAGTGGTGGGTATAAAACATATAGGTATACATATCTTAAAGGAAAAATCATTAATATATTCTTGAGTTAATACTATTATGATTTATTATGAAGAGCTCTTAAATAAGTCTAAGTATTCATTTCGCATTCACTATTAAAACCACATTTTAAATACGAAAAATACAAAAACAAAAATAAAAAAAAATCTTTGTTTTTATGCCAACAATGTTTTATTATGCGTGACTTAAAGTTAATTATCATTATAATTTTTTTTTTTTTTTTTTAATTTAATTAAATTTTCTTAAAAAAGCAAAGACTAAGGAAACGAATAAACTATACATAATTCAATTTTCATGCATAAAAGATTTTAATTTTAAAAGTTATAAATGTAGAAAATGAACAAGGCCTATAAAAAAAGAAAGGTTCTAAAAGGAACACATTATCACTATTTTAGCGGAATATAAGAAAATGAAAACAAATAATATTTTAAATTCTATCCTAAAAATTAAAAACTTTAAGATTTAAGCGTTTATAATATACGTCAAGGTATATGCAGAACGATAAATTTTGAACAGAAAATTAGAATTTATTTTGCCTTATTAAAGTTTATGTCCTTTACCGATTTAAGATTAAAAACTATTTGATACCGCTTTAGTAATAACCATTTGGATGTAGGGATTTATGTGTGACACTTTTTTTTTAACAAAATTAATATTTTAATAATAACATCAAATTAATATTCATTTCATTTCGTTTTGTCAAATGGTGAGGATGTTTTGTAATTAGATTAAGAAATAAAGAAACGAACGGATAAAATGAAATTAAGAAGAACATTTTCATAGTCCTTTTTTTTTTATTTTTAGGAAATACGTTTTAAACAGAACCGAGAATTTTAAAAATTTTTCTAAAATTAATTTAAATATCCACTCTTAATTAGGTTAAGTTGTTAAGAAAAATAATATGTTTTGCAAATACTGATTTGTTTTTTCTTTGTTAATTATTTTTTTGTCATTCATTTTTGTTGCTGTATAAAAATATCCTAATAATCTTAAAAAAAAGGTAAATCCTAATAATCTTAAAAACCGTTATAATGGATGCTTAATACGATCTAAAGATACGACAGATCTATACTTAAAATTTTAAAACTTTGATCTTTTGTTGTCAGTTTTTTTTTTACGATGATCGGTGGAAAATTTTAAAAGACACCTACCGAAATTGCACGTGTTCCTTCCGAATTGTGCTTAACTTTAACAAATGAAAACCATCCCCTTTTAAATCAAACTTTAGATTGGCATCTTTAATACAAATCTACAGTTTGATTTTTCGAATAACGATGGGAGAAAAGTTTTCGATAAAAGTAATTTTATAAAATTTAGGATTATGTAGTATGATTGTATCAGGACTGATATATTAAATTTTTATCTCAAAGGGTAAATGTTATGGGGTAAATGTTATTTTTAAAAACAGATTTACTGTTATTATTAGAACGATTAAAAAAACATTTTCACAGAATTTGCATTTTATATACATAACGCCAGACCTCTTAAAATATACATATATATATACCTATATATATATAAATATATATCGCTATTTATATGACTGTTTTAATTTCCGGTAGCTAAATTAACCTAAGTATAACTAAACTAAATTTAAAGTTGCTTAAATTTATAATAAAAAAAAAAATAAAAGTAAAGTGAAGTAGAAAAAAAAAGAAAAAATAAATGCTTATAAAAAAAAATATTTTTAATTAATTTGGTTTAAATTTTCTGAGAGTGTGTTGCAGTTAAGCGTTAATAAAACATACCACTCTGGTTTTCATTTATGAAATTTTAATTCGTTTTCTTAAAATTGTTATGTCATAATAATACATAATATATAAATATTAAAATAAGTGAAAAAATATGAGAGTAGGTATGTATCTAAAAATACATACAAAATACACACATACATACATTTCTTTTTAATATTTGATTGAATTTGACAACCGGGATCAATGTCTAAATGTGGAGTATTTTTTGTCATTTAATAAGAAAAATATATCAAGGAATTAAAATAAATGTTAAAAAGAAAATAAATAAACTAATAGCAAAAAAAAAACAAAGCAGAATGTAAACCAACGGTTTTTAAAAGCGCACATTTCCAAACGATAATACAAACTGTTGAGAATTGTGACCTTCATCAAATTTTTAAAATTTCATAAGTATAAGCAATTTTGCAATTTTAAGTGGCTGTAAGTCCGGAACCCTATATAACTAAGAAATAGCTTTAACACACGTAAACAAATATTATAGAATCTTTAATTTTTATGTCTTGCCGAAGAAAAATGTTTACAAGTTACTGACAGGTGTCTAAAAATAGCATATTTTCAATTTTTTCACCGTAATAAGTAGCTCTTAAACAGGTTAAACAGGGTGGTACAAAAAAATTTCTGAGGAAACTTATACTAATTCTAAAAGTTCTTTTTTGTCTTAAACTTTCAAGTCACTATTTGAAACCGTTGCGGAGTTATGAAGATAAAAAAATCATGCAAAATATTGTTTTCATACAACGGAAACTTCAAATGCTAAATTTTTAAAACATCTATAATTAAACATATAATTTACATTATCATGCAAACATATATAAAACATGTACATGTATAATACATACATGATAATATATACATGTATATAGGTAACAAAAAATCCTGTCGAACGGTATTTTCAGATTAAAAAAATGTCACGTTGAGCATGAGATATACGCATTTAAAAATATAGCTTTTTCAAAGCTTAAGGAGCTGCAGCTTCGTCATGGGTGGGCTACATGAAAAAGTTGTTCTATAACATTAATTTTTTTATGAGATCTGCCCATGGTTAAAATTTGTTTTCTCTATCTTTAACGATGTAGAAGTTTTATAAACAGATGGACAGACGACAAACGGACAGATGAACGGACGGACACAGTGAAACTAATAGGCAAATTTTTTCAAATTTATTTTAGAAATGTGCTATAAAACTGAATTGATTATATTTACTATAAAAAAATGTTGTTATAAATTTGTCTTAAGATTCATATCAAGCCTTTTAAAATACTGCATATTATTCAATATTCATATTAGTGTAGCACTTATGAACTTTTTTCAAATACAAAAAAAAAAAAAATACGTATAAAATCATTATTTTATTGGATTCATTCGTTTTTCTTTTAAATATACTAATTTAATTTTTCTTTTAATAAATTTCTATTATTTGTTAAAGTCGAGAAATGTTACTAAAATTTTTATAAAATTTCAACTCATAAAATTTTTTATCGATTTTAACACATTGAACACATATAAAAGGACTTTAATAATATAGATAATGAATACAACGGTAATCGGCTGATTCCACTAGAACAATTTCACTAATCATAATTCCACTAGGTAAAATTATCCACTACAACAATTACACTAGCTATAATTTCACAAGGGAACAATTTCACTGGAGCAATTCAACTTATTAAAATTTCACTTTAAAATAATTAATTTTAAATAAATTTACAAAACTTTAAATTAAAAAAATATTTTCATCACTGTCAAATATTTTCTTTCTCCCTAACAAAACATTCATAATTATGGATTACAAAATAATAAAAAGTGAGAAAGGAGAAGAAACAATATCCGAATACATTTTAAAGATAACAGTGATAAGATAAAAAATGGATAAAATATCGAAGATACTTTGTTACAAAAAATAAATGTGATGCATGTATTCATACAGTGAATGGAACAAGTTTTAAAAAATTAAACAGCCATATCGATATGTCAATGCAGAAGAGGTGGTATAAAAATAGGAAATATACAAAAATTGTAAGAACAAATTGTAATAACGAATATTATTAAACGCATTTAGAGTTAAAAATCTCCGCAATAAAAAGTGGGATTGTTTGAGTGAAATTGTTTCCTCATGAAATTATATCCAGTGAAAGTGGGATGCTTGAGTGAAATTGTTTCCTTATGAAATTATACCCAGTGAAATTTTTTCTAATGGAATTGTGAGTATTGGGTGGAATAGGCTTAAAATCAATAGTACCTACTGATATTTTAAAAATAAATTAGAAATTTAATATTTCATTGTATAGCCCTAAAATCAGATTCATTTTATATTAAGAATCATCTAGGTTAGTTATAGCGTACCGTACGTTATTTACAAATACCTCTATTGTCGTTTTTTTTAATGTCCAAGGATTATCACAATATTATCTTGTTTAAAATAAATCGATAAATTCAAATAATTACAAATTTGATTTTTACATGAATTAAGGTAGAGTTAATAAAGCCCATCAGAATTTGCTTGAACTAAAGGTAATAGATTTGATGAAATTTTGATTCACCCTCCATATATAACAGACCGTTCATTAATTTCTAATTTTTTTTTAAACTTATACAGATAAAATATATCCAGTTCTAAACAAGCTGTTGAATATGCCCTTGGGATTTTACCGTTATTTGGGATTTTAACCTTCTATTTAACTGGTATTAAAAATCTATTCAAAAATGAGTTCAAATGTATAAATAATTGTAATTTTTGAGACAAAAAGAATTAAAATTTCATTTTACAATCGAACATTTCATATTATATGATCACTTCATAATTGTTATTTATAATATAATTGTTAAAAATAAAAATGTACTGTAGAAAAAAATGTTTTAAAGATTGAAAAACTTACATAACCTTTAGTATCAATAAGTTTAGAATTGTTAATAATTTTGTGCTGAGGAATGGAATGTGAACATGGACTCTAAAAAAGACTGACATAAATAAGGTAGAGACTTTTGAAATGTGACTATACCGAAGAATACTAAAAATATTCTGGACCAACATGATTTCTAATACCAAAGTATTAAGAAGAATAAACAAAAATCAAGAATTGTAATTAAACATGAAAAGAAGAAAAACTGTATCTTTCGGTCACATTATCAGAAACCTTAAATACAAATTATTAAAACTCATACCTCAGGGAAAAATGCATGGTCAGCATGGCATAAAAATATTAGAGGATAGAACACAGAGATTATCATTAATATAGAATAAAGTAATTTCATGACCGTCAATATTTCAAACCGGATAGACTATGCAAGAAGAAGAATATTTATGCCATACCTTTAAATTTTTCAATCGCCTCATGAAGACGGAATTCAGATAAAACCATTAATTTTTTTAATCTGATATCATATTAGTTACATAACCTACAATTTATTTTTCAAATACAAAACTATAACGGTACTTAGTATTTTAAATTGGATATTATTAATTCTTATAGAATATATCGGAAGGAACAACAATTTGGAGTTGAAAAGGACAATTGGAATTTCCTATAATAACACATTTTTATTCAGTTTAGTTCACACATAACAAATCAATATTTAATTAATTTTAATTTTTATTATTTTTAATCAAATTTTTTAATCAAATATTAAAAAACTTAATTTGATTTGAAAACAAAAAAAAAAAAGAATTTATAAAAATATTTAAAAAAAAAAAAAAATGTTTATTTTGCAATAAATATAAAAAGATCAATATTTTAAAATAAATTAATTAAATTAATTAAAAATTTAAACTAACCATTCAAATATGATTTAATCACATATTTTATTTTTCTTTTATTTTATTAAAATTATTCAAAAATTTTTCCATTATATTCACAATATTCATTTTAAATCATTTTTTTTATTTATATATACACATATTTTTTTTTTTTTAATTATATTTTTTTTTCATTAAATTTTAATTTATATTTCATTTCAAATATTTATTATTTATTTTTTAAGATTCTTTTCATATTTTGAGTTCATATTTTTTTTTTTTTTTTTTTGTACCAAAAATCTATAGATATTGGACTGAAAATATTTTTGATGAATTTATTAAATTGCCTACTTATAGGTGATAAGTATAATGAAAATAAAAAAAGTATTGTATATAATAAATATTTTATATAAGTGAAAAATAATAATTTAATATTAATTAAAAAAAAATTAAGAAAATAATAATAAAAGATTAAAAGCAAATTGAAAATTCTTTTAAACTTTAAAATTGAAAATTAATTTTAAATACACAGTTTAAATTTTTTTTCTTATATAAAATTTATACTTTTATTAATGTATATTAATGATATACTTTATAATATTTAAAAGAAACTTTTTTTTATTTTTATTTTATATGTATAAGTCTTAAATTTTATTTTTTTTTTTTATATCAATATGAACAAAAACTCATTTTTTAATATGCCATAAGCACTCGATAATTAATTTTTTATTTATAAAACAAAAAAGAAAATATAAGACCTAAAAGTGAAGAAAATAATAATAAGTAATAAAAAAGAAAAAAAAAAAAAAAAGACGAGATAAAAAGGATGAATTCAAGTCAATTTTTCTCAATAATTTATTAATAATTTTCTTTTGTTTTATATAATTTTTTTTTTTTTTTTCGCTTATATTATTTTGCTACTTATTCTTTTTAATTCTTTCTCCTTTCTATACAATTAATTTTTTTTGCCATATTTAAGAGTTATTTTATTTTTTTTTTTTCTTTTTCTTTTCTATAGATTATATAATTTATTATTTTTCGTTTTTTACTGGATAAAAAAGCTACCGCGAAACTTCACTTCCACTATTCTTTTTGTTTTTCTTTTATTTCCCGTTTTGTTTTTTTCTTTTTTTTTGTTGTTGATTCTCTTTGTTTTAATCCTCTTTTTTTTTTTTGTTGTATTTTAATTTAAAACCATATTTTTTCATTCAATTACCATTTTATTCTTTTTATTTTTCAATTTCAATATTAACTTTTTTGTTTATTTTTTTTTTTTTATTTATCGGTTTATTTAGACAACACTTAGCACTTAATGTTGCAATTGCAACAGTATAAATTGTATGCAAATTATTTTTTATAAAAAATTTATATTTTTCTTTAAATGCATATAATATATTATATACTGTATATATGTAGAATATATACGGATATACGATTAATACAAATAAAAAATATATTAAATTTTTCATTTAAAAAAAAAAAAAAAAATTAATTTTTTTATTCAAAATATGTTCAATCGTAAATTTTCTTCTATGTTTTCATAAATTTATATTTTATAATATAAGTGTATAATTAATAATGGATTTAAATTGTATACGAATATATGCATACATATATTGAAATATATATATGTTAATATATTATAACTATAGATAATTTTATATTCATGTATTTAAATGTAACATATTATAATTTATTAAAAATATGTTTATTTTATCGTACTTAATATTCTACAATATATTGCCATTTTTACTTTGCTTGAATTTCGCCACAACAGATTTATTTTCATACACTCTATTATTATATTAGGACGGCCGGAATTTTGCTTCCTATTTAAGAGTAACAACAACCGAAAATAAAATATAAAAAAAAATAAAAACTGGAACCGAAAAAAAAACAGTAACGTAACAGAACCTCTTTTATAAACCACAAAAGATATGAAAACGAAAACAAGGAAAATAAAAATAAAGGATTGAAAAATATGTTTACGACCACTAGATTTTTTTTTTTTTTTTTGTTTTTATTTTGTTGGTCACGAACATTTAATAAATATAGCTTTTAACTGTTTAAAAGAAAAAAAAAAAACAGAAAATTGTATTAAATTATAACTATATCTTTATTTTTTAATTTTGTTTTATTTTTTTTTTGAACAAGCACAGTTAAAATAAAGGATATTCTTATACTAAACTCATATAAAATGTTTTAAAAAATATTTATTTAAATAAAGAATCGAACACGATATTAAAAACAAATAAAATGTAAAATAAAGAAAGAAAACAAAACAACAAAAACTCAGATTTATTATTTTAAACTTATTCTAATTATTAAAATTTTTTTTTTTACTTTATATTTCCGTTATTTTTCATTTCGTTTTTCTTCTTTAAATTTCTAAATTTTTTTTTTATTGTTTATATATTCTTTTTTTTTTTTACGAAATTTACCGATTCGCATTTTGTACACCTTATAGTCCTTTTTCTATTTTAAAGTGGAAATTAATATATTAACAAAAAAAACAAATAAAATAAAATAAAAAAATAAATATCATATATATTTTTACTGTTTTCCGAACGCTATGTACCGTTACGGTTGAAAATCTAACGTTAACTGACTAAGAATAAGAAATTTACATTAACCAGCTGAACAACATTTTATTTTTTCGGTTAGGTTAGTTAGTTTCTTTTAATACACACTCTGTTCTTATATACATACATACATACATACATACATATACTTAGATTTAATATTTACTGCACACAGCATACGAAACAAAAAATAAAAACAAATAAAACAAAACAAAGTAAAAATATGACTGACTGGCAAGATAGAATATCATAAAAAAAAAAATAAATAAAAAATTTAACGGGAAAAAAAAGAAAGGGATAAGCAAAGCAAATCAGTAGTAGGATAACAGTAACACACAAAACAAAATAGATAATAATTTAGTAAAAAAACAAAAAAAAAATCCTTGTTTTTTTGAATTTTTTTTTTTCGACTCACAAAACGAACAAAAATAAACACAATTATAATACAAAATAAAAAAAAAAAATCCTAAATATCCTTTAACAAACAGTTATTTGGTTGTGTTTGATTCTCCATTTAACATTGATAAATTTGGTTGTCAAACAAAACAAAACAAAAAATATAATATACAAAATGAAACAAAAAAAAAAGAACATATCATACAATAAGGATGCTGTAAAACATACTTTAACAAACAATATATAATAATATGAATGAAAAAATTAAAGTTATTTCAAACATGATATAACAACGTATTGATAACTACTACTTGTATGAATAAAAAATTTTTGTTCGAACAAACTTTTTTTTAAAGTCGAACCGAAATCTGAATCAAACATAATTTTATTCTCTCTCATTAAAAATAAAAATTGAGACAAACAGATAGAGAAAGAAAATGTGGAAATAAAAACTGTTTTTTGTTCAGTATAAAATGAATTTTTATCAAATTGTTGAGAATGACAAATAGAAGAGAATTAATTTTAAATGCTGTTTAGAAACATTGTTGCTACATAAATATGATTCATTTAATGTTTTACAACTTTTCTTATTTTTGTTTTTTGCTTTGATTTACTTAGATGCATATGCCATATTATTATAATATTATTGATTTAAGAGCTAATATAGTCATTTTTCTGAATTGTTTACCTATCATCATTATGAAAATTTATTTGAAATTTACTTGAAATTCAAATTCATATCAAATATTTAAAAAAAATGCTGTAATAATTTTTTTTTTATTAAAAACATGTTAATGAAACTATAATACAATAATTTTTAAAAATGTTAAAAACTTTAAAGGATTTTTTATTTCTAATAATTGAAATATTTATTTTTATGAATGGCAGCATTAAATATTTTAATATATTTAAAAACGGTTAGTTCTGCTTTTTTTCAACACTTCCATAAGACGAAAAGACGCATCGAAATATGACGAAAAGATGATCCTATAAAAAAATATTATTTAATTTTCCAAATACAAGATGAAGTTCAAAAGATTCTAAAATATCGAAGAGTACGTTTTGTTATTTTTCAAAATAAAATCAAATTTTACTGTTTTTATAATTTAATTTTTATTTTACTGATGAAAGCTGTTTAGGTAATTAGAGTGTCGATTGGTCATTTCTGAATAATAAAGTGATAGCATCATAGGAGATAATAAATTTTTGCAGTTAATTAGTGTAACTTTAAATGATAAATTTTTTGAATAATTTACAATGTATTATTCAATATAACAAACTATTTATTCATATACTAAACAAGGTAGAATGTAAACCAACGGTTTTTAAAAGCGCACATTTCCAAAATACAATAGAAACTGTTTAGAATTGTGACTTGCACAAAAATTTGAAAATTTCATATAATAAGAAAAAACATGAAAATAGGACTTTTCTGGAATTTTGAGGGGCTGCAAGTCCGGAACCTTATATAACTAAGAAAAATCGTTAACACACGTAAAAATATATTACTGGAGCTTTAATTTTTATGTCTTACCGAAGAAAAATTTGTACAGGTGCTTAAGTTACAGGTGCCTAAAAATAGCAAATTTTTCAATTTTTCAGCCCTAATACCTCTTAAATAGAGGGTGATGTAAAAAAATTTTCTAAGGAAACTTATACTAATTCTAAAAGTTCTTTCTTGTCTCAAAATTTCAAGCCTATATCTAAAAGTGTGCCGGTGTTATGAAAGTAGAAAATTCATGCAAAATTTGGTTTTCACATAACGGTAAATTTAAGTACTAAATTTAAAAAAATTGTATAATTTTGATATTAATTTACAAAGATAAAAAAAATATCTGTCGTATGACGTTTTCGGATTGAAAAAATCTTAAGCAGAACGTAAGATATATGCATTTAAAAATAGGGCTTTTACAAAGTTTGAGGGGCTGTAGCTCCGCAATCGATGGTACTACATGAAAAAATTGTTCCACAAAATTATTTTTCTTATGAGACGGTGTAGAAGTTTTGTAAACAGACGGACGGACGTACAGAGTGAAACTAATAAGCACATTTTTTCAAAATTATTTTAGAAATGTGCTAAAAAGTGATATTAATAGTTGTGCAATATTGTTTTATTCGAAGTATACCACTTTTTTATAGGTAGATAAATAAAGAATTTTAAATAAAATATATAAAAGTTTGAACCAAATGATGGTATAGGTACAAATTTTTGAAAATAAATATATTTGTTTCTCTTGTTTTTCTTTCATTTGTATTTTGTTTGAAATTTGAAAATAAATTTTTAAATATGTAGTTATTATGGATGTACTTTACTTTAGATAGATTATGATATTGCCTTGAAATTTTACGTAACGGTACCTAGTGACGTCACCTATTATTCATAGAACATGACTTTTGGCACAATGGTCATTTAAAGGTCAAATTGATTATTTTAAAATTTTCCTAACATTTTGTCGTATGTATTTTACTTAAACCGTTATATTTTCGTCTACGATAATAAACAGGAACTAATTTTTTACAACGTTGTGGGACCTACTGTTATCTTTAATAAATATCTTGTTTCATCTAAATCTGTGCTACCGTTTCTGAGATACTGCAGTCCAAACGGGAAATTTTGGTATAAAAAAAAAAAAAAATTTTCCTAGAATTTCTAGAAACAACTATACTATATAAATTTTCAAAGACATATTATATATATATTTATATATTTAGATATTATTTCATTTGTAATTTTTAGTCAATAATTTGCAGTGCCTATAATTATTTTATCTTAAACTGCACGTGTCGAATAGAATAAAAGAGATTCTTATTATTTAAAACATTGAACTTATTCATTTCTAAAATCATTATATTTTGTTACTCCTAATTTTTATTTAATTTCATAAAACAAAAATCTAAATAAAAAGGATTCCAGACTGAAAAAAAAAAAAATTAAACATTTATTTTTTTTAGTTACAATAAAACATATATAAAATTTTTTTTTATTTTTATATTCGTTTTTCTCCAATAATATTTATTTTACTCATATGAAAATTATTATCATAAATAACGATTGAAAGTATATACATTCATTTATAATATACTAATTTCTAAAAATTAATTTAAAACTAATTTCATCCATAAAGAAGAAAAAAAAAATAGTAAAAGAAACTCAAAATAAAGAAAAGAAAAAAGAAAACAATAAAAAAAGAAATTGAAAACTTTCTAAATAAGAATATATTATATTATTTCTAGGGCAACAAACATTCCGGATATATTTTTCCTAATTGAATAAATTTATACAAAAAATAAAAAATAAATAAAACACAATTTTGTAAAGTACAAAAGAAATATTATAAAATAAAGAACATAATATAAGTACAACAAACAAACCAACATACCAAATTAAACACAAGAAACCTAAAGAAAAAAAAAAATTAGTCTCATAACACTTTCAAATCAATTTTAATAATGTTAAAGTTGTCTACTATCATTATAGGTCCTAATTTCAAAAACAAAATAAATACAAAATTTAAGTTATACCTATTTCAACTTTCTTAATTTCTTTCTTTTCTAACTTTTAGATATTTTACAAAAATTCTTCTTTACATCTACGACCATCATAAAAGTCTATGAGAATTTTAATCCAAATTATAAGAAAATCTACTCTTCAATTTAATTTTTTTAAGAAAAGCATTTTTAAATATAAATTATTGTTATTACTTTGACATTTCAAGATAAAAATTTATATGTATATTATACACATTAATATACATTTATATACAATAACGGTATACAAGCAGAATATACACAGTAGAACAAAAAAAAAAACATACGTAAACCCATAAGAAAAAAAAAAAAAAAACAAAAAAGAGTAATAAAAATATTTATACATTATTATTTTATAATAAAATTCTTATCAATAAATTTTATTTTCTATTTTATTTACGAAGAAAACTTTTCTTTGGGAAAAGGAGGAAAATCATATTCAAACACTTTTCACAAAACTAAAATAATATATTAAAATATTGTTCGATAAAATAGTTTATTTAAAGCTTTGCTTGATATCATACACAGTCGTACCAATTGGTTGGAATGAATCGGCGTTACAAACTAAACCCCAAAGTCAAAAATGAACTGATCCCCAATATTTTTGAGTCTTAGTTCATTATAAACTAACCCAAAAAAAACACCAAATAATCCCCAAAAATATTTTTCAATTTTTTGGGGCTTAATTCATATGAATTAATCTCCACAGTCCAAAAATTAACTAATCCCAAAAATTAATGAACCAAACAACAAACTAACCCCAAAAAAAAAATAGAATCATGACCACGTTGGCGTTAGTATCATGACAGATTGCACACAGTGATGATAAAGAAAAATTCTTATTTAAAGAAAACTGAAAGGAAATATCCTGATTTTGAATACAACTATAAAATCCCTTCTAATTCACAATCTGACACATACATATATGTAAATATTCTGGAATAACCCTGCTTTTGAATCCAATTCTTAAATCTTTTCTAATTATTTTTATCACATTTTCAAAAATTTTTTAAAAATGTGCTTATTAGTTTCACTCAGTCCGTTTGTCCGTCCGTCCGTTTTGGTATTTTCAAAACTTCTAACCCGTTTGAAATAAATCAACGAATATTAACTACGGATAGGCATCGCCAAAAAACTAATTTTGTGGAACAACTTTTTTCTGTAGCCCCACCTGTTACGAAGCTATAGCCCTGTAAAATTCGAAAAACCCCTATCTTTAAATTGTTATAACATAGGTTCTATAAGGCGTATTTTCAATATGCAAACGCCAAACGATAGTTGGTTTTATAAACTTTATAAATATATATATAAAATAAACATGTGACTTTACCATGCAGTATTTTAATATACCGTTGTGTGAAACTCTATTTTGGCAAAAATTTTAACTCCTTCTATCCTTCAAATGGTTTAGCTTAGAAGCTTAAAATTTTGAAAGAAGTTAGATCTTTGAAAATAAGTCTGATTCATTTCAGAAAATATTTTTCTGTCGCCCTCCGTTTAGGAGTTGTAAGGGATCAAAAACTGAAAACTCCCTATTTTTAAACACCTGTAACTTGGGCACCTGTCCAAATTTTTTTGAAGTAATATACAAAAGTTAAAGATCCCCCTATATTTTTTTTATTATTATTCAAAATTTGTATAATAAAATAAGTTTTTCAATATATTTATACTCTTTACATTAGGCTTAATATGAAATATTTTTTAATTTTGAAAATGAGCTTTTTGGAAAACCCTTGGTTTTTCCATTACTTGATTTTTATATACACTTTGTTGTTGAAATATGCATGTGAAAAAAATTTATTATGAAAGACTTTAGAGTTGGTAACAAAATCAGGGTTTCATTAAATTGTTTAGCGGCGGGTTGGGGGCGGAAACCCCCACTATTTTAAGTGCTTTATTATAAATAATGAAAATATAAATGTAAAATAAACAATTGGGAAGGATTTTTGAGTTAGTTACAAAATCAAGCTTACACGCTTTTTTGGAAATATACAAGCAAGCCAAAGTAGCCGCGGCAAAGGACGCAAAGCGCTATATTAAATATTTTAATTGAATAAAATGTACTAACTTCAAAAGAAAAAATTAACTAAAAATGGACCAATTCCAAAAAAAGTGAATTAATCGCCAAAAAAATTAACTAAACCCCAAAAAAAATTAACTAATCCCCAAAAATATCTTGGGAGTTTAGAAAAATATTTGGGATTAATTAGTTTATTTTTGTACTTGGGGGTAAGTGACTTGTGGTTTAGTTCATAGCGCCGGAATGAATCTAAGTTTAAAAGAAAAAACATTTTAAAAGTCACATTATTAAAGTCCTTGAGACCTTTAATTAATTTAATACCTACTTGCTAAAGTTTTTGAGAATCTTTATAATATTTAGAAATTTAACTTTTTATAAACTCAATTAATTCATTTTCTAAGGAAATAAAATACTAGCTGGAATTAGCTGCGCGAAAATTAATACGGAATAAGACTGGAAAAATATAATAACCGTCAATGCTAATCAAATGTAGTGTATAAATGTATTTTGTGAAATGCTAATAATTAATTGGAGGGATAATAACAAGTGTGATAATAACAACATTACAATAACAGCTCGCTAAAATAATTTTTTCTTTTCACATTCATATTCATTTAAAATTTTTAGTTTACGAATTGCCGTAACAGTAAAATTAGGACTAGCTATGTAATTATATATATATACATATATATTACATTATTGCAACACAATAATCTATCGGTATCCTGCTAATTTAACTACCTACAGATTAAAGTCGCAGTAGAAAAAATTATTTACTACTTCGAGTACCTAATGTCTAAATTTCTACATTTTGAAGAATTGAAATAAGCAAAGACCACGAGTTAACAACACAACAAAAAATATACATAAAAAAAATTAGAAAACAAAAAAAAAATTAATTGAAAGCTTTCATCATATTGTTGCCACAAAAGAGCTTCAATTCAATCGCATTTTGAGGAAAATTTTTCTACCATAAAATGTGAAGTTTATTCAAATAAATTTCATTTTCTTTTTCTATTTTTGTTTTTGTTTTTTGTTTTTTGTTTTTTTTTTTTTGTGTTACGAAAACAATAAGAACAATGGAAACCTAAATTGCAAATCAATTTCATTTTTTCCTTTTATTTTGTTTTTTTTCACTTTTTTTTTGTGTTTTAGATGTGGAAAGGATATGAAAAGAAAATCGCCATGCTTATAAACCATAAAACCATAAAAAATTAAGAGTGTAAAAGAATGATGAGGACATCAAGAAAAATAAAAAGAAAAAAATAAATAAAAGTAAAATGTAGGAATATGTAAAATGTATGTACAGTTGACTGCGATAAAAAAGTGTTAAACATTTCAATTGCAGAAATTACCATTTGTTTTTTTTTCTTTTTTTTGCTCTTTTTAAATATATTGAAGTTTCAATAAAAGGCGCAATCAACAATGAATGTTAAAAATGGTTTTGCATTTTTTGCCTATAATAATAATTGAATTGCCAGCAGTAAACCGTCTATAGATATTTATTTTTTAGAGGCAATAGTGTTGACAAAAGTACTATATACGGGGGTAAAATTCACACAACGCCAGTAATAGAGCAAGAACAAAAGATCTACATTAAAAGAACGAAGTGCTATTTACACCTCTTTTAAAATAATCTAATCTAATTTATAACCAGAATTAATGATGGTGGAAACAGGAACTGAAGCTTTAAATAAAACCGCTTATTTTTTGTTTTAAATTATGCAAATATAAAAAAAAAAAAAATATAATTATACCTATTAGTGTTTAATACACTTAAACTTCATAATAAATTGCAACATCTTATGACTATAAAACAGCGATTTCAAATTAATCTAAAACTACTAAAGCTACTGATAAACAACAACATTAAAGTCAAAATTACATTTCTTTACTTCCTATGTTATAATCATTCTTCCATTTAAACATTATTTTGTATCCTCCGTTAAATATAAAGTGAAATCCTGAAAATTTAACGCCTAGTAGTTATGCTTTTAAAATATTTTTAGTTGAAAAGCTGCGAATTTTCTTAGCTTCTATTATGCTTAGTGCGAATTGTGAATTAGTGCAAACCTGTGATTTTAGCTTCTACTGTGATCAAGGATTAAATCAAGGTTTGAATAAAGAGCAGAATTTAATAAAAATTTTTGCAGAAAAAAAAAAAAAAAACAGCAGATTTTTAATAGCAGAAAATTATTCAAAATCTAAAAATAAAATATTTAGTAGGTAGATCTAGATACAGATACGTATTTTGAAAAGATATTTTTGAGATCATACATATAAGATAGAATGTATAGACAATTTAACAAGAACTTTAAATACATCATAACTATTTCAAATAAAAATATCATAAATGCACTACTAGATTCATTTTCATGATACTTAGTGTAAATTACACTTAAATGTTTTAAATGAATTCATATACAATATTTAAATAAGTAAAATACAATAAATTAGAAAAATAGGAACATTTATTGAGAGTAAATACTTTATTTTATATAGAGAAGAAAGTATTTTATAAAAAAAATTTCAATATTTTGATCCTATAACAACCGGGAATAATAATAGAAGAGAATAGGTAAAAAACTTATGCAGATATTGTAGGCATGTATTAATTATTTATTCAATAAAAGTCTTTATAAATTTAAAATTGTCTCATATCAAAATAAATGCAGAATAATTATGCAAAATTATTTAAACCTTTAATAGTAGAATACACAAGTTGTTAAAAAGCCATGAAAATGTATCCAAAAAAAGAAAATTTTTTGGGGGCTTCGGTAGCCTAGTGGGTAGCCGTGTGGCGTATTAACCGAAGGGGTATGGGTTCGATCCCTGCACAGGTCGTAAGTTTTTGTTTCTTTACATACCCCCCTTACGACCAAATATAATGTAAATATATAGTATATAATATAAACAAAATAAATAATATTAGTATATAATTTAATAATAGTATAAAAACCTATAATGGCCTTTAGTATACGATGGTTCAATAATATTGCATTACATTTATGTATGTAACATTAATATAAATAAATAAATAAATAAATAGAAAATTTTCTTTTCAATATTTTTGGAAAATACATAGTTTTTGAAAGATTCGAATTTTTTGTTCAAAATTTGACTCTTACATACATTAAAATAAATACAAACTTTTCGAAATATTACAAAAAAAAATTGTCTCCAAATTGTTTTAATATTCTTCAATATACCGTTATGTAATTTTCTAAAGTGACAAACTTTTTTTTTTTCTTAAGCTTTGTTTTAATCAAACAAAAAATACAATATTTAGAATCGATTTCCTTAACCTAATACCATAATGGATTTACGCAAATTCATTCTTTTCCGAATCTGAAACAGAAAAAACAAAATAAGAAAAACAAAATAAAAGGAAAATTGAATGGCTTATGGCGAAAAATTTAATTCTCTAAGAATCCATATAAGATTTCGATTTCATCACTCAAAATGAAATAAAAATAAAAATAGAAAATAGAAAATAGAAAATGAATGAAAAAAGTTCCATTTTTGTCACACAATAACGGTAAAAATAAAACGATACTAAATAATAACAAAAATTGTTTGTGGAAAAACAAAAAAAAACAAAAAAACATCAAAATAATACAACAAAAAAAAAAAAAAATTACACAGTGGTGTTAGAAAGAAAAGGAAAATAATAATATGAATCAATAGCAAAAAAAAAAAAAAAAGCTACAAAAATTATAAATGTGGAAGAGGATAAAACCGCAAAAGAACCAAAATAGATTGGATTGGTTTTTTTTTTTGTTTTACTTTTTTTCCTTCTTATTTTTTCCAATTTTTGAATGGACCAATTTTTATAAAGTGCGAATGAATTGGTTTTTTTTTGCTTGTTTGTTGTTCGATTTTTCTTTTATTTTCTTTTTTTTTTTTCCTTTTTTGTTATATTTTATCCAATTCTTAAAAATAATGTTTTAAAAATATGAAATAAAATTTAAGAACAATATTAAAAGAAAATCTTCAAATCAATTTTGTTTTTGTTTACAAAACGTAAATTTACATAAGGAATTGAAGTTCATTTTGTTTTAATATGTATATAAATCATATATGTATATACTTAGGGTACCCATCGATATCCTGAAAAAAAAAAATCTTGAAAATAAAATTTTGAATTAAAAAATCTTGAATTAAAATTGTAATTCAAAATGGCAGTATGCTATACGTGTATGATTCTTAAAATACTTATGAATATTTATGTTTAGTGAAAAATTAACTTTGTTATTTAGAAAAATGTATATCAAATTTTAAATATATACTTAATAGATTATATTCTTATCAAAAGTAAATATAAATGGGTTCAGTACGAAATTTCGCGTTTCATAATCTCGCATGTCAAAATCTAGTGTTTCAAAATCTCGCGTCTGAAAATCTCGTGCCTTAATATCTTGCGTTTTTAAATGAAATAATGTTTTTCATTAATTAAATATAGGTTGGGCGGGTAGATGAAAATCCAAAAAATTTCACAAATAAATTCTCAAATTTAAATTAATGTTGTCTATACAATACAACTTTAAAAATCCGTCCTAATTCAGAATCTCACATATACATATATATATATAAAGATTCTGGAAAAGCACATAACTCTATACTTTTAAATCCAACTCTAAAATCTAGAGAGAGTTTACATATCAAGTATTTAAGTACGTAACTAACATTTATTAAACATAATAGGGTTTATGACGAAATCACGACTTTTAAAATCTCGCATATACATTTAGATAATATAAATATTCTGGAAAAAGGAAATATCCTAATTTTTAAACCAACTCTAAAATCCCTCCTAATTGTGAATCTCGCACATACATATAAATATAAATATCCTGTAAAACGCGCTTTAGCTTTTGATGGTATTTTGGTATTTTTTTTTGTTAAAAAACTTTTAATTTGTTATTATACCCTACACATTAAGTATAGGGTATATTAACTTTGGTATGGTGTTTGTAACCACCAAAAGGAAGCGAGTTAGGTATAGACATGTATATATATTCTGAATCAGGATCACCGCCGGAGTCGATTTAGCGATGTCCGTCCGTCCGTCCGTCCGTCCGTACGCACGATAACTCAAAAAGTAATGATGCTATCTTGTTGAAATTTATACTGTAGGTTAACAATGACGCGAAATCGGACCATGCGTTCGAGTACCTCCCATACAACTTCCAAAACCTAATACGCATATTTTCGAAATTAATAAAGATAGAAACTTAAAATTTTGTACGAGGGTGTGTTTTTCTGAATCCCTGATATCCCCAAAATTTGAGATGAATTGGTGGAGCTGTTCGGGTACCTCCCATACAACTTCCAAAACCGAACAAGCATATCTTCGAAATTAATAAAGACAGAAACTTCAAATTTGGTACAAGGGTGTTGTTTCCTGAATCCATGATTTGTCCAAAATTTAAGATGAATTAGAATAGTTGTTCGGGTATCTGCCACACAACTCCTAAGACCAAACAAGCATATCTTCGAAATTAATAAATATATAAACTTGAAATTTGATATTAGAATGTTCTACCCTGTTGATGTCTCTAAAATTTGCGATGAATTGGGGTGGTGGTCCGCGTGCCTTCACACACTTCCCAAGACCTAACAATCATATTTTCGAATTTAATAAAGATAGAAACCTGAAATTTTGTACAAAGGTTGTAACAGCATTTGTTTTTTTTAGCTTGTATTAAATACCTAACTAAAATAACTTATGGATTTTTAATTTAATTTGAATGTTTTAGGTGTAGGGTATAAATAAGTCGGTTGCATCGACTTACTGTTATTTTTACTTGTTTTTTTAGTTAAAAAATTTTTTTTTTTTTAATTTTTAAAAAGACATCAAATAAAATCTTGAAAAATATTTTATTTCAAGATTAAATTCAAGATTTTTTTTAAAGTTTTTTATAGTCATGATTTTTTTTTCAGGAAAACGGCGTGCTCCTTTGTAAATACGATACAAAATGGTGTTTTCCATTGATTTTAAAAAATTTGGATAAATGTGGGACTTGCGTTTTAACGAAAAAAAAATAATTATGGTAAAATTTTTAGGTAAATAAAGTAGTTAGTGTAGTAAAAAATAATGTAGCATCTGTAGATAATATATCTGTAAATAGAAAAACCATTTCAAATACCCTAGTAATGCATCATACAACATCTTTTATTATGAAATTGTATTGTAGGTTCCACAGAAAGGATTAGAAATTAATTTCTTCGTAACTGAAACTACATTTAAAAAAAAAATTGTTAATTCTTTAAATTTAATTTTCACATCATTTTTTACTTTTATGATAATCTTAAAAAATAAATTTATAAAAAATTCTTATAGGCTTATAAATTAATTACTAATATTAAGTTAAAAATTATTTATTTCTTTAATGTAATTTTTTATTTATTTTTATCTATTTTAAGACCTAAAATATTTTCAGAAAATGAATTATTGCTACTATTATCATATTTTAGAAATTTTAGTAAATACATAATTACTATAATATTTTAAATAATAATTTGATAATAGTCAGTCTATCAGTCGGTTAAAACATGTTTTATAGGATCATGTACTAATATTAATGTTTTTATAGAAATCATTTTTCCATAGGTCATATTAATTATTAATTTATTGTTTAATGTAAAAAGAGAAGTGAGATTTAATGGGTTAAAGTTCCACAAGCTTATAGAGGACTTATGATCATTCCATTCCACAATAGTATCATTCGATGAAATCTCACCTACCTTCGGACAAAAAAAAAACGTATAATCAATAATATAAATTGAAGGTTACACAAAGAAATAGCTAAAATAAACTTAACTAATTCAATTCTAATTTACTTTCATTACATTTAATTACCCATTTAGTTAAGTTTACATTATATTAAGAAATTATTATAGAAAGAAATCTTATCTTAAAGTTTCAAGCCTAGAGATTACGTAAAAAAAGAAAATAGCTTAATAAATTAAACAAAATTATTTGATGAGTTATTATCTGTCGCGTCGAGATTTTGAAACATATATTATAAAATCAGTATAAGGAAATACCACATTAAGTAAATAATAAATTCTATTACGGAATATATTTGTATTCGTACATTCGTAATTTGACTTTTTACTTAAATTTCACTAAACTTTTAATTTCTAGATTCATTAAAATCACTAAGCGATTGATTGCAATATTTATATACGTTTTATAAAATATTAATTTCAGGGGTCTCGGTGATCTAGTGGGTAAGAGCGTATAAAATACGTTGTAAGCAGCGTAGGTTCGAATCCCACCCACGTCGTAAGAGTTATTTCCCCTTACAACATTTACAGCCACATCTGAACAGGAAAGGCTGTGTAATTTCTTGTCCACATTTATGTGGCATAGAAATGTATTAAAAAAAAAATTATTAATTATAAATAAAATATAAAGCGTCATCTTGTATCGAATACAGGAATTATTAAAAAAAAAAAAATTTTTTTAAAGAATCTCTCAGTTATTTTCAATTAACCGAAGAAAAAACACTTTTTTTATAAATTAATTATGATCAAGAGTGGTTATATGTTTTCATTTATTTAATATCTTACTTATTATCCATTATTATTATCCTGAAAATTGAAAATACAAATATTATTCAAAAATTTTTATGTTCCTCTTATAAAATTTGATAAAGAATTTTTATTATTTTTACCCTTTAAAACCCATAAACATTTTTTAGTTAAATTAGAAAATAATATTTACAAAAAATCCATATTCTTTATAACATGGATTACACTTTTCAACTAAAACATTTTTCTTTCTTTTAATTAATATAAATGATAATATTTATAGTTTGTTTTTATAATATGGACAAAACAAAAAAAAAAAAAATAGAAATTCCAATATATAAAAGTGCAATTATAACTATATACTTGAACTAGAAAATAATCTATTATTCTATCTAGTGATATGGTATATTGTGGAACGAACCAATGTATAGAATATTATTATTATAATGTATCAAAAATTTACATGAGTAAAAAAAAAAAATTAAACACATAACTGACCATGAATAAAATCTTAACAATAACATACCTTTGCACTTAAAATTCCTAAAAATTGGGGATATAATAACTCAAAAGATTATATAAACTTGTTACATTGATATAGAAATTCATTATATTGTAGGTATTGGTCTAAATCTTTTCGTTATTTTATAGTGTTAGTTTAGAAGTTTTATTAAATTGAGTCTTATTGTCTGTCGGATAAATTTATTTAATTTTTTTTATTCTCCTGCCATATAACTGTGCCAAGGAAACTACAAACACTATTCAGTATTCTTTCCAGGTTGTGGCTGTAGATGTCCATAAGGGGGAATTATTACATTTATGGTATTTGAACCACCGCCTTGAATATTATTAATTAAGAATGTTATTATTAAAAAAATATTAAGAATATTATTAAACCGACTATATCGGCTGATACCAAGACTAGAATTTTACGATATTTTTTCCATATCATATACAGCATAGATTTTCTTTTCAGCATCTTTCCTTTTTTATACAGGATGTCCGGGATTCAATGGTCACAAAGAACGGAGGTAATAGAGAAGTTCATAACAAACAAAAAAATTTTAGGATATCGGTTTCCGAGATACGCCCTTCATTGTAATTTCGCTAACTTTTTAAAGAAATAACAACATCTTTGCCCCTGTATAACATAAAAGATTCGTTTAAGTGTTGGTAGCTATGCTATAGTTGAAGTTATGGACGTTCACAATAATATTTCAACTTTTACTTATTTTTCATAGTTAAAGAGTTACAAAGTTTTATAACATACGAAAAATATTGATATTTTACATTGTTTTTATAAAATTAACAGTAATTTTTGCACAAAAAACCGTTATTAATGTATCATTTGCTATATTTAGAATTTTGTTATATTTGGCAAATGGTTATATTTAGATAATTGTCTAGAAAACGGTAAAAGATAAGAGAAAAATGTTTAAAATTAAATTAAAGCTTGGGGAATTGGTGATTTTAAATATTAAATAAATAACTATATAATAATAATAATTGTCTTCTATGTTATACAGGGGCAAAGATATTGTTATTTCTTTTATTAACGAAATTACTTGGAAGCCCGTTATCTCGGAGGCATTAGAAATGCACCCTCTCCGTCTCTCTAGAACAATTTTTTGTTTGTTATGAACTGCCCTATCACCTCCTTCTTTGAGTTCCGGACACCCTGAATAAAAATGCTTTTATAGTTAATGATCTTATAAAAACAAAATAAAGTACAAAATTACGATTTCGCCATCTGAACGAAGTAATTAAAATCATTAGGGAGCATAACTATAAACTATTTTAAGTCCCCATATCTAAACTGTGGAAATTTCTAGGTGATTTTAAAACTGATTGTAAAAACTTATTTGTTGTGAGAACAGCTAAAATTTGAAACATATTCCCATCAAATGTTTTCCTCTCTGTTGACAATACTGCATTTTTCAATTTGCACTTATTCAACTTATTCAAAAAGAATCTTTTCAAGTTTTTATCCAATTTATCGTACAATTCCTTTTTTTTTGTTCTATTTTACTGACTCACCTCCTCCACCCACATTTAGTTAAACCTATACAACAACAATGTGTAAATGAATTCCTTGCTAGAATTTGGCTAGCGCGTTAATAAAATTTTAGTTTCCAAACTATTAAAACAAAAATAAATTTGGTATTATTAAAATGGGTTTTTACTGCTGCGCGTCTATTAAAGGTCAATCCCATATGGTTTATTTAAAAAATATTAATACTACAATCCCGTATGATATTACAATATTACTAAATCATCGGCTACAAGGACCTATAATTTTTTAATATATCATTAAAAATATGGAAGCATTAGATGCAAGAATGTTTCATATTTTAGCAGTTCTCACAACAAATGAGTTTTCATAATCAGTTTTAAACTACCTAGGAGTTTTCTCGGTGTAGAAATGAGCACTTGCAGACTCCCTTGTACTACGTTAGAATTGTTTGAGAGGTGATATTATTGATTTTATTTCAATAGAACAAGTGTCATTACCTACACGATATCTATAAAAAAAAGCTAAAGCACCAATATTTTTACGAATACAAAGAGGAGTAAGAGTTACTTGTACAACAGGGTCGCCTATTAGGCGTAAGGAGCGGTTTTGGATTTTGTCGAGATAACTCAGACCCATTATAATAAATAATTTTCATTAGATTATAATAATATAAAATAAACAGTGTTGCTATTATAATAAAAGAAAATGAACTTCACCTAATTGTTAAATAAAATGAATTTTCTAAAAGCCCTTCAATTAACAATGAATATATTTGTATATTTGTATATAACATATACACATATATAATATTATCAACACATATAATACTTTATATTTTTATCTTTTATTTCAGTGTTGTCACTAAAGTATTTTACACATATTACATACATAATAATATGTGAAAAATATGAAAATAATAAAGATTAGTAGAATAAAATTCTGGGTTGAAACAAAAACCTTATTTTTTTTTTGTTGTTTTGCTTATGGTTTAATAGTAATGGTGACATCTTGTGGTAAATATAGTAATTGTTGTATTAAATAAATTTTTTATTTTTTTTGTTTTTACTTTTATTATTTTGTTTTCTAGTATTTTTGTTTTTGTATTTTTGTCGCATTAATATAAAAATTCAATAATTAAATTTTCATAATCTGAATTTTATAACATTTAAATATGTTAGTGTCGATATATAGTAATATAAATACACATATTATATGTAGGTACATGCGTTAATACACAGACATATAAATATATAAATTATGTATTGAAAGGACAGTAATATTGTTAATATAAATGAAAATCTTTAAAATTTAATATTTTAGTTATTAATAACGTGAGTTGGTATAATGCTCTCGAGATTTGTTGCCTTTTGTTTTATTTTATTTCAACTTTATAGTTTTATTTTTTGGTTAAACTATTCAATAAGAATAATAATAGTATATATTAAAAGTATTTATATATACATATGTAATGTAATTATAAGTATATATTTATAAAAATTGTTACGGATAAGTTTTATTTATGAGAGAGATTCTAAAAAGTTTTACAACGTCCATATTAAATTAATTTAATTCTATGTTCAAAACAGAACAAAAAATGTTAAAAACTTTTATTTTTTAGCAGCAAAAAATGTTTTTGGTTTTTTATGAAGTAAAATTACGGCTAAATGAAAATAATTATTTGTAAGGTGTTCATTGCTCTTTTTAATTTTTGTCTTCTTTAAAATTCTTTAAAAATAATAATTCTATGTAAAATGCGATTATAAGTTACTTATTAAGTATTAACTGTATTATGAACAGATGACTTTCGAAATTTAAATATAATAATATCTTATTTATTCTGTTACAAGACATTATAGAGACGTATAAACTCTAAAAATATATGCCTAAGATTACATATACTTTTTTTTTTTTTTTTTGAGTTATTAAATTATTAATAGGCTTGCATAATTCAACTCTTAATAACGTCTAATTTGGGTTCTAAATATATTTTAATAAAGAAATATTTTGGAAAGTAATAAAAAAAAAATTTTATAAACTTTGAATATCAGACATTGTTACTTCACTGTTTGATTACACACATGACATGCACTCATTCAGTTGAGTAAAAAAGTCAAGTGCGGATTGAGTGGAAATTGTTATTAACTTACTTTTTAATTTTTACAATATATAAATATATATTTTCAAAAGGGAACTTGCAATTGTATTTTTTTATTCATTAGAAAATTTCGAAATATACAAAAAAAAAACAAAAAAAAAAAAACGAAAAAACATTAATAAAATAAAAACCATTTTGTTACCTTTTCTTTCCATAGGTGAAACTTTAGCAATACCAAAACATTTTACAAACATTTCAATCTAATATTGAATTTTAAATAAAAATTAGAAACATACTATCTGGTTCTTATTTAACTGTCTGTTTTTTTAAGTATTTTAAAAACTTAAGGGATATTTAAATTCGTGACATTATTTAAATTTTTAGTTGTAAAAAATAATCAATAAATGTGGTAGAAAATTTAGGAAGACCGAGAAAAAACTTTAAGTAGATAATGGTTTTATGAAGAAATTAATATTTAAAATATTTTAAAGAGTTTAAGAAAACTTGAGTTGATTTTGTTACAGAGACTTTACATCTTATTTAGAATACATGTATGTACTAACATAGTAACAATAATTTTAAAATGTTGAAATCATCATTTAACCATTAAAAATAATTAAAATTAATAAACTTTTTTTTTAGTTAAAATATTTTAAATTTGCATTTAAGAAAATATACATTTTAACATTTTCTTTTTTTGTTTTATTTAATTGAAAACCACTATTTACCTGTGCACTACCGTAAATTAAATAACGATATAACCATTTATTTGTTTAGGATCACATAACATGTATGGTAAAAATGATACCGAAAAATTCAAGAGGATTTTGGTTAGTTAGTAACTTGTATATTCAATATAGTGTTTTAGAAATAAAATAATTAAATTACAAAAAAAGAAAAAAAAAAACATTTATTTTATTACAAAAAAAAACAAAAAAACATATTTGAAAAACATTTTTATTATATTTATTTTCAAGGGATTTTAGATACTTACGTTTTTTTTTTTTTAATCCTTTTTTAGGGGTTGAAATTTAGTTTTTGACTTTTAATTTTTTTTTTTGGCTGCTTTTAAGAGGGATAAAAGTCAACAAATTCTTTTTAGAAATTTAATTTAAAAATAAATTTAAAGTACTCAAATTTTCAATTCGGTTCATAAAAGATTTTTTTTTTTTTTTTGAATAATGTATAAAAAATTTTGAAATTAGTAAAATATTTGGAAAATAAACAAATTTGAGAATATTATGGCACAGATTAATATATTTAATATAATAAATTTACAAGGACAGTACAAGGACATGTTTTTTGTTTAGATTAATAATTGATTTTTTTTTTCATTTAAAATGAATTTATTCTGATTTTTCAAAAAAATATCTTTTTTATTTAAACGGAGACATGTTTGAAATTTTTGATTAAAAATAAATGCCAAAAATAACAATGCAATTATCCTTAAAACATAAATCAAAAAAACTACTTTTGTTTTAAAACTATCCAATAATTAAGATATTTTAAACCTATGCAGACTTTTCAATTAACACAATCAAAGTGTTATACAATTTGAGTTAAATCGTTAAATCGTAAGATATGGACATGTATATATATTCTGAATCAGGATCACCTCCTGAGTCGATTTAGCGATGTCTGTCCGTGCGTTCGCACAACAACTCAAAAACTAGTGAAGCTATCTTGATAAAATTTATATAGTAGGTTACTAATTATGAAAGGAAGGCTAAGTTCGAATCTGGACAAAATCGGGTTCGGGTACCTCCCATACAACTCCCAAAACCGAATACGCATATCTTCGAAATTAATAAAGATAGAAACTTCAAATTTGGTACTAGGGTGTTGTTTCCTGAATCCAAAATTTGAGATGAATTGGAGGAGTTGTTTGGGTACCTCCCACACAACTCCCAAAACCGAACAAGCATATCTTCGAAATTAATAAATATAAAAACTTGAAATTTGATATAAGAGTGTTCTACCCTGCTCTGATGATGTCTTTAAAATTTGAGATGAATTGGGGTGGTGGTCCGCGTGCCTTCAGACACTTCCCAAAACCTAACAAGCATATTTTCGAATTTAATAAAGATAGAAACTTGAAATTTTGTACAAAAGTTGTAAAAGCATTTATTTTTTTAGCTTAGTTATATTAAATACCTAACTAAAATAACTTATGGATTTTTAATTTAATTTGAATTTTTTAGGCATAGGGTATAAATAAGTCGGTTGCATCGACTTACTGTTACTTTAACTTGTTTTAATTTTATTTTTACTCATTATTTAAAGTTTTATTAAAAAAATATTTTCTAACATTTTCTTATCTTTTCTAAATTACTTTTAATAATAACTATTTCTAAACTTTGAAAATAATGAGAAATTTCCAAATTGTAATATTAAAATAAATATTTTTATTTAAAATTACTTAATTAATTTTTGTAAAACTTTCTTTACATTTACAATTAAAAAAAACAAGGTAGAATGTAAACCAACGGTTTTTAAAAGCGCACATTTCCAAAACTCAATACAAACTGTTTAGAAGTGTGCCTTACACAAAAATTTGAAAATTTCATGTAATAAGAAAAAATGTGAAAATAGGACATTTTTGAAATTTTGAGGGGCTATAAGTCCGGAATCCTATATAACTAAGAAAAGCCGTTAACACACGTAAAAATATATTATTGAAGCTTTAATTTTTATGTCTTGCCGAAGAAAAATTTGTACAGGTGCCTAAGTTACAGGTGTCTAAAAATACCAAATTTTCAATTTTTGAGGCGTAATAACTCTTAAAGAGAGGGTGTTCCCAAAAAATTTTCTGAGGAAACTTATACTAATTCTAAAAGTTCTTTCTTGTCTCAAAATTTCAGGTTCCTATCTAAAGGGGTGCCGGAGTTATGAAAAAAGAAATTTCATGCAAAATGTGGTTTTCACATAACGGTAAATTTAAATAGTAAATTACAAAATATCACATAATTTTGATATTGTTTTATATAGATAATAAAATTTTCGATCTTTTGCCGGTTTTAGATTGCAAAATTATTACGCAGAGCCCGAGATATATACATCTGAAAATGGGGCTTTTTCGCAATTTTGAAGAGCGGCAACTTTGGAACCCTTTACAATTAAAATAAACCTTTAACACACGTAAAAATATATTATTGTAGCTTTAATTTTTATATCTTGCAGAAGTAAAATGTGTACAGGTTCCTAAGTTACAGGTGTTTAAAAATAGCAAATTTTCAATTTTTAAGCCCTAATAGCTCATAAACAGGGGGTGGTCCGAAAAAATTTTCTGAGCAAACTTATACTAATTCTAAAAGTTCTTTCTTGCCTCAAAATTTCAAGCTTCTATCTAGAAGCGTGCCGGAGTTATGAAAGTAGAAAAATCATGCAAAATTTGGTTTTCACATAACGGTAAATTTAAATACTAAATTTAAAAAAATTGTATAATTTTGATATTAATTTAGAAAGATAAAAGAAATACCTGTCGAATGACGTTTTCAGATTGAAAAAATCTTAACCAGAACATAAGATATATGCATTTAAAAATAGGGCTTTTTCAAAGTTTGAGGGGCTGTAGCTCCGTAATGGGGGGGGCTACATGAAAAAGTTGTTCCACAAAATTATTTTTTTTATGAGACCTACCTATGGTTAAAATTTTTTTTCTCTATCTTTAACGGTGTAGAAGTTTTGTAAACAGACGGACGGACGGACGGACGGACGGACGGACGGACGGACGGACAGAGTGAAACTAATAAGCACATTTTTTCAAAATTTTTTTGGAAATGTGCTAAAAAATTAAATAGAAAATATAAATTATAAACTTTTGTTTTCAATTACATATTTACATTTGTTTATTTTCCCGAAAAAAAAAAAACAACTCTAATAGGAAAAGTTTTTTATTTATTTTGAGGAAAATTTATGGCATTATTTTTAAAAAAGAAATCAACAATAAAAAACTAAAAATTTTGAAAATAAATTTTAATTATCGATCTATTGAAAACAAAATGCATACAATTTATATAAATGCATTTTCTTTCTATACCATCACGTCATATTACATACAGTCGCTAAAACAAACGTAACTAAACTAATTTCCATACTGCATAACTATAGGCGAACAAAATTTACAAAGTTTATTTGTTTGTATGTTTATTTTTTTTTTTTTGAGTATGAATAAAATTCTCTCTATTCAATCTGCGTTTTTTTTTTTTAAAACGTAATTTTAATGTGATCGAGTTATTTATCAATAGTGTATGCAATTGTAATTATATGACACCCAATTTATTATGGTTTTAGTAAAACATAAAAATTATTGAAGAACTTTTAAATATTGTTTAAAAAACATTCACCAGAAAAGTATAATGTCACAGTGCAACATTTCCAAAAAAAAAAAAAAAAAAAATAACTTTTTAGAGAGAAAAATCGTGATAAACAAAAAAACCAACAAACACACAAATAAATAACAAAAATATATTATATAGATAGAAAAGTAAAAACCTTGTCAACGAATTTCTAAAATTATTATTTTCTAAAATTTGTAATTTATGCATAAAAGTTTTAATTTATGTAGTAAACAAGAGCATATGTTTGTATATTTACATATATAATGTTTTAATATGAATATTTGATTAAAAATATGGAAAATACACGTTTTTTTTTTTGTATAGCTGGTAGTGTGACCTTTTTAGAGTGTTACTGAAAATTTAATTTTCAAATGAAAATATTGAGACAACGTGTAGAATTGTAATTTAAATATGAAATTCACTTGAATTAATAACAAAACAAATTTTTTTATTATATAAGAAATTTAATAATTCGTTATTTTGCAGCAAAGGTTTAGATACAGTAAAAAATCCGAAAAAAAACAAACATTATTATTAATCAATATTAAAATTTATTTTAACATGAAAATATAGTTTCAATATATGAGTGTGTGCGTTAAAAATTATGACGGTGTTGATTTTTCAATAAAATTATATTGGTTTTTCTATGAATTAATGTATGAAAAATGCTTCCCTGCATTTGCATCAGAGTAAAAGTGTATTTAAATATCTTGATGTTTTATTATCATCATCTTTTGGTACTACAACCAGGAGTGGGCTCTCACCTCCTTTACAATACTCCGCCAACGTTCTCGATTTTCTGCCTTTGTCCTCCAGTTCCGAACACCTACTACCCTTAAGTCATTTTCAATATTATCTATATTCATCAACTTCTAGGGTGGCCTCTATGACATGTACCAATTATTCTGACCTCAAAGAAGAATTTTTGATCTCGATCTCGAGGCATTCTCGAGGCATTACATGACCCATTTTATTCTTTGACTTTTTATGAATTTCACTACATCTTCACCGATGATTAGTGCCATATATTAGTTCTGCATTGGATCTCATATAAGATAAGTACCATATTCATTTTGTTTCAGACCAAAAATTTTTCTTAATATTTTTCTCTCTAAGATTCTTAGTTGGTTTTCGTCTTCAAGACTTAGAGTTTAAACCTCTAATCCATATGTTACAACCAGTATCACGAGTGTTTTATAAATCATAATTTTACTTTGCCTATTTAACATTTTGAAAAATTTTAGAAATGCGTAGTAACATTTATTACAAGGCTGAATTCTATCTGTAGTACTGTTGTTTTGTTATTTTGCATGTTATAGTGCATGTTGTTTTCATTATTTAATTGCACTTCTAAGTAATTAAAATTGCTTACACTCTCAAAAATATATGTACCTATCGAGACTGGTTGTATAGGGTCACACGGGACTACGATCTAGGCAATTTTAAATATTTGGTTTTAGTTTCGTTTATTTTGCAGACCGATGTTGGTACACGAGTTTACTAGTTTACTCTAAATGTATCTCCTAGTTCTCGAAAATTCCTAAATTTTATGGCGATATCATCCGCTTATGCACTGATTTGTAAAGTTTTGTTTATAATGTTATCCCTTCTATACAAATGACTTATTTCAAAGTCTAGTACCAGATTAAAAATTTTTGAGGAAAGAGTATCACTTCGCTTGATCTCTGATTTTATTGTGAAAGATTGTGACATTTCCATTTGTAGCATTACTCTTGCTTTTGTATCTTTGAGGGTCATCATTACTAACAGGACTTCGACAATTTTGATATTTTTTATGCTGTCAAAAGCATGTTTAAAATACAAGAATAATAAGTGGAGATCTAAAACGGATTCTTGTATTTTCCATATCCTGTCTTAAAACAAAGATTTGGTCAATAGTTGACCTTTCTTGTCTGAATCCAGACTGTTATTCAGTTAATACGTTTTTCGCATGTAATTAGAGTCTTTTGTTTATGATATTAGCAAGCACTTTGTAAAATGCCTTTGCAATTTTCACAATTCATTTTGTCCCCTTTCTTATGTGTGGGTACTACCAACTCTCTGGCAACAACTCTTACATATCAAACTATGTATTCGGTTGTGAAGGCTCGATCCAGCATTTTTGATTAATTTTTAAGTTTACTTACAGCTAAATCTAAATTACACTAAGCACATTAATAACGCAATAACTAAAAAGCCAACAAAACATTCATAGCCTACAATAAACTTTTGCAAAATTATTAAATGCAGAGTCCAGATTACATTTTATCAAACACTCATAACACATCTATGGAGCATCTATCTGCTACACACTGGTGCTAATTTAATCGAAAAACTACGTAAATTCGAAAGAAAATGAATAAGAACCAGTATTAATAAATATTGTAAACCAGCGAGAGTAATTACATATAAACATTTTTATTTAAATAAGTACATCTAACGGGTGTTTTTTTATAGAACGATAGAACTTTAAATTAAAAAATTTGGCTTCAATCTTAATCTAAATGTGTTTTATTTCAATTTAAAGTTCTATCATTCTAAAAAAAGCATAAAGCTATCTTAAAGTAATTTATATAGTAGGTTACTAATAACGAAAGTAAAGCAGGGATAGCATCTAGGCAAATTTGGTGCATGGGTTTGGATTTTAGCATCTTCCGAACGAGCCCCAGAGCAAACAAGCATATCTCCAAAACCAATACAGATAGAATCTTTACATTTGGTACAAGCGTCTTCTGTCATGTTTTCTCTCCTTTAAAATTGAAAACAGCAATTTGAGATGCTTTGAGCAATGAGTTCGAATTTTGGAAATTTCCGAACTAGTCAAAGAGCAAACAAGCATAGCTCCAAAACCAATAAACCTTTAAAATTGGTACAACGGTGTTCTGTAATGTTTTCTCTATGTCCCTAATTTGAGATGAATTAAAGTTACGGTTCGGGTAACTGATACATGTCTGCAAAGGTCTAACAAGCACATCTTCGAATTTAATAAAGATAGAAACTTGAAATTTTGTAGAAGAGTTCTAAAAAGCATTTATGTTTTTAACTTATATTAAATACCTAACTAAAAAACCTTATGGATTTTTAATTTAATTTGAATTTGTCAGGTCTGGGGTATTAATAAGTCGGTTGCATCGACTTACACATTTACTTGTGTTTTTCTACTTTTACTTAGTTAAGTTTTAAATTAAAGTACTAATAAGAAATTACAATGGTTTTTCTTTAATTTTTTTCAATATTTATAAACTAAGAATAACATATGCTAATATTATAATAATAAATACTTTTATATGTTAATGTTATATGAATACAAATATATTATCTAGTTTGTAAACTTTGAAGGATAATAATGTAAGATCTTTATATAGTAAACAAAAGTCAAAATAAAAAACAAAAACAATTCAGACAAACTATTTTAATTTTTCAATTAAATTTCAATATTTCAATAAAAATAAATGTATCAATAGGAAATGGAAAGAAAATTTTTTTCTTCTGTTTTATAATACTAAAGATTAATATAAGTTTTTTCTTTTCAATTTTTTCCCCTATAGAGAAATCTCCCAACACCCCAAGAATATCCCCTTACTAGTACCAGATTCTTAGTTACTTAGGACAAAGTTCCGGAGACATTGAATTGAGCAGTGGGACTGTGAGGGAATAATAAATCCACCTATTATATTACTACTTTACTTTTAGTGACGAAGTTATCAATAGTTACGACATGCATTTGTATATAAAGCTTTCCTGTGTGATGTAATAATTAAAGCCAATTCCACTGTCAGTGTAGCAGCGTTTATTTTTGGTATTAGTATTAGTATTAATTATTATTATTACTATTGTCTACAGAGTCAAGATCACTAGTGGATAACAACATGTAGTAGTATAGAGCACTTTCCTACATGAAGTAAATAAAGGTACCTTCACTTACTGCAGCAGTTGTTTTTATTATTATTATTTTATTAGTATTCTACGATATACATTATTATTACGATATAAAATTATTACTAAATATTTTTATATAACCTGATCGGGGTTTTAACTCAAGACGCTCTAATTGAAAGGTTGGGGTTTAATCACTAAACCTATGGCACAGATAATGATTTAATTTTGTGTAAAATTATTAATATTTACTAAATAAAACTAAAAAAATTTAATTATAATAATTATATATAGATAATGTTTGCTAAAAAAGAACTTTCCTAAATTTGAATGTATCAAATATTTTCATTGTTTTGAAACATGTCATTAAATATTAAAATAATTATTTCAATTTTTCGAAACTAAAGGTTGTGTTTCACTATTAAAAGTGTTAGTGACTTTTTTCTAGAAGAAGAAATGAAAGATACGAAAAACACATGCGAGCGATAGAAACCACTTTTCCGAACCACTTTTCCAAAAAAACATGTGTTTGTATCCGTCTAAAAAATCCTTGAATCGAACAAAAAATGGGTTGGGACAAATTTGAATATAAAAGATCTGTCTGTTAATTTTACTGTCATTAAAATAATAAAATTAATTTCCTATTAAATATTGAAATTAAAATCTTACAATTTATAACTGAATTTATTTGTTAGAATATTTTTAATCATAAAATTAAACCTGAACTAACCAAATTTTTTTTGTTTTCGATACAAAAAAAATAATTAAAAGAAAAGATTTTGGGTATGGATTTTACCATATCCAATGCTTAACAAAAAAAAAAATGTGAAAAATATTTCGAAACTTGAAAATTTTAACTTTTTCTGTACTGTAGAAATTTTTCATGTTATCTACTTTCTTTTTGACTCGAAAAAAGTCATTATCATTTTAAAAAAGACTAGTTGAACACTGCCATAATTCTAATATTAATTATGAAAAAAATAACAGACTAATAACTTTTTAATTAATTGAAAGTTTGTGTTTATTTTCAGTAAAAAATAAACATAATATTTTTCATTTTAATTTACAATTTATTAAAATTGTTATACTCATTTTTTGAAAATTATTTTTCATAATTAAAAATTAAAACCATTATTTCAATAAAAAAAATATCAAATTAAAATTTTATCTAATTATCAATTATCTAAAACATTCCTTTAATTTTTTATCATTTTCTAAAACTTATTGTAAACCAATACATGTATTTATTTATAACCAATAATCAAATTTTAGTGGTGTAAAAGTGATTTTAATCCGCATTCGACACTAATAAATTTATATTTCATTTAAAAATCGTACCTTTGATAATTTATAATAAACCCTACTCTCCTCTTTCTATACTTTAGAAAACTTTTCTGATATGTTTAAAATTAATTTTCGTTAAGTCCTTTTTTTTTAACCCATACATTTTCAGTCATATTAACCTTAAATTTTTTTTTTTTTATTTTTGCCATTCATCTTAACCGTATTTTTCCGATGTGATTGTGTGATTTCCGAAATTTTTTGATTAAATTTTCTTCAAAATTTTTCTCTAATGATCCATTACAGGAAATTTATATTGATTATACACCTGATGAGATTTTATTTATTTATATTTGTCAGGAATCAGGATTGTCAATTGAAAAAATTGATATCAAATGAAAAAGAACTCTTATAAATAATTCTTTTTTTTTTTTTTTGCTTTTTTAGATTAAAAACAAACAAAAGGAGTTGTGATCATAAGAGTCAGTTTTTAGTTAAAGCAAATTTTTAGTATATTTGACATCTAGTATATTCGACTCTTAAGTTTCTTGTTCTTTACAGCAACATTTTTTTGTACTATAGCCTTGAAAATCTCAGATAAAGCCACAGCTGTTACCATACATCATGATACAGCTCTATATTCTTTTTTCGTATAAGATTTTTGAATTACAGAAAAAGGGTGGCATCCCAACATTTAGTATTCGAACCAAATAATATTCTGCACTGAAATTGAAGCAATATTTGGTTTAAATGAACAAAATATCAAAAAATGCAATTTTTCTTTCTGATCTGTGTCGAAAACAGATAAGTGCACATCAACCAGACAAATAAAACTTATGCAGTTATGAGATATTTACAATTATACGTAAGTGCAAATATTTGCACTTACGTTTAATTGCACATATTTGCATTTATGTATCTATAATATGTCGAAACACATACCTACTGTGACTTGTGTGACGTTTTTAAATATAGAAATATTATAATCTTAAAGAAAAAAAATGTTGTAACTTACTTTTGAAAACACGAAACATGAAGTAATAATAATAATAAACGTCAGTTGTTAAATGTCAATGTTGATTAGTGTTGGCATTTAAAAATTTGTCAAAACTATTTAAATAGTGATGGAACTTTCTTAATTTAGAAAAAAATAATAGTTGAATGATAATTTCAAGTTTTGCACTTATCCAATGAAACCTTTAGTTTTAGGTTTGAAAATTCAGTGCAGTTACTAAAAAATGTGCACTTACAGTTATCCAAACAAATTTGTTTGGAGACTATTAAAAATGGCACGGGGATTAAAAATATATTGCTCTTAGGCGATTTCTGCACTTATCCGTTTTTCAGTTATTCATTTTATTTATTTATTTAAATATTACGTATTACATTGAATTACGCAAAATATCGTTAAAGCCTTAACCTGACAAGGCCACTGTAGGCTGTTATTTATTTAATTTATTTTTCGAAGATATACAATATCAGAGCAAAATTACGGTCATTACTTTTAATTTAATTTTGTATTTATAAAAATTGGTAAATCATTGCAAAACATTTGACTTAATTCTTGTATAAGATAATAGATGGCGCACAAATTCTTAAAAGAAAAGTTATTTGATTGTATTTCGGTTTAGTGATAATTAACATTAGTGATTTAGTAACAATTCAAAATAATTGAAACTGTTTAATACGAATGAATCATAAGACATGTCGATACATTATCTTTTCATAAGAACTAGAAAGAAAATGAATACTATTGCATCCATATTTTTAAGCGAACAAAAATGCGAACAAAAAAAGCGAACAAAGTTTTATATAGCAGTTAAATAACATAATGTAAATACACGTAAAATACATTGTAAGAAATTATTTTCTTTATATTGTAATATATACATCTATGGAAATTCGATTACTTAAAATATTTTTCCTTTTTTTTTTTCGTTTTTTTCTTATTTTTAATTTTATTTTTTTTTTTTTTGTACGATACCAACATGAACCAAAAATAAAAATACCAACAAAAATAAAAACGATATGTTTGTAAAAAAAAAAAAGTTCCACGTCCCGAAAAAAAAAAAAAAATAAAAAATTCGTTAGGTATTTCTTTTTATTTATTTATTCATTTGTTTTTTTTTTTTTGTACTAAGACACGAACCAATTTTCGTTATTTCCCTAAAGAATTCATTAACTTCAAAACTTGAAACTAGAAACCGTATGGTACCGCAGTATGTAAATACGGATATACAAATTATTTTTGTATAGATAGATGTATCTCAAATAATCCCTAAAATTGAAGGATCATTGGAAAGAGTAAACCAGGATAACAGAAAAAGTATAAAAAAGAGGTGAAAACAATTTCTTAGAAACACAAAAAAAAAAAAAAAAACCAAATAAAAAAATATGAAAGGAGAAGTCCTTGAATCAATCACATAAATAAATAATTTTTAAATCATTAAATTGATTTGATAATGATTCAAATATGATGGTTGTATTGGTGTTGTTCAAACTTTCTAAAATAGAAATGTAAATTCAAATGAATAAAAGAAGTTTTTTTTAGAAGAATAAAATTTTCGCTCAATTGTACCTTTGTTGGTGTCTCCAATGAATGAAATTAAAAACTACAATAAACTTTCTTAATAAATCTATTTCACTGCCGAAATATTTTATTACTCCAAATATAAATATTTTGGAAACAGAGTTTCATTCCATAGGAAAACTTATAGGTAGATATGAGGGATTTTAAGTTTAATTTTGTTAAATTGTTTTTTTTTTTTTGTTAAGTCTAAATTTTCTATGATTGAAGTCAAATTATTATCAAAGGAATTATATGGGATAGAAATTCTCTTTACAGGTTTTTCTTTTATAGGTTTTGAAAAATAGAAAAAAAAAAAAGGAATTCTAAAAATTGATTAAAAAACAAAGTTGATTTTATATTTTAGGTAATTCAATTTAAATTACTTGAGCTTCAACAGTGAAATAACTGGCTTTTTATAAGATACTAGAGTTTTTATGGTATGGATAATTGAAAATCTATACTCATTATGTCTTTAGTTTTATTTTAATGTCAGTGTTAAAATATAAAATAATTTTTTATGGGAATTTAGAATTTTCTAAATTTGTAACAACTTAAAATCTGTATTATAGTTTTCAATAATTATTTTGAAGAAAATTCCTAGATGGCTTTAAACCCGTTACCGTATTTAAACAAAATTTCTTTAAACTCTGAATAATTATACTTGTAACTCTGTTCTATTTTTTGTCTATCTAAAATATGACGGAATGTAATAAAATCATTTTGAAATCTCTGTTTTAAATAAATTTTTCGTCAATTTTCAAACTTCTATTTCTTAACTAGATATTTAGCAACTCCTAAATTTACAACTAAACCTTTAGTTGTATAATAGGGGTCTGACTTTGAAAAAACCCAGTTGGTAAATAAAATACACAAAATAGATACTTTTGCCTTTGATTTTAGTCAGTATTGTAGTTTGTCTAACTTAGGTTTTGCTAAGTTTCCAGAACTGGTTACAACTGGTTACAAAATCAGGGCTTCAAAAATTAAAAAAATTTTGTTTTTTAATAACTGCTTTAAATAAATTTTCTATTCAATTTCAAATCTCTATTTTGCAACTAGACATTTAACAACCTCCACTTTGCAAATAGAAAATACATTAACAAACAATACACTGGGACAAATTTTTTAATATATCAGATTTTGGCAAGTTTTCAAAACTGGTTAGAAAATCAGGGCTTCAATATTTAAAGTGTTTTCGTAAACATGTATAAAAAAGAAAATAATAATAAAAAAGGATTTTAAACTTGGTTGTAAAATTAAACTTTCAATAAATTGATCAGCTAAGGTTGGGAGCGGTAGGACTTGCTTTTACTTCATTATTTATTATTCAACTTCAAACAGTAATGGAACAGGATTCTGAACAACAAGATTTTAATTATATAAGATTACATTAGATCGATTTCCGTAATTTTTTATTTAGTTCTTCAATTATTTTATTATACCCGTACGATAGGATCGGGTATAATAAAATTACTCCTCCGTTTGTAACACCTCGAAATAAGCGAGCTAGATATACCTTCAAAGGTATGGATCGGATCAGAAAAAAATTCTAAGACTTTTGAGCCATGTCCGTCCGTCAGCACGCTAACTCAAAATCTAAGAAAGCTAGAATCTTGAAATTTACACAAAATATTCTGGGCGTAATTTGTAGGTTCCCTATTTTTTTTGGTTGAGTTTGGACCAAGGCTTAGGGTAGCTCTCGAACACCTAACTTTTAGATCCCCACATTTTTTTTGAAATAGAGCTATGAAATTTTAACTACTGATAGATCTCATAAAAATATTAATTTTATTTTTAATAACTTTTTTTTGTAGCCCCACCCGTTACGGAGCTACAGCTCCCCAAAGGTTCAAAAAAGCTCTATATTTAAATTGTTATAGCACAAGTTGTATAAGGTATATCTTCATTTTGAAAATGCCAAACGATTACTACTTTTATTAGCTTTAAAAGTATATATACAATACATATATATTTGTGGCATACGGTGTCTTAATTTACCGTTATGTGAAACTCAAATTTTGCAAAATCCTTCAACCCTTCTATCTTCAAAACGGTTTAAGTTGGAAACTTGAAATTTTGACAGAAGTTAGATCTTTGAAAATAAGTATGAGTCATTTCAGAAATTTTTTTTGTATCACCCCCCGTTTAGGAGCTGCAAGGGGTCAAAAACTGAAAATTTCCTATTTTTAAACACCTGTAACTTGAACACCTGTTAAAATTTTTTTGAAGTAATACACAAAAATTCAAGCTCCAACATTATACTTTTATTTCTGTTAACAATTTTTTTTAATAATATAGGGTTACTTTATAATTGACGAAAGTGTTACTTGATTTTTTCAAATTTTCTAACAAATTTCTTTAACGAATTTTTTGCATTTTGTTTTACTCGATAATTTGAAATTGTTGAGCATATAATGCGTAGTACATAAAAATGTAAATAAATAAACAACATAACAGTTGCTTGAAGAATTTTTATTTATATGATATTAATATATATACATACTTATATAATATCATGTTTATTTACATATCGTATATGTCACTAGTGAATGAATGATAAGAGTATAGATGTATATTATATAGCGCCGTATTTACATACATTCTGCAAGAAATTATTCTACAAGAAATTATTCGGCCAAAGGAATATTTAAATATAATATAATATAATATTTAAAATTATATTTACTATTTTGTACTAAGTAAATTTAATATAAATTTACCGCTTAGTATTAAATGGTACTATAGAATATTTGAAAAAGTTTTGGATTGATAATCGTTATGTGAAAGGTTAGTATCTACTTTTGAAGAATGTACATATAAACATATAGTTTGAATATATGTACAACCCATAGTTCTAGAAATTATAAAATTCACCCAAATTATTTTAAAATACAAAAATATTAAAAAAATAATATTGTAGGCAGAGTGACATACTAACGGTTCGTACGGGTATCTAAGAGTTGACAAAGGCAACTGTATTCTTCCTCGTTTTTAAAAAGGTATCTAGTAAACATTTTGGATTTATTTCATTTTTAATTCCGCCCTGAAATTGAAATAAGAAAAAAATTTCAAAAATTCCCGTTATAATCATTTAGCCATATTTAAGAGTCCTCATTCTTGTGTATCACCATTGACTTTGTTTTTTAAATTTTAATAAAATTTTCTTCATGAAAATAAAATATTAAATAAAAACTGTAACAACCTCAAAACATAGATTTGTTTTATCCAATGTAAAACTGTTTTAAAGACTTAGATATGACAGATACCCATACAAAAAAATTCATGTTCATGTTATTCCTTTTTTTTTTCTCAAGTTATTTATATAAAAAATATAAAGCAATAAAAAAACAAAAATCAATGAAAATCAAAATGTTAATCCAAAATTCAAAATAAAAAATACAAATCAGGATAATACATATTTTGTTACACATATTAAAGGATCTTTTATTTTTTATTGTATCCTTCATAAAACCCTTTTCAAATACATTATTGAACAAAATTGATTGAACATTTTTAATTCAATTTTTTTCCAAAAATAATAAATGAACACTACACATATAGTTTTTATTTTAAATTTCCATAGGGAAGTTTATTAAGTCACTGATTTTACATAGCAGATGACTCTATATTTGAAAGTCTTGTGGGAGTGATATATTATAATAAAGAAGAGGTGTCTATAATATTTGTTTATTAACCATTTCATGAAATTTTATTTACCAAAAATATATTTTATAACATGTCTATATAATATATATAAACCTAGACCCAATTTCCACATCAGAAAAATTAAATTACATATATTCAATGTAGTAATAGTTAATAAGGATTCACTTTTAAAGTGTATAACTGATTCTTCAATTGATTGACTGACCCGTCCTTTATTCTCCCTTTTTTTTCTGAAATTTCATAAATTTTTTTTTTTGTAATACATATTATGTATAGTTTATATTGTCTAAAGTTGTTGTTTTTTTTCTTTTTTTTGGTCCAATGATCTTAACCCTTTTTTTTTTTGTCTGTATAGTTCTCCTGGCTTCTAATAATATTAAATAGATATTTTTTTCTGACTTAAGAATTTCATTTCAGAAGATACGAAGGGTGGATTTTTTTTTTTTTTTAGATATTTTGAAATCAATTAAAATTGAAATTTCAATGTTTTGTTCTCATATTTTTTTTTGTTTTGTTATAAATTTGGGTTTTGACTTACAGACAATCCTTTTATCAGAATAACCATAACAAATTGAAAATTTTGTACAATGAATATGAGTTATGAATCTATAAAATTATCCACTCATATTGAAAGTGTATAGTTGAAAAAAAAAAATGTAAATAAATAAAATCTAGGAATAATTTGTAAAGGTAATCATTAATAAAGAAATTTTTTTTTTTATTTTTTAATTTTACTATTGAAAATTGATTCTATTTATATTTTTATGAGTCCTTTTTTTATCATTTATATTTTATTAAAACTTAAATTTAATATTAAACTTGTTACAATAACATAAAATTCAGATTAAAAATCTTCAACTTAAAATTAAAATACACTAAAAATTAAAAATCCCAATTATTAAGTGTAAAAGAAGTATAATATATTACTTATTTTCAAATGGATAGATTTTTTTTTGGTTTTTTTTTTTGGTAGGGAAGGTAAGAATCTCGAAAGATATCAATAAAATCAACCCCGGGAATTCTCTTTGATAATGTTGAACTTAAACAAACCATACACCACCTCCCTTTTAAACCAAACATTAGGTTAGAAACTAAGGTATAATGCTGTGTTCAGTTTAGAGGTTGGGTAAAATAGGTATAAAGGTTGATTTATACATTCCTAATTTCTAAATTTTAAATATTATATTTATTACCAAAAATTAAAATATTATCTTTTTTATTATGTGATAATTTATTATAATAAAAATACAAAGGATATAAAAATAATCTTTATATAATAAAATAAATATATAAAATTAATTTATATTCTATTTAGATTATACCTTTTGGCCTATATTTTCTAAAGGATAATAAGTAATAAAAGTAAAAAATTATTAATGATTTTTTTTTTTATTTTAATTCTGTTTGCCATTGACATTAAAGTAAGTATGTAGATATCATAAATATTTTCACAATAGTATCAGATTCATTACATATACATTTATTTATTAATAGCTATATACAAATATAAATTTTAAGAAATAAATATTAAAAAAATCATATTTTTATTATATAAAATTCTATTCTATATTTTCAAATATTTAAAGTAAAAAACCCAAATGAAAGTGACCTTTTTTTTTTTTTTGTAGAAAGAAAATGTATCCCTTTACCGGATTAACAAGCTTAATCTATGACCCTGAATAACACAAAAAAAAAAAAACAAAAAACCACATTGTGAAAGGAAAATTTCTATTCTTTAAGAAAATTATATACATAATTTTTTTTTTTTTAAGGAACAAATCCCTAATAATTTATATTTTATATTCTACGATCTGCTTATTTTTCTTTTTATTCTTTTAATTTTCCTGATTTTCTTTTTCCTGTTGTACAAAAATTTAAAAAAAAGAAAGAATTATTTTTCATATTATATAAAAAAAAAACTATTATACAGTTAGTAGAATAATATTTTAATCCAAATTAGCTAAATCTTACCTAAATTATATTGGTGTGGAAATGTAAGAATATTTAATTTTTAATTTTGTGACATTATTATTCTTGTATTTTGAGGTGGAGGGTCAAAAGTCCTATGGTCAGAAGTCCCATTGAGACTTTTGACTCACTTCAATGAGTCAGAAATCCCATGGGACTTTTATCTCAGCGTTAAGGATAGAAGTCCCAATGGACTTCAGGTCTTTTTTTAATTGAACTCTTGTCTTACTAAAGTTAGTCAAAATTCCCATTGAAATAGAAAACAATTTCGCCAACAAAAATTAAAATTTGCATACAGGCAAACTATATATAGGTACATATAGGTATATACAAATATATAGATATTCAGGAAAAACAGTACAAACATGATTTTGTAACCAATTCTAAAATCCTTTTATTTTAAATCCACTTGTAAAACCCTTCTAATTCAGAATCGCGCATATGCATATATATATATATATATATAAATATTTTGTAAAAAGCGTATAACCCTGATTTTAAATTCCACTTTAAAATTATTCCTAATTCAGAATATTGCATACACATATATTCTAAAAAAATTTTGAAAAAGAAATATAACCCTGATTTCGTAACCAACTATACATATACATATTCTGGAAAAAGGGTGATTCCGATTGTATATGTAAGATTCTAAATTAGGAGAGATTTTAGAGTAGACTCTAAAATCAGAGTTTCCCTTTTTCCGTTATATAAATGAATTAGGAGAGATTTTAGAATTGCTCACAAAATCAAGGTTATACGCCTTTTTTCAGAATATGTATATATATATGTATATATGAGTTTCTGAATTAGGAGGAGTTTTAGAGTTGGCTACAAAATCAGGGTTATACATTTTTTACAGAATGTTTATAAAAACTTTTAATTCTAAATTCGCTCGTAATTCAGAACCTCAGAAATACATATACAATACATATATTCTGGAAAAAGGGGCAAATCTGATTTCGCAACCAACTATAAAATTCCTCTCAATAGATATAGATATATATACATATAAATGTATACATCTGGACTGGACGAAATATGGAAAATAAATGTATCTTATTTTATAGTTGTCCGGGGCATAAACTAAAGTTTAGTATAAAAAGTTTAGTCTAAACGATCTTACTACATTATCAATTATTATAATTATAAAAACAAAATTTGGACTTCTGACTCACTTCGATGAGCTAGAAGTCTCATGGGATTTTTGACCTTTTTTTTTTGGGACTTTTGTCTTATAGTGGTAACTGGTAAGTCAAGTCAACAATCCCATGGGACTTTTGTCTCCACAGAGGTAAGTCAAAAGTCCCAATTGGACTTTTAGCTATGGGACTTCTAACCCTGCACCGTATTTTTATCCTACATTTAATTTTTATGGTTTAACACTTTATTATTTAGCAGCGCATTATCTGCTTTTGTTTATTTTCTATTTAATCATTTTGAAAATGTTTTTTCTAAAAATTTTAGGGACTAAGTTTTTTAATAATATGTCATTCTTCTATTTAATGCGACCTTTGACCTTTGAATATTCAACAAACTATAAAGCTTCTGGCATATCATAGATTATTTATTTTTAATCAAATCCTTTTTCCATTTTTAACCAACTGAAATCTAAAGAATAAAATGGACCCTTAAAATAATTGCATCCAATTTTTCTAACCAAATGTAATCTACAGTTAAATTACCGTTATATTTTGAAAATGGCTACGTGTGCTTAAAAGAAACTTGGAATCAGTGTATTATATTACAACTTTTTAATGCACTAAACCAAATTCGAGCTAATAAAATTTATTTAAATTGAAAATTTTCTGGGGTAATTTTCGTCGTCATTTAAAGTTTTTACAGTGCTTAGCAGTACAAAAATAAAAAAAAAAAAACAAAAGTCATTCGAAAAATGCTAATTTTATTTAAATTTTTTTACAATTATTGTACATGATTTTTTTTTTCAAAAAAATTTTGTAATGGTTTTATGGTAATTTTAAATAAGAATTTTCAATTTCTCAATATTTTTTTTTGAACAATTTGCAAAAAAAAAAGAAATAAAATAAAAATTATAAGTAAAAATTTATGATTTGTTATCTCTCCGTTTTTATGGAATATTTTCTTTACTTCATAAAATAGGTCATCACCATTAGAATTAAAAAAAAAAAAATTTTTTTGCTCTTTTTAGTTCATTCTTATATTGACTTTATACTTCCATAATTTAGCTTATAATGTGCATGAAGAAAAACGACAGAAAAAACCGCATACAATATACCTCATATCATGATTGTTATCATGATGTTCACAATTTTTCCTTGTAAGAAAACTTTCTTTTTCTATTAAATTTTTTTGTTTTTCTTTTTTTTTTTTTCTATATACTTAAAAAATTTTAAAGAAAAGAAAAGGTTAATGGTTTTTTGGTTATCTTTTTTTGGACACGAAAAAAAAATAAGGATATTCAGCAAAATTAAGATATGAATCCTGAAAATTTTTGAACCCATATATAAAATGGAAGAAAATAATTCATTATATTCAATTATGAAAAGTTCTTTTTTTTTTTGTACATATTTTTAAATTTAATACTCGATTTTGATATAAAGCAGAGTGTTGCTGCTTTGATTAAAAAAGGAAATTAATAATATTACAATATTGACTTTTGATTAATTTAAATATTTATTATTAATTGTTTTCAATTTAAGTTTTCTTTTCAATTTAACTATTGTTTAAACAAAAAATACATCCATGATCTTTCAAAATTTTTGATGACATTTTTGGTTCGACTTTTCGGCAAAGATTCTTAGTCGTGGAACTAATATTTATGTAAGTATGTTTAAATCTGCTTTCATATAATGGCTTTAAGGTTAGTCAATCTAGTTCTAGTTATATGATACCAATTTTGTGATACCAAATTAGAAATTTTCTGTTTAAAACTTCAAAATTAAAATTGAAACCTTAAACCCTTTAATAAATTTTAAAATTATAATTTCGAAGAAAGTTTACTAATTAAATTAATTTGAATAGAGTCCGTAGTTCGTATAATATACAAAAGTTTAAGGAATCAGTCAACTTGCATCTGTTCAAATTCACAATTACAATTTGTAACTTTAATTTAAATTTAAAATGCCTACCTCTTATTCTCTTTCTTTTTTTCATCCCAATCCTCAACCATTATATTGTTATTTCAGTTAGGATGGTTATCCTATTATACTGGCTAAAGGGATGGGGGAGGTAGTTTTAGTGTAGTTTTTTCTTTTATATCTTTTATGTATGATGTGAGTGATGTATTTTCTTCTTGCTTAAGCATCTTTTTCAAAAAAAAAAACTGGCCTAAATGCAACATTAAATCAAACTGATTAAAAACAATTACTTTTGCTTTTAACTACATTGTTCGAACAAAAAAGATCTTCTAAATTTCCAAATTTTCATTTTTTTAAATCGATTTGACATTGTATATAGATCTTACTTCAGCTAACCATTCAATCTCATTAGAAATTCATCAGCTCATAGAAAATAAAAATTGCCTTAACAAAATATAAAAATAAAAAAAAAAGCAGCAAATATACTAAAATTAAAATTAAAGGACAATATTGCTCTTCATATAATACATCTTATATGCTTAGGTACAATTTTTACAAATTGAACCTTTAATTTTATTTTTAATCCTTTAAAGAAGGATTCAACTATTTTACTATGATTTGAATTTAATAAATTCCTTTTATCCTCTTTTGTTGTTTCTATTTTTATGACTTTTTTTTTCAGATTAACGTCCAAAAAAAAAAAAAAAAACCTAAAATAATTTAAATTTTTGTCACAAAGTTGTGGAACAATAAAACAAAAATGACCATTCTTTGGAAATAATATTTAATTTTACCTAAAAAGGTTCAACTAATCTAATGTGGTTTAGGATGAGAATAATGAAAACAAAATTAGGATTTCTAAAGTGATTTTTAATCTGATAACTGAATAATATTATATATTCAGAGAATTCATATATTCGTCATTCATAAAATAAAAGGATTGGCTCTTCTTTAAATTTGTTTTTTATATATTTATTCACATATTAAAAAAAGACTAAAAATTAAATAAAATTTATAGGACATTGTTCAGATCAATTGTTCAGTTTAGTTCAGTTTATATTGATATATATGCCATCTGGTTCATTGATTTACGTAAACTTTTTAAGAGTACATAAGTTCATGAGGAGAATCTTTGGAGAGGGCTAATAAGAAGATCTGGTTCTAGATTTATTTTAACTTTTTAAGAGTACATATATACGTTCAACAGAAGAATCTTGGAAGAAGGCTACTACGAAGATCTTTCCGAAGTGAGAGACTTGATCAGGGAACCATCGTATGATTCGTTAGCGGCTCGATTAATTCGATGAATCGCTATGATATACGAACGCATCATGGAGTAGGAGTGCACAATAAGTCGCAGAACCTTGTTGTAAAGATAGTTGTCTATCCTCCATACGAAACAATAACAATATAAATAATAAATTAAAGAAATAGTTAATTTTTTTTTTTTAATATAAATAAATTTCGTTCAAAAACTTTACGGAATTTAAAAGAAAAAAATTAAATTTTATTTTTTACAATAAAAATAAAAAGCTGCTAACCTAACGGTAGACCAAATCTCGTAGTATATTTAATAGCTTTTTTATTTATATTTTTATAAGTTATAAAGTATAGTTTATAAAGTAGATTTAAGTATGAATAATTTTATTTTTATTTTTATAAGGTTATTTGAACTAAAACAACTGTTAAATATACTACAACTTTTGGGCTACCCCTACGTTCGGCTTTCTCAATTACAATTCAAACATTACTGATTAAATTAATAATAGAGATTTAATAAAAGATACTATTTTCTTCCAAAAAAAAAAAAGTGTACCGTAGAGAGGTAATAATTTGGTTTAGGAATGTACCTCCTCATCTATTTTAGGAGGGAGAAGTGTGAAAACTGGTCCCGTTTTTAAAAAGCTCTAACATACTTTACCTTATTTTAAAGTTTAAATTTTAGAGAGTGTATCGTAAAATCTTTTAGCACAATCTTGATTTAGAGTCCCAATAGAAGGGCTGGGACCCACTTAACTTTCCAGCCTCAAATTATTTTAGCATCAACTATATCGCAAGAGTAACATTTAAACCAAATTTCATTCAAATTGTATAACAATTACTATGTGCTCTAGAGAGCATATCAAATAATATTCATATTAGGATATTTTAAGGCGGAACCACTGAAGCTACAGACTTCAAATTTTGTGTCCTGATATAGGAGCGTAATACCAACCCGTATACGAATTTTGAACCCGTATACGATATTTGATTGAAATCCGAGATTTTTTTTTTTGTCTGATCACGTGGTTTTTTAGAACAAATCATATTTTATTCCAACATTATGAAGGGGTTCCACTACAGTATCCGACCTCTAAGTTTTTGAATTCTACACCCTTAAAAACGTCCACAAAATGAATTTCAGCGAAATTTATTTTTTCTTTTTCGAAAACCCATCACAACTCACAGTATTACAGTACAACGCTCAGTATTACTACGAGTAAAATTGTAATATTGTAACAGTCATTATAAAATACATATTATATGTTTTGCATTAATTATAACTTCTCATTAATTTTCATTATGACGCCCTAAATATATACATATGTAATTTTTCTAAAAGTTTTTTTTTGTTTTTGTATCAATTTCAAAATTGAATACACCAATCATCATTTCAAATAATTTTTAATTATAAATTAAATAAAATAACTAATAACATAAAATTCACAATTAAAATTTTATTATCAACACCTAAAAATGTACGCCTCAAAAGCATAAATTTTTTGAACATTTTTGTGTTATCACTTTAAAGCACTAAAATTATTGCAAATGTTAATAAAATTTTATTTTAAATAGTTTTTTTTCCTCCCGTTAAAATTGTAACAGTAGTTTTATATAAAAAATCCATCTTATTCGCAGAAATATACGATTTGTTGTTAATGCTCGTTAATTATGTCATACTTACCTTGAAAAACGTAAATTCAATTGCGGTTGTGAAATATGTTAGTCTTTCGAAAAAGAAGCTATCATTGAAAGTATTAGGGATAATTGCGAAGCGGTAAATTTTATGAGGAATTATTGACAACGCATTCTAACCGCGGATCATATATTTGTATAAAAATTTTGACATTTTCTATCCGTAGTAATTTTACTGCAGATTCACGGGAGTGTAATGCCATTTGATTGTATTTTTTGTAAAGTGACTTTTATTATCATGACTGTACTTAATTCATTTAACTGTATTTCAGTCAAAAATACAGTCAAGTGACATATAGTGAAATAAAATACAATTTTGTAATAGTAACTCCGCATTCATACATTTTTAGCACATTTCCAAAAAAAATTTTGCAAAAAAGTGCCTATTAGTTTCACTCTGTCCGTCCGTTCGTCTGTTTACAAAACTTCTACACCATTAAAGATAGAGAAAAACAATTTTAACCATGGGTAGGTCTCATAAAAAAATTAATGTTGTAGAACAACTTTTTCAGGTAGTCCCATCCATTACGGAGCTACAGCCCCTTAAATTTTGAAAATACCCTATTTTTAAATGCGTATCTTATAAATGTTAATTCCTAAAGGTTAATCTCATGCTCTGCTTAATGTTTTTTCAGTCTGAAAAAGCCATTCGACAGAAATTTTTTTACCATTGTAAATCAATAGCAAAATTACACACGCATTACACAAATTTTTTACATTTGGTATTTAAATTTACAGTAATGTAAAAATCAAATTTAACATGATTTTTCTACCTTCATAACTCCGGAACTCTTTTAGACAGCGACTTGAAATATTTAGGTAAGGAAGAAGTTTTAGAATTAGTATAAGAATTTCCTTAGAATTTTTTTTTGTTACAGTCCGTGTTTTCAAATTGAAAATTTGATATTTGTAGACACATGTAACTTAGGCAGCTATACAAATTGTTCATCGGCAAGACATAAAAATTAAAGTATCAGTAATATATTTTTATGTGTGTTAACGGCTTTTCTTAGTTATATAAAGTTTCGGACTTACAGCACCTCAAAATTTCAAAATATTTTCACATTTGTTTTTATATGAGATTTTCAAATTTTGGTGAAAGTCACAATTCTAAACAGTTTGTATTACCTTTTGGAAGTGTGCGCTTTTGAAAACCGTTGGTTTACATTCTACCTTTTTTTACTTAATTTTTAAAGTTAAACTTAAATTAAACAAAACATTTTTAATTTTACGAAATTTTTCATTTTATTTTATAAAATTTTATTTTAAATCCAACCACTACTTAAACACACCACAGAAGTTATCAATACAGAATTGTATTATACTAAATATATAATATGTAAATAAAATATGGGGTTAAGTTTTTTTTGATAATTTTAAATTTATAGAAATATTTACCGCTCGGCTTTTATCTTACGTTTTCAAAGATTGTAAAATTTTTTCAGTGGAAATACTTGCCAATATGATCTATTCGCCGCGCAATTGTATTTTGCGTTTTCTGTGATAGCTGTCCAAATAAACTTTGATGGTTGTCAATATTTACAGCAATATGTTAAAATGTTCAATATGCCGAATAATGTTTCAATAGGAAATCTGTCTATTGGGTAATATGACAATGTAAGTAGTGATAGTGTTTTATTTATTCAGCTCAGTTTTATAATTTTCTTTCCATAAAGGCTATTTCCGAATTTACTGGATAATCCTGAGCAAAATTTAGAAAGCATAAATAGTATCGAATTTATTTAAAACAAAATGGACATCGAATATTGTAAACATAAAGGTGGCAGCACAAATATTTGCGAGACAAGTATTAGATGAAATTGGAGGTTATTTACAATTAATAGACAATGACAAACAGACTGGCAATCACATGTCTTAGAAAAATTAATCTACAAAAATAATGATAACAAATTAAAAAAAACAACAAATTTTTTTGTGTCATATAATTTCTAAATATCATGGTAGGTACTTTGTAATTTAGATCCGAAATAAAATTTAAATAATTGTCAGTAAAACATTTAAAATAATGGTAACAAAATATGTTTAAATTAAATGATTTTTGCACTCTAATTTAATAGATTTTTTTTTTGTGTGCGTGTTTTTTATATTTTTTACTATAATTATTTAGGAAAATTTAGAAAAATAATTATATCCCACCAAATAATTTATTGGATTTTGGTCAATTTAGCTATACATATTTAAAAAAAAAAATAATTTTGAAGAAATTACTTTAACCGCGATCACAATATACAAATACGTAATTGATATTATTAGAATTTTTTGGTTGAAACAGGAATTTTCAATTACGAATTTTGTATGCAAACATGAATTTTACTAAAATATATTTATAAAATGTTTTCTTTTTTAAATTTTTAATGAAACGTGGATAATATTAGTTTTTATTTTTTCAATTTAAAACAAAAAAAAAAAACATCAAATTGTTGTGCGGTGTAATTAATAATACTTTATAATGATTATTTCTAAAAATAAATTCTGGTGATTTTAATTTGACATATAAATTATCTGAACGACGTCGTGAATTAACGCCCTGCGAAATAAAGACTCCAGGATGTTATTTCATATTTAATAATAAAAAATAGTGTGGAGCGTTTTTTAGTAAAAGAATTGAGACCCCAAAATATGAGAAATCAGGCCCTTTTTAACTTAATCTATGACTTCTTGGGAAATAAAAAGCAGTTTTGTAATACTCAAACTTGAAAAAAATTAAAAATTCAATCAAAAATAAAAATTATTTATAGAAAACAAATGATTTTTCAACAGAAACCCACATTTAACTAAAGTAGGATTACTAAACTGACTAAAAATTGTATATTGTGACCTTTTCCAAAATATACATAATATAATGATGATGTACAAAAATGTAAATATTCTTGTTTCTTCAATTCTTTCCAAATAATTCTTTTCAACATAATTCTTCCCAAACAATAAAACAATTCTTCTTAAAACAATTCTTGACACAAGCGTTTATGAATTTGCAACTATGTACCGCTAACATCTTTCCTATTTACTCTTTTTACATACAAATTTTGAAACTCTGATTTTCTAATTTATAATTCTTCCCAACACAATTCTTCAAGAAAATAACTCGTCGCACAAGCGTATAACCCTGATTTTGCAACTAACTCTAAGATGTTTCCTAATTATTTTTTTACATAGATATTTTAATATCAAAGAATTTAAAATAGTCAAAACCACAAACTACTGCTAAATAAATTATTGAAACCCTGATTTTGTAACCCCAATTATAAAGTCCTTCCTAATTATTTTTTTACATATATGTTTGTAAAAAAATTTATTCAAAGTTAGACTATAATTTATTAAGAGCAAATCTTATCCCATAATAAAATAAATATATTTTTCTTTTCATTACAAAACTATATGAAAAATTGTATTATTTTAATTTTTTTGTACAGTTGAAGTCAGATATAAAACCAGGGCCCTTATTTTTCAAAAAGTAGTAGATTAGGTTGAAAGAGAAATTACACTCTGGCGATTTTTTTTTTCATTGGTATTGGAGAAATAACACCATAGGGTATAATTTCTCATTAAATGTAAAATAATATTCCGGGGAATTTATTGTGTGGGGCCTTAATTCCCGGTAACAGGTTAAATGTATCTACTTAAGTAGATATTATATTATTATTAATATTATTCATATAAGCATTGTTTATGAGAGATTCACGTTCAAACTATAAATCCGAATTTAATCGAATTTAACAAGAATATTCTTAAAAACTAGAAGTTTTGATATGACCATGTTTGTGTTTCGTTTTGCAAAACCGTTCCATATTTTTGTAAGCAAATCGTGTTAAATTTTACAGTGGTTTCCTATATCGTCAAAAAGCATCGATGACAAATTTGTGTTAAATTCTGTCAATATATTGTATTCCGGTACATCAGCATGACATGATTACAAAAAAAAGGAGTTTATTTATTAAAGTATCTTTTTATGATTAATATTCAACCTAAAGACATCTACACAAGTTAAAATATAATAACATAAGGACATATAATTTTGCTTTAAATATTCTCAAAGTATATTTACAGAATTTCCTTAGGCGAATTTCTTTACATTTCTTTAAATATTTTTTTTAAACATCTTAAATGTGGATTAAAAACCATAAATCATTGTTTGGAAAATTGTTTTTCACTCGTATTTAAAAAGAAAACAATATCCAGGAAGACTTTTAACCCTTTTTTTTTTTTTTTTGATATTTTTTCTTTTGAAATATTCTTTTAATATTGTATTAAAAAAAAAAAAGAATAAAGTTCAAAGGTCACGGTCAAATAGTCTATTCATCATTTTGAAAGAAATATTAATTTAATACAAAGAAAAAATAATTCAAAAGGAAAAAAGTATTGAAAGTAGCCTTTGCAATTTTTTTTCTTTTTTTTTTTTGTTTAGTTGTTGTGTAAAAAAGTCTGAAAAACACTATTTTCATTTTCATTAAAAGAAAAACCTATCAAAATCTGAAAAATTTATTGATCTTTTGCTTATATTATTCTTGTTATTTATTTATTACAACCCCACTATTCATTAGGTCAAATTAAATAATATATGTATATACATTAAAGGATTTTACGATTTTATAAAAATAATGTTAACAGTTGAGTAAAGAATCCGTAGTCTTGATATTACCACAATTTCTTAAGTTATTAAACATTAAAACGTCTATAAAAGAGAAAAAGCTTTTCTTCGGATATTGTTCAAAAGTGTTTAGCCATAAAAATAAAATGCCTCTTAAAAAAATTAATATTATCCAATAACTTTTGCTCATAAGTTTTAGTCATTACAAAAGCTACATCAGCTCAAAATTAGAAAAAGTTCTAATTTTAACTTTGTATACCTCTGATTCTGCTTACAATTTTTTTTAACAAATGTTTCCTCAAATTTATTTCCTTCGCATCTCTGACGTTTTCAATTAGAACCTTGAAATTTTGTAAGAAAATATATCTTTCAGAATTAGCATAAGTCATATATTATCACAAAATTATTTTGTACCTCCCCCTGTTTCAGAACTATTAGGGGTCAAAAGTTAACAATGCTTGTGTAAAATACTTCGAAGCAAAATACTAAATTTAAAACGTCAACGTTGTACTTTTACCCATGTAAATAGTTTTTCTTAATTAATATAGGGTTTCCTTAAAATTAAAAGAATTATCATAAATGTGGACAGGAAATTACACAGCCTTTCCTGTTCAGGCATGACTGTAAATGTCATATAAGAGGGAATAACTCTTACGACGTGAGTGGAACTCGAATCCAAACTCCCTCAGTATTTACAGCGTATTTTATACGCTCTTAGCCACTAGGTCATCGAGGCCCCATTTTTTTATAATTTTTTCTTGCATATAAAAATCTAAGAAAAATTTCATTAGAGAAATTTCAATTAGTTTTTTTATTTTTTTAATTTATAGCATTCTTTACAAATTTAGTCAGGCATATTATAAATAAACATATTATACATATATTCAATTTAGAATGAATTAAACCTTCAATACAAATCATTACAAAAAAAACTAATAAGAAATGATTATAATAAATGCCAAAGATACGTAAAAATTTAATAATAGGAAATGTTATTCTTAAACTAACATTTTTGTTTAAAGTTCATTAGCAAATATTATAAGTAATTATTTTTAAATAATTCTTATTGTATTTTAGAAATTCACAATCTGATACAAATAATCATTAAATTAATATGACAAAGTAAAATAACTTAAGGCATACTTATAGGCTTAAATAATCCGATTATGATTCAAAAAAAATCATCATCAATTAAAGAAAATTCATGAAGAAAATTAAAATGTATTTGCTTGTGATTTAAATAAGTTATCTAGTCAATTATAAATATATATTTAGTATGTGTTCGTGTATGCGTATTTAAGAAGATAAGGATATAGTATTAATGTATTTAGGATTTAAAAAAAATATAGAGAATTCAAAAAAAAAAAATTAACAGTACTTTAGAAAGAAAAGTTTTCTATAAGAATGTGTACAATTTATAGGGAGTATAATACGGACAGTGAGTTAATTGTGTTAGCCAGCCAGTTAGTATTGTTCAGAACTATTACTAAAATAAAACAAGTAATGGGAAAACCAAATGTTTTCAAAAAAGCACATTTCCAAAATTAAAAAATATTCCATACAGTCTACAGTAAAGAGTAGATATATTGAAAAATAAATTTTGATAAGAAATTGATTTATGATTGATTTTCTTTTTGGTAAGAAAAAATTGAGAAAAATAAAATCACACTTTCGTCAATTATATAGTAACTCTATAATAGTAAGCAAAATTATTAACACAAAGAAAAATATGATGTTGGAGCTTTAATTTTTGTATATTACTTCAAAAAAATGTAGACAGGTGTCCAAGTTACAGGTGTTTAAAAATAGAGAATTTCCAGTTTTTGACCCCTTACAGCTCCTAAACGGAGAACAACACAAAAATATTTCCTGAAATAACTCATTAACTGATTTTGAAAGATGTAATTCGTATTTCAAGATTCTAAGCTAAGAAAATTTCAAGCTTCTAAGTTAAACCGTTTAAAAGTTAGAAGTGGTCCAAATTTTTGAAAAAAAATTGAGTTTCACATAACGGTATATTAAAACACCGCATGGCAAAGTCACATATTTATTTATACATAGTATATAAAACCAGCTATCGTTTGGCGTTTCCAGATTGAAAATATGTCTTATTGAACCTGTAATAAATTGTTATAAATTTAAAGATAGGGCTTTTTCGAACTTTGTTGGACTGTAGCTCAGTAGCGGGTGGGGCTACCGAAAAAAGTTGTTCCACAAAATTAGTTGGCGATGCCTATTCGTAGTTAAAATTTCATTGATTTATTTCAAACGGTGTAGAAGTTTTGTAAACACCCAGACGGACGGACAGCCGAACAGAGTGAAACTAATAAGCACATTTTTTCAAAATTTTTGGAAAATGTGCTAAAAAGAGATTAAGCTGCTCATAGTCGCATAGTACTTGTTTACAAAATTGAATATTAACGCTGCATTTTTTTTATTACTAGAACTCTTAAACCATAAACATTCAAAATGAACTTTGTCTGTAAGATTTCTCTGCCAGTTTCTATTATTTATTTGGGACATGATCTGACCAACGTTTGAACTCAAAACTTTTTAATTAAAAGGCCAGTAACTTAAGAACAATGTTCATTGCTCAGATAATTTTTAAACTTTATTTTTATTTTAATTCAATTCTGTCATCAGAAGTAATTAAAATCTTTCGAAATTTTTGAATAAAACTTTTTTGCTGTTGTTGTGGTTTTGAAGGCTAAATTTCTAATTCCTGTTACACCTAGCCCTGCGAACCGTTATGTTATCTTACTCGTTAATCTACTCGTTACTTACAACCTCTCATCGAGCCAATCTATAGCCCTTATTAATCGTATGGTTTTTTCTTGCTTTAGGATTCTATTTTGAGAGAAGCTCTACAGTGTCCCTGACTGAAGGTTCTACACCTTTAGAGTTCCAAGATTGGGTATTGGCACAGAATATAAAATATTATTTCTGTTTTCTGTCAAAATCTAGTGCAAATTTAATCTCTGCTCTACCTATTTTCTCTACTTATCACCCTCTTAGCATCAGGTGGCCTTTTTTGATTCCCGTATATAAAATATTAATAAAAAAATAAAAAAATTTTAGGTTCAATTATTCGAATTTATTCTGATCTCTTGTATAACATTGTAAATCTTTTTAAAATACATTAATAATATTTTAAATATTTTTTTAAATAACTATGCTAAAAATTGTATATTACGATATAATTATATATTAAAGAAATTTCATAAGATGGACATTTCGTTCTACAGTTTATTAAATAAATTAAATTTAAAATCTTCTCAAAATGTCAGAAAATTTTTAAATACTTATAACTATACTTTAATGTTGGCTTTAACTATTTTTATGTACATTCTTTACGATAAAATACATATATTTAATAATAATCTAAAGAAAATCAATATGTGAACATATTTACTTACATATATACAAAAAAAAAATAGAATATTTAATATTATATATTTACTAAAATATTATATTGGCCAACTAATCGGATTAAACATTTAGGAAGTAATTGATTAAGTTTGAAAGTTTTTCCTTGTCAATTTTCAGTTCATCAAATTACAAATAGTATTAAAACTAAACTTTTTAAATAATTTTGGATTCACTTCTGTTCTATATCTAAGTCCAGTACAATTTGTATTTTTTGTTTTTTGTTCTAAATTTGATCCTTGAAAATCATATATGTAAGGGAGAAATATCATTGGATATTCTATTAAAGCATATCATAAGGTCTATAGAATAATAGTTTTCTTTATTAATAATGAAATTTAATTTAATAGAAATTTTATATATTAGAAGTTACAGAAAAAAAGGACACAACAAAAAATATTTTAAATTGATGAAAGAAGAAACAAAAAGGAAGAGTAAAAACAAAAGGAAAGAAAACCTTAAAATTCTAATAAAAATTATTTAAAAAACAAGGAAGAGTGCAGTAGAGTAGACTGTGTCAACTCTGGGATACCCGTATGAACGTAACATATCCATATCCGTTTCTATAAAACTTTATATTTATATTTATGTAAATTGTAGAGTTGTATGACAGGTACCCGAATCTATTGCGCTAGCATTGCACTAGCACAACCAAATTTTACAGAATTTGTTGCCATAAAACTTGATCATCTTTTGAAAGATTTCAGACGCCCAGCTTCATTAAGTTCCAAGAGATTAAGTTTATTAAGTTCCAAAAGAGCTTCACTAAGTTCTAAGATCGACTCAGAATTCGATTCTGAGCTGATCCATACCTTTGACACTATATTTAGATCGACACCTTTAAGATGTCACAACGTAATGGCAAATTTATTATACTCTTGAACATAGTTCATATGGGTATAATAAAACCAGGAAATGATGGCGCTCATGTGAAAATTTTATTATGACATTATGTCCAATAAAATTTTTTTTTTTTATTATTCGCCTTGATTATTTTCTAGTTACCTTTGTAGAAAGAAAACCAAAAATTATTTTTTTTTTTTATTTTTGTTTTTTAAACTGGTTTTTCCGCCGTTGAAGATTTAATTCTATCGAGAACAGTTAGAAAATTATTAAACCTAACTGTTATTACGTGAAATTGTTTTTAAGAAGTCAAAAAGAAAAGAAAATATATAACAAAGTTTGATACTTTGAAAGTTTTTTTTTTCTATATTTTGTTTTTCTCTTCTTTTGCTATCCTGAATTTTTTTTACATTTATATTTTTAAAACTAATACAACTGGTCTAAAGTAATTTGATCTAAGTTTTACGATTTGAAATGGTTAATTAGGCTAGGTACTCATAAAAATGTTTTAATCGTTATTTTGTTTCCTACAGGGGATCTTAAGCTGTTTAGGCCAAATGTCATTTTTCTTTAAATATATGATAAAAACACTTTTATTGAAAACTTGTATAAAAATAATTAATGAGTTCAAAATAAAATTTATTTCTAATGAAAATATATTTAATGAAGTGTTAAAATTATTATGATACTATTAAAATTATAAAAAAAAATAATGTATTTATGATTTTGACAAAATGAAGAAATTACCTCTATTTTTCATAAATTTACAGTTAGATTTTATATTATACAAATTCAAAGTCCAATCCCAAAAATGCAACTAACATACAATCCTTTCTTCATCTGATTAATTTTTAAATGTTATATTTCTTTTTCTGGTAATCCCTTTTATTAGCACACCGATTTTTTTTTTTTTCCTTAGGAAAAATACCATCAAGAATTTCCCCCCTGGTAGTGTCAGATTTTTATTGACTAAACCCACCTACCCCTTTAGCCAATATAATGGGATGAAACCTTTACCTGCGAACGCACTATATTGGCTAGGGAGTAGGGATAGGAAAGCATAGGAAATGGATACGGAAACATTGAATTGGGAGTGTGACTGTAAGGAAACAATGAATCTGCTTATTATTATTAGTATTTTGCTAACAGTGACTATAGCCGTTACAACAGTTACAACATGTAGTAGTATATAACACCTTACTACATGAGGTAATTATTGCAGGCAACCCCCAATGTCACTATAGCGGCTGTTATTATTGGTATTAGTATTCTTATTAATATTATTATTATTTTACTACAGAGTCATCGCCATCAGTGGATTACAACATGCAGCAGTATATAACACCTTACTGCGTGATATAATCAAAAAAAACTCCACTGTAGCACCTATTATTATTATTACTATTATTAACCAAAGTTAATCAAAGATAGAACATTTCTTTTTTTATCTTTTTTACTCCTGAGAAATTATATTGGATAAGCAATTAGGTTATCATTATATTGAGTACTTAGTCAAAAAAAAAAAATAAAATATTATTACATAAAGTAGTCTCGGGTTACGTCAAGCTGTTTTTATAAAATAAATTGATCCTTTTTGCTGATATATAGTAATTTATAGTTTTACAATGTATTTTAGAATTTAAACGATAAAAAAAATTGTTAGACCAAATTATGTTAGGAAAATAGTCAATGAAATGAACTTAACTTTTTATTTTGATTATCCTTTTATTTTAATAATAGTTGAAAAAGCATATTAAAAAGTATTATTAAGAAACATATAGTAAAATTACAGTACATTAAACATATAATCACTAAAAATATTGGTGTTATTAATAGTGTTACCGTTTAAATGCAATAAAAAAATCAACTGAGGAGAAATAAATTGGAAATTATTTTAAAGTAATAAAAAATCAGGTAGTATATAAAATCTAAGGATTTCAAATGTATACATTTCTAAAAGTAAAATTTTGTAATTGTTTTTGTTTTTCTAAAAACGTGTTACAACTCATACAAAATATAACTTTTGAACTTTGATTGTCAAGGTACCAAGCGTCTAAAACTATAAAAAATTTTTAATTTTTCTTCCTCTCTTAAAAAAATATTTCATTATACCAAATGGCAAAAATTATATTATTATCTGAATATAATCCTGTCCTTTAAGTTTTCAAATTAAAAAAATATTCAGGTCTTTTTATGATTAGCTCTGTGCCCTAGCTGCTGACGTTACAAGTGGATAACAAACATTTCTTCTACTAAATTATTTTTGTTCACGTAGCTATCTATGACTTTTCTACAGAAATGAATGGACAGATCTTTTAAAAGTACATTTAAAAGTTCATTTTAAAAGTACATTTTTTGATCTTTTAAAAGTACATTGAGTGTTTTTTATTGTTATCAAAGTAAAATTTTATATAATACATTAATTGTTTTTGTCTTAACAGTAAATTTAAGAAGATTAAGTTATAAAAAAAAACGTATAAATTTGAGAAATTTATGAAAAAGTGTTAAGTTAAAATGTTAATGTAGTTTATTTCATTTCTTTAAAAAAAGGAATTAAATGATCGAAAAAGGAAATTTATATAATCATACCTTACCTATCTATAATATAAAATAAAGAATTTAGAAAGCACTTGTTTAATTTAAAATAAAACAAAACGAACACAAACACACTTTTAATATTTCATTCCTTTGTTATATTAATCCAAGGTACCTACTGCCTACTGCCTCAAAAAGTATTTTGTTGTTTTGTTTGTCTTAGAACCTAATGATTTCCTTAGTCATTTAAAGATATTAGTGATTTGAAAGATATCTCCTAAATGTTAATTTGGCACTTTTTGTTTTTTTGATTACCTTTTTAATGAAATGAAGTATCTGATCGTAAATTTCCCTTTTAATATCTAAAATTTATCAGATCAAAATTACAAATTTTTGTTATTTATTAAAGAATTTCAAAAATAGTAACAAATTAAATCTTGAAACTCTAAATAACTTTAAACTAATATTTTGTTATACTAAAAATCAACTATCCTTTTAATTTTTTTTTAAATTTAATTGAAATGTATATATTATCAAAACATAAAAAGGAACTAAGCCATAATATTTTTATTATCATCGTTATCAGTCATAAATCTCACCTCAACAAATTGAAAAGAACAAAAATACTAAAAATTTATCCTTAAGGCAAAAAAAAAATCAAAATAATTTTCCTCTAATAAATATCCAATTCTTTTCGAATTTGATTTGATTTGATTGCTCAATAAACTTTTGACACCGAATCAAATCAATTGAAAAACCTGAATCCTGAAAAAAAAAAATACGTTATCTTTATCATCGTTTGCTTTGCGTGTACAAATTTCTTTATAAAATTTATTCATTAGAGTTTGATCAAATCCTTGAATTTTTTTTTTTTTACTTTTTATTTCATTATTACGACACTACTGTGAACCCTAAATTCGTACTAAATAAATTTTATTAAAATTCTATTAAAATTCCACACTCTTCTTATTGCTTTAATCTCAGTCCCAAAATCCAAAAAAAAAAACAAAACAAAAAAAAAAGCGAATTCATATTCACAATCTCTTATACAATGCAGAGATTCGGACAACCCTAATAAAAAAAAAAAAGAGGAATTTTCTTTTCTAATGAAAATCAAATTTTTTTTAATATAATAATATTATATTATTATTTTTGTGAAATAATTTTGTTACCTTTTGAATATAAATAATATGGAATTATTTGAATTAGGGATCATAAAATCAAAACCTTGGACTGAACAAAAATCAAAATAAAATGAACAACAACAATTTCAAATATTATCATTAACTTAACATTTTAGACTTGAATCATTCAAAAGAAGCATATAGAACCTCTAATAAGAGAGTCATAAAAAAATACTATACTATATTTATTTCAAAGGAATGAACAATAAGTAAAATAAAATAAGAAAAGAAGGATAATATATACCAAACTTTTCAACATCCAATCACAATCTCATAAATTTTAAAGACTATACTAAAAAAAAAGAGAAACAAAACTAAAAAAAGGATAGTAGAACAAATCTGGAACAAATATAATTTTTCACCTGATTTTGAGGGATGAATACATAAAAAATCATCATCGTCATCATCGTCATCATCAGTTACTATAACCTCAATTACTGTAAATATATATATATATATATATGTATATCTAAAGGTACGATAACTATACACAATAAAAAGAACAACAACAAAAAGTTGTATAAAACTAAATAAATTTATAGTATTTTTTGAATTGAAATTCAGCTATGATATAATTGAAGTTCTCATGACTGATGATTCATGTTATAATCTAGCAAAATTCTTTAGCAACCACATAGTAATATAATCATCATATATATCAAGGTACAGGAATTAATTTCAGGAAAGAAAAGAAAATAAAATCAAATCGAATTGAAAATCATTACAAATCAAAAAAAAAAAAGGAAATCCTTATTAACCTGCCTATATAAATCTTAACATCCTTTTTTTTTTGTTTGCTATTTTAACATAGTACACGTAGATCAAAAATCCGCATTTTTTTATACCTTAAAAATTTAAAAGAAAAAAATCGCAGTTAATGTAAAATAGAAGTTAAAATAAACTATGAATTTTTGCAATGAAAAAAAAAAAACAGGAAACATAATGGTTGGTAGCTATATACGATTCTGTTACTGAATTGAGCTCCGGAAATGATGAAGAAATACAAAACCGTTTATCTATTCAAAGAAAAAAAAAAAATGTATTTTTCTTTTGACCAATTATCAAAAATCAAATTGTTTGTATTATTAGAAATTTTCACTGAACGCAATTATTTTAAAGGTCAGTATCATTTAGATTAGGGGTATGTAACATGTATATTACGTTCATGTTTCATCTAATGTTGTATTCAGTTAAAATTTTTGTTACGGTAAATGATAATTTTTAAAAATATAATATATTAAAGAATCCTAGAGTTGCCTTGATTGGTACTAAAATTTAATATTTGAAAATCATGTGATAAGGAAAAAAAAACATAAGTTGAGTTGGAACAATGACAGGAACCTGTTATTATACTGATAAATTTAGATGTGGAACTTTTGATATATTATTTTTAATTTTCAGGTAATGACAGGTATACCATTAGGTCACTAAGTAGTGTGGTATATAAAATGTATTATTAAAATTCGACTACTTAACAACATTTTGTCGACTACTTAACGACATCAAATCATTTGTAAATTAATAACAATAATAATTTTTTAAATGTATATAAAATTACGATAAATATACTTTTCAAGATGTCTCGCATTTCTTGTATATATTATGGATCCTCGAAAATAAATTGCTTTAAGATGTTTATTGACAATTTTATGCATATGATAATCATTTAGAAAACTTTAATTGATAGTCAAATAATTAACAACTTCGAGGGTTATCATAAAATTATCCTTGGGGCCTCGGTGGACTAGTGGGTAAGAGCGTACACAATACGCTTTAAACATCAAGGGAGTGTGGGTTCAAATCCCCACAGACATCGTAAGAGTTATTCCCCCTTACGACATTTACAGCCACACCTGAACATGAAATGCTGTGTAATATCCTGTCCACATTTATGTGGTGGCAGAGAAATGCATTAAAAAAAAAAAGAAACAATTATCCTTCAATGAAAGGTGGTTAGTAAAAGAGCATTATTAAAAATCACCGTAAAATTAGTTTTTTTTTAAATTTTATTAGATTTTCCGATTTCATTTATAAAACTAGAAAAAGCAACAAAAAATTAAAAATAATCCAAAAACTGGTCGTGCTTCCAAAATTCTTTTGTTTTATTCTATTTAACCGATGTCACGTCACTTAATCGCACAGATTTATGAAACACTTAAAAAAAATAACAAAATTTTTTTAATGTGCACTATTATTTAATTATGGTTTTCTTTTTTTTTTTTTTTAGCATCCAAAGAAGGATTTTAAGTTAAATTTCATTTCAAATAGGATTTAACGCAAAAAAAAAGACAAAAAATCATGGAAAGAGATAATAAAAAAAAAATTTAGTCAATTTTTAGATTTTGTAAATCAGTTTTTATGTGATTTTTAATTCCAATGGAAATCAATGAATTTTTAAAATTCTAAAATGAAACAATAAAGAGAAAAAAAAGCAAAGAAGGGTCAGAAAGAAAAACATTTTTGGAATGTCCTTGATTCATAATGAAGTTGTAAGTGATCGAATTCGTAAAACAAATACTTATGAAAAAATATTAAATGAAAATTTATTGAAATTTAAAACTAAATAGAATTGAAAAAGGAAGAAAATCGTTTTAACCCTTCAGTACTTGTACAATATTTTTTTCATAAGTACTTGCGCTGGGTAGGTCATATTGATCCCTTGCAAATAAATAAATGTACGTTAATAATATAAAGATATCATCTGAATATTTTTTTTTTCCAGATAATTTAAGTTTTTTTTACAAATAATAAAATATTTACTTATTATATTAAATTAAATTTATTTGACAAAAAAAGAAAAATTCAAAAAAAAAATGTCAAAATAAAAACATTCATAAAATATTTTATATTTATATTTTGCATTTTTAAATCTTTTTGTTTCAGGTGGTGTAAATACACACCAAAATTCTTGAAACTTTACAGTCTTATATTAAATTTGAGAATAAATATTTCTTCAATACAAAATTGAATAGTATTTAGAACATTAAATATAAAATTAACTGAAAAATTGAAAATGAACTGACCCTAGACTGTTTTTCACATTACAATAATATGAATAAACTCAGCTACTACGAAAATGAAGAGTACTATGCTTAAGAAAAAAAATTGGCTTATTATTGGCTTCTAAAATAGATTTGAATCGAAAAGACCTGTACACGACTACTGATGGGTTAAGTTTACTAACAATTTTTGAAAATATCTTATATAAAAATTAACTTAGTATTTCATAATGCAGATTTTTGACTTAATTTTAATTAAAACTATAAATAAAGTTTAATATGTCTTCAAATACTTAAAAGTTAAGTAATGTTTCTGTTATATTTAAAATTTTTTTTATGCATTTCTCTGCCAGATAAATGTGGACAACAAATTACACAACCTTTCCTGTTCAGACGTGGCTGTAAATGTCGTAAGGGGGAATAACTCTAAAGACGTGTGTGGGATTCGAACCTACACTCCCTCGGTGTTTACAGCATATTTTATACGCTCTTTCCCACTAGGCCACCGAGACCCCCCTATATTTCAAATTAAATTATATTTAAAATTTTATATTTAAAATTTATTTATTAAAAGTATAATTAAGAGGTTTTCTTTTTTAAATAATTAAAATACATTATGCAATTTAATATTGTACAGTACAATTATATTCTAAAATTCATTTCTATTTAAAAAATATTTTTGCAAAAAAGAAATATTATGAAATTTTAATTAAAATTGAAATTTTCTTTCATTTTTATGTTCTAAGAAACTCATAATTACATTTCAAAAAAATTCGATCATGTTTTCTATTGTCCATAAAAGGATTATTTTATATAATACATTAAAAGGAAAAACAATAAACAGATTTTTTTATTTTTTTGTTTTTAATAAACTTCTTAAGTATTTCCCAATTGTATCAAAAAAAAAAAAAGAAAAGCAAAAAAAATCTTGATTTTTTTTTTCTGGCTCCTCTCAAATAAACGAATGATTTCCCAATTAGAGAAAAATTCAATTCTTAATTTTTTGTTTTTCTTTTTATTTTGAAATTATTAAATAAAAACTTTCTTAAAACAATAATAAATAAAATCCCACACAGAAAAGCAATAAAGAGTTTTTATTATAATTTACGTAATAATAATACCCTTCTTGTTACTCCAGAGATTTAACAGAGGTTTGAAATTAAAAATTTTGGGACAAAAAAAAATTCTGAAAGAAAACAAAACAAAAACTAAATTATTAGATATTAATTTTTTATTTTTTTTTTTGATAATTTTTCAAAACTGGGAAACCCCCTAAGTTCTAATTTTTCTGAACTTTTTTATGTTTTAATTTTAATCCTTAAAAACTTTCATACTTAAAAAGAGATACCAAATAAAGTTTCTTAAAAATAAACTTTTTAATAAAAAAAAAAAAGTATACCTTAACATATATCTTAAGAAAATAATAAAATTGGAATTTAAATAATTTTTTTTTTTCTTTTGTTTAAATTATGAAAATTATAAGAGTAAATTACATAAAAGCTTTATGTATAATACTTAATCTAAAAAAAATCGATATAATAAAAATTTTTTTATCAACATAATCGATATAATATAATCTATACATTCAACTTCTTTTAACAAAATGTAAAATATGTAGTTATGAATACATGTGAATTACTATATGTCTATATGTGTGAGTTCAGATCAAGGTTAGATTTTAATTGATTTCTTATTTCAATTGATATTAAACATCTAAACACATGAATCTCTTCAGCGAAGATAAAAACCGTACGCCGCATTTCACACAGTACTTTATCTACTATGACGTATTGTATTCTGGTATGAAGGCTAGCCAGCTAGAACATTTATTATTTAATATTTGCATTAAGTTTGTAATGGATAGAATAAAATATGATCATAAGATATAAGTGATGTGTCCACTATAATAACTCTTGGCGTGTACGTTAGAAATTTTTTTTAAATGCAGATACATATACTCTACATATAATTGTCTCCCTCTTATTTAAATGAAAAATATTAGTTTTTGGAATATCAAAAAGAAATTTAAAAATATAGTTATACCTCCCCACATAAGTATAGTGCAAGACATTTATATTTTTTTGTAAAAATTGTTTTACTTTGAAATTCTCTTCTGAAAAAATTCGTCTAATAAGCAATTTTTAATTTTTAACACATTTAAAAAGCTCTGTAAAAATGATCTACTCTATAGGATACATTTATAGGATACATTTATCGAATTTTTAATTAAAAAATAATATTTGTTGTTATTATTTTTAATCTACTACAAAAATTTATTTATAAAAAAAAAATTCCAACAAAAAACTGTTGTTTTAGAGGTAATATCAATTAATGACTCACTAAAAATTAAATTTTTTAAATTTGGGTATCTTTTTATCATTAAATTAAAAAAAATTAAAGTTATATAAAATAAAATTAAGAATTAAAAAATTGTCATTAAAATAAACATGAATTATCTTCCTCCAAGATTACATTTTCCCCTATGAAAAACTCTAACTTTTAATACCATCATTAAAATAAACAACAACCAAAATTTTAAAATAAACCACAGAAAAAAAAATAAAAATTTAATAAACCTTATAATTTTATTAATCTGATAAATTAGTTTTCCATATCAATGATTCATTAATTCTGTCATCTGCCAAAAATTTTTCAAGTTAATCAATTATAGGATGCTCACCTATCCGACTAAGTTACAAAAGTTTTTTTTTTTTTAACAAATAGAAAAAAAGTAACAGAAAAAACAATAATAAATTACCCCTAAAGTTTAAACCTAAGGATGTGATGATGATCCAATAATGTGTTCAACTCATTGGAAAAATTATCGTGACAAAAACAAAAAAACCAAAAATATAAAACCAAAAAAAAAGATTTCATTATCTAAAAAAAAAAAAAAAATCGTTGTTTATGTTGTTTACGTGGTTATTGCATTTTCGAAACGATAACTACAACCACAAAAACACAATAAAAATAAAGATATAAGAAAAAAATTTAATAAAAAAACGTTTAAAAAATCATACCTAGAACTTAAAGAGTTCAAAATCGATTGAGTTCATTGAATCCCTATTAAAGTTAATAAAAATAAACAAAAAACAATTTTATAGTTTCTTTACTAATATTTTTTTTAATCATGATTAATAAAAAAAAATTTAAGGGCCTCGGTGGCCTAGTTGGGTAAGAGCGTACGCTGTAAACACCGAGGGAAGTGTGGGTTCAAATACCACACACGTCGTAAGAGTTATTCCCCCTTACGACATTTACAGCCACGCCTGTAAAGGAAAGGCTGGGTAATTTCCTGTTCACATTTATGTCGCGGAGAAATGCACTAAAAAAAAACACAAAAAAAAAAATAAATTCATAAATTACTTTTTCTTCAGTCGCTGTAGTCATTGTTTAAAAAGGAATAACATAATTTTTTTTTGTATAATCGCTTCAATATGATCCACAAGCTTAAAATTTTTCTTTCAACCAGAATATTTTTTTAATTCTTTTACTACAGTTTTCAATTTTGTTTCGTAGAATAATTTTTCAAACCTAATAATTAATACGTATACCCAACTATTGTTGCCAAATATTATAGTTTTTAGTCTAAATGAAGTTTTTGTTTCTACACTTTCCAGTTTGAACAGTGTTTTTGATTTGATCTGAACTATTTGTTGCTCTGCCACTTTTTTTTTCTTTTTTTTTGTAAATTACAATCAACATGTACATATTAAAAAAAAAAAAAAAATACGCTGTAAACCCCGAGGGAGTTGTGGGCTCGAATCTCACACACGTCGTAAGAGTAATTGCCCCTTACGACATGTACAGCCACGCCTGAAAAAGAAAGGTTGTGTAATTTCCTTGTTACATTTATGTGGAAGGGAAATGCACTAAAAAAAAAAAATTTAATTATTATATATTAAAGTTCAATTAAAATTTCATAAATGTCAAATATTTTTTTGATGTCTTGCTACAAGGCTTGTATAATTCTTAGCACTGAGTTTTAGTTTTTAAATTTGTGTAAATAAAGAACTCATTTAATTTTTATAAAATGAGCTTTCACTCTTAAAATTATGATCATTCTCTCATTTAGGCAATTTTATCACTCATTTAATAAACATTTTAAATATGTTAATATTTTGATAAACTCATTATGATGTCAAAGTTCGAACGAAATAAGTTCCAAAACAAAAATGAAATGATTTCGACAAACTTTCGACATTTTTAATTTATCGAACTTATTTTGTACGAACTTATTTAGTATCACCTGTCATTACAATATTAATAAAACTGTCATTTTTAAATATTTTTACTCAAATTTCTTAAAATATCAAAAATTTCTCTATAAATTCGTTTATAAAGGTTTTTATATTATTCGGTACAACATGTATAAAGAAATCATCGGAAACTAAAATTGAAAATTTTATTTTTTTGATATAAAAATTTATTATTAATACTTTAACACTAATTTATAACCTAATGTTAAAAAAGTTTAACAAAATTTCCCTAAATGTTATTCGTTTGCTTTGCATATTTTATTATATTTTGGTATTTCATCAAATGTAAAAAAAAATTTAATTTGCAGTATATGCTAATAAATGTTTTAATACTAAATAATAAATACAAATGAATTTCAAATAAATTTATTTTTTTTTTATAAATGAAAATTCTTGTCAAGTAGTCAAAAAAAAAATATGAAAATATCAGATCCTTTACATTATTAAATACAACCATTCCTTTAATTTTTTTTTTTCGTATAAACTCCGATAAATTTTGTTTGATTTATTTTTATATATTTGGTGCACCTACATAATATTATAATCAAAATTTAAAAAAATTCAGCATATTTTAATAAAATGAGTCTGTATAGGCCTTCAGGTAAAAAAAAAAAATACAAGAATAAAAAAATAAAAAAATGAAAAAGATCATAATATTTTAAATTTTTAGTAATTTTTAGTGGTTTCCTGTTATTTTATCATCTAAAATATTCATCAGTAAAAATTCAATTTTTTTTTTTCAATGAAATTCAGTGCTAATATATTTTTATTTTCAAAAATTAACGCCCAAAAAAAAAAAACGACAGAATAGATAAACCGTTACTGTAAAAAATGTATAATGGTGCAAAGATAAAAAAAAAAAACACTTTTGTGTCACAAACTCTAAAGTATTGCACAAAAATTAAACCGTTATTAGAAGGATCAAATTAGAGAATGGTTTTTTTTTTTTTTGAAACTGTCATTAAATTTGGAGATCAGGATCTTAAGCTTTAACAATAATAAAGTAAGAACACTTTGTGTATCCGCAACCTATCCAATTAAAATCTTAAATCTTATATTATTTCCTTAAGGCAAAATAAGTATGAATTATCATTAGCTGTCTAGAATTACGATTTTGTTAGATTTCTTACTATTTATAACCTAATATTCAAAGAAGCACCACTATAATAAGTGTTGAAACTTGAATTCAGAAAAATTCTCTACATTAATTTATACCTAACATTAATTTTGCTTTGTAAACTTAACTTGTCTTAATCGACAAAATATGACGATGGTAACACAGAAAAATGAATAAATTATTGAATAGTTTTTGAGTTTTTTGAGTTGAGCAAAAAATGAAGGATGACATGAAAAACTTCTGAACATAAATATTAAACAAACATTTTTCATACTATGTATATATACCTTTTTTGGTTAATACATTACATATGCATATTCTGATTAATAAAATTCCACCATACAAAACAAAAATAAAAAAATAAAATATACACCTTAAAAAAAAAAAATAAATTAAAATTTTTTAGTATTAATATTAAAATATTTAGAATTCATTTATTAAAAACTATTTATAAAATATTCTGTTGAAGAGATTGATAAACATTTTATCTCCATGTTTTTTTTTTTTTTTTTTTGTTGAAATATTTGTTAACTCTTTTAAATATTTAAATTGTTTTTTTTCGTTTTTCTTGTTTTTCTTGTTTTGAAAAATGTTTAAACATCAACTTGTACTGTCAAAATATGCATATATACATAAAAACATAAAATAAAACAGTAACAATAATAAAAAAACAAATCTAAAAATTTAAAATACAATTTTTAATCTTTAAATAAAACCACTGCAAGGTAAATATCCTTCTAACTAAATCATATATACGATCAAACGGAATGTACGTTAAAGTATCTAAAAACATAGATGAACACAAATTTTTTTTTTTTTTGTTCGTACAATGACCTGAGGTTATCAAATGTTACGAATGTCATTGCTTTTATACATACAATATTAAATTGAATTCAGTGTAAAATGTTTTTAATTTTAGCAAATGTTTGCATAACCCAATAATAGTTAAAAGAATGTTGATACTTGGTTAATATTTTTTGAATCTGGGATTAGTGGAGTGCGAATTTCAATCTCACACACGTCTTAAGAATAATTACCCCTTACGAGATTTACAGTCACACCTGGAAAGCGAATGCTTGCTAATTTCCTTTTCACATTTATATTATATTTCACATTTAGAGCAAAAATTTAAGTATTTCTTCTAAAATGGTTATTTGAATTATGATTTACTTTTTTAACAAAAACATCTAGTATTATATTTACCGTTTAATATCCAGACATCGAAGTTCTCAGTTGAACTGAGCTGAAAAGACTAATTATCTAACATAATATTATAGTAGAAGGAACGAATAATTTTATTTCATTTTTAATCACATTTGTATGACAATATATTACGGAAAAATTTGCCGGGTATTTTACGGCTATAATAAAAAAAAACTTGTCGTACTCCAATAAATTACAGTAACTTATTAGCAAGTTGTTCAGCAAGTTGATATTAAATTTTTTCGAAAAGGATAACAAAATATGATAGAAGTGTGCGATAACATAAATTAAAGTTGAGAGTTACTTAATTTAAAAACTAATTAAAATTTATACATTCATTATTAATATTTCCAGTCAGCAACGTTCTATGCCATACACGAAAAAAATATGTTTTTATTTTTTAAAAACATAATACGAAAAGCTTTGAATTCCATTACCTAGGAAACCATCAAAAATAGACACTCACATTCCATAGAAATTTTTGTTTGTTTCGACATCCCCTATCAATTTCTAATATATGTCAAACTTATCGTAAGACACCTTGTATAGAATATAAATTAGAGTACATTTTTAAAACAAGAGTTTGAGGAATTTGATTGGTTTGAAAAATATGATAAAAAATAAGGCAAAATGTAAACCAACGGTTTTAAAAGCGCATATTTCCAAAAGATAACACAAACTGTTTAGAATTTATGATTTGCAAAATTTGAAAATTTCATATAAGAAAAAATGTGAAAATATGCCTTTTTTGGCAATTTTGAGGAGCAATTCTGTAAATCCGGAACTCTGTATAACTAAGAAAAACCGTTAATACACATAAAAACATATTACTGAAGTTTTAATTTTTATATCTTGCCGAAAAAAAATTTGTACAGGTGCCTAAGTCACAGGTGTCTAACAATACCATATTTTAAATTTTTGAGCCCTAATAGTTCTTAAACAGGAGGTGATACAAAAAAAAATGTTGAGGACTCGTGCCAGCGTTATGAAAAAAGAAATATCATGCAAAATTTGGTTTTCACATACATAATATTGCATAATTTTGATATTCTTTTATATAGGTAAAAAAATAACTGGTCTACATATACAATTAAAAGAAACCATTAACACACGTAAAAATATATTACTGGAGCTTTAAAGTTTTTGTCTTGCCGAAGAAAAATGTGTGCAGGTGCCAAGTTACAGGTGTTTAAGAATAGTAAATTTTCTATTTTAGGGGGTGATTCATAAAAAAATTTTCTGGGGAAACTTATACTAATTTTGAAAGTTCTTTCTTGCCTCAAAATTTCAAACCCCTATATTTTAGATGCCCCTTTGTTTTCTACCTTCATTAACGTGCCGGAGTTATGAAAAATAAATTTAAATGTTAAGCGGAATATGAAAAATACGCATTTAAAAATAGGGCTTTTTCAAAGTATGAGGGGCTGTAATTCCCTGATGGATGAAGCTACATGAAAAAGTTTTTCCACAAAATTATTTTTTTTATGAAACCTACCCATAATTAAAATTTTTTTTCTCTATCTTTAACATAGTAGAAGTTTTGTAAACAGACAGACATACAGACAGACGGACGGACGGACACGAACAGAGTGAAAGTAATAGGCACATTTTTTTCAAAATTTATTTTTGAAATGTGCTAAAAAAGATTGAAAATACATAAAATCATTAAAGTACATTATAGAACATATTTACCCATTTCTAGTCTGTCAAACCGAGTAAAATATTTTAACTTCATTTACATTAACATTAGCAGTGATATGAAGTATAAATATTTTTTAATTACAGAGACTTATAAAAGATATGAGTGAAATTTATAGATTTTAAGTTATTTATTAAAAAAAAAAAAAAAAAAAACAAACATTAATAAACTATGCTAGCATATACAGTATTACAGTTAATATGCAAATTTTGGTTAAATATGCATATACAGGCGCCGTTAAATGTGTCAAATTTACCTGTATTTGGTTTTATTTTTTCTTTTTTTTTTGCGACTTCAAACTATACAAAATATTTGTAATTTATTTACCAATATTCTACCAAATATTGGTGGTATTATTAATATATTATATAGGCCTATAATATAAAATCTATGTAATTATTATTGGAAAATGTCATATCTTTCAGACTGAAAAGTTTGTCTTAAACTTTTAGGGTTGGGAAACAAAATTAATAATTTTTAAAGTGATTTTTTGACAGTTCACAGTCATTTGAACTTGTAAAATTGTCTCTTCAAAGAAAAGTAATACGTTTTTGGTTTTTCTTTTTTTTGAAATGATTTAAAATTAATTAAAGAAAATTCATCAAATAATTGAAAATCATTTAATGAATCAATTAAATGAAATTTTTTTTTTATTTATTTTTAAAAATGAGAAAAAAATTATGATGATGTATTTTTTGTCTCATGCTATTCTTGTTTTTTATTTTGTATTTTAATTAGTTAAATTGTTGAAGAACTGTTAACTCTTACCACATTTAAGCAAACGGACTGAAATAAAATAGTTATTAATTTCCAAAAAAAAAAAACTTGTGTTATTGTCAATGTCCGAAAATGATATGAATATTTTATAAAATAATGTTTTACAACTATTTAGTATCTAATCTATTATATATGAATATATGGTTAATATAGATATGTAACTAGTAGTGCTCAAAGATAACTAGTTGTGATAATTAGTAAGAAGTGCTGAAATATTATACTATTTTTAAACCATTAATTTTTTTTTTATTGATGCGAATTCGCTAGACTCTAGGTTCGTACTAGAGTCTTCACCTTCGTATTTTTAACTTAGGCTGTTTTATACTAAAGAAAGACTTCCTTATACGGATTATGAAATGGGGGGTCAGGAATACGTTTAAATAATATAAACAACTAAGCAATCAATAATAATAAGCAATTGAATAAATATCATGTTATGTTTGCCATAATTATTATGTATAATTATTCGTTTGGCGAAAAACGAATATTTATATTTCCATTCTACTTTTCCCTCATTTCTTTCATCAACTTTCCCAATTTTCTTTCGGATTCTCCCTTATATATATTAAACTTATCTTTGATTTAATAAAACGTCATGAAACCAAAGTGCAACCCCAACAAAAGTTTTTATTTAAATAACGTGTACAATAAAATATATTTTCGGTATTTTCAGTCGAGAAATTAAAAAGTTTCGCGATCAAAAACGGAGCTGAACAAGAATTTTAATTATACATTCATGAAATAAAATATTTTTGTAAAATGTTAAATGTGATTCGGATTCGGTTTAAATTATCTTGAATATGAAAGTCAAGTTTGGAGATCTTATCGTGATATAGAAATCTCTCGTACTGAATTAGTCCAAAAAGTTTCATTTTTACTCAATTTATCTTGGACTGACACACTAAGTCTTTTTTCATATGAAGCTATAGGTTAGTTTTAATTTGTTTAAATTCGCTTCAACTGTATAGTCACTAATATTCAGATAGTTTTTTAACAAGTGTTCGTGTAAATTTCATTTCTCCATCTATTCGTGAGCAGATTAAGTTTAGAGAGAATCCAAATAATTTGAGATTGGTTGAGCTTTTAAATATTCCATGTCATTCTACAGATTACGGAAAGCTTGAACCAATATTGAGAATTATGCGAGAGACTATAGCTCACAATCTGATCTTTTCGATATTGATGTTAACATCAATACAAAAATATGAACAAGAACACTGATCCAGTATTATATAAATTAATTATAAAAGTTGTATAGATAATATTCATAATTCACTCCTAGTGCTTAACCGTTATTATATTTCTAGTAATTAAATTAATTAACTAACAAAACTAACTTATTATTTAGTATCATTTAACTAACATTCTAATACTTGCAAGGGAAGTCCTAATTAATTAGTTAATTATTGTGTTTGTTTGTTTGTATATCTATATTATTTAACCGTCTTATTAAGAGTAAAATGAAAGACCCTCTCCCTTTCAGTTGTGGACCTATAAAACAAATTATTTTACAAAAAAATTAACAAATGGTTTCCCTAGAACTTACATCCCAATCTAATTTTATAATAAACCCCTGAAATTAATTCAAATTTAAACTTTCTCCAATAAATGATTTTACATATATATTTGTTATACTTAAGTTTAAATTAAAAATCTAAATTAAAAATCTAAAATAAATTCAATTTTCAAAACAAAAAATAAAGGTTTGAGTCTTAGATAATTTTATTAGTTAACTTTATATTTCGAACAATTGAAGGAAACTATAATCAAATACAACAATTATTCTGCTTAATCATGAAAGCTGTTCTTCCATTCACCAGATTTGGTACGATATTTTAAATATTAACAGTAATTTTGTAAAAAAGTACTTGGGTACATTAAATTTATATTTAGATCTAATAAAAAAAAAAAAGGAAACAAAAAATAAATATTTTCATATTGAAAAACAATTTGTAAAATTGCTTGAAAAAGAAACTGAATTACCCATTTTTATTTAGAAACAATTTGAAAAAATAAAATATAAAAAAAAAAAAAAACATAATATAAAAGATTTCTTTTCCTTTTGTTATTTTCTTTTTTTATCATTTTTTTCATATTATTAACAATTTTATTAGATATTGATATCAAATGAAAATTACAAAAAAAAAAAAAAATATTATCTTTATTTTTTGTTTTTTATTATTTAAACGATTTTTTAATATTATTCCATTAGCTGATAAATAAATTTACAATTGAAGAGCCTTCCACGATAATGTCTTCGCAATAATATTATAATATACTTGGTTCTTAGTATACGGCAAGGCTCAAAGGAAAAAAGAAAAAACCTTTGAATTCTTTTTGATTCGTTAAATTGTTTTGAATGTTTTCTTTTTTTTTTTTTTTGATCCAGTTTACATGAACAAACTAAGAAAGTTAGATAAAATTAATTTTTTGATGTTCAGGCATTCTAGAATGTATCATTCATCAATGTATGTATGTATTATATTATTATTAAAACATTTTAAAATTCTTTTACTTTAAGAAAGTTCAGTTGTACTTTATAAGGAGTGTTACTTTTTTCTTTAAATTTTTGTGAGAATAAGTGGGAATTACCCTCGAACTATAGTTGAGTGAAACTAGTATAAATCTTCTATAAGTGTAAGAGACTTTAACCCATTAAAATCATCATCTCTAATTATTTTCCTTTAACGAAACAATAGGTTACATGTCCATCAGTATTAATGTACTGTTTGGACCAGAGAAATATAAAATTTAAGTGTAAAAATTATTTTTAAATTACTAAGAATGTTATGAATGAAATCGTTAATTTTAACTTTCGCTGTACTCGATGTGCATATATAGGTTAATGTAAGTATAATAAATATTGTAGAAAGCGACATGGATGAACGAAGATTAGTGGGTACAAGGGACTTTTTATGTTAAACGATTCACTAAATAATTTATCTTTGGCACTGTATTTTATATTTTTACGATTCTTTAAATAATTTGGATTTTGACACAAATTCTACGTTTTTTTTTATAATAATGTCATAGTTTATTGAAACAATATTATAATATTGAATAATTTCGAAAGCAGTATTTAGAAATATTAACCCCATCCCGTCCAAATATTTATTTTTGTTAAAGTTAAATTCTATTATAATGTAATAATAAAATACAGCTTGGTTGTAATTGAGTGAACATGCTTTTATTCTTCAGCTGCAGATTCAAGAAGAAAGAATAAAATACAATATTAAGATGACTAAAAAAGATTTATACATATAGTATCCGTTAGATCATATGTTTGTATAACAAATAAAGAGATTGTATAATAATTAATGATAACTAATAATATTGTACTTTTCTAACATTTTTAATAGGAACAATGATATTAAAAATTCTTTTGAAAATGTTTACAAAAAATTTGACCATGTAAATATGATTTTCAATTTAAAAACACTTATAAAAAAATATGAAATGACGACAATTCCCAACAAAAAAAAAATATATTAGAACGATGAGATTAGATTAATTTCAAATGAAAACGAATCATTTAATGTAATTTTCCACCAGAGCCACCATCCAGTTCATTCAATATAAAAAAATATCGATATTATTGTATCTAAGATAGATAAAGCCACTTCTATATTATATATACATAGATAGATTACACACACATACATATTATGTTTGTAAATACAAATAACTGAACCCATGTACATTACATTGTACAATAAGCATTATACATTAAGGAGTTCTTTCTCTTTACTTAAGAATAAAAAAATCAGCTGTCTCCACCACAGGACCGACCGCCACTACACAAAAAGTACAATGCCAAAATTTATAGATTTTTTACATAATAATTTATATCAAAGCAAAATAACTTCTAATAATTTAATAACATTTTGTTTTATTCAATAAAAATAATTATATGCAATGAAATCGTAAAAATATATGTACATTCATTCATACATCCATTTATTATTATTATTATTATTGTAATGTAGATACATGATTTTTTTTCATTCAAAAAATAATATTAAAAGTAAAAAATAATAAAAACTGTAAACAAATACAAAACAAACGTAAGATTAATATTAAATCTGCTAACAAAAATTTTACCGTTTTAATTTATGTCATCAACAAATGAATAATATGCATTGGCATAGATATAAGTACATACATATGTATGTATAAAAATTTTTAGAGATATCAAAAAAAAACAAAAAAAAATTGTTCATATAAATTCATATGGAGTGTTACGTATGAAATTTGGACTTAGAAAAAAAATTAAATAAAAGTTAAAGTTAGTCGGATCAAAAAATGTTCTATGGCAAAGTTGTTCCACTTTACTTGTGTAACAACTTTTTCTCAATAATTTTTCTCACAAAAATTTTTCTGTTACGAAATATTCGTAAAAAACTTAAAAAGTACACTAGTAAACTACCACTTGCGATTGTCCGATTTGCTCCAAAAGCTTATCAATCCGAGATATTTACGTCAAAACCTTAAATATGAAATTTCAAAAAATTCCGCTCAGTCGTTTAAGCTGTACACGTGCCCACAGACATACCCACACACGCATCCACATACACACACACACACAGACGGACATCATGCTGAAAATTTTTTTACAGCCTTCTCCACACCGGAGTAGTGCATTTTTGCGAAAATCTCGGGTACTAATTTTTAGTATGAAAACAATACCTACCTTATACATTAATGTATGCGGTCGGTAAAAAAATAAATATCTGGTTTTTGATTAGCTTTTTTTCATTGTTTCTCTTTCTAATGTTAAAAGCGTCTACTAAATTTCAAAAACTAAAGAAAAAGAGAAGGAAATATGTTTCCTTCTTTTTTTCCTTTTATTACATTATCAATTTTCGATTATTGGATTTACAAGATTTTTTTTTTCCTTTTTGGTTTCATCACTTTGATTTTATCTTTAAGATAAAATGCATTTTATTGTTTCGTTTCATTTGATTCCATTTCGTTTCAATTCGATTCATTTAATATTTTTTTTTTCAATTTTTCAAACTGTATTTAAATTTAAAAAGAGTTGAAGTTCGAATATAATAATATTGAAATTAATATATATATATGTGTATATGTAGGAATTTAAAACTGCTATTTAAATATTTTCAAATGATGCATAAAAATTAGGGAATTACTACATGACTGACTTTCGAAAAAATGAGCTTATGGTTAACAATTTTAAAACTCCCAAAGATTGATAATTTCTAATGAAAGAGGTGGGAAGAGCTGATGCCATAAAAGACAAAATGAAAAAGAAGATATAAAGCATTAGATAGTTTTGTTTTGCTAAGTTTTCTTTCGCTCCCTTATAATATTGGTATCCGGAAATAATGCCCCAAGAAATAATGCCGAATCAACATTTTTTTTTTGTTAAGGTGTGCGGAATTTTTTATTAATATACTAATTGTCATTTTGATAAAATAATATTCTTAAAATAGTGTTTATAATTTTCTTAATATAGCCCCAGCTAAGCAACTTTTTAAAATTATGTAAATTATTACAAGAAAGCCTAGCTGATAATTTTAAGGCATAATATATTCTGTATATAGTTTCTATAAAAAGAGGTATGTATATCGATTTTCCAGAAAGTTTACCCTAAAATATTTTTGTTTTATTAAACAATTTGTTTTACTTAACCTTTCTGTACTTTTGACAAGACTTTCTGGGATAAGTGGAACAAACAAAATTTTCTAAATATACAAAACAAAAATAAGATAAAATGTATAAAATAACGTCGATTCCATTTTATTTCTCCTTTGAAGCAAGAATAAGGTTGAATTTAAAAAAATTGTGATTTCAGCTTTATCACTGCTTTTGAAAGGAAATAAAGCCGATTCCGAATTACGATTTATCGGTTTCAAATATGTGAATCGTAGCATCTGGAGTGATAACTAAAATCTGGCTTTATTTATAACATTCAGAATAAAAAATAGTGATAGAAATAGATTAGAATGGATTATAGAATTGTAATATACTGTAGAAATTAATAAACCACGTGTTGGAAAGGTAATTTCTTTTAGGATGACTTTAATTCTCAAATGTAATAGGTGATTCATATTGATCAGATAATGAATATTTATATAATGTTAAGATTCAGGACTAACTGGATACATTTTAAAAATTCTTTATAAATGAATATATAATCTAAACGTTTCTATAATAACTAAATGAGATTTAATGTAAAGTAAACTTTTTTATACATTAAGAAACACTTTAAAGATATTTGTAACTTTTTGCCCAAATTTACAGAACTATATTCCCAAACAATTATATTAAATCCCAAAAAAAAAAAAAAAAAAAATGATTTTCATATTTAAAAATCCATTTTATTCATGCATATTCCATTGTGAAATGATAAAACTAAATACATATTAAATTTTTTATTTAAATATAATAAGGACATATTTAATATCACTGATTTCCTGTATTTAACAAAATATGAATTATACATTCGATTGTCATAATATGAAAAATGACATAAAACAATTTTAGTTAATCTGAAAAAAAAATTTTATGTTCAATACTTAAACTGCCATAAAATGCATATTTTACTCTAGGTACCAAAAAAAAAAATAATAAAAATTTAAATGTCAATAATATTTTTATTCCATTTCCTTACATTCAAACACATTTTATTGAATTGAGTATGTGAAATTTGAGCAAAAAAAAATGTTTTCATAAAATATGAAAGTACATATACGACTTCGTTTGCCAAACTAGTTATTCAAAATAATTCTACATAACACAGAGCCCCTATTATTACTAAAACGAAAATTATACTAATAGAATATAGATAAAACTTGTGGGACCAAATATTATTTTCAAACTCATCCACAAACCTCAAATTTACCCTCAAATCCACAACCTCCACAGGACAACCATATATAAGACACATGAACTAAAATAAACAGAATTTATTGTAGATATAAACTAATATTAAAAAATCATAAATTGACTCAAAATAGATTTTATCTTTAATTATATTGGTCGTCATTTTTTTAAAAACGGAACATCCAGAATCAAACTAAATGTTTAAATGTTAAATGTATTCAAAATAAATATCTGGTGTACTTTGCTTTCAAGTCCATGAATTTTTTTTGTTTTATGTGGCAAATAATTTGACAGACGAAATAAAAGAGTATTGTTTTTATACCCGTACGATAAGTATCGGGTATAATAAAATTACTTCTCCGTTTGTAACACCTCGAAATAAGCAAGATAGATATACCTTCAACGGGATGGATGGGATCAGAATCAAATTCTGAGTCGATTAAGCTTTGTCCGTTCGTCCGTCCGTCAGTCAGCAAGCTAACTCAAAAACTGAAAAAGATAGAGTCTTGCAATTAACACAAAATATTCTGGGATCAATTTGTACTTTCCCAATTTTTTTTGGTTGAGATCTGACCAAAACTTCGGGTAGCTCTCGAACAACTAACTTTTTGATCTCCAAATTTTTCCATACAAATTTTTCAAAAGTTTCACGTCGTTTGAAGTAGAGTCATGAAATGTTAAATACGAGCTACAGCCCTTCAAAGTTCGAAAAAGTTCTATATTTATATTTTTATAACACAAGCTCTATAAGGTATATCTTCAATTTGAAAATGCCAAACGATAGCTGCTTTTATGATCTTTACCAATATATATATAATAATTCTATGTTCTATGCCTTAATTTATCGTTATGCGAAACTGAATTATTGCGAAACTCAAATTTTGCAAAATCCTTGACTCCTATCTTCCAAACGGTTTATGTTAGAAACTTGAAATTTTGAAAGAAGTTAGGTCTTTGAAAATAAGTATGATTCATTTCAGAAAATATTTTTGTATCGCAATTTTTTTTTACTCAATAATTTAAAATTGTTGAGGATGATGTGTAGTACAAAAAAAATTAAATAAATAAAAAATATAACGGTTGCTTGAAGAATTTATATTTGTATGATATTAGTACACATACTTATATAACTCATGTTTATTTACATATTGTATATGTCACTGATGAATGAATGATGTAATAATAAGAGTATATATCGATATACTCGTATATACATATGTACATATTATATGTATGTATATAGCGGCGTATTTATTCGTGTTTTATTGTAATTATAAGAAATTATTCTATGAATGAAATATTTTTAAAGAAATATTGCAATGTATAAAAATATATAATAATATAGTATGTATATACGAATACATAAAAATATATATAAAAATATAGTATGTATATACGAATGAAAGCATATGCATATTAATATATATTTAGTATTTTGTAGTAAGTTTAGTATAAATTAATATTATGTATATTTGCCGCTTAGTAACAAGTACATTTGCCGCTTAGTGCCGCAAATACCCTTAGTGCTTCGCAATAGGGTATTTGGAAAAGTTTTGGATTGATAATCGTTATGTGGAAGGTTAGAATCTGCTTTTGAAGAATGTATAAATATATAGTTTGAATATATGTACAACGCATAGTTCTAGAAATTATAAAATTAACACAAATTATTATTCTGATTATTATATTATTAAAAAATAATATAATAATCAGAATGACAGACTATGAACATACTAATGGGTTCGTACGGGTATCTAAGAGTTGACAAAGACAACTGTATTCTTTCTCGTTTAAACTTAAATATTTTACTCAAAAGTATTTTAAATTAACACAAAATAAATGCTTGTATATGTCATTCCATTTAAGGATTTATAATATTCAAATTGTAATTCAAACAGTAAAAGACATTAGAGTTTAAATTTATTTGTACAAAAATTTGAAAATTTGTCAAATTACTTAAAATTCCTTGGATATGTTAAGAATTTTTACACATGTTTATATAATTCTTTCTCACATCATATATGATATTATTATATTCTATATTATATATGTATATACATATAATGTATATACATATATACATTTTTTATAAATCTTCTTGACAAATCCAATATTTTTAAAAACTTATATTAAAACTAAAAATATTTTGAATTGTGTAATATTATTTATTGAAATGTTAATAAAATTCATTTGAAATCAATTTTCTAGTATAAATAAAAATACCACCAAAATTTAACAGAAATCAAATTAAAGATTTAAATCTTTGAAGAATTTTGTAGTATTATATTAGGTAATAAACAAACAATAAACTTAAACTCTAATCCACAATTCTATTAAAATCATTTTCGAAATTCTTTTCTATTTTTTTTTTTTTTACTACAAAAAAAAATCAATTTTTAAGTTAAACTAGTCATTAAACTTTAACTTTCTTTTTCATTCACAGATCAGAATAAAAGAAAATCATATCCTTTTTACTAAAAGAAAATTAAATTAAATCAATACTACTCAGAAATAATTTAATCTAATATACATCAATTTAAATATTCTCATTTTTATCTAAATCTTGATTTCTTTTATCAAAAAAATAAAAAATAAAATTTCCTCCTCTTAAACACAAAAAGATAACTTCATTTAAAAAGAAAGGATAATAATGCTTTTATGGTTCCAATGAAATCAAATTTAATTTTAACAAAATTACAAACTAACACACACACACACATACAAATCTAACAACATGTACATAAAATTTAAAAAAAAAAAAACTAAAAACCCTAAAATTTCAAACAAATCTTACATTTATTCGAAATAAGTAGTGTCTACACTTATTTACGTAAATAAAAAAACACCTAACATTTTTAATTTTAACAAATAACATTAGTCTTATGTTGAAATCATATCGATAGTCTAAATTAACTTTAATGATGTCTATTACAAATCTTTGTTGGTGAACTTAAAATTCAATTAGGGATATAGCATAGAATTCCAAAGATGCTGCAAGTATTCTCCCCAAAAAAACAAAAACGAACTTGTTCAAGATTAAATTTTTATACAGATTCTAACAAGTAGTTGTGAATTAAATAAGAGTCAAACCATTCTTTGTGTGGGATATAGCATAGAATTCCAAAGATACTGCAAGTATTCTCCCCAAAAAAAAAACCAACTTGTTCAAGATTAAATTTTTATACAGATTCTAACAAGTAGTTGTGAATTAAATAAGAGTCAGAGGATTCTTTGTGTCATGAAATTACTCTTTAGTTTAGCAATTAGGAAACTTAATTTACCTTAGAACTAATCTTATTTTTATTTCTTGTCAAAAGATGTCAGTTAATCCCTGTCACAGATGATGTCATTAAAGTAATCTAAGTGAAATAATTTCAATTTTAAAAATATAAAACCTGTATTCATTCCAATTTTCTTTCTTTTAACTCACTACGTTCGTCCTTTTGAACCATTTTTCATATATTTTTTCTGTCAAAAATTGCTTCTAAACAACGAATCAAATTAAATTTGTTAGATTCAAGTTAAAACGTGGCAATTGTCACTTAACTGTTTTCTTTAATTTTTTTTTTTTTTGTTACTTTTTTTTTGCCATCGCTTTTTATTACAGACGTCCTTGAATCCTTAAAATTAACAATATCACTATTGACACATTTGTATTCACATGAACACATCATATATTTTTTTTTTTATATAATATTTAAGTATGTAACATTAAATTGTGATGGTATATTGGTGGTTGTTAAGAGCGCGAATTGTCAGTTTACAATTTTATTTTATATATTTTTTTTTTTTTTGTTTTGTGGTTTCATTTCATTTGGCCTATTTTTGTTATTGTTTACAAAACAAAAAATCTTTACAAAACAAAGAATCATTTTCTTTATAAAATACAAACAAAAAAAAAATTGTTTTACTCATTTTCTTGTGATAGCATTAAGGATGGCCTTATCTGCTACCAATATACATGAAACTAATATAAAATGAATTTCTGTCAAGGCAATGATAATGTCCTTGAATAGAAAAAAGAAAAAATTTAGAAAAAAAAAGTATAACAACAAAAAACAAAATAAATAAAATAAGGGCAGAGAAAATTATTTAATGGAACTCAAAAGAACGTAATTTATTTTTTTATAGTCATTCCATACTTCCTAGAAAATGGTTTTTTCATTTTCTTTTCTTTGACTTTGTTTTTTTTTTTTTCATACTTTTTCTTAATTTTGTTTTTATTAAATAAATCACTTTTAACAATATACATATAACATATGTACATGTACAGAATCGGTTCTAGATGTATATTATAATATATAAGGTTTGAAGGTACCTTAAGATTCTATTTTAATTTCACATGTTTGTTTATAGTTTTTCTATCTTAAAGTTGCATTTCAACTTTAAAAAATTTTCTTGACATAAAGGTTTCTCTTTTTATTATAGTCAACATTATTTGAGACTTTCATTCAAACATATTAATACAAAATTTTGCTACAAGTTTTCCTGTACAATATTGCTCCATTAACTCATTTCCTAAAACTGCATTGATTTAATTCTAAGAAATAAAATAAAACTATTTTTCAATAACAAATCGATATAATTTTATGTAAAATAGGCATTTGCAAGTTCTTGAAGGATCATTCAATTACATGATATTATCTTACCTTTTACTTGATTGGATGTTTTAATTATTTTTTATAATTTTGTCACCTTTTTAATATACCAAAACAACCGGGTTTTTTGATACAATTAATTTTCAAAATATTTTTTATATCGATTTTCATATTATTAGAATACATCCCTGCCTAACCTTTTAAATCCATATTAATCTTTCAATGTTAGAAATCTTAACGGAACAACTAAAAAAAAAGCAATATATATTGAAAAATGAAAGTGATCAAAATGATGGCGCGAAAAAGAGCAATGACAAAAAAAATCAGATGTCAACCAAAAAAAAAAACTACAACAAAAAATATAAAAGGTCTTGAAACAAGAAAGAAATGAGAAAAGAAAATGATTTTAAAGACATAAAAAATAATAAGAAACAATTCATCAGACGCATTAATGTTTATTTCAAGTCGCTTATAGTAAAATTCTAATAATAATCGCTCTTTATATGATTTTAACTTTTATTATTATTAGGGATATAAGAAAATGATAAAAAAAATTCAAAAATCTATTCTTTGATTAAATTCTAGATTATATTAGATAGATGGGCGCCTCAAAATATCATCATAGACGCCATTAAAGATTTCATTTCTGGACTGTGTAAACATATAATGGTGGAAGAAAAAAATGTTTTATAAATAATATTCAAAAAACAGATTAATTTTCAAAAAAAAAAAAAAAAAAGAATTAATCAAATATTAAAAGATGAAATGCTCTATATTCGAATCATATACTCAAATGATTGTTAAAGGGAAACTAGAGTATTCCATTCTAAAAACAATTATACAAACATTTAAAAATTTTAAGGATTTTAGAAATCTTTCCTTTCGGAGTAATTCTGATAAAATGTGAAATAAGAAAATAAACGACTAATGAAGGCTTTATAATATTTACAATATATAATCTAAGTGTTAGACATTGTAATTCTATATGAAAAATAATAATCTCAGCTACAGTTTATTAGAAGTCTCAATGATATCCATCATCTGTCTCGATTCTTCCCTATCTCAGTTTTGTATTTCCAATATTAGACTCTTAATGTAATTGTTTCATTGCACCTGCGTTGTGTGTGGTGTTAGATCTCAATTATATACTCAATAACTGTTTTTCTTTGTTTTACTATTACAAAATAATTAATTTACTACAAGTGATAAATTTTAGTGCCAAAACATTTTTAAATTATTATTTAAATTACAATTTAAATTATTATAATCAATGTAAATTCTGTATTCGGTCCTTTAAAGAACCTGAAGCATTACCTTTAATAACATTTAAGATTTTGTCAACGTCGTGTACTTTTATATGCATTTTTCGTTTAGCAAATTTCACAGATCTAAATTCTATTTTATTTTAAGAAAATCTTTAAGAAATCAACCTGAAAACTAAATTTGAGGCAATCAAAAGAATTCTAAAAAAGAAAACTTTAGAATTTTTAAAATAATATTTCAAAACACAGATCAAATTAACATCTTATTAGTTAATATTAAATAAATCAGCTACCTCCATCACAGAACCGACCGCTATTACATGAAAAGCATAAGTCCAAATTTCAAAGCAAAATAACTTCTAATAATTTAATAAAAAAATTTTTTGTTCAATAACAATAATAGACAATAAATTAATCGTAAAAATATACATACATACATTCATATTTCATACGTATACAACCATACATAAAGTACATGATTATTTTTTACATTCAAAAATATTAAAAGTAAAAAATAATAAAAATTGTAAAAAATTAGGTAAATAAAATTTAAAGTTAGTCAGATCAAAAAATGTTCTATGGCAAAATGGTTACTCTTTATTTGTGTAACAAATTTTTCTCAATAATTTTTATCATAATATTTTCCGGTTACGAAATATTTGTAAAAAACTTAACACTTTCGGTTGTTCGATTTACTCCAAAAGCTTATTAATCCGAGATATTTAAAACCTAAAATATGAATCTTAAATATGAAATTTCAAAAAATTTCGCTCAGTCGTTTAGGCTAAACAAGTGCCCACTGTCATATCCACACCACACACGCCAAACAGACATCACCAAAGATTATCTATTACAATAAGATGAGTCACTCGTGTTTTAAACATATTAATGCATTTTTAACAACTGCTTAAAAAAAAAAAATCTATTAGAAAAATAGGTAAAATATATGTTACTTCGTTTCAAAATCATTCTGTTATTGAAATTACTGTAAAAGAGAAAATGAGCGAAATATTGTTTAGGTAGTATTTTTATAATGCTTTTTTAAAAGCCTCTCGTAACTTTGTTAATGTTTCTATGTATTGTTATAATACAAAGTATAGCAATATTTGAAATTGAACCGCAATGTGTTTTTCAAGGCGCAACTTTGCATTAGAAATATAATTAATATGTTGCGGCTGTGGTTATATTAGTGAAAGAAGCAATTCCAAAAGAACTCCTCATATTTTACCTTTAGATCAGAAAAAGTAAGTTCAATTGTGTAATTTTTTTTTGAAAGTTTTAGTATATGTAGTTAAAAAACCTAGGCAGATTGGACTTAATCAATACGAAAATTTCCAAAGATTAGCGTGTGTGTGAAAAACATTTTACTAAGGAAATGGTAGGAAAATCAAATAATAAATTATTAAAAAGTGCAATTCGAATTAAGGCTTTAGCTAAAATCAGTAGATCAAAAATTACAATTATAGATGATGTACCTATTGTTAATTATACCAAAAAATATAGCAGATAAAATAAAAATGATAAAAATATTAAAATTTTATAATTGTATATTTTACCATTTCCAGAAAACGTAAGTGAAGCAGATTTTAAAACTGTTGAATTAGATTCTGAATCGGAGGATATGATATAAAAAGAAAAACATCACACAACAAATTAAATTTTTGAAAGGGTTGTCTAGAAAATATAAATGTTTTAATAGATCTTTATAATGATTTGAAAAATGCAAATATTTCATTTATCCTAACCAAGTATTTGAACCAAAATAAATTATTGGAACATACATTTTGTAAGATAAGGAAGCGTGGCGGAAATACAAAACTATTGACTTCAATGCAATTTTCCGTTTCATTTAAAAAATCGTTTTTCGTTGAATATATGGAAAATATGAATTTAACATTGAATTAGATTATAAGCCACTTGATTTTAGCGGTGAAAATGCGTTTTATTATTTTCGTGGTTGGCTGTTGCAAAAATATCGAGCTCACCATAATTGTACAGCGGAAATTAAAGTGGATCCAAATATTAATTTACAATTCATTCAATTTAAAAAATATGAAAATTGTATTTTTGTCAGGCTTCCTGAAAATTTTATATATTCTTAAGATAATTTAGAAAATAAATTTATTAAATATTTTATTGAAATGAGTACAGAAAAAGATTAAGAATATAAATTATAACATGAACGTTTAAAAAATGATTTTAATTATGACTATAGTAATAAATATATAACAAATCGCATTTTATAAAACTTTATATTAGAGTCAGAATTCATAATTTCATAAAAAACTTTAATAAAAATATTAAAGGATTTGAGTGTTTAAGTGTTCAATATTTATAAAAAAAAATATAATATATTTTAAAATCCTATTTTTATTCTTTACAGCTTCAAATTAATTGTTTCAGTTTTTAAAATTTTTGATTAAATATTCTAAAGCAACTAACAACTTAATAGTTGTTAATACTAAACAACTAACAACAAAAAACAACTAACAACTGAACAACTAAACAACTAAAACAACTCAAAAACATTTTTCTTTAAATCTTAAAACTACAATTTATTTAAATTTATTTTACGTTTTACACTTTCGACACACTTTGCTATATTGTGAAATTTCATATGACAAATCATTTCATATCAGTTTCTGATAAAATCTTATTAATTTGGTCACATGGTGAGAGTGGCTCATCTTATTGTAATAGATAATCTTTGGACATCACATTAAAAAAAATTTTACAGCTTTCTACGCACTAGACATATCCATTAGGATATTTGCAAAAATTTCGGGAACAAATTTTTGGTATGAAAACAATACCTACCCTATACATTATAATGTATGCGCTCGATAAAAACATATGAATGAGCTGTATGAAAAAAAAAAAACGTTTATCTATCTCATAAGTTCAATAGAAATAGAGCGAGTTATTATATCATATACCAATTATATACCTGTAATTACAGAATAATAAATCAAAGTGGTACTACATATTAACTCTATATATTACTTACACGTGTAGTATTTTTCAAATTTTAAGCAAGACATAAATCAGTTTAATTGTCTTATTTTAAAATTTTTGACTTATGACAAATCATTGTTCTGCCATTTTAATAAATTTTTAATTTATTTCATTACTTTATTATATTATTATATCTACATTAAATAAAATCTATAAAACTATTTTACAATACAAAGACAACTTGATAAATTGTCATATAAATTTAACAACAATTTGAAATTGTCATTCACATAATTAATTTTAAATCAACATTTGTTTGGCACCGTATACACCATACTCGTATATTTATTAAAGAAAATAATTTATTTGTATTTATGTACATATATTTCAACCCTTGTTTCCTTTAACATATAATAATATAATATCTTATACCTTTATCAGAAAATCCACCAAATTAAACCATATTTTTAGGCATCATGATTACATATTTACCACTGAGTCTGATTTAAAATTAACCCAGACCATATTGTCAATAAAAAAAAAAAAAAAGTAAATAAGTGTCAAAATAAATTTCTTGTCACAATATCTGTAGATACATGATATAATGAACATAATAATATAAAATATATCTTTAAACATTTGTAGGTTTATTGTATAAAATTTATGTGTCATGAAAAATGGGACGTTAATAAAAATAAAATCAAATGAATAATAAACAGGTATCCATTAATTATATGAGTACTTTGTGTTCTAAAGTCATTCTAAAAGTAATTTTTTAGAAAATAGCTGACCATAGCAAAACAAATCATGTTTTAATGTATTATTTAGAAGGCGAGTCGTTTAAAATTTGTACTTATATGTAGGTACATTTTATAAGGATATTATGATATGACCTTATAAAATAACATTCAGATATGTTTAATAAAGTTATCAAAATAACATTTTTTATCCTGATATTTTCCAAATTTCTTCAAGAAAAAAATATAATATCCTTTTGAAAAATAGTATTTTATGTTAAAGTTTTTTTTCATTTCAGATATATATATATATATTTTATTATTATGTGTTTTATGGTTTTCCATAAAATTAATGATATTTTGAAGAAAATATCTTGCGGTTTGATTACACATTCAATCAAAGCTGTAAAATAAAATTATATTTATAATATTGCATATGTACATGTTTATGTGCGTGTTCAATAAGAAGTTCAACTACATAATACTAAGTTTATATGATTGGTTACCATACTATCTATCTATCGTAACCATATAATCAATCAATCGTAAAATTTTTTATTATTTATTTAAATTTTTAATTCTAGTGATCAATTTTGTAAAACATACACTATGATAATTCATTGCTATCTGACAACAATTTAGGTAACAATGACAATATTTATAACAGTAATGGTATTTTGTTAATTTGCATTTTTATGATTTTAATTGATATCGAAAACAATATTGTTAAGTTTTTCTTAATGCAATACTTAAAATATTTTTTATATAAGTTAGTAGAAAAATGTAGCCTAATTTAATTTAATATTAAAAACAATTTATAAAAGATTTCACTTTCCTTTTTAAATATCCACCTTTTCTTCTCCGATTATGTTGCCAGTCTTTCAATCGGAGGGCTATTGGTTGAAACCCCAGTCAGATCATATTAAAAACAATAATAATAAATAGCTGCTACAGTGGAGCTACATTTCGTTACAGCATGCAGAATGCATGCAGGTACTATATAATACTACAGCATATTGTAACTGTTGATGGATATCGTCACTAATAGCAAAATAGTAATAATAATAGGCGTAATCATTGTTCCCTTATAGTCACACTACCAATTTAATATTACTGGATTCTTCTCCTATCCTTTCCTATTTCTACTTCTTGGTTGTAACTGTTGATGGCTATCGTCACTAATACCAAAATTTTATTAATAAAAAACGTAATCATTGTTGCCTAATTTATAGTTACACTTCCAAATTAATATTTCTGGATCCTTCTTCTATCTCTATTCCCTGGCCATTATACTGCGTTAGAAGCTAGAGTTTCATCCCATTATTGGCGTATTCTTGGTGTTTGGAAGATACCCACCTCTTTATAAAAAAAACTAATCTACATTATTATTAATGAAATAATTATTTATTATTTATCTAAAGTTATTTATAATTTCTCTTTCTAAATTTTTGCAAATAAGCACTTACAGTGGTTTTAACAATTTTATAGATTTTTATTTCCATATCGTTTTTACTGAATATTTTCCTTGAAAATAGGAATTTTAACCAAAAACAAGGAAGAATACCCTTTGCCTTTGTCAACTCTTAGATACCCGTACGACCCGTATGCCTAGTATGCCTATCACTCTGCTTATAATATTATTTTTTTAATTTTTTAGTATTTTAAAATAATTTGGGTGAAATTTTATAATTTCTAGAACTGTGGGTTGTACATATATTCAAACTATATGTTTATACATTCTTCAAAAGCAGATTCTAACCTTCCGAATAACGATTATCTATCTAACTTTTCCAAATATGCTGTAGTACCATTTAATACTAAGCGGCAAATGTTTAATGCCTAAGTTTAATAATTTATACTATACATATGTATAAATTATTTATCGTACGGTATAAAAAATGTGAAGATTTGACTTTTCTGGAATTTTGAGGGGCTGTAAGTCCAGAACCCTATATAATTTAAAAAACCCGTTAACATACGTAAAAATATATTATTGAACCTTTAATTTTCATGTCTTGCCGAGGAAAAGTTTTTACAGGTGCCTAAGTTACAGGAAATCCTGAAAATAGCAAATGCCTGAAAATAGCAAATTTTGCCTGAAAATAGCAAATTTTAAATTTTTGAGGAGTAATAACTCTTAAAGAGCGGGCGCTACCAAAAAAATTTCTGAGCAAACTTATACTAATTCTAAAAGTTCTTTCTTGTCTCAAAATTTGAGGTTCCTATCTCAAAACGTGCCGGAGTTATGAAAAAAGAAATATCATGCAAAATTTGGTTTTAACATTACGGTAAATTTAAATAGTAAATTACAAACTATTGCATAATTTTGATATTGTCTTATGGAGATAACAAAAATTCCGGTCTTCTAGTGTTTTTAGATTGTAACACTACTACACAGAACCTGAGATATATACATCTGAAAATAGGGGTTTTTTGAAAATTAGGGGGGCTGTAACTTAGGAACCCTATACAATTAAAAGAAACCATTAACACACGTATAAATATATTACTGGACCTTTAATTTTTTTGTCTTGCCGAAGAAAAATGTGTACAGGTGCCTAAGTTAAAGATGTTTAAAAATAGCAAATTTTCAATTTTTGAGCCCTAATACCTCATAAACAGGGGGTGGTCCAAAAAAATTTTCTGAGCAAACTTATACTAATTCTAAGAGTTCTTTCTGCTCTCAAAATTTTCAAGTCCCTATTTGAAAGCGTTCCGGAATTATGAGGGTAGAAAAATCATGCAAAATTTGGTTTTCATATAACGGTAAATTTAAATACTAAATTTAAAAAAATTGTACAATTTTGATATTAATTTATAAATTTAAAAAAAATACCTCCCAAATGACGTTTTCTGATTGAAAAAATCTTAAGTAGAACATGAGACATATGCATTTAAAAATAGGGCTTTTTAAAAGTTTGAGGAGCTGTAGCTCCGTAACGGATGGGGCTACACAAAAAGTTGTAAATTATAAAATTAATATTTTTATGTTATCTATCAGCAGTTAAAATTTCATGTCTCTATTTCAAAAAAAATGTGGGGATCTAAAAGTTAGGTGTTCGAGAGCTACCCAAAGTTGTGGTCGGATCTCAACCAAAAAAAATAGGGAACCTACAAATTGTTGTAAGAATATTTTGTGTTAATTTCAAAACTCTAGCTTTCTTAGTTTGTGAGTTATCTTGCTGACGGACAGACGGACGGAAGGACAAAGCTCAATCGTCTTAGAATTTTTTTCTGATCCGATCCATACCTTTGAAGGTATATCTAGCTAGCTTATTTCGAGGTGTTACAAACGGAGGAGCAATTTTAATATACCCGATCCTTATCGTACGGGTATAAAAAAAGGAGTTTTTGTATAAAGGACGTTATTTTTAAATAACGAAAACGAAAGCAGAAACTCATAACTAAATTTTATCATCCACAAAACTCCACCATGTACATCCGGCGCAACGAACGGACGTACATGGCTTAATACACTCAGAATTCGATTCTGAGCCGATCCATACCTTTGAGCTCCATACCCATATATCCATATCTTATTTGTTTAGCCGGAGTTTCTAAAATTATGTTAAAAGCGATTTTACAGTGGGTTACAAAATCAGAAACCCTATAATTTGTTTAGCGGGTGTTTTTAGCGCTACTTGAAGAGCATGTATTATATTTTAAAATCAAAAGATTAAAAATGGTGGGGCTATCACCCCTTAACAAATTATTGTAATCTTCTTTTTATAATTAACAATAAAATTTCATCTATTCATTTATATACATACATATTTCAAAAACATTGTATTCAATATAGTGGGGGCTACCTCCTAAGGGCTTATAAGGAAAGAAAGGGAGAAAAAAATGTGTTAAAAAGCAAAATTGAAAAAAATGCATATTAAAAAATTTTTTTTTGAGACAACCTGTAATAATTATATGTATACCATTTTAAGGTTTATTTATAGACTTATCTTTTGGGACTATAACACTTTATATTGATCTAACAATTTTTGAAACATTTACCGTTATTTAAGGATGTAAAGTTTGAAATTAAATTCAATTCAATTCAATTTCGCATTTCTAACCTCTGGTGGGACTATTTACCAAACTGTACCATACTTTTTATATATCGTTAGAAAGGGTGTGAAAATGTCTTTCTAACAATATAAATAATATTACAGGGTGTCAATGAAAATTTTCAAAGTATAGTGGCTTCTAGAAACTCTAAAAAAAAATTTTATTATATTTCAAAATTTAAACTTTTAACTGCAATATCTCAGAAGTAGTAGCACCGATTAGGATGAAATATTGTGTATATTAAAGACAGTATCAGGCTCTATAATGTGGTTGATATCCCTTTCCTGCATATTATTATGGAGGAAAAATATAACGGTTCAAGTAAAATAATTCAAAATGTTAGAAAAATTTTAAAATAATAAATTTGACCTTTAAATTACCTTATCGATCAAAGTCATGTACTATGAAATATAGATTACCTAACTGGCTGTCGTTGTGTAAAATTTCGAGGCAATCGGACGCGGGAGCTAAAGCAAAGAAAAGCATTGGAGCCTATATCTAGCTCGACTCCTATAAGGTGTCACAAACGTAAAAGCAAATTTAGTATACACTTGAACATATAAAAAATAAAAAATTCATAAACTAATAAAATTATAAAAAATTCATAAACTAAATTTTAAATAAACTAAAAGATGACCTTAAAATGTTTATAGAAATTTTGTAATCATTTTATCAATAAATGCAAGATGTTGGGAACTTTATCACAATCAAAAGATAATTTTAATAGATTTGCACCTTGAACTATAAACAAACAAAGTTCCTAATTCCTAATTTTTCTCTCAATAAAAAAAAATAACAACATTAGCATTGAAAGTTTAGATTAGTTTTCAATACTGATATTGCTCTTTTTTTTTGCTACAATAAAGAAGAATTAAATCCTGTTTTTCTGTTTAGGATGTTTTATTTTTTTTAATCGTTTTAGTAGTTTGATTTGTAAAGTTTTAAATTTGTACAATGCTATTACAATAATTTGATCGTACATTAGTACCACAGCAAAAAAAAAAATGGTACTAACTAACAAAAATAAAAAAAATTTATTCCCAACTGATTTTTCCTTTGTTGTAATTAAAAAGAAAGAAGGACACGTATTTTATTTATTCTACCGTTCTACCAAATCGTTGTTTTTCTTTAAATAAAAAAATTTATTTTACATTCGAAGACCAACGAATGAAACAAAATCTTGTTAGACAAATTGTTAAAACATCATTACATCACTCCAATCTATTGTGTACATATTATATGCTTTTATACTCAGAAAAACGATATTAAAATTTTTATTATTATGCGTTTTAAATATTTAGAGATTCATTTAAATTCGAGCACTTTATTCGTATAAAATTAATATGTAGCTATATTTAGATTTAGTGCCGTTTATCAGGTAATATATATCACCTAATAAATGGCATTATTTTTAAACGTGTCACAAGTCCCAGGGTCAAAAGTCCCTAAGGGACTTGTAACCTATAAAAAAGAGTTATAAGTTCCTTAGGGAGTTATGACACACATAAAGTCAGTCATAAGACTCTCTACATTTAAACAATCAAATTTCGTACTACACAAAAAATATATAAATATATAAAAATATAATAATATATAATAAATATATAAAAACATATATATATATATTTTTACCTAAAACGGTAAATTTTTATTAAGAAAAATAACATCAGACTTGTTATCTTCTGTTAAAAAAAAAATAAGACAAAATTGAATGCAATTTAAACCAATGATTAAACAATTGGACATAGGCTCAGGGAACGTATACTCCATGTATAATCGCCGCAAAATTTTACTGACGCTAGGGGCAAATGCGGTTGACCAACGCGCTCCGTTGGACATGCCCGGATGGCCCCAGCGCGACCAGAATATGGAAAATAAAATATGTGTACCTGTTGAGAATAAAATTTCAATTTGTGTATAAATACACAAAAATACACTATAAAATCCCTCCAAATTTAAAATCATCTGATACATAACACACTTACTTATAAATTAATATTTAGAATTTAGATTTTTGTGTCCGCTGAGGGCAGACAGGCTCGAATTAAAGGTTTTATAACACACAACATCCAAATAACCCTCTTAAGAATATATACATACATCGACATTACATGCGGGAAAGCTACGAAGGCTCGCATCTCAAAAACTCGTTTTATCAACATCTCTTTTTTTTAAATCTCGAATTTTTAAAAATCTCGGTAAATCTCTGTTTTGTTTTGAAAATACAAAAAAATAAGAAATTGTAATTTTTAATTTTTATAGAGTAATAATAGGAGGGATTTTAGAGTTCGATTCAAAATCAGGATTTTACGCTTTTTCCAGAATCAAACAGTTTAAGCAGGACAACAGAAAAATTTAATGAACTTCGTTCGGTTCTTCTGCCCAAACGGGTTAACGGAACTTTATAAAAATTTATCGCAGGCTTTTTTTCGAACCATAAAACCACCATACAAAATTGGACATAAATCGGAAACAAAAATTTTTTTGGAAGCCCGCCGGGCCGAGTGCGGATAACATATGGTATCCAAATTTCTTCAGCACCCGTCCAAAGCTAAGAAGAACATTTGTACAAATTTTCAACTCAATCGATCGAACCGTTTAGGCAGGACAACGAAAAAACGAAACGGCTTTAAATGGCTCTCGGGCCGCAATGGGTTAATGAACCGAAAGGCGATATAACCTATAACACTTTCCGGGGTCGTAAGAACGTTCCTGCAAAATTTGGTTGCAATCGGACTGGTGGTTTTTACGTGAAAAGGGCACAAACAAACAAACAAAAAAATAAACAAACAGAATTTCTTCCTTATTTATTAGATATGCATGAGGTTCTGAATTAGGAGGGATTTCAGAGTCGACTAAAAATGTCAGTTATTCGCCTTTTACAAAATATCTATACATATATTATGTACATGCAATATTCTGAATTTGGAGCATTATATACATTTTCTGGAAAAATCGTATAAACCTGATTTTGTTACCAACTATAAAGTCTTTCATATATACATACATATATATACAAATATTTGGTAAAAGTTTTATAACCCTGATTTGAATTCTATTCTAAAATACCGCCTAATTCAGAATCTAACATATACATATATATAAATACTAAAACTGTAAAATGCATCCTAATTTAGAATCTAACGTACGCATATAAATATTTTGGAAAAACGTATAGCCCCGATTTTAAATCCAACTCTAAAATCCTTCCTATTATTACTCGATAAGAATTAAAATTAATTAATGTAGTTAGATTTTATGTCGGTTACAAAATCAACGTAATGAGTCAGAAATCGCAAAGGGACTTGTGACTCATTACTATGAGTCAATCGTTCCTTAGGGTCACAAATTGAGGTATTAGTCCGTCAAGGACTCTTGACTCTGGGACGTGTAATCAAACATTTTTTACAATTTTATTTAAAAAATGTATAAAAAAAAACTAATTTTTTCCTAGAATGTAGTTAGACTTAAACTAATGCCCATATTTGAAAACAATCGGGCTTAGTGATATATAGGCCCTGATTTCGATAGTCATTTCATAAAAATGAAAATGAACAATTTCATTTCATTTTAATAATTTTTTGCGATTTCGATAGTCGGGCAAAATGAAATGGAATTTAAAATTAAAATGATTTATATTTTTTTTTTTAACCGGCAATACTTTCTTATTTTGAGGTTTTAACTATACAAAGAAAAGCTATAAGTAAAAAATTAAGATTTAAAACACGTAGTTCCCAATACTGTAATAGAAAAAAAGCAAAAAATTAAAAAAAGTGCCGAAAAGCGGTTCCTTAGTTTTTGGGTTCTGTTTTTTGGGGCGGGCTTAAAAGTTGAACTTTTTTATTTTTTTTTTATGATATTTCAATTTTGCTACAAAATTGGTGAGTACTGAGTACCTTTTTTTTAATCATGTCGGAACGACTTCTAATTCACAAATTAATGGGCTTACTTGCAACCTATGCTATCGCATAGTTATAGGTTACTTATAAAAATGCCTACATTCACATAAATATAAATAAAATACTTCATAATTTTTTCCTAAATCCATTTTTACAAGCACTCATTTAACAATTTCAAAATGAGAAAACGTTTTAAATGAGTATATTCATAAAATATGACTATCAAAATCAGCTTCTTTTAATTTTTTTATAATTTTTTTCATTTTTTATGACTATCGAAATCAAAAATTTTTCAATTATAGTATAAAAATGGACAAATATAAAAAAAAGATAAAAATAATTTCAATATACATTTATAACTTACATATTATTCTATAAAAATATGAAAAAATAAAGAAATAAAATTTGTATTGATAAAAATTTTTGCTTTTTTATTATATGAATTGAAACGTTACTGTCTGCTTGAACCTACAATTAAATTTTTTGAGTGAAATTTTTGAAATAAATTATTATTTAACATTTTTGAGTGAAAACTTTAATAAAAGTAGTGTTTATTTCGATTTTAGCTGCTAACATATTATGTTGACACTTATTATACTGACATTTATTTAAATTAAATTCTCTTTTGCAGTTTTCTCAAAAATTATTTCAAATAAGAAGCAAGCTATACAAACTATAATAATACAAGCTATAATGGCAGCAGAATCTGAATTCAAAATACACAGAATTATAATAGGTTTTGTTGTTTTTAATTTTATTATATTTTATGATAGTAATTATGTTAATATTTAATTATTAAATAGTTCCAAGTTGCATAAAAATGACACATTATTCGAGTAATTATTTTTATTAAGACAAAAAGAGAGAAAAAGAAACAAAAAAAAATTCATTTCGATATTATCGGAGAGAGGCGAAAACTTTAAAGTTAAATAAAATCATTTAAAACGGATTTCCGTTAAAATGAAAAAAGTGCTAGTTATTTAATTTTTATTTTTCCTTATTTTTTTTTTATTCCTTATATACTTATATATATTTCTGTTTTCTTCATTGTCCTTTTTACTTTTCTCGCTGTTATCATGTTGTTGGACGTTTACTATACAATGATCCATTCAACAGAAAAAAAAGAAGATAAATAGGAAATTGTCAAAAGTTTAAAGCAATCAATTTAGTTTCCTTTTCATTCGTTGATTCTGTATTTATTTCCAATTATATTAGTTAGTTGTTCGTCTTTTGTTGTTTTTTATTGATTGTCGTGTATATAACTTAAAAAAAAAATATTGTACATAACGTTTTTTCTTTGATGTTTCAAGAACAGATACAAAAATATGAAACGCCTAGTTTTTTAAAAGATATCAAAAGAAAACAAACAAAAAAAAATCGTGCTATCTGGGTACATTATTTAGGACACTATTTTTAAATTTTTTCATTTTATTCGAAAATTTTAAATTCATATAGTCGTACACATATTGATTTATGTATTTATTTTCGGATAATCTGTGAAATAAATTGGATTTGTTATAGCAACTTTAAACTAAAGTTTAATTAAAATTATATAACAAAATAAGATTAAAGAAGTCCTACATTTTTTCACCAGAAGTTATTTTTAAATTTTTTTTTTACTTAGCTTTCTTTTACATATATGACATCCATTAACTCTGATTTCGAAAAATATTTTAAAAGAATTATTTTCGTTCATGCACTTTAAATACAAGGGGCTTTTACACTGTTTAATGTTAATATGTGGGCTGTATGCATTGAAATGCCAGTATATTTGGTTGGATCTCTTCTTATTATTGACAACAATTTAAAATTGATTTATTATTAAAAAAAAAATAACAACAGGCTAGCAGCAGTTTTTTTAAAGTTTTATTATATAGTAAAAAAAAAAATCGAAATGTTAATACAACATTTATCTAACAAGATGGCTTCTTTATAATATGATAAACTTTACTGATGATATGACTAAGGTAAAATTATTATAAATTAAAAAGTGTTGTCTTCAAAAATGAAATAAAAAGAAAATAATATAAAAAATTTTCTTTGTCTGCAAAACGTTATATTTTGAAAATTGCAATGTCTATTTATTAAAACAATTTTAGTTTTTCTATGGATATTTTTTCTTTTACATTACTTTTTATTTGTTTTATTCAAATTTTTTTAATTGCTGGCTTTATTTAAAAGTGTATTTGTAGTTTTATAATAAAAATAAAAGAAACGAATTTATTTCTCTACAATTAGCAAACTTAATATTTTCTCTTTTTTAGCATATTTTCCAGGAAATTAGTTTCACTCTTTTCATTCGTCCGTCTGCTCACAAAACATTTACAGAAAAGAATTTTTTTTTTCAATAAAATCTGGACGTTTTTGAGATATGAGAGATTAAAGATGTTTTAGCGACTTTTCATAAAAAAATCTTTAACTTTTGAACGGCTTGCTATAGAGATATAAAAAAAACGCATTTTGTAGAGTTGTCAGCTTTAATAATCCCCATATACCCAACAGTTACAAAGTTATGAAGTTTCAAAATGATTTAAAATGAAAAAATTATGTTTCAAACTCAATTTTCTTTTGAAACACGTATTTGGGGTATTTTTTATAACATATTTTAAAACAGCTTTTCAACCCCTATAATTCGTACCTTATAACTTTTTCTCTATCTCTAACCGTTTTTGAGATATAGATTTTTTTTTAATTTTTTTATTTATATTACATAAGTTATTATTAAATGATTTTATTAGTGCTATTTTACTAATGTAATTTTTTTTTATGATAATCTGAAATTGAACTTTTAATATATATACTTTTACCTATACGACATCAAAGCTTGGGCTAGAGTCTCAATTAAACAATTGCACAATTTTTCCATATGAACTGAATTGTAAGATGTAATTAAACTATATTTTTTGTTTTAATAAAAAAAAAAAATACGATTATTAATAAACCATCGGCTACTAAGGTTATTGATCGAATACTATTATTAATTTATACAAACAGTCGGATTATATAAGATAGGCAAAATAAATATGTTCTCCTAAAAATATGCAATCACTTTTCTACTTTTATTTTGCATATTAATTCAAAGCGTGAAAGCGGCTTCGGTAGCCTAGTGGATAGGCGTGTGGAGTATTAACCGAAGAAGTCTGGGTTCGATCCCTGCACAGGTTTTTTTCTTTACATACCCCCCTTACGACCTAATATAATGCAAATATATAGTATATAATATAAAAAAAATAAATAATATTAGTATATAATTTAATAATAGTATAAAAACCTATAATGGCCTTAGTAGCCGATGGTTCAATAATTTTGCACTACATTAATGTATGTAATATTAATATAAATAAATAAATAAATACAAAGCGTGAAAAAGAAAAATTACGGAAAAAGAAAAGCATCCAAAACAGAAAATTACGGCAAAATATAATTTTTCTTCAATAAATAAGTTTTTGCGACTTTTATATACTTCTTATATAATATATATAATATAAATAAAATTATAATAATACTATATTAATAGTATTTCATAATAAGTTTTAAAAATATTGCATTTTTAGTATTATTCATATAATATGTAAATAGCAAAATAAATAAAAACAGCAATAATTTTTTTTTATTAATACAATTAATAAATAAATCCAGAAAATACTCCAATTCTAATAACGTTAAATATTATTTATTTTCTATAGATACTTAATATTATCCCAGAAGTACATTTTATAAAATCCATTTTATTTTTGTACTGAAAAAAAAATTTTCTTTTTGAAGTTGAAAAAAACAAATAATCAGGATGATAAAAAATTATAAAAGTTTGAAAGTTATTATTATTTAAAAGCTTATTAATAATAAACTACAACAAAAAAAAATTTTAGAGATGAAACAAAGAAAATTAAAGTTAAATGTTAATTAAAACTAGAAATGTCACCATGCTTTGTATTTGATTCAAGTGGAATGAAATTTATAAAAGAATATAATGAAGAAACTACCTATATATAAATCCCAACTCTATCCGTTTTCTATTTTTAAACTCAAAATAATATTTAAATTTATTATATAAACTGTGAATATATATATTACTTATTATACTCGTATGAACTATGTTTAAGGGTATAATAAATTTTCCATTACGTTTTTGACACCTTAAAGGAGTCGAGCCAGATATAGTGTTCAAGGTACGGATCGACTCAGAATCGAATTCTGAATCTATTAAGCCATGTACGTCGGTCCGTCAGCACGATAACTCAAAAGGAGGAGCTAACAGACTGAAATTTTTTTTACGTCACTTTTGCAAAATTCTTAGTTTTGGTATTTAAATCCAGCATTTTCGGCAGCCGGGTTCGAGTAGCTGCTTCCTTCTTTAAATGGAAATAACTCATTGTCTATTTAAGCTAGTTATCTGAAATTTACTGAAAAGATGTCGAGTTACATGCCAAAAACTTTTGTAAAATTTTGATTGGTCTAAAGTAGCCGGTTCAGGCTTCTTGAACATCTTGGAACTTTTGATGCTAAGCGCCTTAAATCTTACAAATGATGATCCAGTTTTATGTCAACAACTTCTGTAAAATTTGGTTCTGCTGGTGCAATAAGTTCGGGTAGCTGCCATACAACTTCTCCTTTTAAATGAAAAGAACTCAGTGTCTATTGAAGCTATATATCTGAAATTTACTGAAAAGGTGTCGAGTAACATGCCAAAAACTTTTGAAAAATTTTGATTGGTCTAAAGCAGCCGGTTCAATGCTTGTTGCATTTCTTGGAACTTAATGTAGCTGGGCGTCTAAAATCTTATAAATGATGATCAAGTTTTATGGCAACAACTTCTGTAAAATTTAGTTGTACTGGTGCAATAGATTTGAGTAGCTGTCATACAACTCGACAAATTACATAAATATATCTCTGTAGTTAACGTCACTACTAAAACATCTGAATGTTTTTAAAAGATGATCAAGTTTTATAGAAACAGGATATATTACGTTCATACGAGCATTTCAGAGTTGACACAGTCTTCCTCGTTTTTTCATTATTTTATAAACAAATCTCAAACGAACGATAGGCAAATTAAATTTAATTGGAAAATTTTTCTAATTAACTTTATCTACCTATACAAATTTTCTTATATTGTAATTTAAATGAAAATTTAAATTTAATCCTAGTTTTCATTTTTAAAAATAAAAATTATGTAATTAATTATTTTTGTAACAAATTGTAGCAAATAAATGAAATTTATTCGAAATCAAATTTGCAACAAAGAAAATAGTAGAATTTAAATTCTTACTTTGTGTAATTTTATATATTCGGTATTCGGTCCTTAATTCTTAAATTCTAATTACAAATTTTTTTTTATGGACGTATATATACTTAGTTTCACTTGAACACAATTACTTTAACTTAGACAAGTTTTTATTTTTTCACATTAATTGACTATTCCTTTTTTTTTTTAGGATTTGGTCTAAGATAAAATGTTAATAATATTATTAAAACTGTCTGATTTCAATTCTCCTAATTCTCAAATTCTTAAAATATTATTTGAATTAATTACAAAACATTCATAAAGAAAATAAACAATTGTATAATTCATTAAAAGTTGATTAAATGTCTACATAGATAAAAATAAATTATAAAGTCTACAAGTTTCTAGACAAAAAAAAAATGTTTTTATGACTTTATATTGTGGTTTTTTTTATTAATTGTGTATAATTCATCTTATTATTAAATGCAACTAAACATCGTTTAATAATTTCATTTCATTTAAAAATATATTAATTTAAATAAAGAAAATAAAAAAAAATTTATCTGTGTAATTTGAGTTCTTTGAATTTTTTGGTATCGGTAACCGCACACAAATATTATTTATTATTAATTCTATTTTGTAAGAGTTCTTTTCTCTTTTTAAATAATATACAATTCAAAAATAAATTCCATTCATTCTTTCTCTTTTTCTTTCTGTTTCTATTCATTTATTTTAAGTAAATTATTCTTCAAATTTTTATTCCAAAAAAAAAAAAATAATATTTAAAACAAATAAAAGAATCTTAAGGCAGGCATATAAAATGTTATCCAAACATTGACAGTTCATCAAACTTCAACTTTTCCTTTTTTTTTGTTCCTTTTAATAAAGACCACATAATGATTTCTATCACGAGAAAAAAAAAAATCCTTCTGTAAATTATATTCAAAATTTATAAATGCCAATTCAAGGATGAGAACAATTTACTACATACTTCTTTAAATATACTAAATGATTTTACAAATTAATTAAGTCACAGTGTATTTTATGATAGTGTTTTTGTTTTTTATTTATTCCACGGTCTAAATAAATACAAAAGAAGCTGTGAAAAGTTAATTTTATGATAATAACCTTTTACCTTGAATTGGTCCAAAATGTTTTGCGTATCGTGTTAAAAAATAAAAATAAAATTAATAAATAAAAAGAAATGCTAATAAAAATTTTTTTCTTAAAAAGGATACCTAATTGTTTTATTTAAAAGAAACCAAAAAAAAAAAGGAAATTAATTATACTAGGTCTATAATGGCTGGAAAAATTACATTATAAAAATAAAAAGCAGTAACTCAAAAATACATAATAAAAAGGACTGAATAAAACGAAAAGTAATACTATTTATTAAATCTTTTTTTTTTTATGGTTCGACATTCGATGTACTTAAAAAGTTTCATTCAAAAACTTAAATGACATTCTCTCAAGTTTTAATCAGTCGGAAATGAAGCGGCTGTTTGTAGTTTCTAATTTTCCAAGCAATTTGCAGCAAGTTTTAATACGTTCTGATTATATAGTAAGAACTATTACGTTAAACTTATGCAAACCTAATATTATAAGGTTCAGTTTATCTTCCCTTATACAAATACTTATAAAATTTAAATTTGTAAAATACTTTTTTATGACTTCTTAATAAACTGTAAAAAATAATGAAGAGGAGTTTAGCATTAACTGGGTTAACTCTAAGATATTTACAAAATATTTACGATTTTTACAAAATTTCAGATATCTGATATAATTTGGTACACCCAGATATACATATTTATGTAAATTTTAAAGTTTTATTACTGCTACTCGACACAATTACGTCAAACTAACCAAATGTTTTAGAAGTCATTTGCCATAAAATTTCGTCATCTTTTAAAAAAATTCAGATACATATCTAACTTTTCAAATATCAGATATCTATCAGAAATTATACAGGCATTCAAAACTGTTAGACTAACCAAATGTTACAAAAGTGGTTAGCATAAAATTTAACATTTTTGAACAAAATTTCAGATACATACTTAGTTTAATACGATACTGAGTCATATAAAATATGAAGGCGTGTAGCAGATATTCCAATCCGCCGATCGCACTTGTTAATTAGTGAAATTTACATTTTTATAAAAAAATAAAATTATAAAAATTTCACACTCTTACGCTATTTTTTTTTTTTTGAGTTATCGTGCGGATGAACAGACGTACATAGTTAAATCGACTCAGAATGCAATCCTGTGCATAAATATATCGTCTCGTCTCTTTTAAGTTGTTGCAAACGTAATTGCAAATTTACTATACCTCTTGAACTATGTTCGAACTAGTATAAAAACAACCAAGTTATGATCTTAAACTGTGATTTTGTCATGAACCACGTAGTATTAAATTTCAAAGTAATAAAAAACTCAGCATGAGTCCTGTTAAAGACAGAAGAATTAAAAATAATATTTAAATAAATTCAAAAAAAATGTTCAGTACTTAAAAGTTGAAAAAACAAAATATACGGTTCAATATAAAATAATATATCTACAATTAAAGTAAAAAAGATGACAATAATTAATAATTACAAACATTTTGTATTTAATAAAACATTTTTCTAATATGAGCCCTAACCAGTATTAATTCGCACACTTTTTTTTTTGTATCAATCATACTTGCAAATTTATAAAATGTGTTTCTTAAATAATAAAGCAAGACTATTTATGCTTTTTGGAAAATTCGATTTATTTTGAACAAATTGCCAGAAGATACGCGAGAGTTAGTAGCAATGATGCCAAAGAAAAAATGGCAGCCGTCATCAAGACAAAAGGATATGTTACTCATTATTAATATAAGGGTCCAAGTTATTAGTTGCTAATATTTTTTTCATTAGAAAAAGAAAAATTTTCTGGTTTGTTCAAAAATTCAATAATATTACGTTTTTCTTTAATTTTTTTGTTTTGTCAATTTGTAGAAAATAAATCAAACATTATTATTTAAGAGGGAGCCTCGGTGGCCTAGTGGGTAAGAGCGTATGAAATACGCTGTAAAGACTGAGGGAGTGTGGGTTCGAATCCCACATCGTCGTAAGAGTTATTTCCCCTTACGACATTTACAAGAACGCCTGAAAAGGAAAGGTTTTGTAATTTCCTCAGTTCACATTTATGTGGCAGAGAAATGCACTAAAAAAAAAAAAAAGAAAAAAAAAATTATTTAAGAAACACATTTTATAAATCTGCAAATATGATCGATATACAAAAAAAAATTTAAGTGTCCGAATTAATACTGGTTAGGGCAGTATTCATTAAATATCTTAAAAACAAAAATTCATATTTTAATTAAATACATTATATAGAAATAAATTACATTAAAATTTAAAATATATTTTAAATATTTATTATTATTCTTCAAATTTTATTGTTTATATTCAAATTGAATTGAAATGCAGGTTTAAAGTGTCAAACAATGTCTGAATTTTTGTTTTGCTTACGAAATCATTTAAAAACCGCAAAATTATCAAATTATTATCTAAAAGTACTTAAAGCGTGCCTGCCAAGAAAAATAAAAAACAAATTCTTAAATTCACCACAAATATACAAATAAATATTTTTGAGGGTAAACTTAATATAAATTACACACAGAATACATATATATATATACATTTTACGTTTAATATGATAATATATAAAATATACATACATATATTTAAATTCAATAGAAAATAACCAAAATAATTTATTTCTGTAAATAATTTGATAGAAACCGACAAAATTGCGAAAAAAAAGCGCATTAAGAAAATACGATAACAAAACAAATTTTATGATAACAAAAAAAAAAATAAAAAATTAAAATAAAAAAATAAAACAAAAATTTATAAATAATAACATTGAATTAATCTTTTCTTTCATGTCAAAGCTGCACTAAAAAAGAGTGTTTTTATTTGCGTTTTACTATGGTATACGAAACTAAGAGAACAGTGAAAATTAAATTAAATATAAAAGTTGTGTAGGTTAACTATAAGGTATATCAATTTTTATTTATATATATTATATTTATCGATATATGCATATACCACATGAAATTTGCAGTCATTTTATTAAATAGATTTAAGATTTTATCATTATTTGCACTTCTATAAAAAGTATTATAGGGCATCCTCTAAGTCATTTATTATTCATATATGTATATGACTAAAGCTTTAGTTTCTGGACTCACTAGTTTCACTAAATCGTTGACTACTTGGCTATTTGTAGCCATTGTACAAGATTATGAAACGCAAATATTTTTATTTGTGCGCCATCTATTATCTTATACATAAATTATTTTATTTCTTTATATATATATCATACGATATCAAATATGTATAGATTTAATATAATACAAAATAATTGACATTATTACTTTTCAAAAATTTTTGAATTCAAAATTAGTTATTTAATCGAAAGAATTATTTTGCTCAAAAACCGGATACTACAAACTATTTAACCAGTATAGAAATTTAATTTTTTTCAGAACCATATTTCTACTTATAATTTTATATCTTAAAGTAAATCCCGTAACCTGTCATAAATAATAGAATTAAAATAAATCTTAGTTTTTTTTCTTTTCTTTCATTAGACTTTTTATTCCGAATTTAATAAAAATGCTAATTAATTTTTATTTTCGTTTCTGTATTTGCAATCAAAGTGTTTTTTTTTAATTTTCTTTAAAAACACAGTTTGGGCTGGTGGAATGAATGTGTAATTGATGATTATGGTTTTTGTCTAATATTGAATTTTTAAAGATTAGTTTTTGTCTTCAATAAATTGTACCACAATTTCACAAATAAGTAATTTTCTTTTTTTTTTGCCAGAAAAAAAGAGAGGAATATCCAAAGAAACAAAGAATATCCACTTCATAGTCTCACATTCTCACTAACTAAATCCACCATACATAGAAGATTAGGTACAAATTGATGAAATGGAAATAAAGAAAGAATTGATGAAAAAAACCAATATTTTTTTTTTGCCCTTAACCTACACCATCCAGATTCCAGATACAACTACTAACAAACTAACATCAGCTATTGTACTCTTTTATAAATGGAGACTTTAAAACCATATTTAATTATTACAAACGTGAAATCAATTCATTCTTTTCATTTATATTTCAAAATTTCCCAAAAAATAATTGAATAGATAAAAAAAAAAAAACACGAAATATAGAAGAGGATGAATAAAAATTCACAACAAAAATAACAGACAAAAAATTTAAATTTATGGAAAATTATGTGAAATTATAGAGAGACCAGACAGTATAATAGATAAAGAATTACAATAGATTACAATATTTTTTTTTTATCATTTCTATGATTGAACAACAAAAAAAAAAAGAAATAAAATATAATAACATTAATAAAAAAGATTCTTTTATTTATTATAAGGATTACATTTGAAATTTTATAATATTTTTTCCCCCCTCCTAAATAAAATTTACTAGTCGATTACTTAATCTCAAACCTTTGAATAAAATCTTTGAAAAAAAATATATTTATTTTATTGAAATATGTATTTTGAACGTTTTTATGTAATATAATATTAAATAATTTTCTTTTTTGCGCTAAAAAAATTTTCATATGAACACAATCAAAGTAAACGTAATTATAATTTTCGTCTCCATTTTTTTAGTTAAGAACTATTATGAAAATTAAGTTTAAGTTATATAACAAATATTAATCTTAAATATTAATTTTCATTAAACAGATAAGCAGTTATAATTTTTTGTCGGCATACTGCCAACTAAAGTGGCATTTAAAGAATATTGTAATAGAGAATAAGCGTACTGCAGATCCTTTAATGCAGAAAATAGTAAGAAATTCTTTATAGAACATAGATGAAAGAAAAAGGCTGCAGTAGGATACATATTCAAAAACTGCAGAGCTTTGCTCCGAGAAAGATATGTGCCTTTAGCAGCACAATTTTGCATTACCGAATATGTATACTGCCAGCAATAAACCCTCTAGAGATATTTAGTTTCTTAGAGACAGTATGGCTGACATAAATATTATAAGTCGAGACAAAAACCACAATGCGTGGAAAAAACCGTATTAGGTACGCGTGGAAAAGGTTGCATAGTTTTACTTATATCTTTTAAATAATAATGATCTAATAATTTTATAGAACATATCATTATGATATAAAAGATCAATTTTTAGACTTAATTGAAATCAATAAATAAATAAATTCTCCAATTTATCGAATAAAATAATTTTATAATCATATTATAATAATTCGTATCGTATTATAATAATTATTTTAACAAATAAAATCTTTTACTTGTAATTTTAATATGAGTTGGGTATGAAAGCTTACACTACAAAATCTTGCATTACAAAATCTTTCATACAAAATTAGAAAATCTGCATTAGGAAATCTGCAATTAGAAAATCCTACTTTAAAAAATCTTGCATTACAAAATCCTGCATTACAAAATTTTGCATTAATTTCTGTTTTTGAGATTTCGTTGAATTTTCATGATAGAATTTTTTTCGATGAAATAATATATGGAATACAATTAAATTGCGCCTAAACAATTAATTAATCCGTTATCATTTATAAAATAAATTATTTATTAGCATCAATTTGATGTCACTCTTAACAATAATATATAAACAGGAGACAAATTTTAATAATGTAGAGCTGGGTTTTTTAGTTTTTTGCACACATCCAGGGCCGGCGCTTCCATATGCACAGATGGCACAGTGAAACAGGGCGCTAGAATTTTATGGCGCCAAATTTATTCGACATAGAAAATTAAGTGAGTGTGGGTCTATTTGTTGAAAAATAAAATATCGAATTAAAAATGTTGAGAACAAAATGTTGAAAAAAAAAAAGGTTGCAAAAAAAAAAAATGCTGAAATAAAAATATACTCGAATGTTGATTTAAAATATTTTTTTTTAATTTTTTTATTTTATCCCTCCTAATGCATAATGTCACATATACATATATATAAATATTCTGGAAAAGCCGTTTAACCCTGTTTTTCAATCTAACTCTAAAATCCCTGCTAATTCAGAACCTCACATACACATATATATAAAAATTCTGGAAAAAGCGTATAACCCCGATTTTGAATCCTACTCTAAAATCCCTCGGAATATTTATTTTTCCCATGTATATTTCAAAACAAAAGCATTTCATATAGTGGGGGCTATTTTCATTTCAGTTTTCCCGATTGATAAAACTTTTTTAAAATTTTGTTATTGCAAGATTTTGTGGTGTATATTTTATTATTGCAACATTTGATATTAATAAAAAAACAAGGTAGAATGTAAACCAACGGTTTTTAAAAGCGCACATTTCCAAAACTCAATACAAACTATTTAAAACAGTGACTTGCACAAAAATTTTAAAATTTCATGTAATAAGGAAAAACGTGAAAATAGGACATTTTTGAAATTTTGAGGGGCCGTAAGTCCGGAATCCTATATAACTAAGAAAAGCCGTTAACACACGTAAAAATATATTATTGATCCTTTAATTTTCATGTCTTGGCGAAGAAAAATTTGTACAGGTGCCTAAGTTACAGGTGTCTAAAAATAGCACATTTTCAATTTTTGAGGCGCAATAACTCTTAAAGAGGGGGCGTTACTAAAAAATTTTTTGAGGAAACTTATACTAATTCTAAAAGTTCTTTCTTGTCTCAAAATTTCAGGTTCCTACCTAAAGGGGTGCCGGAGTTATGAAAAAATAAATTTCATGCAAAATGTGGTTTTCACATAACGGTAAATTTAAATAGTAAATTACAAAATATTACATAATTTTGATATTGTTTTATATAGATAATAAAATTTTCGATCTTCTGGTGGTTTTATATTGCAAAACTATTACGCAGAGCCCGAGATATATACATCTGAAAATGGGGCTTTTTCGCAATTTTGAAGAGCTGCAACTTTGGAACCCTTTACAACTAAAATAAACCTTTGACACACGTAAAAATATATTATTGTAGCTTTAATTTTTATATCTTGCAGAAGTAAAATGTGTACAGGTTCCTAAGTTACAGGTGTTTAAAAATAACAAATTTTCAATTTTTAAGCCCTAATAGCTCATAAACAGGGGGTGGTCCGAAAAAATTTTCTGAGCAAACTTATACTAATTCTAAAAGTTCTTTCTTGCCTCAAAATTTCAAGCTTCTATCTAGAAGCGTGCCGGAGTTATGAAAGTAGAAAAATCATGCAAAATTTGGTTTTCACATAACGGTAAATTTAAATACTAAATTTAAAAAAATTGTATAATTTTGATATTAATTTACAAAGATAAATGAAATACCTGTCGAATGACGTTTTCAGATTGAAAAAATCTTAAGCAGAACATAGATATATGCATTTAAAAATAGGGCTTTTTCAAAGTTTGAGGGGCTGTAACTCCGTAATGGGGGGGGCTACATGAAAAAGTTGTTCCACAAAATTGTTTTTTTTATGAGGCCTACCTATGGTTAAAATTTTTTTTCTCTATCTTTAACGGTGTAGAAGTTTTGTAAACAGACGGACGGACGGACGGACGGACGGACGGACAGAGTGAAACTAATAAGCACATTTTTTCAAAATTTTTTTGGAAATGTGCTAAAAAGCAAGATTTTGTTATTGAAAAATCTTGTGACACTGTCTTACATACCGCTCCATTTTAATATTCTTTCCTTAAAAAAAATTTTTATATAAAATTATAAACTTCTAGTACTTCTAGTTTTATTTGTTATAAAGAACTCTCCAAGTTTATACATTGCTAATTAACAACCTTTATATGTATGTATATACAAAAGTCAATTATAAAATAGTAATAGTAAAAGTAAATGCTGTGTTAGGTTCTGTATTGGTTTAATATTTTTTTTTTTTTTTTTTTGAATAAACTATTGTAAAGTACTATTATAAACTGAAGGTACTAAGCGTAAAAATCAAGGACAATTTTTACAATGAAAATCAAATGAAAATAACAAATAAAAAGAAAATGACACAGCGAGATGACGTAAATAAAAAGTATATATACATAACATTAAAAAAAAAATACTTTTTTCCATACATTTTTCATTTTCATATTTTAACCAAAAAACAATTTTACATATATACCGAAAATAATATGTCATACAATCCATATATCGTAAGTATTTGTATTTTTTCACGTGTAAATTTTCATCCCAAAAAATTTCATATGACAAAATATGAAAATAATACAAAAAACGAACACTGTAGGTGGTTCATTTTCATTTTATAACAATTGAATCTTTATAAGAGAATGAAAAATAAAAACAAAAAAAAGGAAAATAATATAAAAAATATCAAATAAAACACTTAAAAAATTTCAATATCATTTTTCTTTTATAAAATTATATAAAATATATTATGGTTTACCGGAAAATTTTGTTTATTTTTTAAATTAATATATTCATTAAGTTTTTTTTATTACCTATAATTGAATAGGTTTTCTGAATAGGTTTTCTGATCAATAGCATTCAATTGAATAATTTTGGGTTTAAGAAATAAATAATTATAATTGAATACTTGTACCACATCCAAACCCTTTAGGCAAAGGTTCAGTTATGTCATTACAATCAAGAATTGGAAAAATTAGACTTTGTATATGATGGTGCTTCATAATCATAATCTTGTAAAATAGCTATAGAGGTACTGATAACAGATTTATCAAAGACTTACTTAAAATAATGCCTCAGAGTCTAATATAAATGATAATAACCTACTTAGTGTACCCCATTTGTTGAGTGTAGGAGTGGAAAGAAAAAAATCAAAAAAATTTTCTAACGTATAAAGTAATCATTACTTCTATACCATAACTTTACGCTGAGAGAAGTGAAGGAACATACTAAGGAAATGAGGATATGTTAACGAAAATATTAGACTTAATTGAGATTTGATGAGATAAGATGAAATAATGTAAGATTTTCTTTTTGTATATATTGAATCTACCTGTATATTTATATTTTTTATTAATAAATTTTTATTATTTGCGTTGCTTTAATTGTAACTCAGACAACAGATGTTTAAATCTATTACAAATCTTCAATTTTTGAACCCTAATAGCTTTTAAACAGGAGGCGGTTCTGAAGTAATTTATGCGAAATCTGTAGGGTTCTTCATATTTCGGAATTATTCTCGAAGATTTATCGGTAAATCGGTAAATCGTTTAGATAACAGTAAATTTAAATATTAAATTTCAAACAAAAATGAATTATTTTAATATTGATAAAATTAAAGAAATATCCTATTGTTTGGAGTTTTTAGATTAAAGTCAGTTAAATTATTATACCTGTATGAACTATGTTCAAGGTTATAATAAATTTGCCATCATGTTTGTGACACTTTAAATGAGTCGAGCTAGATATAGTGTCAAAGGTATGGATCGGCTCAGAATCGAGTTTTGAGTCGATTAAGCCATGTACGTCCGTCCGTCCGTCCGCACAATTACTCAAAAAATAAAGAAACTAGGAGACTGAAATTTTGTTTACGTTACTTTTGCAAAATTTCTAGTTTCGCTATTTGGATCCAGCATTTTTGGCCGCCGAGTTCGACTAGCTGTCATACAACTTCTTTTTTTTAAATGAAAATAACTTAGTGTCTATAAGTTAGTGTTTATCAAACATGTCGAATTACATCCTAACAACTTCTGTAAAATTTAGTTGGGCTAGAGCTGTAGGTTTAGATTTCTTGCATCTCTTGGAACTTTATGATAAGTGTCTGAAATCTTAAAAAAGATAATGGAGTTTTATGTCAATAACTTGGACAAAATTGAATTGTGCTGGTGCAAAAGTTCCGGTTAGCTGTCATACAACTCCACAAATTACATAAATTTATCTCAGTAGTTAACGTCGATACTAAAACATTTAAAATTTTTTATAAGATTATCAAGTTTTATAGAAACAGGATATATTACTTAATACTTTCATACGCGTATCCCAAAGTTGACACGGTCTACTCTTTGCACTTTTCCTCATTTTTACTTTAAAACTTAAATAATTGACCTATCATGTCAATGAAACTATCTGGTAGATTTAATAAATCTGTAGTATATTAAATATATTATATAATTATGTGCCTAAAATGTATTTTGTAATATATATATATATATATATATATATACATACAATTATTTTTATTCCATTTTATACTATTGTAAGTCTTCATTGGTATATAAATGTCATATTATTTGATGATAATAATAATAACATACTAGTATTCACTGTCATATCTATAATAATGATGTTGATTATCATGACAACGATGACTAGGATATTACAAAATTCAAAATAATAAATATCAAAAAAATATCATAGAAGGATAATAATAGGATATATGATATATAATAATTTTTAATGTAAATAATATTATGAGAAGTCATAATATAGATATACATACATATATATATATGTACACTTTAAGTACATAATATATATAATATTATGATTACAATACGATTATTATTATTATTATTATGAATAAAATTTCAATTTCAAGTATGCAAAATTACAATATAACAATAATAATATAAAATAGTATTAACAATAAATAAAGAAAAAAATTTTTTTATCGTTAGTACAAAAGGAGTGGAGGTTCTTTTTGTCATATAAAAGAGTTAAACATTAAGTAGATATAGTTAAAAAAAAATCAAAAAATTTTGATAAGTGTACGTAAATCTATAATATAATACACAAGATGTTGGCGAGACCTTGCCAACATGTAAAAAAATATATTTTATATCTATAATAAAACACTCACACTGAATGTAAACTAAACTGGCAATGATGATATTTCTGTATATTTATTTAATCTATAATATAATACCAGAATACACAAGATGTTGGCGAGACCTTGCCAACATGTAAAAAAATATATTTTATATCTATAATAAAACACTCACACTGAATGTAAACTAAACTGGCAATGATGATATTTCTGTATATTTATTTAATAAGTTAAAATTTTATTACCAGAGACACAAATCTTTGACTCAAAGTATTATCAAGAGCCACAAACCGTTCATTAAAAATATAAATAAATTTAGTAAATATTATTACCCGAGACCAAATTTTCCACTAGAACTATTATCAGAGACACAAACCGTTCATTAAAAGTGAGTACAGTCAAAAAAGGAAACATTTTAAACATACTTAAAAAACACACATTTTCAATAAAAATAAATTCAGCAAATTTTAAATTTTTAAATTTGACCGCCACATCCATTATGAACTGGTCGCAGCGGTAAATTAAAAATAAATTAGTAATCTGCTGTTGGCGTTTTCAATCTTTGTTTTGGAAAAAAAATAAAAATAGGTACTCTTAATAAAATTTAAACGCCTGAAAGTGAAAAGAGCAAAGTTTATAGTAAGCCTCAAATTTATAAGAAAAAATAATAGGCCGATTTCATTCTTGATTTTGTTTTCATTAGTATAAAAGCTGGTAAAAGCTTCGTAACAGACTTTAAAAAAAAAAAAACTAACATAGAAAATATCATTTTAGAAGCCTTCTCTCACAATAGATTCATAATTTTGTACTAATTTATTATTAGACCATTAAATTAAAATGCTGTCGAAAATAACCGTCACAAAAAAAAAGCCCCCGAAAATTTATGAAATATCATTATCAGAGACATGAATCTTTTATTAAATATACCAAAGACTTCTTCCAAAGTACATTTAAATAAAATAAATTCAGCAAATTTTTTTCAAGCAAAAAAAAAATAAACGCAAAAGACTTAAAAGTAGTTTTGGTAATCAAAGTAATTTCGCGGCGAAAACAACTGTTTTCATCGACATAAAAATTTTTTTTTAAAACTAAAGAAAAATATAGAGTAAAATTTTAACAAATATTAAAATTATTTCGATTATTGGGATTGTTTTAAATGTAACAAAAAAACCATGTCGTATCAGTTGGTGTTGGTTGGTTTTTCGCCGGTTTTTATTGTGCACTTTATACATGTGTTTCAAACAATTTTTGAGATATCGGCACGAACTTTTACCCGGAATGTGTTTTTAGCTTGGACCATTTTTTCTCAATGATTAAAAAACTGTCAAAAATTACCGCCACGAAAAAACGGCGAGAAAAAATTAATAAACTGTACCTAACATTTTTAATTTTATGTGTTTAGATTTGTTTTATGTTTTTTTTCTATTACAAGTCAGTAAGTGATTTCAACGTTTTTTTAATGGTGCTGATGTAAAAATGAAATTTTTAGGTAGTTTATTAAGGGAGTCAGTATGATAACGTAAATGTTTTTGAATCTATAGAAATTGTGCAATTGCACAGGGGATTTTCTAGTTTTATTTTATTTACAAAAAATGTAATACATTTTATTGTTGGTTATATCTGCAATAAAATATAAAAATTTAATTAAATATTATTTCATACATGCGTTTATACCTAATCCAGATCTGAATTGGAAAATATTCTATAGTAAATTGTAGAAAGAGGGTCTGGGTGAAACTAGGCAGTGGGTAAGATCGTATTAAATATGCTGTAAACACCGATAAAGTATGGGTTTGAATTCAACACATACCGCAGGAATAATTTCCCCATACAATTTTTACAGATACTGCTGGAAAGGAAAGGACGAAACAAAAAAGAACTCAATGGAAAAAATGTACACAAATTTTTATTATTTTTATTATTTCTAAATACTTAAATTAGCAATATCAGATCACAATAACGAAAACGAAACTAATATAAAGCAAACACTTTAAATCCGAAAAATTCAAATGCATTAAGAATGAAAAAACCAAATGAAAAATTTTTTTTTTTTTTTTAATGCACTTCTCTGCCACATAAATGTGGACAGGAAATTACACAGCCTTTCCTGTTCAGGCGTGGCTGTAAATGTCAGAAGGGAGAATAACTGAGAGTCATAAGTCATAAGGGAGAATTACGACGTGTGTGGGATTCAAACCCTCGTTCCTCGGTGTTTACAGCGTATTTTATACGCTCTTACCCACTAGGCCACCGAGGCCCCTTGAACAATTTATGAAAATTAATTTTAACTAGTTCATCATAGCAACGAAGAAATTTCATAATAACTACATACCATCAACATATAGTAAAATTTTACTAAGGTCCAAAATAGTTTAAAATTCTTCAACGAGTAATAAATTTTATTTCAAGTTTTGAATGAATTAAACTTCGAGTTTTTAATTTAGTTTTTCTTTTTTTGTTATTGCAACAGAAGTTTATTTTTAACTCATCTGGTAATTTATTTTTTATCAATAATTATTTATCTTTTATAAGAGCCATTATTTATCTTTTATAAGATCTTTATCCATTTATCCAGATCTTTTAATAAAATTAGTTTTTTTATTATTAACTACTGCGCCATATTTAGAACATTTCTTCTTTTCAACCTTTAGATTACTTCATCATGGTTTCTCAAAAATTTTAGATACTATTTCAAAGTATTGACGTCGCGCAACAAATTGTTGCTATTTTTGTGTTTGATAATAAACATCTTAATTTTCTTCTCAAAAAATTTTATTGTTTAATTGAAAGCAAATGTATTGTATTTGAAAGTCTCTAAGAACTTTTAATTTTTTTTGTTTTTTTTTTGCTAGAATACATGGAAATTATCGAAAGACACTATAGAAGAGTGGAACGAATACAAGTCTTGTAAGAGTGTATGGGACTTTCACCCAATAAGCATCTTTGTAAACCAAAGAATATGTTATGTTATATGACCTTTAGTGCTACACTAAGTAAAAATAAGCAAAAAAACTTTAGTACTTGCCTGATTAAAAAAACTTAAATTACGGAATGGAAATTGGGAAAATTCTTTATGCAATTACAGACATATTGTGAACCAAGTTGTTAATGTTCACCTTAAATCTTTCCACGTTGTATATGTAATCATTGTCAATTCTAGGGAAAAGACAAGATGAGAAATGGTTCCACATTTCCGATATTAGTACCACAAACGTTGTTCCGTAAACAAAATTATACCATCTGGCAATTTTATCTTCAATTTAGCAAAAAAAAAAAACGATTTTCTTTACTTTTTTACGTTTTCATTCAAATCAATACAGATGGAAATAACTAAGGGAAAACAGGGTATGACAGACAAATTATAATTTAAAATATAATGTAAAAATTTTTGTAAAAATTATCAAAATTTGAATTACATATACTTTTTTTTTATCTTACATTATTTTTTATCCTTTTCTTTGAAAAAATTATATGTAGTACTATTGAAATATTTTTAAAGTACTGTTCATATTCGAATAAAAATTATTTCCTTGTGACAATTTCAAAAACCAAAAATTTTATATATTATTAAGGTATTGAACAATGAAATCAATATATTTTAATGATTATTACATATAATAAAAATGAAGCCAGGAACTAATTAAGAAAATAAAATAATTTTCGTTATAAATGTTATATAAAAGTACCTATCTAATATTAACATGTATATTTTATCAAAGTTTTCTATTATTAATAAAAATGAATTTTTATTGAAAATTTTATGTTAGAATAAAACAAATTCAAAATATTATATTAAAATTTTCTTTTGTTAAATTATCAAAAGTAAAATTGTATTGTTAGCATTTATTAAAAATAAAATTTTATATTAGAGAAAATTATTTCATTTAAAATTATTTTAATTATTTAAATAATGTTTGAATAATATTTATGGAAGAATTTACAGGGTCTCTCTTTGCTATGGCATTTTTATTTTATTTATTTTTTTTTTTTTAAGCTGAACAATTTTTGGCCTAATTAAAATAAATTATTAATCTCTTTATATCTAATCGAAATCTTTTGTTGCAATCAATTCATTTTTAAATTTTCTTCATATATAATATCTTTATTACTTACACTGTGAGCAATACAAAATATAATAAATAAAGCACAGACTGCTATCCAGTTACCAATTACAACAATAACCAAAATGAATAAATGCTACACCAGATTGCGTTTAGAACACACCAGCCTCACCCACTCATATCTCCTTAAGAATGAACCTCAACCCGTATGTCAACTTTACAATCAATTTCCATTAACGATCCAGCATATCCTTTCCGATTACACTGTCTTAACCCGTCGCAACTTTAATAACAAAAATCCCATAGAAATCCTAACTAATCCAACAGATCAAAATATTAGAATCATTTATGGCTTTTCAATAAACTTAATTTAATTAATATAATATATAAAAAAAAATTATAATAATAAAATAAATAAATAATTATAATTATATTTATTATTATGAAAAAATAACAACTATTAACTTGAAAAAATAATGTTAATTGTAATTTTAATTATATGATTAATAAAATATAATAAAAATAATAATAATACTTACACTGCGGTGGTAAGATATTTTAATAACAATTATTTTTCAACTGTTACTTGGAAGTAACAATAATAGCTTAACAACCGATTTTCAATTATTACAATACAATACAAATTATTTAAATAACAGTTACAGTTATTTCTCGCACTCTCAAAAAACAATTTTTAACGATAATTTTTGAATCAGAAACATACATATATGTAAATGTTAAAGATGTACATGGATACATTTATTTTTTCTCTCTATTGCTATACTCGCTATACAGTATACTATACAAGTAATTCACCACACTCAATCAAGAAAGAGTACAGTAAAAGCTATACTCTATTGTAAACAAATATATATTCAACTCAATTTGTTTGTATCAAATTCAAATGCGTATTAAGTTTGATCTCGTAAGAGATTTGATGTTTTGAAAATTAAAAACGAGTACTCGAAATATGATTAATATACACTGAGTATAGCAGGTATACTCAAATGAAAAATTATACAGAACTTAGAATATTATATTATAGAATTTATATTAAAAATATTATATGTAATATTATATGTATTATGTTTTTGTTTATGTATCTAAATCTACTATATACGAACACTACACTAGTATTCTAACGTCGATGATGGGAGGGGACGGGGCATTAAAGGGCATTATCTTTAAAATTTTGTATATTTTTTTCCTGTTTCATTTTTATTTACTAATTATTTGTAAATTGTTAATGTGTTGTTTGTTTTAAAACAAAGAATGCATTAATCTTATTCTTAAGATAAGAAGTTAGACAAAGAATAGATATATGCACCCATATTCTTGAAGACTCATTACTTACGCGATGAAAAAATGTATCATATCACGTTTAGTTTAAAATGTAATTCTCGAAACCTCTGATGAACATTTTTGTTATGTTGGTTGTAATTTACTGTCAAATGAAAATTCAACTAAAAAACGTTCAGCTAAAATTATTTAACAAAGAGGTTTGATTTTTAAATAGTAAATGAAAGTACATATTCATAAGTTGCAAGACCGCGTCGTATCTTGCGAACCAGAAGTGGGACCGATGTGATTAAAAAAACCTAGTCCCCGATTCTATAATAGAAATTAAAAATAAAAAAAAATGAGAAATGTACCAAAAAGTGGCATCTTATTTTTTGGGGGCTATTTTTTTGAGCGGGCTTAAAGTCGAACTTTTTTATTTTTTTTTTTATATTTCAATTCTACAACAAAATCAGGGAGTACCTTTTTTAAATCATGTCGGTCCGACTTCTTTTTGCAAGATACGAGGGCTTCTTGCAACTTATAACTATGTATGTACTCCGATGCTAGTTCAATATATAAAACAAAAAAGCAATTTTTTAAGTTGTAAAATACACTAAACACAAACAACATACTTCCTTTCCACTCTACCCATTCTTATATCTTTATTTAAACTTAGACTAAACTAAAAACTAAAAAAAAATACTTAATTCCTAAAAATTGCTTAAAAGTGATATTTATCGTACAAGAATTTTGCAGTGATAGAAAATGGCTATTGCTTCGTAGGAAAAGTCTTCCAGAAACACCACACACGATACTTTTGACATGTAATATCGGATTAAATTGAAAACATCATTTTAGAGCAGAATAACAAATCATCGCGTCAGTGATACTCTTCGTATGATAAGTCTTCAAGAATATGGGTCAATATTTTAACTATTTATTTGCAAAGGCGTGGGCGAATAATTTTTTGTCATTAGATTCATTTACTTCTTCCGCATACTTATTTTTTACAACTTCTTAAAATAATTCTTTGCAGTGAACTCTTTACAGATCAGGTAAAATTTTTAAAGACTGAAATGAAAGCAGTACTCCTCCTTATTAAAGAGATATTTTTTGATCGTAATTTTTGATAATTTAGAAAAATTAAAGATACATATTCTTATTTTTATTAAATGCTGTTGTATATATTGTATAAAAACTAGATAAATATATAGGTAATAAAATACTTTGTTATTATAAATTTGCTCATTACCACCAATAATGGTTTTACCAAAAAAGGGGATATTAAAGATTTAAAAGACAAAAACAGAAAACAACAAAATCAAAAATAAAATATAAAACGAGGAAGAATACAGTTGACTTTGTCAACTCTTAGATACCCGTACGAACCGTTAGTATGTTCACAGCCTGTCACTCTGCTTACAATATTATTTTTTTAATATTTTAGTATTTTAAAATAATTTCGGTGAATTTTATAATTTCTAGAACGATGGGTTGTACATATATTCAAACTATATGTTTATATGTACATTCTTCAAAAGCAGATTCTAACCTTCCACATAACGATTATCAATCCAAAGCTTTTTCAAATATTCTATAGTACCATTTAATACTAAGCGGTAAATGTATATTAAATTTTACTAAGTACAAAACAGTAAATATAATTTTAAATATTATATTATATTATATTTAAATATTCCATTGACAGAATAATTTCTTATAAGTACAATAAAATACATATATGTATGTAAATACGGCGCTATATAATATACATCTATACTCTTATCATTCATGCACTAGTGACATATACGATATGTAAATAAACATGATATTATATAAGTATGTATATATATCAATATCATATAAATAAAAATTCTTCAAGCAACCGTTATGTTGTTTATTTAATTACATTTTTTTGTACTACGCATTATATCCTCAACAATTTCAAATTATCGAGTAAAATAAAATGCAAAAAAATCGTTAAAGAAATTTGTTAGAAAATTTGAAAAAATCAAGTAACACTTTCGTCAATTATAAAGTAACCCTATATTATTAAAAAAAGTTGTTAACAGAAATAAAAGTATAATGTTGGAGCTTTAATTTTTGTGTATTACTTCAAAAAAATTTTAACAGGTGTTCAAGTTACAGGTGTTTAAAAATAGGAAATTTTCAGTTTTTGACCCCTTACAGCTCCTAAACGGGGGGTGATACAAAAAAAATTTCTGAAATGACTCATACTAATTTTCAAAGATCTAACTTCAAAATTTCAAGTTTCCAACTTTAACCGTTTAGAAGATGGAAGGGTTAAAGAATTTTGCAAAATTTGAGTTTCGCATAACGGTAAATTAAGACACCGTATGCCAAAAATATATATCTATTGTATATATACTTTTAAAGCTAATGAAAGTAGTAATCGTTTGGCGTTTTCAAAATGAAGATATACCTTATACAACTTCTGCTATAACAATTTAAATATAGAGCTTTTTTGAACCTTTGGGGAGCTGTAGCTCCGTAACGGGTGGGGCTACAAAAAAAAGTTATTAAAAATAAAATTAATATTTTTGTGAGATCTATCAGCAGTTAAAATTTCATAGCTCTATCTCAAAAAAAATGTGGCGATCTAAAAGTTAGGTCTTCGAGAGCTACCCTAAGGTTTGGTCCAAACTCAACCAAAAAAAATAGGGAACCTACAAATTACTCCAAGAATATTTTGTGTAAATTTCAAGATTCTAGCTTTCTTAGTTTTTGAGTTAGCGTGCTGACGGACGGACGGACATGGCTCAAAAGTCTTAGAATTTTTTTCTGATCCGATCCATACCTTTGAAGGTATATCTAGCTCGCTTATTTCGAGGTGTTACAAACGGAGGAGTAATTTTATTATACCCGATCCTATCGTACGGGTATAAACAATTTTTATCTCCAAATATTATTCTTTTTAATTTTTACTTTTTCCTAGTTTATCTTCTATTAATTAGTTGTAAGGAATTTATTATATATGGAATGTATGTAAAGTATTATTTTCATTCGCTGGTATAATATATACATACTTACATATATTAATATTATCACGTTATACCCATTACTCCCCATATACAAAGAAAATAATATTCAGTGTACTCACTGTATAAATCAAATGGCTTTGTTTTGAGTACAGTTTGCTAATGAGTACACTATATTCTATGTTTTGATTTTATTTCTCTTGAATAAATTGAGTACTCAAAATTTTCTCTCGCATATTTACTCAATTTGGAAACTTCAAAACGAGTATACACAATTGTTTAAATATGAATGTTTTGAAAGCTATTTCAAATGCATTTATGCACATGTTTAGTAAATGCACATACATATGTATAAAATTCATGCTCTTCTCATTATTTCCGATTTATTTGACATAAAAATAAAATAATCTAAAACGTGTACAGTTCAAGTTCAGCTCAGTTTCAGTACGTGTACAGTTCAAGTGACAGAACGGAATTGAATAAAATTTCATATTTAAGATTTCGCTGTAAATATCTCGAATTGGAAGCTTTTTGTATAAATCCGTCAGCCTCACAGTGCCACTTTATTAGGGTCATTTTAACATTTTTTACGAATATTTTGAAATAGAATCTAAATCATTTGTACTAATTCGAAATTTATTTTGTGTGAAAACTTTTTTTTTTTTTCAATTTTATAATTTTGTGCATTTAATATACATCATACACACAAGTTAATGTATGCAATATACATATATAATACGCATATAATATAGCTGTATACATGATTCATATACATACTTATAATATATATACTTATTTTTATAATGTAGCTCCTATATATAATATAAATAATTCTAATAAAAAAGCAAATATTAAGTTTTCCTATTCTTTCGATGGCGGTCGGTTCTGTGGTGGACACAGCTGTTGTTTTGCTCTACTAGAGCAGAAATTGTATTACAATAATTTTTTTTTGCTTTAAAAAGTGTTAATAGATCTTGTCGATTTAAAAAATACTATATATGATCAAAATAATATTAGTTGTTATTTTTGTTTTAAAAAATATTAGATCTCAAAAAAATCGTAAGTGTTGCCTTTGGGTTGAAAAAATGCACACTAATTAGTGCATTTAAAAAGGGCAAAGGACAAAAGAACAAAGGACATTTAAAATTTGGAAGAAGGAAATTAAAATTGAGTATTTGGAAATTAGAAAGAATATTTGTAATTTTGATTTTTGGAAAATAATATTTGTTATTTTTGATCTACTTAATATATAGTTATTATTTAGAGTCGATATAAAATTAGCAATTTAAATGGATATTCAAGAAGAAACTAATAGAAATGAAAAGAAATTGTTCGAATTAAATCGTTTCATTCAATATATGTATAATATCTAAAGCTTGATATTTGTAGAAAAGTAACAGTTATTCAAGTAAAACAAGTATATTTACCTGTTACTTCAACTTAATAACAAAAACTGAAATCTGTTTCTACAATATAACCGCTTTTTCATCTCTAAATGGGACATTTTTAAAGCACTTGTTAGTGTATAATGTAGACTTTTAATCATTTCATGAATTTACTTTTAAATGAAAGTCTTTCCTTCTCTAATAATTTTTATGATTCTTTTAATTTTTCTTTTAAATATTTATTAACATATTAATGGCTTAGTATAATCACCCTGTACTTTTGATAATTTTTTTTTATTGTTAATGTATTAGAAAATATGCAACTTTAGATTTAATAATGTATGTCTATGATAAGATGCAAATTTTGATAATTTCAGTTCGAAAATTAGTTCATAGTTTTTGTTCATAGTTCATTAGTTTTCGACTGACTGTCGAAAATATGTTAAAAGAAGATAATTAAAAAAACAAATAGTTTAAACATTGTGATAGGATACTTATTAAAAATTAAGGAATATGTAAATGAAATTAATATATTTTTGAATAAAATCAAAAACGAAATCTGTTGTAATGAATTCATTTCACTTTTATATAAGAAAGAGGAGGAAATCTTGAAATAAAAATTTTTCTATATGATTAATAAACGAAAAGTTACTTGAATATAGTCTTAGTTTACATAATCTGATGATCATGACAGTTTCTTCAAAGAAAATTGTATTAAAATTTCCATTATAGATCGTAAAAAATGATATTATTAGATAGCTAGATCGGTAATTAATTCTAATAATATGAGCCTTCAATTCTCTTATATTTGAATGAAAGCAAAAAACGTTTCTAAAATAAAAACGTCTAAATAAATTTAAAAAAATTGAAGTATGAAAATTTAACAAGGCAGAATGTAAAACGAAACGTTTTTAAAGGCGTACATTTTCAAAAAGACAAACAGTTTACAATATTGTGATTTGTACGAAACGTGGTAAATTTTCTTAAAAATTTTATATGTAAGAAAATATTGTGAAAAAGGGACACTTTCTTCTGTTTAAGAAAGAGATACAGACCCTTTTAAGAAATACTTTCTTTAATTTAAGGGAAACCCTATATAATTACGAAAAACTATTAACCCATGTAAAATTATAATCCTGATTCTTTAAGTTTTATATTTCACTTTTACAAAATTTGCGCAGACACGTCATGTTCAATTCTAAAAATTTCAAACGCTACTAATAGCTCTTAAACAGAAAATAGTGCAAAACAATTTTCTGGTTTCGTCTCTAAAAATTGCAAAGTTATATCAAAAGCGTTACGGGAAAATGAAGGAACCAAAAAGTGAAACTAATCAGCAAATAATTTTTCAATTGTTTTTAAAAAGATGTACTGAACTACTAAAGATGTACTGATGTACTGACCTACTATAAAAATTTCATCAAGATAGCTTTACTAGTTTTTGAGTTATCGTGCGAACGGACGGACATCTTAAAATCGACTCAAGAGATGATCCTGATTCCGAATATATATACATGTCAATATCTAACTCGCCTCCTTTATGTGGATACAAACTCCATACCAAAGTTAATATATCCTATACTTTAGGTGTAGGGTATAAAAATTAAGTAACTCCTACACTATAATAGCGATGATGATATTTGCAAAAGGTAGGTTATCAACTTTATCGAAGGATTTTATAACAAAGGCATTAAATTTTTTCCAAGGACATGTATTTAAAAAAAAATTAAATTTTTTCAGTTGTACTTATTAGAAGTTTAACTTGCCACAATAAAATTTAATAACATTATAGAACAAGCCAACAAATTCAATAAATTCGTAAATACACAAAAAAAAAATGTATCTATTTATTTTTTAAGTTAAATTAATGTTTTGAAATTCTTCAAAAATTATTCGATTAGAATATTACAAGGAAAAATTTATTTATTTTTATTATTATTGTTTTTTTTTTTTTTTTGTTATTCTTCATTTTTTTTTGACAACAAGTGTTGCATAAACTTTTATATTAAGAGAAAAACTTTAAAATTTATGGAAATTTTAAGGACATAATACTATAAACAAGAGACAACAAAAACAAAAGAATTAAGAAAAGTTCAAAAAGAAAACTTTCTTTTCGTTTGCATTTAATGTTTTTTCCTTTAAAACCTTTTTTTTTTTTTTATTATTTTTAAAATTTGTCAAAACATAAAGCCATTATACAAAATTCTAAAAATTTTATTTTTTTAAAACTTTTCAAACCATTATTTTAGATACCAGGTGATTTCAAAAATTTTAATTTACAAAAAAAAATGTCTACCTTAAATTTTCAAGGAAATTAACATGGAGAAGAAAAAAATTTTGGAAAACCACAAATTCGTTTTCTTTTTTGGTTTTTTTTTTTTTTTTTTTGAAAATTTGATTGCGGTTATTAGATAAATTGGTTCAATTGCGTAGATATTTGAAGTAGATTTTCTTAACTAAAATTTTATACGAAAATATTTAAAAAATTGAAAACATTAATTTTTTTTTTTTTTATTAAATCTTAACAACAGAATGTAGAACTGTAATAAATTTCCTTTAAGTTAAAAATGGTGTTCAACACTTCACTCTGTAATTGAAAGTTCAAAATTTTTCTTAATATGCAACTCTTTTTTAATGTTTTTCGTTTAGTTTTTTTTTGCTTATAAACAAATCAAACTTTTGCAATTTTAGTTTGTTTGACATAACCAAAGTCTTATAAGAGTTTTTTTTTTATCAAGTCCACCTCCGCTTGTTTTCTTATCGTGACAAGAGAAAAAAAAAACAAAAACTTTTTAAAGAAACTTTTTTAAGCCATTGCATATTGTAACAAAAAATAAAAAAAAAAAATACTTAAATGTAAGTTTTCTAAACATTTTTCATATATTTCCTGCTGTTTTTTTGTTTTTCCTTTACAACAAAATTAAACCAACCATCACCACCACTACCTATTCTATAAAATATAAATTTTAAAAACCACAAAAACAACACCATTTCATTTTAAAATATTTCCAGTTATTATCCAAAATTTTCGATATTCTGGTTAGCAGAAAAACAAAACAAAAAAAAAAACAAAACCTTTTGGTTTCCTAATTCTTTTTGGAACCTGATTCATCATAGTTTCAGCATTATAAAGCCAAAACAAAATTCAGTTTTTCTTATATTTTCATAAAAGTTTCATACAAGATTTTAGACATGAAAAATTGACAAACCCTCTTATACAATGTATAATATAAGTAAAAGTAAGTAATAGTTTATATGATGCAATTTCAACATATTCCTAAACATTCAACCAAATTAATTTTAATAGTAATTTTAACTTACCTTGCATTTTTCGTACATAAAAATTCGTTAAACCGTACATAAAGAAAAATAATGAAAAGTTTTTCGACAGTATTTTAAAAAAAAAAAAAAAAACAAAACTACAGTAATGGTTAAAATAATGATGTAACATTTTTTAAAACACATAATTGTTACCATTTTCAAGTTTATACATGTTTTTAGCACATTTCCAAAAATATTTTGAAAAAATGTGCCTATTAGTTTCACTCTGTCCGTCTGTCCGTCTGTTTACAAAACTTCTACACCGTTAAAGATAGAGAAAAAACATTTTAACCAAGGGTAGGTTTCATAAAAAAATTAACGTTGTAGAACAACTCTTCCATATAGCCCCATCCATTATGGAGCAGCAGCCCCTCCAACTTTTAAAAAGTCCTATTTTGAAATACGTACATCTCATGTTCTACTTAACATTTTTCAATCTGGAAACGCCATTCTACAGGAATTTTTTTTATCTTTGTAAATCATTATCAAAATTATACAATTTTTTTAAATTTAGTATTTAAATTTACCGTTATGTGAAAACCAAATTTTGCACGATTTTTCTAGCTTCATAACTCCGGCATGCTTTAAGAAAGAACTTTTAGAATTAGTATAAGTTTCTTCAGAACATTTTTTTGTACCAGCCCTTGTTTATGAGCTATTAGGGCTCAAAAAATCTAAATTTGGTATTTTTAAACTCCGGCAGGCTTTGAAATAGGGGCTTGAAATTATAAGACAAGAAAGAACTTTTAGAATTACTATAAATTTCTTTAGAAAATGTTTTTGTACCAGCCCCTGTTTAAGAGCTATTAGGGCTCAAAAATTGAAAATTTGATATTTTTAGGTACCTCTAACTTAAACACCTACCTGTACAAATTTTTCTTCGGCAATACATAAAAATTAAAGCTCCATCAATATATTTTTATGTGTGTAAACGGTTTTTCTTAGTTATATAAGGTTTCGAGCTTACAGCCCCTCATAATTCCAGAAAAGTAATATTTTCACGTTTTTTCTTACTACACGAAATTTTCAAATTTTTGTGCAAGTCACAATTCTAAACAATTTGTATTGTCTTTTAGAAATATGCGCTTTTAAAAACCGTTGGTTTACATTCTACCTTTTTTTGATTCTTTTCATGTTCAAATAGAAAATGAAATGATTAGAAGAAAGTTAAGGATAAGAAGATGATTTTAAACCCTCAATTGAAATTCCAAACTTTAAAGTGGTTTTCTACTCAAGGTCTAATTATCAAGGTCATACATTTAATAACAAGTAAAGACACTACACATAAAGGAATTAAGTTATTTGAAAAAAAAAAAATTGTTTTTATCTTTCAAAACTCTTTTGAATCAAAGCTTCTTTTTACTTTTGAACTATTCAAATGAGAAATTTAAGATTACTTTTTTAAATCAGAACTTTTATATTTTCAATTTGGTTCTGCCTACAACCAAATTTAATAATAACAAGGTAGAATGTAAACCAACGGTTTTTAAAAGCGCACATTTCCAAAACTCAATACAAACTATTTAAAACTGTGACTTGCACAAAAATTTTAAAATTTCATGTAATAAGAAAAAACGTGAAAATAGGACATTTTTGAAATTTTGAGGGGCCGTAAGTCCGGAATCCTATATAACTAAGAAAAGCCGTTAACACACGTAAAAATATATTATTGATCCTTTAATTTTCATGTCTTGGCGAAGAAAAATTTGTACAGGTGCCTAAGTTACAGGTGTCTAAAAATAGCACATTTTCAATTTTTGAGGCGCAATAACTCTTAAAGAGGGGGTGTTACCAAAAAATTTTCTGAGGAAACTTATACTAATTCTAAAAGTTCTTTCTTGTCTCAAAATTTCAGGTTCCTACCTAAAGGGGTGCCGGAGTTATGAAAAAATAAATTTCATGCAAAATGTGGTTTTCACGTAACGGTAAATTTAAATAGTAAATTACAAAATATTACATAATTTTGATATTGTTTTATATAGATAATAAAATTTTCGATCTTCTGGTGGTTTTAGATTGCAAAACTATTACGCAGAGCCCGAGATATATACATCTGAAAATGGGGCTTTTTCGCAATTTTGAAGAGCTGCAACTTTGGAACCCTTTACAACTAAAATAAACCTTTGACACACGTAAAAATATATTATTGTAACTTTAATTTTTATATCTTGCAGAAGTAAAATGTGTACAGGTTCCTAAGTTACAGGTGTTTAAAAATAGCAAATTTTCAATTTTTAAGCCCTAATAGCTCATAAACAGGGGGTGGTCCGAAAAAATTTTCTGAGCAAACTTATACTAATTCTAAAAGTTCTTTCTTGCCTCAAAATTTCAAGCTTCTATCTAGAAGCGTGCCGGAGTTATGAAAGTAGAAAAATCATGCAAAATTTGGTTTTCACATAACGGTAAATTTAAATACTAAATTTAAAAAAATTGTATAATTTTGATATTAATTTAGAAAGATAAAAGAAATACCTGTCGAATGACGTTTTCAGATTGAAAAAATCTTAAGCAGAACATAGATATATGCATTTAAAAATAGGGCTTTTTCAAAGTTTGAGGGGCTGTAACTCCGTAATGGGGGGGGCTACATGAAAAAGTTGTTCCACAAAATTGTTTTTTTTATGAGACCTACCTATGGTTAAAATTTTTTTTCTCTATCTTTAACGGTGTAGAAGTTTTGTAAACAGACGGACGGACGGACGGACGGACGGACGGACAGAGTGAAACTAATAAGCACATTTTTTCAAAATTTTTTTGGAAATGTGCTAAAAATTGACAACATCCTTTGATTATTTTATAACATTTATAAATACATATTTAAAAAAAAACCATTTTTGTTCATTTTAATCTTAAGTCTTCATTTTTCTTTTAAAACAATTGTACAAAAATTTTAGCATAACTGTAACTAAACAAAAAAAATAAAAAATTATAATAAAAACAAGGAAAAATAAGTTAAAATGGAAAAAGTTTTTTTTGGAAAAATATTTTTGCATACTCACATATCTTCCTACATGCGATTGATTTAAAGTACCAAAGTACCATAGTATTAAAAAAAATAAAAGAGGACAACATTGCACTTATGCAGAGCAGCTACGAAAATAAATTTCCTCGAGCATTTTCACATTCCTACTTCACTTTTTTCTGGTTTTTTTTTTTTTGTTCCTAACAAAGAAAATTAAATGACGAAAGATTTTACAGATTTAAAAAACACGGGTTTATTAAAAGGAAAATTTCTTCCTCTCCAGTTTGTCTTTCTTTTTTGTATTTTTTCTTTTGTTATTGTTATATGTGAAGTTTTTCTTCTATTCGTATTAGAAAAAAACTTTTTCTTCTTCGTTGGTATTAAAATTGGAAAATTTAAAACAAAATCTGACATTCGATCATGAGCAGATGTGAAAGCAGAGCAGTATAAAATTTAAGCTAAACATTTTTTCAGTAATATCTGAAAGGGTTTTTTTTTTGTCTTGTAAAAATTTTTAATGAAAATTTCAAAATTATAGGAAATAAAAAAAGATTTTCTAAAAAAACGATTTACATAAAGAGAAACTTCAAAACTAATTAAATCGTAGGTAGATTACAATATTTAGAAAAAACAAAACAAAATCTATTAGATACTCTTAATGAAATTTTAAGGAATTGAAGGACATTTTATAACAATAGTGTTTTAATGAAAAATAACAAAATCAGTAACAGTTTTAACAAGTTAAACGTTTTTAATATTAAATTTGTTTCAAAAAAAAACAAAACACAAAAACTCTAATTTAATGAGTTTTAGAAAAATTGTTATAGAAAAAATAGTGAAACTAGAAAATTAGAAGCAAATCAATACAATCATAAAACTTGAATGTTTTATATTACATAAATATAAGTTTAAAATCCAAAATAAAATAATGGCAATCAAGTAGGAAAATATTTATTCAGAAAATTTTAAGAATCAACTAAATATAACATGAACGATATTTTCAAACTTTTACAAGAATCTAAAGAATCAAATGACATGGATAACTAGAGTTCTTTATTTTTTTGTATAAATAGTAAATTTTGGATAATATTTAGATATCAACGATAAGAAATATATTTTACCTTTAAATTCTAAAGGATTTTACAAGGATATATTACAAATTACATATTCTTTTATTCATTGGAGAATGTTATAGTATCCTTTTTGGTATCCTATAAATTTATTTCCACCTAAAAAATTTAAAAAATAAAATGCAACGTACGTTTTTTTTACAACTAAATCAGAATATTAATGGAAAATATTAAAAAATTCGTGATATTAAACCACTTTTACCACTTTACAGTAATCAAAAATATTAACTTTAATATGGTTAAATTTCACTTTCTTAACATTTACTTTAAGTTATATTTTTCTTTTCCATGGCGAAAAAAAAAAAAAATTAACGACATTCAAAATATATAAATGCATTATCGTTTGACATTTGTAAACATAAAAAATAGAAAAAAAAAAACACATAAAAAAATTAAAAGAGTGGTAAAAAAAAAAAAAAAAAACTTATTTCATTTCAAAAACAAGAAATATCCTTTCATTTCTCTTATTTTTCACATTATTTCGACAGAAACAAAAAAAAACAACAAACAGAAAAAGAAAAATGTCGATTTTCACAAATTATAAAGAGGAAACCAAACAAAAAGTAAAACAAAAACTAGGAAAAGCTTTTTTTTTTGCTAAATTGGAACTGAAACAAAATAAAGGAAAAATTCCTGATGCCCCAGATGAATTTTTACGCTTTCATTCTCGATCTTTGTACCACCAATTATTCATTTGTTTTATTTTTTTCTTTGTTATATTTTTATTTTGTTTTTTTTTTTTCTTTTACTCAGATAAAAGTAGAAAAGAGAATAGGGAATAAAATTCACTGTCGTTATTCAGACTTATTTTCAACTCGTTATTTTAATGTGATAATTGGTTAGCTGTTAAAGTATTTTTCCTTTAAAACTGAAACTATAACCAATGACCTTTCATATAAGTTCAATGTAAAAATTTAAATTTATTTACAAGTCAGTATTAATTTACACATGAACTGTTCAAATATTATGATAAATTGGTAACTTGGGATCTTTAATAAATTATTAAAAATATCAGTTTTCATTTTTATATTAACCAGTATAAAATAAATCATATTTAGACTATCTTTGACATTGACAATTTAAAAAGATTTGGCACAAAACAAATATTTAGCAATTACCAAAAATGCAATCCTTTTGAAGTCGTGAAAATCTAAATCTAAATTTAATTTTTCGGAAAAAATAAAATTGTTTTAAATATTAGTCTTAGTTGGTGATCTAACATCTAAACTATTCTAAATTTTTTTTACATCATTTTAGTCAAAAGAAAAATTATTTGAATATTACTTTTATCTATAAATGAGTCGAATTCTTTTTAGAATTCACGATGACTTATATTTACCTTAAAAATGGCTTTATTTAAATGTAATTATGAATAATTTCCGAAAAAAAAATTTAGGACACACAGACTTACAACAACAAGAGATGAATTAACTGAAAAAAAATATACCACTAGTATAGAAATTTCAACCCACAAAAACATTTAAATTATAGAACAAGGTTTTTTCTTTCATTTATTTCCTATTTTGTTTTTCTTAGTCTTTTGTAATTTTTATTTTAAATTTTTTTTTTTTTTTTTTTCTGTGAATTTAAACATGATAAATTTTCCGCACATTTTCGTAATTTATGGTTTCCGTTTAAAAAATGTACTGAAAAATTAAATTGCATTTTTTTTTTTTTTCGCTGTTTTTTTGCTATAAGCACTATGAAAGCAAAAAATTTAACAGAGAATTTATTTTGTAAATAACTAAGTTATAAAATTAAAGAGAGAAAGAGATAAAAAAAAAAAAAAAAAAAACTTAATAAGACGGTGATTTTAAGCGTTCATTTTTACTTTAATTTATCGTTGGTAAATTAAAAAATTTAATGTTGTGATAAGGAGGGATGGCTAGAAATAAAAGGTCAAGTCTATAATTCTTAGGAATTACTTTCTTAGGAAGTTAATGATATTTTGCAGTAATTTCTTGATTTTTGAAACAAAACGCCAATTATAACAAAATCTATCTAAGGGATAGTAACGAAGAGAACCTATAAAATAGCAAAAGGTCTGGAAAAAATATACAACCGAAGCCAATTTCTTATTGTATTGTTTAAGTTGCGTAAAAAAATTACCTGACAATATGTAATTCTAGACTTTCAGAGAAAAAATAACAGTTGTGAAGCGGATAACTTTGGTTTAAAGTTTTACTGAATTATTTAATTAATCAGATTAGTTTAAAGTTTTGCTTTTTTTGAAAATCATATAAAGTTTTTAAATTTGAAAATTCAGGTTATTTTACCCGAATGTCTCATCTTATTAACGTCATTTGTCTCTTTAAGCATAACATTTGGAAAATCTATAAATTCATAACTTAGTTTTGGATTGAAAAAGTTTAAATAGTAAGTATTAAAGATTCTGTGTCCAACTGTATTAAAAATGTTTTCAAATATATATATATACATATATTACATTTAGCTTTATTTAATTACAGTTTCTGTATACACAAATTATGGTCGCCTATAATTGTCATGAATGATATTAAAAATTTTCCATTTTATTATTATTTTTCTTTTAAATAAAATGCAACAATATTTATATTATTATGAAGTTTAGTTTTACTTTTTGATATAATTTAACTAGATGGCTTTAATTAAGAAGGAATATAAAATGTCAGTTGTAACAATTTATAAAATAACTATTATTTAACAACTGAAATTATATATACATTTTAAGTTATATGCTATATATATATGTAGTATATGTAACAGAGTAAATGGTACTTTATTTTCAAAAACCATTAAAAAAAAAAAATAACAATTAATATATACAGATTATTTTTGGGTAAAAGAGGAATGAAGCATTATGGCCAAGATGTGGTACGAAATGAAATAATAATAATAATGCATTCAGTGATATTTTTATATAATATACCTTGTATCTATTTTAAAAAGTTATTTTTCATACAGAAAAGAAATAATAAAAGTAATTGAACACATTGTATCTGAGTAGCATCCAAAAAAGCAAAAATATATAAAAGATATTTTTTTGACATTGTGTATTAATTACACCTGGAAAATGTTTTTAGATATTATATAAAAAAAAATAAAAAAAAAATAGCTAGTATTTTCCAGATAAAATGAGTTTATTAATGTTAGAATGCAATTATGGTTACTTGTTTTTTTTATTTTCATTTCAAAGAAAGGAAAAAAATAAATAAATGTATATGTATATGTATCTGTTTTTATTCTCAAGATAATGTTTCTATAATGAAAGGAAATGAAAACAAAACACGATTTTCAAGGAAGGTAAATATTAAAAAAAATTAAATCACCTTACATATCTTAATATACCTTAAGAACATAACAAAACACCTAAAGAACATAGATAATAGATTATTGTATTTTAATTCTCAACATAGACCAGGAAAAAATTTGTGTAGAAAAATGTTGTTTTTATGCGGAAGCTAATAATAGAAAGTATATTTGGTGAATTTTTTTAAAATTAACAATACTATACAATAGATACTTTTAATCACTGACAAAGAGAATAGATTTATGGTATGTAGTTGAAAAGACTAATATTACTCTTTTCCGGTTAATTTTTTATAAAATAATATTTCAATATTAAAGTTCCCATTTTTGTGAAAAATCAAAATAAAAATCTTTGATTTCTAATTATAAGTTTATTTTAATAGTATTTATTATCATTTGTAATTGATATATATATGTATGTGTATATATAAAAAGAATATATTTAATCAATTCAGCTTTTAATGATAAAATTTAGTTTAATTGGTTACGAAATATCGTGTTTTTCAACTATAAAATCAAATCACAATCTCAAATATTTCATTACATATATATACATACATATTCTCGAAAAAGTATTTAACCCTGATTTTGTAACAATAACTATAAAATTATTTATTTACATATCTACATATTTTAACAAAAATCAATTTAAAATAATGTGATTTCCTATCCCTAAACCACCGCAATCATGATTACGTCACTTAAAAATATAAATAAAATTGACACGTATTTGTATATATATACCTATATAATATATACATATAAATAAAAATTCATCGAAAATTTCAATATATAAGTACAACAATTTCTTTAAGCTTTTTAAAAATTTAATCAAAATATCGCATATCTAAAAGAAAAGCAAAATTCAACTTAAACTCAATGCCATTTAAGTAATGCTTGCGTCAATACAAGGTAATTTTATCACTGTTTCAATATAATAAACAAAAATAAAATAAAAAAAAAATTGAAAAATTCCAATAATTTTTATTATTTAATATTTTTTCCTTGTTTTTCTTGATCTGTAAAACATTGAATTGTTTTTTATTTTTTTTTTTTTTATCTTGTTTATCTAAATCCAAGTAATAAAAATATTTATGTACAAAAAAAAAAAAGAAGAAAAATAAATAAAATTTTAGTAGACATCAAAAAATAAGAATAAAAAAATAATAAAATACCAGCAAAAAATATATTGAAATTTTAATATATAGAAATAAAAATAAAAACAAAAAACCAAAAATCAATCATAAAACATGCAAATATTTAAAAACCTAAAAATATTTTATTGTTTTTTTTTTTTTTTTTACTTTCAATTGAATTGATTACCTAAACATTTCACATTTCATTTTAAGTATTTAAAAACAAAAACAATAACAATAGAAGAAAAATAAACACTTATATTTTAACAACTTGTGTTGTTTTACTTCAATTATCCAAAAAATCCATCTATCATACCCATTATTATTATTATTTTTTATTTCCTTTCTAAATTATCCAGACACGTACATACATATTCTGTAAAAAAAAAAAAAAAAATATAAACGGTATATACTGTATATTTACATCACTTCCTTGAACTTATACATCCGGATTTTTAAAAACATACACATCCGGTTATCATATATACAAAAAAAAACAATTTTACCACCTTACTCCATTTTGAATATTAATAACCGCATATATTTGTAATGCATACACTAATAAACATTCGAAAAAAACAAAAACAAAAACAACACTTTAAAAAAATTATTTATACGTTTCGGTTTTCACCCCATCAATTCTTAAATTTTATTTTTCCATTCCCTAATATTCATATATCACAATTCACAATATACAAATATTTCGAATACTCCCACACTCATATCTAGTACTGTTCAAGCCTCTCTTAAAAAATCATTCATAATCTTGAATATTTTTATGTACCGTTAGTTTTGTTTTTTTTTTTTTTTTAAATTATTGTTGTTATTCCTGGTGTTTTCATTTTTAATATTATATATGTATGTATTTGTATACGTATTTTCATTATAAAATATATCCAACATTATAGAATGACAGGTAAAATTGTTTTTTTTTTTTACAGGTTTAACAAAATTTAGTGACTGATTTAGAAAATTATTTAAAAGTATAAAATTCGTTTATAATTAATGTTAGTTTATAAATGAAGTGAAAAGTGCAGAAAAACTGAATATTAAAACATTTAAATAGTCAAATATCGAAAGTTTTTCTTTTGAATTTAATATCAATTACTCAATTTCTTCTTTACGCCATGTTGTGACAAATAGCCTTTATTTTTATCTGTTTAATTAAGCTTCGCTTAAAGCTTACGAATATACACAAATATTGTTTAAAAAACTAAAATCCTCATCTTATTAATTTACAATTATGTTTCTTTCTCTTCTAGGTATAGGTGACCTAGCGAGAGCAATCTAAATGTTAATTTCGAATTTTTAAACTGAGACCGTTGACTGACTAAATAATAAATTAAACTATTAAAATTCGGATAGAAAAATACCAAATTATTTTTATTTCTTTTAGTGCATTTTCCTGCCACATAAATGTAACAATGAAATTACACAGCCTTTCCTTTTCAGGCGTGACTGCACATGTCGTAAGGCGGAATTTATTCTTATTATTCTTACGATGTGTGTGTGATTCGAACCCACACTCCCTCAGAGTTGCAAGCGTATTTTATATGCTCTTACTCACTAGGCCATCGAGGTCCCCCCAACATTTTTTTTTTTTACCCTATTAAAATATAAAAGTTGACATTTTTAAAGATTATCCGTAGACCGGGGAAACTGTTTATTCTGATTTTTTATTTTTCAATATATCTATACGATAAGACTATCAGAGACGCTCATTAAATCCCTAATTTATTGAGAAATCTTAGCAAATCTTCTCTTTTCTCATTTTTTTACGCTCATTTAGATTAAAGTTCGCTTTTCAAACATTTTTTGAGTATTAGAGAGAAAAATGTGTGCCTTTCGAAAATTATAGCGAGGAAATTAAATAAAAGAGGCATACATATACTAAAATGATACACTTCAAAACAATTTTATTATCAGGTAATAAAATTGACAAACAAAATGTGAAATCATTTTTAATTTAGCACAATTGTTTGCAGAAATACAAAATACAATTAAAATTTAAATTTGATGTGATCTAAAAATTTATCACATATGTGTAGAATTAATTGTATCACTATATAACATTCTATAATAATTTTTCTTAATTTTTATTGTTTTTAGTAGTTTTCCTTTTAACATTGTTACAATATTGATTTTCTCTGGTTATATTTACAATAAAATTCAAAGTTTTACAATACACATATAGTTTGTAGAGGTTTTCTATATGGAAGATATTTTCCATTTCACAAAGCATAATCTTTCTTTCTTTTTTTTTTATGGACTGATAAATCAGTAATCTTGAAAAGAATTGTGATTTTAAAATCTGCATATTTGCAAAAAAAAAAAAGGAAAACTAAAACAATCTGACAAATCGAATAAATGATCCTTTGATATCCATTAATCTGTAGTACATCAGTTAAACTATTAAAACATGAAGTGACATTTTTTTATTTGCACTTTATATATATAGGCTTCATTATAATCCCACAATTCTGACATCTAACTATTTCTATTATTTTTCTTTCAAATATATATACACTTATAACTGTATTTTTTATTTTTAAGGAACAGTTACTAAAAAAAAATGAAAAGAAAATAGTACCTAGTTAGAAAGCATAATAAAGAAGCTAAAAATTTCATTCTTTTTATTTTATTAGATTTTTTTTCTGTTTTTGTTTTTTTTTTTACTTAATTCTGTAATTTTTTTTTCCTGTGTTTTAAGTATCAACTCACGTAAAAACAATTTAGTGTTCTATTGTTTATCGATAAAATATGAAATACAAGGAATCAAAAAACAAAAATAAAAAATAGGTTATAGAAACTGAAAATATATGGGAATCATGAGAATATAACAACAACCATGTATGAATAAAAAAAAAAAAAAAAACAGAAAAACATTAAAATTGTATATACGATAGATACGGAAGAGAAAATCCTTTTTAAAGGATCTTATTTTTGCGTAAATAAAGTCCTTAAAAACTGTTGTTTGAAAAATAATATAAAAAGGAAGTGTTTTTAAGCGTTCAAAGAATGTTCATATTACTGTATAAGAAGTAGTTATTTTTTGTTGTTGTTGTTGTTGTTGTTTTGTTTGGCATATCCTTTGCACGAATAATAACAGTTGTGAGATGAATTTGTGATGATTGTAACAATCAAAAAAAAACAAAAACGAAAAAATAAAGAGAAAACATTGAAACAAAAATAGAAAAAAACAAAATGTTTATACTACCTATGTATGTATCATGTATATATATATTATATGTATGTATTCATCATTGTGTTAAAAAAAAATTTTAAATTATTTTTGCAGACATTGTGCGTTATATTAAAGTTAAGAAAAATTATGAGGACAACAAAAAAAAAAAACAAATAGGTATATTTTCTTAAACTTAGTTGTAAAAAAAGCTTTAAAAATTTGAATTTATGACTTTAAAACCCAAAAATTTAACTTTTGTAGTATAAGAAATCATGTAATTTTATATAAAATATTTTGTAAAAATATATATTAAATATTTGAAAAATTTAACAATTTTAATTTTAAATATGCCTACCTTTCAATTAAACATCAGTATTGAAAGTTTGAAAAAAAAAAATGCAAGTATACGAACCACAAATATTTAACGAATTAGCAGTTAAAACGTTCCACTTTTAACAAATCAAGCTATTATTAAAAATTTTCCAAGACTCCAACTACTCCAAGTAGTTTATTGTACACTACTAAGCTTTGACAACTACAAAAATTACAAGAGGCTTATAATTGAGGAATGAGCTTGTGTACTTAAAGAATTTTACCATTTTTTTTTTTAAATTTACAAAAGTGGTTTGAAATAATTTTCATAATAAAAAAATTTCAAATTTTTAAATTCAATCAGTTTTATTATTTTAATGCTCTTTACCATTAAATTTTAATTAAAGTGTTAAATAATATTTTTAATTGATTTTCATTTGATTATATATTAGAAAAGTATTGGAATCGCAATAAAAAATTTTAACTCGATTTTAATAAATCTTAAAGCACTCAAAGTTTTCAAACACTTTAATGTATGGGGTGTCACTTTCACCAAAAAATTTGGATTTTGGACCTATAATTCAATTCTCCTATAGTTAAAAGTTTTATTTTTTTCTGACGATCAAATGGGAATTTATGTAGAACCTGGAAGTATTATTTTGTATTTTTCGTGTATTTATTTTATATAATCAAAAAGATAATAAGATAGTAGATCTTCGAAAATATTGGAAATATTGTTTTAACTGGAAATTCTTAAAATACCATAAATGCTATAAAATTGAAAAAAAACAGTATGAAATTATCTAATTAATGGCGTGTAGAATTTAAGTAGCCGGTATTCCAATCGAAGGTATTTTGTTCAAAATCAGGTCTGGCCATATCCAATATTAGTGATTTATATTATAATAGTGGGAGCGCCCCAAAATCTTGCATTACAAAATCTTTCATCACAAAATTTTTCATTTTTTGAAAATCTTGCATTACAAAATTGAATTTACAAAAAATCTTGAATTTTAAAATATCGAAAAAAAAAAAATTTGAATTGACAAAAATCGTAACTATTTTCCATAGATAGAGAAATAAATGTCAAAATTTAATACTTTTTTAGGAAAGCCTGTAAGCATTGACATACTATTAGTATTGATCTTAGAGTTTGATTCAAAATTACGGTTCCGCAATTTTATTAGCCGAGGTTTGTGGACAGCAGCCCCCATTCATTCAAAATTAATTTTTTTCATATAAAAATATCTAATTTTTTTTCAAAATTTAATATTTTTCATAGAGAAATGTCAAAATTGAATACTCTATCTATGGAAAATAGTCGCGATTTTTATCAATTTTTATTTCGAGATTTTAAAATTCAAGATTCTGGAATGCAAGATTTTGTAATGCAAGATTTTGTGGTGCAAGATTATAGAGCTAACCCCAATAGTTTATATCGTAATAATTAATATCGTAATTTAAAAGTATATAATTCTTGTATAAGATAAGATGTTGCACAAATGTTATACATATTTGTGTTTCACAATCTTGTACAATAGTTACAGATGAATAATCAACGGTTTGGTGAAAATAATAATTAAAAAGAAACTGATTCTTAGTATAATATAAATAATAAACCATTATTTACTATAAATATGTTCTATGTTCCTTATAAGAGTAGACAAAAATAAAATAAAAATGTTATTTATACTACAACACCTTTTTAGTTTTTCATATTAATAGACAAGAAATTTAATTGGAGAATTCCGTCCGACTTATCTTTTCTTATTTTTAAAAACAAATTGCATAAAAAAATAGAAATAAAAATAAAAATTTAAAACAAGAGAAAAAATTTAATTAAAGTAAATGTAAATAATTTTTTTATATTATTAAATAAAAATATTATATTTATTATTATTTAATTTAATTTTAATATTTTTAAAAATATTTACAAAGAGTATATAATAAATTTCTTAAATATAATAAAATATATATGTATATATTTAAATATTTATATACGTTGTACATTTGCTATAAGATTTTTTAAAAAAATTTAAAGAATCTAAAAGTATCTATGAAAAATAAATCCGAAAAAAAAAATATTTCTATGGGTTATTCTAGTTTTTCTTTAAAATTCAGGAAAAAAAAAAAAATCGTTTATATTATTATAAAAAATTGTATTTTTCTTTTTAGGTCAAATTCAATGAAATTGTGGTCTATAAATTTCCTAAAAATAAATGACATCGTATCCCTCCCTATATATATATATAATTTTGCATGTCCCATCTGGGCTTTTTGATCAGTTTATTTTAAATAAATTATTTTTATATAAAAAACCATTTTTTTTCTTTTTTATTTTTTTTTTGACACTTAAAAATTGACTAACAATAGAATTTTGTTTTAAAAAATTGATTTTATATAGTATAATTTTTTTCTGTTTTTTTAAATCAAAATATTTTAAAATAATATTATGAGAGAGATCAAAAATATTGTCTTATTCTCCTTCCATTTTCTTATTCATGGTTTAGTGATCAATATTGGATCAAATGCATAAAACTGAGATAGAACTCAAATCTCACAATTTCAAAGAAAAATTACGAGTTCAGATGAAAATTTTGTGAGGAAAAGTGAGATTTGAGTTCAAGCTCCGTTTTATGCATTTGGCACATTGTTAAGTAGCATAAATATTAAATGTAGAATTTAACTTGATCAACAGTTTCAAATATGAAATGAATTAAACTTATTATTTGCATGACGATTACTTATCCATAGTATGTGGCATCGCTTAAGATTTTCCTCTGCAATCGATTTCTATTTTAAAATAGCATGAGTCCCGTTTGGTCAATCCCATTTGGTTTAATCATAATATAAAAGAGATATTGTAAATAAGAAATAGAAAAATTCTAAATTTTTTAATTCAATTATTGTAATAATATTTATTATCATTCTTATCCTTTACGTAAATATCAATACTGGAAATTAGATATACTTCAACACAACTAACTCAAATTTTAAGTAAAAAACTAAAAAATTAAAAAAAAAAAAAATTAATAAATTTAAAAGGAAAAACTTCCTTAACAAAAATTGAGTGGAAAAATACTATACATAGTTTGATTAAAATAAAAAGAATCTTTTTTTCTTTTTTATTTATATTAAAATAATAGGCATTTATTTCCAATATAATACGTATGTACATAGATTATTATTTTGTGACCCTTTTATTCTATTTCCGTATCCGTATCTGGAAAAAAATTTCTTATTATAAGTTTTGATTTTCTTTTTTCGTTTCTTTTATGATTCATATCACGTTTGATTTTTAATAATAGGTTTAAAATCTAGTGTACTAGTATAGAAGTATCTAGGAAACTAACAAAAAATAAAAAAAAATTCAAAGTTTACTATTCATTTAGAATTGAGTGATTTTTTTTTTTGTTATTCTTTAGATTTTATTTTCTATTTTATAAGTTAAAGAGACTCATTTATTTCATTAGAAATTGAAGGAATATTTTATAAGTCATGTATTGTTTTTAAAATCTACCTAAGTTCTTTGTTTTTTTTAGAATATTAATGGAAATATATTCATTCATTCATACATTATTATATACAGGGTTGCACCAATGCAGTTATCGATTTTTGTTTATTAAACAATTTTTTCCAAGAACAATAATTGTAAAGAAATTTGTATGACATATCTGTTTGATTGGTTATTAGGTAAGATGCAACATTTTCTAAACAAAAATAAAAAATACAATATCCTTTTGCTTTTCGGAGAAAATTATCATTTTGTACAAATTAAAATAACATTTTCGATTGTCTATATATGTTATCCATCCACTTCCTACTTAGGTTTAAAATTTTAAAAGAAAGATGGTTCAAATAGAAAATAAAGATGTAAATTCTAATTTCAATTAATCTTCTAATTTCTAATTTCAATTATAAATCTAAAATTTCAGCAAAAAAATTATTCTCATTTCTTATTAAATGACCATCCTTACACTATATAACTTCTAAAATAACGTAACAAAGGTTATGGAAATTTGTTTCTCGCGTTTGTAAGATGAGATGCCATCACATACGTTCACAAAAATTTATAACTCATAGGTGTACAATTAACTAAAGTTTAAAAAGAACATTAATATCTCTATTCAAAATGTCCCTCCAATCATCATCATCCCTTCTTACCCATCCTATATAATCAAAAATTTTCCTAAACGCCGTTTTATTAAAAAAAACCTTTCTATATCCTTATTTTATAAATCTTACTGTACATTTATATTAAAAGTTTTATCCTAAAGTTTGATTCAAAAGAGGATAGTTTTGGTTGTTTAAAGTCCAACACTATCCCGAAGAATCATATCATGCAATTCTTTTCAGTAACTTTTAAAATTTTTCACCAAAGCTTATAAAAAAATTTATGTCTGAATATGGGATCATTTATCTATGTTGGAATATGAGAACTTTTGAACCCCTTCGATCTATAATCTGTCGATTAAATTTTAAAAAGTATATGTAATAATGTTGGGAATTCTTCATGATTATTATTTTCATAAAACTTATCGTCATTCATGAATTTGAATGTTTTGATTTTATTTTAACTCGGTAATTGATGGTGTCTATCCTCCAAAAAGCTATTTTATAACCTATATTTTTTGTATTAGATATTTCTACTGTTTAAATTACATTTACATATTTTTATTTAAACAGGTTTAGAATTTAGAGAACAAACTGACCAACTGAGAGATCAAGATCTGTAGACGGAAAAGTGGATAGAAACACAAGCGGACAGGCACAGCGAGACTTCAAAATTTATAAAATAATGAGTAAAATTAATTAATATTAATAGTTTCTATAGGAAAAACTTCCAATAGTTTCCAATAAATAATCAGAAATTCTAATTTTTACTAACCCTGTATATTATTCAGAAGACATAATATTTTGCACAAAATATACTTTTTTTTTGAAGACTTAAATAAAAAATATCACTCATATAAATATAACAACATGAATATTTTTTTATAAATCATATTGGACTTGAATAATACATATCCTGGACAATATTATTTCATATTCTTGGTAAACAAGTTTCAGAAAGGGATGTTATTTATAGTAACAATATTTTAAATCTATAGCATTATAAAAAATATATATTATTAACGTAAAAAATCGAAGGTTTAGAAAGGCAGAGTATATATAGAACATGAAATTGACAATTTTTAAAGAATTTTAAATATATTTACAAAAGAGGAAGAATGCAGTAGAGTAGACTGAAAAACTTGATCATCTTTTGTAAGATTTCAGACCTTAACTTCATAACGTTTTAAGAGGTGCAAGAAGCCTGAACCGGTTGTTCTAGACCAACCAAATTTTACAAAAGTTTTTGGCAAATAACTCTTTCACTAAATTCCAGACACTAGCTGCAATAGACACTGAGCTATTTTCATTTAAAAAGAGAACTTGTATCGCAGCTACCCGAAATTGTCCCACCAACACAACCAAATTTTACAGATATTGTTGACCTTCAATATATACTGAATTTTTTCATTATAAAGAAAGAAGTTGTATGCAGCTACTCGAACCCGGCGGCCGAAAATGATTCATTTAAATAGCGAAACTAGCAATTTTGCAAAGTGACGTAAAAAAAATTTCAACCTCCTAACTCCTTTATTTTTTGACAGACAGACGGACAGACGGATGGACGTACATGACTTACTCCACTCAGAATTCGATTCTGAGCCAATCCATATCTTTGACATTTTATCTAGCTCGACTACTTTAAGGTCTCACAAACGTAATGGCAAATTTATTATATCCTTAGTTATATCGAGCTTTTTAGCTTTTTATTCAAAAGTTGAAGCTATTTCACTTTAAAAATATTTGCGCAAATGTCGAAGTTCATCAGATACAATTTTCTATTTGGATCCTCCTCTTTAAACTGGATGAAGAGAAAACAAAAATTTAAGGCCTAGGCTCAATTTTCAAATATTCTCAAAATGATTTTGAACTTCATGCTTTTGGCGTCAAATCTATAAAAATATTTGTTACGGTTTGAAAAAAATTCTAAAAATGATTGTCTACTGCTTGGAATTATAATTATTTAATTTTGGATTTTTTTTCTTCAAAACTAATTAGCATATTTTGTGAAAATTGTTTTAAAAATGTACTAAAAAGTGATAACATATTGAATAAAATAATACTAAAAAGGAAATTGATGCACTAGATGCATGATATATCATGATATATATGTATGTTAAAAAAAAAAAAGAGAATCATATCTTAGGGAGACGAAAGATGAATATGTATAAAGTATGTTAGGTAGATGAAAGATGAATATGTATAAACTATGTTAGGGAGATGAAAGATGTAGATGTATATGAATGTTAATTCATGTTGTATATGATTTTGTTGCAAATTCTTGTGGTTAGTACATAATGTTTTCTTGTTTTTTCCTCTTAATTTATAGATAAACGACTGACAGTTCTATAATATTAGATTTAATACTATTTCTTTTCCTCTCTAATCCTCTCTAAGCTTTACTAGCCCATTAGATATACAGATATACAGTTCTTATAGAATTATATACTTGTTATATATAATATAGAGTATTGTTAACAAAATATATAATGATTTAGGTCAAAACTTGTTAGAATGTTTAACCAAACTATTTACATAATATATATTGTATATACGTGTGTAACCAAATTCTATGTAAACATTATACATTACATATTAAACAACTCTGCTATCTTTAGTTAAAAATTACTTAAAGTATTGTAATTTAAATAATAAAATATTTAAAATGGTTTTTTAAATACTTAGATTACTTGAAAAGTTTATGATAATGTTAGAGCTAATTGATGAAAAAATTATTTAAATTAATTAAATTTCATTGTTACTTTAGAAATTTTTTTTTTTTTTTTTCGTTTCTTGTATCATTCATTTAAACATAGATTTTAAAGAGATCATTATATTGCAGTCCAAGAGTTATTAATATTTGACGTTCAATTTGCTGATCAAACTATTTTAGTAATGCAATTATCTCTGTTAATATATAATGTAGTTCAACTTTCTTCGGTTATTTATATTAAAAGAGATTATTTTAAAATCAATGGGATATAAATAAATGTTTTTAGATCACCACCAGTAAATTATTATAGTTCTTCTGATATTTTTATTTTTTATTTTTTTTTTTAGTTTACGAATTGTTAACTTTTGGGGTAATGAGACTGTCTTCCCCACTGGTACAAGTTACAACAAGAGGAAAATCGGAAAACGAAAGTGAGGTTATGATGAATAATAGATAAGGAAAGTGCTAATATCTTGCAAATATAATCTTATTGGAATAATTGATCTCAATGTATTCGATTTCATTAACTACATGAGACTGTACTGTACGGGTTACCTTATGATATAATAATATGATAGATACCATTTTATTTGATTATATTTTATTATAATTTTATATTTAAGTTATAAGGAATAATAATGAATGTTGTTTGTTAATGTTTTAGTTATCTCATATCTGTGAGCTAAAGTTAAAATTGTTAGCTTATATTTTTTGATATGACGAACAGTCTCTCAATCAGGTCATCAACTAGATAAAACATTCACTTATGACTTTTGACACTGTTATTCGAAATTGATCTTCCTGTATGAAAACTTAGCACTCTAGCCTATTGTTCATAGAAGCCGAAAGTAGCACAAAGCTGCACAAAGTGAAATCCTTTCATACTGGCTCAAGTCTTCTAAAAACTTAAGAATTTAGGAAATTATATATAGATTATTATAATATAAGTATATATATAAAAAAAAAGAATGATCCACTTTTTGGTAAAAGATGAATAGTTTTAATATCATAAATAAGGCGTATGAAAATTAAGTGATGGTCGGGATTATTTATTAAAGTATGAAATTATTTTTCTCACTATCAATCTATCAATCACTCAATAAAAAGTAAAAATATAATTAAGTATTTATAAATAAATTTCAATTCAAAATTATCTCGCATTTTTGAATATTAACAAACATTGAACATTGATGGTTATCCCAGATCAAATATTTAAGGTTAAAAATCAAAATGAAACAGGTCGACACACCTTAATTTTCTCTTTTCCAAAGAGTTAAATATTAAATTAGAGTATGTCTAGCACAGAATAAAAATAGAAAAAAAAAATGGAATCCTTAACATTTTAAAGTGAAAATTTTACAAAATGTTTTGAATAACCTTTGTACATGATGAATAAATTAAATTTATATGTTTTACTATAACAGGTAAATATGTACAATAAACATATATGGTTTTAAGATTTTTCATCTACTAAATTATTTATTTAGGTTAAAAATTTTAAATTTATTTTTTTTAAATTTTTTTAAAATGCAAAAATTTTCAAAGTTAATTATTATTTCTAAAACTATTGTTGATATGATAAAGAAAATTCTGATACAGTTTTATTTGGATATAAAATTCTTTTAATGTTTTTAGTTAGTGTTTAGTTGTTTTAAAAAAAATTAAGAAAATATCACTTATTTATCCTTTTGTTAGTCTGTTTCGTCTGTTTGCCGATTTGTTTGAAAAATTTAGGGAGAACTAGATAAAAAATAGAAAAAATGAAACGTTGTTGAACAACTTTCTATATAGCACCATCTGTTGCGAAACGACAGTTCCCTCAAAGTCAGAAAATGAAATATTATATTCAAATGAACATAACTTAAGTTTTACAGGAAATTTTTTTTTTAACCTGAAAACGCAAACCAAAGTATATTTAACCTTTATAAATCAATACTAAAAAACAAAATCTTGTGTATTTACTGTTATGTTAAATCAATATTAAATCAATTCTTAAGGGCTTACAAAATTATGCAAGGAATATAAGTTACTTCAAAAAAAAATTTTGTATTCCCCTGCAGCTGAGAGCTATATAGGGTATTCCACATAAGAGTCCCAATATGGAGGTGATTCCTAAGACTAAAACTGGAAATAAATGGTTTGAGATGGGGGTCTCCTTTGTTTTATATTATTAATTGCCGAATAACTATATTGAACCACATGCTTTCAAGCTTTCATCTGCTGAAGGATTTATTGTCTTGGGGTAATTACTTTTTTAATTAGAGTAAGGACATATAAAATTTTATATTTTTTTACATATTTTTTATTAAAAGTAATATTTTTACTTTCAAAAATTCCTCATTAAGGTTCTATATAAAATTTGAAATCCGTAATAAGCTTGAAAAAATAGGCTTTTAAACAAGACTAAATTAACTTCTGTGATGTATTTGGATGAATAGCTATTCGACAATTAATAATGTAAAACAAACAAACATAAAAGTCCCAATATCTCCAAAAGGACTAATAATAGACCCCATCCACCCATACAATCTTCTTCTAGTTTTAGTCTCTGGAATCACGTCTTGATATATTTGCACTATTATGTAAAACACCCTGTATATAAGTGGTTAAAAATTGATTTTTTTTAATTTTAGGCACCTGCACAACTGTTAAAAACTTAATTACAGTTAAGATGCAAATATTAGAGCTCAACCATTATATATGTACTAAAACATGTATATATGTACTAAAGATTTTTTTTAACTATTTAGACTTTCCTTTAATACAAAAAATAAGATTTTTTAGAAAAATTGTAAATTATAATGCAAAAGGAGTCCAGAACAAACATTGTTTTTTTTAAAACCTTTGGTTTTTCATATTACCTTGTTTTTTTTCTTTCCATTCAATAAAAATTTGTTATTTAAGTGATTAAATTATATATTTTAAATATAAGAAAATTTAATAAGAAATATATATAAATGAAAAAAGGAATTTTTCTAATTAAAATTAGAATATTTTGTGGTTTTCTAATGTAAATACTTAAAATTGAGGTTTGGGAAATTTTCCTAACTTATTTTAAAAATGCTTTGATAACTCTTATTTTGAAGTGTGAATTTAAATATATAGTATAAAATTTCCATTGAGTTTAAATTGAAAAGAAAATATAAATTTAAATTAAAATTTTAAGTTAAATATTTTCCAAGAGTAGATTTAAATTACTGATTTCTTTAAAGTAATGCTGAACGTGTTATTATTTTAACTTCACAAAAACAAATCTTTTAATTATAGGTTCAAATTCATTTAAATTTAACATTTAAAATTTTTTATTAAAATATTTTAAATTATAATAAACCCGTATTTAATTAAAATTAATAATTTTATTTATTTATATTTTCAATTGAATAATTCTAATCAAATAATTTGAAATATCATTAAATAACAAAAATTATCTGAGAAGTTAATTTCAATTCAGGTTCTCCTTCACAAAACTTAATATTAATTAATAATATTAATGCTTTAAGATACATAAGAGAAAATTTATGGTTTTGACATGAAATCAATATTTTTTTAAGGTTAAAATTCATCAGCTTATTATTCAATTAAATACAGTTTTAAATGCATCTTATAATTTTTTATAAGTTGTAGGAAAAAATAATAAAAATTGAGGTTTTTTTTTTGTTTCTTTAAGAGTTCGTCAGTTGAATTATTCGTTTCCTTTTTTTTTTGTTTTAATTTTTTCATTTCTGTTCTATTTTGCAAATTTAATAGAATAAATAAATAAAAAAAAATTTAAAATTACTATAAATTTTAGACAAATGACAGCAGTAATTTGAAAAAAAAAAAAGTTAATACTTTATTTATTGCATATTTATAGGAGCTTATATAAATAATTATCAATTACTTAAAATATTATCAATTTAATTTACAGCATTATTATTAAATAGTTATTTTACTTTTAAATTTAATATTATTAGTAATTACATAATTTTATCAACTACTAAAATATTAACTTAACTCTTAATCCACATCTACTAAGCCTAATATGAGTTGCACACTATCTTTATCATATTTTCTAAATAGTTACATTCGTATTTGGTTGCAATGTTTATATTTTCTTCAAAAATTAAATAAAAATAAATAATAAATTAATAAATATGATAAGTTTATACTGCTAAAAAGCAAACAAAATTGTTCTAAATTGGGTAATACACATAATAACTATAATATATAGTAAAAAATTTATAATAGCTTTAATATATTACATATTCTAGTTTTAAGTCTAACTATAAGTTTAAGTTTAACTTTAAGTTTAGAATAGTTTTGGTTAAGGTTTTTTATATATATTATGTAACTACAAATATAAATAAAATTGGGCTTTCCAAATTTCCCAATTAATCAAAAAGATAAAATAGCGTAAAGTTGGAACCAAAGTGAAGAAATTAATAATTTTACATGCGATCCGTAATGCGATTTAATTAAAATAATATAGAGACACATTTGACGTTTTATTTGTATCCAACATAAAATATTGTGGTGCTATTAAACGAGTTTAAAGAGTTTTTTATGTTTTTACGAGAAGTACATAAACACTATATTTAAAATAAGTAGGATTTATTATGAAAAACTATTTTTTCAGTAATTATCCTTACAATTAAAAACACTGACTACTTTGCGCAGAATTTAAAAACGCTAGCACTCGGTTAATAAATCAGAAACTGCTCCACTAGGCCACCGAGGTCCCCGTTAAAAATAAATGAAATTACATATCATTAAATAATAAAAACAACTTGCATACTTTTAGGAACTGATTACTGTATTTACGGTGAAATAAAGAACATTTTTATTGAACTTATAAAAACTTACCAATTACAGTAAAGTTAGAATAAAATTTTGTTTTATTTTTCACTTTTGCGGAAAATATATATATATTTTTTTTATATATATATATTGAAAACTTTTTAATAAAGTTTATTGAAAATTTATAATTAATAATTTTTATAATTATTATAACCAAGAAGTTCTAATGTTATAAGAATTACACAATTTTATGTTTTTTTTTTTATTTATTTTTTTTTGTAAACTTTAATTAAATTTTAAATTGAATTGAATAGAAGAACTTTTATTGTGTTGGAAAAGAAAAATTATAAAAAAAATTCTTCACAAGTAATAATAATTAATTATTAAGGATTTACATCAATTTTTTTTTTTTTTTATAATTTTTAAATTTTTAACCTCTTATAATTTGTTATGTAAAATATAAATTAATATATAAATGTTCTTGATGATTGTGAGGTATTAAATTTAATAAATGAAATGCCCAAATGACCCAACAATATGAAAATTTTGAAAATCAAGCCAACAAATATATCAGATAAACTTTACTAGTACATATAGTTATTACAGGATATACTGTTATTATCTAATGGATATATATAAAACATTATGAGCCCCTATTTTATAATTATCATGTACATACATTTTTGTTAACTAACTTATTCTTAGCATTAGTTTTAGAAGCCTTATGATTTAAAATTGTAGGAATTAGGGATTATAAATGATTTTAAAATGTTTGATGTGTCGAATAAATTCTGTAAGTAAAATTTGAAGTTAACCATTGTTTTTAGTATTTCAAAAACTTTAGAACACATTAACGTTAAATCTTGTTTAATAGCTGTTGAAAAGGTTCAAAAGAGTTTACAGAAGGAAGGAGTATAGCATCAATAGTTTCAGATCAGATTCAGATAGTATCAGATCATACAGATTTTCACATCAGATTCAGATAGTTTCAGATCATACAGATTTAAGATCATACTACCCATTCTCCATATTCGCTAGGTGATCCCAAAAAAATTCTATTTAAGGTCATATATTTTAAGCAACCTAATTTAATTCGCATATTATAAATTATAAAAACATTTAACATATCCTTCTGATTTTTGTTTTCTTGTATGAATATTTTAAAGAAAACAAAGAAAGTTCAATAATATTATTATGACACCTTCTAATAAAAAAATAAAAGAACAAAATCTCAAAAGCATATTTTGTTTTTTTTTTTTATTTTAATATGAAATTAATTTTTTTCCTTTAAACCATATTTTCCTTTCAAAAAAAAAAAAATATATATTATGTACATAAAATTCTTTACTGTTTTATTTTATAGTGTCACAGTTATCTCAATGGGTGGTCTCATTTTCCTACATAAAATAATTTTTAGTACTAGATTTTTGATAGACGCAATATTCTTTAAAGCATAAATTCTCATTCCAAATAAAAAAAATTTTAAGTAATACAATGGAGATTAGTTCAGCCAATAATGATTTATTTGCAAAATACGAACGAAAAATAAATATAAAGGAAAAGTAAAATAAATTTTCAATTTGCTCCGTCAAAACTTTATAAAGATTTTTATGACAAGTCATGGTCACCATGGGTATCATTAACATTTTAAATTTGCATATAAATTCAATTTTTTATTGTAAAATAAGTGACAACCAACTGAAGCGACTACCAAATAAAATTTGTAATTTTCTCCCAGGATGCCTTTTAAATTGAATTATATTATATATATGTATATACATAAATATATATACATAAATTTTTAATAACCTTTTCCAACTGAGAGTAATATAATTTACAAAATATTATAAAAGTTTGTTTTTTTTTTTTTTTTTTGATTTGGTTTAAAGTTCCAAAAGTACTGAAAAGTTTAATTACAAATTAAGTAAATATTTTACAAATCATATTAAAATTTAATTTAATTGTTTAAATTTAAAAAAAAAATTTCAAAATAATTTTTAACTTCTTTTATTTTTTATTCTTAATTTGAAATATTAGAGATATATTTACCGAACTTTTACAGCGTTCGTAAAAAAGAATTTAAAAAGAAAATATAAGATTTTATAAATGCATAGAGAGATGATTTAAAACAAAACGATTTTTACGTTCACCCACCTGTTAGAGAACTTCTTTCTTCCCCAAAATTGGATAATTCTATTTATTAAAATTGTTACAATATATTTTTTGCTTTTAAAAATACAAATACCTAATATTATTTTGTAATTGGATATTTATATTTACCTTTTATAATACCAGCAAATTATAAAATTTTGAAGACCCTTAACATCTCACATATGCTTTATATATTACATATGCATTCGTAAGTATATATTCTTTATATATTAATCCAAAAATTAATTAAAAGTAATTTTCATTTTATTTTGCGATACTTGAAAATAGAATAACTTAATAGTCCTAGGATAGTCCACTCTTACCTACGCTCTTACCTACACAGAGGCACCTCATTGTAAGAGCGTATAAAATACGCTGTAAACACCGAGGGAGTTGTGAGGGTTCGAATCACACACACGTCGTAAGAGTTATTCCGCCTTAGGAAATGTACAGCCACGCCTGAAAAGGAAAGGCTGTATAAGGCCTGGAAAGGAAAGGCTGTGAAAGGAATTTATGTGGCATAAAAATGCACTAAAAAAAAAAATATGTATCAAATGAAACATTTTCAAAACAAATGTTATTTATTGCAATTAATTGATACAAACTTATTCACTTCAATTTATTATTTTTCAAGAATTACATAAGTAAAACAAGTATAAGTACAAATTATTTTTAACACGTTTTGTATCGTACCATTATAACCTTACCATTTCAACAAGTTACATTAATTTTTTTTTACATAGTTAATAATGTGTAATAAATTCAACTTTAAAAAAAAATGCAGCCATATAGTCTTGGAAACATAGAAAACTTATAGATATGACATATATTGTTCTTAAAACTTTAACATCATGTTACTTAAAATACTGAAATCCTTTTTGCAGAATTTGATGTGATTTATATTTAAAATTAAAATTACTTACCTATTTCCAAACTTTAAACAATAGGTACAAATATTTACTTCATTAAAATAAAATTATTCTTAAATTTATTTATTCTTAAATTTTTTTTTCCTATCAAAATAACTACAGTTAGTAATCTACATTAAAAGTACATAAAAAAAAGGAACAAAAAGTTCATATTTAATCACTTAATCAGTTCTGACATAAAAATTTATTTGTTGTTGAATCAACTTTCGTCTTCATTTCATTTCATTTTTTTTAAACAAATTCATCAAATTGTATCTTAAAACAACAAATCTAATAATTCATTCTAGATTCCCAAAATAAAACTCAAACACACATACAAATACTCACTTATAAAAAAAAAAAAAAATTTCTATTTAATATTTTTATTTTCCTACCCGAAAATTGAATATAAAATCTTTTCAAGTATTAAAAGTATGCAATCATCACTATACATATTACAAAAATATTCTGTTAAAATTTTCAGAATGTGAAACAAAAAATAAAAAAATTTTCATGATAAAAATCAGCTAATTTGTCTTACAAAGTTGTAAAGATTTTCTAGAATTTGAAACAATTTGAAAATAAAAATAACGCAAAAAAAAAAAAAAAATTTCGAATTGTTAAGACACCATCATTCGTGCATTATTACTTTAAGTACAGTCCGTAGTCATACTTATTTTTTTGTTCTCTTCTTTTTTTTTTTTTTTTGTTACTTTTCTTTTGATTACAAGAAGAGAAAATAAAACAAAGGACAGAGAGAAAAAAAAAAAATTAATCAAGTTTTTAACTTAACGGTTGTCCTAAACAGTTTAATCGTGACATAGAAATATGCTATCGTCTCAATTTTTTTTTTTTTTTTTTTTTTATTGTGAAACGGTGTACTCTCAATATTTTTAGTCTATTGTTTGTTTAAATTGAAATCCTTGTTCTTGATTTTCACTACGATTTCTTTTACTATATTTACTTTTTTTTTGTTTTTTTTCCTGAATTCGATTATTCAATGTCAAATACGATTCGTTTCTTATCACGTATTCAATTATTTTATTTTTGCGCTACTCTTAGCATTTTTTACAAGTGAACGAACGAACGTTCGAAAATAGTTCTCTTGATATTCTCTTGTCTTTCTTTAATATTTACATTTTTATAATTTATTTTTCTATAGTTGCTAACATTTAAAATGGTTCAATCTTTAATTCTTTTTCAGTTTTGCTAAATAACTATTTTAAGATTTAACTTTTTTGTTTGGACATTATTATTAGGCGAATAATATATATACATATACTCAAATAAAAGGAGATAATTTAAAATAATTTATAAAATTGTATCAAAACTGTTCTTGTTGAGGTGTTGTTATTGAAAAGTAACTTTAAGCTATCATTATTATGCCTTAAAAACTGTAATATTTTTTTTTTCCTAAGAGAGATGGGAATCTTGCAAAGACACCAAGAATTTCCCCTTGGTAGTGACATATTCTTACTGACTAAACCCACCTTCCCCTTTAGCCAATATAATGGGATCACATCCTTACCTGCGAACGCAGTATATTGGCTAGGGAGTAGGGATAGGAAAGGATAGGAAATGGATACGAAAACATTGCATTGGGAGTGGAACTGTAAGGAAACAATGAATCCGCCTATTATTATTACTATTTTGCTAGTGACTAGTCATTATAACAATTACAACACGCAGTATGCAAATGATATATGCTACATGCAACATATAACACCTTACTGCATGAGGTAGTTATTGAAGGTAAACCCCACTGTCACTGTAGCAGCTATTATTTTTGGTATTAGTATTCTTTACTACAGAGTCTGTGGATTACAACATGCAGTAGTATATAACACCTTTATGCATGATATAACCAAACATAGCTCCACTATAGTAGTTATTAATCTTATTATTACTGTTTTTATTACTATTATTATTATAATTATTATAATTATTACTATTATTATTTCTATTATTATTACTATTATTATTACTATTGCTATTAAATATACGATATACACTATTACGATATGAAATTACTACATATTTTTTATTTATATCACCTGATCGGGGTTTGAACCCAAGATTCTTCGATTGAAAGGTTGGCAACTTAACCATTACGCCATGAGTCAGATTGATTATATCCACATTTGGAAGCTGTCATAGTATATTTTATTATATTTTCTATACAAAGTTTTTTTCTATGACTCATCACAACGTGCTTTATCTGGTTTAAGTCTGTCATTTAACAAGGACTTCAACATATACCTAACTAATTTTAAACAAATGACGCTTATTAAAACAGTCTCAAAAAATTTGCATAATTTTGGTTTTTATAACGGTAAATTCTAATATGAATTTGCAAACTGATAGGTTTACGTTTATATATCAAACTTTGTGAGGTTCTTAATTTCATTTTCTGTCATGTTACTATCAAGTTAATAAATTTTTAAAATACTTTAATTCTTTTTAAGAAAGAACAAAATGTTAAGATGTTTCATATTTAATGTGAATAACTGTACTAGTTACTCTGTTTGTTTTACTTGACTTTTATTTAGTAATTACAATACCGGATAAAAACTTATATAATCTACTTATATACTTCTAAATTGAGATAACAAAACGATTCGAATTCACTTCAATTTAAAGAAGCTATTGCTAGAATTTCAACTTAATTTAGCTCATATTTATGGTTATTAATTTGATTACAAGTTATTTTATAATTAAGTTTACCCCTGAAGAAGTTAACAAATAATAAAAGAAACAATGGGATTACATTGTTTTTCATTGCTCCTCTTGGCAGCACAGAGCTTCTACTTGATACCTTTCTATCAAGCGGTTTGGCGCTGATATTTTCACTTCATCTAAGGATATATTATTCTTGCTGGATTGTCATGTGTCATTTAGACAACTCTGTCTTTTTGCGCTTGAGGACTCTACTATAATCTAGTTTTTTTCTTCTTCTATCCCTTTTCTAAAATAATTCCTTTTGGCTAAAATGTTTTCCGTTTTACAATATAAAATCATCTTATATTCTTACACTACTTCTTTTGATGACGAACATTAAAATCGTCAAGTTATAATTTATTTCAATATTTATTATATAGCGGCTTTTAATGCAAGTCTTTTTCAAAATGTATTACTTTAAAATTATTTAATTCTTTTTTGCATACTTAAATAGTCTTAACTTAAAGCCTCCATATTTATCGATCATATTATATAACTAAAATCAAATCTCTAAAAACCGAATATACACTTTAAAATTTCATGTTTTTCAATCGTATGGGAATGACCTTAGAGTTAAACAAACGTAATGTTTATGGTATTTTTAGCGATTGATTTTTTCTTATTTGTGGTACACATAGAATCATCAACACCGGTTTTTTAATCCCTATTCATCTGATTATCGTAATTTTTGTTTGTTTGCTCATTAATTTGTAAAATTTGTTTTGTTTTACTGGACCGGACTTGAGAAAAAGAAAATTTTTTCACACTCATATTTTTTGTTGTTATATATTTGTTTTTTTTTTTTTTTAGTATGAATAAAAATATTCATGAATATTTGTATGTGTACTGTATTTAATATATGTGACAATGACAAGATTATTTAATTCTATATTTTTTTTTTATGAACTGAACTGTTTATTTGGAGCTTGTCCACGCCACTCAATACTTTATCTTTAACTTTAGCTAAACTTGTTAACATAAAACCAAAAAAAAAAAAAATATATAATTTTCATTCCATTATGGTTTTTTTAACTTCCTGAAGAAAAATTTAATGCCAATTTTATTCTGTTAAATTGTTGTTAGAATTATACAATAAATAAAATTTATTAGTTGTGAAAAAAAAAAGAAAATAGAAAAGGAAAAACAAGAAGGAAATGGTAAAGAAAGAAAATGAAAAAAATTAAATTTATGAATTTGTGACAGATAAAAATATTAAGCCTAAAGGATACTAATGCTAAAATGTTACCTAAAATAGGCATTGGTAACAAAAAAAAAAGAAACAACACAAAACCGGAAACGTTTATTATGCTCTATTGGAAAATAGAAAATACTTTTTTTTTGGTTCGTTAAAAAATTATTATGTGGTTTTTTGTCCTTTTTTATTAAATTAAGTTATTATATTCATGATAATGAATTATTTCAATTACTTAAAATAGCAAAAAAATATTGAATACATGCAAATTGATTGATCTGGTAAAAATGAAAAATTATTATACTGTTTTTTTTTTTTTTTACATTTTTTTGGATTTTCTCTTACACGCAGTATAAGAAAAGAATTGAAAACTTGATATCTTGAATCAACAAAATATGATTTCGATATTTTATTGAATTCCGACATTTTGAATCTTCGGTTCTCTAAAAATATTACTTTTAGAATCTTGCATATATATCTAAAGGTCTGTTTTCACTTTTTATGAACACCTAACACCTAAATTTAGGTGAATTAAATTTGATATTGATATTAAATTTTTTCAAGGTTAGACAAGAAAATATATTTCCAGACCCATTTTATTTCCAATAAATTTTTTCCATATAAATATCGATTTTAAAATTATCAAAATTTTAAATTGTTGTTTAAATGGATTTTTTTTTTTAGTGTTAAAATTGTATTGACATTCAATATTTTTTTCACATATAATAAATTCAACAATTCGCTCTGTGCATCACGTGATCTTAAATAAATTTAGTTGCTTAATTGTTAAGTTTTTTTTAAAGGATTAAAAAAAAAACTCCACTTTTAAAAATAAACCACCATAGAGACAATATATCATCAACAAAAGTTAAATCGGAAAAATGCAAAACTATGAATATTTGAAACCCTCATATAAATGTATTAAAATAACTTTTTTTTGAATACCACCATATAACTATATATTATTATTGACTTAAACTAAATAACAAAAAATGTTCATTAATTTTTGATAATTAAAATGAATTACAAAACTCAAACCAAATTAGTGAATTCTAAAGTGCACTTAAATAAAGAGAAAAATAAGGCAGCATATAAAATCAAAGGACGCATTTTCCAAAATAAAATAAAAACCATTCTAAAATAATTGTGATTACTTCTGTATTAAAATTTGAAATTTTCTCTAGTTGCCCAGGTTGCAAGTGTCTTAAATTGAAAAATGATTTGATATTTTATATCAACTTACTTTCATTTTTTGATCTTTTACAGCTCTCAAATGGTAGGGAAATAATTTTTTTGCTGATGTAACTTTATTTAACCAAAAATATTTTAGTCCTTTTAATTTTAGGGACTTTAAGCGTTTAAGAGATCAAAAATTTTCCAAAACATTGGCTTCATATAACGATAAATTAAAATATCGAATTACAATTAAAACATCATGTTACTTTGACTTTGACTTTAATTTATAAAGGTTAAGAAATTTTCCGTTGTATGACATTTTAATTTTAATATAAACCTCTATTTACACATCATTATCTCAAATTGTGTAGTAAATCTTGAAAACCAGAAACGAATGCACAAACGGACGAAAAGGCAGATTGACAGAATTTAAGTGGTAAGCAATTTTTTACAAAATTTTTATGAAAAATGTACTAACAGAAAATTAAATTTCCAGTTGCATTATTTTCTCAATTATTATAAAATTTATTTAAGAATAAACTTACCAATTATAATCCTTATTGTTATATATTACTCCATTTTCTTTACTTTTTAATACATTTTTCAAAAAATTTTGAAAAATTTACTAATTAGTTCCACACAGTTCTACTGTTCGTCTGTTTACAAATCTTCTGTAACAAATTACAGTGATTTAAGTCACTGTTATTTTTATTCTTTTCATTGTTTTGAATGAGATAAAGTAGTAAATTGTTAAAATATTATAATATGTAGTTGTTGTTAAATGTTATTAATTGATATTTGTTTGTAGAAGAATATTGACACTGTGATTTCTGAATAGTTGTGATGTCCAACTTGACTATGGAAAATCATAATCACTGGTGATTGCTGATATTAATAACAGGTAATGATTTCTATTTATAAATCAAAGTGGCAGAATCACTATGGCATTTAAATTTACCATTATGTAAAACTATAATTATGTAAAATTTTGGCTCACCCGTATCTCCGGAACGCTTTCAGTCAGAAGCTAGTAACTGAAAGAAGGAAGTTTTTTGAAAATTAGGCACCTTCAACTTGTATACCCTTGTAAATTTAACTTAAATTGGACATACAAATTTAAACTCCAATATTATATTTTTACATGGGTTAACGGCTCATTTTAATAATATAAGATTTTCTAAATAAAATAACAGGCTAATGATAACATGATAACAGCAAACAGAAAATAAAATACAAGCATATGACACGCTCCCTTCTTTTCACATAAAAAATTCAAAAAAAAAAATTCAAATATTGATGCCAAAACAGTCATAATTCTAAAAAGATTTAATTTTTGAAAATGAGCTCCTTTTAAAATACTTTGTTTTACATATTACCTTGTTTTGTTTTTTTTCAATTTCATTTTATTTAAAAATACATAAATACAAAACTCTCGACTAAATGTAAAATATTTTGTAATTTTATACATCCGGTGTTTACCAAATGCAAGCAAACAAGGATACATTAATCCTAGAACATGTTTACAAAATGTACTATTTTAATGTTTATTTACAATCTTGTTAATTAATCTAAGTAAAAGTATGAATATAAAATGAAAAATTTAAAAGAGATAAAAGAAAACAAATATAAATGTATTTATGTATTTTGAGAGTATTTAAAAACAAAAAATACATAGAACTTAAATTGAATTATGGAAAATAATGAAATTTTTTTGTTTTAATTAAAAAAAAAAAAAAAATGAGAAAATTTAGGAACGTATACAATATAAGGGCTTTCCTATTTGACCATATATGAATATACAAAATCCTCAAAGAGAAACTCATTAAGTCCTTAAACATCCTTTTATCATTCCTTTCATAGTAAAAAAAATAATACAAAAATTTTAAAACAGTAGACATAAATACTTAAAAATTGAAATTTAGGGTTTTTAATCTAATTTAATTTTTAAACTTCATAAATTTCAATTGATTTCAAATTCTTTAATCTTAAGCAGCAATAAATTAGTTAACTCTCCTGTACTATTTGTCTCTCTTTCTTCCACTCTCTCTCTAGCGCTCTCTCTCTCTCTCTGTTATTATATGACATACAAAAAACTCTTACAAAATATAAACTTTCAATTTTCTGAATAGGTTTACTATGTTATGGATCTGTTATAGATTCCTGTTAATCAATCTATATTATGTTTTAGATTTATATCACTATATTTTCTGGAAGAGATTCTAGATACACATGTTTTTTTACACATGATACATATGAGAAAGAATACATGTTTAAAAGAATACCTTATTTTAGATAATATATAAGTTTTGATAAACTCAATTGGTAAGAATAGATCAATATGACCACTGATTATAGATTAAAGATAGTAATATGGTAATAGTTATAATATAGATTGTTTAATTTTTTTTTTGCATTAGTAGGCCTTCAATGGCATGATATTCTTTCAGACTCTTCAGTAATATTTGAACAAGTAATATATCGAAATTATTTAGAAATATCACAAATGTGAAATTAACTTCCCAAATGCATATTCTCTTACCTAATAAAAGAAATTCCCTTTAAAACTTGTTTTCTTTACAAACAGATGGAACATATTTTATTTTTACAAATATTTATATACAATATTTATATTTACAAAATATTTCCAAACGAAGCCTTAATCTATACAGATGTATTTTATAATTGAAAATTTAACATAAAGTTTTGATTAACTCCCTTGTCAGCTCTTTTTTAAACTTTGAAGAAGGGTAGCCTACTAAATTAAAGTAAGTTTTTCAAAAATGACAAGTTCCCATTATGCCATTAAGAGATCAATTAAAAATTTGGGAAATTCTGAATTTGAGAGCTGTTAAGAGCTTCGAAAGTTTAATCGGAACTATGCTTCAATTCTACTGTACTTGCTTTTATTTTACAGTTTTATTATTTTGAATTTAGTAACTTCTTTTTTCTTTCTTCGAACTTTGATCGCTATATTTTTTTACACCTTTTCTTTTCTTCTTATTGTTTTTCCTTTTTTGACTTTTGACAACTATTGCACTGCAATCATTTGTATTATTTACAACTTTCTTTCTTCAAATAAAAAGTTTAAAAGTTAGCTTAAAATAAATGAAAAAGATAAAGTTTAATAAATATTTAACTTTTTAATTTCATTTATTGTGTAAGACTAAGATACAGTTATACGTCATAATATACAAACAAACATTCGCTTTATCACACTTACATAAAATTAAACAATTAATTTAAGTGAATGTGTACAGAAGTACGTAAGTAAATAATGTACGTGCATGTAGGTACATGTTGACTTTAGGTTTATTTTTTCTTTGTATTTTGAATCAAAACAAATAAATACATTACATTGTTTCTTAACGTTATGTTTATTATTTTATCTATTTATTATTGTTTTATCAGTTTAACTATTTACAGCTCACCTATTTTACTAAAAAACAATTTATATAATTATTAAATGATGTTATTTATAAACTAAAAGTTTTTTCTCAATTCAAAAAAAATCTTAAGTGTATCAGGAAGAAAATGTTTGCTTTATTGTTTAAAGCTAATTTTTCATATTAATATGTTCTATAAGGTTTAGCAGCACCTTACATCAAATCAATCAAATCGCAAGAAAATCTTTTTATTTTTCAGTGAGAAAAATAATACGAATAATTTCAATATATAGAAACCTTAATCACAGGTTATCTGTTTTTTATTTTTTTTGTTATTGTTGCAGACTAAGTTGCTGTTAAATTTAAGACAATAGCCCATAAAGCTCGATAAGACAGTATTCCTTTATTTTCGAACTTAAAATTTTCCTTTTCCTTTTAAGGAAATATTTTTAAACTGAATGGAATCGTGTTTAAATTTAAAAAAAAAACTTGTGGTATCATTTTTTAAACAAATAAAAATTTAATTAAAAAAAAATGTCAACAATGACTCATTTTACCCTAATTTAACTTAAATATGCTTACTAATCTGAATTTTTCATGTATTTAAATGACCATGTCCTTGATAGAACAGTTGATTTTGGTTTAGAATTTTAACACTTTTAAAAACTAAAATATTTTCTAGTGGTCCATCACACACATTTCAATCTAAATCTTTTTCACACTTTCAATCTAAATATTTTTGATGTTCTAAATACATTTTTGTTTTTTTTTTTTCTCTCTCTGTTTTTGTATTATTAAAATTAAAAATGTATTTTTATTTTTGTATACCATTTTAAAAACCTTACGTATCCTTTTCCGTTTACTCTAAATAAATTCACAGCTTATATAACGGTAAATATGAATGATTTGCAAATAAAAATTAGTGTTCTTTTCTATTTCCTTTAGTTTTTGTTGTTGTACAATACTAAACTTGTTTACACACTCTGCATTTAAATAGCAGTTATTATTGCATTGCAAATAAGGATAAGAAATAAGAGTTTCTAACAATGTTATTGCAATATAGTTTTTAAAAGTCCTTAAGAGGATTTTTTGGTTTGTTCTTCATATGTGTTATGTATAACATATACAATATTTCAGGGCACTATCAATCAGGATACACATATGATTTTCTTTTTTATTCAAATAATAAGAAAAGAATAACATTGTAACATTGCATGTATATCTTTGTTTGTAAGAAAGAGAAAGAAAAATAGGTAGAATATAATCTATTAATATTATTTGAAATAAATGTCTCTTCATCTTTTGGTAGAGATCTCAATAAATATTTTTTGGTAAATCTCCAAATACCAAAAAAAAAAACAAGGCAAAATGTAAACCAAAGGTTTCTAAAAGCGCACATTTCAAAAAGTTAATACAATCTTTTTAGAAATGTGACTTATACCAAAATTTGAAAATTTCATATAAAAAAAAAATGTGAAAATAGGACGCTTTTACAATTTTAAGGGGCTGTAAATCCGGACCCCTATATAACTAAGAAAACCGTTACAACACGTAAAAATAAGAGGGTAAAAACAAGAGGTAAAAATATATTACAGGAACTCTAATTTTTATGTCCAGCAGAAAAAAAATTTGTACAGGTGTCTAAAGATAGTACATTTTCTAATTTTTGAGCCCTAATAGGTCTTAAACTGAAATAAATGACATAATATTGCATAATTTTGATATTGTTTTATATAAGTAAGAAAAGTTTTTAGATTGTAAAACTACTACGTAGAGCCTGAGATATATACATATGTAAATAGGATGTTTTTGCAATTTTGAGGGACTGCAACTCTGGAACCCTATACAATTAAAATAATCTATTAGCACACGTAAAATTATATTACTGGAGCTTTAATTTTTTTGTCTTGTCGAAGAAAAATTATACTAATTCTAAAAGTTCTTTCTAGCTTCAAAATTTCAAGCTCTTATCTAAAAGCGTGCCGCAGTTATGAAGATAGAAAAATCATGGAAAATTTAGTTTTCACATAACGGTAAATTTAAATACTAAATTTTAAAAAAACAAACATATAATTTTGATATTGATTTGCAAAGGTAAAAAAAATTCCTGACGAATGACGTTTTCAGATTGAAAATATGTTAAGCAGGACAGGAAATATACGCATTTAAAAATAGGGGTTTTCCAAAATTTAAGGGACTGTAGTTCCCTGATGGATGGACCTACATGAAAAAGTTGTTCCACAAAATTAATTTTTTTATGAGATCTACCCATGGCATGGTTTTTAAAGGCGTAGAAGTTTTGTAAACAGACGGACAGACAGACGGACGGACAGAGTAAAACTAATAGGCACATTTTTTCAAAGTTTTTTTGGAAATGTGCTAAAAAGAAAATATTTAGAAATTTTTTTCAAGTATCATGAAGACATTATACATATGTATACATTATAATTAAAAATTATTAAGGTTATAATTTTCTAAAATACATAATATGTTTTATTTATGCGCACATTTGAATATGATATTCTACCTGAGTTTAATAAGCTCTGATGGGACATTATTATAAGATGTTGAAAAATACTGTTATTACACTTGAAAAAATTTTTTTTTATGATAATTAGAGTTGATGACTTCTAAATGAACAAGGAAAATTTATGGATATACCCTCTAGACATATTTATATTCCCTTAATGAAATAATAGTTTTTAGTTATTTATGCATTCATCATTATATAATAGACGTACCTATGTATGTTTGGTTGATCATCTATATATGATATTTAAAAACTATACTTTGATTCAAAAATTTTATGAAATACGATTGTTAAAGTAAATAAATAAAACACAAAATTATTAATTAAAATACATTGAGGTAATACTTCGGGCAATTATCTAAAGTTAAATTGAATTAATTTAAAAATTTTGGTTTAAATTCAAAAAATAAAATGTATGTACGCAAAATGCAAATGAAAGCTGCTGATTCAAAAAATGGACAATTTAGTCAAAAAATTTATGATTCAATCAGGTAAATGATTCATCATAAGGATAGCTAAAGGTAAAAAAAAATTTTTATCAATTATTAATATATCACATTATAAAAGTTTAGAACTATTTTGGGATAAAATTAAATGCAGTTATAATATTAAGTTTAGTATTAGCTTATATTTTTATCGGTTATATAACTAATTAAATGTATTTTTTGCTATATATTATTGTCTATCTTTATATTTTACGTTCTAAAAACAAAATTTGCTTCTTAAACTAAGCACCAACGGGAGATCAAAAGTGGTAGAGTTGACAGAAAAACCTTGGTAAAGTTGAGAGAAAAATATTAGTAGAGCGATTTACATGTATGTAAACATTCGTTTGAACTCTACTGTACTACACTTTCTCTACGACAGATTTTTTGCTAAAGATTTCTCTACGGTATATAATCTACTTTCAAATAAAAAAGTTTTTGTATCTTCAAAGTTTTTTTGTTTATTAGTTCTTTATAGAATACAACCGCGGTATCTCTTTGCACGTATTCTTGGATTACGCACTTTTTGTTTATGCTTTTTTTATTAATCAAATAACATACGGTTGCCGCAGCAGATTTTAATTGTTCTGAATCTTTTTTGCAAAAAAAAAAAACCTTTTTATTACTTATGCTATACAGTAATAAAAAGGTTTTTTTTTTTGCAAAATTGATTTTTTCAATTTCAATTGATCTACAATTGAAAAAAAAAATACATAGGTCGTGTAAACAGTTCCTAATAATACACTTCATACAATTCTAAAAACCTAAAAATTAACTAGAATCTAGAATTTTTAGGTTTAAGCATATAAATGCATATTTAGCATATTTTCTTTACAAAAACCTTTTTTAGCATATTTCATTGAAACAGAATAATTTAACATATTTTTACTTTAAGAGTCTAAAATCAAGCATTTTTATATTTAACTTTTCTGAAAAATTCCAAAAATACAATATTAGTTCATCATTAACGAAATTATTTTAGTACTAATGCTATCTATGATATTATTAGACTTCAAATTTTTATATCTTCCCTCATTAAAAAATAAAGATTTAGAAATATTAAAAGCTATAGGAGATATTTTGCGAAAGAAAAGTCAATGAATTGGCAGATATCTATAAATATACTCAGCAGCAGAAATATCTGCATTTAAGTATGCTCCAATAGTATCGATTGATGTCGAAAAATGCTTCAGCATGTACAAAAATTTATTGAGATCTAGCTGGCAATCTTTTATTTTAGAAAATTTACAAAAATTATTTGGAATTTTTTGCAATAATGCTTTAAATTTAATTTTTTTTATTGTTAATATTAAATATATTAATTATTTTGGCAATGTTGGCAATATTTTTAAATTTTAACGACTTAAAAATCCGAGCCCTACTGCAACGTAACTATACCTTGTCTATTAATAGTATTATCCTAATAGACATAGACTGAAAGTAGGAAAATAAATTTTTTTCTAAGTTTATTGATTTTTTTTTAATTTTAAATTTAGAATTTCAAGAAAAACTAGAAAATGTTTAAAACCTACATAATTTACATAACCTATATTTACAAAAGTCAACTGTTGTTATATATGGTTTGTTTTTAGCGAATTTTAGATAAAAATTTTTATTTTACAACAATTTTTCTCTCATGAGCCCACTATATAATTAAACACTATTAAATTTTTCTTTTTTCAGCAATTTTCTTTTCAATTTATTTTCTTTTTATATTTTTCCTAATTAAATAAAATTTATTATTTATTTTTTACTATATACGTTCTTGTAAACAGCCATGATATATGAACAATTGTTTTATTGTACTCATTTCGCAATATATAGATGGCGTTTGTATTTTGCAAAATTTTTCATTCCCTTAAACTATACATAAAACGATATTATTTTCGTTATTATGTAATTATGTATTGTATACTATTTACATACTATTTTATACTTATATAATAACTCAGTAAACACCGCATCATTGTAGTTTTGAAGTTCTTTGGTCATTTCGTTGCAAATTGATATAATTCCATAACATCCTTGCTAAAAAAAAATGAATTATTTGGTACATGCCAGGAATACTATATAGATACAATATATATATCTTGATGATGATAATGATTATCCACAACAAGAACTCAAAATATAATAAAGAAATAGATATAACTATAGATGAACAAAATATTTACCGTTACTGAAATATACTTTTTAGCGACCGCATACATTAATGTATAAGGTAAGTATTGTTTTCATTCCAATATGCACTAGTCCGGTTGAAGGTTGTAAAAAAATGTTTTAGCGTAATGTCTGTCTGAGTATATGTGTGTGTGTGTGTGTGTGTGCGTGTGGATGGGTATGTGGGTATGTCTGTGGGCAGCCTAAACGACTATGCGGAATTTTTTGAAATTTCATATTTAAGGTTTTGACGTAAATATCTCGGATTGATAAACTTTTGGAGCAAATCGGAGAATCGGAAGCAATAATTTGCTAGTGCCATTTTTAGGTTTTTTTAAGAATATTTCGTAACAGGAAAATATTAAGGGAAAAATTATTAAGAAAAAGTTGTTACACAAGTGAAAAGGAACAACTTTATCATAGAACATATTTTGATCCGACTAACTTTAACTTTTATTTAATTTTTTTTCTAAGTACAAAATTCATACATATATGAATTTATATTAACAATTTTTTTTTTGTTTTTCTAAAATTATCTATGCATATTATTCTTTTCTTTATGACAGAAAATTAAAACGGTAAAATTTTTGTTAGCAGATTCAATATTAATGTTATATTTGTTTTGTATTTGTTTACAATTTTTATTATTTTTTACTTCTAATTATTTTTGATAGAAAAAAAAGCATGTACATGATGTATGGATGTTTGTATGTATATATGTATGAAAGGACATATTTTTACGATTATTTCATTGCTTACTATTGTCATTGAATAAAACAAAATGTTGTTAAATTTTTAGAAGTTATTTTGCTTTGATATAAATTATTTTGTAAAAAATCTATGAATTTTGGCATTTTACTTTTCATGTAGTGGCGGTCGGTCATGCTGTGCATGAAGCTGATTTTTTTTTTTAACTGAACACATTTTTACTTTAACTGAAAACATTTTTAATTTAAGTGAAGACATTTTCAATTAAAGTGAACATTTTTTATTTATTAAGTGAAGATTATTTAATCAATTTGAGTTTTATTTAAAAATTACATAGTTTTAGATAGAACATTATCTTCTTATATACAGGTTGTTTTCGTTCAGTTATGGAAAGTTAAAAAACACAAGAGGTAATAGAAACTAAAAACTATTATTCGTTCCATCAAACTAAAATGATTCGTGACTATAATGATCCATGATATTGAACATGGTTACATGAGTGTTCCAAAAAACAATAATAAATACTTATATTTAAACTTAGTTTCGACGCTTCGAGCATTAGTTTTAGACGAAACCTAAAAAGAAAAAGAATTATTTTCTTAACGAAATTTAAAAATTCAAAAAAATTCAAGAGGAAAATAAATAACGACTTTTCATAGTTACTCGATTCATGTTAATTTGATGCAAAAGACCAGATGGACAAAACAAAAAAAAAAAGCAAATTAAAGCGTTTTAATGTACAGTACATAAAAATTAAATTTTGTTGGAAAATTAAAGGCCAAAAAAGAAAAAATATTTAAGTCAGGTTTTTTAGGATTGTCTGAAGTATATAAAAATTTTTTTTTTTTTGAATTTTGTTATTATAATATATGTTATGTTAAATGTAAAATTTTTGTTTTTAAAAATTATTTAAAATAAAAAATGAAAATACAAAACTCTTATTTTAGTTTAATTTAATGTAATATGTATTTTAAAATAAAACATATTTTTAAATTTGTTATAATCATCTGATCATATAGCAGATATGTTTGCAATGGATTTTCCTACAATTAATTTATTTTTTAATTTTTATTATTAATGAATACCCTAAACTTCGCCATAGTGTATATAATATATATGTAGAAATATTATTTTAATATAAATTAGTTCTGTAAAAATTTATTTATTCAAATTAATTTTATTTTTAGTTATTTATCAAAAAGAGAAAAATTTTAATCTAAAATAAAAAAAAAAAAAGAATTTTTTTTTTGATTACAAATGAGAAAAAGATTTTTTAATTCTTGTAACATATTTCTATTGTCAACCACAAAATAAATTAATTTTAGTTTTTTTTTTTTTTTTTGTTTTTGGTATAATTTTCTTTTAAAAAATAAGTTTTTAAAATAATATAAATAATTTTGATGTTTTGTTCTTTTTTTTATAAATTTTATATAAAATAAAAAATGAATTAAAAATGTGGATGAGTTAAAATGAAAAATTATAAAATAAAGAATTTTCCAACCTTTTCTTGTATTTTTAAATATATTCTGTACACAATTTAAATTTATGACTTTAAAAGTTTTAATGTTTTAAAAAATTATTAGGTATATACAGGATGTTTGCGACTCGACGGTGTGCCTTGAAATGGGTGATCGGGCATGTCGAGACGTACAAAAAATTGTATTGGAGGTGAGGGTCTATATTCTGGACCCTTTTCAAGATCAAGAGGGGTTAAAGATGTTTTAGTGACTTTTCATAAAAAAATCTATAACTTTTGAACGGCTTGCTACAGAAATATAAAAAAATGCTTTTTGTAGAGTAAGTTGTCAGTTTTAATTTTTGTGCAAGTCGTTCAAAAGTTATAGATTTTTTTATGAAAAGTCGCTAAAACATCTTTAAGCCCTCATATCACGAAAAGGGTACATAAAAGGGTGTTCGTCTCGATATGCCCGTTCGCCCATTTCAAGGAAAGCCATCCAGTCGGAAACATCCTGTATAATCCTTTTTTTTTTTTAAGATTTTTGTATTTAATTTTATACCAAATTTGGTTTTTTTTATACCTAATTTGGTTTAATCCACAAAAACTAAATTTAAAAAATCCCTGCGTAATGTATTTCAACAAGGTATGAACAAAACCTTGTGCATAAAATGACCGTAATAAATCGTAATCTTAGTAAAAAAGAAAATTAGATATACTATTATATCTAATAACTATATATAACTATAAACATACCATATTTTATAGCTAATTAAATATAAATTATAATTTGCATTATATTTCAATTTTTTTGATATTATTAGGCTTTTTTGCTCCTTTTTTTTGCCTTTTCTATAAACATATAGAATACACCATTTATTATTTTTATTTAAGTAAGCTTCAGTTGATTACTTTTCTCGGTTGTCACTAAGTTCGCCTCATTTTCTCCTTACTAAAATTATAAATTACAGAATATATTTTTACTTAAATATAATTTAGTTAAAACTAAGCTTTATAAACAAATAAAATCTTATTATTATATTAAAAGGCAAATTTCAAATAGCTATGTTCTTCATATCTTATATTAAATAACTTAAAATTTTTTACAAAATTTGTCTAACTAATTTAAAACTATCATTTTCAAGTCGACCGTAAAAACGGCTCCGTGAATTAACGCCCCAAACATTATCGCACCAAAAAAAAAATTAAATAAGACCCCAAAGGTTTATATGTGAATTGGGGTCTTATTTCATAAGAAATAAAGCCCAAAATGTTGCGGTCATTGCATTGGGGCTTTATTTAATTTATTATTTTAGGGCTTTATAAAAATAACCATTTTAGGGTCTTATTTCATTTATCATTTTGGGACTTTATTTCAAAATTAAATAAAGCCCCAATTAAAAATATTTTTGGAGTTTTATTTCATCTATTATTTTGGGGCTTTATTTCATAATGAAATAAGACCCCACACAAAATTCGTGGCCTTATTAAAATTTCAAAATAATATCAAACAGGTTTGCGGCGCGCCACTATGAATCAAGTTAAAATGAATTTGATGTCAGAAAAATAGAAATATTATAGGTAAAAATAGAAATATTTCCAATTAAAGAGTCCGGCGCATCGCGGCACTGCGGAACGCCCGTCATCGTGTGATTTAAAACACAACGCGCCAGCAACACCTCCCCCCTTTTAAATAACAAATAAATAGATTTCTAAAAATTGTGAACAGCTTTATAAAATTTTTGGAAATGGAAACATATCCCCTTTTTTTATAAACTTTACAAAACTGTTGGAAACTTTTGTTAAACTTTCTGGAAAAAGGGGTAGGTATTACAGTTTAGTAAAATTTATGGAAAGTGGAATATAACTCTTTTCCCATCAAAATTACAAATTCAAAGTTTAACTGAAAATGGCACAACAAATTACAAATGCCCGGCATGTAGAGTAGATGTAACAGAAACCATTCAAGTTTTTGTTTAAATTTATAATTTAAATTTTGTTTTATTTTTATTCAATTTTATTTTTGTAAAATATTCTGGATAATATAATTAATTTTGCTTATTTAAAACAACAAAAAAAATTTTTTGGAGTGTTATTTCATTTTTTAATTTGGGGCTTTATTTCATTATGGAATAAAACCGCAAAAAAATTAAATGTCATTATTTTTAGGTCTTATTTCATTTATTATTTTGGAACTTTATTTGATAATGAAATAAAACAACTAAATTTTGGGGTCTTATTTCATTTTTATTTTGGGGCGTTAATTCACAGAGCCCTACACTTAAATGAAATTGAACAAGCATTGTCTTATGAGTTTTTTTCGGTTAGCTTTATCATTGTTCTGGTTCAATTGCCTCTTTCTTCGTAAGTTAAACATTTAAGAACTCTAATTTAAATTGGTCTACATTTTGTTTTCCTTGACACTCCTATATGAAGCATAGGACATCTTGTAAGTTTATTATTTATTATTTATATGTGACTAAGCTTCAGTTTCGGGAATAATTAATTTCACTAAGCCACTGATTACTCGACTGTAACTTTTGTAAGACTATGAAACGTCTCTTTTATTTCTACGCCATCTCTTATCTTATACAATAATAGTGTTTTATTATCATTTTATTATATATTACAATTATGTAATATGATTTTAATTAAAATTTATAAGATATAGGTATATACTTATTATAAGAAAAATCTATATTTTTTATTAATCATATATGACCCAGCCGAGTTTTGAACCCGAGACTGTCTAAATGATAGCTTTTAAATTTGAAACTAATAAATCTGAGCATAAAACATATCAAAAACGAACTCATAAGTTTTCTCAGCTTTTATAGGTGTACTGCTTTTTGTAAAATAAGATGATAATCTTTGAAAAGCATATCTCTAACCAATCAAATAAATTTAGAGTAAATTCCGCAGTAAACTAATTACCAAAAATGATTCTTCTTTAAAATGCTTAGAATTAAATTAGAGGATAATTTTTAATCTTTTACTTTTAATTTCTCTATAATTCCTAAAATACTTCAATTAGTATTTGGTGAACATTATATTGTATAGATATATATATAATATTTCATGTATATATTATCAACCTATAATACTCTAATATATAATTACAATAATATCGCAGATAATTTTAAAATTACAGCTCTTTGTAACAGTAATTAACAATCAACGATAAAAATAAACCTAATTTTAGGGAAATGCCTAATTATTATTACTTATTTGTTATATAGGTTTTTAATGAAAAAAGATTAATTAAGAATTTCGGATCTTGTTTATTTTTTCGTCCTCTTTTATTTTTTTTTTGCATTTAAAAGGAAAATGCATAAAAACAATTTTTTTTTTTTTCCATTTAAACCTACCTTTAAAATAACCTTTATTAATTTAATTTAAATTTTAACAGAAAAAATAAAGGAGACTCTCATATTCTAAATGATATCAATTTGAATAAAAATCATACCATATCTAATATTTACCTTTTGTTGGGAAACTTTTTTATACATTTTAAAAATTTCACTGGCTTTTTCATTTCTATTTTTAGTTCTGAAGTTTTCTTATTGTTTTTTTTTTTGTTTTATTTTTTGCCATCCATTATTTTACACACCTATAAAAATCTCTTTATCCTTTCTAATTAAAAATGTTATTATTTTGTTTTGTGTTTTTTTTTTTTTTTCATTTTTTATTCTGTTTAATTAATCATTAACTTAACCGTGTTAACTACCTTTAAAAATATTAGTATTATAAATAAAGTTTTGACATTTATCTGTGTTAAAATAATATAAAATTAAAGACAAAAATAATAAAAATAAAAATAAAAAATTTTTTTTAAAGATTTTATCCCACAGATAAAAATTATCCTTTTGAGTGGTTTTTAATTTTGTTTTTGTTTTTGTTTTGTTTTTTTTTTTGTTTTGAGTTAAACAAAACCTTTTCAAAAAAGTGCGACAAACAAACAAAACTGAAAAAACCAAAAATTGTTTATTTATGTTTATTTGTTTATCATTCTTTTCCTTTTTTGTTTTTTTTTTTTTTTTGCTTTTTGTTTATATACTTTTTATTTTATTTTTAAGTATTTAAGTAAATCCTTTTTTAAATAACACAACTAAACTGTCACAATAGAAAACGTGGTGTCTCGTATATTTTAACTCATTATCTCGATTAGTGAATTGTCCTCCACAAATAACAAAAAAAAAAAAAACACACAGAATAGAAAAAAAAACAAAATTACGCGAAAATATAATTTTCTCTTAAATTTTCCTACTAATCTTCTTACCACTTCTCTCTTTGTTGCTATTTCTATTCTCTATTTAAATTGTTTATTTTTTATATACACACACACACACAACATTTTACATACATTTCAATATAAACATATATACATACGTACGTAGAAATATAAAGTGTAGCTTCATTTATTACGGTTGTTGTCATCATTATATTGTGTTATATGACAGTCACGAGTTCAAAAAAAAACAAAAAAAAAAACAAAAAAAAAAAACAGGAACTAAAACAAATAATATCACCTCATACTAACAGAAAATAAAACAGATAATAAGAGACAAAGATATTGGGACAAAAAAAATGTATGGATAAAAGAGATGAAAAACTAAAAAAAAAAATTAACAAAAATATATCCTTTAGGGAATATATAGAATTATACTAAGTTGGTTCCATCTAGATTAACTTTTATTGTTATTATTATTATCTTTGAATTTATTTTTGTTTTCCTTTTGTTTTTCCCTGTTATTTTACTTGTTATTATTGCTGCTTAATTTTTTGTTTGTTTTTTGTTCTTTTTTTTTTGTTTTTTTGAAAGATTCTAATGTTATATAATAATGGTAAACCACGTTTTTGGCAATGTACAAAATTAGTGAAAAAAAAAAAAAGAAAAATTAAAAAGTTTTGGAGAGAGTTGAGAAGTTGTCTAAATTATAACCATATTATTATTGTATGTTTTTTTTTTATTTTAGTTTTTTTTTTTTTTTTTGTTGTTTTAGTTACATTATATAGAGCCTATACTAAAAATGGGGAAGTACTATATTATTTACCAATATAAAATACAATTATAATAAAATATAATAAAATTTAATGAAATTATAGCGGTTGATATTATTGAATTATATTTTCGAAAGATAAAATTTAGAAAATTTTTATTTTTAAATATAAGTAAATTTTAAATAAAGATAAAAATTATTCGAAGATTGATTTGAATCATTAAAATTGTAAACGATTAAAGACATAATATTTCTGATGGGACTTTAAAAAAATAATGAGGACAATTTTCATTTCTTTTCCTAAGGATAGATGAGAATCTTGAAAAGACTAGACTCATCAAAGACAAAGAAAGCTAAGTTCTCTTTGTAGTGAGAGATTTTTACTCACTAAACCCACCTACCTCCTTAGTCAGAATAAGTACCCTAAGGGCTATCGCAGTACAGCAATTAAGGAGTAAGGAAAAAAAGGGATTAGAAGAGATAAATAATGTAAGAGGATACGGATTAAATTGAGAATTGAGAATGAAAAAGTTAAATTATTTTTTAAACTTTTGCATATCATAAGAATTTTGAAATACATATGGTGATAATTGTTCTATAATTTGAAATTGCGTGATATGAAAGGATTTCCCACATTTCAAAGTTTTTGCTAGAATAGACACTATATTGTTATGAATGAGAATGAGCCACCAAACAATTATTAGGTACTCGAGAAAGATTAGATTTTTTCTATAATAATCTTAATTTCGATAATTTGCTAAAAGATATTTATAAAAAAGACGGACTGCAGCTTCAATTTCTCGTTGGTGACTTAAAGACATTAAGCTTTCTGCGATATCATTAACATTAATCATTCGAAAAATTCTCTTTTATTTCTTATCCATTCAAATAATTAAAAACGATATTGAGTTTACCAACAAAAATATGAAAATCATAATCAAATTTTAATCATATTATCTTGAATTCTTATATACAGTAAAATGTTATCTCGGATAAAATAAAAGCAAATAATATGGACTTTTATATAAGATATGTTACAGAAATAAAAATAAAAAAAAAATAAAAGCATTTGTCTACGCTTATATTGTAACAAAAGTATCCTCCTAATGTAATATCATTGTATTAAAATAGTTGAAGTTGAAGTTGAAGTTGAAGAAATTGATTCGTAAAGTCTAAACTGAATTATTTATTATTTGATATAAATTCTATAAATAATTAAGATTTTTGAATATACATGCAAATGTATATATGTATATAATTAAATGTACATATTTGATATTTTATGAAATACAAACAAAATATAAAGTTGATGATTTTGATACAAAATCATCTTAAGTACAACATTATAATAGGTTTAATAATGCTCAATTTTCAATTTATGAATTTGCATAAGGTAATTTAAATGGAAGTAATTTATCTTCACTTATATTTCAGTTATTGAAGTGTTTTTTTTTTAAAAAATTACTATATTAAGTATTCAGTTATAATAATCAAAAAAAAATAGGTGATAAGAAAAGTCGATATAAATAAAATATGTTAAAAGTGAATGATCTATATTTAATGGTTCTGAAAATAACCTGATTAATTTCCAGTGTAGTATAAGAATCCATTTAGATTTTTTAAATATTATATATTGAGTGGAAAATAATAATTTATTTCATAATATAGCTTAGATTTATGATTTATAAATTGATACATTATTTTTATTGTTTTATTCACTTTGTGAATTCAATCTGATCTTGAATTTGAAACGTTATCTTTTCATTTAAATCGATGCCGTAGCGATAACGAAGGCATTTAACGAAATCATCGTTATTATGCTTTTAAAATTTTTAAATTTATCGTGTACCTTGTAAAATAATTTATATTTGCGTGCAAAGAATATAGCTTTATAATTTTTTTGCATTTACAGATATTCAATATCCTTACCAAATATATCTGAATCTTGGTTAGAATTAATAAAATGTAGTAAAAGTTTCTGGTCATTATATAAATTTATAATATAAAATATTTAGAAAATGTTTAACTTCAGGGGCTTCGGTAGCCTAGTGGGTAGGCGTGTGACGTATTACCCGAAGGAGTGTGGGTTCGATCCCTGCACAGGTCGTAAGTTTTTTTCTTTACATACCCCCCTTACGACCTAATATAATGTAAATATATAGTATATAATATAAACAAAATAAATAATATTAGTATATAATTTAATAATAGTATAAAAACCTATAATGGCCTTAGTAGCCATTAATGTAGTGCAATATTATTGAACCATCATAATATTGCACTACATTAATGTAAATAAAATAAAATTTTTAACTTCACTTTTTCTAGTTCTTAATTTACTAAATTTAATTATTTATTTATTTATTTAAACCATCTACCTTAATAGCCACCATTACAGGTTGAATGTTATTATTAATTATTTATACAGCGCAATATTATTTATTTTGTTTTATGATATAATTGTATTATATATTATTTATTAACATTATATATTTGGTCGCAAGTGAGATTGAGACCCACACTCCTTTATATCATGAGTTTAACCACTCAAACACCGAGGGACCATCTACTGCTTAAAAATCATGAAATTAAAGAAAAAAAATAATTGCATAATTTTAGGCAAATTATTTTGATATCTTGATATCTCGAACATCTACAAGCACAATATTCTATTTAAAAAAAAAAGTACATACATCCATTTTTTGAATCTTTGGATATACTTTACTCTTTAGGTATATTGTCCTATTACGTTGAAATTTTACATAACGTTACCTAGTGACGTCACCTATATTTTACAGAACATGATTGTTGGCGACAAACTCATTTAAAGGTCAAATCGAATTTTTATCAACCTTTAATAATACATATACTTACTTTAAATGATATCAGTTTTACTGTACGTATTAAATTAAGTTTTATTTAAATTTGTTTTTTCAAAATTAGAGTAAAATTCGTCGTAATTAATATAAAATACATATATATTAAAATATACATATAAAAAATTATATAATAACGTCAGGTATATAAAATTCAAAATTCTTTATAATTATGTTAACCAAAATTTATGTCACATTATTTTTATAACACCATTTTTTTCAGTTAGTCAAAATATTAGAATTCATATAAATATAAATATATAAAAATTGTAAATATCATATTGTATTCTATCAATTTTCATTTTGAAGTTGACCTGAACCTTAAATTCACAAATAAATAAGAAAAAGAAAATTGAAGAAAGAATTTCACTTGGAAATTAAAAGAATAAAAAATTTCATTATTATTATTATTCTGTTGCTGTTGTATTTTCTTATGTCTTCTTTTGAGTTTTATTACCGTGACTCTGCTGTTTTTTTTTTTTCTCGCTCTTTTTTCATTTTAAATGTTGTTATTTCATCTTCAGAGGACACACAAAAAAAACAAAATACCCCCAAAAAAATTATTTTATTAGATCCAACTTAAAATAAAAAAAAAACAATAGAAAAAGTCAAATTAAGGACCTTCTTTATTATTATCTTTACAATATTTTCGTGTTTCAATATAAATTAATAATTTGGTTTCATTCGTTATTTTTTGTATTTTATGAGGCTAATCAAAAAATTATTAAATATTATTAAATTAAAATAGAAATAAAGATTAAATAATAATGATAAAAAAAATGTATAATTATATATATATATATACAATAAATAGCAAAAACCAAATAAAAAATGTTTCAAATTCATTATGGGAATTAAAATAAGAAGGATACAAAGGATACATAATTAATTTATTTTTATTTTTTTCTTTTATTTAAGAATTATTTTACAAAGAATATTAAAAGGTTCTGATGTAATAATTTGTTAGTTATTGTATTTTATGTTATCCCTATCGTTGTTGTTGAGTGAAAAGAAATTAGTCCTTTAGGGACAATATTTAAAGAAAATTTTAATTTATAGGTATTTTTAAATTGTGATATGACTGTTTTTCATTTTATTGTTTTTTTTTTTTTTTATATTCTATATTTTATTGTTATGGTGTCTTGATCTAAAAAATAAAACATAATGTTCATTTGTTTTATTGTTTTTAATGAATGATTGTGTTTTGAGATTTAAGAAATAAAAAATATGTTTTAGACAGAACATGAAAAATAATATAACCGATTTTTTTTTCTATAGGAGGTGTTAATTTGTAATGAATTGGTATAAGATAAAATTATATCTTAAAATTAAAAGGATAACAGTGAATAGGACGCGTTTTAATCGGTTTTTTTTTTAACATTACAAATTTGGTGTTTCCATAAAAAGTTAGTTTGGATTAAAACATTTGTTTAGTATATATATTAATTTAAATCATTTTACTCCTTCTAAAAGAGAACATACAATTAAATATGGAGATGTTAAGAAATTAGTATGCATTTCATAAGTTCATTATAAGTAGTAAAACAAAAACAAGGCAGAACGTAAAACGAAAAGTTTTTAAAAGTGAACATTTTTTAAAAGACAATAAAAACAGTTTAAGAAAAAATTATGAAAAATCAGGGGGTACTTTCTTAAATTTACAGAAAACCCCTTAATAATTAAAAAAAAGTTTATTTTAGAAAAATTTGTATAGGTGCAAATGTTATACAGGTGTCTAAAAATATCAAATTTTTAATTTCCAATTCCTAATAGTTTTTTTAAACATATGGCGTGGTACTAAATTATTTTCTGAGGTAACTTATGCCAATTCTGTCCAAAATTTCAAAATTAATTAAAAAATCAACTTTAATTTTCGGCAAAATTTAAACTCAGCTTTAATTTTAAATTAAATTGTCGAAATTTTTTTTATTTATTAATTTTATATAGGATAATAAATATATTTATACAATAAAAGTAAAAATTTTAAATTTTATTTTATTTAAGATGGTACTCTTTCAGAAACATTTCACTCAAATTTTAAACAATTAATCCTTTCAATTATCTTTTATTAACTTATGCATATTATTGTATATTATATATGTATATATAATTCTTGTATGTATATATATTATTCTTTTATCACATATATTAATATCCCTTTTCATATAGTCAACTTGGATTTTATTTCTTTTGTTTATCAAAAGTTCATAGACAGATTATAATCTTATTTAATATTTTAAATTCTAAAAATAACTTTTCTAATTAAAAAAAAAAAAAAATTTAAATAATATATTTTTTAATAAAATAATTTTAAAATTCAAAATTACATTGTATTGTACGTTTTAAATTGGACTTTTCATTTAAAACGATATTTCGTAAATATAAAATTATTTTAAATGGTTTTTATTTGAAGATCTTAAATTCATATTTCCTAAATTATGTGATTTCTAATTACATATGCATTTTAACTAAGACAGAACTGAAACGACACGCACAAATGATTAATAAACATATAAAATCTAGCCAGTCTAAATCTAAGTCATTTCGGTATTAAACACTAAAAATTTTTAATCAAAAATATACGAAACTTTTAACTCGAGTAAACTTGCCGAATATCTTTCTTCAGACTTATCCATCTTAAGCTTCCTTTAAACTATGTCAATTAATTCTTTCAATTTTTTAGATTTCATAAAAATTTCTATTAGTTTTCAGTTCTGTTTTAGCAAATATTTTATATTTTAGTGTTTTTCTAACTTTTTCATTTCCTAAAGCAACAAAAAAATTTTAACGTATAACTCTTTATAAATAATGGTATTAAAAATTTAGTATGTAAGCACGAAACTGTTAAAATGCACAGGTTATTATAATAATTTTTTAACATAAAAAATAAACGTGTTATAAAACAAACCAACCCATAATTTAAGTAACTAAAGACAAACAATAGAGTCGTAAATTTGAAGGTGTAGTGCTACTATTGTTTTTCTATATAAAGCATTAACTTTTCCTCTTTTGACAAAATACTTGCAATTGAACGAAACTATCCTTAAAATTTGACTAATCCTAATTAGTTAAGTACAAAAAAAAAGGATAAATAATTAATTCGTAAAAATGAAAACCAAACCAATATACATTTGTTTTAAAAAAGCGTAAATTAAATTATAAATTAATACAATCGAAGTGGAAAATGATTTTTTAAAAAATATGTATAAGTATGTATAAAAATATTTACGTATGTATAAGTAATTTTTTAATGATTCAATGGCTGGTTACATTTTTTAAAATCAAATTCAAATATGCGCTATTATTAAAATCGAACACATAACATTCCCGGGGTCTCGGTGGTCTAGTGGGTAAAAACGTATAATATGCTGTAAAAACCGAGGGAGTGTGGGTTCTAATCCCACACACGTCGTAAGAGTTATTCCCCCTTACGACATTTAAAGCCACGCCTGAACAGGAAAGGCTGTGTAATTTTCTGTCCACATTTATGTGGCAGAGAAATGTATTAAAAAAAAAAAAACAACATACCCTAAGTCCCTATTTTATTCTCTTCCTTTATAAAACATTTCCTTAACAACCTGTACTTATAAATACATTTTAATTAATTCATTCATTTATTTTAAATATATTATATATATATATATATATATCATCATCTCTCTTTCTTTCATTCATTTTTCCATTTTTCTCACCTTACTTAAGAATTTTTTCATTTTCCTTCAGGAATATATATAATAAGAATTAAGACAATTTATAAATTTCATATATTCATCATATCCTTAAGTTACTTTTTGTGATCAATGTTCAGGATTAAAAGTTTAAAAAAAAAAAGAAAAAGCCAAAAAAAACAACAACAAAATAAAATAAAAATTTTAAAGAAAAAAATCAATAAAATAAAAAGAAAAATATAAGGAAAACCATTTTTTTTTTTTTATTTTAATCTGATCATATTATTAAAGAGTATCAGCTTACGTCATTGAAATTTTTCCTATCAATTCAATAAAAAAAATAAGAAAAATTTAAACTCATTTAAACCCAAAATGAAAAAGAAAACAACCTAATTTTAAACAATTTCTACTCAAATAAATATTAAAGAATTTTGAGATGATTTTCTTTAAAATTTTCTTTTAAGAAAGTTTTTATAACTAAAAATAAATTTCCAGAAACAATAACAAAAACTTTACTTGCCAATTAATATTGCTGAAAGTAAATCAAAATTATTGAAACGCAAAAAAAAAAAAAAAAAGGGACTTATAATCTGATTATTATTAGGGAAAGAAAATTTTATAAAATAATTCTCATCACATCAAATATATAAAAGACAACATTCCGATACTTCTATATAATATGTATACTCTTAAATCTTATGATTGTAGTCATTTTAAATCAATTCAAAATTCCATAAGAAATGAATTAAAAAGGCATTCAAGTCCTTTCCAAAAGTTTTTGCCATCCTTTTTTCCATTCATTTTTAAATAAATGACATATGAATTATCGTAAAGTTTTAAGTTATAGCGATAGGGGTCTGTTATATCATGCATATATATATATATATATACTTATATAATATAATATATTAAATAATATGTGACAAATAATGTTTAATAAATTTAAAATATCCTTTTTAAAGGATGTGGGTATCATATTGATGATTGCTCTAAGAAATTAAATTAAATTTATATATAGTAAAGGAATACCGCGATGAAATAAAAAAAAAATAAATGAAAACTTCATTGAATTGCTGATGACGATATTTGACATGCTCGTGTTGACAGGATTCTTTGCCTTTATTCATTAACCAAAAGGATTCTTAATTAAATGACTGGGTATTTTAATTGTATTTTTACATAAAAACTTTAAAAAAGATAAGTTTTTTTATATTTATACATCAATAAGTGATTTTAAATTAAATGAATCATAAAAGAAAAAGGGTTTTTTTTTTTTTTAAATTAAACCATAAAAAATTCTAAAAAATAGTAAGTAATCTTATATTAGTTATACTACTAAATAAAATGTCATTTGAAAACATTATACAATATAATAATTTCTTATAACCTTATATACATAATAACAAAATTTTGTGGTTTATTTTTCTTATTTTTGTTTTTTTTTACTTGAATTTTGATTATATTTTGAAAATTTTCTTTTGAGATTTAAGAAAATTTAATTACCTGTAAAAGATAGTATAAGAGGCTTATAAAAGTTTTATAAAAGTTTATTTTCTTGTCGATTTTGATTTTTAATTAAAAAAAAAAAAAAAAAATTTTTTTTATAAGAATTATGTATTTTGGAAATTTAGAGTTTATTCTTGAAATTTCAAACAAGAAAGAGATATTATAAAATTTATTTTGCATAATAGGTACACTTTAGTTAAATAATTTCAGCAGTTAGTTAAATTTTTAATTAAAAATAAATGAATTTAAGACACAATTTCTTTAGTAACTTATAATGAATAGAATGTTTTATATGAATTATATAAATACAAATCATATTTTTGTTTTTGTTATATACGAGTTCAATATGTTATAATTAATCAGATTTTAAATTTTGTAATTTAACTATATTAATTTTTTATTTAGTTGGTCAATTAAATTATAGTGATTCATATTATATTTATAATCAAAGTGATATTAAACTTAAGATAATTGAATATAAGAACTTTTAAGAATATAAAAAGTAATGATACTGACAATATTCTTTAAAATATCCTTTCCAAATTTTCTGAATCATCCTACATATAGTTTTAAAGTTTCCAAAATTCATTTTTGCAAGAATCTTTCCCAACATCAATATTTTATATATCAAACTATGTATATTTGTTTTAAAAATGCATGCCTAAGATTTGATTTAAAATGGGATGAATGGTTAAAATCTAGCACTATGAAGAAGAATTACGTGAAATTTTTCTGGTTGATTTTTAAAGTTTTCCATCGACCCTCATCGAAAACAAAAAATTGCCTTGATTTGAATTCAACTAATTCTCATTTAAATTAATTCAATCTGGTATAAAGGTCTATAATATAAAGTGCTTTAAGAATCTTTTAAAACATTTAATTCTATACTATGGCTCCTACCTTCTAATTAAAACAAGGTAGAATGTAAACCAACGGTTTTTAAAAGCGCACATTTCCAAAACTCAATACAAACTGTTTAGAAGTGTGACTTACACAAAAATTTGAAAATTTCATGTAATAAGGAAAAACGTGAAAATAGGACATTTTTGAAATTTTGAGGGGCCGTAAGTCCGGAATCCTATATAACTAAGAAAAGCCGTTAACACACGTAAAAATATATTATTGAAGCTTTAATTTTTATGTCTTGCCGAAGAAAAATTTTTACAGGTGCCTAAGTTACAGGTGTCTAAAAATAGCAAATTTTCAATTTTTCAGGCGTAATAACTCTTAAAGAGGGGGCGCTACCAAAAAATTTTCTGAGGAAACTTATACTAATTCTAAAAGTTCTTTCTTGTCTCAAAATTTCAGGTTCCTATCTAAAGGGGTACCGGAGTTATGAAAAAAGAAATTTCATGCAAAATGTGGTTTTCACATAACGGTAAATTTAAAACGTAAATTACAAAATATTACATAATTTTGATATTGTTTTATATAGATAATAAAATTTTCGATCTTCTACCGGTTTTAGATTGCAAAACTATTACGCAAAGCCCGAGATATATACATCTGAAAATGGGGCTTTTTTACAATTTTGAAGAGCTGCAGCTTTGGAACTCTTTATAACTAAAATAAACCTTTCACACACGTAAAAATATATTATTGTAGCTTTAATTTTCATGTCTTGCCGAAGCAAAATTTTTACAGGTGCCTAAGTTACAGGTGTCTAAAAATAGCAAATTTTAAATTTTTGAGGCGTAATAACTCTTAAAGCGGGGGCGTTACCAAAAAATTTTCTGAGGAAACTTATACTAATTCTAAAAGTTCTTTCTTGTCTCAAAATTTCAGGTTCCTATCTAAAGGGGTGCCGGAGTTATGAAAAAAGAAATTTCATGCAAAATGTGGTTTTCACATAACGGTAAATTTAAAACGTAAATTACAAAATATTACATAATTTTGATATTGTTTTATATAGATAATAAAATTTTCGATCTTCTACCGGTTTTAGATTGCAAAACTATTACGCAGAGCCCGAGATATATACATCTGAAAATGGGGCTTTTTTACAATTTTGAAGAGCTGCAACTTTGGAACCCTTTACAACTAAAATAAACCTTTCACACACGTAAAAATATATTATTGTAGCTTTAATTTTTACATCTTGCAGAAGTAAAATGTGTGTAGGTTCCTAAGTTACAGGTGTTTAAAAATAGCAAATTTTCAATTTTTAAGCCCTAATAGCTCATAAACAGGGGGTGGTCCGAAAAAATTTTCTGAGCAAACTTATACTGATTCTAAAAGTTCTTTCTTGCCTCAAAATTTCAAGCTTCTATCTAGAAGCGTGCCGGAGTTATGAAAGTAGAAAAATCATGCAAAATTTAGTTTTCACATAACGGTAAATTTAAATACTAAATTTAAAAAAATTGTATAATTTTGATATAAATTTACAAAGTTAAAAGAAATACCTGTCGAATGACGTTTTCAGATTGAAAAAATCTTAATCAGAACATAAGATATATGCATTTAAAAATAGGGCTTTTTCAAAGTTTGAGGGGGTGTAGCTCCGTAATGGGGGGGGCTACATGAAAAAGTTGTTCCACGAAATTATTTTTTTTATGAGACCTACCTATGGTTAAAATTTTTTTTCTCTATCTTCAACGGTGTAGAAGTTTTGTAAACAGACGGACGGACGGACGGACGGACGGACGGACGGACGGACAGAGTGAAACTAATAAGCACATTTTTTCAAAATTTTTTTGGAAATGTGCTAAAAAGAACATTTATTTATTTAGCTTCTTTTTTCTCATAAGGCGCAATTTTCATTCATTTCTTTGTACATTAAATGTCAACATTCTTTACATTCCAGTTTTAGTTTGTTGGTTCCACATTAGTGTTGTACACTTGTACTACGAGCTATTGATTGACCTGATTTGTATTTTCTTTATCTAATTTTGTATGAAATTTTTTATTAAACATTTAATCCATCTTAAATATTATATTATATATAATCAATTTAAAAGAATATGATATATTCTAAGAAAAGAAATATTCAATCAAATGAAAAATATAAAGAATCAATCAAAACTAATTGAAAGATTCAAAAAAATGATTTACTGTAATTTTTTATTATTTTTTTTTTGAAATAAGCAAAGATTTTTTTCAGTTCTTCAAAAAGTTCATCCTTTAAGTCAGAATAATTGATTTGTACATCATAGAGACCCCGCTATAGAAGCAAGTGATTAGATAACATAGAAAATGATTTAAGTGTAATAGGTATTCGAAACTGTACAACAACTGTAGTAGACCGAGAACATTACCGGAATATGTTTTAAAGTGAATTAGGATCCACGGCGAGCTGTAGTTTATAGTAGTGATGAAACAGTACTTACATATTTCATTTATTATAAATTATATATATACATTGTATATATAACTTATTATATGTATATTATGTATTTTTATTTTAATAAAAATTTCAACAATACTGTTCCATAATATTCCCACTATTTCATAATACAAAACATTAAAAATACAAGATTTTCTTGACATTATACATTAAAAATTGTAAAAAAGAAGTTTAACATACTTAATATTGTTACAGAATCACTCAAAACTAAATATTTTCACTCATAATTGAACAAAGTATTACAGGAAGAATTACTCAAAATTCTCATAACTCATAAAATAACATCTAACAAATCTAAGCCTTATGAATTCAGGAAAAATGTGAATATAAAAATTCCATTTGTTTATTCACTCAAAACAAAATATTTTTAAATAGCTCAGAAAGAAAATGTTAAAATAATTGTATGCATCAATAAATGCATAATGAATTGTCATAATTGATAGAATATCGTCATATTAAAACAAAAACCGTTGACTCCCGAGTTTTGATCTTCGTGATCTTCTGTTTTGTATTAGAACGCTTCCAATACAAAACAGAAGATAAAAAAAAAGTACACAAATTCACAAAACTTTATCATATAGACAATAATAATAATAATAATTGCTAAAAAAGAGCTATCTTTGGTTATATCATGCAGGGATAGGTGATATATACTACTGCACTTTGTGGTCCACTGATGCCCCTGACTCTATAGTAAATAATAATAATATTAATAATTAATACTAATACTATTAATAATAACAAAAGGTGTTACTGTAAGAGTGGGCGTGGTTTCCTTTAATTAATATCTAGTGCAAGAAGATGTTATATACTACTGCATGTTGTAAGTGTTTACGGCTATCGTTACTCGTCACTAATAGCAAAATAGTAATATAATAATAGCCGGATTCATTGATTTCTTACAGTCCCACTCCCAATTCAATATTTCTGCATCCTATTTTCCTATCTTTTTCTATTCCTACAACCTAGTCAATATACTGGGTTAGCAGATAAGAGTTTCATTCCATTATATTTGCTAAAAGGGGTTTAATCGGTAAGAATCTAACACTATCAGGGGATAGTTCTTGGTGTCTTTGGAAGATTCCCACCTACGTTATAAAAAAAAAAATCTTAAACAAGTTAAAAGAAAATTTAATATTCAAAGTTGATTTGTAACAACAAAAAAACTACATATAAATTTAAATTTTTTTATTTATTATTTTGTTAAAACAAAATTTTCATTAAAAAAAAAAAAAAAGAAAAATATCAAAGAAAACCTCAATTTTTTTGTAATATTTACAACAAAAATTCAGCAAATACTTTGAATTATATATTATATAGGAAACTAGTCCCAAATATCATTTATAAAAATTTCTTTTTTTAACATTTTTTTTATATCTTCTCATTTTTAAGAATTTAAAAAGAGAAAAAAAAAAAATCTTACCACTTCAGTAAATCTTAAAACTTTATAATAAATCTCACCAAAGCCAAAAACACAAAACAACAAAAACAACAAAAACCATCAAAAATAACTCACCGAATTTTTTTAAATCCTTCATCCTCAAAAAGAAAATGGATCTTTCTGTTAAATTCTTTTTTGTTTGTTGTTTTTTTTTTTTTTTTAATTTTCACATCTTTCTCTTTCTAATTTTTTTTTTTGCTCCTCTTTTCGTTAAAAGGTAATTAGAATGCAAAATCTTACAAAGTATAACCAACCAGCCAACAAACATTAATAATATCTTTTTACTCCAAAAAAAAAAGAAAAAAAAAAAATATTTTTTATTTTAAAATATTTTTTTTTTTTTTTTTTTTTTTGTATATAAATTATATTGTAAAATGCATGTAAAATCATTTATTTTCTCTTTCTTTCTTAAATTGAAAATTTAAATAAACATGTACACACATAAAAAAAAAAAACAAAATACATACATTTAATTTAAAAAAAATTGCAATCCCTGTATAATCATTTCATAATATCCTCTTTTTATTTTTAATATTAAAAATAAAAAAAATAAAAAAGAAAACAAAAAAAACAAAAAATTTATAAACACTAAAGTAAGATTAATTTGTTTTTTATTATACTGTTTTATTTTTATTAAAACTTTTAAAATCCACAAAATTTATAAAATACATATACATACACCTACACAATATATAACATACAAAATGAAATCCAAATATACAAAAAAAAAAAAACAAACAAAAATGAAGAAACTAAAATTAAAAATAACCTTGGCACAGTTTCCGTCAGTTTTTTTTTTTTTTTTCATTATGATTTTAGATATTGTTTTTTTTTTTTTTTTGGGTTTAATACAGGATTTGTTAGCAGTCATCATTACTTTTGTTTTATTGTTTTTTTAGTTTAAACTTTTATTTGTTTTTTTTTTTGTTTTTCTTTTCTCCAATTTCTTTTTTATTAAATTTCTTGTATATCTGTATGTATTCTGTATATATGTATGTACGTATACCAATTTTTAATGTCAAAGAAAATCAAAAATAAAGAATTTGGTATATTTAAATTCACAGATCCTACATAAATAAATAGAAAAAAAAAATTTTGTTTGATTTTGTTTTTTTTTTTTGTTTATCCTTTGTGGATAAAAAAAAATTAAAGATTAATTTTTGTCATTAACAAAAAAATGAAATGTCGAAACTGCAGGAAATTATTTTTTTTTGTTTTTAAGGATTTTCTTTCTTTTTGGCGATTAACTTTTTTTTTTTTTATAAAAATTACATTCCACAATTTATTTTGTCTGTGCAGTGATTGGAATCCACATGATTTATTTTATTGTATATTTTTATTTGAAAAAGAATAGAAAAAAGAACATGTGATTATTGGATTAACAGACAGAAGATGCTATTTATTTTCCGATTTCAATTATAAATAAATGAAAAAAAACAACATCTTAAGGGGTTTGCTGCTAAGAATTTTTAAGATTTACATTTTTAAATGTATATAATATGTATGTATAAAAAAACAATATGATAAGAAAAATATGGTAGTAATAAAGTTTTAATTAGCAAAAAAAAAAATGAAAAGAAACACTATATAATTAGAAGAATAAAATTGAAAAGGTATAAACTTTAAAGTATAAATGATTCATTATACCGTTAAAACTGTTATATTGCTTAAACAATTATTTTCGGTATAAGAAGAGTAAGGTTTGAAAGAATATCGTTCAATTTTTTAATGTTTTTCGAAGATAAGGATCATTTAAAAAAAAAAAAAAATTTGTAACAGATTAGTTGCAAATTCCTTCAATTTTAAAATATTTTTTTAAAATTTTCTAAGTTTATAATTTTTTTTTTTTTATTGCATTTCTCTGCCACATAAATGTGGACAGGAAATTACACAGCCTTTCCTGTTCAGGCGTGGCTGTAAATGTCGTAAGGGGGAATAACTCTTACGACGTGTGTGGGATTCGAACCCACACTCCGTCGGTGTTTACAGCGTATTTTATACTCTCTTACCCACTAGGCCACCGAGGCCCCGTAAGTTTATAATTTTAAGAAACTTTTGAATATTTAAATTAAAATTAAATTTTTTTTTGAAGTTTTAAAATATTCCTAACATGTAATATGTTTAATTTAGGTCTTAAAGTTGAGCATTCAAAACAATCCTATAAAAGATCATGAATTACCATTAATCATCATCTTATCATTTCACTTTGATTTTGTGTCACAATTAGCTTCTATTTTATATAACATTTTTTTATTTTTTTTTAAAATACTCTCTTTTTGAAGATCCTATAATATTTTACATGGTCTTTGATTACTTAATTTCATTATGGTTTATTAACTCAATTTTAATTTTTCTCATACCTATATCTGAGCACTGAAATTTAAATTAGATCTTATTTGAATGTGTTAAGTTTTAACCTTATAGATTACGAAAACTATAGATAAAAAAGTCAAGCAAATAAGTACTGAATTCGAGTGTAAAATTGATATACCAAAATACATAATAACCATTTTAAATTTTTCTCCTTCGTTCTAAAATCAATCGCCTCCAAAATATATTATTATAAAACTTAAAATCTTAAATATTTTTGAACTTTTTTTTTACTAAAAAATTTTAAATATTATGTAGGTCATATTTTTAATTTATAGGTATCACATACATTAATGAAACAACCAGTGTCCAATATAAAATAACCATATGCATTAATCCTTAAAAATAAAAAATAATAATAAAAAAAAAATGTGGAATTTAAATTGTAGAAAAAGAATTTCTTCTTTTAAATTTGAAATTTAAAATAAAATAAATAACTGATAAGAATCCACAATTTATCCACTGCTTATAATTATTCTTCTTCTCCTTTTTTTTAAAAAGTCTCCAAAACCATAAAAATGTTAATGCGCATGCTTTGCATCCCCTTTAATTCAAATCAATCCACATTTTATATTTTTACAATCCACAATTCATTTTATATATGTTCTTTTGTTTTTTCATGCTTTTTGGATTTTTTTCTTTTTGGTTTTTAGAAAAATTTAAAAATTATTTATTATTATATTATTGGATGAATATAAATAAAATATTTTAAATTGCATATTTTTACATTTTCATATTGCATATCATTAAGGCATAGTTTATTTTATTTAGGTTTTAAATGTGTGTGTATGTATAACGTTTACAATATGTAATCATACTATATATAAAAAACTAATGTAAATGGATGAAATCTACAATAATATTTATAGTTAAACCGTGGATGTTATAAAAACAATTTATCAATATTAAATTCAAAAATAATTAAATCAAAATATTTTACTTTGAAAATAAAGTCATTAATAATTTTAGTTTTCATTTTTATTCTGTCTGAAATTTTCTTTTTTTTATTGTTATTTTAGGAATTTTGTATATTTTATTAACTTTGTTTTTTATAAGTGAAAATAGTTTGAGGTTAAATTTTTATGGATTAAATTTAATTACAAATAGAGGAAGAACAGTTTTTACTTTTTGAAAGAATTTTTCTTATAGACAACCTTACAACTTGACAGAGATTTAAAAATTTGAACACACAAATACACTAACGTGATAAGAATCGGCTTACCGAAAAGCATTTGTAATCCACCGTAGCTGTACCAAGTATTACCTTCAGAGATACAATAGACATTAATATGCTAAGAATTCTTTTTATGTAACCTAAGCTATAACATAAATAATATATGTATAAACTTATTATCGGTAGACAGTTTCGAATTAAAAGTTATAACTAACTTTAGAATTAAAATTATAACTTTTATAAGCTGCTATCGCTCTTTACTTAATTTCGTTTGTCTTAAAACGGTTATATGAATTTTTCTCAAAATGCACGATTAAAATCTTAAAAAATCTGCAAACATTATGTATGTATGTATATATTTATTTGTAAATAATGGAATGAGAGGAAAGTAAATTAGAATTTTTATTAAATTCGTAATAAAAAATCATAATACAATAAAAAATCAAGGAAAAGTGTAAAGTTATCAACTCAATTATACCCTAAAGTAATCAACACTTGGAATTTTAGGATGCTGTTTCCATAAAATTTGATGATCATTTAGAAATTTTAAAAGATCCGATTTAATTAACTACTGATATATATTTATTTAATAACATTTATATTTATATAAATGTCAGACTGGTATGACAGCTTCTTTCAACCAGATCAATCAATGTTTACACAAGTTGTAGCCATAAAATTTAACCCAATATACCCAATATATGCAGCTACCCAAACCTGTTGCGTTAAATTAAACAAATTTTTCAAATGTAGTTGGCGTAAAATTTAACTTTTTTAGACAACAATTTAAATACTCAGCTTATATAGACATTAAAACGATGTTCATATAAAAAAAAGAGATTCTTTAACAGCTTATCTGTTGCATTGGTTTAGATCAACCAAAGTTTTCTTATATTGTTGGTTTAAAATAATAAACTCGTCTCTTTTAAAACATTACAAAAGTATAATGGCAAATTCATTTTAACCTTGATATTTGTTTGTATGGGTATAATTAGCTTCTTAACTCGCCATAAAATTTAAAAGAAATCTCATAAATCAAAAAAAAATAATTAAATTTTATGAAAATAATATATATGTATACCTCTTTTTCTTTAGTAAGAAGGACTTCAATAGTAAGTATTTTCTTTTTGAATGCAAGTATTTTCTTCTCTAATGCAAATTTTCCTTTTTAATAGCAAGTATTTTCTTCTCAAATGCTAGTTCTTTATTTACGTAATTGGTTTTAAGTAATTATTTTTTCTTTTTATATTGTCCATATAGTTAATATCCAACATTTAACATTTTCTGTTTAATGTAATTTACTTTACAACAAGGGAAAAAGCCAAGTGGAACACACTATGTCCGGACATACAATAAATCTATGTGTACTCATATTGACCCATCTCTAAACATGTCAAGATGGTTAAGGATGATATAATCTAACGCCAGCTAGCTGGTTCTCATTATCCCTCATATATCTTCCAACATGTCAAGATACATGAAAGGTAATTATGCGCAAATTCAATACTAAATAACGAAGTATCCCATTTGGCATAAAAAAATTTTTGACTCTTTTCAAGATCAAATTTACAGTACATAGCCTTATTAATATACACTACTTTATATAATTTATACAATTAAAACATATTCCTATTCTAAATGTTGTTGTTAACTTCCTCGATCATTACTTTATGAATGCCTCTGCTTATCAACCAAACAGCTAGAGCTGGTATTAGGTGATAATCAACATAACCTTCTGTCAAGATTAATTTTAAAAAAAACTTGATGGTTTCCTAAAAGTACACTTAGTTATTATTACAGTATATAAAAAAAAAGTTTATTAGAGAATTTATCTAAAGAGTAAATAACCAATATTACTCCGAACTAAAAAATTGGAAACATAAAAAAAGAGAAATAAAGCTAAAACTTATATACAACTTAAGAACAAAATAATACTTAATCAGATTAATTTAAGATTAAGATTAACATATGTAAGGTAAAACGAATATATTATGTTATTGAATAAATTAAAAAAAAAAATACAAAAACACAAATTTAACAATTCCACCAAAATGAATGCTACAATACGTCTAAGTCAAATGACACCACAGCGAGCGGTGACTGCCCCTTATTTTATGGTGTTGACATTTGTATAGACACCTGAAGACCAAGCTAAGTTGAGTGCTGCCTTTTTCTATTTGTTGTGCAGATATTTTTATATCTCCTTATTGAATCTAATTAGCGTTGCCGAATCTTTAATGTAGTCAGCTATATAGTTTATTGAAAATTATAATAGATGATGATAGCAGAGTTTTCCTCATGAATTCGACTCTTGATTGCAGTAGGATGTACAGATTAGCCGATCTCGTCTTATATGAATGGTTCTTTGAATGAGTTCTTAGGTGGATTTTTGGACTTATTAAGACCTTTTTTTATTTTATAGATATATTTAGCTTTTTCGAGCTCAATGATGTTATTTATAGTTAGCTATCCAGTTTTTAGATAGATTCATGCTCACTAGCACCTCTTCCAGGGTATAGGTTGTTTTTAACAAAAACATTTTTATAATATAAGAACAATTTCTTAGTTAAAACTAATTAATTTGAATTTAATTAATTATTATTAGTTTTTTTTTATTTACAAAGCTTTGAGTAGCTTTAAATATCATTTCAAAACTGGCAATTGAGAAGGAAATACTTGCTATTAAAAAGGAAAACTTGCATTTGAGAAGGAAATACTTGGTTTCAAAAAGAAAAGGCTTGATTTAAATAGGAAATACTTGCAATTGAAGTGGAAATCCTTCTTATTAAAGTAAAAAAAAGTATACATATTATATATATTGGTGTGGGTATATTCTAGAGTTGACACAGTCAATTCAAAACTCTTCCTCGTTTCATAATAAAACATAATTAATTTTAATTAATTATAAATTTGTTAGTTAGGATCTACTACTACGCTCTGCTTTAGAATCTACTATAACAATTTAAATAAAATTTACTTTCATTATTTATATACAAGTGAGTTAAACTTAAAACTGACCAGCCACTTTAACGTAATCCATATAATATGTCAATACAATTTAATAGTTCATTTTCTACCTTGTTATGTGTAGTGACAGTTTTATATTTAGCGATATATTTTGGGTTATTTTATATTTATAGTATATTTTTTATCATATTATATTTTGTTTTAATTTTATTTTGACACGTTCCGCTGATTATCTTCCAGCTTCTTTATGACATTACCTTATTTGTTTTTTTTTAATTTTCGTATATTGATTGTTTTCTATTTATACATATTTTGTAAACCAAATATATTTATAAATAATTTTACTTACAGATATATACTACATTATATATATGAATAAATAATTTTTCTGTTTTTGTATAACATACTTTTTAAAACAGCAGTATAAAACAGAATAGGAAGGAAAATAAGGATGAGAAAGGATATCATTATAAAAATATTTGCAGATCAGCAGCTGGTTTAAATATGATCTAAAATGTCTGAAATGAATTGCAAAAAATATACGCATATATTAAAAAGATATATCAAAATGGTATCATTTTAAGAATCACTCGATTATATATTTTAGCCAATAATCAATTTATCAATTTCAAAGATTTATTAAAATCATGATGTCTGGCTACAATTTTGAAAAAGAAAAAAATTAAAAGTAGAATATGTTTTCAATGACTATTTGAAATTAGTCATTTTTTAGTCATATCATATGACTAAACATTATATCAACTGATAGTGATATGAAGAAATTAAAAACCAATCAATAATATTCAATTAAAAATATACTCTATAAGCCATTTTTTTTATATTTTGTCTAAATTTTCGATTTAATTTTTCCATTAATTTAAAATATAATTTTTTCGTTTCAAATTTATTAAATCAGTTTTGTAACAATAGATTAAAATGGACGTTTGAATATTTTGATTGCTTACTTGAATGACGAAAATATCTTAGAAATTATTCAGCCCATACAGTTCTGATTATGAAAAAAGTCCTGAATAAGTTGGGGTTCTAATGGACTTATCAATAGTAGCAGATCATAATATGTTGAGAGTTTTTTTTAGAAATTTGGCTTTCTAAAAAAAACTCCCAACATATTATGATCTGCTACTATTCCATTAAGCCCATTAGAACAATTAAGCAATTAAGAATACTCGACACAGTTTTTGCTTTTGTTAATGGTTTAAGCTTAAATCAATTATTTAAAATCTTAAAAAGAAATTTATTGACACAAAGAAGACAAAATAAAAATTATAACGTTCTTAAAAATTCATTTTTTTTTTTTATAAATATTATTATTTGGTGATATTTTAGCTTTATATGGAAAAAGAATTGAAAAATAGCTCTGCAAAATAAAGTTCTGCAGGCGTATTTTACATGTAAGTGTACTGCTATATGCAGTTACATAGCTATTAATTAGTAAGTAAAATTCTTGTATGGAGGCAATGTTCAGAGCTTAACAGATTTAAAGGCAATTTAAAAAAAAAAATTTTTCTGGATAAAATAAACAAATTGTTTAAAAGTAGTTACAAAGCACTACAGCTTTTGGACAAACATTTAGATTAGTTCCTATCTTTTCAGATTTCGAAAGTACATTACCCCAAAATTTAAAAAATTTAAAATTTTTAAATATCCAGCCATTGGTGCAGTGATTGACGCAACGTTTCTCATTTATAAGGGAATGAAAGGTCTCGGGGTGGATTCCCGGCTGGATACAATAATTATAATATAAAAAAAAAAATATTCATATATCGCAATATATAAATACTTAAATATAAAACATAATATCTCATACACCCCACATTCCTACCAGGAAACAGGGGTCATAGCTACCTGGCACATTTATGTACAACGGTAACTGTATATAAATAAATAAATAAAATTTTTAAATTAAAAATTTAATTAAAAAAATTAAAATTTTTAAATTTTCGTTTTTGACAACCTTTATTTTTTAAATTACGTAATATTGCACCTTTTTCTAATTTAAGTAGATGTGGAATCCCCGTTAATTAAACTCAGGGCCGCTCCGTAGTGGTAGGCAGGTTGTGCACAGCTAAAAAAGCACGGCATTGTGATTAATTTAGTATTAAAAAACAAAATAGTTAAGAGATTATAAAAAAAATGCTTTAACAAAAACAAATAAGAGTTATTCCCCCTTAACAAGACTAAGACATTTACAGTCAGGCCTGAAAAGGAAACGCTCTGTAATTTCGTGTCCACATTTATCTGGCAAAGAAATGCATTAAAAAAATATATATATTTATATCCTATTTATTAAATACATCAAATCGTTCTGACTTTTTAATATATATGAACATATTATATAGTTTTGTTTTTAAATACTAATACCAATAAATACTAATAAATAAAATTATTATATCTTAAGTTAAGCTTTAACTCATAAAATTTGGAATTTAATATTTTATTTTAAATTGTTCTTCTTTAAATTCCAATTTTCAAATCTTACAAAGAGATTAGATTACGATTTACGTTCTTTCAATTGTTTTAAGAATTTATCTTACAACTACGAATTTCAGCCGCTTCAAGAGAAAGGAGTTTTTCCAAACTTAAAATATAATAAAAAAATTATTTAAGATCCACCACAACCTAAAAACATTTGACAAATTTGTCTTTAACATTACCTTTTTATTAATATATTACCTTGAAAATTGGGCGTCGTATATTCCGCACTTTGCTCAAGGTCGGCTCAATTTATTTCATGTAATATAAATCGATCTAGCTGCTATGATTTCGAAAATATGAAGAAATAATAAAATCCAACATAAACATATTCAAACATGCATTTTAATCTCTTGCTGCCAACTTTAAACTGGGGTGTCGAAAACAATGACATCGTTCTATTTTTATTACTATTTTACACTCCATTAACACTGGTGACAAAACTATCAGTTAGTTACAACATGAAATATTCTTGTATAAGGTAATGACCTAAGACAATACCACTTCAGCAGCTAGATATTTTATTTTATTATTATTGTTTAAGAGTAAAAAATTTACATAGACCACAATCTCATATTTAAATTTAGAATTTAAATAAACAAAACAAATTTTTTCAGTAATTTTTAAAAAACAAACATTTTCTGATCTGGTCCGATCTTAAAAAAATAACGAAGAAGGAGCCTCGGTGGCCTAGTGGGTAAGAGCGTATGAAATACGCTATAAACGCTGAGGGAATCCCACACACATCTTAAAAATAATTCTCCCTTACGACATTTACAGCCACGCCGGAAAAAGAGAGGCTGTGTAATTTCCTTGTCACATTTATGTGACAGGGAAAGAAATTAAAAAAAAAAAAAAACTAAAGAAAAAATAAAAATTCTTTAAATTTAAAATTAAATCAAAAAATTTCCATATTTTTACATAAGTAAATATATGTACATATATATATTATATACACATATTTATATAATATCAAATATTATAATTGTAAAATTAAAATGTCATACGTTATGTGTATAATTAATGGTTTTGATTTAAAACTTCAATTGTAATAATTTAAAATGTCATAAACTTCTAGAAATTTTAAACTTAGTCATATACAATTAACACAAAGAGTCAAAATTCAATTAACACGTTTCAACATTACCATGAAGTAATTTTCAGTTGAGCGATAAGTTGATTGCGACTGAAATTAACTCAAAGAATTTTCTTTTCATTTATCATAAATATTTTATTATATTATTTAATAATTCCCTTCATAGTGTCAAATTTTTACTGAATAAACCTTTCTCTCTCTTTAGTACAATAATGGAACCCTTAACCCTATGAAACCTTTCACTCAATATTTGAGTTCTCTCAACCAAAGGGCGTATATATATCGCACATGAGAGTGATTAAAATTTGAGTTGAGCTATGAGTTGATACGAAATTTGAAGTTTTGACATCCCTGCTATATAAATTTTTTGTAGTGAAACCGTTATGAACCTTTACTGTTTCATTGGACACTATTTAATCAAATATAACCTGAATTAAAGCTGCTATTTTATTTATTAATTTGTTCTACATTTAAGTATTTTTCCTAACTTAACAGTTAACAAACATATAAAAGAACAACGGAAAGGTGGGGGCCTCGGTGGCCTAGTTGGTAAGAGCATATAAAATACACTGTAAACACCGAGAGAGTGTGGGTTCAAATCTCACACACGTCGTAAGAGTTATTCCCCCTTTACGACATTTACAGCCACGCCTGAACAGGAAAGGCTGTGTAATTTCCTGTCCACATTTATGTGGCAGAGAAATACATTAAAAAAGAAAAAAAAAAACGGAAAGATTTTAAGAATTTCAAACAAAGATTTAGGAAAAATCAAAAATTTATTATTAAAATTTTAAAAGGATTTATTATAATATACTTATTATAAAATCTACTTTCATTTAAAACCCATATAGGAAAAACTGATTTTACTTCAATTGTAAAATTTAATATGAAAATTTTCCTTTTTCAAAATGATTTAACAAGAGAAGGTCAAATCTATCAAATCTGTCATTTCTGTATATGGTTCATAAATTTTTTCTGTTAAGGTAATATAAATAATATTCAACAAACCATATATTATAGTAAAAGTCAAATTTATTTAATCTAAACTTATTTTAAGATTTGTTAAGCTCAATTTATTTATTTTTTTGCAAGGACATTCATAAAATCAAAATCAAAATGAATTTAAATCATTTCCTTTTTACATTTAAATCGCCCACATTTAATTATAATCACTATTGAATGGTTTTTTTACTTATGGATATAGACAGATTTATATGTCAACAGACAGTGAATGTTTTTTGTTTTCATTTTACTTTCATCAAGGAAAAAATCCTTTTATTATGTACTTGGAAATTTTCTAAGAAAAACTTCAAAGATTTTGTTTTTTATATTTTTATCTAAAACAGTCAATTTTTTTTTCATAATAATTTTAAGGAAAATAACACTAGAGTATTTAAATTAAATTAAAATCATTCGAAGAAATGATTATTAAAAATGTTTTGAAAATGAACAAAATATCACAATTAATGTTTTTTTTTTAATTACTATTTCCAACTCATTAATTTTGATCCTTCTAATCTTTTTCTATTTTCAATTATAGGAAGTTGTTGAAATTTATTTAAAGTTTAAATATTACATTGGTATAATAAAGGCTAATTAATTTTTGTTTGCTAATTTTCTGTGTCCTTCAATCATCCATAAGTGAACCTTGTTTTATTTTTTTCTTCTTTCTCATTCACTTAGGGAACATAGGGCTTTCACAAAACTTCTCCAAATTTCTCTATCTTGCACCAATCTTTTCGCTTCTAAGATTTTCCACTATTCCCTATCTCTTTTTGGACACTTCTTTTCCTAGTTGCTCCAGGTCTTTCCACGTTCTATCTGCCCTTGAGGATTCCAATCTAATGCTTGACGTTCTGCTGATATTGTTGAGCGTTTGAGGATGTAGCCGATCCATTTCCATTTCTTTCTTCGTATTTGAGTTTAGATCGGGTCTTGACTGGATAATACCCATAACACGAACGTTGTAAATTCTTCTTGACCAGAAGATTTTACATATTATTTTTAGACACATATTAGTGAAGACCTGTAATTTTTGAATGTTGGTACGAGTGACCAACCAGATTTTGCACTTCCATAAAACAGTAAAGATTTCACGCAAGAGTTGAATATTCTGATCTTAGTCGAGCGGGCTATATGAGGTGTTTTCTAGTATTCCATAACCTTGCCTTTGATATTCTGAGCTCTATATCCCTCGCAGGTTGTCCATCTATTGATGTCATGTTTCCAAGGTATTTTTATTCTGTCACCTCCTCAATTTGGGTATCTCCAATGGATAATTGGAATTTGATTTTCTGCCAATTTGTTGATTAATATAGTTGCATATTATCAGTTGAATGCATGAGAAGACCTATACCGGTTACGTATTCCAGGCTTTGGAGCTTGTTTGAAAATTATCACCTTTACGCAAGGAAGATAATTCTTTTATACATTTATTCAGAACTGTGATGAATAGTAGAGGAGATAGGGTGCATCTTTGTTTTAATCCAGCTAATATTGAAATATTGTAAGAACGCCTGTTAGTAACTATTACCTAATTATTTTTTGATGTATGATAATTAAACATTTTTTTTTTTTTGTCGATATTTTGAATTCTAAGTATTAAACTGAATATCATATTCATGACGTGTTAAAGGATCAAAGGATATATTATAATATGAAATTCAAATATTAATAAATTTTTTGAATTGCTTTCGTATAATATAAAATTTCCTATATTTATGATCCATTGTATTTAAGATAAAACTTAATAAATACCAAATAAAATAACTCAAGTAGTTTTTCATGTAAACCCCCAAGGATTTTAATTTATTTTCATTTAATATTTATTTTTCAATTTAATTTTAAAATTTTGAAAAATGTTCTAAAAATAATTTATAATATTTTTTTTTTTTAAATCGCTTAATCTATATTTTTTTTTTGTTGTTATTTTCTAAAAATAAATTCAATAAAGATTTGGTTGGTCACTATTGGAAAATTATCATTTAAAATTAGATTCTTAAGAAAAAGGAAAAAAAAAAAATAACATTATATCTGAACAGATTTATTGATTATTTTTTTGGGTTAGAAAAAACAAAAAAAAAAAATAAAAAAGTAAATATTTCTTAGACAGATTTGTCATGTTTTACATGGGACCTATATTGTAATTTATTTTTTAACAAAAAAAAAAATAAAAAAATAAAAACAAAAAATATTATCCGAAAAATATATATGAGAAAACAAATATTTACATACCAACATTATATATACATTTTATATGTTAAATTGTCTATACGAAAAATATCTTTTATTTAAAATCACTCAATATGTATATGTGTAATATGTACATATGTGTAACATGGGTTATGAAAGGATAGACATGTATAAAAATAAAAATAAAAAAAATAAATAAAATGTTTTTTTTTTATTTTAATTTAAAAACAAACCAAAAAAAAAAAACAAATGAGAAAATGTTATTTATTATAAATACCAATACATACATACATATATTGTAATACAATGTTAAATTTTTTTTTTTTTTTAAATATTCACTGAATTTTCAAAAAGTTAATTTCTACTAAAATTTAAAAGATTAGTCATTTTTTTAGAAGAACAAGAAAAATCAACTTAAACAATTCTAATTTTCAAATTTAATTTGACCATACACAAGTCACAACGGTGTTATTTTATTTGATGTACGATTATGAGAATATTTTCAACCCCATATTTATGTAAATTTTAAATTTCGCGTAAGTACTCTTGGTCAATCTTTGTATAAGTACTATTCTAAGTAGTACTCTTTGGTATAAGTACTCTTATGGTTAATCATAAAAATTTTTCCAAAGATCTGCTTACAAAAATTATTTTATGATCATGGACCAATGAATATGCAGTCCAGAGTTACATATTAAAAAAAATTACGGAAACTTTAATGAAAAAAAACAGAAATATATTTAAAAATCTTGAATATATTTGATTTTTTTTTATTGTTGTTTATTTTAGCTGTTTGATAATTAGAGATATCAAATTACTCAGATTTTGAGCAGTTGATTTACTCAAAAAATATAATGAAGAGTGTTCTAATCAAAAAATTATGATAAAAACAAAAACTTCATGACAATTTATATTTTTTTTTTTTTTTTGAAATTTTCTTAAAGTTTATGAATAGAAAAATATTTTACAATTATTACTTTGGTATTATTACCATATCACCTTGCAAAATTTGTAAATTGTAGTGTGGTATAAGAGCGATTTTGTAACACTTACCGCGTTTATATGACGACTTGAGTATTTGACTTGAAATTAGCTCGAATTTCAAGGAGCGTTTTCATTCTGCCACGATAAACTACAAATTAATTAAAGAACATATAATGAAAATATGATTCCAATTAAGAAAAAACATTTGGTTTTCATATTTTGAAAATTATAAAATTTATTTTGAAATAGGAAGCATTAATGAAAACTGTGTTAATGAAAAAAAAAGTAAAAATTCCAAACAAATTTTTTTAAAAAAATTAAAAATAAAACAAATATTCATTATCGCAAAGGCATAATGAAAGAATGTAACGAAATTAAACAATTCAATCAAGAAAAAGAAGCATTCATTTAATACTTGTAATATATTTTTAGTATTTTGTCTCCTCGCTACTTCATACATTTTTTTTTGCCATATTTTTTTTGAAATTTAATTTATTTTTGTTTTATTTTTTTTTCTTTTTTTACACGCTAACTAAACTCTAAGAAAGGATTCCTTTATACAAAGTTATTGTAGGTTTGGATAAGAGCGAGAGGATTTGAAGGAAAATAAGATGTTAGAGAAAAGTTGAAAGGTAATTTACGGAAACGAACCTGAACAGGTTCTTTTTAAAAATGTTGCAAATTGTAGGATGGACCATTTCTATATCAGAGGGAAGAACATTAGATGGAAGCATTTTCTACATTCTAGCGATTCTCACAATGAATGAGTTACCATAACCAATTTTGAACCACCTAGAAATTTATACTGGGCACTTGAATCCTCCCTAGTGTTACGTTGAAATTCTTTGAAAAGAGGCATTATTGATTTCAGTTCAAAAGAACAAGTGTCATTGCCTACAAGATATCTATAAAAGTGAGATAATGCTCCAATGTTCCAACCAATACCAAGCGGAGTAAAGTTTGCCTGGACTGTGGGGTCGCCAATTAGGCGTAAAGCGCGATTTTGAATTTTGTCAATAAAACGGATATACATTTTGAAAATAAAACGGATATTTATTTTGAAATAACAAATTCATTTTGAAAATGGCAGATAAATGAATACAGGTCTGTTAACATCATATTGTCATTTTGAAGATTTCGAGCTTTCAAGGAGAGTTTTTACTATCAAATTTCAAGTCAAGTAAACAAAATTTTTCGATTTACTTTATTGAAGCTGACTTCAAGTCAATCCGCGTTTACATGAGTTCGAAGTAGACAACAAGTATGCCTGAAATTTCGATATAAACACGGTAAATATTGAAAATATCAATAAATTGGAAATATTTTTGTTATCTAAAAAAATTAAATTAAGTATTTGTTTAAAAAATCAGGATTTCAGTAATAATATATATAAAAAATACTAAATTATTAGAGAATTCACATTTTAGAGTTTTGAATTTATTGCCAAAATATCCATCTATTGAAAAATGTATATCTTAAATAGTTGAGTACTTGACTTTGACTACTGTATACTTTTCAATATCGAATTTTTGTTTTCTATAGTTAAAAAACCTTCATTTTAAATGAATTCATATTGAAATTGAATGAGAAATGTTATTCAAAACGGTTTATTTATTTACTTCTTTCTAATCAATCCTCATACCGTTGTTTTTTTTTTAATAGTTTTACACCTCATTCCGCGACCTCAACATTAATGATATGGTTTTACGATTGACTTTTTCAATTATAGGAATTTGTAAAAAAATTTTAATATGAATAACCTAAAACCTGGTAAAACTTAAAAAGTGGTCGAATGTTTCTTCAAAGCTTTTATTATCAAAATAACAAATAGGTAATTAAGAAAAAAAAAATCCAAAAACCAATACCAATTTTGGATAGGAAATTTTATTTTTATAGTTGATTTTAAAACACACAAAGTTTTTAAAGTTCATTTTCATCTCCGTGAACAAGAATGAGTAAAACCGTTAAGAAAACATTGAAAATTCATTTAAAAATTTATATTGCAGAATTAAAAGATGGAAGAAAAATTTAGGATGTAGGTACATAAACATTTTATTTTATAAATTTCGTACACATCTACATTAAGTTCCATTATACTTTTAACACTTTTTAACAAAACAACTAAAGATATACATATTAGAAATCCACCTTACCACATTTGCAAACCAAGAACAGCTTTGAAATCCTACTTGTTCAAAATATAAAAAATAAATACTTTATAGATCAATTTCCTTCAATTTATTTTAGAAAAAAAATTTTAGGCAATTCCTTCAAAATTCTTATTACCACCACTACTCAATTATTACTTTTTGTTTTCAGGCATTTGCTATGTAGTTTCTAGTTACTCTCAAATGGTAATTGTAGTTAAAAAGATGTGTAGTACAATTGTAATCAAAATTTGAATAACACATTTACCCAAAAAGCACAAAAGCAAAAACTTAAAATTTGACAAATACTGATTCTTTTAATTTGGTATCTCTATCTGTTTAAAATGGTTTAAATCTTTAAAAAGTTAAAACATCGAAAAACAAATCCCTGTATTAAATTTGTAACAGTGAATTTCCCTTATTCGGAAAATTTAAAAAAAATATAATGTATTTTAACAAAGACACAAACCAAAATAAAATTCTTCCTATGGTTCTGCCAGTTCTAAATGGTTCTAAATTATCAATAACAAAAATTTTTAAAAGTGAATTTATTTAGATATGTGTATGTACATATTTTTTTGAGGTCGAAAATTTATTGAGTACAGATGGTACAGACAGGTACAGATTCTACTGAAATTTGTAAACAAATATCCAAATATTGATATCAAATTTACAAATTTAAAGGGAAATTTTAAAGGAAATGTGTGTAAAAGCAGAAGAGAATTCTTAAACTGTAGTTTAACAAAAAGAAAAAAAGGTTTATGAAAAAGATTCGAGTAGGAATGGGAATAGATTTATTAACAAAATTCACCAGAAAATAGTATTTGCATTGCATAAATTTAAAATAAGTGATACGATTATATTATATATATAGATGATATAAATTTCTGATAAATGATAGATAGAGATGTTCAAATGGCAGTAAAAAACGTGTAGATGCCGCTGCATAATCGATTTTCAAATTTAATCGCATTTTTCATAATTTTTTTTTTCCAAGTTTCTGTTTTTTGTCTTGGATTAATTCTTCTTCATATTGATAAAAAAAAAATGAGCTTTTCGTTCGATTCGTATTGTATCATAATTACAAGTTCCTGATGTAACTAAACTATCATCCTATCATTTTTCAAAAACATTAAAATAATTTATTTTGAAAAATTCAGCTTCTTAGATTTGTTCTAAAAATCAAAATCATTACTCATCTTTTTAAGCAAAATATCATCAGATATCATCATCAACCAAAATCATTACCAGCAGTTACCAGTCATTACTCATCTTCGAAGAACCAATATTATAATTTATGAATATATGTATAGGGTACATAAGGAATTATTCTCAAACTTACGTCAGCTAAAAAAATTATACCAGAGACTATTATACATATGTACCTATGAGCTTATGGAAAATAAATAAGCAGATATAAAGCATTATAATAAGTGTAATATACATACATACATACGTAATGTAATATTGGTAATATGTAATATTAATTTGCGCTTATAAAAATTTTATTTTTTAGTTTCAGAATCGTTACCATTATACCATATTATGAATATATATGTATGCCTATGTATAGGTATATGAATTGTTTTTTTTTTAAGTTCTTCTCCATAATTTTTGTAATATCTGGTTGGTAATATTAATTTTTTAACGAAGAAGAATACAGTTGCCTTTGCCAACTCTTAGATACCCGTACGAACCGTTAGTATTTTCACAACATGCCACTCTGCTTACAATATTATATTTTTAATATTTTAGTATTTTAAAATAATTTGGGTGAATTTTATAATTTCTAGAACTATGGCTTGTACATATATTCAAACTATATGTTTATACATTCTTCAAAAGCAGATTCTAACCTTCCACATAACGATTATCAATCCAAAACTTTTTCAAATATTCTATAGTACCATTTAATACTAAGCGGTAAATGTATATTAAATTTACTTAGTACAAAATAATAAATATAATTTTAAATATTATATTATATTTAAATATTCCATTGACAGAATAATTTCTTATAAGTACAATAAAATACATATATATATGTATGTGAATACGGCGCTATATAATATACATCTATACTCTTATCATTCATTCACTAGTGACATATACGATATGTAAATAAACATGATATTATATAAGTATGTATGTATATCAATATCATATAAATAATAATTCTTCAAGCATTTGTTGTTTGAAATTCTTCACCGTTATGTTGTTTATTTATTTACATTTTTTTGTACTACGCATTATATCCTCAACAATTTCAAATTATCGAGTAAAACAAAATGCAAAAAATTCGTTAAAGAAATTTGTTAGAAAATTTGAAAAAATCAAGTAACACTTTCGTCAATTATAAAGTAACCCTATATTATTAAAAAAAAGTTGTTAACAGAAATAAGAGTATAATGTTGAAGCTTTCATTTTTGTGTATTACTTCAAAAAAATTTTAACAGGTGTTCATTTTACAGGTGTTTAAAAATAGGAAATTTTCAGTTTTTGACCCCTTACAGCTCCTAAATGGGGGTGATACAAAAAAACTTTCTGAAATGACTCATACTTATTTTTAAAGATCTAACTTCTGTCAAAATTTCAAGTTTCCAACTTAAACCGTTTAGAAGATAGAAAGGTTAAAGGATTTTGCAAAATTTTAGTTTCGCATAACGGTAAATTAAGACACCGTATGCCACAAATATATATTTATTGTATATATACTTTTAAAGCTAATAAAAGTAGTAATCGTTTGGCGTTTTCAAAATGAAGATATACCTCATACAACTTGTGCTATAACAATTTAAATATAGAGCTTTTTTGAACTTTTGGGGAGCTGTAGCTCCGTAACGGGTGGGGCTACAAAAAAAGTTATTAAAAATAAAATTAATATTTTTATGAGATCTATCAGTAGTTAAAATTTCATAGCTCTATTTCAAAAAAAATGTGGGGATCTAAAAGTTAGGTGTTCGAGAGCTACCCTAAGTTTTGGTCCAAACTCAACCAAAAAAAATAGGGAACCTACAAATTACTCCCAGAATATTTTGTGTAAATTTCAAGATTCTAGCTTTCTTAGTTTTTGAGTTAGCGTGCTGACGGACGGGCATGGCTCAATCGTCTTAGAATTTTTTTCTGATCCGATCCATACCTTTGAAGGTATATCTAGCTCGCTTATTTCGAGGTGTTACAAACGGAGGAGTAATTTTATTATACCCGATCCTATCGTACGGGTATAAAAATAAAGCAACTATAGAATTACAGAACATTCGTTATAAATCTGAGTTATACGGTTATACTTAATTTGTTTTTCGATAAAAAAAAAAGAAGTTTTTTTTTGGTTTTATTTGTTTCTGATTTTATATAGTTCTAATAGCATTTTCTTTTAGTCATGTTAGTCATTTTCTGCCAGGAATCCAAAAAGTAAATTTAGGGGTCAATTATGAAAGTCTTGTGAAGATTTTTTTCTTTTAATAAAAAAGTCATTATTTTTCGTTATAATGAATGTTTATTTGTTTGAGTCTTTTCATAATTTCAGACTTTTTAAGTCACACGCATTTTAGCTGTGGACTTTGAACAATAAACATCAATATCTTATGAACCAAAAGTCGGACCAATCCGATTTTAAAAACCTAGTTGCCGATACTACAATAGAAACTAAAAATTAAAAAAAAATTAAAAGAAGTTCTGGAAAGTGGCATCTTAGTTTTTGACGTCCGTTTTTTGGGGCGGACTTAAAAGTTAAAGTTTTTTATTTCTGTTTACTAATTTAAATTCTACTACAAAATCGGTGAGTACATTTTTAAAATCATATTGGTTCAACTTCCGATTCCCAAAATACGGAGGCTTCTTACAACCTACGCTATTGCATAGTCATAGAGTGTTTATGAAAATGCCTATATATGTAAACATACATATGTTTACATGTTTACATATATATGTATATTATATTTATACTTATAATTTTTTTTTTCTAAATCCAATATATTTTTATTGATGTATCCAAAAATTCGATGAGTCTCTTAGGCGTTTTCTTTCACGGTACAAAATGGTTTTTACTTACCTTTATATTTCTTCAATCTCTTTATCCAAAATCAAACTCCAAATAAAACTAGTTTTCCCAATTTTATTTTTTAATATTTTCAATCCACAAAATTGCATACAAAAAAATTACTGCATTTTCAAAAAGATAATCCAGTTTATGTTTTTCACACCAAAGATTTTCCATGTAAAGCAGTAATTTTTTTTCAATTCATAAGACTTTCATAATTGCGTGACTTTTTTTGAAAGACTCACTGAAAGAAAAAAGTTCTAACTCATAAAATTTTCATGATTGACTCCTAATATACATATTTTATACCTGTTTATGTATATGTACATATATATGTACATATGTATGTACATAAAAATATATAAATATTCTAATTAGATATAACAATATTCATTGCTAAATAATATTGTAATATTCTACCCCGTAAGCCATAAACATTTCTCTTCTCATCTCGTTCTCTTCCTTTCTACCCAACTACTATTCTACGAAATTTTTTAAGACTTTGATTTAACTATTCTACGTAGGTAGATAATAGATATTGTGATTTAATCAGTAAAAATCTCATATTTCCAAGATGGCAGCGATTTATGATTTCTTCATGTCTTTTTAAAATTATCATTTCCCTTAGAAGACAAAAAATAAAATCGTTTTTTGCGAAGTTTTAATACATACTTTTAGTATTAAGAACCTAGAATTATTAAAACACTGACTACTCTAATCAGGTTAATTATACTTGTTGTTTTTCTACGGCAGATCCTTTAATTGAATTATTTAAAAATATGGTTATTTTCTCGATTGCTTAAATTTGATAAATGATATCTAAAATTTACACATAAAATCTTTTTTTTTAAATATAAACTATGGATCTACTAACTCAAGATAACAACAATAAAATATAAAGTAAAATTCTCCAGAATTAATAAATTCTACTATTCTAGTAAAATGTGATATGGTATAAGATAATGTATTCTTAATGTTCGTAGATACCGGTATTTATCAAAAATTTATTTATTTTAAAAACTGAAAAATGTTGGTTATACTCTGGTTATTCATTTTTAGCACACTTCAAAAAAAAAAATTGTGTGCATATTAGTTTCATTCTTTCCGTCCGTTCTTATATTTACAAAATTCCTACACCGTTAAAGATAGAGAAAAAAAATTTTAACCATTAAAAAGCCCTATTTTTAAATGCGTGTATCTTATGTTCTGCTTAATATTTTTTCAATCTAAAAACGCCATTCGACTGGAATTTTTTTTACGACCTATTTTTAGAACAAATTTTTCTTCAGCAAGACATTATAAATTAAAGATCCAGTAAAATATTTTTACACGTGTTAACGGTTTCTTTTAATTGTATGGGGTTACGAAGTTACAGTTCGTCTTGCAAAAAAGCCCTATTTTCAGATGTATATATATATATATATATATATCAGGCTCTGCGTAGTAATTTTACAATCTAAAACTTTAGAAGACCAGAAATTTTCTTACCTTTATAAAACAATATCAAAATTATGCAGTATTTTGAAATTTACCGTTATGTGAAAACAAAATTCTGCATGATTATTTCTTAATAATTCCGGCATGCTTTTAGATAGGAACTTGAAATTTTGAAACAAGAACTTTTAGAATTAGTATAAGTCTCCCCAGAATTTGTACAGCCCCCTGTTTAAGAGCTATCAGGGTTCAAAAATTTAAAATTTGCTATTTTTAGACACCCGTCAGTACACTTAGACACCTGCACTAATTTTTTTTCGGCAAGACATAAAATTTAAAGGTTCAGTAATATATTTTTACACACGTTCACGATTTTTCTTTGTTATATAGAGTTCCGGACTCACAGCCCCTCAAACTTGCAAAAAAGTCCTATTTTAACATTTTTTCTTATATGAAATTTTTAAATTTTGATGCAGTCACAATTCTAAACAGTTTTTATTATCCTTTGAAATAGTGCGCTTTTAAAAACCGTTGGCTTACATTTTGCCTTGTTTTATATGAATCCATTTAACAGAATCTTTCTATTAATTTATTCTATTATATTTATCCCTATTATAAAAAATTTAGTTACACTTATAAAATAATGCATTTATAACATTTCGTCCTTCAATTGAATTTAGACTTGAATTTAATTTTAAATTATTTGAACTTCTTAACACGATTTTTTTTTTTGTTGTGCTCTGGATTTGTACGCAAAATTTGAAACGTAATTTGGGTCATGAAAAGAAATGAATTTTCGTTTTTTTGGCAAAAACACTGACCATTAATTTTGCTCACTTGATTGTTATCTAAAATAGTTTTTCATTTTTTTTTCTTTTTTTTGAAAATCTTAAGTGCGAAAATTTATTTTTAAAAAATTTAATACATATTTACTTATATATGTACACATATATAAGTATAAAAATAATAAATAAATAATACAAAATTTTTGGGTTTTTTTTTCGTTTTTATTTTTTTACTTTTTACACTTTTGTCGTTTTTTGTTCTTTTTTTTTTATTCTTATTTTTTTTTTTCAATAATTTTTTCACTACTTTTGTTTTTAAAGTTTTTTCTTTTTTTAAGAAAAAAAAAGAAAAAATTAAAATAAAAATAAAAAATAAAAATAAAATTTTCTTTACTTCTTAAATGTGTAAAATATAAATTAAATAATAATTTACATAATTAATTTCTACTTTTGGTGTGTGTGTGTATTTTTTTTTAAGTTTTTATTTATTCCTTTAAGTTCTTATTTAAAAATTTAAATAAAAATACTAGTAACATTCGTCTTAAAAGTTACACTTTATGATGCTAATATTAAAGTTTTTATTTTTATTAAGATCTTAAGTATTTTTGTCTGAGAGCACCACATAAATATTATATTTTTTTTTATATATACATATATTACTTTTCTTCTTTTTTTTTTTTTGTTATTAATACTTTAACTTTTACAAACATAAGTATGGTAAAATTTGTTTGTTTAATTTTTTTTATTCAAATTAATTTTATGAAATTTTTGTTTATCCAAAACACACCATACTAATTAAAATTTAGTAATTTCTTCGAATTTTTGTTCGGATCCTGGCCCTTTTTTTTTTTTGTTTGTTTTGTTTTTTTATTTAATGATAAATTGGTCAACAATTTTTAATTTCATTTTTATATTGCTTAATTATTTTGATTTTAATACACCAGAGATCCATGAATTACAATCTAATTAATTGTAATAAATTTAGAAAATGAAGAAAAAAAATAATAATAATTAAAAAGATGATGAAAAATTTACGCGATGGGAATGGCAGCATCCGTAAATAATTATTTTATGCTTTTATACATTATAATATTATATAATTAAGATTTTTACTACTTATAAGTTACAACGTTTTTTTTTTTTTCACTTTTTTTTTTGTTTTTTTGACAATTAATTTAAAATGTTTGTAATTTTTTTTTTAACTTTAATTTAATTAAATTATTTTTTTTTTTTTTTTTACTTAGTTGATGCTTTTAAGTAGGCAATCAAATCGCCACGTTCTTGTGGTTTCTTTAAACCAGCAAAGATCATTTTTGTACCAGGTATATATTTTTTAGGATTTTCCAAATATTCAAATAATGTATCTTCACCCCATGTAATACCTTTAGCTTTATTTGCATCTGTATAAGCAAAACCAGGAGCTTGACCAGTTTTACGTCCAAATAAACCATGTAAATTTGGTCCTACTTTATGTTTACCACCAGCTTCAACGGTATGACATTGTGCACAACGTTGTACAAAGATTTTTTTACCTTTTTCAACATCACCAGCTGGTACACCCATGATTTATTATTAAGTTTTGTTTTTAATTTAGATTAATAATTTATTACCTAAAAATAAAAGAAAAAAAAAGCAAATTAGTTCTGTAATAAAAAAAAAAAAAATATTAACTTAATATTTTTAAAAAAATTCTTATAAAAATTGGATAAAAATGCATTTTCTGAAGCACTTTTTATAATACATAATACTTAAGTGCATATAACCTGGTATAACTAACGATTGAGCTAAAAGTACTTTGACTGGGCTGAATTGTTTTAGAATGTATGGAGAGAGTCATTATGTTTGTTTCAACTATAACTTAAAATAGATTATTTGATTTTTTTACAAAATGCATTTTTAATGGCCATTTTAAAATAGTCTTTCTTATCTTGTGAATAATTTTTAACGTCGTGCCACTAATACGTGCCAACTTTTTTTTTTAGTGCATTTCCCTGCCACATAATCGTAACAAGGAAATTACACAGCCTTACTTTTTCAGGCGAGGGAATTTCTCTTACGACGTGTGTGGGATTCAAACCCATACACTCACTCCTTGTTTACAACGTATTTTATACGGTTTTACCCACTAGGCCACCGAGTTCCCACTCCAAATTTTTATTTAAAAACAAAAATGATGATATTTCAGAAGAACAAGATTTAATTAAATTATTACACTTAAAAATTATATAATACCTAGGTAGATGTTTGACTCGAATTTTAAAAATCTCAAAATTTCTTCAATATTTATAATATCTCAAAATATTAAATTATCTAAAAAATATTCACAAAATTTAATAATTTAATAATACTGTACTGCTTAATGTAAAAAATATATCTAAAATGATTAAAACTTAAATCGATTGAAATCTTATGTAATTTTCTTATTTTTACTAACGACTAAATTATTCTTTATCTTAAATCGAAACAAATACATACATATGTATTTAAAATAAAATATTATCAATTTTGAACCATACATACATATGTATATTATATATAATATAATACTTAGATACTGAATACATATAAAATATTTACTTTAGATATTACAATGAAATTTCAATTTCCCAATTACCATTAATCATATAAATAATCAGTTTTTAAACAAAATGCTTTCCAATTTTCTAACTAATACATTTTAAACTCAATTTTGAGAAATTCAATGCTATCATAAATTAATAAAAATTATCAAGAAAAAATAAAAACCTTTTAATCTGCATAATTAAATATGTATTATACATATATATATTTTACTAGGCGACAAAAAAAAAATCTCAAGGTGAAGATCTTTTACTATTAAAAAGCTCTTTTTTTTTTACTTTAATTAAAGATTTTTGAACTTTAAACTCTTTAATTTGACAAACCTCCTAAAATAAACTCATAAATTTATATTCAACCTTATTTACATATTGCTTACCTATACCTATAAAAGGCAATATGGAGAATCCCAAACGTAGATAAGGAATAGAAAAGAAATTGTACGAAGCCGATAAAAACCAGTTCACTTTTGAATCATAGCTGGTATTAGCTAATGTATTAGCACTTAGCACGTATTAGCTACATTGTATAAGTACAACACGTCATCATAATCCATATCTATGTATAGGTAGGTACATATATGTACCACCATCTGCCTATGTACTGTTCAAACTAGTTCAAACAAACATATGATGCTTCATTATAACGAAATATCGAATACGTATTATGTATTATACTTATACTTAGCCGAAATGTTAATGTGTGTAGATAAATTAAAGTATGAATGATGTTTCGATTATCCAAATTCCAAAAAAAAAAAATCAATAACCAAACAAATCACCAAAAATTAAAAGAGAAAAAGAAAGAAATAAAAATCCACATGGTAACAGCGTCGATCAATTAAATACGAACTTGTTTCATAAATTCATTTAAGTAAGTTCAATGTTGCACGACATTGACGTAGTATATTATATTTTATATAATAAAATACATTTAACATGTTAACATGTTAAAAAATAATACGAGTATGTATGTATGTAAAATAAAAATTAAAATTCTTTGAGCGCGACGCGACGATTATTAAAATATTTGTGATGTAAAATAAAAAAAAAAATTCCACTACTAATAAACAATTTAAAAAATTCTTAAAAAAATATTTCACAAGAAAAAAGCTTTTTACGATAGAATTTTATAAAAATAAAAAAAACATATAAGTATATATTTTAAAATGTATTGAATTGAATATCAATTAATTGACCCACTAACTGTCTTGTCTATATTTATTTTTAATTTATGTAATAAATTTTTTTTTTTTTTTCTTTGTTTTGAATTTTTTTTTCCTTGCCTTGCCAAATGTGACAAGGAATATCATAAGGAAAGGAGGAATTATTCTTACGACGTGTGTGGAATTCGAACCAACACTACCCCTTGGTGCTTACAGGATATTTTATGCGCTCTTATCCACAGGCCATCGAAAGTCCAACTGGTGATCTTATTTAGGATTGTTAAATTTATAGACAAGGATCTGAAATACAAGATGAAGGACTTGAAACAAAGCTTTGCGCTTAAATATGTTGATACATAACATATTAAAATTTTTCGATTAATATGTGTTTTTGAAGTAAATATTTCTACGCGATGGCCACGCTCATTGTGTTTAGAACAATTTTCAATTGACTTTATAAAGTGTTTTCCCAAAATAGTAAACATTACAATGGTCGCGTTCAGTAGCATTTACCGCTACAAAAAAAACAACTGCAGCGCTCGATAAAATTTTCTACTGGACGAAGTTTTTATCTAGCGCTACAATTTAGCACTGCATGAATTTTGCAGCAAGATATTTTTACGCTAAATTATGTAGCGACTAATTGACGTTTATGTGTTTACATTTTAATGTCAAAAATTTTTATTTACAAAATTTTGGGAGAATTTTTGGATGTCAAGCATTTTTTTAAAAATTGATAAATTGAGATAAAAAATATAAAATTTAAAAAAAAACATACGATTTAAATAAAATAAAAATATACGAAATGTTACACAAATTTAAATGTTATTTAATTTTGCTGCAAATCGTTCAGTACAACCATGCAGCGCTAAATGCTACAGCGCTGTAATTCAGTATAGAGCTAGATTCTCCTGAACGCAACTATTGAAAGTCAACTACATTTTTTTCATTGATATTTTAATTTTTGTGGTTTGTGATCAACATTCAACAAGTTGAATCAATTTATTGAAACTAAATTAATTGATTTGCATACACTACAAATTACAATCCCCATTCTCTTTGGTTAATTTAAACGAAATTAATTTGATTTTCGCGACATCACTCATATTTTTATCATCATTCTTAATTAAAATAACATAATTGCTTTGTCAATAAGCTAAAATATTCACTATTTGTATAAGGAAGGCCTAAAAATTCAAAATCTTATCTATACCTTAGACAAAGCTTATCAGTTATCACTATATCAAAATGTTGAATATATTTTTTAATGTTAGAAATTTAACTAAAACTTTTTTATGTTTCCAACACAACACAAATATTTTAAACTGGTACCAATTGTTATAATTTGCAAATCTACAGTACATTTTTTTCGCGATCAATTGTGAATTAGAAAATTTTAATTGTTTATTAATTTGATTAGAACCAAAAACTTAACACTTCAACATATTTGATTTTTTTTTTTTTATTAGAATTAGATAATATTTAGTATCTATTTTGAATTTACCTTCTAATCACTAATCAAATAATATATTATCAAAATAAATTGAAGATTTGTACTTAATACTTATCAATAGGTATTAGGTATGTATGTATAACAAAAGTAATGATTTACGTGCAAATTTGTATAGATATTAATAAGGTTGACCTTGACTGTATTTGACCTATAATATAGGTACGTACATATATAAATTACAAAACAATTATGTTGTAAAAATCTATTAAATTTATTAAATTTCAGTAAAATTAGTTAAAATGAATGCAAATTAAAAAAAAATTGCCAAAAAATAAAATACTGTAGTTTTTATAAAATTAAAAATTTGAGTTTCGGCGCACGAGATACTTTTTATAAATACCGACACACAATTTTTTGGAATAAAGTAGGTTTAAGTACCCAAGTGGAAAGAGTGACAAGAGTGAATTTTAAAACATTATGAACTAAATCGGTAACCAAAGTGACATAAGTTTGAAATACATATCTAAATGTTATATTTTTTCATTATGTTGTTGGCATAGCCATTTGTCAAAACATATGTCGAACCTTGTTATTATGGTAATATAAAACATGAAAAATAAAAAAGTGAGTCACTTCAAAAAAATGCAAATATGTTTGACATAATTAAAAGTTAAAAAGGATTGTTTGTTTAATAGACGATGAGAAAAAAAATTATTAACAAATGTCAAGTTTACTATGTCAATTCCATTCTGATCTGACATAAGAATAACTATGTTTAATGAAACTTAATGAATTTTATTAAAACTTAAACTTATTAAACGAAATTTAACGCCTATTACGAGCAATAACATTAGGTTTCCATAAGAGGAACTGAACATGTCACTTAAGGGACATTATCATTTTGGTTACCACTAAAAAAAAAATATAATTTAATTAATTCGACTGTGTTAACTGTATTCGACGGAATTAATTAAAAACACATTAATTAATTCGACTGCAATTAATCTACCTCTTCTTTACCTATTTCAATATTTTTTTTACACATAATTAAAAAACTAGTGTACAAAATAAAAAAAAAAACCAGATGACGAACACAGCACGAATATAGAAAATTTAGTTTTTGAATTGTGAAAAAAACAGCAGCAGAACAAATTATGTGTAGTATGGCAGTATTATGTAGTATTGTATTCCATAGAAAAAAAAAAACACAAATATTTCATAATGAAAAGATAATAAAAAAAAAAAAAGCTCTTTATACAAAAATGTATACAAAAGAAAAATTTACAACTACCGTTAGTTTTATTTGACGTTAACATTGGACTATAAATTATAATTTCCTTAACTAGAAAAACTCAGTCAACATTAATACAATAAAAAAAAAAAAAAATAATAATGAAATGAAATGAAATGTTGTTAATGAATTTTCCCATTTGTTTTTTTTTTTTTTCAAGTTCAATAGGAAAAAAATGTCCGCAAATAAATTATAATAGAAAAATAATAAGAAAATTATAGGAAATGAAAATTAAAGTCATATTACAAAATGAAAAATAAATTTTTCTAGGTTAAATTTTATCACGAAATCTACAAGACACATTACAGGTCGAATTACCTACATACCTACTTTAAAAAAAAATAAAAAAAAAGGGAAATAATAAAAAAATAATTGACCATGTCAGTAATTTGCATGTCCTATTGTCCTCCGACCGTTATTTTTAAAAATATTATCATAATTAAATATAAAAATACTAAAATATTTTAATACTCCGAAATAAAGGTCAAAGGCGAAATAAACCTGTTTTTTTTTTTTGGATTAAAAAATAAATTTAAATACCTAATCAATAAAAAAGTGAAACACACACTATCAATTAAATCAAAGAAATGATAAGTTGATGAGTTTATGACCTCGATAAGGTACAAGTTATTCATTCGATTTTTCTTTTCAATGAAATGATTTTTTTTTTTTTTTGGCATTTGACCTTTTTTTTTTGTTTTTGTTATAGTCACTATATTACAAAACAAAATTCCCATTAAGAGGGTGGAGAGCTTTATTTTATAACTTTCCAATTTATTTTTATCTATGAAGAAAAAAAAAATTTTTTTTTCCAATGTTAACGTAAGCTTTTTTTTTTTTTATATAATTTTTCATATGTTACGTAATCTTGTTTGCTCTTTGTGAAAATCAAAAAACAACATTAAAACAAAAATTTAATATCATGTCCATATGCTTGTAATATGTTTTAGGTACAATTGTACAGGTGTGAAGTGCATTATTGTGTAATTTTCCATTTCATTCAAAATCAATTTAATTAAGTAGGTACAAAAAAAGAAAAAAAAAAAAATTCTCCTTTACTTTTCTTTTCTCTATTCATTAATTCTTCCTTTCACTCCCCTCTGTTCATGACCTGACACACTAACACTATCATTCTGTACAATCTGTGTTTGCTATTCATTTAATCCATATTCAATTCTCTTTCATTGTTTCATTAGTCACAAGCACAACTCATATTGCAAAAGAAAAAACTGGTTTTAAAAAAAATTTTTTTTTTACTAGCTGTTACTATTGGAATTTGGAAATGAGGAAATTAAGCACGTGTTTTACTTTTCAGTTTAAATCAGCAGCTGAGCTGTCAAATTTTCTTTTTTTTTTTTTTTTTCGTTATGGATTTGAGCGCTTTTTAAAACAAAATTGAAATTGAAATTTAGCACAGTAATAATAAAATTTACATTTAAGTTTTGTTTTTTTTTATAAATTTTCACTTTAAAAATAAACAAAGGTCATCACAATTCAATATAATATCTACTTATATTATAAATGTATGCATATAATATATGTATGTACATATATAATAATTACGTATATAAATTTTAATACATAACACATCACACTGTATTTAAATTTAATCTTTATGTAATAGGAGTATTAAATTTATTATTTTTTTAAACTTATTTTTATTAATTGAGCAAAATATTGTTCATGGTCTTGAAAATAAATCTGATGATTTAAAAAAAAAAAAAATCTTATGTAATTTCTCAAAATTCTTATCCTTTTTTTGCTAATTAAATAAGCACTTTTTTTTCTATATAATAGAAAATATTTACATACATATGGTATGTACTCCAAACAAATTATATAATAATTTTATAACTACTGTGGTACTGTTTTTAATAACTCAGTTTTTTTTTTTTTTTTAATTGTTACTTAACACTTTTGATTAAAAAAATATAGATTTTACTTACAAAAGGTTTGATTGCTATTTTGCAACCAATGTAGCTCTTCTCGAAACTGACGATTGATTAAAGGTAATTTGCGAATAAAATACAGAAAACCACCAATTTTTTTTTTTTTACTTATAATTTGACATTTTAATATATTGTTTTTTTAAATTTTTATTAAATTTTAGTGACATCTATAATTTCACATATGAATTAAAATATATGTATATGCATTTAGATATGTTAAATGTTAAATAGTTTTATCAGATTTTATTTGATTTTATATTTTGAGTTATAAATAAGTTGTTAAAAATCATCATTAGATGTCAGTCATAGAAAAAAAGAAAAAAAAATTCTACTCAATATTTTTTATTTTTTTAAACCTTTCGAAAAATTAAATTAAGGTAGAGAGATAAAAAAAGAATTTAAAAAATTTTTAATTTACAAATTTTTATTTATATGAACTAACAACATTTTATTAATCAGTTAAATATAATAAATGAAATATAAATATATATGTATGAACGTATGGTCGTATTGTATTCATTATTCATATAAAATAGTTTAAAGATACATGCATATGTAATTAATTAAGTTCTAAGTTTCACTCATTTTTATTTTCTTATTTTCTGGTAAATCTGAAAACCTGATCAAAAAGTATTTAATGAAAAATATTGTTTTGAGTACATAAATATATTAAATAATTCTTGTAACAGCTGCAGATGTTATTCATTCACATTCATGAACAGTTCCAGCTCTAAGTAGGGGTTAAATTATAATATTTTCATAATATAATGATACCTAATATGATGAAATATAAAAATTAAAATTTAGTAAATATTTCAATTCAATTATGTATTAGCAAATTTTAAATTTTAGATTTAAAAGTGAAAATAAATTTAAAAAATGCATCAATTTAGGCTTCATTTCATTTTTTATTTAGTACCTATAATATTAACAAAACAACAGTCTTATTTAATTTAAATGATATTACGTAAAAGAATGTTAATATGTATGTACATATGTACCTACAATGCTTTACCGAATATTTGATTTCAGAACCTTATAAATTAAAAACTTCAAAATTTCGTGTTTATTCGTACCTACATTTTCTTTAATTTCATTCAATCCACTCTATTCGATTCAAAAACTTGAGTAATAATTCAAACAAATTGAAATTGAGTCACATTTTGAGTAAAATTAAATGTAAAATCAGATAAAAACAAATCTCATGTAAATAAAATCCCTTGTAATTGTGAGTTAAATTGTAAACTTTTTCTTTGCATTTACATTACATTACATTTATTTATCATATTTCACTCATTTCAAAGCATAATGTAAAAAAAAAAAAAAAATAATAAAAACCTGGAACTTTTTCTCTATAATCTGTATTCTGTGTAGTACTTATTATGTATACAAAAAAAAAGTGTACCTTTCATTTAAAAAATATTTTGTATTTTTCAATTTTCAAATCATTCAATCAGCTGACTTGCTGTAGTTTACATTCAAAGTAAAAATTTGAAACGGAAAAAAAAAAAAAAAAAATTTTTGAAAAATAAAATTTATTCTTTTCGATTATTATTAAAAGAAATTATACAAAAAAAAAAAAATTGTGTTGCGCAAAATCATTTTCTTTTTTTCAAAAAAAAAGGAAAAATATAATACACACGGAAAAAGAAAATATTATATATTTTGAAAAAGGAAAAAAAAAAAAAAAAGAAAATATAAGAAAAATCAAACAAAAAAAAAAAAATTAAAAATTATTATCAATATTTTATTCTGTAATTTTAAAAGTGTTCATTTGAAAGGTAAATTATTTATTTATTTAAAAATATCAAATTGAACAAAAAAATTTTTTTTTTATAAAAAAAAAAGTTTAATAAGTGCCACTTTGCTACTAAATAAAAGTGTTCCACAAATACAAAAAAAACGGTACTGCACCGCGAAAACAAAGCAAATTTATCTACTAAAAATACAGTAATCGTAAGTGCGTAAATTCATAATAAGAATAAAAAGTAAAATAAGGTTACAAAAAAAAAAAAAATAAATTAAACTTATTTATATAAAATATTTCCTTAAAAATCATTTTTAAGAATTAATGCGTAAATTCAAGGACCTCACGTTCATTTTCAAATTATATTGAATTTTATCCTTTTTTTTGTTTTTTTTTTTGGTTTTGCAAAAATTTTGTTTTTGTTTTTATTTCTTTTATTGTTACTGTTAATTCATTTTATTTCCTGAATTGAAAAAAAAAAAATTAAATAAAATAAATAAAAAATCAGGTGAGAGCATACAAAAAAAAAAAAAAAAATAAGTATCAAAATAAATATCATATCGTGCATCAAAAAAGTATGAATAATGAGAAAAAATAAAAATTGTTTATTTTTTCTAGTTTTGCAATTTCCTTCAAATTTTCCCTTGATTTTCTTTTTTGTGTATTTTAGAATTTTCACCACTCGGTGTTTTTTTTATTTTCTTTCTTCCTTTCTAATTTAAAGTAAACTTTTATAATATCTTTTGTACTCCTGTGTACTTATCTGGGAGTGTATACAAAATTATATATAATTTACTTTAAACGGTTAGATGTGTGGGTATTTTCATTTTTTAAAATTTCAATTCCAAATATTATATCTGATTATATAATATATGTGTATTTGATATACATATTTATGCATATATATAATATAATAGGTATGTACCCAAGTGTAAATTTATAACGGTAAAAATAAAATATATTCTGTTAAAAAAAAAAAAACAAAGTTTAAAAACATTTTTATTGAGCAACATAAAAAGAAAAATTTTTAATTAGTCTCTGATAATTAAATAACAATTTTATACAATTATTTTTGTTGTTGTTCTTATGAATTTTAATTTTCCAAAGAAAAATCATTTTAGAATTTGATTTAATTAGTTTTTTCAAAAAAAAAATAATAATATTCGTTTTTCAAATTGAATTTAAATACCTACCAATGTGCAAAATAGTGATGGATTGATGTTTTGCAACATTATTTGAAATGTTTATATGTATTATTAGGAAATAAAATTTAATTATTTTCCTTCTTTTTTTTTTTTTTTTTTTTAATTTTTATGAGGGTTAAATTGTTTTTTTTTTTTTTTTATTTTATTTAAATATTTATTTAATTTTTTCTCTGTTTAATTTATTTTATCTATTCGTTAAAAGATAAATTTCTGTACACCTTGAAAATTGCAAGCAAAAATATTGGTATGGATATTTTTTTTTTTTTGTTGCTAAAATTTTTGTGTAGGTACATTACATATACAATCCTAATGTTTCTATGCAAAAACAAAAAGAAAACGAATATTATTATTAAATTGAAAGTGTGCTGTGTGTCGATTGTGGAATAGACAAAAAAAAAACATAGGGGGTGTTTGTTTTTGTGCACTCTGTGTACCATCTACTGTTATTTTTGTTATTTTAATTTTTTTTATACCTATAAAAAAAAAAACAATTTTTAGAGAAATGAAAATAAAGAAAAAATTGTTGTTTTAGATTAGGTACGTAGGTTATATATGAAATATTTTGAAAAATTGAAAGAATAGAAATTATGTAACAGGATAAAAAAAAAACAAAAAAATTAGATAAAAAGGAAAACATAAAATATTTTTATCGTTTATTCAAAAAAGAAAAACGTTTATTTTTGATATTTATGTAAGAAATATAATCCTCTTTAATAATTTGTTGTTGTTGTTTTTATTTTTTTATTTTTTGTTGTTTCTTAAATGAATTGTGAATAAGAACTTTTCTAAATTTTATTTTGAATATAAACTCCTTGTTTTTCTTTCCTTGTTTTTTAAATAATTTTTATTTTATTGTTATATTTTAATTTTTGTTTTTTTTTCTTTCATATGCATATTTACCGTTATATAAAATTAAAATTTTTTTATTTTGATACATATTCGGAGAACTTTAGACAACAAAACGAGAGAAAATAATAAAATGACCTCTAAATGTAGGTCAAAATGAATTTAAATGGAAAAGTTATTTTATTATGTACGTATGTGAGTGTGTGTGCATTCAAAAGTGTGTACTGAATGAATTTTACTTACTTAACTATTTGTTTGTTTTTTCTTTCTGTGGTAGGTACATACACTTTAAATTTTATTTTATTCAGTTTAAAGTATATTAGGTATGTTTATAATAATATAAGAATAACATTACAAAATTTTTATATACATAAATTAAAGTAATAAATAATGGTATTATAAATGCTAGTTGTATATAACAGTACAATCTATATACATACATATAAATTTATATTTATGTATAATATAGATTAGATACATTTTATATGATGCATCGTTCATTTTTAAAATACATAATAAAATGAAAATTTTTTTGGAACATAATTTTTATGATTTTTCGATTTTTCCTTAATTTTAAATGATGAAAATGCGAAATAATAAAAATTAACATTAAAATTATTATAGGTACCTGGTTTATAGATTTATTAATAATTGACTTTTACTTAAAAAAGTTTTTTAAAAGAGAAGGGGATGAAAATTGAAATGTAATTGTTGTGATTTCAAAAGTTTAAATTATTATGTAATGATAATTTTTTTGTTTAGAAAATAATTTAACTACTATAGAGGTGCATGATTCATTTTATTTCACCCGGATTGTTTCGATTAATTTTAGTTTCATAATTCGATTAGTACAAAATATGAATGATTCGGTAGGTATATTTTTTTTTAAATTTTATAGCTACATAAAAGATTTAAATTTTTGTTTTTTTTTTAATTTATACGCCATGGGCGGTGTTTATTATAATTATTTCCAGATCAGATACATTAACGGATCTATTCATTCTTTCATTACATCACAATTGTTCAAGCAGCTTTGAATTTATAAACATAATATTTAAGAATTTTTTATTTGCTGCAATTTAAAAGTTAACATAGTTATAATCATACTCACAAATCCAAAAAAAAAAACGGTTAGAGTTAAGATGGTGATTTCAAAAGAAAGTTTATATTAATTTGATTTAATTTTTCATCAAATTTTATTGAAGAATTTTTACTCTTATTTTTTTTATTAACATAAAATATAAAAAATGGAACAGATTGTTTCTTAATTTTATTTTATATTTTAAGTTTTATATATGGTAAACTTTGATGCATATTAAAGCCTGTACCATCACTTTTAAGAATCAACCAATGTTTAGTATATGATTTTAAATTTAAGTTTGAAGATATCCTTATTTTCTTTTATTGAAGAAAATTTTAAAAAGTTTTATTGACATATTGTCAATAAAAATATGATGTACATTTTTGTTAAAAATTGAACTACATTAGTTAACGATAGTTATATGTGTACTTATAACAGAGAAACAGCTCAGTGCTTTAATAGACTTCAAATAAATCAATAAATACAATACAAAAACGTAAATATGAATGAATTTCTTATAAACAGTTCAAAAAGCACTGCATCTACATTTTTGTTATAAAGAAATGTACAAAATAGATAATTTTCGATAAGTCTATTTTTTTAACCTTTTGACATTTCTGTACCTATAAAAGTAAAAAATTTTAAGAGTATTTTTTTAAGAGTTCATACATAACTCATAAGTCATAATGAAATATTATGAAAAATGCATGGCAATTCTTCCATAGTTCCATTAAGTATATATTAAAAAACAAAAAAAAAAATTCTTGGCGCCAATCATTTTTAATATTTTAATATTACATATTTACATATATAAAATTATGAAATAAAATTTTATTTCAAAGGGTTAATATTGTGTAAGATATCAGTTATTCATTAAATTTTTTTCTTTTTATTTAATTTCAATTTATATAACAAAAAACAAAAAAAAACCAAAACTAAATTCCCTAATGTGATATTATGATCTTAAGCGCGCTCATATATGGTTCATGTACATACATATATTTTAAATGATTTTATCTTTCTTTTTTTTTTTTTTTTGTTTTTTTTTTTCTATTTTTCATTTAACAAAAACTTAAATTAAAATTGTCACGCGACAATTTTTGTCATTTTTTATTTTTTTGTTTGTAACATTTCTTTAATGGAAATGTAAATTTTTCTTTTATTAATTTGTGTTTAACAAAACAAAAAATTAAATTCAATAATAACTAAATAAATGAATTGAAATTTAAAAAAAAAAAAACAAAAAAAAAATTAGGTCAAGATTTTGATTAGAATTGCTGAGGTTTTATTTTATTTATTTATTTTTTTTTTTTTATTACATTGCATACACATTTTTCTTTTTTTTATTGAGCGTTTTGTGTAGATTCATATAACGTATAGGTATATATAAAGTATAAAAGAAAAGGTTATATAATAAATAATAAATTGAAATTTGAAATATGAATGTTATGTACTTGATATAGTTTTTCTTTTTTTTTTTTTTTTATTTGTTTATTGTCCTTTTTGTCTATTTGTTAAATGATTTTCATTTTAGTTATGAATTGAGTATGAAAATGATAAGAAAATATTGTTGTTTTTTTTTTTGTTTTTTTTGTGTGACTTTGATAAGAAAAAAACATGATTTAGTTTTAATATTGAAACTAAAGTGGGTTGCGTTTAAAAAAAGAATATTTGAAAACATATATAGTTATAATCAAATTAGATTAAAAATTTACAATAACATTTAGAGAGATAAAACTTTAATAAGCTGTTTTTTTTTTTTTTTTTTTAATAACTTATATTAATTGATTAAAGTGTTTAATTGTTTATTTGATGGTAATTAAAAAATAATCAATTACTATATGTACTTATGTTAAGTTTTTTTTCTTCTTTTTTTTCAGATTTTTTATATATGTATAAGCAGTATATGTTAATTTTAATTGTATTTATTCTTTTTTAATTTGACTGCATTCATGTAAAATATTAAAATTTCTTTTCTAAAAATCATTTATATATTTTTTTTACTACTCAGTTTGTTTTTTTTTTTAATTTTCTTTTAGAACTTTTGTTATATACAGAACGAAATTGTGGTATAACTTTGCTGTAACAACGCACGTTTTTAAAACATCCAATATCCCTTGTTTTTAAGCCTGATATGCTTTAAAATTAATTAAACCTTTCTATATATAGACATCATTTGCATAATTTTTCTATACTTTTCTTTTCAGATTAGTCTTTATTTAAGGTAAATTTTAACCAATTTATACTTTTAGAAATGGACGGAATTCAATTGTAATCCTCGATTTAACTACGCACGTTTTTAAAACATTCAACTTTCCCTTGTTTCTTGTCTGGCAATGATTCAAATTCATTTTAACCTAAACGATGTTCAATAATTTTGATGTCTATTATAGAACATCGTATTCAAATTATTCTTTTTTTTTTTTAGTTAGTCTTAACATTTATAAAGAATAAGGACATACTTATCCAAGAACTTATTTTTTTTTTTAATTTTGGAATAAATCTACTTTTATTCAATAAATTATTATTTTGTTCTCTTTAAAAACTTTAAAAAAATTTCGAAAACTAGAAAAACAACTAGAAATTATTTTAAAAAACAAGGTCGAATGTAAACCAACGGTTTTTAAAAGCGCACATTCCCAAAAGACAATGCAAACTGTTTAGAAGTGTGACTTGCACAAAAATTTGAAAATTTCATGTAAAATTTCATTCAAGAAAAAACGTGAAAATAGGACTTTTCTGGAATTTTGAGGGGCTGTAAGTCCGGAATCCTATAAAACTAAGAAAAACCGTTAACACACGTAAAAATATATTACTGGAGCTTTAATTTTCATGTCTTTCCGAAGAAAGATTTGTACAGGTGCCTAAGTTACAGGTGTCTAAAAATAGCAAATTTTAAATTTTTGAGGCGTAATAACTCTTAAAAAGGGGTCGCTACCAAAAAATTTTCTGAGGAAACTTATACTAATTCTAAAAGTTCTTTCTTGTCTCAAAATTTCAGGTTCCTATCTAAAGGCGTGCCGGAGTTATGAAAAAAGAAATTTCATGCAAAATGTGGTTTTCACATAACGGTAAATTTAAATAGTAAATTACAAAATATTACATAATTTTGATACTGCTTTATATAGATAATAAAATTTTCGATCTTCTGGCGGTTTTAGATTGGAAAACTATTACGCAGAGCCTGAGATATATACATCTGAAAATGAGGCTTTTTCGCAATTTTGAAGAGCTGCAACTTTGGAACCCTCCACAACTAAAATAAACCTTTAACACACGTAAAAATATATTACTGTAGCTTTAATTTTTATATCTTGCGGAAGTAAAATGTGTACAGGTGTCTAAGTTACAGGTGTTTAAAAATAGCAAATTTTAAATTTTTAAGCCCTAATAGTTCATAAACAGGGGGTGGTCCAAAAAAATTTTCTGAGCAAACTTATACTAATTCTAAAAGTTCTTTCTTGCCTAAAAATTTCAAGTCTCTATCTAAAAGCGTGCCGGAGTTATGAAAGTAGAAAAATCATGCAAAATTTGATTTTCACATAACGGTAAATTTAAAAACTAAATTTAAAATTTATGTACAATTTTGATATTGATTTAGAAAGGTAAAAAAAGTACCTGTCGAATGGCGTTTCCAGATTGAAAAAATCTTAAGCAGAACATAAGATATATGTATTTAAAAATAGGGCTTTTTCAAAGTTTGAGGGGCTGTAGCTCCGTAATGGGTGGGGCTACATGAAAAAGTTGTTCCACAAAATTATTTTTTTTATGAGACCTACCCATGGTTAAAATTTTTTTCTCTATCTTTAACGGTGTAGAAGTTTTGTAAACAGACGGACGGACAGAGTGAAACTAATAAGCACATTTTTTCAAAATTTTTTTTGGAAATGTGCTAATAATTATTTAATAAATTGTTATATTGAATTCTCTCCTTGAACGAAAATTATTGAAATCCTTTCTAAAATTTTTTTAAATAAAACTTTTCTCTTGTTCTTCAGTTATATATTGAATTCCTTTAAAATTTTCTTTAAAATTTTTTTTTTTTTTTTTTGTAGAAAGTTTTCTTTAAAAATTTTTTTTTTAATTTCAATTATATTAAGGACGCTCCTCCCTCCATTATATTACCTAAGAAAGAAGTATAATTTTATATCGTTTCCTTTTCATTTATTCAATGAAATTTTAAAATTATCGTTTCACATTAAATTAAATTTTCAATTTATTTAATTAAATATTAAAATTGATAATACTCTGTCTCTTTCTTACTTATCTTATCATAATTTTGCAAAACAAAAACAAAAAACAATATTCAATATCTCTAACCATTAAAGAAACTATATACGTACATATACGTATGTAGTTTCTTTATGCTCTATAACGTAAAATTTCTTGATGTTGATTATTATTATTATTATGGTTTTTTTTTTCTTTTCTTTTTCTATTTTCTTCACAATTTTTAACTCAAGAAATTGTAACTTTGAAAAATTTTCTATAAAACTTGTAAGTCTTTTTTTACTCCAAACTCCTGCTATAAAAAAAAAGCAAAAAAAAAAAAAAACTTTTTTAATTTACAACTTCTTTTCAGCATAAAACTTCTAAACTATATAATCCACCGTATTTTACTTATCATTGAAGATTCAGGGTTGAAGATAAGATATGATAAGAAAACCCTGAAAAAAAACTTTTTTAATTTTTGTTCGTTTTTGTTTTATTTTTTGTTTTTTTTTTTTTCATTTTGCTTTACGAAATGAAAATTTTTTGCAATTTTCTTTAAAGGTTTTTTTCCTATTCTTGCGTAACATTTTTATATTATTTTGTATTCTTTTGTTTTGTTTTTTTTTTTTTGTTTTTGTAATAAATATTGAAAAGAAAAGTGTTGCTGTTGCTGTTATATGTGCTAACACTTGTAGTTGTTGTGGAACAGCTACTGAAAAGCTTCTATCGACTGAAATTAAAAAGCATTTTGTTTTATTTTGAAAAATACTACTTAAAAATTTTCTTTTTTTTTTTTTGCAAAAAGGTTAAATTTTTTTTTTTGCGCAAATACATTGAAAAGTAAAATTTATATATTCTCTTTTATATTTATTGGTATAGAAAATGTAGTATGTATACATAAATACACAGTAAGGATGCTGGTTGTTTATCTAATACTATATTTTTCATTATATAATATTTTTCTTTTTAACATACATAAGACATTGATAAAATATTCTGAAGATATATATACATATATATATATATAGTTTATTATAAATAGTTGTGGGAAAATAACTTTGTTTAACTAGTGATTTTGAATCAACTTTATTATTTTTGGAGAATTTAGACTATAAACTTTAGACTATAATTTTTAGACTTATTTTTTTATTAATGCAGCACTGCAAACTCTGGACATATTATTTTCAAACTTTTTATCTTTTTACTAGAATTCCAAGCTTTTGTTAAATTAAATATATAATACATCTTTGCCAGTTAGAGAAACGGTTAATTTATTTTGTTGAAGACAATTCTTATATAATTCATTAAAGTCATATACCTTTAAAGAAAAGTTATCGTTACACGATTTTTTAACATAAAGAAAATAAAAAAAAGATAGTGGGCCTGAAGGAGCGTATATCAATATTATAAGCGTATCAATATTTGTTAATTTGAAAATCTCTAGTACTTATAAAAATTAGAACTTAGAAAATACTTATCTCATAACTAAGTTATAATTTTATGTAATCCTATATATGCTCGTTTGGATCAAATGGCTTTTTGTACTTTTTTACCTAATACTTCTTGGTATTTTTGGTTATATTCTTATTTTTATCTTAATCGTTTACTTAGAATTTAAATGTCACTTTTATTATAATTTAGCAACTTTGATTCACGTCATACCTATATAGAAAATTTAAAAGCAGCTAAAATTTGATTTACATCAAAGAGCCAACAGAATCTAAAATAAAATTTTCATATTTTACAAATATTATAATAAGAGAATTCTGTAGGTATTTAAAGAGTACCTAAAATTGAAATCCTAAAGTCTAATTTAATTTTACAAAGTAAAAAAATTTAAAATTAATATAAAAAAATTTCAGTATCTTTTGATCTCTTCTAGAACCGTGAGAGTTATGAGTCAAACTTTTGCGTTAATTAAATTAAAGCATTTTGTATTATAAGTAGACATCATATCATATTTTCTTTTGTATTTTTCTAAGAATATATTCAACCACCTTATTTCCGATTTTATACTTACCTAAAAAAAATGTCAAATTGCTAACATGTGTATGAGATTAACTTTTATTGTTTTTATTAGAATCTAAAATTGGACAGATGATTTCTTTTCATGATTTAGTTTAAAACGATCCCCCAATTCTTAGTATACTTAAGAAAAATTTGTATATCAAAATATGACATAATAATCTTTAAAATCATTCATACAATAACAATTTTATATATACTTAATTTTTCATCATGAATACATTTTTTGTTTTTGTTTTTTTTTTTTTCGCTTATGTAAATATCCTTTAAATATCCTCAAAAACGGAAATAAAAATATTAATGGTATATCAAGAATTTTAAAACTAAAGTAAATAAAAAAAAAAAAAAAAAAAATCCTTGATACACTGATACTTACTTTGTTTTATGAATGAATTTAAAGAGATAAAAAATTAAATATATACATACTGACATACTTACATATTATGTATTTGTATGCAATGCAATTTTAGTTGAGGAGAAGAATTATGGTCTATCATTCTGTATGACTCTATGGATTAAAACAAAAATATGAGAAATAAAGAGAAAGAGAGAAAAAGAGAGTAAAAAAAACTACATTATAGAATATATAGATTGTGTGTATCTATAAGGATATATTTAAATAAAAATAGGATTAAATAAGAATATATACATACTGGTAAAATTTCAATGCTATATAAATTTATCTCTTTTGTATAGTTATTTTATTTTATAAAATATTACATTATATATAACGAATGTACCTACATAAAATTATAATATTTTGTATTTTTTATAAATTTCTTTTAACTTGATGAAATTTTTTGTTTTTTTTGATATTTTTTTTTATAAATTTTTATGTCCTTGTTCAAATTTATGAGTTTTTTGTTTCCAATTATTATTTTTCATCTTATATATATCTAAATGATTGTAGGGTACAGTTAAAAAAAGGATATTTAAATATGTATACATATATCATATTACTTATTATAAAAAAGAAAAAAAATATAAAGTAAATATAATTTAATATTGTTTTTTTTTTTTCTGTGCAAATTTTGAATTTTACTGAGTGGAAAGGACAATTTAATAAGCAGTTTCCTTATTTTTTATTTTTTTTTTTTTTGCCATATTTTAAAATGATGTATAGCAAAAAACAAATGAAGAAAATGACAGGAAATTGATTGATTTTTCTTATCATTGTATAATATTTATATTTTTTTCAATTAGGTCAATATCCTTTTTGTTGTTTTATAGAAATAAGTAATTATATGTATATATAGTATTAGTTTTATGGCAGTTATTTTTTATTCCAAACTTTTAATCCAATTCCTTTCTTTTAAATTAATTTATAATCAGTTTTATGGTTCATGATTTTGGGAAAAAAATTTTTTTTTGGTAATGAAGATAATAATTGTTTGGTTAAGTATAAGTATTTTGATTTATATTGTTCAATTTCTCATCGAAAGATATATTCTTTAGAATTTATTTTTAATAATTTTTATATTACTTATATAAATAATTAGGTTGAACAGCTTATCTTTGATTAATTAAGATTGATTGATTGTCAGTTGTTGCACTCATTTAAATTGTATGGTTTTTTTTATAACCGTAATAATATTGGTTGTTCATCTTCAGTGTACTTATGTTAAGCATATCTCGCCCAAATTCAAACGTCTTTTATAAAATTATTTTTAAAAAAAAGGAGCAATTTTTGAGCCTTAACTTTTTCGTATAAATTTATTCTAAAAGAGATCAGTTATTTATATACCGTCATCGTATAATAAAATCATTCAATGACAGAAGATTTAGAAACTTAGAGTCTTCTGAACTAGTCCGTGTACTTATAAGTCTGTTAAGGATATTTCACCCAAATTCAAACATCTTTTATAAAATTATTTTTAAAAACAAGTAGCAATTCTTGACCTTTAACTTTTTCGTCTAAATTTATTCTGAAAGAGATCATCTATTTGTATACCGTCATCGTATCTCTAAGTTTGTAAATCTACTGTCATTCAATGAATTTATTATTTGCCTCAAGTCTTACCTTAGCCACAAATGAAGTGCAATGAGTCGTTGCGTGATAGTTTGTGTCATTTCATTAAATAATAAATAATACAACTTAAAGTAAAATTAAATTTAAGATCAAATCATTTAAAAGAAATTACTTGATAATCTAAAAATTAGTTATTTTATGGTATTAGTTTTTACAAAATATATTCACTAAAGGTTTCACTAATATATTTACTATAAAAAGGTTTGATTTTTTTTTTTTTGAAAAGAAAATGTATAATATATAAGTGGAAAATAATATTTATCAGATAACAAAAATAAATAAATGAATATGATATTTAGATACTTTTTTTTAAAAATATAAATCTAATCTCAATATTTTTATAGTTTATAGTTCGACTCTGCCCGTATACTTATAAGATAGAATAATGAAACTTTAAATACGGTTAAGAGCTTTAAAAAATTAATGTTGCATTCATTACAGTCCTTTAAAATTTGAAATAGTCCTATTTTTAAATTAATCAGGTCAGTTTTTCTGCTTAACACTTTTGCCATGTCAAACAATTGAAATGTAAAAACAAAACCTTTTGCTTTCTTCATAATTCAGGCACGATTTTCCTTGCTTTTTGGATAATACTCCTTAATAATGCTCTTTTAAAATTCTTAAATTTTACATTGGGCTTTGTTTAATCGTCTGTTATTGATCTGTAAATTACTAATTAATATAATGTAAAAATTAAATGATTTTCCAATAGCGAAACAAAAAAAAAAAATTTTTTTCTTTATAATAAAATAAAATTAAACCGCATAATCAATTAAATTACAAAATACATATACATACATAAAATTCAATCTGTTAAATAGGTTTACATAATTTGATATAACAATATATGCATATGTCATATATGTACTAAATTCGCCTTATAAAATAAATTTTATCTCTTAATTAAATTCAATATCAATCTAACAGATATAATGGATATAATAAATATATTATGTTATTTTATCAATCAATTACTTAATTCATTCTCTCTCTTTTTTTTTAATCTAATTTAAATAATTTGAATAAAATTTATTATCCGATCAAAACTATTATGTTTAAAAACCGCCATTGATAAGCCTTCTTCTTTTCTAAAAATAAGTTTGATGATTGAAAAAATACATAACCTGAAATTCGTTTAGTGTTCGTTTAAAATTCAATTGCTACTTTGTCTTTTTTTCTTTTTTTTTGGTAGTAAAAATAAAAAGAGAAAAAAATATTAACCTATTGAGATTGATGCTTTAGTAAAGGTACACTCTATTTAATTGAAACGAAATAACGTTTTTTTTGTTTTACTTCATAATTTTTATTGCACTTAATAAGTAAATAGCAAATTGGAATTTTTTGAAATTTCATATTTAAGGTTTGAAAATTGATTGATAAGCTTTTAGAGCTATTTCAGATTAAATAACTGAAAATTGAAAATAGCTATAGAAAATAAGCATGTAACATAAAAATATATGGCATAAGTTAAGAAAAGGAAAGATTAGATTCTACTTTGATATAATTAAGTTATAATTATCTAAAAATAAATTTATATTTAATCTTGTATGATGTTCTTCTTGGATAATTTGGCGAAAAGAAAATTAACATTATAAAACTTTGTACATAAGAGGGGCCTCGCTTGCCTAGTGGGTAAGAGCGTATAAAATACACTGTAAACACCGAGCGAATGCGGGTTCGAATACCACTCACGTCGTAAGAGTTATTTCCCCTTACGACATTTACAGCCACGGCTGAACAGGAAAGGCTGTGTAATTTTCTGTCCAAATTTATGTGGCAAAAAAAAAAGAAGCTTTGTACATAATTTACAAAGTACATTTACTGTTAAATTTAAAATTCATTTTATTCAAAAATGTATGTTCAGATCATTATGCAGAGAAAAATACTATAAAAACGTCTCTATACTGAAAAGGGTTAAAAAAAAGTGCATTCATCAATAAAATGTTTTAATAATTTTTTAACATTTTATGAATGTTGAAATTCTATCTAATATGAAATTTTTCACTAGTAGATACATTTTTAGTTTTAGTTTTCGGTTTATTTTTATCACTTTGACCTTAAGCTTTAATTATAATAACGTGTAAAAAAAAAACAAAAATGTAAATATGTATAAGAAAAATTGAAACTGAGAACTTTTTTTTTTTTTTTGTATAAATTTTAATCAAAAAAAAAAATTATACAACAAAAAAACAGCTGCTGCTACTAAACTAAAAGCGCATTAAAAATTAGGCCAAGACAAAAACGCGTTTTATATTAAGTATAAATTATGTTTATTATAAATTGTTGCATTTCATTTGATTTTTTTTTTTTTGTAATTTTGTGAATTGCATCATGAATTTGAATTTTGTTGTTGTGCAAATAATTTATTTCTTTTGATCAAGTGATAGCAATTTTATTTTTAAATTTAATTTTGAAAGCTTCTCTTGCAAATAATTACCTAAAAAATTTATTAACGTCATAGCTTTGTTGATATTTTTGATGGTGTATATGAGAAGTTATCTCACAATGACGTACTAACTATCTGACAAACCTGTGTCATGGTGTAATTTAGTGAGACATGGTGAAATCAGAATGTATTACCAGGTATAACCATTATTGAAACACATGTTTATAATGTTTCCTTGTTTTGTTGATTTTACTAGAAGCAATATTGTGAGATAAAGTATTAAAGTCTGTTATTCAATCAATAGATTGGTTGAACACAAAAAAAAAAAAAAAAAATTTATATTTTCAGTTATTATATAAAAGGTAAGATATCATGACCAGCATTTTATTAAATGACCTTGTGAAAATTTAAGATGATTCATATAGAAGTTGAAAATTATAGCTTTATATCATGATTCGTAGATATATGACTGATTTTCAATTGTCTATACGTAATAGTTTTATAATATAAATTTCTTTACATTTTTTACCGACCGCATACATTAATGTATGAGGTAGGTATTGTTTTCATACTAAAAATTTGTACCTTTCCGAGATTTTGGCAAATATGCACTACTCAAACGACTGAGCGGATTTTTTTGCAATTTCATATTTAAGGTTTTGGCGAAAATATCTTAGATTGATAAACTTTTGGAGCAAATCGGACAACTGCAAGTGGTAGTTTACTGGTGTACTTTTTAAGTTTTTTACGAATATTTCGTAACAGAAAAATTTTATGAGAAAAATTATTAAGAAAAAGTTGTTACACAAGTAAAGAGCAACAACTTCGCCATAGAATATTTTTTGATCCGACTAACTTTAACTTTTATTTATTTTTTTTTCTAAGTATAAAATTCATACATATGAATTTATATGAACAATTTTTTTTTGTTTTTTTTTTAAACATAACTCTAAAAATTTATAAAAGTACATAGGTATGTAATTTTATCTATGCATATTATTCTTTTGTTGATGACAGAAAATTAAAACGGTAAAATTTTGTTATCAAATTCAATATTAATCTTGTGTTTGTTTTGTATTTGTTTACAGTTTGTATTATTTTTTACTTCTAATATTTTTGAATGAAAAAAAAATCATGTAGGTACATACATAATAATGTAAATGGATGTATGAATTAAGGCACATATGTATATGTTTACGATTTCATTGCTTCTTATTGTTATTGAATAAAACAAAATGTTGTTAAATTATTAGAAGTTATTTTGCTTTGATATATGTATGTTTGTAAATTATTATGAAAAAAATCTATAAATTTTGGCATTGTACCTATTTTTCGTACAGTACAGTGATGATCGGTCCTGTGGTGAAGATAGCTGATTTTTTAAAACATGTTTACATATGTATACATATTATTTAAATTTTAAAGAGAGTTCAGATTACTTAAGATTATTACAGCTATATACAGCTGTGACATATTTTTGGTTTTACATTAGTCAATGGAAAACTTCAAAATTCACCCGGAGGTTCATTCTTCAGAATAGTGAATCATCTTGAACCATCCAAATCTACCCTAATTTAAACCAAGTTGGGATCTGTAATAGTTTGGTCTATATGGAATAACGATATGGAAATGATTCTTAAGAAAAGGAATTTAAAATTTTTAGGATTATGAAGAATGGAAAATTTGGAAGGCATTTTGAAGATTGATATCAATTTTCTTTTTTTAAACTTTAACTTAAACTAGACTGCAAAACAGTATAATATCTAAGTAAGTTTTAAAGTTCCGCTGTTTACTTCAAAATTATACTTATATATAATATTTATGTATATATTTTTGTAGTTTCGTTTTAGAAAATTTCTGTACAAATCAATATAACCTCATAACTCTCAGGTTTTCTAAATAAAAAAAATTAAGAAATAAATTTGATCTATTAAGCATCATGAAAGTTCAGTTTTGCATCAATCAGTTCAGTTCCATTACATCAATAGTATATTATAAAGATAATTAGATTTGTACACTGTTGTTTTGTATTCAGTTTTTATAGAAAACTGTATAGAACTTAAATTTGTAACTTAAGATATTGAAAATCTTCTTATGTTTTACTTTCACCTTCTAAAAATTTTCACTTTCAAAGTTTTTGTTTCATTTTATTTGAGTGTAATTACAATTTACAATATACAAACTTTCAGATTTTTATTATGACTATATAAGCAAAATAATTTTTTTTTTTATTAATGTGAACTTCCGACACAGGAAATTTACAATTATTTACTCTAGAATTTTAATTTTTTACTAGTATCTAATACTATTTATGGCATAACCCAACACTTTCAGTGGTTTATTTAGATAATGACACTTTTTTTGTCATTGGTATTCTAACAAAGTGTTTGTAATATTTTATTAGGTTTAAGTACCTAAATATTTACCTAAGTTTTATATTTTTATGAGTTAAAACAAAAAAAATTATTTTTTATCACAATAGAACCTATCTTTTAATTTATAGATACATAATGTTGATGCACTTGTTTAAATAGAGTGTCTAATTCGAATACACTGTGAGTGAATTGATAACTATTTTTGTTATAAAATGTGAGTGAAAAAATTGTTCTAATATAGGTATGAAAAGACACAAGATGTCATGTCATATAGAGTGAATGTATTAAAAAACTTTTTATTTTTTTTTTATTTTGATAAATTATATTAGATAGAAAGAGATAGAAAATAGTATATACTAAATATAAAATTTTCATTCAAGTTTTTTGTTATTTTTTTGCTATTTTTGTTTTTTTTTTGTTGGATTTTATTGTATCTTTGGGAAATTTTATGATTCGAATTGCGTTGTGTTGCGTTATATTAATATTAAGGGATTTTGTGGCTTATCATAAAATGAAAGTATTTTTTTTTTTGTTTTATTTCTGTTGTTAGTTTTACTGGTTGTTTTTGGTGTTTGTTTTGTTTGTATCTTTTGAAATCTTTTTGGATTAAGAAATAATTAGGTTAGTTTTTTTTTTCCCTTTCTATATTTTATAGGACTGAAGTTTTTTTTTTTTTTTTATTATATTTTATTAAAAATAAAGCTAAAGTAAAATTTTATGTTTTTTGTGTAGTTTTTATCTTTAAAATAAAAATATTTTACCATTGGGATTTTTAATAATTAGATAATAAAAAGGACAACTTAAATGATGATAGTAAAATTGAAAAGAATATATAGGGTTTATTAAAAAAAAATAACATTTTTATTGGGAGATCTTTTGATCTTAAATTGTTAGATCTGGAATTTTAATGTAACATAATTTAAAATAAAAAAAAATATTTAATAACACTGTCTGTAATGTGGTAAGTTAGTTTTATTTAATGTGCAATAATTTAGTTAAATCACTGGTCTTGTTTGCATGTTGTGTGCTTTTTATGTGACAGGAAAGTGATGTAAAATATCACAGTATTATTATTAGGGTTAAATCTCTAATGTTTATCAATATGATATTTCGAAATTAAATGTACGCGGAAAGAAGATGTATTCTTGGATAGTTTAACTAGAATAATTCCATAATACCCAATTTCACTAAGCGTTACCACTCCGGCAATTCCACTAAGAAATAATTATACTCGAAAAATTTTACACGCAATTTAGGTTTTTCTGGCTGCTAACATAGTAGTTAAATCGCCAGCCTTCCTATCGGAAGATCGTGAGATTAAATTACGCTCAGGTCAATAGAAATTTATATACATAGTTATAATTTTTAGTAATGAAATACCGTAATATAAAACAAATAAAAAATAAATAAATTTTGTACAAGACAATAGATGGCGCACAAATACAATACATATTTGGGTTTCATAATTTAGTACAAGAGCCCCAGTCGAATAATCAACGGCTTGTCAAAATAATGAATAAAAAAAATCTGAAGGTTAGTCAAATATGATAAAAATGTATTTAGTAGATGCATTTATTATACGTATTTGTCAAAAACATGACTTCAGAAATTGAAACAGGCAAATAATTTAGAAAAGTGATAACTACATTGTGCTTATGAAATTTTTGCTAGGGGATGGCCGAAGTAATATTATGCCTTATGGTGGAATAATACAAAATTAAATGTTGACGGAGTTAATTGTGATTAATTTATACACTGTGATTACTGATTACTAATATACTTTACGAGTTGCCGTTTTGTTTTAATTAGAAGCTGTATTGGTGAAAACATAATTCCATAGACAAAGCGTTGAAGCGTACTGACAAGTTTTTTTTTCTAAATTTATTTCTAGAATTTTATTACAATTTGAAGTAAATTGTTTTTTTTTCTGTCACGTTTTTCTATTATTTTTTTTTTGTGTAAATTTAAAAAGATTCATTTTTAATTAGTCCACGTCTTCTAATGGTTTATAATATAATCGATATATTCGCATTTTGTGGTCACGAAATAATGATTTTATGTTGATTTTAATGTTTCTTATATTACAAAGTCTGTTTGTTGAGTTTTGTTTTTTATTTTTTTTTGCTTTATCATCTTATTCATTTATATAAATAGCACGTGTTATACAATGGCTTGAATTATTTGAATTTTTTCTTTTTTTGTTTTGAAAACAATGAAAATGCTTATATTTACGTATTTAAGATTTGTTTTAATTTTTGTTGGAGCAGTCATCAAACTTTTAATCCTTCAGTCAATGAAGTTTTTGTAAATATTTTTTAAAGATTTTATTTAGTTAATTAAAATTTAAGTAATATAATACTATTTGATTTACTGGAGATTTTAATTCTTATTAAAACCTCTTTAGAATTTCTGTTTAGAAGAGTTGGGAATGAAATCCCAAAAAAAAAGTTCCATTTCCAAAATACCATTTACATAATTCCTATAAAATCTCACCTATATTTATTTTTTTTTATATATAGTGGGGGCAGCCGCCACAAACCCCCGCTTAAAAAATTATTGGGAATCTGATTTTGAAATCAACTCTAAAATCCCTCCTAATTATTTTTTCTGACATACATATTTCAACTAGAAATCTTTAAAAATAATGGGAACTGCCGGCTCCAAACCTCGGATAATAAATTAAATTATAGAAATCCTGATTGTGTAACCAATTCAAAAATCCTTCCTAATTCATATATATATTCAGGAAAAATCTTATAACCCTGATTTTCTGAGAAACTGCAAGATCCCTCCAAAATAACTTTTTTATATGTGTACATTCTCAAACTCCAAAATTTAAAATTTTTTTTTTTTTTTTGGAATTAATTGTTTTTATTGTTTGGAATTTTGTAACTGTTTTGTAACTGAATTTTTTATGACCCCATCCCAATTTAGAATAGTTGATTTGTTCAGAACTTTCACTATAAGCTATAATGTTAAAATTACGCAGCTTTGTTTTGCACTCTTCTCTTTTGATGTGATGGAATCTATAATCGATTTTTATTTACTACAGAATCTTTCAGCGATTTTTATCTAGTAATAGAATTATACCCTTTTCCTTCTTTTATTAACGGTCAACCGTGCTTTGGCCAATATTTTTCAAACAATTTTCTTTATATTGATAATATTGGAGTTTCAAAATTCTTAATATCAAAAATTGCATCCACAATATATAATTCAATTCCATTTTATAGCATGGGAATTACATAAATTCAATATGTTTCAAATAAAATTAATGATCTTGTGAAAAAAAAAATGAATATAAAAAACGCTGCGACCATAAATTACCCTTTAAATAGTTTTTAAAAATTGATTATATTGCGTTTTGTAAAATTAATTTTTATATTCAAAAAAAAAAAAATAAAATTTCATAAATTTTCTGTTTCATTATGAGCTGTTGATAAATGATTTTTTATATCTTTAGTTTTATTTGTTTTTTTTTGTTACAAAGTAAATAATTAATAGCGTACAATAATTTGGACAACATTAATTTTATATTTTTTTCTGAATAAAAAAATTTGAGAAAATTTGTTGCAACATTTTTAAATATAAATAAATACTAATTCTTCTATATTATGTATCTGTTAGAATCTGTTTTAAGAGGTAAAAATATTTGTGTTTTTCAAATTATAAAATTATGAAATTTTATTATTTTTTTTTTTTTTTTGTACATCATAAAAAACTGAAAATCACCTAAAAAAATGTCTATGACATTTTTTTGATTCCTTATTTTTCGCGCGTTTTATGTTTCACTATATTGTGTATTGCATAAGTCAGGCAATTTTTTATGTAGGACACACATGCGTTAATATCTTCACAAAGCGTATATATATAAAATATTTCTGATTTTTCTTTTTTCAAATTATTTAAAAATTTTCAATTCTCAAAATAAATGAATAAATCTGTAAAAAAAAAAAAAAAAATGATACTGAACAATTTCCCAGTACTCTTTCCCAAAAGGAAATTTGGGATAAATGACCCCTTTTAAATATCTAAAAGCACTGTACACACTAATTGAATAACTAAAAAGAAAATTTTCTTTTGTGAATTCTTAATTGAATATTAAAAAACATGTTAGAAGTCATTTAAAATTCAGGTGGCTTTCATCTAACATAGACTGTAGCGCCAGTCAGTGCATAAAATTAAAAAGGAAATAGTAAAAAAAAAAAAAAATAGAAGAACAAAAAATTATCGTAGGGTCTATAAATTGGTGTCATTCCCGTTAAAAAAAAATTAAAAAAAAAAAAAATTTTTTTATTTTTAAAAGCAAAAGAAAAATAAATTTTTAAAAAGACGGCATAAAAAATAATTTTGAAAAAAGAGGTGAAGGAAGTGAAAAGCTCCAATTAACTTGTTGAGGTTTTTTTTTTCCCTTTTTGTAATAATTGTTCAAATTTTTGGATAGAGCGCCAACAGCAAACTCAAAGTGGTTTATATTTGTGATTTCTTTGACTCTATTAAAACTGAAAAAAAAAATACAAATAGAAATTTAAAATAATTTTTTTTGGGAATTATTAGAAAATATAATTAGGGTTGTGTATGTACATTTATTGTTTAAAAGTACAACTATTCAGAATTATAAAAGCTAATATGTTAACTATATGTGATTCTTAAGGCTTTTAATTTTTGAGAGCAATCATCAAAAGGCACTATAGGACAGTGAAACGAGCATGATCCTTCTATGAGTGAATGCGATTCTAACTGACTAAGCACAATCTGCATTTTTTTTTATCCAAATAGTAGAATATGTCAGCTTTACTACTAATATATTGCTTGGCTAAGGAAAGTTAAAGTTAAATAATGAAAATTAGTTTTTAATTGATGGGAATATTGCGAACGAAGTTTGTTCACAAGAATGTTCATCTTGAATCTTGGGATGTTGTAGGCTCTTCAATTTTAGCACACATGAGGTTTTACATAATTCCATAAGCCAATTTATATCAACTTGAAATTTAAACTATACAATTACAAAGGGATTAATGGCTGAAGCTATCTCTTGATTTCCTTCGGGAGATTTTTTGAAGTATCAGACTTCTAAAGTTTTAAAAACTTTACCGATAAGTCTTTAATACTCACAAAATATATATTATCTTAGGCAAAAAGTGCTAACTAATCTGAGAAAATATTTAAGTAAACGATTTTTGTTGTATGTATTTTCTAATTTTATATTCATTCCCTTTAAAAATAAAAACAGCAAGAGCAGTTGGCAAGCCGAAAACTTTTTTGTTTTTTAAAATATTAACTACATGTAGTCGTACAAAAAAAACAAACATTTTATGTTTATTTGAAGCTAATTTGTCTGACGCTAATTTTTAGAAAAATCTTTGTAGATTTGGAAAAAAAAATGAATTATTATTTTTCTTACTGAAACATTTCTAAGTGCCTAATTCAAGTGATTTGCGGAGGCGATGCAATTTAGGGCATAGTTGAATAATAATTTCGTTCATTCATTATGTACTGCAATGATCTTTTCAAGTGCCAACGCAAATATGAAAATAAATTTTGAGCAAATTAAAAAGAAATATCATTAAATGTTGTACTTAATTTTCTATTTATTATTTCTTTTCTTAGGAGAACAGTTTCATTTTACATTTACAGAACATCGTGACTCACGAAATACAGTGATAGAAAAATTTGATGGTTTAGAAAAACAATGATGATTATGTATAGTCTATAACGCATTCTAATTTCTATTTAATTATGTTTGCCTGTCAACAAAAGAAAACAAAATGGATAAAAAAATGATTGACACACGCGTCAATTTGTAAAAGCACGCGTTAATTTTAATTTATATTTTTAATATGTTGATTATTATTATTTTTTTTTATTAAATTATAAGTGATAAAAAAAACGTTCCTATAATAATTTTTTTTTTTTTTTTTGTTAGATTATGAAGTATTGTGTGATTTATGACAAAAATAAAAATGACACAAAATTGACTTCGAAAAAATAAAAAAACGATTGTAAAAAGTAGGACATAAAACAAAACAAAAAATTATAAAAAGACATGATAACTGCAATGCAATAATGGTATGCTCCTGCAGTGTAAATTTTTTATTAAAGTGGTGTACAAAATGTAGAATAAATATATTATGTAAATATGATAGATATTAAATTAAAATTGTTGTCTAACATCACGTAAATAGAGTGAAAATAAAAATTTTAAAATATTTTGGGTAACTAATATAATATATAAATCCGATTTGGAGGACTTTTGCTTTTTTGTATGGGGCCAAACATTAATTTATTTCTGTGTATTCCTTTATACTTTAAATTCATTTTTTTTTATTTCATTATAGACGATTGTTCGTTTATTTTTATGTAATTTATAATTTTAATTTACGATTTTAGAGTTCTTTACAACTTGTAAGTTTTTTTTAAATAATTAAAAATTTAACAATAGTACTTGACTGTAAGATTAAACATTATGGTCTCATAGCTGATTTTTCTGTTTTAGTTTTTTTTTTAATGACACACTATTTTATTTATTATTAACAGATCTGAACTTCGAAAATACAATTAACAATTTTGCTTTCAACCATTAACTTCTCATACTATTTTTAAGATATCTATATGAATAAATTTATAAAATTACGTTCTATTTTATCTGTTTTAACGAATAAAAATAATAAAGTGGATATACTTAAACTGTGTCCAAACTATCGCATTAAATGCTAGCCATCTGTCAATCTTTTATTATACTGTTGACTACACTAAATGTTCGCTCTAAAAGAGAAAAGAGTGTGAAGTGTCAAGTGCTAGTACGATAGATTCGGAAAGGACCTTAGTTTACAACAACTTGATATTTGACAGTTTAAAAATGCCATATTTTTTTTTTTATAATACTAACATAATAGTTTAAATAAATATGATGGTAATACTTGTAGAAAAATAAAAATATTCAAAAAAATTGCATACTTAAAGGGTAAAATTTTTTTTTTTTAAAACTTTATTATCTAATCAATGGAATTCAATGAATTTCAAATTTAAAAAGAAATTATTGATTATTAGTATAAATATAATTTTATATAGAAAAGAAATTATTCAATTTGCGTGTTTTGGATTGTTTTTTTTTTTTTTTTATACACAACTTAAAAGTAAAAGTAGAAGTCATTTTTCAAATTTTTTGATTCAAATGATTTTGTTTTATTATTATATACTATTTCTGAATATTAAATATATTGATAAAAAGAAAGAGAAAACGATAATATTAATGATAATGATTATTACTATTACTATTATATAATGTAAAAAAAAAAATAATACAATAATTAAAGTGTTAAAAATTATATTCTTTTTGTTATGCATATTATAATAATTTGACTTAAACAACAAAATTCATTATTTATTATATTCTTTTTGTTATTTATTTGTTATAAAATAAAGTTGAGTTACAACTAAATTAAATTAAATTTATTAAGAAAAATCAATAGTTTATATAAATATTTCATTTTGTTTGGTTTTTTTTTTTTTTGTATGAAAATTGGGTCAACAAACAAATAAGAAATTGAAGAAAATAAATAAAAATATTACCTTTTCTAATTGTGATTTTTGAAGTAAAATACTATATATATATCTTGTTTGTTATAGAAATTTAAAAGGTCTTATCATAAAAATATGTAATTTATATAATTTTTTTATTTTGTATATTTACACTTTTTGATTATTTTTTTTGCATATAAAATGCATTCAAAATTTACATATGTATGTATACACATATAAAAATTCAACCTTGTATAAAATTGCTGCAAAAAATTTAAAAGTGCTTCATTTTATAATCATAAAATGAAATTACTTAAAAAAAAAAGAGATATGATAATTACATAATAAATTTTTTCATGATTTACTTTTAAATTTCAAATTAGACAACTGAGAAAAGAACTATTTTGAAAATTGCCGAAATTTTTTGAAGGAATCAGAAACAGAAGAGATCAGATTTAGCAAAACTAGATATTATGTTGTACTCCTCACAGTTGTAACAAATTGAAGTTATACTTCTGACAGATACAACAAATATCCACCTACCGCGTTAAGATGGAAAACTAGCCTAAGTATATCAAAATATTATTACTTAAAAATAATTCTAAAATATAAAATAATAAGTAAAAGTAACAGTAAGTCGATGCACCCGACTTATTTATACCCTACACCTAAAAAATTCAAATTAAATTAAAAATCCATAAGTTATTTTAGTTAGGTATTTAATATAACTAAGCTAAAAAAAATAAATGCTTTTACAACCTTTGTACAAAATTTCAGATTTCTATCTTTATTAAATTCAAAAATATGCTTGTTAGGTCTTGGGAAGTGTGTGAAGGCACGTGGCCCACCACCCCAATTCATCTCAAATTTTAGAGACATCAACAGGGTAGAACATTCTTATATCAAATTTCAAGTTTATATGTTTATTAATTTCGAAGATATGCTTGTTTGGTTTTGGAAGTTGTGTGGCAGATACCCGAACAACCATTCTAATTCATCTTAAATTTTGGACAAATCAGGGATTCAGAAAACAACACCCTAGTACCAAATTTGAAGTTTCTATCTTTATTAATTTCGAAGATATGCTTGTTTGGTTTTGGGAGTTGTATGGGAGGTACCCGAACGACCACTCCAATTCATCTCAAATTTTAGGCAAATCAGGGATTCAGGAAACAACACCGTAGTACCAAATTTGAAGTTTCTTATCTTTATTAATTTCGAAGATATGCGTATTCGGTTTTGGGAGTTGTATGGGAGGTACTCGAACGGGGATTGTAATTTCACCCATTTACAATCCCCGCCTTACCTTAGTTATTGTTAACCTACAGTATAAATTTCATCAAGATAGCATCATAGCATTATTTTTTGAGTTATCGTGCGTACGGACGGACGGACGAACATCGCTAAATCGACTCAGGAGGTGATCCTGATTCAGAATATATATACATGTCTATACCTAACCCGCTCCCTTTTGGTGGTTACAAACACCATACCAAAGTTAATATACCCTATACTTAATGTGTAGGGTATAATAAGTAATTTAAATAAATATAGATATTGTCCTCTTTAATAAACGTAAGTTTTGTACAATTTATAGATATTTATTTACTTTTCAGGATTTAAAAGGGTTTAAATACAATGAAATTGTGACAAAAAAAAAAAAACGAGGAACGGAGTGATTTTCATTTTTGTTTTTTTTTTGTAAAAAGAGAAACATATAAGTTATATTGTGCAAAATAAAAGTTGTAATAAACTGGTATAAAACTGGTATAACTGAATAAATATTATATAAAAATAAGAAAATGTGCTAAAAAAAGTATAACTACATACTTATATTTTACATTACCATTCATTTAAAAAAAAAAAAAACAAAAAATTTCCCATGACGAATGGGCGAGGTTATTAGTTTCTTTCCATTCATAATCCTTTTTTTTTCTTGTTTTATTTCTTTTATTATTGTTGTAATTTTCTTGAATGGAAATTTAATGAAGGAAAAGTTTATAAAAAAATATACAAAAACAAAAAAAAAAAACCTTTCGTAACAAATGTAAAGAACATATGTATATATGTACATACGCGTATATGTATATACTTGCACAATCCATGACATAAATTTCATTTTAAAAATATGTATGGAAAAAAAAAAATGTTTATAAGAAGCATATTACAATGTATGATTTTAGTTTTTTTTTTCTATTTTTTTTATTCTTTCTTTTTAAACTTGAGGTTCTTTTTTGCAAGGACATTGAGGTTATTATATTTATTTTTGTTTTTATTTTTGCATCTTTAAAATTCAAAACTGTATAAAAATTACTAATAAGAAAAAAAAGCTAATTTTAAACATATAAAATATACATAATTGTTTCACATGTTTTTTTTTTTTCATTTGCTGTGCAATTTGTTGAGTAGAATTTTATGAATGTGACAAGGAAAACTAAGAATAGAAAAAAAAATATTAAATTATGTATTTCTTATTATAACTTGTACTTAAAAAAAAAAAAAAAAATTAACATAATAGAAAAGAAAAAAGAAGTTTTAAATATGCACCCTTGATTTGAATATTTTCCTTTCCAATTCCTTTTTTTTTTATATAGTTAATCAGTTTTTATTGTCTTGTAACCACTTTGTATCTTTGCATTTTTTTTACAATCTATTTTTTTCTTCCCATATGGCTTTAATCAAGTTGATATTTAATTCAATTTTGCTGTTTTTTTTTTCTTTGTTTTGATTATAATAAATCCCAGTCATATGTTTCATATATTCAATAGATTCTAAATATATGTATATTTATATATAAGTAGGATTCTATTAGGTAGGTTTTATAAAATTCATTCAATTGACATACATTTCAAGTTTTTTGTGTGTTATTTTTGTTCTTTTCTCTATACTCTTCTATATGTAAATGTTAATATAATTTTACAAGAGAAAACGAACAAACGAAAAAAACAACAAATAAAAAGAACAAGGAGAAAAAAATAATAGAAAAGAAACCTAGAAATAAAGACCAGATAACCTTGCTACTACTTTAGAATTAAGTTCAATTTCTTTTTATGTTCTTATTTATTTTGTTTTTTTACTTATGTGATTTTAGTTTTATGGGATCTTCTTATTTTTATTAAGGAACTTAATCCAAAAATAATTTTTTTTTTTACCTTACCAAAGAAATTGCATGAATTAAATAGAAAAAAAAAAAACAAATAAATAAATTAAGAAAAAAACATGTATATGTACGTAATACGTATGTCCTTATTTGATCACATATCCTTGAATTTCTTTTTGTTTCAATTTCATTTGTTGTACATCTCTTTTAGTATTATTTTTATGCTATACTGAGTAAAATAACAAGCATTAAATCTATATGAATTGTATGAATCTTTATTTATCGTTAATGTGATACCATTATTTCCCCATTTTCTTTCCTTTTCTTTAATAGTATGAATATAAAATAAAATATATGATACATTTTGATATCCAATAATTCTCTGGTAATAAATTTTGCCAAAGTCGTCTAAAAGTGATTGGATTTTCCTTTAAAGTTTTTTATTCTTGGTCTAAAACTTCATTCCCTTACGAACATAGTTCAAGCGTAAAATAAAGTTTGCCATTACGTTTGTGAAACTTTAAAGGAGACGAAATGAATATTATGGAAAGGAATGTATTATATTTTTACTCAAAATTGCCCGTTCGTCTGCGCAATAACTCAAAAAATAATGAAGCTACGATTTTAAAATTTCATTTAATTCATTCCATTTAAATGTCAATGCCAGTTTGGCTATTAAAATTGAACACTTAATTTGTCTAACAAAACAGGTTCAGTTAGCTGTGAAATGTATATGCACATAACTTCGTACTTGAAAAGGGTTGGTAAAAAAAGGCATCTGAAATGTTGTAAAAGATAATCAAGTTTTACAATCGTTTGATGGAACGAGGTCTTTTTCCTCTTATACAGCTCTGTTATTAAATTTTATGAAAACAGTTTATATATTATGTTTTTGCGAGTATACCAAAGTTGACACAGTCACATCTCCACTCTTTCTCGGTTTCAAGTTCTTGAATTAGGTATTCATTTGAATATGAAATGATTGGCTTTTGGATCCGACTAAAGCAATTTAAGAACTGTATTACCTATATTTTTATCCTTAGCAAAATTACCTAATCTATTTTGCATATTAAGTTTTACTAACACTAATTAAAGAAAAACAGATTCAAAATAAATAATTTTATCATTATAATTCACTTAAATTGCTTTAGATAATATACTATAAATTTATATCAGTCATTAACTTTTAATGATGATTAAAAATTATTTAAATATGAGTTTGACTCCAATACGTCTGCTTCCTACTTTTAATTATTTATTAATTATTTTGAAATAGAATTACGGCAGACAGTAAAACTTACCAAAAAACCTTTTAAATCAAATTACAGATAGTCATACTGTCTAGGGTAAAACATAATATTAACCCAATTTTACTTTTTTGAATTGTTCCAAAGAATAAGAAGTTCCTAAGAATAAAATGTCACGTACAATATAAAATTAAAATTATGTTCTTTTTCAATCGTTGTGAGTCATTTATGTATTATGTTTATTCATATATGGTTTATGTATTCTTTCTGTTTTATTGTATGTGCATATTTTGAATTGTATCCTTACATGCTTCTATATTAGTTTTTGTTGAGACTCATGTTGCTCAAGCTTTCAATAAAACTAAATTATTTGTGTTTTTCTTTATACGTTTTAATTTAAATTTTCTTACATATCTTTTCTACGTAACTTTAAAAAAATTACAGTAATGGTTAAAATTTTATTGATACTAAACCAAAAAAGTTATAATGCCCGTTTAATTACAGCACTTTAGATCAGATGAAATGCACTGTTACACTTAATAAAACAAACACTTATTTTTTTTTTATCTTTTCCTACATTTTATTTTTATTACTAAGTCAAATTGTGTCACTAATTAATTATTAGTTCTTCTAAATAAGAGAATAGGAAAAATTTTCAGGCAAAATTCTAAAAAAAACGAAAAATTTGGGCTAATGTCCATATAAACTAAAAAAAAAAGTTTTCTCTATAGTAGAAAAATAAACTGTCTGTGCAATCAAATCTTTAATAATCTTTGGATATTTGTTTTGGAGACCTTTTTATAATAAACCATAATTCTTGTATAAGATAATAGATGGCGTAGAAATAATAGAAACGTCTTATAGTCTTGTACAATAGCTACAGCCGAGTAATCAACGGCTTAATGAAATTAATGATTCATGAAACTGAAGCTAAGTCAAATATGAATAATAAATGACTTAGTGGATGCCCTATACTCCTCATTGGAGTGGCAAGGAAAAAAAAAAAACTATTTGGGTAATGGTGCTTCAGTTTTAAGGCTGATACTGTCATTTATGCAAAACCATATAAAATACAGTAAGTAAGTACTTAAAATTAAAAAAAAAAAAAATAAGAAAATAAAACTTAGTTCAAAGGAAATCTTTACCTAACCTAGAAATCTTTGTTTTATTATTTAAATTTTATAGAAATATTGTATTTGATTTTAATGCCCTGTTCTGGTATAAAAGAGTAGTAAAAATTTATAACAAATTACTAACTACACCTACTTATTGTAAAAAGATTCGTTCTGTTCTCTTTGTATAGGAAGCCAAAACGTATTTTGAATATTAAATTATTTAACTAATAATTCCTGCATAAGTTTTATATACCTATACATACAATCTCTATAGATACATACAATCTCAAAGTTGAAGAATGACTGGGAATTGAATATGTAATGAGTTAAAAATTACGTCATTTTTGAGTGAATATATTTTTCTTTTTCCATGTACATATTTTGAAACGAAAAAAAAAAATGAAACCAATTTAGTTTTTTGATTAATTGCTACTTGTAGTGCGGGAATTTTATGTGTGTGTATGTTTTTTTTTATTATATGAAGTTATTAGATTTACATCGTTTTACCTAATGGCAAGGATACAATGTCCTTGAATAAAATAATTATATGGTAATATCAAAATGTGTGTATGGCAAAAAAAAAAAAAGAAAAATTATTAATTTTTTTTTTTTATTTTAACTTTGTAGAATATGTGGTAAAATTACTATTTGGGTTGGAATATATTCAATTTAATTCTATTTGTTGAAATATTGATGAAAAAGAAGTTAACTAGAAAAAAAACAAAGTATAAAGTTTGTTAATGCTTATTTTATAATAATTATTTTGAAACCATGTTCATTTAAAAACCTAAAAATTTCCTTTGGGGAAAATCTCCAAAACAAAATAAAATGGTTATCTATATAGGGGTTAAAAGGATTAGTTAAAAGTTAGATTTTATTTACAAACTAGAATGGTTTTTAACATATAATATCAATGCATGGTAGAGTTCTGTACAGTTATTAGAGTGAAGTAATATTAAAGTAAAAAAAAAAATTTTTTTATTTAATAGATATATATATTTTGATAAATAATCGATGATTGATTTATTACTGATTTAGGGTGGATGTTATTTTGATAAAAAAAAATTTTTAGAATAAAAATTTATTCAAAATATAATTAAGAGATAATTTAATAAAATGTAACCTTTAATGAAAGGAAATAACTTTAAATCTTATTGAGAATAAGTAATATTGATCAAAGTGCAGTAGTAGGTGAGTGAATTTAAAAACAAAACTCAAATCAAAGCTTAACTTAAATAAGGAATTAGCTCACACTTTGGGCGACACACACAAGAGCACACGTTGTGCAAACGGAAATGTTAACCGAATCTAAAGTAATGGAACTCAAATTTTTAGTTGAGTGCAATTCAAATTAGCTCAAATTTAAGTTTTTTTTTTTTAAATTCATGTATTGGTATGTTTATACCCCGTCTTTTACCAAGGATTGTATAAAGCTCAAATTTCAACTCGACTCATCGCTCAACTCAAATTTTAAGTTATTTCAAGTATAGCTCAAGGTATAGGTCCAAAGTATGACCTAGTTCATTATTTGAGTTAAGCTTTGAGTTGAGTTTCGTATTTGGATTCGTATTAAGAAATGTTTCATATTAAGTACATTTTTATAGAGTCGATTAATATACCGACTTTTAGAAGCATTTAAACAGATTTTTAATTTATCGAAATCAAAATTTCAATTAAACTCTGATGAAATTCAACAGCTTCAATTAAAACAGAATTTAATATAATTTGTTTTTTTTTTTTTTGAATATCATAAAATAATTAATTTTGTTTGCTTTTTTTTCTATCTCTAGTTCCTCATTCTACAAGTTACAAGCCAAATTTGTATACTATACGTCTTCATTTCGTATGTAGTTAATTTATGGTATATTCAAGGTAATTTTTCTTGTTTTGTTTTTTGTCTTCTAATTTTTTAATTTTTCTAATTATTTATAAGTTTATTTAATATTATATATAATATATATTTTATCGTCTTATTTGATTTTTCTTGTACGTACATATATGTATATGTATATATAATTCCATGTTCCATCAAATTTCCATAAGTAATTTAAAGATTTTTTGTTTTTAAAATTTCTTTTTGTTTTGTTTATCCAATTAGTTCCAATTATTATCATTTTTAATTTATAATATTTTGTATCTTAATGTTTTCAATCATGATTATATAGACTGAAATTTATGTGACTTTTTTTTTTATGCTCTTTGTTTGAAGGGAAATGAGATTAATTGAATTTTTCGTTAGGAAAAAAAAAGAACAACAAATATATCTTCACATTAAAACAAAGAACGTATTTCAGATGTTGTTTTATATTAGAACAAAGTTATGTGCATATATACTATAAAACTACTCGACCTTATAAAAATCTTTACATAAATTTTATTTTATATGAGACTTCTATCGAATTTCTTTCCTCTTTGTTTATTTACACATAAAATCCACATGTATGTATATATGAAATGATTTATATTGTCGCATATCAATTGAATATGTCCCAAACTTAACGAAAAATCAACAAAAACAAAAAATAACGATAAATAAATGGTATCGCCCTTGTTTTATGCTTCCTCCTTAATTTTTTGTTGTTGTAATTTTTAAGTTGTTGATTATGCAATGTTTATGTTTTTTAATATCAGATTTTTATTTTTTATTTTCATTTTCTATTATCAAAGATTCTTTAGAAGTGGCAACGATATGATATTGTTTTTTTTTTTTTTTTTTTACGCAGTTTAGTTCTAATGCCCTAAAAAACTTGGCCTCATTTTTTTGTCGTTATTGTATTATAGTTGTGAAGTTTCTTGTTCATTTGATAAAAAATTAATAAATTTATATTTTGTTATTTTTTATGCTTCATTTCATTGGTTTTATGTTGTGCGACATTTTATTTTGTATTATTAAAGGGAGTTGCAATAGTATTTTGTTTTGCGTACCCTATACTTGTAATTAATTTATTTTTTTTTTAAGAATTTCTCTGATACAGCAACGTAAAAAGTATGTCTTACCAAAAAAGTGTATTTAAAGATAAGATAAAACTGCTATTAGGCTCTCAAATCTCAACTTAACTAAAAAACTTCTTTAATTTTATCTTATAAAGTTGATAACTTTTATTTTAATTTTATGTACCAAAGATTTCAGTTAGGACTTTTATAGTCTTTTAATAATCATGAATCTTTTAAATTTTCTTTAATATTTATTAACATTATTTACACAATACTTATGCTATATCCTTCCCATAAGGATTATCAAAAAATTTGTAAGCTTTATAAGAAGTAATAAATCTCTTTCCGAAAATAATCAATATCTTTCTTTACTTCTTTAAACCCACTCAACCACAAAATAAAATTAATAAAAAGTTAGTACATAAAAATTTTTTCAAAACTCACTTAAACATTTTTCGACCCACATGTTGCATATCACTGTAATCTGGAAAATAACAAAAGCAATAACAGAAAATTAAATCTGAAAGTAAAAACAAAAAACCTATTGACTCGTGGTGGCACTTTCAATTTTGAATGACATTTTTTTATTTTATACGTTTTTGTTGTGTTGTCATTAAAGAAGGGTGGAGAAGAAAGACGGTATTAGATGGAACTAAATCCCAATAAACATGAAACAAATATATTACTTAGTCATTTTACATTTTAGGCTGCATAAAATAGCATGACACATAAAAAGTGGCAGCAGCTGTTCAAATTTAAAGTCATTTTATTTAAAATTGTTTTTTTTTTGATATTTTATTTTTTATGTTAGATTCTATAATTTAAAAATTTAAAACTTTTTATATACTTTATTTTTTTTACTTTAAAGCTTTTTATGCTTTATGATTATTTATGTTTTTGTTGGACTGATGCCCTTGTAAAATGTTGTAACAACAGAAAAACATAAAAACAGAAAATAAAAAAATAAATAAAAATATTAAATAAGTGAGAAATTAAATTAAGCGTTAAAAATTAAAGAAAATTTTCAAAAAAAAAAGAAAAATTATTGAAGACGACTGTAATTTTTTATGTCAAATTGCACTCTAAAACAGTGATAGAACTTTAATTTAGAAAATGGGGTATACAAAATAAGATTAAAGGGCATTATTTAATATTTAAACTGATATCAAAAGTAAAGTCAAATTTTATTAGTACAAACCTTGTTTTTATGAAAATAATGTAATTCGTCCTGATATAGGAAAGAAATTAAAATATAATGTAAGAAGAGGGTATAGTTTTTTGAGAGGAAAGTACAGTTTTTTGATATTAATTATAGCTAATTACAACAATATATTTTAATCAAATGATGTAGTTATAATGAAATTTTGTATCTCTTATATAGAATAATAAATAATCATTTGTAATTCGTGGTAAAAGAAATGCGGCAATAATTTCTCATTACCAAACATTTTGCCAAGTTCTTAATCTTTACTTTGTTATGCAGATGCTATAAAGTTTTTTTTAACCTTTCCATTCCTATAAGAAGCATAGAACATTTATTATTCATATTTAACTAAGCTTCGGTTTCTAAAATCATTATTTTCACTAAGCCGTTCATTACCCAGGTGTAGCTATTGTATATAGACTATAAAACACAAATATTTATTTCTTGCGCCATCTATTATTGTATACAAGAATTATTTTATTTCTAAGTTTTTTTATAATATTTTACCAGATATGACATGACGATATGACATTAATTATAGGATAAGTATATACAATTAATTTTTATTTAATTATATTGCGAGTATACTACAGTATAATTATATATTAGAAGAAAAATCTATGTATATTATTTTTGTTGTAATCTGTATGAGTCTGCCGGAGTTTGAACCCGAGACCTTTCAAATGAAAGGCCGCTGTCTTAACCACTACATCATTGGCTGGATACATTTTAAAGTAATAACATCTTAATATCTTTTATATTTTATCTTTTATTTTTTTTTTTTAAATTTTATTTAATGGTCTTCTCAGGTTTATACGTCCTAGGACGGTTAAAATGGCTACTCCTACACCACCAAATTAATAAAATTTAGTAATTTATATGGCTTTAGCAGTGCAAAATTCGATTTTAAAATTAGTTCTGTATGAAATGTATAAAAGTAGTAATTAAATTCATTATAATATTCCCTAATAACAATATTTTAGAACGCCTCTTAATTAAAAAAAAAAAAATCTAATAATTCATAAAAATTTAAATGCAATTTTTCTTCTTTCATTTTTGTTTTTTTTTTTTGACTATAAAATGCATTAACATAAATAAGTAGAATATGTTTTTTAATGAGTTCAAATTAGTAGCAACATAATTTTTTCTATAAAAAAAAAATATTTATTTATGTTTTTGTTTTTGGTTGTGTGTAAAAGGTACTTATTAGTTATTTTATTATGGTTTTTTGTTTTAAAATTGATGAGGTTACAGAATTCATTTAATTTATTTAAAATGTTTTTTTTTTTGTTTCTTACTAACTAATGTTTGTTTTTAGCGCTTTATTTTTAAAAATAAAATCTTTGAAACATTTAGTTATTAGTTTCATTCTGCCCGTTTGTCATTATGTCAGTCTGTTTACAAAATTCTTATATCGTTTTTCGATAAAGAAATTAAATTTTAGGCACACATTTTATAAAAACAAGTAACAATTGTAAAAGTAACTTTTTTATCTACTGCGCCACCCTTAGCAGAGCCAAAGCTTAAAAAAATTTCCTAAAGCTTGAAGAAGTTGCTTACTTAAATGCTTGTTTATCAAATTCTTACTGGATTCAATCTCAAAACACCAAATGACCGAAAATATATTAAACTTTTTAGATAAAAATAAAAGTATGTATAATTTAATTTGTTGCAATTTGATATTTTATTTTACCGTTATGTCATACCGACATTTTGTTAAATTTTGGGCATACCGTTACGCTTTAAGTGAGATATTTGAAAATTTTAGATGTATAAAATTTTTAGGAATAAATACAAATTATTTAACAAAATTATTTTGTAGTCCCATACTCCCATCCATTTCAGAGTTATTTTAAGTGAAAAATTTAGAAATGCGCTATTTATAAGCACCTGTAACTTGGATAACAAATATTCTAAAGTTAAGGTGCTAAATGGAAACTTATTTTTATATTTTTGTATATATAGTGTTAAAGAATTTTCTTTTGTAAATAGATTTTATTAAAAAATTTAGGAACTGTCTCTCAATTTATCACAATTTCCATGACAAAATGTTGATGCAAAAGTAGTCACTATTAAAGTATGCTTTTACTTCTCTTTTTGTGAATTTTTGCTTTTTAAAAACCGTTGAATTTATATATTGCTTTGTTTTATTATATATTTGCATATACATATTTATTTTGTTAAACAATTATTAATTACCACACATGGCTGACATCATATACAAGGAAATAACTTAACAATAATTAATCTTAATCTTTAGATATTTCTTTGTGACATATTTTCACAGTTTTGTTTTTAAAAAAATTACCAATTTTTATGTTGTTTCTTTTTTTTTTTGCCTTTAAATTTTTTAAACTTTTAAAATCATTTTTAATGAATTGCTATAAATTTTATTTTAATTGTGCAATTATCATGTATGATTTTATTATTATTATCCAGATAATATTGCAGTACCTACAAAAAAAAAAAATTTAAAAGAAGAAGGTGTAGACTGTAGTTATATGTATTTATGTATGTAATGGGAGGTAAAAATTTGAATATTAACGGAAGCTTAAATAATTCATAAAATTTTAATTATTTGTACAATTAAGAATACAGAAATGGAGCATATATGAATAATTAATTTTGATGATATGTAAATGTGCAAAATAAAACAAATATTAGAACAGTTTGGAAGTTATAAATATTTTCACTTGTACAATTTTAGTTGTTTTAAAAAATTCTACAGAAAAAATGTAAAATTTTTAAGTAAAGTTGAAATAAATTACGTAATCGAATTGCGCCAAATTCAACTCTTTCAAGTTTGACATAAATCATTGGTTAATTACGATATTATTTTATGACTGAAATCATATTTATTAGTACCGTACTGTATTTTTTTTTTTAAAGACGGTCAAAATAAGTTGCTCTAAACATTAATCGGCTGATCTGTACAAAAAAAAAATATTATATTTTAACCGTCTTTAAATATTTTTTTTAAATTAATGATCGTGAAAATGACAGCAAAAAATATATTTATGTATATGTACCTATTAATTATTGTAGATTATAGGCAACGTTGAGTAACTAAATTAATGTTTAATAGGAATAATGAGGGTTGAGTACGAAATTTAAAAAAAAAATTACATTTCCAAAATACCATTTACATAATTTCACAAAAAAAAAATTAAAAAAAAAAAATTGCACTAAAAAAATTCGAAAATTCAAAAACTAATGGTAAGTACTTTAAATAGTGGGAACAGCCGCCCCTTAACAAATTATTGCTTAACAAATGATTGAAGTCCTGATTTTGTAACCAAGCCCTCCTAACAGAATCTCATATATAGTTACATATACAAATATTGGGTTTATTATGATATTCAGAAAATCATAATTTGGACAATCAAAATTCAGATAAACCAAAATGTTTTTAAAATGCAGGCAATTTAAACTTCAGACAAGTCAAAAGACAAGTCGGGTATTTAAAATTCATAGAAATTTTCAGAAAAAATTGTTTTAATTTTTCGTGTATTTAAGATTTTAATAGTGGGGGCTGTCTGCCTCCCTGCCAGGCTGTAAATAAATAAATTATTGAAACCTTGATTTTGTAATCAACTTTAAACTATCTTTCAATTATTTGTTACATACATAAAAAAATTGGATATTTTTCCATTAAATTTCAATTTGATATTTTTGGTTTTCAGGATTTTGTAACATTTTGAAATTCTTCCACAAAATCTAAATTCGAGATTTTTTTTCTGGATTTTTTCGTTTAGGATTTTTTTTTCAGTAAAACGTCAAAGACCCTTTACAAAAATTTTAAAAAAGTAGGAATCCCGAATTTCCCAATTGTGATAACCTAAATTTATTTTTTCGAATTAGAAATTTCTGAATTTTATTTATTTATTTATATTAATATTACATACATAAATGTAATGCAATATTATTGAACCATCGGCTACTTTAGGCCATTATAGGTTTTTATACTATTATTAATTATATACTAATAACTAAGTAATATTATTTATTTTGTTTATATTATATACTATATATTTACATTATATTTGGTCGTAAGGGGGGTATGTAAAGAAAAAATACTTACAACCTGTGCAGGGATCGAACCCACACTCCTTCGGTTAATACGCCACACGCCTACCCACTAGGCTACCGAAGCTCCTAATTTCTGAATTATAAATTGTCTGAATTGTAAATCGTCTAAATATTGAATTATCTAAATTTTGAATTTTCTGAATAATAAAACTCGTAATTTTGTTATGAACCCACAAATATTTTGTAAAAAAGTGTGTAACTCTGATTATGAATTCAATTATAAAATTCCTCCTAATTCAGGATCTTGAATTTACATATGTATGTGTACGTACATAAATATTTCGGAATAGGGGAATGTTTTTATTTTGTAACCCCCTATAAAATCACTTCTAATTATTTTTTTACATGCATAATTAATTATCTCACAATATAGTCTATAGAATAGAACATTACCTTATGGAATTTTTTTTGTTAGAACATTTTTTTTTTGTTGTTTGCAATTTAGTAATTTTGTAACTTTGTATATTTATTTTTTAGAATTATAACACCTTTCCGGCTAAACGTTGTTTTAAAATTTATTTGAAGTATATATTTTTCATTTTGGTTTCTATAATTATGCCTTCGCTTAGATGTTCTGGTAAAATGTCATTATCAGCCGCTGTTTGATTTTTTTAATTGATTTATTTAATTAAAACAAGTTTCGAATTTATATGTATATGAATTTTCTTTTTGTATCGATTTCCTTTGATTATTTAATTTATCAAAATTCTATAAATATTTCAAATTAAAATTGCTCAAAAAATGCTTTTTCCTTTTTTAAGTCTGCTTCTATTTCTTAGAAAAACCCTTTGAAATCCTTGTTTTTTTTTTCTAAAAAAAACCTTGTTTTGTACATTCAAATTATTTATATTGTTTACAGCTTCAGGTTTATTGCTCTACGAGTAGCCATAATATCTATGTATACACATAACTTAAATTCATGGCCAAAATATTTTTTTTTTGTATAATTTTGTAATATAAAATAAAAAAAAAATATTCAAAATATCAATTATTTTTTTTAATCAATGATTTGTTTTTAATATTCTATGATAATCTTAAAAGCTTTATTTAATACTTTTTTAATTAGAAACGAATTTTGAGAACCAAATGCAAAATTACATTAAAGAAAAAATAAAAAAAAAAATTAATATTCTATAACTAATTTTTTCCCTACATTTTAATTTAGTTTTAATTTTATTGTTTTTTTTTTTTCTAATTTCATTTTTTATCATTAAAAAATTTTTTTTTATATTTTGATTTGATTTTTAATTGATTTGAAGCACTGAAGTATGTACTTTTAAAAATTCACCCTCCAAAAATCAATTTATATTATATGATATGGGGAATATTGGGTAAAAAAAAAAACTAAATATTTATTTTTAATTTCATTATTGATTTTTATTTAAGGTTTTTTACGTTATCGGAAAACTTCAATTTTAATTTTCTTATTTATTTAGTTTTTTTTCTTTACTTTAAAGTGTGCTGTTTTGTGTTTAACCAGTGCTAAAATTATGATAATTAAATAAGTGGTTCGAATTTCTAGTATTTTTGAGTAATCAAAGTAATATAGCATTCTTTTGAACATTTTAATTATAATATTTGTTATAATACTTTATCTTTTAATCTATAAAGGGATTGAAGAGAGGGGGGAAATACTAAAATAAGAGGGTTTTGCATAGATATTTGTATAGTTCTTTAAAGATAAGCGACGCGCTTTTTTTATGGCAGCGATGCGTTTTTTTCCGACCCAAATTTTTTCTCCACAAAAAAAACTGATGACAGCGATTTTCATGCTGTTTAGGCTAATAAATGTCAAACATTTTTGTTTTTAAAAATAAACAATCGTATACGAAGGAAAAAATGGAGAATAAAGTTGAAAAATTTTAAATATAAACCAAATATTTTTTTAATTATTTGTATTTAATATCGTTTTATTTTCTGAAAAAAGTTTTGACCTGTGGTTGCACTTGTTTTTTCAGGTCACATTTTTTCCGAACCGAAAAAAATGTTCGTGTTCTTTTCTAAAAAAAATTGATGACGAAACTCGCACGGGGCAACAGTTTTTTAAAAAACTTAACCTGAAAATATTGACGAGGCAATAAAATGAGTTTTGTGCTCTCCAGAATTACAACATTAAAAAAAATTTGTGTATGTAATTGTCATTGTCAGTCAAATAGTAAATAGTGATTAATGACAATATAAAAATAGATTATTTAGATTTATTTGGTTGAATTTTAAAAAATATCGAGTTTACGGGAAAAAAATTTTATATTTCATAAGAAACGTAAGCTTAAACAGTTTTAAATAAGTACAATATAATTTGTAGATACTCAAATATGCCTGAACACGCGATAATTTGGCATGCTATAAACTTTGTGCAAAATGAATTGTTACAATCGTCTTCTGTATCTTCCGAGGATGCAAGTGAAATTTTTTTTAAGGAAAGAAAATCACCTTCGCTAGATATTTTGTTTAATATTTGTAACAACAAAACAATTAACAATGTTTGTCATCTATCAGTTGTCATATGAATGACAGAACAGTAAAAAAAAAACAGTTTAGCAAACTTGTAAAAAAAATGTTGCATTTTTTCTGTTCTATTTTAAAAAATGTTCAGGTCAAAACTGAAAAAAATAGTGCAAAACTACAAAAATAGGTTTGACTTTTTTCAGTTTTGCAGTTTTTCTGAAAAAAAAATGCAAAATCCACATTTGGATTTTTTTCCGCTTCGATCTAGGGAAGGTTTAATTTTATATAGTTAGCGTATGAAATTTAATGCTTGTTGTTTCAGTGAAATGAAACACTTTATAACACTATTTTATTTAGTTTTCATATTAATTTGGCGAAACTATTGTGCAACATATTCTAAGGTATGTTTTAATACATCTGATAAACACAAATATACAAAAGACATTCTAAATATTAAGGTTTCATGTTTTAACATGATCATAAACGAAGAAACAAAAGTTTAATTTCTAAAACTAATATAAAAACTAGTTGTGTATAGGTAATTACATATTAGAGATTGGGTTGCACGAAAATCTATAAGCAGACACATGTATAAGTACATATATAACTTCTTTTAAAAGATTTTTTTTTTAGTTTCCCTTGTCTTTATTTTCATTACAAGAAACATTTGGTTAATTTTTTCGACCCAGTCAAAATTATATCACTGAATTAAATTATACATAAGTATTTTTGAAATATTTCCGATAACCACCGGAAAAAAAAAAAAAACAACAAAATGAAAAAGAAACTTAGAATTGTTCTTTATATAGAATTACTTGAAATTTAATTTGGAATTTCTTTCTTACTTAAATAAAGTGTTGGTTACTTTTGTTGCTCTTTAATATAAAGTACTACCTATAGATATTTATCTTTTTTATGTTTTGATTTTGGGTTTTGTGGTAATGCAGTATGGTCTCATTATTAGAAATTAATTTGTGTTCTTATTAAATTTATGTATATAGAAGTAACCTTAAGGTAGAATTTATATTTTTCTTAATTTTTTGTTTAAAATGCAAGTACTTAAATACTTACCATTCATTAATTTTAGTGTTTTATATTTTAGAAGTTTATTTTTAGACTATATATTGATTTTTGTTGTTTATGTATTTGAAAAGTAATTGAAAGCATATGTATTTATGAACTTTTGATTAATTTAAAAATAATTAATTGATTGATTTTTAATTTAATTTGTTTTCGATTCGTTTTTTGTTTTGTAATTTATAATGTAGTTTGATTGAATTTTTTTTTCTTTTTGAATAAAATATGGGGTATAACTATGCATTAAAAAAGAAAAAAGATAAAAAATCGTTTTTTTTAAATTTCAATACATCAATATATAAAATATGTATAAAGTGCTCCAGTTTTATGTTTTAAAATATGAAAATGTTTATTTTATTCTATTAAAGAATCATGAAAAGAAAAAAATTTCGAATTTCGAAATAGAAAAAGTTTTTAAATATATACTTTGAAACAATTTTGAAATTAATTGACTTGATTTAGAATATAGAAGTTCTGAATTATTAAATCTTTGCATCGAAAAGTTACAGTTTTTTTTTATTTATTTATATACAGTTACTGTGGTACATAAATGTGCCTGTTCCTGGTAGGAATGTGGGGTGTACGAGATATTATGTGATATATTTAAGTATTTATATATTGCGATATATGAATATTTTTTTTTTTTTATATTATAATTATTGTACCCAGCCGGGAATCGAACCCGAGACCTCTCATTCTCTTATCAATGAGAAGAGTTGCGTCAACCACTGCACCAATGGCTGGATTTTACAGTTTATTAAAAACTTATCTAGTTAATGGTTTGTCTGTTAAAATACCGTACATTTTTTATATTTTAATTTATAGTTTTTAGTTTATTCGCCTGCCACATAAATGTGACAAGGAAATTACACAGTCTTTCCTTTTCAGGCGTGGTTGTAAATATCGTAAGAGGGAATTATTGTTACGACATGGGTGGGATTTGAACTATTTAATTATGTTGATCCTTTTTCGAAATTATCTTTTATAAAAACTTCAAAGTGTATGCTCTGAACAATAGCTTCTTTCCTGTAATTTTAGGTCCATTTCTGTTTTATATTTAAGTAGCCAGAAATGGTTCTGGTTTTTTTTTTTTTTTGAAAGAATGATTCTGAAAATTTCTTATTACGTTTAATAATTTATATTTTTATATATTTTTTTTTTTCATTTTGATGCAGTATATGAGAATAAATCTTGTAAAATACAAACCTCCCCCAAATAACAGTAAAAGATTTGTTCCAAATTTTTAATAGAGCGTACAAATTTATTTTTATTTTGACATTCCGCATTACATTCGTCACCTTTAAATGCATTTAAAAAAAAATTTATAACACTCAAATAAAATAATAGAAAAAATTTTAAATAAAATTTTATTACGGTCATTTAAAAAAATCACAAGTACATCCATCATATACTAATTCCGCCCTCTTTATATATCAAAAATCATTTCATTACTCAAAAATCCACATTTTTTTCTTATAATGAAAATTTTTTCCAATCTAATTCTTCTTAAATATGTAAGTATAGAAAATTCTGTATAGTCTGTAGGTGCACTTTTAAAGATTAAAACATCTTTATTTTAGGACATTGTAGTATTATAGATGTCAATATACATATAAAAAAAAAAGATTTGATAGCATGTTGTTAAAATGTTCAGCAATGTAATCAACAGAGTGTAAAGGTAAAATAATAAAAAGAAAAAAATAAAAATACAAATAAATAGAAAATTATTATAGAAATGAAAATAGCCATCTTACAAAAAGTGACATAATATCTTCGCCCACATAATATAAATAATATGTAAGTAGTTTTTTTTTTTTGGATACAGAAGATAATTACCTTGTAATATTTAAAATATCTTTGACATTCAAAAAAAAAAAAAAAAATTAAAAAAAAAATCATTTTAAGATTTTAAAATATTGACAACATTGATTTGTATTTATTTTTTTTTCAAAGGGGGGACATTGTCATTTATTTTATTCTGATTAGTGCAGGTCTCTAAGAATGACAGGTTTTATTATTTAAAATAAGACCTAAATATTTTATTTTAATTATTATTTTTTTTTATATTTTGGTTTTTAATGAACATTTTCTTAAAAAAGAATTTAAATTAGCTTTAGGTTTTATTTCTTTTTTGAGTTTTTTTTTTTGGTTGTTTGTTTTGAAGCTAATAATTGAAATGGTAACATGCTGATTTTTTTTTACCCTGTTGTCAATAATATTTAAATAAGTTTTAAATTTTGGGAATTAAAATATTTTCTAAAAATGGATAATTTTTTTTATTTTGATTTTAGGTTCTTTTTAGAATTTTTTTTTTTTTAGACTATTTAGACTAGATATATTATACTCGTAGTGTTTTTAACATTATTAAACTGTAAAATTTTATTATAAATCTCTTTTGAACAATGGATTTTTTTTTTGTAAGAGAAATTTGTATCATATTTTATATTTTAATAATTATAAATTCTCTTTAATTTTATTCTTATTTTTGTTCCAAATAAAGAGAATAAGAGTTACAATAAAATTACAATTAAACAATAGAATTAAAAATATTACAATTAAAAATTTGGGTTTGGCGTCTATGCCTCTCTTTAGCGGAGATTAAATCTCTTTTAGGTGTGAATGTGTGATATTAAATATTGTACATATTTGTAATTAGTTTTGATTTAGCATTTGATTAGATTTGACAAATTTAATTTTTTCCAAACTATTTAACCTTGTCGCCTGTAGGTACTTTATTTGTGAATTAAAATTTATCAACATTTATTTCATATTATGCTCGCTTTGTCGATCAACATTTATTTTATATGCGCGTGTCTATTTTGAGCAGATTAACTGGCCCAATTAATATGAACCGCAATGTAGAGAAGATCTATTGTAGTAGAAGATCTATTGTATTATGCTATCCTTATTTTTAGAAAACTTATATTCGAATATTATGTTTGGTTTGATGTTATCGGCCTTTAAAAAAGCGATAATCAAAAATCAAAACGTATAAAGAGGTGAAACCACAGTAGAACTATGTAAACAGCTTACTTGGACTGATTTGAAATGCTTATAATTTTTTTATTTTTGAAGTTTTTTATTTTATTTTTTTGGCGGATAATAAAGAATTTTATAAAATTTTATAATGTCACCATACTCAGTGCAAGAACGTGTAAAACTTGTTAAGTTTTATTATGTTTCCGAGCAATAAAATTTTTGAACAATTTCATTATGAGCGATGAAACACATTTTTATTTAAATGGATATATCAATAAATAGAACTGCCGATTTTGGAGTACGGAGAATCCGAGAGCAGTGCATTAGCGACAATTACACCGTCTCAGCACTGTTTGGCGTGGAATTATTGCTGGATGTATGGATAACTCTATCGGTCCATATTTTTTCAAAAATGAAATTGAGTATCCAGACACCGTCTATAGGGCGGTATAAAGAACCATGTTGGAACATTTTTTACATGCAGTAGTTCAATAATCGTGGCATTTGGTTCCAGCAAGATGGAGCTACAGCTCATACCGCATTAGAGACAATGGCGATTCTGCGAGAAATCAGTCAGTCCAAGTTGGTCCACCCTGTATACAGTTTTAGTTAACTAAATTGAGTATTTTACAGTCGGTTTGTAAAATATTTTTAATTTTTTTTCTAATAAAAATTAATAAAGGTGGGTGTCATCCATCTGTTCGATTAGATGGGTCTAATATTTAAAACCAATTTTAGATGATTATGTAACAATCTGTCTATAATCCATAATATATAATTTATAAATACAATGTTTAAAATTCTTTATTTTATATTTTTGAGTAGGTTATGAATTAATAAAAAATCTATCACAAAAACATATCAATTCGATTTCTTATAAAAAATCAAATAACAATTAAACTTATCAGATTGTAAAATTTATTTATGCTCTTTGAAAATACGAATAAAAAGTAGATTAAATATTTCAGGGAAAAAAAAACGAAAAAGATTTTTAAATTGATTTATGATTACTGATCGTGTCAATGTTTTTTTTTTTTAACTTGGCATAAATTTTAATTTATTAATAAATCTCTTAGTTTAATCTATTCTGGTGTTCTTTGTAACAAATATTTAGATTATCTATTTAATTTTTTATTTTACTTATATGATCATTGATTAAAATTGAATGTCATGAAATATACGCCTACATACTTACAACGCCATCTGATTTTTTGAATATAATTCACGTAAATGACATTCAAAAAAAAATGAAAAAAAAATTTGGGTTTGATATCAAATCTCAGTGTTTAGAAAAAACAACACTTACAGTTAAATTTTAAGACCTCAGATCTTTGTACTGTTTAATTTGTTATATTGCAAGGTTTTTTTATTGAGCCGTAACTAAAATACATTTTTTTTTTTAATTTTACCGATATTTTTGAATTTACTAACAGTATTTTTTTAATAGAAAATCCGCATAACCGGTATTATTAAGACTCTTGACAGGCTTATGTTGAAAAGTAATTTAAATAAATTAACGGTTTTGGTTTTGGTTTAGTAAATTTACCCTTTTCGCTTACAGTCTCTTAATTTTTTACATTATAAAGAGGCTCATAAGTTATAATAGCTCCCGTTACATTGACTTCTACGGAAATTGAATTGTAAAGATGGTTTTCTTTCTAGATGTTTTCTATGTATATAACTTAAAAATGTTTAGCATTGTATTAGAATTATAATTTATCATTCAACTGAACTCTTAAAATTTTAATAATAGTTTCAATTTGCCAAAATCCTTTAAAGCTCGATCCTTTTCCTATAATAAAAACAATATTTATCATTATACTTATTGTGTCATTTATAAGATTTTCGTTCAATATTATTTTACCGTAACTGTACTCAAAAAAAAATACATTATGTGATTTACCTGTAATTTAAGATTAAAAATGATATAAAAATGGTATAAAATATACATATATAAGATTAGATCATCAGAATAATTAGAATAAAATTATGTTTTAAAATTTTTTTTTTTTCTTGTTTTTTTTTTGTACCTATAATGAACCCGCATTTACCCTTTTGACATTAACAATAGAATAAAACTATAACAGGTCTTTTGTATCAACTTACAATAGAAGCGCGTTAAATTCACATAATATTAAAAAAAATTACATTATATATAGGTACATATATATGTACATATGTACATAATAATATCCCCTTAAAAAAAATTAAAAAAATAATAATAAAATGCGCATATTTATTTCATAATACCCACTTTTATATTTTAATTAGAGTTTAAAGGTAAGCCAGTTTTTTCATTTTTTTTTCTATTTTACCTGTTATTACATGAACTTGTATCTATCACCATACTTATATTATACATATGGATATGATCTCAGTGATACAATAACAAAAAACTAGTACAATCATTTATTTATCTTTTTAAACTGATCTATACTGTGCTCAAAAACAAAATTTATTTACGGTTACATTTGCAAAAGTAATAGATTTGTGCTGTTTGTTTTGTTGTTTTTATTGTAACCGTGAAAATATTCACGGTTAAATTTTACATACATGTACTTACCTTAGTTTAGAAAACAAAAATTAAATGAATGACATACATACATACATATGTATACATTTAAAAACATATGAGATTTACAATGCGTTTTTAAGCTTTTATTTTTTACCCCATTTGGTTTTTTTTTTTTGTTGAATTTCATATTGTCAATGGGGGCTTTATATGTAATATAAATACAATGGTTAAGTTTGGAGTCTTTTTTTTTTTTTAAATGACGTAATTGATTTTCAAACTAAAAATATATTTAGTATTAAATAAAAAATTGATTTTTTAATTTTATTAATGATCGTGCCGAGTTTATTTGTTTTTCTTAATAAAAAAAAATTGATCAATGAAAAGAAATAACTATCATCGTTCATATATTTCATAGGGTACTTAAGATACAGATACTTCTTTTATTGATCCATTAATCAATCAATAATCTATGATTTTGTAATTTTTTAGAAGATATTTTTTTGTTGTTTTTATGTTTTTATTTTATGAATTTATTAACTTAGTGGCGTTAATAATAATAAATTATCAATATTGATTATAATTATAATTGATGATTACATCATTGATGGTAGAAGTTATTTTGCAAAATATAAAAAAAAGGAAATAAAAAAAAAACGGCAGAATAAACAAAAACAAAACAGTCATTGAAAGCTAAATTTTATCTTTTAATGCTGACAAATTAATGATCGTTCCCTTATGAACGTGAATCTACTAGCAAAAATTTCATATCATTAATTAGGTACTTATGTAATATTTTTTATAATATACTTACTATAAAGTAAAGGAGATTGGATTTTAGAATTTGTAGAACTTGAAAACTTTATTTTGCAATATATACATATAACTTTGGTAGTTGAATTAGGTTGATTAGTAACTTTATTCCTCTTTAAGCGATTGGTATTTTCTTTTTTTTTTATGTGAGTCATATTGAAACTTTTGTTGTACTGAGTACGTACCTAAAAAAAAATTGATATTGTATGCTAAATTTAATACTTAAGAATATTAATCTGTTATTGAAAATGTTATGTTAACATTCATAAATTATATTTTATTACCTGTATTTATTTATTCTTTCTTTAGTTTGAAATATTTTCAGTGTCATAAGGCTTATTACGCTTCATAACATTAGATTAATGTAATTTCAAATTAATAAATTGCAGCGGTGTAGCATTTAGCGCTGCATGTTTGTACTGAACGATTTGCAGCAAAATTAAATGACATTTCATTTTTTGTGACATATTTTTATATATTTTTTATCTCTCAATTTATCAATTTAAAAAAAAAATGCTTGAAATCCAAAAATTCTCACAAAATTTTGTAAACGAAAATTTGTTACATTAAATGTTAAAACGTCAATAAAAAGTTAGCGTAAAATTTTCTTGCCGCAAAATTCATGTAGCGCTACATTGTAGCGCTAGATAAAAAAATCGTTCAGTAGAAAATTTTATCGAGCGCTGCAGTTTTTTTTGGAGTGCTAGATGTTACTGAACGCGACCATTGTCTTGGATTGTCTTATAGTTTTCTTGTATCTTAAATTTGATCATAATATATCTTACCTTAAACATTTGACAACAATTTAAAATTCCAATTAACATTTCAATGTTCATTACAATATTGAGACAAAAAAAAAGATTACTCTATTATTATTTAGGTAGAAACCATCAAGTTTAAGAAGAACTCCCTAAAATTAACATTAAAAAAAATCGAAAGTCGTATAATAAAAAGTTTTCTTTGAATCTTTTCATATTTCAGTAGAAACATTAACAGAATTTTAAAGTTTCGTTCGATTATAATGATTATGGTCGATGTGAACCAATTACGAAAATTTCTATAACGCACTTTGAATAAAATACTTTAACGTTTCGAAATTTTTAGTTTCGAGTAAATTGCAATGTAGATTAGAACAAAATAAAAAGAATGAATTTGCGCTTTCAATTGCACTATTTTTACTTGTTGCTCAGGGTACGATATTACTAAGGGTACGATATTATTTCTATATTAATACAAAATTATCTATATAATACTAGTTATAAATGTATTAATGATAGTAAAATTGTACAAAATTCAGACTTTACTATTCTTTCAAATGTAAATATTATTAAACATTACTTAGAAATATTATTTGTAATTTTTGTAATTTTAATGCCATCTATACGTAATGCATTTTTTGGGCACTAGATCGCATTTGCATATATAGGGCTGTATATATGTATATTCGGAATGTTGACGTCATAAAGTAGTGTAATTTGGACATAAAAAAGTAAATAACCATGCTAAACGGTTTTTTGTACTAAAATAAAATTAAAAGTTCTACATGTTTGCCCTTAGTTTGATAACTTTTGGTATTACAATTCTATAATGGTGATATATATGAGTGAATATTTCTTAAATTCCATTATCTAAATTTTCACTAACCATTTAAGAGTTTTCAATACTTTGTGTTAATTAAATTCATTATTAAAAATTTCTTAGCAAATAAAAATATTAAATATGTTTCAAGTATGAGGCAAAATTAATTAAAAAAAATCAATGAAGATCAGATGATCAGAAAAAAATACTTATGTATATAGGTACTTATTTATTGTTGAAGCAATGACGGCAACTTTTCAATTTAAAATTTATTTATTTTTTAAATTTCATTTTAAAAAATTTTTGATTTTTGTTTATTTTTCATTTTATTGCCAAATAATATCTGTGAATATTTTTAATTCTATTTTCGTTTTTTTTTATTTTAATTTTTCACCAATTAAATTCTGTGCAAAAATATCTTTACATATGAAATATTTATGATGTCACGAAAGTGCAATTGCTGTACAAAAGAAATCAATGACGGGAATAAATTAAAAAAAAAAAAAATTAATAAAAAATTAGATAAAAAAAATATATAAATAAAAAATAAACAATTTTTTAACGCAATGTATAATTATATAAAGTATATATGTATAATGGAAACGCAATTAAACATAAAAATAATATGGATTATCAACAGATGTCGCTCAGATATTTAAAAAAAAAATAAAATTTGGGTCAATAAATGAAATTGAAAAGATTTTTAAATGAGATTTTAGAAATAATAAATAAATAATTATTGTCGCCCATATTTAGAAAAATCAATTTTTTTTTTTTTTAATTTTCTTAATTTTATAATCTAAATGTTATGATTTTTATTGCGGGGTGTCATGAAAAATTGTTTTAAAATAAACATACGAAGAATTGAAACATTGTTAAGTTTAAGTATTAATTTTTAATTGAATATAATTTTTATTACAGATATTTTTATGTAACATATACATATAGTTAGCCTTGTTTAAACCTTTTTGTAATAAATTTAAATTTTTATTGAGTTTTTATATTTTTGTATTTTATCTTGAAATGGATTTTTCAATGTTATTTTTTATTATTATAATTTATAATTATTAAAGCTTTGATCTATAAAATAAGATGTATAAAATAAGATATTTTATTTGAAACTCTTTTAAAGCTTCTTCAATATTTTTAGCAAATAAAAATATTATAATACTTACATATGTTTAAATTGTCAAGGATTTATTAAAAAGTACGCATTTCAAGAATTTAAGTATAATTGTAATTTATCAACCATATTCTCTCAGATTCATCACTGAGGCAATGACAAAATGTATCCCGAAGACACTGTATCGTATTGCGTCCGAGAATGTATCGTATCGCACCCATATTGTTAAAAATATATTTCTAAAAATGTAAACGTAAAAAATTTTAGTAATCCTTTTTTTTTTTTGTAAAAGTCTACAATAGACTTTTTTTTAAAAATAAATTACAAGATGAAAAATAAATTGCCTTTAATACATATTTTTCTAATAAGTCTATATAATATGTTTTTTAGTTATACAAATCAAAACCAATTTGTTATACAAATCTAAACTATTAAAATTACCATTAAAATCAAAAGTGATACTTTTCGCTAAAAAAATCATAGGTGGTGAAATCATAATGGTTAACGCTTCGTAAGAAAAGTCTTGCAGAAATACTAAACATTATGCTTTTGACACAGTTAATATCGCGTCAATTTAAAAATATCAGTTTTGCGTCTAAAAGAATAAAAAATCATCGTGTCAATAATATTTTTCGTATGATGCGTCTTGAAGAATGTGGATGTCTATGTAGTTGTTTTTTATGAATAACAAACAGATGAAATAAAATAATAATGACAAGTTACATTCATATAATTATAAAAGAATCGAAATCACTTCCATATTACTATATGGACGTTGTATAAAATTTAATTATATGGAGGAGCTTGAAAAGTTATATTGTTATGATGCAAATAAAAAATAAATATTTTAGTTTCGTGGCTTTGAAACTGATCACTTTTTTCAATAAATTTAGGTGTGAAAGTCGAATTCCTTTCGTTTGAGTAACTATTTATTCTGACTTCAAAACTGCACAAAAATTGTTTCCTGTTGTTCAGTTTTTAGCACATTTCCAAAACAAAGTTTGAAAAAATGTGCTTATTAATTTCACTTGGTCCGTCCGTCCGTCTGTCCGTACGTCTGTTTACAAAACTTCTACACCGTTAAAGATAGAGAAAAAAATTTTTAACCTACCCATGGTTATATAAATAATCTCATAAAAAAACTGAATATTGTAGAATAACTTTTTTATGTAATCCCATCCATTATGGAGCTGCAGCCACTTCAACTTTGAAAAAGCCCTATTTTTAAATGCGTATATATCTCATGTTTTACTTAACATTTTTCAATCTGTAAACGCCATTCGACAGGAATTTTTTTAGCTTTGTAAATCAATATCAAAATTATACAATTTTTTTAAATTTACAAAATCCTATTTTCACATTTTTTCCTACATTATGAAATCTCGAAATTTTGGTGCAAGTCACAATTCTCAACAGTTTGTATTATCTTTTGGAAATATGCGCTATTAAAAACCCTTGGTTTACATTCTGCCTTGTTTTAAATAATTTTAGAATAAAATTTTGGTTTACAACATTAGCAATCATTCTTATCATCTCTTAACAAAAATCCAATCCCTTATAACATATTGTCAACTCTTTATTGTAAAATTATTTAGGAAATGAGTACAAAATTCCATTTAACAGAAAAATTTCTATTCACCTAATAGTAGACTTTCTAAAATTATTTCTGTCGATATCAGTTATTTGGTTTTTAATATGATGGTCCTATATTTACTTTGGTTCCTTTAACATTATTTGCTTTGTCAAAGTATTCAAAGAAACAAAATAATTAAAGTAAGCAGATAGAAGTAATAAAAGATTGTTTGAATACTGAAAAAAATTTCTTTATTTTAAACAATTAATGGTAAAAAACAAGGGTTTTCAAAAAAGCACCTTTCCAAAATTAAAAAATATTCCATAATAAGGCTAGAGCAAAGAGTAGATACTCTATCTTGAAATATAAATTTATCATAATATAAATTACGTATGTTATTAATACAAATTATGAATAATAATGAAAACAATAAAAAAAAATTGAGAAAAATCAAACGCCACTTTCGTCAATTATTTAATTTTTGTATATTACTTAAAAAAAATTTGCAGAGGTGCCCAAGTTACAGATTTTTAAAAATAGAGAATTTTCAGTTTTTGACCCCTTACAGCACCTAAACGGGGATCTGACCCAAAAATATTTTCTGAAATGATACATACTTATTTACAAAGATCTAACAGCTCCTTTCAAAATTTCAAGCTTCTAAGTTAAGCCGTTTAAAAGGTAGAAGGGATCCAAATTTTTCCAAAAATTGTGTTTCACATATATACAAAATGTATATTAAAATACCACATGACAAAGCCACATATTATATATATATATATATATATATATTTATAAAGTTTATAAAATCAGCTATCGTTTGGCGTTTCTAGATTGAAAATATGCCTTATAGAATCTATGTTATAACAATTTTTAAAGACAGGGGTTTTTGTAAGAATGTAGCTCCTTAACAGGTGGAGCTACAGAAAAACGTTATTCCACAAAATTAGTTTTTTTTTTTGGCGATGCCTATCCGTAGTTATTTCAAACGGTGTAGAAGTTTTGTATGGACGGACAGACGGATAAAGTGAAATTAATAAGCACATTTTTTTAAAAAAAATTTTAAAATTTGCTAAAAACGTAAAGCACAGTTAGTATTTGTCATATGGCATATGTATTTTAAAGTAAATTTTAGTGTCATATCAAACTTTAAGACTGTATTGAAAGCAAACTTCGTCAGTTCTCTGCTTTGCTTGTTTTGCTTACCTCAAGTACTTTTTGTACTTGGTCAAGTTTTTTTGAGATATTGCATAATGTAATTCATTTCAACTGCCAAAAGTATTCAAAGAAAGTAAAGGAAAGTATGATTGAGATGACACTCTTAAGCTTTAAGTTTTTTTTATCAATATTTTTTTTAAATTTATTTAAATTTAAGAAACTCTTTCGTTATCTTTAATTACATAAAACTCTTTTATTATATATCCGTGTAAAACAAAATTTGTATAAAGTATAGTACTCGTATACCTACACGTATACTCATATACATATATTCATATATATATAATATGCAAAAATATCTTTAAAGTTTTTTTTCAAATAATGAAACAGATTTAATTCAATTAAGAACATTGAAAAAATTAAATATTCTTTAAAAAAATAAAAATAACTTTAATTAAATCAAAAAATAAAAATTTAAAAAAAAATTTTATATTTTACGACCTTCTAATTTCATTTAATATAAAGAAAATAAACCTAGTTTAATTCCATTCATATTTTAGTAAGATGAAAAATATATGCTCCAATGAGCAGTAGTGAAAATTATATTTTTTTCTATTACCATCTTAAATTTTGTTAATATATATAGGTAGGTAATCTGGACTTAACATACATAAATAAAAGAAAATAAAAGAAAAATTACTATAAAATTTAAATAAATTTTTTTATAATTAATATCATATTTCTGTATATTAAATATCTTTTAGATTCGTATTAAATTAAAATGATGATGAAATGATATATTTATATAGTATCTTTTTTTCTGTTTTTTCAACCTGCATACTTACATTTTAGTCTATTAAATATTTAAAATTATAAATAATTTACAATGTAGGTATGTACCTATAGTTGATTTTTCTTTTTTTTTCCACTTCAATCTTTCTTTTGTTTTTCATAAGCTGGACTTTCAGACATAACAATGTTAGATTTGTTTTATTGGCGAATCTTTAGTTGGAGTTACTTTTAGTGTAGTTCAATTCAATATTAAAATTTGTTTGAGTTAGAAATTTTCAGATTTTTTCAATTAATTTGTTAAAAACTTGAAGTAGATGTGTGTATGAATAAACATTTTCCTCTTAATAATTTACTTTAAATACTAATTTTTAACTTGCACTCAAAAATTGTAATTACACTCAATATATATATATGACATACGAAATGCTATTATTTGATTTTTAACGTGAAATCCACTACATTTCATTTTGGAATCAAATATAAACATTCACTAAAAAAATATTTATTTTATAACATAAAAAAACTGTAAAACATACATACCAAATAAAAAAATTTTTAGTTAACATCTTACAACTCACATCGTATTTGTTTATGGCTCAGTTATGTTATGATATCCCTATTTAGGTTTTTCTTTCTTCTTTTGGACTGAACGGCTGAATTTAACTAAATAACTATACTAGCTAAATTTTAATCTTTCTTCAACAATGACTGAATTGATTATGTTAATTTTTAAAATGAAAATGTTTTTTTTTTATTTCTTGGAGTTTTTTATAAAATTTTTTCTACGCATATGTATGTAAAAATGATGTATCCAAAATCCCATAGTATATAGTTTATATTTTATAAAATCTGTATTTCAATAAAATCATGTGATTAATTTTAGTAATAATTTTATTAAGATTATATTATAGTGTGTTATCATTGCTATGATAATATTCCTTTTTTTTTTATATTAAAAAATAATTTACATTATAATATTGCATGTGAAAGTTGCATCAATTCCAATCAATAAATTTTAATTAACTAACAATCTGTGTGACAACACCTTGAAAATAAAAAAAAAAATACTTTTCTTCTATTGTATATAAAACGTATTATTATATGTAAATACGTATAATACGATTATAATATATACATTATGGGTCGATCGCATCTTTGAGAAATTTAAATTGTCCCATGTTTGTTTATTCAGTTTTTGAATACTGCTTTTGTTATTTTTTTTTTTTCATAATGGTATTATAAAATTTTTAACTCCCACATTCTAGTTTATTTTGATGTAGGTACTTTTTTAGTTTGTATTGGATTTGTTTTTTTTTATAATTTCTTTCTAAATTAATTGGGCTGTCTAACAGTTGGTCAATATTATACGACTTTATAATTAAGTATGTACGAGTTAAAAATTTCATGTTACTTATCATATTTTTACAAATTTTAAACACAGGTAATAGAGGCACAATCCTAAAAGAAAAATGATGACTTACCATTATTGCAATAATGTATTCTAATTCTATTCTATTGGAATTTATTTGCCAGAATATGCTTCAATATTGTTCCTTTGCATCAATTTTTTTTTTGTATGTATCAATTTTCATTAATTCCAATTTTCAGACAATTCGTTTCTATTTAATTTTCCAGAAATCAATTATTTTTATTTGTGAAATATATTAGAGATACAAACTAATTCTCAAAAATAGATGCAAATCCAACCAATCAATACGCATTTAGTTTTTTATGATTAAAATTTTGAAAAATTATAATATCCTAGCGTTTTTTAATAAAATCGGACTTTTTTTTATAAAAAGTAAAAAAAAAAAAAAAAAAAAACAAGGCAAAATGTAAACCAAGGATTTTTAAAAGCGCACATTTCCAAAATATAATACAAACTGTTTAGAACTGTGACTTGCATCAAAATTTGAAAATTTCATATAAGAAGAAATGTGAAAATAGGAGTTTTTTTTTGAGGGGCTGTAAGTCTGGAACCCTAATAACTAATAACTACAAAAAACCGTTAACACACGTAAAACTATTATGTCGAAGCTTTAATTTCTACGTCTTGTTGAAGAATAATTTGTACAGGTGCCTAAGTTACAGGTGTTTAAAAATAGAAAATTCTCAATTTTTTAGCCCTAATAGCTCATAAGAAGGGGGTGGTCTAAAAAAATGTTCTGAGGAAACTTATACTAATTCTAAAAGTTCTTTCTTACCTCAAAACTTCAAGTTCCTATTTAAAAGCGTGCCGTAGTTATGAAGGTAGAAAAATTATGCAAAATTTGGTTTTCACATAACGGTAAATTTAAACATTAAATTAAAAAAAACTATATAATTTTTATATTGTTTATTTTTTATATCTTGTTTAATTGCGTTTTTAGATTGAAAAATTGTTAAACAGATCATGAGATATACGTATTTAAAAATAGGGCTTTTCAAAGTTTGAGGCGCTGTAGGTCAGTAACGGATGGGGCTACATGAAAAAGTTGTTCTACAACATTAATTTTTTTATGAGACCTTCCCATAGTTAAAATTTTTTTTCTCCATCTTAAACGGTGTAGAAGTTTTGTAAATAGACAGACGAGCGGACAGAGTGAAACTAATAGGCACACTTTTTCAAAATTTTTTTTGGAAATGTGCTAACTATTACTGTTCGTAATATGAACAGAATATATTATATGTATATGTAATAATATCTTGCAGATTCTTTTTTTTTTTGTATTGATGAATAGTGAGCTAATTCATTCAGTAATCACTTGACTCGAGCACCGAAGTGCACCATAGGAAACATAGGAGAGGTTAGCAGAACGCAGAACATGTGCTGGTAATTTGAACCAATACACTCTTCCGTTAATGAACCATTTGTTAAATTACTTATCCACCGAGGCCCTCTTGCAGATCTTATACTTATTACTGAAGCATATATTTATCGTTGTTGAGTGTAAAAACTTATTTTGTAAAATTTTGAAACCTACAAAATATTTTTTCGAAATAAATTTATACATTTTTAAAATTACCTACTGCTATTTAAATAGCGACAGAAAATTCATTTATTTTTAAGTGCTTTGTTATTATTTTTATTTGTTCCTGAAATTTTTCCTAAATGGAAATGCATCTTTGTTTTAAACAAATAACTACAATAAAAAAATAAAAGTACTTATTGTACAAGTATATTTACCGTAAAGTCGATTTTGATGATGTCTTTGTTTTTCAAAATGGTTGTTTTTTTTTTTGTTAGTTTATTGTTTCTGCCGCTACTTTTACTCTAATAATATGTATATATGATATTAAATAGTTTTTTTTTTTTTGAGTATCTTTATTCTCCTGTTTTCATCATAATAAAAATTTTGGACCAAAAAAAGTCTGAAAAGCCTGAAAACCAAAACAAAAGTGAAACAATACAAAAAAAAAAATAAACTATGAAAATTAATTTTATATGCCTTTTGTTTAGAGTAGAAAATAAATTGTATAATAGATAAATTGAATAAAAATTGTACTTGAAAGATACTTATACATCTACTTAATAGATACTTCATATTATAATATTACATGTATGCTTTATATAAATATACATATTATATATTATATAGATATAGGTTACATTTAAATAAATAAACAAAACAAAAAAAAATAAAGATATCACAAGAGGTACAATACAATACAATTATACAAATAATAACAATAATTATAGAAGAAGGTGGAAATTCAATATTAAAAATAAAAAAAAAATAAAAAAAATTTTGTAACATGCACCAGTAATGTTATCTAGAATAGAAAACAATAAAGATACATGATTTTAATATTATTATCTTAAGATATTTTATAGCTTATAATGATCATAATATTGTATATCCAAATTTATTTATGTACCTTTCTTATACAATTTGTTGTATCTTGTATCTTGTATACGAAGTATAAAAGAAAGTATTGTAATCTTTAAAATTCGAAATCTAAATTTTATTAAATTTTGGTTTTAGTTTTTATTTTTATAGATTTATAAATTTCTTAACCTTTATTTCTAAAAATTTAATTTCTGAAATTATACTTATTTACATTTTTAAATTTTAGGTTTATAAAATAACAATAACTACATATGTATATATATGGCTATATTTAGTTTCCGTTTGAATAAATAAACTTACAATTTTTTTTTTCATTTTCTTGAGATCCTTGCCACAGAGTACATTTTTAAGTTAATTAAAAAACTGATAATTTTAAGTCTAAGCACAATCTTTGTAAAGTAAAGTATAAGCAAATAGAATAAATGAAAAATGATTTACAGCATTAGTAAGCAAATAAAATCTACAATTCAAAACAAAATGATAAAGCTATACTAGAAATTCATGTGTCCCAGTACCTACAAATAAATAAATGGCTTGAAATAATTACATAAGTAATTTAAAAATGTTTATAAACACATTTTATACCTGACTAAATATGTTTAATCAAAATCACATAGAAAAGATCTTGTTTAAAAGAGATTTAAGGGTACATTACTTAAATAGTTTATATATATTTTTTTTCCTTACCACAAATATAAGAAGTATAGGGTATCCACTAAACCATTTATTATTCACATTTGACTAAGGCTTCAGTTTCGGGAATCATTAATTTTATTAAGCCGTTGATTATTCAGCTGTAACTATATTGTACAGACAGACTATATGAGACGTTTTTTTTGTTTTTAATTCTACGCCATCTGTTATCTTATACAAGAATTAATTTTTATTATTATTTTATTATATACTAGCTAATACCCGGTGTGCGTTGCTGCCCCCCTCCCAATAAATATAATATGGATTTTTAATTGAAGATATATGGCTTAACAAATGCCAAATCTATTAATAGAGTCAACTCCACGTCAAAGCGCAACATGTATACATAATTTGAAGTCAATCGGTCAAACCGTTGTTATTTTATCATGAAATCATCATGAAAGTGGTGATTTATTACTTTAATCCTTTTTATAAAAATTTTTTTTTTTTTAAATAAAATGTGTACTAAAACGGGCAGATGTCAGTTTATCGCCCCAATTATCTATGAGTTATCGGTTATATCAGTAACTTTTATTTTTTATCAAATTATTTTAACTTTGTTGATTCTCCTTTTACGAGAAAGGCAGAAGGAAAACACTATATTTTGTACTGTTTACCTTTTTTTTTTAATTATTCTTCAGTTTAATTTGCTTATTTTGTTTTAAGTTTTTATTGTTCTGCTTTTTTTTTGTAGGGCGAATAGCACATGCTGTATACTTGTATCTTTAGTATCCGGAATATTTTTTTTTCTGAAAGATAATGTAAAACTGGAACTTTTTTTTTTATCATCAACTATCTAGAACATTTTGTTTGTATAATTTTTTGTCTGTTTATTTATATTTCATAATAATTTTTTTATATGGCCTAATAACGCTCTTTTAAACATAGATAATAATAATATGTGCTTGTTTGAATATTTATTTCTGTGCCCTTTCAATTCTTTTAGTCGGTTATTTTAATTCTATAGCTACTTCTATTACTATATTCATTACTATCAGTTCTGTTCTAAAAAGACTTTATCTTATATATGCACATGTAGGTACGTATGTATAATTTTTATTTACTTAATTGTTTCATGTCCTTTTATTTGTGTTTTTTTTTGTGAATTTTTAGGGTATACTGTGAAGTATATCTAGGTATATTTTTATCTAACTACATATTATGTATACGTATAGTTATGACAAAATTGGAAAAGAGTTTTTATATATTATATAATTATTATTTTTTATTTGAATTTTTTATAAATGCGGTAAAATTATTCTTAAAAACATATTTTTCAAATAATTTTTAGGTAAATTACATAAAATTTTTTTTGCAGATAATTTTAAAAATACATCCAGAAAATTTTAATAATAGTTTTTAAAATTTTAGAGTTATAATTTTGTAGATCTGGGGCCAGCTTCCGCAACTGTGCAAATGAAAAAATTTTACATTTCTCGTGCAAACTTTCAAAAAAAATTTTGACATTTTCAGTTTGCATGGTGCAAAGTTTTTTCAAGTTTTTTGCACGGTGCAGATGCAAATGCGAATGCAAACGAGAAAGACAGAATTTTTATTATTTATAAAAAAAAATGGGAAATTGTATAATTATATAGTTTATATAGTTTAGATTATAACATTAAATTGCTTTACATATTTTTTTATTTTATATTTTGTGTTGAAATGACAGTCAAGCTGTTTATAATTCATTCAGCATTTCAATTGTCATTTACGCTTGCGAAATTGAAATAATGGGGCAAAAGCAAACTGTTGGTGAGAATGAAAAAAGTTTGCATTTGCATTATATATATACATATATGTAATATACATATATATATGTATGTATATTATATGTATTTTTTTTACTTCAACTTTTATCACAAATCTCTTCTTAAAGTAAAATTAACTTGACTTAAAGTAAAATTGTCTTCACTTAAATTCCAACTCCAAACTCACTAACTCCAAACTATCGTACGGATATAAAAATTGCAATTTATAAAACTAAAATTAAAATAATACATAATAATACATAATACTACAAAGATTTCTAAAGGGGCAAAATTCCAAAATGATAATATAAAGTATTGGCTAATTGCATCTATTTTTGTCCTAAAATTTGTATTTTTTCCGTACGTTAAACTGTGAGGAAAATATTGTGGAAAATCAAGAAAATTTTCAATTTTTCAAATCTTTCATGTGAAATTAAAGGACGAAACTTTAAAAATAAATTGTTTTATTAATAAATTAAGCATTTTTAAATCTTTTCTTTAAAAGGTTTATTATAAACGTAAAATTTATAAATTACTGATATTGGAATAATTTTATAATAAAACAATCGGAGCTGCTTATACTAAAGAAAAATTATCCTATCCTTAATATTTTTATATGAATAATTGTTAAATTTCCTAATTTTATTAATTTATTTTGTTTTTTTTTTTTTTTTTAGGTTCCATAAAGTAAATTTGTAAATTAACACCACCGCAACCAACCCAGCTATATCATTAAATTACAGCTTTTTTTTAATTTGATAAAGCGAAAACAACAAAAAAAAACCAAAATTAAATTCAAAATGAAAATGGGATCACCAGCTGTAAAAGCACATAAACGTGCCAGTAAATCATTTTCATCATCATCAGAAAAATCTCAAATAAATATGACTGAATCCGAATTGATCGGATCATTTACGGAAGGAAAATTTTTCAGTTGGTTAAGATTATTCCGTTTTGTGTCATTACTGAGTCGTCAAGAATAAAAAAACAAAAAAAAAAAAAAACACCAAATCATCATGAATTGAATCAAACGAATAAACGATTCAAAAAATACAAAAAAAAAATGTAATGCAAAGCAATTCTTGTTTTTTTTTTTTTTTGTTTTTTATATATATATTATAATTAATATACATATATTTTAGCAGTTATTTTTTTTTTTTTGTTTTTTAAATGAAATGTAAGAAATCTCATCGTTACACAAATTTTTGTGTAAATGTGAATAACTACAAATTATACCAACACATATTATAATACATAGGTACATATAATATACATAAAATGCAATAATTAATAATAAAAAAATCATCAGAAAATAAAATCAATAAAACCAATATAATTTTTATTTCAAATTTTCATAAATTGTCGTCCAAAAAGTAAATAAAAAGAATACCAAAATACCATACTGCATATTAATATTTAAAATAGAACAGGAAGGAAGAAAATAAATCAATATATTTAATCAATTAATTAGTAATTTTTAAATAAAAATTAAAAATATGTAATATGAAAAATAATTAGATTGTATTTAAATAAAATTAAATTAATTTTTAAAAAAAAGTTAAACACCAAAAATAAAATTTTCTTAAAAAAAAAAATAAAAAAATTATATAAAATAAAAACAAAAACTAAAACAATTAAATATTTTCTATGTATTTTGACGATAAACGATTATTCAAAAAAAAAAATAAAAATAAAAAAATAAAATAAAACTAAAATTTTTCAATATGATGCCAACTTCAATGCAATAGAACCACTTTATAATGAGACTATTTATACAAAATCTAACGAATTTTCAAAAACAAACAATTTAGAGATCTTTTAAAAAAATAAAAAAAAATTAATATATAATTAACTTTAAAAGTTTACAGTTACAATTTATTTCAATTAACTGTAAACTATTATTATTTTTACCGTTATTCAAAAACAAATTTTTTTTTGCTCGCATTAAATCAACAATCGTTTGAATAAAATTCATTAAAAGTTTGTTATAAACACTAATTATAATATTTATTTATAAATATGTACAGTATAATATGTATGTAAGTATATAGTCTCATTAAAAATTTTAAATACAGAAAAACAAAATATTTAAATATATAATAATATATGTTCTTTTTTACTGTTATACTTATAAAAATATTATATTAATCTTAGTTATTAAGTTAAGTTTATATAGTTAATAAAATATTATTTTATCTTTTATATTTTTAATTTTTTTTTTTGTTTTTATTTTTATTTATTTCAATCATGTTTTTTATAATTTTTATATACCTTCATAATATATATATATTTTTTAATTTCAGCCTCCTTATTTAAATTAAAATGTACAATTTATTTCTATGTATGATAAAAAACATATTTAATTAAAAAATTAAAAGCATAGAGTTAATGAAAGTCAAAAGAAAATGTCAATGTAAGCCATGCTTTATTTATTTTATCTTTTATATTCATTCATTAAAATGTTGATTAATTAAAACAAGTTTCAGGAAAAAAAATGGTTTGTGTACCAGGTTAAAAAGAAAAAAAATTGTTATACGTTTAAAAGAAAAAAATTCATTATCCATATACAGCTTTTAAAAGAAATATTGAGTAATATTTTATTAGATTTAATATTTTACACGTTAAATTTTAAAATTTTTGTATAAAAGAGTTTTATAAAGAAACAGCTATAACTGTAATATTATAATGAATTTCAATATTCATTCCGAATTTTAAAACGATTTAAATTGTTATACTGTGTTTTTTTTTTTGGTGGTTGATAAAAATATCACTCAATTATTGTACTTGAGTTTAATTTTGAAATTACTTTTAACAGCTGGTAGTTGGTACATAAATTTATTATTATAATTTGTTATACATTTTTATTATATTCCAAATCTTTGTATACATATGTACATAGGTTTATTAATATAATATCAGAGACTACATGTAGGTATAACAATCACAGAATAAACTTATGTTGGTATTTGATAATTTTTGATAGCATTATTAAGCATTTTTGTACAAATTTTAATTATTCGAAATTTTATTTTTTATTCAAAAATGTTTTTTTTAAGTATCTATTTCTGTTTTTTGAAAGTTGTTATCAATTATAAAAAATAATTCAATTATTGACAGTTAAATTTATTATAATTTTTTTTTCATTATTGGCAGCATTTAAATTCATAATTTGAAAATATGTATGATTAAATTTGAGTTTTTTTTTACTATATAAAATTACTTAACCTGTATATACCTAACAACTTCAACTTACTTTAAATTTCCAATAACTACCAAAAAAAAATTCAAAATTACCATTATATTTATGTATCTTAAAAAAATTAATTCATTTTTGTTACATTATTTAAAATTAAATGGATAGTGATGCATAACTGTAGTAAAGTATAAAAGTATGTAGTAAAAAAAAAAATGTCATAGAACGTCCGCTAGGTTTTATTATTATTGTATATGTAAAATGTTAAATTAAATAATTAACCAGCTTTTTTAGGAATACATATTTAACAAAAAAAAAAAAAAAAGAAAAGTTTATCAAAAAATACATTTTAAATATTATTAAAAAGAAATCTTTTTAAAAACATTTGATTATTAAAAAGAAATCAAATTATATTATATTTTGTTATAACTTGCGCTCAAAAGAAAATACAAAAAAAAAAATGAAAGAAAATAAATTAATGGAAAAAATAAAATCCAAAAAAATGAATCATAAATAAACAAATATAAATAATAAATATAATACGTATACTAAATGTTATATATCATATTAAATTAAAAAAAAAACATTAAATTAATAATATTAAACAAATAAAAGATTCAATAGGAATTATTATTGTAAAAGGAAATATTATAATATATATACAAATCAACACAAATCATTTAAAATATTCATATACAAACAATATAATAATATAGAGAATAAAAACGAAAATTTATCTTATATATTTAAATAAAATAACAATAGAAGAAGAACATGAAATATAAAATTTGGAACAGGAAAAAAAAAAAGAAAATATCTACTTTTCTTTTATTACTATCGTATATTAATAATTTTTTTTTCCATTTTTTAATTTTAATTTTAAATTTTATTTTTAAAAAGTTTTTCGTCTTTTTTAAATAACTATCATTAGAATTACATATATAAATAAATTAATATCAAATATTTTTATTATTAATTAAATAAAATACTTATATATATTAATATAATATATATACGAATATAAATACTATTAATATACACATTAAATTATAATTAAAACAAAAAAACAAAAAAAAAAAGGAAATTATTGCCAATTATATTTGTTATTTAAAAAAAAATGTATTATTAATTATTATTAATTATTATTATTAATCAATTATTAAATTATATACATATTATATAGTTTATAAGAAAAACTTATTAAAATTATTAATAAAAAAAAAAAAAATTCCTATCTTACTTTATTAATATTTATTTTTTTTTCGTTTTTTTTGTTTTTTTTTTTTTTTTAATCCAATATTTAAAAGTTATTAAAAAAAAGAAAATATTTTTAAATTACTTTAAAATTTTTAATAAAATTTTTAAGACTTTTTAAAAACTTCTATAAAAGTTTCCTAAAATAAATAAAATAAATATTATATAAAATTGAAAATCAATAAAAAAAAAAAGAATTTAAATATATATAAAGAGAAAAAAAAAAATAAAAAATAATAAATTAAATATAAAAATGTTGTCAACAATAATAGTTTTAGAACAAAACTAAATACATATAAAATTAATATATTATGAAAAAAAAAAAAAATTAAATAAAACTACAATTGTTATTAATATAGAAAATGTCATAGAAAGAACAAAATAAATTAATTGTAATTGCAAAAAAAAAGATAAAAATAGAAAATACATATTAGCAATGTTATACAGATACAATAGAAGAAATAGATTTTGTTTTTGTTTATTTTTTAATTGAGACAATTCACTAATTAAAGTGTTGGTTAATGGTTATGCATTAATTTATTTTATTAATATAATATTAATTTGTTTATTTTCTTAATTTTATTATAATATCAGTCCATTCGTTATATTTGTTATATGTTGTATATTTACAAAAGTCAAATTTTTTATCATTTATCAAATTCCGATTTAAAATCTAATTAAATCGGAAAATAGAACTTGATCAATTCTGATGTTTAAATTTATATGGACTAACCTCAACATTTTCATAATAATTTTAATTGTGAAAAATAATATTGCATTTATTAATTTATAAACAATTTATAGTAATTAACTAATATTACCTACACAAATTATAAAATTAATTTTTTTTTTCTGTTATAAAACAATTAAAATTAAATAAATTTGTATAACAAATGAAAATAAACCCGCATTATTGTCACAAAATATTATTAATAGGTTTTATTTATTAATAAATATTTAAAATTTTAAATATATATAACATAATATTTTTTTTCTTTTTTAATTTTATTAATATTTATTATATCATTCATTTTCTATTAACATACCGCAAAAATCAGGATTAATTATCTCCTTCTACAATATATTAAAATAAATCAAAAAAAAAATACTTTCTATTAATTTATCAAAAATATAAAAATTTTTAAAATTAAATTTCTTAAAAGGAAATGGAAATTGTGAGAGTCAATATTATATTTTAGGAATTTAAAAAAAAAAAAAAAAAATAAAAGAAAATGTGGTGAATATAAATATCAATTATTAATTTAAAATAAAAAAAAAATCTAAATATTGAACTTAATTAATTATTATAAAATAAATAAATTTTAAAATGAACATATTAATATAAAATATAATATATTATATTTTGATTGAAAAGAAAAACACAAAGAAAAAAATATTTTTATTTATCATGATTTTATTTTTAAATAAAAAAAAATCACTTTTAGTTTAGTTTTTTTTTAAACCAAAAAACCATCATTAAAAAGAAAAAAATAAAATAAAATTGAAATTAAAAACAAAATTTACGAATTAAATCGAAAATTGAATAAAGTTACAAAAGAAAAAATAAAATATGTATCAATAAAATATGAAAATAAAATAAAAATAAAAGAAATTAAAAATATTGTTTGAAAAAAAAATCATAAATTCTATTAAAAAAAAAAAACTTTAAATTACAAAAAAAAATAAAATAATAAATATTATTGTTAAGGAAGAAATAAATGGAAAAATAAAAAAAAATATATAATTTAGATTTTATTTTTAATTATTTAAATATTATTTAAAACTTATTCTATTAAAAAAAAAAAATTGATTTAAAGACGCTGTTTTAACAGGGGGTTAAAGTTCCAAAAGATCAATCGAGTGATTTCCAAATTTAGAGCTAAAACTACACTAAAAAGAAAGCGGCGCCTATTATATTTGGCGATGAAGCCTGTAAAAATCGCAGTTAGCCCTGAAAATTTTTTGTTACAATTTATTTAACTCAATTTATCTGCTAAACTATTCATATTCATTATTCTGCTAAACCCAAATATATATCAATTCCGTTAAACAACCGTTACATAACCTATAAAATTATTACTAATTACTTTTAGTAGTAAGTGATATATATTTTATATATGTCGGGATTATAGCAAAGACACAGGGTAACTTCAAAATCAAAAACTGAAGTTTTTTTTAATGTTGAATTTGTTTTTTGTTTTAATTTTAGTGGAACGTTTCCACATAACAGAATTTTTTAAATGAAAAAAATGGCCGCATATTTAAGGTTTGAAATATTGGGGTCAAGTTTGATCTTCGCTTACATGGTTCGCAAGTTGTTATTAACAATTATAACGCAAAAACAATATATATTATTAAAAAAATTTTAAATTTTTAGTTGAGCTAAATTTGAGTTCAAACTCAATTTTATATATTCGATCCAATGTTCAAATAATTATTTTATTTATTTAAAAACCCTGAAATCTACTTAACTTTTGCTTACTTAAAATAACTTAAATAAACTTAACCTATACTATACTTAATACCATCCAAGTAATTTATAAACTTGCTTTAATAATTGTCTTTAATCACAATGTAAAATCTAACCACCAAAACTCTCTTATTACTGTTTTGTCTATGGCAGGTATACACATGTCATATTTTGGATGATTTTGTTTATGTTGCTCATTATGTTGTTTATGATGCACATATTAAATTTTTTTTAGATGTAGCCTCTCTATTTTAATGAAATAAAATGAGGATATGATTTTAGTTTTGAATATAACCGTTTTGATCTAGAATAATGAAATGCTCAGCAGCTATAAAGCCCGAGACTAGCGACTTTTTGATGTACTCCAAATTGTTGTAAAATATATGTGATATTAAATCATTTTCTGGAGTTTTTAATGCTCTATCATAATATTTTTTTTGTATTTATTTATTTATTTATATTAATATTAATATTACAAATGACATATAATATTGCAATATTATAAAACCATCGGCTTACTAAGGCCATTATAGGTAGAATACTATTATTACTATTATACAAGTATTTATTGGAGTAATAATGGCTTAAATATTTCTATTTCTTTATTATTATCTTTATACCCGTACGATAAGTATCGGGTATAATAAAATTACTCCTCCGTTTGTAATACCTCGAAATAAGCGAGCTAGATATACCTTCAAAGGTATGGATCGGATCAGAAAAAAATTCTAAGTCGATTGAGCCATGTCCGTCCGTCCGTCCGTTCATCAGCACGCTAACTCAAAAACTAAGAAAGCTAGAATCTTGAAATTTACACAAAATATTCTGGAAGCAATTTGTAGGTTCCCTATTTTTTTGATTGAGTTCCGACCGAAACTTCGGGTAGCTCTCGAACACCAAACTTTTAGTTCCCCACATTTTTTGTGAAATAGAGCTATGAAATTTTAACCGCTGATAGATCTTATAAAAATATTAATTTTATTTTTAATAACTTTTTTTTGTAGCCCCACCCGTTACGGAGCTACAGCTCCCCAAATGTTCAAAAAAGCTCTATATTTAAATTGTTATAGCACAAGTTGTATAAGGTATATCTTCATTTTGAAAACGCCAAACAATTACTGCTTTTATTAGCTTTAAAAGTATATGTTCCCTAAATGTATACTTGTGGCATACGGTGTCTTAATTTACCGTTATGCGATACTCAAATTTTGCAAAATTCTTTAACCCTTCTATCTTCTAAACGGTTTAAGTTGGTAACTTCAAATTTTGACAGAAGTTAGATCTTTGAAAATAAGTATGAGTCATTTCAGAAATTTTTTGTATCACCCTCCGTTTAGGAGCTGTAAGGGGTCAAAAACTGAAAATTTCCTATTTTGAAACACCTGTAACTTGAACACCTGTTAAAATTTTTTTGAAGTAATACACAAAAGTTAAAGCTTCAACATTATACTTTTTTTAATAATATGGGGTTACTTTTTAATTGACGAAAGTGCTACTTGATTTTTTCAAATTTTCTAACAAATTTCTTTAACGAATTTTTTGCATTTTGTTTTACTCGATAATTTGAAATTGTTGAGGATATAATGCGTAGTACAAAAAAAATGTAAATAAATAAACAACATAACGGTTCCTTGAAGAATTTTTATTTATATGATATTGATATACATACATACTTATATAATATCATGTTTATTTACATATCGTATATGTCACGGATGAATGAATATAAGAGTATAGATATATATTATATAGCGCCGTATTTACATATGTACATATATGTATTTTATTGTACTTATAAGAAATTATTCTATGAATGGAAATATTTTTAAAGAAATATTGCAATGTATGGCGATATACTTATAACAATGTAAATATACTATGTGCGTACCTATTAATATTTAAAATTATATTTACTATTTTGTACCAAGTAAATTTAATATACATTTACCGCTTAGTATTAAATGGTACTATAGAATATTTGAAAAAGTTTTGGATTGATAATCGTTATGTGGAAGGTTAGAATCTGCTTTTGAAGAATGTACATATAAACATATAGTTTGAATATATGTACAACCCATAGTTCTACAAATTATAAAATTCACCGAAATTATTTTAAAATACTAAAATATTAAAAAATAATATTGTAAGAGTGACAAGCTGTGAACATACTAACAGTTCGTACGGTTATCTAAGAGTTGACAAAGGCAACTGTATTCTTTCTCGTTTTATCTTTATTTCTATTATTATTTCTAAAAGCGTTATAGAAGTATTACTGATAAAAACGTTATAGAAGAAATATACTATTATCATAAAGTGACTATATACATAGAGTATTCACATGGAAGAAGAAAGTTAGACAATTTTTTTTAATTTCGTAAAATCAACTTGATCGTATTTTAGTTTTTCTTTTTTTTTGTTTGTATGTCAATTGATGTATGTACATTTGTATATATTTCTTCATCTAACTTTTTCGACTTCTTAAAAAAAGAAAAAACTTCGATTCTACCTCGATTTTTTATCAATCAGTTTTAGTTGTTTTCATAACCCAACTATAGGTACAAGAATTATTATTGTAAAAGTATAAAATATATATATATGGTTATAGTTATATATACATATAGTATATAGTTACTTTATGCTATTATTAATTAATATAGTACAATAGTATAGAAATTTAAATTTTTCCTCCAATTCAAATTGCTTACGACGTGTATTACTATATTTTCCTTTTGTAATCGCATTTATAATAAATTTAAATTTGATTTTTTTTTTCTCCTAAATATAGGCAATTTCTTAGTCATTGTCATTTTCTTCCGGAAAATATGCAATCATAAAAATTAATAGTTATACGTTTTTTAGTAGATGGCGCAGAGGAAATGGCCATAAATTGGACTTTAGAAATCGATGATATTAGAAATATTCCATAATCCAGTATAATTTATAATATGTATAATATTAAATTAAATAAATAAATAAATAAAAATTAGAAAATAAATTATTATGAAAACATTATTTTAATTGTTGAAAATGGTATTGTTGAAACTTTGTAACGGTCCTTTATTTTCAACTTAAGAGAATTAATAATTTTCTGTAAACTATTTTAAAGTTATTAACGAATAAAGGACAATATAGAAGGTATAAAGAATATTAGTTTAATACTTGCAAAAAGTTTTAAAAGAATAAATGTTTGCAGAACTTCCCAAGCCGAAGCATCCTTTCGAAATCCTTATATCCAAACCAAACTGTACATTATTTTGTAATATGTATATTAAAAGATCTACCATAAATATTGGTTCTGAAGTAGTGTTTTGGTTCGTTAAAGTTCAACGTAAGGCACAGGAACCTAATGCAGTTTCTTTGAGGTATTTTTGATGTTTTTCCACACCTTTAATTAAACTGGATTAATTTAAAATTATATAAAAACAAAGGATATATTATTACATAATTGCTGTACAAATTAATTTTTAATGTTACAAACAAACGCGAAATACCTTTTTATAATAAATAAAATTAAGTTTTATTTTTAATTAGTTGAATATGAAGTTATTTAATTCCACAGAAGAAATGTACTAATATAAATTTTAACTACAATTTAAAGATAAAATTTTAAACAACGAAACACGAACGGTTTTTTTTTTTCTTAAATATTCATTTAATTATTCTTTTTCACCAATATATGGACGATGTTTTTACTCACTACTACGACCTATTAATGTTATTAAAAATTATGTTGAATAAAATCAACTAAATTAAACTAAGTGGTAAGTTATAACACAACTTTTTTATTAAAATGTATAAAACAGTTTCTAATATGCGTTCAATTACATAACAGATATAAACTTAGATGTAGATTATAAAATTACTTCACGTGCAGAATATAAAAGGAGACGATATAGTTTCAACAAGAAGGAATTTGTGATTAATTATAGTTAACATTAATTTTTCATAATAGTCTTTAAGGATTCCTTTTATTTCTTTTTTTATTTTTTTTTTATAGAAGATGAGAATTGAATATAAAATTTTGAAATTGTGGAATCATTTAACAAAATCACCTTTAATGACTTTCTGCTTAACCTTTTGTATTTATTAACAAATTTGAGTGAAATTTCTTTTAGAAACCAGTTGCAAAGTTTATTTTTTGTACCGTCAAATCGCATGATAATTCAAAAAATAATGGAGCTATCATTACAAAAATTTTACCGTTTTATTCTGGTTATAAATACCAGTTTTGTTATTAAAATTGAATAAGTTTGACCTGCAAGTTCAAGTAGCTGCCCTACAATTTCTTTAAAACATGAGCATGTTTTAGTCCTTAAATAAGCTTGGTATTTGTTAATTTTGTTAGAAGAAGTTAAGTTTTATGGAAACGTGCCAACGATCGTTGCAATATTCCGTTCGTCTAACGCAACAAGGTCGAATATTTGTCACACAACTATGAAAATTATATCCTAAAATCTTAATACTTAGTTAAGCTAGACATCCAAAGTTTTTGTAACAAATCATCAAGTTTTATGGAGAAGCTTCTGTAAAATTTTAATTACCTCAGTAGGTACGAGTCGCAGTCATACAACTCCAAAATTTACATAAATATATATAGGTAATTAATTAGGTTTATTATCTAAAAAAAAAATTTTGTAAAACATAATTAAATTCTAACAAAAACACCAAGTTTGTACCGGTATCATAGAGTTGACTCAGTCAATTATACACTCTTCCTCGTTTTAAGGCCGATCTTCTAGTAATATTTTAATATTGCTGTCAATTATCATAGTAATTAAATATTCTACTAATTGTAAGTTTCTTATTACTTCGATTGCATCTTTTATTCGCATCACGTAGCTGGTGAATACAATCATGTAGCTGGTGAATACAATCAGTTGTAGATACTAAAATAATAACATTGTGTCAGATAAACATTATTTAGTTTTAAAGGGTTTTTTTTTAGTTTTATCATATATATTGATAAGTGCTCTTAAATAGTACGTACTATTGAAATTCTATTAAAAAATCTTAAACGACCACAAAAAAGTTGTAAGTAATGTTTAACTTATGGCAACTGATTTTAAAAGATGTGAAATTTATTTACTTTCAGAGTTCTTTTCAACAACAAGAAAACAATATATAGATTGGTCATGCATGGAAAATGATAGAAACTTAATTTGAACACTTAAAATACATTTTCATTAATTTTATATAATTATAATTTCATTTGTCATATTTTTAGCACATTACCAAAAAGATTTTGAAAAAATGTGTCTACTAGTTTCACTCCATCCGTCCATCCATCTGTTCAGTAAGTGGGAAATATATTTTTTAATTCATACTAATTGTTTGTGCCCGTCTGTCAGTCTGTTTACAAAACTTCTGCACCGCTAAAAATTTTAACCATCGGTAGGTCTCATAAAACAACAGAACAACATTTTCATATAGCCCCATCCACTACAGCCTCTCAAACTTTGAAAAAGCCCTATTTTTAATGCGTAAATTTCACTTTCCGCTCAAGATTTTTTCAATCTGAAAACGCCATTCGATATGAATTTTTATTACAAATTATACAAACTTTTAATTTAGTATTTAAAATTACCGTTATGCAAAAAACAAATTTTGTATTATTTTTCTAGCTTTATAATAACTCTGGCATATTTTTAGATAGGGTCTTGAAATTTTAAAGTAAGAAAGAACTTTTAGAATTAGTACAAGTTTCCTTTTTTGGACCACCCCCATTTATGAGCTATTAGAGCTTAAAAATTGAAAATTTGCTATTTTTAAACACTTGTAACTTAGGCACCTGTAAACATTTTTCTCCAGCAAGACATCAAAATTAAAGCTCCAGTAATATATTTTTAAGTGTGTTAACGGTTTTTTTTTTAGTTATATAGGGATCCGACCTTACAGCCCCTCAAACTTGCAAAAAAGTCTTATTTTCATATTTATTCTTATATGAAATTTTCTAATTTTGGTGCAAGTCAAAATTCTAAACAGTTTGTATTATCTTTCGGAAATGTGCGGTTTTAAAAATCGTTTATTTGCATTTTACTTTGTTTTAGTCTAATTTAATGCCAAATAGATCAGAAAATCATCATAAATAGCTTGTATTAAAATGTTAAAATTATACTCTAAAATAAAAATAACTAGAAAAAGCTTTTAAATTTTGATTATAAATTGCAATATAATGCAAGTATTAAATAAATATTGAAATATTACATTTGCATCATTTTAATAATACTTTAATTTAAGTTAGCAATACATAATTATCTCAAACTAATAATTTGTTTATGTTGTTCTAACGAGTTCACAAGTTAACTTTGAAAAAAATCAAAAATACAGCTTTTGTAACTAAAGTATAGAAAACGTCATAATTGCTAGACTACCCCTTCTAAACGGGGGGAGTAAAATTAAAATATTCAATCAAAGTAATTTATTTTTAATTTTGTTTATTTTGCATATCATCCCGTTAATCAACAATTGTCACGACAGTTAACTTCCTATAAATTACAAGCATCGGTTCGTTCTAATTTCAGTATTCAGTTTAAACTCAATAATGTAATAATAACCAAAAAAAAAATCAAAATGAATTCGGGAATAATACTATTAACACTTTGTGGTTTTTTAATTCAGTCGGTACAATCTGATAATCCAATTGTAGAACTTTCATACGGTAAATTAATCGGAAAAATAAAATTAAATTATGTATCGTTTGAATCAATTCCGTATGCTGAAATACCAATCGGTGAAAATCGTTTCGAGCCACCAAAACCATACCAAGGAATATGGAAAGAACCGAGAGATGCTACAAAACAAATTCATCAGCAATGCCTACAATATGATTGGAACACTTCTAAAGTTATTGGCAGTGAAGATTGTCTATACTTAAATGTTTTTACACCAACCTTAGAAAATGGTAAATTATTACCAGTTTTTGTGTTCATTCATGGTGGTGCTTATCGTATTGGATCAGATCATATGTTTAGTGAAGAAATAATTATGGAATCTGGAAAATTTGTATATGTGTCACTTAATTATCGATTAGGACCTTTAGGCTTTTTATCTACAAATTGTAAAGCAATTCCTGGCAATATGGGCTTAAAAGATCAAAAGTTGGCTTTGAAATGGATTAAAGAGAATATTGAAAAATTTAATGGTGATCCTGATCAAATAATATTAAGTGGTTGGTCAGCTGGTGCAGCCAGTGTTCATTTACATTTAATGTCTAAGGATACCGAAAAATTAATAAAAGTTGCAGTATCATATTCAGGTTCAGCATTAAATCCATGGGGATTTGATTATAGTTCATTTATAAATAAAACAATAGCAATGGCAATTGAATTTAAATGTCCAATGGAAAATGGAATGACAGTCAAAAATTGTTTAAAAAAAATACCAGCTAAAGATATTGTTAGTAAAGGTACAACATTATTTAGTAAATTTTTGGGACATCCTATATCAATTTTTGGTCCAGTTGTTGAACCTAATACAACTATCGATCCATTTATAATAGACTATCCTGAAAATATTATACGTAATGGGCAAGCAGCTAATATTCCATGGTTGATATCAAGATGTTCTGATGAAGGTGGTATATTAGCACCAGCTTTACTTAATAAAAACAAAAATGGTGTACAAAATATTGTCGAATTTAGTCAAAAATTTGAAGAAATTCTTCCAGTTATTTTTTATTATAATGAAAGTAATAAATCTGATAAAGATATGATGACATCATATTTAAGACGAATGTATGATTTAAAAGAAAAATCTGAAATAACTGAAGAGAATTATTGGAATATACAACGTATGATGTCTGAAGAATTATTTGTTAATCCAATTGAAGATGCTATAAAATTACAACGTGAATTTGGTAAAACTAAAAATTTTTATTATATTTTTGATAATCCACCACCATACGGTTTTGGTAATTTAATATCAAATCGTTCAGATTTAAATTTTGGAACGATTCATGGTGATGATATGTTATTAATGTTAAAATCAAGTATACGTGATAGTTATCCTTGGACTGATATTGAACAAAAATTATCAATAAAATTTTTAGATATGTTTGAGAATTTTGTTAAAACTGGTATTCCAAAGTTTGGTAATTTTGAATTTCCAATTGAAAAGGGTGATAATTTAAGTCCGCCAAAAGCATTATTGATTACAAAAGATTTAATTTAAAATTTTTCGGAATTCTTAAAAGATAGAATATTTAGTACTAGTATTAATAAATGTAGAAGTTTTTGTTGTGTATATTTTTTTGTTTTGAAATTAAAACATTTCCTTCTTTCATAAGAATTGTTGTTTTATTCATGATTTCAATATAGGATTAAGTTTTTCACTGAATTACAAAATGGACAAGGAGGAAATTTTAATTTTATTTTATTTTTCATTAATACCGTTTTAAATAAACAAAAGGATAATCACCACAAATAATAACAGACAATAACAGTATATTGTTATACTGCCCTTAAGTTCAATATAGATAAGCTGATTATTGTAAAATCTTTAAATATAATGTTAGGGACTCACGTATTGCTTTAATCTTAAAAATTACAAAAATGGTTTTTTTTTTTGTTTCTTGTTTTAGGGTGATCATTTTCCATTTTTTAGGAAATTTTATTCATTTTATTGTTATTTTTTAAAGATTTATTAGTATTGAATGATTTATTAGCTACGAATAAGTGAACAAAAAAAAAAGAAAAAACAAAGGAAAAGTGTGTTCTATATTGTTTTCGTTTTTGTTATTGTCCTTTTCCTTTTTGACAATAACAAAAGTATATTGTGTGGTAGTTCGAATTATAATTGCTTGACACTGGAACATTGTGTTTATTATTGGATATATTGAATATGTCATTTTTCTTTTTGTTATTTATTACAAAAGTTTTTATTTTGTGAATTTGTTTTTTTATTTTTTTTTTTTTTTTTTTTGTAAGGTATTTTCTTTTTTAAGGGTTTTGTGTTTTTTATATAGAATATGTGATTTTTTCAGTTTTTTTTTTTATTTTTTTTTTTTGGTTAAACGATCATTTTGACACTTTTGTGTAAAGAAATATTGTAAGGTAGTTTCAAAATATAAATTGTAAAATATGGCAAAATGGTATGTAAAATTAAAGAATTTTAACGGCGTTTTGTAATAAATCTCTGTGTAATTTATCTCTGTGAAGAAAAAATTGTGAAAAATTAAGGACATTTTCTTTAATTTTAAGGAAACCCTATATTATTCGAAAATCCGTTAGCACATTATATAAAAATATAATTTGAACTTTAGTTTTTTCATATATTAACTTCATATATATGAAAATTTTGTGTAGACATCCAAGTTGAAGGTGCCTAAAATCAAAAAAAACTTCAACGTTTCACCCTTTATAAGGAGTCATAATTTCACAAATGGAGTGACATATATACAAAAGTAATTTATATTTATTTTTAAAGAATTTATATTTATTTTTCTTTTAGTTTAAGATTTCTAAACGTTTATATATTATTTATAAACTAAATTTGAAATTATAAATAAAATTTTGAAACAGAAATAAATATTTTGTTTTCCCGATTATTTTTCTATAGTATATATATCAGTTTTCTTAATAAATAAGATAACTTTTTTCATTGTTAACCAATAAGGTAACTTATGTTGAAACTTATGTTGAAAGATTAATCAAAAGTTTAAATTACGAGTTGTTTAGACAATTTAATACTACAAACTTTCTAAAGAGTCCAGGAGTATTGAAGGGCGAAATGGTCCTAAAATAAAAATTGATATATAAACAGTGGCGGTTTTAACGTTGTCTGGGCCCCTGGCGGTAAAAAATAAAATGGGACTCTACCCTATAAATTACATGGATAAATAAAAATAATGGATAAATATGCTTGATTATTTTTATCATGTATTTAAAAATACAACGAAAATAATATTAATTAAAATTCAGTCAAAAAACTTTAATTTCATTTCAACAAAAAAAAACTAAAACAATATTATGCTACGTTAGAATTACAAAGTTCCATCTACAGTGGCCGTAGTTTGTTAGATGGAACCCTACAATTCCAATGTAGCGATTAAATAAAATTCAATTAAAAAACTTAAACAAAAACAATTTCATTTACATATTAATCTAATATATAAGGAAGAAATTCTGTTTGTTTTTTTGGCACGGATTCACGTAAAAACCACCAGTCCGATTGCAACCAAATTTTGCAGGAACATTTCTACGATCCCGGAAGGAGTTATAGGCTATATCGCGTTTCGGTTCATTAACCCATTGCGGCCCGAGAGCTATTTAAAGCTTTTTCATTTTTTCGTTGTCCTGCCTAAACGGTTCGATCGATTGAGTCGAAAATTTGTACAAATGTTCTTCTTAGCTTTGGACGGGTGCCGAAGAAATTTGGATACAATATGTTACCCGAATTCGGCCCGGCGGGCTTCCAAAAAAATTTTTATTTCCGATTTATGTCCAATTTTGTATGGCATTTTTATGGTTCGAAAAAAAGCCTGTGACAAATTTTTATGTTCTTTTGTAAGTTCCGTTAACCCATTTGGGTAGGAGAGCCGAACGAAGTTCATTAAATTTTTCTGTTGTCCTGCTTAAACGGTTTGACCAATTGAGTTGAAAATTTACAATAGTGTAGCTCTTTACCACAGGAGCTCACTGAGTTGATTTGGTTACGATCCATTAACCCGTTTCGGCACCAGATCTCAGTGAAATTTTGTAATTTACTTAGTTGTCGCACTTAAACTGTTTGACAAATTGAGTTAAAATTTATCAAAGTGTAGCTCTTTACAACAACAGTTTACTGAGTTGATTTGGTTACGAGCCATTAACCCGTTTCGGCATCAGGGGTCAATGAAGTTTTGTAATTTACTTAGTTGTCGCACTTAAACTGTTTGACCAATTGAGTTAAAAATTTACAAAAGTGTAGCTCTTTACCACAGGAGCTCACTGAGGTGATTTGGTTACGATCCATTAACCCGTTTCGACACCAGGGCTCAATAACATTTTTTAATTTCTTTGCTGTCGCACTTGAACGGTTTTACCATTTGAGTTGAAAATTTACAAAAGTGTAGGTCTTTATAACAAAAGCTTTCTGAGTTGATTTGGTTACGATACATTAACCCATCAGGCTTCAGGCAATGAAATTCTCATTTTTTGTTGTTGTGCTTAAACGATTTGACCAATTGAAAATTTGCACAGGTATTGCACTTTGGCAGACAAATTCATTCAATAAATTTTGTTGTGATACATTAACACATTTCGACACGATAGATTGTCAAAAAAAAAATTTTGTTTCAATTTCTGTCTAATTTGGCAGGATGAATTTATGGTTCTAAATTAAGCCTGTGACAAAATGTTTGTTAACGTTTGTTAACCCATTTCCGCACTATTTCCAACACTCTTTACTTTTATCTACACTGTTTTTAATATTCCATAAAAACCTTTCAATGCAAATTTCTAATATATAAAAGTAATTAAAATAACCTTATTAAGTATCTTAAGAATAATGTGTTTAAGTCTTAACAACATAACATTTTCGGCCGTTAAAAAACAGAAAAAATCTCCTACATACGACAGTCATCATGTCATCAATCAGAAATGCATGTGCTCTAGCTTTATAAGATGAATGTGTATAACATATTTCCCATAAAATATCATTGAAATATGTACATATAGTATGTATAACGTGCGAATATTTAAAAATACTATATATCACATTTCTGTACAGTATTTAATCAAAAATTAGTACATACATATTTAAAGAACAGAAAACTTTACATTCTAATCCATATACAATTTTTACACATATTTTTTTACACATAAAAAAAATGGTAGATTTATAAAGGAAAAAAAAAATCAGGTTTTTTTTATATTGAAAATATGTTAAACAGAACCTGAGATGTATGCATCTAAAAAGATGTTTTTCAAAATTTGAAGGTGCTGTAGGATCTCCAGCTGTGAGGGTACATAAAAAAGTTGTTCTTTAACATTACTCTTTTCAGAGACCTATGCATAGTTAATATTTCATTGCTACTTATTAAACAGTATATAAGTTTTGTAAACAGACGCAGGGATAGAGCTAACCTAATAGGAAATTTTTTAAAATGTGCTTAAAAGGATAATTCACAAAAACATGAAGTGACATTACTTACGAAAAACAATGTATTACATTATGGTCTTTTATAATTGAAATGTGATTTTATGTTTCGATATTAACGAATATATTGTGAAAACTCATTTCGCCGTAATTGCGTACTCAATAGATTATTGATTCCTTTAAAGATTTTTTATAATAAAAATAGAATATTAACTATCAGCATCTGTAAATGCATAGCAATAAGTTAACTATAAATTAAATTAACGCAGAAACAAAAGTTAATAATTTTTATTTCATAAAACCAATAAAATACTCCGGGCAACGCCGGGTACTCTGCTAGTTCTATATAAACTAAATTATCCAAAAATAATAAAAATAAAAAGGAACACAATATTTATATAGTTCGAGTCCCACACACGTCGTAAGAGTTATTCCCCCTTGCGATATTTACAGCCACGCCTGAACAGGAAAGGCTGTGTAATTTCCTGTCTACATTTATGTGGCAGAGAAATGCAATAAAAAAAAAAAAATATTTATATATTTATTTATACCAAAACTGTAATTATATATGCTTTTTTCTAGCTTTGACTTTCGCAAAACTATCTATTATCATATCACAATCAATATTGCTCATCACTTCATCATTCCATATAAAGTAATGCCATATAATTTAATTTTTCTTCCTTCCTTCTTAAGTAAGTTTTGACCCATTTCAAAACGGAAAAACTTCTTTCCCCAGAAGCATTGGAAATTGGCATTGTCAAAAAAATTCTAAGGATTGTCTCATCATTAGGAAATGTTGATTTTAATTCTACAGCAATTTAATACAACATAGACTAAAATTAAAATTTTTTTATACGCTTTGACAGTTTTTAAATTTTAAATGCTCGACGTTACAGTACGCCACGTATTTCGGGTGTTCTCATATAAATTCATGTAATAAAAATTCATGTAATAGAAATTATCCTTCGGATTTAGGTTGGCCCCTATAGTAAACATTTTGTAAAGTTAACGTTTTCATGACATTGTCAATATATTAATAGAATAGAAGTCCAAGTCACGGAAAATTTTTAGTTTCAATGTTTTGCTGATGGGCCCCGTCGCCATGTGCGACGCCCTATGGGCAATCGCCATTGTATATAAAGTTTAAGAAATGTTCTGGTCTTTGATGTTTTAGATTAAAAAAATACTCAAGGTAATTATAACCATTAGAGAGTTTTTATGATGAAGAAATGGGCTAAGTTAAGTTAATAAAGATATTTTTTAAATACCACAAAATGATATTTTCATTATAAAATTTAAAGTTTTAGTATTGAAAGACTTATTATTAAAACTGAAGTAAATTGTGAAAAATTTATCAATTATAGGTTAAGTTTATTATAAAAACTAAGTAAAAGTAAAAAAAAGAAGAATGGTAGTTTTAGGAAACAAATTATGGTAAGATAATATTAATGAAGACTTTAGAAATAATTGGGAAACTTTGGGAGTACACGAAGTAAAAAAAAAGTTATCCTTTACTGATTAGATAATGATAAAGACAGATAAAGATAAAGATAAAGACGTTTTAGATAGTACTTAAAATTTAGTAAAAACACTAATTATGTGATATTTAAAAAACAAAAACGATTTATTTGAACTAACGATGCTTTGATATTCACAAGCTATTTATTTCTTATACCTAAACGAACTATTGAATTAAAGTCATACCCATTAAGAAAATGTCATTTTGATCACGAACTACAATATCATATTTCCTCTCAAATTAAATGGGAGTAATTTATCCAAAAATTTTTTATGATAAAAGGGATTACATAAAACTCTATATTATGGAGAAATGGCTTTCAAAAATTATCAAGTAGACCAACTTTTCAATAGCAAACATACCAACTTTTCAATAGCATGAAACTCTAAACATATTACTGAGCTATTGCTTACTTTTTGTATAAAATACAATTCAAGATAAAAGTAATGGTTTTTCATACTGATGGGTTTTAACATCCACTTCTCCATTTTTATGTTAGTAAAACGCCTAAGCAATTTTCATTTCATTATTCTGGCAATAGCGTAAATGACTTTATTGCGAGTAACAATCTGACACATTGTGGTCTAAAATTTCATGATATTTATATTATATATATAAATAATATATATTATTTATTATATAATATAAATTAATTTGCAATCAAATTATCAAACAAAAAAAAAAATAATTTTGTTGCAACAATATTGCAAAAAAAAAAAGGTCCAATAATTTTTTTAAGAATCTAATCTGGCTTGAATGTGCATAAATTCGGTAACGCCTTTTACTGATACACCTCTATAATAGGAAATCAATTATTGTTATTTTTGTATTGATGTAACATGTTTTTTTTTTGTTTCATACAAAAGTCACTTTATTTAATTTTGTGTCCAGTAAATAAGTTTAGCTTTAAGTGTTTTGCTTAAGAATTAAAAGTGGAAAAAATTAAATGGCAAAAAGAAAAAAAATCGAAATTAGCTTGTTTTTGAAAATGAATTAAACTTCAAGGTCAGGTTCAAAATAATTGGTGTTCTTTCAGAAAAAATGTTCTGTTTAATGTTCCTTTTGTCCAATACAAGACAAAGAAAAATTAAAGAAGTAAATGTAAAACTAAAGATTTTAAAAAGCGCATATTTTTGTAAAAAAAAAAAAACAATTTTAAAAATCAAAAGATACATTTTTCAATAAAAAAACCTGTTAACACATGCAAAAATATTATATTGGATCTTTAACTTTTGTGTCTTACTTAAGATAACAGGTTAGTTTAATTCTCTACAATAGTAAATTTTAATATCGACCATACCTATAGCTCTAAAATAAGGGAACGTACAAACAGTTTTTCTGTGATAAATTATACTAATTCTTTAAATGTCAATGTTTTGACTAAAAGAATTCCGAAGTTATTTTGGGAAAGAATTCCCCTTTGGTAGTATCATAGTCTTTCTGACTAAATCCACCTGCTCTTTTAACCAATATATAATGGGATGAAACTTCTACCTGCTAATGCAGTATATTGTATACATCTTATTGCCCTGTTCTTTCCTATCCCTACTCGAATAGGGATAGGAAAGGACAGGACAATAGGATGCAGAAATATTGAATTGATATGTATATAGGAACCAAACGTTTTTTTTTTAACATAACGGAAAATTTAAATATTGAATTGCAAAAAATTATATAAAATAATGTTGTTTAACGTTTTTAGATTGAAAACATAAAACAACATGAGATATAAACATTTGACCAAGGGGTTTTCCAAATTTTGTGGAATTTTTACTCCGTAACAAATATAGATACGATGCAATGTGAGTGAGACTATCTAAAAAATTTATTCCATAAAAGTTATACCCATGGTTAAAATTTCATTGTTCTATACCTTAAACTTTTAGAAGTTTTGTAAAGAAAAGGACGAACGCAATGAATCTAAGAAGCATATTTTTTTAATATTTTTTTTTTTTTCAAAATGTGCTAAAACATGAAAACAATTTTTATGAATTGAATATTTTAAACTATAGAAATTAAGAATAGAACAATTGGTTTGGTTATTCTTTAGATTGAAATCTTTAATTTCGCCTTTTAATAATTTTTTGCAATAAAAGTTAAAGTGTTGAAGTGTTTGATTTTGTTTTTTTTTTTTTTTTTATTGCAAAGATAAAATTGAACATTGTAGGTGTTGCATTGGTACAAGACAAGAAAATATTTGTTTGCATTGATGTACAAAAGATATAGAGAAAAGATAAATTAATGTTAATAATAGGGTTAAGAAAATTTAAAAAGTGTTGAATAATTAGATTTTCAAAAGAGAAGGAGTTGAAATTTAATTGTTTTTATTGACTATATGGGATTAGTTTAAAAATTTTACAAGAATTTTTTTTTTATTTTATAGTATTGTATTAATTAAGTTAATGTTAGTTACGGTTTTCTTTAAAAAAAAAAATAAAAATAAATATTATTTTATACATAATATTTTCAATTTTTATAAGGTTATTGCTAATTTTGATTAAAATAAAATCAAAATGAACATATTTTTGTTTTAGAGTAAATCTTAATCTGTTACTTTATTTAAGGATTTGAAGTACAAGCTAAGAAATTGTCATGAAATTGTTTTTTTTTTGTGGATCTAATCTATAAAATCATGAATTTATAGATGAATCTGAACCAATAATAGCTTATTTCTTTCCAAATATGTATATCAATATATTATGATTGTATAGTTTAGTTGGCAGAAGCATTAACCTAGATTGAGTCTGACTATAATGAAAAACGAATTTTTTCAAGTAAGCTTTGAAGTCTTAAGCTACTCTTAATGACTTAATAAATTGTTGTTTTAAAATAGTTAAAAATTTTGCACCAAATTTTGTTAGTATTAAATTAACTCTTAAATAAATTCGTACATTACCACATCACAAAGCAAATACCAAAAAAAAAAAATCTTCCCGTCTAAAAATTTTCATTCGAGATTTATCTACAAAGTTTTAATATTAAATATTGAAGTTTTACATTATAGGTATTATAAGGTAGACATGGTTTATGCTTTGTAATGTAAATGGTTAAAAAATACAAGAAAAAACATAGAGAGAAAAATAAATGTTACAAACTTATCACTTACAACATAACATTTGTTGATATAGGTAAAGAAAAGGTAATAAGTAAAAAGTCCTTTTAGTTGGTGCTCGTATAATACCAAAATAATTAAATATAAAAGATATTATTTATTTTTTACAAAAAGAAAAGCCATTGTGGTCACCATAGTGATTCTGAGAAAATTGATTTATATATTTGTTTACTCTCTCTTTTTTTTCCTCGAGAGAGAGAGAGAGAAAAAGTTCGAAAATGCGCATTTCTTCGCTATAATCAGCTGATACCTTATTTACAATTTTATTTTTTCTGGATAATATTATATTGAATTCTTTTTTTCCTGGAAGGATTTGATTCCAGCTTATATAGTAGTTATATCAAACATAATATTATATAAACATATATAAGTTCTAGTTAACCAAAAATTGATATATATTATACTTAATTTTTATATTAAATGTAGGTAATAAAAATTTTTTTTAAATCTTTTAATTTTATATACAATAATTAAATACCTATAATAAGCAACTTTGATTATATTTTTTGCTTTCATTTTTTCAAATAATACTATTTATCAGTCATAAAAAAGGATATAAATTCTAAGATATAATTTCCTTTCCGCTTAATATTCCGACTATTATTCCACATTTATTCTGCTGGTTTTTAAGAAAATCCATTATTTTTTTCATCTTTCGATCTTTAAAAATTAGAAACTGTATTCCTATTCAATATTTAGCTAAGCTATACCTATTCAATATGTGTATATATCTGTACTGTAAATAATAATTAATAATTTAATAGTAATTTTAATACTTAATGCCACTATGCTGCATTGACTATAATTCTCTATAATTGGGTTTTTTAATTTCTACTTCTATGAGAAGCATAGGGCATCCACTAAATTACAAATAATTCATATTTGACTAGGCTTCAGTTTCCTTTTAATTATTATTTTCTCTAAGCTATTTTAAGCCGTTGATTAGTCGGCTGTAGCTATTGTATAAGCTTATGAAACCGAAACACAAATATTTATTATTATGTTTGTGCGCCATCTATTATAATTTACAAGAATTAATTATTTTACTTTTTATTTTTTTTTTCATATTACGATATTATTTTTTACGATATAATGGGTGCCTGATGCATGCTCGTATTATTTTATTTCGTTTTAATAAAATCTCGTTTTTTCAGAATCTTTATTTTTAAATCTCCGTTTTCAACATTTTTTTTTTTCTAAAAATCTTGTTAAATTTGTGTATTAAAAAAGGAAGGGGTATGTATATCAGTTTTTTCTAGAAGTTTTTTCCACAGTGAATCGATAAAACACGAGATACAAAATTTAAGAAACTCGAGATTTAAAAAACGAGAGTTTTAAGAAGCGGAAAAACAGATTTAAGAAATGCGTGATTTAAAAAAACGTGATTTGGTGAAAATGTTTTTTAAATGAACCGAGCATTCGACAACAACCCTTTTAAAATTATGACCGGGGTTTTAGTTTGAGACCATTCGATTAAGAGATCGACGACTTAACTACTAGGCTATTGGTCAATGATCAGAAATTAAATTAAACATAAATTAGAAAATAGATCATTAAAGAAATCTGATTTTGTTTCCTGTGGACAGGCGAAAATTAAGGTTTAATTGGTTTAATTTTTTTTTTTCTCTAACTTTTAAGCAGAAAACATATTATCTGCATGTTATTTTATTTGGAAAAATTTTTAAGCCATATTATATTCTTTAAAAAAAAAGATTATTTTTATTTAATTAAATTTATGATTTAAATATTTACTAAAACAAAATTTTTTTTTCTAGAAATAATCCTGTTTTAATCATTTAAAACCAAAGATAGTCTGAAAAAAGCATGATAGTGAAGAAAAACAAATAATTATAAGAAACGTTTTAATTATATTTTCTTTAGATTAATTTAGATTAGATTAAAATTAATCTATATATGAGATTTCAAATTTAAATTTACAATTCGAATGTCCTTGTTGTATCCTTGTTGTTGACAAATAAATAAAATCAAAACAAAATAAAGGTAGATTTTAGGTAGGTCAAGGATTTTTATTTTGTTTTTTTTTGTTGTTATAAAAAAATTTAAATTTTGTTATTGGACGAGGTAATTTAATTATTATTTGGAAAAAAAACAAAATTTTTATTTGTATAAGGATATTCAATATTTCATTAAAATTTTAAAGGACATATTTATGACATTGTTATTTATTAAAAAAATAAAAATGTTGTTATGGTTTATATATGTAGAATATATGTAGATGTACAATGAACATATTTTTCAAAATTTGGTTTGGTACTATATAATGGTTTGTACTTGGTAAATATTTTTCATCTATTAGGATTTAATTAATGTATGTAATGTAATGTATTAATGATTCAAAACACATTCAGCATAAAGTCAGCTATCGAAAAAGACTTTTACGAAAAATAGTATTTCGCAAAAAAGAAAACTCTTTGCAAAAATCCTTTTGACAAATGACCTACCTATTGTTCTAAATGAGATATTTAGCCAGAATTATGGAGGCATTATTTGGGATTGGCGGTGTTGGTCATGATAATAACGAATTAATTGATACAGAGATTTTCTAAGGAACTATAAAATCCCTTTTAATAATTTTTTGTTTACTTAATAATGGGGGGAACTGAAATGGGATCCTCTGAATACTTTTCGAAATTAAATCATATTTTTTGCAAAATTTTATACATAAAGTAGAATAAACATTCATTTATTTCAAATGGTTTTTTTATTAAAACAATATATGCAAAAAATTTTTATGACAAGTGTCTTTTTGTGAAATGACTTTAGGTCAACTTACTTAAAAGTTTGTGTTCCATTTATAAACTCTGATCCTTTTATCAGCTCCATTGTATTTTTTCGTTATTTATTGTTATGACATCTGTCTTGTGCTCTATATCTCGTTTTTATATTAGACTTCTCAATGCTCATAAAATTTTATTGCCTAATGCATTTTCAAAAACATACATATATGTAATGTATACCAAAACGAACGTGTTGTAACATACTTCCACGTATATTCGAATTGTATATGTATGACATAAAAAGTGTAAAATAAATAAATCATTTGTTATATGAAGTACCACTCCTTTGATAATAATAAACGAAAATTAAAGAAAGTGACAAAAAAAATAGAATTTATGTGGTGTCTTTTTTCTTTCCTTTTCTTTTTTTTTTTTGTTAATTTCGAATAAAATTTCGTGCTACAAAATTATTTACTGTGACATAATATAAACTTATGTATGTATGTATAAAAAAAAAAAACAAAACAAAAAATTGCATAAACGATAACCGTTTTCCACTCAATAAATTTCAATTTACTACTTTTCATTTTATTTCTGTAACTATTGAAGTATTGTTACTTTTACTGATATTTTATAATAGTTTGGGATCAGTGCTGTTTTTTTTCTTTTTTGTTTTGGACAATTTTGAAATAAATTAATCCTCCTCCTGAAGGAACTGATAACATTTATTTTATAATAGGGAAGTGTCAAAGTATGGTTATATAAATTTAGTAGAGAAACTTTAGGGAATTATTATTAGGGTTGCATTAGTGTTCGTAGTTTTGAAATATAAAATAAAGGATAACAGTTGTATTTTTATTGATATGGTTGAATGATTTTTGGTCCTGTAACTTTAAATTGTTATAAGACAAAATAGATTTTTGGTGAAACCTGATTGTTTGTAATAAGGTTAAATAAACAGTTTGAAATCTAACAAACTTTTTTTTTTGCTCTTCCTAATTTTTCTATAATTTTTCGGGGATCAAAAAAATCAAACTGGTTTTATTATGTGCAAAAAAAGAAATGTGGTCAGAAATTTATATTATAAATAAATAAATAATTACATTTTTATAACGCAGGAAAACACGTCTGTTATAATCATCACCTTATACCGGTAAAATCATAACATTATATCTACCTGTTAGGATAGCAAATTAAAAATAAGTTGATCGTTGTCAAAAGAGTATTTTTTTTTTCCTTTTAAATTTATTAAAAAGAGCTTTCCATTTTTAAAATGTAATTCAAATGTAAAATAAACGTCATTCAAAGACTCATCAAAGACTAAGGTAGAGAATGGTAAGTTCACAAATAGTAGAAAAATCGGTTAATTAGAGTTCTTTTTTTAAAATTTTATACGGGTGGCCCAAATGAGACCAACTGATGTGAAATACAAATAACTTTTTTATTTTCTAATATAATTTATTTTTTCTTTTTGCAGATTATAACTGAACTCTTGGAAATTTAAAATGAACACATACAGTACACAACAACGCATTAAAACTATCCAATTTTTCTATTCTTCTCAACGATCAATTGTTCTGACGCAGCGAAATTGTCGCCTTTATTTTAGTTCAAGATCAACGCCCACATCTTCCATGATCATAAATTTAGTCCGCAACTAAAATTTAAGGGCAAGATATCAGAATAAGTCACACCCAATCAGATGCACTGTTTGGTGCGGTGTTACGGCCACAAAAGTCATCGGCCCATATTTCTTTGAGAATGTGAGTGAAACGCCAGAAACGGTCTCTAGGGCATCTTACCGAACAATGATCGACAACTTTTTGCGACCAATGGTGCAGCGTCTACGTATACTGCTAGGCAAACTATGAACACGCTGGGTGAATTTTTTGGTGAACACATAATTTCAAAAAGTTCAGATTTCCCTTGGCCACCTCGTTCACCAGATTTAACTGCGTCTGACTTTTTATGGAGATATTTAAAAGATAAAGTGTATGTTAATAAACCAGAGACAATTGGATAAAATATTCGCGACGAAATACGGAGCCTGCAAGCAGAAACATTACGTGGTGTAATGCAAAATGCGCTAAAAAAAACCAATGACTGTATCGTGCAAAATGGTGGTCAATTTGTCTGATGGCATATTTCACACCTAGTCACGTTAAATTTCCATGAAATGTATTTAATATTTAAAAAAAAACAATTTATTAAAAAAACTATTATTACAAGTATTATACGTGTTTTACAACACTAGATCTTATTTGGGCTACCCGTTACATGCATAACATAATCTATTATAATTATACCTAATTTTGAATTATATGTCTAACAATATTAGCAGATAGATGGAGAATATCCTTATCATAGACCAGTTTTTGGCAGTATTTTCATACCCGTGTGAACGTAGCTTTCAGGGTATCAGGAGACTTGATAGATATGGAAAAGTATATATGTATATTCTTCGTATAACTCCATATTTGCATCGATTAAGTCATGCACGTCCGTCTGTCCATACAATATCTCAAAAAATAAGGATGTAAGTATTCTGAAATTTTTACCTTTTCACTTTTTTGTAATCCAGGTTTTGTAATACAGCAAGTCCGATCGGCGGGTTCGAGTAGCCATACAACTTCTTTCTTTAATAACTGAATCTGAAAATAAGTCAGTCTCTATTCAAGTTAAGTATTAGAAATTTTGTAGAAAGTCAAATTCTATGCTAAAAACTAGTAAAATTTTGTTTGCTCTAGCACATGCTAGATTAAGATAATTGCCGTACAACTTCTTTTTTAATATGGAAATAAAACAGTGTCTATTAAAGCTAAGACTTGTAATTATTTCAGATATTTGAAAATTTGTAAAAGATAATTAAATTTTATGGTTATAACAACCTGACCTAAGTCAATATTAAATATCCTAGAGTTGACACCATCAACTATACACTCTTCCTCATTAATAGTTATATTTTACATTAAAAAAAATAAAGTAAAAAAAAAGGTTTATGCTTACAGTAATTATTTATTTTTTTTGTTTGTTATTTCTGCAAACCGAAAACTAATTATCATAATTAAACATTGAAAATAAATGAACAGAGAGTATTCGGATAATATAATTTTAATTCGTAATTAATAAATAAAATTTAATTAATGGAAATAATTTGAAAACTTTCAAACCTTGAATTCTTTAAATGTTTCTTAAAAGTCAATCATTATTATTTATACCTAAGTATTTTATTTCCAAGTAATTTAGCTATGGAATTGTCTTTACATTTTTAAAGGCCTGTTATATTATTAATAATATAAAAACAATTTTTCTAAATAAATTTTCAGGATAATAAATTTCCATTTGTTTTTGTTTGGTTTTATTATATAATAAAATAAAATAATAAATAACATTTTGTAAGAATTTGATATGATTGGGTCTAGTGATATGATTGGGTCTAATGTACACCATTTAATTTTTGAAAATACCATACTGTACTGACCATACTGTTACTTATTATCTGTAGTACTCTGTTTTTTTTATGATTATGGTTTCTTTTATTTTAATGTCAAATTTTTTATTATCATTTTTATGGAAAACTTTATTATTAATAATTTTTTATTTTGTCTAAAATTGAATTATTTCCTTTTTCAATTATCGGTAATAATTACATGAGAAAAATGACCATGGAAAAATGTTTTTTTATATATTTTGGTTTTTTTTTTTTGGGAGAAACGTTTGATGAAAAAATGAGTAAAAAGTAAAAAGATGTTAAAATAATATTAAATAATTAAATTGCTATAAATTAAATTAAATTTTATTGTTTAACCAAAAAAAAAAAAAGTAATTTTTAATTGTATTTTAAAAGGACAAAGGTAATAGAGGTAAAAGGTAATATCAATCAGATTTTATTATTATAATAATTATAGGGAGTAAATGATTATGTCTATGGGTTTGTGCTAAAGAAACAAATATTCAGAGTATTCAAATATACGAAAATAAAATTTTACGTCACATGATAAGCGCTCCAAGGTATGAAAGAAATTGCGATTTGTATAGGAATCTAGAGACTCCAAATATAAACGACGGAATCAAAAAATATGCACTAAAACATAAGATACATTTAGAAGGGTACATAAATGTATAGGAATATCAAAATTAGGCCTAGCAACTTAAAAGATTTAGCGAAAAATGAAGATTATTTTAATGGAAATCTGCAACTCTAGTAAATCAATTAGAGTTGATACAAAATTAATGGTAAAATCATTAAAATTGGTGTTATTAATAAGTTAAAGTCTCAAATAACTGTGATGCTGCGTTCAGTAATTTTCGATGATTCTCACAATCCTTACCCAAAAATGATAACATTTATCGTTCATGATTCTTATGTGAAATTAATATACTAACATCAAATTTTGTTTATTTTTTTAATGAATTTACAAAATTTTGTAAAACAATATCTAATAAATCAAGGATCCGGTATATAAATCATTTATGCTATTGATATCACAAGTTCTCTCGTACACATTTAATAAATTTAAAAAAACAATATTGAGCTAAAAGTGTATAATAAAAGACTAAAAAACAAATTAGAAGATTAAATAGTTAGTTCGAAGGGTTAATTCTGTCAATCTAACATGCAAAAAAAAAAAACAACAATTTTATTTTCCCTTTTATAAAATAAAAAAATCAGAAAAAAAGCTGAAGATTAAATAAGATTTGAAGGCGCCATGATCTAAGTCATAAGTCACTAACCCCTATAAAAGCCAAAATAAACTAATCTCCACAATTTTTAGGAGTTGGCTAACCTCCAATATTTATCATTATGAACTAATACTGATACTAATTGTGAAGTAATTCCAAAAAAATAAAATAACGCCCAAAAAAAATTAATGTAAAAAAACTGAATACGAAGGATTCCAGTTGGTTTAAAAATCAGATTTATACGAATTTTCAAGAAAACCATTATAATAATTTTTTTAATTTTTGGGATTTAGTATCTAAATATGAAACTGAATCAACCCCAAGTTAATTTTTAGCAAAAATAAGGGGTGTTCATTTTTATTTTGGGGGTTAATGACATGGGAGTTAGTTCATAGCACCACAGTTGAAGTCAATTTTAAAAGAAAATGGTGTGAATTTAAATATTTCATTCGTTTACTTTTAGAATTTTCTTCAATTTAAAAATTTTAATAATTTATTGTTGTTTTTTTTTTTTAACTCTTACAAATTAAAAGTGTCCTTAAATAAAAAATTTTAATTATTTTATGAACAAATAACCATCTATTGACATATACATATTATTATGACATATCATATTATATATATACAACAAAACCCTAAATTCTATTAATATTTAATTTACTTCACAATCTATGAATATTTTAAATTATATATTTTTTTTTTTAAATTTATTTTTTTTATGGGATGGGTTAATCAACAATGGGTTAATTATTAAGAAATTTTCACTTTAACATTTTCATATCATTAAATTTTGAAACTTTTCAATCTTTTTATATAATAGTTAACAGTTTGGAAATTTTTCTTGGATAATGGATATATTATATAATATATAGGTACATAGTTTTAACTTTTTATATAAATTTAATATTTAATTATTATTTTAATGTAATTAATGATGAAATAATATAAAAATTTTTCAAATTTTCAAAGTGTACATATCTAAATGTTAAATTTATTTGAGAGGAGGCTGTTTGGTTAAATTGAGAAGAAAATTTTTATTTTTGAAAAAAAGTATCATAAAACTTTTTAGTTGACTATTAAATGTCAGTAATAAATTGTAATTTTCTATTCTAAGAAAAAAAAAAACGAAAAAAATAAAATGTTTGTTAATTTTGTATTTTTATAATTCGAATTCACAAAATAAAATACTGACATTTTAGAACACTTTGAAGCTGGCTTAATAGAGGTTTCTTTTTATTCCTGAGTGTTTTAACAATTGTTAAAAAACACAAATAGATACAATTGTATTTTAAGTACTTTTGACAAAAAATCAAGTACTAAAAGGAATTTTTTTCTTTACAATACAAAAAAATTGTATTGAAACTTCCAGAACCCAAAAAAAAATTTCTTTTTTTTTTTTTTGAAAAGAACAACAAATCAAAATACAAAACAAAAAAAAGGATAGAAAAGGACTTAACTTTACTTTCCAAGGGATCCTTTTTAAAGTCCTTTTTTATTTCATTATTTGTTTTATTTTTATTATTTTTAAAGTCTAAAATACTTTTAAGCTTTTACAATATTTTGTTTCTTTTTTTTTTTTGTTCTCCACTATAGAATTTAAAGTAAAATCGAGATTTTAACATTTTTATATTTCATTTTTGTTTATGTAACGCCTACAGAAAAATTCTTATAACGTGAGTAAAAAACACTTTTTACTTTTTCAATATATGTACCTATATGTATATGTATAGGATAAAATGTCATTTTAGCTTTGAAACATCTTCATTTCTGTAAACCTCCCAGAATATTTGGTCGGTATGCAACAAGTGACAAACAACACACAACACCCAAAAATATTTAATAAAATATTGCCTTCAACAATTTTAAGATTTTAAATTGAATCCTGAAAAAAAAAAAAAAGGCAAAAAAAATTTTTTTTTTTTGTTTATCATTTTGTCAAAAAGGATCTTTTAACCAAATTGTACTAAACACGTAAAGTAATTCTTTAAATTTTTTTACAATTCTAAAAACAAGAATAATTTTTATTTTCTATTCAGGATATAGGACATGTTCAGTAAGTATACTTTGATTTTCACGCACAACTACAATACAATTTGTTTGTCTGTTTTGGATTTGTTTTTTTTTTTTTTATTGAATAGGGTGGTGTAGTATAAATAAGGGAGCAATAGGTTGGAATATTTTTAAGAATGTACGTGTTTAAATTTAAATGCTTTAAATGGATTGAAATAAAATTGAAATCATGCAAAATCATTTTTAAAGTTCCAAAAATTTTTGAGTATGGGGATATATTTATTAAACTTTTAAAATTTGTTATGAAGTTATTTTTTAGCACATTATTGAAATATTTATTAATTAGTTTAACTTTATCCATCGGTCTGAATTTAACATCTATTCACTTCTGAACCTCGATTTAAGATCGAGCAATTCAACCATAGGTAGTTTTCACCATAGCCACAATTAGGTTTTATTAAAAAATTAATTTTGTTAATTAAGATTAATAATTTAGTAGAAGAAGTTTTTTATGTTGTCTCCCCCGTTACGGAGTAACACCAACTCAAAGTTGTAAACATTTTATTTTTAAATGTTTATATGTCAAGTTCTGTTAAATATTTTTTCAATCTAAAAACGTCAAAAGACTGAAATTTTTTTTTAGCTTTGTAAATTAATATAAGAATTAATTTTTTGCCATTTAGTATCTAAATTTATCGTTAGATGAACTGAAATTTGCAAAAGTTTCAGTCGGAATATTGAAAATTTTAGAGGAAGATCCTTAAAAATAACAATAAGCTTCTTTAGAAAAATATTTTGTACTTTCCTCCTGTTTAAAAGCTATTAGAGATCAAAAATTTAAATTAAATGATTTTTTTTTAAAATCCGAAACGTGGAGATTTCTACAAATTTAGTTATAGTAAAGTATAACAATGAAAATTTCACCATTATATTTTTATTTGTATCTATTAACGGCTATTTTTGATTATGTTACTTTAAAATCAAAGAAAGTCTATCTGGATTTTCACAATTTTGTTTTACAAAAACAAATTACATTTTGCAGTTAAATATCAAACTGCAAAAGAAAAAATCATGTATATAATTAAATTTTTAAAATATTTTTTAAAGAAAAAACTCTTGGTTTCCAATTTTAATCGAAGGAAACTGCAATTTTGAATTCGCTTTATATTATATAATATAATAAGTAATACTAATACCCAATGGGGTGACAGTGGGGGTTGCCTTCAATAATTACATAATGCAGTAAGGTGTTATATACTACTGTATGTTGTAACTGTTCTAACGGCTATAGTCACTGTGACCAAAATAGTAATAATAATAGGGCGGATTCATTACTTCCTTACAGTCACACTCCCGATTTAATAATTCCGCATCCTATTTCTTATCCTTTCCTATCCCTACTTCCTAGCCAATATACTGTGTTAACAGGTAAGAGTTTCATCCCATTATATAAGCTAAAGGGGGAGATGGGTTTAGTCAGTAAGAATCTGACACTACCAAGAGGAAATTCTTGGTGACTTTGGAAGATACCCCTTAGCAAAAAAGAAAAAATATTCATGATATGCGGGATTGCACGAATGTGCGTTTTTAAAATCTTTGACTTTATTAAGTACCATGTTTATTTTTCGTTTTCAAAATGCATCTGATTATTTTTCATAATTTATTACAAATAGTAAGATAATTAAATTAAGGGTTTATGATGGGTATGTCAATTTACAGAACCTCTTTTCTAAATTAATACTTTTTTAATAATTTTAATTTAATAATAATGGGGTTTTGTTTTATGATTCTAAAATGATAAAACAGATATTTTAACCCTCTTTTTTAATTTAATTAGATTAAACTGAATACAATTTAAGATCTTTAAGATACACCTTTAATTGCTTATACTGTCAATTAAAAGAACAAGATTTTAGGATTTAATGACTTGAAAATGACTTAGTTTTTTATCAGAATCATTAGTTTAAGATTTTTTTTATTAAAATAAGGGCTAATTTTCATAATTATATTAATGAACACTATATGTAGTTACCTTCTATATTAAAGTTTCATAATATCTCAATTTCTTCAATATTTCCCGATTGAAATCAGATCCGATTTTGATTATAACAATTTTCGATTAAAATCTTTAAAAGTTTATATTGTGACCGGAACGTTTTTTCAGATTAATCTTGTTATAAAAAAATATAAAAATCAGACTCTAATTTGGCGTCCCTTAAGTACTAACAAAAACCACAAGAAATACTAGAATTTCGATTTAATAGAAATCATTTTGTTAAAATTATCACGTTTCCTTTATTCTAAAATAATTTCTATATTCTCTTGTGTGTAAAAAAAAAACTTCTCAATAAAATAAACGACATATTCAATAATTTCATTTGATAAGGAAAATATATACTGCTCTTGATTGTTAAACAATTATTATGATTATTTATAGGTATACATGCAGGCGTCGTACAATGAATTCTATGAAATAACAAGAATAATAACAATATCATATAATTTTTAACTATAATAAATCATTCAATACTAATAAATCTTTTTTTAAAAAAGAAAAAAAAAAAAGGAAAAAAAACCTTTAATAATAAAAAAAATTAGGAAATAAAGCAAAACAAAGAGAAAAATTTCCTAAAAAATGGAAAAAAATTAAGGGAAAAATCGTTCATAATAAAAATAAATATAAAAAACGAAAAACAAAAAACAATTTTATCCTTAATTTTCAGCAGGATTAAAGTAATAAAGTGGCACGTTATATTACTTCATGAAATTGTCATTTTAATTTCAGGATTTTTTTCTTTTTTTTTTTCCAATAATCGGCTTAAATAAATTTAATGAGCATGTGTGTCTATATGGATACATATAATATTATCTGTGTATAGGTACTTATATTCAAGGACATTCAGAAATTTAAAAGGTAATGAAACAATTTTTTGAATGATTATTTTGATTTTTATTTTTTATTTTTGTTTTCCTTTTATTCTGTTATATTTTTGCGGTGATTATCCTTTTGTTTGTTAAAATCGGATAAACAAAAAAAGAAAAACAGAAAAATAAAAACGTGTACAAAAAAAAAAAATTTAGACTTAATTTTTCTAAAGATTCTTTTTATTTTTTTTTGTTTGGTTTATTAAAATTAAATTGAAATGTAAATAAATGCTTTTTTTTTTGTTTTCAATCCAAATAAAATTTGACAATTTGATTGAATTATTTGTTAATTAATGTTTTAAGTAAAGTTTGCAATTAAAAATATTTGACTTACTTAAAGTCTATAAGATATAATGAGGATATTTTTGATGTGGTTAGAATATTCTGTTTTATGTTGATTCACTTATATAATTTAATTCTTATATGGAGGTACATTTTTAGCATATTTTTCAAAAAAAATTTAAAAAATTTACATATTAGTTTCACTATGTCTCGATGTCCATTCGTCCGTCCATCCGTCGGTTCATAGTTTGTTAAACTACAATAGATATAGTTTGTTAAAGATTTAACCATAGGTAGGTCTTATAAAAAATTTTTTATAACAATTAAGTTTTCGAACAACTTTTTTATATAGCTCCACTCTCATATTTTCAAAAAGCCATCTTTTTAAATGTGTATATTTCAAGTTTTGCTTAATATTTTTTTCAATCTAAAAACGCCATACGACAGGACTTTTTCTTACCATTATAAATCAATATCAAAATTATACATGTATTTAGTTTTAATAGTTAATTAAAATTTATCGTTATATGAAAATAAAATTTTTCAAGGTTTTTATTCCTTCATAATTCCAGCACACTTTTAGTTAGAACCTCAACAGTCTACAGAGTATAGAAATATCTTTTAGAATAATTATTGCAAGTTGTATCAGAAAAAGTTTTTTGAACCACCTGTTAAGAACTCAAAAATTTAAATTTTCCTCATTTTAAACACCTGTAACTTAGGATTCTGTTTAGAAATTTTTTTAAAATAAAACGAAATAATTAAAGTTTCAACTTTATAATTTTACATAAGATGTTAATGATATTTCTTAATTATTGAGGTTCCCTTAAAATTGAAGAAAGAGTCTCTTTATTTTTCACAATTTTTACCGACCGCATACATTAATGTAGGTATTGTTTTCATACTAAAAATTTGTACCCGAGATTTTCGCAAAAATGCACTACTCCGATGTGGAGAAGGCTGTAAAAAAATTTTCAGCATGATATCCGTCTGTGTGTGTGAGTATGTCTGTGGACACGTGTACAGCTTAAACGACTGAGCGGAATTTTTTGAAATTTCATATTTAAGGTTTTGACGTAAATATCTCGGATTGATAAGCTTTTGGAGCAAATCGGACAACCGCAAGTGGTAATTTACTACTGTACTTTTTAAGTTTTTTATTTATATTTTCTGAATATTTCATAACAGAAAAATTTTGTGAGAAAAATTATTAAGAAAAAGTTGTTACACAAGTAAAGAGGAACAACTTTGCCATAGAACATTTTTTGATCCGACTAACTATAACTTTTATTTAATTATACCCGTACGATAGGATCGGGTATAATAAAATTACTCCTCCGTTTGTAACACCTCGAAATAAGCGAGCTAGATATACCTTCAAAGGTATGGATCGGATCAGAAAAAAATTCTAAGACTTTTGAGCCATGTCCGTCCGTCCGTCTGTCCGTCCGTCCGTCCGTCAGCACGCTAACTCAAAAACTAAGAAAGCTAGAATCTTGAAATTTACACAAAATATTTTGGGAGTAATTTGTAGGTTCCCTATTTTTTTTGGTTGAGTTTGGACCAAGCCTTAGGGTAGCTCTCGAACACCTAACTTTTAGATCTCCACAGTTTTTTTGCAATAGAGCTATGAAATTTTAACTACTGATAGATCTCACAAAAATATTAATTTTATTTTTAATAACTTTTTTTTGTAGCCCCACCCGTTACGGAGCTACAGCTCCCCAAAGGTTCAAAAAAGCTCTATATTTAAATTGTTATAACACAAGTTCTATAAGGTATATCTTCATTTTGAAAACGCCAAACGATTACTACTTTCATTAGCTTTAAAAGTATATATACAATAAATATATATTTTTGGCATACGGTGTCTTAATTTACCGTTATGCGAAACTCAAATTTTGCAAAATTCTTTAACCCTTCCATCTTCTAAACGGTTAAAGTTGGAAACTGAAATTTTGACAGAAGTTAGATCTTTAAAAATTAGTATGAGTCATTTCAGAAATTTTTTTTGTATCACCCCCCGTTTAGGAGCTGTAAGGGGTCAAAAACTGAAAATTTCCTATTTTTAAACACCTGTAACTTGAACACCTGTTAAAATTTTTTTGAAGTAATACACAAAAATTAAAGCTCCAACATTATGTTTTTATTTCTGTTAACAACTTTTTTTAATAATATAGGGTTACTTTATAATTGACGAAAGTGTTACTTGATTTTTTCAAATTTTCTAACAAATTTCATTAACGAATTTTTTCCATTTTGTTTTACTCGATAATTTGAAATTGTTGAGGATATAATGCGTAGTACAAAAAAATGTAATTAAATAAACAACATAACGGTTGCTTGAAGAATTTTTATTTATATGATATTGATATATATACATACTTATATAATATCATGTTTATTTACATATCGTATATGTCACTAGTGAATGAATGATAAGAGTATAGATGTATATTATATAGCGCCGTATTTACATACACATATGTATTTTATTGTACTTATAAGAAATTATTCTGTCAATGGAATATTTAAATATAATATAATATAATATTTAAAATTATATTTACTGTTTTGTACTTAGTAAATTTAATATACATTTACCGCTTAGTATTAAATGGTACTATAGAATATTTGAAAAAGTTTTGGATTGGTAATCGTTATGTGAAAGGTTAGAATCTGCTTTTGAAGAATGTACATATAAACATATAGTTTGAATATATGTACAACCCATAGTTCTAGAAATTATAAAATTCACCCAAATTATTTTAAAATACTAAAATATTAAAAAAATAATATTGTAAGCAGAGTGACAGGCTGTGAACATACTAACGGTTCGTACGGGTATCTAAGAGTTGACAAAGTCAACTGTATTCTTCCTCGTTTTTTTTCTAAGTCCAAATTTCATACGTAACACTCCATATGAATTTATATGAACAATTTTTTTTTGTTTTTTTTTTATATCTCTAAAAATTTTTATACATACATATGTATGTACATATCTATGCCAATGCATATTATTCATTTGTTGATGACATAAAATTAAAACGGTAAAATTTTTGTTAGCAGATTTAATATTAATCTTATGTTTGTTTTGAATTTTTTTACAGTTTTTATTATTTTTTTTACTTTTAATATTATTTTTTGAATGAAAAAAAATCATGTATCTACATTACAATAATAATAATAATAAATGGATGTATGAATGAATGTACATATATTTTTACGATTTCATTGCATATAATTATTTTTATTGAATAAAACAAAATGTTATTAAATTATTAGAAGTTATTTTGCTTTGATATAAATTATTATGTAAAAAATCTATAAATTTTGGCATTGTACTTTTTGTGTAGTGGCGGTCGGTCCTGTGGTGGAGACAGCTGATTTTTTTTTATACATTCTTATACATGTCTTATATATTAAATTCTAAGAAAAAAAATTACAAATTTTGGTGCAAGTCACAATTCTAAACAATTTATATTGTGTTTTGAAAAAAGAGCGCATTTAAAAACCTTTGATTCATATTCTGCCTTCTGTGATCTTTCATCTTTATTACTTAATGTCTTTCATGAAAGAAATCTTTGATTTTTCTTTCAATTGTAATTTCATTAAATTTTGTTTTGTTTTGAATTATATTTGATTGAGAAGGATAATGAGCTTATTTTTTTCGTAAAAAGTCTAGAATGTGCAACTTAAAGTCAAAATTTTCAAAGAAATATAATTCATACCATTATCATATTTTAAAAATAAAATCACGTGCATCCTTAAAATAATTCAATAGTAAAATTCCATTAAATCCTATTTTATTTTAATTTTATTTTTAAAAATTTATTTAAGTACCCATTTAACTCTAAACCATTTTATATATTTATGTAAATTAGACAAATGTATTTATATACAAATGAAATTCAAAAATTAAAACAAATATACTCGAAGATATTAATTATCTAAAATTTAAAATTCTTAAGAAAATTTCTAAGAAAAGAAAAAAAACAGAGCAAAAATTATCAAAAAAATCTTAAAATTTTGAATTTTTAATCAAAAAAACCAACAAATAAACAGACAAAAACTACAAACAAACGAATAAAGAGAAATCTGAAAGGGAATCAATTTGTATCTTGTTGTGCTTTTATGTCCTTAGGCTGGTTAAACGTAGTAAAGTATTAAAATAGTATTTTACAGGATGTAAATTTTGTTTTAATTGTTAACAGAGCTAATAAAATCTTAAAAAATTAATTTCAATTGCTTCTATCAGATTTTATTTATCTTTTATTTTTATTTTGAAAAACTCCTCCAAGGATTTTTCTTTTTTCTCTCTTCATTTTTCTTTTTTCGAAATGAAAATACTGACTTTTTATGTTTAAAGTTTTTTGAATTTTTTAACACCTATAAAATTTTTTATACCAACCCATAATATTTTTTTCTTGATTTTGTTAATGCCTACAGGATGTAAAAATTAAATGAGGCGTTTAATTACTTTTATAATTTTTGTTTGTTTTTTTTTTTTGAAAATTCATCTTTTATATAAAAATAAATTTGAAATATTTGAAATTTTTAAGTTCTTAAGATTAATTTTAAATTATAGAATAAAAAGGATTAGTTGTTAATTGAACAAAAATAGAAAAATGTTATCTATATATATATAAGAGATTATTTTTGTTTTAAGATTTTATCTTATAAGTTCCACTCTTAATTAAATTTAACTAAAATGGTTACAATTTTTGACTCGAGAAAGAAAAAAACTGATGGAATAAAAAAGTTACAAAGTTAATGGTTTTTATGAGATAAATTTATTTATAGTTAGTTAAAATTATATCTTTATTTATTTTAATAAAATAATTTTTAATTTTCTTGAAACCTATTAATATAGTTTGTTAAAAAAAATGTGACTCGGTAAAGCAATGTGTTTCTTGGTACACATATCTTGCTAAGAGTAAAACTTTGCAATTTTTGAGTATGTATCCTGGAGATTCTTCTGCATTTTGGCATAATCTGTATGTAATGTTATTCTTTATTCATTTATTTTATTTTAAGTACTCCTTTAGTCGGCAATGTCCCAATATCAAGAATGTTAGAATGCTCAGTTTAATTTTATTGGATAAAATCATTTTTTTCATTTCTTTAACAGTTATAGTTTTCTAGAAGCTTCTTAGATTGTCTAATCCCGGATTTTTTACTCAAAAGATTTCTCCTATAGTAAAGTAAATTTTGGATAAGGTGATTAGAGCTAGAGTTTTTAATTTTCTATTCTTAACAGAGATCTTGAACTTTAACACTGTAAGTTTATATAAATTTTATGTGTTAAATATAGTTAAATAAAAAGAAATGCCCCGATTTAATACTTCGGATAGTAATAAAATATCATAGCTTTTCAAAGAAATCAGTGAAATCTAATAATATGATATAGGGCGATTTAAAGAGATCTAACTGATACAATAATGATATACAAATTTAGGATAAAGGTTCAGTAGAAGAGATCTTTCCATTTAGAACAAAATACTTCTTTAATTAAGTTTTACTTGAGTTAAATGAAATTTTCTTAATTTCAATATTATTTTTATTTAACCTATTTGAAATTCTTTCGATTAATGGGAAAACCTTATCAATTCTTTCTTTACTTCACCTCATTATGTTTAAATGAAGACTTCTTTATTCTTAAGTGTTGGGACCTATTTATCTTGAACTGACAGGATATAATACTAATGGGGAAAAAGTACACTACTTCACTTCTTCATATTTAAACGAAGCTATTTTTTTTTTTCTTACATTTCGGAACAAAATGCGAATTGAAGAATCTTTTTAGTTTTATTTTTTTTAATAGTATTTCATTTTCATTTTATTCTGAATAAGATATCTTTTAATTTCCTTATGTGCCTATTTAGTTTTCCTTTATAATATAAATTTTGTAGTAAGGTACGGTTTTAGTATAAACAGGCTCATTTAATCTAAATATTTGAATCGAAGAACTCACAATCCGTTTTTGAAATTTCATTCGCCAAACATTAACCAGATCAAAGCATTACAAAAATAAACCAATATCTGGAAATGAAACTCATAAAGATAAGGCTCGGATGAAATAAGGCCACCCACAGATATAAATTTGAACAACAACCTCCACCATTAAGCAGTTTTTGTAGTAATATCCTTACCATCAAACATATAATAACAGAATATAACCCTAATTAAGTAACTGCATATAGACACTAAAATTCAGCAATAATCTGAACATATCAAAAATGAACACCCTTCTACAAGGTTACAACATCTGGGAGGATATCTAAAAAGAAAAAAATAAAAAGAAAAAAGAACACATAAAGAAAGAACACACAAATACAAAACAGAAACTAAAAAACATAAAAAATAAAAAACTATAGTAAGATAATTGTAAGATAGTTCACATCCTAAAGGAAAAAGAGCCCAAAAATTTTGAAATGTTTACTAATTCTTGAAAATAAAATAATAATAATAAATTATATTTTATTTGATAATTATTTAAATTTTTCACATATATTTATGTATTTTTGAAATTTTGAATTATTTTCTTTAATTGTTTCAATTACCAGTTAGAAAAGTAAAAAAGATTTATGAATAAAAATATTTTATATATGTATATGTAAAATAAAAGAATAACTTACCAGAAAGCGAAATTACATCCAGCATATTTTTTTTTTTGACATCACAACACCTAAAATAAAAATCGTTTAATATAAGATAATAAAAAACAAAATGATACTTATCTTTATTTTGTTCATCTCTAATGGCTCAGAGATATCCAGTCTTCATTTTTTAAATAATTCTAATTAGAATTAGAATTATTATATTTTAATAATTTTTGTAAACATGTTGTTTACAAAAATATTAAAACGCTTGTTATTTGACAGTTGTCATCGTAACAAAATAATCAACATATGATAAAGTTCGCCGCTAGTGGAGCTAGCTATCGATAGTTGAAATCACATAAATAATAAATCAATCAATTAGTGAAGATTGATTAATTTAAAATTTCAAGTTGAAAGAGTCATTAACCTTTTGGTTTTTTTTTTAGAATAGCAGTTATGTCGAAAGATATAAAAAAAGAAGAAAAAAAAGGATGATCATCTCAGATATACGTGGACGTGGATAATAATATAATTGAATTTTAAGTAATTTTTAAACATTGAAATTGAACAGTTTTGTTAAATATTTTTATATACTTTAAACTTTGAAATTGAACAGTTTTGTTAAACATTTTTAGTAATTTTTAAACATTGAAATTGAACAGTTTTTTTTAAATATTTTTATGTACTTTAAAATTTGAAATTGAACAGTTTTGTTAAACATTTTTAGTAATTTTTAAACATTGAAATTGAACAATTTTGTTAAACATTTTTAGTAATTTTAAATGTTTTTTTTTATATACTCTAAATATTGAAATTTATATTATTTATATTTTTTTTAACATTTGTTTTAATTATAGAGTTACTAGTAAATGAATAATTCGAATTAAATTAAAAATCCATAAGTTTTTTTGGCAGCTGCTTGAAGTTCTTCCCTTTTCTGTCTTATTCAACTCGAATTTCAGAAACGTAAAAGAGGCATCCTCTTGGGATATGCTTGACACCTTTGTAAAAAATTTGAAGTTTCTTTCTTTATTAATTTCGAAGATTGTTAGTCCTTGGGAGGTGTGTGTCAGGTACCCGAATTGCCACTCCAATTCATCGAATCCATCTCAGGAATATAAAGAAATTATGCCAGAACACCATGGTTCAAATGGTTCCAATTCTTTCAAATGTCAGTTTCCAATTTTACAGAAAAGGAAACATAACAGAACACCTTTGTACTAAAATTAAAAGTTCAATCTTTGTTGGTTGTGGAGATATACTCGTTTGCTCTGGGGCTCGTCCGGAAGCTTCCAAGATTTGAACGTATGGACCAAATCCTCACAAATTTCAGAAACATAAATCAAATATGAAGGAACACCATTCTGCCTAATTTAAAGGTTATATCTTTGTTGCTTTTGGAGATAATATCATTTGCTCTGAGGCTCGTTCGGAAGCTTCCAATATCCGAACCCAAGGACCAAATCCTCTCAAATTTCAGAGACCTAAATCAAACATGAAAAAACACCATTCTGCCAAATTTAAAGGTTATATCTTTGTTGTTTTTGGAGATAATTTCATTTGCCCTGGGGCTCGTTTGGAAGCTTCCAAAATCCAATCCCATGGACCATATCCTCTTAAATTTCAGAGATATAAATCAAACGGGAAGGAACATCATTGTAAAAAATTTAAAGGTTCTATCTTTGTTGGTTTTGGAGATAATCTCGCTTGCTCTGGGGCTTGTTCGGAAGTTTCCAAAATCCGAACCCATGAACCAAATAAAACATGAAAGAACACCACTCTTCCAAATTTAAAGGTTATATCTTAGTTGATTTTGGAGATAATCTCGTTTGCTCCGGAATCATTCAGAAGCTTCCAGAATCCGAACCCATGGACCGATTTTGTCCAGATTTGAACTTAGCCTTCCTTTCGTAATTGGTAACCTACTATATAAATTTCATCAAGATAGCTTTATTACTTTTTGAGTTATCGTGCGAATGGACGGACGGACGGACTGACGGACATCGTTAAATCGACTCAGGAGGTGATCCTGATTCAGAATATATATACATGTCCATATCTAACTCGCTTCCTTTTGGTGGTTACAAACACCATACCAAAGTTAATATACCCTATACTTTAGGTGTAGGGTATAAAAAGGAAAACAGATAAGTACTTTAAAAAACAAAACATATAATATTAAGACTGAAACGAGAAAAAATAAAATTGTACATATTTGATATCATAGAATAGTGATTAAAATACTCAAAATATATTTAAAAAAAAAAAAATTTTCTATTTAGCATAGAACTAACTATAAAAAGAAAATTTTTTGTCTGAACTAAGTTAACGTAGAGCTTGGAATTTTTTTTATTAAAATAAAAGAAAAAGAAGTTTTTTATTATTATAAATTTTACTGTGTTTTAATTTTTACAAACTTTTAAAATGAGTGCCCGACGAAGATTCAGTCGACAAAGTAGCAAACTGCCACTCGTGAATGAAAGACATGATGTTGATAATTCGACGGTTAAATTTAACTTTAATGATTTCGAATCGTTAATTAAAAAATATTCGGGTAAAGAAACCATAAGTGTGCAAAAGTGGTTTGAAGAGTTCGAACAGTACGCGGATACGTTCGAATTAATAGAATTACAAAAATATATATTTTGTTATAGGTGACGCGAAACTGTATGTAGAATGTGAAGCGAAACCGCTCACGTATAGACAATTAAAACAATCATTAATAAACGAATTTGCACAAAAAACTAGTAGTGCAGAAGTGCATAAAATTTTGCAAACGCGGAAGAAACAAATAAACGAATCGTATCGGGAATACTTATACAAAATGATTGACATTGCTTCGCAAGCTAAAGTGGATGAAATCTCGGTGATAACGTACGTGATAAACGGAATAAATGATGCGCCCGGAAACAAAGCGATTCTTTACAGCGCGAAAAATTTTAGCGAATTAAAAGAAAACTTAATCATTTACGAAAAAATCAAAACAGATACGAATCGAAATAATAACGTAAAAAATGTCGACGCGAGAAATATGGACATATCTAAAAAATTTAATGAAATAAAACGAATAAATAATAATAATAATATGTCGCAGCCGAATAAATACTGTTTTAATTGCGGTTCGTCATCTCATGAGTTTCATCAATGTCCGGAAAAGGAACGAGGACCAAAATGTTTTGAGTGTAACCAGTTTGGACATAAAAGGCCTAATTGTCCAAACAAAAAGCCAGTAACAATGAGAGCACATCCAGTAAATACAAACAACAATTGCGTTTTGGTAAAAATAAATAATACGATAATGGAAGGTTTGGTTGATACGGACAGAGATATATGTTTAATAAAAGAATCATATTTAAAATGTATTAATCCTTTATCTATCTTTAGGAACAATACAATAGCGATATCAGGCGTAGGTGCTAATGTGTTCAGCAAAGGTTGCTGTAATGTTGAAATGGAAATTAATGGAGATTCTTACCAAAATGTTGAGGTTCACATTATTGAAAACAACTTCATGAAGTTCCCTCTAATTATAGGAATGAGTTTACTAAGACACTCGGTGATCAGCATAAATGGTGGTGTAATTTTCGTGAAGAAAAGTTGTTGTTCAACCGTAAACACTAAAAGAGAAGAAAATGATTGCTTTTTGGCTGAAATAAAACTGGATAAGGAATCTACTTACGCTGATCTGCCAGGATTAAGTAACCTAAAAGAAGAAAAAGTTAGTAAGCTTGTCAACATGATAGAGAATTACTTATCGGTATTGATGAAAACGTCAACCATCCAAATGAAGATTCTTCCGTTAGATGATAAACCGGTATTCCAAAGTCCAAGAAGGTTTCCTCCTGTGGAGCAGAAAATAATTAACGATCAAGTAGAAGAATGGCTAAAAGATGGTGTTGTTATTAAAAGTTCATCAGATTATGCTAGTCCAGTGGTATTGGTAAAAAAGAAAGATGGTTCAAATAGACTTTGTATAGATTTCAGGGCCGTTAACAAGAAAATTCATAGCGACCATTTCCCATTGCCAGTAATAGATGATCAAATTGATAAGTTACAAGGAGCAACGATTTTCACCACACTTGATTTGGAAAATGGTTTTTTTCACGTGACCATAGAGGAGAATAGTCGAAAGTATACAGGCTTTGTCACTCAGAGAGGACAATATGAATTTTTACGGGTTCCGTTTGGGTTGTGTAACTCACCCAGCGTATTTCAAAGATTTGTGAATTTTACATTTAGAAATTTAATAAAGAAAGAATTTGTAATAACTTATATTGACGATTTAATTATTCCAGCAAAATCCGAAGATGAAGGATTAACAAAATTGCAAGAGGTATTATATGTTGCTCCTCAGAATGGACTAAAAATCAAATGGCAGAAATGTCAATTTTTACAACGGGAAGTTGAGTATTTGGGCTACATAATAAAGAATGGTACAGTTTCACATTCTGAGGCTAAAACCAGAGCAGTGAAAAATTTTCCAGAACCCAAAACGGTGAAACAATTACATAGCTTTTTAGGTATAACGAGTTATTTTAGAAAGTTTAGTCCGCAATATTCTATAATCGCAAAACCATTAAGTGATTTGATGAAGAAGGATGCCAAGTTTAAGTTCGAAACAAAAGAAAGAAACTCCTTTGAAGCATTAAAAATAACGCTAACTACATCACCACTTTAAAAAATTTTCAGCTATGAGGACTATACGGAATTACATACAGATGCCTGTAAATTTGGAATAGCAGCTGTCTTACTGCAACGAAATCCAGAAGATGGAGCGTTACACCCTCTTCATTAGGCAAGCAAGAAGAAAACCGATGCACAACAAAATTGGGGCAGCTACGAGCTGGAAGTCTTGGCCGTTGTGGAGGCTATTAAGAAATTTAGGACTTATTTATTAGGACTTATTTATCATTCACCATGACGTTAAACAAAAAGGATCTCGTAACCAGAGTGGCACGTTGGTCGTTATTACTAGAAGAGTTCAGTTACGAAGTCGAACACAGAGAAGGCACGAGCATCCGCCTTGTTGATGCTTTGAGTAGAAATCCGGTAACGTATTGCATACAAATTAAAAAATTTATAAGTCAATTTCTGGAACTACAAGCAAAAGACGAAAAATTAACTGCTATACTGGAAATATTGAAACAGGGCCAGTACAAAGACCTTGTCATCCACCATAACATTTTATGCAAGGAGATTAATGGAAAAATTTTATATGTTGTCCCCGAAGGGATGAAAAATTCATTGGTAAGATCAATACATGAAAATGGTCATTTCCATTTTACCAAGATGAAAAAAAAAATTGAAGAAGAATTCTATATGCCGGATATGAAGAAACGGATGGTTTCTTGCATAGGAAATTGTATTAAATGTATTTTGGCAGAAAGAAAAAGTGGAAAACAAGAATGGCTTTTAAATTCAATACCAAAAGGAGAGAAACTATTAGACATTTTCCATATAGATCATCTAGGACCACTAAGTATACCAAAGTACCAAATACAAAATTGGAGAGCTAGTGGCAATCGAAAGAACGCAATTTGAGGTAGGTTTAAAAATAAAACCAAAATTTTTAGGACCATATTGAATCATAGCAAATAAAGGATTTGATAGGTACACAGTACAAAAAGAAGGGGAACATGAAGGTCCAATAAACACCGAATGTAGTGCTGACAAAATGAAATTATGGATGCACTATGAAAGTGATAGTGATCTGGATCAATCCGAGACGGATTGAAATGCAGAACGGCCGAATGTGGGGTGGATATTTTCCCCCATTACTAATAATAATAAATAAAATAATAACTTACCAGAAAGCGAAATTACATCCAGCATATTTTTTTTTTGACATCACAACACCTAAAATAAAAATCGTTTAATATAAGATAATAAAAAAACAAAATGATACTTATCTTTATTTTGTTCATCTCTAATGGCTCAGAGATATCCAGTCTTCATTTTTTAAATAATTCTAATTGTGTAAATTTAAATTTAGTTTCCCCTGGAAACAGTGCCCGCTAAAAATGGAAATTTTGCGCCAAAATTCTTTGAACTAAAATTTTTTATAAGTAGTTCTTAAATGTAGTGAAATAAAAATAAAACAAGTGTTAAAAAATGAAAAAGAAAATAATAAATATAAAATAAAAAGTGTTTAAATAAAAAAACTTTTAAATCAATCTAAATTTAGTAGATAAAAATTGAATAAATTAATATTATTTGCTGGTTTGTAAAGTACCTGAATTATCTTCAATTACAATCGACAATAGAATCAGATGACACAGAAAAAATGCTGGAAGCAATAAAAACTGGAAAACATGGTACTAAGTACCCACCTGTTTTACGATCTTTTGCAATAACATTACATTTTTATTCTCCTAGAGCGTATAATTATTTAAGAACAGTATTTAAAAATAAATTACCATCTCCAAGGACATTAAGACAATGGTATTCGTCTATTGATGGCGAACCGGGATTTTCTGAAGAAGCTTTAAATGCTATAAAAATGAAAACCCGAGAAAAAAAAATTTACTGTTGCTTACTGATGGATGAAATGTCTATAAGAAAACATGTGCAGTATGATAAAATTAAAAAAAAAATTTATAGGAAGAGTTGACTGTAATTTCAAAAGACAATTAGATTAGATGATTCTTTCCCTATAGCAACTGAAGTTTTTGTTTTGATGATTAACGTAATAAAAGATAGATGGAAAATTCCTATTGGATACTTTGCAGTTAATGGATTGAACGGTTCAGAAAAGGCAAATATAATAAAAGAAGCCTTAATTTTTTTAAAAGATGCAAATATTGAAATAATTAATCTAACTTTTGAATTGGGAGCTAATTTAAAACCCGAGAATATGAAACCGTTCTTTTTAAATCCGCTAACTAATAAAAAAATATTTATATTACTTGATATTGCTCATATGCTTAAGTTGATCAGAAATACATTAGCTACTAAAGAATTAATGTATAATAAAAATGGTGATAAAATAGAATGGAAATTTATAGAAAATTTGTATGATTTGCAAACCACAGAAGGAATACATTTGGCTAATAAAATAACCCAAAAGCATATCGAATGGCAAAATCAGAAAATGAAAGTAAAACTAGCTGCACAAACATTTAGTAAAAGTGTAGCAGATGCGTTACAATATTTATCCGAAACAGCATAAATCATTTATTGAATATAAAGCTACAATAGAATTTATTAGGATATTAAATGATTTATTTGATATTTTTAATTCAAAAACAAAATTCGAAAAAGGATATAAAAACGCTATAGGGGAAAGAAATAAAGAAGATTACTTTAATTTTTTTAAAAACGCCCGACATTATTTAATGAATTTAAGAACAACTGCTGATATTCAAGGAGCGAAAATAATAGATTTGCGAGTAAAAACAGGATTTTTAGGTTTTATCTTGGCTACTAACACTTTCGAACAAATGTAGAAAGAATATTTTGAAACAAATGATGATTTACACTATATTTGTACCCTTAAATTTAGTCAAGACCATTTGGAAACTTTTTTTTCAGTTATAAGAAGCCGTGGATACTGGAACAATAATCCTACAGTAGCGCAATTTATGTCAGTTTTACAAAAGGCTTTTAATTAAAAATGAAATCAAATCTTCAGCAGAAGTAAATGTTGGGAACAAATGGATATTAAAATATTAACGGTCTCATCCAGAAGAACATTGGACAAAATTAATTCAAATTCATTTTCTCTAAATGTCATGGATGAAGACAATTTAGATGAAGAAATATGTATAGATGACATACCTTTACAAGCAATTAGTCCTGTCATCGACACTGCAGTAATATATATTGCTGGATGGATTCAAAGAAAAATTTTACAAAAAATAATTTGTTCTTCTTGCATTGAAACTATCCTTGATGGAGAAAAAGAAGAATCAAGATTAATAGATTTGAAAAATTTTGGTGGATTAATTAAACCGTCTAAGAATATCGTTAATATTTGTAGAATAACAGAAAAATATTTATCAATTTTCACAATTGAAAATAGGATAAATGAAAAACATTTTTGGATGAAATTGATTAATGTTATATTAAGAAACATTCCAAATACAATATTTAACGATATGGATGATCATATAATAGAGTGTGACGTTCTGGAAAATCATAGATATTTTTTAATAAAATTTATAGCAGAAAATTATTTAAACGTTAAACTTTTTCATTTGGCAAAATTAAAAACACAACTTTTAAATCAATCTAAATTTAGTAGACAAAAATTTAATAAATTAATATTATTTGCTGGTTTGTAAAATACCTTAATTATCTTTTTAATTTATATTTGAATATTTCATATTTTTCACTTTTTGTAAATAATTTTAATATTTTTCATAATTCTTTGTAAATAAACACAACATATTATCATCTTATGCATTTTCTATTATGTACCTAACATACTACATATTATGTATATTAACTTTTCATTCATTTTATTTTTGTCCTGTTAATTACTTTTTGTGAACTGAATTAAAACTTTATTATTTTATGCTTGTTATTTATTTTTTGTTAAATGTTGAATTTTGAATTATTTTATGCATGTTATTTGTTATACTGAATTTTCAATTATTTTTGTTATTGTATTACTTTTGTTTAAATATTTATTTTTTCTGTAAAGTGGAATAGGCCTCCTGGGGAACCACTTAAAAAAAAACGCACCTTTTTCTTTACCCCATGGGTGGTGTGGAAAAAAGAAAATTTATTTTGCAATAACATTAATATTTTATTTTATATTTTATCACTTTAATAAAGCTCGTGCTCATCGTTTGAGAATTATTCTACTGATAGGTGTTTATGGATCACCATTATATGAAATATGCCATTATATTCTTTGGCCACCGAGTTTGTTGAGGTGTATTATCCGAACATATACATATACTTCTATATATATTTGGAAAGGTATATTATCCGTACATATGATCCTAAAATTAAAAATATGGTTCATAAAAAATAAATATAGCCAAATATATTAGTAATTTTAAATGCATATTTGCGTACCTAGTTGTTTGTTGTAATAGTAATTGATACTCTTGATTCTTAGTATCAATAAGATCTCATGAAATCTAATTATTCAATTCACGTTCTAGAAAATCTGAGTCCTTATATCTTTTAAATTTTATTTTCTTTTTGTAATTTTGATTTTTTCTAAATCTTGAATACTTGTTTATTGTCGTTCCAGTGGCTAAAAATATGAAGTTTGTATAAATTAAAAATGAAAATAATATTCAAATAATATATGTACCTTGGACAAAGTTTTCCAATCGATAAATACGATACTATAAATTTTTTCTGTAATTCTTTATTTTGAAATTTGCTTGTTTGCTACTCTTGTCTATTCTCTTCAAATTTAGAATTTAAATATTATATCCAATAAAATACATATCCAATATCTATGGAGAAACTCAAGAGAAACCGTACTGCGATTTTATAATAATTTTAATGAAATTTTATGATTCAAAAACAGCTGACATCCAACTTACGTCAAATGAACGACATTACTTGGATGTCGTATGTTTTATTTTTGACTGAAATTTCGTGTATAGGAAAATACATTAGAGTGAAAGAGAAAGTGCCAATCTAAAGTACTTAATATATCTATGGTGAAGATTGATTAATTTAAAATTTCAAGTTCAAAGAGTCATTAACCTTTTGGTTTTTTTTTTTTGAATAGCAGTTTTGTCGAAAGGTACAAAAAAAGAAGAAAAAAAGGATGATCATCTCAGATATACGTGGACGTGGATAATAATATAATTGAATTTTAAGTAATTTTTAAACATTGAAATTGAACAGTTTTGTTAAATATTTTTATATACTTTAAACTTTGAAATTGAACAGTTTTGTTAAACATTTTTAGTAATTTTTAAACATTGAAATTGAACAGTTTTTTTAAATATTTTTATATACTTTAAACTTGAAATTGAACAGTTATGTTAAACATATTTAGTAATTTTTAAACATTGAAATTGAACAGTTTTGTTAAACATTTTTAGTAATTTTAAATGTTTTTTTTTATATACTCTAAATATTGAAATTTATATCATTTATATTTTTTTTAACATTTGTTTTAATTATAAAGTTAACTAGTAAATTTAAAGTTATAACGATAAGATTTTAAAAAGATTCTATGGTGTATATTTTTTTTGCGAATCCTACATGTATGTATGTATAATTATTTAAGATAAAATATACTTATATTAAAAAAGAAGAAAGTTACTGTTAATAAAGAAATATTTTAAATAAATTTTTTATACCCTACACCTGAAGTATAGTATATATGAACTTTGGTATTGTGTTTGTAACCACCAAAAAGAAGCGATGGACCTGTATATATATTCTGAATCTGAAGGTATGGACCTGTATATATATTCTGAATCAGGATCACCTCCTGAGTCGATTTAACGATGTCCGTCTGTCCGTCTGTTCGCACGATAACTCAAAAACTAGTAAAGCTATCTTAATGAAATTTATATAGTAGGTTACTAATTACGAAAAGAAGGTGGAGCTCGAATCTGGACAAAATCAGTCCACGGATTCTGGAAATTTCCGAATGAAAGCGATGAGCAAGCGGGATTAACTCCAAAACCAACAAAGATAGAACCATAGTACAATAATGTTACTTCTTGTTTGATTTATTTGAGATGATTTGGACCATCTGTTCGGGTTTTGGAAGTCTCCGAATTAGCCAAAGAGCAAACAAGCATATCTCCAAAACCAAAAAGATAGCACCTTTAAAATCGGTGCAAGAGTGTTCTGTAATGTTTCATCTATGTCCCTGAGATGAATTTGATGAATTGGAGTGGCAATTCGGGTACCTGACACACGCCTTCCAAGGCCTAACAAGCATATCTTCGAAATTAATTAAGATAGAAACTTGAAATATTGTACAAGAGTGTTAAAGAATGCCTCTTTTACGTTCCTGAAATTCGATTTGAATAAGGAAGAAAAAAGAAGCGGTTGAAGCAGCTGCCAAAAAACTTAATTGGATTTTTAATTTAATTGGAATTATTCACTTGTAGGGTATTAATAAGTCGGTTGCATCGGTTTACTGTTACATTTACTTGTTTTTCTTTAAATTTAGTCAATAAATTAAATATTTGGAGAGAGAAACATTTTAAAAACTAAAATAATATTTTTTAACCATACCTTATTTTTTTTTTTTCTTATTGAGTAAACATAGAATATCTATTATTATTTGGTAAGTTTAACATAACTTAACTATTTCCAAAACTATTTGTTTGTATCTATTTTGTTTTTTTTTTGATATTATTTGAAATTTATTATTTTTTGATCCTTCCTCAGTTCCTTCTTCATCTCATCTAGAATAATAAATAATCTTATGTATTGTTGAACATATTTTCAATTATCCCACTACAATCTTACCTGTTATTTTTTTTTTCTTCTCTCTCTCTATTTTAATTCTTATAACATTTACAATCAGATAAATTATTTTGTTCTTTTACAAGTACATATCTGTTTTATATCTATAAATATGTATTCATTATATAACTATAGTACATAAGTAATAAATAGTTTGAATAGATTAAATTTACATCTTTTCGAATTTACAAGAGTTAAAATTCATATAGTATTTTCTTTTCCTATACCACCCATTTCCATTTTCAGATAAATTGAAATAAAAAAACAGAGTGAAAAAAAAATGTTTCTTTAGTCAGCAGAATCAGTATTTCAGTATTTAAAGAATGGAATTATAAATTTTTTTGCTTTTATTTAATATTGTGTTGAGGACAATGTTTAGTTTTTCTTCGATATTAAAGTATGTTAATATGTATAGTAGTTATATATATATATATATATATATAATGTTCAGTATAAGTAAAAATTTGAATTTTTATCTTTCGAAGTTTTACCAACTATATATATTATTTCCAAAAATAGAATATTGTAAATTATTTATGTTGGATGATAGCACAGGTACAAAAATATAATAATCTATCTATACCTATAAAACAATTGTGTATCTTTAAGATATTTTTGGGAGGCCGAATAGAAAAAAGGATGAATGCTTATATTATAAATAAAAATATATAGTTATAGTTTTTGTTTTGTTATTATATTTGTATGTTGTAGATGAGTTGTATAAAGGATATATAATATAAGATAGGAATTAGGATATGACTTTATGTTTGACTGTATATGTACTAAAATGAACTATAAATTAAAATGTGACCTAAATTCAAATATTTTGTTTCGTTTTTTTTTTTTCTGATATTACAAAAAAAATATTTTTCTTAATAGTCTTTAATTTGAGAATAGATATCCTGTTATGAAAAAGGGATATCTTATAGATTAAAGAATTATTTTTGTAAAAATCTTCAAAGTGCTTTAAAATCTCAGTTGATTAAATCAGTATTATTTTTAAAAAATGATTTATTTATTTAAAATGGTCTTAGAAAGTATATATACAAATTGATTATTTTGTTTGATAAAGGATGACATTTTTAAATTATAAACTTTTCGAGTTAGATATGATGGTTTTTTTTTTTTGTTCTGTGTTTAGATCGCTTAATGTTATATGTAATCTTATCATCTTAGAATTAAGTTCAAATAAAATTTTTATTTTCCTTCTATATAACCTTATATAAATTTAAAAACCTCAGAACTTAAAAATCAGAAACATGACAAAGATTAAGTATTATTTTCCTCAATAAAGGAGTTTTCGCTAATCAAAACCGTTTTTTGTATTAAATATGAATTCATTAACTTTTTTTCTTCACGTATATATAAATTGATTAATATACGATGTATTTTATAAAACGGATTGTTTTTACAAATATGGAAGTACTAATAAGATACTCCGTTTCTACGAAATCTCAGTTTAGATTATGAAAATTAAATCACTTAGCTAAATTTCAATAAAAATATCGTAGATATCGTGTCATTACTTTCATTTAGTTCAAGAAATCGTGATTATGCAATATATTTCTGCTTACAACCTTTTCTTCTTGTTCATATGGCTATTTCCCTTATCTGGGGTCAGCCCAGCTTGATCTGAGATACCAAGAACATCTGTCTTGGCTAGTATTAGCATTCAACCCTGCTTTACGTAACTGATGGTCTCCCAGGTCCTCTGCTAGGTATTGGTATGTTAAGGACTTTACTAATACTATGTTTTTCGTCTCTGCGCATAACGTGACCGTACCATCTTAGACGTTTCCTGCTAGTTTGTCTTTAATGTTGGCAACCTTGAAGGTGCCTCTAAAACTATTCTTTTTTAAAAGTGGTTATTTAAGGCAAGAGTTGCCACACGCATCACTTTGATGTTTAAGTAGAATATATATATTTAAATTATATGTCGCAATAAGTAGTGTGAAGAGACACTAGGTAGTGTTGATCAATTTTTACTTGTGTTGTCAGTATTTTGACAAATAAAATCAAATTTTTAGTAAAACTTTAAAATCTATAAATTCTTCTGTATTCATTTTTTTACTTTTTAGCACATTTCCAAAAAAAATTTGAAAAATGTGCCTATTAGCTACACTCTGTCCGTCCGTCTGTTTACAAAACTTCTGCACCGTTAAAAATAGAGAAAAACAAGGTAGAATGTAAACCAACGGTTCTTTCTTGCCTCAAAATTTCAAGCCTCTATCTAAAAGCGTGCCGGAGTTATTAAAGTAGAAAAATCATGCAAAATTTGGTTTTCACATAACGGTAAATTTAAATACTAAATTTAAAAAAATTGTGTAATTTTGATATTAATTTACAAAGTTAAAAAAAATACTTGTCGAATGACGTTTTCAGATTGAAAAAATCTTAAGAAGAACATAAGACATATGCATTTAAAAATAGGGCTTTTTCAAAGTTTGAGGGGCTGTAGCTCCGTAATCGATGGGGCTACATGAAAAAGTTGTTCCACAAAATTATTTTTTTTTATGAGACCTACACATGGTTAAAGTTTTTTTTCTCTATCTTTAACGGTGTAGAAGTTTTGTAAACAGACGGACGGACGGACGGACGGACAGAGTGAAACTAATAAGCACATTTTTTAAAATTTTTTTTGGAAATATGCTAAAAATGTTGATCGTTTCATAAAAAAATTAATGTTGTAGAACAACTGTTTTGTCTAACCCCATCCATTTTGGAGCTGCAGCCCCTCAAACTTTGAGAAAGCCCTATTTTTAAATGAGTACCTATATCTCATGTTCTACTTAACATTTTTTCAATCTGAAAACACCATTCGACAGGAATTTTTTTTTACCTTTATAAATTAATATAAAAATTATACAAGTGTTTTAAACTTAGTATTTAAATTTAGCTTTTTTCATAACTCCGGCATGTTTTTAGAAAGGAATTTGAAATTTTGAGACAAGAAAGAACTAATATAAGTTTGCTCAGAATTTTTTTTGTACCACCCAATGTTTAAAAGTTATTAGGGGTCAAAAATTGAAAATTTGCTATTTTTAGACACCTGTAACTTAGGCACCTGTACAAAGTTTCTTCAGCAAGACATAAAAATTAAAGCTTTAGTAATATACATTTACGTGTGTTAAGGGGTTTTCTGAGTTATATCGGGTTCCGAACTTACAGCCCTTCAATATTCCAGAAAAGTCCTATTTTCGCATTTTTCTGGTATGAAATTTTTAAATTTTGGTACAAGTCATAATTCTAAACAATTTGTATTATCTTTTGGAAATGTGCGCTTTTAAAAACCGTTGGTTTACATTCCGCCTTGTTTTATTTTGTTTTTTTAATTTCCTATACAAAATTATCGGAATTTTAAGGTGAAATTTGTTATTTTGGTTATGTTCCTTTACTGTGAAATATTTGTTTTATTGGGCGCTTAAAGCGACTTTTAGAACGAAGTGAGCTGCGGGTCACCACCTTAGAATTTTTTTTTTAATTTGTTTTAATCCTGAAATTCCCAGTTTTTCTTGTTTAAACAAACGTTACATTTAATTTGTATAGCGTTAACTAAATTTAAATATAAAGTATCTAAACGAAAATAGTATTATATTTAGTTTGTCAGATGTTACTAAAAATAGAATAATACGAAAATAAATAAAAAAATTATGCTAATATAAAATTTTATTTTAGTTTCTTTCAAATGTTTTTATTTTATTTTACAATTAATGAATCTTTTTATAATCAACTGGGGATTATTGCTATCATTCAAGAATATTTTTATTATAAAGAACACAACAGCTAATATAAAAATTTTATGCATGCATTATTTTTTGTTGTATATATCCAAATTTATCCATTGGGTTTTAGTAATACTTTTTAATTAATAAAAATGAATAAACAAAAAAAAAATAAAAACTTCTACTTTATATAATATTATTTTGTAAATTTGAAATTCATTAGAGAAAAACATACATATAATATTTAGAAAAAGAAAAAAGAAAAATACAATATTCATGACTTCTTTTCTATCACTTTTAATATTTTTTTTTTTGAATATTGCCATCCTGTCAAATATGTGTTATATATATATTTACTCCTTTTCATTCTATATTAAATTATCCAAAGCTTAGTAATTTCAAGCAAATAATGAAATTTTACTAATTAAAGTTGACTGTTATTTAATTACCGTTAGAATATCCTTTTCTTGTTATTCAATTAAATTAAATAATGAAATATTCTGTACAATGTACAGTCTTTATGTAAATGTAAATATGTGAATGTAATATAAAAACGAGGAACAATACAGTTGCCTTTGTCAACTCTTAGATACCCGTACGAACCGTTAGTATGTTCACAGCCTGTCACTCTGCTTACAATATTATTATACCCGTACGATAGGATCGGGTATAATAAAATTACTCCTCCGTTTGTAACACCTCGAAATAAGCGAGCTAGATATACCTTCAAAGGTATGGATCGGATCAGAAAAAAATTCTAAGACTTTTGAGCCATGTCCGTCCGTCCGTCCGTCCGTCCGTCCGTCCGTCCGTCCGTCAGCACGCTAACTCAAAAACTAAGAAAGCTAGAATCTTGAAATTTACACAAAATATTTTGGGAGTAATTTGTAGGTTCCCTATTTTTTTTGGTTGAGTTTGGACCAAGCCTTAGGGTAGCTCTCGAACACCTAACTTTTAGATCTCCACAGTTTTTTTGCAATAGAGCTATGAAATTTTAACTACTGATAGATCTCACAAAAATATTAATTTTATTTTTAATAACTTTTTTTTGTAGCCCCACCCGTTACGGAGCTACAGCTCCCCAAAGGTTCAAAAAAGCTCTATATTTAAATTGCTATAGCACAAGTTCTATAAGGTATATCTTCATTTTGAAAACGCCAAACGATTACTACTTTCATTAGCTTTAAAAGTATATATACAATAAATATATATTTTTGGCATACGGTGTCTTAATTTACCGTTATGCGAAACTCAAATTTTGCAAAATTCTTTAACCCTTCCATCTTCTAAACGGTTAAAGTTGGAAACTGAAATTTTGACAGAAGTTAGATCTTTAAAAATTAGTATGAGTCATTTCAGAAATTTTTTTTGTATCACCCCCCGTTTAGGAGCTGTAAGGGGTCAAAAACTGAAAATTTCCTATTTTTAAACACCTGTAACTTGAACACCTGTTAAAATTTTTTTGAAGTAATACACAAAAATTAAAGCTCCAACATTATGTTTTTATTTCTGTTAACAACTTTTTTTAATAATATAGGGTTACTTTATAATTGACGAAAGTGTTACTTGATTTTTTCAAATTTTCTAACAAATTTCATTAACGAATTTTTTCCATTTTGTTTTACTCGATAATTTGAAATTGTTGAGGATATAATGCGTAGTACAAAAAAATGTAATTAAATAAACAACATAACGGTTGCTTGAAGAATTTTTATTTATATGATATTGATATATATACATACTTATATAATATCATGTTTATTTACATATCGTATATGTCACTAGTGAATGAATGATAAGAGTATAGATGTATATTATATAGCGCCGTATTTACATACACATATGTATTTTATTGTACTTATAAGAAATTATTCTGTCAATGGAATATTTAAATATAATATAATATAATATTTAAAATTATATTTACTGTTTTGTACTTAGTAAATTTAATATACATTTACCGCTTAGTATTAAATGGTACTATAGAATATTTGAAAAAGTTTTGGATTGGTAATCGTTATGTGAAAGGTTAGAATCTGCTTTTGAAGAATGTACATATAAACATATAGTTTGAATATATGTACAACCCATAGTTCTAGAAATTATAAAATTCACCCAAATTATTTTAAAATACTAAAATATTAAAAAAATAATATTGTAAGCAGAGTGACAGGCTGTGAACATACTAACGGTTCGTACGGGTATCTAAGAGTTGACAAAGTCAACTGTATTCTTCCTCGTTTTTTTAATATTTTAATATTTTAAAATAATTTGGGTGAATTTTATAATTTCTAGAACTATGGGTTATACATATACATATTCAAACTATATGTTTATACATTCTTCAAAAGCAGATTTTAACGTTCCGCATAACGATTATCAATCCAAAACTTTTTCAAATATTCTATAGTACCATTTAATACTAAGCAGTAAATGTATATTAAATTTACTTAGTACAAAATAGTAAATATAATTTTAAATATTATATTATATTATATTTCAATATTCCATTGACAGAATAATTTCTTATAAGTACAATAAAATACATATATATGTAAATACGGCGCTATATAATATACATCTATACTCTTATCATTCATTCATCAGTGACATATACGATATGTAAATAAACATGATATTATATAAGTATGTATGTATATCAATATCATATAAATAAAAATTCTTCAAGCAACCGTTATGTTGTTTATTTAATTACATTTTTTTGTACTACGCATTATATCCTCAACAATTTCAAATTATCGAGTAAAACAAAATGCAAAAAAATCGTTAAAGAAATTTGTTAGAAAATTTGAAAAAATCAAGTAACACTTTCGTCAATTATAAAGTAACCCTATATTATTAAAAAAAGTTGTTAACAGAAATAAGAGTATAATGTTGAAGCTTTAATTTTTATGTATTACTTCAAAAAAATTTTAAGAGGTGTTCAAGTTACAGGTGTTTAAAAATAGAAAATTTTCAGTTTTTGACCCCTTACAGCTCCTAAACGGGGGGTGATACAAAAATAATTTCTGACTCATACTTATTTTTAAAGATCTAACTTCTGTCAAAATTTCAAGTTTCCAACTTAAACCGTTTAGAAGATAGAAGAGTTAAAGGATTTTGCAAAATTTGAGTTTCGCATAACGGTAAATTAAGACATCGTATGCCACAAATATATAATTATTGTATATATACTTTTAAAGCTAATAAAAGTAGTAATCGTTTAGCGTTTTCAAAATGAAGATATACCGTATACAACTTGTGCTATAACAATTTAAATATAGAGCTTTTTTGAACCTTTGGGGAGGTGGAGCTCCGTAACGGGTGGGGCTACAAAAAAAAGTTATTAAAAATAAAATTATTATTTTTGTGAGATCTATCAGCAGTTAAAATTTCATAGCTCTATTTAAAAAAAAATGTGGGGATCTAAAAGTTAAGTGTTCGAGAGCTACCTTAAGGTTTGGTCCAAACTCAACCAAAAAAAATAGGGAACCTACAAATTACTCCCAGAATATTTTGTGTAAATTTCAAGATTCTAGCTTTCTTAGTTTTTGAGTTAGCGTGCTGACGGACAGACAGACGGACATGGCTCAAAAGTATTAGAATTTTTTTCTGATCCGATCCATACCTTTGAAGGTATATCTAGCTCGCTTATTTCGAGGTGTTACAAACGGAGGAGTAATTTTAATATACCCGATCCTATCGTCTATCTATGTATTATGTATATAAGAACAAGTGAAATGGAAATCCTTTAATTATAGTATACTTAAAATGTGTTTGTTTAAGGTGAAAATTACATATAGAAATTTATTAGAAAATTTCCATTTTAGTCAATATTGTGAATAATAATTAATGAGTTGAATTTAAGTTTAAGAAAATTTTATGCATTATATCCATTAGCAATTAATAGCTGTTAGCATTAATATATAAAATTGTGCAAATTAATGAAATTTATTATAAAATCTGTATTCTATAGGTACACTATAGTAATGTTGGTTTTTAATTAAAAATTAATTGTAAGAATAATAATAATAGCTGCTACATTGGCAGTGGGGGTTGCCTTCAATAATTACCTCATGCAGTAAGGTGTTATATACTACTGTATGTTGTAATTGTTATAACGACTATATTCACTGTTAGCAAAATAGTAATAATAATAGGCGGATTCATTGTTTCCTTATAATCCCACTTCCAATTCAATGTTTCCGCATCCCATTTCCTATCCTTTCCTATCCCTACTCCCTAGCAAATATAGTGCGTTAGAAGGTAAAGGTTTCATTCCATCATATTGGCTAAAAGGGGAGGTGGATTTAGTCAGTAAGGATCTGACACTACCAAGGGGAAATTCTAGGTTTCTTTGGGAGATTCCCACCTCCCTGAGGAAAAAAAAAGAAATATATGTATATATAAGCATTTAAAAATGAAATTCAAGTATTTTCTTTTAATTTACTAGCTGATTCTAGTCGTTATAGTTGTTTTATAGTTGACTGTAGTCTTTATAGAACTTGCACGGGTTTCTTTTAAATTTGGTTTGATTTTCTTATGTACATTATATATGTATCTGTAAAAAAATGGTAGTATTTTCATTGTAATATAATTAACAGTATTAGATTTGATTAGATTATTATTTAACACTGCGATGTTTTTGATATAGATCTATTTGCTTTCCCTATTTTTTTTGGGATTTTGCTTATCTACTTATTATGCTTTTGTCAGCCCTATTGATCGAAGAACTGAAAATCTGTAAAGGGATTATTGTTGGCAGTCCATTTTCATTAGAGCAATGTGATTCTATATGGTGTATATATCTTGTTCGGAGTAAAGTTTCGTTCCTTTTTGATTATATGTATTATGTGATTATATGTACAAGTGAAATAGAAATACTTTAATTTATTTTACTTAAATTTGTTTAAAGTAAAAATTACATAGCAATTTATTAAAAAATTTAGGAGTAAAAATTTAGCAGGAAACCTGTTAGTATTCTCATTTCTTTGCCAAGTGGTCTTTGTCAAGTAGGAATACATCTATAAATTTTGAAACATTTAGAATTGAGAGCAAAAAAGCAAAAATGTTTTTAAAAACCTCTTATGTTGATCTTATGGCCCAAATTTCGAAGAATAATTTGATCAAAATTTTTTTTTGACAAATCGGTGTGCCAAAACGGTTTTAAAAATTCTAAATCTGGTATTATATAATTAACTTCACTTCAAGCAGCAAAAAACGAAGAAAATCTTTAAAAAATTGTTGTGCCGCAACTGGTTAATTTAAACAATGTTTTGAAAACTATCTTTTGGTTCAAAGTAGGCCTATGTAAAATTTGATTTGTATTATCCAAACAATTTTTTTAACGGATATATCGACGTTTCGAAACGGATTATTGAATTCAAGTCTGTTTTAATAGATTAAAACTTAGAAATCTATAAAAATAATGGATAACATTTTCATTAAAAATTTAAAAATTATTCAAATAAAATTGGTAGAATTTTTTCACCAATTATTCTCCTAATCTGATATTTTAATTTTTCAGTAAAAATATAATCTAAAAAATTTAAAATCCCTAAAATTAAATTTTGAATTTTATATTAATTATTAATAATTCTCATCATAATAATATTTAATACCTCTTAAATCTGCTCCTTTTTGTTTTTTTTTTTTTTTTTAAGAAACACACATATACAAATGAACAAGGATTTAAAGTATTTATAAAATTACTTTAAAAAGAATATTTTTATCATCAGTATAACCACATTTTTATCCAAAATGATTTAGATGATGATGATGATGGTGGTTTGGTATTATGGTAAAAATTTATTATTTTCTTATGTACACATGCTCATTTTACTCGCTTTATAACTTTTTGTTTTTTGTTTTGTTTTTATATTTACTCTGTTTATTTTAATTTTCGCGATAAACATTTTTATTTTTTATTTTGAAACAATTTTTTTTTTTTTAATTATAGCTTATGCTTTATAACAATAAAAAAAAGTGCAGAAAATCATAATGATAATGGTATTATTTTGTCTCTTTTCATCTTATTCGAATATAAAATTTTTGGTTTACCGCATTTTCAATATTTCTGTGTATGAATTAAACAAAAAGCATGTAAAATTATTTGATTTTCCCAACATGAATAGTTTTAAAAATTTTATTTTAGAAAAAAAATGTTCATTATAGCGGTTTAGTTGAAGGAAAAATAAAATGGTGGTTGCTTAGTTTAAATGCAAAAATAAAAAAAAATTTTTTTTTAACTTAATTGTGTGAATAGGTACTAAGTACATTAAATCCTTTATAGAATTTACAACATTAACGGTACTACTACATAAACGGTATTATTACCATATTAAAGTGATGAAGGAAAAAAATAAGTTGAAATTTAGTTTTGCAGGAGCTGGGATACCTTGAATATGTACCTTTAAGAGTACTGTTTTATTTTAGTGACCATCTGCACTATATTTTATACAATTGAATATCTTTTTGAATAATTTGCTTAAAAATTTTCAAATTAAAAATTTGCGTTCAAAAAGGATTTCAAACCTTATGTCTTTTGTTATAGTGCTTCTTACATTGGGTTCTATATTATATTTTAATATTCTAATTTGCACAGTTTTTCGTCAAATAAAGTAAATTGTCAAATGCTGAGATCTAAATATTTGTACTTCCATCATCCTTGTGTAATGTAGTTTTTATATAGTTTATTTAAATAGTCCTTCTTATTTTACTTTTTGTTGATTGCTGCAAATTTGCATTACATTAATTTTAATGAATTTTCTGGTTGTTAACTTAATTAACTATTTTTGTTGCATGTGGTATGATTTAAAATTATCGGTTTTGCAATTCTTTTATTTTGATTAAAACTACCTTGGCTTCTTTAACAAAATTTCTCTATAATATGGTTCCAAATTCTTACCAAGCTTATACTGCAAATGTGCACATTTATTGAACTTTTGCTTGATTCACCGCTTCGGATATTTTAGTCCCACTCATTAGCGCATATGTTTTTTTTATATAAAAATTTGAATTCTCTCATTTTTCAAATTTAGTTCGGAAGTTTTTTTTTCTCCGTAAAAAAAGTTGATTTAACTTTAAGTTTTTTTCATTTCATCAAATAAACAAAAATTTAAATTAATTCTTACATGTAATTTTCAAATTTTAGCTGTCTAAATCATTTTCTTCTGCAGAAAAAATATTCTGAAGCGGTGAATCGTTGTTGAATCTTTTTTTTTTTAAATAGTTCAGAAGAAATATGCCGAAACAGTGAACAGAATTAAATCATACTTCTCACACGATTACATAACATTTAGGTCAGTCTACTCTCTTTAACCATTACTAAAAATCATAATATAAACTAGGTAGTATATACATATATATACTACCTAGTTTATATTATGATTTTTAGTAATACCTTCGTCGTTCATTTTTTAAAAATGGCCTGTTATACAGTTTATTCTTTGAGCCTTTATAATCAGACATTAGTCAATACATATATTTATTTCTAATTAGCGAATTAAGATTTTCGTTTTTTAATAAAAAAATTGTCTGGTCACTTTAATTTTAGCAGAATAAAGACAGTCGTAGTCTTAAATTATTTATTATTTAAATTACAAAGTTTAGATGAATAAAATCATTTAGGAAAGATTTCTAATATATTCTTAAGTTCGTAGGTGGTTTTCAAGCAAAAAAAAAAAAAAACAATTCATAAAGTTCATTTAAGTTCACTTTTTTACAATAATCAAAATTAATTTGGAAATTCTTTTATTAAATTAATTCTAAAGAATTTTTTGTGTGTAAGATTTTTTTTTTTAAATAAAAGAATCCTTGTGAATCTTGTGATAAAATAATAACACGAAAAAATTTTTCTTTGGAAAAAAATAAAAAATTTCTGGCTTGTTATAATTTTTATTTTATTATTACTTGTCAAAATATTTACTTAAGTGTTTCGTCCTTAAAATAGCTTGTGTTTTTTTTTTTATTTTGTTGATTGCTGAAATACAAATAAAAAAAAAGAAAACAGAATGTGTCTTATTCTTTTTGAAATAAAAAACAAATTGATATAAAATTTTGTGGTTAAGTGTATGGGCTGTTTTTAGCAAAAACATCGAATGAGACAATTACTATTAACGTAGATATTCGCTATCTTTATACGTTTTTAAGCTTAAAAATTCGAATAAAGTAAAAATATTTCTAAACTAAAAGTCATATTTTAGACATTCAGCTGTACGAAGTTTTTATATTAATGGAATCTGCTTTAAGGTGAAAAAATTTGACATTGACATTTGAAGTTCATCAGATATGCGTATCGGCTTAATTGACTTTTAACAAATTTCAGCCACTGAAGTAAGTCAGCTCATTATTTTATTCTGATAATGGTTTTAGTTTTTATTTCCAAAATATTTGAATTGAATCTGCACAATTAAATTGAAAATTTTATAAAAAAATTTCTGTTATTTCAAATTTCTATTGTTATAAATTGGATTTGACTGGATAAGATATTCTAAGCCTCTAACTGTCTAAAACTGATTCTTTTAATTTAACTAGTTTTATAAAGAAAGTTTTACAAAATCTCTTGAAGTTTATTTGTTTCTATATTATTGTTGTTTTTCTTTAAGAAGGAATGAATTTTTAAATTACTTTAATAATATAACATTTAAATTTAGTTAATTTGTTATTATGTGACAGCCACTTAATGTTGTACCAAGGTGAATAATAAGTAAAAAACAACAACATGAGGCAATTTTTATGTCATCATCATTTGAAATATGTTATATAGCTACCATATTTTATTTGGTTTGGTATTTTTAGTTTATTTTGAAAAAACTTTGAAAAACGTACTTATTAGTTTCACTCTGTCCGTCTGTTCGTCCGTATTTACAAAACTTCTACACCGTTTGAAATAAAGCAGTGAACTTTTAACTACGGATAGGCATTGCCAAAAAACTAATTTTGTGGAACAACTGTCGCCCCCTGTTTAGGAACTGTAGCGGGTAGGAGTATCACTTCCCGTTTAGGAGCTGTAACGGGTAGTAGTGTTGCCCTCCGTTTAGGAGCTGCAACGGGTCAAAAACTGAAAATTCTCTATTTTTCGATTAATTTTCTTAGCAAGAAAAAAAATCAAGCAAATTTATTTTTCAATATATCTACTCTTTACTCTAGGCTTATTATGAAATATTTTTTTGGAATAGAAATTTTGGAAATGTGCTTTTTTGAAAACTCTTGGTTTTTTCCATTACTTGTTTTATTTATATTTCAAATCTACTTTTCTTTTATTTTTCTTGTTTAATACATATCTTTCCTCCATAACTTAGTCCTCTCTATATTCTATAATGAAATATGAATGTTGGCTTTTTGTGAAGATATAATTTAATAAAAGTAAAAAAATATTGAGATTTTTAGTTTTATAGAAAGAAAAACTTTGAAAAATAAAATAAAAAAATTCTCACGTTGTCAAAAACCATATAGAATACAAATTCGAAAATAAACTGAAGTTTAGTTCATGCAAGGCATACGTGGGTTTATTTGACGATTAAACTAATACGCAATTTTTTTTTATCGTGGGTTGGTGGCAATCTTCAAAAAATACAATGTACTCCGTAGTACAATGTATGCCGGAATTTTACCTACGAAAACTACCCCGTCCTTTATTAAAACCAGTCGAACTGATTAACCTATTAAGTTTTTACTAAAGCTTTTTTATAGTGTAACTAATGTGCTTTCACTAATGAATTATGTACGTTATGCTAAATTTAAAGGCTTCTTTCGTTTAAGTCTTCATGTAGAAATCTGGTTTTCTATAAGTAGATCAGCTTCTATATTTATATACGTATTTCTAGGCAAGCTTTATATTATATGGTATATTTATTTATTTCATCTATAACTTTTTGGCCGAAAATGGAGTATAATGCACATATTTAGGCTGGAGCTGCCTACACAGCGCTGCGTTATCTCGACAAAGAGCAAAACACAACTATTCGTTTTATTGGCGACCACGCTTACTCTACTCTGCCAACGCCGTAATGTTGAGTCATTCACCCTGTTTTATAGATTCCTTGTAGGGATGAACACCTGTTCTAAAGAAATAAAATAATTAATGCCTCCACTCAAAGTTTTTCAACATGAAACAACGAGTGCAGCAGATGCCAACCATACGCGATAATGAACTGTCAAGATGGCGTAACACAGCATTGGAAAATTCATTTGACATGCGCTCGCCGTGTTTATGGAGCCTTATGCTTGCACATGTGTTACCAAAACTTGATAATTCATACGTATACGATATAATGAAATTTAAGAAGAACATTAACATCCTTCTTCAAAATAACTATCCATAACTATCCATAATGCTAATTATCCCAAACCCAATTTCTAAATTAATCCTTTTCCCCAAAACCAAACAGTACATTATATTACTATGTATTAAAGCACTTATCCTAAAGTTGCGTTTTAAAGGGTCGGTTTTGGTTGGTTAAAGTCCAACACTAGCCAGAGGAACCTCGTGAACCTCTTTGAGTTACTTTCGATGTTTTTCACCGTTCCTCGTAAAAAAAAAAACTTTGGGGTTCTTAAACCTCAATAAATATCACTATTACGCACCTACCATATAATCTCCAAACTTTCAAAGTTCTAAGAATGCTTAATTTAAAAACAGCAACAAACAGTTTTTCAGGAATGTAATAAAGAATTCTATTTGTTTTTTATGAAAAAGTGATAAGAACTTTAAGCTTAAATTCATTTTCCCAAAAAATGCTAAATTTTGAGTGAATTTCTTATAGTTTCCGCTATAAGTAATTTTAACATATTGGAAAATTACTATCAGTTAGTGTTAGATCTAAACAAAGTTTTTTAAGGCTAGGTATTTAGAACAAAATATCTTAAGATATTATTTTATACAGAAATGTATTAAGTCAATCATAATTAAGTTCTAGTGAATAAACTGTTCTATGAATTTTTCCATTTAAAAATATTATATTTCCAAAAAGTAAATATTTAAAAAAAAATGTTAATAACAGAATCCTTGAAATTTTATGAAGTGAAAATATTTTCTTCTCTGAAAAGATACAAACAAAACATCTTAAGTTACTCCTACCTAGTTTATATACTGTCTATTATATTTATAGATAAACATTATGGGATTTTATTAGCAGATGTTTTAACTTTAACAATAAACCGTAAAAAAGATACTTTAAAAAAGTATATATATACATGTATCTTATAGATAATAATTATTATTTATTTTAAGATACTTTAAAATCGTACAAAGATTTATTTTACCTTTAATATTACATTTACAGTACATATTATTATATAATATAATATGATATATGATAATAATAATAATCATGCTAGTATTAAAAAAAAATCCTTTTTTATATACAATAATATCATTTATATTTAATATTATATGAATTAAGATTAACAGTTATATATTAAATAATCCTTAAGATTCTCATATGATGTCCTTTAATATTATTATTTCTTGTTTTTTTTATTTGTTGTCCCATGTGCTACTATGCTATATCTTTTATTTTAAACTTGAAAGATTTTTGAACTGTATGTATATATTTAATAAAAATCATGAAGAGTGATTTTTATGCTCTCTTGCTGTCATGTTTTGATCACGTTTCTATGATATTGTTTACATTTCCTTACTATGATGTAAGTGTGGGTGTTTGTTTGCCTTTTTTTGAAAAAGGATGACTTAAAAGATACTTTAAATTGACGACTATACATTGTATTTAATTAAATTTGTAATTTTTTTGTTTTGTTTTTTTTTTTTGTGTTTTAAACCAAAGGAAAAAACAAAAATTTGATTTGATTCTTATGGCTATGATTGTTATGCTATTTGAGAATAGTGGTGTGTGTAGATGTAGATGTTGAAGTGTTTAAATATTATTTTTATAAGTAGAGATTCTTTAAAATAATAATTAAATTTTAACAAATTTATTAACACTGTTATATTGAATTTAATTTAAGCATGCATATGGTTATTAAGTGTATAAATAAACAATGGGTGGTCAAGAGTTTTAGAAAAAAATTTTTCATTAAAAAGAAAAGGCAAAAAATAAAGAGAATGAAGATGTTGCAAATTTTTTATATTAAAATGTTATTAAAATTTTATAAAAATTTTATTTGCTTGAAAATTTAAATTAAAAAATTTTAGGAGGTTATTGATATTAGGCACTTAGAACTAAGTTAAATTCGTTTTCATTTTAAAAATTGGAGTTCTAGAAGATTTTACTTTCATTATGTGGTAATACGTTAAAATAGTATTTTAATTAGAATTGTAATATGATAACATGGCCCTAAAATATAATTTTTTATTCACATTCCGGAGACTTTTTGTTGTGTAAATAAAACATTGATCGTTTAAATTTTAGAGGTTTTGACATTCAAACTAAAACGGACTTTATAAAATTCTATCTATTAACAAGTACTTATTTTACACTGATCTAGTATCAATACTATAGTCACTATATTTAAGGCTCCTTTGGTTGTTAGACATGTTGTACCGCTACAAGTCTTTTGGCTTACTTTTGGCTTAAAGGATGTTGAAGAGATTTTTTTTGCGCCTTTGGTTGGATTATAAAATTCTAATAGTTTAATCTCTCTAACTAGAAAGAAACTTGTTTTTCCGTTGGGAATTCATCTTTTCTATTGTACATAATTAATAAACAATAAACATGTTTTAATAAGAATCTATTATTTAATATCCCCCCAAAGTATTTTACTGGCAGACCATCATTTTATTACAGGCAGTTTTTTTTATAAAAATATTTGTAAAATTTTTTAATTTTAATAATAGTTGTAAAATTTCAATTTAATGTACTATATAAATAATTTGAATTAACTAAAACATTTTATAGAAGGTATAGAAGAAGAACAGCACAAGGATGAGGAAACTTTAGATTAGGATTGCAAGTAAGCAATGAGTTCGTCTATTATTATCTATTACTATTTTACCGTTTTCGATATAATGCAATATAAATTTTCCCTGACTCACAAAAATACCATTATGTTTCTCCATTAAAATTTGATTTACGAATTTTTTTTTAAAGTTTTTATTAATTTTGTAAAAGTTTTGTTAAGTAAAAAAAAAGTTATAAAATGGTTGGCTTATTAATTTGTTTGCATACAGCATACTGTTTGACGCACTCTATGATGGATGAGTTATCTCTACACGCCCTCTTATGATAACGTATATAGGTATATTATTAAATCCATCCAATGGTGTAGTAGTTAAGAGACCGGCCTTTCATACGAAAGGCCTCGTGTTCAAACCCCGGCTGGGTCATATAGATTAATAAAAATAATATAGATTTTTATTTATAATATATAATTAGTATAATAAAATAAAATTAAAAATAAATATATAATATATTATATAATATGCCTTATAAATTATAATTAATATCATATTTAATATTATAATAAAACATATTTATTGTATAAAATAATAGATGGCGTAGAAATAAAGAGAAACGTTTCATAGTCTTGTACGCAATAACTACAGCCAAGTAATCAACGACTTAGTGAAATTAATGATTCCCGAAATACAAGCTTCAGTACATTTGTTCCGAACTCATGCGTGCGCACCTTTGAATTCTTTCAAATTTTCAAAAATGTTCAGAACCTTTTTTTTTCTCTCTGGAACAAAAGTTGATTTAACTTTAACTTTTTAGTTCAGAACAATTTGTTTTGCTGTCATTTTCAATTTTTTTGACATTTCTCACATTAAAAAAAAAAAATTTTTAGAAGACAGAATCCTGAGCGGAGTAATATTTTTTCCTGTCTAAATTATTTTTTGTTCGCAACAGAATGTTCTGAAGCAATGAATCGTTAGCGTTAGAATTCTCTTTGAAAAAAATAGTTCGGAATAAATGTACTGAAGTAGTGAATCCAGCATAAGGGTCTCATCATCCAACATTTTTTCTGTCGTTTTGATTGTACATAACTTACAAATTGGCATTTTGCATATTAACTTTAAAATAGATAACATATTAACTTTAAAAAATTATTTTTCATGATTTAGTTTTAGAAAAAATTCTTCAAAATTGTAGAAATTTTATCATATTATTTCTGTTCCTATTTTTTTAGTTTTAAGTTTTTATTTTTTTTTTCAAATCAGTACGTTTTTCAGAACTAAAAATTTAACAGACATTTTTTTTTTAAATAATAAACAGTATTCGGTTATTGATTTTTTGGAATTTTTATTGTTTTTGTAATGTGTAATTATTTGACCAGCAGTTTTTTAAAATATTTTACCATTTATTCCATATTTTGAGCACAGTTTTGTGGTTGCTTTTTTTTTTTTTGGTTTTTTTAATGAAAGGAATAAAATAGAAGAATGGTAAAATATTGAATTTTTGACATCATGGAGGTCATTTTTATAATTTTTTTTTTTAAACAAAAAGTTTTAAAATGTTTTATTTTTTTTTTTTTTTATTAATTATGGAACAATAAAATATCAAAAAAGAAAAGAAAAACAAGTTAAAGTGAATTGAAAAACCACAAGACCATTCACAATTTTTGTTTGAACTTAATGTTTTCTTTTTTTTTTTTTTTTTTTTTGTGTAATATGGATTTTAATTATTAGTGGTAAATTTGTATTTATTTAGTGTTAAATTTATGGTATTTTTACGTGTTATGTAATGTTAGTTTTTCTTTTTTGTTGGAGGTATGTTTTTTTTCTTTTAGTGTAAAATATGTAAAATGTGGTTTATTTTAAATTTCTGTTTTTTACGTAATTTCATTAGAATTTTTATTTTTACTTTTTTGTTTTTTTTTTTTTGAGAGGTTGTTGTTTTACTCGAGTTATTGAAATATTGTGGTTTATGATTAGTTTTTATTTAATATTTGAACTTCATTATTATTATTGTTGTGGGTTATAAACCTTGTGGAATGTAGATTATAAACCTTGAAATGAATTTTGTGGTAAAACATTTTTGTTTCTTTTTGTTTTAATATTTTGGTGTGTTACAAAGTAAAAAATTAAAGAATTTTATAAAAAAAAAAATTTTAAATGTGTTTTATTTAATAAAATTTTATTTTATTTTAAATAGATGTTATAAAAAATATATTGAGATAATTTATTCTGTTTCTATTGTTTTCAGTTTTTCTTAAAAAGGACTATAAATTGATATTTTATTAATAGGTTTGGGGCCTCGGTGGCCTAGTGGGTAAGAGCGTATAAAATATGCTGTAAATACCGAGGGAGTGTGGGTTTGAATCCCACACACGTCGTCAGAGTTATTCCCCCTTATGAAATTTACAGGAAAGGCTGTGTAATTTCCTGTCCACATTTATGTGGCAGAGAAATGCATTAAAAAAAAAAAATTGATTTAAGATTTCCTGCCCTTGTATTTTTCTTAAAGAAAAAAATATCCAAATACTTGCTATAATGAAGCAAATACTAATAGCTTGAAGCATATTTCGTTTGTTTTCTACATATGTTTGAAGTATTTTCTTCCTTCCGTCAACACTAACAACTAACGTCAACACTGACAAACATTCCCTTAGCAGCACCAGTAGTTTGTATATTCAGAGAAGAATAATTCCATAATCGATTTATATATAGGTAATGGCATCTCCGTGATTTTTAGACTTTGTTATAAATATAATAATAATATGTATACAATCAATAGCTCCAATACACTTAATGAAAATTATATTTTTGGCTCTACGCTTCATTCGATTCTCTTAACTACAATCATTTTTGAGAAATTTTGTCCTTTTATGAGATTTGCATTTACTATAAATGCAAGCACAGTCTGTTGTCTTATATACATCTTTATGTTTCATTATGTTCACTTAGAAAATGGTCAGCCACCTACTTGGCATTATATTCTATGAAGTTTTATAAAAGAGATTATAAGTTTTTTTAATGTTTCAGAATGAATTTAACAATAATTATTACGTCAAATAGAAGTTTTTGAAATTTTTTTGGATTTTGCAAAACGATAAAATTCATTTCTTTTCCAGAGCTGCTTTTTTTTTTAATAATTATGTGGAAGTTTAAATATTCTCAACAGCTGATTTCATTGAAAAGATAATCGATAATGATTTGAAAGATTAAATTATTTGTTAAATTTCCGATTTTTTCCTGTCGATCTTGCTTTGACAATTTTTTGTTTTAAATATCAATGCTGATTTTTTTTTTTCCACATATTCAAAAAGTTTGTAAATCTGAAATTAAAATTATAAAAAAAGGAATTAACAACAAATAATAGGAAATAATAACAAACTAATTATTATCTAAGACTGAGCTATATGTAATGTTAATATAGTCTGAGCATTTTCATCCCAGGACTTAAAAAAAGCAATAGCATAATAATATTTGACTTTAAATTTTTTCAACAAAAATTATTTAAATCAAACCAACACCTTTACTGTGCTTTTTTTTTACCATTATTTGCTTTAAGTTATTTTTAGAAAATTTCATTAAAAAATACTTTATTAATTCTTTTACACAGCACAGAATTTCTAACAAAAAAAAAAGAAATAATGATTCAAACGAGGAAGAGTGCAGTAGAGTAGACTGTGTCAACTCTGGGATACCCGTATGAACGTAATATATCCTGTTTCTATAAAACTTGATCATCTTTTAAAAACATTCAGATGTTTTAGTACCGAACTACAGATATATATTTATGTAAATTGTGGAGTTGTATGACAGCTACCTGAATCTATTGCGCCTAGCTTCATTAAGTTCCAAGAGGTGCAAGAAGCCTGAACCGGCTGCTCTAGACCAACCAAATTTTACAAAAGTTGTTGGCCTATAACTCGACACCTCTTTAATAAATTTCAGGTTCCTAGCTTCAATAGACACTGAGTTATTCTCATTTAAACGGATAAGTTGTTTGGCAGCTACCCGAACCCGTGGCACCACCACAACCAAATTTTGCAAAAGTGGTTGCCATAAAACTTGATCATCATTTGTAAGATTTCAGACGCCTAGCTTTATTAAGTTCGAAGAGGTGCAAGAAGCCTGAACCGGCTGCTCTAGACCAACCAAATTTTACAAAAGTTGTTGCCTATAACTCGACACCTCTTTACTAAATTTCAGGTTCCTAGCTTCAATAGACATTGAGTTATTCTCATTTAAACGGAGAAGTTGTATGGCAGCTACCCGAACCCGCCGCACCACCACAACCAAATTTTACAGAAGTTGTTGCCATAAAACTTAATCATCATTTGCAAAATTTCAGAAACCTAGCTTGAATAGATACTGAGTTATTTCTACATAAAGATAGAAGTTGTATGGCAGCTACTCGAACCCGCCGACCGAAAATGTTGGATTTAAATAGCAAAACTAACAATTTTACAAAAGTGCCGTAAAAAAAATTTCAGCCTCCTAGCTCCTTTATTTTTTGAGTTATCGTGCGGACGGACGGACGGACGTACATGGCTTAATCGACTCAGAATTCGATTCTGAGCCGATCCATACCTTTGACATTATATCTAGCTCGACTCCTTTAAGGTGTCACAAACGTAATGGCAAATTTATTATACCCTTGAACATAGTTCATACGGGTATAAAAAAGGTTACTGTCCCATTACAATTAAATTTTTTTTTTCATTCACTAAAAACTTTCTTTGTATATCGTACTTTCTTTTTTTCATTATTATTTTATTTAAAGACTTTCTTATTTGTAAACTAGGACATGCAATTATGCTTAGAATCACAAATTATTATGTCCTTTTCGAAGTGAACAAAAAAACAATTTAAGTGAAGAAAAATGTATGTAATTTATGTGATATTATAAATAAAAGCGATGAAATTTAATAATATTTCATTCTCTAGTTAAAATAATTCATCAACATCCTACTTTCTATTTAGTTAAATTTCTCATAGTACTTATAAGGTACAGCAAAGACTACTGAAAAACCAATGCAAAAAGGACATCATAATATTAAAAAAGAAAAAAATTAAATCAAGACATTTATTTTATTTTTTTTTGTATTATAGAAGTTGTTTTTAAAGTGGTCCTTTAAGATTCCTTAAAAAAAAATATTTCATAAAATTTATATTTATAAAGTATCCTTGAAAAATGTCCTGACTTTTTGAAGCGAAATATTAATGTCCATTTTGATTTGAAATTAGATTTCGCGGCATTTTATGGGAACTGTTTTTTTTTTTAAATTTTTTTTTTGTCTTTTGTCTTTTCATATTTGATTTATAGGGTTGGGGTCGAAATCTTGCACTACAAAATCTTGCATTGCAAAATCTTTTATACAAAACCTTTTATACAAAATCTTTTATACATAATCTTTATTACATAATCTTTCATTACAAAATCTATCATGAAAATTAAACAAAATATTGCATGCAATTGCGCGCGCAATTTGCATGCAAGATTTTGTTTAATTTTCATGATAGATTTTGAAAATGAATTTTTTTTTAAAATTTATTTTTTTTTTCAATTTCTCTTTGCTCTTCTTTATTTTAATATATTTCAAATTACTGTTTATCGATAACAACAAATTAGTACATTATTTAATTCCATCCAGTGTTCATTGATTTAGCAATCAAAAATTATAAAAAGTTATAAAAGTTTAATAAAGTAAATCTGATGAAATATAATTACGGAAGTAATATAATTAATTTATATTAAATAAGGTACAGGTAATTTTATTATTATTTTTTTTTAAAATAAAAATAAATTATATGCCCTACCCTAGATGAGTATGAACATTTATACTGTAACATCAAACAAAGGCAATGAAAAATTATTCATTGATGGATTTGGTTACCACATGGCACGGAAAACTGAAACAACTTACAATTGGATTTGTAGTAAGCAAAAATATTATTCTTGTAACGTGCGCGTGGTAACACGCTTAGTTAATGGTAGTCATGAAATAATTAAAATACCATCCATACATAATCATACACCTGTAACTCATGAAAAAACCATTGCTGAAAGTAATAATTTTTTAAAATATCATGCTAAAAATTCGGAACTTCCACCATCCGTAATATTAAGGGAAACAATTATTGATACGCCTACAACCTCGCGTGTATATCTCCCAAGCAAACAAGCACAAAAAAATAAAATATATCGCTCCCGATGTGGCAAAATAAAAGAGCCAAGTAATTTGGATGAAATTAATATTCCAGCTGAAATTCGATATTGTGAAGGAGAATTATTTGTTTTAAGCGAAGATAATTTTGATGGAGAAAAAATAATATTACTTGGTACTAATTCGTCTTTAAAACTGCTCGCAGAATGTAAATGTTGGATTATGGATGGAACTTTTGATGTAGTTCCATCCATAATGCGCCAACTGTTTTCTATTCACGGAAACATTGAAGGAGAAATAGTGCCTCTGGTTTTTTGCTTAATGACCAAAAAATCTAAAAAATGCTACGATCAGTTATTTTTTAATTTGAGAAAAATATGTTTGGAATTTGAAATTAATTTAAATCCAGAACGCATAATTTGTGATTTTGAAAAGGCAATTGTTTCGTCCGCTAAAGCATTTTTCCCTGAATGTTCTTTTAAGGGCTGTTTATTCCATTTTGGGCAAATTATATGGAGAAAAGTCCAAAAAAATAAAGTAGCGGCAAAATTTGGAAATTCAGAAAACTTTTCATTACAAATCCGAATGATAAAAAGTTTGGCGTTTGTACCAGCACAAGACGTCTCAGCTTACTACTTCTCATTAAGTAGTAAATTAGATGACGAAGATGCAAAAAAAATTGCTACCTGGTTTGAAAAGAATTATATTGGATCAGTTAATGCCAATGGACGGCCTAAATATAAACCTGATTTTTGGTGTGTTGGTGTTACAGAAAGAGGTGCGGAATGCTTCCAGAGAACTCAAAATAGTGTCGAAGCATGGCACCGGCGCCTAAAAGTTGTTGTGGGAAAACGCCATGCTGGCTTATACAAAATAATACAAGATATTTCCAAAGAATTAATTGTGGCAAAACATCGTGCGGAAAAAGTTAAAAGAGGGGAACAACTCCCTAAGAAAAGGGAAGTCATAAAAAAAAATGATAGAATAAAAAAAATTATAAGTAAAAGGAGTAGGCTTCCTAAAAAAGAATTTTTAAAGCGTATTGCGCAATGCATAAACCTTAATTAATGTTTTTATATTTAATAATTTGATTTGTAGAAGATGAAGTTAATTAATTTTTTGTTTTATATATTAATAAATATTTTTTGTTAAATAATTACATAAAAAGTTTACAATTATTCATAACATATTTTTACTATACTTGTAATTTAAATAGTAAGTGCTATTTAAATTTTCTTCGTAGATAACAACTTAAAAGATTTTGTAATTAAAGGATTTTGGGTGAAGATTTTGCAACTTAAAAATTTTCTGATGCAAGATTTTGAAGTTGCAAGATTTTTCAAAAAAGCAAGATTTTGTTATTGCAAGATTTTGTAGTGCAGTCTTTTGTGCCGCTCCCGATTTATAATTTAATGCAATGGTAACGTTACGCAAATAAGGGTGGTGGAAATTTTCTTCTTTACAAAATTATAATTTGAAAAGAGGAACATAATATTAGATTTGTTTTGTTTTTGATTCTTTTTTTAGAAATTTAATAAAGTTGAACAAAGATATTCTTTCACATTTTTTTTTCTATAACAATGACTACATTAAAAAATATAAATAAAGGACACTGTCAGAGATTTAAAGATAAAAAATTATAACAGGAAATTGTAATTTTAGATTCTTTATACGACTCAAGAGAACAAATGTCCTTGAAAAGAAAATTACTTGTAAAAAAAAAAATAGAATTTATCTATTATAATAACACCGTGAAAAATGTTTCGATTTGATAAATTAATTGAATAAAATCAAAATTTCAACTGATTTTTGTTGGTAAAAGTTTAAATTAAGTTAAATACGAAAATTTATTACAAGATTTTTAAATGTTGTCAAGTGGTATTGGAAAGTAAAGAAATATTATATTATATTCATAAATAATTATTCCAAAAATATTTGAATGACATTTTCTAGTCTTGTTGCGCAAATATACAGAGATGCGCAAGGTATACATAGGTAATATGTATTTTATGCAAAGATATAATTTAATTAGCGGTTATGAAACGCGAAAAAACAAATATACCAAATGGAATCTTAAAAAAATATAACAAATAGGCATCTTTTGACTATAAAATAAAATGATTTGCTTTTAACGAAACAAATGTAACCCCCTAAAAATTAGAAAATAAAATTGATGGTAGATCTTGAGCAACTCAAATTGTTATAAGATAATCAAAGAATCTGGCATATCATTTAAAGTTAAGGTAAATAATCAATAAAATTTAATAAAACTACACAATATGCATTATATTATGATGTGTATGTACATATTTGTTATTTAATTAATTCATTCATAAAAGTCGAATGAATTAATGTTAACTTTTGTTAATTAAGGTTAAATTATATGAACGTTAAAATATACTATAAATATAAAAATAAGTATTTTGCTGATCTTAATTTAAGAAATAAGAAAAAATAAATTTTAAGTATAATAAAAAAAAAAGTTGAAAACAAATTCAGTTTGAAGACCTAGTTAATATAAAAGTATATAATAATATATCTATTTTATGTAGTATATAGCATACTTGGTATATACATTATATACCCAGACTATAAAATTTGGAGAAACATTTTCTTGCCTGCTTTTGTAATTGCAAAATTATAAAACAAGCAACACTACTATATCTGTAAACTTAGAAACCACACTGCAATATAAGTGGGGCTTCATAAAGCCATATGACCCATTCAAATGAGTCATAAAGCCATACGGTGTTATGTCTAATTCGATTAAAAATACTTTAAAATAAAAACTATTATCCAACTATATAGAATCCAACTCTAAAATCCATCCTAAATCAGAATCTCGCATATACATATATGTAAGAATTCTAAAAAAAGGGAAATATCCTGATTTTGTAACCAACTCTAAAATCCCTCCTAATTCGCAATCTTTTTTTATACATAATCTCTCTAAGTCAAAAACTCGCATTCGCAAATACCCTGATTTTCTAACCAACTATAAAAACTCTCCTCAATATCACATAAATTATTCAATTTTTTCAAAAGCTTTCAAACAATTTTTTATTAGCCTCGTACAGGTGTTCACAGCTCTTTTTCGAGATACTCTTCACCCCTCCTTCAGCTCTTCAGCTCCCGAACAACTAACTGTTAGATCCCCAAAATTTTTTTGAAATAGAGCCATGAAATTTTAACTGCTCATAGATATCATAAAAATATTAATTTTATGTTAATATTAATTTTTCTGAAGCCCCACCCGTTAAGGAGCTACAGCCCCCCAAAGTTTGAAAAATCTCTATATTTCAATTGTTATAACACAAGTTCTATAAGGTATATCTTCAATCTGAAAATTCCAAACGATAGATGCTATTATGAGCTTTACAAACATGTATATAATAAATATATATTTGTGCTATACGGTGTCTTAATTTACCGTTATGCGAAACTGAATTATTGCAAAATCAACTCTTCTATCTTCTAAACGGTTTAAGTTGGAAACTTGAAATTTTCACAGAAGTTAGATCTTTCAAAATAAGTATGAGTCATTTCAGAATTTTTTTTTTGTATCATCCCCGTTTAGGAACTGTAAGGGATCAAAAACTGAAAATTTCCTATTTTTAAACACCTGTAACTTGAACATCTTTTAAATTTTTTTTGAAGTAATACATAAAAATTAAAGCTTCAACATTATACTCTTATTTCTGTTAACAACTTTTTTTAATAATATAGGGTTACTTTATAATTGACGAAAGTGTTACTTGATTTTTTCAAATTTTCTAACAAATTTCTTTAACGATTTTTTTGCATTTTGTTTTACTCGATAATTTGAAATTGTTGAGGATATAATGCGTAGTACAAAAAAATGTAAATAAATAAACAATATAACGGTTGCTTGAAGAATTTTTATTTATATGATATTGATATACATACATACTTATATAATATCATGTTTATTTACATATCGTATATGTCACTGATGGATGAATGATAAGAGTATAGATGTATATTATAGAGAGCCGTATTTACATACATATATGTATTTTATTGTATTTATAAGAAATTATTCTATGAATGGAAATATTTTTAAAGAAATATTGCAATGTATGGCGATGTACTTATAACAATATAAATATACTATGTACGCATTAATATAATATAATATTTAAAATTATATTTAATTATAATTTTATTCTTTAATTCTATTTTGTAATTTAATATACATTTACTGCTTAGTATTAAATGGTGCTATAGAATATTTGAAAAAGTTTTGGATTTATAATCGTTATGTAGAAGGTTAGAATTTGCTTTTGAAGAATGTATAAACATATGGTTTGAATATATGTACAACCAATAGTTCTAGAAATTATAAAATTCACCCAAATTATTTTAAAATACTACAAAATTAAAAAAATAATATTATAAACAGAGTGACAGGCTATAAACATACTAACGATTCGTACGGGTATCTAAGAGTTGACAAAGGCAACTGCATTCTTCCTTGTTTTAATTTAATTTATGTTCAATACAATATAATATAATATATTAATACTAATATATTTACATAATATAATATAATACATAAGATAAAAAAAATAAATAAATAAATTCAAACTATATTATTATAAATGTAAATAATTAAGAGTGATATATGTACAATAGAAATAAATTTATAGAATTTATATGCTATTAAAAATAAATTTATAAACACTTGTGTACTGAATTTTTTACTTAAAAGCATTTAAAGTAATAATAATACATATAATTAGGCTTATTATGTACTGAATTCCTTTTATCCTTAATATATATTTTTATTTTTCAGATGAAAAATTGTTTTTTAATTTTATTTGATTTTAAAAACAAGGAAGAGTGCAGTAGAGTAGTCAACTCTGGGATACCCGTATGAACGTAATATATCTTGTTTCTATAAAACTTAATCCTCTTTTAAAAAATTTCAGATGTTTTAGTACCGACTCTACCGAGATATATTTATGTGAATTGTGGAGTTGTATGACAGCTACCCTAACTTGTTGCACCAGCGCAACCAAATTTTACAGAAGTTATTGCCATAAAATTCGATTAAGTTCCAAGATGTGCACGCGAACCTGCTGCTCGAACCTACTACTCTAGTCTAACCTAATTTTACAGAACTTGTTAGCATGCAATTCGACATCTTTTTACAAAATTTCAGATACCAAATTTCAATAAACAATGAGTTATTTTCATTTAAAAAGAGAAAGTTGTATGGCAGCTACCCGAATCTATCGCACCAGCACAACCAAATTTTAAACGTATTGTTGGCCTGTAACTCGACACCATTTTGCAAAATTTCAGATACCTAGCTTCATTAGAGTTATTTCTATAAAGGATGAAGTTCTATGGCAACTACTCGAATCCGGCAGCTGAAAATGCTGGATTTAAAAAGTGAAACTAACAATTTTGCAAAAGTAATGTAAAAAAATATCAACCACCTAGCTCCTTTATTTTTTAAGTTATCGTGCGGACAAACAGACGGACGGACAGACGCACATGGCTTAACCGAATCAGAATTCGATTCTGAGCCGATTCATATCTTTCTCAAAATCTTCTCCATATCTTGTATCTAGCTCGACTCTTTTAAGGTGTCACAAACGTAATGGCAAATTTAGTATACCTTCGAATATAGTTCATACGGGTATAACAAGGAATAACTAAAGCCAAAGATTTTTAAAGGTACATATTTTCCAAAAGATAAAATAAAAACGGGTCCGGTACGAAATCTCGTTTGACAACATTTCGTTTTTATAAAATCTATTTTTTTTGATAATCTCGTTTTTTATTTTTTTTTTAATTTAAATATTTTAAAGATCTAATAATTATTTTTAATTTTCTAGAAAAAAAGGGCAAACCGGATTTCGACCCCAACTTTAAAATCCCTCCTAATTCAGAATCTCACATATGCGTATACATACATATAAATATTCTGGAAAAAGCGAAAACCCTGACTTCCCAACTTTAAAATTCCTCTTAATAATATTTCTTACAAACATGGGTATTTTAATTCAGCTAAAGAACGAGATTTTGTAAAAATAAAATTTTGTCCACCGAGATTTTTCAAACCAGATTTTGAAAACCGAAATTATGTACCACTCCCAATAAAAACACTTTAGAATGCTGTGACTGAACACTTTTTTCAATTTTAAGGAAACCTGATATAACTAAGAACACCCCATTAACACATGTAAAATTATAACGCTGGAGCTTTTATTTTTGGCTTTTTACTCTGTACAAGTATTTAGAAAATAGGAAATTTTAAAGCTTTATCTTCTAGAAGTTGTTAAAAAGAAGGAGCTATAAACAATTTTTTCTGAGGTAATTTAAAGCAGTTTTCGAATTTCTTCTTTCAAAATTTCAAGGTTCTATCTAAAAGTGTTCCAGAGATATGAAGAAATCAAAATTTAGCGGATCATGTTATATGCCTGCAGTGTCATTTGACTTTATTTTTTATAAGTCATTTGAGTGTAGATTTTCTTGGATATTTTAAAACAAACCAAATCTTTGATTTAACTAACTACACTATTATATTACACAATGCAATTGTGTATTACACACTATTATATTACACAATGTAAATTTAAATACTAAATTATAAAAAAAATTGTATAAATTTGATATTAATTTATACAAAGGTAAAAAGTAATCCTGTCGCTTGCTGTTTTAGGATTCTAAAAATGCTAATAAGAGCCTGAGTTATTCTACATTTAAAAATAAGCCTTATTAAGGTTCAAATTTTGACGAACTGTAGCTTCGTGACGGATGGGGTTACATAAAAAGATCTATTTCCAGAACTATTTATGATTAAAATTTAAGTTTTCTTTTTTTAACGATCTAAGTATCGTAAAGAGATGAAAAAACGGACAGAGTGAAACAAATAAACAAATTACTGAAAAATGTGCTAAAAATCAGGCAGAATTTTATTATTTAAAATAAATAATAGATTCTAATTGATTCAATAAGTAATGAAAATTCACATATAAATAAAAAAGACTATGTACATACATATATATGTATGTACTATGGACTACGTACATACATGGAGGAAGGTTATCAAAATTATGCAAAATTATTTAAATTTAGCGTTATGTGAAAACCAAATTTTCATGATATTACTTTTTTCAAAACTGCGGTACTCTTTTAGGTAGGAACTTGAAATTTTAAAACAATATAGAACTTTTAGAATTATTAAGAGTTATTAGGGATCAACATTTTTCAATTTGATATTTTTAGAGACCTGTAACTTAGGCACCTATACAAAATTTATCATCGGCAAGACATAAAAATTAAAATTTTAGTAATATATTTTTACGTGTGTTAACGATTTTTCTTAGTTATAAAGGGTTCCGGATTTACAGCCCCTCAAAATTACAAAAAAGTCGTATTTTCACATTTTTTCTTATATGAAATTTTCAAATGTTGATGCAAGTCACAATTCTACACAGTTTGTATTATCTTTTGGAACTGTGCGCTTTAAAAACCTTTGGTTTACATTCTACTTTGATTTTTTAGTTATATTTATTTAAAAAATAAAAAATAAAATGGATATTAATTATTTTTCAAATTAACATAATAAGATTCCATTCAAATGCTGAACTGAATTTTACATTAAAATTTTATTTTTTAATTAACAATAATATAAAATACATATACTGTTAAAATAACATAACATAAAAATGTGTACTCAAAATGTTCATATTGTCTGTTAAAACAGTATTTATTGTAGGAAATTTTAATGTTATGTTTATTTGCCTGTTATTAAAATGTTACTTCAAACAAAAATTAAATATAAGCGATGATAAGCAATTATAAAATTAACATAAAAATATAAGATATAATTAACATAACATAACATTTTCATATTGTTTTTATTTTTGATACAAAATTAAAGTTAAGCTATTTTTAGAAATTTGTATGTTTTGATAAATTTTCCTCCAACAAGTCCTTTAATCAGCTATCGAATCAAATTACCTTTTAAGTTCTTTTATCACAAATATATAAGGAAAATAAGGCAATATCACTAAATTGTAAGAAACAGAAAAAGCAGTTTTTCCTTATTTCTGATCTTTATTTGCTAATTTCAATTGTAACTGTAGTAGGTTTTTTGCACAGCTAAACGAATAGTAAGAAAATAATTCATATAATAATTCCCACCTTAAATCTAATTTTCTCTACCAACTCTTTGAGCTCTAACAGTACAATAATGTTACATCCCAGCTCGCTTCAGCAAATTGGGCTCTCTCTGTTAGCAGTTTTCTAATAAACATATATAAATATTATAATATTGTAACACAGTTGAATGAACAGTAATTAATAAATTCATCCCATTCATCTTAAATCTATCTTTTTCTACCCACTCTTTGACCCCTAATATTACAAAAATCTGATACCTAAGATCATTACACAAGATAGGGCTCTGTTAGCCGTTTCCTTATGAAGAGATATAAACATTTTTAGCTACCTAGTCGAGCTTTGAAGCGATATACCCTCAGCACTATATTGTTTTCAAATTTTTTATTCATAAAAATTAAAAAAATAAATAAATAAACTAGACAAGATTTGAAACCAGGGTACTTTATCTGAATTTTGCTTATTTATCTTTTATTTGCTAATTTCTCAATGTAATCATTGTGTTTTTGCAGAGTACAAGAAAAACAAGCATAATAAGGAGAAAACACACCCACCACAACCACCCAAACCCTAACCCTAACTTAATCTACCCACCCTTAGAACCCTAATAGTATAATGACCTTACACCCCAGACCACTACACCAGATAAGGCTCCGTCCGTTGTCTGCCAGAAATTATATATAATAATTTCATAAATTTTTTTTTTTTTATAAATAACTTGAAGTTTGAACAAATATAAATTAAAAAAATTTAAAAAAAAAAAAACAACTAGACAAGATTTGAACCAGGTTACTTTATCTGATTTTTGCTTATTTTTTTCTTTTATTTGCTAATTCTCAATTTAACCATTGTATTTTTGCAGAGGTAAAAAAGAGAAAGCATAGTAAGGAAAAAACCCAATTGAAACACCCTAAATCCTACTCTAACCCAAATTTAAGCTACCCACCCTTAGAATCTTAATAGTATAATGATCTAACACCCCAGACCACTACACCAGATAAGGCTCCGTCCTTTGTGTGGCAGAAAATAAAAATAATAATTTCATATTCTTTTTTTTTTTTTTAAATAACAGTTTGAACCAGGATCAAACCTTGAAAAATCCTTATTTTTAAATGTGTATATTTCATGTTCTGTCTAACATTTTTGCAATCTGAAAACGTCTTTTGCCAGGAATTTCTTCTATCTTTGAAAATCCATATAAAAAATGTACAAGTTTCTATAATTTAGTATTTAAATTTACCGTTACTTAAGGTACTTAAAGGTAAGAAAACATTTTCAAAATTTGTATAAGTTTCCTCAGAAAATTTGTTTAGTTCATCCCCTGTTTATGAGCTATTAGGACTCATAATTTAAAATATTCCTATTTTCAAACACCCGTAACTTAGGAAACTGTACATATTTGTTTTCGGCAAAACATACAAAGTAAAACTCCAGTAACATATTTTTACGTGTGTTAACAGTTCTCTTTAGTTATATAGAGTTCCAGAGTTACAACCCCAGTTTTCAGATGTATATATCTCAGACTCTCCCTAGTAGTTTTATTTAAAATAATATAAAAATTATGCAATATTTTTTAATTTATTATTTATATTTACCGTTATGTGAAAACCCAATTTTGCATGATATTTCTTTTTTCATAACTCCGGCACGGTTTTAAGTAGGAACTTGAAGTTTTGAAACAAGATAGAACTTTTAGAAATATTATAAGTATCCTCAGAAAATTTTTTTGTATCACACACTGTTTAAGAGCTATTAGGGATCAAATATTTGTCAATTTGATATTTTTAGAGACCTGTAACTTAGGCACCTGTACAAATTTTTCTTCGGCAAGACATAAAAGTTAAAGCTATAGTATTTTGTTCGGATCTTGAAAGCTTCAAGGCCCAGACCAAACGAGCATATCTTCAAAACCAATAAAGATAGAACTTTTATTTTTGGTACAAGGATGATCTGTAATATTTCCTCTATGTCCCTGAAATTTGAAATGAATTGAAGTGGCGGTACGGATAGCTGATAGACAACTTCAAAGCCTAGCAAACATTCCTTCGAAATTAATAAAGATAGCAACTTGAAATTGCGTACAAGGCTATCAATATAAAATTAACATAACATACAAATTTTGATATTGTTTTTATTTTTTGATACAAAATTAAAGTTAAGCTATTTGTAGAAATTTGTATGTTTTGATAAATTCTCCTCCAACAAATTCTATAATCAGCTATCGAGTCACACACAAAATTACCTTTTAAGTTCATTTATCACAAATATATAAGGAAAATAAGGCAATGTCGCTGAGTTGTACATAAATAATTATTTTAAAATCCTTAAATTATTTTAAACAGAGAAGGATTGATTCTCATTCGGTTTTTCCTTATTTCTGTTCTTTATTTACTAATTTCAATTGTAACTGTAGTAGTTTTGCACAGCTAAATGAATAGTAAGAAAATAATTCATTCCACCTACCTTAAATCTAATTTTCTCTAGCAACTCTTTGAGCTCTAACAGTACAATGATGTTACATCCCAGCTCGCTTCAGCAGATTGGTCTCTCTCTGTTAGCAGTTTTCTAATAAACATATATAAATATTATAATATTGTAACACAGTTGAATGAACAGTAATTAATAAATTCATCCCATTCATCTTTTTCTACCCACTCTTTGAACCCTAATATTACAAAAATCTGATACCTAAGATCATTACACCAGATAGGGCTCTGTTAGCCGTTTCCTTATAAAGAGATATAAACATTTTTAGCTACCTAGTCGAGCTTTGAAGCGATATACCCTCAGCAGTATATTGTTTTCAAATTTTTCATTCATAAAAATTCAAAAAAAAATAAATAAAAAAATTAGACAAGATTTGAACCACGGTACTTTATTTGATTTTTGCTTATTTGTCTTTGCTTATTTGCTAATTTCTCAATGTAACCATTGTGTTTTTGCAGAGTACAAGAAAAACAACCATAATAAGGAGAAAACACACCCACCACAACCACCCAAACCCTAATTCTAAGTTAATCTATCCACCCTTAGAATCCTAATAGTATAATGATCTTACACCCCAGACCGCTACACCAGATAAGGCTCCGTCCGTTGCCTGCCAGAAATTAAATATAATAATTTCATAAATTTTTTTTTTTTTATTATAAATAACTTGAAGTTTGAACCAGGATACCCCCCAGTTGTCAATATAAATTTAAAAAATTAAAAAAAAAAAAAAACAACTAGACAAGATTTGAACCAGGGTACTTTATCTGATATTTGCTTATTATTTTCTTTTATTTGCTAATTCTCAATTTAACCATTGTATTTTTGCAGAGGTAAAAAAGAGAAAGCATAGTAAGGAAAAAACCCAGCTAATTACAACACCCTAAATTCCACCCTAACCCAAAATTAAGCTACCCACCCATAGAATTTATAAGGAAAATAAGGCAATATCGCTGAGGTGTACATAAATAATTATTTTAAAATCCTTAAATTTTTTTAAACAGTAAAAGAAGGATTGATTTCTCATTCGGTTTTTCCTTATTTCTGTTCTTTATTTACTAATTTCAATTGTAACTGTAGTAGTTTTGCACAACTAAACGAATAGTAAGAAAATATTTCATTCCATCCACCTTAAATATAACTTTCTCCACCAACTCTTTGAGCTATAACAGTACAATAATGTTACATCCCAGCTCGCTTCACCAGATTGGGCTCTGTTAGCAGTTTTCTAATAAACATATATAAATATTATAATATTGTTACACAGCTGAATAAATAGTAATTAATAAATTAAACCCATTCATCCCACTCTTTGAACCCTAACATCTTATACCTAAAAATCTTATACCTAACACCATTAGACCAGATAGGGCTCTGTTAGCCGTTTTCTTATAAAGAGATATAAACATTTTTACCTACCTACTCGGGCTTTGAAGCGATATACCCTCAGCAGTATATTGTTTTCAAATTTTTTATTCATAAAAATTCAAAAAAAAAAAATAAAAAAAAAATAAATAAAAAAACTAGACAAGATTTGAACCAGGGTCCTTATCTAATTTTTGCTTATTTGTCTTTTATTTGCTAATTTCTCAATGTAACCATTGTGTTTTTGCAGAGTACAAGAAAAACAAGCATAATAAGGAGAAAACACACCCACCACAACCACCCAAACCCTAATCCTAACTTAATCTACCCACCCTTAGAACCCTAATAGTATAATGATCTTACACCCCAGACCACTACACCAGATAAGGCTCCGTCCGTTGTCTGCCAGAAATAAAATATAATAATTTCATAAATTTTTTTTTTTTTTTTTTTTTATAAATAACTTGAAGTTTGAACCAGGATACCCCACAGTTGTCAATATAAATTTAAAAAATTAAAAAAAAAAAAAAACAACTAGACAAGATTTGAACCAGGGTACTTTATCTGATATTTGCTTATTTTTTTCTTTTATTCGCTAATTCTCAATTGAACCATTGTATTTTTGCACAGGTATAAAAGAGAAAGCATTGTAAGAAAAAAACCCAGCCAATTACAACACCCTAAATTCAACCCTAACCCAAAATTAAGCTACCCACCCTTAGAATATATAAGGAAAATAAGGCAATATCGCTGAGGTGTACATAAATAATTGTTTTAAAATCCTTAAATTTTTTTAAACAGAAAAAGAAGGATTGATTTCTCATTCGGTTTTTCCTTATTTTTGTTCTTTATTTACTAATTTCAATTGTAACTGTAGTAGTTTTGCACAGCTAAACGAATAGTAAGAAAATATTTCATTCCATCCACCTTAAATATAACTTTCTCTACCAACTCTTTGAGCTCTAACAGTACAATGATGTTACATCCCAGCTCGCTTCACCAGATTGGGCTCTGTTAGCAGTTTTCTAATAAACATATATAAATATTATAATATTGTTACACAGCTGAATGAATAGTAATTAATAAATTAAACCCATTCATCCCACTCTTTGAACCCTAACATCTTATACCTAAAAATCTTATACCTAAGATCATTAGACCAGATAGGGCTCTGTTAGCCGTTTTCTTATAAAGAGATATAAACATTTTTACCTACCTATTTGGGCTTTGAAGCGATATACCCTCAGCAGTATATTGTTTTCAAATTTTTTATTCATAAAAATTCAAAAAAAAAAAATAAATAAATAAAAAATAAATAAAAAAACTAGACAAGATTTGAACCAGGGTCCTTATTTGATTTTTGCTTATTTGTCTTTTATTTGCTAATTTCTCAATGTAACCATTGTGTTTTTGCAGAGTACAAGACAAACAAGCATAATAAGGAGAAAACACACCCACCACAACCACCACCCAAACCCTAGTCCTAACTTAATCTACCCACCCTTAGAACCCTAATAGTATAATGATCTTACACCCCTGGCCACTACACCAGATAAGGCTCCGTCCGTTGTCTCCAAGAAATTAAATATAATAATTTCATAAATTTTTTTTTTTTATAAATAACTTGAAGTTTGAACCAGGATACCCCTCAGTTGTCAATATAAATTTAAAAATTAAAAAAAAAAAAAAAACAACTAGACAAGATTTGAACCATGGTACTTTATCTGATTTTTGCTTATTTTTTTCTTTTATTTGCTAATTCTCAATATAACCATTGTATTTTTGCAGAGGTAAAAAAGAGAAAGCGTAGTAAGGAAAAAACCCAGCCAATTACAAACTTAAACTACACACCCTTAGAACCCTAATAGTATAATGATCTAACACTCCAGACCACTACACCAGATAAGGCTCCGTCCTTTGTGTGGCAGAAAATAAATATAATAATTTCATTTTCTTTTTTTTTTTTGTAATAACAGTTTGAACCAGGATCAAACCTTGAAAAATGCTTAGTTTTAAATGTGTATATCTCATGTTCTGTTTAACATTTTTTCAATCTGAAAACGTCTTTTACCAGGAATTTCTTCTATCTTTGTAAATCCATATAAAAAATGTACAATTTTTTTTAATTTAGTATTTAAATTTACCGTTATGTAAAAACTAAATTTTGCATGATTCTTTTACCTTCATAACTCCGGCACGCTTTTTTATAGGTATTTTAAGGTAAGAAAACACTTTCAGAATTTGTATAAGTTTCCTCAGAAAATTTGTTTGGTTCATCCCCTGTTTATGAGTTATTAGGACTCATAATTTGAAATATTGCTATTTTTAAACACCCGTAACTTAGGAAATTGTACATATTTGTCTTCGGCAAAACATACAAATTAAAACTCCAGTAACATATTTTTAAGTGTGTTAACGGTTCTTTTTAGTTATATAGAGTTCCAGAGTTACAGCCCCAGTTACAGTTATTTTCAGATGTATACATCTCAGACTCTGCTTAGTAGTTTTATTTAAAATAATATCAAAATTATGCAATGTTTTGTAATTTACTATTTATATTTACCGTTATGTGAAAACCCAATATTGCATGATATTTCTATTTTCATAACTCCGGCACGGTTTTAAATAGGAACTTGAAGTTTTGAAACAAGATAGAAATTTTAGAAATATTATCAGTATCCTCAGAAAATTTTTTTGTATCACCCACTGTTTAAGAGCTATTAGGGATCAAATATTTGTCAATTTGATATATTTAGAGGCTTGTAACTTAGGCACCTGTATAAATTTTTCTTCCCCAAGACATGCAAATTAAAACTATAGTATATTGTTCGGATTTTGAAAGCTTCAAGGCCCAAACCAAAGCACGTGCATATCTTCAAAACCAATAAAGATAGAACCTTTATTTATGGTACAAGGATGATTTGTAATGTTTCCTCTATGTCCCTGAAATTTGAGATGAATTGAAGTGGCGGTACGGATAGCTGACAGACGCCATCAAAGCCTAGCAAGCATATCCTCGAAATTAATAAAGATAAAAACTTGAAATTGTGTACAAGGCTATCAATATAAAATTAACATAACATACAAATTTTGATATTGTTTTTATTTTTTGATACAAAATTAAAGTTAAGCTATTTGTAGAAATTTGTATGTTTTGATAAATTCTCCTCCAACAAATTCTATAATCAGCTATCGAGTCACACACCAAATTACCTTTTAAGTTCATTTATCAGAAATATATAAGGAAAATAAGGCAATGTCGCTGAGTTGTACATAAATAATTATTTTAAAATCCTTAAATTATTTTAAACCGGTTTTTCCTTATTTCTGTTCTTTATTTATTTCAATTGTAACTGTAGTAGTTTTGCACAGCTAAACAAATAGTAAGAAAATAATTCATTCCACCCACCTTAAATCTAATTTTCTCTACCAACTCTTTGAGCTCTAACAGTACAATGATGTTACATCCCAGCTCGCTTCAGCAAATTGGGCTCTCTCTGTTAGCAGTTTTCTAATAAACATATATAAATATTATAATATTGTAACACAGTTGAATGAACAGTAATTAATAAATCCATCCCATTCATCTTAAATCTATCTTTTTCTACCCACTCTTTGAACCCTAATATTACAAAAATCTGATACCTAAGATCAATAGACCAGATAAGGATCTGTTAGCCGTTTCCTTATAAAGAGATATAAACATTTTTAGCTACCTACTCGAGCTTTAAAGCGATATACCCTCAGCAGTATATTGTTTTCAAATTTTTTATTGATAAAAATTCAAAAAAAAAAAAAATTAGACAAGATTTGAACCAGGGTACTTTATCTGATTTTTGCTTATTTGTCTTTTATTTGCTAATTTCTCAATGTAACCATTGCGTTTTTGCAGAGTACAAGAAAAACAAGCAAAATAAGGAGAAAACACACCCACCACAACCACCCAAACCCTAATCCTAACTTAATCTACCCACCCTTAGAACCCCAATAGTATAATGATCTTACACCCCAGACCACTACACCAGATAAGGCTCCGTCCGTTGTCTGCCAGAAATTAAATATAATAATTTCATAAATTTTTTTTTTTTATAAATAACTTGAAGTTTGAACCAGGATACCCCACCAGTTGTCAATATAAATTTAAAAAATTAAAAAAAAAAAAAACAACTAGACAAGATTTGAACCAGGGTACTTTATCTGATTTTTGCTTATTTTTTTCTTTTATTTGCTAATTCTCAATTTAACCATTGTATTTTTGCAGAGGTAAAATAGAGAAAGCATTGTAAGGAAAAAACCCAGCCAATTACAACACCCTAAATCCTACCCTAACCCAAACTTAAGCTACCCACCCTTGGAACCCTAGTAGTATAATGATCTAACTCCCCAGACCACTACACCAGATAAGGCTCCGTCCTTAGTGTGGCAGAAAATAAATATGATAATTTCATATTCTTTTTTTTTTCTATAATAACAGTTTGAACCAGGATCAAACCTTGAAAAATCCTTAGTTTTAAATGTGTATATCTCATGTTCTGTTTAACATTTTTTCAATCTGAAAACGTCTTTTGTCAGGAATTTCTTCTATCTTTGTAAATCCATATCAAAAATGTACAATTTTTTTTAATTTAGTGTTTAAATTTACCGTTATGTAAAAACCAAATTCTACCTTCATAACTCCGGCACGATTTTTTATAGGTATTTTAAGGTAAGAAAACACTTTCAGAATTTGTATAAGTTTCCTCAGAAAATTTGTTTGGTTCATCCCTTGTTTACAAGCTATTAGGAATCATAATTTGAAATATTGCTATTTTTAAACACCCGTAACTTAGGAAACTGTACATATTTGTCTTCGGCAAAACATACAAATTAAAACTTCAGTAACATATTTTTACGTGTGTTAACGGTTCTCTTTAGTTATATAGAGTTCCAGAGTTACAGCCCCAGTTACAGTTATTTTCAGATGTATACATCTCAGACTCTGCTTAGTAGTTTTATTTACAATAATATCAAAATTATGCAATATGTTGTAATTTACTATTTATATTTACCGCTACGTAAAACCCAATTTTGCATGATATTTCTTTTTTCATAACTGCGGCACGGTTTTAGGTAGGAACTTGAAGTTTTGAAACAAGATAGAACTTTTAGAAATATTATAAATTTCCTCAGAAATTTTTTTTGTATCACACACTGTTTAAGAGCTATTAGGGATCAAATATTTGTCAATTTGATATTTTTAGAGACTTGTAACTTAGGCACCTGTACAAATTTTTCTTCGGCAAGACAAAAAAATTAAAGCTCTAGTATATTGTTCGGATTTTGAAAGCTTCAAGGCTCAGACCAAACGAGCATATTTCCAAAACCAATAAAGATAGAACCTTTATTTATGGTATAAGGATGATCTGTAATGTTTCTCCTATGTCCCTGAAATTTGAAATGAAGTGAAGTGGCGGTACGGATAGCTGACAGACGCCTTCAAAGCCTAGCAAGCATATCTTCGAAATTAATAAAGATGGAAACTTGAAATTGTGTACAAGGCTATCAATATACAAGTAACATAACATACAAATTTTGATATTGTTTTTATTTTTTGATATAAAATTGAAGTTAAGCTATTTGTTGAAATTTGTATGTTTTGATAAATTCTCCTAAAACAAATTCTATAATCAGCTATCGAGTCAAACCCCAAATTACCTTTCAAGTTCATTTATTACAAATATATAAGGAAAATAAGAAAATGTCGCTGAGTTGTACATAAATAATTGTTTTAAAATCCTTAAATTTTTTTAAACAGAAAAAGAAGGATTGATTTCTCATTCGGTATTCCCTTATTTCTGTTCTTTATTTACTAATTTCAATTATAACTGTAAAAGTTTTGCACAGCTAAACGAATAGTAAGAAAATATTTCATTCCATCCACCTTAAATCTAACTTTCTCTACCAACTCTTTGAGCTCTAACAGTAAAATGATGTTACATCCCAGCTCACTTCACCAGATTGGGCTCTGTTAGCAGTTGTTATAACATATATAAATATTATAATATTGTTACACAGCTGAATGAACAGTAATTAATAAATTCATCCCATTCACCTTAAATCTATCTTTTTCTAGTCACTCTTTGAAGCCTAACATTACAAAAATCTTATACCTAAGACCATTAGACCAGATAGGGCACTGTTAGCCGTTTCATTATAAAGAAATATAAACATAAACTAACAATAGAGATAAAAAGAAAATAGAGATAAAAGAACAATAGAGATAAAAAGAGATATAAAAGTAAACTAACAAAAAAAAATTTGATATTGTTTTTATTTTTTGATATAAAATTAAAGTTAAGCTATTTGTAGAAATTTGTATGTTTTGATAAATTCTCCTCCAACAAATTCTATAATCAGCTATCGAGTCAAACCCAAAATTACCTTTCAAGTTCATTTATTACAAATATATAAGGAAACAAAGGCAATGTCGCTGAGTTGTACATAAATAATTATTTTAAAATCCTTAAATTTTTTTAAACAGAAAAAGAAGGATTGATTTCTCATTCGGTTTTTCCTTATTTCTGTTCTTTATTTACTAATTTCAATTGTAACTGTAGTAGTTTTGCACAGCTAAACGAATAGTAAGAAAATATTTCATTCCATCCACATTAAATCTAACTTTCCCTACCAACTCTTTGAGCTCTAACAGTATAATGATGTTATATCCCAGCTCGCTTCACCAGATTGGGCTCTGTTACAAGTTTTCTAATAAACATATATAAATATTATAATATTGTTACACAGCCGAATGAACAGTAATTAATGAATTCATCACATTCATTCCACTCTTTGAACCCTAACATTACAAAAATCTTATACCTAAGACCATTAGACCAGATAGGGCTCTGTTAGCCGTTTTCTTATAAAGAGATATAAACATTTTTACCTACCTACTCGGGCTTTGAAGCCATATACCCTCAGCAGTATATTGTTTTCAAATTTTTTATTCATAAAAATTCAAAAAAAAAAAATAAAAAAAAAATAAATAAAAAAACTAGACAAGATTTGAACCAAGGTCCTTATCTGATTTTTGCTTATTTGTCTTTTATTTGCTAATTTCTCAATGTAACCATTGGGTTTCGCAGAGTACAAGAAAAACAAGCATAATAAGGAGAAAACACACCCACCACAACCACCCAAACCCTAATCCTAACTTAATCTACCCACCCTTAGAACCCTAATAGTATAATGATCTTACACCCCAGACCACTACACCAGATAAGGCTCCGTCCGTTGTCTGCCAGAAATTAAATATAATAATTTCATAAATTTTTTTTTTTTTTTTTTTTTATAAATAACTTGAAGTTTGAACCAGGATACCCCCCAGTTGTCAATATAAAATAAAAAAATTAAAAAAAAAAAAAAAAAACTAGACAAGATTTGAACCAGGGTACTTTATCTGATTTTTGCTTATTTTTTTCTTTTATTTGCTAATTCTCAATTTAACCATTGTATTTTTGCAGAGGTAAAATAGACAAAGCATAGTAAGGAAAAAACCCAGCCAATTACAACACCCTAAATTCTACCCTAACCCAAAACTAAGCTACCCACCCTTAGAACCCTAATAGTATAATGATCTAACACCCCAGACCACTACACCAGATAAGGCTCCGTCCTTTGTGTGGCAGAAAATAAATATAATAATTTCATATTCTTTTTTTTTTCTATAATAACAGTTTGAACCAGGATCAAACCTTGAAAAATCCTTAGTTTTAAATGTGTATATCTCATGTTCTGTTTAACATTTTTTCAATCTGAAAACGTCTTTTGTCAGGAATTTCTTCTATCTTTGTAAATCCATATAAAAAATGTACAATTTTTTTAAATTTAGTATTTAAATTTACCGTTATGTAAAAACCAAATTTTGCATGATTTTTCTACCTTCATAACTCCGGCACGCTTTTTTATAGGTATTTTAAGGTAAGAAAACATTTTCAGAATTTGTATAAGTTTCCTCAGTAAATTTGTTTGGCTCATCCCCTGTTTATGAGCTATTACGACTCATAATTTGAAATATTACTATTTTTAAACACCCGTAACTTAGAAAACTGTACATATTTGTCTTCGACAAAACATACAAATAAAAACTCCAGTAACATATTTTTACGTGTGTTAACGGTTCTTTTTAGTTATATAGAGTTCCAGAGTTACAGCCCCAGTTACAGTTATTTTCAGATGTATACATCTCAGACTCTGCTTAGTAGTTTTATTTAAAATAATATCAAAATTATGCAATGTTTTGTAATTTACTATTTATATTTACCGTTATGTGAAAACCCAATATTGCATGATATTTCTATTTTCATAACTTCGGCACGGTTTTAAATAGGAGCTTGAAGTTTTGAAACAAGATAGAAATTTTAGAAATATTATAAGTATCCTCAGAAAATTTTTTTGTATCACCCACTGTTTAAGAGCTATTAGGGATCAAATATTTGTCAATTTGATATTTTTAGAGGCTTGTAACTTAGGCACCTGTACAAATTTTTCTTCCGCAAGACATACAAATTAAAACTATAGTATATTGTTCGGATTTTGAAAGCTTCAAGGCCCAAACCAAAGCACGAGCATATCTTCAAAACCAATAAAGATAGAACCTTTATTTTTGGTACAAGGATGATCTGTAATGTTTCTTCTATGTCCCTGAAATTTGAAATGAATTGAAGTGGCGGTACGGATAGCTGACAGACGCCTTCAAAGCCTAGCAAGCATATCTTCGAAATTAATAAAGATATAAACTTGAAATTGTGTACAAGGCTATCAATATAAAATTAACATAACATACAAATTTTGATATTGTTTTTATTTTTTGATACAAAATTAAAGTTAAGCTATTTGTAGAAATTTGTATGTTTTGATAAATTCTCCTCCAACAAATTCTATAATCAGCTATCGAGTGAAATACCAAATTACCTTTTAAGTTCATTTATCACAAATATATAAGGAAAATAAGGCAATGTCGCTGAGTTGTACATAAATAATTATTTTAAAATCCTTAAATTTTTTTAAACAGAAAAAGAAGGATTGATTCTCATTCGGGTTTTCCTTATTTCTGTTCTTTATTTACTAATTTGAATTGTAACTGTAGTAGTTTTGCACAGCTAAACAAATAGTAAGAAAATAATTCATTCCACTCACCTTAAATCTAGTTTTCTCCACCAACTCTTTGAGCTCTAACAGTACAATGATGTTACATCCCAGCTCGCTTCACCAGATTGGGATCTGTTAGCACTTTTCTAATAAACATATATAAATATTATAATATTGTTACACAGCTGAATGAACAGTAATTAATAAATTCATCCTATTCATCTTAAATCTATCTTTTTCTACCCACTTTTTGAACCCTAACATTACAAAAATCTTATACCTAAGACCATTAGACCACATAGGACTCTGTTAGCGGTTTCCTTATAAAGAGATATAAACATTTTTACCTACCTACTCGGGCTTTGAAGCGATATACCCTCAGCAGTATATTGTTTTCAAATTTTTTATTCATAAAAATTCAAAAAAAAATAAAAAAAAAAAAATAAATAAAAAAACTAGACAAGCTTTGAACCAGGGTACTTTATCTGATTTTTGCTTATTTGTCTTTTATTTGCTAATTTCTCAATGTAACCATTGTGTTTTTGCAGAGTACAAGAAAAACAAGCATAATAAGGAGAAAACACACCCACCACAACCACCCAAACCCTAATCCTAACTTAATCTACCCATCCTTAGAACCCTAATAGTATAACGATCTTACACCCCAGACCACTACACCAGATAAGGCTCCGTCCTTTGTCTGGCAGAAAATAAATATAATAATTTCATATTCTTTTTTAGCACATCAAAAAAATTTTGAAAAAATGTGCTTATTAGTTTCACTCTGTCCTTTCGTTCGTCCGTCTGTTTACAAAACTTCTACACCGTTAAAGATAAAGAAAATAAATTTAAACAATGGGTAGGTTTCATAAAAAATATGATTTTGTGGAACAACTTTTTCATGTAGCCCCATCCATTACGGAGCTACAGCCCCTCAAACTTTGAAAAAGCCCTATTTTTAAATGCATATATCTTATGTTCTGCTCAAGATTTGTTCAATCTGAAAACGTTATTCGACAGGTATTTTTTTTAGTTTTGTAAACTAATATCAAAATTGTACATGTTTTTTAAATTTAGTATTTAAATTTACCGTTATGTGAAAACCAAATTTTGCATGATTTTTCTACTTTCATAACTCCGGCACGCTTTTAGATAGAAGCTTGAAATTTTGAGGCAAGAAAGAACTTTTAGAATTAGTATAAGTGTGCTCAGAAAATTTTTTTGGACCACCCCCTGTTTATGAGCTATTATGGCTCAAAAATTGAAAATTTACTATTTTTAAACACCTGTAACTTAGGAAGCTGTGCACATTTTACTTCTGCAAGATATAAAAATTAAAGCTATAGTACTATAATTTTATGTGTGTTAAAGGTTTATTTGAGTTGTAAAGGGTTCCAAAGTTGTAGCTCTTCAAAATTGCGAAAAAGCCCCATTTTCAGATGTATATATCTCAGACTATGCGTTATAGTTTTGCAATCTAAGACCGCCAGAAGATCGAAAATTTTATTATCCATATAAAACAGTATCAAACTTATGTAATATTTTGTAATTTACTATTTAAATTTACCGTTATGTGAAAACCACATTTTATATTAAATTTCTTTTTTCATAACTCCGGCACGCCTTTAGATAGGAAACTGAAATTTTGAGACAAGAAAGAACTTTTAGAATTAGTATAAGTTTTCTAAGAAAATTTTTTGGTGACACCCCTTCTTTAAGAGTTATTACGCCTCAAAAATTTGAAATTTGCTATTTTTAGACACCTGTAACTCAGACACCTGTAAACGTTTTTCTTCGGCAAGACATGAAAATTAAAGGTTCAATAATATATTTTTACGTGTGTTAACCATTTTTCTTAGTTATATAGGATTCTGCACTTACGGCCCCTCAAAATTTCAAAAATGTCCTATTTTCACGTTTCTTCTTATTAAATGAAATTTTCAAATTTTTGTGCAAGTCACAATTTTTGTATTGAGTTTTGGAAATGTGCGCTTTTAAAAACCGTTGGTTTACATTCTACCTTGTTTCTTTTTTAAAATAACTGTTTGAACCAAGATCAAACCTTAAAAAATCCTTATTTTTAAATGTGTATATCTCATGTTCTGTTTAACATTTCTTCAATCTGAAAACGTCTTTTGCCAGGAATTTCTTCTATCCTTGTAAATCCATATAAAAAATGTACAATTTTTTTTAATTTAGTATTTAAATTTACCGTTATTTAAAAAATAAATTTTGCATGATTTTTCTACCTTCATAACTCCGGCACGCTTTTTTATAGGTATTTTAAGGTAAGAAAACACTTTTAGAATTTGCATAAGTTTCATCAGAAAATTTGTTTGGTTCATCCCCTGTTTATGATCTATTAGGACTCATAATTTGAAATTTTGCTATTTTTAAACACCTGTAACTTAGGAAACTGTACATATTTGTCTTCAGCAAAACATACAAATTAAAACTCCAGTAACATATTTTTACGTGTGTTAACGGTTCTTTTTAGTTATATAGAGTTCCAGAGTTGCAGCCCCAGTTATAGTTATTTTCAGATGTATATATCTCAGACTCTGCTTAGTAGTATTTTTAAAAACAATATCAAAATTATGCAACATTTTGTAATTTACTATTTATATTTACCGTTATGTGAAAACCCAATTTTGCATGATATTTCTTTTTTCAAAACTCCGGCACGGTTTTAGGTTGAAACTTGAAGTTTTGAAACAAGGAACTTTTAGGAATATTATAAGTATCCTCAGAAAATGTTTTTGTATCACCCACTGTTTAAAAGCTATTAAGGATCAAATATTTGTCAATTTGATATTTTTAGAGACCTGTAACTTAGGCACCTGTACAAATTTTTCTTCGGCAAGACATAAAAATTAAAGCTATAGTATATTGTTCGGATTTTGAAAGCTTCAAGGCCTAGACCAAACAAGCATATCCTCAAAACCAATAAAGATAGAACCTTTATTTTGAATTGTAACAAACAGAAAAAGCAGTATTTCCTTATTTCTGATCTTTATTTGCTAATTTTAATTGTAACTGTAGTAGTTTTGCGCAGCTAAACGAATAGTAAGAAAATAATTCATTCCACCCACCTTAAAACTAATTTTCTCTACCAACTCTTTGAGCTCTAACAGTACAATGATGTTACATTCCAGCTCGCTACACCAGATAGGACTCTGTTAGCTTTTGCCTACCTACTCGGGCTTTGAAGCGATGTACCCTCAGTGGTATATTGTTTTCAAATTTTGTATTCATAAAAATTCAAAAAAAAAAAATTATAATAATAAAAAAATTAGACAAGTGTTTTGAATCATGGTAGTTTATCTGATTTTTGTTATTTTTGTCTTTTATTTGTTAATTCTCAATTTAACCATTGTATTTTGCAGAGTACAAGAAAATAAAGCATAATAAGGCGAAAACAGATTCAACCACGACCACGCAAACCTTACCTTAACCCTTACTTAATCTACCCAGCCTTAGAACCCTAACCGTATAATAATCTTACACCCCAGACCACTACACCAGATAAGGCTCCGTACGTCGTCTGCCAGAAAATAAATTTAATAATTTCATATTTTTTATTTTTTTTTTTACAAATAACTTGAAGTTTGAACCAGGATACTCCCGTTGTCTATATAAATTAAATAAATAAAAAAAATAAAAAAATAGGCGAGATTTGAACCAGGGCACTTTATCTGATTTTTGCTTATTATTGTCTTTTATTTGCTAATTCTCAATTTAACCATTGCATCTTTGCAGTGTACAAGAAAAGACAGCATAATAAATAAAAACCCACCCAACCACAATACCCTACGCACTAACTTTTTTTATAGGTGCTTTAAGGTAATAAGGAACTTTCAGAATCAGTATAAGTTTCCTCAGATAATTTTGTGTGAATCATCCCCTGTTTATGAGCTATTAGGAGTCAGAATTTGAAATATTACTATTTTTAAACACCTGTAACTTTGGAAATTGTACATATTTGCCTTCGACAAGACATACAAATTAAAAATTTCAGTAATATATTGTTATGTGTTACGTTAATGGATTTTTTTAGTTTTATAGGGTTTCGGAATTACAGACCCTCAAAATTACAAAAAAGTAACTATTTCACAGTTTTTCTTATAGGAAATTATCAAATTTTGATGCTAATCACAATTCTACACAGTTTGGTTTACATTCTACCTTCTTTTTTTAGTTATATTTATTTAAAAAACAAAAAATAAACTGGATATTAATTATTTTTCAAATTAACATAATAAGATGCCATTCAAATAATATAAAAAAGAAAATGTTTCAATGTTATTTTAAATTCTGTTACAAAATCAAGACATTTTTTGAGAACTTTGTATGTTATATTAAGCTGAACTGAAGTTTACATTAAAATTATATTTTTTAATTAACAATAATATAAAATACATATACTTTTAAAATAACATAACATAAAAATATGTACTTAAAATGTTCATATTGTCTGTTAAAACAGTATTTATTGTAGGAAATTTTAATGTTATGTTTATTTGCCTGTTATTAAAATGTTACTTCAAACAAAAATTAAATATAAGCGATGATAAGCAATTATAAAATTAACATAAAAATATAAGATATAATTATTAACATAACATAACATTTTCATATTGTTTTTATTTTTTGATACAAAATTAAAGTTAAGCTATTTGTAGAAATTTGTATGTTTTGATAAATTTTCCTCCAACAAGTCCTTTATTCAGCTATCGAATCAAATTACCTTTTAAGTTCATTCATCACAAATATATAAGGAAAATAAGGCAATATCTCTAAATTGTAACAAACAGAAAGAAGCAGTTTTTCCTTATTTCTGATCTTTATTTGCTAATTTCAATTGTAACTGTAGTAGGTCTTTAGCACAGCTAAACGAATAGTAAGAAAATAATTCATTCCACCCACCTTAAATCTAATTTTCTCTACCAACTCTTTGAGCTCTAACAGTACAATGATGTTACATCCCAGCTCGCTACACCAGATAGGGCTCTGTTAGCTTTTGCCTACCTACTCGGGCTTTGAACGATATACCCTCAGCACTATATTGTTTTCAAATTTTTTATTCATAAAAATTCAAAAAAAAAAAATAAAAAAAATTTAAAAAAAAAAATAAATAAATAAAAAAACTAGACAAGATTTGAAACCAGGGTACTTTATCTGAATTTTGCTTATTTGTCTTTTATTTGCTAATTTCTCAATGTAACCATTGTGTTTTTGCAGAGTACAAGAAAAACAAGCATAATAAGGAGGAAACACACCCACCACAACCACACAAACCCTAATCCTAACTTAATCTACCCACCCTTAGAACCCTAATAGTATAATGATCTTACACCCCAGACCACTACACCAGATCCGTCCGTTGTCGGCCAGAAATTATATATAATAATTTCATAAATGTTTTTTTTTTTATAAATAACTTGAAGTTTGAACCAATATAAATTAAAAAAATTTAAAAAAAAAAAAAAAACAACTAGACAAGATTTGAACCAGGGTACTTTATCTGATTTTTGCTTATTTTTTTCTTTTGTTTGCTAATTTTCAATTTAACCATTGCATTTTTGCAGAGGTAAAATAGAGAAAGCATAGTAAGGAAAAAACCCAGCCAACCACAACATCCTAAACCCTACCGAACCCTAACTTTATCTAGCCACCCTTAGAACCGTAATAGCATAATAATCTTACACCAAAGACCACTACACCAGATAAGGCTCCGTCCATCGTCTGGCAGAAAATAAATATAATAATTCCATATTTTTTTTGTTTTTTTTTAAATAACAGTGTGAACCAGGATCAAACCTTGGAAAATCCTTATTTTTAAATGTGCATATCTCATATTCTGTTTAACATTTTCTCAATCTGAAAACGTCTTTTGCCAGGAATTTCTTCTATCTTTGTAAATCCATATAAAAAATGTACAAGTCTTTTTTAATTTAGTATTTAAATTTACCGTTATGTAAAAACCAAATTTTGCATGATTTTTTTACCAATAAACAAACTACCAACTCTTTGGGCTGTAACAGTACAATGATGTTACATCCCAGCTCTCTTCACCAGATTGGGCTCTGTTAGTAGTTTTCTAATAAACATATATAAATATTATAATATTGTTACACAGCTGAATGAACGGTAATTAATAAATTCATGTTTCACTCTGTCCGTCCATCTTAAATCTATCTTTTTCTACCCACTCTTTGAACCCTAACATTACAAAAATCATATACCTAATAAAAAACTAGACAAGATTTGAAGCAGGGTACTTTATCTGATTTTTGCTTATTTTTTTCTTTTATTTTCTAATTCTCAATTTAACCATTGTATTTTTGCAGAGGTAAAAAAGAAGAAAGCATAGTAAGGAAAAAACCCAGCCAATTACAACACACTAAATTCTACCCTAACCCAAACTTAAGCTACCCACCCTTAGAACCCTAATAGTATAATGATAGGCAGAACACCACTACACCAGATAAGGCTCCGTCCTTTGTCTGGCAGAAAATATCTTTGTAAATCCATATCAAAAATGTACAATTTTTTTAAATTTAGTATTTAAATTTACCGTTATTTAAAAAATTAATTTTGCATGATTTTTTTACCTTCATAACTCCGGCACACTTGTTTATAGGTACTTTAAGGTAAGAAAGAACTTTCAGAATTAGTATAAGTTTCCTCAGAAAATTTGTTTCGATCATGCTTTGTTTATGAGCTATTAGGACTCAAAATTTGAAATATTGCTATTTCGAAACACCTGTAACTTAGGAAACTGTACATATTTGCCTTCGGCAAGATATACAAATTAAAAATTTCAGTAATATATTTTTACGTGTGTTAACGTTTGTTTTTAGTATACAGGGTTCCGGACTTACAGCCCCTCAAAATTACGAAAAAGTCCCATTTTAAATATTTTTTTATATGAAGTTTTCAAATTTTGATGCTAGTCACAATTCTACACAGTTTGTATTATCTCTTGGAAATGTGCGCTTTCAAAAACTGTTATTTTACATTTTACCTTCTTAATACCCGTATGAACTATGTTCAAATGTATAATAAATTTAACATTACGTTTGTGACGATAACTCAAAAAATAAAGGAGCTAGGAAGCTGAAATTGTTTTTACGTCACTTTTGCAAAATTGTTAGTTTTGCTATTTAAATACAGCATTTTCGGCTGCCGGGTTCGAGTAGCTACCATACAACTTCTTTATTTAAATGGAAATAACTCAGTGTCTATTCAAGCTAGGTATCTGAAATTTTGCAAATGATGATCGAGTTTTATGGTAACAAATTCTGCAAAATTTGGTTGTGATGGTATGACAGGTTCGGGTAGCTGCCATACAACTTCTCTTTTTAAATGAAAATAACTCAGTGTCTATTGAAGCTAGCTATCTGAAATTTAGTGAAAAAGTGTCGAGTTGCATGCCAAAAATTTGATTGCTCTAAAGCAGCTGGTTCAGGCTTCTTGCATTTCTTGGAACTTAATAAAGCTAGGCGCAATAGATTCGCGTAGCTGTCATACAACTCCACAATTTACATAAAGATATCTCTGTAGTTAACGTCGGTACTAAAACATCTGCATGTTTTTAAAAGAAGATCAAGTTTTATAGAAACAGGATATATGTTCATACAGGTATCCCAGAGTTGACACAGTCTACTCTACTGCACCCTTTCTCGTTTTTTAGTTATATTTATTTAAACAAGGTAGAATGTAAACCAACGGTTTTTAAAAGCGCACATTTCTAAAACTCAATACAAACTGTTTAGAAGTGTGACTTACACAAAAATTTGAAAATTTCATGTAATAAGAAAAAATGTCAAAATAGGACATTATTGAAATTTTGAAGGGCCGTAAGTCCGGAATCCTATATAACTAAGAAAAGCCGTTAACACACGTAAAAATATATTATTGATCCTTTAATTTTCATGTCTTGCCGAAGAAAAATTTGTACAGGTGCCTAAGTTACAGGTGTCTAAAAATAGCAAATTTTCAATTTTTGAGGCTTAATAACTCTTAAAGAAGGGGTGTTACCAAAAAATTTTCTGAGGAAACTTATACTAATTCTAAAAGTTCTTTCTTGTCTAAAAATTTCAGGTTCCTATCTAAAGGGGTGCCGGAGTTATGAAAAAAGAATATTCATGCAAAATGTGGTTTTCACATAACGGTAAATTTAAATAGTAAATTACAAAATATTACATAATTTTGATATTGTTTTATATAGATAATAAAATTTTCGATCTTCTGGCGGTTTTAGATTGCAAAATTATTACGCAGAGCCCGAGATATATACATCTGAAAATGGGGCTTTTTCGCAATTTTGAAGAGCTGCAACTTTGGAACCCTTTACAATTAAAATAAACCTTTAACACACGCAAAAATATTTTATTGTAGCTTTAATTTTTATATCATGCAGAAGTAAAATGTGTACAGGTTCTTAAGTTACAGGTGTTTAAAAATAGCAAATTTTCAATTTTTAAGCCCTAATAGCTCATAAACAGGGGGTGGTCCGAAAAAATTTTTTGAGCAAACTTATACTAATTCTAAAAGTTCTTTCTTGCCTCAAAATTTCGAGCTTCTATCTAGAAGCGTGCCGGAGTTATGAAAGTAGAAAAATCATGCAAAATTTGGTTTTCACATAACGGTAAATTTAAATACTAAATTTAAAAAACATGTACAATTTTGATATTAGTTTACAAAACTAAAAAAAATACCTGTCGAATAACGTTTTCAGATTGAACAAATCTTGAGCAGAACATAAGATATATGCATTTAAAAATAGGGCCTTTTCAAAGTTTGAGGGGCTGTAGCTCCGTAATGGGGGGGGCTACATGAAAAAGTTGTTCCACAAAATTATTTTTTTTATGAGACCTACCTATGGTTAAAATTTTTTTTCTCTATCTTTAACGGTGTAGAAGTTTTGTAAACAGACGGACTAACAGAGTGAAACTAATAAGCACATTTTTTCAAAATTTTTTTGGAAATGTGCTAAAAACAACAAGTAAAATGAATATTAATCATTTTTAAAATTAACATAATAAGATGCAATTCAAATAATATAACAAAACAAGGTAGAATGTAAACCAACGGTTTTTAAAAACGCACATTTCCAAAAGACAATACAAGCTGTTTAGAATTGTGACTTGCACAAAAATTTGAAAATTTCATACAATAAAAAATGGGAAAATAGGACTTTTCTGAAATTTTAAGGGGCTGTAAGTCGGCAACCATATGTAACTAAGTAAAACCGTTAACACACGTAAAAATATATTACCGGAGCTTTAATTTTTATATCTTGCCAAAGTATAAAGTATAAAGTATAAAAGTATAAAGTACATTTGTACAGTTGCCTAAGTTGCAGGTGTTTAAATATAGCAAATTTTCAATTTTTGAGCTCTAATAGCTCATAAACAGAGAGTGGCCCAAAAAAATTTTCTGAGCAAACTTATACTAGTTCTGGCCGCAAAATTTCAAGTTCCTATCTAAAAGCGTTCCGGAGTTATAAAGAAAGATCATGCAAAATTTGATTTCACATAACGGTAAATTTAAATACTAAATTAAAAAAAATTTTATAATTTTGATATTAATTTACAAAAGTAAAAAAAATACCTGCCGAATGACGTTTTCAGATTGAAAACATTTTAAGCAGAACATGAGATATACACATTTAAAAACTAGGGCTTTTCCAAAGTTTGAGAGGCTGTAGCTCCGTTATGAATGGGATTACATGAAAAAGTTGTTCTACAAAATTAATTTTTTGATGAGACCTACCAATGGTTTTTTTCTCTATCTTTAGGGGTGTAGAAGTTTTGTAAACAGACGGACGGACGGACGGATGGACAGAATGAAACTAATAAGCACATTTTTTCAAAATTCAATGTTATTTTAAATTCTGTTACAAAATCAAAACATTTTTTGAGAACTTTGTATGTTATATTAAGCTGAACTGAATTTTACATTAAAAATTTATTTTTTAATTAAGATTAATACAAAATACAAATATTGTTAAAATAACATAACATAAAAATTCTCAAAATGTTCATATTGTCTGTTAAAACAGTATTTATTTTAGGAAATTTTAATGTTATGTTTATTTGACTGTTATTAAAATGTTAATTCAAACAAAAATTAAATAAAAGCGATGATAAACAATTATAAAATTAACATAAAAATATAACATATAATTAACATAACATAACATTTTCATATAGATTTTATTTTTTGATACAAGATTACAGTTAAGCTTTTGGAAGAAATTTGTATGTTACGATAAAAATGTTAAAAATCATTTTATTCAGTTCTAAGCAAATCCTACATTTTGTTAAATAGAAAAGCTGTTAACACATGGAAAAATATAATGTTGGGACTTTAACTTTCGCCTGTTACTTTAAACAAACTTGCACAAGAGTTTAGAAACAAGATGTCTAAAAATAGACAATTTGAAATCTTGTAATAGTTTTTCATTTGTTTTGAATTCAAACTAAGGTAAATAAATAAGAGGAGATCTACAGTGAAAAATTCTTAATTAGCACTGCATAATATACACATCTACTAAATTGGAACCCTACTTATTTCAACTTAATTAAAACTTTCCTACAAAAACGTAATGCTAAAAGATATAAACATGATATTAACCCACACTTTCACTTAACCCAAAGCTTCTCTTAGAACAATAATGATCATCAGGCTACTGCAGCTGCGAAATTTGTAGTAGTGTTAATTATTTTGCAATGCAATGACATGAAGCAATTATCACAGATCTACTTTTAACAAATTTACACAGGTATCTGTTACTGTTCTCTAAAAATTGTGAATCTTGAATTGTGTGCTCTAATAGTTCTTAAATAGTGTACAATATTTTTTTCCTTTTCTCAAATTTTTAATTTTCTAGCCCGAAGCGTTCTGGATATTACGAGGAACAAAAAATTAAAATTTTAGTTTTACATCAATTTCCATTCCGTAAACTAGCTTTCCTTGACCAGGCACTACATGAGTACTAAAGGTCATATTGTTTCGTCATGAAAGGCAGGTGGTGTTTAGTGGGTTGCACTTTCATACATTCATAGACAACTCGTGCTCGTTCCCTTCATCTATAGTTTCGGTCAATGATTCCTACCTATCCACGCAAAAAAAAAATACCGGTAAATTTAAATTGACAAAATTTATATATTTTTAAAAACTTTTAATTAACTTACTCTTGCTGAAAGGGTCGTGAAATCTTTGAAGCTATTTTAGAGGTACATTCCGTAGAGCTAGACTGGATCCTGCATTTGCTAACGATACTGTGATAATGGCATAACCGTTTTAAAAGATTAAGCTTAGTCTCAAAAACTCATTTCAGACTTCTTTTAATCTTTTAAGACGGGGCTGGTATTTTCACATAACTTACGTATAGTATGTTTCGATATGTCCTGTAACTTGGACACCTCTACAAATTTTTCTTCGGCAAGACATAAAAATTAAAGCTTTAGTATGTTATTCGGATTTTGAAAGCTTCAAGGCCCAGACCAAACGAGCATATCTCCAAAACCAATAAAGGCAGAACCTTTATTTTTGGTACAAGGATGATCTGTAATGTTTCCTCTATGTCCCTGAAATATCAGATGAATTGGAGTGGCGGTGGTGGTAGCTGACAGACGCCTCCAAATCCTAGCAAGCATATCATCGAAATTAATAAAGATAGAAACTTGAAATTTTGTACAAAGCTGCCCATGTAAAATTAACATAACATACAAATTTTGATATTGTTTTTATTTTTTGATACAAAATTAAAGTTAAGCTATTTGTAGAAATTTGTATGTTTTGATAAATTTTCCTCCAACAAGTCCTTTAATCAGCTATCGAATCAAATTACCTTTTAAGTTCATTTATCACAAATATATAAGGAAAATAAGGCAATATCATTGAATTGTGACAAACAGAAAAAGCAGTTTTTCCTTATTTCTGATCTTTATTTGCTAATTTCAATTGTAACTGTAGTAGTTGTTTTGAGCAGCTAAATGAATAGTAAGAAAATAATTCATTCCACCCACCTTAAATCTAATTTTCCCTACCAACTCTTTGAGCTCTAACAGTACAATGATGTTACATCCCAGCTCGCTACACCAGATAGGGCTCTGTTAGCTTTTGCCTACCTACTCGTCCTTTGAAGCGATATATCCTCAGTGGTATATTGTTTTCAAATTTTGTATTCATAAAAATTCAAAAAAAAAAAAAATAAGAATAAAACAACTAGACAAGATTTGAACCATGGTAATTTATCTGATTTTTTGTTATTTTTGTCTTTTATTTGCTAATTCTCAATTTAACCATTGTATTTTTGCAGAGTACAAGAAAAGAAAGCATAATAAGGAGAAAACAGATCCAACCACGACCACCCAAACCCTATCCTACCCCTTACTTAATCTACCCAGCCTTAGAACCCTAACCGTATAATAATCTTACACCCCAGACCACTACACCAGATAAGGCTCCGTACGTCGTCTGCCAGAAAATAAATATAATAATTTCATATTGTTTAATTTTTTTTTTATAAATAACTTGAAGTTTGAACCAGGATACCCCCGTTGTCTATATAAATTAAAAAAATTAAAGAAAAAAAAAACTAGACGAGATTTGAACCAGGTCACTTTATCTGATTTTTGCTTATTTTTGTCTTTTATTTGCTAATTCTCAATTTAATCATTGCATCTTTGCAGAGTACAAGAAAAGACAGCATAATAAATAGAAACCCACCCAAACACAATACCCTACACACTAACTATTTTTTATAGGTGCTTTAAGGTAATAAGGAACTTTCAGAATTAGTATAAGTTTCTTCAGATAATTTTGCTCGGATCATCCCCTGTTTATGAGCTATTAGGAGTCAGAATTTGAAATTTTGCTATTTTTAAACACCTGTAACTTTGGAAATTGTACATATTTCCTTTCGACAAGACATACAAATTAAAAATTTCAGTAATATATTGTTACGTTTTACAACGGGTTTATTTAGTTTTATAGGGTTTCAGAATTACAGACCCTCAAAATTACAAAAATGTAGCTATTTCACAGTTTTTCTTATACGAAATTATCAAATTTTGATGCTAATCACAATTCTACACAATTTGTAATATCTTTTGGAGATGTGAGCTTCTAAAAACTATTGGTTTACATTCTACCTTCTTTTTTTAGTTATATTTATTTAAAAAACAAAAAATAAAATGGATATTAATTATTTTTCAAATTAACATAATAAGATGCCATTCAAATGCTGAACTGAACTTTACATTAAAATTAAAATTTTTCAATTAACAATAATATAAAATACATATACTGTTAAAATAACATAACATAAAAATGTGTACTCAAAATGTTCATATTGTCTGTTAAAACAGTATTTATTGTAAGAAATTTTAATGTTATGTTTATTTGCCTGTTATTAAAATGTTACTTCAAACAAAAATTAAATATAAGCGATGATAAGCAATTATAAAATTAACATAAAAATATAAGATATAATTAACATAACATAACATTTTCATATTGTTTTTATTTTTGATACAAAATTAAAGTTAAGCTATTTTTAGAAATTTGTATGTTTTGATAAATTTTCCTCCAACAAGTCCTTTAATCAGCTATCGAATCAAATTACCTTTTAAGTTCTTTTATCACAAATATATAAGGAAAATAAGGCAATATCACTAAATTGTAAGAAACAGAAAAAGCAGTTTTTCCTTATTTCTGATCTTTATTTGCTAATTTCAATTGTAACTGTAGTAGGTTTTTTGCACAGCTAAACGAATAGTAAGAAAATAATTCATTCCACCCACCTTAAATCTAATTTTCTCTACCAACTCTTTGAGCTCTAACAGTACAATGATGTTACATCCCAGCTCGCTACACCAGATAGGGCTCTGTTAGCTTTTGCCTACCTACTCGGGCTTTGAACGATATACCCTCAGCACTATATTGTTTTCAAATTTTTTATTCATAAAAATTCAAAAAAAAAAAAATAAAAAAAATTTAAAAAAAAAAAATAAATAAATAAAAAAACTAGACAAGATTTGAAACCAGGGTACTTTATCTGAATTTTGCTTATTTGTCTTTTATTTGCTAATTTCTCAATGTAACCATTGTGTTTTTGCAGAGTACAAGAAAAACAAGCATAATAAGGAGGAAACACACCCACCACAACCACACAAACCCTAATCCTAACTTAATCTACCCACCCTTAGAACCCTAATAGTATAATGATCTTACACCCCAGACCACTACACCAGATCCGTCCGTTGTCGGCCAGAAATTATATATAATAATTTATAAATTTTTTTTTTTTTATAAATAACTTGAAGTTTGAACCAATATAAATTAAAAAAATTTAAAAAAAAAAAAAAAACAACTAGACAAGATTTGAACCAGGGTACTTTATCTGATTTTTGCTTATTTTTTTCTTTTGTTTGCTAATTTTCAATTTAACCATTGCATTTTTGCAGAGGTAAAATAGAGAAAGCATAGTAAGGAAAAAACCCAGCCAACCACAACATCCTAAACCCTACCGAACCCTAACTTTATCTAGCCACCCTTAGAACCGTAATAGCATAATAATCTTACACCAAAGACCACTACACCAGATAAGGCTCCGTCCGTCGTCTGGCAGAAAATAAATATAATAATTCCATATTTTTTTTGTTTTTTTTTAAATAACAGTTTGAACCAGGATCAAACCTTGGAAAATCCTTATTTTTAAATGTGCATATCTCATATTCTGTTTAACATTTTCTCAATCTGAAAACGTCTTTTGCCAGGAATTTCTTCTATCTTTGTAAATCCATATAAAAAATGTACAAGTTTTTTTTAATTTAGTATTTAAATTTACCGTTATGTAAAAACCAAATTTTGCATGATTTTTTTACCAATAAACAAACTACCAACTCTTTGGGCTGTAACAGTACAATGATGTTACATCCCAGCTCTCTTCACCAGATTGGGCTCTGTTAGTAGTTTTCTAATAAACATATATAAATATTATAATATTGTTACACAGCTGAATGAACGGTAATTAATAAATTCATGCCATTCGTCTTAAATCTATCTTTTTCTACCCACTCTTTGAATCCTAACATTACAAAAATCATATACCTAATAAAAAACTAGACAAGATTTGAAGCAGGGTACTTTATCTGATTTTTGCTTATTTGTCTTTTATTTTCTAATTTCTCAATGTAACCATTGTGTTTTTGCAGAGACAAGAAAAACAAGCATAATAAGGAGAAAACACACCCACCACAACCATCCAAAACCCTAATCCTAACTTAATCTACCCACCCTTAGAACCCTAATAGTATAATGATCTTACACCCCAGACCACTACACCAGATAAGGCTTCCTCCGTTGTATGCCAGAAATTAAATATAATAATTTCATAAATTTTTTTTTTTTTTATAAATAACTTAAAGTTAGAACCAGGATACCCCTGTTGACAATATAAATTAAAAAAATTTAAAAAAAAAAAAAAAAAACTAGACAAGATTTGAACCAGGGTACTTTATCTGATTTTTGCTTATTTTTTTCTTTTATTTGCTAATTCTCAATTTAACCATTGTATTTTTGCAGAGGTAAAAAAGAGAAAGCATAGTAAGGAAAAAACCCAGCCAATTACAACACACTAAATTCTACCCTAACCCAAACTTAAGCTACCCACCCTTAGAACCCTAATAGTATAATGATAGGCAGAACACCACTACACCAGATAAGGCTCCGTCCTTTGTCTGGCAGAAAATATTTTTGTAAATCCATATCAAAAATGTACAATTTTTTTAAATTTAGTATTTAAATTTACCGTTATTTAAAAAATTAATTTTGCATGATTTTTTTACCTTCAAAACTCCGGCACACTTGTTTATAGGTACTTTAAGGTAAGAAAGAACTTTCAGAATTAGTATAAGTTTCCTCAGAAAATTTGTTTCGATCATGCTTTGTTTATGAGCTATTAGGACTCAAAATTTGAAATATTGCTATTTCGAAACACCTGTAACTTAGGAAACTGTACATATTTGCCTTCGGCAAGATATACAAATTAAAAATTTCAGTAATATATTTTTACGTGTGTTAACGTTTGTTTTTAGTATACAGGGTTCCGGACTTACAGCCCCTCAAAATTACGAAAAAGTCCCATTTTAAATATTTTTTTTATATGAAGTTTTCAAATTTTGATGCTAGTCACAAATCTACACAGTTTGTATTATCTCTTGTAAATGTGCGCTTTCAAAAACTGTTATTTTACATTTTACCTTCTTAATACCCGTATGAACTATGTTCAAATGTATAATAAATTTAACATTACGTTTGTGACGATAACTCAAAAAATAAAGGAGCTAGGAAGCTGAAATTGTTTTTACGTCACTTTTGCAAAATTGTTAGTTTTGCTATTTAAATACAGCATTTTCGGCTGCCGGGTTCGAGTAGCTACCATACAACTTCTTTATTTAAATGGAAATAACTCAGTGTCCATTCAAGCTAGGTATCTGAAATTTTGCAAATGATGATCGAGTTTTATGGTAACAAATTCTGTAAAATTTGGTTGTGATGGTATGACAGGTTCGGGTAGCTGCCATACAACTTCTCTTTTTAAATGAAAATAACTCAGTGTCTATTGAAGCTAGCTATCTGAAATTTAGTGAAAAAGTGTCGAGTTGCATGCCAAAAATTTGATTGCTCTAAAGCAGCTGGTTCAGGCTTCTTGCATTTCTTGGAACTTAATAAAGCTAGGCGCAATAGATTCGCGTAGCTGTCATACAACTCCACAATTTACATAAAGATATCTCTGTAGTTAACGTCGGTACTAAAACATCTGCATGTTTTTAAAAGAAGATCAAGTTTTATAGAAACAGGATATATGTTCATACAGGTATCCCAGAGTTGACACAGTCTACTCTACTGCACCCTTTCTCGTTTTTTAGTTATATTTATTTAAACAAGGTAGAATGTAAACCAACGGTTTTTAAAAGCGCACATTTCTAAAACTCAATACAAACTGTTTAGAAGTGTGACTTACACAAAAATTTGAAAATTTCATGTAATAAGAAAAAATGTGAAAATAGGACATTATTGAAATTTTGAAGGGCCGTAAGTCCGGAATCCTATATAACTAAGAAAAGCCGTTAACACACGTCAAAATATATTATTGATCCTTTAATTTTCATGTCTTGCCAAAGAAAAATTTGTACAGGTGCCTAAGTTACAGGTGTCTAAAAATAGCAAATTTTCAATTTTTGAGGCTTAATAACTCTTAAAGAAGGGGTGTTACCAAAAAATTTTCTGAGGAAACTTATACTAATTCTAAAAGTTCTTTCTTGTCTCAAAATTTCAGGTTCCTATCTAAAGGGGTGCCGGAGTTATGAAAAAAGAATATTCATGCAAAATGTGGTTTTCACATAACGGTAAATTTAAATAGTAAATTACAAAATATTACATAATTTTGATATTGTTTTATATAGATAATAAAATTTTCAATCTTCTGGCGGTTTTAGATTGCAAAATTATTACGCAGAGCCCGAGATATATACATTTGAAAATGGGGCTTTTTCGCAATTTTGAAGAGCTGCAACTTTGGAACCCTTTACAATTAAAATAAACCTTTAACACACGTAAAAATATATTATTGTAGCTTTAATTTTTACATCTTGCAGAAGTAAAATATGTACAGTTTCCTAAGTTGCAGGTGTTTAAAAATAGCAATTTTTCAATTTTTAAGCCCTAATAGCTCATAAACAGGGGGTGGTCCGAAAAAAATTTCTGAGCAAACTTATACTAATTCTAAAAGTTCTTTCTTGCCTCAAAATTTCAAGCTTCTATCTAGAAGCGTGCCGGAGTTATGAAAGTAGAAAAATCATGCAAAATTTGGTTTTCACATAACGGTAAATTTAAATACTAAATTTAAAAAACTTGTATAATTTTGATACAAATTTACAAAGATAAAAAAAATACCTGTCGAATGACGTTTTCAGATTGAAAAAATCTTAAGCAGAACATAAGATATATGCATTTAAAAATAGGGCTTTTTCAAAGTTTGAGGGGCTGTAGCTCCGTAATGGGGGGGGCTACATGAAAAAGTTGTTCCACAAAATTATTTTTTTTATGAGACCTACCTATGGTTAAAATTATTTTTCTCTATCTTTAACGGTGTAGAAGTTTTGTAAACAGACGGACGGACGGACGGACAGAGTGCAACTAATAAGCATATTTTTTCAAAATTTTTTTGGAAATGTGCTAAAAAGAATATGAAATTATTATATTTATTTTCTGCCATACGACGTAAGGAGCCTTAAGTGAGGGTTAGGTAGGGTTTAGGATGTTGTGGTTGGCTGGGTTTTTTCCTAACTATGCTTTCTCTATTTTACCTCTGCAAAAATACAATGGTTAAATTGAAAATTAGCATACAAAAGAAAAAAATAAGCAAAAATCAGATAAAGTACTCTGGTTCAAATCTTGTCTAGTTGTTTTGTTTTTTTTTTAAATTTTTTTAATTTATATTGACAACTGGGGGTATCCTGGCTCCAACTTCAAGTTATTTATAAAAAAAAAAAAACATTTATGAAATTATTATATTTAATTTCTGGCAGACAACGGACGGAGCCTTATCTGGTGTAGTGGTCTGGGCTGTAAGGTCATTATACTATTAGGGTTCTAAGGGTGGGTAGCTTAAGTTAGGATTAGAGTTTGGGTGGTTGTGGTGGGTGTGTTTTCTCCTTATTATGCTTGTTTTTCTTGTACTCTGCAAAAACACAATGGTTACATTGAGAAATTAGCAAATAAAAGACAAATAAGCAAAAATCAGATAAGGACCCTGGTTCAAATCTTGTCTAGTTTTTTTATTTATTTTTTTTTTATTTTTTTTTTTGAATTTTTATGAATAAAAAATTTGAAAACAATATACGGAGAATCAATCCTTCTGTGTTTAAAATAATTTAAGGATTTTAAAATAATTATTTATGTACAACTCAGCGACATTGCCTTATTTTCCTTATATATTTGTCATAAATTAACTTAAAAGGTAATTTGGTGTTTGACTCGATAGCTGATTATAAAATTTGTTAGAGGAGAATTTATCAAAACATACGAATTTCTACAAATAGCTTAACTTTAATTTTGTATCAAAAAATAAAAACAACATGAAAATGTTATGTTATGTTAATTATATCTTATATTTTTATGTTAATTTTATAATTGCTTATCATCGCTTATATTTAATTTTTGTTTGAGGTAACATTTTAATAACAGGCAAATAAACATAACATTAAAATTTTCTACAATAAATACTGTTTTAACAGACAATATGAACAGTACACATTTTTATGTTATGTTATTTTAACAGTATATGTATTTTATATTATTGTTAATTAAAAAATAAAATTTTAATGTAAAATTCATTTCTGCTTAATATAACATACAAAGTTCTCAAAAAATGTCTTGATTTTATAACAGAATTTAAAATAACATTGAAACATTTTTTTGTTATTCTATTTGAATGGCATCTTATTATGTTAATTTGAAAAATAATTAATATCCATTTTATTTTTTGTTTTTTAAATAAATATAACTAAAAAAAGAAGGTAGAATGTAAAGCAATAGTTTTTATAAGGGCACATCTCCAAAAGATATTACAAACTGTGTAGAATTGTGATTAGCATCAAAATTTGAAAATTTCATATAAGAAAAACTGTGAAATAGTTACATTTTTGTAATTTTGAGGGTCTGTAATTCCGAAACCCTATAAAACTAAAAAAAAAACCCGTCAACGTAACACGTAACAATATATTACTGAAATTTTTAATTAGTATGTCTTGTCGAACGCAAATATGTACAATTTCCAAAGGTACAGGTGTTTAAAAATAGCAATATTTCAAATTCTGAGTCCTAATAGCTCATAAACAGGGGATGATCCAAACAAAATTATCTGAGGAAACTTATACTAATTCTGAAAGTTCCTTATTACCTTAAAGCACCTATAAAAAATAGTTAGTGTGTAGGGTATTGTGGTTGGGTGGGTTTTATTTATTAAGCTGTCTTTTCTTGTACTCTGCAAAGATGCAATGGTTAAATTGAGAATTAGCAAATAAAAGACAAAAAAAAGCAAAAATCAGATAAAGTGCCCTGGTTCAAATCTCGTCTATTTTTTTTTTTTTTATTTTTTTTAGTTATATAGACAACGGGGGTATCCTGGTTCAAACTTCAAGTTATTTGTAAAAAAAAAATAAAAAATATGAAATTATTATATTTATTTTCTGGCAGACGACGTACGGAGCCTTATCTGGTGTAGTGATCTGGGGTGTAAGATTATTATACGGTTAGGATTCTAAGGCTGGGTAGATTAAGTATTAAGTATGAGCTATTAGGACTCATAATTTGAAATATTGCTATTTTTAAACACCCGTAACTTAGGAAACTGTACATATTTGTCTTCGGCAAAACATACAAATAAAAACTCCAGTAACATATTTTTACGTGTGTTAACGGTTCTTTTTAGTTATATAGAGTTTCAGATTTACAGCCCCAGTTACAGTTATTTTCTGATGTATATATCTCAGACTCTCCTTAGTAGTTTTATTTAAAATAATATAAAAATTATGCAGTATTTTTTAATTTATTATTTATATTTACCGTTATGTGAAAACCCAATTTTGCTTGATATTTCTTTTTTCATAACTCCGGCACGGTTTTAGGTAGGAACTTGAAGTTTTGAAACAAGATAGAACTTTTAGAAATATTATAAGTTTCCTCAGAAAATGTTTTTGTATCACCAACTGTTTAAGAGCTATTAGGGATCAAATATTTGTCAATTTGATATTTTTAGAGAGCTGTAACTTAGGCACTTGTACAAATTTTTCTTCGGCAAGACATAAAAATTAAAGCTATAGTATATTGTTCGGATTTTGAAAGCTTGAAGGCCCAGACCAAACGAGCATATCTTCAAAACCAATAAAGATAAAACCTTTATTTTTGGTACAAGGATGATCTGCAATGTTTCCTCTATGTCCCTGAAATTTGACATGAATTGAAGTGACAGTACGGATAGCTGACAGACGCCTTCAAAGCCTAGCAAGCATATCTTCGAAATTAATAAAGATAGAAACTTGAA